>CM042665.1:11196353-13915241 GCA_023638005.1 Forsythia suspensa
ACGTCCTTCGGCCACTGCCCTCTTGCCACCTCCACCGTCTTATGACACCACCCTTCGTTAATGCCTGCTGCCACTGCCACGGCCACCGCCCTCTGCCTCTCAACCTATTTTTTTCTCTTTTTTTTTTATTTTTTTATTTTTTTCATTTAATTAAGAACATTAGTATAATTGTCTTTTTTTTTTTTATTTATCAAAAGTTTACTTTTTAAAAGTAATTTTTTTATTCTTATATTTAAGCTGAACCAAACAATATAATAATAAACATGTTATTTGAATAACTTTTATTTCATATAATTTTTATCCAAATAATAGTTTTATCCACAAACCAAAAGGACTCTTAAACTAAATTTGTATAAAATAAAAATTAATATAAACTCAAAATACAACTCTTTGAAACAAAATATAAAGTTATTATCCATCTTGATGATCTCCAACCAGATGTTTGCGATTCTCACCGTGAGAAAGTAGGAATTGATAGGTTTTGTGTTGTTTTATGAACTTCGACATTTGTGACGTGAAAATGAAGATTTGGTATATGAACGAACAATATGATGTGTTGATTGATATCTTAAAATTAAGGTTGTAAGGATTGATTGGTATCTTAAAATTAAGGTTATTGTTGCTAAGTGACCAATAATAGTTTCAAATTTTAATAACAATAACTTTATTTAATTGAGTTTGTTTTCAAATTGCAGATAAAATACCGAAAGATAACCCAAATCATTTTAAAAGGGTATGATTTCAAAACTGTTTCACTAGAGGGTCCATGTGGCACCAAACCGACAGTTTTGAAAAGACATTTTCAATTTAATTTTTCAATTTGACAGTTTTTACTTACAGCTCTAGATGAAACTATGCCAACCCGTGGATCATTATCAACCTTATTAGTCAACTGTTCAACATCTCATACAAAAGTCACAAAAAAATAAAATAAAAAATGGCTGCAAGCTGACATTCATGCCATATTTGTAATATTGGATGAAATAG
Organism: Forsythia suspensa; assembly: GCA_023638005.1. NCBI lineage: Eukaryota > Viridiplantae > Streptophyta > Magnoliopsida > Lamiales > Oleaceae > Forsythia > Forsythia suspensa. The sequence continues at coordinate 11,197,341 of CM042665.1, forward strand.
TATTTAAACAATATTAAAGATAAAAATCAGTATTCAAAAAAGTGTAAAGCGTGGTTAGGCGTGGAAGCCAAGTTTCAAGCTTTTTGGACCTAAAACCTAGATGAGGCAAGGCGAGAAAAGTCGTGACTAAGCGTGGAGGCTGCACCTCACGTCTAGATGAGTTTTTTAGAATTGTGACAAAAACAAAGAATTTTAAAATAGTATTAAATAATATTAAAGATTTCAAATAGTATTAAATAAAATTAAAGATAAAAACGAAGTTAAATTTGATTAATAATACGTGAGGACGAAACATGACATTCGGTTGGTATGCCATACCATATTGGGATAAGTGCAAAATGGCCGGGTGACCTGGCCAATATTTCTAAATGGATGACCCATTTTTCAAGTAAATTTTCAAATATAACCCTGCTTTCTTTTCTCCGCTTATAATAATTTCAAACGATTTCAATTCATCTGTATGTGAAAAAGAGAAGATTTCTAAATTAGAATCTAACTCATTTCAAGGTTAGAATCCAACTCATTTCATCTGTGTAAGAAATCTCATTTCATGGTAGAAATTCATCTGTCAATATCTTATTCTTTTAATTTACGATAGGAATTGTGGATTTTATAGTATAAATTATGAAAATATGTGTATATCTGAGTATGAATTGTGATTTTTATTTTAAATTTATGTAAATATGAGTAATTTAAAGTGGATTAATTGAAAATTCAACTAAAAATGTGTAAATTCGCGTTAACATATTCATTGTACGTTAATGAGACCTCTTAATAGACTTCTGGCATGTTAATGGACCACCGGCACGTGGTGCGTTAATTTTTGGGTTGTTAGAGCATTTCTAATGCATTCCATCTATGCGATCACGTGACAAGTAAAATAGACAGACTTCTAGTTCATGTGGCACTACATCTATAGAATAGACGGTTAAATTAAAATTCATCTCTAATAGGTTTCGTTTAAAACTAATACTACCACTTATATGGAATTAAATTTTTTATAAAATAATAATAAAAAAAGCCAACACAATAGTAGAAACTTAAATTTGTTGACTCATTCCATCTAGAAGTCCGTTTAAATTTAGACGAAGTCTATTTTTTGGTGTGCCACATCAACTAAACGAAGTTCTTGTCAGCATGCATTGGAGATAATTTTTTTATAAATTCATCTTTATGTACTTAAGTGGTACGTCTAAAAAGCTATAGATGGAGTGCATTGGAGATGCTCTTAACATAACTACCTATCTTTAGTTTGATAATTGCAAATTTGTTGTTTTGAAAAATAAATAAAAAAAAAAAATACTAAATAAGAAATTAGAATAACATATGTGACAAGAATATGATCTTTTGAATGTAGTTTCGTCAAAATCTTTTGAAACACATGGGGATTACAAAGATACGCGATTATGTAAAGCGCCAATGTAGAAGACGATTGGTAATATGATGTTTGAATTTCAAATTTTGGAGATGATTAAGGGATGATACTCATCCCTTTAAAAAGTAAGAGCATCTTCAACAAGCTCTTTAAACATAGATTACTCTTTAATTTAAAGTGTCAATGCTTAAAATTTTGCTCTAATTGACTCTCTAATTTAACATTTTATTTAGAGAGTGGGTTTGGCTCTCCACATTTGGAGAGTCAAACTCACTCTATATTATTAAATGTATTGAAATAATTTCAATTGTCAATACTTGATATGTTGGTTTTAATTAAATAATGTATACAAATTGAGAGGAAAATATATGATAAAAAGAGAGGAGGTGGAAATATATTAAATGCTTCTTGAAAAAAGTAAAATAAAAAGTGAAAATAAATAGACTGTTGAAATGTTTAAAAAAAATCTCTTTAAATTTGATGATGCTCTTTAAAATAATAAAGATTCTTTTTAAATATACATAAGCTATTGTAGATGCTCTAACGGTTGAAACTAAAATGGAATGGATGAGTAATGATAGCTACATTTCAAGTATTCATATTGATTTACAACCTGATACTTGGTTTAATATATGAGATCGAGGTGAACAATTGTGATATTAATTATTGTTGCTACTCTTGATAGCATGGAGATTTTCGTAAATCTGTTGTATTTTTACCGTTTATCATCGAAGATATTTTTCTGATTTTGGTTACTGCTTATTATACAATTATAAAATCTCATTAAGTTATTGATTATGGATTGTGGTTTTTGAGTATCTGAATTTGTTGATGAGAATTGATAAATTAATATAGCAAAATGAACTATTAAGTATTTCAAATGATATTTTACACTAAATTATAATGGTGATGAATGATATAAGTGTGTTGATATTTACAATTAATAATGTGTAAATATATGGATTAACGAATAGCATAATTATACAAAATGTCTTATATAATTATAGACCATGATCAATTTTTTTCAATTGTCGAAAACGAGAATATAGAATTGTTACTGAATTAACTTAAATTTTAATGAATTAAAGTATTTTTTACTAATTGTTACTGAATTAAAGTAATTTAACACCTCTGTGTTAAGAAATGTTGAAAATGGTGAGACTTGAAGGATTTTGGGAAAGATGAGTTAATTACTCATCTAATAAATGGTGATAAAAATTAAGTACTTAAAATTTAGCAAATTAGTTATTAATTATATTTGAATTTAAACTAGTTAAATTTGTTTATATAATATTGAAAGATATTATTTCCTCAAGTAAATGTCTAAATTTTGAAAAAAAAAATAAGCATGACTCTTAATTATCCCATTGATTTTAGCCTTAGTAGGCACTGTGGCTAGTTAATGGTGTGTTAATTGTACTTATTAAATGAGGATATTTAAGTTTTATTTCACAAAAATTAGGTCATTTCAACTTAAATAATATAAATTGAATAATGTTATTTACATTCGCTCACTACCAAGAATAGTCATCATATGTGGCATTACTCAATTGGATGTATTACTTACTCCAATTAAGTAATGTATTTATAGCTATTAATTATAAATAATCCATCCAATTGAATAATGCCACGTAAGATGACTCAAAGACGGTGAAGACTATAAATAGCATTACTCATATAAATTAGGCATTTTCCGATTATGCTTGTTTAACACAAACCATTGAGCCAACACGGCCCCGAACCATACTATTTGGAAGACATTCTTTCTAGCCTTCTTCAAGAGGTGAATGACAAAAGGCACCGCAATGTGATACACAAAGACAAATTATACCGAATTCTGACGGATTCATCAAGGGTTAATAGGATGGTAAAAAAATTCGCCGCTCTGAACCCACCTTTCATTTGCCCACCCCATGAAATTTTTTTTTTTTTTTTTTTTTTTTTTTTGGTAAAATCATAACATATAATACAAATTAAAATTTTGTTAGAAGTGGAGTAAAGAAGAATTGAACCCGATCAAGTTATAAATTATAAATTTCAACCACTACACCATAATTTAATTCTTAATATTATTATTATTTTTTGTTTTGTTGGGTACAAATATTTTTAAAAAATTATTTCTTTTATTTTAATTATCAAACCAACCGTTAGAGAGGATTTTTCACCCCACATGCCCAGATTCATAAGCTAGTCCGTCTTCAAAGGAATTTTTCTCAACCCATCTACCCTCTCAAATCTCTCCTCCCCTCAAATCTCTACAAATCTCCGCAAAATCTGCTCTCTACAAAGGATTATCTCTTCTCATATCTCTAATCTCTCCTCAAGTCTCCAATGCGTCGCCATTTTTCTCTCATATCGGTTAATTTGTTGGATTTGATATTTATATTTCTGTTTCGTAAAAGTCGTTGTCTTCAAAGAGATTGATTGCGAGATCGGCTACCAACTCGAATCAAATGAGAACAAGAAGAAGAGCACTTGAATTCGAAATACAAGGCCCACAATCAGTACCGATCGGCACCTCGAATCAAAGGCGAACAAGAAGAATAGCAGTTGAATTCGAAATACAAGGCCCACAATCACTACCATTCATCTGTTGCTCTGGACGATGATTGAACCCACTTCCACATGTAATTCCTTGATAATTCCTCATTTTTTATTTCGGTGGCTTTGAGTGAAATTTGTTTGTTATTTATGGTGTTCATTAGTGAATTCCTTTGTGAACCATTAGTTTAGTTTTGTGGGATTTTACATTGTATTGTGTGAATTTTGGAGTTTGGTTAATTTATGATGAACTTCCCAGGAGACAATTTTGTTTATTTTATTTTTTATCATCAATAAATCACCGCATGTCGGATTTGTTTTGGGAATTTGATCAAAATAAAGCAGCATTTTTAAGCAATTGTGAAATCTTTATTTTTATTTTTGTAGCACTATTACTTTTTATGGGCTCTACAATTATTCTCTATATTCTCCATTTTCCCCCCTCTCAATCTGGTTATTTTTTGCATTGTTTTACTATTTGTATGACATTTTGTTCTTAATGATCAAACACTGCACTGGGTCAATAAAATATTTTCCATGCTTTCATTTTTTTGGTATTATTGCATGTTACTTAGTTCCCAGCTATGTGTTGGTGTGGATAATCCTTCTGCAGTGGTATGATTTTATCTCATCGTAGTACTCGTGTCCAGTGGTGGATCTGAAAGCATTAACTTGACATGTATTTTGTGACACAAAACTCAGGACTCTAATATTTAACAACTATGTTTATCTGACTTGGGAAAAATGCAATAAATTCTTTTCATTTTTGTAAGTAGTGCTATTGTCCTTCGGTGTGCTGCAGAAGGGCATGGTATGAAGAATGAGGTAGTGAATAATTAAAAGACACAATGAAAGCTGTAGTTAGTAGTTAAGTTATCAGGTTTGAAGGTTATCTTCTTCTTGGATTGAATTGTACCAAAATTCTAACTTGTTTAAGAGTAGGATTACATTCAAATTCCAATTGGTTTCATAACCTCCTTTGGCTTATCTTGGAAGAGTGATTATTTGTTTTAACAAATCCAAATATCTAATTTTTATTCATTGTTTTCTTCTATAATACAGTTGATGAATGAGAGGCTTTATGTATACTTTCTGTTTAGTAGTAACAAATCCAAATATCTAATTTTTATTCATTGTTTTCTTCTATAATCTGAGTTGATGAATGAGAGGCTTTATGTATACTTTACATTTAGTAGTGTATTGGACTGCCCATATTCTAACTTATGAGGGATTGGAAAATTTCCTTCCAACTTCTACTTGGTTGATAATATAAGAATACAACCGAATTTCTTTTCGATGATTAATGAGATGAGTTTGAGGTTTTCCACATAAACCCCTATTTCTCCGAACATTTCTCTGTTGTAGCCTTTCCTATGACCTATATGCATATGGAAGAATGACACGAAAATGCTTTCTTTTGTTCTTCAATTAATTTTAATTATACTTGGTAAAATGTAGGTTTATTTCTTCAAATATGGTATCTCGCTTCCCTAAAGTTTATTCTTGTCATACAAAGTCGATTGTGGGTTTAATGTTTAGGATGCATAGTTCATGCATTATCAACTGTGTGCTATGTGCCCCTGCCCCACTGCCTGAATAGAAACATCTGCTAAGTATAGAGTTTTTCAAGCTTATGTATGAGCAACATCCTTATACTTTTACTACTGAATATTACTGATTTTGAGTTTAGTCATTAATTTTTCTCTACTTTACAAGTTAAAATACATGAGAAATTCAAAAGCAAATGACTTGTGTATAAAGATGAAAGAGTATATTTTTAATTTCATTTGAATTCAATATGCGATTACCACGCCATGAACCTTTAGTGGTTAAAAGAGTCGTAAATCATTTTCTCTGGTATGCTCTTGCTATTCTAGTAATCCTAGATATGCCAAATCTTTAGGCATGACTATCTTTTCTGTATGCATTTAGACTCATTACATTGTCATCTAGTGATTTGTCCTTTCCTTTTCATTTCTTATTTAGGTGCTGGACAATAAATGAATCTTCTGCAAAATGCACTTAGAAACATGTCCAAGATTATCTTCCTGTAATTTTGGCTGCCTCATTATGATTGTTTTACATGAGAGTCTCCTAATTGAATCGTCTTTCATTTGCTTGGAAAAAGTTAAGGAAAACATAGAGCTATCCGAATGATTCTTACGCAAAATGCACTTAGAAACTTCTTCTTGGAGTGATTTGTAACGAAAATTCTTACATGTTTAAGAGTAGGATTACATTCAAATTCCAATTGATTTCATAACCTTCTGTTAATGATCTAGCATAATTTAGTTCAAAGAACTAAGTTAACTTAATTGGTGAACATTATATACAAAGCCCCATTTTACTAATATATCTCCTCTAATTGTTTAGCGATTCTATTTTCTTTTCCCTCATTGTCAAGAAAACTTAATGTATTGATGATAGGGTGATAGGGGTGTGCAACTTGTAACTTAGAGAGCTTCTTCGAGATGGATTTATCATCATCGTCAAATATGATGGAATGATTGTTCGCCTCTTCACTTTTGTAGCTTTTTTTTTTAGTATATTACCATTGGAATTATTTTCCATTCTTTTTAATTTTGAGCTATTTTGTATGGACCTTGTGTTGTTATTCCAAGATACCTGATCTCATCTGATTTTATTATATTAGAGTTGCACGTCTTCAAATGAAGATTATGAGAAAAGGGCAAAAAAAAGGAATGTTTTTATATTTGTGAGCAGTGCTCGCTCAAGCGAGACATAGCCTAAATTTCGTCCGCTTCAGGCGAGCACTATTCACATTTAAATTTTTATTTAATTAGTGAGCGATTGCCTTTTTTTTGATGATGATCTCGTTCTGGCGATATAGCATCGCTCACTTTTTTTATATATAAATAAAATCAACATTCACATATACTCATTCAAATGCCTAAATTTATACTAACAAATGTAGGCTTCAACTAATTTTTTTGATGATAATTTGTTTGGATTCTCTTAAATTATTTTATCCAGTTTACTTCATATTTCATTTTTTTTGTGCTAGGTTGAGGCCCTATAACTCCTCCATTGGTGTTTTGTGCATTTGATTTGTCAACAAAAACAATTGAATCAGATACCAAAGGTGATAAATTCATTATTATTTAAATGTGTGACTCATTTTCATGATTAAAATTTGGATATTTTTGGTGATGATTTGTTTCGTTTCTATTAAATTATTTTATCCAATTTACTTCATATTTCATTTTTTTCCTAGGTTGAATAAAAAACTCTTACATTGTTGTTTTGTGCATTTGATTTGTCCACAGAAATAATTGAATCAGATACCAAATGTGACAAATTCATTATTATTTAAATGTGTGACTCATTTTCATGATTAATATTTGGATATTTTTTGTATTACTTGTCACTTTCTTGTGTTCACTTTTGATGCATAGAGTTGATCAATACGAAAAAACAATGTATTCAAAAATTGCACACTCCTATTATTATTTGTCAAGCACTACCACCATGGAATTGGATGACGATATCATCTCTATATGTATTTTCACAGCCTAGACGTGCATTCAATGGATACAATACATTTTTGATCATATGTGTATCATAGTTGGTTATTAAGCGTCTGTGATACTTTCATATCTTTTCTCTTTGATTTGTTCTTCAATATATTTCAATTATAGTTGGTGTATTGTAGGCTTAATCCTTCAGATATGGTATCTTGCTTCACTAAAGTTTATTCCCGTCGCATAAAAGTCGATTGTGGGTTTAACAAAGCCTTTATCAAATGATGTGCATACAAGTGAAGATGATGGGACTATAGACCATGAAAATACTCATTGCCAACACTTGGGTATCATATTTATATACTATTTCTAAACTTATATTATCAAATATCTATACAGTACAATTTTTAAGATTATTATTATCTATGATTTTTTCATGTAGGTCCTTATTGCAACTACTTCGGTAAGTTCTACACACGCCGTAAAGAAATAAATTATGTTAGACAAATCGATGTAGTAGTGCCGCCACCAATTGATGTGAATGATACTGAAAGATGTAAAACTCGTTCAAGACGTACAATCCATCAAAGACGCATATCATTCAATTCTCTTGTCATTCCGTTTAGTAATATTTGTAGTAGCAGCAGGCTAAATCCATGCAGATCACTACATCATGCACATGTAAATAGAGGAATGCGTGCAGTTCGTTTACGTCGTACTTCTTTCTCTTCTTTTATCATGCCTATTACAAGACAAGCACGTGTATATTCACCAAAGAAACTTAATGAAAGACGTTCTAGACAGGCTATTGATACTGCAAGACGCAGAAATGTTTGTGCACAACAAACAAATACGCAACGGGCAGATGTAAGAGCTTTAGATTGTGCTCGACGAAGACAAGCACGTGCTGTGCAAACTAGACAGCAACGAGCAAATGCTCTTGCTATAGATAATGCGCGTTGAAAACGTTTACATGAAGGACAGATAAGTGAGCTTCGACCAATGGAACAAGGTTTACATACTATTCCCATCGATGACAATATGTTAAATCATCCATTGATACTCTCTCTCTCGCACAATGTTTTTGAAAATTTTGTAGAGAACTTAGGTGGGTTAGTTGCTCATTATGTCGTACATCATTTCCGAGGATTAAAAGTTCAAAAATATGTACCCATTGTTCGTGAGAGATTCGACGTGGATTGAACCCCTTCGATTCGGTCAAGAGAAAATTTAATGGATCTGGCGTCGTTCTATTGAGTTATCATGATCGACCAATTTAGAGCAAATTCTTATTGCTCGCAGACACCGATGATGTCTCAGATATCGTGTCAAAGGCCAACAATACAAATACGGTGATAATGTGATTAACTCCGCTCAAGATGTGAACTCAATAGCTACTTGTTTTGTCGTTTAAACAGGGTGATTTATCTGCGATATTGATTGTGAATAGAACTGGGGCACGTACAGTTAAAAAATTTTGCGTACGTCGTGAATATGTTCGACAAGCATTGGTTTGGCTAAAACAAAATCATCTCTATTATCGAGACATAACCATTGATGAGTGCTCTTTAGATACATTACCACATGATGGCATACCTGAAGATATTCCACATGCTCGTGAAGATAGTGTACATAATTCAAATACAAATCAACCAACAGATGTTGTGGAAGATGACATAGATGGGCCTCCTGAGATTGTTAACCAAAATGTTCACATTGATGATTTTCACGCTGTTGGGACTATTTTTGTAGGGCCTCAACCTAATCAACATGCATGTATACATAGGGCATTACATGTAGCCGATGCTGATCATACTATTGCTCACATGCAGTTGACAAATAAAGTTATTGATGAGTTTTCAACACCGGGGTATATTTCAATGGTTTTTCTAACATTATTCCCATATGGAAATGCAGATTATAGACAAGCTCGTCCAAGGAAATTGAATTCTTCAGAATACTTTCAGTATTTGATAAAATATGTTGATGGACGTTTTGCTAGAGATTTACGATTTCGATATTTTGCATGGAATTCTATCTCAAGATGGCGTGCTCTTGCTTTAGGTGATGTGTATGTGAAGAAAAATCCTACTCATGCTGAGTTATCTATACAAGATATTCAGTATGTGGTTGCTTCTGGTGACAAACAACTAGCTACTCGTATTTCTTATTATGCCAAGTCAATTCGAGGTACACGTGCTTACTGGTACACAAGAATGAAAGAGTTAACTGCAATGGTAAAACAATTAGGGGCTCCTACAATCTTTTTTACACTAAGTGCCGCTGACTTGCAATGGCCATAATTGTATGACTTGTTGGATCCTTCAAATACCCTTAACAGTTTGTCAGAAATTGATTTAAGGAAAAGACGAGCGAAGTTGCTTAATGATAACCCTTGTGTTGTTGCATGGTTCTTTCAAGCAAGAATTGATCTTTTCTTTAAACATTTTTTAATAAATGAGTTTGGCGTGATTGAATTTTGGTATCAGTTTGAATGGCAACATCGACGAAGTGGCTATGTTCATGGATTTTTATGGATTAAATATGCTCCAGATGTTAATCGTATAACAACAAATGATGATGACATGAAAAGAGTCATCGAATATTTTGATCGACTTGTTTATATTGATAACCCAGATGTTACGATCTCTATTCCTCTGCAAAAACACCTCATGCTGCAAGATATTGTCAATAGACGATGATCTTGATTCAGATGACAACGATTATGCATATTTAGTGAACTGGGTCATGCGACATTCTAAATGCGGAACTTATTGTATGCGTTTACATAAAACAACAAAGCAGGTGTTGTGTAGGTTTAGGTACCCTTTTGATGTTGTCGAACATTCTTCAATTATTGAAGATCCTCCTAACAGTCACATGTTTCAGTTCTTAGGGCATCGAAATGATCCATTGGTGTGTTCTCATAATAGGAAAGTCCTTCAGACTTGGCGAGCAAACATTGATTGGTCACCTGTTCTTTCAGTTCAGTCAGTGATACATTACATTGCCAAGTATGCTTCTAAAGCTGAACCTGCATCGAAAACATTTACAGAGACTTTGCGGCAAATTGTAGATGATATTCGTCGACCATGTCCAACAGCAAGATCTGCAATCAAACGCTTGTTGATTAAAAGTGTTTCTGGAAGAGATATATCTGCCCAAGAAGTTTGTCACTTGCTTATGGGTTATCTTTTTACAAAGTCATCACGAAAGTTTGTACTTTTAAATGTCAGTGAGAAAAGTATGTTCTCATCAACTGTACGGCAAAGCCGTGGTGCAAATGGTGAAGATGTTGTGGGAACAGATCCAAGTTTTGTGATTCGAAACATGTCCCGTCCTTCTGAATACGAAGATTTGTCCCTCCTTCAGATGGCAAAGAAACACTACTTTAGCAAAAATCTTTGGCACAAATCCAAAGTTAAATCTATTGTACGTATCATTCCAGAAATTGAAGGCAGTGAACTTGTTCAAAACGGGAAAAACTGTGAATTATATTGTCGCCAACAAGTTTTACTTCATTACCATTACCGCAGTTTAGTCGAAACAAAAGGTGAGTTTGAGACGTGGGTTATGCGATATGTCAACTTAGGAATGGCCATGATTGATAATGTTCATACTACTGATTTGGTTAATGATGAATTCGAGGAAGACGAAGATACATATCTAGAAGTTGAAGGGATACCTCGTGAAGAATGGATGCTCACAGCATCAATGGGGCCATTATGTGATTATGGGGTAGATGTTGAATTGGGATTTAGAGATTTTGACACTATACCCAATTTGGGAGAGAAAGTTTATATCGATATCCGAACATTGATATAGAAAGAAAATTTATCTACAGTCATTTGGGTGTTACAGAAGATTCTAATATTGAGTTGGTAAACAATAATGTGGTTGTTCCACTTACTGATTTATCATCTCAACAACGAATGGCCCATGATTTAATATTAACCTCTCTTCGTGAACAAATACCTATCCATATGATTATTTCTGGTGGAGCAGGCACCGGGAAGTCCACTCTCATTAATACAATTGTGCACTCTGCATTTAATTTATTTCATTCCAACAAAGCAGTTCGGATCATGGCTCCAACTGGAGTTGCTGCATTTAATATTGGTGGTGCCACCATCCACCATGAACTTGTCATAAATGCAAGTAGAAAACCTTCACAACCATATATACATATAAGTGGTGATCAATGCAGGCGGATGTGATCAATGCAGGCGGATGCAAGAAGATTTCAAGGATACTAAATTGATTATCATTGATGAATACAGTATGTTGGGGAGAGCAATGATTGCCAATGTTGACCTTCGTTGTCGGGATATATTTGCAAAGAATGAATCATTTGGGGTGTTTCCGTTGTACTTGTTGGTGATATGCGTCAGTTGCCTCCCGTATTTGATAGTCCATTGTATTCAGGTAATGGAAGTTATATGCAACAATGTGGTACACTTGCATATTCTATCTTTAATAAATGTATTCGACTATCACACATATTTCGACAAGCAGGAGAAGAACAAGCATCACTAAGACAAGCTTTATATAGACTTAGTGATGGAACATCTACCATTGAGGATTGGTATATGTTCAAGACTCGAGACTACTCAACTCTAACTGCCGAAGAGATGAATGATTTTAGGTTTTCTCTACGTCTGTTTTCTACAAAACAGTCGGCTAATCAATATAATCGGGAGAGGTTGATTGAACTTGGAAGACCAATTGCACGAATAGTTTCTAAAAACAATTGTGAAACTGTCACGAAATCTGAGTCGGATCAAAGAAAAGGGTTGGAGAAAGTACTATATATATCTGTTGGATCACGTGTTATGCTTTGTGCTAATCTTGCCACACATTTTGGACTTGTTAATGGAGCAATGGGTATTGTTGTGGATATTGTTTACGCAATTAATTGTAAGTCGCCGTGTGATTTACCTCTTGCTATTATTGTGGACTTTGATAATTATCATGGTGCTAGTTTTCGTGAGGGCACCAACTTAATACCTATTTCGTCAATAACATCAAATTGGAAAGCGTCAAATGGTGCCTCTTGTCAGAGAACACAAATTCCAATTGTTTTGTGTTGGGCAATTATAGTACACAAAAGCCAATGATTAACACTTGATAAAGTGGTGGTAGATATTGGTGAGAAGGAAAGTCTTGGTCTAACTTTTGTTGCCTTATCACAGACGAAAAGGTTGCAAGATTTAACATTTAATCCAATGTTTAGTTACAAAAAACTATAAAAAATTGGTAAATGTGAAGGTCTCAAAGGGCGACGACAAGAAGAAGAACGCTTGCGTACTATCGAATGTACTATGTGATTATTTTCAAGTTAGCTGGTAAGAAAAAAATCATAATTGATATCTATTTTTTCGATATAACGTTAAAGACTCCATATTGAAAGTTTAATATTTGTTTTCAATATGTTTGATGGTGTGAAGTTGATGATTGCAGTATTAATGACTCTTTTAACATTTTGCTTTTAGATTTATGGTACATGATGATCTTGATTTCATTTCATTTGGTAATATAAATGTTCAATTATTAATCGTTTTTATTTTTTATTTGGCAGCCCTGATTGATTGTTGATATTGAGTTGCCATTCAATTTGAATCGTAGTTACTACGGTCGGTTTCACCACCGCAGTGAAAGCGGTATATACTAGTTTTTTCAATTTAAAAAAAAAAAAAAAATTCGTAGCCCCGTCCCGCACCATTGCCCTCCCTCGCTGGTCGCTATAGCCAAAAATCGCCGATGCATAAGTTGCAAAGATAGACAGAGTGGCAACCCACGATTCAAAATGGAAAGGGAATCCATTGGTCAGCGATGAGAGTAAGTATGGTTGTGGAAAGAGCCTATGTATTGGTTATCAAGAAAACAATAGAATGCTTGTTTTTGTTCTGCATATATTGCACGCTCCGCCGGGTGTCCACCGTTTCTGTCTTACCAAACACCGCCCGGAGGGTTGACTCCAGCCTGAAAAGTCACCGCCGTCACTATCAGAAGAACGTTCCTGGCGTCAGTTGGAGACCCTCTGTCTTCTTCGTACCGAAACCTAAACCAACCTCCCGGCCGGGAACTTCCACTCTGGCTAGCCATTTTTCTTATGCATTGGCACAAAGGTAAGAAATCAGGGTCTTGAATATATATGAGTTTGTCTCTCTGTGTATGTCACTGTTAGTCCAGTTATGTTTTTATTTACAAAATGGGATTATTTCATGCTAATTGCAGAAGTCAACAAACCTAGAACAATCTTGATTCTGTAAAGAAATGAAAACTTCCAGGCCCTTATTAGTAATCTGTCAAATTTAAGCTTACATCAGTAATCAAATTGGAGGAAAATCTTGCATTGCTCATGACAACAGATTTTAATTTTCACTAACTGAAACATTAAAATAAGTAAACAATCAATTAAAGCAGAGGCAAGGACCAAGTCAATGCATAAGAAGACCTTGCATTAATCATACTTCAAGACTTGGTTTCAGTTCAAAGGAATCTTCCCGCCACTGTATTTGTCCGTATCCTCTGGTTCTATTAGAGAACAACTCTGGTTGAAGCTTGACTCGTGCAATATTTGAGCTTATTTAAGCCATGAAGAGATCGGAATTTTTTTTTCTCGTCTCTGGTCATTTAAACTTTTGAAGTGCAAGTTGTGAGCAAGTTCAAGATAAAATTTAAATAAATAAATTTGTGAGCTTTCTATAATAGCTTAAATTTTTAGATGAGACATTTCAACTATGAATCACATCTTACTTCGGGAGGAAGCTTCAAGTAAGCTTCTCTAGAATATCTCCATGTAAAAAATGCTCTTTTAGCGGCCATTTGGAAAAGTCGCTGCCCATGCTTGTGAACTTATAAAGATCTCTGTTTAATAGAATAAACCTATTTGCACTCAATTGGTTTACACCCAAATGGGCAAGGGACAGTCTTCCAAGTATGACTTGTGTCAAGGTCTCCAATTCTTCATTTCTAGAGGTTGTCCTATGTAAATGTTGCCGAGCTTGTGAATAGATATGAAAGATTGGATGATGAAGTAGTCATGAAAAACAAGCAGTCGTGTGGTTTTATTAGTAGGACATTGAAGAGAAGATGCAATCCCATACTGTTCAGGTTTGTACAAAAGTTTTTTGATAGTAGCCCTCAATTTCTTTAAAATATGTGACCCAACACTTATTTCTCATGAAATGTTCTCAACACATCTTAGTAAAATCGTCGATTTAAAGAGCACAAACTACAAACTTTGTCTCGATAAATAGGTATGTCGTAGGGCCACAATTATCTATATGCATTAGTTGGAGTTTTGACATAACTCTTGTGGGAATGCATTTTTCCTATGTCATCACATACCCCTCATGGCTCATAACTTGAGATAAATTCCTTGTAATTAGTAATTACTATCTCCCACATGTTACAATGTGGCACTTCTATCTTGCCAATGCATTACAGTTTGTCTATTGTTATGCATTTGAATATAGTGACATACTCCAACAGGTGGGTCTCAACTGTTGGATTCACTAAGCAAATAGACGAGAAATTTATGAGAGGAAAAAGTGAAGAATCTTTTGCAATCCTGCATTACATCAAGATTAAAACTATATATACAAAATCAGACTAGTAAACATGACTGAACATTATCCCTTAGTTCGAGTTTTAGAATAAAGCTTCAACTGCTGCAAGACAAAAAGAACAGAGATTTTTCTAAGGACTAGCCCTTGTGCTCGGGGACACACATCTTGGACTCCTATGGTAATCTCTAGCCACCTTGACCAGAATCGCCATCAGGAACGGCATAACTACGGAAAGGGTAAAAAAGAATAGAGAGAGTTTACGATTTGGTGCGATAGCGCCCATACAAGTGTCATATGTTGCTACGAGTGCAAAAAGTGAGACTTGCAATTCCAATTGTAAAGGGAATTTAATAGTGAGAAAATATAGCATGTGAATAGACATAAAAAAACCAATTGAGTTAAAAAGCAAGAATAGACCAAATGAAACTGTATTATGTGTACCCATCACCGCCTTTCCAGCAGTGTGCGCTGGTGGCTGTGTGGCATCATTGATGGTAGTCGTGTTACTAGTAGGACTGAAGTCATCCTGCCAAACACCACCTGGTGGACTAAGCACGGCTTGATATGTTGCAGTTGCGATTAATGCAGCTATCACAAGCAATGTATTTCTGACTTTGCTCGGAGAGTCTTTAGTTTTGTCATATTTGAAGTAGTCCTGCAATTTTTTTGAGGGATTTCGAGGCCTCTCTCTCCTTAATTCGTTTGCTGATGCATCCTGATGCATCTGGACTGTTTGCATTGCCTGTTGCCCTAAGTGCATGTTTTCAACTTGTGAAGCCCCAGCTAGCCTAAGCATTTCTTCAATTTCACAATCACCCCCTTCTGATACTAATACATCAAGTGGTGTAAGATCCTTTTTGTTTAAGGAATTCAACTCCAACCTGCCCTTGTTAACAAAATTTTCATCCAGCACCAACTCAACAACCTGTTAATAAATTTATGTTAAGAATATATAGAGAAATAACAATACATGGACTGCAATATAATAAGTCAAGACAAAAACATCAATAAATATTTGGTATATTGGATTAAACCGTACTAAATAGGATTAAAGACGAAAGAAAGGTTACACAATACAGTCGTCTACTATGTACAACACATGCCTCAAATGGTAATACTTGCCTCGTATTGCTTTCTTGAGACTGCAAGATGCAAGATGGTGTTCCCTTGTGCATCCTTCTTATTCAATATATCCTCTTTATCGTAGGTTTTCAGGTACACTGTCAGGCACTTGAGGACTTCAAATTGGTTGTTTTTCACAGCCAGATGGAGAGAAGTTTCACCACGAGCTGTCACTTCTCTTATGCTATCTTCACAGGCTGAAAGCAGTTCTCTAATTACACGCGTTCTGCCTTTGATCACTGCATAATGGAGGGGAATTCTTCTCTCTTTTCCCTTGATCACACACAGATTATAATCTATTTTCAAAAGCTCCTTTACAATCTCTAAATCCCCATTAGCCGCGGCAATGTGTAAGGGACTTAAACCTTCATGGTTCAAATCTTTTACGAATTCCGGCCCCAGATTTAGGAGCTCCTTGACAAAATTAAGGTTACACCCCATGCAAGCAATATGTAATGGAGTTTCTCCACCTGATAACGCAACAGCCTTGAGCAGGAAAGGATCATCTTTGACCAAACTAAGCAGTTGATGAACATCTCCCTTCTGAGCAGCCTCAATCAACCTTCTGTCCATTGTTGCAGAGAGAATTCTGCTGCCTTAGATCAATATATTGAACCACTTTTGGATGGTCTAATCAAAACTTTCAACATCCCAATTTCTTTGGTAATGCTTATGTTGGAAGGGCCATAAATTCAACTCTAATAAGAATAAAATATTGTTCTGAGACCACTGATCCTTTTATCATGTTGACAAAGAAATTTGCAAAGAAAGTCAAAAGGATAGGATTATTGATTATAGAAATATGTGGTTATTATTCCAAATGGCCACCGGTAGAGGTGGAAGATTGTCACTGTGTAATAGTCATCATCTCTTGCCTTAGTTATGGTTGAAGAACGTTTATTTGCGGTGAAAATGCCGTCAGCATGTGCAAAATAATAAGCTTGATGGTCAACCTGCAGGGCATTCAGTTAACTATTTAACTCTCTCCAAGAAAAGGACCTTCTTGGATAGGAAGATTTTACCAAAAGGTCGAAAAAATTCTGCAGCAATATTGTTGCACCAAACTTTGTGTTGGAAAAATGAGTTGGTTGGGTCTGAATGTTCACTCGCCCATTCCAACGAATGGTCAAATGAATCTGGGCAGAATCCAGAAATTTATGAAACTAGTTTTTGTTTCTCACTGTTAATTAAGAAATGTAAAATTTGAAATTTTGTGATCAAAAGAGAAAACAAAACGGTGTTTCAAGCTGAGAAAAATATTTTGAGAATCTTTGAAAAAGAATATTGTCTTTCCAATAAATGGAGATTATCTTTATGGTAAGTTATTGATTCGATTAAGGATTCTTTGTCTTTCTTTAGTGTAGGATTCAAAAAGAATCATTTATGCCCTGAACAACTAAAGCAAGCATCCTTCATATTGCAAGAGAGAGAAAAAGACGCATGGAACATTGAACATTTAAAATACGTTCATGACTATGGTGCTTTTAAAACTTGTGAATTGTAATCCACTGAGAAGACGATATTTCGGCATGAAAATAAGGTTCTTATTTGGATTTTTGGAAGAAGTCCGGGTACTTTCGTGGAGTGGCATAAAATAAAGACTGATGAGTTTGATTGCACTCCGTTAGCGTCTGAAAACTAAAAGAGGGAAGTTATTGGTTGTGCTTTAATTCTGTTTATTTGTTTTGGTTTTATAGTTTATTGTAGACGTGGTTGATAGTATTTGTAATTCCAAATGATAAGACAATTGTATCCTGTTTGATAATGGATAATTTACTTGTGGCATGGGGCTCCATGGATATTTCACTTCGGGTTTACCACGTTACATCATGTGTTGATATTCTATTTGCTTTCAATTGTCACTTAAACGATTTTAATAGTTTACATAATCCAAAAATGCTATTAAAATGTGTATAAGTGGTTTTGCTTAAAATATTGAAATTATGGGTTTATAGTTCACTGCAATCTGAATTCTAACGTGTTCACTCTTGCCTTTCAAACAGAGTCGTGAACATCACTAGAAAAGCAGAATTTCACTTTGTTTATTCCGCATTTTATTGAATAAAATTGAAAAATTTGGTAACAACTTATTCAATCCCTTTATAAATCGTTAACACCCTAGGTCGAAGTCTTTACACTTTGATTAGTGTAAATAATTTGGTAATGCTTAGGTTGGAAGGTCCATAGATTCAACTCTAATAAGAATATAACAATATCGTCCCAGATCATTGATCCCTTTATCATGTTGACGAAGTAATTTGTGTAGAAAGTCAAAGGATGGGACTACTATAAATATGTCTTCAAGAATTTAATGCCCAGTAGAGGTGGTCCAGGTGGAAATATATAGCGAGAAGCATTCAATATAGTAATCGGTTTTACATTGATTCACACCTCTTTCTTATACAAGATATTTGTGGTCCAGGTGGAAATATATTGCGAGAAGCATTCAATATAGTCATTGGTTTTACATTGATTCACACCTCTTTCTTATACAGGATTGTTGAAATATCGTAATCAACTATGTTATCTTATTAATCATCTAGCTAGATCAATATCTGTATATTGAGTGGCTAAGATTTTTTTTCTTTTTGTTATTGTTGACCACTAAAATAGTAGGCAACAAATCATCGGCCACCTCCTCGCTGAAATAATCAACTTAATCTCTCCCATAAAGTTCGTCAGAAGATTAAGAGTTAAAAGAAGCAATAATTTGACTAAGGTTTTCAATTGTTCTCCGCTCTTTGATTTAATTCAAGTTTATTTATAGGTGTTGAGAGACTGGGGCTTTTTAGTCTTTTTTTTTTTGCCACGTGTCATTCTCTCGTTGGAAGGCTCATAATTACAGAGGATTCCATAACACGCTAGAGAAAATCATTGGTTTAATCATCATTTTCTCCAGATTTGGTTGTTATCTTCACATGGGCTTTATAATTAATTGTAGACACGTGGACATTCTTCCTATGTTCCCATGGATATTCTTGTTATTGAAAATAGATGGTAATAGCGACAACTATGTTAGTACCCTTCGTCTAACAAGTTTCTTTTTAAGTGACAAAAGTACAGCTAGTATACTAGAGTTAGGCTTGATTGGATCTCTAGCTGATTTTTAAACCCTATGACTTCGATTGCTTAGGAACGAATGAGCGAATGTTATAATAATAATATCTCAGATTTTATCCTTCTTTTTCGATGAAGAGACGAAGGATTTAATTTAGGCGTCGCCCAACTATTCTTGTCTTCGTCAAAATGCGTAGGGTGATCTGCGAACCATTTTCTTTGTGGGGCATAACAGTTATAATGGTATGTTTGATAGATGGTACATTTACATTATCTTTTGAATGCAGTATTCAAAGATAATGTACAAAAAATTCGAAAATTCTTGTCTAAATGGCGAAGAAATTTTCAAGAATTCAACTTATCTATAAAATGTGTTAGTTAATAATGGGAATAAATCACAGCATTCATTCAGCAAAATCACTGCATATATTTTTAATATAACTCAATTGTATAATATTGATTACTTGTCTATAAACTTGTGTTCTGCCTTTGATCACTGCATAGTGGAGGGGAATCTCTCTCTTTTCCCTTAACCACATTCAAATTACAATCTATTTTCAGGTTCTCTTTTACAATCTCTAAATCCCCATTAGATGTGGCAATATGCAGGGGACTGAAACCATCGTGGTTCAATTCTTTTGCGAATTCTGGCCTCGTATTCAAGACCTCTTTCACAAAATGAAGGTTCCCCCCCTGCAAGCAATATGTAATGGAGTTTCTGCACCTGACAAGGCAACAGCCCTCATCAGGAAGGGATCATCTTTGATCAGATTGAGTTGGTGAACATTTCATTTTTGTGCAGCCTCAATTTAGTATTCTGCCCATGGTCTATTCATAACATTCAATATCCCAAATTCTTGGCATTAGTGTGTATAAATAATTTGGTAATGCTTATGTTCAAAGGGCCTAGATTCAACTCTAATAAGAATATTAAAAAAATTTGTCTAGAGATCAGTCCTTTAATCATGTTGACAAAGTAATTTGTGAAGAAAGTAGAAGGATAAGATTATTAGTCATAAAAATATGAGATTGTCACTGTGTAAACCAGAAGGCATTTACTATATATATAATCTTCCCTTGGCTTATGAATTAAAGAATGTTTATTAGGTATTATATATTACCTGTTAATTTTTTATTTGATGTGAAATCAATTAAGTGATTAGATCACCACACTTGTGAGAAAATGCCATCAGTGGTAGACATTCATCTTCTGCAAAATATATAAGCTTGATGGTCAACCTGCAGGGCATTCTGTGAACTCTTTAATTCCCTTCATTGAATTAAATTGTAGTAAATATATCTATACATTTGAAAAGTTTATGAAATTAGCCAAACATCATCACAATTTTTATGGAGGAAATTAGTTAATTTGGACGGTTTAGATGAGAGAAAATGTAATATGATAAACATTTTTAACACTCTTTACATCGACTAAAAATTTACGGTATTCTTACAACAATCTTACCCTTAGCTTCCTTTCCTATTCAATTTGGTCTGAACTCTTTCGATTTCTCTTCCACATCAGACAATGTACATGCATTACATACAGGAAAAAGAAAGAGCAGAATCGTCGAGAGCATATGTGAAATGATTGTTGAGTATTCTTGTTAAAAGTATTGGAACATCCTTCTTCTCTTCAATTTTCTCATTCCTTTATTCTGCTCTTTTCTAAATAACACAATCTAAAATCATAGCAAAATGGGGACTCAACTCAGCTGTCCATTCTGGTCCAGTTGAATTAGAAATGTATTTTTTTTTTTTTTTAATCCTGTTAATTCTTTGTAGGAACCATAAGTGCTTTGCCAGAAGCGACAAGCCTTGTCAAGGCACATGAACACCTCGCCTTGGCTAGAACAGCTTCGTCAAGATCTATAGCATCGCACGTATACCATGTGCTAAGGGGACCCTCTGAGGTGGTTCGTGGTCTGGTGAACCTCCTGGCTAGGTGAAAGTGAATGGGTCCAACCTCGTCTAAATCCTCTTCTCAGCTCTCCTTTGTCAACAAGAATGGCGGTTCAGATAGGCCTGCACGATTTTCTCAAGGTAAGAATCTTGTGACCCCATATTCCCCGCCACATAATGTGCCTTATTTGGAGTACCAGGGTACATTTGGAGATTCCTCATGCCACGTGGAAAAGGGAAACAATTACAAGGAAAACATAATCAAACAGGTTCAAACTGGGACAGCGACCAAACCAATAAACGGTTGACAAGTGTCCGAAAGGTACGCAAGCTTAGAAATACCATTCACTTTATTTCTCTATAATTACTCCTTGCAAAATCAAAGAAAATGTATGCAATATTTAAACCTTAGCCAAAACTCTATTTATCTCTCCCACACTCAAATTACACTTTTTGGACAAATGACTTAACTGTCGGAGTGCAAACGGTGTCCGGGCCTTTAATTGGAATGGAAACTTTGCATGCTATCGGTGTCTAAGTGTGCAGGTAACATATAGTTTGATAAAGAGCTGGGATCTGTTGATAGCCTGGTCGATCAGATTTGGAGGCCAACAAATCTCAAAGAATTGTGTTTAACACGAAAACTGAATTATATGGTGGCCTAAGAAACAGATTATACATGACAAATCTTACTACATATAACCTTGGAATCATTGCAGTTGATAATCTTTATTACATGAGAAGTTCACTTAATTACATCTGCTATTAAGATTTGATGGTCCTTCGTCTCCAATTCTTCCAAGCTTTTTTTCCCCACCAGGGCAGCCATCGCAGAGCAAATGGCAAAGTGAAGGCAATTGTCAAAAGAATATACATCATCGCTTTATTTTTCGCTTTTGTTCCTTTGAGTAAAGAACTGATTGCAAATCCATAAGTGAACATCATAGAGTATAGGGATATGTGAAGTTCTCTTTGAAATGGAAACCCTGCTGTGAGATAAATTATGATGCAAAGTGATGCAGTGAAACCTAAAGAGTTTGTGAACAAGAACATAATTGCAGTAGCATGAGAGCCAAAAATTGCTGCAGCTGCAGCTAGTCCAGAGGCCTCTGCTGGTCCAACAAAAGGTTTTTCACGGAACATTTGATTCGGAGGAGGGCTTGATGTAGGAGGGGGGTTGTTGTCCAAAATTCCTGCAGGAGGATTCACGCCGGCTTGAAAGGAAACTGTGGCAATCAGCGCAGCCACAACTAATAGTGCATTACGTGTATCGCTAGGCGAATCTCTTTGCATTTGGAATTTGAAATATTTGAACCAATTCTTTGAAGGGTCTGACGGAGGATTTAGCTGCTGCTTGATTGGTTTTGTTTTTGGTGAATTTTCTGTTGTGATAGTGAAAGCATCTTGTGCTCTAATTGCCCCAGCTCCTTGTAGAATTTCTCTGATCCGGACATCATAAGAATTTTCAATAACAATATCCAAAATATCCAGTGCTGTCAAACCCTTGGCATTTGTGGCATTCACGTTTATTGTTTCTCCTGTGATGTTTCCGTTAAGGAGTAGGTCTATCGTCTACAACATGGAAGAATTCAAAGCTACATGAGAATTTAAAGTTGCATGGAAGAATGGAACTCATTATGGGACATGCAATGCATTACAAGCGTATGATCATTCAATCGGGTTATGGCTTATTATCACTAGTCTATTTAGGATTCCAAATCAAATATGACAACTAAACACGAGGATTTCACTCGGGATTTTACCTTGGAAGAAAAATGGAAAACTAAACAAATTCTACATGTTTCACCAGACATATATATATGGACATGATGTGATGCTCAAAAACAAACAAACAGGAGGATGAGATATTGAGAATGATGATCAAGAAAATACTTCTTGAATATTGATAGAGCTGAACATACCATGTGTTGTTTTGTAAGAACTGCAATGTGCATTACAGTGTTCCCATCACAATCCCCCAAATTTACAAGTGATTCCATTCCAAGCCTCTCCAGCCACTTGATCAACATACTACACGCATCAAACTGGTAATTTTTCACAGAAAGGTGAAGGGAAGTCTCCCCATAATCTGTGATATCTTGAATAGAATCTGGACACGTGGACAACAATTCATCAATGATATCAACTCTCGCCTTCATTGCAGCATAATGAAGAGCAGTTCTTTGGTATTTTCCTTTTAGCCGACATAATTTGCAATTTGCCCTCAAAAGTTCCTTCGCTATCGACAAGTTTCCCATGATTACAGCAATGTCCAGAGGCCTAAAACCATCCTTGTTTAACTCTCCAGCAATTTCAGGATCAAGTTTCAGAAGTTGAAGCACAAAATTAAGCTGCCCGGCTTTGGTTGCAACATGTAGAAGAGATTCTGTGGGAGATATTAGTCTCAAATCAGCAAGAATTGAAGGGTTTTCTTCGAGAAAATTTTCCAGAACCTTGAGATTTCCAGCACGAGCAGCATCCAACAGCTTCTTGCTATCCATTCTTGTGTATTATACACTTGTGCCTGTCTAATAAAGACCTTCCTGCAGGAAGGAAATGGTGAAGGAAATATTTTTTTATAGAATGGAACTAATGGATGGATTTATATAATATCTAAGAAAAGTTTACTGTTGCTAGGGGCTACGTGCATACATAGGGTTATTTTCTAAAAATCAACTAACTACTTTAATTAACAAGAATTTTATTAACTACGACCTACTACTTTAATTTTGGTCTACCCCTCCTCGTAACATACTCTGAGCGTTGAAATTATTATAGCTTGAACTGCGCTTCGAATCCACCCACCAGCCAAAAATATTGGAAAGAAGTGATTCGAAAAACTTGTTATTTTGATGCACTGTGTCTGTCTTCATGCTAATACTTGAAAAGTCCTAAAAAGGATGGACTGGACAGGAGCATCCAGTGATTTGGAAAAAAATGATTCCGTGTGCAAGTAGAAAAGAAAAAGAAAGAGTAATATCTTGTGAACTTTCCTATAACGTAACTAGTCTGAAAATTGAAGTTTAGAAGTCGTGAAAAAATTGTAATCATTTTGTTGTTATCAGTGTTCTAAAAAGCGTAAAACAAGACTATATTGAGGACAAGTTTTAAACCTTTAGGACCTAAGCGAAAACACATGAGAGCAAGACAAGGGTGAAGCGTGAAAAATGTTTTCTTATTTTTAATATTATTTTAAATATTAAAAAAAATTCCAAAAAAAAAAACACGCGCCTAAACGAGACTAGACACTCTTTTTTGGTTAAAAAACAGCTAAATTGCGAGCAACACACTTATGGTCTAAGCAAGACATAGAGACTATGTTTCGAGTCTAGGCAGCTTTCGTGTGTGCCTAGACACGCTTTGTATAACAATGGTTATTAAAATTTGAATTGCACATCAGATTCCACCTACTATTTAAAATATATTACAAAGAAAGAATTCCACAAACAGGCTATTTTGATATTCATGCTAATTCTTCTAGAACTTGAAAAATCCTAGGAAGGTTCATCCAGGACAGGATCATCCAATAGAGAAGAAAACTTGGGAAGGTTTAGATGCCAATAGAGAAGAAAAACTTGAAAAATCCTAGGAAGGTTCATCCGGACAGGATCATCCGGGGGTTTAGAACACATTGTTTGCGCGTGCCAATAGAGAAGAAAAAAAGAGAGTAAGATATCATCAGGGCCACTTTACTTGATGAATAGTCTATCGAGTCTAAAAATCAAGAAAATCATTTATATTAAATAACTTTAATTTTGATCAACTCAAAAGAATTTATGATTCAACTGGAAAAAGGCCTTCACTATATTTCCACTCTCAACAATATAGATTTCTACGTCGTCCATGCTTCTCCGAGCAGGCTGATCTCGCTGTCTTAAGGGAGGGGGTCTCATCTAACGTCGTATTTCGTCACATAGTTTCTAACATACAACCAATATATAGATGGTTATAAACTTCAAATTGAAAATGCCAAAAATATTTGATGCCAAGCTAAGCACCTTCTTGAGCTATGCCGGTTTTGCATCTGGCCCATTTTGTGGGTTGCACTAGCTTTGTCGAGATGGCGCTCTTGTGTTCTCTTGGCATCCATCCCGAGATGGTGAGCTCAAGTACTTTGTTGGTATGCCTTTTTATGAGCAATTGATCTCTTTTGCTCCGCGTTTCATGGCAAGAGTCGGGACCACCTAACTCGACAACTCTCCTTGCGAGCCTGTGGTGGCATAAGCTTAGTAACTATGCCTCTTTCCAGGCTTCTAAGCTGAGGTAACGCTTTTTGCCTGAACTTCGACTTGGTCAGCTTGTTGACTAAGTGTGTAGTCATTCTTGCCACGTCCCCTTATTAATAATATCTTCAAAAGCAAGATAATAATATGTTAGTGTGTATGTATATGCAATATAGAAATCAAATGATAAGGAGCTCTTTTAGTCCTCTGTTTCAGACTTGTAGGTAAAATTCATTGCATATAATTGCTCTGTGACTTGTGGCGGATTCCTGCTGCCTTTCTGTGTCACAATTTGCTTCAACACTCCACTGAACAAAAATTCGGAAACAAATGAAGAGCATGAGAAGGTATGAGTTTTAGTCTCGCCCGTGGTTCATTGATAAAAATTATGCACTTGTCACGACTTTGATGAAAAAATAAATCTGACCTACACACGTGGAGAGTGTCCGAAGAATTAGAATGTCACGTACACTTTATCTTACCTTTGCAGAAGAGGATCTCAAAGGAAACTGAATTATGTGTTCCCATCACCGCCTTTCCAGCAGTGTGTGTGTGGTGGTGGTGGTGGTGGACCTGGTGGCTGAGCGGCGTCATTGATGGTGGTCGAGTTACTAGTTGGCCTAAAGTCGTCCTGACAAACACCGCCTGGTGGACTCAGCACTCCTTGATATGTTGCAATTGTTATTAATATAGCTATCACAAGCAATGTATTTCGGACTTCACTTGGAGTCTCTTTAGTTTTAGGGATTTTGGCGAAAATGGTCCCTAACATATGCACTTAGTGCGGTTTTGGTCCCTAACCTTTCATTTTGGCTAGAAAGTCCCTAACATATGCATTTAGTTGCAAAACTGGTCCTATGGACGGAATCCGTCCAATTGTGCCGTTAGTTGGGTGCGTACACTGTAATTTCCATTAATTTGTTTTGGGATTTTGATGCAAATGGTCCCTAACCTTTACCCTTAGTGTGGAATTGGTCCCTAACGTTTATTTTTGGTATACATGTCTCTAACCTATGTGTTTTGATGCGAAATTGGTCCTTATGGGATGAAAAAGACAAATATGCACTTAGTTAATTAGAAAAAATTATATGTAGATTCCTAATCATTACAAAATATACAAATAAGTCCAATATTTTTATCTTTTATAAAAAATTAAAAAAATTAATGAGTTTTTTTTTTTTGAATTAACACTTTAGTAATAAACATGTCAAATAAAATTATTATTTTTATTATTAAATAATTATATTATTTAAAATTTAAAATTTTATTTTATTGTTGTTTAAAAAATAACTTTGTCACAAACTTGATGTACAAATACTTTTATTTAATTGAGTTATATGTTTATTAACTACAAATATTAGAGATCCAACTATATTCTTCATATTTTAATTTATCGTTTTATTTTGTTAAAAAAAAAAACACATAATGTGTAAATTAAATTTTATTAGTATTTTTATATTAAATAAAAATGTAATAAGATTAGTTCAAGTTATGTAATAATTTTTATTTAATAAAAGTGTAATAAAAATTTTATTTTTATTTGACATGTCGTGTATAATTTTTATGTGACATGTCGTGTAATTGTGGGTATATAATTTTCTCAATGGAGTGTGTACATACTATTGAGTTTTTTTTTTTTTTTTTTTTTTTGTGAATGCTCACGTTCCAAATTGTTTTATTTACTAGATTTAATAGTTTGGCAGCGGCATGATGACAGGTGGTAGTGACTGATAAAAATTAGTATTTTTATTTACCAGATTTTATTTTATTAGTATTTAACATAAAAATACTAGTAAAAGTTAATTTACACATTATGTATTTTATTTTTGAACGAAAATAAAACTATAAATTAAAATATGAAGAATATAGTTGGATCTTTAATATTTGTGGTTAATAAACATATAACTCAATTAAATAAAAGCATTTGTACATTAAGTTTGTAACGAAGTTATTTTTTTATATAACAATAAAATAAAAGTTTAAATTTTAAATAATATAATTATTTAATAATAAAAATAATAATTTTATTTGACATGTTTATTACTAAAGTATTAATTACAAAAAAAAAAAAAAAACCCTCATTAGTTTTCTTTAAATTTTTATAAAAAATAAAAGTATTGGTTCTATTTGCACATTTCGTAATGATTATGAATCTACATACAATTTCTTCTAATTAACTAAGGGCATATTTGTCTTTTTCATCCCATAAAGACCAATTTCGCACCAAAACACATAAGTTAAGGACATGTATGTCAAAAATAAACGTTATGGACCAATTCCACACTAAGGGTAAAAGTTAGGGACCATTTGCGCCAAAATTCCCAAACAAATTAATGGAGATTGCAGTGTACGAACCCAACTAACGGCACAATTGGACGGATTCCGTCCATAGGACCAGTTTTGCAACCAAATGCATAGGTTATGAACCTCCTAGCCAAAAATAAAAGGTTAGGGACCAAAACCGCACTAAGTGCATACGTTAGGGACTATTTGCACCAAAATCCCTTAGTTTTATCATATTTGAAGTAGTCCTGCAATTTCTTATAGGGCTTTCGAGACCTCTATCTCCTTAATTCGTTGTTTGATGGATCACGGGTGGGAACAGTCCTGTTTCCTGATTGCCATTGCCTGTTGCATTGAAGCCCCAGCTAACCGAAACATCTTCTCAATTTCACTATCACCCCCTTCTGGTAGTAATGCATCAAGTGGTGTAAGACCCCTTTTGTTCAAGGAATTCAGCTCCAATGTGCCCTTGGAAACATAATTCTCATCTAACATCAACTCAACAACCTGATAGTAAACTATTTATTCAGATTATAATAATGCACAGACTCGATGATAACATAACTCTAAAAAAAGGAACATTAAGGGCGTATTTAATGGTTCGTGGTACTGGAGTCCAGTCCACTCTACCAAACAAGAAATAAGATGTTGGTACAGTGGTACTTACCTCGTATTGTTTTCTGAAGACTGCAAGATGCAATATTTTCCCTAGTGCATCCTTCTTATTTAATATCCTCTTCATTGTATGTCATGAGGTGCAGTGCCAGGCTCTTAAGGACTTCAAATTGGTTGTTTTTCACTGCCAAATGAAGAGAGGTGTCACCAAGAGGTGTCACTTCTCTTGTGCTATCTTCACAGGCTGAAAGCAGTTCTTTAATAACATGTATTCTGTCGTTGATCACCCTTTCCCTCAACCATACACAAACTACACAACTCTTGCAAGATGAAATAGGACAGCAACTGAACCCTTTTCAAGCACTAGCCCTTGTACTCGGCAATACACAAACGGCATCTAAAGTAATCTCTCGCCACCCTACTCACAATCGCCATCAGGAGTGGGATAACTATGGAAATCAGAGTAAAGAATATAAACAGTTTGCAGCCAGGGGCAAAAGCCACCATACAAGTATC
The DNA here is from genome assembly GCA_023638005.1 of Forsythia suspensa. NCBI lineage: Eukaryota > Viridiplantae > Streptophyta > Magnoliopsida > Lamiales > Oleaceae > Forsythia > Forsythia suspensa. The sequence goes on from CM042665.1 coordinate 11,226,031, forward strand.
ATAAGTTGTTGTGCGTGCAATAACCGAGCATGCAGTTCCAATTGCTAAGGCAATTCAGTGGCCAAGAAGTGTATCGTGTGAATGGGCATAAAGAACCTAGGAAAAATATGAGTCAAATTTTTCACTTTTTATATCTTGGCTCACTTAATGAATATAACTGATTTTTAATGATAAAAGAACAGGCCAACGTTTGTGTTTTTGACTAGTCTGGATAACGCCAATTCTGACTGACTGAGTTGATAAGAGGATTATTCTTGCAGATTAGTAAAGCTGCAATTTTATTCTGTTTTTATACTTGATATATTCTAATCTCATAAATATTATTGACAGTTCCTTTTGTAGGTTAAAGAATCTTTTCTTATTCTCTTAGATTTATTTAGGAATGAAATATTTAGTTTCCTAAATTCTTTCCTTCTACAAATCTAAGAATATCTTTCTATATTCTTTCCTACTAATTCTCTTACCATTCTTGTTGCATATTTTTAGGTAAGAAATAATTCCTAATTTGATTTCTACTTTAACTATAAGTAAGAGTGGAAATTAATAAGGAATTAGAACTTTGAAATATAATTTTTGGTCTTGTTTTCTCTAAGCAAAAACCGTCCGAATTCATTGGTGGAAAAACAAGACTTGATGCTTCATTGATTCAACTTTCAAAGCAAAAAAGTTTTCTTCAAACTCATTGAAGAATCAAGAACTAATTGGTGCTCAACGAACAATTCCATATCTTGTCTAAGCTACTTGACATGAAGTTAAGAACGGGAGTTCTTAATCCAAGTGGTGGTTGCGGCCAAGTACAATAGGGAAGTGGCGATAAAGTCAAGACCGATGGGTTTGATTCCATTTCATCAATAAGTTAGAAGAATAAGTATCACAGGGAGTTGATCTGTTTTCTTTTGATTGTTATTTTGTTAATTTTGCGAAATTACAAAAATCGATACTATTGTATTTTTGACAAGATTATTAGTGGATTGTTTTTACCCATGGCATGGGGGCCCGTGGATGTTTCCCTTAGGGGTTTACCACGTTACATCTTGTGTTCGTATTTAATCCTTTAATTTCCGCACTTAACAAGATTAGGTAAACGAACACTGTTATGCAAGTCAGAACTGTTATCTTTATCACTTGTCAGTTCTGACTGCATTATGTTCACTGTTTGTTTAATTAAGATTAAAATTCGTTTTAATTTAATTAATCTAGGTTTTAGAACTTTCAATTGGTATCAGAGCAGGTACACTTTTTAAGTGCGATCCAAAGAAACCTAGATATGGACGGAGCTCCGTTTAGACCACCTATTTTAGATGGTACTAATTATGCCTATTGAAAAATTAGAATTCAAGTTTATATCTAATCCCTTGATGAAAAAACTTGGCACTCCATTGTCCATGGCTATAAAACTCCTACCATTATTGAAAATGGTGTAGAAAGATAGAAAAAGGCAGACGAGTGAGCTACAACTGATTTTAATTATACTAATTAGAATTCCAAAGCTTTAAATGTCATATTCTCATTCGTAGACTCTAATCAATTTCGTTTGATCTCTACTTGTCAGGTTACAAAAGATGCTTAAGACATCTTACGAATTGCTCACGAAGGAACCACTGTGGTCAAGTCATCCAAGCTTCAAATTGTATAGTCATTACCGCCGGGGTGACATCCTCGCGCTTTGCCACTTTTCATAATACGTTCATATAGCATGCCCTTGCCTCTGTCTGATTGTCGCAAATCTTGGCGACCCCTCCCAGCGTCGGGAACTTCATTGCCAGGTGATGTATGGATGTAACCGCCTGCAAATCCTTCAACGCTGGTCTTCCGAGGACTCCATGGTAGGCAGAGCGGTATCCACTATCAAAAATTCCATGAACTTCTTAAGGTGGCACATGGGTTCTCCGAAGTCCACCGCGAGGGTAATCCTTCCTCGCGGGACAAGGCTATCCTTCGTGAAACCAAATAGTAGCTTAGAAATTTCCGTTAGTTCATGATCTACGTCCATTTGATCGAAGGCACTGCTAAACAGAATATTTACGGTGTTTCCATCATCGACCAACATTTGTCCTAGTCCGTTCCTAGCGACGACCGCGCGGACTACAAGGGCATCATAGTGAGGATAGTGTATACTGGCCTCGTCTTCCTCAGTGAACGAGATTTGTGGTGCTCTTGATCTGTGTCCATGGACTTACCAACTCTCCATGGGTTCTTCTCTTACCGGCTTGGCGTAGTTTCGCCGTGAGTTCATCGTGTGTTCTCTAACATAGGGCCCTCCTATGATCGTGTTTATTTCTCGGACTGGAGAGCTCCCGCAGGCCCTTCTGCCCTTTGGCGGGTCCGTGTTTCTATCATTTATTCCGTCATTGCGGAGAGGTCCATCGTCCTGGCGTCGAGAAGAAGGTCTTCACCCTGGGTGGGTGGCCTTCGACGTCCTCGCGCGGGTCGATTCTCTTCTCCCTGCTCGTGGTTTTCACGATTGATCAATTCTCTTACGTCCGGGCAATCCTCTGTGTTATGTACTCTAGTCATGTGTATATGACAGAACTTGGGTGGTGCTGTTGCCGGCAATGAGGCCACCGCGGGCGTTTTAAGATGGAGGGCAGGGGCCACCTCTGTCTAGTTGAACCTCCTGTAACGGTCATTCAGTAGTCCAGGAGAGCGTCTCCTCTGAAAACGGTTGAAACAGGGTTTAGGAGAGCGTCGCCCCTCTCTTCTATAGCGATCTCCTCTATATCTTTCAGCCTTCTCCCTATTTTCGATCATTTTTTCTGACCAAATTTCGTGCTGGACCAGGTCTACCAGCTGACTGTAGGTCTTTGGTTGACTGTTCTGTACATTCCTCCAGAAGGGAGTGCACATGTGAAGTCCAGTCACGAGTGCGTCCAAGGCTTTTTCATCGATTACAGTCTCGATTTTGTTGATAACGTTACTGAACCTCTTGAAGTAGCTCTTGACGGTTTCTCCTTCCTTCTGCCGGGTGTCATTGAGCTGGGCAATGTCAGCTATCATCGTCCAATTGCCAATGAAGGCATTGATGAACTCTCTTTTGAGCTGAGGCCAGCTCTGGATACTCTCTGGCTTCAGCTTATTGTATCCCCTCTTCGCGTCGGATGCGAGTGTGGTATGAAAATTCTGACACTTCACTGCGGGGGATTGGCCTTGGAGCTTCATCTTATATATGTTAATGTGATCCGTGGCCTCTCCCGTTACATTTGTCCATAAGTGGCATCCGAAAGTTCGCGGGTATCTCCATGGCCTTCATGTAATTAGTGAACGGGAGATTCTCGTTGTCGTCGTCGTCGTCGTCGTCGTCATCCTCCTCATAGCATTCTAGCCTCTCCTTCTCCTCATCGAGTCTCGTATAGCTTTGTTTCGGGTCTTTTCCTTTCTCTGTGCTGGACTCACTGTGTTCACTGCGCCTGCTGTGTGCTGGCAGGGGTGGTGCTATAGAGGATCCCACTCCCAGCTTGTCAAACACGTTAGCAACAGGAACGAGCCGATTCTTCTACGCCGGAAGAGGTTTCCTACTCTGGTCATCCTGCAAGGGCTTCTGAACGAGGTTCTGAGAGTTCCGGCCATTTGAAATGGATGGGTCATCTTAAGTTCGATGGCTTTCCATTGAGCCGGACCATGAGGAGCTTCTCCAGGCACGACTGTGCTTGGGTCTGTGTTGGAGAGATTGATTCTCTAATAGTTCAAGCGCTGCCTTCATCCGGGCGTTGTCCAGCCTCAGGTCCTGGTTCTCCTGTTCAACCATTCGCTTTTGCCGTTGTCTTCTTCTTTTGCGGCGAGTTACGTTCTGTAGGTCCTGAACGCTCTCCTGCCTCAAGTCAGTGTGGTGGGATTCGACTTCCTCTTCCATAGAATGTTTGGTTGCCATGCTCTTCCTGGTAGAAAACACGTTTTACCACAAGTTTTAGGTTGTGTAACGTCTTTCATTTTCCACAGACGGTGCCGATCTGTTGACATCGGAACCTGCAACGTCCACGTGTCAACAGATCTCCAGTTACTCTTCTGCCAACTTGTATGTTACCTGCACACTCGGACAATCGTTAGGCTCTAAGATCTCTGGAGAAAAAGAGTCCGACGATCATTAATACTCCGACGATCAAGTCAACTGCCAGTATAAGAACAATATACGGGGGGTGAAAGTAATTCAGTGTGGGAGGGACAAGCAGGCAGAGATTTGAGCAGAGTTTAGGGTGAAATCTAAGTGCAAAAAGAGCGTACCTTGGAACAACCTAAGACGTCATATTTATAGCGCAAGAGCCCTGATTGATTTAGGAAACAAATCAATCCGATACCCGATCAGATCCTCCTTCCTTATGGGATAGAGATCATTCATTGTCAATGCAATATCTACCTTATTTGAGTTTATCACATTGCCTAATTTTAGGAGATTACAATCTGGTTTCCTCTTGAGGATCCGCATGCCAATCCAACGCAATCTGTCTTCAATTATCTCTCTGGTCATTCCAGAATATCATGCTGCCTGCTAGTTATAGTAAATACGAAGCCCGACGAGGCCCTATGGGTCAGCCGTGAATGTCAAGACCCTCCATAGGCCTCGCGATATTCTAGTTCAAGAATGCTAAGATGTCTGATGGGCTTTCGAAGCCCCTTTTAGAATTTATGAGGCCCTCACGGGCCTATATGGGGCTCCCGTTGGGCCTTTGCTGACGTGGAGGCCCTATCAAAATCGAGTGGCAACATTAGTAGTAAAAAGTTTAAAGTTCAATGAGTGTTCCTTAAATTTACCCCATAACAAACACGCGAGCGATCTAGACCTCTCTGATACCATTTGTTGGAAACTGACACGTGAATTAGCCAGAAAATAAAAAATTTCTTTAATTCAATAAAACTAGGATCTTTGCTAAGCATTCACGTGTTTATTATAATTAAATACTAATAGATTAGTATTATACATGATCGATTTACGATATTAGATCTTGATTTGATTCACGAACTTGCTGCTTTTGATTTACGAACTTGGTGTTCCCAACGTTCAAGTCTTCTATGGTATTCTCCAAGTATAGATTACACCAGCGTGTGGGCACCTTTTAATTGAATCCAAAACTAATTTTTAGACTGATCTGATATAGAAACCCAAGAAGATAAAATTTAAGTCAAACAAGACTTAAGAATTTTTTTTCTCTTCTCTTTTCTTAATAATTGGAATTGTTCGAATTCGTTTATGTCACAAGCAATTTAATATAAATACAGCAATCGTTCTGATTGCAAACAACGCCAAGAGTCCTGATTGCATCCAAGTCCAATTAGTTTAGGATTGATTTAATTACACATGTAATCCTTGAACTTATATCATAATTACAATCAAGTCCAAAATTTTTATAGTAACTATGATTAAGCCTAAGACTTTATAGAGCTACCACAGGGACCTATCCGGACATATATTTTTCAAGCACCAATAATTAGATTCTGTCTAGTCGACCATAGACCATTCGATCTAATTATTAGTCTTTTGCTTTTTTCACTAAAGGCAAGAGACTGTACTCTCGGAATATATAAGATTACAGAAGCTATAATACTTTCTTCTGACCTACCGTATATATATATTTCATCCCTGTCTGAGATACGATAATTAGGTATGAGCATAAATGATAATTTTGCCCTTCTAATTATTCTCACCAACTTTAAGTTATATTTTCTTCAACGGTCCTGTGAACTAATTCACAAATGTCGAATTTTAGCTGTCGCTAAATACTGAGCTCAGATTTATAACCGTTCAACAGAAAATACTTAAGTTGTCACTCGACCTATTTTTCAGGACGACAGTTCTCGACACGAATTCGTGTTCTCTACTTCGCTCATTTTTAAGCTCCCAACTCACCGAGATATTTGATCAATTAAATTGATCTCACCCATTGGTAAATCAAACAACCATCACACTAACGAAAAGATATATACAATCCTGTCATGGGATTTAGGTGAAATATCCGGTGACCAAGTAGAATTTAATTATTCGCACGGTCATGCTATATAATTTAATTATCTCTGCATGTGTTGAAGGGTATATTTGGCATCTCGAAACTAATATCGGATGAATGAAAAATTACGGAAAATAACAAAATTTGTTCAATTTTTGACCATGCGAACGCATAGGTATTTTATCATGCGATCGCAACTTGCTGAATTTTTCAACAGAATATTTTTAGGTCATACCATGCGATCACAGGGACAAAGCCATGCGATCGCATAGTTAGCATTGATTAAATTTTGTCTTCAAAAAGGAGACTTTGCGATCGCAGCATATTAGAACCATGTGATTGCATGGGTCTAATCGCGGACAGGTATGTCATTTTGAAGTGTTGTACGATTTGGCTCCACACCACTTCGTTCTCAACTCTTCATCTTCTATAAATAGGACCCTATGGATGCCCTATTCCGTACAAAAATGATATGCAAATACATTAAAATCATATATTCTTCTCTTGAACCAAAATTCTTGCATTCTTATTGTAAAATTCTGGTTTTTCATTTCATTTTTCATTCTTTGGAGTACAAAACCAATTTCTGGTTCGTTGTGCTTGTGTTTTGAAGTGCTACAAACACAAATGGAAGTCGTTGTATCTTGAGAGTTGATTGCCATAAACTGTAAGCACCGTTGCCGGACAAATTCGACTTAAGGATAAAGTGTTCAACACTTAAGCCTCGACTTTGCCGTTACTTTTATTTCCTTGATACAAATTTGTTCTTTGAGGTCACTTTACACAAAATCCACCCAACACTCTTGTGCAGTGAATTCTTCAAATTTTCCTTTCATCATGTACATTTAGACCCTAAAATGCTTATGTACTTTGGCCAACGGGAACTTGAGGTAGTATCTTGAGTCGTATAGAATCTCTCACTATATTATTATTCTGACAACTAGCCATCAATAGTTTGATGATTGTATTGGTTTATTATTCTGAAGCTGTTTCTTAAAAGTCTGAATTGGATTATGGTCGATTTTATATCTCAAGAAAAGCAGCTAACCAATTGAATTAAATCAGGTAATGAGCTTCCCTCAGAACTTATTCAGAATTTGTTAAAGATGTGGCTCCGACATCTGATGAAGAATTGAAGCTGAGGCTCTATTGTAGCGAGCTTTCTCAACTTGGGCCTGCAGACGGCTTCTTGAAAGTCTTGGTGGACATTCCATTTGCCTTTAAAAGGCTAGAATCCTTGCTTTTATGTGCACTCTACGGGAGGAGACAAGAGAAAAATAAATGAGTCTTTTGCAATGTTAGAGGTACGCCATTCTTGTTTGTTAATTGCATCTACTTATCAACTTATAATTATTAAGAAGTGTCCATTCAGTAGTTAATGGCAATTTTGATACCCCTACTTCAAGTGATATTTTGAGCATAAAATGCATCAAGAGGAGAGAGCAAGGTATAGCCAATTCCAAACAATGAGCAAGTATTTACGATTTGATAAAAAAACGAAAGGTGTGTTGTGATTCTCTGATCACGAAAGAGGAATTTAAAAGAGGAAAAATGATTCTATTACTACTTGAATAGAATTTTACAAGAGTTACACACTCAATTGCAAATACACAAACAACCTCTCTCTTTCTAAACTCTCTATCTCTCTTATTTCTTGGAGTATCTCTCAATGAATTCTCTCTCTCTATCTCTCATTGGATAGGAATTACAAAATGAACATATGAAACTTATGAACTCTTCACCTATTTATAGAGTTCATTTCTTAGTAGTTAAGCAATTATTAACCTCCTTTGACTTGGTCAAACTTTCTGTCTTTGACTTGGTCCAAGAAGAATTCAAATCGGATTTGAACTCTTCAAGGTAGTAGTGTTCGAATTGAACTTGAACTCTTAAGGTTGTAAAGTTCAAATTGAATTTGAACTCTTACTTTTCAAAGACTTAACTATTAAGAAATTTTGACCTAATCTTAAAGGCTACAAAAGTGGCTTTACAATAACAGAAAATGCAGTTGAATATGCTAGTAATGCTTAGAAATCATCAATTCTCCCCCTCCAGCTGCATCTGAGGCAATTGTTATATGTCAACCATTCCAGTTATGTCTTTGCATAGCTCTAGATTTTCCGTTGAAACCACCTTTGTCAACATGTCCGCGGGATTCTCCTTTGTGTGGATTTTCACTACTCTCAACAGTTGTTGATCCATTACTTCCGTATCCAATGATAATGAATGTCGATGTGCTTTGTGCGAGAATGATACATTGAGTTCTTACTTAAGTCCATAGCACTCTGGCTGTCACAATGTACTTTATAATCTTTCTGCTTGATTCTTATTTCTTGGATAAATCTCTTTAGCCACAACATTTCTTTTCCAGCTTCTGCTGCTGCAATATACTCTGCTTCTGTTGTAGATAAAGCAACACACTTCTGTAGTCTTGACAGCCATGACACAGCTCCTCCTGCAAAAGTGTATAGGAATCCTGATGTAGATTTTCTTCCATCAAGATCTCCAGCCATATCTGAATATGTATATCCTTCCAAGATCGGATCAACTCCCCCGTAGCACAGACATGTCTTTGATGTACCTTTGAGGTACCTGAGAATCCACTTGAATGCCTCCCAATGTTCCTTTCCTGGATTAGAGAGAAAACGACTCACCATACCAACCGCGTGAGCAATATCGGGCCTGGTACATACGATTGCATACATTAGACTTCATATTGCTGAAAAATAAGGTACTAATAACATTTCCTCTATCTCTTTCTTGGACAGGGGACATGAACTCTTACTCAACTTGAAGTGGTTAGCTAGTGGAACGCTGACAGGTTTTGCATTATGCATATTGAATCTCCTGAGTACTCATTCAATATACTTTTCTTGAGATAGCCACAACATGTGTCTTTTCCTATCTCGAACCATATGCATTCTCAAAATTTGCTGAGCTGGGCCTAAGTCTTTCATGTGTAAGGCCTTCGAGAGTTCCTTCTTCAGCTTGCTAATTTCTGTTGCATCTTGTCCAACGATCAACATATCGTCTACATATAGTAGAAGAGCAACAAAATTACCATTTGGAAACCTCTGAATATAAACACACCGATCTCTCGAAGTTCTTTTATATCCTTGATTCACCATGAACAAGTCAAATTTCTTGTACCACCGCTGTGGTGCTTGCTTTCAGCCGTACAAGCTCTTTTTGAGCTTACAAACAAGGTTTTCTTTTCACGAAACCTCAAAACCTTCCGGGTTGCTCCATATAGATTTCTTCATGTAAATCACCATGAAGAAATCTTTGTCTTGACATCCATCTATTCAAGCTCTAAATCTAAAGCGGCTACTAATCCAAGAATAACTCGAATTGAGGCCATCTTTACAACTGGTGAAAATATTTTGTCAAAGTCAACTCCCTTTTTCTGTAGAAATCCTTTGACGACCAATCGAGCTTTATGTTTCACCATTTTTCCATTGCCATCCTTTTTGAGCTTGAACACCCATTTATTTCATGATTGCGCTTCTTTCCTTTTAGAAGCATGACCAACTCATATGTCTCGATTTTTTCGCAATGACTCCATCTCATCCTTCATTGCTTGCGACCATTTGGTTTTGTCCACATGAGATTGTGCTTCTGGAAACTCTCTCGCTCCCCTTCATCAGTAAGCAGAATGTATTCAGACTGTGAATACCTTGTTGATGGAATCCGAGCTCGCTCAGATCTTCGTAATTGTGGATTTTCACTTTCAAGAGGAACACCATCATCTAACTCTTGTGATGGTCCTGCAATTTCTGGTGAAGAAGGTTGTGGATCTCTCTGATCAATATCCTCTTCTTCATCCTCATGTTCTGCTTCTGGCATTTCCTCATGCATCGTATCATTATCTGTGGCAAATTGTCTTTGGTGCGTGGTGCGGAACAATATCCAGAAGGTTTGGAATAAGTATTAGAAGATACTGTGGGTTTTTCAATATCTTCTAATGTCTGGTTTTCATGGAACACCACTTCCATACTTCTGATAACCGTCTTTGCCTTTGGGTCCCATAATCTGTATCCGAACTCTTCATCTCCATAGCCTATAAAGACACATGGAGTAGTCCTTGCATCGAGCTTCTTTCTGAGCTCCTTGGATACATGTACAAAGGCTAAACAACCAAATACTCTCAAGTGAGAATATGAGGGATTCTTACCAGACCATATTTTCTCCGAAATTTCAAAATTCAACCAGATCTTGACGGTGATCCGTTAATCAGTGTGGTGGCTCGACAGCTTCTCCCCAAAATGGCTTTGGCAGCTTAGCCATACTGAGCATGCTTCTGACCTATTCCATAATTGTCCGATTCATTCTCTCGGCTACTCCATTATGTTGTGGGATACGTGGGACTATTTTCTCATGTCGAATGCCATTTCTTCTACAATAGGCATCGAACTCCTTAGGTGTGTACTCACCTCCATTATCTGAACGGAGACACTTCAGCTTCTTTTCTGTTTCACGCTCTACCATGGCATGGAACAATTTGAAATAATACAATACTTGGCCCTTTGTTTTTAAGAAATACGCCCATACCTTTCGAGAAGCATCATCAATAAATGTCAGAAAATACTTGTTACCTCCTAGTGGTTCAACCTCCAAAGGACCACAAACATCAGAGTGCACCAGACTGAGCAACTCTGATCTTCTCGTTGAAGAAGAACTGAAAGAGACTCTATGTTGCTTACCAAATAAACAGTGATTGCAAGGATCTAGCACAGCTTCCTTTGTGGCAGTGATAAGCTCCTTCTTTGTCAAAATAGACAATCATTTCTCACTAATGTGACCGAGTCTCTGGTGCCACAGATTTTGAGACGCCTCACGTTCCATTGTGTTAAGGCTGTCTGCACACATTTTCACATGAGTCTTATATAAAGTGCTACAAATATGTCCTCGGGCGACAATCATGGAGCCTTTCATCATTTTCTATGTGCCATTACTAAAGTGATTGTCGTAGCCCTGTTTGTCAAGGGCTATCCCGGAAAGTAGATTTAGCCAAAGATCCGGCACATGTCGGACATCCTTCAAGGTTATTTTGCACCCGATGTTCGTTTGTACCTGAACATCGCCAATTCCTACGATCTCAGATGAACTGGTATTTTCCATCTTCACTGCACCAAAGTCACCAGCTTTGTATGTTGTGAAAAGATCTTTGCGAGGAGTGGCGTGGTAAGATGCTGCAGTATCTATCACCCACTCAATGTCTTCTCTTGATACGTGAAGGCATGTTTCCTCTTGGATAGAGCAAATAGCTATCTCTCCTGAGATAGTGACTAGCGTCTCCCCATCTTTATTCTTCGACTGCGAACTATTCAAGCCTTTCTGGCCCTGTTCTCGTAAAAGTTTTCTGCAGTTCTTCTTCATATGGCCCTCCTGACCACAATAGTAGCATGTGTAAGAAGGCTTTCTTCCATCTATGGATCTGCCTTTCCCCTACCATGACTATCTCTTTGTTGTTTTTCCCAATTTTCCGTGACGAAGGCATGTGACTGGTCTGTACCGACATCTTTTCTTCTAGCCTCTTCATTAAAAAGGGCATCTTTAACCATAGACATGGTAAGTTTGCCATTAGGGGCCGAGTTGCTAAGAGACACCACCAGAGTCTCCCAGCTATCAGGAAGAGAACTGAGAAGTAGAAGAGCTTGCATTTCGTCCCCAAGCGGCATCTCTACAGATGACAACTGGTTCACCAGGCTCTGGAATTCACTGGTATGCTTGGCAACTGAAGTTCCACTCTTCAGCTTCAAATTCACCAAACGCCTCATCAATAGGGCTTTGTTTTGAGCTGTCTTGGCCTGGTACATGTCCTCCAGAGTCTTCCAAAGGGCATATGCATCTGTCTCATGTGCCACATGGTGAAACACACTATGATCAATCCATTGCCGGATTTGACCTATAGTTTTCCTGTTTAACTTCTTCCACTCCGTCTCTTTAGAAGAATCGGGGTTCTCACCTTTGGCTTCTAGGGGGTCATACAAATCTTTACAACTGAGGAGATTCTCCATCCGAGGCCTCCACAGTGTATAGTTGGTGGCAGTAAGCTTAATCATAGCTCCTGATGATGATTCTTCCATTGACATCTTGGCTTTACAATGGTTTGATCAAATCGGAGTTGAATTTGGCTAAACGGAGTACACCGTTGTATCCGGAACAGTCGAAAATAGTAGATATGACTCTTCGCTGGTCAAAAACTGACTTTTCTCGAATTTGGGAATTTCGAAATTTCAAGGCTAACCCAAAATTCCAATCCAACGCTCAACCTGACGCTCTGATACCACTTGTTGTGATTCTCTGATCACGAAAGAGGAATTTAAAAGAGGAAAAACGATTCTATTACTACTTGAATAGAATTTTACAAGAGTTACACTCTCAATTGCAAATACACAAACAACATCTCTCTTTCTAAACTCTCTCTCTCTTATTTCTTGGAGTATCTCTCAATGGATTCTCTCTCTCTATCTCTCCTTGGATAGGAATTACAAAATGAACATATGAAACTTATGAACTCTTCACCTATTTATAGAGTTCATTTCTTAGTGGTTAAGCAATTATTAACCTCCTTTGACTTGGTCAAATTTTCTGTCTTTGACTTGGTCCAAGAAGAATTCAAATCGGATTTGAGCTCTTCAAGATAGTAGTGTTCGAATTGAACTTGAACTCTTAAGGTTGTAAAGTTCAAATTGAATTTGAACTCTTACTTTTCAAAGACTTAACTATTAAGAAATTTTGACATAATCTTAAAGGCTACAAAAGTGGCTTTACAATAACAGAAAATGCAGTTGAATATGCTAGTAATGCAGCTAGAAATCATCAAGGTGCTGCAACCATTCTTGTACTAAATATGTATGAGAAATTAGTTTATTGACATGAAAGTTGTGGATCTAACTTGAAGAATAACCAAGGGTAAATGAAATTTCTCATGATTTACAACTGGTTACAGAAAAGGTTGTGTATATGGATTTTTTTGTAACTCTTTTTACATGAAATGTAATTATATATTACACACTTTAAGAGATGGCATAATATTTCGTCCATCCATGGGAGATTCGCATTAAAAAATTTAGTTTCCCAGAATGATTTTGTATCATAGCATTTCAAGGGAGCACACTCTTTTTCCCACTTCGTTCCATCGTGGCCTTATCAAAATTTCCTTCAAAATTTCTTAATGTAGTTTCAAAGCCCCTCTAGTTACCTCTATTGAACATGCTCAGCAATCAAAATGGTTTCACAGCATGGATAGCAACAAGAAGAGAAGCACCTAAAACAGGTTTTAGCAAATCATAAGAAAAAACAATTGACACGCTAAAAACACTTAAAATCCATTTTTTAATTTTTATTTATTTTTTTGTTGAGCTTGGAAGCCTGAATTATCAATTAAAAATCCCACCTTCAATAATGAGCTGCATACTCAATATGCTCAGGGGGCTGAAAGGAATATACATGTCCATCATTGCACGTCATAAAGAACCACTGGAAGAAAATATGAAATAGTTTCAAGTTGAATTTTAAGAATGTAGCCTGCTAAATGCATGATGCAGCGCATTTGGGGGCATGCCCCCTGTATTTTTCTCTGAAAATAAATATGGCCCAGCACATTGAAATTTTGACAAAAAAAATAGGCTTGTTCACATAATTTTAGAAAACTAAGCCTTATTTAATTTTCTGTCTCCAACTAGATTGTTCCTAGACAATTTCCTCTTACAAGATTTGTGTGTGCCTGGAATCTGTTCCTGAAATGGGTACGACACCCTTGCAAGTACTCCTTGTGGAGAAATATATATAAGGGGAAAGTGCTTGTTCAAGTAGGAAGATCTCACGATTATTGATGGATGTTTCCATACAGGTATGACTATCTATCTGTCACTAAACTGTTAAATCAAGTAATAAAAAAAATACTTAGTCTAGAAGGAACTCTCAGCGTATTGTTACAATAAGTAACCTACCTATTTTCATTTTTTATCGAATAGAAAAATTATTTTTTTAAGTGAGCTTACATGAAAAAATACTTATAAACTTAGCCTAATTTGCATTCTCTCAATCCATTGTTTTCTTCATTTGTTTCATTGCTCACACTGGACTTGCAACAGGGGATGTTGGTGAATGGCAGCCCAATGGGAGCTTGAAGATAATTGATCGCAAGAAAAACATTTTCAAGCTTTCTCAAGGAGAATATATATCTGTTGAGAATCTGGAGAGTATTTACTCCCTTGAATATAATATTAACACAGTATGTTTCTTTTCTTCTTTGGAACAACTCAATATACATTTATAATATGTTATTTCCATGATATATACTTGGATAGGTAGGGTATTGATGCAATGTAGCTTCCTTCTCATTACTGCTGTCATGCTCTTGATCTTCCTATAGATCTAGGAATGAAGCAAATCGAGTAGTGAAAAATGATTCATAATTCCAAATTTATTGGGAAAAAGCTTAGCTTTTTTATTACTACTTGTGTTTACTTTGCATTCCTATATCTGAAGGAATTCTTCTGCCTTGTGTTTACCTTGCAATCCTATATCTGAACGAATTCTTTTGCCTATATGTCTCAGATATGGATCTATGGCAATAGCTATGAATAATTTCTTGTTGCTGTTGTCAACCCAAATATGGAATCTCTTAAACACTGGGCTGAAGCAAATGGAATTGCTAGAGATTTCAATAGCTTATGTGAAAATTCAAAAGCAAAAGCATATGTTCTTGGCGAACTAAACAAGATCGGAAAAGAAAAAAAGGTTTGCTTCCGGTTTCTAAAAAGTTCTGTGTAAAAGTTTTTCCGTATTATTGCTTGGCACTTGTATATGGTTGTTAAGTAAACATGATCAATATGAGAAATAGTATAAAGAGAAAAATTGGGGCTGAACAGAATATGTCATCCATGATTTTTCTAATCCCAATAATGGCCTGAAATTTGAATGATGATTAAGTGATTGGTTTTGTTGACAGTTAAAGTTATTTGAGTTTATCAAAGATGTCCACCATGAGCCGACACCATTTGATATGGAGCGTGATCTTCTCACACCAACGTACAAGAAGAGAACCTAATTCTTCAAATATTATTAGGTTTGTCGTTAAACCATTCTATCTAAAAGATTAAGCTATTATATAGAGATCACATTTATTTATTATTTAAATTTGGTCTTCAACGCGCTCTGTTGCATGCAAAATAAATTCATTTTTTAATCAAATGTCTAACACATGCAAAATTTTCGTAAATAGATGACTTTAATTAAATTATAAATATCTCGTGTGATACAATAAATATTTGCACTTGAATCTACAAATATTTGGTACCATTGTAGAAAAATGTCTATGACACTTGATAAATGTTGAATTACAGAATGTCATTGACAATTTGTACAAAACCAACAAATAAGGAATCTGAGTTTCATTTATCACTTCTGGTTGTTACCAGCTAAATATTTGTTGGTAATTGCAGAGTTTCATTGATCACCTATTAGTTGAAGGATCTGATGTTTCCATTGATAAACGTAAAAAAGCCACAATGATAAAATAATTATTCGTTCAGATGCAACTAACTTTGTTGGTGTGTGGCATATTGTTAACTAATGACCAGGTAAGGCTAGATCCGTTCTCTTTCCTACGTTGAATGGTAAGATGTTCTTCGTGCAAGACCATATTTAAATTCATTTGTAGTATTTAAGAAAAAGTTACATTGCTTATAAGCTCAAGAATTACAAATGGCGGATGAATTATTTCAAATTTCTTCCTCTAAAAACATTTCGAGTTCACTGAAATTATAAATATTTTGAGTTATTCCTGATTGGTGCTTTCTAACCCCATATAATTTGAATTCCCTGTTATAATTGGATTGATGTTAATACATTGTCAAATAAGCAGAACATATTCAAAATCAAAATTTAATCCAATAATCCCTTCATCACTTCTATTTGATATATAGAAATAAAGTAATACATGTGCATAAACTTTAGTTTTGCATAGCATTGCATTTAGAGTTGTAAAGATGTCAGATCACCTTGGTGTGCCAGCCTGACCCAAAGCCAGAACCGCTCAATTTACACACTTAATAGCATTACATGGTATTTATCAGGGATGGCTATGCTTTTGATACCCCTTCTTCCCCATCTAAAAATGAAAGAAAATAAATTAAAGGAAAAGGTTACTTTCCTCAATTCCTTCGACGAGGTAATATGTTCTTTTTTGATCTACTGTATGCTGAGTATCATGACTTTTTTTTTCCTGATGATTTGCTTTTTGAATATATAAAATCCGGTGTAGCTGTGAGTGGTCTATGGAAACTTTATGTGCTCTTCAATAACTTTCCCCGTGGTATAGAAGACAAGATTATTGGTATACTCCCTTCAATTGATACCTCTTCTCAAGCATCGTTTTCAAACTACAAAAATCTGTAATATTTAATAGGCATGAGTATGTCATGAGATTGCTAATTTTCAAAAATTGTCATTGCTAAACTAAGTTGTTACTTATAACGAATGTCAGTTTTTTGGTGCTTCAAAATACTGAGAATTAATGATACCATATGTAGAAGGCATTTATGGTGGAGGTGACACAAGAAGGAAAAGTTGAACAGTTTGGAAGATAGAAGTTTGGTGATGAAAATTACAATGGGAATGCACAAGAAATCTCTCTCTCTCTCTCTCTGGGGTTTCATTTCAATTCTTTGATGGAAAACGAAATTGGATGCAAAAGCACTGTTTCCTTGCAAGTCCTCTATTGGATGTTCTATAAGTTTGGTTGTCATTGTTTCTAATTTGTTAGCATGTGAGAAGATCATGTATAAAATTATTGTTTATACTGATGATATTGAAAGTCTCTCTCTTTTTAGCAGGAACATGCCAAGAAGAATAATGGTTCGACTCTGTTAGTGTTCTTCATTTTGATACCGATGAAGATTTTATTAGTGTTGATTGTAGTAACTTCAAATAATTTTGATTTTGATTTACATTTCACTGCAACAGTATTTTTATTCGGTGTCTATTAAACTTTTTCTTCCAGAATTTTTTGCACCGTTGAGCAGTGGCGGATCTAGGATTCTTAAGTCATGGGGGTCAAAAATATTTTGGGAGGGGGCTATATGATGGGGTTCGGGGCAGCGCCCTAATTTTTTTTTTTTTTTTTTTTGACAATCTAATCAATCTACAAGTAAAATATAATAACCAAATTTAATTTACAAATTCACATCACAAATATCAATATACAAAGCAACCAAACAATCATTCATCCATTGACCACACATCTCCATTTCAAAAACAAAAAAATATAGCAAAGTTACGGTGTAACATTAATGTATTATATAAAAAAACATCGCAAAATTATGAATAAATTAGAAATCTATTTCGTTAAAAAAAAGAGTAGTCTTTCACACTTGCCAAGATGATTTTTGTGAGACTTCAATTTGATAATTTTATGATTTTTCCCACCATTTTTAATCTTCTATTTTTCGATAGTGAGAGACGCAAAGGAGCTGAAAGAAATGGAGTTGGGAAAATTAAAAAAAAAATTGTGAAAGTGTGAACCATTTAATTAAAAAAAAAAAAATCAAAAATTTGTCAAAGGGGTGTGGGGGCCATGGACCCCCATGGCCCCCATGCTAAATCCGCCACTGCCGTTGAGTACATTAATATTTGGTTTTCGAGTTGTTGAAGCACCACACATCACTTTTTATTAATGTTTACAATTTTTCAAACAACGTCTACGTGCAACGCACGTATCAAAAACTAGTAATCTATATAAAATATGAATGATAATTAGAATTTTTTAAATAGCTACCATCTAGATCAAAAGTATAAAAACCAAACCTTTTTTTTTGTTGAAAGAATAAAAACTATAATATAGGCTTTTAAAAAATTTAATTGACATTTATAAATTTTAATTTAATATCATAAATTTATAAGTTTTCATTTTGGAAGATTGTTCTAAATTTTCACAAACTTTTACGGACTTTTAAGGACTTTTATTTTTTCAATTGAATCTTGAGTATAAAATATAATTTTGTGCAGTAAAAAAAATTGTTGCAGAAAAAAAGTCTAACAATAATTTATTTAATTGCATTAATATTATTAAATTTATAAAACAAAGTTCAATTTATAATGTTTTATTTATTTGCTACAAGTACAGTACGTCAAAAGTCAATAACATAAATTATTAGCTCACTCTTTTTTTTTATTTTAGGTAAAATTATGAACTTCCAAATGGCTTGTAGATAAATTAAAAAAAAAATTGGTATGCGACTTCTTTTTAAAATATTTTCAAACGAAATGAATAGAGAGAAAAATATTGGTAATTAATCATGGCTATATAGTTCGTGGAAAGAAAAAGAAGAAAGGGAAAAATGATTAGAAGAATATTAAAGAGAAAAAAAAAATATTATTTTTTTAAAAAAATGTTACTAATTAATCTTGACTCTTGTTGACGCCGGAAAATGGTTTGCACTAATCCCAAGTCAACTTAATGATGGTGTTCGTGTCAATTTGAATCTGTCTTTCGGGTTTTAGCTAGGTAAACGTGAGCAGGGAGAACTAAATGTACGTTCTTTGTATAAGTGTCTTTTTTCCGTCCTTTTGTGTTGTGTTTCGGACATTTATTTCCTCATACTTATAGGGAAATTTACAATGATTACTTGCATTTAATGCCAAGCTAGACATTTAATGCATAGCTTGGCCATTTAATGCTTACAAGACATCCCCTTTTTGGGGCATTTAATGCAGGCTTATTTAAGTAATATAAACTGCAGCTAGACCGTCACCTGACACTCCAAAGGACAACCTACACTGATGATGTCAGCCATGACGAATCTGGTGTAGGTCCGACCTGAAAGGCGAGGCCGGTCCGAGCTGAGCAATAGTCGGTCCGAACTAAAAGTTCACGTGTCAGTTCGGACTAAATTTCAGTCCGGACACCAACAATTGCCCCCTGAGGACCTGTTTTAACGTCGGTGAAAGGAGGTCTTCAATTCCTCTGGCGGGTTGGTGAGGCCGTCCCCCTGCTCGTGTCGTTGACTCGACAAATCGACTTCATTTAATCTTTGTTTGACACGTGGAGCAATCCCAATGGAGGTGTCAGGTCTGCGCGTGGCTCGAGGACACGCCTTAGCTGTCGCGTCATTATTGCCTCATTAATGGTGCTGACCTTTCATTTTCCCGCCCTATATATAGGGGGCGAGGGTCATTTGAAGCCTTTGCTTATACGTAATTTCTCCACTGAAACTCTGGCGCACTCCGAACTCATCGTCAGAGCGGTCAGCCCTTTCCGATCTTAAACCCACTTCAGCCATTCCTTTCCGATCTAGTGGTGAGAACGGTCAGTACAGACTCCTCCTTCACATTTCCCCTCTTCTTTCTTTTTATTCAATAGAATGTCTAGTGAGGTCGGTAGTGATAGTGGGGGAGAGGCTCTTTCTTGGGGCAGGGGCCAGGATGAGGAGCCATGAGTTCGGGTAGGACAATAGAGGGATTAGACGAGGACGAAGTCCTCACCGACTCCTATCATCGCTGTTCCCCCTCGAGTTGGGCCGTCCGAACAGCCGAGACCGTAGGGGTGAGCGGTAGTAGAGCCGGGAGCGTAAGTAGGAGGGAGGCGGAGTCGCCTCGGGGCTTAGGACGGCCCCTGTATGGAAGTGTAGGTTTTCCTTCCGAGGTGAGGAAGGCGCCAGGGAGTGGCACCGATGATGTATAGATTCCCCGACGACATAGAGTTCGTCGTTCCAGTCCCGACGACCGGGCCGACGAACCGCCTTTGGGTACCGCCGCTCGAATCGTGCCATCCACTGCTGGGACTCACTACCCTTTCCGGTAGTCGGGAAGTTCTTCTTGAGTGGGGAATAGCTCCCCCGCTCGGCTGCCCCAATGGGTGGAGGATCCCGATAGGCCTCCACGGTTCTTTGGGACCGGCTCGGCTTCTCCCGCCCTTCTATTGGGATTTTCCACGATCTGTACTCTTTTAAGTCGGACGGGAAGAGGTCGGTACGGTGGTACGCTTCGGTGAAGGCGAGGGACGGGGGCGGCGTCACACTCAGACTCGGACTCGATCAAGAATTGGAAAAAGTTTTGGTTCTTCGTCCCGTGGTCCGTGGCATTCACGAGGACGACGCCAGCTCGATCTCAAGATCGATTCGTTATCACGAACTAAGTAAGCGACATCTTGTTCTTCTTTACAACAATTACTTTGTATCCGTCTCGAATCTGTTTATTCATGCGGTTTGCGGGACACGTCGCTCAGAGCCCCACAAAGCAGAGTCTTCGAAAAGAGCTCCATGAGCACGGAGATCGATGAAAGCCTTAGGTCGAGCGCCGTCACGATAACCCAGGAGAATCTAATATCCGCTCGGCTCTCCCGCCTCTCTCGACTGTCCCTCTGACCGTAAGTCCGAACTCATTACTTGTGAAAATACTTATCTTTCATGTAAAGATTTGTTCAGTCGACTACATCCTCTCGATTTCGCACCGCCCGAAGGAAGCATGAAGGACATCTCCGCCTCCCGAGAAAGAAACACCAAGGCCCCAGCCAGCCAGGCTAAGTGAGGAAGAGAAAGGTCCTGGTGGGGACCAGGATCGTTCTCGCGCGCCGAGAGTGGAGGCCGATCCGCCTCCCCGCCTCGTGAGAAGTCCGGCGAGGAGCGTGGAGGAGATCACAGCTCGACCACCGCTGAGTTGGACCGTCCTCCTCCCGGCCCGTCAGGTGTTCAGTAGTGCCCAATGTACTGGCCCCAAATTTCACCCCACGACTTGGGCTCGACCCGGAGAAAGACGGGAGTTCTTACGTCTGCGGGGACTCTTCTCAAGCGATCTGGGATTTCATCAGTCGAACTCGCCGACTAGAGAAGAGATCGCCGGTCTCCCTGTCATCGAGGAGGCGATCGTGTCGATCGCCAAGTCTTTGGACCCCGATCCAGTGAAGTATATTGACGGCATGGGGTGGTGGACTCCGTCATGGCCGCCCTTGTAAGCGTTCGAGGGCCGCCATCCGCTTGACCTCGGCTTTCGGAGAAGATGGCGGCCGGTGTCCCACGTCCAAGCACCGAGGACGAAGGCGGAAGGTCCTGGAAGACCTCGAGAAGGAGAGGAGAGGTCGCGAGCCGCCTCGGAGGACATCCTGGCGAGAAGGGAGGAGGAGCTCAACGCCAAGGCGGACGAGCTGGTGAGGGCGGCCAAAGTCCGGGCCGATTTGGAGGCCGAGGTGGAGGCCGAGAGGAAGAAGAACTCGAACTTCAGGTGCATTGGAAGCGATGCGCAAAGGAAGAAGCGTTGGCCGAGTTCGTGAGCTTGAGATGCCTATTTGCCGAGAGCGGAGGTGGTCTACTTCACGACGATGGAGGAGCCGATTGATTCGACCGCAGAGAAGCGACCGGGACTGGGACCTCCAGTTCCCAAGGACGAGCTCGCCGACCGAAAAGGAAGTTCACGCTCAATCCTCCATCTCCGGAGGAGGCGAAACTTCTCGGCCGGTGCGGATCCGGATCGGTAGGCAATGACCCAGATCGATCGTAGATGAGGAATGAGCTCCAACTTGTTGTTTTGATTTTCCTTTTGTTGTAGTCAAAGTAGTTGGGATGTAAACATGTAGACACGAATGCAATGAAACATTTCGCTGCTTACTTCATTGTTTTGACGATTTATTCAACTTCTGACTTCTGACTTCTGACTTCAACTTCTGACATCTGAACTTAATGAAAAATTTCCGTTCTGATTTGTAACTTGACTTCTAACTTTGACTTCTGAAACCCTGAGTGCGAGAATGAACTTAAACCGAACTGCCAATAGTTAAATAACTTCAAACTTCAAGTGTTTACTTTGGCGAGGACGAACTTAGCCCGAGCTCAAATACTTTGAACTTCAATTAACGTAAGCCCAAATACTTTGAACTTCAATTAACTTCTGAATTCTGACTTCAGTACGTGGGCGATCTGGAACTTCAAGAACGAGGCCCGACCTGTAGTCAATACCAGGTTGGATGGGTGGAGGAGTCCGAACTGAAAGTTCACGTGTCAGTCCGGACTAAAATTCAGTCCGGACACCAACAATTGCCCCCCCAAGTTTCCAGATCGGCATAGTGCATTACTGTTTAGGACGGCGTGTGGGACGACCTGAAAGTTGAATTATTTCACATATTTGGGAAAATAGTTCGGTCTCACGGACGAACTCTATTCCTCAGACTAGTTCGGTCTCTTGGATGAACTATATTCCTCAGACATAGTATGTCTGAGATGAATAAGCTTTAGTTTTGGCGTTGGTGACGCAGCACTTACGCCACCCAGCCGGGTCACACGTTCATGTGTTCAAGAGGATTGCGACCTTAGTCATTCCTTGTTAGGTCGGAGCCTTTCTAGGCTTTCAGATTTCAACGTGAGCCCTTTATCTTGTAAAATTTTCTTCATTTCATAAATTTGAGAAACGATTACAAGGTGGAAGCCGTGGCTTCTTTTGACAAAAGTAGCTTACGCCCGTGGGCATAGGTGGATAGTCTTCATTGGTAGTACTTCTTTAGATGCTCGGCATTCCATGGATGCGCGAGTGATAGTCCTTCTGCATTCTGGAGCTCGTAAGCTCCATTTCTTAGAACAGCAGTGATCTTGTAAGGTCCTTCCCAATTTGGGGCGAGCGTGCCCGCTTGACTTTCTTTCGTTGCTAGGGATACCTTTCTCAGGACCAGGTCCCCAGCTTTGAATTTCCGCTCCTTGACTTTGCCATTGTAATACCTTGCACTTCTTTGCTTGTAGATGGCAGTTTTCAGTTCTGCCCCCAGCCTTCTTTCCTCCAGGAGGTCGAGCTCGGATCTCAAGCCTTCGTCGTTGTAATTTTTCGTCAAACGTCCGAACTCTATAAGACGGGGAGCTCGAGTTCGACCCGTATGATGACTTTCATGCCAAGGCCGGTGAGAAAGGTGTCTCTCCGTGCTTGACCCGGCATGTTGTTCGATAAGACCATAGCACACCGGGAGCTCTTACACCAAGCTCCTTCAAATTTCATCCAAGCGTGTCTTGATGTATGCTTAATAATTTTATTTATTGCCTCAACTTGTCCATTTGGTAGGGGTGGTTTGGAGTGGAGAAGTGCTTTTCGATATTGAGGTCTTCACAGAATGACCGAGTCAAGCATTGTCGAATTGCTTGCCGTTGTCTCGTGATGATCGAATGTGGGACTCAAACTGCAGACAATCGATTTCCATATGAAACCGGTAGTTTTACGCTTCGATTATTTTGGCAAGCGGTTCTGCCTCTGCACATTTGGTGAAGTAATCCACGGCAACTATGGCATACTTAGTTCCACCTCTTCCTACTGGCATGGGACCGATGAGGTCAATTCCCATTTGGAGAAGGGCCACGGACTGAGGATTGAGGTCGGCTCTTCTAGGTGTGCTTTGATGGAGGGACCAAATTTCGACATTTGTCGCATTTCTCGCGAAATCAATGGAGTCCTTCTTCATTGATGGCCAGAAATACCCCTGCCTCAAGATCTTGAGTGCAAGGGAGTGCCCCCCAGTGTGGTTGCCGCATACTCCTTCGTGGACTTCACTGAGGGCGTATTTAGCTTCGTTTTCCTTTAGGCACCTCAGTAGAGGGAGCGAAAAGCCTTTTTTGAACAGGATGTTATCGATTATAGTGTACCTTGCTGCCCTGATTCTTAACTTTCTAGCTTCCCCGCTATTTGGGGGTACCTTCCCATCCTTCAGGAATTGGATGATTTCGTCGGTCCAGCTGGAGCTCAGTTCGGACGTGTTGCTAATTTGCTCAGGCTGAGATATAGCTGGGCTACTGAGTCTTCCAATCGGGATGCTCTCCAGCTCTTCTATGCCCTCGCTGGTAGAAAGTCTTGCTAGTGCATCAGCGAGGCCATTCTGTGTCCTGGGAATCTGGCTAACCTCGACGGTGGCGAATGATTTCGATTCTGCCCACAACGAGTGAGTAAGACGCCATCCTATCGTCTTTGGTTTGGTAGGACTTGTTGATTTGATTGACCACCGGTGAGAATCGGCAGTATCTGAGCAGATTTGAGTGCACCCATACCTTTCGCAAACCTTAGGCCGGCAATTAGGGCCTCATACTCAGCCTCGTTGTTTGAGGCACGGAAATTAAATCGTAGAGATTGGCATAGTGGCTCTAGGTCCGGGCTCATCAGGACTACTCCGGCTCCAGCCCGAGTCTCGGTCGATGAGCCATCCACAAAGAGAGTCCAGACTTCCTCCTTTCTGCATCTTGGGCTCTTGCTCCGGTGAACTCGGTGATGAAGTCATGAGAGCTTGACCTTGATTGCGGTCCGTGGTTTGTAGTGGAGCTCAAACCCGCCGAGCTCAATCGCCCACTTCATAAGTCTCCCGAAGGTGTCTGGTTTCGCAGGACTGTCTCGAGAGGATAGTTTGACAGGGACTGTGATTGGATGTTGCAAGAAGTAGGGTCCGAGCTTTCTTGCGATACATGATAAGGGCATACGTCAATTTTTCCATCGGGGTGTAGTTCGGATTCGGCATCGTGTAACGCCTGGGCCGACATAGTACACTGGGTGTTGGATGCCCTCGTCTCGTCCTTATGAGTACGGAACTAATTGAGTGCTTGAGGCTCGCTAAGTAGAGAGTGAGGACCTCCTTCACTAGAGGTTTGGAGAGTAGTGGAGGTCGTGCCGGTTGCCTCTTGACTCTTGAATGCTAGCCGACATTCTTCGCCCACTTAAACTCCTTTCCTCAACAGTAAAGCGTCAAGAAGGGTTTGCACCTATCGGTCGATTTTGAAACAAACGACTAAGCTACCGCTATACGCCTTGATGAAGACTACTGTACCTCTTTGATCTTAGTAGGGGGCCTCATCTCTTGGAGAGCTCTGATCTTTTCCGGGTTGGCCTCGATTCCTCTTCGGTGGACCATGTACCCCAAGAACTTCCCTGACTTTACACCGAAGGAGCATTTGTTAGGATTGAGCTTCATTTTATATCTCCTCAGTATGGAGAACATCTCGGAGAGGTGCTCCACGTGGTCCATTTCCTTGGTGCTTTTGACAAGCATGTCGTCAACGTACACCTCCATAGTTTTCCCAATGAGTTCGGAGAACATTGAGTTCACCAGCCGTTGATAAGTGGCTCCGGCGTTCTTCAACCCGAAGGGCATAACTCGATAGCAGTACAAACCTCGATCAGTGATGAAGGAGGTGTGCTCTTGATCATCCTCATGCATTGCAATTTGATTGTAGCCGGAGTACGCATCCATGAAGCTCGGGGAGCTCGTGCCCAGCGTGTGGCATCCACCATTTGGTCTATCCGGGAGTGGAAAGTCGCATCTTTAGGGCAAGCTTTGTTCAGATCAGTAAAATCTATGCACACCCTCCAAGCTCCGCCGCTCTTTTTTACGAGAACAGGGTTGGCTACCCACCGGGGATAGAGTGATTCCCTAATAAAGCCGCACTTGAGTAGTTTATCGACTTTCTTAGCTAGGGCCTCGTACTCTCTCTGGATTGAGAGGGCGTCGGCGACGCTGTCATTTTTGGTTTGACGTCCGGATGGTATTCGGCCCGCGTGGCACGAGAGTTTGGGATCAATTCCTTCCATGTCCGCGTGTTCCCATGCGAAGGCGCGATGTTGCTTTTCAGGAAGGTTGTAAGTTGGGACCTTACTGGTTGTTTGAGTTCCTTTCCGATGTGGAGGACCCTTTCAGGTCGGCTGGGGTCGACCTCTACTTGCTCCAGGTCTTCAACTGGTTCAGCCTTCCGTAGCTCTTGTGCCGACCTGGGGTCAAGGTGACCCAGATCTTCCACTGCGTTTCCATCCAGATCATCCTCGGACTTCCCAGCTGCAAGCTCAGCGTCAGTCCGGATTGTGTTTTTACCCGCTCGGCGGTTGATGTTACTGACTCCTTGCTACCAGTTGGCTTCCCGACTACTCCTACCCCATGTGGAGTGGGGAATTTGATGGTGTAGTGATAGATGGACGCGGCTGCTTTTAGCTCATGCAGGATTGGCCGCCCTAGGATGGCATTGTAGTTAGATGGGAGATCTACAATTACAAAATCCGCAATGATCCTCCTGTGACAGGGAGGCAATCCGAGCTCAACCACCAAGGCGATCTGGCCCTTGGGATTTACACAATCCCCAGTGAACCCCTGCAGGGGCTTTGGGAAAGGCCTAACGTGCCGAATGTCGAGATCCATCTGATTGAATGTTCTGAGATATAGGATATTTACGGAGCTCCCGTCATCTACCAATGTTCGATGGATGTTGTGTGGGAGACCCGGCATAGTAATGACGAGTGCATCCGAAAGTGTGGTTGCAATACATGGGATGCGTCTTCCTCGGAAAAAGAGAATTTTACGCATCGGGTTAGGCTGTTGTACTGCTAACACTTGGTAGCTATTGTGAGCTTCCCGGAGGACTTATGGCGCCTGTCTCCTTGATCCTTCCAGTCGACCCCATCGACTATCATGTGAATTTCACCTCGTCCGGGTTGAGGTGGAGGTGGAGGTGGTAGTTCGGCTCGGTCATGGACACAGGAAGGCTCGGTTCCACAGATGGCGCGCGCTAGGAACTCCTTCGGTGGCCTCGTCTAATGAGGCTTTCAATTTCTCCTTTTAAATCACGGCAATCATCCGCGGTCGTGCCCGACCGATCGATGGTACTGCAGATCTCTCTTGGTTTAGCCCCGATGAGTTCGCCTTCATAGGAGTTTGGACTTTTGAGGATGCCCTTGCCTTTGGTTTTCATTAGGACATTCTCAAGATAAGTGTTTAGGATATGGTATCCACGGTACCTCGGCGTGGTGGGCCTTGGGCATACTGCATCTTTGAAAATCCGGTGTTTTCTTAGGACTCTCCTTCTTCTCCATTTTCGGGTCTTTCTCTTTACCCTTCGTCTTTGTCCTTACCATCAGGCGGTCATTCTCCTGGTCCGAGGTGGCCTCCTCGGTAGCCGATGTGTTTTTCAAACTCTAGCCGTGAAGTCTTGGTAAGTAGCAGGTCCGTCTTCGTGAGCGGACCACCGTAACCGAGTCCGTGTTCTTAGTCCCTGACAGGGGCGCCATCGTATGCGGCATCATCGATATTTTGTCCACCTCTACTATCCTCTTGCTAAATCGATCCATGTAGGACCTCGGTGTTTCGATTCGCGCCTTGTTTAATGCCGATAAGGCGCTCTTTCGGGGTGGATCGAGTTCTTGCCCCATGAAGGTGGAGACGAACCGACCGAGAGGTCATTCCGCCGAATGGGCGCGGTGGTAATTTTTGAACCACCTCATCGCTCTATTCCCGAAGGTGAGGGGGAATGCTCTGCACATGATAGCGTCACTGGCTCCTTGGAGTTCCATCCAAGAGGTATACCTGTCGAGGTGGCCCACAGGATCATTGCCATCCTCATAGCTAGTCAACTGCGGCATTTTCAGCTTCTCCGGCAGAGGTTTTGCCAAGATGTCCTCCGTGAATGGGGAACGCCTGTCCGTGGTGACTTCGTCCGAGGTATTCTTTTGCTTCGCTTCCAGTTCGGCCAGTCGTTGCTTCATGAGTTCAAGCTCATCCGGAGTGTCTGTACACTCGAGGCTGCCATGGACGGAGCTTTCTTCTTTCTTTGTGCCTCTTGTTCGTGAGGGACTTGAGAAGAATGACCTAGACGGTCAAATACGCTAACTGACCGTTGCGTGGAAGCTTTCCTGTGGGGACTGGAGCGCACACTTTTTCCTCCCTTACTTTCTGATGGGCTCTTCGCTTCGAAGTCTAGTCTTCGTTTTACTCGACGGCTTTTAGACTCATCACAGGCGGTGACTCGACCGAGTCGAAATTCGTTTGGTAGTGGCTTGATTTCTCTCGAGCCGTTTAATAGCTCGAGTTAGGTATTCAAGCTTCTGTAGGACTGCGTCTCCCTCGGGCACATGTGTTCGAGCCGAGGTTTCTCCCTGTTGTCTACGACGGAAGACCTGGGGAAGGTTGACCTGCTGACTCCCAGTTCTTCCGTGGCTACGAGCCCTTGAGTCATGACTACGACTCATGTTTGGATAATTTTTGAGTGTTTTAGTGTGGTGTATGGTAGTTGTGAAAATGGAGCCTTTTTAGAAAATGACGCCTCCTTCTAGCTATAAACTGTTGACGTCGGAAAATAGTTTGCACTAATCCCAAGTCAACTTAATGATGGTGTTGGTCATTTGAATCCGTCTTTGGGTTTTAGCTAGGTGAACGTGAGCGAGAGAGAGAACTAAATGTACGTTCTTTGTATAAGTGTCTTTTTCCGTCCTTTTGTGTTGTGTTCGGGACATTTATTTCCTCATACTTATAGGGAAATTTACAATGATTACTTGCATTTAATGCCAAGCTAGACATTTAATGCATAGCTTGGCCATTTAATGCTTACAAGACATCCCCTTTTTGGGGCATTATGCGAGCTTATTTAAGTAATATAAAGCTGCATGACTAGACCGTCACCGACACTCCAAAGGACAACCTACACCGATGATGTCGGCCATGGACAATTTGGTGTAGGTCCGACTGAAGGCGAGGCCGTCCGGTCCGAGCAATAGCCGGTCCGAACTAAAAGTTCACATGTCGGTTCGGACTAAATTTCAGTCCGAACACCAACAACTCTAAATTCGTAATTCGTAGAAGAAGAAAAAAATATAGAATGAAAGATTTTTTTTTTCAACGTCATCGTGACCTAGTAACTTTACTCCTTGTTGCTTATAATCTCCTCCCTAAACCCTTCATATTTCTCTTTCGTTCTAGGGGGAATTAGCTAAATGGCTTTGTCAAACTAGCTTTACAATGAAAAGGCCTAGTGTTTAACAAATAAGTTGTAAATGCCTCTTTTTTGAGTAAAGTACCTAAATTGCCCTTTTCTAAATTGTTCAACCTCTTCTATGCCTAATTATTTTCTCGTCGCTTAATTATTATTTTTTAACAATTCTAATTTAGTCTCTATAATTTTTTCAAGTCTAATTAATAATTTATTTATTATTTTGGTTTGTTCTAGATATTCTAGAGATATTTTATCTTGGATATTATTTAATCTCGAGAATTCTTTTTCTAATAGTTTACACTTTTTCAAGATTATCATAACATTTTAAATTATATCTTGGCATTAAGAATAATTTATTTTTCTTGGAGTCTTTCTACGTAATTTTTATATGCAAATAATTTTTTGAATGCGTTAGGATGTTCTTTTTGAGTTATATATCCTAAAATAATTCATTCTGATACTTCTTCTTCTAAATCTTTATATTCAGAAATAGAATATCTCAATTCTTTTTATATTTTTGGATGTTTCTACAGAATTAATTCTTATATTATTTTCACAGGCTAAGTCTATGCTAGTATAAATGTCTTTGAGTTTAGATTGACCAGTAGAATAAATTCTTTCTAATTTATCAACTAAAATTAACAAAAATGAAATATCTTTATCATCTAAACATAATTTAAGATCACAATCAGTGGATGTAGACGCTTGTGCGGTGTTCATGAAAATAAGAACGACAAACCTAGAATTATTCTTCAATATAAGAAGCTAGGTTTCCCTTGAGTGTTCTTCTTCAAGTCTTTGCGTATAAATGTGTGTAATCATAAAACAATATCTGCTTTTGTCTATGGCTTATAAGGGTCCAACATGACTTCTGCTCATTTTTTTTTTTACTTCTTCCTCTTGCACTGTTAGTTCAAGCTAACGGATATGATTCCAAAGGATTCACTCCTGTCACGAAAATTCAAACTAGCTGTTTTCACCCCTATCGTAACAAATCTTCAATTTAAAACCTATTGATTTTTCCAATGATACTCCAAACACTCCCAAACAAGGCAACACAAGCCAAAAAGGGAAAACAATGAGATTTTAAAAAGAAATAGCACAATGCAATCTTACTACCGTTGGGGATTGGCTAACAAATGAAGTTTTTTTTAGAAAAGAGATGTTAAGAAAACACTTCAAACACTTTTATTGAAATCAATATGAACATATTACAAGCTTATATCTTAAGCTTTTGAAGTACACACTTAATATACAGAGACTCATATAAAAAACACTCTCGGTACTCCCTAAGTTGAAGTTTAGAACTCCATAGGGATTACCTCAATAACGCTTGAAAAGAGGACTGCTTGATAATGGTATGATAGTATAGAGAGATATGAGGATACTCAGTGATTATCTCTAACTTTCGATACCTTACAACTCAATATGTAAGAGGTATTTATAGACTCAAGATACAACTATCTTCAATTATTGAGCCTTATCAGGAAGGCATCTTCTTTTTACTTTGTTGGTATGTAGGGACCTCAGCTTTTCCAAAGTGATAAATTTATCACTGTTGGTAGTGAGTGAAGGGTCATATCCGATCATCTTTCCTTCAAAATAATCTAGTGGCATGTTGTCTTCATTGAGGGAGACGTGGTCCATATCTTCAATAATACAATTTGGACAGTTGTGTTCGGCGTGACTCACCATTACTTTGCACATTTCTTGAAGGAATCTTGTTGTTCCATCATTTTCATTGTTCATTATTTTGTCGCACCAATGGTCAAGTAGGTCCCAATCTTGATCTCGAGTCTTTCTTGTACAGTTACTGAAGATTAGGTGATCTTCACATGGGTATATCTAGATATTTTCATCTTTTGTCATGGTGTCTACTAAAAAATCAAATTGATCTTTAAATCATTTAGCTCTTTTGGAGTGCTCAATTTTCAAGATTTCTTGAGGAGTGGCTTCATGAGTATTTTGACAATTCGGATCGAATAACTTTCTTGTTAATCCAATTTTAATAATATTTTTAACTAGAATGAGATAATTATTTTGAATATCCCATTCTGGGACTACTGAGAAGAATCTGGTGTAGATATTGGTGGGCTTAGTGATTCGAACAAACTCTTCGATGGCTATTTTGATTCTTGCTAGTAGCATAGATTTTTTTGAGGTTTTGGCTAGGATATATACAGAGTATGTTCCCAATATCAAACATATGGCGAATCCAATTTGATGGTGCTCCTAGATAGAAATTCACCTTGTTATATTTTTCATAATTTAAAGTTTTCATCCATGGTTTATTGTCAATCTCAATAAACCAACAGGCAACTAGATTGAAGAGACATATCTTGAAGTTATATATGGCTTCATCTTTAATCCCAAAGGATAAGAGACTGTTGCATAGCTATATAACATTTGATTTGCAAATATCATATAGATCTTTTATAATAGCTGGAGATGGTTGAGAGGAGGAAGCTTCTTTATTTTCTTTAATATCTTGTTTAATCTTTTGAATATTTTGTGGAATATCTTTTTTTTGGAGATTCTCATTCTCCATCTTGTATATTTTCTCTTCTATTTCCCTTATTTTGAGCTTCATTGATTGCAATTCTTGCTTGATCTGCTCCATCCATGGAATGGAAATCAGAAAGAAAATTATCTTTTCCACGAATATATTGAATATCAAACTTAAAGTTGGCCATCTAAGACTGTATTCTTATTAATGGCTTGTTAGCATCATTTGGTTCTAAATTATTTTTAAGAAAATACTTAACTTGAGTATTATTTGTCTTTATAGTAAATGATTTTTTAATCAAATAGTATTCATATTTAGCAACTCCTTTCTTGACAGCAAGTAATTCTTTTCTATTGGAGTCATATCTAGTTTCAACATCTTTGAAGGTTCCTGAAGTGTATGCAACAAATTTTTCAGGGCAGGTTTTTAAACAATTCCTGAAGTGTATGCAACAAATTTTTCAGGGCAGGTTTTTAAACAATCTTTATGACATGGATAGTTTTCTCCACGATTTGGTACTGCTTTCAAAACTGCTCCCCAACAGTAATCTAAAGCATCTGTTTCAAGAGTAAAGTAATCATCATCTTCTGTTATAGAGAGTTTAGGGAGGTTGGAACAATATTTTTTAATATGTTGGATCTTCTTAGTATAATCATTGTTCCAGTTCCAAACTTGATCTTTTTTGAGTTTGGTTAAAATGGCTTTTTAAGTAAAGCACATCCTTCAATAAATTATTCAGAGTAATTTAATAATCCTAAAAAGTTTTGTAACTGTTTTTTGTTTGTTATTTAATCAAGAAATTCAAGTAACTTTTTTCCAAAATGGGATTGTAATTGAATCTCTTCTTCTTTGATGATGAGTCCTAAAAACTCAATTTTTGTTTTAGCTATTTCAGCTTTCTTTTCTGAGAGTATTATTCCATGTTTGTTGATAATATATGTAAATTTTTCTAGTTGTTCAAGATGCTCTTTATAAGTAGTAGAATATATAAGTATATCATCGATATATACTACACAAAATTTTTTAATTGGTTTAAATATTTCGTCCATTCTTCTTTGATATATTTGTGATGCATTTTTTTAATTCAAATGGCATTACATTCCATTCGAATTGTCCTAATGGATTAGGAGTGCTAAATGTTGTTAGTGATTTACTTTTTTAATTTAGACATATTTGCCAAAATCTGCTTTTACAATCAAACTTAGAATATATTTTGCTATTCTGTATGGCTTTTATGAGAATATCTTTATTTGGTAGGTAATACCCATCAAATTTGGTTTTCTCATTAAGTTTCTTATAATTTATAACCATTCTGACTTTATTTATTTTTATTTCAGCATGATTTCTCACCATAAAGGCTGGGCTACTATGGGGATTTTTACTTGGTCTAATAATCTTAGCTGTTAATAATTCTTTTATTTGTACTTCAAATTCTTTTATGTCTTCTTGACTATATGTCATAGGTTTGACCCTAATTATGACGTTTGGTTCTATTAATTCAATTTTTGCTGTTGTTTTATTTATGAACCATTTTTCTAAAGGATTTTCTTAAAAGTTATTTTTGAGATTATTTTTTATTCTTTCTAGTTTTTCATTTTCAGATTCACTTATTTGGAGGTTTACATTGTCATTTAACATTGATTTGAAGTTTTCTTTTTCTATTTTTGTATAACGTCCACCACGCTGGGTTGAGGATCTCTGATGATTTATTGGTTTTTGAGCTATAGATGTAGCTTTTTGTATATGTGGTACTATTATTTTTGGTTACAGGGTGTAGTAAATTCAAATCTTGTGGGATTTTTATATTGTGTAAATGGTGCATAATCTTCTAAGAGAAAAGTTTGTCCTAAAAGAATGTCACATTCTATTTTGGGGGCATATGAAGGTTCTCTAACTATGACTTCTCTATTTCCTAGTAAAAATTGTATATTTTCAGCATATAAGAAGTATGGTTCAAATAGGCCACTAGCTGTTTGGGCATAATATTTCTTCTTAGGATTTGTTTTCCAGTAAGAAGTTGGTAAAACATTATATTGTGATGTACAAAATGTTGATCATGTATCAAGATAAGCATGAAATGTAATTCTACAATATTCTGGTATATTGAGTTTTATTTCAACATAGGGACTTAATGGATTTGTTATGTTCTTGGTTATAAATTTGTAATTAATCATCATGTAGTTAATAAATCTTTTATTTTCACTAGTAATTATTGGGATATTATGTTCTTCAAGATTGATTATCATTTGTAATCTATCCTTTTAAATACTACATGGTTTGAACATATCTAAAAAGTACATCCCTAATAAAATTAGTGCATTGGTTTCTATCATATTGGGATCTTTATGTATAACTATAGTTATAGAAAATTGTTCTCCTCTTATATTAGCAAGTATAAGATTCATCTTGACAAATTTTTGATTTCATATTCTATTCCATGATAATCTTTATATTTATATTTTTGAGGTAGGTTTTGTTCAGGTAGCATGCTAACTATATTTCCTTAAACATGACTTGATCCTGCTCCTGTATTAATTAGGGCAATTATTTCTTGTATTTCTCATGTAGGTTTTATCCATTTAGTTAGGATATAAAATTGTTCTTCTATTCCATGTCTATCTAATATGGCAAGTACTAATATATTCTTTTTCCAATAGTTTTTTTAGAGTTGATGATTCTCCTATAGAGTTTTTTCTAGGAAGACTGGGGCTTCTTCTAGCAGGGAATTTTGCTATCATACTTCCTATCGAATCTATAGAAGCATTTTCTTGTGGATTACTTGTTTGTCATGTTTCTCTAATCGTTCTAATTCTTCTTTTGAAATCTAAAATAAATTCTTCAGGTATCTCGATTTCGTGTGATCTGAATTTCTAGGTGGAATGGCTTGTGCTAATTCTTCAAATCCTTCTTCAATTTTTATTTCTTCAAAGTTTCTTCTTATCTCTTGATGGTGGCTTATAGTAAAGGCAAATATAGATCTTATGGTAAGACTTATTGCCTTAGATTTTTTTGGCATATTTAATCTATCTATTTTATGATATAAATTTAAAGACATATCTACGTTTTCGTCTTATAAAGATACTGCATATCTTGGTTTCAAGGTGAATATTAGTTTTTGGTATACTAGATTACCTGAAACAGCTCCTAAAAGGCATCTATAGGATCATGCAATATTCTATTATCCATGCAAAATATGTTGATTGGTATATCCATTCCTTGTCTAAAGAATCCTTTCATAAGAATCTGGATTCCTCCAATTTCTACATTCTTGATTTTGTTTCTAATATCAAGTTTCATTTTTGCTAGTTCATTATTTAGTATAGGAATTGTTGTAGATCTTTTTACATTTTTAATATAAATAGGAACTTCATTATATTTTATAACATAAATAATTTTGTTTAACTTTGGCAATATATTCCAAAGGGTTTTATTTTTGAAGACATCTTTCTGATTCAAAGATAAAACTTTTTTCATGATTTCATCATATTTTTCTTTTTCGAAGGTAACAATTTGACTTGTTCCTTCAATATTATCTATGTTAGCTTCTTGTGTGTCAATACTTTCTTCAATTCTTACTTCATTCATAAAGTTATAATTTATGAATTCATTGTCTTCTTCATTATCTATTTCACTGTTAGAATAGATATATATAGTAAAAACATCTGATTCGGTTTCACTTATTTCATAAGGTTCATATTCCGAGTCATATATAGCTTCTTCGTATACTTTTAAATTTTTTGAATTGGTCTTATTTTTATATCTATCTGGGCAATTTGTTGCTATATGTCATGGTTTTTGACATATAAAGCATTTACATTTTTTAATATATTCGTTTTTAGGTATCCATCCTTTTGGATTTGGTCTCTTTTTAAAAGGTTTTTTATTAGGTTTCTAATTATCTCTTCTCTTCCTAAATTCTTTCTTTTTATAAGGTTTAAGAAATTTTTTGAATTTCTTTTTCTTCTTATATTCTTTTGGATAACATCCCCATTGATGAGTATGAAAAATCTCTTGATTGCAACAAAAGGGTTTTTGCTTTGTCATCTTTTTTATTGCTTTGTTATCAGCTATTTCTTTACACCAATTATTTTTTGTATTGATAATAAATTGTTCTCTATTACCAAAAGTATCATTTATTTCTGAATAAGTCATAATAGATCTAATTTTTTCATATTATTGGTGTATTTTTATGTTCCAAGGATAAGGAAGTTTTAGGAACATTATTTTGAGATAATTTAGTTTTTCACTATAACTCATAATTTAAGGCTTTTATGTAAATTTTTCAAAATCTCTTAAGTACCCTTTTAGCTCGCACATATCACAAACTTTTAGATTTTGCATTTCTATTTGTGCTTCTAATTTTTCTCTTATTTCTTTTTCGATACTAGTTTCCTTGCAATTTCTCCTAGAAATTGTGCTCTCAAGTATTTTTCTAATCTTTTTAATATATCCAAAATTGTCTGGTTATTTAAATGCTCTCTTTATCTGCTATCAATTCTTCTATATATTTTATATTTCTCTTTATTTGGTCAGATGTTTTCTTCCATAATTCTTCAACATTTCGTCTAAAGGTATGTTCAAGAAAATTGAAGGTTGTATATGTATCCCATCATTTGCTAAATTGTATAGCAAGGCTAGAGGCTTTAAACCAAGCAGATATCTTTTTATCTTTATCTCCTGAATCTAGATCTAACCATATTCCTGTTGTTGATATTGGTTCTGTTAGATTTTCTATAGGACTTTCTTCTTTGGTAGTTATTTTGAAATTTCCTTTTAAGAGTAGTGATCTAATGCCCCCGGTGTGCATTGTTATAATGCCCCCGGGACAAGTGTCATGAGAGTCATTGGATGAGTGTAAATGCCCCATTTACACTCATCCAATAAGTGTATGACACTTGTCCGGTGGGCATTATAACAATGCCCATCGGAGACATTAGATCACTACTCTTCCTTTTAATTGGCTAGGATTTATTTTTCTATTTTGGTCTTCTAGTTCTGGTCTAAATTTATACCAGGTATAATATTCTTCTCTATCCATTGGATATCTATAATTATAATATTCTTCTTCTTTTTTTCTTCATTTATACCACTAGTCTGTCCCGGTCCTTTGTATCTTGGTGCAATGGGTAGTATGGGACCTGAGCATACTGTAGAGTATATTTTCTCAATTTTTGGTAGTGTAGTAGGTATAAAAGGAGGTTGGCTTACTGTAGGAGGGGTAGTAGAACTACTAAATCTCGTGGTACTAGTATTCATCTTAGTATTTCCTAAATTTATGTTAGCCATTTGTATTTCTATATCCTCTAACATTTTTCTATATCTTTCTGTATCTTGTCCTGAAGTTTCAAAGAATTTTTCTTCAAGTTCTTGTTTGGTTTCATTCATGAAATTATATACTGATTCTAGAGTTTATGGTTCTTCTCTAGTGTAAAACTTTATATATTTTTCTATTATAGCTGTTGATATTTTAATGTTTTCATTAATTTTTAAAAGATTTTCTGAAATATCTTTTAATTGTGTATTCATATTTGGATTTAAGTTATATGGTTCGAGTAGTTGGTAGAATTTATTATTTTGTTCAAAAAATTCTTTTATTTATGGTTTCTTGTTCTATTAGTGAATTTTGTTTTACTTCATTCATCATAACTTTCTCAGATTGAAATCCTAATCTATTCCCAATTTCAGTAATTATTTCTTTATAATCTTTTAATTCATTTTCTATATTTATTATTCTTTCTTTCTAAAGTTAAAAGTTTTCTTAATATTTCTATTTTTCTTTTTAATTCTTCTAATTCTTATTGAGTTTTTAGTATTTTTATTTTGTCGTTTAACATTTTATATTCATCAGAAAGTTTATTTCTAAGATTTTGTAATTTTTGTTTATTAGTGTTGTAATATCTCAATTTGCTGAATTTCTTTTAGAATTTCTTGATCTTCTTTTCTAATAGACTTTTTTCCAATTAATCCAAATTTATGTATCAAAATTTTTTTTATCCAATTAATTTGTTCAAATATATTAATTTTTGATATTTTGTTATAATTATCTAACATAATTATAATTCTAACGTGGCTCTGATACCAATTCGGTGCGGAACCTTAAAATTGTAAAATTAGAGGGATAATATTATTATGAAACTAGAGAAATAAAGCAGAAGAATAAAAGAGATGTGAAATGAATTGTGTATTTTATTATAATTATGGACCTATATTTATATGATTCCAAAGTATGTTACAAAGAGGTTTGGATACAATCAAACAAGGCTTATCTAAATATATTGATAAGACTAAGTATCCTGATAAGTTTAAATAGTCATCAATAATTATCCCATAATTTTACAACACTCTCTCTTTGATGACTATTTCTACAATAACTATCTCACTAAAAACTTTGTTTGATAAAAATCCAGTGAGACAAAATATCAAATGAAAAGCAAAAAAAAAGTACAACAATTGTTAAAGTTTTGGAGTATTAAGAAAATACTGTCTCATTAAAAACCTTGCTAGAAAATTCAGTGGGACAAAATATGGACTAAGAAAAAAGAGTACAACTACTCTCCTAATATTAATCATTGAAGATCTTTGAGTCGACGCATCCCAATCTCGTGCACCAATTTCTTGAATGTAGATGTCGGCAATGCTTTTGTGAATAAGTTAGTCAAATTGTTACTTGAGCGAATTTATTGAACATCGATGTCACCATTCTTCTGAAGCTCGTATGTATAGAAGAATTTTGGAGAAATATGATTTGTCATGTCCCCTTTGATGTAGCCTCATTTGAGTCTGCATTGTCTTCATACAATATTATTAGACTATCCTTTGTTGAAGGTAATCCGCATGATGCTTGGATATAATGTGTCATGTTTATCAACCATACACATTCTCGACTGCTTCGTGCATTGCAATAATTTTAGAATGATTTGAAGATGTTGCTGTCAATGTTTGATTCACAGATCTCCATGATATAGATGTTCCTCCACGTGTAAACATATATCCTTATTGTGATTTAGCTTTATGTGGATCGGAAAGATAACCCGCATCTACATATCCCACTAAAGACGATCATAATTTTCGTGAATAAAATAATCACATGTCAACAGTACATTTTAGGTAACGAATAATGTGTTTAACACCATTTCAATGTCTTTGAGTGGGTGCAGAGCTATATCTTGCAAGAAAATTTACAGAAAAAGCTATATCCAGTCGAGTGCAATTTGTATGATACATTAATGCACCAATTACACTTAAGTATAGTATTTCAGGTCCAAGAGTAATTTTCTCATCTTCAAATGGGCGAAATGGATCTTTTTTCACTTCAAACGATCATACGACCATAAGCGATGTCAATGGATGTGCTTTATCCATATAAAAATGCTTTAAAACTTTTTATGTATAAGAAGATTGATGAACAAATAATCTTTCTGGGAAATGTTCAATTTGTAATCCAAGATAGAATTTGGTTTTTCTCAAATCTTTCATCTCAAATTTATTTTTTAAATAATCTGCAGTTTTGTTGAGTTCTTCAGGAGTTCCTATAAAATTTAAATCATCAACATAAACTGCCACAATTGCAAATCCAATTTATGTTTTCTTTATGAAAACACAAGGACATACATCGTCCTTTTTATAACCTTCTTTCAACAAATATTCACTAAAACGATTATACCACATTCGTCCGAATTGTTTTAATCCATGCAATGATCTTTGCAATTTAATTGAGAACATTGTTCTAGAGAATGAATCATTTGCTTCTGGCACTTTAAATCCTTCATAAATTTTCATGTGTATGTCACTATCAAGTGAACCATACAGATATGCAGTTACTACATCCATAAGCGCATATTGAGCCTTTGTGACACAGTCAAACTTATTAAAAATCTAAATGTGATGGTGTCCATTACGGAAGAATATGTTTTCTCATCAATCCCAAGTCTTTGTGAGAAGCCTTGGACTACAAGTCGGACTTTGTATTTTGTAATTTCATTGTTTTCATTCATTTTTCTTACAAAGACCCATTTGTATCCTACATGGATTACATTTTCAGGGGTACAAATTACAGGTCCAAACACTTTTCGTTTTTCTAAGGAATTCAACTCGCATGTATGGCTTCTTTTCATTTTGGCCAATCATTTCTATTTTGACAATCTTCAATAGATTATGGTTCATGATCCTCATTTTGTATGATATCTAGTACCACATTAAAGGCGAAGATATTGTCCACGACAATATTATTTCGTTCCCATAATTTATGAGATAATAAATAATTTATTGCAATCTCATTATTTGTGGACACTTGTAGTTCTTCAGGAATCACATTATCATTGTTTAATTGATCAATCGTTTCTACCATTGTTTTATTAAAAGTTTTTAGTTGGATTTTCTCTTGTACCTTTTTCTTTCGAGGTACAGAGTCTTTAGCACCAACTGGTCGACCATACTTCTGGCGTATTTGAAATTTATTTGCTATGGCAGATTGTCCTACATGGACATCAATTTTTGCAAGAGTATTTTCTGCTGGAACATATGACTTTGTCATTTTCCTTGTGTTAACGAATATATCAAGTTATTGACTTGTAATTATTTGCAAGTGAATGATTTTCTCAACTTCTTGCTCACATTGATTACTGCGATGATCAAAATGAGATAGAATTGTTTCATTCCAAAAAAATTTATCTTGTTTTTCAAGATGTAGTTTTTCCCCTCCCAAAGTAATGAAAGTCATTTCATCAAATGACAATCTGCAAAAGTGCAATAAATAAATCACCCATTAAAGGTTCAAGATACCTAATAATGGATGGTGAGTCAAACCCAACATAAATTTCAAGTCTTCATTGGGGACCCATCTTTGTACGTTGTGGAGGTGAAATTGGGACTTGGGCAGCACAACCAAAAACTCATAGATGAGAAATATTAGGTTCGTGACCAAATGCAAGTTGTAAAGGTGAGTATTCATGATAAGCAGTTGGTCTTATACGAACTAATATAGCATGACCTCAAACAGATGTTGGGAGTTTTGTTTTCATAAGTAAAGGTCTAGCAATTAATTGAAGACGTTTGATAAACGACTCTGCTAAACTATTTTGTGTATGGACATGAGCAACTGAATGTTCAATGACAATTTCGATTGACATACAATAATCATTGAATGCTTGTGATCTAAATTCACCAACATTATCAAGATGGATTGTCTTGATTGAGTAATCGGAAAATTGAGCTCGTAGTTTAATAATTTGAGCAAGTAGTTTAGCAAAAGTTACATTTCTAGTAGAAAGTAAGCATACATGTGACCATCTAGTAGAATAATCAATTAATACCATAAAAAACAAAATAGTCCACATGGTGGGTGTATCGACCCACATATATCTCCATGAATTCTTTCTAAGAAGTTAGAGATTCAACACGAACCTTCGTAATAGAAGGTCTAATGACTAACTTACCTTGTGAACAAGCAGCACATGAATAATCATTAGGTAAAAGAATCTTCTAGTTCTTTAGAGGATGTCCATGTGAGTTATTAATTATTCCGCACATCATTATTGCTAAGTGTCTAAGTAGATCATGCCAAAGCATAAAGCTTTTTGGTTCAACAAACTTCGAGTTCGTGACATTGTTTGATTCAAATGTTTTTATGAATGTATAATACATGCCAGATGAGAGTGTCATGATTTTTTCTTTTATCTGCTTTTGACCAGATACAAAAGAAATTATGCAATATATTCATAATTATTTTATTGCATCGTCTCAATGTGGTATCCATTGCTGCGGATATCTTTAAAATTAAGCAAATTTCTTCTGAATTTGCTAGAATAAAGTACATCGTTTATATGCAATTTCGTATTATTTGGTAAGATAATATAAAGAAACATTTCAATCAACTAAGAACTAGTTTAACAACGCAAATTAAAGTTTCAAACTTGATGCATTTTCTCATTATAATAATTTGTGATATTATGACAACATCAGTAATTATGCTAGCCCATATAGAATTACTCGTTAGATAACATATTCAAGTCAATATTACTTCTAGGAACAAACATTTAATTTAACACAATCACTTATTATTAGGGCACCCTGAAAATACACATAGATCATCACTGCCGCCATCTTTTTTTTCCCGAAAAACATGAAATTTTACTAGTAAAAAGCTAATAAAGATATATTGATCAGTTACATCGATAATTAGAGTGATAAATCTCTAAAATCATACAATAATGTATAAAATATAATTACATATAAGATTGATACATACGATACAAGTTCCAAAGTTCGTTTAAAATATGCATAAACTTAAGTGGTGTTTCTGAAGAAACACCAACACAATATTCTTCTGGAATATTAATATTCATAAAGTTGTGATTATTAAAAAAAATAATGAAACCAATAATTTTTGAGAATATTATTAAGTAGAAATTATGTTTCTTTAGAAAGCAATAACTCTTCTTCAAGAACACAATAAATTACTATTTGGACTATTGTTCTTCAAGATAAATAGCTCAATATTCTTCTAGAATATTGTGCAAGTAATATTCTATCAGAATATTATAACGTTGTGTTTCTTTGCGAGCTACAACAAATTATTTTTAAAAAAAATTACGCTCTTTAGGAGAATATTAATATAATATAAATTTGTGCTTCTTCAGGAGCAATATCAAATATTAATATATGTAATATTGTGCTTCTTTAGGAGTTACAATGCAATATTCTTCTAGAATATTGATTGAATATAAAGTCGTTGTTCTTCAAGAGCAACGACATAATACAAAATAATTTAACGATTAAGTAAAAGTTTTCAATAAAAAAATCGATCAATTATTATATAATTCGCATTAATCAATGTTAACATAACATGATTTATATGTTTTCCTTCGGGATAATCATTAGTTGATTAATTACTCATTTATATTACAATTTAATTATGTGATATGATATTTTTCGAGACATATGTTTCTTCTAGAGCACAATAAAATATTATTTCGACCACTGCTCAATATTCTTCTGGAATGTAAAGATTATAACGTCATACTTTTCAGGAGCAATTAATATTCTTCTGAAATATTTAAATTGTAATGTTATGCTCTTCAAAAGCAGC
Source organism: Forsythia suspensa (assembly GCA_023638005.1). NCBI lineage: Eukaryota > Viridiplantae > Streptophyta > Magnoliopsida > Lamiales > Oleaceae > Forsythia > Forsythia suspensa. The sequence continues at coordinate 11,268,268 of CM042665.1, forward strand.
TAATATTTTATCAGAATATTATAACGTTGTGTTTTTTCAAGGGCAACAACAAATCATTAATCTGAAGTAAATATTTGCTCTTCAGTAGCAATATTATAATATTCTTATAGAATATTATATATTATAAAATTAGACTCTTCGGGAACAATTAATATTCTACTGAAATATTAATGTAAATTCTAAAGCGACAATAAAATATTCTTCTAGAATATTTATATGTTAAGTTCTGTCACAATATTAACGTTGCATTTCTTCAGGAACAACAACATATCATTATGAATATATGTTCTTCAAGAACAATAATATGATATATATCAATTTAAAATTTATACAAGAATCTGAAGATATTATTCAATTTAAAGATAAAGAATAATCACAACAAATATTACTATTTGGACTATTGTTCCTCAAGATAAATAGCTCAATATTATTCTGGAATATTGTGCAAGTAATATTCTATCAGAATATTATAACGTTGTGTTTCTTAGGGAGCTACAACAAATTATTTTAATAATAAAATTATGCTCTTCAGAAAAAATATTAATATAACATAAATTTGTGCTTCTTCAGGAGCAATATCAAATATTAATATATGTAATATTGTGCTTCTTTAGGAGTTGCAATGCAATATTCTTCTAAAATATTGATTGAATATAAAGTCGTTGTTCTTCAAGAGCAACAACACAATACAAAATAATTTAACGATAAAGTAAAAAATTTCACTATAAAAATCGATCAATTATTCTATAATTCGCATTAATCAATGTTAACATAACATGATTTATATGTTTTCCTTCGGGGATAAGCATTAGTTGATTAATTACCCATTTATATCACAATTTAATTATGTGATATGATATTTTTGAGACACGTGCTTCTTCTAGAGTACAATAAAATATTATTTCGACTACTGCTCAATATTCTTCTGGAATATAAAGATTATAATGTCATACTTTTTAGGAGCACTTAATATTATTCTAGAATATTTAAATTGTAATGTTATGCTCTTCAGGAGTAGCTAATATTTTGTCAGAATATTATAACATTACACTTCTTCAGGGGTAACAACAAATCATTATTCTGAAGTAAATATTTGCTCTCCAGTAGCAATATTATAATATTCTTATAGAATATTATTTATTATAAAATTAGACTATTCGATAGCAATTAATATTCTACTAAAATATTAATGTAAATTCTGAAGAGACAATAAAATATTCTTCTAAAATATTTATATATTAGGTTCTGTCACAATATTAATGTTGTGTTTTTTCAAGAACAACAACATATCATTATGAATATATGCTCTTCAGGAACAATAATATGATATATATCAATTTAAAATTTATACAAGAATCTAGAGATATTATTCAATTTAAAGACAAAGAATAATCACAACAAATATTACTATTTGGACTATTGTTCTTCAAGATAAATAGCTCAATATTGTTCTGGAATATTGTGCAAGTAATATTCTATCAGAATATTATAATGTTGTGTTTATTCGGGAGCTACAAAAAATTATTTTAATAAAAAAATTACGCTCTTTAGGAGAATATTAATATAATATAAATTTGTGCTTCTTCAGGAGCAATATCAAATATTAATATATGTAATATTGTGCTTCTTTAGAAGTTACAATGCAATATTCTTCTAGAATATTGATCGAATATAAAGTCGTTGTTCTTCAAGAGCAACGACATAATACAAAATAATTTAACGATTAAGTAAAAGTTTTCAATAAAAAAATCAATCAATTATTATATAATTCGCATTAATCAATGTTAACATAACATGATTTATATGTTTTCCTTCGGGATAATCATTAGTTGATTAATTATTCATTTATATCACAATTTAATTATGTGATATGATATTTTCGAGACATATGTTTCTTCTAGAGCACAATAAAATATTATTTCGACTCATCGCTCAATATTCTTACGGAATATAAAGATTATAACGTCATATTTTTTTCATGAGCAATTAATATTCTTCTGGAATATTTAAATTGTAATATTATGCTCTTCAGAAGCAGTTAATATTTTGTCAAAATATTATAACGTTGCACTTCTTCAGGAGCAACAATAAATCATTATTCTGAAGTAAATATTTGCTCTTCAGTAGCAATATTATAATATTCTTATAGAATATTATATATTATAAAATTACACTCTTCGGGAACAATTAATATTCTACTGAAATATTAATGTAAATTTTGAAACGACAATAAAATATTCTTTTAGAATATTTATATGTTAGATTCTGTCACAATATTAACGTTGTGTTTCTTCAAGAATAACAACATATCATTATCAATATATGCTCTTCAGGAACAATAATATGATATATATCAATTTAAAATGCATACGAGAATCTAGAAATATTATTCAATTTAAAGACAAAGAATAATCACAACAATAATAAATTAATGCAGTTATGATATTATTTTATGGTAAAGTAAATTTACAAATATGACTTTAATAAAGTTATATGTTCAACATAAATTTATTGGTTAACAAATTTGAATGTACTTTAATTACTTTAATGCAGTAGAATCGCATTAAATACAGTAATATATGAATTTTCACGTATAATATAAAAAAAACACGTATAAAATAATAAATGCAATAATGCTTTATTATTCATATATATCTTATATTTTCATGGGAAAATATGACATGTGTATGCACACTTACAACATGAATTTGGAGAACATGAATTTATGCTTTGGAAAATGGAATTTGGACTACAAACTCTTCTTTTTCTTTGTGGTCACGCCTTGGCCGAATTTTTTGCTTTCCTCTCTTTTTTTTTTTTTTTTTTTTTGAATAGAAAATAATACCTATTTGTTAATTTATTGGTTAGAATCTCGTGCTGATAACGTATTATGAAACTAGAAAAATAAAACAGAAGAATAAAAGAGATGTAAAATGAATTGTATAATTTATTATAATTATGGACATATATTTATATGATTCCAAAATAGGTTACAAAGAAGTTTGAATACAATCAAACAAAGCTTATCTAAATATACTGATAAGACTAACTATCCTGATAAGTCTAAATAGTCATCAATAATTATTCCATAATTTTACAACAAATATAACAAATATTGAAGTTTATATATATTAAGAGTATTTTAGATATTATATGGTCAAAGCTATTTTTAGGATTTGGCAAAATTCAAAAGTTATATTTATGAGAGTGTATTCAATTGAGACTTTTAAAAATTTTATAGACTTTTATAAGTGGGTGACTTTTGTGGAATTCGTGGACTTTTAAGTGACTTTATAGATTTGTTTGGAATTAATAAAAGTCTTCTTTAAACTTCTGTAGACTTTTATTAAAGACTTCTGTAAACTTCTATATACTTTCATTTTTTTTTAAATATTAAGCTAAATTTATATATACTATAATATTATTTTATATGTCCAAATCATCCACAACACATATAATTAAGAACTTAAAATAATAAATTATATTTCTTATTGTTAGCCTGTCATTTTTATTGGCTATGAAATTAATAAAGTAGGTTAATTTATGTTATTGTATATATACATAAGTATTGATCGATTTATTCTTTATTTTCAATAAAAAAAAATTCTCTAAAATAAAGAGAAATCATAAAAGATTGTATATTCTAAATTTATTTTTTTGGCACAAAATTATTTTAACAATGTTTATAATAATATAAATAACAGACAAATAATGACACACCTATTTTGTTGATCTATTAGCCAAATTAATTATTGGCTAAATTACATTAATAAAATAATCAAAGTAAAACAAAAGATTTCCAGTACAATACCAAACTATTACCATGTAATAATTTTTAATAATTAAACGAAAAATTTGACTTTCACTAACATTAATCAAAATACTGTAAATTCATCAAGTAAAATATCTTCAAGTTTTGACACAAGACTACTGTGATATCAAAGTTTTGATTACTGCAAATTTTAAATACAATTGTATATAAATTATTGATTACAACAAATTCTTACTTGAATAGAAGAGATACGAAAAAATCTTAGAAGTGAAAAAAATGGACGTTTTTTTTTTTGGGCTCAAGTCTTCACAAATCTCATAGTAGATGAGACTTTTTTTTAGATTTCTTATATATACTTTTCACTAAAAAGTCTTCAAAAAGCTCTAAAAGTCGATAAATAGAAAATCTCTGTGTTTTCTCAATTTAATACCCGTCAGAACTTATATCTGTGACTCATATAAAATTTTAATTGAAATATTTTAAAACCTTTTAAAAGTGTGTAAAAATCTTAATTGAATACACTACTACTTTTAAAAATTGTTAAAAAGTCTACTATGAATGTCTCTAAACTTTTAAATACACCCCCCCTTATTATATACCTCTTCATGACAAACCGTTAAACTCCGTCACAATTTGAATACACCCCTTAATATATACCACTTCGTGACAAACCGTCGAACTCCGCCACCAGCGTCGCCTCCATGAACTTCTCCGCTATCAGGTTCGATTCGAACACCATCTTCTCCGGGCCCTACAACCTGGGCAGGTCACAATCCCACTCTCACGTTTTCCTCCACAACAAGCAGCAGTTGCAGAGGAATTTTATTGATTTCAAGAGGTTCGTCGTTGTTTGCGCTTCCGCAAATACCGGTTCTGCTGTTATACAGGAGAAGGGAGTGAGCGAGTCAGACTCGGGACTGAGTCGAATTGAATCACTGAGTCAGGTCTCCGGCGTGCTGGGCTGCCAGTGGGGTGATGAAGGCAAAGGGAAGCTCGTCGACATCCTCGCCAAGCAATTCGACATCGTCGCTCGGTATCAGGTACACACATACACATGAGCACTGGAATGGAAAATTAACCCTCGACATTGTTAGCATTGAGTTACTCATTTACTTTTTGAAATTCATAAATATATTCGCAAGTTTTATTAGTCGAGGGATTAGTAAGTTGTGATAATAGTTTTAAGTTAAGACATGTTATATTTTCTGCTATTAGAACTAAATTGAATAATATTCTACCAATGCTTCCCCTTGATTATGCTTTCTTCAACCTGTTGAGGCTTTTGTTATAGAGAAGGAACAAATAAATATTCCAGAGTTTGAGATTGATAAGGTTTTAGATGGGACACGGTTAACATGGTATCAAAGACATGTAAAAGACTCGAGTGCAAATCTCACTGCATTTATGAAAATTGTGCATTTTGTCAAACCTTCATGAATCTGGTCTGCAACCGAGAGGATGAGATGGTTAGTGATCAACACTTAAGGTATATAGAGAAGCAACAGGTAAGTATTCCAGAGCACAATATTGCTCAAGTTGTGTAAGTGCTTACAGCGTGACCTTTGCAATTAGTACACTTCACTATACCCAATGTCCTATCTTATGCAAAATGAAACATGAGGCTGTAGTCTTTTATTGTTATATGCCAATCACTTTGAAAATAAAATTACTTTCTGCTATTTTAAATGCAAGCTGAAGGAGCAATTTTGTTTCCTCCATTACATATAATTATGAGAGAGAACATTAATATTTGGAATTAGTCTTGAAATAGATTCCCTAATTGCAGCGAATTGTCTTGAATTTCTGATTTTCCATATTCTCTGTCTTTGTTTATTTTGGAGCCTTCAAAATTATTTGATGCCAGGGTGGAGCTAATGCTGGGCACACTGTTTATAACTCAGAAGGCAAAAAGTTTGCACTTCACCTTGTTCCTTCTGGGATTCTCAACGAGGATACTGTCTGTGTAATTGGTAATGGAGTAGTGGTGCATCTGCCTGGATTCTTCGAAGAAATCGACAGTCTTGAATCTAATGGTGTCTCTTGCCAAGGAAGGATCTTTGGTATCGATCGCGCTCACTTGTTATTTGATTTTCATCAAGAAATTGATGGGCTTAGAAGTTTGAACTTGCTAAATCCTTCATTGGCACTACTAGAAGAGGCATTGGACCTTGCTATTCAAGCAAGGTTATCCGCAATGGCATAAGAGTAAGTGACTTGAGGCACATGGATACTTTCCCTCAGAAGCTTGATCTTTTATTGTCAGATGCAGCCTCAAGATTCCAAGGTTTTAACTATGGCCCTGACATGGTCAGGCAAGAAGTTGAACGATACAAGAGATTTATTGAGAAGTTGGAACCCTTTATTACTGATACCGTGCATTTCATGAATGATGCTATCGCTCAAAAAAAGAAGATATTAGTGGAAGGTGGTCAGGCAACCATGTTAGATATTGACTTTGGAACTTATCCCTTTGTAACTTCCTCTAGTCCATCAGCCGGAGGAATATCCACAGGTCTTGGCATTGCTCCTAGAGTTGTTGGTGATCTTATAGGGGTGGTAAGTGATTTTTTATTTTGTTTTCTTTCCTTAGAAATTAATTCCTCCTTTTGTGATTGCTGAAGCTTAATAATACTTCCATTTCAAAATGAAACCATAAGTGATTATAGTGAAAACTGTTACCAAATATCCTTTTTTGTTTGAATTTGTCAATCAGAAATTTGCATTCCAATGAGATGAAACAGGTAGCAGATATTGTAGTAAAAGTGTAAAACCATCTGTGTCATTTTTTCCATTAATTCGTGTAGTGAAGTGTTAAGACTGAAAGTTTTTGTTCTCAAGTGGCAATTTTTAATGCAGGTCAGAGCATACACCACAAGAGTTGGTTCAGGTCCATTCCCAACAGAAATTTTGGGTAAAGGTGGTGACCTACTTAGGTTTGCTGGACAGGAGTTTGGAACAACAACTGGTCGGCCCCGTCGTTGTGGGTGGCTTGATATAGTTGCACTGAAGTATTGCTGTCAAATAAATGGCTTCTCATCTCTGAACCTTACCAAACTCGATGTATTGTCAGATCTACCTGAAATTCAGTTAGGCGTTTCATACAAACAAATTGATGGTACACCAATCCAATCGTTCCCTGCAGATCTTCGTGTTCTGGAACAAATCAAGGCAAGCTTTAATTTGACATTTTGTATTTTAGGCCCATGATTTTAAAGGGCTCTCCTTTTCTTATTTGTGATTTAGGAGTTGCAAATCTAAATTAAGTTAGCAGGGCAGAAGGTATGGAATTTAATGCCCATATATGAAAGAACACCTCAAATGTACACTTTTATTGATTCCCATTTCCCCATGATCCCAAATGCCCTTAAATGGCAGTCACAGATGTGAGATGTAGCGGTGTAGTAGTAGAGAATTATTATTATAGATTTTTATTGAGTACTGTACCAAGGATTCCTTGTGACTTCTCTTTCCCTCTCATGTGATGCCTGCTAAGTGCTGCCTTTCCCTCTCAAGTTCAGAATTTGCTCATCTTATATATGGTTCTCTTGGTGAAATGAGCTCTGATGTTGCTTTCTTCTGTATCATGTTTAGGTGGAATATGAAGTTATGCCCGGGTGGCTGTGCGATATTTCCTCTATCAGAAAGTACTCTGAATTGCCAAAGGCTGCACGCGAGTATGTCGAAAGGATAGAAGATCTTCTCGGTATACCCATTCACTACATTGGAATTGGGCCAGGACGCGATGCCCTTATATACAAATGAAAATTGGACTTCTCTTCGCATCTCGGTGCAGATATTTTCTCTAGGCAATAATTTATGCAGTATTTAGTGAAAACAGAAAATTCTTGGTGACACAAAATTAGTGTAACACAAAATTCGCATGTTAATGTTCCTTGGATGCTTTACAAATGAGTATTTATAGCCTTATATGCTATACTTTCTCTGAATAAACAGTAGAGATTCGTCATATCTAACGACTAAGATGTCCTCTAAAATTCTCTATAATAAAGTAATACTCTAACAATATTCTTAATGTATTCTACAAGTTTCATATATTATCTTGGATCGTTCTAGACTATTTTTAGAAGGTTCCAACAAGTTCTCTTTATCGAAGGTATAAACTTGATATTTTTCACAATATTCCTCATTGTTCTGGAGTATTCTATGAACTTTTAAATCCTTTCAAACATGTAGGTTATCGAGCTATACTTTCAACCAGCCATAATGCCTCGTCCAACTTTCGGATGGTTAAAAGTCATTTTTTAATTGTCAAAGCCACGAAGCTAATTCACTAAATTTTCAAATCCTTTTCAACTTTTAAGGATGATTTTGAAAAGTCAAACACTTGTTACAATATAATATATCAAAATCTAAGTAATGATAAAGCAAAACAATTATTAAAAGTTATAATAAGTCAAATTTAACTTACGGGTTAAAGTCTTCTATTACGAACTTTACACATACCATTTATTACTATTATAATAAATCAAAATCTAAGTAATGATATAGCAAAACAATTATTCAAAGTTAAAATAAGTCATATTTAACTTACAGTTTAAAGTCATCTATTATGAACTTTCAACATATAATTTAGTGCATGTTTGGAGAAACTAAAAATTAGTTTTTTTTTTAGTAAAAATTGATAATTTTAAATAGTGATAGCAATGGGACGAAGTGGGATTGAGACAGCCCTTACCATTCTCATCTCGTCAGGAATTTTTGTGAGGCGGGTCGAAAATATAAATATCCTCATTTACCATCTCATTTAATTAATTAATTTCAATATTTTTAAATATTATTTAAATTTTAAAACATAAAAATATAATATATTAAAAATATTCGGCACTGGTTTGGAGAATCCGGGGTGGGGGCCATGATCTCCGTCCTGGCACAATTACCTAACGGAGCGACGTATTTTGTCATTCTTAGGGGCAATACTTACCATTCTCATCCCGTTGGAAATTTTTGATAAGCGGGGACAGAGACTAAATTATCTCAATTTACCGTCTTGTTTAATTAATTAATTATTTTTTTATTATATTAAATACAATTTAAATTTTATATCATAAACATAAAAATAAAATAAAAAGATTCAGAACGGATTCGAGGAATTCGAAATGGTACTATGATCCCCCTCCCCATTATGATTATCTAACGAGGCGGAACAAGGCGGCTCAGGTTGGGGAAGTGCATAATGCCGTCCCTAATTTCAACGGGTCAAATTTTAATTTTAACTATACATTTTATGTGACCTACAACTTTTATTAATTTTTCAACCATACAGTACATCAATTTTTATCAAAATTTACAAAAACTTTGTTAACGAAGCCTTTATTTTTGTAACTTTTAGAGGAGATTCTTTCAACTCAGATTTTTAGTGATTTCTTAATATTTATAAATTTGAATTGATTTCATGAATTTGAATTGAGTTCCAAAAAATATATAAGATTTCAACAACATTCTATATTATAAATTTTAATGGATTATCATGGATTTATGATCTTTTTATTAAAAATAGTAACTTTATTTCCACAATTACTCAAATTTTTCGAATTGGAGTGGAGAAATTTTTAAATTTTACTACACCATTTATAAGTCAAATTTTCTTTTCGAACTTGCAAATTAAGTCGGATGTTAGAACTTAGAATGAATAACTTGCTATAGAATTAATGTTGACAATCCAACTCACAACAAAAAAATACAAAATTTTCTTTGTTATGAGTAGAGTAATAGCACTCGAAAAAAAATATAGACAACTAATTCATGCATGCTATTAAAAAATAAAAATAGAAATAGCCCTCAAATATGACATGTCCATATATATTGCTTTAATTATTGCAGCCACAAATAATGAGTTTTGAGACTTTAATGCGAACATATGTCCATAACTTTTATTAAAGACATAGTGCATGTTTATCAATGCTAGAAATAAGAGTATTATTTATCAAACGTAATTTTCCTTTACTACTAATTTTATATGATGGATTTTAATAGAGTTGGTAACATATATTAATGATTTTTTTTAATTTTAATCACTTATTGTGCACCAATTAAATTTGAATTTTTGAAATAAAATAAAACAAAAAATAATACAATTTTTGACTCAATCTGTATTTTTGAAGATGTTGTAATGTACCAATTTGTGCACATGCAATTTTATAAACCTCTCTAGAAATAAACGATGTCGGAAATGCAAATAAGAGGGACCTATGAGGGTTTCTGTTGATGACGTTGAATTGAAAAAAGGAGATTAACATTGCATTCAATAAGTTCAATCAATTTTTTATGTTGCTGTGTGTATTGGTTTTTAGCGCATGTGCCTTATTTCACTACGGTACAAATCCAGGAGAGGGAAGAGAGTAAGAAATGCGTGAGATAAGAGGCATGTTGAAAATTTGAAGGATGATGATAGAATTCTTAAAGAATTTGATATTTATATTTATTGATTAGAAATTTAATAATTTATTTAAATTTGGATTAAGAACACCTAAACTTGAATGAAATCTATTAAAATCTATATTAGATAGCTAAATTTATATGAATTTTTATAATCTATTCAAATTTGAATTCACTTTTTATTTTGGAAAATTGGCGTAAATAGTCTCTAATCTTTATACTTAGTGCAAAAACAATCCATAACATTTATTTTTTGGCACATATATCCCTAATCTATGTGTTTTGGTGTGCAATTGATCATTATTTAATGAAAAAAAGACAAATATGTCATTAGTTTTAATTAGAAAAAATTATAATTAAATTCTTAATCTTTGTAAAAGGTGCAAATGGATCCGGAACATTTATTAAATAATATTTAATTTGACATATTAAATATATCGTTATAGTTGTATGAATTAAATTTTTATAAGAGGAAAATATAAAATTATTGCACTTTATGTATATGTAATTAATATGATGATGAGAAAGCAGATAACAATTAAATTAAATAAATAAATAAATGACGTATATAATTTTATGACATTTACCATTTTTATTATGTTTTTTAACATAAAAATTAATTTACACATTATATGTTCTTTATTTTTAAATGATAATAAAATGAAAAATTAAAATATGAATAATACAATTGGAGCTCTAATATTTGTGGTTAATAAATGAATATTTCAATTAAATAAAAATATTTGAACACCAAATTTGTGGTCCCAGATGTTTGGCAAGTCCTAGATAAGATCCAAGATTTTTCTGAGAGGGTTCGCAGTGGTGCCTGGGTAATTCTGCCATCAACTATGATCTTTATCAGTTTCGCGATGTCTTTATATTAAATTGTCTAAAAAATGTTAGGTCGGAGCCACGGGAAAAGTGTTGAAAGATGTTATTGCTATAGGAATTGGTGGCAGTTTCTTAGGACCTCTGTTTGTGCATACAGCACTTCAAACAGGTTGATATGATGCAACTGCAGCATTGTTTATTCTATAACGTTTTACCTTTTCTAGTTTTAATTATTATAAATCATATGTATTCAAACAATTACATGACTCATATTACTTAAATTTGGTGGCGTGCAGATCCAGAAGCTATTGAATCTGCACATGGTCGTCAACTACGTTTGTAAGTGTGACTATAGATTTAGTGTATCATTTTATTTCTATAGCATTGCTGGCCTAAATTTTGGCATTTTTATCAACAAACCTTAATTTGATTTAGGAACGACCTCCCTCTGATGCTGTAGTTAGCAGAATTTGAATTTGGACATTGCTCAAGCTTGTATAGAAATCCCAAACTAATCACTTTCTGACACTTGGCTCTTTTGTTTTTAAGAGCTGTAAGTCTGGACTATCAATTTATCATGTCAGGCATATGAAAGCCTGTTAAGTGAAAAATCTTAAATTAAATACACCATATTTTAAGGTACTTGAATGCATAGTAAATTATGGAAACTTTAACAATTGTTATCATCGTGTTGATCTTTGTGCATTGTGTAGGGGATTCTATTTCTTTTCTCAGATAGTAGCTCGCTCTCATTTTCCTTTTCTATCTCTTTTGCATTGGGTGGGTAGGGTTTCAATTTAACTTCAAAAATATCATTCATATTGGGAAAGTACTCGTGAAGAGGGCTTGGTCTTTCCTCTTCTGTTTGGATAACTTGCTGTAGATTACCATTTAAAGTGTTCCCACATATGATTCGAGGTCCAATAAAGGTCTCTGTAGATAGGATGCATTGCATCTGAAACTGATGATTACATTTTTTTTAAATGTTACGGGTGTCGAAGCATTAATGGGCCACATGAACTTTTCCATGCACTGAAGTATGCAACTATAAGGATTTACTACTATTTAGCTGATTCTGTTTTTTTTTTCCCCTTCTTCTTTTCCTATTTAAGCCTTGCAAATGTCGATCCAATTGATGTGGCAAGAAATATTGCAGGCTTGAATCCTGAAACCACACTAGGTATCTCAGTTTTCTATATTTTGTATTTGCTATGTCAGGGATTTATGGACAAAATTTGTTGAACTCTTGGAGTTTTATAACTATTTTTTTTCCCTTTTTGTCGTAATCTATTGCAGTTGTGGTGGTTTCGAAAACTTTCACTACAGCTGAGACCATGTTAAATGCTAGGACACTGAGGGAATGGATATCAGCTGCCTTGGGGTGAGTACATAATTAGAATAATCTCCATTTGCTTTTGTTTTTGCAATTACTCTTCCATGCCTAACCAGGTATATCGTACATCCTGCCCCCATAATTTGAAACTGTATTCTGCGTGCATTTGAAATAATCCTTGTTCTGTTGTCGAACATTTACTTGTTTACTGTGAGTAGGATTTTTCATGACTGCAAAAATATCGAATAAGATTTTAATTTGACCATTTTATGGTACTTCCAATATTTAACTATGCTATGCAACTTTTCTGAAGTTGAATGTTGAGATAATTATAGTAGTATTAATGTGAAAATATATTTTTTAGGAACTTCATGTCCCCTTTTTGCCAAATGCTGTTTTTATGTTATGTCATTTCATGTTTACCTTTTCCTTTCCTGTGCTATTTAGCATCTAACACACGGGACTACTCTGTCTACGAGATTTGAGTTTCATTATTTATAAGATAGTCTACATTAGTGTGAAATTCTTTCATGCTTTTAGTTCTCAGTGAAAACACTTGTCGCAAGAGATCAAGGCTTCAAACCCTAACTGATTTTACCCCAAATTTTGGCTATAAAGAAGATCTTTGGATTTATCAATTCAGTTTTCATTGTCCTGAAAATTTATATTTGAGGTAGAGAAGATTTTCTGCAAGATGGCAATGAATGACCATGTTCCATGTCTGAAAATCTTGCAACATAGTTACTCTTTTGGCTGAAAAAAGTGTATCGAACTTTGGGATATAGCCGTAACTTTTCCAATGTCTGAACTTTGGTGTTCCCTAGTGCATCCTTCTTATTCAATATCCTCTTCATTGTATGTCATGAGGTGCAGTGCCAGGCTCTAAGGGCTTCAAATTGGTTGTTTTTCACTGCCAAATGAAGAGAGGTGTCACCAAGAGCTGTCACTTCTCTTGTGCTATCTTCACAGGCTGAAAGCAGTTCTTTAATAACATGTATTCTGCCGTTGATCTCTGCACAGCGTAGGGGAATTCTTCTTTCCTTTCCCTTAACCATACACAAACTACACAACTCCTGCAAGATGAAATAGGACAGAAACTGAACCCTTTTCAAGCACTATCCCTTGTACTCGGCAATACACAACTGGCATCTAAAGTAATCTCTCGCCACCCTAGTCACAATCGGCATCAGGAGAGGGATAACTATGGAAATCAGAGTAAAGAATATAAACAATTTGCAGCCAGGGGCAATAGCCACCATACAAGTATCATAAGTTGTTGTGCGTGCAATAACAGAGCATGCAGTTCCAATTGCAGAGGCAATTCAGTGGTCAAGAAGTCTATCGTGTGAATGGTCATTAAGGAACCCAATCGAGTTATTTAAAAAAAAAAAAAAAAAGAGGAATATATATGCTCTTTAAAGTTCTTTAAACGTTAGTTGGAGGTTCGAAGTGATTCTGACAAGTTCGGGCCAAATTGCGAAGGTTAAGTTAAAGGAAAAAATTGTCTTTTCGCCGAAAAACAATCTTGCAGTAAGAGAAATGGTAGATATCTAATAGCTTTTAATAATAATGGTTTTCAATTGTATATTGGTCTACATGGACACAAACTAATATATACAGAATAGAGGGTAGTTACATCAGTGATTCTAGCCTATGAGACGGATTCAGTTACCATGAACATGGCAAAGTGATTAATACAATTAATTACAGTAAAGAGGATGATTATTCCCTTTCATGCCTCACAAGATTGAGCATCCTCACAGATGCCAATCTTGGATCGATGAACTTCGAACTGCTTCCATGGAAAAGGTTTGGTTAAAGAATGGCTACCTGGTCGGATGTCTGCACATGAGACACCCGCAACTGATTCTTGGCAGCTTGATCTCAAACAAAGTAAAAATCGATGGCTACATGCTTCATCCTTGAATGAAAGACAGGATTGGCACAAATGTAAGTGACAATGATATTGTCAAAATATCATCAGTGGAGAGGATACATTAACAAAGAGCTCAGAGAGAAGATTAGTTATCCAGTTGATTTCTGCCTCTGAGAAGGCTATGGCTTGATATTCTGCTTAGTGGAGGAGCGAGCCACAGCCAACTGACATGAATTGGCCCGAGGAAGACTACATAAGTTGAGTTAAAGGTGCAATCCTAAGGATTACCAGCAGAGTCAACAAATGCATGATGATTAAGAGAATTAGAATGATTCAACAAGCATCATAAGACATTGTACCCTTCAAGTATCTAAGAACACGTTTAACAGAAGATCAATGGAGGGCAATTGAGTGGTGCATAAATTTATGACAACTTGTTAACTGCAAAGGATACATCCGGACGAGTGAGAGGCATAAATTGCATTGATCCCTGGACTTGGCGAAATAATGTTGCATCTGTAGGTGGACCGTAAACTTTCATTAGCAGACAACGAACTTGATACTTCTTTAGCTTCAAGCATATTGGTCTTAGCTAATAGATCTCATATGTATTTTTGTTGAGAGAGGAAAAGTCCATTTTCTGCAGGAGTAGCTTCAACCCCAAGAAAATAATGCAGCGATCCAAGTCTTTAAGGAAAACCGAGTAGCAAGAGATGCAGTGAATTGTTGAACACCATTGGAGCTAGAACCAGTAACAATAATATCATCGAGATAGAGAAGAACATAGAGTACCTCACGATCACAACATAGGATGAAAAGAGAGCTGTCAAATTTGGAATTAAGAAATCCAAAGTGAAGCAAGAAGCTGCGAAGTTCATTATACCATACCCGAGGGGTTTGACGAAGTCCATAAATGGCTTTGCAGAACTTACATACATGACTTGGAAACTCAGGATGAATAAATTGCTTCAGTTGTTACATAAAGACATCCTTCGTGAGTGTACACTGCAAGAAGGCATTATTAACATCAAGTTGGCGCAAAGGCCAACGGTTGGCAACAAAAATAGTGAGAACATTCCGTAGGAGTTGTGTTCAAGAAAATACCCCAAGAATACGCATGGACGAGAGCGTGATTCTAACTTATGTTTGGCATAAGGTTACAGCCAAAGGTAATATGAGCACTCAAAAATGTGTAGTTTGGTATAATTGGGAGGGAGATGGTGAAAATTGAGAACTGGAGACATAAAAAGGATTGCTCAAAGAAGGGTTATATTTTGTAAAGGGAGATGGTGACAATTGAGAACTGGAGACAGTGTCATTTAAAGAAATCCATGAGGCAATGGTTGCATCAGTAATGTTGTCATTATGCAGGGAAGACGAGGATTTGAAGGGAATTGACTCAACAAATACGACATGTCACAAGATGAATATTTTATTACACTTTGGAGCGAAGCACCTATAGGAGTTGTGTTCAAGAGAATACCCTAAGAATATGCATGGATGAGAGCGTGGTTCTAACTTATGTTTGGCGTAAGGTTGCAGCCAAAAGGTAACACGAGCACCCAAAAATGCGTAGTTTCGTATAATTTGGAGACTTGTTCAAGATTTTCTCAAAGGACAACTGATGAAGAAAATTTGGTGTATGAAGGCAATATATCAAATAGACCGTCGTTTGGAAGGCAAATGACCAAAATTTTAATGAAGTGACGCATGATGGAGCAAAGTAAGTCCAGTATCAACAATATGAAGATGTTTTCGCTCGACTGTCCCTACTATCTCTGGAGTATAAGGTAGAGATGTATGATTTTGAATACCAACGTTTGAAAGATGATGACTCAGACTTTGGTATTCACCACCTTGTTAGAATAACCCGAATTTGACCACCACATTTTCTAAAATAATTATAATTCATGTATTAGATTTAGTGATGTGTCTCATAAAATTCTATAGTTTGAAGAGTAGTTTAAGGAGTTATCTTGAATTCATTGTTTGTCTAAGTTGTTTGAGGAGTCACCTTGTTTTTTGGTTTGTCACTTTAAAAATTTTGTTGGTTCCTATGTCATCTTGGTATGTATAAATAGGACCACATGTTGCAGTATTTTTGTAAGGCAAAATAAAAAGTGTTTCGGATTAACGTTCTCCAAATTATCTCGCCTTCAAACTAGTATGAGAGCTACATACCTCGTCATGTACTTCAGTTTTTTTCACGACCTGAATTTCTCTACTTGTGTCCCAGAATCCTCTTTTTGTAGCTTCTACTTCTAGAGGTTGATTTTGCACAGTACATATATTGTGCAAAGCTACTTGGAAACTTTAGCATCTTTATCTGCTATTTGTTGTGTGGATGCAGTTTTTGGGTTCCTATCTTCATCTTCAGCACACACAAAAAGGAATACTATTTTTTTTTGGCAAATTTCTTGTTTTTGTTTCATTTTGTTGGTGAGCTTCTGCTTCATCTTGTTGAGCTATCACTTTTGGGTTCATATATTCATCATCTTCAACACATGAAGAAGGAAATACTAATTTTTTAGGCACCATAGCCTCGCTCCAAATTTCTTGATTTTCTATTTCTCTTTCGGTGTGATTTGGGCATCATACACTTGTATTAGCAACTTCTACTTAATAAAAGGTGTATGGCGCCCAAATCAAACCAAAAGAGAACAGGGAGAGGCTATAGCACCAAAAAAATTAGTATTCCCTTCTTCATCTGTTGAAGAAGATGAAGATATGAACCCAAAAGTGGTAGCTGAAAGACGAAACAGAAATTCACCAACAAACAAACTGCAACAAAAACAAGAAATATGCCAAAAAAAATAGTATTCCTTCTTCGTCCACTGAAGAAGATGAAGATAAGAGCCAGAAAATTGTAATCACACAACAAATAGCAGACAAAGATGATAAAAAATTTTAAAGCAGCTTTGAATAATATATGTACCATGCAAAATCATCCCCCTAGAAGCACAAGCTGACACAAAAATAAAATTATGAAACACAAGTATGAAAATTAGGATCATGAAAAAAATTGATCTAAGACGAGTAATGTAGTTGTGATACCAGTTTGAAGGCAAGAGAATTAGGAGAACTTCAATCTAAAATTTCATTTCTTATTTTAACTTACAAAATATTGCATGGCTATCCTATTTATACATGCCAAGATGATATACCAACCAACAAAAAATTTAAATCGCTTCCTTGTCGCGTCCATGTTGATTATAAGAATATCTTCGTTCATTTGCCTCGTCCATATTGATTATAAGAATATCTTCCAGCTCCTCTTCCTTGTCCGTGACCTCTTCCATGTCTACAATGAGAGCCACGTACCCAAATCTCGTGCTCAAATTGCTGAGCCCAAGTTTGTACCATGCATCAACATCTATTTGACACTGAGAAATGAGCGGTCTCAAGTTTGTACCACACATCGAGCGATCTTGTCGTTGCCAAAATTGAAATTGCAGATTATCGATCAGATTAATTGAGCCTTCGACAGTGATTTTCTCAGCTGGGCAAGGAATAGATCCGTTTAGAAAACCAAGAAGATCATAAGCAAAAAGTAAATTCATGAATTGAGATCGCCAAGTTGCATAATTTGAATTTCGGGTGAATTTGTAGGGCATTTGTGTTAATGGAAATTAGGGTAGGAGTTTGAGCAAGAGCTCCGCTGCCGTTGGTGACAACAACCTGTGTTGTGGAAGTGGAAGGGATAGAGGACTCGAAAGGATGACAAGTCATATATATGACTCTTGCAGTCTTGCTCTTTCTCTCACTCTCAGTTTCTCTCTCTTTCACGCACTTCTTTCTTTTTCTGTTTTTTCTCTTTTTAAAAAAAAAATTACAACAATACCCACACACGCTTCCATATTTTATTTCATATTAGTGAGATCAATAATTAAAAACGTAATAGTGTTTATTATATCTTTTTTTTAAAAACTAGTTAGAAACATGTGCGTTGCACGTGATTTTACAATAATTTTGTTAATTTTGAATATTTTCAAAAATTTTATTTAATAATTATTAATAGTTAAAATATTAAAGTAACAAATGCAATAAAGATAGAACAACACGATTTTTCATGATAACATGATATATTGAATTGTTCGCCGTTATAATGAATAATGTTGATATTTTATTTATATTCATAGAAATACAATTACAATCGAGATGAGTTTTATATTGTGGTAATACCAATAGTAACTTGAACCCAATTAATACTTTTTGGTGATTTGAGTTTTGATGATTGACGAACTCTTGATATTAAATCTTATGGAATTGATGATGTCTTCGTAACTGTATTTTACGAAGAATAAAATAATTACTAATTTTAGTATGAGAGAATGGTAGACATACATGTCATAGTTGACATGTATATTATACTTTCTTTTTAATTTTACCCTTCTTTAGGTTAATTTTATTTCTACTAAATCAAAAAAATTTGCAACATATATCTTAAAGACTGATAAAGAAGTATATTTTTGGATTTGCCTATTAAATTAATTGGGTAGGCATGTTATTTTTGGCCTACATGATTTAACTTAAATTGGAAATAAAATTATTTGGATTAATGGCGTTTTAAATTTTTTGCTACTTCTAGGCTTGGATTGTCATTGGTTTTTAAGTCGAGCTTTGATAAAGGTAATAGGACATCCTCTAAGTTGATTCATGGCTCGAGCTTGAAAGAATGCTTAAAGTTATTAGTATTTTCAGTTTAAATATA
The DNA here is from genome assembly GCA_023638005.1 of Forsythia suspensa. Classification (NCBI taxonomy): domain Eukaryota; kingdom Viridiplantae; phylum Streptophyta; class Magnoliopsida; order Lamiales; family Oleaceae; genus Forsythia; species Forsythia suspensa. The sequence continues at coordinate 11,287,187 of CM042665.1, forward strand.
TAAAATACTCTAATTTATTCAGTAATATTATGAAAATTTAGATATTTATAGTTAGAAAAAATAGTTAGGTAGAGAGTATGTCCTTGTTTGTTACAGTTTTAAGTGATATTACTTTAAAAACAAATGGTAAAGACAACATATGACATTCCTGTAGTCACTGATGTGTATAAGACAATTCAGGTAATTGTTCTATCTTGTTATAAGGGATGCTTCTCCAGTTATGTACATGTTCTATTTAAATATATAATAGATTATTTCATAATCTCCAATACACATGAAAAACTTCTATATATGGCAAAACAGATAATAGTCTATGCATCCCACCATTTTTCAAAAAATAGATACTTAATAATTCGATTCACTATTTGTTAAAGTATGATTTTTATTATTGATATGAATCCCAATGGATTAAAATTGACATAAAAAAGTAAATTTACATTGAATTTCTCCTTCGAGTAGCATGTTAAAGTAAAGTCAAGAGAAAAAATGGTGATTTGTTCGTGCAAGCTGGTATAACTGAGTATACCAAATTTTTAGCACTTGCAGATTGTCTACCGGATAAGTATGCCACAGACAAACCTAAAAATGAGTCCGTAAATTATCTCTCATTGACATTTTCAAAATAATTATGAATTAATGTTCAACCCGTAAAACTTTTGTTTATTCAAATGTTTTTAATGGTTAAACGTGATTTATTTTAGGAATTTAATATAAAAAGTTTATTTTTTTTTATTTTTTTTGAGACTTGACATTGTATAACATGAATTAAATATAAAATCTTGAGAAATTTTTGTATGATAATTACATTTTTTTTATGGTCTTGTTGTTATGTAATATTCGGCTTTGGCCTATTTTTAGTTTTTATTTTATTTTATTATGGTGTTTGTGTGCTTTTTACTTTTTTTATTCTTTATTTATTTATTGTGGTTTGTGCCAATTAAAATTGGCCATCCAAGACTGTATTCTTATTAATGACTTGTTAGCAACATTTGGTTCTAAATTATTTTTAAGAAAATACTTAACTTGAGTATTATTTGTCTTTATAGTAAATAATTTTTTAATCAAATAGTATTCATATTTAGCAACTCCGTTTTTGACAGCAAATAATTCTTTTCTATTGAAGTCATATCTAGTTTCAACATCTTTGAAGGTTCCTGAAGTATATGCAACTAATTTTTCGGGACAGGTTTTTAAACAATCTTTATGACATGAATAGTTTTCTCCATGATTTGGTACTGCTTTCAAAACTACTTCCCAACAGTAATTTGAAGCATCTGTATCAAGAATAAAGTAATCATCATCTTCTGCTATAGATAGTTTAGGGAGAATGGAACAATATTTTTTAATATGTTGGATCTTCTTAGTATCGTCATTGTTCCAGTTCCAAACTTGATCTTTTTTGAGTTTGTTTAGTAATGGCTTTTTAAGTAAAGCTCATCATTCAATAAATTGTTCAGAGTAATTTAATAATCCCAAAAGTTTTGTAATTGTTTTTTGTTTGTTATTTCATCAGAAAATTCAAGTAACTTTTCTCCAATATGGGATTGTAATTGAATCTCTTCTTCTTTGATGATGAGTCCTAAAAACTCGATTTTTGTTTTAGCTATTTCAGCTTTTTTTTATTAGAGTATCATTCCATGCTTGTTGATAATATATGCAAATTTTTCTAGGTGTTCAAGATGTTATTTATAAGTAGTAGAATGTATAAGTATATCATTGATATATACTACATAAAATTTTTAATTGGTTTAAATACTTCGTCCATTCTTCTTTGATATATTTGGGGTGCTTTTTTTTAATCCAAATGGCATTACATTCCATTCGAATTATTCTAATGGATTAGGAGTGCTAAATGCTGTTAGTGGTTTACTTTTTTCATCTAGACATATTTGCCAAAATATGCTTTTACAATCAAACTTAAAATATATTTTGCTGTATAGCTTTTATGAGAATATCTTTATTTGGTAGATAATACCCATCAAATTTGGTTTTCTGATTAAGTTTCTTATAATTTATAACCATTATGGCTTTATTTCTTTTTATTTCAGCATGATTTCTCACCATAAAGGCTGGGCTACTATTGGGGCTTTTACTTGGTCTAATAATCTTAGCTGTTAATAATTCTTTTATTTGTACTTCAAATTCTTTTATGTCTTCTTGATTATATATCATATGTTTGACCCTAATTATGACGTTTGGTTCTATTAATTCAATTATTGCTGTTGTTTTATTTTTGGACCATTTTTCTAAGGGATTTTCTGAGAAGTTATTTTTAGATTATTTTTTATTCTTTTTAGCTTTTCATTTTCAGATTCACTTAATTGGAGGTTTACATTGTTATATAACATTGGTTTGAAGTTTTTTATTTTTATTTTTGTATAACATCTACCACGCTGGGTTGATGATCTCTGATGATTTATTGGTTTTTGAGCTATAGATGTAGCTTTTTGTATTTGTGGTACTATTATTTTGTGGCTACAGGGTGTTGTAAATTTCAATTTTGTGAGATTTTTATATTGTGTAAAGGGTGCATAATCTTCTAATAGAAAAGTTTGTCCTAAAAGAATGTCACATTCTATTTTGAGGGTATAGTAAGGTTCTCTAACTATGACTTCTTTATTTCCTAGTAAAAATAGTATATTTTCAGCATATAAGGAATATGGTTCAAATAGGCCACTAGCTGTTTGGGCATAATATTTCTTCTTAGGATCTGTTTTTCAGTAAGAAATTGGTAAAATATTATATGGTGCTGTACAAAATGTTGATCATGTATCAAGATAAGTATGAAATGTAATTCTACAATATTCTGGTAGATTGAGTTTTATTTCAACATAGGGACTTAATGGATTTGTTATGTTCTTGGTTATATATTTGTAACTAATTATCATGTAGTTAATAAATCTTTTCTTTTCACTAGTAATTCATGGGATATGTTATTCTTCAAGATTGATTGTCATTTGTAATCTATCCTTTTGAATACTATATGGTTTGAACATATCTAAAAAGTCAATCCCTAATAAAATTGGTGCATTGGTTTCTATCCAATTGGGATCTTTAGGTATAACTATAGTTATATGAAATTGTTCTCCTCTTATATTAGTAAGTATAAGATTCATCTTGACGAATTTTCTGATTTCATATTCTATTCCATGATAATCTTTATATTTATATCGTTGAGGTAGGTCTTGTTCAGGTAGCATGCTAACTATATTTCCTTGAACATGACATGATCCTGCTCCTGTATCAATTAGGGCAATTATTTTCTGTATTTCTCATGTAGGTTTTATCGATTCAGTTAGGATATAAAATTGTTCTTCTATTCCATGTCTATCTAATTTGGCAAGTACTAATATATTCTTTTTCCAATAGTTTTTTTGGAGTTGATGATTCTCCTATAGAGTTTTTTATAGGAAGACTGGGGCTTCATGTAGCAGGGAATTTTGTTATCATATTTCCTATCAAATCTATAGAAGCATTTTCTTGTGGATTACTTGTTTGTCATGTTTCTCTAATCGTTTTAATTCTTCTTTTGAAATCTAAAACAAAATTTTCAGGTATCTCGATTTCATGTGATCTGAATTTTCTAGATGGAATGGCTTGTGCTAATTCTTCAAATCCTTCTTCAATTTTTATTTCGTCAAAGTTTCTTCTTATCTCTTGATAGTGGCTTGTAGTAAAGGCAAATATAGATCTTATGGTAAGGCTTACTGCCTCAAATTTTTCTAGCATATCTAATCTATCTATTTTATGATATAAATTTAAAGACATATCTACGTTTTCGTCTTATAAAGATATTGCATATCCTAGTTTTAAGGTGAATATTAGTTTTTGGTATACTAGATTACCTGAAACAGCTCCTAAAATGGCATCTATAGGATCATAAAATATTCTATTATCTATGCAAAATATGTTGACTGATATATCCATTCCTTGTCTAAAGAATCCTTTCATAAGAATCTGGATTCCTCCAAATTTTACATTCTAGATTTTGTTTCTAATATCAGGTTTCATTTTTGCTAGTTCATCGTTTATCCATTTTCTATTTAGTATATGAATTGTTGTAGATCCTTTTACATTTTCAATATAAATATGAACGTTATTATATTTTATAACATAAATAGTTTTGTTTAACTTTGGCAATATATTCCAAAGGGTTTTATTTTTGAAGACATCTTTCTGATTCAAAGATAAAACTTTTTTCATGATTTCATCATATTTTTTTTCTTCGAAGGTAACAGTTTGGCTTGTTCCTTCAATATTATCTATGTTAACTTCTTATGTATCAATACTTTCTTCAATTCTTACTTCATTCATAAAGTTATAATTTATGAATTCATTATCTGTTTCACTGTCAGATAGATATATATAGTAGAGACTTCTGATTCGATTTCACTTATTTCATAAGGTTCATATTCCGAGTCATATATAGCTTCTTTGTATATTTCTAAAATTTTTGAATTGGTCTTATTTTTATATCTATCTAGGTAGTTTGGTGCTATATGTCCTGGTTTTTGACATATAAAGCATTTACATTTTTTAATATATTCCTTTTTAGGTATCCATCCTTTTGGTTTTGTTCTCTTTTTAAAAGGTTTTTTATTAGGTTCCAATTATCTCTTCTCTTCATAAATTCTTTCTTTTTATAAGGTTTAAGAATTTTTTTGAATTTCTTTTTCTTCTTATATTCTTTTGGATAACATCCTATTGATGAGTATGAAAAATCTCTTGATTGCAACAAATGAGTTTTTGCTTTGTCGTCTTTTTTATTGCTTTGTTATCAGCTATTTCTTTACACCATTTATTATTTGTATTGATAATAAATTGTTCTCTATTACCAAAAGTATTATTTATTCTGGATAAGTCATGACATACCTAATTTTTTTCATATTCTTGGTGTATTTTTATGTTCCAATGGTAAAGAAGTTTTAGGAACATTATTTTGAGATAATTTAGTATTTCACTATAACTGATATCTTTATTTAAGGCTTTTATGTAATTTTTTCAAAATCTCTTAAGTATCCTTTTAGCTCGCACATATCACAAATTTTTAGATTTTTCATTTCTATTTGTGCTTCTAATTTTTATCTTATTTGTTTTTTTATACTAGATTCCTCTGCAATTTCTCCTAGAAATTGTGCTCTCAAGTATTTTTCTAATCTTTTTAATATATCCAAAATTGTCTGGTTATTTAAATGCTCTCTTGTATCTGCTATCATTTTTTCTCCATATTTTATATTTCTCTTTATTTGGTCAGATGTTTTCTTTCATTATTCTTCAACATTTCCTCTAAAGGTATGTTCAAGAAAATTGAAGGTTGTATATGTATCCCATCATTTGCTAAATTGTATAGCAAGGCTAGAGGCTTTAAACTAAGTATATATCTTTTTATCTTTATCTCCTGAATCTAGATCTAACCATATTTTTGTTGTTGGTATTGGTTATGTTAGATTTTCTATAGGACTTTCTTCTTTGGTAGTTATTTTGAAGTTTCCTTTTAATTGGGGCTTATTTGCACAAATGGTCCCTAACTTTTGCACTTACTGCGGGTTGAGGACCTATCTTTTTATTTTTAGCAGTTTAGCCCCTATTTCAAATGTTTTTGGCATCAATGGTCCTTTTCATGAATTTTCATCCAAATCACCGTGAAATTTGACGGAAGAAATTTTTTATTTAAAAAGGGCTTATTTGCACAAATGGTCCCTGACTTTTGTAAAAAAAAAATTACAGCAAAAGTCCCTAATCTTTCAAAAAGTGTTGAAAAGTCCCATAACCTTTTAATCCTAACACATATTACCCCAATTTTTTTTGACAATTTTACCCCTAACTTAAATAAATTAAAAATAACTCATAAACCTTTTCAAAAATACAAATAAATCATAAATCTTTTTATTTTTTTACAGATTTACACTTGAAATAATAAAAAGTGTGTCATCAAGTCCCAAAACTTTTAATTTTGTTCACCAAAATGACATTTAAAATGTGTTTGATTAAAATCAGATTTTTTTAGTAAAAGTTGTTGAAATGTGTGGTTGAAAAGTTGTGGGAACATAAAATGTGTTGTTAAAATTAATTATTGACTTTGACTTTAGTTTTTTAGCAAAATTAAAATTGAAAACAAACGGGCTCTTAGAGTCTCTACAGATTTTGTCCAGTGGTCCATTAATTAACAAAAAAATTATACCCATGATCAAAATTTGACCAATTTAAAATTTTAATTTATTTTTCATATCAATTACTAGAGGTGGCAAAATGGGCCATTTCGATTGGGCTAACTTAGGTCTGGTCGGGTCAATGAGTTGGCACTGGCCGGGCTAGGCGATAAAAATTGATCAAATAAAAATTAGGTCAATTTAACCCTTAAGACAACTAGCCAACCGGATGGCTTGATAATTTTTTTTTGCCCAAGTCCCTACCCCACACTTCAAAAATTGATCAAATAATAACTAGGCGAGCTTTTATATTATTTTATTTTTTTACAAAATTATAAGTAATTATTTTTTAAAAATAAGTTAAAAATGTAAGTTTGGTTTGGCCCATTGGCCCAATATTTAAAATCGAAATTTGGATTAGCCCAAAGAAATACAAACCCATGTAAAATTGGGTCAAGATTAGCCCAATCCAATCTTTTATGTGGTCCGTCTAATTTCAGGTTGGGCTAGTCCATCTGGCCCAATTGCCACTCTACCAATTACTAAATACTAATTAAAAAAAAATTCTTCACAATCTTCAACCCACCACCACCTTTTTTTTAAAATTGGTATGAAAAATAAATTAAAATTTTAAATTAGTCAAATTTTGATCATGGGTATAATTTTTTTGTTAATTAATGGACTACTTGACAAAATCTGTAGAGACTCTAAGAACCCGTTTGTTTTAATTTTGATTTTGCTAAAAAGCTAAAGTCAAAATCAACAATTAATTTTAACCACACATTTTAGGGTCTCACAACTTTTCAACCACACATTTCAACAACTTTTACTAAAAAAATTTGATTTTAATCAAATTTAAATGTCATTTTGGTGAACAAAATTAAAAGTTTTGGGACTTGATGACATACTTTTTATTATTTTAAGTGTAAATCTGTAAAAAAAATAAAAGATTTAGGACTTATTTGTATTTTTGAAAAGGTTTATGAATTGTTTTTAATTTATTTAGGTTAGGAGTAAAATTGTAAAAAAAATTTGGGGTCATATGTGTTGGGATTAAAAGGTTATGGGACTTTTCAACACTTTTTGAAAGATTAGGGACTTTTGCTGCAAATTTTCCTTTACAAAAGTCATGGACCATTTGTGCAAATAAGCCTTTTTTAAATTAAAAAATTTCTACCGTCAAATTTCACGGTGATTTGGATGGAAATTTATGAAAAGGACCATTGACGCCAAAAATATTTGAAATAAGGGCTAAATTGTCAAAAATAAAAAGATAAGTCATCAACCTGAAAGAAGTGCAAAAGTCAGGGACCATTTGTGCAAATAAGCCTTTTAATTGGCTAGGATTTATTTTCCTATTTGAGTCTTCTAGTTCTGGTATAAATTTATACCAGGTATAATATTCTTCTCTATCCATTGGATATCTATAATTATAATATGCTTTTCTTTTTTTTTTCTTTATTTACACTACTAGTCTGTCACAATCCTTCATATCTTGGTGCAATGGGTGGTATGGGACCTGAGCATACTCTAGGGTATATTCTTTCAATTTTTGGTAGTGTAGTATGTGTAAAAGGAGGCTGCCTTACTGTAGAAGGGGTAGTAGAACTACTAACTCTCGTGGTATTAGTATTCATTTTAGTATTTCCTAAATTTATGTTAGCCATTTGTGTTTCTAGATCCTCTAACATTTTTCTATATCTTTCTGTATCTTCTCCTGAAGTTTCAAAGAATTTTTCTTCAAGTTCTTGTTTGGTTTCATTCATGAAATTATATACTGATTCTAGAGTTTATGGTTCAAACTTTATATCTTTTTCTGTTATAGTTGTTGATATTTTAATGTTTTCATTAATTTTTAAAAGATTTTTTGAAATATCTTTTAATTGTGTATTCATATTTGAATTTAAATTATATGGTTCGAGTATTTGGTAGAATTTATTATTTTGTTCAAGAAATTCTTTTATTTATGGTTTATTGCTCTTTTGTTTTACTTCATTCATCATAACTTTCTCAAATTGAAATCCTAATCTATTCTCAATTTCAGTAATTATTTCTTTATAATCTTTTAATTCATTTTCTATATTTATTATTCTTTCTTATAAAGTTAAAGGTTTTTTTTTAAATTTATATTTTTCTTTTTAATTCTCCTAATTCTTATTGAGTTTTTAGTATTTTTATTTGGTCATTTAACATTTTATATTCATCAAAAAGTTTATTTCTAAGATTTTGTAATTTTTGTTTGTTAGTGTTGTTTAATATTTCAATTTGTTGAATTTCTTTTAGAATTTCTTGATATTCTTTTCTGATAGACTTTTCTCCAATTAATCCAAATTTTTTTATCAAAAAAGTTTTTATCCAATTAATTTGTTCAAATATATTAATTTTTGATATTTTGTTATAATTATCTAACATCATTATAATTCTAACGTGGCTCTGATACCAACTCAAGTGAGGAATCTTAAAATTATAAAATTAGAGGGATAATATCGTTGTAGATAATGTTGGATGACTATTTAGTTGTATCTAGATGTCTATGTAGTTATCTACTTACTCCACAAGAATGTATTCTAATTAGGTTGTAACTCCCCTTAAAACCCTATAAATAAGGGTAATTGTTATAATAAATTTACACACTTGAGGTTTGACTCTCCCTATTCTATTCTCTTTTTCTCTCTATTTTTCTAGTTTCATAACACGTTATTAGCACGAGATTCTAGCCAACTGAGTTAGCAATTAGATATTATTTTTTTTATTCAAAAGAAAAAGGATAAGCAAAACTAGGCAGCCAAATTGTGATATCAAAACACCATAAAGAACAAACAAAAGTTTAGTGGCCCAAAGTCCACTTTCCCAAGCGTCAATATCTCAAAAGAAATTCAAACGGCACCAACTAGTTAGTGTTCATATCTCTATCCTTGATTTGATTTATGAATCCAACTCATATTATATTTTTTGTTATGACATTTTTATGAGAAGCAATTAAAAGAAATATTCATGTTTTAATTAGATATAACAATACTTTAACTTTTATTCAACGGCAAATGACAACAAATCAGTGTGTTTATTGTTCTAAAATATTCTTGAACAAGATTTGTTTATTTTTTATTTTTCTGAAGAATTATAATTCTATCAATATTCCAGAAGAATATTATGTTATATTTCATAACCTAAACATATAAATATTCTAGAAGAATATTTTATTGTTCTAGAAAAATATGAACTATTGCTACTGAAGTAGTAATAGTTTACATATATCAATATCATATTGTTGGCACAACTTTATAATATTCTGACAAAATATTAATTGCTCTTGAAAAGTATTTTGAAGAGTATGGCATTACAATTTAAATATTCTAGAAGAATATTGAACTATTACTCTTGAAATGGCAGTATTTTTACTGTTCAATCAACTATTATGTTATTTTCTATATATTCTTTTATACGTAGTTATGAATACAAGTTAACATGAAATTATTGTGGGAAGCCTTCAAATCTTGAATAAGATTTGTTTATTTGTTTTAATTGTGCTTTTCATGAAAAAACACAATTTTACAATTCTATCAATATTTCAGAAGAATATTTGAAATATTGTATTGTATATCACAACCTAATATATATAAATATTCTAGAAGACTATTTTATTGTTGCTTCAGAATAAACAAAATTTTATATTATATTAATATTTCAGTAGAATATTAATTGTTCCCGAATAGTCTAATTTTATAAGATATAATATTCTATAAGACTATTATAATATTGCTCATAAAGAATAAATCTTTACTTCAAAATAAAGTTAACATTTTAAAATAATTTGTTGTTGCTCCTGAAGTAACATAATATTATATTAATGTTCCAATCGAATATTACTTGTTATCAAATATCGTAATTTTATAAGATCTATTATTTTATAAAATATTAAATTAATACTCTTGAAAAAGTATAACGTTATGAATATCAATATTTTAAAAGAAAATGACATTTTTGTTTCTGAAGAAACACAAAGTATAGAAATTCTAAAAGAATATTGTGTTGTTGCTCTTGAAAAAGCATAACTTAATTAAATGAATATTATATGACTGCTTTAGAAGAAGCATAAATTTGTACATATCAATATTCTAGAAAAAATATCGTATTGTTGATCTTGAAGAAGCACAACTTTACAATTTTAGAATATTAATATTGTATAATATTAGAGTATTGATACTCTTAAAGAAGTACTATATTGAACTAGAAGTTCAATGTCCTAAAAAATTTATTGATTGGCATTACTGGTTAAACCATCCCGAATTAATATGATGTGAATTATTAATGAAAATATCTATTGAAAACTAGCAGATTTTTGAATATAATGAATTCTCACGTGATACTTGTTCTCATGGCATATAAACCAGTAGACCTTTATAGCTAAAATCGGGACTGAATTCTCTACATTTCTGAAAATTATTTATGATGATTTATGGGGCCCCATCACCCTCCATGTTGACCATCTATATATTATTTGTATCTAATAGTTACATCTACTAGATGATTGTATGGTGTTATTATTCGCAATTTGAAGTTTGCGAGATTATTTGCTCAAATTTTAAATTATGAGCATAATTTTCATATTATACAACAAAGACGGTGATGTGTCTTGTCAATGCTAGTGAGTCTAAATCTCGAACTTTTAATAAATTTTAGTTGAGATGATGTTAAATGGTTTAGCAATATTGTTTTTCAACGCCTCCAATTAAATTCTAAATCATTACTATTGAGAACAAATCGCTTCCTATTTTTGTCTAGAAAATGCTATTTTATATGCAGAAACAATTATACGCATCATGCAAACATCAAATTTATCCCCGCTATAGTTGGCTTATGGTCAGAGCCTATTATTACCCATCTAGTAATTTTTATAGTGCAATATATATACAATTGGTCTACTATAGTGCACTGAGATGAGCATTAAAAAATGTTAAGAATACATGTTTAGTTTGAAACATTATAAAATATCTTAATTCCTAACAGGTGATATTTTATAATACGATTTTTCAAATGTCATTTTGATAAGATAGTTTTTCAACATTATGGGAGATAAATTAAGTATCTGGAATGAATACATGAAAATGCAGCATGTTATGTTTTCTAGATCCTTGCACGAGACAATATGAACCGAAGTTCGATAAATAACTCATTTATATGTTATACAATTGACATATGCCTTTACTGACCAAAAAGATTAAATCAAATCTCAGATACCAGCTCTAAATGCTCTAATTTATATTAACGTCCTTGAAAAACAATCCATTAACATTATATATGATAAATTAATGACACGCCTGACATTTTATTCAAAAAAATTCTCAAATTAAAAATAGAGTCAATTATAAATATGGTCCTATTGAGGAGGTGTATACTCTTGGAATGTATATAGACATAACTAATTATAAAACTCAGAAGAGGTTGAGCTAGTTGAAATAATAAAACGAAAAGATCTCGTTAAGTTATGTCATTATGAGAAAGAAATTGATTAAAAAAAAATGTTGTTGACCACATGAAGCGCTTTATATTATGAAAGATAGCGAAGATATTGAAAGAAATCTGTCAAAGAATAAATTGGCCAAATAAAAGGATACAATTCAAGTAAATTGATCTGACTAGATAAACCTGAAGTTTCTGGACCTATAGTTTGAGCACCTAAAAGTGTATATTTATGCAAAAAGAAAATGAGAAATGAAGTCGTAACATGTAATGCACGACTTTTAACATTATGAATTTCGCAAAGGCTTATATAAAGTAATCACAAGTTGATATCTTTTTAGCCTGTCAATGCATAACACATATGCATACAATGAATATTGTTATAACCAATTCATATTGCATGACTAATAAAACTATGTATATAAATCCCTAGATGATTTAATATGCTTGAAGCATATAGTTCAACTTTTCAAGAACTTAATCGATCGAAGTACAGATCTGAAGTGAAATTATAAAAAAGGGGAGTAAATACGCATTGTACTCTCTTTTTTTACCAATATTTTGTCCTAATAGGTTTTCCTGATAAGGTTTTTAATGAGACAACTTTAATGATGTATTAAAATAATTATGTACTCTTTTTCTTTTACTAGGATTTTTGCCCACCGAATTTTTTTTCCTATTAAGGTTTTAACGAGGCATATTCTTTCTGTAAATGATATCCAAATGGAAGTGATATAAATATTATAGTTATGGATGTCCATAACCTACATAATATTTACTATCATCATAATTCTATGGTTATACTCCCGAGTGTTATAAATTGTATATGAGACTCCTGAAGAGAACAACAACGAGATCTATTTTTATATAATTGTATCAAATTATCATGTTGACTACAGTCAACTAGAGATAATGTATGAAAATAATATTGCTTGGAGGTTATAACATGGAGCACATTTCACTATAATTGTTTTATACAAATTTTAAGAAGATAGCGACATTGAAGACATTGGCGTACAAGATATAGATATCTCAATACAAGTTTTTTTCATTGAGTGAAATTAGAGAGAGTAGTTGTACTCTTTTTTCTTCGCTCAAGTTTTGTCCCATTGAGTTTTCCTGATAAAGTTTTAATGAGGCAGCATTTGATTACTCCAAATTTTTGATAATTTTTTTTTATTTGATTAGTATTTTTGTCCCATTGAATTTTTACCAAACAGATTTTTTAACGAACCAGTTATTGTGTAATAAGTCATTCAAGGAGAAGTGTTGTAAAATTATAGATAATGATAAATAATTATTTAGTTGTATCTATATGTTTATATAGTTATCTACTTATTCCAGAAGAGTGTATTCTAATAAAGTTGTAACTCTCTTTAAAACTCTATAAATAAGAATTATTGTTGTAATAAATTTACATATTTGAATTTTGACTCTCTATTCTCTTTTCTTTTTTTCACTACTTTTCTAGTTTCATAACCGTTTATATATATTAAGAGTATTTTAGTTATTATGAGCTTGTTTGGTATGGTTTATAAACCGTTTTTAGTTTATTTCAGTCGTCATTTTTGACTTTTTAATCCACTTTTAACTTAAAAAGTCAACAATTTTAACTCAAATAAATCAATATTAGTTTATAAACTAGTTTATAATCCCCCGGTCGGACCTATATCGTCAAAGCTATTTTTAAGACAAAGTTCAAAGGTTATTCAATATATACCACTTCGTAACAAACCGTCAAACTCCGCCACCAGCGCCGCCTCCATGAACTTCTCCGCTATCAGGTTCGATTCGAACACCATCTTCTCCGGGCCCCACAACCTGGGCAGGTCACAATCCCACTCTCACATTTTCCTCCACAACAAGCAGCAGTTGCAGAGGAATTTTATTGATTTCAAGAGGTTCGTCGTTGTTTGCGCTTCCGCAAAGACCGGTTCTGCTGTTATACAGGAGAAGGGAGTGAGCGAGTCCGACTCGGGACTGAGTCGAATTGAATCACTGAGTCAGGTCTCCGGCGTGCTGGGCTGCCAGTGGGGTGATGAAGGCAAAGGGAAGCTCGTCGACATCCTCGCCAAGCAATTCGACATCGTCGCTCGGTGTCAGGTACACACATACACATGAGCACTGGAATGGAAAATTAACCCTTGGCATTGTTAGCATTGAGTTACTCATTTACTTTTTGAAATTCATAACTATATTCGCAAGTTTTATTAGTCGAGGGATTAGTAAGTTGTGATAATAGTTTTAAGTTAAGACATGTTATATTTTCTGCTATTAGAACTAAATTGAATAATATTCTACCAATGCTTCCCCTTGATTATGCTTTCTTCAACCTGTTGAGGCTTTTGTTATAGAGAAGGAACAAATAAATATTCCAGAGTTTGAGATTGATAAGGTTTTAGATGGGACACGGTTAACATGGTATCAAAGACATGTAAAAGACTAGAGTGCAAATCTCACTGCATTTATGAAAAATGTGCATTTTGTCAAACCTTTATGAATCCGGTCTGCAACCGAGGGGATGAGATGGTTAGTGATCAACACCTAAGGTATATATAGAAGCAACAGGTAAGTATTCCAGAGGACGATATTGCTCAAGTTGTGTTAGTGCTTACAGCTTGACCTGCGCAATTAGTACACTTCACTATACCCAATGTCCTATCTTATGCAAAATGAAACATGAGGCTGTAGTCTTTTATTGTTATATGCCAATCACTTTGAAAATAAAATTACTTTTCTGCTATTTTAAATGCAAGCTGAAGGAGCAATTTTTATTCCTCCATTACATATAATTATGAGAGAGAACATTAATATTTGGAATTAGTCTTGAAATAGATTCCCTAATTGCAGCGAATTGTCTTGAATTTCTGATTTTCCATATTCTCTGTCTTTGTTTATTTTGGAGCCTTCAAAATTATTTGATGCCAGGGTGGAGCTAATGCTGGGCACACTATTTATAACTCAGAAGGCAAAAAGTTTGCACTTCACCTTGTTCCTTCTGGGATTCTCAACGAGGATACTGTCTGTGTAATTGGTAATGGAGTAGTGGTGCATCTGCCTGGATTCTTCAAAGAAATCGACAGTCTTGAATCTAATGGTGTCTCTTGCCAAGGAAGGATACTGGTATCTGATCGCGCTCACTTGTTATTTGATTTTCATCAAGAAATTGATGGGCTTAGAGAAGCTGAACTTGCTAAATCCTTCATTGGCACTACTAGAAGAGGTTGGACCTTGCTATTCAAGCAAGGTTATCCATGAACGGCATAAGAGTAAGTGACTTGAGGCACTTGGATACTTTCCCTCAGAAGCTTGATCTTTTATTGTCAGATGCAGCTTCAAGATTCCAAGGTTTTAACTATGGCCCTGACATGGTCAGGCAAGAAGTTGAACGATACAAGAGATTTGTTGAGAAGTTGGAACCCTTTATTACTGATACTGTGCATTTCATGAATGATGCGGTCTCTCAAAAAAAGAAGATATTAGTGGAAGGTGGTCAGGCAACCATGTTAGATATTGACTTTGGAACTTATCCCTTTGTAACTTCCTCTAGTCCATCAGCCGGAGGAATATCCACAGGTCTTGGCATTGCTCCTAGAGTTGTTGGTGATCTTATAGGGGTGGTAAGTGATTTTTTATTTTGTTTTCTTTCCTTAGAAATTAATCCCTCCTTTTGTGATTGCTGAAGCTTGAACCTTAATAATACTTCCATTTCAAAATGAAACCATAAGTGATTATAGTGAAAACTGTTGCCAAATATCCTTTTTTGTTTGAATTTGTCACTCAGAAATTTGCATTCCAATGAGATAAAACAGGTAGCAGATATTGTAGTAAAAGTGTAAAACCATCTGTGTCATTTTTTCCATTAATTCGTGTAGTGAAGTGTTTAGACTGAAAGTTTTTGTTCTCAACTGGCAATTTTTAATGCAGGTCAAAGCATACACTACAAGAGTTGGTTCAGGTCCATTCCCAACAGAAATTTTGGGTAAAGGTGGTGACCTACTTAGGTTTGCTGGACAGGAGTTTGGAACAACAACTGGTCGACCTCGTCGTTGTGGGTGGCTTGATATAGTTGCACTGAAGTACTGCTGTCAAATAAATGGCTTCTCCTCGCTGAACCTTACCAAACTCGATGTATTGTCAAATCTACCAGAAATTCAGTTGGGCGTTTCATACAAACAAATTGATGGTACACCAATCCAATCATTCCCTGCAGATCTTCGTGTTCTGGAGCAAATCAAGGCAAGCTTTAATTTGACATTTTGTATTTTAGGCCCATGATTTTATAGGGCTCTCCTTTTCTTATTTGTGATTTAGGAGTTGCAAATCTAAATTAAGTTGGCAGGGCAGAAGGTATGGAATTTAATGCCCATATATGAAAGAACACCTCAAATGTACAATTTTATTCCCATTTCCCCATGATCCCAAATGCCCTTAAATGGCAGTCACAGATGTGAGATGTAGCGGTGTAGTAGTAGAGAATTATTATTATAGATTTTTATTGAGTACTGTACCAAGAATTACTTGTGACTTCTCTTTCCCTCTCATGTGATGCGTGCTAAGTGCTGTCTTTCCCTCTCAAGTTCAGAATTTGCTCATCTTATATATGGTTCTCTTGGTGAAATGAGTTCTGATGTTGCTTTCTTCTGTATCATGTTTAGGTGGAATATGAAGTTATGCCCGGGTGGCTGTGCGATATTTCCTCTATCAGAAAGTACTCTGAACTGCCAAAGGCTGCACGCCAGTATGTCGAAAGGATAGAAGAACTTGTCGGTGTACCCATTCACTACATTGGAATTGGGCCAGGACGCGATGCCCTTATATACAAATGAAAATTGGACTTCTCTTCGCATCTTGGTGCATATATTTTCTCTAGGCAATAATTTATGCAGTATTTATTGAAAATAGGAAATTCTTGGTGACACAAAATTAGTGTAACACTGTATTTTTATGCACTCTCTGGAGGCTAATTTTTATTATTTATGCTCAACTTTTTATGTATTGTACTGGACCTTCAAATAAAACCTTTTACCGAATTCAATGCCATCAGCTCTCGTGATTTAAACAAGCCAGTTTCAAAGTTGTTCAATCATTTCTTGCCCCCAATAGCCTCCATATAGTGTATATATATATTCTTCGCATGTTAATGTTCCTTGGATGCTTTACAAATGAGTATTTATAGCCTTATATGCTACACATTCTCTAAATAGACAATAGAGATTCGTCCTATCCAACGACTAGGATGTTTCTAAAATTTTCTGTAATAAAGTAATATTTTAAGGGTCTGTTTGATTATACCATTTTCCATAGAAAATATCGCATCCAAAGAAAATATTTTCCTACTTTGGTTGTTTGATACAAGGTGGGAAAAAAAATGAATTCTATGGTACAATCACTTTAAACTTGTTTTTTTGTCAATTCCATACAAAATATTTTTTTAAGGGGGAGGAAGTTTTATTTTCTAACTTACATGAAAATTATTTTCTTTTCTACATTTCTCTAATCAAACACACCCTAACAACATTCTAAATGTATTCTACAAGTTTCATATATTATCTTGGATCATTCTAGACTATTTTTAAAAGGATCCAACAATTCTTCTTCATCGAAGACTATAAACTTGATATTTTTCACAATATTCCTCATAGTTCTGGAGTATTCTACGAACTTCTTTTGAATCCTTCCAAACATGTAGGTTATCGAGCTACACTTTCGACCAGCCATAATGCCTCGTCCAACTTTCGGATGGTTAAAAGTCATTTTTTGATTGTCAAAGCCACGAAGCTAATTCACTAAATTTTGAAATCCTTTTCAACTTTTAAGGATGATTTTGAAAAGTCAAACAATTGTTACAATATAATATATCAAAATTTAGGTAATGATAAAGCAAAACAATTATTAAAAGTTATAATAAGTCAAATTTAACTTACGGGTTAAAGTCTTCTATTACCAACTTTCAACATACCATTTATTACAATTATAATAAGTCAAAATCTAAGGAATGATATAGCAAAACAATTATTAAAAGTTAAAATAAGTCATATTTAACTTACAATTTAAAGTCATCTATTATGAACTTTCAACATATAATTTAGTGCATGTTTGGAGAAACTAAAAATTAGTTTTTTTTTTTTTTTAGTAAAAGTTGATAATTTTAAATAGTGATAGCAACGGAACGAAACGGGACTGGGACAGCCTTTACCATTCTCATCTCGTCAGGAATTTTGGGAGGCGGGTGAAAATATAAATATCCCCATTTACCATTACATTTAATTAATTAATTTCAATATTTTTAAATATTATTTAAATTTTAAAACATAAAAATATAATATATTAAAAATATTCGGAACTGGTTTGGGGAATCCGGGGTGGGAGCCATGTTCTTCGTCGTCGCCCCGATTACCTAATGGAGCAGTGTATTTTGTCATTCCTAAGGCAGCACTTACCATTCTCATCCCGTTGGAAATTTTTGATAGGCGGGGTCAGAGACTAAATTATCTCAATTTACCGTCTCGTTTAATTAATTAATTATTATTTTTATTATTTTAAATCATAAACATAAAAATAAAATAAAAAGATTTAGAACGGATTCGAGGAATTCGAAATGGTACTATGATCCCCCTCCCCATTATGATTACGAGGCGGAACAAGGCGGCTCAGGTTGGGGAAGTGCATTATGTCGTCCCTAATTTCAACGGGTCAAATTTTTATTTTAACTATATATTTTATGTGACCCACAACTTTTATTAATTTTTCAACACACAGTACATCAATTTTTATCAAAATTTACAAAAACTTTGTTAACGAAGCCTTTATTTTTGTAACTTTTAGAAGAGATTCTTTCAACTCAGATTTTTAATGATTTCTTAATATTTATAAATTCTCATTGATTTCATGAATTTGAATTGAGTTCCAAAAAATTTATAAGATTTCAACAACATTCTATATTATAAATTTTAATGGATTATCATGGATTTATGATCTTTTTATTAAAAATAGTAACTTTATTTCCACAATTACTCAAATTTTTCGAATTGGAGTGGAGAAATTTTTAAAATTTTACTACACCATTTCTAAGTCAAATTTTCTTTTCGAACTTGCAAATTAAGTCGGATGTCAGAACTTAGAATGAATAACTTGCTCTAGAATTAATGTTGATAATCCAACTCACAACAAAAAAATACAAAATTTTCTTTGTTGTGAGTAGAGTAATAGCACTCGAAAAAAAAATATAGACAACTAATTCATGCATGTTATTAAAAAATAAAAATAGAAATAGCCCTCAAATATGACATGTCCATATATATTGCTTTAATTATTGCATCCACAAATAATGAGTTTTGAGACTTTAATGCGAACATATGTCCGTAGTGCATGTTTATCAATGCTAGAAATAAGAGTATTATTTATCAAACGTAATTTTCCTTTACTACTACATTAAAAAAAAATTATTTCAAAGAATGTAATAAAATTTTATATGATGTATTTTAATAGAGTTGGTAACATATATTAATGTTTTTTTTTTTAATTTTAATCACTTATTGTGCACCAATTAAATTTGAATTTTTGAAATAAAATAAAACAAAAAATAATAAATTTTTTGACTCAATCTGTATTTTTGAAGATGTTGTAATGTACCAATTTGTGCACATGCAATTTTATAGACCTCTCTAGAAATAAACGATGTCGGAAATGCAAATAAGAGGGACCTATGAGGGTTTCTGTTGATGACGTTGAATTGAAAAAGAGATTAACATTGCATTCAATAAGTTCAATCAATTTTTATGTTGCTGTGTGTATTGGTTTTAGCGTATGTGCCTTATTTCACTACGGTACAAATCGAGGAGAGGGAAGAGAGTAAGAAATGCGTGAGATCAGAGGCATGTTGAAAATTTGAAGGATAATGATACAATTCTTAAAGAATTTGATATTTATATTTATTGATTAGAAATTTAAGAATTTATTTAAATTTGAATTAAGAACACCTAAACTAGAATGAAATCTATTAAAATCTATATTACGATATTAAATTTATATGAATTTTATAATCTATTCAAATTTGAATTCACTTTTTATTTTGGAAAATTAGGCAAATAGTCTCTAATCTTTATACTTAGTGCAAAAACAATCCATAATATTTATTTTTGGCACATATATCCCTAATCTATGTGTTTTGGTGTCTTGATTGATCATTATTTAATGAAAAAAAGACAAGTATGTCATTAGTTTTAATTAGAAAAATTACAATTAAATTTTTAATCTTTGTAAAAGGTGCAAATGGATCCGGAACATTTATTAAATAATATTTAATTTGACATATTAAATATATCGTTATAGTTGTATGAATTAAATTTTTTATAAGAGAAAAATATAAAATTATTGTACTTTATGTATATGTAATTAATATGTGATGTGAGAAACAAATAACAATTAAATTAAATAAATAAATAAATGACGATATAATTTTATGACATTTAACTATTTTTATTATGTTTTTAACATAAAATTAATTTACACATTATATATTCTTTATTTTTGAATGATAATAAAATGAAAAATTAAAATATGAATAATACAATTGGAACTCTAATATTTGTTGTTAATAAACGAATATTTCAATTAAATAAAAGTATTTAAACACCAAATTTGTGACAAAGTTATTTTTTCTTTTATGTTGTAACGATAAAATAAAATTTAAAATATAATTATAATAATAAAAATAATTTTATTTAAAATGTATGTTAATAACTACGAGTTTGAATTTTAGTTATTTTATAATAGTGTTAAGTAAAATGTACAAAATAATTTAATATATTATCAATTTAGTCAATAAAGTGTCAATTAAAAAAAAAAAAAAAAGAACTCATTAGTTTATTTTTTTGAAATAAAATAAAACAAAAATAATATAATTTTTGACTCAATCTGTATTTTTGAAGATGTTGTAATGTACCAATTTGTGCACATGCAATTTTATAAACCTCTAGAAATAAACGATGTCGGAAATGCAAATAAGAGGGACCTATGAGGGTTTCTGTTGATGACGTTGAATTGAAAAAAGAGATTAACATTGCATGGTCTCCTGCCCTGCCCCTTTGATTGCATTCAATAAGTTCAATCAATTTTTATGTTGCTGTGTGTATTGGTTTTTAGCGTATGTGCCTTATTTCACTACGGTACAAATCGAGGAGAGGGAAGAGAGTAAGAAATGCGTGAGATCAGAGGCATGTTGAAAATTTGAAGGATAATGATACAATTCTTAAAGAATTTGATATTTATATTTATTAATTAGAAATTTAAGAATTTATTTAAATTTGAATTAAGAACACCTAAACTTGAATGAAATCTATTAAAATCTATATTACGATAAATTAAATTTATATGAATTTTTATAATCTATTCAAATTTGAATTCACTTTTATTTTGGAAAATTCCAAGTAAATAGTCTCTAATCTTTATACTTAGTGCAAAAACAATCCATAATATTTATTTTTTTGGCACATATATCCCTAATCTATGTGTTTTGGCCAAGAATTGATCATTATTTAATGAAAAAAAAAGACAATTATGTCATTAGTTTTAATTAGAAAAATTACAATTAAATTTTTAATCTTTGTAAAAGGTGCAAATGGATCCGAAAATTTATTAAATAATATTTAATTTGACATATTAAATATATTGTTATAGTTGTATGAATTAAATTTTTTATAAAGAAAAATATAAAATTATTGTACTTTAAGTATATCTATTTGATATGTGATGTGAGAAACAGATAACAATTAAATTAAATAAATAAATAAATTACGTATATAATTTTATGACATTTAACTATTTTTATTATGTTTTTTAACATAAAAATTAATTTACACATTATATATTCTTTATTTTTGAATGATAATAAAATGAAAAATTAAAATATGAATAATACAATTGGAACTCTAATATTTGTTGTTAATAAACGAATATTTCAATTAAATAAAAGTATTTAAACACCAAATTTGTGACAAAGTTATTTTTTCTTTTATGTTGTAACAATAAAATAAAAATTTAATAATATAATTACTTAATAATAATTTTATTTAAAATGTGTGTTAATAAACTACGAGTTTGAATTTTAGTTATTTTATAATAGTGTTCGTAAAATATACAAAACAATTTAATATATTATTAATTTAGTCAATAAAGTGTCAATTAAAAAGAAAAAAAAAAACTCATTAGTTTTATTTAATTTTAGAAAAAATAAAAGACTCGCTTACATTTTTATAAAGGATACTAACCTAATTGTAAAATTTTTCTTTTTAAAATAAAAGATAGGAACCTAATTGTATTTTTTTCTTTTTAAAATTAAGGATGTGTGGATGCTTTTAATAATTTAATCAAAATGTTGATAGCGGAATTACCAAATCATCGCTCCGTAATTTAAAAACGTTTTCGGATGAATTTTACATTTTTAAATGATGACAAAAACAAAGTAATGGACCAATTTCACACTAGAACAAAGGTTGGGTATTGTTTGCGCCAAATTACTTTTATTCAAAATATTGATAGAACCAAAACACGTAATTAAGAATTTTTATGTTAAAATCAAAAATGGACCAATTTTCTAGAACAGCGGTATTATTTCACATTTTTTACCAGGGAAAATCAGCTCAGGGAAAATCAGCTCAGCACCCATTGGTTGGCCTTACGATTTGATTGACTGTATTGGGGTTTTGAATTTATAATTTCAACTGTGAATTGTATTGAAATCCTAGTAGATGGCGTCGTCTTCTCTAATCTGTGAAACCGGGCCATGGAAGGATTTGAGGGTAAATTCATATTTTCACCTTTTGGCATTTTGCGATGTGTTTTAGAGTTTTAGTTATGTGCAGTGATATGGCGTGCTTGTGCATTTCCAGGCACATGTTGAGGACATTAAGAAGACTCATTTGCGTGAATTGATGAGTGACACTGAGCGATGCAAGTCTATGATGGTGTATGATATTTGGCTCGTGTGTTTGAGACAAAATTTAGATTTTGCTTTCGCCTGCTTCCTGTTTGGAAGCTTGAATTTAAGATTGGTCTCTATGTAGTTACAAGTTTGAATGTTTTTCTTAATTACTAATGCATGCAGCGAATTTGATGGGATTTTGTTGGACTATTCAAGGCAACGTGCCAATCTTGACACCTTGAATAAGCTCTACAATTTAGCTGAGGTGGGTTAGAGTTGAACCCTTACTGTTTTGGGAAAATATAGAATGTGGAATCTCGTTAATGATACTGGTTTGGTGATGCAGGCAGCACATCTTAAAGAAAAGATTAGCCGTATGTTCAATGGAGAGCGTGTAAGTCAATGTTTTATTTTGCTGAATTTTATCACATATAGTTCAAGCCAAATGCTTGTTGAGTAAGATTATATCTTCTTATATGTTTCTGAGTAGCATGAAGATGTTTCTTTGTGAATCACCGTCTTATGTAGATTGTTGTTGTCTGGTGAGTGATTGTGATTCATGTCATCCACCAGAAATTAGAATATTTTACACATCAATAATGGCTTCTAAACTTGTTGACAAAATTAAAAGGCAAAATGAAAAGAAAGTTTAAGGTTTTCTTTGGCTAATAACCTTTCCCACAAAATCAATCATTTGATTATTCTGATTGACCAAACTCATTCATCACTTACTCTATTACTCTGGCATTTGTAATCTAATCCTTACTTCTTGCGTTCTGTGGCTTCTTCAGATAAATAGTACAGAAAATAGGCCTGTCCTACACATAGCACTCCGTGCTCCAAGGGATTCAGTTATAAATAGTGATGGGAAGAATGTGGTCCCAGATGTTTGGCAAGTCCTAGATAAGATCCAAGATTTTTCTGAGATGGTTCGCAGTGGTGCCTGGGTAATTCTGCCATCAACTATGATCTTTATCAGTTTCGCGATGTCTTTATATTAAATTGTCTAAAAAATGTTAGGTCGGAGCCACGGGAAAAGTGTTGAAAGATGTTATTGCTATAGGAATTGGTGGCAGTTTCTTAGGACCTCTGTTTGTGCATACAGCACTTCAAAGAGGTTGATATGATGCAACTGCAGCATTGTTTATTCTATAACGTTTTACCTTTTCTAGTTTTAATTATTATAAATCATATGTATTCAAACAATTACATGACTCATATTACTTAAATTTGGTGGCGTGCAGATCCAGAAGCTATTGAATCTGCACATGGTGAAGTCAACTACGTTTGTAAGTGTGACTATAGATTTAGTGTATCATTTTATTTCTATAGCATTGCTGGCCTAAATTTTGGCATTTTTATCAACAAACCTTAATTTGATTTAGGAACGACCTCCCTCTGATGCTGTAGTTAGCAGAATTTGAATTTGGACATTGCTCAAGCTTGTATAGAAATCCCAAACTAATCACTTTCTGACACTTGGCTCTTTTGTTGTTAAGAGCTGTAAGTCTGGACTATCAATTTATCATGTCAGGCATATGAAAGCCTGTTAAGTGAAAAATCTTAAATTAAATACACCATATTTTAAGGTACTTGAATGCATAGTAAATTATGGAAACTTTAACAATTGTTATCATCGTGTTGATCTTTGTGCATTGTGTAGGGGATTCTATTTCTTTTCTCAGATAGTAGCTCGCTCTCATTTTCCTTTTCTATCTCTTTTGCATTGGGTGGGTAGGGTTTCAATTTAACTTCAAAAATATCATTCATATTGGGAAAGTACTCGTGAAGAGGGCTTGGTCTTTCCTCTTCTGTTTGGATAACTTGCTGTAGATTACCATTTAAAGTGTTCCCACATATGATTCGAGGTCCAATAAATGTCTCTGTAGATAGGATGCATTGCATCTGAAACTGATGATTACATTTTTTTTAAATGTTACGGGTGTCGAAGCATTAATGGGCCACATGAACTTTTCCATGCACTGAAGTATGCAACTATAAGGATTTACTACTATTTAGCTGATTTTGTTTTTTTTTCCCCTTCTTCTTTTCCTATTTAAGCCTTGCAAATGTCGATCCAATTGATGTGGCAAGAAATATTGCAGGCTTGAATCCTGAAACCACACTAGGTATCTCAGTTTTCTATATTTTGTATTTGCTATGTCAGGGATTTATGGACAAAATTTGTTGAACTCTTGGAGTTTTATAACTATTTTTTTTTCCTTTTGTCGTAATCTATTGCAGTTGTGGTGGTTTCGAAAACTTTCACTACAGCTGAGACCATGTTAAATGCTAGGACACTGAGGGAATGGATATCAGCTGCCTTGGGGTGAGTACATAATTAGAATAATCTCCATTTGCTTTTGTTTTTGCAATTACTCTTCCATGCCTAACCAGGTATATCGTACATCCTGCCCCCATAACTTGGAACTGTATTCTGCGTGCATTTGAAATAATCCTTGTTCTGTTGTCGAACATTTACTTGTTTACTGTGAGTAGGATTTTTCATGACTGCAAAAATATCGAATAAGATTTTAATTTGACCATTTTATGGTACTTCCAATATTTAACTATGCTATGCAACTTTTCTGAAGTTGAATGTTGAGATAATTATAGTAGTATTAATGTGAAAATATATTTTTAGGAACTTCATGTCCCCTTTTGCCAAATGCTGTTTTTTATGTTATGTCATTTCATGTTTACCTTTTCCTTTCCTGTGCTATTTAGCATCTAACACACGGGACTACTCTGTCTCACTTAGATTTGAGTTTCATTATTTATAAGATAGTCTACATTAGTGTGAAATTCTTTCATGCTTTTAGTTCTCAGTGAAAACACTTGTCATGAAGAGATCAAGGCTTCAAACCCTAACTGATTTTACCCCAAATTTTGGCTATAAAGAAGATCTTTGGATTTATCAATTCAGTTTTCATTGTCCTGAAAATTTATCTTTGAGGTAGAGAAGATTTTCTGCAAGATGGCAATGAATGACCATGTTCCATGTCTGAAAATCTTGCAACATAGTTACTCTTTTGGCTGAAAAAAGTGTATCGAACTTTGGGATATAGCCGTAACTTTTCCAATGAGGTGGGTGGGAGCGGCAAGATGATTATGGGGGCTCTCTTAGAACATATGGATACATGCTCATGATTCATGGAAATAATGAACTTACTGTTTACTCACAAGAATTTCTCTATTATATGACAATATAACTATTTGCTACTTGCTAGGATAGTTTCAAATTTTGGGATCCTTCTAAAATCTGATCCTCTCAGATACTATCTGCATTTATCTACCTATTCATAAATACTTCTCGCTCTTGACACAATTCCAGGCCTCAAGCGGTGGCAAAGCACATGGTTGCTGTCAGTACTAATCTCACGGTGCGGTTATTATCTTCTCTTCTCCATTTTATTGTTTAAATAATTTCTTGTGTCAATCAAACTTATACGAAGTCTCCTCTATATGTATTTGTTAATACTCTTTTCATGTTCAAGAATGCATAATTTCTTTAACCTCGACTCGGTATTAATATCATAGTTTAAAAAACTCAGTTAACTTGGTTGGATAAATAAAATTTTGGCAACTCAAAGAGGAACTTGTCAATGGTCTGAGTGAAGTGGAAAGTCGGTTCCTCATGGATTCAACTGTGGATATGTCCATTGGCAAGTATCATCTGAAATTTGATTTGTTCATATCCTGCTAGGCTTTAATTTATCCCCATAATCAATTGTAATGTTGTGAAGTTAACAAATATTTTCAAATATCCAATGACAAACTTTTACTTCTACGAGATGAACCCAGATTCGTTGTTTGTGCGAGTAACAGTTAGAGATTGATAGGCAATGTTGAATCCCAGATGAGGGTTTGAGATTAGTTTTAATGGTTCTGCTTGTGGAGCTATTCAGATGGTCACTTTAGAAGACACGGAAGAGTTTGAAAACTCAAATTATTTCTTGTTCTTCGGCTTCGGCCTTCAAGAGGACAAGAAGAGAATTGAAGTATAGATTAACTTGTTTTGTAATTTTCTTTCTTTTTCTTTTTCTTCTTTATTTTTTTTTTCTTTTAATTTAGTTCTCCCTTTCTCTATTTGCATTATAGTCTATGCATGTGTAATAATAAGCATGATGCCTCATGCCACGTTTAATAAGTCAGGGTATCATTTTCATTTTCATATTTATTACTACGTTGTGCATTTAATTTCAGATGTTAAATCTTAGTTTTGACTATATGACTTGGTTAAAACTTCCGAAATTTTTTCAAGTGTCGGACCCAGTAACTGACCAAGAGAGTTTGAGTTCTGTGTTTTCGAACATGATGGATAGTAATAGTTGTTATGAAGAAGTACTCACACACAAACAGATGCGGTAGATTAAATAAATTGGAATTTCTACCTAATCAGTGTACCACCACTTAAATTCATCAACTTATTTATCATCTCATTTTTTAATGCAGCTTGTAGAGAAGTTTGGCATTGATCCAAATAATGCTTTTGCATTCTGGGACTGGGTGGGAGGCCGCTATAGCGGTAAGTATCTTTGCTTTTCTGGAAATCCTGCTCGAAAGTGATGCCTAATTGGTCTCTAAATCACTGTTTGCAGTTTGCAGCGCTGTTGGAGTACTGCCACTTTCTCTGCAATATGGGTTTTCGGTCGTGGAGAAGTACAGTAGCATGCTGTTTTCTTTGTTTAAATCACTCATTTACCGAGGATTTTATGGATTCAATGAACAAAAATATTTGAATCTGACATGCTACATCTTCTAGCGCATTTGTGTATAAAGTCAAAATTTTCATATGACATGATTATTTGTTTAAAAATTGCTTAATTTTCCAGTGGATAACATAAAGACCAAAATAAATTAAACGGTACTTTTTCGGTTACCATGAGATTAATGGTCTGTATAATTCATCATTCCGTGACATTAAGTTTAAGATGAATTTGACAGTTGGTTTTTATGTCACTACAAGGCTAATGATTCATGGAAGTTATCATTACACAAAATATTTTTGTTTGATGAAGATAACTCTACTAATATTAGAAATTGCATGTACATAAGCTTACAACAATAACACACCAAGTCTTATTCACAATAATATAGGAGCTTAGTATTTAAAAAGAAAAATGTTTTGTGGGCTTAGTATTAAAACAAAGCTGTGTGAGCTTAGTAAATAGAGCTATTTACTTTCTTGGGATGCTTTTTGGATGTTAATTTCCTTTAGCAATGTCCAGTTATGCAGAGTTACATTTTTTATTGCCCTTGTTGATTTTGTGTACCTTGTTTTCATTTGTTTGGGCCAATAGCTACCTGACATGTTTCATTTTATTTCCCCTTGGCTTGAAGGTTCCTAAAGGGAGCTTCAAGTATTGATCAACACTTCTATTCGGCGCCTTTTGAGAAGAATTTACCAGTATGTTTCCTTCTCAGGATACCTTTCTTCTTGCTGCTTTACTGAAGTATTTGGATATGCAATTGAATGGCCTTCTATTATTGATCTAGTCATGTAACATCTAAGCTAGGGTCTGAAGAGTTCCCAGCTGAGAGGCATTATCCATATCTTTTAGGTCATCATATGTGGCCAAATAAATATATCTGTTTTCATCTTTCTTCCTTTATTTTTTGTATTTTTAGTGTGCTTTATGATCTTGTTGTGGACCTTGTCAATCCTGGATTTCAGGTTTTCGCTTGCATCTATGAAATGGTTACGCCTCATAGTCTGCCTTGATTTTTATTCTTAGATAACTCATATTACTGTTGACTTGCATAAAATTATTGCTTCAGGTGCTATTTGGTTTGTTGAGTATTTGGAACGTATCATTCCTCGGATATCCTGCAAGAGTAAGTTAAATATATAGTGAAGTCTGTTTGAATATCCCCCTTTTCAAGTTCCTCCATTGAATTTTCTTGCTGCATGAGCCATAACAATGTCCCATTACTTAATTTCAGGCCATTTTACCTTATTCTCAAGCACTGGAGAAATTTGCACCCCATATACAGCAGGCTTGTTTACCACGAGCCTTTCCTTTTTTTAAATAATGTTGCTTGCACATATTTCTGAATGCTTTTTTGGTAGGATGCTTATGCCGTCCTAATATTATTTAATTCAGGTTAGTATGGAGAGTAATGGAAAAGGGGTATCAATAGATGGTGTGCCTCTTCCCTATGAGACAGGTGAAATTGATTTTGGCGAACCAGGAACCAATGGCCAACACAGCTTTTACCAATTAATTCACCAGGTAAATGATTGTTTAATCACAGAGCCATTTATGCATGCACTAACTTCAGCTTTAGCAGAAAGGCGAAGTTTCCTGCACCATGCTTTTGTATTTGTCGGTATATATTGTTTCGCCTAATTCCACCTGGAAAATAAGGAGGCTGGAAAAATACGAAGGGGAGATATGCTGCTTAACGCTTACATGTTGTGCAATCAAGTATTCGTGTGTTTTCTGATCCTCTTTCTGCCTGGAACTATGTACCAAAATTTGGGGACCATCCCCCCCTTCTGCATGTGCTTGTTTTCTGTGGCCATGGTGCTCGACTGCATGTTGAAGTGAAGTACAGTTCATTGACTGAGGCTATGAAATTTTGGTGTCTTAGGCTGGACAACTGTACATAGTTTGTAAATGTAACTTCTCTGAAGTATACTACATCGGCAGACAGCACCAAGTGCTGAGTATTGTCCTAGAAGTATGATAGGAGTATCAGATCTTAATATGCTCTAATATGAAGTACAACGGAAACTGTTGTATGTAACTAAATCCTGAGTGAAGATCCAAATTGTGTCTTAAATAATGCACAAGTATAATGATGCTCCTCACGCTTTTATGTCCCTCTCATAAAACCTCATATCCCTTGATATTACCTGCCTGACAAAAAATGTAACTTATCATATATTATGGGTATATGCTTTTGCCTGTGTTAAAAAGTTGTGCAAATTTCAAGCTTAACTTTTAACATCTGTGCAAATGCGCTTTGACTATCTGCAAATGAATCGGGCTACTTAGGACATGTAAGATGACTAGAAATGTTCACGAGATTCTATTTGTTGGTCTCCATCATAGGGGGTGCCTGCACTTATTAGTTATTAGGGAATGTCGTGAAGCTATTATTGCCATGCATCGTTATGAAAATGAATCGTGAAGTTTTCATCCTCTGAAACCTCTGAATATATTGTCTATCTGCTGGACTTTCAGGGACGTGTCATACCTTGTGATTTTATTGGTGTGGTTAAGAGTCAGCAACCTGTTTACCTGAAAGGTACTAATATCTTTTCATGTATCTCCTTGCCCTTGGCACAAAACTTATGTTTACAACATGAAGGTAATTGACGGTTGGTAACATTTAGGCGACTTGCTTTTACAGGTGAAATGGTTAGTAACCACGATGAACTAATGTCGAACTTCTTTGCACAGCCAGATGCCCTCGCTTATGGGAAGGTAGGCATTTTTTTGGTTCGTAGTTATCAATCCCTTCTCCGGTTATATCTATTCAAGTTTCAATTTTGCCATAGTTGTCGTGCGGCTGTAAATTGGAATTGAAGTGATTCCACACTTCTGAAGTTATGTTGTCTGTTTTTGTTTTGCATAAACATATATATTAGTTTCTTGCTGCTGCATCTTCATATTATTGAAGCTTATCGGTATCATTATTCTAATTGTGTTTCATTTTCTTCCAGACCGCAGAACAGCTGCTGAATGAAAATGTTCCTCAGCCTCTTATTCCACACAAGGTGGTTTCATTGCAGATTTTTTTCTTTTTTTGGGCCATAGCCTTTTGCCACAGTTTGATGTTTAGACTCACAGTCGGACTCGCTGTCGCAGACTTTCTCTGGAAATCGACCTTCTCTCAGCCTGCTACTTCCTTTGTTGAATGCTTACAACATTGGACAGGTTTGTTATTTAGAGCATGTTTGTTATAGTTTTTTTTAAAACTCTTTTTTTCTCAAAGTCGTTTTCAACCACATATTTAATGGACCCACAACTTTTATCAATTTGTTAACCACACATTTCACTAACTTTTTTCAAAATCTCCTAAAAAACTACTTTTAAACTCCACCAAAGAGGCACTTAGTTTGTTCTTCTACAAATTACACTCTACAGGTTTTAATATTTTGAAACTAATATGTAAATGGTTGCAAATTTCAAACTGGGGTCTTTTAAATCCTATATTGATAAAAGTCCAAAATAATATAACATCCTCGACACCTTATATTTTTTTCTTCTCAGATTTTCTTGTGTAGTATGATTTATTTATCGTATTTTGGGTATTCCACTTATATATTGGTATTACACTGCAATAATAATGTAATCTTGCTGAAAGATGAATGTTGGTGGATGTGCCTAATCATCAAACTTTCTATTCTGTTTCCAGTTACTGGCAATTTATGAACATAGAATTGCTGTAGAAGGCTTTGTATGGGGTATAAATTCTTTTGATCAGTGGGGAGTGGAATTGGGAAAGGTATATCTAATGGAAATATTTTTTTTCTGTTTCTTCTATTTTTCATTGTTTCTGCTATATGTTTTATATCTGAAGACTGAATGGTTTTCTATTCCTTTTTGGATCTCTAAATATAATTAAATTGCAGTCACTGGCTACTCAAGTTAGAAAGCAGCTCCATGCATCTCGTAAGAAAGGTGAACCAGTTGAAGGCTTCAATTTCAGCACTACAACAACGCTAACAAGATATCTAGAGGTATGGAAGTGGGCCTCTCACAATGGACACGCTTTTTTCCACTTTAAATCCTTATAGACAATGAAATGTGCACAATTTATTCAACCAGAAAAATATAACTGGCAATTGCAATATTACTTGGAAAGAGGAGAAAAGTGAGTCGTGGCATCATTATATAGTTTAAAATGTATTTATGAATTGAGATGTTGGGAGTTTGTATGATGGCATATTCTTTGTCGCCAGAGGCAGTTGGTTATATTTGAATCAGAAAGGTCTGCTCAGAAAATATGTTGGTTTCATCAGTCTTGTCATGTGATTACATTTTAAAAGTTTTTAAGTAATATTATCTGCAAAGATGATTAACATAACATGTGAAGTTAAAAAGAAATGATGGACAAAAGTTAATAATTTTTCCTTCATAGTATAGACCATTCTAAGTTATGTGGTGGAAGAGGTAGCCATATTCTGGACACATGAAAAGTTGAGCTCTGGGAAAGGGAAGACATGCTTGTAATTACCCTAGCTGGATCGGAAAGGTTTCTTTGACAAGATATACCATTAGTGTGCTTAATTGATGGATTGGTTTATTACCCATTTAAAAGTCGATTGAAAAAGAGCAGAGAGAACTAAATGATTTGCGACTAAATATATTTGTCTTCAAAATTCACGAAAAAGTGGATAGGATTTTGGAAGCCTTAGCGATTGCATAATGTAGAAGCTCTCTTATCATAACAAAGGGTGACTTGAACATTTCATTAAATTTCGTTGACTATTACAGAGATGATGTTTATTCCGTTACAAAGTTTATATCATTTCTTACACTAACTCATTGTTCTTGGCAGGAAAGTGCTGATGTCCCCAAGGAAGATTGCACAATTCTTCCAAATATGTAATTTTGATCAACTCACAAGTTGGATGAACTCATGGTCAGTGCTCGTTCTGTCAGCATGGATAAATGATGTCACAAATGTACCCGTGTTTGTAGTCTTTTTGCAGAATTACCTCACATCCAGACGACTTTTTGTCATTTCTTATGCTTCCGTCCCTTACGAGTTCCTCTTAACATTTGTCCATTTCCGTAATAATAACATATTTAAAACAGAAACTAACAGTTGATCTGTAAAATGTGGATTTCCTGAGAAATAATGATCTCGGTATTCCATATATTGGACAAAGACTTAAAGAGTGTATAAATAGCAGGAATAAAGCTGTTGTTTTTGGCCCTCATGCTTGACATGATACTGGAGACTTGTATTTGTGATCCATATTGATCAAAATGCCAGTTGAAGTTTTTCTTTTCTTCATCCCTACCGATTGATTTGCTCGTATGTTATTACAAATGTTGTTAGATCCTGGCACGCAACATTAGACTAGCTTTCAACAAGCTTTCTAATAAAAGGGAAAAGCTAAATTTGTCTTCAAAGAACTCGAACTAATTAAAATTTGTTACTTGTTCAGAATTTAGATAACGTATTCGATAGTCAAGTGAAACAAACTAAATTCATGTGGTCCAGTTGAATATGTCCTAAATGTACCATTGTTTCGACTTCCGAGTCGAGACAAAGTCTAGTAGTGAACAATGAGACTTTGTCAAATTAAAGTGTAACTTTATATATGTTGTGAACAATTTATATTTGAGCACATTATAAATCTGTATTTTATACTTTAACAATTTAAGTAATAACTTTTTTTTTTCCGATACTTTGTATGTTTTTATAATGGGGTGTATTATCAAACCATAGTTCACTTTAATACAGTCTCTTTAATTTAATATTCTCTGATCATATCCCTTAATTTGATATGGTGAACTCATCGCCCTAAGAATAGGGGCAGAGATTGGGGACGGGGCTGGACTGTAGTTCGATTTCGCTAAAAAAAAAATCAATTTTTAAAGTGCAAAATTATTATTTTTTTAGTGGCATTTCGATTTTTAAGTGCAATTTTACTTTTTTAAAGAAGTATTCTCCACTCTAAAAAATCCTGACTCCGCCCTTGCCTAAGAGTATATTATAAGAAAGTTTGTTTAAATTAGTTTAATGACTAAAAAAACTTGGAGAGAAACTTTGTAGGCCGGTTTTGCTGAAAAAAAAAATCAATTTTTGAAATGCAAAATTATTATTTTTTCAATGGCAGTCCGATTTTGAAGTGCAATTTTTTTTTAAGTCTTAGTCTCCACTCCAAAAAATCCCGACTCTGCTCCTGCCTAAGAGGATAATATTAGAAAGTCTATTTAAATTAGTTTAATGACTAGAAAAAACTTGGAGATACTTTGTCACTTAGAGTGAAATTGAAGTGAATAAAATATAAACATGAAGAAAGTTTATATCTTAAATTGTAAATTCATTTTTTTGAATAAATTTGGTTTCTGCTTTGAAGCTCGCTTGAGCGACGGGTGAAATTTCTGAGTTTGAATTATTTGTTTCCTTAGTGAATTGTCACCTCATTTCCTGATTGATGTCTTGATATGGTATCATTAATCTATGTTAAATGAACATTTTAACACAAAACAATCATAGAATAATTCATTCTTCCTCCATTAGAAACTTAAAATTTTCAGAAATTTATACAAGTATTCAAAGTTTGTTTTGAAGAGTTACTCACTTTGTTGCTGTGTAAAATTCTCAAAGGCTTGTTATATCCTAATAGTTATTCGTCAAACAACCCAAAAGCAATTCGAGAGAGAGTAAATATCGCTTTAAAAAAAATATATATCATATACGTGTTTCAAGTTTTCATCTTTTGGTTCGAGTTTATTGTTTCGTTCTCATTCAAGTCGTACAAATATTCTATCCAACAATCTTAAATCGACATTCATGGAGACCAAAACTACATTGGCAACCATCAAATTGTTTAATCAAGACTCGGTTCGTTTAGATCGCTTCAATTGGTCAAATTTCACCGAGTAGCAAGATAAGTTGACGTTGTTGTTGACGACTTTAAAAATACTATGTGTTTAATCCTAACTTGGCTCCATTTCTAGAACCGGTCGAGACAGACACGGATGGGTTAAAGACTGAACGAAAGAAAAGGCAAGAAGGTGAACTCATTTGTTAGAATCACATTCCCAATGCACTTTCAGATCATTTATACGACATCTACATCAACACTTCAGCAGTGAAAGAAATTTTGGATGCACTTGAAAACAAATAAAAAATCGAGGAGGAAGGTAACAAGAAGTTTCTAATTTCTAAATATTTTGATTTCAAATTCTTGAATAATATTTTGTCGTTGTCTCAATTTCATGAGTTGCAAATGATCGTCATCAAGTTGAAAGCGATAAAGAACTTCCTAAGTCGTTTCAAGTCGATGTGATGTAGGGTATTGCCACCAATTTGTCCAAAAGCTATAGTCTACAGCACTAATACAATCCACCTTATATCACACAAAATCAAGCCCAGGAATCCATTCCAAATCCACTCCTTTTTGGCTTACCCCCGTTTCAGGTATGCTCGTGCATTGTCCATCCATTCTACGGGGATGCTCCATCTTCGACTCAAACGCGATATCAAGACTTGGGATTCTATATTAAAAGTGCATCCTTGTTAATAGGAGTAGCACATTTGTATATGTTGTATATTTGTTTCTTCTTTATTAGATATGGAATTTATCCTTGTTAAGTCTACAAGATGGTGACTCGTTTGAGCAAACCAATGCTAGAATTTGATGGCTCGTGTGAGCTTCTAGACAGATCAAATGGCTCATTTGAGTATTATAGGCTTTGATGCTATATTAAGACTTAAATTTCATTTCAAATGTCAATCTTGTTAAGAAGAGTAATACAAGTTCTTATATATTGTTTATAATTTTGATATTTAATCAATGTAGAATTTATCTCTTAACATGTCCCGCAAGATAGTGGCTCACTTGAACACGTCAATCTTGGACTCCGAATGCTCGTTTGAGCTTAATGGAATATGATACCATATCAACAATTGGTGTTCTATCTTAAAATATCAACAATTGGTGTTCCATCTTAAAATATCAACATTGTTAAAAGAAGTAGCTCAAACTTTTATATGTTAATTATAATTTTAATAGTTAATTGAGTGTGATTTATTCCTTAAAAGTTATTTGTCAAAGATTTCAAAAGCAATTTGAGATGGGGCAAATATCAATTTAAAGAAAACTGATCACATATGTATTTTATGTTAGGAATTGAGACAAATTTCTTCCTTTGCCCACAAAATCTCTGTATAGAAAAAATTGACAGAGATGGAAAAATATAAAATAATGAAGAAAAACAATATAAATATTTTACGTAAAAAATTTCAAAACTACGAATTGTTAAAGACAAAAATATTTCACTATAAAAAAAATTGTTACAATCATAGAAAATACAAGTATCGCAAAAAATTAATATAAGATATACCACACCCACAATTTTTTACCATTTGTACAAAAAACAAAGACAACAACCAAATTCCATAAATGTTAGACCCAATTTTTTTCTCTAATCCGTACACAATAAGAAGTAGAACACGTCAATGTATAAGAAAATAATGGCAACGTATTGGACCTAATTTCCCTACAAATTTCGGCATCCACAAATATGCTCAATAAGAAATCTTTTTCAACTTCCATTTCTTACCAAATGTGGCATGTTTATTGCACCAAGTCTTCATCTTTTAGTTCGAGTTTATTGTTTTGTTGTTATTCGGGTTTTACAAATATTTTTATCCAACACATATGGCATGCGATCAAGTGGGAGTGGATTGAAAAAGAGGTTCTAAGTTTAAGGACGATTTAGAGATATTTATGTTGCACTCTTTGATCACGTGGACATCATTCTACAAGCTAGGTCATAATAGCAGTCAAGTCAGCTCCAGTTAAGACCATTTGAACATTGACACTTGGGAGGCACTTTTGCCTTTGTTCGGTTTATTTGTTAAGCAATCTGGAGTGATTACTCTTGAAGAGTCATGGTATGCATTTAGACTGGACTAGTGACTGGTTGATGTGACGGTTACCATGATAGTTTACTAGTGTGTCAGGAACAAAGAGTATAGTAGGATAAGAATGATGATATAGACAGCAGAAGTAGAACATGTATGAGAATAACTATGCTGCTTGCATGAATGACACATGGATTTGCCAAACACTAGGAATGACACAAAACTCACGTTCAATTGAAACTCTAGTTGTGAGTAATGAACAAAGAGATAGCAAAAAAAGTAAGAAGAAGAGAAACATAAAATACTTATATATGATAAACATTTTGTTTACACTTTGATCCTTCGACATTTTTATGAAGTCTAAGGACAAGATATGAAATCTAATTTTGAGCGTCGAAGAACATACGACACTCACTCTGGCCTCTATGCTTGTTGACTCTTGTTCTTGAGTGTGCGGATTACATGTGGAACAAGGAATAAACATTCCAGGTTGTTGATTTTGGGTCCCACCGGATTCCAGGGTCAACAAGTTCAATTGCTTTCGCTACAATTTACTGTGGACAGGTGCAAATTCAAATGGCCCACCCCTCCTCCACCACCAGTACCAAAGCCTAAGCCCAAAGGCGCCAGCCCACGAAGCTACTGTAAATTGGCAGCCACCGGTTAATCTTTTCCAAACAAAACAAAAAACAGCCCCTTGTTTTTGGGGTGCGCACATTAACTTCTCCCACCACTCCCGGTGCACTTTAGCCTTCCCCACCTCATTCCTCCCTTAGCGGTGGCCTCTCATCTTTCTAGATCTCCAAGTCATCCCCGCCTGCCGCCCCACCCCACACCCCTCTTTTAACAACCCTACCCCACTCCCCTTCAATATTTCATTATGCCACGCCACCCCTACAAACCCTCCCCACCACCCCACCTCCTCCTCTCTCCTCCGCTCTTTTCATAATCGCCGCCTTATACTCCTCTATTCTACCGTGGACCGTCTACCCAACCCATGGCTACAACGATATCGCCGTCATCCTCATCTCCCTACGACGACCATATCCCAACCGCCACCCTAGCGCTACCGTCCATCGCCTCAGCCTCAGCCTCCGCCTCCCGCCGCCTGCCCCCACCGTGCTGGTCTCATGACGAGACGGTGGCTCTGATCGATGCATACAAGGAGAAATGGTACTCTCTTCGCCGTGGAAACCTCCGGGCCACCCACTGGCAGGAGGTTGCCGACGAGATCGCCATCCGTTGCTCCTCCAGCACACCAAAGACCGCCGTCCAATGCCGCCACAAGATGGAGAAGCTCCGCAAGCGTTACCGTTCAGAGATCCAGCGCGCCGCTCCATATGGCGGCCCCAGCCGGATCTCCTCCGCCTGGGTCCACTTCCAAAGCATGCACTCCATGGAGAAGGGCCCCAACTCTTCCCCGCCTTCCTCTGATGACGAGCCTCAAGAAGAAGAGGATAACAAGAACAGCATCACGCGCATCTACGATGAACACAACAATAATTACAGTTATCAGAAAGGTAGTTTTAGTAATCAAGGGCTTATGAATAATGGGACGACTAGTGGGTTTCGGATCAAAATTCCAGGCAAGGCAAGTGCAGGG
The DNA here is from genome assembly GCA_023638005.1 of Forsythia suspensa. NCBI lineage: Eukaryota > Viridiplantae > Streptophyta > Magnoliopsida > Lamiales > Oleaceae > Forsythia > Forsythia suspensa. The sequence goes on from CM042665.1 coordinate 11,324,889, forward strand.
CATAGTGCACCGAAGGTTTATGGTAAATTCTATGGAATGGGTGGTCAAAACCCTAATAACCCTCACACTAAAATCAATTCTACTCCTAGTGATTACGAGGTTTCTGGTAAAGTTTCGAGAGATGGGTTTATGGGGAGGGATGAGATGGGAAAAAGGATAGGTGATATTGCCAATAAAAAGAAAGGGGGTAATGGCATGGACGAGGTAGTAGCTGCAATAGAGACACTGGGAGAGGGGTTTGTGAGAATGGAAAAAGTGAAGATGGATATGGCACGGGAGGTGGAGCAGATGCGAATGCAGATGGAGTTGAAGAGGACTGAGATGATACTTGAGTCGCAGAAGAGGATTGTGGAGGCATTTGCTAACGCAATTTCGGATAGGAAAACTAAGAAGGCAAAGAAAATGCCAATGCCTGAGTGCTAAATTTGGAGTTGGATTTGGTGGTGCCATCATGTAATGATCATGAGATCTTTGACGTTGGTTGAGCAAATGTGCCGTAGGACATTGAATTAAGCCTCTTTACCAATGTATGTAAAGTTGGGAGTTAGATTTTTGTTGTTACTTAGCTTGGTTGTGTTTTTATTTCCATCTTTTTTTGGTTGTCAATTTTTAGCATAGGATTCACAAGTTGATTACTAGCTTGTCTTAAATTTCATGTAGCTTGACCATGCATTATGATGTCCTGCAACTTTTTTTGAATTGAATGAGATGTTGGAGCAATCTTATGTATCAAAATTCTGTTTCCCAATTGGTTATGTATTGTGGACGTGTCTTTAGATAGAGGGTATAGCATTGTAGAATGTGTTTCTTCATATATAGTTTGAAGGGGTGAAAGATATTCAATATGATATTGAGTCCCAAAGAAACAAAATTGTAAACAATTGCTGAAACTTGTGCCTTCAGTGATGGTGTTTGATCATAGGAGATAAGTTTCAGCAATTATCTTACTTGCTCAGGCATGTGGCATTTTCATTATCTATCAAACCATTTAATGTTAAATTTGTGTGTTTTTGTGCTCTTGGAATAACTTATCAAAATGTTGGAAGATCTGGTAGGCCATTTGTGAGTTAGGTGGTGATACTTTCTTTGAAGTAAGATCAGATCATGATCTTTGACGTTGGTTGAGCAGTGTGCCGTAGACATTGAATTTAAGTCTCTCTACTAATGTATGCAAGCTGGGAGTTGAGATTTTCTTTGTTAATTGGCTTGGTTGTGTTTTTTTCCCTCGCTTTTTTGCTTGTCAATTATTAGCATAGCATTCAGAAGAGCTTGACCATTCATTATGAAGCAAATGATAGCCAGAAACTTGAACTGAATAAGATGTTGGTGCATCATATGTATCGAAGTTCTTTTTTCCTGGCATTTGTTTTCAACTGGGGTTATGTATTGTTGAAGTGTCTTTAGAGGGTATACCATTGCAGGTTGGCTGAGACGACACGACTTAACACCTTGTAACTCTTGGAATGGAAAATGCAAACTTTTTGGGTGGACTTATTTGCCCATTTTGTTTCCAGACACAGCGAGAGAGGTGAATAAATGCGTGGAGTATACGGGGTGAGATAACAACAATTTATTACGAAATCTATCAATGGGGACTTGATTTGTAAATTTTAAGTAAAGGATGGGGATGTTTGGTGCTGAAAAAAAGATTGAGGTAGAGTAACAGATTGTAAAAGTAGGATAGAAAAGTGCAAATTTCTCAAAAATTTAATGTTTATGGTTTCTTGGGCATTTTTGTTGGGCTAAGTTTTGAGGTTCATTTATTATTTGATACTTGAAAACTTTATAGCTAAACCTTCTCGTTATTTTCTAGAGTCTGTTGAAAATATCTTGGTACATGTATGAAGTGAATAAATTTCACGTTGAATAGTTACATAGAGGAGCATTGGCATATGATGAATGTTGTTTAACAAGTAGACAAAAGGCTTGGATGCCTAGTGTTTAGGACGGTACAACATGGAAACAATGAAAGAACTTTTCGGGCCAAGTTCGATTTAGAAATGTCCAAACTACAACACACTGGACCACTGGTTTTTCCATGGTTATTCAAGTTAAAGAACAATTTCAAACTTTTCATATCTGATGCCAATCGCCAATTCCTTTAATAGCAGAGAAACTCGAGGGTTGCCTTCACAAAACACACTAGCATTTCCGATTTACGAAGGTCTTCCCTTCCCTTCAAAATAAGAAAGAAAGAAGTAACCACTTCGATGGGTATCCATAGTGCAGTCAGATCGTGCTTAAATAATTGCACTACTAAATGTGCCAATAGACAAGAGTCCTTTCTAGTACATACAAAACAACTTCAGCTTTTACTATATTGTACAACCTCTGAAACAAATTATTATTCGCAATCCTTTTCCACACAATTTGAAGAGTTATACAGAACATGACTTCCTTTAAGCTCTGACAAAATCAGAGTTTCCCTTACAGCACAAGAATAGTGAATCAAGATTGTAATGCAATTAGATAAATAATATATCCAAACTGCAGGTTTATAGATGGTTGGTGTGACAAACCACTGAATAACACTTCATCCGAAAATGAGAGCACCAAAATGCATAAGCTTCAGTATCCACACCTCTTCTCAGTTCCATTATCTGCTATTGACAAAATCAAGAGTAATCACTATGATCATGGTGTCTTTGGAAAAACACCACACTTTTATTTGCCTTGAAGCAACCACATTGCTAAGATGTATGAAACAACAAATGGAATACCTTAGTAGTACGATCCAGAACTACCACTTCCCATGTAACTACTACCACTCAAACCATGTCCAGAATGGAGAGACGAGTAAGAGCTACTACCAACCTACAAGTTTCAGAGCCAAATGCACATTATAAAGCTGAAAAGTATGTGGTAAGAATTCTACAGACATAAGAGTCAGAAACATACATCATTCCCACCAGACATATAATCACCAACATAGCTTGATGAGTACATCCCAGCATCACTACCACTATAAGAACCTGCAGGCAAAAATGATACAAAACATAGCACAATAATAACCTTTCTCATATACATAACTAGAGAGAGAGATCAATATAAATTCAAACAAATCCTAAAATATACCTCCACTGTAACCCATATCCTGATGAGTACCATAAAGCCCATGAGAATCATGACTAGAGAGGGAGTTCCTGCTGCCACCATAACCTAGATTTGACCTTCCATATCTGCCATTCATACAAGGGAAGGGAAGTCATATAAGGTACAGACTTTTGAAGAAAACAAAATCACCACAACCATCCATTGATGACGGACCTATCACTATAAGCATCCCCATATTGAGCACCACTGCTGCCAACATCATAATCCAAACGAGCACGAGAATGGCGTTCTCCTGCCTCAGCATAGCGTGGAGGAACATTGTCCTTATTGTACATGAGAAGTTAATTCAGATATTGCAGATCCAATGAAGTATAAGAAGAGGGATTGAAAATTATTATTCTAAAGAAAGGACCAACAGAAATTACCACTGCAGCATATGTCCGTTTAGACCCAGACATAGAATCATATCCTCGCCCATGTCCCTCATGGTAAGTCGTAGGTGGCCTTTCATACCTTTGACCATAGCCATCATCAACATGAGCTCTTCTTTCTGTAGTGCGAGATGCAACGGATCTGGGAAAATCGGAGTAACCAGACGCACGAAAAGAATAATCATCTCTATATAATTCATGTCCATCTGAGAAAGTTCTAGAACTATAGTCAGTGGCGGCTCTACTCCTGGGGGCCAGCTCCTCACGACGATCATAATCCCTATTTAAACCGCTCTTGGGATATGATGGAACTGTTGGAGAAAAAATTAGTTAATACTGCAAAAGTTGGCAGCTGTAATGTAACAGAATGCGTCTGCATACCAGGTGGTCTCCTGTCATAGGACCTAGGCAACGGAGCAACTGGTCTACTCCTTGGTGAACTTGGCAAAACTGATCTTCTATGTTGAATGCTAGCTGGCCTTCGGAAGCCTTGTTCAACTATAGGTGGCAAATGTGATCCTCTTGTCCCGTGAAGAGGGATATTGCGTCGAACTGGACGGCCCCATGGACTCCTTACACCTCGAATTGGTACACGCCCAGGCCGAAAATCTGCACGAGCAACATGATTCCCTTTGCCTCTCTGCTGTGGTCTTGACAGTCTTGCCCTAACTTTAGCCTGCCATATGTAGCATTTAGCACAACAAATTGCAAGTGTGCAGTACAAACACAACTTACAGTTTGGGAAGCCACCTTATTATCTCCAGTTCCCAATTCCTCATTATTGATGCTATTAGCGCAATTTACTGCAGCATCATGGGTATTGAATGAGACAAATCCAAAATCCTTTCTCCGGGCAGAGGGCATGTTCCGGGCAAGCTCAACTTTCTCTATCTCCCCATATTTTGTAAGAAGTTCCCTGACAAGATCCTCATCCCAGGAAGCAGGAAGGCCATCCACAAACACAGTTTTAACCTGAACTCATTTATGAGGTCCACAGTAGCATGACAAATTCAGTATACGGTGTCTAAAGGAAAACATGTCAACACGTTTAGGCAGAAGAAACCCTTTCCATCCCCAATCCATAAAAAAAAAATATAAAACAGTAATGTAGAAGTTCAAACAGGAAATTATAATTGGCGCCCCAATCTTTTACTTACGCTGCTCCACTTAAATAGCATAGTCGTGGCAACAAAATCATAAAAAAATGAGCAATGAGCATGCATGAGTATATGCATACATAAGCTATATGTTGCACAACCATATACGTATATCATCGTACATAAATTGACACCTATTTAAGAGACCTAAGCAACTGTATGCTGGTCAAATTCAATTTATAAAAGCTAGAACAACAAAAAACACAAAAACAGCCTTAATCCAAATAAATGTGGATTGGCTACGTGAATTATCTTTTGCCACTCCGTTTGGTTCATTACTACATCTACTAATGATTCAATGCAACTACATCCTTAGCAACCGCATATGGTCACGTTAAAATACAAAATTATAATTCTCAACTCTTAACCATTTTCATTTCATTTTCAACCCAGCGGCAAGTCTCATGACCAAGCAAAAATAATCAACTGAACGACCGTAAAAGCACAAGTAAGAAAAAAAGTAAGAGAAGATAATGTATACGGAGGAAAAGATACATGAAAGAGAAAACAGTTCCAGACGGTCAAGGTGCTAAAATGGTTACTGGCACACATGGTCAAGCCCCACTTTTCGACATGAGCTAAATTAAGCAGGAACTACAATCCCTTTAACCAAGCAGGAAAATTATCCAAGCATGTACCTGAGTCATGATTTCGTCACCAGGGTCAATGAAGGAATCTGCAAATGAAACCTTAGCAGGTCTGTCCACTCCAAAAACAACATCCCTCTTCTGCAGACGCTTAAAAGCATCCATTGCATCAGAACGTGAGGGGAACTCCAAGAAGGCAAAGCCTCTATTCATTCCTACACTGTTACTGTCTTCAACCAATGTCAAATCCTCAATATTCTCAATACCATAATGCTTCAATTTCTCTTTCAACTGGAAGCATATAAATACAAGTGAGCAGTGATAAGCAACTCCATATAATCCAAATCACATAGATGCTAGATGATAAGCTAATCTACTTACAGCTTCCTTTGTCCATGTCCTGCATATGTTACCCAAAAATAAGGTATCACTGTCTTGAATTGGAGTAACACCGCATTGCTTGCCACGAACCTGGAATTTGGTTGTAGAGCAGATATGACTCAGAAAATAGTAAATAAATCAGTAGCTCCGACAACTACAGAATTAAGGAAGTACCAATGGATTTTTCAGCTCAGTAAAAGCTCGTTTTGCTTGTTCCACAGTTGCAAAACGCAAAAAAGCAAATCCCTTGTTCTTCTTAGTTTGAGGATTCATCATAAGTCTAACATCAGTAACGTTACCAACTTCACTGAAGACTTTTCTAAGATCATCCTCAGTAGCATCCTTGTCCAGTCCCCCAACAAAAATTTCAAACTCCTTTCGCTTGAGCTTTTCTTTGACATCTTCATGATGTTCTTCCTTCTTTGCAGCATCAACTATCTCAGCATGCCCCTCCCTAACATGCCCACTGTCTTCCTGAGGCTCAGGTTCTTCATGCATATCTTCCATTTCCTCCTCAATCAAATCTCCCTCTGCCTCTCCACCAACATTGCCCTCCACAGGCTCTTCCTCTAATTCACCTTCCTCTTCTTGAGGATCTAGCCCTGTTTCTTTCTCATAATAATCTACACCACCATACTCTTCATGTTCATATTCAGGTTCATTATCCTCTAAATCTAATCCTTCATCTTTTTCACATTCTTCACCAGATTCTTTCACCTCCTCGTCCTCTGCCAGACAAAAACAGGGAGATACATATGTCCATAGGACAGTCAACAGATTGACATCACATATGTTCAATACCATTTGCCACCAACTTGTAATGATATGTCAACCAACATATCATTTGAACCAGAAAGAGACATATTATCCACTGTTGTTATCAACAAGTTCATCTTTTCACAATAATAGCTAATGTCATTCAAAGTTCTCCCAGTGGGGAGGCTTCAAATCAGAGGTTTCTATGCACTTAATGACAGCAACTATAACCTCTATTTTATTTCCCATCCGACCACGGGACAAAAGACCTTGTAAACCATGATCCTAACAACCTTGAATCTGCAGCCTAGCTTTCAGGAGAAGCAGTAGATAACAAGCTAAAAGATGACAAACAAAAGCACTTAAAACTAGTCGAGTTCTTAGTGTATCCTTCAGTTAAAGATGGAAGAAGGATAACCATAAAACTCAAAAATCCATAGAGCCTTTCGTATGTTAATACCTTTTCAGGAGTGAGTAATCTTATTATCATATATGTAACCATAACACTGCCTGAAGATTACACTCAGCAATCATAGGAAATTTCATCAGTTATAATCTGGTTCTATTTATCGACAATCCCTCTTTCAGCAGTCCACATATATGCTACGTAGATCTTTATCATTACACAAAAAGATATAACTTCCATAAAAAGGAACACTTAATGCACTCTCTTGCAATCAGTCTCAACAAAAGATATTCTTCTTAGCATCTTCACAAATCCATCCAGAAAAACACTTTTACAGGAAACAGAAAAATAAAACCTTGTAGAAATCCCACCCTATCATTAGTCAGTTATATGAACCTATATAAATTGAACACTCTAATCCAAAAAAAAAAAAAAAAAACCACAAAAGATTAACTAAAGCACAATTTTCAATGAAACAAAATCATAATCAAGATACAATGTATCAACAGTAACACAGTGATCTAAAGGAGCCAAGACGGTATAACCGGAGGATAAAAAGAAGAATGGCAAATCCTGATCTCAAAAGCAACCAGACACACAGGAAAAATGAGATATTACCCTCACGGGAACGAAGTTTACTCACGTATCTAAAAATCATACCCTCGAAAACATATATACAGATTTCAGATAATTAAACAACAAAAACTAATTATACAGAATACCAATTTACTAAGTATATGAAAAAGGAATTCACTTACTCTTGACAGAAGCCTCTCCATTCTCCTCCGACTCCACCTTCACCTTGTTTTCGGGATCCTTCTCCTTCTCCTCCGTCGCAACTGGCAGCTTTTCTTCCTCAACCATCACCTCTACCTTGACCTGTACCTCCTCCTCTTCCACTTTCAAGTTTGATTCACCTGGCTGGGCCTGTGCCTTCTGTGTCGCCCGGGCCCTCGTAGCCCGCCTCGTGCCTGGCCCTGCCGGCGTTTTCTTTCTTGGGGGCATCTTTTTCTTTATGATGAAAATTCACCGATCAGAATAATCTCGACGACAATTGGGAGCCTAAAATCAATAGATAGTCAATAGCAGAGTTAAATTACATTCCTACTCTCAATTCGGGTAAAATCAATGAGTTGAGTTAAATTAAAGGTAAATTACAATCCACTCTCAATTTGGGTAAAATCAACTAGTATACACCAATTTTAATATTAATATTGCTTCCACTTAATTATCCAACTTTATCTTAATATCTATTCAACTTTAAATTGAATTTTTCATCCATCACCATTATTCAATATCGATTCAACTTTTAACTGAATTTTTCATCCATCATCATTATTCATTCGCTTGCAATATCGAACAAATAATGGTGTTAAATCTCTTCCAACCAATAAAAAAGTACACTACCCATATATGCCATTTTTCAAAAAAATTGAAATCGCTTTTAGTTTTCTCCAACCAAATTCATATCATTTAGACGTGTTTGATTAATGTATTTTTGTTGCCTATGAGAGATTTAATACCGATATTATGTCATGTCGAACAATCGTTTGTCTCGTAAGATATTTTGCTAGGTATTAGAAACGAATGAGTAATTGATGATGGATGAAAAACTTAGTTAAAAATTTGGTAAACGTTAGAAGATCTTTTAAAATTCGATAGTTAAGTAAAAATTTGATTAAAGTTTGGTGGCAACTAGTTAATTTTACCTCTCTCAATTTTTTTAGTTTTGAAACAATTTCAGTTCCATTAAATTTTATTTGCTCGTATATCATTTACAACAATTAATTTGCATAAATAATCCTCAGATAATCTATTTTGATGATTTTACCTCAAATTTAAATAAACTAAAATAGTCACACACACACACACAAAGTAATATGAAAATTTGTAGTTGAAGTTCCTAACCTTTTCAAAAGTACAAATAAATCATAAACTTTTTATTTTTACTAGTTTTTCACTGAAAATAATAAAAATTATTCTGTCAGATCCCAAACCTTCTAAATCTAACACATATGTCCCTTAGTATATGTTCGCCGACAAAACTTATGGAGTCTGGACAAATTTTGTTTAATGATCTGTTAGTTGACATAAAGTCAAGTCTATGACTTAAATTTTACCAATTTAACAAAGACAAAAAACTCTTCACATTCAATTATTTCAAACAACTTAAAAAAAAAAAAAAAAACAAAAAGGAAAAAAAAATTAGAAATGAAAAAACATTATTATTTGGCACCGAGGAGAAATCCCCCCAGCGTGTCATGGGGTGGTGTAGGAGTAGGTGAAGAAGATGATATTTTTTATTTTATTTCACTGTTTGAAATAATTGAATGTGAATAGACCATTTTGCACTTTCGAAAATGTTAGAGACCATAATTACAATTTTTTCATTGTAGTTTTTTTTTTTTTTTTTTTTTGCTATTTTAGTTCATTTAAAATTAGGGGGAAAATTGTCCAAATAGAAAGTTGAGAATGATATGTGTGAATAAAATTAAATGAAGATGAAATTAATAAAAGAACTGAGAATGTGAGTGTAATTTATTCTAAATTAAATTAAATAGATAGTATATGTGAGTTTGTGCGAGAGAAAGGCTAGAAATAAGGATTGAGGTGAAAATTTTAAAAAAAGTTATGGAGTTTCGGGGGAGTCCAAATTGCATGTGATGGGGAAAAAAGTTTTGAGTACTTTTTACTTGCAAAGTTATTTTGGTGTGAGTGGAATACTCATTTTTTTATTTTTATAGTAAATCGACCAATATTATTTACTTGTGATCGAGTTCTAGCTTTCGTCTATATTTGTGGAGCATTTAAATTTTTCTTTCATGATCTAGTTATATTATATGACCATGTTGTTGTCGCTCTAGTTAAATATAAGATAGAAAGTAGTTCAGAGCTCACAATTGTTTTTGTTGAGGAGATGGGGGGGAAGAAATGCAATTCAACACATAAAAGATCATTGTTTATATTTATTTTATTGTGTTTATTAATTTATCAGGGTTTTAATTATAAATTTTGTTAATAGTTTAAGGACTAAAGATGCAATTCTACTTAAGATTGCATTAGCTCTTAACTCTTATCCCCTTACCTGTGTCCGCTTGAATTTGGAGAGATTTTCAATCCTTTTTTTCTATTGAAAGTATGTATTTCATATGAATTAATAATATTGTCAATCAAAATCAATTATTCAGTATTTGATTGTCAATTAAGAATTTTTATTTTTCTAAATTTGCAGTATTTTTAAAATCAACATGTTTTTAAGCTTATGTCCGATTTTCACATTTTTGCACTGCATCTCGTATTAGAGCTCAACTAAGTATTGAGAATCGCAAGACACCAATGGCAAAATTGATGTTGCGTGACAACAATGCACAACTACGTCAACAAGTAATTCTGTTGAAATAGTAGTGGGGATAGAACAACAAATTGATTGATGCGAAGGCGTATTAGTTATGAAGTCGACACAAAAGATACAACCTTTTCACCTCTTTCAATTCAAAGAGGCGAATGGTAGCCCACCAATTTTTGACACTAATGTCAGCAAAGGTGCATAGAACGAGCAGGTAGAGGAGTGTAGGCAATTGACAATTTGTCCCGCTACAAACAATGGGGATTATTTTGATTGTGACTAAACTTTTCAAAAATTTAAGAAGATGGATAGTAACGGAAATAGGGTTTTAAAGAAGAAGCTCCAATTAATTTAATCACCAGAAGCTCTTGAAACATTCCATCAACGAGAGAGAAGAAAACTATGCTTCATAAGTTTGAAATAACTGTTCAACTTCGGTTACGATGCTTCGTGCATCTTCAATTTCAGGGCTTTCCTTTTGATCCAACTCCTCCAACTCAACCTGCAATTAGAGAAAATCTCTCTGTTGTCATTCGCTTGTAACATTGAGTATTATCGGGAAATAAAATCTAAATACCATCTTGTTGCAGCTCGTATTCTTTAAAACATTTTCCTTTTTCACTTAATTAAAGGGAAGGTATCAGTACTAACATAATATTCCAGAAACAAAAAACCAATATTTTGCACTTGAAAGCAACATTATGAATTACCAGAGTTCCTTTCAGGTCGGCTAGAGCACCCTCTAGACGCTTGCAGCAGTCAGGAATCATCATCCTGGATTCAGCCAGCACATTTTCCTGAATGAAACACGAAATGAAAGTTATTTATCAACAAGAGGAGAAACAACAAAACAGCAAGGAAATTCATATAGAAAGGCATGTGCCTGTCTATTTGATCCAAATCAAGAAGCCTCTCATCCAACAAAACAATCTCTCATCGGACAAAGAACTAACAGGTTTCCAGATGCTGAAGTAATACGGCTCACTAAATTCACAAATCGAAGTACGAAGACAGAAATAAGCCTTTGCTAATAAACCTTGTTAAAGTAGAAACACAGCTGCACTCCAGTACTAAAAGCTTTGAGCTCAGATTGATACTAATTAAAATGAAATCCCCCATTAATCAGGAATCACAGACAGATTATCAAGCAAGAATTTCTTCATGCTACCAAGGATTTATCTAAGTTAATTTAAATATTCATGGCAATCAAATGGTGCGCCATGCACAAACTCATTACTTAGATTACTATTTAAGTGTGGATTGAAAGCAAAATACACTTTCTTTAATTACTGCACCAGATACATGTTTTTTCTATCCAGGCATCATGTTTATTCCATACATCTAATGTAATATAAATTACAAGACTCTCTCTCCCTTCCTCTCTGCGGCTCTTTCAAGTATAAAGTCCAGTTCATTTCTAAGGAATCTGAAGAAGATTTGTAGTACAGGTACTTTTTAGATGAAGTTTATGGTTGTTTTAATTGCTCCGAAAATTTTCCCCTCCATGATTAATTTCTTCAAATAAACGTTTCCGCCACCATAACTGAAACCTCCTGGCTCCTAGGGCCGGCCTTGACTATAGGCGGCATAGACTGCTGCCTAAGACCCTGCATAGGTGAGGACCCCCATAAAAAAATTTATTTTCAAATCATTGAATGTAATTTTATTTTTTACTATTTATAGAAGGCATCATATAAAGTTGGCCTAAGGCCCCCAAAATCTCAAGGCGAGCCCTGCTGGCTCTTGCCTCCTCAACTTTTAATCTGTCATTTTGAGTCATTTCTTCTCTGCAAAGTAATAATAATAATAATCAATGTGGGAAATTTTTATAATGTGGCCGGCATATCTGAGTTGGAAGAGGAGTAATGAGGGAAGCATGGAATTCAGGAATGAACTCAATATGTTTGATGATGTAAGTAATTCTGAATCCATGGGACGGAACTATAAATTGAAAGAGATTTAGACAACAATTAGACTTTTGTTCAAGGGAAATTATAGCTGAGATGCAAATATAGTATTGCAGTAAACATGTTTGATGAGTTCCCGATGGCCTTTGAGAGAAGATATATAGCCTTCTCATACATTTGCAATTTGACAGTGGCCTTAGAGTCTTAGACCATGTTGTGTCTTGTGAGAGTCAATAATCGCGTTCCTTTTTGTGTTTGCAAAATGGCTCTTCATGTTGTGTTACTTTGAATGTATTCTTTCGCTATGTTCATTGTAAATTGGCTGCTAAAGGAGCACAAATGTGTGTGTGTGTGTGTGTGTGTGTGTGTGTGTTTACTGTAATATTCGGTTTTTATGTGTACTGTAGTATTCGGCTTTTATCACCGGTATCTATCTGCTCATAGGACTTTGAGCCACCTTATTTGTCTGATGAAATCTGAAAATAACTATAAATAGAAAAATCTTTTAATAAATAAAAAAAAAGCTCTCCGTATCTAGGAATTTATATTTCACAACTGATTAATGTGCTCTTCACAGAAAGAAAGTGAATGATCAGATTGAATCTCTCATCTTTTCTTTACAAGTTTTAGTTTTGCTTGAAAGATTCGCTGTTATTACACTTTAAAGTATAAATTATTATTTTCAATTCTTTTCCTTCATTTTTATTTGTATCACTTCCGTGCATTATGCGTAGCTTTCGGACAAAACCCCATCCGAACAAAACCATTTACTCTCTGCTTGAGTCATTAGCACAGTCATCAGAATGTGAGGAAAAGTGAATGCCTTGGCAAGCAGAGGCACAATTTATGCATTTCAATACATCAGAGGCAGACAGTTTAAATGATAGGTGCAAGGTGCACTTAAGACGACAATACAATTTCTTGTGATTATTTTGTTCATTTATTAAAAAAAAAAAACATAATTTATCTTCTAATGCTTTGACCTGAAATGAAGCAATCAGCTATGTTCTGCCTTCTTCTTTGGGTCACATAGATGCCTTAAAGCTGCCAATATCTTCCATGTCTGTTTCGATTTCTAAGGTATTAGCAGGCACTCAGTTTCTGTTTGAATAATAGCTGCTACATTCTCATCTTAAGTTCACTAATTTCTCTCTAAATTTCTTCAACCGATTTACTTTTTAACTAATATGAATATGGGAAGAGCAGAGTACTTCAAATTTTTCATAAGAATTCCAAGAATGAAATGGCACTTTTGGTTCCCTATCAATTGGATAAGTCATTTCAGTTCCCTCAAATCATTCTCACTCGACACACTAGGTCCTTTTTTGTTTTGGGTATGTAAAGAACCAGAACAGTCGAATTGTTCAATAATCGTCATCACGGTGACTGGTAAAATCAAACACGGAGTCCAAAAATCAAACATTTTTACAGCCATTCTTGTCTGGCTCAGATATATTACATAATTAAGCCACTAAATGTTCAAACTGGACAAGACAAAACCAAAATGGACTGACCACAACTTGAGAGCAACTCTTCCATAATCCTTGCAGGGATAGGCATCGTGCAGGTGAATTAATGGCATTACAGTTTACACAAATAGCAGTCAGTATAGAGGAAAACCTGTTGCTTAAGATCATATGGATCGGCGCCTTTGGCCTTCATGTCAGCGGTCTTGGAGGCTTCCCTTTCAACCTCTTTCTGATAGGAGTGCAGCTCCTTCACTATTCTCTTGCAGCTTGATATCTTGATCTGCAGATTCTTCAGCGTCGCCATTTTCTGGGAAAGAAAAGAGAATCGGGCCTTTTATAATATATGTTTAAAATTGGACTTTCCTCTTGTCTGGTTAGGGTTTTGGATGCATTCATCCAAATGATTAGTATGAATTGCAAACACACAACGGGAGTGAGACCTAACTCGCAATTTAATTTTAATTAGTTTACTTAATTATACATTGCTATTTAGTTTTTAAATTAGATTTAGTGCTTTTTTGGTAACTAGTCAAGAATACATGCTTGTACCTAATTTTGTAATAACATCGTGAATTTATTTTTATTTGTTGAAATTTTTAAATAATAAAAATTGAATAGCTATTTCTTTAATTTATCTATCAACTCTTAATTAGTACTTCGGGTCACTTAGATTAAAAAATTACAGAAATTATCAATTTGCTTGGAAATTCGGAAAAAACAATGGAGTACTAAACCAAATTGATCACGAACTTTTGAAAAGAAGACCAAGATAGCAACAAGCAAGTAAATTATAGTTTTTCAAGAATTAAAAGTTATGAGTTTATATTCCGCTTGATTGTCAGTTAATTGAACTTGAAATCAGTCTTTTGGCTACTTTTTTTTTTGTACTTGAAATTGATTTTTGTTAATATGGGTACATTTGATATATTAGATATCGGTTTTATATAAAAATTGTTATAAAAACATTAAAAACTTGAAGTACCATCACATTTTATTAATAGATTGTAATGAAATTATTTCAATTTAAAAATAATAGTCCAAACACATCACTTTAAACTTTTATAACGAAAACTCAAGAATAAAGAAACTAAAATTGACATTTTCACATAAAGGGACACGTTGATAAACCAAGAATGATTGATAATACATATTCATGCTTTATACATTTAGCTTTCGTGTATAAAAGTTAAAGCATAAGTAAAAGCTCATTTTACAACTTTATACACTTAGTGCTCCATTGCCATTGTAGTGATGTTGATTTTCTAAAGATCTTTTATTATAGGGATTAGGTATCAATTAGAGTTATGTGTGTCCAATCTAAGATGTACAAAATTACAGATATGTAAGGTGTACAAAAGTTTTTAATTTTACCTACCATTTTAAAATTTACAATAAAACACTTTGATCATCTTCATTTTCACTTTCATCTTCGCAGCACAAAATTTTCTTTGATGACTGGCATTATTAACAAATGTTACAGAATATATCTTCATTTGACAAATCCTGATAGCACCAAACAATCTCTACAGCAATTTCTCCTCTGACTACGCCTCCATCAAGAAACTCATGTCCACCGTCATCACCATAATGCACCCCAAAGCCAAGTACAAAATTAGGACAAAATACTTCTCTATCAACGAATATCATCTCAAGACTGTACGTCTCTTCATTGTTTCCGTAACTGGGTATCTCCCAAATGTGCACAATCCCACAATATGAACTTTTACAGCCCATTGTGTTTTCGTTGGATTGATTTCTTCGACCAAAATAAAAATCGGCGCCATTCCTGCTAATTTTATATGAACACAACATACCTGCAAACAAATCACAGATTTTGTTGTAGTTTCTTCAAATTTGGCAATGACATTTGAAAGTTGTTTGGAAGAATGAGCATCTTTATGAACAATCTATATAAACAGTTGGAAGGTTGGTTTCAAATTTGCTGGCATCAACAGATTCTGAAGGGTCATATTGAAATACAATTAGCATTTGGGAAATGATGCTTTGGAATTGAAATTGTCATTTCAAATTTTAAATTATTTAGCTTCACGTCCATAACTTTTTGTAAGTAAAAAGCATAATACATTTGTAAATAAAAAAACGAAGAGTCGGAGTCATACTCTGAAATTATTATTATTAAACAATTTAATCATAAAAATTAATTTTGAGGACCCATCTATTTCTAGTAAATCAACTGAAACGGATTCTTAGTAGAAGGTTGTTGTATTTGTATATAATCTGCACCCATTAATTTGTTAAAGATTAAGATATTGCAAATTATTTATTATTTTAATTTGATATTATTATCATACGAAAATGAAAATATAAAAATTTATTGCAAATTTAAGGAAACTTTTGAAAGGTGTCAAGTAATTTGGCGGATGTAAACAATAATATATTAATACATGATTTAAGAATACATTGAAAGTTTAAACTCAAAATCATTGAATTGAACATTTTTATTATTTTGATTTATATATATTATTTATTACATTATCTCACGAATTGAGTCAAGTTTTCGAAGCAGTGACAATTTAGGCAAGTTTTGGAGGGAATTTTGGAGGGAAAAACCTTGCAAATGTTTTGGCGACTATCCTTCTTTAATATATAAATATTAATAAGATTATAATTTAAATTATTTAAATTACTCAAAATACTTTTTATCTACATATTTTGTAGGACGTACAATTTACTATCGCTTATTGTCCACACATTATATAAAATTCACAATTTATAAATACTTAAAAAAATAATTTGTACATTGTATATTAAATTTAAGTTGCAAGACCGAATGTTGGAAGTACCATTGTCATATACTTGTGAGCAAATATTTGAGATAATTTATTATTTCAATAGTCTTTACTATAATTGATTATAACGATTCTGACTATTAATCTATTATGATGACTCGTGATTGTTGATGATCCTCGTTCACGATCCTGTTAGCCTAGGTTTTGTTCTCAAAGCTGTTACAGGCAATTTTGGAAATGTAAATCAGCTTGTTTAGCAAGAACATGGGCTACTTCACTAGCCTTTTCTTCTAAATATGAGAGAAAATCAAATCTGGAAACACGGGCAGCAGTGAAAAGATGCAGTTGTGAATTGCTTCTATGGCATTTCCTATCATAGCTATCAAATAAGTCGCAGAACTGACTGCACGCCACTCCTTCTGAAGGAGTTTGCAGTCGAGCATGTTTGGAAGTACTTATATATTCTTATAAATTTATTAAACATTATTTTTATTCACACAGAGAAACTCTCTCTTCCATAAAATACTCCGCTAAAAAAACAACACAACAGTCCCATATACATGTGTGATAATTATTACTAATATTTGATGGAAAAAAAAAAGTATTCTCGAGTTTCTGACTCTAAAGACTCTTCCAATTGAATTAAGAAAATAAATAATAATATATCTATTTTTCTTGAAGTTCATTTATTTAAAAGTTACATGTCGCTAGTCATGAAGTACTAAAAAAATGTTATCATTTTTCCTCAACCCAAAGTCCTATTTCTCACTTAGCCCATGACTTCCTACAAAAAACATGGCTTGACCATTGAAAGTTGTTAATGCTAGAATTATTGGCAGCACCCTTGAACCCCTTCCAATCCCTCAAAACCGCCTTCAAATCCGCCACCTTGGCGGCGATACTCCGGCAGCAATTGGCGTGGACGGTAGCCACGGCCGTAACATCCTTGCTATCATTGCAGAACCCACTGAAATAAAGGGTCTCAAGAATTCTTGCGTTAAGGCCTAATTCCTTCAGCACTCCTCCTCTTACTAAATTTTCCAAAACATCCTGCTCTTTTAGGCCTGTAGAATTATCCCTCATGCCGTACCATTTTTCGAATAATGATATCGTCTTGTCGTTTGATCTGATGAAGTAGAATCCTGTGTTGATTTGGTTATTTTCTGAGGATGCATTACCATTGAACCAATCTGTGCTTATTTGAAGATCTATCTTTTCATTCTTGCTTAGTCTTGGAAATGGATTCCTCAGCCACAATACATCCGTGTCCTGCAACATATAGTAATGTTTATGAATATGAAGTAATCAAGGACCTGGAAATACAATGAAGATATGGATTTTTCGAGTTTGATTTGCGAGTTTTTGTTTGTATACAAAGATAAAGTAGAAAGACAATTGGCCGATAGAAGAAAAACATGTATACAAAATTTACATCAACTCGACTCGTTCAAGTAGAAGGACGGGCACAACTTTTTAATAGAAGTAGATTTGACATTTTATGTTTTGCAAATAACGAAGTGACGTTCTTAACAAAAAAAAAATCTATAATAACGATAAAGAACAAAGTTTTATAATAAATTTGATATCTGTTACATGACTCGTATTCGTCATTTCTTCTATTCATTACGATATATACTAGGTGACCTAAAGTAACTAGGCCCTTGTTCGATAAAACTTTGCTAAAATTTTATCAACTTTTGAACTGATAAAACTTTAATTTTAAGTATATGTTTTATAAGATCTACAATTTTTATTAATTTTTCAACTACACATATTACAATAATTTTTATCAAAATTTTGACTAACGGACCCTATATTTAACAACTATCACATGCCAATTTAATTTAGGTCTACCCGTCCACCTACACATTGTCAGAAATGGTAGCCACCGGTGGTGAGTCGATCTTTCATTCAAGTGGGCAGTGAGATTATTGATCCACCCGCCGAGGTGTCGTGGTGGGCGATGGATCACTCACCGCCGACACCTCGGCGGTGGGCCGCATGATTGTCGCAGGGTGGTAGAAATAAACTGCCCACTTGTGGGCAGCAGATCACAGCCGGTAGCCAACTCGTATCATTTCCATTTTTATACATCTTAGTATTCTTAGCATCCTTATTTATGCTACATTCATCTCATGAACATCTTAACCTTAATAGCCCAACCCTCATAACCATTTAACACAACTGGTTTAATCTTCCTGCCACATAGAATGTTCTTTATAGTACTTGTCCGTAAAACCTTTGAAAAGGACTTTGAAAGATTTGTAGAAATTTCAAAATTTCTTGATCCACATACCATGCAAGTCGTACACGTTCAAAGCATTGAACTGTCATTTCAAGGAAGGGGCCGTGGTTAAGGTTTGGTCGTGTTCTCAAATGCTCCAAAACATGGGGACTTGGTTGGCCAGGACTTACTGTTGCAGTCTTCTGTTACCAAAAGTCCTTTCGATTTTGACATTCTTGTAATCAAGCGTGTCATTCAATGTAATCTATGGAAAATATAACTGATAACTCATTTGTGGTTCACATTTCATAATTGATGCGTATGAACACGGAATCTCTTTTAATAGCGAGTATAAAAGTAATCTTAAGCTAAATAAATTAATATTATATTGCACGTATAACGACAGAATAATTTTATTACACATATTACAATAATTTTTATCAAAATTTTGACTAACGGACCCTATATTTAACAACTATCACATGCCAATTTAATTTAGGTCTCTACCGTCCACCTACATTCTTTGAAGCTGTAGCCTGGTGAGTCCGATCTTACGTCACACAGTGGGAAATGATTGGCCCACTCCCGCCGAGGTGTCAAGCCAGGTGGGCGATGGATCATTCGCGCCGACACCTCGGCGGGTGGGCCGCAGATTGTCGCCGGTGGGTGAATAAACCGCCCACTTGCAAGGCGAGCAGATCACAGCCGGTAGCCAACTCGTATCATTTCCATTTTATACATCTTAGTATTCTTAGCATCCTTATTTATGCTACATTCATCTCATGAACATCTTAACCTTAATAGCCCAACCCTCATAACCATTTAACACAACTGGTTTAATCTTCCTGCCACATAGAATGTTCTTTATAGTACTTGTCCGTAAAACCTTTGAAAAGGACTTTGAAAGATTTGTAGAAATTTCAAAATTTCTTGATCCACATACCATGCAAGTCGTACACGTTCAAAGCATTGAACTGTCATTTCAAGGAAGGGGGCCGTGGTTAAGGTTTGGTCGTGTTCTCAAATGCTCCAAAACATGGGGGACTTGGTTGGCCAGGACTTACTGTTGCAGTCTTCTGTTACCAAAAGTCCTTTCGATTTTGACATTCTTGTAATCAAGCGTGTCATTCAATGTAATCTATGGAAAATATAACTGATAACTCATTTGTGGTTCACATTTCATAATTGATGCGTATGAACACGGAATCTCTTTTAATAGCGAGTATAAAAGTAATCTTAAGCTAAATAAATTAATATTATATTGCACGTATAACGACAGAAAATATGACTAGGGTGCATAAAATTTAAAGTGTGTTTAGTAAATATTTTTGTAGATTATAAACAAAGAGTCCTATAGAATATGTGGATAAAAATTGTGTATTTTATAAAATGTGTGGATAAAAATGATGTTTAACTAACTTATAAGTAGTGACAAATATACTCTTAATTACATTGTACTTCCGGTCTCCAAACGAAGTAAATTTACTTTTATTGTACATTTAATTAGAGAAGTTAAGTCGAACCCTCCTCATTAATCCATATAATGTTTTGTGCATATTAATAAAATATGCCCCCTAAAAAATTTAATTGAAAAAAAAATGCATTTGGACATGTCCCTGTACCGTATGGAATCGAACTGCATGTCTAGTCATTTATACTTTAGAGTAATAATATCAATGGAAGTTAACAAATTATTTCATAACTTTTACAAAATTCAGAACCTTAATGATATGGGGGGGGTGGGGTTCTACTACCCATAGTGGATAGGAGTTATCTTACCACTGATAAAGTAGCCGTCTCTAATAAGCAATTTATAATCTCACACTCATTATTTTTTTTCATTAATTATCAATTAGAGGCGGTTATTTTAGAGTATCTCTAATAAGCTCTTTAAACATAAGATACTCTTTAATTTAAAGATCTAACACGTAAAATTATGCTCAAATGAACTCTTCAATTTAACATTTTAATTTAGAGAGTGAATTTGGCTCTCTAAATCTGGAGAGCCAAATCCACTCTCTATTATTAAATGCATTGAAATAATTTCAATTTTTAATGTTTGATATATTGACTTTAATTAAATAATGCATACAAATTGTGAGGAAACATATGGGGAAAAAAGAGGAGAGAGAAAAATATTAAATACTTTTTTGAAGAAGTAAAATGAAGAGCAGGAATAAAGAGGCTGCTGGAATATTTTAAAAAAATTGCTCTTTAAATTTATTGATGTTCTTTAAAATATTAAAGATGCTTTTAAATATAGATAAATAGTTGTAGAAATTCTTAATGACCTCTAATATATATATATATATATATATATATATATATATATATATATATATATATTGTGAATGTCGAAGTAGACAATATTTAAAAAATAGAAATTAATATAAGATATTTATCCGTTATTTTGAACGCAATTTTATTTAATGTAACAACATATTAAATATATCTTGAAAATCAAATGTTGAAATTAGAATTTGGCCAACTAAATAGGATTTGATTACTAAGACTTCGTAATTATAGAATTTTTAAGGGCTTATTTGCACAAATGGTCCTCGACTTTTTTGCACTTCTTTGCGGGTTGAGGACCTATCTTTTCATTTTGGCAGTTTAACCCCTATTTCAAAATTTTTTAGCGCAATGGTCCTTTTCAACAATTTCCATCCAAATACCGTGAAATTTGACGGTGGAAGTTTTTTATTTATAAAGGCTTATTTGCACAAATGGTCCCGACTTTTGTAAAGAAAAATTTGCAGACAAAAAGTCCCTAATATTTTAGAAAGTGTTGAAAAGTCCCATAACCTTCTAATCCTAACACATATGACCCTAAACTTTTTGACAATTTTACCTTAACTTAAATAAATTAAAAATAACTCACAAACCTTTTAAAAATACAAATAAGTCCTAAATCTTTTTATTTTTTCTGATTTACTTAAAATAATAAAAAATGTGTCATCAAATCTCAAACTTTTTATTTTGTTCACCAAAATGATATTTAAAATGTGTTTGATTAAAATTAGATTTTTAGTAAAGTGATTGAAAAATTGTGGGACCATAAAATGTGTGGTTAAAATTAATTGTTGACTTTGACTTTAGCTTTTAACAAAATCAAAATTGAAAACAAAGCATTTCTTACAGAGTCTCTGTGATTTTGTCAAATTGGTGCATTAATTAACAAAAAAATTATACACATGATCAAAATTTGACCAATTTAAAATTTTAATTTATTTTCATATCAATTACTAGAGGTGGCAAAATGGGTCGACCCGGATAGCTGGTCTCTGCAAATTTGCCTGGCCGGTCGATAAAAGTTGATTCAATAAAATTAGGTCGATTTAGTCCCAGACAACTAGTTAATCGGTGGCTCGATAATTTTTTTTTTTTTGCCCAAGTCCCTACACCACACTTCAAACACCCCACCCCTGGCAGCCACATTTCACGGGAGGGGAGAGGGGTGGGGTGTTTGAAGTGTGGGGTAGGGACTTGGGCAAAAAAAAAATTATCGGACCAGCCCGGTGACTAGTTGTATCGGACTAAATTGACCTAATTTTTATTTAATCAATTTTTTATTAGACCAGCCCAGCCCAGAGACCGGGCTATCTGGGCTGGCCCATTTTACCACCTCTAGTAATTGATATGAAAAATAAATTAAAATTTTAAATTGGTCAAATTTTGATCATGAGTATAATTTTTTTGTTAATTAATAGACCACTGGACAAAATCTGTAGAGACTCTAAGAGCCCATTTGTTTTCAATTTTGATTTTGTTAAAAAGTTAAAGTCAAAGTCAACAATTAATTTTAACCACGCATTTATGGTCCCACAATTTTTCAATCACTTTTACTAAAATATCTGATTTTAATCAAACACATTTTAAATATCATTTTGGTGAACAAAATTAAAAGTTTTGGGACTTGATGACACACTTTTATTATTTTAAGTGTAAATCAGAAAAAAATAAAAGATTTAGGACTTATTTGTATTTTTAAAAAGGTTTGTGAGTTATTTTTAATTTATTTAAGTTAGGGGTAAAATTGTCAAAAAGTTTAGGGTCATATGTGTTAGGATTAGAAAGTTATGGGACTTTTCAACACTTTCTAAAATATTAGGGACTTTTGCTGCAAATTTTTCTTTACAAAAGTCAGGGACCTTTTGTGCAAATAAGCCTTTTATAAATAAAAAAAACTTCCACCGTCAAATTTCACGGTATTTGGATGGAAATTGTTGAAAAGGACCATTGTTGCCAAAAACATTTGAAATAGGGGTTAAACTGCCAAAAATGAAAAGATAGGTCCTCAACCCGCAGTAAGTGCAAAAGTCAGGGACCATTTGTGCAAATAAGCCAATTTTAAGTGGACCATAAAGGCACAAAGTAGGCACCACCCCTAAACCCTAATAGAAGAGTACAACCCTAATCAACGTGGCCCGGCCCCAATTAATATGCCCATATAATAGAGCACAATAGAATGTCTAATATTCGTCTTCCATAATGAGCTAATGTAATTATACATGTACTAAACTTAATTATTTAAGTAATTTTTTTCTTCTCAATTAAATTCTTTTTCGATATCTTAAACAATATTACATATCAAAATACACCCGAAAAAATAAAATAAAATAAAATATACTTTTGTTGATTAAAGACAATTTGATTATTTTAGCCACCATTTGATTTAAAAAGTCAACAATCATAAATGAAAAAAAAAAAATGAATTTGGCCCAAAAAACCACACCGAATAAGTTCTAAACGATGTTCAAGAACCCTAGATGTATTTGTGCTTGAATGGGCAAAATTTTTAAAAATAAATAAAATAGTAAAAAAGATAGAAAATGTACCGTGAAAATAAAACTGTATCCACGCTTGAGGACATTGAGTAGAAAAAGAGTTCTTCTCCACATCATCTTTATAAACTCATCAGACATATAAAGCTTTTCTCCGGCGAAATCGCTGTCGCCGGTGACCACCTTATAGCAGTTCAACCGCCGGAACTTGCACCGATCATACGCCGTCTGATCCATGGCGACAAGCAATAAGTGGTCCACCAATGACCTAGTTTCTTCTCCAACCCAAAAACCCTCAAGAAAAAGATCAAACATCGTTGGATATTCATCTGCATGTGGCTCTACATAAGCTTTATTAACAATGGCTATAATCACAGTCTTTCCCGCCATTGAAGCCTTCTCCAAAGCTATTTCCAGTTCGTCTTTCCCTATAGTCTGTAAAAGAAAATAAATTAAGACAATTTTTTTTATTTTTTTTATAAAGAAAATTGAGATACACATATATATGTATTTTCTTACAGAATTTGGTTCTGAGAGTGGGTGTTTCTTGAAGGAAAAAAAATGTTGGCCTGTTAAGGGACTCCAAGAACAGAGAATAATCACTGTTGCTAGTAATAGAGAGAGTATTGCAAGATTTGTTATGGAATTTTTGGAATAGTCCATGGTGTTCTGATTAATCTATCTAGTCCAGTTCTGATGAACACAAGAAATATTTTTTATAATCTGATCTTTGGGGTGGGGTGGGGTGGGGGGGGGTGGGGAAATTGAAAATGAGTAGGAGTTTCATGCATTAATGCACCTGAAATATTATATCACTTTCCAAATACTTATAGGCTGATCTTTTTTTTTTTTTTTTTTCAAATTGATAAATTTAAGGTATTTTAAATTCTCATATTATTATTTTAGACAAGGAAAAAAATTAGAGGTGTCCTCAACTTATATTTGAATGGAATTTAAAAATCCATGTAATTTTTGGTGTCCTCGTCTCAAATTTTAATAGATTCAATTAAAACTTAAGTGTTCTCAATTCAAATTTAAATCGATTCTTTAGAAATTTAGGTGTCTCCAATAATTAATGGATTTTTAAACATTTCATTAATTAGAATATTTAGCACCCGTTTGACAATTATTATAAACTAATTTATAAACCAATATTGGTTTATTTGAGTTGAAATTGTTGACTTTTCAAATCACTTTAATGTAAATTGACAAAATTGTTATTTTACTTTGAAATGACATTTTGTTATTTAAGGTAATATAGACATTTCATATTAAAATTAGTTTGAAAAAGTCGAAAATCTATCTTTGAAATAAACCATTTTTGGTTTATAATTCCAATCAAATGGGACTTTAAACAGATTTGCATGAATTTCGAGCCCATAAATATGAATACCAAATTCTTTAAGAATTATATCTCTACTACTCAAAATTTCAATCCAACACTTCTCATACGCATCTCTCCCTCTCGCATCCTTCCTCAATTTGTGCACCAAGATTTTGTAGTACTCTTATTCTTAATTTTCAATTGGAAATTTATTGAATTTTTTATTTATTATTTTATTAAATTTTTTTTTTACAAAACATCGTTTTTTAAATTTCATTCTTAATGTTTTATGACCATTCATTGAAAAATATAAATAGTCTATTGGTAAATATTAATTAGATAATTAGTCTAATACCACATAGTGCAATTAATTACCGGACTGTAAAATCAATATAGCACCAAAAATTCTTTTTTGAACTTGTAAAGATTTACACGTCAACTGCGACACGTGTAAAATAAATTTTTATTCAAGATGTTAAACAATTGATCTTAAAAGAGAATGGATCCTAAATATCAATTATCTAATATCGGATATGAAAAAGAAAATTTTATAAAAAAAATATAAATAGAAAGAAAGTGAAAATTAAACTTTATTTCAATTTTTTTTCAAGAAGCTTTGTTCTTTAGTCAGTTTTTTTAATTCAAAACCGTGAAGAGTTTTTACCTTTTTATATTTTAAGAATTTCTCTTTCCAAAATTATACTCAAAATATTTGTTTGTGTAGAACAGTCACCTTAACTATTTACAATAAAAACAATGTGAACTTATTATTTTTAATAAAAAAAAACTACAAATCTATGAAAATTCATAGAAATCTATAAGAATATATTGAAATCTATAATATAACATTATGTTGAAATCATATAAATTCTGTAGAATTCTATTCAAATTCATAAATATTAAGAAATTTTTTAAAATCTGAATTTGAGGACACCCTTTATACTAGAATTTTGCATTTCAAAATGTTGTGAGAAATATGAATATAAGTTTATAAACATTTCAAGAAATTGATTTGTAAATATTAAAAAATTAATTGCAATTAGAAAAATTAATAAAAAAAATACTTTTAGTTATTACTAACTTAGTAGTTAATCCAGAAATAATTGTCTTTTGATCTAGGAATTTAATAATGGAAAAGGAATGTGAATATAAGTAATAACCTGTGGCTTTTAATTTGCCACCTGTACTACCCCATTTTATTGAAATGTCTTATTTTAGAAAAAAAATTATGCATACTTTTCTTAGAGAAAAGTCAAAGAGAGGCCAGAAGTAACAAGACTAGACATGTGACCACCATAGACTTGACTTATAGATAATCTAACTTTGATTATTTATTGGGGGAAAAAAAGTGTCATTTGAGTGATTCTTCCAAAAATAGACTTGACTTGTAGATAATAAAACTTTGATTATTACTTATTGTGAAAAATGTGTCATTTGAGTCATTTTACTTAAAATGTATTCAAAAAAATTTGGAGCAAAATTGGATGAATTTGTGTGTCCTTTTTGGAATTATGGCTTTAACGAATGAGAACAACGTCGTCTATATATATGCAGTGTCGGAAGAGTGAACAAAAGTTTCAAGTTTAATTGAACCACAAAATCGACAAACTAATATTGAACCAAATCGTTTTGAAACGGGTTGATTTAAATTTCAACTGTTAAAAATCGTTTGAAACCATCCCAAACCAATTACCAAATTGAAAAAAAAAAATGCGCACACACACACACACACACTATGCGAGATGCTGAACCTCGAAGTGAAAATAGATAAAAATTCAACCCAACATAGTACCCACCACAATTCAAACAAAATCCCTCAATTCTACATCTTTTAATTCTAACCCTCCCTCCATTGCTATCCACCTTTTAGTTTTACTGAAGTTGGTTTTAGCTTAAATTTAATTTCAGTCGGTCAAATATATTTTTTATCCATACATTTCGTAAGACTTATAATTTACTACTCACTAAATATCCACACATTCCATAAAAACAACAATTTACAAACAATTAAAAGATAAGTTCAACACTGTCAAACATGCGCTTGATTATTGATTGTGTGGGATCTCTTTCTATTTCTTTCTCCATTGCATCGACCTTCTCTGCGCACATTCTTCATATGGCGACTAGATGATCTGTAACCGATGACAAATAATTTGCTCTTCTTTTTAATTTATTTTATAATGTTGTCTTGTCTTCCTTTCATATGATTCACAATGGCTAATAAGTGTCCAAAAGCAATTCATTTTAAATCTCTAAGCCAATATGTAATACTTGAACTCATTTTGGACACTACTGCAAGTTTTTCTTCAAACTCTTGAAAGTGTAATTTAGATGTCCGCGATCTATGCAAAACCTTTCTCATTTTATGTATGGTCTTATCTCAATTGTCCACCTTCCATTTCAATATCCAGCTGTCTCTACTCTTACTGAATTTTCAACAACCATATGACTCATAAGACAAATAAATAAGAATATTCGATAACACTAAAAATGTTTTTAGATCATATGACCTCAAACTGAGACTTTAATTTTTATGTTCAAACTGGATAGAGAATCCTTGTTTTGACATATGTATTATATTGTAATACCGTTTTAAATTGTTTGATTTGAAAATTGGTCAAAAACTATTTAAATCGAACTGCGTTTACCCTTAGTTTTGAGTGTTGGAAATTGGTTTAAATATGTCGAGAAATTAACTAAGTGTTAAAAACAATGAAAGTGACTTCGTGTCAACTTGGCCAAATATACAAGATCCGACCCAATCCGTTTAGACAAATTAGTTTGCCACTTCGACGCTTCGGAGAAACGGGGTTCGACCTGCCCGGTCAGGTCGTGGGGTTTGACCCGCCCGGTCAGGTCGCAGAGGTCGAATTCGCTTGGTCGTCAGCGGGGTCGAGGGGCGGCGCCCAAAAAAAAAATCAGAATTATCTCCATGTTTAAATGGTATATTTGACATCTCGAAACCAATATCGAATGAATAAAAAATTACGGAAAAGGACAATTTTGGGTCAAAGTTTTGACCATGCGATTGCATGGGTATTTCCACATGCGATCGCAATCTGCCTAAATTTTAAGCAGAACGATTTTTGGTCCTTCCATGCGATCGCATGGTTAAATTGGATCAAGTTCTAGTCTGAATTTTGTACCTTGCGATCGCAGCTTGGTAAAACCATGCGATCGCGACAGGTTCTGTGAATGTATATGTCCTTTTGAAGGATTACACGATTTGGTTCCATTTCTTTTCGTTTTCAACCGATCTCCAACATTAAAAAGGGCTTGTGGACGTCCATATTTACAGAGTATTGATACAGAAACTATATGCAAACACTAGGAACTCATATTTTATCATTCTTTAACCAAAATTATTGCATTTTAGTTGCATAAAATTCTTGTTTCCATTTCATTTCATCCGTTGAGTACAAAACCAATTTTGGTCATTTGACTTGAGTTTTTGAAGTCTTACAAAACTCAAGCGAAGTCGTTTGTATTTTGGAGTCAATTGCCAAAGACCGAAGGCATCTTTATGGGTAATATTGACTTAAGGACAAAGTGTGCTCACTTGCCTCGACTATTTCTTGATTTCCATTCGGTTCTTGTTTCTGCATTTTGGAGTCATTTACACAAATCCGCCAACATTGAGTTTATAAAACATTGAACTACTCTATTTAATTGGTTAATCTTTTGAAATAAACTCCAAATCTCTGTAAAGAATATCAGAGTTGTGCTCCAAAGTTATCAATGCAAACACACAAGATGGATTTTAAGACGAACAAAGGTGGCGATTAACAAGTTTGGTCGCGATGGCCGTAGAAAAAATTGACAGTTATGCTCAAGGCGATGGGCGGGCCCAAACACTTTGAAAAAGTTAGGCATTTATGGATAGTTGATCTTTCTTGATTTATAAAAGATGGATGGATAGATGTCGCTTGAGGATGTCCAAGATGATATGGAATTTAGTTCTATAAAGGAACGCTCAAAAAGTGCAAATAAAATTTTAAATCAATTAAGCATACGGATGATTTGGAGTTTATACAGAGATTTGAGTTACTTTACCTAATAAGTTTAACAGTTAAATACGATTTTCTAAGTGTCTATAGTCAATGAAATAAGTCAGATTGAAATACTTTTCAAAACTTATTATTATGGAAGGAAAATTGTAGGGGACATGAGGAATGGACACAAGTGATCATGTTGTGTGGTTGTCTTGTGTTCATATATCTATTGGGACTTGGGAGATATTATTGGTTCAATCCAAAACTCTTCTTAACAAGGTACCGAGTTACCGATTTTGACACGTTTAAATTTATTTTAAGAATATAAAGAAAAATTAAAGTATAGTTCGAAAACATCAAATATATCAAATTTTCAAGTGAGTCAAACCAAAATTTTCAAATTCCTCATAGCTCGATAACTTAAATAATTATTTATATTTATTTATTTGTATAAACATCCCAAAGGAAGCTATTATCAACAGGCTGATCTATTTTCTACATGTAGAGATGGGAGTAGACCGGACAGCCATGGGAAGCGAAGGAATTATTATCAACAGAGTTAACTGGTCTCTAATTTTTTATATCTACTCCACCATGAGAGTAGATCATTTCACTATTATCAAATTGAGATATCAAATTTGTCAAATCTCGAGTAGTTCAATGGCGTTGGCCACTTGCAATTCTCAATAAGGAAAGTCCCCTAGAAACCACGTGGACTACTCGCAGTTCTGCATGGCTAATAGAATGAGAGGTGGGGTTAATACTACTTATAATATTATACAATTACAGTAAATAGATTAAAATATTAAAATGTTCTGCAAAATAAAAAATAAAAAAATTGATAACTAAACTAATTAATAAATGGCAAGACAAAATATATGTGTCAGTGGCAGTAACAGTAGCAGTGGCAGTGGCACCAAACAAGAAGGTAGACAAAATATCTTTGTTAAAAGGGATTTTAGTGTAAAGGGTCTTTAACTTTTGTCATCTGTGCATTTTTTGTCTTTAACTTTTAATTTTTAACATAGACATCCCAAATTTGTGTCTTTAAATAGTCATTTTATATAGATTCCGTCAAATTATTCCGTTTTGTTCATTTTATTACAATGACAAATTTGACAAAAAAAAAAGGAAAAAAACGATAAATTACTTTTCATCTTTCCCCCACTTTCTCAACTCCATTAATCAACAAAAAATCTCAAAACCCCATACTCATTCCCCTTCGTGCTTCAACAACTATTCACTCCATTTTTTTGCGGACCCGCCCCCGGGAAAATTTAAATTTTATATTATAAAAAATCTAGTGGAAGTTCGATTTTGAAGTGTTTTTTTTTTCCACACTAGCAACTCGATCTTTAAACATCCTAGTTCCTCCCTACACACACACACACACAAATTTGGTGTCTTTTTAAGCTCCAATGCTTTATTTTATCTTGGGGATTTGCCAAACATAAGGTTTCTTGATTCCTTCAGCTATGCTCAAGAATTGTAACAGGACAAAGTTTGTTTCTTTAGCACATAACTATCTTTCGGGTGCGATCCCGTGTCAATCGGTAATTGTAGGAGTCTTCAGGGGATAGATTTGTCTTTTAATAGTCTCAATAGATTTGTGGCATTCCAGGATAGTGTACGTGGAACTTGTAATGGAAGATTGAAATTTTGATGTTTCAGGGAATGATTTGTATGGTGAAATATGCAGTGGCCTCAAGTATACCAATTGGAATATAATTGTAAATTTGAAGAGGCTTTTGGTCATTTGATTAACATATAACTCAATAGACATGAGTCATGACTACTGAATAGTTGTGAGTTCAATCACCATCACCTGCTGTCATGTACATATTTTCATTTTCTGCCGACGAATGGCGGAAAGCCGGCTAGTGGTGGTACGGTGGGAGTGGGGCTTGTGGAAGTGGGTTGTGGCAATGGTTGAGAATTGAGACCAATTCTTTTATTGCCTACAAAATCTTTGTTAAAAAAAAAATAACGAGACAAAAAATATAAAAAATAGAGAAAAATTTATAACTATCAAAACTTTCACTATATAAAAAGTGTTCTGATAAATCATATAGATTTCACTCACACAATTTCTCAAGTATCTCAAAAAAAAAAAAAAAAAAATCATAAGTTTTACCACACATATTAATTTATACTCTTTGTACAATCCACAAAGAGAACCAAAAAAAAACAAAAAAACAAAAAACAATTGGGATGCTAAGTTTACAATTTTTCTTTCAGAAACCCTTAAGTCACACCTACAAAAGAGAATAAATTACGTCAATTTATAGTTAACGTATAATCTAGATGTCTTCCAAGTTTCAACTGCCAAAGTATCCAATATTTGAAAATTTGTCCAATTTTAGCCACCAAATATAATATTATATTATATCATATCTTTTTCTTTTCAACAATTGGTGCATCTTTTGATTTTGGCAAGTTTTGAGAAAATATCCCAACAATCTCTACCATGATTTAAAAACGAGTCAAAACTCAATCATCTCTTCTGCAATTTCTTCATCTTGATACTTAAAAAATAGTAAACTTTGACAATCACAATTCTCAAAATAGAGAATTAATATACTCCACCATATAAGTATAATAACTTAGAATTAACGAATTCTAAGAATTTCAACGGCTTATGTCGAATAAATTTCTTTGAAATATTATGGTGCAACTCTCTTGCTTGACTTACTTGGAAGTTCATCAGTCATCGACATCAATTCTACCACACAACTTGCATTGATGTCAAGCTAATGCCAATGTGCAAACATGTGAACTCGCTGATAGTAACACGTCATGTAGCATATGCCACGAGGATGTAAATATTTACTCAAGCGACATCATCGTCTCCCATAAAGTGAGACATATTGTCTGTATCTGATGTCGAGCAGTTAGTCGATTCTGCTCCATCTTTTGGACAATTTTTTCTCACGTAGCCAGATTGTCCACAATTCCAACAAGATACATTTCTTTTCATAGAGTTATTAGTCATCCATTTTTCATCTTCAAGTAACAAGTTTTCATATGAAATATTACTTTCACCACTCAACCTTCTTTTTTTAGAAATTAATTTACTTGTAACTTCTTCAAAACTCACGGTTTCTTTCTCATACATCAAAATTAGTTTGATGTGTTTATAGGAGGATGGAAGAGACCAGATGGGTCTTAACGCTTTATCATCATCATCAAGTTTAACTCCAATAGCCTCCAGTTCATAAACGATCGTATTGAGAACACCTGGGTGGTCTGAAAATTTTGTACTTGTATTCATTCGCAGAGAATGAAACTGTTCTTTCAAATACAACCGATTTGAAAGACTCTTTGTTTGATACAACTGTTCAAGTTTTTCCCAAAGTTCATTTGCAGCAGATATTTTATGAATATTTGCAAGAACATTTTTTATTAAACATAGACGTATCGTACTTGTTGCTTTTAAATCTAAATATTCTTAAACCTCATTGCTCATACTGGATTTTTCAGTATCTTTGTCAGAAACAGGGGTTGGTTTTCCTTTCAAAACCTTGTACAGTCCAGATTGAATCAAAATATTATTGACTTGTACCTGCTACAAGCCAAAATTGATTCTTCCGTCAAATTTCTCTACATCATATTTGATAGACATATCTTTTCTGTGCGCCAACACTCTGAAACAACCTGATACTCTGATACCACTGTTGGGAATTGAGACCAATTCCTTTATTGCCCACAAGATCATTGTTCAGAAAAAAATAACGAGATAAAACATATAAAAGATAGATTAAGATTTATGAACTGTCAAAACTTTCATTATATGAAAAATTGTTACAATCATATAGATTTCACTCACCCAATTCTCCAAGTATCTTAAGAAAAATAATATCATAAGTTTTATCACACCCACTAATTTCTACTCTTTGTATAACCCACAAAGAGAACAAGAAAAAACAATTAGGATGCTAGACTTATAAATTTTCTTTTAAAAACCTTCAAGTCACATTTACAAAAGATAATAAACTACGTCAATTTATAGTTAACGTATGACCTAGATGTCTTCCAAGTTTCAACTGCCAACGTATCCAAGATTTGAAAACTTGTCTAATTTTAACCACCAAATATAAGATAATATAATATTATATTAAATCATATATTTTCCTTTTCAATAATTGGTGCATCTTTTGATTTTGACAAATTTTGAGAAAATATCCCAACAGCAATTGAGGGTAGGTTAATGGGGAATATGAAAGCAATTTAAGTGAAACTCAACTTCTCTAAACCTTTGCTCATTTGGCAAGTAAGGTACTCAACTTCTCTCGGACTTGGCTTTGCCAACATCTTTCTTTTTCTTGCTTGCTCCTATAATAAAATGAAATAAAATAAAGGTGAAACTCACGAGTGGAATTAGCGGAAAATGGGACAGAATTTGTTCAAAAAGACCATTTAGACACCTAAAAACATAAGCTGAGACGTTTTTGTTAAAAATTAAAGGTCAAAACCAAAAATTAAAAGGTTGCTGCATCAAAGACACTCTGTATTGAAAACAAGACTTTCCTCAACTGAAATATGACGTCGTTTAGCTTAATTTCGATATTATTACTTATAAATATTTTTACTTGTATGGGGGTAATGTTCTTTTAAAGATGTTTTTCGAAAAAAAAAAAGTTCCACACACAAAGCCGGTAGATAATGTCGAATGACTAGCAAGGGTTTTAGAAATTGTTATTTGGATTAAAACTATTTTTTTTGTTTAATTTTTTAAATAAATAATTTTATATTTTAGTAATTTAAATTAGACACTTAAGATATCGAAGGAAAATCTTTGAAGTAGTATTTGCCTCATTTTATGAAGATGGTTGCGAGCGTCATAAAAATGTTTTAATGTTATATACAACTTTCATAAAAAAATTGAAATATTAAATAAGAGCACTATATATCTATAATCTATAATATTAAATATAATTATTTTTTAAACAATTCTATTTTTACTATACTTAAATTATTTCAATAATATCATTATTTTTCTTTTGTCAATACATAATTAATTTTTTTAAACATTTGAACATTATTATCATTAATTATCATCAATGTGCATTTGACAAATTCATTTCACTTAGTAATGTTATTCACATAATCTTATGAATAGTTTTGTTCCAATTGATTTATTCAATGAATATTAAGATGTACAAAGGATAAATGGATGGTCATATTGCGTATAATTTAAAATGATTCAATTGATGTATTCAATGGATGTTGAGTTAAGATGAACAAAGGATAAATGGAGAGACTATAATTATTTACTTCATCAACTATTTAAATTGTTTTCACAAATAGGTTGTTATTTCACTCATCATATATTTTGTTTTTCTTCCTAACAATGTAGGAAAGTTTGATGTTTTGAGGCTCATTCTAATTGACAAAGAGGTAATACGTCTACTACGATAACTATTTATTTCGCATTTATATGAGACGTGACATAGTACTTGACTTTTTTTTATAGATATATAAAATATAAGCTATGTTATTCAATTATGCAATTGAAATGTTTGATCCTATTTTATAATCAACTTCTATTTTATTAATAGCTCTCAACTGAAATATGAAAAAAAAAAAAAAAACCCTCCATATCAAAGGTCGTTACCTCGGCTAATGAATTATTTTTCCTTCGATTGTTCTCGTGTTTCCAGGTATTATAAGGTTGGTAATCAAAGTAAAACCTTCATTCGTCATCAACGTTAAACCAAGTGAACGAACAACAAAGAAAATGAAATTGATTCTCCTAGATAGTGGTGAGTAAACATCATCCATAAAATTAACAAAATATTTTTTTTTTTTTTATCAAGAGAAAGTAGAGCTGAACTTTTACAATATTATTTACTCAACAACTTTGTTATTATACTTGTGTTATAATGAAATTATATTTGTGAAGAGATTTGACTGACAATGAAGGAAAGCTTATAGAAGACATTGTTCATGAAATAATTTATTTTCATTATTCAATCAAACTCTATGCTAAAATAATTCATCTATGGCACTTATAAAATATTTCAAAATAGTGTGTAACGCAAGTTCAACTATGACTAGTATATATAAAATGTCCATATAAGAATTTTTCAACAACAACTACTAATTCAAAGATTCACGATAAATGTATTCTCTTTCAAATAGACTATGAAGAAGGTTCGGATGAGTGTTTTGCCCATGTGGATATGGGGCAACAAGAGTTTTAAGAATTTAAAAAAAATAATAATTACGAGACGAACTATTTACTATTATGATAGATATAAAGAGGAAGTGTAGCAACAAAGCGCCAGATTTGAACATTGCTTGTACATGGCTCGATCAATTCATTCTCACAATCGTCATTTTTTCCACAAATATTTGCTAATATGGAAAGTCATTGTTAGACACTCTTACCAAAAAAACTAAAAGTTCTACCCTCGGTCTCTATCTATCCAAAGGATGGAAGGGTTGATGTCCTTGATATCCCCTCAAGCAATGAATTGGTTGAAGTCAATGGGCATTATATTCTCACGTCTTTCTTAATTTATGGTTTGATATTATGAAGATTTGGGAATAGAAAAACCACACTAGTTCATCGCAACCTCTGCGGCTAAGCTCAACTGCATTAACGATGTAGTAGGGAAGGTCATGTTGAAAAATAGCTCGACGCTAAGATAATTAGCACCAAAATATATTTATTTGCTACGTCTACTTGTTCCAATCAATCTAAAATAAGTAATTTAACTCTGATCTTATCATTCGACTTACTTGATGTTTTATGATTTTTAATCTATATATTGCTATATTTATGAAAAGAATCAATAATTAAAAACAATATGGACATATAAATTACTAAAATCACATAGTAAACATTTTGTAATGTTCTAAAGAAATAATTTGATAATATTATTTTTCAAAATAAAATCTAGAATGCATCAAACATTTGCGTGATGGCTACCTATAGAGTCATAACCTCCATGGATAAGATTCATAATATTTGAACAAATAATCAGACAGAGTCAAAACTCGAAAT
Source organism: Forsythia suspensa (assembly GCA_023638005.1). Lineage (NCBI taxonomy): Eukaryota > Viridiplantae > Streptophyta > Magnoliopsida > Lamiales > Oleaceae > Forsythia > Forsythia suspensa. The sequence goes on from CM042665.1 coordinate 11,360,466, forward strand.
TAGTAGTAGTAGAATTTAACTGTGAAAAAATTTTCAAATATAAAATATAATAATATTAAAAAAAAAATAAAATGTCATTTAAAAAATTATACATATCAGATTTCAGTAGAGGGCAAAGACACTTCAACCATAGAAAGATAATTCTTTTACAAAATCGTTGTTGCAATATCTCCCGTTTCAAAAAATGCACGACTTTAAAATTCACAGCGTGAATATAAATTTAAATGAACATCATTTAAAACGAATTAAACATTATGTTCTACAACTGCATCATTCCATACCGAAAACATTTAAAGGAACAAACATATTGTTGAAAATTGGTTTAAGAATTTGAAAAATTGACTAAATGTTTAAAACAACTAAAGTGACTTTGTGTCAACTTCGGCCAAAATATTCAGACCCGACCCAATCCGTTTAGGCAAATTAGTTTGCCGCTTCGGGGTGTCGAAACGAAAATCGACCTACCCGGTCAGTCGCGGGGGCTCGGGGGCAACGCCCCGGAAAGAGAATTCAAATTTCTCTGCATGTGTTGAAGGGTATATTAGACATCTCGAAACCAATATTGGATGAATGGGAAATAAAGGAAAATGACAAAATCGGGTCAATTTTTGACCATGCGATCGCATGAGTATTTTATCATGAGATCGCAACTTGCTGAATTTTTAAGCATAATGTTTGTTGGTCTTACCATGAGATCGCGAGAGACAAAGCCATTCGATCGCATAGTTAGCCTGGATTAACTTCTGTCTTCAAAAGTGTATCTTGCGATCGCAGCATATTAAAACTATGCGATCGCATGGGTCTAAGCGCGAATATGCATGTCTTTTTGAAGTGTTGCACTACTTGGCTTCACACCACTTCGTTCCCCAACTCCTCATCTTCTATAAAAATGACCCTCTGGACGTCCTATAATGTACATAATTGATATACAAACACATTCAAACTATATTTTCATTCCTTGAACCATAATTCTTGCATTTGTTGCATAAATTCTGGTTTTCTCAATTCATATTCATCTTTTGGAGTACAAAACTATTTCTGGTTCGTTGTACTTGTGTTTTGAAGTGCTACAAACACAAGTAGAAGTCGTTGTATCTTGGGAGTTGATGGCCATAAACCGTAGGCATCGTTGCGGGGCAAAATCGACTTAGGACAAAGTGTTTGACACTTGCATCGACTTTACATTTCATCTTTTTGATTTTCTTGTTTCTGCACTTCTTTGAAGTCACTTTACACAAAATCTACCAACACATATTACTATACACAAAAAGAAAAATATCCCTCACTAAAATTATATTTTCTCTATTTTTTGTATTACAAATATATTCTCTTTTGATTTCAATATTTTTGTCTATGAAAGATGGACGTTGGTGTGACAAAGAGCATTTTCTAAAGCTACAGGTTGTCATACTCGGATCAGTTTCAATAAGCTTTGGTTCTATATCTATCTATAAATGCTATTTTTTTTCTAGCTAAGCGATTTGTTGTGTTGAGCGATGCAGCTTAAAGCTATAACTCAAGCAAATCTAAAGTTCAAAATTCCCTACAGGTGAGACCGCTTGCCTTCCTCTTCGAACTGTCCTCTAAAACTCAGTTGATAGGGTGTGCAAGAAGAGATGTCCGATTGAAGCGCAATGATCTTGAAAAAGATAGACTAAAATTCTCTCGAAAGGCATGATTGTTTAGCTTAGAACTCCAACTCTAAACTACCTTACGTTTTAAGACGATTACTGCTTTTTTTTGAGATTGTAGTTTTATTGGTCAGAACATCAAACACCAATTTCGATAAAAATCTAATGTCATGAAATCAACAAGTTACATTTTTATTAGATTTTTCACCATTCTTTATCAGTGATTTTTTTTTTTTCTAATTTTCTCTTTCAAAACGAAATAGAACTTTAAAAGAATGCGTATTTGAGCCTACTCGGCCTACGTTAAAAGCGGTGGATGAACAATTAGATTTAGACGATGCTTAAATTAATTCAGGGTTAATTACACTAATGGTCCCCATTTTTTCAGGTTTGTAACGATTTCATCCCCTATTTTTTTTTTTAGCGGATATCATCATCATTCTTCCATTTATTCTCATGAGAGGGTCCCCAAATCACTATTTTTCACTATTCGACATTTCTATGACAATTTTACCCTTTGACTTAAATAAATTAAAATAATAGGAAAAAATACAATGAAAACATTGCAATTAGGCCCTTAATTTTTTCAAAAGTACAAATAAATCCTAAACTATTTTATTTTATACAGATAAGTGTTCTTCTCCAACAAAAAAAAAGAATCTATATTTTCCTCCCACCCCACCCCCCCCCCACCACCCCCACCATACTGCAAATTCTCCAAAAATTAACAATACAGAAAACCAAGATTCTTTAACCATTTCTAGTGTTCCTAGAAAAAGAAAAACACCCAACACCGTTGAATACCCTTTGAGATTTCCATCCGGTTCGATCTGGACCCGTGAATTCGTAATACATTTCTTGAAAAATCGTTGAAGGATTGTACATTAAGCGGAGTTGAACCCGTTTGGAACATACCCAAATACCTATCTCGACGCGAGAACTACGCGTACGGCCCTTGGCCGTTAACTATAGCCGCTTTAGCCTCTAATGGTTTGTGCTTCAAATATATTTGACTTGGATCTGTATTGGGGTTGAACTTGGCGTATAACCCGATAAAATCGGATCCCAACCAACACGGTCTCCGTCCGTCTGAGTTGACCAAAGTACTCCCGTGTGAGGATCGGATAATACAAGATTGCCATTGAAGAAGAGGCGTGTCGGGTCACCCATCTCGGTAAATGGGCCGTTATGGCGGACCATAGTTGTTCAAGACCGGATGTGGAGAACAACGAGATTGAGTGGTTTTTATTGACTCGGAGGAAACCAGTGAGTAGTTACCGATAGAATCATTGAGTAATGGTTGGAAAGAAGAAATTGACGAATTTGGAGTGGCCTTGAAACCTCTAAGATGCTCTTGTGGGACTGTGGAGGCATCAGTACTTGACCACCAAGTGTTTATGCAAAGAACAGAGAAGATGGTAAGCAGTGGGATCCGACTCAGTGAGTTGAAATGTAATCCAAGTGTATCCATATTGAATTATTGAATGATTAACACTCAATAAATGCCATGAAAATATGGGGTTGGGGGTTGGGTTGGGGTGGAAAAGATAGATTTTTTTTGTTGGAGAAGAACACCTATCTGTATAAAATAAAATAGTTTAGGATTTATTTGTACTTTTGAAAAAATTAAAAGCCTAATTGCAATGTTTTCATTGTATTTTTTTTCCTATTATTTTAATTTATTTAAGTCAAGGGTAAAATTGTCATAAAAATGTCGAATAGTGAAAAATAGTGATTTGGGGACCCTCCGTGAGTAATAAACCAAGAATGAGGATGATATCTCGCTAAAAAAAAAGAATGGGGATGAAATCGTTATAAACCCGAAAGAATGGGAACCATTAGTGTAATTAACCCATTAATTTATGTGATTAGCAAACTTTTAATAGTGAAATTTTGAATAATCATTTCCTATGACATTTCCAAGAGGGTAATTATATTCACAATACAATTTTTATTTTTTACACCACATTTTAATTGTAATGAAGGTCCATCAACATTTGATATTTTGATATTTGTGTCTCTAATTTTTTTTCGTCTCGTTTTTATTATCAACTTTCAATAATTTTCACATCTTGTCTTTGATGACGATTTTTGTTCAAATATTACATTAATGTGCATTGAAGCGAGGTGAAAATATTTTTTAAACTTTGTATTTGTTAATTATTTTGCTTATTTAAAAATATGAGGGCAAAAAAAATATTTGTATGCACTCTTAATTATTTTGTTGGATGTAAATCATTATCAACGACAAAAATAAGACGTCTAAATTAATAAGTTAATAATAAGAATGTGATAAAAAGTTAAGAACATAAATACAAAAATGAGCAATAGTTAGAAATTTTTATTACAATTAAAATATGGTGTAGTTAACAAATAATGTAGTGTGAATATAATTACCTTTTCCAAAATAGTTACGTATTTGATTGGACAGTCGAATGGCTTAAATTAATTTATGTGATTAGGAAGCTTTTAATAGTGAAATTTTGAATAGTCATTTCCTATGATATTTCCAAAATAGTTACGTATTTGATTGGACAGTCGAATGGCTTAATTGCCCCATTTGTCTTTTAAGATAAATAGTCATTTTCTGTGATATTTTCAAAATAGTCATGTAGACAGTAGACCCTAAAACAAAAATCCAAGCCGAGTAGGCCACCGAAGAAAATGGCACGATTCTGGAATTTTAAAAGAACCAAATGAGAGAACCAGATTACCATTATGATGCAAATTCTTTGGCCTTGGGTTGTCATCATTTAATGCAGTCACAGTGTTGAGGAAGCTTTGAAAGGGACACTGCAACTGAAAGAAAAGATTGACAAATCTGTTTTTATCAACATCTACATCATAAGTTTAATACCTAGTGGCAGGAGGAATATTTTAAAAATCGACTCAAGCGTCAGACCAAAAAAATGAAGAAAGAATCAAGAGTCAAAAGATCGAACTGAAAATTTTAAAAAATTATTTTTCATTTATTTTATCCATTTCGTGCATGGAATTTCGATGATCAGCTACAATTAATTATAAAAAGAAATGATTTTTATTTCTAGATTTCTCCTTTAAAATTGATCATATCGAGAATAGTTCAACGGGTTCCTCAAAATCGAGTTAATCGACATATTTTTGGGCGGATTTTCAATAGAGAATTTTTTTACATAATTAGCCCGACTTTGGGCCTGGCCCTCGGTTTCCATGGTTGAACTGACCATGCCAATTCCAATAATATTGGGTAGGAGTGAAAACCTAGCTCTCATCTAAAATCGATGTAATGAGAAATGATTATGGGAGCATGGAAAGGTTGTTGATTGTGGGAGGATATCCTACAACTATTGACACTTCAGGTGGGCAGAATATCCTGCCCACAAGAGGGCAGGAGATCAGCTCCCAATATCAAATATCTCAAAATTCTCCCTCCTCCCCTGCTTATTGTGTTAGTGTCGTTGATGTCTTCTGGGATAAATTTGCACCTAAAACAAAAGTGTGGGGATCTGAATCAAAAAAATAAAAAAAAAAAATTCATCGATGACTTAAGTGCTCTAAATGATATATTTTGGGGACTGCGTATAAAGTTTCCCTTAAAGGAATTCCTCTCGAGTCTGGATTGCAGGGAAAAAATAAGAGACCCCCAGCTTAGGTTCTTAGCCGAGCGGCCGAGCCATTGCGCGCTCTCTCCCCCCTTCACTCTTTGTAGTCGAATCACTCGAAAGGAACCCTAATTTTCTCCGTCCCCCTTTGCTACTCTCCATCTCGCACACTGTACAAATCCAAGCTTCTCGTCCCCGTTCGATCTCTCATAGAAGCAGGCAGTAGTGATAAATATAAAAATCAAACAAATATGTATAGAGATCGAGGGGGAGGAGGAGGCTCATTGAAGGGTGGGGAGATGTTGGATCGGAAGCGAATCAACGATACGTTGGACAAGCACTTGGAGAAGTCTTCCCCTTCTACATCTAGGAACAAGCCATCCTCTTCCTCCATACCCTCCACCTCGACCGGTGCCGGGAAGCATATGGACCACCGCGATGCCCGGGCGCCGTCAAACCTTACTACCAGCAAGAATAAGTGCTCCGATGGTGCGTAATTTTTTGGTTTGTTGGTTTTAGTGTTTTTTGGTTTGCAAATGTTTATGGGATAATGGTGAATTTTTGTTTTATCTTTTTTGCAATATGTGAAATTTTAGGTGATCTTAGTGAAATTTGTTGATATTGAGTTTTAGTGATTGAATATTTTTTGGTCTTAATTTTCGAAACATTAAAACTCAAAAGTGTTCCTGTTATTGTACAAATATCACGTAACGTATTGTGGTGACTTGAAGCTCTGGAATTGGCATATATGTATATATTTGTTTCGATCAAACAGGAGCACGAGACTGTGATTCTGATGTTTGCTTACTTTGCAGAGGAATCTGAAACAGACAGTGAAGAGTCTGATGTTAGTGGTTCTGATGGAGATGATACATCGTGGATTTCGTGGTTTTGCAACTTGCGGGGAAATGAGTTCTTTTGTGAAGTTGATGATGAATATATTCAAGATGATTTTAACCTTTGCGGGTTGAGCAGTCAAGTCCCATATTATGATTATGCACTTGATTTAATTCTGGACGTTGAATCATCTCATGGTAACAATTTTAGTTTAGAGTAATTTTTGTTTTCCAATGTAACAGATATTGCTCGAGTTTAATAGTTCTTTCATGGTTATGGTTATATTTTGATATTTGTTAAATCTATATGCCCTGACTTGCAGCATTCAATACCAAGGTCTACTTTGATTTTTCTTGTTTCTCTTGAAACAGAGAAGGGTCAAAGGTTATCCTTTTTATTTCAAACATGAGAATTGAAACTCTGGAAACCTAGGGGATCATAACTAGACCAGCTGTAAATGCTTGGGCTAACAATGTGAATGTTTGATTTTACTCTGTCCTTTTCTGCTTCTGTAGCGAAAATAGTTTTATATTAAATGTCCATTGTTTAGTTACCTACTATATTCTGTATTGAGTACCAATCCTTTTATGTTTAAAGTAGGTCTGGCTGGACTTGTTTGGAGAGGTGGGGAACAAATGAAATTGAAGAGAAAGACGTTGTTTCTAGTTTAGTCTGGAAGTCATGATTGAATTAAAGAGAAAACAGGGAGTTGATAACTAAAATTATTATGTTATAACTTATAATGTATCGAGCAATTCTTCCGGGTAGCACTTCAATGCCAAATTCGAAGACGCTTAGCGAGACCAGCCTTGGGCTAAACAAAAAGGGTCCTGGCTTTAGTAAGGTTAAGGTTACAAGTCGAATCCAATTTTCGGGCTGAACCTTGGGAAAAACTTTCTTCCTAGAATCTCAGTCCCTCCGCTCTGAGAAGGAATTCTAGCTAGTCTTCCTTGTGCACCGAGGAAAGGATTTCTAGCTAGTTTTCCATGGGTTGCAATTCCCATTTTTTATCTATCTTTTTTTTTTTCTTTTTCCCATTTTGCCTTTTGGTTTGGATTGCTTTTTACCTTTTTTTATTTTTGAAGAGAGAGGAATGAAGGAGAGGGAGGGGGAGTTGAGAAGGCTCAGTGCTGTTAGGTACCTTGGGTTGTCAAGGAAAGCTGGTCTTAACTTCTAGTCTAAATAGCAAAGAGCTGCTTTCAGGCCTTTAGATCAGTCTAACTGAAGTTGAGATCGGCAATCGATTAATGAATTTCACTATACCCTTTTAAGCATTATATTTTCATGTGAATTTTACCTGAAAAAGTTACCTTTCATCTGGTGTTCTCCAGTAGTATGATCATTATACAAGGATTAAAGAAAATGTTATATTGGTTTTCGTAACCTCTAACCATGTTATATAGAAGTTTGTGATAAATAATCAGTTTAGTACTTTGTTAAAACTAATGTTATTAAAACCGGCCCACCTGGCCGGTTCGACCGGTGAAACCTGGAGCCGGGCTGGTTAAGCGGAAAAGCCTTTCTTGAAACCCCCCCGATCTGTTCGGTTTTGAAGAAACCGCTAAACCGTTCTAGGTTTCACCGGTTTTGAACGAAAAATTGTAAAACAAAAAATCCTTATTTCTATAATTAATTTCCGCCGACTTGTCCAGTTTTGAGGAACTGTTATTAACATAATTATATTATGTAATTGGACTTAGTAGCACTTTGTTTTGTTGATTGAATATGGTTAGTTTTGCTAATTGTATGTTTTGAGTGGCTAATGCAATTTTTGTGATATCAAATAACTTTTTTTTTTCATTTTTTAAAAATCTCCGGGTCGATCCTTGACCCTTTTCTTTTTCTGGGTCGATGTTAGGTCGGTTTCTAAAACATTGGTTAAAACTGATTCTTGGAGATGGTTGGTTTTAGTTTACAAAGAAAGGGAAACATGATTTTTTTTATGGAAATAATTTTATTTGATAACGACTTGAGACTGTATGGAGGCCCTCAAGTAAAATTATAATTCAGTGTAGTTAATTGTCTAGCTTTGTAAGCCGGTGAGGAATTTTGCTCAACATGTTATGAATAATTAGAAATTGACCATCTAGCGTGCATGTAGATAACTTTCAGCGACATGATAATCAGTCTGTAATACTATGTTACAATGCAAACATCATTTAGATTGTTTTCTATACCCACTAGCTTGGTGGTTTTTGAAGTTTAGGTCTTTCTGATAGAATATTAGAGTAGTTCATTTTCAATTGCAGGGTATATAGCATAGGCAGGCAAATAGAATTACCTTTTTGGCAAATGAATCATTTCTCCACTTGGCCTCAACATTGTACTGTAAAGCTTGATTGTGATTTATGTGGAGCAATTGTGACATTTTGATGGTTTTTGAACAAAAGTCCAAATTTTCGTCTGTCTCAACTTCCACCCACCACCTATGTTTCTTAGAATGAGAGCTCTGGGAACCATCTATTTAATGAGTAAACAAATTATAAAAGATAGTTGAACAGAGTCAGAGCTGAAGTAGTGAAATTCAATTGGGGCGGTGCAAAGCCATATTAAATGAAAACTACTGCCACTACCCTCTGATGCAATCTTTTGAAATATTCCCATGCTGGTTTTAAGTCAGATCTGACTACTAATTTGATACCCTGTCATCTTTATGAGAAATTTCACCCTTTGATCATGAGTATACCTTAAGACTTTTTATGTAGGATCACCTCAATGAAAGTCAGAAGCCTTTTGCTTTAGAGATATGCAAGCTTTACCACCACATGTAAGTTATTACTTCCTGCATTCTCTTATTGATGACTAATAATGCCATGAGAAACCAACTGTCAGCTTTCTTTAAATAGAGCAAAAGTTTTCATGTAAAAAACAAAGGATTGATTTCAAAAATCTTGTATCGTCCTTTGCTCTCTGTACTTATTTAATCTTTTAGAATTGTGTAGAGAAGAAATTGCGTTGCTGGAAAGTTCATACACAGAGAGCATATTTATAGAGGATTTTGGTTATACGAGGTTACCTTATTCAAGTAATGAGAACAATTTTGTTTTGGCACCTTGGAAAACTTGCAATGATAAGCATTTTATGAAAGTACCTGTTCAATTCAACACATTTATCGAAATTAGTCGTTTTCAATTGCGGTGCCAGGAAGCTCACCAGTAATGTAGGCATCCAGTTAGGCTTTAGATGGTTTGAACACACGCAAAGAACCTGGTGGATTCTGATTGCTTATAGTAACGGAACTAATGGTAAACCTAAACAGAGAGGCTGACCTAAAATCACATGGGGTGAGATAATTATAAAGGACTAAAACCTTTGTAGTTTAACATTTGAGGTGGTCTTGATCACTTTGAAGATGATCCTTCATATGTCAGAGTGTAAAAGAAGGATCTATGTAGCCAGCCCCATATAAGTACAGAACAAAACTCCTTTGAGTCATCTATGACTGTATTTGTGCTGGGCTACTGGAGGTGCGTCGTGACATAATTTTCAGTGCTACATCAATTCTAATTTTTTTGCCCAACCTGAAATTTTGTGAATAACAGTAGTATTAGGAAGGAGACAGCAGTTACAACTAATCCCGGGAATCAGGATCATCCCCATAACTGCACCGTCAATCAACCACAGATCATCTCAATAATTGCAGCACCAATCAGCCACATAATCATCCTCATAACTGTAGCATCTATTTCCAGATCAGCCCCCTGGCTCTGTGTTTTCACATCGAGAATTATTTGCTGATGAAGAGATGTCAAAGGGGTTCTTATTTCCCAAACAGATACTCTACATCTACATATAAATGCTGGTTTATCAAGAATACACAAGCAGGAAACACACAAGCATCTTCATAATGGCAGCATCCAATCCCATGAAATCAACCGCAAAAAATCTCAATTACTGCATAAATTATCAGCTGACCTTGATCATATCGTGTAATTGTAGATTCAATTTATTTCACTATGTAATAATGCAACCTGTACAAAATCTGTATGTGTGTGTGTGTATTCAATTGTGAATAATAGATATGGTAAGTAAACATACAAAATATCTGCCTTTATAAATAGTACGGTATCATCTGTGGCTGAAAGCTTTTAGAAAGGTCCCAATTATCATGGGCTCAGGTTTAACTAATACTTCCATTTATGGACTGCTCTGTAATGAATGTTTCTAAGTTAGGGGCATTCTTACCTCTGTTATCTGTTGTAACTTCCATGATACCATTCTCCCTTATGCCGAATTATTTTTCAATATTTCAAAATAAAACTGCAACCTCACTGAGGTTGCAGTTTACTTTTGGTTGTTCTTTCCTTTTCCCTTGCCTTGTTAATTGCTGCAATTTATTTGTTGCAATAGCTGCTTCCCTTTTTCCCCTTTTCTCCTTTTTCTGAGTTGTATGATGCTGGTAATAATGTTTTCTCATTTATGGGCATGAATAGGTGATGTGTTTACTGAGGAACAAAATGAGTTGGTTGAATCGGCGGCAGAGATGCTCTATGGTCTAATTCACGTCCGATACATTTTGACAAGCAAGGGAATGGCTGCAATGGTAACATTGTTAATCAGTTGTATTTGTTGTTGGCTTTCTCTCCATTTATTATGAGTTATATAACTTGTTGAGATGCAAATTTTACAGTTAGAGAAGTACAAAAACTATGACTTTGGAAGATGCCCAAGAGTTTACTGCTGTGGACAGCCTTGCCTTCCGGTTGGTCAATCAGACATTCAACATTCAAGTACAGTGAAGATATACTGTCCCAAGTGTGAAGATATTTACTACCCTCGATCCAAGTACCAAGGCAGTATCCTACATTATACTATCTTTTTAAGGCTTCTGCCCATTTTTTGTTTTGCGTTCTTATCTAAGTTGGGGTGCACGTGTCTCTCTCTCACACATACACACACAAAAGCACTTTTGTATGCATTTACCGAATTACATACCCGACTCTTGTTGAGAATCATAACCACCATGATTCAAATGCTACCAGACTATGCAACAGAAACTACTACTAATCCCTCCTTTGGTACTAAAAGCCTAGCTCCCATTAAGTACCCTTCTCTTCTTGAAATCAACAGGTTCCAATGTCTCCGATTATGCTGACCAAATAAATATCTAACCAACATTTTGGTTCTGAATTCTTGTTTGGCTTTTTAAACGAAAAAGAAAAGATTTCTTCTATCCATGATTATCGAAATTTCTTGCAGCTCTCGATCTTATAATACTCTACTTTTTGATCCTAAATCCTAATAGGATGGAAAAAGCAGCCAAGAAAGATACCCACACAACTACTAGATTGTCATAATTTATCCTAGGAACTCAATTAGGCAACTGACTTTGAATTCATGTATGACAAGTTGTTTTTGACAGCCAGACGTGTGCATTGAAGCATAAAGGGTGTGGTCTAGTTCGATAATATCCACCATTACCAATGGGTTCAAGCCATTTTGCAGCGTGAACTTTTGTGGAAACCATTTCTTTAACTGACAAAGATATCGATGGAGCTTATTTCGGTACGACATTCCCTCATCTCTTCTTGATGACATATGGACACCTCAAGCCACAAAAGCCAACACAAAGTTACACGCAAAGAGTTTTTGGCTTCAAGCTTCACAAGCCTTGACCGGAGGAGTTCCAGTCGGTTGAATTGGGATCAAATTTCTGCCCCTGAGTGGTTCTCATCTGGCTTCGATGATGTACAAGTTCTAAAGGGGTTACAAGCCGGTCGTGACAAGCCAGGTAAACAAAGAGAGATGAATGTGAGGAAATTGAATGATTAATGAGGTACACTGTTGAAAATTAGTCGTTTAAGCTTTTTCGTAAATTCAACATTTGTAATTTTTATTTCATTTCGAGGTTTGTAACTGTTTGATATGCATTTTTTTTCTTTCATTGTTGCCTTTGCGTGTCCATAATCTACTGGAACTATATTTTCCTATGGAGCAGCCATGCAGGACTATTTCCAAACGCAATCCTGCATGAAGCTGTTAGTTAAAGTTTACATAGCAGAATTGATGCTGACAAAAAAAAAAAAAAAAACGGAAAATGAGTTACCACATCGTTCAATTGCTTTGAAAAATTGTACTTCCCATTGGGCCAAATCTTTTGGGTTTGCACGTGGTTATCTATCTTATTCCTATTTGATCTTGCGAAAAGAGAAGTTCACGGAAAAAAATTGTTAAAAAGAAATTTTAAGAATAGATAAAAGATTAATTATATTGTAGCACCACACATTTTTATTTGATGAAGCACTTCAATTTTTGTTTATTGTAGTAGTTATGTATTTAGTTTTTGTATTGCGTTTTTATCTTCAATTTTTTATTGATTAGCACATCTTTTGTTCGGTTTTCGTCCAACAAATTTGTTGGTAGGGCGTAAAATGATTTATTTGTCCATTATATTTTTTAAAAAACAATAAATACAAAAATGTGAGGAAATGTTTGTCTTAATTTCAAAATATGCAAACAGAATGTTTAGATACTAACTAATATTAAGGATGAGATGTGTTAATTAATAAAAGTTGAGGATAAGAATTTGATAGAAAAAAATAAAAAACATAAATGTTAGTTATAATGAACAAAGATTGAAAATTTTAAATATAATTAAAATGTGGCGCAATGGAATTATACATGACCTCCAAAGATAATTACAACCATTTGGTCCCTATTAAAATCTACATTGAATTTTTTACAAACTGATGAATGTAAACAAATAACAAGCTCTTTCATTAAAACAGACTGAATATATGTATGCCTAATTTATGCTGACTGGTTAGTAATATGGCAATCCATATAAAAATCCTTAAGTAGGTTTTTAGGGACAATTTTCTTATTGGGTTAAGTCATAAGTGTCAACTTTATATCGCCAACGCCAAGCTATTTGAAGACACGTTTTGAGATTTTAACCATTTTGTGATGTGATCGAGCCAAGCTTGTTACATAAAGTCTTGTATCCGAACGTGGGAATTTAGCACAAATACTGCAAAATTGGTCTTCATCGTTTGTTTCTTGGTGCGGACACTTTTAATCTTATGTGTTTTAGTGCATAATTTTTTTTTTTTAATGGAAAAGATCAATATATCTTTAATTTTAATTTTAAAAAATTGTAGTTGGATCTTTGACTGTTAGAAAAAGTAAAAATAAGTTTTGAAGATTTATTTAATAATATTTATTTAGCGTATTAAATGTATCATTATAGACATGTCAACTAGAAGGAAAAAAATTACATTATTGCTTTGTGATGTGAAAAAATTAAATAAAAAATAAGATAAAAATAACAAAATGATGTACTAACATAAATGCTGATAAAAATTAATTTATGAATCGTGTGTTCTTTATTTTTTTTATTATCGAATCATAAGAAAGCGATAAATTAATATGAAAAATACAATGAGGATCAAGTTGTGACACAATGTTTTTTTTTCTTTCCTTTTGTTATAACTATAAAATAAACATTTAATTTTTAAATAGTGTAATTACTTGATAAAAAAAATAATTATTTTCTTTAAAACATTAGTTAATTAATTATAGTTTAAATTTAAATCATTTCATAATAATTCGTATAATATAAAATACACTTTTAATATATTATCAATTTGGTCAATAAAGTCTGAATTCAAAAAAAAAAAAAAAAAAAAAAAAAAAATCATTAGTTTCCTTTACTTTTTATAAAAAATAAAAGTATATGACTCATTTACACATTTTGCAAATGTTAGAGACCCAATTATTTTTTCTAATTAAAATTATGGGCATATTGGTATTTTTAATAAAAAGAGGACCAAGTGCACATCAAAACATATATGTTAGAGATAGAGGTGGAAATGGATAGACCGAGCCTCAAAAAAGGTAAAAACTTAATTGTTGAGAGCCATCGGGTATATAACAGGAGTTAAACTCGTGGTTAAAAAAAAAAAGAACAATAAAATAAATAAATATCGTTCTTTTTTTTTTTTCCTTCATAAAAATAGAACTTTGCAAAATGTATGAAACTAGTATTGATCAACTCGAAATTTGGGTGAAGTAATTGTTGAAAACTTACTTTGAAGAGAGAGAGTGAAACACAAATGCCAAAAAACTACTTTAACTTTAACTTGAAGAACACAAAAGAGAATAATAAATATGGGACTTGAATCGCGTAGAACATTATTCTAAAAGCGATATTTGAACCATCTCTTAAAGAATAAGATGCTAAAAGGTTTTCACTTGAATAGTTTTAACGAATTTCAAACTTCAAATCGGATTGCACTAGCATTAATGAAATTCGAAAAAAGAACTATGAAAGTTTGGAAAATCTGAGATTTATGAAATAAATTTGATGTTTAAACACTTTGATATTGTTTGGAGATGATTTATTGTGTTTGTTTTCATCAAATTCAACTTGATTTTGTAGTGTAAAGACATCCAAAACCAAAGGATACATCACTTGGGTTGAAAATGCACCTTTTGGTGCCTCAACTTTTGATTTCTTGTATGTCAGGCCCATTTTTTTTTTTCATTATGTCCACAATTCCCGTAATATGTTTTGAACAATATTTCTATGTTTTGAACAATATTTCTAACAATTTCCTACTTGTTCAAAATATATTAAACTCGGATTTTAAAACGGTATTCACACCTAAAATAAGGTATCTTTCGATTTGAACCTTATATAGTGTAAACATTGCAAAATAATATCGAAATCCCAAGTAGCCTTAGTTTTGAACCCGTTATTCCTTGTGATAATACTGGCAATGTCACATACATGAATAGTCTCATTCATTTTGTTCCGCACAAGTTTTCTTAGTGTGTTCGTAGCCATGCACTAACCGGTTTCATGAACTTTTCAAAAATTAACTCCAAACTTTCTTTAAAGTGGCACAACTTTAAATTTCATATAAGTGAAATTCTTACAGTGTCTTTGTTATAATGAAGACATTTGTATTACGTACTGAATTTCATTAAAAATTTATAACTCAACCTCCAACTATAACATCAGCACTTACATCATTAGGATATAATTTGATTTATTTAAGTACTGATAATTATTCACTTATCGAATAACTTGTTGTTATCCTTTGAATTATGAATTACTCATTTCGTAATGACAAATAGGGTTGTCGTTATTGGTGAATTTAATTTAGGAGTTTCAACATCATCCTACTTGATGTTGATCTTACTAACTCTTTAGTAAATGACTTTGTAAATGGATCGGCTAAATTCTCACTCGATCTCACGATTGTAAGAGAAAAATTATTCAACTTTTGATTAATTTTCTTATATAATCATGTTTAATACTCATATGTCTAGAATTTTCATTATAAATATCACTATATGCTCTAGTTAATGCGACTTGATTATCACATGGTATTTAGATAGAAGATTTAATCTTTGTATCCAGTGGAACTTCATATAAAAAATCTCGAAGCCACTCACTTTTTTTTTGTTTTTCGCTAATGCAACAAACTCTAATTTCATAGTTGAGTGTGTTATACAAGTTTGTTTCTTAGATCTTCAAAAAATGCACATCCTTCAAGAGTATATACCCAACTTGAAATAAACTTGCTTTCACCCACATTTGATATCCAACTAGCGTCGGTAAATCCTTCTAAAATAGCCGAAAACTTAGAATATTGGAGTCCAAGGTTTTTGTTTCTTTAAATAACCAAGAACCCTACCAATAATTTTCCAATGTTAGGTACTTAGGTTATTTGTAAAGCTACTAAGTTTATTTTTTGAAAATACAATGTCCAGTCTTGTACATTGTACCGCGTACATTAGACTATCAACTGCACTTGCGTATTCAAATTGTGCGATAGCCTTTCCATCATTCTTCACAAGTTTGAAACTAGGATCAAACAGGGTGTTTGCCTCTATTATGTTCAAATGTTTAAATTTATTTATCAAATTCTCAATATAATGTGATTGTATTAAGGTATAAGCCCCATTATTCTTAATAACTTTGATACCTAATATGTTATCTACTTGATCAAGATCTTTCATTTTGAATGTGGAAAATATAAACCTCTTCATTTCTATAACACAATTATACGATTACTTATAATCAACATATCGTTTTCATACAAGCAAACAAAAACAACATATCTATCACAAGTTTTAGTATACAAACGTTTATCTGCCATGTTGTGCACAAAACCAAAGATAAGATATATCAAATTTTTCATACTATTTTTTAGGTGCTTGTTTTAAACTATATAAAGATCTAACTAATTTACATATTTTATGTTCATTACCGGTAGTATAAAACCTTTCGATTGTTCCATTTAAACATCTTTATCCAAATCTCCATTTAAAAATGTAGTTTTACGTCCATTTGATGAACACATAAATTATGAATAGAAACTAATGCAAATAGAATCATGATAGTTGTAATTCTAGCTACATTTGCATAAGTGTTAAAATAGTCTATTCCTTCCATTTTTTCGATAGCCTTTTGCAACTAATCTTGTTTTAAAAATTTGGATTGAACTATCGGTATTATATTTCTTTGAAATACCCACTTACAATCGATAGGTTTTGAACTTTTGGTAAATTGACAATTTTCAAGTATTGTTTGAAATTATAGAATCCATCTCATCACTTATAGCATCTTTTCAAAAAATATTATCTATAGAAGCTATAGTCGCTTTTTATGTTTTAGGATCACTTTCGACTTGAAGAACAAATGGAATTGTTCTTACTACGCCTTTCTTGTTTGTTTCTACCAAAATTTAGAGTGATTCGTTGAGAATCTATCTCATCCGGTCCTAATACATTTTTTACGGACTTTTTTACTTTTTCAAGGTTCATTAGACCTAATAACATCTTTAAAAGAGGTTTCTAATGGTTCTCTAGAAATTAGAATCTCTGTTTGAGGTTCAATTGGAGTTTGAGAAATTACATCCATACTTAATGAATTCTCAAAGAACTCCACGTTATGAGATTCTACAAAAATATTGGATTTTAGGTTAAGTAACATATATGCTTTGTTATTTAAAGCATATCTTACAAAGGCACGCTTGATGCTCTGATGCTCTAGGACCGGTGTTCTTATAATATGCAAGACATTCCCATACTTCAAGATATTCAATGTTTGATTTTTCCCTTTCCACAATTCATAAAGAAAACCATTCAATTTGTTACAAGGAATTCTATTGCAAATATGACAAGCAACAAGAAAAGCTTCACCCCAAAAATTGTAAGATAATTTAGCATGCAATAATATAGCATTAACCATTTCAACCAAAGTCCTATTCTTTCTTTCTGCTAAACCATTTTGTTCAAGAGTTCTAGGATCACTACATTGATGTATTATGTCATGTTCTTCACAAAAGATATTAAATTTATTAGAGAAATATTTTCCATCTAGGTTTTGAACATTTTAAACATATTAATTGCCTCATTTTTATATTTCATTAAGTAAACATGACAAAACCTAGAAAAATCATCTATAAAAGTTATGAAGTATTTATTACCCCATCTAGTTAACATGCATTTAATTCGCAAATATCTTAATGAATTAGTCTAAGTAGACTAGATGATCTATAAACACTGTTAAAAGGTTTCTTAACTATTTTTTTTAACACATAATTCACATTTACCATGCTTGTCTAATTCACAAGAAATCATGCCAATTTTTATCATTCCTTAAAGTAGAATAGCCTATATGACCTAATCTATTATATCATAATTTAGAAGAAACAAGTATTACAAAGATTGATCATTTCCTTAGTAGAATAGCATTTTCCAAAAAAATCTCATTAGAAGATAGTACAAGTTTTTCAGATTCAAATACAGACTTGACTCCTGATTTTTCTAAGAGATCATCACTAATGAGGTTCCTATTCATATCCGGAACATGTAGTACATTTGATAAAATTATCTTCTTTCCGGATGTGAAATACAATTCAATATTCTCTTTGCGAACGACGCTTGAACGATATTCGTTTCCTATTTGGATTTGTTGTCCATCACCGATCTTTCGATAAATATTGAAGAGATACTTATCATAGAAAACATGGAATGGTAGCACATGTATCATACCATCATCTTGAAACTTTTCTTTGACATCATTGATTTCACTCACATTAGAAATAATGTCTTCGGTGTCAATTGACTTCACTTTGTCCTCGGTTTTGCTTTATTTTCAATGCCATCAATCTTTTGCAAAATGACTGGGTTTTCCACACACAAAGAAATCTCCTTTGGGCTTATTTTTGAACTTGTTATTGTCTTTGTTGGAAGATTTCATCTTGAATGATTTGTTAGTGTTCTCAACGGCATTGGCTTTTGAATTGCCAATATGAGAATTTTCATTCATATCTCTTGCCCTCGATTCCTCCTCAATTCGGAGATGTTTTTGAACTTGTTCCAATAAAAAGTCTTCAGAATTATGGAGAATTTTCTTCCTATATCATCTTCAAGTCATTGGTAATTTGACAATAATAGCCCCAACTTGGAAGGATTCGAAAAGTTCAATTTTCACAACTTTTATCTTGTTGACAATTACTTGCAACTCATGCACTTGTTGTAATATCAATATGTTATCAAGAAATTTGAATCAAAATTCTTAGAAATTAAAAGTTTCTTGGTACCTTCTCATTGGCTTTGTATTTTTTTTCAAATGTTTTCCAAATTTCTCTTGTCGAAATTGTATTTGTGTAGAGATCATATAGACGATCCGAAAGAGCATTTAAAACATGTCCTCTACAAATCAACTCATCCTATTGACACTTCTTCCGTTCTGCCTTTATTGCATCTGAATCTGTGTCTACCGGATTTGGAAATGCCGCCAAATTTGGATAAAGAACATAGAGATTTTTAAAGCACCGAGAAAAAACTTCAACTTGTCTTGCCAACAAGTGAAGTTTATTCCATCGAACAGGTCGAGCCTCACCAAGTTTTGATTTATTATTTTGATTGTAGCCATGGTGGTTTCATTATCAGATGCCATGGTTATGCTTTTAAATTGTTGAAAACTTACTTTGAAGAGGAAAATAAAACACAAACGCCAACAAACTGCTACAACTTTAACTTGAAGAACAAAAAAGAGAATAATAAACACAAGAGCTGAAGCGCGTAGAACGCTGTCTTAAAAACGATATTTGAACAATCTCTTAAAGAATGAGATGCTAAAGGGTATTCACTCAAATAACTTTAGCAGATTTTAAACTTCAAACCGGATTACATTAGCACTAATGAAATCCAGAAAAATGAACTAAGAAGGTTTAGAAAATATGAAATGAATTTGATATTTAAACACTTTGATATTGTTTGGAAATGATTTATTGTATTTATTTTCATCAAAGTCAACTTATACTTATAGTGTAAAGACACTCAAAATAGAGGGACATATCACTTGGGTCAAAGAGGCATCAACTGCTGATTTTCTGTATGCTACGACTAGACCGCATCCAAGTTAATATGTAAAAGTTGCGGTTAATCGTGGTATGCTTACTGCAGTTGACCGCGGTAGATGATTATTATTATTATTATTATTATTTTGCATTATGTACAATAATTTTCGCAATATATTTTGAATAATATTTCTATCAGCAATTGATTCTTTGGCTCTTTATCGAATTTTAAGTTAGATATTTTGTCTCGTATTTGGATAGCTTTTGACCTAGTTTTTGATTTAGGATTAGACAAGTTATTTGTAATTTGGTCCTTATAATTTGTTGATGTAAACTCTTCGTTTTGACATACGAATTGTTATAATAAAAAATGAAGTTTAGAAAACTGAAATTTGGATAATCAGTTATCCAGTATTCAATGTGTTGATTGATTGTAGTTGATTAGGAATGAAGCTATCTTACAAAATATCACCTGATAAGACAAATTTCAAAATAATGGATGATGCTACATGTCTTATTCATTGCTTAATATTTGGGGCATTTGTCAAATCAATTAACCATAATTCAATCACACATTTCCAACTTTACCATATAAAATTTAACCTGCTCCATTAAAAAGGAAATCAAAAGACAAGTGGATCCATTCACAATTGCCATCCCTTTCCCAGACAATAATGCTATTTAGAGTCTATATAGCAATTATATAGTATTAATTAATATGTTGTTTTAAATATAATGTTGAAAATTTAATATCACATATAAATTAATATCATATAATCGCTTATATAAACTCATTTATAGTGATCGCTCACGAAAACGCAAAGTAAAAACGAACATAAAAGAAAAAATATAAATTAAATGTGATTCAACAAACCATCGACAATCACGGATGAAGGAAGCTCACTTGACTAATTACACTATCAAATGCAAGAATTTCCTCCCCCTCTCAGGTTCTCAGTATACAAATTAGAACCATGAACATACGCCGCACATGCGTGCGTACTGTTTTTTCTAGTCTCTCCCACCTCAATTTTCTTTATCTATATATTCTTTGGCGTTTTTCTCTATTTCACGATAGTCTCTCAGTGTTTTCTACCATCAACGTGACATTTTTTCCCATCTTCCATTGATCTTGATTGATCTAATGGTCCCCAAATGATGGTGAGTTTTCCATGACAAATTCTTTCATTATCACTTTGAGTTGGCTTCTGGCCTTCTACGCCCAAAAAGTACCCTAATTGTTTCACTGTCAATTCTCTATTGCATGCCAAGTCTCATAACTTTGAACTTTACTTGAACCCTAGTCCAACCCCCATTTTATATTTCATAAATTGGGTCAAACCCAACATTTATTTTCACAATTAATAAAACAGAGTAAATTTAAGTGATTTTTCTAACTGGTTTGGTCGAAATTTTTGTTCTTGACCCAAGATTGAAAGTTTAATCATTAGTAGTGTCAAATGTATCATTCTCGTTATTTTTTTCGCCTTCTTTCATGTAAAAAATTGAAGTTTTTAATATTACGAGAATTAAGAAATAAGAACACAAAAATTTACGTGCTTCAACAATAGTCTACGTGTACGTGAGAAGGACAAGGGGACAAAATCTTATTAACTCTCAATGAAAATTACAATCACATCTTAGAGCATCTCAAATGCATTTCGTTTATTCTAGTCTACATGGCATGTCAAAATAGACGAATTTTCATTTTATGTGGCACTATGTTTATTGAATAGATGGTCAAATTATAATTCATCTCCAATGAATTCCATCTAAAACTAATATTACCGCTTATGTGGCATTAATTTTTTTAAAAAAAATTGTGATTCTTCAATTTTATTTCTTTTTGTCGATTTTTTTTTAATAAAATATCGAGTTGAATTTAAATTTACTGAGTCACTCCGTTTAAATTTAGACGAACTTCTAAACGGAGTTTATTTTTTGGTGTGCTACATCAGATAGACGAAGTCATTGTCAACATGCATTGGATATTATTTTTTTATAACTCTGTCTATCCATGCTTATGTGGCACGTCTAAAAAGTAATAGATGAAGTAAATCAGAGATGCTCTTAAAGATTAATTTTTAATTTGACTGACTATTCAATAAATGTAGTACCACATGAACTGAAAGTCAGTCTATTTTATTTAGTACGTAGACTTCAATAGACGAAGTACATTGAAGATGCTTTTATATATAAAGCTAAAGAATAATAGAAAAAGATATCTCTTAAATATCTCATAATAAGACAGATGTCTTCAAATGTCTATCTTTCAATAGAAAAATACGTCTTTCAACATCAGCCTTCTCCAACACAAGATTTACACGATTCAACCATATAATTCTCATGTAAAATAGTAGAAAAATAGACTCAAAAAATATTAAGTCAAAATATGTGATTCGAAAAACAACGAACCCTTTCCTCCCAATTTATGTTAAGAGAAACTATTTTTTGTCAATTTCTCTATGGTTAGGCATTTTTATTAGTATTGAGTTACATCATGAGTAAGGAAATTTCTTCCACAATAATACTAAAAATAAAGGCTAAAAAAGACAATTGGGTCTGGGTAGCCCTTTTAGCTCAACTTCAACACTCATTTTGTCTGATTAAATGCTTTCTACTTAATTGATTTACATTCATCCAATCAAAGCTAAAATGGACACAAAAGTAACAATAATGAAAAGAAGCATGGAATTCTGTGAAGTAATTATAATAGAAATTTACAAAATACACCTTAAATGTAGGACGATTTATATTTTATTTTTAAAAAAAAAAAGTAAATTACAGTTAGTGTTTCCAATCTCACATTTAATTTAGTCAAGATGTTTGGCTCGACAAAAGTTAATTTATGAAAATGATAGGGTGTCATATATTTATTTTCAATTACAATATCTTTTTTTGTTTATATATTTATAATTGTAAAATTGTAAATAAATTCAATAAAATGTACTAAATGTATATTTCCAAACCATGACATGCAAACTGTGAATACACCTTAAATATAGAGTGCATTTTATATATTTTCCAATAATTAATTAGCATATACTTTTCACTTAATTCATTTTACTAACTTAATCTTTCGTAATTGGCGATAATTACATTGAAAAATAATTTAAAGAATATTTTCAGACATTGAATGATATATACATCTATCGATAATTTTGTACATGTTATGCACGCGCACGCATGTAAAAAGAAAACATTGTTATATACTCCTAGTTGAGCGACTATGTATGATGTTTGATAAACTTAAATTTGTTATTAAATTTGAAATAATGACTTAATTAGTTTAAAACAATATTCTAAAATGAAAGCGTAATTAAGCGTTTTAAGCTTTTTGTCTAGCGAAAGCGACACAAGAACAAAGATGGCGATGGCGATAAGGCGTGACTAGGTGTGGATGCCAATCTTCACGTTTAGGTGAAGTTTAGGCTAGTTTTTAGAACGATGAGTTTAAAATAATGCGCAAACGTTGAGGGTTAATTTCACTAATGGTCTTCGAAGTTTCATTGAAATTACAAAACAGTCACTGGAAGTAACAAAATTTTAGCAGTGGTCACTGAAATTTACTAAGGCGTGCACCGAAAGTCACTCTGTGAAATTCTCAACTTAAGTTGATGACGTGTCACTGGTAAATGTCCACGTAACACACAATCGGATGACACGTGCCAAAAATTATTGCCATGTAGACTTTGTCTACTAATTATAATAAGTTTGGACCTCATGAATACTTCTAAAATATAAGAACCTAGCTGATAATACTTCACAATAAATCATATTTCCATTCCCTGCAAATCTGTTCTTCATCCTCCAAACCCTAACTTCTTCCCTATTTGCCTTCAATTTTTTGTACTTAATGGAAGTTCTACTCATCAAATAAAAAAAAAAAAAAAAAAAAAATTTGAATTGGGTCTTCTCTCTCTCTCTCTCTATTAGACTACTTTTGTTCTTTGTAAAATATTCTCAATTATTGTAGGCTTTAGATCAAACTTGGTCTTGAGCTTAACAATCAAGCCTGTAATTTTTGTTCTTGATGTGAAATATCTTTTGCAGTTGTTTAAGTTCAAAATGGTAGCGAAGTATGTACTCTCTTCAATCGTGGGAACAGTTGCAATTACATATGTATGCGACAATTTAATTGCTGAGCGGAAGATTTTCGGAGGCAAGTACTTGCTAGCTTCTTTAAACCTAGTCTTTGGTTCTATGGTTTTATGGTTACAAACTTGCTGCCTTATCGGAGATGATAATGTTGTTAAAATAGATTGCAATTTGATCTGGTGAGGATTAATTGCGTATTCTAAGTAAATGGGGGAGAAATTAGGGTTTGAAAGATGAAGAATAGGTTTGTGGGGAATGGAAATGGAAATATGATTTATTGTGAAATATCTTTATCTAGGTTCTTTATATTTTAGAGATATTCATTGAAGTCCAAATTTATTATAATTAGTGTGCAAAGTCTACATGGCAATAATTTTTGCCACGTGGATATTTACCAGTATCACGTCATCAACTTAAGTTGGAAATTTCATAGAGTGACCTCGGTGCACGCTTTGGTAAACTTCAATGACCACCACTTAAACTTTGTTATTTCAACGACTGTTTTGTAATTTCAATGAAATTTAAGTGACAATTAGTGAAATTAACCCATTACATTGCACATACATATCAAATTTGTAATAATTTTTTGAAAGCAATATGTGTAATATTGAGTGCACAATTGGTGATTTATTTGGGAGACTTATATAATAATAAGAGAAAATTGTTATTTCAAATAATTTTTAATAAAGATAAATGAATTTTTTCACATTTAATTATTTAAAATAACTAAAAAGGGTAAAAAATAAGAAAAAAATTTTAAAAAGAAAAATATATATTTCATTTTCCCCAATCCACCCACCACCATCCTACTCCCAAACCTGCCACCATTGCCGTCACCAACAGGGGTGGGTCGCCCCTTGGTTTTTGACCCAAATCCGCAGGGGAAAAAATCTCCTAGGTTGGTTGCCAAACCAAGGAGAAAATCTCCCTTTGTTCACGAAATCTGGGGCTCGATTTGCACCCCATATGGACTCAACAAACCTAATTAATGCTTGATGCATTATTTTCCTTTCATGAATGGTGCTTTTTACTATAGAGTGGTGGGTAGATTGGGGAAGAGTGAAGATGACATATTTTTCTCTTTTTTTTTCTTTTTTTTTTTTACTAGGTTCTTTAATTTTTTTTGTTTTTTGTTTCTTATTTTTTTTAATTGTTTTAAATAATTAATTATAGAAAGACTATTTTGCTCTTATTAAAAATTGGTTAAATTAATTACTTGGCTTTTAGTCAACTGACAGTTATTTGGACGAAAACCTTTCTAAATACTTATTAAATGGTTTCGAACGTACATACTAAGATTAGAGGGTTTGGGAGGTGGCAACATATTTTTGAAAAGTTTAAGACCTCTGCTCCACATTTTCCTAATATTAAAGAAGTCAAATGAATTAAAATATCATTATTGTAATAGTATTACACATAAGATGTATCTTTATGACATACTAGTGTTGTACCCGTGCGATACATGAGAGGTGTAATCACAAAAAATAATTTTGATAGTTATCTATCAAAGTTAATTAGTTATAATAAAATCAAACAATAAATATTAATTATTATTAAATCCATGTATACGTTGACCAAAACGAAGATAAGATTAATTAATTAATTAAATTAAATTAAATTAATTATGTATTTAAAATATAGATAATTAAATTTAAAACACATTGAAAAATTAATTTTTACAATGATAACAAAATTTTGAAAATATGAATTTTGACTTATTTTTCTTTCACTTTGCATTGATTGTCTTCCATAATAATATTGAAAATGCAATATCTTAAATGTGATCTCTTAAATCTTAATTAGCATTGAAAAACCCATGTATATTTTGACCAAAATGAAGATAAGATAAATTAAATTATTTAAGTATTTAAAATATGGATAATTAAATTAAAATGCATTGGAAAATTAATTTTTGCAATAATAACAAAATTTTAAAAATATAGATTTGGACTTATTTTTCTTTCAACGTGCATTGATTGTTTTCCATAATAATCTTGAAAATGCGATCTCTTAAATCTTAATTAGTATTAGAAAATTCATGCATTTTTTTTTTACCAAAACAAAAATAAGATTAATTAATTAGATATTTAAAATATGGATAATTAAATTAAAACGCATTGGACAATTAATTTTTGTAATAATAACAAAACTAAATTAATTTTTGCAATGATAACTAAATTAGAAAGTAGATGGAGGGACTCCAATTGGAAAAATAAAAAATTTGGCGGCTATTAAATGTAATATTAGGAATGAACATATTTAATTGTTATTAAAAAAATCTATTTTTGGAATCTGGAAAAAAAAAACAAAATTTAAATAGGAAAGTACATTTGAGTGGAAAAATAAATTTTGACAACACTTATGTTTTTTATATATATATAGATTTAGTATTTTAGAATATATATATAGACCATATCCATCTATTTCTTTTCTTCTCCCCAAGTCTTCTTGCTTTAAGAAATGAAATTCTTCACTGCTAACGGATAGGACACTTGCATTCTTGCTACCCTACAAACGGTCATGTCTTCATTCTTCATTTTTGACTTTTTGTTAGGATTGAGGGCCTTCCTTTTTAGAATAGCGGACAGAGTGAGTGAAATACATCGCTTGCATTTGAACTAAAAGTCTAGATTGAGCTTTGAGATTGGACGCCCAACTGTGTAAAAGGACTTACCCTAGCTAGTCACCTTTGTGATCCCACTCCAGAGTCCAACTCTGGCCGAAAAGCACCCTTCATCCACTTTCTTCTATCGTGTGCTCAAAAACCGATTTATGAGGCTCTTTCTTATTCTCCCACCCAATATCATGAGAAACAAATCACATGTTACTCTAACGTTAGAAAATGAAAGAAGATTTTCATATTCGGTTTTAATTTAGACGTACGTAGTTCTCTTCTTTTCATTTTAGATGTAGAACTGTACATAAAAAATATTACAAACGTTAACTTTATCTGAATTGTAAGTGATCCAATCGCACCTCCCATTGTAACTACTTTGTTATATGTACGTTTTTCTTTTATATTTAATTATAACGTAATAGGTTGTGAGTGCTAAGTTAAAACTCCTAATTTGATTTATTATTTATGTGAAGACCGAAGATGTTCATGTGTATGTAGGGGTTTGTGTCTAGCCAACAATTGTACTGTTCATATATTTATTTGTAACTTACACATATAACGAATCATTTAATATGTCTGCAACAATATTATTAATTGAGAATATTATTTTTGCCCAATGATGATTAAGTAATGTCTTATGTTACAACGAATAATTGGGTTGACTTAGCATTAATTAAGACGTGATTAAATAATGTTATGTAGCTTTAATGATAGAATGTAGCAACTAGCATGGGATAATTTGTTTAATTTTGATTCAATCATGAGTAGTCAGCAATACTTGCACCTCAAGGAATTGTTTGGATAATATCATATTTTCCCCAAATTTTTGGCCAGAAACAAAAAATTAAAAAACGAGTCTATTTTTTTTTTTTTTTACGTAACAAAATTTATTCAATAGCATCAGACGTAATAATATATAATTAAACAAATTTCTATTTCATTATCTTAATTGAACATTTTTTTTGTTTTAATTTACAATAAGAAATTTTAAAAAATAAAGAGAGAGGGCGAGAGTGGTGGTCATGGGGATGCCCTACCCCGCAAATTGGCGGGGTCTAGGGCGGGGCACCCGTAATGTCTAAGGCGGGCCATCCCGAATGGGACTTGTTATAAGCACTCTCGGAAAGAGTAATCAAGTTTCCTATAAAGAACAAAAGTGGATAATTAATACTAATTTTTAAAATAAATTACACTCTCAGTCCCCATTCTTCTAACTTTATAACAATATTATCATCATTCAATTTTATTCGTAGATATCGTTCACATTATTTTATTAATTCGCACATATGATCCCCAAATATTTTTTTTTGACAATTTTACCCTTAACTTAAATAAATTAAAATAGTAAAAAATAGAAACCTTAATGAAAAAATTGTAGTTGAGGTCTCTAACTTTTTCAAAAGTACAAATAAATCTAAGACTTTTATTTTATTTTTTACAGAATTTTCCTTAAATTATATAAAAAAAATGTGTTATCAAGTCCCAAACCTTTTAACCTAGCACCTAAGTCCCTCAGTATATATGCGTCAAAAAAACCTCTAAAGTCTAAATGGATTTCGTCCAGACGATTAGCCGACATTGAATCCTCTATTCTTTCTCTCTGGACTAGTGAGACCAGATTCATCTAGGTTGGCTACTTATTTGGATTTGTTTTCTGCTTTGCTTTGGTCGGGAGGTACCCTATGCCCCTGGTTTTTTTAGTGCTCAACCAAAAAGGGATACAAATCTCGTGCATTTATGATGAAGATAATGAGCTTCAAGAGAATGATTCGGAGTTCTTGCAGAGTGGAACCATGAAGTACCAGACACGAGACATGCCTTCCAAAGAACAAGGCCTTTTTTCGAATAAGCTAATTCAAAATCATTAGTTAACAAAAAGTTAAACCCGTAACTTAAATTTGATCAATTAAGGATAAAATAATATTTTCACATTTTATTATTTAAAATAATTAAAAAAATCTTATTCTTCCCTACACCATCCTATTGGATAAATGCCCCCTAGTTTCGTGCAAAACCAGAGAGTTCTCCCTGTGCCTTTGAAGCATCAGGAGAAAAGCTATTTCAATTCATCTCGATTGAGGGAAGCCATAAGTCTTCTTCAGAGGCGAGTTGGAATGCAGCCGCTTATTAGCACATATTTTAGATTGGTTAAATTATAATTTCAACTAATCAAGTTGGTCAAATATATTTCTTATCTACATATTTCATAGGATCTACAAATTTCAACCTATTTTTTATCCACACGTTCAACAACAACTTATAATTTCAGCACTTAAAAATAATTTCATCACTACCAAACATGCGCTTAGGTAAAAACTGAGGCGGATTTAATTGCCCATTGGGTAAAAACTGCTTATTAGTCTTCAGTAAATTTAATTGTCCGTTAGGCAAAAACTGAGGCGGATTCATTGCATTCTGTGCCAAAATTGAACCCAATGCTTGTGATGAATTATTCTCGGAAAATGCTACTTGTACATAAAGTTTCTACATATTCTTTTACATATAACCATTATATCACGAGAAAATATTAATACCAAAATATCATGATATTTTGAATCAAAAATTAAAAATTACAAAGTTCCATTTAACCTATTTCAACCTCAGTTTTTGTCCGTCATTCTTCTCCACCGGTGACATTTCTCAACCACTAGCGAGAGTGAAGTTTTTGAACATGGAGTCATTTGGCGTAACTTTACAGGACGAATTTCACCAACCTTGGGAGACCTACAAGCCATGGCACAATAGCAAATGATAAATTAATATCTCTTAAATGGGAAGTACTATACTATGAAGAAAATTTGGTTGTCAATTTGAAAAATCAACCTCAGTTGTTCAACAAGACTATTTCCCTCTATAGATCTATTTGGAAATAGCTTTTATGGAGAGATTCCAGCAAAATTGACAAATTTGCACGACCTGGTGGTTTTGAGTTTATTAAGAAATCAAATCACTAGCCAAATCCCAGAAAGCATTTCGAGCCTTGTGCCGTCAGAGGTGGTAGTGGTGAGGTTGAATTAGGATATTTTCAGGGAAGTGGTGGAGAATGCGGGGCAGTGGGGGTGGTAGAGCATGTAGAAGGCTGCGGCAGCAGATGAAGCGGCACCGACAGATATTGTGGCAGTGGTGGTAAGTAGGGTTGGATGATAGGAGTGATGCATGGGTTATAAATATGGGTTTTGGTTCTTCTTTGGGTTGGTTGTGGCTGCTGACCGCCACGTGGGGTTTCTTGGTGGCCCGTTTGGCTTGATTGATGGGTAAACTTTATCTTTGGAGTTCGACGGAGATTCCTCGGTGGAGATTTGGAGTTCACTGGAATTGCAAATGGGACTCCACGCTGCCAAATGAATCTCTCCAAATTTGGAAATTGAAAAACAAGGGTATAATAGTTATTTAACAAATATGCCAACTCAGCATCTGTAAAAAATTCTATAGAAATTTTGTGTACAAGTAGCATTTCTCTTATTCTTACTATTCATTTGATTAAGCGCAATAAAATTCAAGTTATTGGCACTTGTAGGAAAGGGAAAAGCTGATTAGGCGCAAAACCCATATTTAGGTTAGCAAATGGCAATGGAAGAAGATGAATTTTTTATTTTTTATTTTTATTTTTTTGTCTTTTGTCTTTTTTTTATTGTTTTAATAATATAATGTAAAGAGACTATTTTGTAGTTTTTGAAAAAGTTGGAGATCCCATCTGCAATTTTTCATTAATTTTTTCTACTTTTTACTATTTTAATTTATTTAAGCTAAATGCAAAATCGTCAAAAAAGACTATTTAGAGATGATCTGTGCGAATTAATGAAATGATAAAAACGATATCATCAAATAAAATTAAATAGGGACGATATTATTATAAAGCTAAAAGAATGGAGACTATGAGTGTAATCTATCCTAATTTTTATTGTATTTTTGCTTCGGATTTTAAACCAATCTTAACGCGAAAGAGAAAATATCAAAATACCATTACTTATTACTTATACGATCAGGTCAAATTTGGGAATTTCTATTGTTATTTAATTAAAATAAATTTTGATGCTATCAAAAATTGTACCTAAGATGACTTATAGTTGGCTTGATGTTCGAGTTGAGTCTAATCACGAATAGTGATCCCAATACATGAAACAAAGGCTTTGACGTGTGACATTGTTGCTATCTTGATGCTTAATTTAGCAGATGTAGAGAGAGAAATTTAAGCGAAAGACTTTAAACTAAATATAATGTGAGAGAGGTAACGTAACTTGAATAATAATGCAAATGCACTTATATATATAAGAGGAAATTACACATACGGCTTACACTTGTAAATATAATTTTTAAATTATAATATGTATGTTTTTATTTGAAAAATACTGTGTAATTATTTTATATTTTATTTATAAATTTAAACAAACTCAAAATCCTATCAACTTCAAAAACTAAAAAGGCTTCAAAAATCGAAAAACATTCCTAATAATATCTTCTTTCCAACACTTCCTTTCTGAGTCAATAAGATCACTTACTGTTGCATTTGAGTCCAATTGCGAAATAGGGCAAATCATCCTAAACGAAACGATCGTGGAACTGGTACTAAACTATAATAAAATACCCCAACATTATTAACTCTCATCATTCTTCACACGCCTCTGGCCACGCCACCACCACCACCACCATCACCACCATCGAAAATCTACTCAAACCATCATAACAAATTCAATCGCTGCAGACCATCGAGAAGCACTCAACCCAAATCCACCACCATCATTGTGATCTATCACCGTCATAAGGCCCGCTACCGAATTTGGATTTGGATTTGGATTTGGATTTGGATTTGGTATCGTGATCGCGACCCACAACCATCGGCGAAGATGATTCGTGAGATTGGATTTTTGGTGGTTTAGATATGATTTTTACACTTGCAGCTTCAGATTTGTTTGTTTGTTTGTTTGTTTTTTTTTTTTTTTTTTTTTTTTTTGTAGTTTCAGGTATGATTTATTTTTGCTTTATGAGAATATGGTTTTTGTTGTGGTGGTGGTAGAAATAGGTGGCGGCGGTTTCGGCCGAGTTTTGTGGCTAAGGATATGGTGGTAGCAATGAGTGTGTAACATAGTTTGTCACACATGATTATAATTATTACACTATGTGTAACAGCAGTGTTGACGGTGGTGGTAGCGGCAGTGGCAATAACACTGCTTGTGTAATATAGTTCTTCGCACATGTTAGAGCATCTCCAATGCATTCATGGATTGCTATTTAGATGTCACGAATGTTGAAAAAATTTTGATCAAATTTGATCTCCAATACATTCTATGGATTGCTATCTAAGTGTATTTTATTTTATTAAAATAAAAAAAAAATTATATTTAAATATGCATAAAAAATTTAAATCTACATAAAAAATTTAAATTTTGCTGAATCGGTATGTCTAATTGAGCTTTTGAATTTAGACGAAATTTTTGACATTGTCTATTTTTTTTTTCTGCCACATCAGCTTAACATAATGCTTGACAACTTTACATTAAAGATGAATTTTTATAGATATTGTCAATTTTTCTCACGTGGTTGAATTTTTTTTTTTACAATCCACGGTTGTATTGAAGATGCTCTTATAAGTGTTACACTTTGTGTAAAACAGTTTTGTAATGGTAATATCGACGATGGTGGTAGAGGCGACAACGTAACATGATTTGTTAAAATTGTTACATAAGTGTAACAAAAAAAAAATATAATTTTGTTACAAAAGAATCAAATATTGGTGTTAAAAAAATGAAATAGTATTTTGATAAAAAAAAGTTGGAAAGTATTTTGATAATTAGTTTATTTTTTTTAGTTTATTTATACAAAATTTCCTATAAATAATGGTTTGTAGTTTAGGCCCAAAGAGATTGCGACTGTTTTGAGGTAAGACCAGCTCAAGGGCCTAGGAAGCCGTGTTTGAATATAAGTCAATCTCCAAACAAACATCTTAATTACATATGGTCTAGACCTTTAATAGATAAGGATTACAACCAATAAGAATAAAAGTTAACTAGCACTAGATAATTATATAGAGTTGACTAGTCCTCAGTTCATCTCTATGATCAAGAGGATTACTTAAGTGATGGGGATAGTTGTCATCGGGTCGGTAGATGGTGGCCTCAAATAGTGGTCGGTTGTAACATATTTTGAATGTACACACGAGAAGGTTGAACTTTTGAGTCACGAAGTTGGGTCTCATATGTATTTAGGGCCGATGTATATTGATGGAGTGACCTGAGAGTCCCCAGACACTGAGGTAGGTCGAGTTGGGAGTTTTAACTTCTTGATTGATCATATTCCATTCATTAATGTGAAGAAGCTAACCTGGGAAATATATTTTTTGTTGGCATCCCTTCAATTAGATAGTACTAATATCTAGGAATTTTTCATTTATTTTGAAATGTTTCGCCATTAAAGATACTCGATTGTATTTCTCCTAAAACTAGAAGGACCAAACCGATATAGCTACTGGATCTATCAAATAGAGTGGCAAATTCAGTAATAATCCAATAGATAGGGGGCAAATAAAGCAAGCAAATCGTTTATAGCAAACCCACGGCTTTTTGCGGCCGGTCGCCATTGATATCAAATTAATCCTTTTCTCAGACACAATTAAACTCCTCGTAGCCTCCGCTCACCCTACCCCCCCCTCCCTTTCTCTCTCACACACACACGCACACGCACTAAATCTTCCATTTACACACACACATATATAGTTTATAGTATATACACGCGTATACGCATATATTCATTACCACCAACACCTCAATCCATTTGAAGAAACCAAGGAAGAAAGATAAATTGCAGGGGAAAAAAACATACAACACACTCTGCCGGTGAAAGTTTCAGAGATATTGAATCTGTTTTGTGAATTTGGGGGATTTGGTTTTATATATGTAATGCGTCAGAAAAAATCCGAAGTTCAGATCGGAACAGAAAGCAGTGGCATCTCTTCCGATTTCAA
This sequence comes from Forsythia suspensa, assembly GCA_023638005.1. Taxonomy (NCBI): domain Eukaryota; kingdom Viridiplantae; phylum Streptophyta; class Magnoliopsida; order Lamiales; family Oleaceae; genus Forsythia; species Forsythia suspensa. Next base: position 11,393,510 of record CM042665.1, read on the forward strand.
CCCCACACCACTGCCCCCTTCTTCCCTTACCCAAAAACACCCTCATATTTTCCAAAATTTTCATCCAACTACCCACTACCCCTCGTATTCTTCATCTTCTGTGAATAATAATACCCTTCAGATCCTCATCAATGATGAAAATCGACAGCAGGGTCAAAATGATCGGTTTGCCCTCAAACCCTCCCCTTTGAAGAGACCCTATGTTCCACAATTTTCAAGTTCGCTTACCAAGACTCCGACTTTATCAAACGCCCTTCACAGATATGGGTTTTCTGGACCAAACCCGCCTTCAAAATTCAATCTTCTTTACACAAGGTCTCAGAAATTCTTGACCCATTTCCACCACCATGTTCGTTACCTACGCCGTCGCATGCGCCTCCACCTCCGCCTCATACTCCTCCTCAGTCTCCCTTTCTTTTACTTCCTGGTCTCCCATCCTTCCAGCTCCTTTATTCTTGATTTCCTATCCGCCTTTGCCTTCTCTGCTGCGCTCTTGTTTTCTCTCAATTTGGCCATTCCAAGACTTCCCACAATATGGTTGTGCCTTGCCAGGTCGTTGCCAGTTAAAATTCGTGCAAAAAAACACGTGAACTGGCCACATTTACCAGTATTTTGGTCAATTGGTTCTTCTCACAAGGCGGATAAGAAGGCAATTTCGGGGTCTTATATACAGGCATACAGCAATGGGGATGTGTACGAGGGTGAGTATCACAAGGGAAAGTGTAGTGGGAGTGGGGTGTATTACTACTACATGAGTGGGAGATATGAGGGGGATTGGGTGGATGGGAAGTATGACGGATATGGAGTTGAGACATGGGCGAGGGGCAGCCGGTATAGAGGGCAGTACAGACAGGGGCTTAGGCATGGTTTTGGGGTTTACAGGTTTTATACAGGAGATGTCTATGCTGGGGAGTGGTCTAGTGGGCAGAGCCATGGGTGTGGTATTCATACTTGCGAGGATGGGAGCCGTTATGTGGGGGAATTTAAGTGGGGTGTTAAACATGGCCTTGGGCACTACCATTTCAGGTAATTGTTATGATGTTTATTTGCATTCTGCCTATTGTCTAAGTGTTTCTTTTTGTTTATATGCTTTTTGCTCGTTGTCATTTGATGTTTAAATATATAAATGGTAGGTTTTATTTAAATAGTTCCCAAAACATTTCATGTCAATAAATCAAGTATTCTGTTGGTCGTAAAGTTCGAGTTTGTCATTACTGTACAATATTTTGGCATTAACCTGATGTTGTATGTATATGTGATATGTCGTGTCAAGTGTGTTTTGTTCAGACAAGATGTTGTTTATGATTGGGATCATGTGCAGATTAGCTCTCATCCTCCTCTCGAGAAATTGTTGGAAAATTATTACAACCTTTTTCATTGTTAAGTTACGATCTACTAAGTTCTGTTTTGTTGTTTGATAATACCTGTTTCATCGTCCCTTTGTGTCACTTGAATTAATATTCCAGTATTTCAAATCCCTTATGTGCCCCCACCCATTCCAACCCCTTGGAGTCAAGCTTGCCATTCTCCTATTAACCGTGCATTAACGTCGGAATCTAATATTTTGTCATGTATTGTTATCTAATTAGTAAATGGTTTAGTAATAATGCTCGGCTGTAAATGGTATATCATCTTGCCAAAATGTGAAGATAAAGAGGATGGTAATGAAAAGATAGAACTTTAACACAAAATAAGAAGGAAGGTTTAGTGTTGATTCCGTTTGTCGTTCTATATTGGTGATATGAGTTACAAAGATTAATTAGGAACTAAATTTTTATTTGAAAGGTACATAGGAAGTACTGTTACTCGAAAGGCAGTCGTTGTCCTTTTTTCTTTATCTTACATACACAGATTTGTTGGTTCAGTTTGCCCCATTTTCCTTCACTTTGCTACAAATCAGACAAAGTATCCCATTGCTATTAAATCCCAGGTACACTGGAATGATTAATATGAAAGATCATATCCCCTAGATATTTTATTTTTTATTTTCTTTCATTGGAAGTAGCATTTGGCTGACATTTGATGGAAGATTGCATAGGAAATATGTGATGGTATGTAATGTGTATATTTGTAAAGGTGATGATACAGGCACTATCATTTACCCAAAAATTATAAAATAAAAATAATTAGTAATAAACATGTTTCATCTGCAGGGGCCACAAAAAATTATACCCAAATTACAAAACTACAAAATTAATTAGTAAGAAACATGTTGCTTTTCATATGCAGTTGCCACTAGGACTTTTTTGGTTTAATTCTATAGTGATTGAAACTGCTTGGTAATTTAAAATTTTACTCGATCTATTAATATGAATATGGGGGAAGGAATGTTACATGGTTTTACTTGACTGAATAATTCAAGTTTCATTTTACAAAGAATGCCTTTAATACATGACTGACTTCATGAATTGTGGGAAGATGCTCTTAGTATTGGCATTTTGTGTGAAAATTAACGAAGACCATTATCTGTTCCTTTTCTTTTTGTCAGTCCAGTCTTTTCAAACCAACACAAGTTAAAAAAGAAAAATAAAACCTTTATCGTTTATCTTTTAATTGGTAAATTATCAGTTTTCACCAGGGTACCATTTGGACAGCAACTAATTGACGTTGGAATTGATACTTTTCCTGCATTTCATTAGCAAGAAATTTTTCGTGGAGAACTTTCTCACATTGGAAATTTTTCTGCATTTCTATTTGAGAAAAAAAAAAGGTTATAAATGCAGACCTACCTGATTCCCCTTTTCACTTTTCATTCAACAGACAGAAAGGTATATTAGTCTCGTTTTCCTTCACTTGATAAGTTTGGAAGGATATAAGCTATACATATGCATATGCTATGAAACATCTGCATCAGGTACTGAAAATATTTTCTACCGTCTGGAATAAAAATAGTGTCTCAAGTTGCTGTGTGAGACTGAGAGTTAATAGACAGTGGCATCTTGATAACATTTGTACCTTCTTGTAAATTATATCACTATTCATAATTATCTAAATTAGAATATTGACTCTTTTGTATTGTCTACAGAAATGGGGACAGATATGCTGGAGAATATTTTGCTGATAAAATGCACGGATTTGGCGTCTATTTTTTCGCAAATGGCCACCGTTATGAGGGTGCTTGGCATGAGGGTAGAAGACAGGGACTTGGAATGTACACTTTCAGGAATGGGGAAACTCAATCTGGTCATTGGCAAAACGGGGTTCTTGATGTTCCTAGCACACAAAGCAGCTCACATCCTGTTTCTCCTGTTGCTGTCAACCATTCAAGAGTGCTTAATACTGTTCAGGTAATTTTATTGTTCAATATGGTTTGGTAATATTTATCTTCAAGGATTCCCATCTTATAAGGTGTAATGGTTGAAAATGGATAAAATTCTTGAAATGAGGAATATCTATCTCAAAAACATCAATTGCATGGCCAGCTTGTGTTTTTTATATAAATTTTTTTCTTGGTAAGCAAAGTGAATTTGATATGGCTTTTTCTATTTTTTTTATATATAATTTGACTTAGTTTGATATTTATTAGTTTCCTAAATTCTCTATTAAGGGGACACGTTATCAATTTGGGGAATTTTGATTGTATCTTGAGCTTTTAGCTTAATTTAGTGAAGTGCTAATTTCTTTCCTGTGCATACCAATACTCTTTCCTCAACAACGGCAATTAGTAACAAGCTTGTTATCAATAAAATAACAGCATCTGATCAATTAAACTAGGAAAAAATATTCATTATGATGTGGACCACATTTTCAATAAGTTCATTTGTTCTCTTTTTTGTTACCATTTCTGAACCGAACTCGATGCAGTCTTACCCCATTCTAATGTGGGTTGGCTACACAAATATTCCTTTTCACTCCACTCTACCAAGGATTGTCCAAAGCTAAACAAGGTCAAGTTCTTTTCAATTGCCTCCCTTCATATGATTTTAGTTAGACCTTTTCTTCTAGGTTTACCATAGTCAATTTCCATAATTGACACAGACAAAAACAAACTTAAAGCAGATTCTTGGTGCAGCAGCCTGTACAGAATTTGGAATCTTTCTAGACTCTGGTGGTTCTCGTTATAGTCACAATCTTCTTGTACATAACCTAGATAACATTCGTATACTTAGTTTTAACTCTTTTTTTTGTTTTAATTCTAAAACCCACCATGTACACCCTTACATACCCTTATTATATGATTCTTCTGAATAAGTGAAAACCATATGAAGATATTTCCTTACTTCCCTATATTGCTCCGTTGGTTTTAATACTTTCCATAATTGAATTTTCAAACTTAAATCCAATTTTATTTCTGAAACCATCAACTGTTAGTTGTTTTCTTTATCACTATCTCCTAAAATATTGTAGTAGGAATTATTTGCTTAATGCCACAATAATTTTCTCAATTCTTAGTATCTCTTAGTTTTATAAATGGGGTTTAATGTACTTTTCTTTCTTTCAATTCAACTTTTTTGTTGATATAATTTGTTAAATGGTTTTGTCAACTATAAGATATGCCTACTTCATACAGGCGCTTTTCTAAATCTCAATGCGAAAACTCTCTGGTTCCAAAGCCTTACCAACGTCCAACTTTTTAGGGCTTTCTTCACTTCTGATACATTAATTACGGCAAAGAAAAAGTAATGTCTACTCTTCCTATTGATAGTAGCATTTTTCTATTCAAATACTTGTACCCTGCTTTTCATTCAATAATAATTCGAAATAGCATAGCTGCATTCTCTTAAATGTCCTTATATATTTCCAAAACTCGAAAGTCCTTGTCCTACTTAAAAAGTCTCGTGTTTTGTGCTCCTTGAGCTTAGATAACTTATATAAGTTACAAGCCACGTCTTTGTCAAAGCATTTATAAAACTTGTCAAATGTTTTCTTTTTCCTCTCTTTGACAGCATTTTTGGCTTCCTTCTAATCCTGGTCTTTTGCCACATCTCATATGCTTCTCGAAAATTGTTACTCCGCCACTACATCTAAGCAGTTGGTCTTTCTCTTTAGTGTATGTTTGGTAGAGTTTAAAAAAAGTTTTTTAGGAGATTTTGAAAAAAGTTGGTGAGATGTGTGGTTGAAAAATTGATAAAAGTTGTGGGTACATAGAGTATGTGGTTGAGAATGAGTTTGGAAAAAAAATAGTTTTAAAAAAACTCTCCCAAACATGCTCATAGTTTCTCCTAACATCTCCTTCACTGGCTCTGTACAAGATAAGTCATGTGGTTCCACGCAGTGTTTGGTGTATCATCTGAGTCTCAAGTAGCTTCTCCAAACACCTCGCCCTTAAACAAGCTTAGCTCATTATCCTCTAGGTCCAATGATTTTGTCTTACGATCCTTCATACTCTCTTTCACCCGTGATTGTTGCTTAAACGAAAAGCCAAAACTGAAATTTTATATTGGAGGTTAAACTCTCTCCTGAGATGACCTTGCAAGTTGTAGTCTTTGTAAATTTATTTATTTATTCTCCTACTTGAAGGAAAAAAATAAATAAATTTGTTTGCTCTCTAAAGTATTCAAGTGCTTATCCTCCCTTATTAGAAAGGTGTCAACTACAATTAGATCTTACGCCAAGGAAAGGTCTAGAATCAACACTGGCATCATTTTTATCTCTAAAACCAAATCCACCATGTACTATGTCAAAAGCCTGTGAACCTGTCCTATGCGTTTGTTGTAGTCTCCTATAAAAAATTTCTTGTCCATGGATATGCTCTGTACAAAACTACAAATTCCAAATTGCATCTCAAAGCCATATCCATAGTGTTCTCTTTCACTCGTTTAGGAATTGTTTTTGAGTTTTTGGAATGGAATAACTGGCACAGTTCTTCATACAAGAAATAGTACATGAGTGTGCTTTATAATAACGGATGCATTATTTGATGCATATAATTTGGCTGTAATTTTTAAAATTTTATGATTAATATATGTTTACATTTGCTTGTAAGTTGTTAAATTCTGTCAATTGAAACTGGTATCTTTGTTATTTTAACGACACTTGTGTAGATCCTCGCCAGCCACAGAACTTACTGATTTGATTGAAATCAAGGCAATTGCAAAATTGCACGATAAAGATTGAATATTAAACAAGATGATTGACTTGAAACTGGCTGTCTTAATAAAATGCAATATTGCTTTAAATAGGCTTTGTGTGATGAGTTTTTGTTTAATTATCAGGAAGCAAGACGAGCAGCAGAGAAAGCCTATGAGGTGACAAAGGTGGATGAGAGAGTGAACAGGGCAGTAACAGCAGCTAACAGAGCAGCTAATGCAGCTAGAGTAGCAGCGGTCAAGGCTGTGCAAAAGCAAATGCATAATTGAAGAGATGAGATTCGAATTTTCCTGTTATATAAGAATTTGCAACTAACTCAATTGTCGGTTCAAGAATAGACTACAGCACAGAAGATGGTTGCGGGAGGTTCAACTAGTAGTGATATTTCATCACTCACCTACGTGTCATACCTTTATTGTTGTGACATCTCTAAATTTACTTAGTTCCTCAAAATACAATTTAGTTTCTTGGTGGAAGCTGAATTTTAAAGCAGCTCATGATCTTTGCCGACACTATCAGCCGAGAGAGAGAGAGAGAGAGAGAGAGAGAGAAAGAGAGAGAGTTCTCTCTGATGGCAATCTTGCTTGTTTTTTCATTTTGTTTTTGTAAAGTTGAGGTGGGTATAAAATGGAAGGCTGGTGCCCAGGGAAACCCCTAATCCATCCGGTCTTGTATGTGAATTAATAACTGCTGAGAAATGCAATAGAAATGTAATATTACCAAATATAGTTGTCTGCATTTTCTTTATATTTGTTTGCCTGAGAATGTAGTCTACCATTGCGTCAAAGTGAATCAATGTTGTAAGGGAAAGAACCAATCTGATTTTTTTCCATCTGAAGACAGGCATTATCCTGAGCTGGTTCGGGACATTGGCCAAAGGATGCTCGACTCTGGCCGGCATGGTTCATCAATCTTTCTGGGCGAGGCGCCTTTATGAAATGTTGAATGTGCCGTGTTCACGAGACTATGCTTTAGACCTCTACACCAGCTTTCTATTGCGGTTTTTTTTTTTTTTTTTGGAGGTTGGGGTGGGGGGGGGGGGGGGATTTGTATTTTTCATCCCCAATTTTTGCAAAATATAACAAATTTGCCCTTAATTTTTTTTATAACATAATTCATCTCCAACTTTTCAATTATGTAGTCAAATTCATCATTTTCTCGATTTTGATCATTAAATGATGGATTTGTTCTTTTCTTTAAATAAACAAACAAACAAAAAAAGTAATAAAACAATAAAAAATAAGATAGAATTGTAAAAAAATTCCTATACCTTTTAAAAAATACAAATAAATTTTATCTAAAACAATCAAATATATAGGAAAATGTTCTCTTTTCCACTGCCTATATGACATGTTTCTATTGGCCAAGTAAAATTCATTTAATGTTAGTACAATAGAAATTTGACAATAAAAACATGCCGTGTAAGCAGTGGAGACAATGGGGAGGAAAACATTACTCCAAATTTGCCAATAGAAACATTACTCCGTGCAAGCTCACCCAATCAACCCACCTCTTGCTCCATACCCACTTGTGCCCAAACACCACTTCCGCATGCAATCTCTGCGACAATAGCGATATCACTTCCATCTTTAAAAAAATTTATAATTGATTGTATAAAAAGTTGATAGTAGGTTGGTTTGAAGAAATCGTCGCGTGATCGCAGAACTCAAATCGCAACTGTCGAATTTTATCTTCATTTTTTTGTTTTGTTTTTTCTAAGGTGGTGCTAACATTGTTGAAGTGATTGCATTTGTGGGAGTGATGTTTGGCTCGGGGTAGGGTAGGATAGGGTAGGGTGGACGTGGATGAAAAATATGAAGATTTTACTTTTCTAATTTTTGTGTTAATATGTATTAAATTATTTTAAATGAGATTTATTTGTATTTTTTGAAAAGTTATGGAACTTTTTATTATTTTATTTTAATTTTTTGTTTTATTTTTTTTATTTAAATGAAAAGGGCAAATCCGTCGTTTAATAGTCAAAATGGAGAAAATGATGAATTTTTGCTACATAATTAAAATGTTGAAGAGATTATGTTAAAAAATAAAGATTGAAAGTAGATTTGTTACAATTTACAAAAGTTGAGGATAAATAGAGCAAATTTCCCTTCTATTTTTGATCCATACACATTTTATTTCTTTCTTGGTGGAGAATAAATCTGGCTTGTCCTTGTCCATTGCACCAATAAAGATACATTGATTTTTATGTATCTAAGTTTCATGCCTTGTGCCATTGCTTATTCCTTCCGTTGCATATAGCCATTAAGCAAAGCAGAGTCGGTTATGTAATTTTCGGAGTCTGAAACGAATTCTATAAATTAAACTTTCAATAGATCTCTAAATTGTAGTATGCATTCAAAATATACAACTATTTTACGAAATTAATTGTTAACTTTAAAAAAAAAAAAAAACGCAAACATGAGCCCAAAAAAAAAAAAAAAATGGACCCGTTTTATTTTGGATTATATTTGCACAAATTTTTTTTTTTTGGGTCAACTTCGGTAATCTCAAATATATATATATATATATATATATATATATATATATATAAATGATCCCTTTCGATTTTGAGCCGAGGTGGTTATCTCACTCGCTTCGGCCCAAAACCAGCCAAGTGCTAAGCAAAGCATTCGATAAATATCAGTATGTGCATGTTGCTGCCCTCTGCCTCTGATTGTCCTCGCTGACAATAAATAATTAATATTCATTTGTTTACCTTCCCATTGTAAGAACCTCTAAGGTGGTTTAATTGTGTTTAATTATATACACCTGAGGCTTACCTGAAACATTTCCCCAGTTTCTTGATGTACACTGTTTCCATATAGCAGAAGTTTACACGATTTTAATTGACAATCGGCTATGGGGACATAATGTCATGAAAATACCAAGCAATTCCCGTCCATTAACTAGTAGTACCAAGTGCAATACGAAAAAGGCATGCAACCATAAAATGCACGGTGATTCCATAATAAAACACATTTCAAACAAGTACATAATTTGCCACTGATCCTACAAGTACGAGTTTAAAGTTACTTGATCCAAAGACGAAAGGATGTAAAAGGACTCCAAATAACACTAATAAAATTCACCTATCTAACTCTCAGTCTGCTCCCTCAGCCTACGGATGGTGCTCCTGACTGTCACGGCACTAGCAGTGCTGACAAAAGAAAAGAAAAGAAGCAAGTGTTAGGCTCATTGAAGGTGACTGCAAAATAAAAAGATAAGAAACAGTACTAAAAATAATTACTTCAGCGTGTAAGCACCACCGGCTTTGACTTTGCCACAATCTTTGCAGCCCCAAATGCCCACAGCCTTCCTTTTTACCGCATACTGCAAAATCAGTTCCGTTTAGATCACGTGCATACTACACCAAAGCACCCTAAACAAGTCATATTACACCCAAAAATGTAAAGTATATATGCATACCTTCCCACAAAACTCACAGAAATACTTGCTGTGCTGACTAACTTCCATCTTCTTTATCTGCTTCCTCAAACTAGCACCATATCGGGTGCCTGACATGTTATAAGAAGCAACTTAAAAGACTGGCCAAAGTGACAGACAATAAAAAGATGGAACTCAACTGCAAATGAACTCCAAGATAGATTGATAAGACCACAACAGGCTAGACTTATTTCTCGCTTCAGCATAGTACAAACAAGAGTGAACTAAAGTTGGTTTTAGACATATTTTGAACTACATACAGACTACAGGCAAAATGTGTTTCTTTAAGCATGTACATGAAACTACCTAGTTAAGCACAAAGAAGCATACATATCACCTTTTCCTCTCTACTCTAGCTCTGGATATACTTACACGATGCTACGTTTACAGAAGGATTACAAAAACAAGAAAAGCAATATTGAATATAGAAATTATAGAACAAGACGACTATTACCGTATTTTCCAACGATGCCAACTTTCTTGGTTCTCTTGGCCTGCACAGATCAAAGAATTACAGGGAAAATGACCATCAGAACAATCCTTAATGGACATTATTACTAGCAACATATAGAACCCTTTTCTGTTATAAGCTCCAATAAACATGGCCATAGATCAGAATTCTCTGCCGTACATGCCTTCAAGGCTTTAACTGCCTAGCTACCGATGACTTGGGATCATATTTCCCAGAAATTAGAAGGAAACTGAACATAGTGGAACCATTTTCTTTAAATAATTAATCAATTAGATGGGAAATATTAGAAACAGATGCAGGAACATTACTTATATATTTCTAAAGATCGTGTTATCTCAAATCTGTTCTGTATTAAAAATAAAAGAGGATAAACATGCAGTAATAAAAGGATAACAATTTTCCTCTTTCTTTTGTGTGTCATTAATTCAAATTCACCAAACTATTTAAATATGAGCCCTGTATATTCATATACTGCTATGAGGATCAAACATTCGTAAACACTTGGTGTAAAAACGAAATTCCCATTTCACACACAATGTAAAAATAACAACAGTCTAAACACGGCAAAATCTAATTTGTCGTATGTTTCAGAACACGTAGAATTTCGTGTGCGTGGGAGACGGTACCATTGCAGACGCGGTGAGGTGTAGATCGAGCCGCAAAAACCCTAGATCCCGCACTGCGAATGCTTCGAGCCTCCGAGTAATTTTATAAAAGGGAAATTGGCGCAAATGGTCCCTAACCTTTTCCCTTAGTATAGAAAACCTTTTCCCTTAGTGTAGAAATGGTCCCTAACCTTTGTTGTTTGGCTCAGCAGTCCATAATCTATATGTTTTGGTGCGTAATTGGTCCTTATTTGATGAAAAAGACAAATATGTCATTAATTTTAAATAAAGAAATTTTCAATTGGATTCTTAACATTTGTAAAAAGTACAAATGAGTCCGATACATTTATTAAATAATATATAATTTAGCATATTAAATATGTCATTATAGTCATGTCAATTAAATTTTTCATAAAATAAAAATGTAAGATTATTGCACTTTAAGTATATGAAATTGCTATGTGATGTGAAAAACTTAAATAAAAATTAAGTTAAATAAATAAGAAAATGGCGTATATAATTTTATGACATTGAACCAATATTATTATGTTTTTTAACATAAAAATACTAACAAAAATTAGTTTACACATTATGTGTTATTTATTTTTGATCGATAAATTAAAATATGAATAACACAATTTGAGCTCTAATATTTGTAGTTAATAAACGAATAGTTCAATTAAATAAAAATATTTGAGCATCAAGTTTGTGACAAAAATTATTTTTTTTTTTATGTTGTAACGATAAAATTAAAGTTTAAATTTTAAATAATATGATTATTTAATAATAATAAAATAATTTTAATTAACACGTTTGTTAATAATTATGAGCTTAAATTTTAGTTATTTTATAATTGTTCATAAAATATACAAAATAATTTAGTATATTATCAATTTGTAAGTTTCTTTAATTTTTTATAAAAAATAAAAGTATCGCACTCATTTGTACTTTTTACAAAGGTTAAAAATTCAATTAAAAATTTCTTTAATTAAAAATAAGGGCACGCGTTTTTTTTTAAAGTGAATAAGAACTAATTCTTGCACCAAATGGACATCATGGCATAAAAAATAAATGTTATGGATCATTTTCACACTAAAGACAAAGATAAAGGACCATTTGTGCCAATTTTCCTTTATAAAAAGGAAAACTTGTACTAGTTCCTCATCTATTTTCTTAATAGCAAGATAATCCTTATCCTTGCTTTTTAAAAAGAAGCAAACTGGTCCTCCTTGCATAGTGAGTTTTTAGTGATGAAAATTGTTGACCTCAAACATTGGTTGGACCAAGCTACTAAGTGCTAACACATCCTTTGCCACATCTTCATTTATTTATATCTTACCAGCACACTTTGACACTACTAGCATGTAAAGACCTCCATCCTAATAATAAATCTCGCGATTGTTTCTATTCTAACGATCAAATTAGTTAGCTGTCGAAAAAATAATTTGAGTGTAGGAAGGATAAATAAAGAGAGTTTTGGTTATGGTTTGAATACTGCATATTTTTTCCCACAACCTCATGGAGTCTTTATTCGAAAAATGAGTCAATCATATTTCACACATTTCTTATCATCTTGACATGTGTCACCCATTCATTGCTTGGTAATTGTCATCAAACTAATTTTTGTTTGATGCGCTACGTTTTCTAATGGTATTATTACATGTGACAATGATCCCTCCCTCCATGTAGTAATGAAAATATTCAAGTGTTCTCTAGTTGTAAACTGGTGGTTTTCTTTACATGTGGCTCGTACATGATGTCCATGTTATTGACATGATCTATGTAGCTCTTGGACTCTTTCTTGACTGTAACAGAAACTCTGGGAGTCACTTCGTCACTTCACTTAGTCTACCTCTTGTAGTAGTTCGCCTTGAGTTTCGCCTTTGTTGTGAATCAACTTCATCACCTAGTCTATTAGTTTGCATATTTCCATAAAATGTTACTCACAGCATCGTTTTTCTTCAGTCAGTCGACACATATTAGCTTCCATATCCAATAGTTTGCGTCGGAAAGGTCACCCTCCGGTGAACTCTAAAGTGGTGGACCTCTATGTCACCTGCTCGGATTGATATCGCATTCTCTTTCCTTTTCACTCATACTTACCTCGATTTCACTCATATTAACGTTTTCCTGACGTTTTTATATTTTGGGCTCTTTGCTCACTTTTCACTCGTATTTAATAACGTTTGATTCCCTCATTTGGCACCAATCTATTGACCTCAAATTCTTGTGGACTCATCTGCTAATAGACCCCTTCCCACTTTTTTGTCTACCTATATATTGTTACCTGCACAATTTTGACACCTTTAGCATGCAAGGGCATCCATTCTAATAATAGGTCCTGCAATCATTTGTACTTTGATGATCAAATCAGCTGTCAGAAAAAGATAATTCGAGTATGAAAAGGATAAATGAACAAAGTTCTAGTTATGGTTTAAACATTGCCTACGTTTTCCATCAAGCCACACAAAGTATTTATAAGGAAAATAAAGTCAATTTTAATTCAGACCTTTCTTGTATCTTTTTTTAGACATGTGTCGATCATTCATTGGGTTAGGTGGTTAGGTTACTAGTATCAAATTGATTTTGTATTTGATCGTGCTCCCTTTCTAATGATATTATTACACGTGTCAATGGTCCCTTCCATCATTCACATCTATCTTCTTTCACCTAGGCAGAGGTTTGCCAATGGGCGAACCACCTCCACTGGTCCTCATTTCCAGGTGGTGTTAGTGTGACTTTGCACACCCAACGAGGCACTTATGCAAAGATTGTTGGGCAATGACGGGTTCAGGTGGATTGCGTGAAGCTCTAATGTGGTAGATCTGTATTACGTAATTTTTACACGATGTCTACGTGAAGTGAGGTAATAACAAAAATTGTATAAATTTCTTTTATATGGTCACATGATTATCACATGTTAGAGTTTTATGTAGTCAAGTTTTGTTTCTAAACTTCAAAGTGCCATTCAGAAATTTGAAATGAGAGTTACTAGACCAATTTAATCATTAATCGATTATTAAAATATTTGAAGAAAATGTTTTTATTAAAATTGTAAAAACGCGTTCCTTTCAACATTGTCCGTCAGCGACACTATTTAGCAGAACTAAACCAATCAAACATCGTTGTATCCGCATGGACCCAACTTTTCAACGACAACTCCAACGAAGATTCCACTTCTACCCCTCATACTTATTGATATTGTCTTACACGTCCTACTCTTCAACATTTCTTCTTCGCTGTCTCTCTCCCCGGCTCTTCCCCCTCACCCTCGCCGATCAGAAGGAAAAATCCGATTTTACCCTCACAATTCCATTAAATTCTCCATTCCACCACACCATGTTTATGCTAGTAAATTGCTCCAACTGCCGGACCCCATTACAGCTGCCACCGGGCGCTCGATCCATCCGTTGTGCAATCTGCCAAGCCGTCACCCAAATAGCTGACCCGCGAAACGCGCCACCTCCATCCCATTCTCACGCTACTCCGCCTCCTCCTGGTCCACCTGCTCCGCCTTCTCCTTATAGCCACGCGCCGCCGGGACCCCCGCCCAACGCCCACGGCCAGAAAAAAGCAGTGATCGTCGGCATATCGTACAGGTACTCCCGCCACGAACTCAAGGGATGCTTAAATGACGCCAAGTGCATGAAATATCTCTTGATCAACAAGTTTCAGTTTCCAGAATCTTCCATTATCATGCTCACTGGTAAATCGAAAGCATGTTACTTTATTTTTCGTTCTTCAATCTTTCTCTCGTTTACCTGTGTCTGACGTGTCTTTTGTTTCTGATCTCTGAACGATTTTGCGAAAATTGACGTAAAGTTGGAATATGCCTTGGTGTATGAAATTAAAAGACGCGGTAGTTTAGATTTGACCTTTCTATGTGGCTTTTGTTCCCTTTGATGTTCTCTTTTTGATTGGGTTGCGTTTTAAAGTAGCATCTCAATAAATAAAAGTGAAAATTGCAGTCTGAGCAATAGTTGGTTGTAGGCTTGAGGTATTGTAAGAAAAGATTTAGACTTGAGAGTCAAGGTAAATAGATCCCTTCAGGGCATCTGAGATTTGATTCTTTTCGTTTCTTATTTTTTTGTCAAAAAAAACTAAAGGTTTATAGAAGCAATTCACCATTCTTGTTTTCTCCAGATCAATACCATCTCCCCCAACCACACACACGACAAAAAAAAAAAGAATGAAGAAACAGAAGGGAAATAAAGGAAGAAGGAAAAAAAGAAAAAGAAACAGGGGCAAGGATACAATGTTAAGTTGCATTATGCCAATTGTTAGGGGAATAAGATAAGAATGAAGGGGTCATTGAAGAGTATGAAGGGCTTATACTTCTACAATTAGCAACAAACTGAGTTTATCATGCTTATCGATATTTAGTTCTATGGTTGCAACGTTTTTTTTTATCAAACTTAATAATGGCATTTTGCTGCACCTTCTGTATTATTTTTTTTGCTTTATTGTATTTCTGGTCAAAAGCATCCAGAGTTTCGTTTCATGGTCCGGATGATTTTGTTGATTCTAATTTGATCTCAATCTATCAACAAATAGTTCTGCAGACTACCCTCCATAAGAAATAAAAAATAGTTCGTCATAGTTCTTGCATTTTGCACAGCATGCGGTATTTTACTACAACTGAAAGTGGCAGAAGAAGCAATGATAAGAAGAGTGAGATCTCAGGTTCTCTCATGAGAACTGTTCCCTTACTAGGTGGCTGAATAGTTGGACCCGGTAGGGAGTAAGGGTAGTGATTCGTGAAATTTTGTACCTTACCCTGTTATAATACTGAAATCAGAGCATCCCCACATTTTCCATTTAATGGTTTCTAGCATTAAACTTTTATGAAGGACAGCACCGAGCTTCTATAGATTCATTTAGCTTATATATGAGATGTTTGTCTTGTGTGTTTATGTGCGGGTAGATATTGGTGGGGGATTCAACACGAATCTGTCTGTTGTAATTAGATTTTTCATCATGATTCTCAACTATGGATGAATATGGTGATGTTGGATGGGTTGCCTAAGGACTAAGGAGTGTGCTATCTATCTCTGTGATTTGGTTGTAAACGAAAGGGTTCATGGTGGTTAATCGTTATCCCTCCTGGGGAAAATCATTTATTGCTTTTCTCGCTATGATGATGGTTATCACCTCCTCCAGAGAGGCAGGAGATGTGCTAGCAAGGGGACTCAAACTTGTCTCACTGTCAGTTGTGTGATTCAGTCCCTCTGATAGCGTGACAGGCACATGGGTTTTTTTTTGGGTCCGTTTCTGTGATTAATAAATGAAACTGTTTCTTGACTGCAAAATTAGGCAACACGCACGATAAAAGTGATTATTATCTTTATTACTTGAACGGTGCTGAACATTTGACAAAATAGACTTGCTTTATATCAATGTTACTGTTGGTACTCAACTCGTGTACTCCTGATTAAGTTACTAAATACAACAGTGTATCAGATTATGCTTTAGGGGGTTGAAAAAAGTTTTCTGGTGATTTTCCAGCCTCATGATGAGCAAGTTGCAAAAGCTCTTTCATGTTTTGATATACTTCTCAAAACTTCGACCTCTCTTTCTTATAAAAGTATGTAGTTGACATCTTCTTTTTGTTGTTTTCAAATTGCAGAAGCAGAAACAGACCCCTATAAAATTCCAAACAAGCAAAACATGCGGATGGCATTATATTGGCTTGTACAAGGATGTCAACCAGGAGACTCCCTGGTGTTTCACTATTCTGGTCATGGTTCGCGACAGAGGAACTACAATGGAGACGAAGTTGATGGATATGATGAAACCCTATGTCCCCTGGACTTCGAGACACAGGGTATGATTGTCGATGATGAAATTAATGCATCTATTGTCAGACCTCTACCTCACGGTGTTAAGCTTCATGCAATAATAGATGCCTGCCATAGTGGAACTGTTCTGGATTTACCATTTCTTTGCAGGATGGACAGGTAGGCTTGAAACTCTTCATTGATAGTATAAAGTTGAACATATTGTAATCTCTGCCTTATTAAAAATGGTTAATTGTTTGTAGAATGAATGTCTTTGTTGTCTGGGTACCGTAAGCAAACACGGACATTTTAAAGATTTGAAGAATGGAGGGTTCATAGCGTCCTTTTCATACCTTTAGACATCATCTGCAAAAGCATTGAGAAAAAGTATTTGATAACTGTTAGCATCCCATTAGTGCGTATATTTCAGCTGATCATATTTCCTGAAATACTTCATTTCTTTTATCATTTAACATTTTGCACTTCATTTCCATACTACATGTAGCTATCACGCGTCTTTAATACCCATTACACCTCTTAATTAGAGGCCCCAAAGACTGTTTGATTGTTCTAGAAAAAAATATAATTTTCCTGCTATGCAAGAATTTCACTTTCATGTGTCTGCGTTTGTTTCTTGGTGAAGGGTATTTATTAGCTATTCTTTTTATTCCAATATTTGATGCTATTCGAAGGGAACCCAGTGTGCAGATATATGTTTCCTACATAACATTGAAGCTACAATCACAAGTGGGTTTGCCACCTTAGTCATCTAATTAGAAAAAAAGATAGCAATGTAAGCGAGAACATCATGAGTTAGAATCCACACCTAGTCTCCAAATACCTAACCTTAAAACTGCCACGTTTGTCACGGCATACTAGGGTAGCCATCTTGTTTTTCCATTCTGCTAGTAATTAGGATGTTGTTAATATATTTATACTTTTTAAGTTCTGTAGATAAAATGCAAAATTTTAATTCTCTCTGTCCATTGGGTTCTTACTACATAGTAGATTCCCATTTAAACTTTCCCATTATGTTGGTGGGAGAGCAAAAGTTTGGCCATATTAATAAAGGCCTATTGTATTTGTCAAAGGTTTTTATTTCTTCATGTCTTTTCTTTTGTTTCTTTTGATAGTTGTGCTAGGAGGATTACCTGTAGCTAATAGTAAGTGCTTATAGAGGTGGCACCTATGATCCTGTAATTTTCTTCTAATTGCCTATCATTCTACCAGTGAGAATTACACAAGAGGGAGGAAGAGTTGACTAATAAATTGTCAATATTAGATATAACTTACTCTGTAATGAATTTCCTATGTATGATTTTGTGCGTGGTTTAAAATTAAGTTTACAGATTATTATTATCTTATACTCTTGTTCTATTATTTCCAACATAGAGCAGGAGTCATAATCCTTCATTTGCTACATTCTTTGTTTGATTATAGCATGGCCATATTGCTTTATTTTTCTGCAAATAGGAATGGACATTATGTATGGGAGGACCATCGTCCCAGGTCTGGTGTGTGGAAAGGATCTAATGGTGGTGAAGTCGTTTCCTTCAGTGGTTGCGATGATGATCAGACCTCAGCTGATACATCTGTAAGTTTTAGGAATCCCGATTTGATTAGCATTCTACAGATCTTGATATGGAAACAAAACGTTGTGATTGAGCTGACAACTTGTATGAACAGGCTTTATCAAAAATCACTTCAACAGGTGCCATGACCTTTTGTTTTATTCAAGCAATTGAGAGAGGGCATGGGACCACATATGGTAGCATATTGAGTGCTATGCGTGCTGCAATTCGAGGTGCCGGAGGCTCAGGGCCTGACCTTGGGGGTGGTGTTGTTACATCTCTTCTCACGATGCTTGTCACAGGAGGCAGTCTTGGTGTTGGTGGGTTTAAACAGGTATTCTTTTCTGTTTTTTGACTGATTTAAAGATTACTTGGTATCATATACCTATCGATACGTGCAATTAATGCATATGCATTTACGTGAAATTCGAAAAACGAAGTGGAGTTTCTAATGATCTTTTTCGCTGACAGGAGCCGCAGCTGACTGCCTGCCAACCATTCGACGTGTATACGAAGCCATTTTCCTTGTGATTTTAAATTATTTTGTTTTTTTATTCTTATGTTTCTCATTTCTTCTTTTGGGTGGGGGTGTAGACGGATGTGAGGGGGTAAGTTTTTCCAGATTTGCTGTTATTGGATACTAGAATGTGTTATTTGGGAGGATATATATTATCGTAAATATCCGTGGCTACAGATTGTTGCTGTTATAACATGTTAATTCACTTGCTACAATGCCCCGCACATGTTAATGTGATGTTAGTAAATGTGCCTTATTTTATTTCATAATATCTCTTCTTACAAATAAAAATTAAAATCTATATTTTGATCAAAGCTCTTATTGTAATTAATTAATAATTATTTGATTTGGTACGCAATATTTGACATTATCAACCAATCTTGTGATATTTTTTGATCATTGAAGAGGTCAAGCAATATTTATCATGATGTTAAGGAGCACTCAGTGCGTTCTTCGATAACCTTGGAACACAATGTGAAAAATGCTTAAGACATTGTTTGATATTGTACAACACTCAAGATTTAAAATTTGTTAGAGCAACTTAAAAATAAAATCAGCATGTTATTAGGCTATGCTTGCACACAAATGAGTTGCGTGTATTTATAAGTTGGTCAAATATTAATTTTATTTACATCGTAGATCCACAACTTTCATAGCACTCATTGTTTATAATCTACACAAAACTTTACTAGGCAAACATTAATCTACTTATTATAAAGTGTCTTTTTCTTAACAAATTTTACTTTTTGAAAAATTAAGTCTTAAACTTAATTATGACCTTTATAGTTGAGTACTTTTGGTTAAGTAGAATAAAATTAAAATTTATTTATTTTATTTTTTAATTTCAAATTATAAGTAATCACGATTGTAGGAAGTTTTTTCCGCTACTGAAAGAAGAAATGAATATACACGTCCGTATGTTACTACGTCTTCAATCTCATTCTCAAATGAAATTTTCCATCAAACAATATTTTCCTTGCTCTAATTATTGTTTCAATTCTAAAACCATAATCACTGCAACTTAGATTGTGATTTTTGTCCATTAAAAGTCCATCACGAATAAAGGAGTTAGTCTGTATTATGGGTCTACTTGTTACAAAATGTGAGTAACCCTATTTCAAAACATTAACAGATGTCCCCAGGCAGACATCGAATAGGGGACGAAAAGAGTTATCTTTACAGTATTCCGGAATTCAAATCTCGGTCACCATTCTTATTTATTCTACGGTCGAATTCTAACGTGGAGAAGCGGTATACTAATTATTTGGGTAATTAGCACAAAACGTCCCCACCTTTTGAAGTCATTGTGCAAATCGTCACTACCATCAAAATTTTGGCACTTTCACCATCACCTCCACATTTTCTTGCGCAAAATGTCATTTCCATCCATTACCATTCGAAAAGCTCCGTTAAATCTGATTTTCAACACGTTTCATACCAATTTCAAAGGGTAATTTCGTCCAAAAACTTTCTTTCCAAATTCTTCCACCTGTAATTCTTCCTAATGGCAATGAAATTCTGGGTTGGGGAGAATTTATGAAGAATTTTCTGCCTCTTTTTCTCATTCTTTGCTTGTATTCTGGGTTAGCTTCTGATCGCCATTAAAAAGAATTGCAAGTGAAAGAATTTGGGAAGAAAGTTTTTGGACAAAATTATCCTTTGAAATTGATACCAATCGTGTTGAAAATCAGATTTAACAGAGCTTTTCGGATGGTAATGGACGGAAAGAACGTTTTGCACAAGAAAATGTGGAAGTGAGGGTGAAAATGTCAAAATCTTGAAGGTAGAAACGATCTGCACAATGACTTCAAAAAATGTGGACGTTTTGTGCTAATTACTTTAATTATTTTAAATTTAAACAAACATGGAGAGAAAATGGGAGAAAAATACATACGATTCCAATCTCCTAAAAGGACTCCACCGTTTTGACCAACCTAGGTTAGTTTGTTACGCCAACAAAACAAACCTCCCAAGAATAAATCAAAAAGCAGAAATCAAGTAAGGTACTATTTCTGTTATTTATTTATTTATTTTTATTACTTCATATATATACATACAACATTTATCTCTACACTTTTAAATCAAATCATCAATACAATATACAAAATCATACACGGGAGACATACTACACTATTTTCTTCATCTTCCTCTTTTTCTATATATTTTTCTTTCGCACTGTCGTCATGCTTCCCGCCATTGTTCTCTCACATTGAAAAACCCTAATTTCACTCTCAACTTCAGGTAAAATCGAGAAGTAATTAAATAAAATATTTAATTAATTACCTGACTGCCGTTTAGATTATATGATTAAATGAGAATTTTTTTTGCTTTGAATTTTGATGTTTTTGATATGATCAGTGGATCCGTCTGGGAAAGAGAGCATATTTTTGAATAAATTTTGGGGTAGAAGGTTTTCTTGAAAATTGAATTTATGTCCCAAAATCAATCAACCGTTGAAAGGAGCGAGTCTACACAGTACAGGAAATCCGGTCGATCCGGTGGCTCGAATCAACAGCGCCAGTTCTCCGGGTCCGGGCCAGTTAAGGGCGGCGGCGGCGGCTCCTCCGCCCCCTCCAACCGCAGGTACATGTCTAAATGTGTTCTGTAAAATTCTAGGGTTTTTTTTTTAAATTTACAAAATCTTTTTGCATACATGCGCATGCGTTATGTGTGTATAGACTCATGGTGAATATGGGTGAGTGTTTCTTCGTTAATATTCAAGACAGTCGCTTTATTTCTTTTAGGTTTCTATGAAGGATAATGAATTAATTTTTCTCCTGACGTTTTTTTTTTTTTTTTTTTTTTAATGGGATTAGTTTTAAGAAGTATAATACCAATACACAAGGAGGCCAATTGGGGCGAGAAACCCAAATGCGAGTTCGGATTCTAGTGCTCCATCTGCAGCACGTGCTGTACAGAATGGCACTCATCAACAGCAGCTAGCCCATGGTATGAGATAAGGCTCTTTTTATGCTTAAATTTTATATATATATATATATATATATATATATATATATATATATATATATATATATATATATATATATTTGCGAAGTTCACCTTTTTCAGTTCTTTTTCATCTGCCCAAGAGATTTTTTTTTCTCAATTTCATTTAACATTGTTAAAGGATCCATCTAGCTTGTTAGATTGATTAGGGATTCATGCACGATTTGAAGTGATTTTCCATCCTTTTCATATTTTCATGTCTTTTTATGTTTTGTGATTTTTCTTTCTATTTTTGTTAATGGTCTTGTTCTAGGAGCATCTAACACAGCAGTTGTAAGTACAACTACAAACGTCAAGCCAACCGATGCGTCAACTCAAAAAGTTATCCGAGCCATTCCAAGAGCTCCTTCTTCTAATGTGTCTACTGCAGTTCCATCTTCAAATGCTCCGACTCCTAGTTTTGACTCCAAGTCTCCTACAACACCTGCAAAGGGTACGACAAACTGGTCATACACAATTGAACCTGTGGAAATGGTTTCTGATCTATTTATTTATTTTTCATTCTTATCAGAGCATTTGGTTGTAGGTAGTTGTTACTTTTGTAATAGAAGATGACCATATTTTCATGTGTAATCAATGATTTGTAATACCTTTTTTGATGTCTTAGCTCCGGGAGATGCATCAAAGCCATTTTCCCTACAATTTGGATCCATAAGTCCTGGATTTATGAATGGAATGCAGGTATGTGGCAATTATGATAGGCTTTTTATTTTTACTTCTGTTTTGTCTTGTCATTTATTAAACTCTTGGGTCCTAAGGCTAGAAGGTTTGTTTTCTCCTAACATTTTTGTAGGTACCCGCTCGAACAAGTTCTGCCCCACCAAATTTGGATGAGCAGATAAGAGATCAGGTTTGTGGTTCTCTTTTTTTCTAGTTCTTCACCTGGCAGATCGGAGAGTTTCTTTCAATTGCCAAAATATAAGAATCTCTTGCATCCCTCTTCTGTATAGAAAAGACTAAAATACTCAAAAGTTAGTATCTGGAGCATTGTGATGCTTTGGTTCTCCGACAGTATGTTCGTATATCTTGGAGGGTAAGGGAATAACTAGTTACGAAGGGAAAGGAATTTTATGGAAGTAAATTCTTGTGTTGGTGAAGTAAGGGAAGGGAAGACTTCTATTATTAACAGAAGCTGAAGGGAACAAAATCATTATTCTTCTCCTTCTCTATTAGTCCACATAGAAAAGTGGGAATTCCTCCCTTTTCAGATGTTATCCTCATCCAGTCCATTCTACATGAAGTCTTAACAATTGATCGTCATTTCAGTGGTGCTGTATGCTTTTGTTCTCCTCACAGTTTCTGATAGTAGCATCTCTGAATATTTCCTTTTCTATAAAAACATTCATTAGTATGATAGGTCACCAAGACCACCTATACAGTTCACTTATGCAAGGAGAGCCAAGAAGCAAGGCGGTTTGTAGAAGCGGGAAATTTTGCAGCAGGACATGACAGCTCAGCAGTTTGTTATGGGGGCATTTTGGAGGAAATCATTGTATAAAAGGGGAGGGAGAATTACATAGGGTATGCAAATTCTGAGTTGTAATAGGAGATTTATGTCCCAAAATCAATCAACCGTTGAAAAGAGCGAGTCTACACAGTACAGGAAATCCGGTCGATCCGGTGGCTCGAATCAACAGCGCCAGTTCTCCGGGTCCGGGCCAGTTAAGGGCGGCGGCGGCGGCTCCTCCGCCCCTCCAACCGCAGGTACATGTCTAAATGTGTTCTGTAAAATTCTAGGTTTTTTAAATTTACAAAATCTTTTTGCATACATGCGCATGCGTTATGTGTGTATAGACTCATAGTGAATATGGGTGAGTGTTTCTTCTTTTTAATATTCAAGACAGTCCTTTATTTCTTTTAGGTTTCTATGAAGGATAATGAATTAATTTTCTCCTGACGTTTTGTTTTTTTTTTTTTTTTTTTTTAATGGGATTAGTTTTAAGAAGTATAATACCAATACAAGGAGGCCAATTGGGGCGGAAACCCAAATGCGAGTTCGGATTCTAGTGCTCCATCTGCAGCACGTGCTGTACAGAATGGCACTCATCAACAGCAGCTAGCCCATGGTATGAGATAAGGCTCTTTTATGCTTAAATTTCACACACACACATATATATATATATATATATATATATATATATATATATATATATATATATATATATATATATATATATTTGTTGGGAATGCTGTTTAATTTTTGCCAAAGTTCACCTTTTTTCATCTGCCCAAGAGATTTTTTTCTCAATTTCGTTTAACATTGTTAAAGGATCCATCTAGCAACATTAGATTGATTAGGATTCATGCACGATTTGAAGTGATTTTCCATCCTTTTCATATTTTCATGTCTTTTTATGTTTTGTGATTTTCTTTTTCTATTTTTGTTAATGGTCTTGTTCTAGGAGCATCTAACACAGCAGTTGTAAGTACAACTACAAACGTCAAGCCAACCGATGCGTCAACTCAAAAAGTTATCCGAGCCATTCCAAGAGCTCCTTCTTCTAATGTGTCTACTGCAGTTCCATCTTCAAATGCTCCGACTCCTAGTTTTGACTCCAAGTCTCCTACAACACCTGCAAAGTGCACGACAAACTGGTCATACACAATTGAACCTGTGGAAATGGTTTCTGATCTATTTATTTATTTTTCATTCTTATCAGAGCATTTGGTTGTAGGTAGTTGTTACTTTTGTAATAGAAGATGACCATATTTTCATGTGTAATCAATGATTTGTAATACCTTTTTGATGTCTTAGCTCCGGGAGATGCATCAAAGCCATTACTAATTTGGATCCATAAGTCCTGGATTTATGAATGGAATGCAGGTATGTGGCAATTATGATAGGCTTTTTATTTTTACTTCTGTTTTGTCTTGTCATTTATTAAACTCTTGGGTCCTAAGGCTAGAAGGTTTGTTTTCTCCTAACATTTTGTAGGTACCCGCTCGAACAAGTTCTGCCCCACCAAATTTGGATGAGCAGATAAGAGATCAGGTTTGTGGTTCTCTTTTTTCTAGTTCTTCACCTGGCAGATCGGAGAGTTTCTTTCAATTGCCAAAATATAAGAATCTCTTGCATCCCTCTTCTGTATAGAAAAGACTAAAATACTCAAAAGTTAGTATCTGGAGCATTGTGATGCTTTGGTTCTCCGACAGTATGTTCGTATATCTTGGAGGGTAAGGGAATAACTAATTCTGAAGGAAAGAATTTTATGGAAGTAAATTCTTGTGTTGGTGAAGTAAAGGAAGGAAGACTTCTATTATTAACAGAAGCTGAAGGAACAAAATCATTATTCTTCTCCTTCTCTATTAGTCCACATAGAAAAGTGGGAATTCCTCCCTTTTCAGATGTTATCCTCATCCAGTCCATTCTACATGAAGTCTTAACAATTGATCGTCATTTCAGTGGTGCTGTATGCTTTTGTTCTCCTCACAGTTTCTGATAGTAGCATCTCTGAATATTTCCTTTTCTATAAAAACATTCATTAGTATGATAGGTCACCAAGACCACCTATACAGTTCACTTATGCAAGGAGAGCCAAGAAGCAAGGCGGTTTGTAGAGGCGGGAAATTTTGCAGCAGGACATGACAGCTCAGCAGTTTGTTATGGGGGCATTTTGGAGGGAAATCATTGTATAAAAAGGGGGAGGGGAGAATTACATAGGGTATGCAAATTCTGAGTTGTAATAGGAGAGAAGTGAACCTCTCGAAAGTTCACTATATCATTTGTAAACCATTTACATATTGCTTTTCAGTTTCATTTCCACTCTCTTGCAAATTACACACTTACATACTCCGCTCGCCGGGATCTTACCATAGTACAATATGCATCTTACATTTATTGAGTTGAGAACCTCTTGACAAGCATAATATAGGCAGTCATTGCTTGGTTTTTGTTAGTGAGCCTAGTGTGAGATTACATTTAATTCAGGTTGTACATTGTTTTAATAATGGAATAATTATAATTATGGTCACTTGCTAGAATGTTGAGGATTGATTTTGTGATTCTTTTCTGACAGGCTTGTTGTGACTCTTTAAAAGCTGCTCCTGCGATTTCAACTCCATCTGTGCTCGAGCAGCAACTTCCAAAGAAAGATGCAGGGGTTCTTGACCAACCTAATACTGTTGCGGCTGTGCCAGTCTCCAAATTGAAGAGAGATGTGCAAGTTTCAGCTGCACCTCCTGTGACTCAAACTCAGAAATCTTCTGCACATCCTATCCCCAGAATGCCCATGCCAATGTTATTTCACCAGCCGCAGGGTCCTGTTCAATTTGGTGATCCCAATCCCCAAATGCAGTCTCAGGCCATGTCAGGCATGTCATTGCCAATGCCAATGTCAATGCCAATGCCAATGCCAATGCCAATGCCAATGCCAAAGCTAATGCCTTTACCTATTGGAAATCTGCCGGTGCAGCAGCCAATGTTTGTTTCAGGTCTTCAGCCACGCCCAATGCAGTCTCCAGGTGTCATGCATCATGGACAATTGAACTTTTCATCACAAATGAATCAGCTGCCTCATCAGTTGGGTAACATGGGAATTAATATGGCCCCACAATTTCAGCCGCAGCAGGGTGGAAAATTTAGCGGGACCCGTAAAACTGTAAAGATTACTCATCCTGAGACTCATGAAGAATTGAGACTCGATGGATCACCCGCCCCGAGATCACATCCTGCTAATCATTCTATGGGCTTTCATCCTAATTCTTATAATGCCAGTTTGCTATATTTTCCAACTCCCAGTTCTGTTCCTCTGAATAGCAACCAGCTTCCTCCTACTTCTCAGTCACCATGGTTCTCTAATCAGGTCAGTAATGTCCTTCCTCAAAGATTTTAATTGCTGCCATCTCATTCTGTTAATCAAACCCTTAAACTCAGCATGACATTGGCCAATCAGAATGTTTAGGATTGAGTTGGAATGCTCATCGAACAAAAACTTTCTGTATATTAATTTTTCTGCAGGTGACAGTGAAACCAGCAGGTGGCTCTCGTGGTGAGAAAGATACAGTGCCATCTACAATAAATTCACCTTCCTTTGGAAAGGTAGAATCTTTGAAACAGAGGCAACATGGAGAAGATTCAGTTCGTTCTCAAAAGAAGGTCGAGCTTTCATCTTCAAGCTCTTTGCAGCAGCCCAAGCCTGCTTTAGGAACATCGTCTACAACGGCTCCCATAGTAATCAAGCACTCTGCTAGAGTGACAGGTCCCATCACTGTGGAGGGTGAAACGTCCAATACTTCGACTCATGATTCTGTTCCTAATGCTGATTCTGCATCAACATCAATTAGTTTTGGGGAAGAAGCAAAAAACAAAATAGCTGTTGTGCCTGATTCCATAGAAGATAGAAAATTAGGTAACGGAGGCTTGAAAGATAAGGTATTTTATTGCTTGTGTATAATATCCAATTGTACATATTCTTCACTCTAAGGAGGTTTAATACGATTTATGAGCAATATGTTGCTTCACCATTTACAGGTTGGTAGACTATCCTCTATCGTTTCAAGGTTGCCTTCTCAATTGCCAGAACCTGAACCGCTTGAAGCTAAAGCTACTTCATCGAGAAGCAGTGTAATGTTGGAAAATGCTAAGGACTTGCCATCAACAACTATATCTGCTGCTGCAGAAGCTTCCGATTTAAGAAGTGACAGTGCTGAGGAAGGCACTCAAAGTTTTGTCACAAAAACTATAAATGGCAGACAAGCAAAGCCTGAGACAAGGGACAAAATTGAGCTAGGGGAACTAATATCATCTGAGAGTTCTAAACCTGATAACTGTAGTTTGGAGACATCTTTGAAGTCTGTTTCTTTAGAAACTTCAGAAATCATTAGTAAAATTGAGGAAAGCTCTTCTCATGAGGCATCATTCTCCAGCCGGGATGGTGATGTCTTAGAAAGTGCACAAAAAAAGATGGAAGAATCTTCAGGTTTTTGTGCAGATGATGTTATGGTGGCTGATAATTTAGTTACATTGACTTCCATGTCAGATGGTGGAAATGCTGAAAATTCTATGTTTTTTTCGGCTCAGTATGAAAAAACCTCTGCTTCAGATGCTTCATTGAGAGTGCCTGATAGTATGGATGCTAAAATAGTTACTGTTACAAGTTCTGCTATGGTAGATCAAGGGTCTGAACCAGATTCAGTTTCATATCCTTCTGAATGTGTTTTAAAAAGTGAAAATGAAGGGAGTGAGAATATTGGTGGTGGCTTGCTTTCTTCTCGGTCAGGTGTCAAGGAGAAAGTCTTGTCAGAGCACAATGCAGCAATAAGTACCATTCCCCCTGCGAAGAAGAAACTAAAAGAATTATATAGAAAAGCAGAAGCTGCTGGTCCTAGTTCTGATCTTTATATGGCATACAAGGGTCCAGAGGAAAAGAAAGAAACTGTAACCTCTGCAGAAAGCAGAGAAAGCACTTCTAGCACTAGCGATAAGATGGAAACTGTTAATATGACACAGGACAATGCTATGTCATGCGATAGACCTGCTCAGAGTAAAGCAGAGCCAGATGATTGGGAAGATGCTGCAGACATCTCTACTCCAAAGTTAGAAACTTCAAAGAATGAAAAACAGGTTAATGATGAAGATGGATATGGATTACTGACTAAAAAGTATTCCCGAGATTTCCTTCTGAAATTTGTTGAGCAATGCACTGATCTTCCGGAGGGTTTTGAAATATCTTCTGACCTAGCTGACGCACTGATGGTCTCTATTGTCAATGTTTCACGCGAGCCATACCCTAGTCCTGGACGAAATGTAGACAGGGCAACCGGGGGATCTAGACCAGACCGTCGTGGAATTGGCATGGGAGATGAGGACAAATGGGGTAGATTTCCTGGGCCTCATGTGTCAGGGCGAGGGGATGTGCGGATGGATATTGGCTATGCTGGTAATGCAATGGGGTTTCGACCTGGCCAAGGAGTTAATAATGGTGTTCTAAGGAATCCACGTGCACAAACACCTCTTCAGTATGCTGGGGGCATCCTCTCTGGTCCAATGCAATCCCTGCCTCCACAGGGAGGACTGCAAAGGAATAATTCTGATTCTGATAGGTGGCAGCGTGGAACTGCTTTCCAGAAGGGTTTAATGCCTTCTCCTCAGACACCAATGCAGGTGATGCATAAAGCTGATAAGAAATATGAAATAGCTAAAATTAAGGATGAGGAAGAAGCCAAGCAGAGGCAGTTGAAAGCTATCTTAAACAAGCTTACTCCCCAAAACTTTGAAAAACTATTTGAGCAAGTTAAGCAAGTGAACATTGACAATGTTGTCACTCTCTCTGGGGTGATTGCGCAGATATTTGATAAAGCTTTGATGGAACCCACCTTCTGTGAGATGTATGCCAACTTCTGCTTTCACCTTGCTGCGGAGTTGCCTGATTTGAGTGTGGACAATGAGAGAATCACTTTTAAGAGATTACTCCTGAACAAATGTCAAGAAGAATTTGAGAGAGGAGAAAGAGAAGAAGAGGAGGCTAAAAAAGCTGATGAGGAAGGTGTAGCTAAACAGTCAGAAGAGGAAAGAGAGGAGAAGAGAGTCCGAGCACGAAGACGCATGTTGGGTAATATTAGATTAATTGGAGAACTTTACAAGAAAAGAATGTTGACGGAAAAAATAATGCATGAGTGCATAAGGAAATTGCTGGGTCAATACCAGCCTCCTGATGAAGAAGATGTTGAAGCTTTGTGCAAATTGATGAGCACAATTGGTGAGATGATAGATCATCCCAGAGCCAAGGAGCACATGGATGCCTATTTTGACATTATGGCTCAGTTGTCGAATAACGAGGAACTGTCTACCAGAGTAAGGTTCATGCTGAAGGATGCAATAGATCTGAGAAAGAATAAATGGCAGCAGAGGAGGAAAGTTGAAGGTCCGAAAAAGATTGATGAGGTGCATAGAGATGCCGCTCAAGAACGGCAGGCACAAACTACCAGGCTGTCTCGTGCTTCCAGCTTTGGCACTTCTGGTAGAAGGGGCCCACCTACGGAGTTTGCTCCTAGAGGTCCTGGTGTGTTATCTTCTCCAAGTTCCCAGGTAGGTGGTTATCGTGCTGTTCCTCCACAGCAACGCAGTTATGGCTCTCAGGATGTTCGATGGGAGGAGAGACATTCCTTTGAGAACAGGATGTCTGTTCCTCTGCCTCAAAGACCCATTGGGGATGATACTGTAACTCTTGGTCCCCAAGGTGGTCTAGCGAGGGGAATGGCTTTCAGGGGGCTGCCACCAGCATCTAGCATTCCCTTGGCTGAGATGGCAAGTTCTGGAGATTCACGAAGGATGGGACCTGGTCTAAATGGATTCAGTTCTATGCCAGAACGGACAGCTTATGGGCAAAGGGAAGATCACATGCCAAGATATATGCCAGACAGGTTTACTAGTCCGTCTATTTATGACCAATCACATCCACAAGAACGGAACATGACCCATGGAAACAGAGATGTTATACATAGAGATCGTGATTTTGATAGATCTCTGCCTACTTCTCCATCTACACGGGGTGGTCCTCCAACTGTCATGCTAAACGTTTCTTCAGAAAAGGTGTGTGATGACAAGCATTTGCGGGATATGTCCATGTCTGCAGTCAAAGAATTCTACAGGTATCATTTTGTTTCATGATGTTTCATACTTGTCTTGGGATGTTTAAACTACAGATATGCACATGAGATATTATTAATAAGAAAGGAAAAAGGCAAGATGTCCTTGTTCCAAGATGCAAATACAGATAAGCTTACTGATCTATATGAAAGAAACATAAAAAGATACGCAATGACCACTGATTTCCCTGGCCTCTTATTGTATTTAACTGAAGAGGTTAAATTCTTCAATTCTATGTGTCCTTCTTTGAGGACTAACTTCTGTTAGCCATGTAACTATGATAACTAATTACTGGCAAATTCATTTTATCATAACTGATAGTTTATCTTCTCTCTTTTTTCTTGGGTAAGCGCAAGATAAAACAATACCATGAGCCTAAATAAGGATCATACTAGGTTCTTTATGGACAATCTAATGATGCCTGCAATGATTAAGACAATTTAAGTTGGGTATAGATGTTCTTCTGCCTCATTTGGAAGGCTTTTGTTGGAACCTGTGATGTCTGCTGTTGCAAATAGATTTTACTTGAAATCTGGTTATCTATGTTTTAAAGGCATCTCAATGTCCCTATCATCTAGTAATGTAATGTGATGTAACATTTAGAGAACTGTGTAAAAAAAATTTCACATGCTGGTAAAAGAGTGGCGTGGAAGATAGCAACCAATTGCAGTTTAATGACTCA
This sequence comes from Forsythia suspensa, assembly GCA_023638005.1. Classification (NCBI taxonomy): domain Eukaryota; kingdom Viridiplantae; phylum Streptophyta; class Magnoliopsida; order Lamiales; family Oleaceae; genus Forsythia; species Forsythia suspensa. The sequence continues at coordinate 11,424,201 of CM042665.1, forward strand.
GTTTGGCCTTAGCTCTCAAGTGAACAATTTGTTGGTGTTTGATTTCTTATTATTTTACTTTTTGAGGGAAAAACTTGTATTGATAAAAAATTCCTTTGGATGCCACAATTAGATACCTCTTTTTTTTTTCTTTTTTGTTTTGTTTTGTAAAAAGTAAATAAGTGAACAATACAACTTGTTTTAAGTTGGAAAGCCATATGTTTGATCAGGAATGTTTGGTGTTGTCATGCTCTATTTCTTGGAAATTCTCCACTTTTAGGCCAGACACTTTTTGTGTTCACATATCTACTTGTGCAGTTATGCATATGCATATTGCACATGATTAGGTATCAAAAACACCAACACATTTCTGATTTTAATATTTGGGTAGTTAGGGTCATTGCTGTGACCTTGCTTGCCTTTTTGTTTCTCAGATAGAATGCGGGAACAATGACTTTCAAATGTGATTCTCGTTTGATACAGAACCTGGACATGAATAACGGAAATTTTGTTTCGTTCTTGTAGTTGAACTAGTGCAATTTTATTTTTATTTTTTGGAGTAGGGATGCTGTTGAGTGTCAATTAGAATTCATAAGGAAAAGGAAGTGATCTGCACACAGTCAAGAAAATCTACAACCTATTAAGTTTGTCTTTTCTTTTCGTTTAGATTTCATGCCTGTGCTTTATCATGTCGGTCTCGTACAATACTATTACAATCTACAATAAGTGAAAGTTTAGGTAACTGCGATCCATCAAAATTTTGCTGTTTTGAGAAATAATTGTGGTCAGCAGATAAGATGGATAGCTACTTTTGATCTCGATTTTTGAATGTGCAAGATCTAGAGCTGATTGCAACTTCTCCTCTCCTGTTACATATGTTTTAGGAGTTGGCTGTGTGGTATCTGTTGATTTTTTTATTTTATTTTATTTACGGCAGATGGTATATGTGAATTCTGTTTTGCCTTCATATGGATCATTGGATCTCTAAAAGTATCTGGTGTCCACAGAACCTTGATAAAAAGGTTACTTTTCTTTCCATTTTTACACACTCATCAACCAACTTGAACAGGTTTGAATCCATTTTTGCTACCTTGGAGGATACAGTAAATGAGTAGCATAAACTTGATTTCTTGATTTCTTCTAGTTGAACTTTATTGTGGTGAATATAAGATTTTATTCATTCCTTGGTTCTTCACTGTCTAGACTAGTCTTAATCCTTTATTTATTAGGGATTATTCTTCTTGATTAACGATTAAATTGAATGTGTCTTTTTCAGTGCAAATGGCGAGAATGAAGTTGCTTTGTGCATCAAGGAATTGAATGCCCCAAGCTTCTATCCAACAATGATCTCTATATGGGTTACTGATTCTTTTGAAAGGAAGGATGTGGAGAGAGATCTTTTGACAAAGCTTCTTATTAATCTTACCAAACCTCGAGCGGCATGATAAATCAAGATCAGCTCATAAAGGGTATGCCTCGTCCAGTTTGTGATGAGTAGTATAAACTTGTTTATGATTCATCTTTTGACTGGGTTCTGTTTATATTCTCACCCGAACAGGTTTGAATCCATTCTTGCTACCTTGGAGGATACAGTAAATGATGCCCCCAGAGCAGCAGAGTTCCTTGGCCGTATCTTTGCCAAAGTCGTATTGGAGAATGTCGTTTCATTTTCTGAAAGGTGGAAAGTTGATATCACTGAGGCGGGGAAGAAAAGAGGGCGCCTTGTAGGGTGGGCTAGGTGCTGAAGTCCTTGGAAGTATCTTGGAGATAATTAAATCGGAAAAGGGTGATTCTGTATTGAATGAAATATGTTCAAACTCTAACCTGCGGCTAGAGACCTTCAGGCCACCAAACTCTAATAAATCATGGAGAATAGATAAGTTCATTTAGAGGACAATAGTGATGCTCGTTGTATCTGGATAAAGAAATTAATGCCCAGTCTTTTAGGTCACCAGTTATAAATTTTGAGACTTTTTTTTAATTTTAAGTCGGTGGGAATTTCTGTAGAGAAATCTTCATGTTTTAAAATTATTTCACCAAAATTTAACTACAAATTGCTAAAAAAGGTTCATTGAGCATCCATTTCAGCCTTTCTTATTATTTATTCATCTTTTTACATTAATTATTGGAAGTAGTGATTTGGGAAAGAAAGCAACACGTGTTTAATTGTGAACTTCTGAAAAGGCAAAATAGAGGTTCAAAGTTAACGACTTCGGCTCCAAAAGAACAAATGAAAGATATATGAAGAGCCATCTGTGACTAAAACTATGAAGTCTTGTATGCATGTGCAATTATCTACATTGAGATCTCAGAGAAGATGTTCTTCTGCCTCATTTGGAAGGCTTTTTGTTGGAACCTGTGATGTCTGCTGTTGCAAATAGATTTTACTTGAAATCTTGTTATCTATGTTTTAAAGGCATCTCAATGTCCCTATCATCTAGTAATGTAATGTGATGTAACATTTTAGAGAACTGTGTAAAAAAATTTCACATGCTGGTAAAAGAGTGGCGTGGAAGATAACTTAACCAATTGCAGTTTAATGACTCAGTTTGGCCTTAGCTCTCAAGCGAACAATTTGTTGGTGTTTGATTTCTTATTATTTTACTTTTTTGAGGGAAAAACTTGTATTGATAAAAAAATTCCTTTGGATGCCACAATTAGATACCTCTTTTTTTTTCTTTTTTTGTTTTTGTTTTGTAAAAAGTAAATAAGTAGACAATACAACTTGTTTTAAGTTGGAAAGCCATATGTTTGATCAGGAATGTTTGGTGTTGTCATGCTCTATTTCTTGGAAATTCTCCACTTTTTAGGCCAGACACTTTTTGTGTTCACATATCTACTTGTGCAGTTATGCATATGCATATTGCACATGATTAGGTATCAAAAACACCAACACATTTCTGATTTTAATATTTGGGTAGTTAGGGTCATTGCTGTGACCTTGCTTGCCTTTGTTTCTCAGATAGGTACGGGAACAATGACTTTCAAATGTGATTCTCGTTTGATACAGAACCTGGACATGAATAACGGAAATTTTGTTTCGTTCTTGTAGTTGAACTAGTGCAATTTTATTTTTATTTTTTTGGAGTAGGGATGCTGTTGAGTGTCAATTAGAATTCATAAGGGAAAAGGAAGTGATCTGCACACAGTCAAGAAAATCTACAACCTATTAAGTTTGTCTTTTCTTTTTCGTTTAGATTTCATGCCTGTGCTTTATCATGTCGTTCTCGTACAATACTATTACAATCTACAATAAGTGAAAGTTTAGGTAACTGCGATCCATCAAAATTTTGCTGTTTTGAGAAATAATTGTGGTCAGCAGATAAGATGGATAGCTACTTTTGATCTCGTTTTTGAATGTGCAAGATCTAGAGCTGATTGCAACTTCTCCTCTCCTGTTACATATGTTTTTAGGAGTTGGCTGTGTGGTATCTGTTGATTTTTTATTTTTATTTTTATTTACGGCAGATGGTATATGTGAATTCTGTTTTGCCTTCATATGGATCATTGGATCTCTAAAAAGTATCTGGTGTCCACAGAACCTTGATAAAAAGGTTACTTTTCTTTCCATTTTTTACACACTCATCAACCAACTTGAACAGGTTTGAATCCATTTTTGCTACCTTGGAGGATACAGTAAATGAGTAGCATAAACTTGATTTCTTGATTTCTTCTAGTTGAACTTTATTGTGGTGAATATAAGATTTTATTCATTCCTTGGTTCTTCACTGTCTAGACTAGTCTTAATCCTTTATTTATTAGGGATTATTCTTCTTCGATTAACGATTAAATTGAATGTGTCTTTTCAGTGCAAATGACGAGAATGAAGTTGCTTTGTGCATCAAGGAATTGAATGCCCCAAGCTTCTATCCAACAATGATCTCTATATGGGTTACTGATTCTTTTGAAAGGAAGGATGTGGAGAGAGATCTTTTGACAAAGCTTCTTATTAATCTTACCAAACCTCGAAGCGGCATGATAAATCAAGATCAGCTCATAAAAGGGTATGCCTCGTCCAGTTTGTGATGAGTAGTATAAACTTGTTTATGATTCATCTTTTGACTGGGTTCTGTTTATATTCTCACCCGAACAGGTTTGAATCCATTCTTGCTACCTTGGAGGATACAGTAAATGATGCCCCCAGAGCAGCAGAGTTCCTTGGCCGTATCTTTGCCAAAGTCATATTGGAGAATGTCGTTTCATTTTCTGAAATTGGAAAGTTGATATACGAGGGCGGGGAAGAAAAAGGGCGCCTTGTAGAAATTGGGCTAGGTGCTGAAGTCCTTGGAAGTATCTTGGAGATAATTAAATCGGAAAAGGGTGATTCTGTATTGAATGAAATATGTTCAAACTCTAACCTGCGGCTAGAGACCTTCAGGCCACCAAACTCTAATAAATCATGGAGAATAGATAAGTTCATTTAGAGGACAATAGTGATGCTCGTTGTATCTGGATAAAGAAATTAATGCCCAGTCTTTTAGGTCACCAGTTATAAATTTTGAGACTTTTTTTTTAATTTTAAGTCGGTGGGAATTTCTGTAGAGGGAAATCTTCATGTTTTAAATTATTTCACCAAAATTTAACTACAAATTGCTAAAAAAAGGTTCATTGAGCATCCATTTCAGCCTTTCTTATTATTTATTCATCTTTTTTACATTAATTATTGGAAGTAGTGATTTGGGAAAGAAAGCAACATGTGTTTAATTGTGAACTTCTGAAAAGGCAAAATAGAGGGTTCAAAGTTAACGACTTCGGCTCCAAAAAGAACAAATGAAAGATATATGAAGAGCCATCTGTGACTAAAAACTATGCAGTCTTGTATGCATGTGCAATTATCTACATTGAGATCTCAGAGAATACCTTTCTAGACCCACGACATGGCAATTACCACTGCCAATGTTTGGCTTGGACGGAAGTTGATGGAACCCGACAAAAATACTTCTATACAAAACCTTACCAAGGACTTTCAACATGGCCAGTCTACTCAACCTAAATCTTGCCAATGTGTTGAGATAATGGGACTCTGGGAATTACTTGTTTTCCATCTGGATGTTAGACCAAAAGGTTCAATTAAATTTGTGTCTTTTGGTTGGTTGATATTCTTTTCAAACATATCTTTTAGCTTGGTGTGATCAACTATCTCTTCTACGATCCTATCTTCAATTCCTGCAGCTCGTTTCTTTTGATTCTCATTTCCTCAATAACTCAGAAAAACGGTCCTTTTAAGCTTGCCTACACTATTAATCCCCCTCAGTCGTCCCAGATGTCATTAGATGGTATGTGTACACTGTTTTCTTCTGGCCAAGCTTGGATGCATGACTTAAAGTTTGCCTTTCGATAGAAGGATTCCAAACAACATAATCAAGTAGAATAATTTGTTCTTGTTAAAGATGTCCTATACTAGTTTTATCATTTAAGAGTTTTCTGAAAATTTTCCACGATTAATTGATCTTGGTTCCTATTTTTAAAAATTTATCTAACATAGTCGTGCAAATATGGAACTTATTGGAAGTTTAAATTGAAGGACTCTTTCCCACTTTGTTATTACTTGACCTTATGGGATATATATTAAAATAATATAATGTATGTATTCCGTTGGAATCCATCTATCGAAAGGCAAGCTATAAGCGTTATTGGTCAGACGTTTAGTCGATATTTTAAATTGGGGTTCCCTACGAAATGGGCGGGTTTGGGCGGGCGGGCGGGCGGCGGGCGGGCGGGGAGGGGAAAGCTGCCTCCGATTTTTTTTTTTTCTTCAAACCACAATTATTGGCCAATTTTTATGAGAATCTAATATTATTTTATAAGTCATAATTTTTAAAAAGTTTACAAGAAGTCATTGCACAAAAATATTCAAGATCTAAAACTAGTCAAACTCTTCTTATTTACGTAGACTCGTAGTTTCTCTTTGTGTTTCAATATCGAATTCTTGAGTTGTGCTTGAAAATGGAGGCAATTTAATTTGTAAATTGGGGAAGAAATTAAGATTGTTTGGGTGAGTGGAATTTTGGAGAGTTTGATAAAGTCAGAGAGAAATGAAAAATGAAAGTTACGGCCTTACGGGAGATGAGAGAGTCTTCAGTCTTTCTTCACAATTGTTTGAAAGAAGTTGGACTTTTGGTTGAGAAATGGTTGACAATTGGGCCAGAATCACAAATGAAACTTGACAAATTCTTTAGGTTGCTAAATTTAATTTTTGTTTTATACTATAATTAACAAAAAAAAAAGATAAATTTTTGTAAACATACCATTGTTAGGATTAGAGAAATAAATAAATGGTGAAAAATAAAAAATATATGAATTTATATAAGTTTGCCTCAATATGAGACAACATCTTGTTTTAAGACGCTGCAATAATTCATTATGCCACATGGCCAACATTAATTATTAAGGAAATAACTATTGTGTGGATGAAGATTATATATGAAAAACCTAATAGTTCGGCTAGAATTTTTTTTGATATTTATTTATTGTATATTTTATTCAAGTTCTTTTCTATTTTATTGTTGGTTACTAACAAACTCGTCTGTGTATTGAGTCAGATTTGATGTTCTTGCACACGTCGAAACAATTGTTGAAGGAAGACATGTACGTGCATCTTTTGTGCATGTTGCTTACAAATGGTTTCAAAGACAATATTGCCAAATTGCTAAAACTCAATGCAAGCATCTACTCACGAAGACTTTGAAAGAGCAGAGGGAATCGATAGACTTCATTCTAAAGACCATTCATAGGCTGGGACAGAGAGGGAAGATAACACAGCTTCTTATAGTGACCGTCAAGTTCAGGAGAAATGTGATAAAACTGGTGTATTGGACTCAAAGACTTGCCTGTGGATCATGAGATGAGTGACGAAGAGGAAGGAACTAAGCAGCCAACTAAAAAGAAGAGAGTTACTTCACAAAAGCATTACGATTTTGACAAGGAGGAAATTGATGAAGAAGCTATTGGTCATTTTCATAACATTCAGATTTGAAGATGAAATCTCGAAACCAGGGGCAGATCTAGACGGGAGCTAAAATTTCTAGACCGAGCTAATATATATAAAAAATATGCACTAAAAAAATTGGGCTAAGGGAAGTTTTCTGTCCAAAACCAATACAACCTTAAAATTTGGAAATATGGTGGCTGGCTTTTGCTACTAACTAGTTTTTTTTTTATTGTATATTTTTTCAAGTTTTTTTCTATTTTATTGTTCGTTACTAACAAACTCGTCTATCTATTGAATCAGATTTGATTTTCTCGCACACTAAAAGCAATTGTTGCAGGAAGACATGCGTGCATCTTCTGTGCTCGATAAAAAAAAAAAAAAATTTCCATTGTTTTTCTCCATGTTGCTTACAAATGGAACATATACAATCTTTGCTCACCAATGTGATCACTATGTATATAATTATCACCAATTTTTGTTTGAAAACTTCATCGATGGCTTTTGATTTTACATTTATAGGATTGTTGCATGAATTACCTTCACCCAAACAGTTTTGATAGTGAATTATGAAATTAAAAATTTTATGTTGTAAGATAATACATAATGATAAATGAACATTTGATCTTATTTAGATGTCTATATGATTGTCCTACTTATTTTAGAAGAGTGTATTCAATCAGATTGTAACTCCTATTGAAACTCTAGATATGTGGGTCATTGTTATAATAAATTTACACACTTGAGTTTTGATTCTCGCTATTCTCTCTAGTTTATAACACGTAATCTGCACGAGATTCTAGCTAACTGAGTTATTAAAAGAATATTATATCATTGTTCGTGAAGAAACATAAATTTCTCCATATTAATATTCTTGAAGAATATTGTTTTATTGTTTTTGAATAATCACAACATTATAAATATCAATATTCTAGAAGAATATCGTGTTGGTAGTTCCTGAAAAGCACAAATTCATATACATATCAATATTCTTAGAATTAAAATTTGTCATGTTTAAAGTTATGTTGATTCTTATTATTTAATTTTGCTATAGATTAGCATTTTCGTTTTGATTATATTGTCCAAGGGAAAGATTTTATAAATGTTGATATATGGAGAACATAATCACTAAGCTCGTATTATTGTTAGATAGAATAAATAATAATCGATATATCCAATCATATTGATTGTATGGCTATTATTGGTACCTGTTTTACGTCAACTATTTGGTTTAACTTGTCGACTATCTAAATGAACTTGTCTCTTCTTGAAAGATAAAGACAAGAATGATAAAGATTCACATAGTATAATATCAGACTATGTAGAATTGATTTAAGACTCTAGAAGAACTAATATTATGATACGTGAAAGAATAAAATATGTTATTTGTTCTCCACTAAATGAGTGAGAGAGAGAGAGAGAGAGAGAGAGAGAGACCCTGCTATGTTCTAAATATGTATATCTTAATTTGTACTTTACAAATATAAGTACATGCACATGACTTTTATTATTTGGCATGACCAGATAGACCAATAATGATCAATAATAATGCAAAAGTTTATTGAGAATTCACGTGTGTATCTATTGAAGAATCAGAAGTGTCCGATTGAATTTCCATGTGCTGCTTATTTTAATGGCAAATTAATCGTTCGATCACTAGCTAAAGTTGACCCTGAATTCCCAATATTTCTAGAAGAAATTTAGGGTGAACTTTGTGGACTCATTCATCCTCGTGTAGGCCATCTAGAAATTTTATGATATTTATAGATGCATCTACCAGATGGTCACTTGTGTGTTTGTCATACACGCACAACCTGACGTTTGCAGAAATAGTTGCTCGATTACTCTATTATAAACATAATTTTCATATTACACAATCCAAAGACTTCATATTGATACTGTTGGTAACATGATATCTCTAGTAATTGTTATACGTCAATTGGGATAACCATTAAACATCATGTTACCGATGTTCATATACAAGGTAGTTTAACGGAAATAGTTATTAAATACCTCCAATATAAGTGCTAAATCATTTCTCATGAGAACATAATTTCATATTTCTATTTAGAGACATGTTGTTTATATGCATCGTGATTTGAATGCGTTAAACCATCATTTTATTAAAAGTTCTTCCATCAAATTTGAATTTCTTCACAAAGAATGCTAGGAATTTGTGTTATGTCTTAAATTCATTCTATATAAAATATCTACAAAGAATGCTAGGAATTTGTGTTATGTCTTAAATTCATTCTATATAAAATATCTTAATTCCTTGACGAGTGATATTTTAAGGAGCGATTTGTTGCTGTCATTATTTATGAGACAATTATCCTAGTATTATGGGGAGATATTAAATAATTGGAAAAAAATTTAAAATGCATCGTGCATGGTTTTCCTTGCAATGTAATGTAATTTAGAAATTCTAAATATAAAGACAAATTAATTGTTAGATGCATTACTAATATTAATCGTCGCTATATCTGTACGTCAATTATGTAGTTTTGTAAATGCATTTCTTGGCAGTGACACAACCCAAGGACGACTTCTTTGTGCACCATCATTTTAATTTGTTACAACTTACAATTTTTTTTTTTTCGAATTGAACCCTTATCTTTGGTGGACACATTGAAGGCCAACTCATAATTTAGTGGACACATTTAAAGCCAAATGATTACATCAAGTATAAATTTAAGTAGTGTACAATAAAATTTATTAAAGAGAGAAAAGCATATTGTGGAGGGAGATTATATACAAAAGTATTTACATTATAATAATCCACTTGAATGAAGTTCTTTTTATTTTGATTTGTGGTTAAAAAAAGTTCAATATTCTATCTATATTTTTATTTTTACTACTAAACTCTCCTATATATTAGAACAAATTAAATATCTTGGAACATGAAGTAGTTTTCAAGATAGAAATTAAAAATATTTTCTTACATTCCGCTCAGGTACATGAACTTGAAACTAAGATCAAATTCGATAGAATCTTTTAACTCTACAAAAGAATTGAAGATGTTTTTCTCCAAATTGCAAAAAATAGTAGGCATATCTACTCTAATTCAGATTTTCATCGCACATCTTTAATATTACTAGTTTTTTTTATATTATTGCATTCAAAATCATTCTTTGATAACAAAACATATATTTGGTTAAACTTATGTTGTTATTGATAAAATAAAGTCTTACGTGGTTAAGAAAATATTCAAAGTTATAAGTAATTTATAGTTTATTGTTTCAAAATTCTTTGAATCTATTGCTTTTGCTATAAAATAAAATAATGGGCTTTTAATACAAAGCACGGGGGAATAGTTTTACCATACACTACAAAATATAAAATAATTTAGAAAATACTATCTAACTTTTTTTATTCTAAAAATACTGTTTTTACTCTTGTAACAATTGTTTACATTTGTTACGTGTGTCATATTTCTTATAAAAATATGTGTTATATTTGTTACATTTGGAATTTAAAATGTTGAAAAGTAGTAGTGAAATTTTAATATAAATTCAAATATGTGACAAAATTATCACAAGCTCGGGTTGGTGACTACGGGCCAAAGGCCCTTTAAGTCATAATGCAAACCAATTTTAATTCTTCTAAGAATGGTTATATTTGCACTATAATTTTTATTTGTCGCAATACATTTTAATTTCACTTAAAGCCTTCAATATTTGTTCATTATAGCATTATGTCTTTAACTTCTTTTTTTTTTTTTTTTTTTTTATCGAATTCTTATCTTCAAGTTTTGTTGCACATCTCATCCTTAATGATGGTTTCTGTCAAAATATTTTATTTTGCGTTCTTTGAAATGAGGAAAAAAAATTATCATGCTTTTGTATTTATTGTTTTTATAAAAATATGATGGGTAAATAACTCGTTTTATACTATCCAACTGACTTTTTGGACAAAAATCGTTATTAGAGACAAATTATGCTAATCTATGAAAAGTTTGGGATGAGAATGCGATACAAAAAAGGTTGGAGACATGAAAACAAAGGTTGAAAACCTTAAGTACAATTAAAATGTAATGCAACAAATAAAATTTGTAGTGAGAATATAATTACTTTTCTTTCAATTAACTTGGAAAGAAAGTTCGAAAAGATTCAAAGTGGACTTTTCACGATCACTAGTGAAGGATTTCAAAAATTAATAGATTTGAACTTATACATGTTGGAAGAACGTAATCAGTAAAGGTATTAGCAACGAACATTCTTCGTTGCCAAATATGCCACAAATTGGTGAAGGCTAGTGCTGCCAAAATCGTCCATTGCTAAAATAAGTGATGCATTAATTTCTTGCTAGCTTGAGCCGTATTAACGACGAACTGTTTCTAAAATTTTGACATAATTTTATTTTGTTGCAAATTAATATAAAATAGTATTGCTAAATTTATACTATTAGTTTACCAAAAATATTCTCAACCTTTGTCTATTTTCTATGTGTAAATATTTTCCATAAAATAAATTTCTTTTCAACAAAAATGCGAATTCTTTTAAATTAAAAAAATTAAAAACATGCAAAATATATAACGCTCTGAATTCTATTTTATATTTCTCTAGTATCCAATGCCCCCATAAGAGACTAGTGAAGGATAGACCAATTAATGCATCGCGGAAGACTTAGGCTTGCCGCCTGGGCGCCTAGGGCCCTCCAACCATTTAGGGTCCAAAAATTTTAGCCCGCCTTTTTTTTTTTTTTTAAAATCAACCTACTTATATATGAAATGAGTTGAAATAAAAAACAAGTTCAAATCTAACTTATATTATCTACTTTAATCTGGGCTTTAAATTGTAGACCGAATAATTTTTCCTTATTTTAGAAATATTTATCTTGAATCAAAACGATTTTCCAAGGCAATCCAATGAATGTTCTCTAATTATAATGAAATGTTTTTGTTAAGTAAAGTGATTTGATTATATTATGTGTCTCTGTATTGTATAACAGTTTTGAGTCTTTTGATTTGTGTGAAAATCTAATTTTGATCTAAACAATGTATTATAAAATATGCTCGTGAATGCACGCGAAGTTTTAAGTGTCTATAAAAATTTACATTTTAAAACATTTCAAATTATTAAAGACCCTATTAAAATTTTCACCTAAAAGCCCCCAAATCTCAAGGGCCAGCCTTGGACTTGAGCATTATAGATTTGAGCATCAAAGTGCACCTTGAATCTAGAATTTAAAAACTTTAACTTAAAACAAACCGTTTTCACTTTTTTTTTTTTTCAAGTAGTGCAGTTAGTTGTTAGAATTTATTTAAAATGTATACTAATATTGAAATTAAATGTAGAAAGAGTTGTTCGTGAATTATTTTTGGTATAAACTATTTTGGACACTTTGTAAATTTTAATGGGCATTAGTGTGTTAGTAACAATTTGTTTAATTTTCTTCATTTACCAACGTTCATAATGTTGTTAGTACGGTTAGTAAATTAAATTCCGACAGGCAACCGTTAGTTGATAATATTTAAACATTGCTTATACCAATTTTATGGTCGTATGACACTTGATAATTTTCTTTTATCTTTTTTTTTTAATTCTTAATTTACTTAACATTTACCAAAGTCCATCCTTAGAATTTTTAATTGATTAATATTTTCGACAAATTAACGACGATTCTCTATAGAGCAAACCATTTGTTGTCATCACTAAGGTATTATTTTTTTTGATTTAAAAATAAAAATAATGACCATTGAAATTAATCGCCAAGCCCTAAATAATTTCTATCACTATAAATGAGTTTTATGGTAGCGAAGCTAGATTAATTGTATGATGAAAATCGAGATTATGAAAATGTAAATACTCATGGTATGAGCGGCCAAAAAAAGATTTATCTTTGCACTTTGAATCAACTAAATAATAGTCGTTGGAAATTATCGTTAAGTCCATAAAACAAGTTTTATGGTAGTTTTAGTCACCAAATTCATCGTTGATTTTATTGTAAAAAGTGTTTTCTATAAAAATGACAATAATTAATTTATATCAATAATGGATTTAGTAATGGTCTTTGGCGAACGATTTTGTCACAAAGTCCATCTACTGATTAGCGATTGAGTGACCTAATTTCATCATTTTTTTTTCATCATATATTCTGTGGTTAGTTATTCGTCATTATCGACGATGTTGAATTGTCTAGCGAGGTAGTCATTCAAATAAAGTGGGTGGTCAAATTAAGATTGTAATTTTAACAATCTAATTAAAAAGAACTGAATTGAATATATGTAATCAACACTTGATTTGCATATCTAAATCTAATAATACATACATGTTGTCTTATATTCTATATTATTTACCAAATGTGCCAAATATATGTGATATTTCACCCTAATACTAATTAATTTGAATTCAAATTAATTATGTATATCATTTCATTGATATTAACCAAACCCGAGCTTTAAAAACCTCAAGAATTATTACAGTGATCCTTATTACTATTTGTATTATCTTACCTAAATTTTGTTTTTACATATTAATTGCGTAACTAATTAATTAAATGAATTAAAACCATTTGAATTACAGATTATTGTACTAACTCTCTCCGTACATATGTGTGTGGAAGCACTCTTTTGACACACTAGTATGTAAAACGTGCGTTGCACGTGATTTAATAATAATATTATGAAATATATGTTTGTTCAAATATTTAAATAATTATAACTTAATTTAATACTGTATTAAAATACAAAAATCTGACATTAGAAAATACGGTGAAATATAATGTTCGTTATTGTATTTAAACAAAGTACTTTCTATAATTGTGTGGCTAGTATTGAACATCTATTTTTTAAGGTCTGTAATATAGTCAAGTAATGTCAATCAAAGAACACGAACAAAAAATATAAAAAATAGTGTATATACGTTCTTAAATATATCGAGAACTCAAACCCATTGAATTTTCTTGTTTTATGAGATGACAAATGACTTATAACAAATTTTTGTAATTTAATATAACTCTCCAATTATAAAGATATTTTAATCCAAAATATCATATGCAATTTGGGCTCGTAGCACCTCAAGTTAGGTAGATTTATTAATCAATATAAAAAAAAACAAAATAATATTTACATTAGAAATTGGCAAAATTAAACATTCTCATTTGCACAATTCAGTGTCCAGATGTCTTCACGTGAACTTATCCAAATTGTAATGGAGAAATAAAGTAATATTACCAAAATTAAATATTCTAGCGATTTAAGCGTCTTATTCATGTTGGAACATAAATAGCTAAGCAAAATTAGTCTAAGCAAAATAGATAAAAATTCAATTCAAAAGCGTAAAAAAAAAAAAAAATAATAGAAATAAGATACGTATCAATAGTGGATTGAAACAATTATTAAAGTTAGTCCACAAAGTTTTTTTCGTCTAGAAAATTTGAAGCTGCAAGTCAATTAGATATGTAAACAATATAAAAATACGCATGAACATGCACAATAATTAAAAAATACACCGTAACCTTTATAGTTCAATGCAAATTATTATTTTTTTGAAAAAAGAATAGCATTGAGAAAGGATAAATTGTTAGTGGAATGTCAATTACTATTAATCTTGTAACTGATCAAATCCGTTTTCACAATTCAAAGAAAATATTTTCAAAATCCAGTAATTAAATATAATAAATAGAGATTTAACATTTTCAATTTTTAAGGACTATATGTAATTATAAATATTAAATTAGGAGTTCAATTATAATATTAACTCAATGACAATTTAGGAAATATAAAATATTAATGAGGATTTGTCCAAAAATATTTCTCTCTTTAAGCTCTTTTTAGATTAGTATAGATATAGATTATTTTTGTGCGAGGCTACATCTTTTCTTTGGTTTGAAGATTTGGAGCACAACTTATACAGGTAATCATTTTAATTTTTCTACCAAAAAAAAAAGTTGTTTAAAATGCTATACTAATAGTGAAATTGAACGTAGAAAGAGTTGTTCGTGAATTATTTTTGCTATAAATATTTTGGAACTTTGTAAATTTCAATGGGCATTAGCGTGTTAGTAATAGTTTGTTTAATTTTCTTTATTTATCGATAGCTCATATTATTGTTGGTAAGGTTAGTAAATTTTGATGGGCAATGATCATCAATAATATAATTTTTTAAAATAGTTTTATCGACAGATTAGGTCGAGCTTAATATTTATACATTGCTCATTTCATAAATATTTTTATGGTCGTAAGCCTCTCGATAATTTTTTTATCTTTTTTTTTTTATTCTTAATTTTTTAAACATTTACCAAAGGTAAAATTTTGATATATTTGACAACGATTAGCTAAAAATAATAGTCGTTAGAAATTTGTCGCTCAGTCCATAAATGAATTTATGTCGTTGTAAACAAATTTCATGGTAGTGAAGCTAGAATAATTGTTTGGTGAAAATCGAGATTGTGAGAATGTATGTATGGATAGCATGAACAACTTCAACAAAATTTCTTTTGTACACTTTGAATCCACCATATAAATTTACTTCTAGATCCAGACTATGTTCAAAATAAGGCTAATAACAATAATTAATGTGCATCCAAAAAATCCAACTAATACTTTGCTGGGCATATTTAAAATCAACTAATTTTAACAAGTGTAGTTTATACAGAATGCAATAAAATTTATTATCATATAGAAAGAAGAAAACGATTATATGCAAATGACTATTTAGACTGTTATGATTATTTTTTATTAAACTCTTTTTTTTATTGGAACAGATTCAATATCTTGGTACATGAAGTAATTGTTCAAAAGCGACAAAATCTTTTAGCTCAACACAAAAATGGTATGCAACTATATCTTTCATCTTCTAATTCAAATTTTCACATGTTTATTACGACTGTAGAGAGTTTTCTCTGTTACGAAAAAAAAAAAATACTTAAACGTATGTGTGTCACTACGTCTTCAATTTCTCCTCTTACAAAATCATCTCCTCCAAATTTTACTTACCACTTCAATCATCTCCCTGATTCAATCAGTTCCAAAATATGCTCACCTCCTCAATCCATCTCTCTCAATCGATCATCTCCCTCCACAGATCATCTCCAAAATCTGTTTACCGCCTCAATCCATCATCATAATAGAGCATACGATCAGATCCCATAACAAGAAAGAGGTATACTAGTTACTCATTTTATTACGACCGTAAGTAATTTTTTCCGCTGCGTAAAGAAAAAAGAATATATACGTCAATGTGTTTCTATACTCTCCCTCAAATAACCTTCTCCTTGCTCTACTCACTACTTCAATCTTAAAACTATAACCATCGCAACTCATATCATCATCGAAGCCTATCAAGATTCCATCAGGAACAAAATGTTCAATTCTCAGTAGTCTATTCTCATAGATCTTACGGTTGGATCTATTGCCGAAAAGTAGTATACTAATTAGTAATAATTGACAAGTCATAATATCATACACTTTGTCATGTGAAATTTACAATGAGTTTTGATCGAGTATATAATAGACTAGTCAAATCAAATTTTGAAACAAATATGTAATTTGGGTGATCTCTCGAAACATTTCCCCATAATTGTGCATCGGCACTTGAACGCACCTCTCGTTCCCCACCAACGAAACCAAAAATCTTTCCCCTTTCCCACTCTCTATAAATCCACACAATCACACATTTAAAATCTTATTGTTTCAAACTTGTTATTGATAAGTGTGCTTTATACACTTATTTTGGCCTTTGAATTAATCATTTATACCGTCATATAGTTGCTTTTCTACTTAATCTAGTCTATTATTGTTCTATTTAAGTTTAGGACTCGTTTGTGAAGAATTGGAGAATATTGGGCGAAAAGAGCAATAACTAGAAGATATCTCAGACGTACGTGGACTCAAGTGCACTCAATTGGAAACTTGAAGGACCAGATTAGAGATTATGTAAACTTGAAGGACCAAACTGGTGGCAATTGAAAACTGGAAGGACCAAACTGCAAAAAAAGGGAAAACAACAGGCTGGGCGATCGCCCAGCAGATGAAACCAATTACAGGGACCAAAAGGGCACACCTAGGCGATTGCCCGGGAATAGCCTGGGCGATCGCCCAGGCTTATTTTCAGCGTTTTTTTTTATTTTTTATTTTGTTTCCTTTTTTTTGTTCTAATTTCGTTAGGTAACTTTTGACACACGAATTTTGTAATCTTTTGGGGATATTTTAGGGCACAATTAGTATAGTATAAATATGAGTTACATTCTCATATCATGGGAGGAATTTTTGGGGAGCCGAATTTGGAAGAAGACGGAAGAAACAAGAGAAGACAATTGACTGACAATCAAGAGTTTTTGAAGATTTCTTCTCCTTCAATCCATGCCGGGTTCTATCAATTCTTGTATTTTTAATTTAATTATGTTCTTCTAATTTTCTTTAGCCAAGGTAGACGATAAAACCTTGTTTTGATTAAGTAATTATTTTGTTATTTGTTTAATTCCATTCTAGAGCTTTAACGTTCATGGTTCGTTCTTGATTAGATTAATTAAATAAATTTTCTTTCATCTCAAATATCATGTATTTTTTATTGTTGACATTGAATTAATTAATTCATGCTTGGTGCTTAAATATGTCTTATTAATTTCTTTTGATTTTTCGTTATCTTTTATTCGAATTGGGATACATATAATGCTTAGAAAATCTTTGATTCTTTGTTTTCTTTCAATGGAATTTGATACAAAGAACGCTTAAGTAATTTATGTTTGAAGCATAAGGGGAGCGTAAATTAGTTTTTCTTCTTTTGGACTTAATTGATAAATATTTGGGATGGCAATAGATTGATTTCGTGTTGTCGTGTGTTTTTGGGAATTAATCAATAATTAGATAATTCTTTGAGTTTAACAATGGTGGATTACGAAACCTTGGTATTTTATACAACTTGATTTTTCAATTTAATTGTTTTAGCATAATTAAGTATTCTTCAAATTAAATAAATTCAACAAAAATCTTTTCGACTCAACTAGTATAGAATAATAAACAATTATTAAAGTTAGTACACAAAGTTTTTTTCGTCTAGAAAATTTGAAGTTGCAAGTCAATTAGATATGTAAACAATATAAAAATACGTATGAGCATGCACAATAATTAAAAAATACATCAGTAACCTTTACAGTTCAACGCAAATTATTATTTTTTGAAAAAGAATAGCATTGAGAAAGGATAAATTGTTGGTGGAATGTCAATTACTAATAATCTTATAATCGACCAAATCCGTTTTCACAATTCAAAGAAAATATTTTCTAAATCCAAGAATTAAATATAATAAATAGAGATTTAGCCTTTTCAACTTTTAAGGACTATATGTGATTATAAATGTTAAATTAGGAGTTCAATTATAATATTAACTCAATGACAATTTAGGAAATATAAAATATTAATGAGGATTTGTCCAAAAATATTTCTCTGTGTAAGCTCTTTTTAGATTAGTATAGATATAGATTATTTTTGTCTGAGGCTACATCTTTTGCTGGTTTCGAAGATTTGGAGCACAACTTATACAGGTAATCATTTTAATTTTTCTACCCAAAAAAAAAAGTTGTTTAAAATGCTATACTAATAGTGAAATTGAACGTAGAAAGAGTTGTTCGTGAATTATTTTTGCTATAAATATTTTGGAACTTTGTAAATTTCAATGGGCATTAGCGTGTTAGTAATAGTTTGTTTAATTTTCTTTATTTATCGATAGCTCATATTATTGTTGGTAAGGTTAGTAAATTTTGATGGGCAATGATCTGTCAATAATATAATTTTTTTAAAATAGTTTTATCGATGATTAGGTCGGAGCTTAATATTTATACATTGCTCATTTCATAAATATTTTTTTATGGTCGTAAGCCTCTCGATAATTTTTTATCTTTTTTTTTTATTCTTAATTTTTAAACATTTACCAAAGGTAAAATTTTGATATTTTGACAACGATTAGCTAAAAATAATAGTCGTTAGAAATTTGTCATTTCATCCATAAATAAATTTATGTCGTTGTAAACAAATTTCATGGTAGTGAAGCTAGAATAATTGTTTGGTGAAAATCGAGATTATGAGAATGTATGTATGGATAGCATGAACAACTACAACAAAATTTCTTTTGTACACTTTGAATCCACCATATAAATTTACTTCTAGATCCAGACTATTTTCAAAATAAGGCTAATAACAATAATTAATGTGCATCCAAAAAATCCAACTTATACTTTGTTGGGCATATTTAAAATCAACTAATTTTAACAAGTGTAGTTTATATGCAAATGACTATTTAGACTGTTATGATTATTTTTTATTAAACTCTTTTTTTTTATTGGAACAGATTCAATATCTTGGTACATTAAGTAATTGTTCAAAAGCGACAAAATCTTTTAGCTCAACACAAAAATGGTATGCATCTATATCTGTCATCTTCTAATTCAAATTTCCACATGTTTATTACATTGTAGAGAATTTTTCTCATTATAAAAAAAAAATACTTAAACGTATGTTTGTCACTACGTCTTCAATTTCTCTTTTACAAAATCATCTCCTCCAACTTTTACTTACCACTTCAATCATCTCCCCGATTCGATCGGCCCAAAATATGCTCACCTCCTCAATCCATCTCTCTCAATCGATCATCTCCCTACTGGATCATCTCCAAAATCTATTTACCGCCTCAATCCATCATCATAATAGAGCATACAATCGGATCCCATAACAAGAAAGAGGTATACTAGTTACTCATTTTATCACGACCGTAAGTAATTTTTTCCGCTGCGTAAAGAAAAAAGAATATATACGTCAATGTGTTTCTACGTCTTTAATCTCATTTCAGACGAAACTCTCCTTCAAATAATCTTCTCCTTGTTCTACTCACTACCTCAATCTTAAAACCATAACCATCACAACTCATATCACATCGACCTTTATCAAGATTCCATCGGGAACAAAATGTTCAAATCTCGGTAGTTTATTCTCATAGATCTTACGGTTGGATCTATTGCCGAAAAGTAGTATACTAATTAGTAATAATTGACAAGTCATAATGTCATACACTTTGTCATGTGAAATTTACAATGAGTTTTGATCGAGTTTATAATAGACTAGTCAAATCAAAATTTGAAACAAATATGTAATTTGGGTGATCTCTCGAAACATTTCCCCATAATTGTGCATCGGCACTTGAACGCACCTCTCGTTCCCCGCCAACGAAACCAAAAATCTTCCCCCTTTCTCACTCTCTATAAATCCACACAATCACACATTTAAAATCTTATTGTTTCAAACTTGTTATCTAACATTTTCTATATTTAGCAGAGTAATTTTCTTCCAAAGGACTATGATGCAGCAACCAAGGAATTCTACTCTAGCGTCGCAAAGCGGACAAGATCTAAGAGGAATATCTACTTTGGGGTGGCACATGGGAATTCTTATAGTTCCGGGGGTGTGGAGGAAATTAACACAGACCATGGTATGGATGAAACCTTTGCGCCAAATGCTTGCCGAAAGGGGAAGAAGACCGTTGGGCACTCACAGGGTAATTCTTCCAGTAGGTCTTACTTACTACTATACTGCTTATAAGTGGAATTCAACAGTAAAAAAATAAAGTTTCGATAGAAGTTGGTAAGTGACGGATCGTGAATAATGAAGAGCAACGAGGTTTAGAATTGAAGATTTGAAGAACAAAACAAACAGAAATATCACCTTTTTTTTTTTTTTTTTTTGTGAATGGGAGTGAAAACTTCCCTTGCATTTGGTGATAAAAAGTTTCTCCCTTTTGAACTAACTCTTATTTAGTTTCTTCATTTTGATTGGCATTGCATCATCATTTAATGATACAGTGCAACTAATATAGTTGATTACATCTGGAAACATTTTGTTTTGTTGCTCCCATGTGATAGAATTTTGGATGCCAATTGCAGTTCTTTTGGTTGTAACAATGTCTAGCACAGACCTTTACGCATACTTTTAGATTGTGATTTTTGTATTAGTTATGGAGGTGGATGATGACATCAAATTGAAAGTCACGGTTCTCAGAAGGGATTGTCACATTAACTTTTCATCAATTTGTGAGTTGTTTAACACATTCCGCTAATGAGACGACATGACAAGTGATGGACAATAAATATTCGTGTGACCTAAGTTCTACATTTGTTAGTGTCTCATTCTATTTCAAAGGGGTCAAGGTGCGAAACTTGCTTTGAAACAGCTACTTATTTCATGGATCAGGTATAGTACAAGTTATTGCCAATTGTAGACAACATATATTCCACCGAGTTGTCACCATAGAATGCCATAGAAAGATTATAAGTGCATGAATTTGGTAAAAAAATTTACTAATATGCTGAACTATTTGGAACTAATAAATATGAGAATTCTAAGAAAAAGCCAATGGCTCGATGTTGTCACCATAGAATGCTATAGAAAGATTATAAGTGCATGAATTTGGTAAAAAATTTAATAATGTGCTGAACTATTTGGAGCTAATAAATAGGAGAATTCTAAGAAAAAGCTAATGGCTCGATGAGGTTTTGACGAACAAGAAGTTGTATGTCCTGACAAGTTTACCTATACGAGAGTGAGCAATAAAAACCAACAATTAGGCTAGTTTAGATTTGTGAACTAAGGAAGCCAACTTTGAGCTCGTATTAAGAATCAAATAGATGGATTCCAAGTAGAATAATCTGTTCTTGCTACGGATAGATGGATTCCAAACAACATCGAGTAGAATAATCTATTCTTACTAAGATGTCCTCCACTAGTTTTATCATTTAAGAGTTTTCTGAAAACTCTTCCCTATTTTTAAAAATTCATCTAACATAGTACGCAAATCAAGAAGTAGTTTTTTAAAAAATTTTTTTTTTCACATTTTTGAACTTTTTTACACTACAAAAAAGTTTCAAAAAGAATAAAAAAAATCTATTTTTCCCAAAAAAAACTCTACCGAACAAACCCTTAAGAACTCTTTCCTACTTCTTTGTTATTACTTGACCTTATAGGCTATGTATTAAAATAATACAATATTAAAATAATACAATGTATTCTGCTTACATTAAGTCTATGTATGGTGATTGTCGCGGGGGCATCGAACAGATAGTGGTATAACAATGTCATTATGGTTGAGATGATAATTGACACATAGTTCTAGCAAAAAATTATTTAAGTAGAACTCTTGAATATTGATAACTTGGTCCTTTAGATATTTGAAGTGGAGGTGTGCATTCATTTCAACGACCTTGTTAACTTAAGAATTAAAAATGTAAAGCAGAAGCAAATTAAGTGTAGCATAGCTAGGCGTGAAAACCATGCCTCACGTTAGGTATAATCTAAACACTATCTAAACGAGCTTTTTAGAACAGTGAACAAATTGCTTCAACTTGATAAGAAAGAGAACACATTTGGCCAAACTTAAAAATTTACTTTTAAATAAATTTATTTATAAGTAAAAAAAATAAGTTATAAAACAAATAATTTTTGGCGTAACACAAGTTAGTGTACAGAAAAATAGGGTTCAAATTTTTTCTTTTAAATAAATTGGCTTTCTTAATTACTCATAAATTCTTGATTTACCTTATTTGAATTATCCAGACTTCCTGTTGCATATCATATTGAGGTAGTCATTGTGCCACTTTAATCTATGTTTATGTTCCTAAATTGCGACGTTTGATTCATGGATCGGTTTCGGTTACATTGGTAATATCCTTGAAAAAATTTTAAAGAACATAAGAAATGAAAAATATATTAGACTATGAAACTTCAAAAAACTCGTCAATTTAATTGAATTTCTACGGTAGCAAATGCGATGAGAACTTATTAAAGTCACGAGCAATTTAATAATAAATCATGTGAGAAGCGTAAATTATGCTTCTACAATCAACCTTAGAATTTCCAAAATGATGTATGAATTTCCCAAGCACACAATGCAGTGAAAGTTAATCATCACATTTTCATAATTAAATGCAGTCTGGAGGTAAAAAATGGTCCAATCTCCAAGATTATTACAGAATTTGAAGAAGAAAACGACCAAGTCATCTGTAATTTTAAACTTCTGAAAAGGAAAAATGAAAGGTTCAAAACTAATGATCTGGCATGTGCATCATTTGCTCCTGCAAGTAAATAGAAAACAGTTGAAAAAGATCGCATGCGCCTGATAAAATTTCCAAAAAGAGCAAATGAAAGATAAAAGGAGTTAGCACCTATGGTGGCTTTATGAATTTCATTTCTCGATTATCAAGTGCAGTTATATCACTGCTATATGCATGTGCAATATCTATTAGGTCCTTATCTATTGAGAAGAGAATACCTTTCTAGATCCATGACTGAGGCTGCATCCTGTCTAAAGCATTTTAAGCAGAAAGTCTCACCACCTGCATTTCATATAGAATAGAAGATAAAAGTCAATGGCTTAGACAAAATTTAGTGGAACCTAACAAAGATATTTGTGTTCACAACCTAACAAAGGGCTTTCCACATGACTAGTCTACTCAGCCTGCATCTTGCCATATGGAAAATACAATTTGATTTTAAAAAGCATTGAAGAAACCTTGTGATAGGATACCGGGAATTACTTGTTTGCTATCAGGATGTCAGACCAAAAGTTTCAATTAAATTGGTATCTTTTGGCTGGTTGACAATATTTACGAACATATCTTTCAGCTTGGCATGATCTACCATCTCTTCTAGGATTTTATCTTCAATTCCTACAGCGGGTTTCTTTTGATCCTCATTTTCATTTGAGGAAGAAGAGAACACTAACTCAGATAAACGGTCCTTCTGAGCTTGCCTACAGTACTTATCCCCCTCAGTCGTCCCAGATGTCATTAAATGGTAGGTGTACACAACTTTCTTCTGGCCAAGCCTGTATGCACGGCTTATAGCTTGCCTTTCCACGGATGGATTCCACACAACATCCAGTAGAACCACCCTTGAAGCCCCGATTAAATTTATACCCTCAGATCAGCACTTTGTTGAGGCAAGCATTATCTTCACTTCACTCAGTGGATCATTGAATAAATTTATCCAGGTCTGCCTCTGCTTCTGATCTAGCTTTCCTTGCATTGTGAAAACTTGCTTTCCGTCCACCCAATTGAAGATTGCAATCAGCTGCTCCTTTATTATTTCTAGAGGCTGAATGTACTGGCTAAATATCAGCACTTTTTCATCATTGGCTAAGCTGAGGCGGACAAGCTCCATGACAAATCTTGTTTTCACACCTTCATTGGGATTAAGTCTAGAGGCCTCCAATGCATCCAGGTCAAATTCAAACTTTTCTGTTTCTGTTGAATGGGAGAGCAAGAAAAGGTACGGGTGCACAGAGATCAATGCTACCTTGTGGTCAAATTCAAAAGTGCTTGGCAAGCCTTCTATCCTCTCAATTAGACTCTTCTGCAATGTTGGGGGTTTCAGAAGGATCACACAATCTCTCAAACCAGGAAGACTCTGCTGAAGAATGGTGCCTTTGTGTACATGAACAAATGGTGCTATTGCAGATTTAAGTTTCTCTATAGAAGCATTGTCAAATGGGTCTGCAATGGAACTAGAGCGAGGTCCTTTACTTTGTTTCCTCATTTTCTTCTCCCTGGAAGTGATCATCTCTTTAAATTGACTCTCCTTTCCAACTATATCAGCAATTTCTGGTCTCACTAGGCGCAATGTGTTGAAAAGTTCGGCAAAGTTGTTCTGGAAAGGAGTCCCAGAAAGAATGACGCACTTTTCTGTCTTGAGTTTCAGGAGGGTATTCCAAATGCTACTTCGATCATTTCGAGGAGTGTGCCCTTCGTCGAGAATAACCAATCCAGGTTTTTCAATAAGCATCTTCTTTAGAGGGTCAGACTCCTCATCAACGATGATTCTCTCTCTCTTTTTCCTCCCTTTTCCCTTCACAAGTTCTTCTCCAGCCAGGGGTTTTTCACCAGCCATCTTTTCATAAAGAGTATAACTGATTCCCAGAACACTTGGTCCTTTATCCCATGAATATACCTTTACCCAACGAACTGAATCCTTGTTGAGGCCTTTTCGCTTGGGGAGATGTTCGAGAGCCAACTTGTTTTCCTTCCCTGAGAACTCGAGACTGCCTAGGTTATGGAATGGGAACTTAACTTCCCATTTCCTGAACTCTTCTTCCCAAGTGAGGAGCATACTGGCTGGAGCAATAATCATAGGTCGGCACTTTGGAAACAAGTTCAAATAAGTTTCCAAGAAAACAATAGCCAAACGGGTTTTTCCAGTCCCTGGAGCATGAGAAATGATGCAGCCCCCAACTCCACTTTGATCAGAAGCCCTCAGTTGGGTTAGATCAATGCTTCCAGCTATGTTCTTCCACAAAAACTCAAAGCCTTCTTGCTGATGTTTGTACAGGCCTTCTCTGAGACCAGATTTAATATTCCAAACTGTTCCTTGAGCTTTACTGCTGATACCCGTAAATTTATCCACAGATGATGCTAAATCAAGTCCATCAAACATACATAACTGCTCTGTGTCAGAAGATATTTTCCCGTCTGGTTCTCGGTATGTTTTCTCCATCTACAGGAGTAGAACAAAAAAGATCCACATAAGCATTTTCATATTCAAATAAAGAAGAGGTTGCAGGATTCATCAAATCAAAATACTTACCCATGGGGGCATCACTTCTTCCGGTCCATACTCCACATGAGGACAATACTTGCATCTTAAACCAATCTCATCTTGTAAGACCCAAGTGTGCTCCCCTCTAGAGCATCTGTCCTGTTGAGTTTCTTTAGCATCAGGAGCATTTGCAACTTTTTTATCATTCTGTAGGCCATCAGAACGGTTAGTCTTTGCACGACTTTCTCAAACGTGCTCATAAAACATTAATTACAAATTCACAAACAAACAACAAACAGTCCAGCTAGATGAATTATTTGTCAAGATGGTAAGTGACCAAGAAACGGATTTTACAATCCTTTTAAGTTGTTAATGGTGGTATCATGTTTTGACTATTAAAAATCCATCGATTCTTTTATCCAAGCTAATAGTCACTTGGATATGCTTCCAGGGTAGGGATATGTTGTAAACTAGTAGTTGGGTGATACAAACTTCAGCAAACCCATATTGGAAATATGATACTGAATTTATTTTTTTATTGTTATTTTGTTCAAATAAAAAGTCATCAAAATGTGCCTATAAAGTAGGTGGATGACTTCAAAATCTAGAAGTATGAAATACCCAGTTCAATTAGAGACACAATATGATATGGTATTACCATTGGTTTGAGCCAGTAAGGGATGTGGATAACAAATCTGGCAAAAACTAATTTTTGTTTATAAAAAGGCGGATTTTGTAGAATCCGCAAAACTAAGAATTGAAGTATGTTTCCAACCTTGAAGCAATAGAAATTGTCTAAACTAAGAGTTGAGGCTTGAGCAGCAAGAATTGCTGGAAATGTCCCATAAGAAATTGGCTCAAACAGTTAAAGTGGTTCATTTTCCGTGGAGAACTGTTGACTAGAAGTTTCAATTTTCAAGCATTTTATTGATGTTCTTAAATGGTAAGTACCTCATGGTAATCAAAGGAACCCATTTCCTCTAATGCTTGAGCAAAGCCCGCTTCAGAAAACAAACCTTCCACCATTTTTTCAAAATCTGATTGTTCTATTGGTTTTGGGACTTCATCTTCAAATCTGAATTTCAAAGGAAGAGAGTTTTGAGGTGCAGGTTCCTGCTTAGCTTCTTCATCACTTTCCTCCATGTCAAAATCTGCTCTCTTATTCAGTAGAGAATCTGAGAGAATTCTGATGAAATCGTAATGCTTTCGTGAAGTAACTGGTATTTTTTTAGTTGGCTTCTTAGTTCCTTCCTCTTTGTCACACATCTCATCATCCACAGGTATTTTTTCATTTGGAGTATGGCCCTGGAGTCCTACACTAGCTATATCACATTTCTCCTGGACTTCGTTTTCATCTGGTAAATCAGTAGAAGAGGCTGTGTTATCTTCCCTATCTGTCCCAGCCCATGATTGGCCCTTAGAATGAAGACTATTGGTTCTCTCTGCTCTTTCAAAGTCTTCGTGAGTACATGCCTGAATTGAGTTTGTGCAATTTGGCAAATCCCGTCTTTTACCACTTTCTTTCTCTTTCAAGCCTTCTTCTCCATTAGCATCATCATTCATATTTTCAGTTCCTTCATTTTCTTCACAGACTCCATATATCCTGCTTGTTTTCTCATGGAGCACTTGCCTCTTACAAGAACGCAGATTAATTTCTTGCTCGTTGTTACAACCTGAAAGGTCTCTCCTCTTTGAGGTATTTTGTGCTACAGTTCCTTTCTTATTACTGTGATATTCACTCCTTTTGTCTCGTACATAAGGTTCCTTGGAGGAGCGTGATGAGTCCACAGTATCAGAAGAATCAGAATTCTCCATTGAGAAATCTTCATCATCCACACTATCAAATCCACTATCACTAGGAGAAAGCAATTCATCTGATGAGTCCAAAATAATTCTGTCAACTTTTGATTGCATTTTTAGAATTCCCCTCTTCAATTGAGTCTGACCTGCAATAGCCTGACTGATCTGATGTCCACGGCCCTTCGATTCCATAAAATCTTCTTGGGAAGAAGCAACTGCCTTGTAATGCAGACATATAGTTCTCTTGCTACAGCTGTCAGATTCAGAACCAGTAATACGTTCAACAAAACCAACTCTTTTGTTTCTGCGTTCATCAATTTCCTTCTGTTCAGATTGGTTCTCACAGTCTGTCAAACATAGAACAAGATTTTAAAGTGAAAAAAAAAGAAGGTATATGTGTTTATGCTGATTGAAAAATGTTTATAAAATCAAAAACATCTAAATACAATATTTAGATGCATTCACGATAAGAAATATGCCACTGTCTACCTCATTGCAGTTAATGAACGGAAGCATCTATTCATCGGGAAACAGAGCTCAGCAGTTCTAGATTTTCATCATCATAATCAATTTTTCCAACATCCCTAGAAGAAAAGGATTTGTAAGAATCACCAAAGGATATCTTTTGCTCGTACCTTTAGCATTTTCCCTGCAATCGGCAGCGGAATCTCCTTCACTAAATCCTTGCCCATCAAAGGAGCCTCTCATGGATGAAGATAGTGGTTCTTTTCTTCTGAACTCCGCTTCATCAATTCTTTCAATCTCAATTTCCTCAGAACTTATTTCTCCTTTTTTGTTCCCTACATGGAGACATGAAAATTTAGGAAACCTACTATTTTGTGTTAATTGGCAAAATTTGTACCAGCTAAAATTTTCATCATAACATTAATGTTTACTTCTAAAACCCACCGTATTTGTTATGACTGAAATCAACATTGTATTAATCGTCTTTGAGAACTATGATTTTGACTTTAAAGTCATCATCCAAGACTTTAACCAATATGGAAAGGCCATTACCCCTCATTTTCGACGCAGTTGTTACAGTAGGTGCTTGGATCCGGTATAGGAGGCCGAGAGATGGGCAGATGATTACTGCCCCCCCAAAGAATCAGAAAATTGCCCATTTCCCCATAGTTGGGAACTTCTAGAAAAAACCACGAGGAACGAACGGAATGGTCCTAAAAATTTTGACAATTCTATAGCGAGCATCTCATATATGTACCAAATTAATCTCATATCCAAAGGTGCAACTCCTAGATCTTCATCTGCTGAGAGATGTCCAACTACAAGAATGGAAAATGTAATGGCTTTGCGACTTCCTATTAGACGCGAGTCAATGTGGCTTTCAAATGCTTTACAATTATTTCATAGTTGGAATGGTAAAAATCTGTGTCAATAATGATGGAGACAGAGGCATCATGAGAAAGTCTGGCTGCTAAAAATCCTATAGCATATATACAAGGAAGTCAATTTACCTGGACTCTTTTCTAGGAAATCTTGATTTTCCAACAATATTCTCTCACAACGAAAATGGAGATATCGTGGAATAATGTGCTAACTACATATAGTGCAGAAGAAAGTTTGACCAGAACTCTAGATCATCCGATCCAACTTGCTTACAATAAAGCCTTGAAAACTTAGACATTGAAGTATGAAGACTTTGAAATATCGAAATTAGATTGGGTTACGAAAAGCCATTGAATTCACAGATCCACAAAATCCTGAATTAATTATAAATGGGCAAGACTCCGAACAAAAATGTTTTCACCAGTCATCACCTACATTGGATGCTGTTTCATCTTTTCTGTTTGACAAACAGAAACAACGATGAAATGTGAGGCAGGAAAGATAAAGAAAACTTAGAGAGTTGTGAGGGGGCCGACATTTATAATTAACAACTCAGCTGCGATTAAATTTAAAATAAATGTAATCGAAAGTTACCAAAGCACATTTTCTTGCAACCAACTTTTGACACGAAGCTTGACTGACGTCTTCCACGCTTCATCGGTCTTCCACCATCACTTGATATGGATGCTCCACCCGAAGAATTGCCCCATGACTGCCCCACAACCTTCTTCCCCTTCTTTGGACCATTTGTACCAGAGGTTCCATCTGAAAAAATGTCAACTTTTAAAAACATTCATGATAAGAAACCGTCACTTTCTAATTAATTGCAGTCAATGAAAGTATTTAATCAACAAGACTATATGAATGCACTGCACGAGCATTTTTCTCTAAGACGCAACCAACATTACTATAGGTCAAACTATCACTACTTTAGATAAATTTTGATTTTTAATACGAGCTCAAAGTTGGATTCCTTAGTTCACAATTCTAAACTAGCATAATCGTTGATTTTTATTGCTCACTCTCGTATAGGTGAACTTGGTCAGGACATATAACTTCTTGTTCATCAAAACACCATCTCATCGAGCCACTGGCCTTTTCTTTGAATTCTCCTATTTATTAGCTCAAAATAGTTTGGCACATTAGTATATTTTTTACCAAATTCATGCACTTATAATCTTTCTATGGCATTCTATGGTGACAACTCGGTGAAATATATGCCGCCTACAATTGACAATTACTTGTACTATACGTGATCGATGAAATAAGTAGCCATTTCAAAGAAAGTTTCGCACCTTGGCCCCATTGAAATAAAATGAGACACTAGCAAATGTAGTGCTTAGGTCAAATGCATATTTATTGTCCATCACTTGTCAAACTCTCATATTCGAAGATTTGAAAATCCACATAATGAAGAGAGAACATTTGCATTGTTTGCAATTTTCTCCAGAATGTTGGTTAATGCAATTCCATGCATGTGGGAATTCAATGAAAGTTTTGAATTTCTTTGATTTGGAGCATTGATTGATTTTGTACTTGAAAGGCATACACTTGCTATTGGAAATTTGTGAGGATATGGAGACCGGAAACATAAAACCAAACTTAAGAAAGACCAAAGACATTAAAGTTAAAGAATGAAGATCAAAATCCAATGAATGGAAGAAAATCCGAAACACAAGAAGGCTTCAACAACACGTATCGAATATGCTGTCCTAAAAGCGATATTTGCCCCCTCTCCTTCATGAGATTGCTTACAGGACTCTTCGGATAATAGGTTAGAGGATTCAACAAGCCTTGGTGTGTTTGCATTAAGCAAAAATGAAAACACACAAATGAACAAGAACAAGAACAATTATAAAAACTGGATTTTAGGTTTTGAGGTTTTGGAAGATGAATAATATCAATATTATATTGCCCTCACTAATTTTATCTTCCAAAACAACTTATTTATAAACATTCACAAACCCAACTCTAGCTGCAATATCTTCACATTCTTAAAATGAAATATAACTATGATAAATATGTGATCTTGGCTAAAAACTTAATAATATCAAAATTACAAATGAAAATTATGCAACAATTCAAGATCAAAACAGAAATGACCAGATAAAATAAGAAATTCCAAACTATCACCTTTTCCTACAAACAAGCTCGCCTTGTACAAGCGTCTCGAGGAAACAGAGTTCTCCATTTCAAAATTTTCTTCATCTGAACTGGTGTCACCAGCATTCCTGGAGAAAGAGGATTTGTGCATATCAAGGAATGGTACATTTTTGCTCACACCGCTAGGATTAGTAAAATTGGCTGCAGAATCTCCTCTCAATTGTTGCCTGATTGAAGACCCTTTCTTGGATGCAGAATGCATTCTTTTATTTCTGAACTCAGCTTTGTCAATTTTTTCAATCTCAATTTCCTTGGAATTCACATCTTCGTTTCTGTTCCCTACAGAGAGACATAATATATGAAACCTACTCAATGAATAAATTATCCAAGCTGTGTATCAATGACAATTTTTTTTTGGGGGGGACGAAGTATCAATGACACTTTTGAATGTAATATTACCATTTATTTCTTAAAAGTGCCAACTTTCTTATGTATCAGAGATCCAAAAGTTGAAAAGTAAGAAAACGAGGAGGTAATTTATGATAAAGCACTCTTTCATTTTTTGCTTTCGTGTGCCACGCCAAAATCATCGTGTTATAAGATTCTAAAATATATTTGATCCTTTTTGGCTTAAATGGAGAGGAAAAGATGAAAAGAGGCAAATATGACTTCTTATATGGCTCACTAGCGGAATGTGTTAAACAAATCACAAATTGTTGATAATTTAATGTGACAATCCCTTTTGAGAACTGTGACTTTCAATTTCAAGTCATCATCAACCACCACAACTAGTACAAAAATCACCGTGAGAACACAATCTAAAAGTGTGTGTAAAGGTCTGTGCTAGAATATGCCATATACACAACCCCATTATGTAAGTCTTTTGAGCAACTTAGACTAGAAAAGCTTATATGATGGCAGACATTTTTACAAACCACAAAAGAATTGCAATCGGTATCCAAAATTCTATCACATGGGAGACACCAAAACAAAAGGTTTCCAGATGTAATCAACTACATTAGTTGCACTGTATCATTAAATGATGATGCAATGCCAATCAAAATGAAGAAACTAAATAAGGGTTAGTTAAAAATGGAGAAACTTTTTAAAGTAAAACCTAGTTTCTCCTGGACATTCTGACAGCTGGAAGAATTACCCTGTGAGTGCCCAACGGTCGTCTTCCCCTTTCGGCAAGCATTTGGAGCAAAGATTTCATCCAAACCATGGTCTGTGATAATTTCCTCCACGTCCCCGGAACTACAAGAATTCCCATGTGCCACCCCAAAGTAGATCTTCCTCTTAGATCTTGTCCGCTTTGCGACACTTGAGTAGAATTCCCTGGTTGCTGCATCATAGTCCTTTGGAAGAAAATTACTCTGCTAAATATAGAAAATGTTAGATCACAAGTTTGAAACAATAAATTTTAAATGTGAGAATGTTTGGATTTATAGAGAGAAAGAAATGGGGAAGATTTTTGGTTTCGTTGGCGGGGAACGAGAGCTGCGTTCAAGTGCAAATGCACAATTGTGGGGAAAATATTTCTAGATGTCACCCAAATTACATGTTTGTTTCGTTTTACTCATCAAATTTTGATTTGACCAATCTATTACTAGTATGGGAAAATATTTCTAGATGTCACCCAAATTACATGTTTGTTTTGTTTTACTCATCGAATTTTAATTTGACCAATCTATTACTAGTATATCACTTCATTGCGATGTGATCCGATCGTAGACTCTATTATGATGATGAATTGAGGCGGTGAGTAGATTTTGAAGATGATCAGTGGAGTGAGAAATGATCGATTGAGAGAGACAGATTAAAGAGATGAACATATTTTGGAAATGATCGGTTGAGGAGATGATCGAATCAGGGAGATGGATTCAAGCGCTCAGCAAATTTTGGAAGAGATGATTTTGTGGGGGAAAAAATTGAAGTCGTAATAACTAACCACGTTTAAGTGATTTTTTCTTCTTGTCTACAGTCGTGATAATCTCGATCAAAACTCATGGTAAATATTACATGCAACAGAGTGTGTGACATTATGAATTATTAGTTATTACATGCTAGTATACCATTTCTGGTGAGATTCGATTGTATGCACTATTATGATGATGGATTGAGGTGGTGAACAGATTTTGAAGATGATTAGTAAATGAAGATAATCGATTAAGGGAGATGGATTGAAGGGGTGAGTAGATTTTTGAGATGATCGGTTTAAGAAGATGATCGAATTGGAGAGATAGATTAAAGCGGTCATCAAATTTTGGAGAAATGATTTTGTGAATGGAAAAATTGAAGACGTGGTAACACATAGACGTTTAAGTACTTTTTTCTTTTCGTAGCGGAGAAAACTCTATATATCGTGATAAAATGAGTAATAAACATGTGAAAAATTGAATTAGAAGAAGAAAGATATAGATGCATACCATTTTTGTGTTGAGCTAAAAGATTTTGTCGCTTTTGAATAATTATTTCATGTACCAAGATATTGAATCTGTTCCAACAGAATTGAGAGTTTAGTATAAACATAATCATACCCGTCTAAAGAGTCCTTTGCATATAAATGTTTTCTTTTCTTTCTAAATGATAATAAATTTTATTGCACTGTGTGTAAAGTAACTACACTTATTAAAATTAGTTGACTTTAAATATACCCAACAAGGTATGAGTTGGATTTCTTGAATATATATTAATTATTGTCATTAGTCTTATATAAAAAATATTCCGGATCAAGAAATAAATTTGTATAGTAGATTCAAAGTGTACAAAAGTAATTTTGTTGTAGTCGTTCATACCACCTATATATACATTCTCACAATCTCGATTTTCACCATACAATTAATCTAGCTTCACAACCATGAAACTCGTTTACAACGATAAAAATTCACTTATGGACTAAGCGACGCATTTTCAAATACTATTATTTTTATCTAATCATTGTCGAAAATATCAAAATTTTGCCTTTGGTAAATGTTTAGAAAATTAAGAATTTAAAAATAAAAGATAAAAAAATTATTGAGAGGCTTACGACCATAAAAAATATTTATGAAATGAACAATGTATAAATATTACCGATTGATCTAATCAGTCGATAAAACTATTTTAAAAAAAATTTATATTATCGACAGATGGTTGCCCATAGAAATTTACTAACCTTACCAACAATAATATGAATCGTCGATAAAAAAAAAAATTAAACAAATTGTTAACACACTTATAATGCCCATTGAAATTTACAAAGTATCCAAAACAGTTTATAGCAATAATAATTCACAAACAACTCTTTCTACATTCAATTTCACTATTAGTATAACATTTTAAATAACTGTTTTCTGGTAGAAAAATTAAAATGATTACCTGTATTATAAGTTGTGCTCCAAATCTTCGAAACTAGCAAAAGATGTAGCCTCTAACAAAAACAATGTATCAAAAGAGTGCTTCCACGCACACATACGTAGAGAGAGTTAGTACAATAATCTTTAATTTAAATGGTTTTAATGCATTTAATTAATTAGTTATGTAATTAATATGTAAAAACAAAATTTAGGTAAAGATAATACAAATAGTAATAATGATCACTGTATTAATTCTTGAGGTTTTTAAAGCTCGGGTTTGGTTAATAACAATGAAATGATATACATAATAATTAATTTGAATTAAAATTAATTAGTATTAGTGTGAAATATCACATATATTTGGCACATTTGGTAAATAATAAAGAATATAAGACAACATGTATTATTGCATGTAACCTCCATTATTAGATATGCAAATCAGGTGTTGATTACATATATTCAATTAAGTTCTATCAAATTAGATTGTTAAAATTACAATCTTAATTTGACCACCCATTATTTGAATGAATAATTTGACAACCAACATTGTCAATAATGACGAATAGTTGTAATCTATGAATTAAAAAAATGATAAAATTAGGTCACTAGCTAATCTCAAATTCAGACATCGCTCCCCAATAAGATCCCTTGACGAGACGGGTTGTAAATAATTAACGTGGATTTGAGGGAGAAAGCAGCCAATCTATGACACAATATTTCGGTAAAAAATGATACGGAAAATTCGGAGGTCACTCAATCGCTAATCTCAAGGCATTATGTAGATAGACTTAGTGACAAAATACTTCGCTAAAGACCGTTAGAGCTAAACCCATTATTGATATAAATTAATTTTCATTTTTTTACAATAAAATCAATGATGGATTTGGTGACTAAATATTCAGTAGCTTTTCAACAATTACTTCAAGTACCAAGATATTGAATATGTTCCAATAGAAAGGAGAGTTAGTAAAAATTAATCACACATGTCTAAAATAATAATATTTTTCTTTTCTTTCTAAACGATAATAAAATTTATTGCACGCTGTTTAAATTACACTTCATAAAATTAGTTGACTTTAAATATGCCCAACAAAGTATGAGTTTGATATTTTGGATGGACATTAATTATTGTCATTTGCCCTATATAGAGAATAGTTCGGTTCAGATTAAGAAATACATTTTTATAGTTGATTCAAATTGTACAAAAGAAATTTTGTTCTAATTGTTCATATCATATCTATATATACATTCTAACGATCTCAATTTTCACCATAAAATTAATCTAGTTTCACTACCATAAAACTCGTTTACAATGACAAAATTCACGTATAGACTTAACGACGAATTTCCAACTACTATTATTTTTATAGCTGATTCAAAGTGCAAAAAATAAATACTCATGGGTCATTCATTCCATGAGTATTTACATTTTCATAATCTCGATTTTCATCATACAATTAATCTAGCTTCACTACCATAAAACTCATTTATGGTGATAGAATTATTTAGAGGCTTAGCGACAAATGGTCGTTATTTTTTATTTTTTAAATCCCAAAAATAAAAATTACCGACAGATTTGGTGATGACAACAAATGGTTTGCTAGAGAATCGTTGGTAATTTATCGAAAATATTAAATCAATTAAAAATATTAAGGATGGCCTTTGGTAAATGTTAAGAAAATTAAGAATTTAAAAAAAAAAAAAAGATAAAGAAAATTATCAAGAGTCACGACCATAAAATTGAAATAAGCAATGTATAAATTTTACCAACGGACGGTTGCCTGTAGGAATTTAGTAACCGTACCAACAACAATATGAACGTTGGTAAATGAAGAAAATTAAACAATAACACACTAATGCCCATTGAAATTTACAAAGTATCCAAAACAGTTTATACCAAAAATAATTCACGAACAATTCTTTCTACATTCAATTTCACTATTAGTATAACTTTTTTTTTCTTTTGGTAGAAAAATTAAAATAATTACCTATATAAGTTGTGCTCCAAATCTTCAAAACCAGCAAAAGATGTAGTCTCTAACAAAAACAATGTGTCAAAAGAGTGCTTCCACACACACATAAGCGTAGAGAGAATTATTTAATACACTGTAACTCAAATGTGTTTAATGCATTTAATTAATTGGTTACGTAATTAATATGTAAAAACAACATTTAGGTAAGATAATACAAATAGTAAGAATGATCACTGTAATAATTCTTGAGGTTTTTAAAGCTCAGGTTTCGTTAATAACAATGAAATGATATACATAATAATTAATTTGAATTCAAATTAATTAGTATTAGTGTGAAATATCACATATATTTGGCACATTTTTGTAAATAATAAAGAATACAACAACATGTAATATATTGCATGTAACCTCCTTTATAAATGCAAATCAAATGTGGATCTTACAAATTAGATTGTTAAAATTACAATCTTGATTTGACCATTACCCGCTTTATTTGAATGAATATGCTGCTAGAAAATTTAATATCGTCAATAATGATGAATAATTAATGATAGAATCTATGACGATTAAAAAAAATGATGAAATTAGGTCAGTCAATCGCTAATCTCAAAATATGTAGTTAGACTTAGTGGCGAAACCCTTCACTGAAGACTGTTACTAAATCCATTACTGATATAAATTAATTTTTCATTTTTTACAATAAAATCAACGACAGATTTGGTGACTAAACATTCAGTCACTTTTCAACAATTACTTCTAGTAAAAAATAATAACACGTCTAAAATAATCTTTTGCATATAATCTTTTTTACTTATTTCTAAATGATAACAAATTTTATTGCACCCTGGTTAACTAAACTTGTTAAAATTAGTTAATATAAATATGTCCAACAAAGTATGAGTTGGATATTTTTTAGTCAATTCACGTTAATTGTTTACCATTACTATAAGTATTTTTACATAAAATTAATAGCTTTCATAATCTCAACTTTTTCATCATACAATTAATCTTGTCTCATTCATACCATAAAACATATTTATAGCGATACAAAATTATTTATAAAACACATTTATCGATAAATGTTAAGAATATAATCCAATGATCATTAATCAATCAAATAAAAAAAAAAATTAAGATAAAGAAAATTGTCAAAGTCATAGTCACTAATTTGTCGAAAATATTAAAAAATTAAAAATATGAGTAATGTATAAATATTACCAAATTAAGAATTAAAAAAAAACTGATAAAGAAAAATTTAGTCATACGACCATAACCAACATCAATAATGTTGGTAAATGCAGTTGCCAAAAATTAAATACCAACATCAATATGAATGTTGGTAAATGAAGAAAATTAAACACACCAATGCCCATTGGAATTTACAAAGTATCCAAATTAAACAATTTATTTAAAAAATAATTCACGAACAACTCTTTCTACATTCAGTTTCACTATTAGTATAACCTTTTATATAACTTTTATTTGTAGAAAAATTAAAATGATTACATATATAAGTTGTGCTCCAAATCTTTGAAAGCAGCAAAAGATGTAGCTTCTAAGAAAACAATATATCAAAAGAGTGCTTCCACACACATAGGTATAGAGAGTTAGTACAATAATCTGTAATTCAAATGGTTTTAATGCATTTAATTAATTAGTTACGTACTTAATATGGAAAAACAAAATTTAAGTAAGATAATATAAATGGTATAATTCTAGAAGTTTTAAAAGCTCAGGTTTCGTTAATAACAATGAAATGATATATTTGATTTCAAACTAATTATTATTAGTGTGAAATATCACATATATTTGGTACATTTGGTAAATAAATAAGAATATAAGACAACGTGTATTATGTATTATTGCATGTAACCTCCATTAGATATAACCTCCATGAGATATTCAATTCAGTTCTTACAACTCAC
Source organism: Forsythia suspensa (assembly GCA_023638005.1). Classification (NCBI taxonomy): domain Eukaryota; kingdom Viridiplantae; phylum Streptophyta; class Magnoliopsida; order Lamiales; family Oleaceae; genus Forsythia; species Forsythia suspensa. The sequence continues at coordinate 11,462,108 of CM042665.1, forward strand.
ATTGTTAAAATTACAATCTTGATTTCACCATTATCCGCTTTATTTGAATGGATACACGGCTAGATAATTCAACATCGTCAATAATGACGAATAATTAACGACATAATTTGTGACGATTAAATAATGGAATTAGGTCCCTCAACCGCTATTATAAAAATATGTAATTGGACTTAGTGACGAAATCCCTCGCTCGATCAAGACAGTTACTAAATTAATTTTCATTTTTCACAACAAAATCAATGACGGATTTGATGACTAAAAATATCTCTTACTAAAATATATATGTTACCAAATTCGTCAATGTGGCAGAATGTCGATGCACGTGTTAGTGACACTGTGCATCGTGTGTTCTATATAAGTTGAACCTTCTAAACTACTGTTAACCTTTTGGGTTAGAAAATATATGAGAGTGGTGCTCGTGACTCCTAAGGTCATCAAATTACACTTCTGTATATTTTATATTTGGCATGTTTAAACTTTTCATTTATTTTATTTTATTTTGTAAAACCCCAAATTTTATAGAATATGATATGTGGCATATATGCGAGTTCAAGAGGTTTTTGGGTCTATTAGCAATTTTTTAAAAGTTTAAGAACTGAAGTGAAAATTATGGAAAACTTTTAGGAACCATAATGTGAAGTCTTAAGAATATGTGGGAATGGTGCTGAATGACCGGGTCAATTTTTCAAAATGGCCGTTGACCAATTTTGGTGTGTAAATTACCAAATATAATACTGTATTTTTCCCCGCTTATAACTATTTCAAACGATTTCAAATTCATTTGTCATGTGAAAAAGAGAAGATTTCAAGGTTAGAATCCAACCTATTTCATTTATGTAAGAAATTTCATTTCAAAGTAGAAATTCATTATTTTCCATCTTTTCTTTTAATTCATGGTAAAAAATTGTGGATTTTATAGTGTAAATCATGAAAACATGTTTGAACGTATGAATCGTGATTTTTACTTTAAATTCCTGTAAATCTGAATTGATTTGAGATGGATTAATTGAATAAATAAGTTATAATCATATAAATCTGCGTTAACAGACTCATAGTCTATTAACACACTCGTTAATGCACCGGCAAATACATTAATGATTTGGAGTCTGTTAATGGTGGGTTAATGCACCATCCGTTAATCGAGCACGCTAATGATGAACTGTTAATTGATGTTATAAAGTAAGGGTATTTTAGTCTATTCTACTTAAAAGAGACTTTTAAAACTTATTTGATATAAGTTAAGCGTTGCTCGCGATGATACCGAAGCGTTTGACAAGGCCATTTCAAAAATTCATCCTAAGAATATTGTATTGATGACTCGTAGTGAGAAGAATATATGTCAGGAACCTAAAACCAATATTGGGCCCCAAATGCAATTAGTGCAAAGTTTGGAGGCTTGGAGGCTAAATTGCAAATAGTGAGAAAAATATTTTCATAAGAGAGTGATGAATTAAGATTGTTCCGGGGTAATTGTATGCACACTTACATTTTAATTGTAATTAACGTTCTCATTCTATTACTCATGTCTTCAATTTTTTTATCGCATTCTTATCTTTAACTTTTTATTAATTAGTACATCTTGTGTCTTGTGTCTTGTGTCTGATAATAGTTTCCGTCTAAAAAATCTATTAGAAAGGCATAAAACGACTTATTTGCCTATTATATTTAAAAATAAATAAATATAAAAGTCCGACAAAATAAAGTTAAGGACCTTAAGTGCAATTTAAATATGGTGTGATGATATAAATAATGACAGCTGCTATATATTATTTAGCTATGGTGGCACGCCCGCCTCAACGATTCTCCCGTCTCATTGGTCTCATGAACACGCTCGACGGATAGATCGCAATAACTCAACTGTGTCGTCAGGTTAGCTAGGCCACCTATGGAATGACAGTTACCACCAGTTATTGGAAAGACGAAACATCTTTCAACAATTGAAATATGAAACATCCTCATTAACTCCTAATAATGAAGGAGATGAAGGGACACTCGTTATCATATGAGGGAGATGAATGGACATCCATCATTAATAAGCGCAGTCATCCCTATAAATAGAGGCCAACCCCAGGGTGTAAAAGCAGAACACACAATTCTCGTACACTCCATATTGTTATTATGTACATATGTTTTAATCATATATCGATTATCACATCGGAGTGGCTACGAGAAAAAAAAACTCCGCCACCTTTTGTAGGTCTCTACCACTGTCGCAGCCGTGCTTAGAGGAGGAGAAAAAAAAAACCTTAGGCGAGCTCGCCTAATGCAAGGTCAAAAAAAAAAAAAACACTTAGGCTAGCTCACCCAAGACGAGGCAAAGCGTGCTCACCCAATACGTGGCGTGGCGAGGCGAGGCTAGCTCGCCCAATGCAAGGTAAAAAATAAAAATAAAAACTTAGGCGAGCTTACCCAAGACGAGGCGAGGCGAGCTCGCCCAAGCTCAAAAAAAAAAAAAAGAAGAAGAAGAAGCTTAGGTGAGGTGAGCTCGCCCAATCTAAGGTGAGTTCACCCAAGGTCAATAAAAAATTATTTTTTAGAGAGGAGCAGATGCGATAGATTATCTATTTCTCATTTACAATAGTCTACGAAAAGTAGATGGGCTTACAAGGCCAGAAATAATGACAGCTGCCACTGTGTGAAAAACAAAGCCAGCTGCTACTGTCTAAAAAAATAATAATAATAATGACAGCCACATGTAAAAAAACAAAGCCAGCCTACTCTTGCTCAAAAAAGGCCGGAAATAATGATACGCCATCGTTAAAAAACAAAGTCACCGCCACCGTCTAAAAAAAAAGAAAAGACTAGAAATAATGACAGTTGCCACTGTCTAAAATAAAGGAAAATGCCAAAAATAATGACAGCTGCTACTGTCTAAAAAACAAGGCCAGCTGCCACTATTTAAAAATCAAGGCAATGGCCTCTATTTAAAAACAAAGCAATGAGCCTATGTTTAAAAATCAAGGTGATAGCCTCTATTTAAAAATCAAGGTGATAGCCACCATTGAAAAATAAAGGCGATTAGCCTATGTTTAAAAATCAAGGCGATAGCCATTATTTAATAAACAAAGCTAGACTACGAGTCCTACTGAAAAACAAGGCTAGGCAAGTCCTGCTGAAAATCAAGGCGATGAGCCTCTGTTTGAAAAATAAGGCGATGATGATTTGTTTAAAAATTAAGGCGATGAGTCTCTGTCTGAAAAACAAGGCAACGAGCATCTGTTTAAAAATCAAGACGATGAGTCTCTGTCTGAAAAACAAGATCAATGAGCCTCTATCCGAAAATCAAGCGATTAATCTCTGTCTGAAAAATTTAGAAAGAAGCATGTGTAGTAGATTATTTCTACTTCCTATTAACGACAGTTTATGAAAAAGTAGAGGGGCTTATGATGATATAAATAATGACAGTTGCTATATGTTATTTAGTTATGATGGCACGTCTTGGCATGCCCGCCTCAACGATTTGTTCGCCTCGTTGGTCTCATGAGCACGCTCGGCAGATAGACCGCAATAACCTAAATGTCGCCGGGTTAACCAAGCGGTGACCCATGGAATGACAAGATTACCACCGATTATCGTGAAGACGAAACATCTTTCAACAATTGGAAATATGAAACATCCTCATTAACTCCTAATAATGAGGAGATGAAGGACACCCGTTATTAAATGAAGGAGATGAAAGGACACATGTCATCAATAACTGCAGGTCATCCCTATAAATAGAGGCCAACCCCCAGGTAAAAACAGAACACACAATTCTCATACGCTCCATATTATTATTCTGCACATTTGTTTTAATCATCTACTGATTATCACACCGGAGTGGTCACGGGGAAAAAAAGCCTTGCCACCTTTTGTAGGTCTCTACCACTGTCACAACCGTGCTGCAAGAGGAGAAAAATATTTATCATCATGATACATTTATATAGAAATTGTAGTGCCATGTAGCCACCCATTGTTCAATTATTAGAAGGATCATTAGATGATAAGGATTCAAATTGAGCATCTTTTGATAATTTTGAGATGTTGAAGGACTAAAGTGAATGAAGGAATTTATATGTCCATTATTTTTTTTGGATATATGGAGATCAAGATCAAACCGTCCAGAGAAATCAAAGCTTAAGTACTAATTAATGGAAATTGCAAGAAAAGAGGAGTTTGATTTTATTACGAGACCTTGTTCCACCAAAATACTTAGTGCAAGAGTTAGAAATTAATTATTTCGTTAATAATACAGTTTGTTTGAGTTTGATTAATAGGCGAGATTAGAGATGGCAAAAAAATTCGTTATACGCCCCGCTTCAATTACTAAACGGGACGGGGATCATGGTCCCCGCCCTGAATGTTTGTATTTCATTTTATTTTTATGTTTAAAATATAAATTATTTGTAAAAAAATAAAAAAATATATTAAAATTTAATTAATTAATTAAACGAAGCGATTAATTAATTTACTTATGTGCAAGTAGTTTGTTCAACTTCATTTAAGTTCTGTTTGTGATTGATTTTAGAATCAACTTCTGGTTGTCAAACAATCAGAAATTATTTTAGGTGTTTGGTAAATTAAAAAAAAAAAAAACTGAGTATAGAAGAATCTATTCTATGTGACAATAGATCTTGAGAGACAGCAGAAGAGTAACTTTTCAAATTTTCCTTTCAACTTCTCCAATTATCTATAATTAAAATATTAATTTTAACCATAATTAATTCATTAATTCATTTTCTACTATATGTAATATGCTTTTATTTTGTAATTTTGAGATTTAATAGATTTTAAAATATATATTATATATAAAAATAGGATAGTCTGCATAGAATTTTGCCAAGTGGCAATCAACAGATAAGTCAACTATTTATTTTCCAATTTTTTTTATTTTTAATTAATTCATTTAATATTTCGATTTTGTAAAAAAATAAATCATTTCCAATATCCAAAGTCAAAATACATTAATACATTTAATATCAAAATACATTTCATGCTTCGATTTTGTAAAATTACATTAAATGAGCTTATTAATCAACTTCCTCAAAAAACGAAAGGAAAATAAAGGGCTATGCATTTTTTTTGTTTTGCAATTCAAAATTAAATTAAATAAGCTTATTAATTAACTTTATGGACTCTGCATATTTTTTATTTTGCAATTCAATATTATCAATATGACTTTTCATTTTGCAATTAAAAAAAATTCATTCAACCTAATTACGATTTTATTATACAGATTAAATTTTGTTTATTTTTAGTTAAATCATTTAATGCTTCGACTTTGTAAAAAAATAGATCATTTCCAATATCCAAAGTCAAAATACATTAATACATTTATTACCAATCACATTATATGTATATTTATATTATCTATGCTACATCAAATTTTTTGTTATTTCATTTCATGCTTCGATTTTGTAAAATTACATTAAATAAGCTTATTAATTAACTCCCTCAAAAAACCAAAGCAAAATAAACGGCTCTGAATTTGTTTCATTTTGTAATTAAAAATTAAATTAAATAAACTTATTAATTAACTTATTGGGCTCTGTACATTTTTCATTGCGATTCAATCTTATTAATGTAACTTTTCATTTGGCAATTAAAAAAAAACATTCATTCAACATAATTACGATTCCTTTGTACAAATTAATTTTTTTATTTTTATTTAATTCATTTAATGCTTTGATTTTGTAAAAAGTTGAACATTTCTAATATCTAAAGTCAAAATACATTAATATATTTAATACCAATCACATTATATGTATATTTATATTATCTACGCTACATTAATTTTTTTTTTTTTTTTTTTTTTTTACTTCATTTCATGCTTTGGTTTTGTAAAATTACATTAAATAAGCTTATTAATTAATTTCCTCAAAAAACGAAAGCAAAATAAAGGGCTATACATTTTTTTTTTGTTTTGCAATTCAAAATTAAATTAGATAAGCTTATTAATTAACTTTCTTGGCTATGCATATTTTTCATTTTGTAATTCAATCTTATCAATGGGACTTTTCATTTTGCAATTAAAAATTATTCATTGAACCTAATTACGATTCCACTACACATATTAATTTTTTTTTTTTTAATAATTCATTTAATGCTTTAGTTTTGTAAAAAAATAGATCATTTTAATATTCAAAGTCAAAATATATTAATACATTTAATACCAATCACATTATATGTATATTTAAATTATCTATGCTACATTATTATTATTATTATTTTACTTCATTTCATGCTTTGATTTTGTAAAATTACATTAAATAAGCTTATTAATTAACTTTCTCAAAAAACGAAAGCAAAATAAAGGGCTCTGCATTTTGTTCATCTTGCAATTCAAAATTAAATTAAATAAGCTTACTAATTAACTTTTCGGGGCTCGCAAATTTTTCATTTTGCAATTCAATCTCTTCAATATGACTTTTCATTTTACAATTAAAAAACTTTCATTCAACGTAATTACGATTCCACTGTATTTTTTTTTTTAATTAGTTCATTTAATGCTTCGATTTTGTAAAAAAAATAGATCCTTTCAAATATCCAAAGTCAAAATATATTAATACACTTAATACCAATCACATTATATGTATATTTATATTATCTATGCCACATTAAATTTTTTTTTCTTCATTTCATACTTCGATTTTGAAAAATTACATTAAATAAACTTATTAATTAATTTTCTCAAAAAACGAAAGAAAAATAAAGGGTTCTGTATTTTTTTCGTTTTGCAATTCTAAATTAAATTAAATAAACTTATTAATTAACTTTATGGGCTTTTCACATTTTTCATTTTGCAATTCAATCTTATCGATGTGACTTTTCATTTTGCAATTAAAAAAATATTCATTCAACCTAATTACAATTCCATTGTACACATTAACTTTTTTTTTAATTAATTAATTTAATGCTCTGGTTTTGTAAAAAAATAGATCATTTCTAATATCTAAAGTCAAAATATATTAATACATTTAATACCAATCACATTATATGTATATTTATATTATCTACGCTACAGTCAATTTTTTTTTTCTTTACTTCATTTCATGCTTCGATTTTGTAAAATTACATTAAATAAGCTTTATTAATTAACGCCCTCAAAAAATGAAAGCAAAATAAAGGGTTCTGCATTTTTTTTCGTTTTACAATTCAAAATGTAATTAAATGTTTATCAATTAACTTTCAGACTATGCACATTTTTCATTTTGCAATTCAATCTTTTCAGACTTTTCATTTTGCAATTAAAAAAATATTCATTCAACCTAATTACGATTCTATTGTACAGATTAATTTTTTTTATTTTTAATTAATTAATTTAATGCTTCGATTTTGTAAACAAATACATCATTTCCAATATCCAAAGTTAAAATACATTAATACATTTAATACCAGTTAAAATACATTAATACATTTAATATCAATCACATTATATATATTTTTATATTATCTATGCTACATTAAATTTTTTTTTTTTGGGATTAGCTATGTTGTTTTTTAAATTTTTAGTAATAATATCCAATAAAATGTTATTTTTATGATGTTTTTGTATTTGATTTCATTATAACCAATAACTAATAAACTTTCTTAATTTTTTTCGAAATTACTATCACCGAACACAACTCTCGTGCATCGCACATGTTAAAAACTAGTAATTATTTAAAATTATTGTAACGAATACATCGTGTTTATGTTGTAATAACTAGTATTAGGTAGTACGTGTCTATTATTAATTAATATAGACAACTATATAACCAAATGGTATAACATATATCAATTTGTCATTATGTAATATAATATCAATAACTACTAACTCAATTGGTCAGAATTGGTGCTTGTCTTTCATCCCTAAAGATGAATCACTTTGATAACTCAGCTAACTAGAACCTCATGCTTATTACGTGTTATAAAGTTGATGTTGGGTTATGTTTGCCCGTCGAGTAAATTATTTGTACTCGTGACATTTTGAAATAAAATTAACAAATTGATTGATATATTTATTATGTTATTTTGAGTTTACTTTTATCCATAGGTCGATTTGATATTACAAATTGAGTGTTTAAGTTGTTAAACACGTAAAGATTCAATATGTAATTCGATCTACAATTATCGTCATGATCGAGTAAATAAATATGGATAATTTATTTTGATAAGATCGTCTCGATTTTATTAATGTCTATCTTTGACTTTGGAAATAAAATTGAGAATACATTTAGAATGTATTGAACAGGACCATGTGAAATTAATTTGTGACATTGACCAGACAAATTTAATTTCACTTGACTATCGTACATGGGACCTTAATCCTGAGCGGATAATGAACTTTGGTTACTAGCTTGAAGTTCTTTGAGGTGTCAATGAGTGAGATCAAATTGCTGATCAATATCTCGATACTTTGGGAATTAGAGTGAACTAACGAGGAACATATATTCGTAATATGGAATCCGTCACCTTTAAGGTATGATTAAGATCTCACTGGTTCTTCTAGTGTACAGTTTAATCTAAGCTCAGTAGTTCGACATTGATTGTTGAATTCAATGATGTGATGTGATCACTTCAAACTGTTAGATAGAAGATGAGAGTTGAGAATCTGTGAATATTCGAATAAGGGCATTTTGGTCATTTTACTTATTCTGAATATTCGAGTTGATCGACGGGAGTAACATGTAAGATCGATAAGTCAGAGGACATAATTATTGATTGTTGCTTTAGTAATTTCAATTAGACTAAGAGTGCAGTCTTGTTCTTTTAGTGAAATAGAACCTGATTAATAAATTATTTTGACTGATCAAGAGTTGATCGAGTCAAAATTAATTTATTAGAGCTTAGTTTAAGTGGGTTCGATCAAGTCTCCTCAGTGACTCCAATATATAGAGCTAAATAGACTTATTATCTATTTTGGGCTGTGCAGAAATGGGCCTGGGTTATGGTATTAGGGTTGGTAGGGTTTTGGAGTGTAGGTAGATTATAAATAGTCTCATAAGATTGTTTTTCTACACAACCAAAACCTAGAGGCGGGACACACACTAAAGTGTGAAGTGTGTGTTTTCTCCTGACAAAGAAAACCCTAACCCTAGTATAACCTACAACCAAAGTGGTGACCACATACCGGCATAACTTCTCTTGGAGAACATTGGGAAGGCTTGAGGGTTTGGAGCTTTGAAAGTTTAAAGAACAACACGCTACAAAGGTAATTTCTTCAAACCTATGTGTTCTTACGATTTTATTTAATCCAAATTGAATGCACGAAATAAATCATATCTTGTGGAGGGATGTTTGATCATCACGAAAATTAATTTTTGTGATGTCCGGATCCCGGTCTCCAACAATTGGTATCGAGCCAAGGTTTTAATTTTATTTCGTATATTTAGGATTGAATAAAATTGTCTTTTAATGCATGTGTTAGTATGGAGCGGTGTTAGGGTTTATGTGATTTATTATTGTTATTAGATTGATTGATTTTAATTGTGTTTTGAACAATTTATGGCCTTAGAATTTTGGTGAAAAATTGTATCGTTTTTAATTGAGTCTTGTAACAAAGGGGTGGATTACGAATCCATGTTTCCCTTTGATTTTAATTTATTGCGAGATTGTATTAGAAATTCATTTTTAATTGTATTCTTTGCACAAATTAAAATATAAGGACCAATTTCACTCATCGTCCAAGAGTTGAAGATCCTCTCACGCAATTTACATAAGAGGACCGGACTTCATCTTCTTCATTTCGTGGAGGGCACGGGCCGCAAATATCCATTTTGCTACTTTTGTGAATCTATTCGATCCTCCTCGCATGGCATCTCCCGTGGATGTTGTCCCGGTTTTGGCAACCACAATCGGTCACCATAATGGCCGAAAAATCGACCAAGACCTTTATGCTTGTGGTTAAACAAAAAAAAAGGAAAAAGCCCCACCATTGGCGTATTGCTGCCGGTTCAAGATTACGCTACTGGCCGGGTCATTGATTCGCCGATTAACCAATGGCAGATTCAATGATTCAATCACGACGGCTTGATTCCAACCATATATGAGGCGTACGGTGTCTTTGGATTTTAACGGTCAACAAAGCGAGGGCTGTGGGTGGTCACACACGGAATTTGGGCAGTTCGTGCTCTATATGGGCCGAGTCGCTGAAATGGGTGGACACTTGCAAATGGAAATTGAAGAATTGGGCGGCTTGTGGCTCAATTGGACCTTTAATTTATTTGTAATTTTGTGTCTAGGTTTGGGCCATAAATTTGTTCTATTTATTTTATTATCGCTTTATTGCTTTAATTTAATTGTGATTAAATGTCATTCATATAACATGCCATATAGATCACATTACACCGCTCTAGGTACTATTCTGTCATGCATTATATATAATATTTATTTTCTTTTCTAATTTTATTAGATTAGAAAGATTAAATATTTTGAATTAATAATTGGACAAATTTTAAAAGTTAAAATTGATTAGAAATTATTAATTGAAAAAATCCAAACAGTATAAAAATATTAAGTGGGTGAGGGAGCACTTTTTATGTGAACCCACGGCCTCTCTTATTAGCCCATTAGTAAGAATAGGTGTATGCCTCGTGCTAATTTTATTGGCCTCCCTATAGGAGGGCTGCACTATTTCGGTTACTAGATTGGGTCCAATCGGGTGATAATTTTTTAGTGTTAATTAATCGCGATTGCCCCATAGGTAACGTAATTAATTTAAAACTTAAAATTATCATATATAGGGGTTGCACACTTAAATCAAAAACATCGTGGGGACTTCCTATAGAATATCCAAACGGTGTTATTGATGGCCTAAATACAGCGATACTAAATTAATATTGCATGAGATGCTAGATATATTGAATTTAGTGGGAGGGTCCCACCCTAGCTGTAAATCACACTATCTTCTCCTATAGAAGGATGTGTTTAAGATTTTGGGGTTTTAGGTATTCGCCATATAGAAGTAGTTCTTGGGTCTACTCGTGCATTTTATGCATCATATATGAAATCATTATTTTATATGTAGCTCATTTCAATTTTTAATTTTATTTCAGAAAAAATGTCGAGCAATTCACTGTCTATGATTTTGACCAAAAACCAACTAGTAGGATAGAATTATATTGATTGGAAACGTAATTTGATGATTGTCCTCACTGCTGAGAAGCATAAGTTCGTGTTAACTGAACCCCGTCCTGATGAACTTACCGAGCAGATCCCACGGTTGCTCGGCGTCGCATATGAGAAGTGGATCTAATCTAATGAGATGGCTTCTTTGTTACATTTTGGGATCTATCTCAAATGTGTTGCGGCAGTAAACATCGAATATGGAACCGCTACTCAGATTATGGGCCGGTCTTGAAATGTTTGAGCACCGTGGACGCCAGCCCGTCAGTCGCCATTAGGACTATAATGAACATGCGATGAAACCAAGCACGCCCGTGAGAGATCATATGCTTGCATTGATTGCTCAATTTAACGTGGCTGAGGTTTTAGGGGCTGAAATCAAATCGGAGACTCAGGTTGACATGGCTTTAGAAACTCTCCCTGAGATGTTCTCTCAGTTCAAAGTTAATTATAACATGAACAAGTTGAGCATGTCCCTGATTGAGATGATGAAGGAGCTCCAAAATGCTGAAACTGTTCTTAAGACCAAAAGTGGTGATGCCTTTGTTGCTTTTTCCTTTGGATCATCCTCTTCCAAGCCAAAAGGCAAAGGAGGCAATAAGAGGAAGAAATCAACACGAAAAACCCACGTAAAGCAGTTAAAAGGCAAAGCCGGATGATAAGCCTAAAGGAAAGTGTTTTCATTGTGGACGGAAGGGTCATTGAAAGAGGAGGCGCACAGAATACCTAGCTTCCAAAAGCGTGTAATGGTGAGTTATCTTTATTGAGCATGTTTGGTGGTTGATTCTACTAATTCTTGGATTGTAGATTCTCGGAGCCACTAATCATGTTTACAATTGTTTGCAGGGTTCTATGTAACCGTGGACTCAATGAAGGGAACTGACTCTCAAAGTTGGCACATGAGCAGTGGTGTCTACAAGAGCTATTGGAAATGTTTATCTTTATTTTAGAAATAAAAGACATTTGGTTTTAAAGAATTGTTATTATGTTCCAGATATTACCCGAAATTTGATTTCGGTTGCTTTGTTATTTAGACAAGGATATTTTGTCCAGTTTTCACCTTTTTCGGTGGATATTACTCTAAATAAAGCCCTTATCTGTAGGGGACATTTGAATGATGATTTATATGTTTTAAAACCTCTTGATAGCTCATTGTACCACACTGAATCTAATAAACGCATTAAACTATCTCCTACTAATGAGACTTACTTGTGGCACTTGAGACTTGGTCATATTAACCTTAATAGGATCCAAAGACTCGTGAGGGATGGTCTTTAACCCGACTTAAAGATGGAGTCCCTACCGGTTTCATGAATCTGTTTGGAAGGAAAAATGACTAAGAGGTCATTTACATCAAAAGGACATAGGGCCAAAGAAGTTTTGGAATTAGTACACACGATGTATGTGGGCCAATTAGTGTCCGGGCTAGAGGTGGGTATGAGTATTTCATCACTTTTATCGATGACTACTCTAGATATGGTTATGTTTACCTAATGGCTCGTAAGTCCGAAACTTTTGAAAAGTTCAAAGAATTTGAATCAAGCGGAGAAGCAATTAGGTAAGAGCATTAAAATACTTCGATCGGATCGGTGGAGAGTATCTATCCCACGACTTTAGATCATACCGCGAGGAAAATGGGATTTTATCCCAACTGAACACTTACTACATCCTTTTGGGGATATGCAATACAAACTGCAATATACTTGTTGAATATGGTTCCATCTAAGTCTGTCCCTAAGACACCCCTCGAATTGTAGAATGGGCGAAGCTTTAATCTAAGACATATCGGGATATGTGGATGTCCAAGACATGTGCTTAAGGGAAAGACGGATAAGATGGAATCAAGATCGAAGTTGTGCATTTTTGTAGGATATCCTAAAGGGACAAGAGGATATTACTTCTATAGCCCTCAGACAAGAAGGTTTTGTAAGCACAAATGCAACCTTCTAAGAGGATAGATATATAGAAGACCGTGAATCCAAGAGTAAGGTTCTTTTGGAAGAAATGAAGAGAAACGTTCCCAGCTCATCCACTCCGGAGATCCGCAGACCGAACCTACTCAACATGAATTCACGCCTACCATTGATGATACCTCGATGCGGTGGGAGAGAAATGGAGGTTCTACCTACCATACCCATTTGGTCCAGAGGCTTTGATATGTCGGGGATCAAGTCCTCGCATTCGGCCCACCACATGAGACCGAACTCAGGCGAAGGACATGGTGGAGGAGAAAGCGATGAGTAGAACAATCACAAATTCCAATCAATCGTGAACTTCCACAACTTAGGCGTAGTGAGAGAGTCATTCGACGACCCTCTAGGTACTTGCTATATGGAGAGTCTTTCGAGGCAGTCTCCACCGAGCAAGAAGAGGATCCCACTTCGTTTAAGGAAGCTATGGATGATGTAGACGCTGACCATTGGAAGAGTGCTATGGATTCAGAAATGAAATCTATGTACACTAACTCGGTCTGGGAAATTGTAGATGTACCAAATGGGGTAAAACCTGTAGGGTGCAAATGGATCTACAAGAGAAAGAGAGGAGTAGACGGAAAGGTGGAAACCTTTAAAGCTAGATTGGTTGCTAAGGGTTTTACCCAAAGAGAAGGTATCGATTACGAGGAAACCTTCTCTCCCGTGGCCATGCTTAAGTCTATAAGAATCCTCTTATCCATTGCAGCTCATTTTGATTATGAGGTGTGGCAAATGGATGTCAAGACAGCATTCCTTAATGGAAGTCTTGATGAGAGCATCTATATGATGCAACCAGACGGTTTTATCCAAAATGGTCAAGAGCATAAAGTATGCAAACTGAATAGGTCCATATATGGACTTAAACAGGCGTCTAGGTCCTGGAACATTAGATTCGATCAAACTATCAAGACTTATGATTTTGATCAAAATCCTGATGAACCTTATGTCTACAAGAGGATTAAAGACAACAATGTGATTTTTCTCATACTATATGTTGATGATATCCTACTCATTGGGAATGACGTAGGAGCATTGACTTCAGTTAAGCACTGGTTGGCAAAACAGTTTGATATGAAGGACTTGGGAGAAGCCAATTATGTTCTAGGTATTCAGATCCTTCGGGATAGAAAGAACAGAAGAATCGCTCTATCCCAAGCTTCATATATTGATAAAATATTGGTGAGATTTGCAATGCAAAATTCCAAGAAAGGTCAAATGCCTTTCAGACATGGAATTGGGTCCAATATATAGAGCTAAATAAACTTATTATCTATTTCAATTTCATCTAGAAATGGGCCTGGGTTATGGTATTAGGGTTGGTAGGATTTTGGAGTGTAGGTAGATTATAAATAGTCTCATAAGACTGTTTTTCTACACAACCAAAACCTAGAGGCGGGACACACACTAAAGTGTGAAGTGTGTGTTTTCTCCTGACAAAGAAAACCCTAACCCTAGTATAACCTACAACCAAAGAGGTGACCACACACCGGCATAGCTTCTCTTGGAGAACACTGGGGAAGGCTTGAGGGTTTGGAGCTTTGAAAGTTTAAAGAACAACACGCTACAAGGGTAATTTCTTCAAACCTATGTGTTCTTACAGTTTTATTTAATCCAGTTGAATGCACGAAATAAATCATATCTTGTGGAGGGATGTTTGATCATCACAGAAAATTAATTTTTGTGATGTCCAGATCCCGGTCTCCAACAGTTGAGAGAATAGCGAGTCAAAATTGAAGTGTGTTAATTTATTATAACAATGACTCACATATCTAGAGTTTCAATAGAAGTTACAATCTGAATTGAATACACTCTTTCAGAGTAAGTATGACAATCATATAGACATGTAAATAAGATCAAATGCTCATTCATCATTATGTATTATCTTACAACATAAACTTTTTAATTTCATAATTCACTATCAAAACAATTTGGGTGAAGATAATTCGTGCAACAATCCTATATATGCAAAATCAAAAGTCATCGATGAAGTTTTCTAACAAAAATTGTTGATAATTATATACATAGTGATCACATTGGAGATCACAAATTGTATATGAACCATTTGTAAGCAACATGGAGAAAAACAACGGCAAATTTTTTTTTCTTGTCAAGCACAGAAGATGCACGCATGTCTTCCTTCAACAATTGCTTTGAGCGTGTGAGAAAATCAAATCTGATTCAATAGATAGACGAGTTTGTTAGTAACAAACAATAAAATAGAAAAGAACTTGAAAAAATATACAATAAAAAATCTAGTTAGTAGCAAAAGCCAGCCACCATATTTCCAAAATCTGAGGGTTGTATTGGTTTTGGACAGGGGCGGATACGGGGCTCCCTGTGCTGGAGTTCCCCTTAGCCCAATTTTTTTTTTTTTTAGTGAGAAAAAAAAGTATATGCAAATTTTTTTTATATATTAGCTCGGTCTAAAAGTTTTAGCTCCCGTCTAGATTTGCCCCTGGTTTCGAGACCACATCTTAGAATTTGAATTTCAAAGGAAGAGTGTTATGAAGATGACTAATAGCTTCTTCATCAATTTTCTCCTTGTCAAAGTCGTAATGCTTTTGTGGAGTAACTCTCTTCTTTTTAGTTGGCTGCTTAGTTCCTTCCTCTTCATCGCTCCTCTCATGATCCATAGGCAGGTCGTTGAGTCCAATACACCAGTTTTATCACATTTCTCTTGAACTTGATGGTCACTGTAAGAAGTTGTGTTATCTTCCTCTCTCTCCCAGTCCATGATTGGCCCTTAGAATGAAGTCTATTGATTCCCTTTGCTCTTTCAAAGTCTTCGTGAGTAGATGCCCGCATTGAGTTTTAGCAGTTTGGCAATACTATCTTTGAAACCATTTGTAAGCAACATGGCACAAAAGATGCACGTACATATGTTTGATTCAAATTGTTTCGACGTGCACGAGAACATCAAATCTGATTCAATAGACAGATGAGTTAATTAGTAGCCAACAATAAAATAGAAAAGAACATGAAAATATTATACAATAAATAAATATTAAAAAAAATTCTAGTCGATTTATTAGGTTTTTCATATATAATCTTCATCCACACTATATTTATTTCCTTAATGATTAAAGATAAGGATGAACTTTATTGGAAAATCATTGAATACTCTGAATTGCTATCTAGAGGCGTATTTTATTTTATTTTTAAAAAAAATCTAACGATGCCATCAATGATTAAGATGATTTAAGTTGAGGATAGATGTTCTTCTGCCTCATTTAGAAGGCTTTTGTTGGAACATGTGTAGGGATAACAAAAATATTCGATTCGTCCCAAACATGATGGATATTCGCTCGAGTGAAACGAAAAATTCCAGATCCGCAGGTCAGAGGGACGGATTGGATCATGTGTGCCACGATCCGATCCGGCTCATTTGAAAAATAAATAGAGAAAAGAAAGGGAAATAAGAAGAAAGAAAAAGAAAAAGAAAAAGAAAGAAGAAGAAAACAAACAGCGTCTTTGGGTGGTTAATTTTTTGATTGACAATTGACAAAAAAAAAAAAAATTCACAGATCAGTCTGTGGATCACTGCTTTGATCCGCTCCGAACTGGATCCGCACCGCCCAATCCGTCCCCGATAAATGGCGGATCAATCTGCGAATTTGGATCTCCTAGAATTATTGCGGGGCGGATACAGATCAGGCCGATCCGAACTAAATCTGCCCCATTGCCATCACTAAACCTCACGTCTACATCTGAATGTAACTCCTCCTCTCCTGTTACATATGTTTTTAGGAGTTGGCTGTGTGGTATAGTGAATTACTGCAGCGGCAGAAGATAGAACATAGTCTCATATAGAGGCAAACTTATATAAATCCATATTTTTTTATTTTTTGTCAATTATTTATTTCTCTAATCCTAACAATGGTATGTGTACAATGTTTTCTTCTAGCCAAGCTTGGATGCATGACTTATAGCTTGCCTTTCGATAGATGGATTCCAAACAACATCGAGTAGAATAATCTGTTCTTACTAAGATGTCCTACACTAGTTTTATCATTTTAAGAGTTTTTAGAAAACTTTTCCCTACTTTAAAACATTCATTTAACATAATTGCGCAAATCTAGAACTTTCGGAAGTTTAAAACCTTATAGGCTGTGTATCAAAATAGTACAATGTATTCTGCTTACATTAAATTTGTGTATGGTGACCAACGAATCACTAGGACTCCGGGCGTCGCACAAATAGTGGTATAACAATGTCCTTATAGAAAGAAGCTAATGGTTGAGATGATAATTGATACATAGTTCTTGCAAAAAACTATGTAAGTAGAACTCTCGAATATTGATAACTTGGTCCTTTGGATATTTGAAGTGGGGGTGTGCATTCATTTCAACGACCTTGTTAACTTAAGCATTAAAAAAGTAAAGCAGAAGGAAATTTAGTGTAGCATGGCTAGGCGTGAAAATCGAGTTTCAAGTTTTTTGGGTCTAGATGAAGTAAGAGCGAGGCGTAAGGCATGGCTAGGTGTGGAGGCCATGCCTCACGCCTAGGTGGAGTTTAGACACCGTTTAGACGAGCTTTTAAGAACAGTGAGCAAATTGCTTCAACTTGGATAAAAAAGAGAGGACATTTGTCCAAACTTAAAAAGTTTACTTTTAAATAAATTTATTTATAAGTAAAAAAGTAAGTTATAAAATAAATAATTTTCTGCGTAACACAAGTTAGTGTACAGAAAAATAGGGTTCAAATTTTTCTTTTAAATAAATTGGCTTTCTTAATTACTCATAAAATCTTGATTTACCTTATTTGAATTATCCAGACTTCCTATTACATATCATATTGAGGAGATCATTGTGCCACTTTAATCTTTTGTTTATGTACCTAAATTGTGACGTTTGATGCATAGATCGGTTTCGGTCTAAACCAATCTCCAAGTGCGCAAGAGTTAGGATTACAATCGAGAGAAAAGATCCGGACCCCGTGACGGAGTCCGGATATGTTCCGACTGGGCTGCGTGTCAATCACGCACCCAATCAACCGTAAAGAATTAGCCTCCCACTCACCCTCCCCTCTCGCAAAATATCAGGCACCCCCTCTCTGCGCAAGCAAAAACACACACCCTCCCAACCCAACCCAACCACTTTAACTTTTGACCTCCCCCTCCTATTTAATTTACACCCCACCCCCATTTAATTTACACCTCCCACCCTAAACAATCCATTTCCTTTCTTCATTTTCCCACTTATTTATACACTACTCAACGTAACAATTTTTTTTTTTCATCGAATACACATTTTCCCTCCTCATCGAATACATATTTTTCTTGGAATTTGGCCAACATACTTGCTTTACTTACTTTACCCAAATTTGATCAACATCAAACGTTTTCAATCACTTTTGTTCTCTAAATTTATTTTACCAAATTTGTCTCCTACTCTCGCCGTTAATTTATTATTTCTAATATAATATTACTTTCTTCTTTGTATATGTAAATTATCAATTGGAGCAAATTTATTATACACGCTTTATTTATTTTTATTTTTTAAGTAAAATTTAATTTGTTACTCGAATATAAACTAATTAATTAGTCTCGAAATGTAATCTTAATAATAAAATTAATGTTAACTATATTATTTATTATATTATATAAATAATATATAACTTAATAAAATTAATATATATTATATTTAAAAAAAAATACAATTAATATAAAAATAAAAAATTTATTTTTAATTTTATAAATTTAGTGGTAAATAAATAGGTTGGGATTGAAGAAAGTTGGAGGGGAGAGGGAGAGGGAGAGGAAGAGGGAGAGGAGAGTATAAGTAAATGAGGGAGGGGGGTTGTTGTTACATTTCTTTGGGTTTTGCAGTTTGGGGGAGTGGGGTGGGGTGGGGTGGGTGGGGTGGGCGCTGTCACAGACGGGGAAATGATGAGGGGGTCCAGATCTTTTCTCTACAATCAGAGCTATAGTCTCAAAGTTGTACAAAGCGACTTTGCAAAATAATACAAACAGAGCACAGACTGACAATTATGAAGTGACAATAGACACAACACTTGACAATGACATAATATCTAAAAAGGAAAAGACAACTGAGGTGACAATTACTTGGCACCACTATCTATTTTTAAAGAATCTGTTTTTCTTGTCTTTGCATAAAAATGAAATGCCGAGAAAAAATCGATTAGTGTTTAGAACTATTTTTTCATAATTGTTGTATGTTTCAAAATTATTATTTAAGCAATTGATAAACAAAAGTGATTTATCGCTTATAAAGTCGTATAAAATTACTATAATGGACCTTGATTATTTTAAAATAAATATTATATATATCTATTAAATCTCAAAGTTTATAAAATTAAAAATTAAAAGTATGGTATCTTGCATAAAAATCGATTAAATTTAAATTATTGTGGAGATGCATTATAATTAGAATACTAATAAATATGTGACATAAAAAGAATTACTTTAATTAATAAGGTCAAAATTGGTATTTTAATAATAGATAGATAGAAAAGTTAAAAGTAAAATATAAAAAACTACTATTTTGCTGCTTCTCAAAATTTACTACCATATAATACAAATTTCTTTATAATCACTTTTTAAAAATTTATCAAATGTCTAAAACAACTTCTAATTGTTTGAAAATCATAAGTAGGGCTCTAAAATCAATCCCAAATGGACCCTTAGAATAAATCAAAAATTTATTTGGTCCAAAATTTGAAGGAATGGGGGTGAAAAACAATCGGTTGAGTGGTTGAGTGGGGATGAAATACAATGGCAACGTCGCGGTGGTTGTTAAAGCGGGTGGCAGATGATAGATCTTGTAATGTGTTTGATTTATGCGACAATAATGGTACAATCAGGCAAAGACAGAGAAAATAGGCGAATAGTGTGAGTGAGTGGTGTAAAATGGTAAAGTTGGAGAGACAAGATGGTAAAAATTGAAAATTCATGATTATTTATTATGTTACAACATAAAAATTTTAATTTCATAATTCACCATCAAAAATATTTGGGTGAAGGTAATTCGTGCATCAATCCTATATATGCAAAATCAAAAGCAATGAAGTTTTCTAACACTGTGTCTCTAAAAGAAAATTGAACTTTTTTTAACCACAAATCAAAATAAAAGGAACTTCATTCAATTGGATTATTATAATGTAAATACTTTTGTATATAATCTCCCTCCACAATATGCTTTTCTCTCTTTAATAAATTTTATTGCACACTACTTAAATTTATACTTGATGTAATTACTTGGCTTTAAATGTGTCCACTAAAGTATGAGTTGGCCTTTAATGTGTCCACCAAAGATACGGGTTGAGTTCGAGAAAAAGAATTGTAAGTTGTAACAAATTCAAATGATGGTGCACAAGAACTCGTGCTTGGGTTGTGTCAATGCCAAGAAATGTGTTTACAACTACAAAATTGACCTACAAATCAGCGACCATTAATATTAGTAATGCATTTAACAATTAATTTGTCTTTATATTTAGAACTTATGAATTAAATTGCCTTGCAAGGACAACCATGCACAATGCATTTTAATTTTTTTCCAACTGTTTAATATTTCTCCCTAATGCTAAGATAACTGTCTCATAAATAATGACAGTAAGTAAATCGCCCCTTAAAATATCACTCGCCAGGTAATCAAGATATTTTATCTAGAATGAATTTAAGACAAAACCCAAATTCCTAGCATTCTTTGTGAAGAAATTCTATTTTGATGGAAGAACTTGTAATAAAATAATGGCTTAATGCATTCAAATCATGATGAGTATAAATTGAAATATGAAATTATGTACTCATTAGAAATGGTTTAGCATTTATATTGGAGGTATTTAATAACTAATTGTGTTAAATTATCTTATATATGAACATCGGTAACATGATGATTAATGGTTATCCCAACAGACGTATAAAAATTACTAGAAGTTTGAGATATCACGTTACTAGCAGTATCAATATGAAGTCTCTTGATTGTGTAATCTGAAATTATGCTTATAATAGAATAATCAAGCAACTAATCCCACAAAAGTCAGGTTGTGTTTGTATGATAAACACACATGTGACCATCTAGTAGATGCATTTATAAATATCATAAAATTTTTAGATGGTCTACACGAGGGTGAGTGAGCCTACAAAGTTCACTCTAAATTCCTTCTAAAAATATTGGAAATTTAGCATCAACTTTAGCTAATGATCGAACGATTAATTTGCCAAGAAAATAAGCACACATGAGAATTCAATCGAACACTTCTAGTTCTTTAATAGATATACACGTGAATTCTCAATAAACTTTCGCATTATTATTGATCATCGTTGGTCTAACTGGTCATCCCAAATTATAAAAGTCATGTACGTGTACTTATATTTGTATAGTACAAATTAAGATATATTTAGAACATAGTAGGTCTCTCGCTCTCTCTCTCTCTTTTTATATATATTTAGTGGAGAACAAATAACATATTTTATTCTTTCACGTAACATAATATTGGTTCCTCTAGAGCGTTAAATCAGATCTATAGAGTCTGATATTATACTATGTTATTCTTTATCATTCTTGTCTTTATCCTTTAGGGAGTGATGACAAGTTCACTTAGATAGCCGACAAGTTCAACCAGATAGTCGACGTAAAACAGGTACCAATAATATACGTAATCAATATGATTGGATATATCGATTATTATTTATCCTATCTAACAATAATACGAGCTTAGTGATTATGTTCTCCATATATCAACATTTATAAAATCTTCTCCTTGGACAATATAATCAAAACGAAAATGCTAATCTATAGCAAAATTAAATAATAAGAATTAACATAACTTTAAACGTGTCAAATTTTAATTCTAAGAATATTGACATGTATATGAATTTTTTCTTTTTCAGGAACTACAAACACGATATTCTTCTAGAAAATTGATATTTATAAAGTTGTGATTATTCAAAAACAATAAAACAATATCTTTTGAGAATATTAATATGTAGAAATTTATGCTTCTTTAGGAGTAATGATATAATATTCTTTTAATTAATTTGTGATTCTTCAAGAACAACAATACAATATTCTTTTGGAATATTATCACAAAAAGATTATGCTTCTTCAAGAGCAATAACACAATATTTTTTTTAGAATATTGGTATGTTGTAATAACCAGTATTTGGTAGTAGGTGTCTATTATTAATTAATATAGACAACTACATAACCAAAATGTATAACATATATCAATTTCTCATGTAATATCATTAACTACTAAATTGGTCAGAATTCGTGCTTGTCTTTGAACCAAAAAGAAGAATCACTTTGATAACTCAATTAGCTAGAACCTCGTGCTAATTAAGTGTTATAAATTAGAGAGAATAGCAAGTCAAAACTTAAGTGTGTAAATTTATTATAGCAATGATCCACATATCTAGAGTTTCAATGGGAATTACAATCTGAATTGAATACATTCTTCTAAAGTAAGTAGGACAATCATATAGACATCTAGATAAGATCAAATGGTAATTCATCATTATGTATTTATCTTACAACATAAACTTTTTAATTTCATAACTCACCATCAAAACTATTTGGGGAAAGATTATTCGTGCAACAATCCTATATATGCAAAATCAAAAGCCATCGATGAAGTTTTCTAACAAAAATTGGTGATAATTTTATACATAGTCATCACATTGGAGAGCAAAGATTGTATATATTCCATTTGTAAGCAACATGGAGAAAAACAACGGCAAATTTTTTTTTTTGTCGAGCACAGAAGATGCACGCATGTCTTCCTGCAGCAATTGCTTTTAGTGTGCGAGAATCAAATCTGATTGAATAGATAGACGAGTTTGTTAGTAACGAACAATAAAATAGAAAAGAACTTGAAAAAACATACAATAAAAAAATCTAGTTAAAAGCCAGCCACCATATTTCCAAATTCTGAGGGTTGTATTGGTTTTGGATAGGGGCAGATACGGGGACTCCCTGTGCTGGAGTTCCCTTAGCCCAATTTTTTTAGTGTAAGAAAAAAATTATATGTAAATTTTTTTTATCTATTAGCTCGGTCTAGAAATTTTAGCTCCCGTCATCTTCAAATTTGAATTTCAAAGGAAGAGTATTATGAAGGTGACTAATAGCTTCTTCATCAATTTCCTCCTTGTCAAAATCGTAATGCTTTTGTGAAGTAACTCTCTTCTTTTTAGTTAGTCAGTGTTGGAGATCGGGATCTAGACATCAAAAAAAATTAATTTTACGTGATGATCAAACATCCTCCACAAGATATGATTTATTTCGTGCATTCAAGCTGGATTAAATAAAGCTGTAAGAACACATAGGTTTGAAGAAATTACCCTTGTAGCGTGTTGTTCTTTAAACTTTCAAAGCTCCAAACCCTCAAGCCCTTCCCAGTGTTCTCCAAGAGAAGCTATGCGGTGTGTGGTCACCTCTTTGGTTGTAGGTTATACTAGAGTTAGGGTTTTCTTTTGGGAGAAAACACACACTTCACACTTTAGTATGTGTCCCTAGTTTGTGTAGAAAAGCGATCTTATGAGACTATTTATAATCTACCTACACTCCAAAACCCTACCAACCCTAATACCATAACCCGGGCCCATTTACGCACGACCCAAAATAGATAATAAGTCTATTTAGCTCTATATATTGGAGCCAGCGAGGGGAATTGATCGGACCCAATTAAACTAAGCTCTAATAAATTAATTTTGACTCGGTCAACTCTTGATCGGTCAAAATAATTTATTAATCGATTCTATTTTACTAAAAGAACAAGATTGCACTCTTAGTCTAATTGAAATTCTTGAAGCAACAATCAATAATTATATATCCTCGACTTATCGATCTTACATGTTACCCCGTCGATCAACTCGAATATTCGAATAAGTAAAATGACCAAAATGCCCTTATTCGAATATTCATGATTCTCAACTTTCATCTTCTATCTAACAGTTTGATGTGATCACATCACATCATTGAATTCAACAATCAATGTCGAACTCATCGAGCTCATTAAAACTGTACACTAGAAGAACCCGGTGAGATCTTGATCATACCTTAAAGGTGACGGATTCCATATTACGAATATATGTTCCTCGTTAGTTCACTCTAATTCCCAAAGTATCGAGATATTGATCAGCAATTTGATCTTACTCATTGACACCTCAAAGAACTTCAAGCTAGTAACCAAAGTTCATTATCCGCTCAGGATTAAGGTCCCATGTACGATAGTCAAGTGAAATTAAATTTTTTTGGTCAATGTCACAAATTAATTTCACATGGTCCCGTTCAATACATTCTAAATGTATTCTCAATTTTATTTCCAAAGTCAAAGATAGACATTAATAAAATCAAGATGATCTTATCAAAATAAATTATCCATATTTATTTACTGATCGCGAACGATAATTGTAGATCGAATTACATATTGAATCTTTCTGTGTTTAACAACTTAAACACTCAATTTGTAATATCAAATCGACCTATGGATAAAAGTAAACTCAAAATAACATAATAAATATATCAATCAATTTGTTAATTTTATTTCAAAATGTCACGAGTACAAATAATTTACTCGACGGGCAAACATAACCCAACAAGCTACTTGGTTCCTTCCTCTTCGTCACTCATCTCATGATCCACAGGCAAATCGTTGAGTCCAATACACCAGTTTTATGACATTTCTCCTGAACTTGACGGTCACTATAAGAAGCTGTGTTATCTTCCTCTCTGTTCCAGCCCATGATTGGCCCTTAGAATGAAGTCTATTGATTTTCTCTGCTCTTTCAAAGTCTTCGTGAGTAGATGCCTGCATTGAGTTTTAGCATTTTGGCAATACTATCTTTGAAACCATTTGTAAGCAACATGCACAAAAGATGCACATACATATGTCTTCCTTCAACAATTGTTTCAACATGTGCGAGAACATCAAATCTGATTCAAAAGACAGACGAGTTAATTAGTAACCAACAATAAAATAGAAAAGAACTTGAAAATATTATACAATAAATAAATATCAAAAAAAAATTCTAGTCGATTTATTAGGTTTTTCATATATAATCTTCATCCACACTATATTTATTTCCTTAATGATTAAAGATAAGTATGAACTTTATTGGAAAATCATTGAATACTCTAAATTGCTATCTATATGTGTATTTTATTATATTTTTAAAAAAAAATCTAATGATGCCATCAATGATTAAGATGATTTAAGTTGAGGATAGATGTTCTTCTACCTTATTTAGAAGGCTTTTGTCCATCTCAAACCTAATGGATACCCGTTCCGAGTAGAACAAAAAATTCTCGATTTACGAGTCAGCGGGGCGGATCGGATCGGATAGCGGATCGGATGATGTGTGCCCCGATCTGATCCGCTCCGTTTGAAAAATAAATAGAGAAAAGAAGGGAAAAAGAAGAAGAAAAAGAAGAAAAGAAACTGGGTGGTTAATTTTTTGATTGACAATTAACAAAAAAAAAAAATTTACGGATCAGTCTGTGGATCACTACTTTGATCCGCTCCGACCTGAATCTGCTCCACCTGATCTGTCTCGAGAAATAGCAAATCAATCCTCGAATTTGGATCTCCTAGAATTATTGCGGGGCGAATACAAATCAGGCCGATCCGAACCGAATCTGCCCCATTGCCCTCACTAAACCTATGATGTCTAAAGCTGATTAATGCAACTCCTCATCTCCTATTACATATGTTTTTAGGAGTTGGCTGTGTGGTATAGTGAATTCATCGCAATGTTGAAGACAAGACATAGTCTCATATTGTGGCAAACTTGTATAAATCCATATGTTTTTTATTTTTTGCCAATTATTTATTTCTCTAATCCTAACAATGGTATGTGTACACTATTTTCTTTTGGCCAAGCTTGGATGCATGACTTATAGTTTGCCTTTTGATAGATGGATTCCAAACAACATCGAGTAGAATAATATGTTCTTACTAAGATGTCCTACACTAGTTTTATCATTTAAGAGTTTTCAGAAAACTTTTCCCTATTTTAAAAAATTCATCTAACATAGTTGCACAAATCTAGAACTTTTGGAAGTTTAAATTGAAGAACTCTTTCCTACTTCTCTGTTATTACTTGACCTAATAGGCTATATATTAAAATAATACAATGTATTCTGCTTACATTAAATCTGTGTATGGTGACCGTCGAGTTGCTAGGACTCGGGGCGTCGCACAAATAGTGGTATAACAATGTCATTATAGAAAGAAGCTAATGGTTGAGATGATAATTGATACATAGTTCTTGTAAAAAACTATGTAAGTAGACTCTCGAATATTGATAACTTGGTCCTTTGGATATTTGAAGTGGGGGTGTGCATTCATTTCAACGACCTTGTTAACTTAAGCATTAAAAAAGTAAAGCAGAAGCAAATTCAGTGTAGCATGGCTAGGCATGAAGACTGAGTTTCAAGCTTTTCGGACCTAGGGCATAGAAGACCTAGCTTTGGCTTATCTGGACGCAAGGGATCGTAATCGCGAGTTATCAAAGAAACGGATATAGGGCTCAGAATTTTTATTATTATATATTTTCGAAATCGTCTCGACGAGTTGGACAAGACCAATCGCTTTGCGATTGCTGATGATGGATTTTAGTCGTTTGAAGTCGTTTAGTGAGTATAAAATGGCTTTCTTTAAGTTTCATGTCTATTTTTGTATTTTTGCATTTTATTTATCAATTAGGATTTTATTTCAACTAGAAGTTTAGTATTTAAGAGTCCTTTTTAATTGATCAAGTTAGTTGTTTTTGAAGAAGAATATTGTTCTTGGAGTTTTCTCCACATTTAATCAATTTAATTCGACATTCATAGGAATCAACGAATTGATTTTGAGCTTTGTTTCATTCGTTTATGTTACGCTGCGCCGGTTGGTATCATAGACAGTTTAACGTTCACATGCCTCCACGATGACCACCACCGACGGTGGCGGCGGCAGCGACTCCTCATGATAATATTGCAGACGAGCAGCATCATAGAGAAGAGGCGACTCAGGTCCGCCAACAGATCAACTTGTTGGTACAAGAGATGGCCGAGATAAGGACCCAACATATTGATCTTTTGGATCAAAATAAAGAATTGCTGGGAATTACGAACGGTCCGCTTGTGGCACGCGAGCACCTGGCGTGGTCTGATCTGGCGGTCTTCAAGATGTGGGTGGACCACATCGAGCGGCAATTGCAGATGGCGTGGCTGCAAGAGAGCAGTTTAGGCGACGGAGAGGTAGTCCTTCTCAATTGGACTCCTCCTCTGACGAAGAGACGGCGTCTGTGCACAATCTGTTTGTACCTTTGGACCCTGAATGGCGTGCTGGGCGGGGTGATGGCATCGATGCACGTTGGGAGGTTGGTTTCGATGGAAATCCCGAATTCAATGGCGGATTGGAGGTCAAGATGAATTATTGGATTGGTTATGTGCGATGGATGAGATTTTAGATTTCAAAGAAGTTCCCGATGCTAGGCGTGTTTCTCTTGTGGCGACTCGGTTTCGTGGTAGAGGCAAACAACATGGTGGCAAAGAATTGAAAGTCACCCGCTACTGACGTGGTAAGTCCAAAATTTCTTCTTGGCAAAATTAACGAAACATATGAAGGAGTCCTTCTTACCATTCAATTACACTTGTATCTCGATCAAAAATTACAAAATTTGAGACAAGGTACGAGGACTCATTGATAGTACTCGGAATTTTTCGATTGATTGTTGAAATGAGATTCATGAGAGCAATGATCACCATGGCTCTCGGTTCGTTGGTGGTTTGAGGTGAATTTTTAGGATGTGTTGAACCTTTTTTACTCTGTTTCGGTCTCTCAAGCGCATCAACGCGCAGATCTGGAGAAGTAGGCCTCGCGGTGAGGTTTTAGATTTTCATCGCCAGCTTCTTTGGCGGCACTACGCGCCATGTGGCAACCGTCGGTCAATGACCCATCGAGGCATAGTCCCGCGAGGTCGTGGAGGTCCTTTTCCCAACTCTACCGCTCGCCTGGGGGATCGGAGGGCTTAATCGGGTTGGAGACACGGTGGGCTGGAGGGTGCAATCGGGGTAGTATTGGTGTTTTCATGTGGTGAGTGGGGACACCGCTTAATCTGCTTGCCCACTTGGGGCGCGAAAGGGCTGCTTTTGGATGATATGGGTGCGGCATAGTATGATGGGCCACCTATTTTTGATGTTGTGAATCGACCAATTATCGGTTGAGCAAGTGGATGGTAACGTGGGTCCAAAGATTGGTGTTATGTGTAATTGCCTTTACCCCACGTGTTCCGATGATTGTGTTCAGCGTCATAAGTTGTTTGAGTCGACTTGCACGGTTAATGGTAAAGTCTGTCGATTTATTGTCGATGGGGGCTCTTGTGAGAATGTTATTTCTAATGATGCTATCAAAAAGCTTGAATTACCCATCGAAGCACACCTCACCATATCGTATTGCTTGGCTTCGAATAGTATTGCTTTTAACGTCGATCGTCGTGCTCTGTTCCTTTATCGATTGGTGGCAAGTATCGGGAGACTATTTGTTGTGACGTTGCTCCAATGGATGCGTGCCATATTTTATTGGGCCGCCATGGCAGTTTGATAGGGAGGCTTTATATGATGGTCGAAGAACACTTATAGTTTTGTATTTGGAGGTACAAAATTGTCTTGTTACCATCCTCACCACGAGCGGTGGTGCTTATGAGATGCCCTCCACTTTGTTTTTATCTCATGCCCTATTTGAGCGTAAAATGGTGTCCGAGAGTGGGGTGTTTTTATTGATTGGAAAGCCCATTTCAGAAAGGGTTGTGGTGCCATCAGCGGTTGCACCTTTGTTGGAGGACTTTGCCGATCTTTTTCGGTGACTTACTGTTAGGATTGCCATTTGGTTCGTGACATTCAAAGATCGATCGACTTGGTTCCAGGGGTTTCTCTTCCTAATCGTCCTCATTATCGTATGAGCCCGGTTGAACATGAGGAGTTGAGGCGTCAGGTAGAGGATTTGTTGCAGAAGGGGCATATTCGTGAGAGCTTGAGCCCATGTGCTGTATCAGCTCTTCTCATTCCTAATAAGGACAAGACTTGGCGTATGTGTGTTTATAGTCGGGCCATTAACAAAATCATAGTCCGTTATCAGTTTCCCAATCCTCGTTTGGATGATCTTTTGGACCAATTGAGCGGTGCTTCGATTTTTAGTAAACTTGACCTCAAAAGTGGGTATCACCAGATTCGGATACGGCCAGGGGATGAATGGAAGACGGCTTTCAAAACTCGGGAAGGTTTGTTCGAATGGCTTGTTATGCCATTTGGTCTTTCCAACGCCCCTAGCACTTTCATGCGTATTATGAACTAGGCCCTCCGTTCTTTGATTGGTACTTGTGTGGTGGTTTACTTTGACGACATCCTAGTCTATAGCCGCATGATCTACGAGCATTTGCAAGAGACTGCGTTCGCTTTTTCTTATTCTTCGCTCGGAGAAATTTTTTTTGCCCTTAGCAAGTGCACTTTCCTTGTTCCGCGGATTTTATTTTGGGTTATCGATATCGGGACATGGTATTTCGATTGATGATGCTAAGGTAGAGGCTATCCAAAGATTGGCCGACTTCAGCGCACTCTTACGGATGTGCGTAGTTTTCATGGGCCGGCTTCTTTTTATAGGCGTTTTATCCCGCATTTTAGCTCCATCCTGGCCCCTGTGACTGATTGTATGAAGCAAGCTACCTTTGCCTGGTCCAAGGACGCAGATAAGGCCTTTCATCTTATCAAGCAGAAATTGACTTCGGCTCTTGTTTTCGTACTTCCTAATTTTTCCCTTCCTTTCGAGTTGCATTGCGATGCATCCAAGGTGGGCATCCGGGCAGTACTGAGCCAAGGAGGCCGTCCAGTTGCTTATTTTAGTGAGAAACTAGGAGGCGCGCGCAGTTGTTATAGTACTTATGATGTGAAATTTTATGCCGTGGTTCAGGCTATTCGCCATTGGCGTCATTATTTGTTTCAGCAGGAGTTTGTTTTATACACGGACCATGAGGCGTTGAAGCATTTGGCCAGTCAGAATAATGTGTCTGCACGCCATGCCTCTTGGACTGCTTATTTGCAACAATTCACCTTTGTTATTAAGCATAATCGGTGCTTCTAACAAAGTGGCCGATGCTCGAGTCGGCGTCACTCTTTATCGATGATTTGCGGCGTTGCGGTTCACGGCTTTGAAACCTTCCGTGACCTCTATGCGCCTGATCCGTTTTTGGGCCTATTGTGACCGAGCTTCAGTCAGTCGGTGTACGATTATATACTTTCGGATGGATTTCTGTTTCGTGGTTTACAACTTTGCATTCCTGATTGCAGTCTGCGTGATAAAATTATTGCTAAACTTCATGGGTCTGGACATGTTGGTCGTGATCGGTCAGTGGAGATGGTCAGCCGTACTTTCTTTTGGCCTTCTTTACGGCGTGACGTTTCCCGGCATGTCGCACGTTGTCGCACGTGCCATGTGGCTAAGGGTACTGCGAACAATGATGGTTTATATCGGCCCCTTCCTATACCAACTCAGCCATGGACGGATATTAGCATGGACTTTGTGCTTGGGTTACCATGGACTCAACGAGGTTTTGATTCGATATTTGTCGTCGTTGACCGTTTCTCTAAGATGGTCCATTTCGTTCCATGTAAGCGTACTGCTGATGCGGTTCATGTGGCCCAACTCTTCTTTTGTGAGATTTATCGCATACATGGTTTGCCATCTTCTATTGTGTCGGACCGTGACACCCGATTTCTTAGTCACCGGCGTAGTTTATGGTGCATGGCAAACACTTCGTTGAATTTTAGTAGCGCCAATCACCCATAGACAGATGGATGAGACGGAGGTTGTGAACCGGTCTCTCGGGTAATTTGTTACGGTGTTTGGTTGGCGACAATATTAAATCATGGGATTAACAGCTTAGTCAAGCTGAATTTGCACATATAGTGGCCGTCAACCGCAGCACTGGGTATTGTCCCTTCCAGATTGTTTTTTCTATGATACCTCGGGGTCCTTTGGATTTATTATCAGTGCCAACTGCTACCCGTATTCATGGGCGTGCTCACGACTTTATTGAGGGACTACAACACATACATTCCGCCACTCATGCCAACCTGGTGGCTGCCACGGGCGAATACAAGAAGGCTGCTGATGCACATCGACGTCATGTCAAATTTGAGGTGGGTGATTTTGTTTGGGCTGTTCTCACGAAGGATCGATTCCCGGCTCATGAGTACAACAAATTATCGTCCCGCAAAATTGGTCCTTTGGAGATTGTGGAGAAAATTAATCCCAATGCCTATCGCCTGAAGCTACCGAGCCATATTCGTACTTCTGACGTTTTCAATGTCAAACATCTGGTGCCTTATGTGAGTGATAATTCTTCTGATGACCAGGTGACTGGCGATTCGAGGTCGAATCTTCTTGACCCCCAGGGAGATGATGGCGTAGAGGACTTAGCTTTGGCTTATCTAGACGCAAGGGATCGTAATCGTAATTTATTAAAGAAACGGGCATAGGGCTCAAATTTTTTATTATTATGTGTTTTCGGAATCGTCTCGACGAGCCGGACAAGACCAATCGCTTTGCGATTGCTGATGATGAATTTTAGCCGTTTGAAGTCGTTTAGTTAGTTTAAAACGACTTTCTTTAAGTTTCATGTCTATTTTTGTCTTGTTGCATTTTATTTATCAATTAGGATTTTATTTCAACTAGAAGTTTAGTATTTAAGAGTCCTTTTTAATTGATCAAGTTAGTTGTTTTTGAAGAAGAATATTGTTCTTGGAGTTTTCTCCACATTTAATCAATTTAATTCGGCATTCATAGGAATCAACAAATTGATTTTGAGCTTTGTTTCATTCGTTTACGTTTCTGCATGCGTCACAAGGTAAGGACGAGGTGTAAGGCGTGGCTAGACATGAGACACGGCGTGGAGGCAGTACCTCACGCCTAGATGGAGTCTAGACCGCACTGCCAGACGAAATTTTTTGTAACAAATGAGTAAATTGCTTCAACTTGGATAAAAAAGAGAACACATTTGCCCAAACTTAAAAAGTTTACTTTTAAATAAATTTATTTGTAAGTAAAAAAGTAAGTTATAAAATAAATAATTTTCAGCGTAACACAAGTAGTGTATAGAAAAATAGGGTTCGAATTTTTTCTTTTAAATAATTGACTTTCTTAATTACTCATAAAATCTTATTTTACCTCATTTAAATTATCCAGACTTCCCATTGCATATCATATTGAGGAGATCATTGTGTCACTTTAATCTTTTGTTTATGTACCTAAATTGCGACGTTTGATGCATGGATCGGTTTCGGTGTAAACCAATCTCCGAGTGCGCACTAACAATTATAAAGTGACAATAGACACAACACTTGAAAACGACATAATATTTAAAAAGGAAAAGACAACTGAGGTGACATTTTACTTAGCACCACTCTCTATTTTTAAGAGAATCTCTTTTCATCTACGCTGCAGAGGAAAGAATCGGATAAGTGTTTGATAAACTATTGTTTCATAATTATTGTATGTTTCAAAATTATTATTTATGCGTTTTATAAACAAAAGTGATTTATTCTTTACACAGTATAAAATTACTAAAATAGACATTGATTATTTTAAAATGAATATAATATACATCTATTAAATTTCAAAATTTATAAAAATTAAAAAATAAAAGTATAGTAATATTGCACAAAAATCAATTAAATTTAAATTATTTGTGGAGATGCATTATAATTAGAATACTAATAAATATGTATCATAAAAAGAATTACTTTAATTAATAAGGTTAAAATTGGTATTTTAATAGTAGATAAATAGAAAAGCTAAAAGTAGAATATGAAAAGCTATCATTTTGCTGCTTTTCAAAATCCGCTACCATATAATACAGATTCCTTTATAATCACTTTTTAAAAATTTATCAAACGCCTAAAACAACTTCTGATTGTTTGAAAATCATAAGTTGGGCTCCAAAATCAATCACAAACGAACCCTTAGAATAATTCAAAAATTTATTTGGTTCAAAATTTGAAGGAATGGCGGTGAAAACTATCAGTTGAGTGTTTGAGTGGGGATAAAATACAATGGCATTGTTGCGGTGGTTGTTAAAGCGGGTGGCGGATGATAGATATTGTAATGTGTTTGATTTATGAGACAATAATGGTAGAATCAGACAAAGACAGAGAAAATAGGCGAATAGTGTGGGCGAGTGGTGTAAAATGGTAAAGTTGTTGAGAAAAGATGGTAAAAATTGAAAATTCATGATTATCTATTATGTTACAACATAAAATTTTTAATTTCATAATTCACTATCAAAAATATTTGGGTGAAGGTAATTCGTGCATCAATCCTATATATGCAAAATCAAAAGCTATGAAGTTTTCTAAAAAAAACTGGTGATAATTATATACACTCTGTGAACACATTGGAGAGCAAAGATGGTATACATAACATTTGCAAGCAACATTGAGAAAAACAACGAACAATTTTTTTTCTTGTCAAGCACAGAAGATGCACACGTCTTCCTTCAGCAATTGCTTTGACGTGCGAAAAAATCAAATCTGATTCAATAGACAAACAAGTTTGTTAGTAACGAAAAACAAAATAGAAAACAACTTGAAAAAATATACAATAAAATAAAATCATAATGCTTCTTTTTAGTTGGCTGCTTCTCTTTGTCACTCATCTTATCATCCACAAGTAAGTCGTGGAGTCCAATACACTAATTTTATTACATTTCTCCTGGACTTCAGGGTTAATGTAAGAAGCTGTGTTATCTTTCCACTCTATCCATGATTGGCCCTTAGAATGAAGTCTGTTGATTCTCTCTGCTATTTCAAAGTCTTCATGAGCAGGGGCAGATACAAGGAGACTCCCCTCTGCCCTAAAAATTATTACTTCTTTTGCATAGGATAGATTTTTTTAAAAAAAAGAATAATTTTTTTTATATAGATATTCTAGTTTTTTTTTTATATATATTTGCTCCTTTGGGATTCAAGATATGCGAATTCCTTTGGGATTCGAGAATAGTAATACAAAAATTTATTTAGTTGTTTGCTTTCTATAAAATGTGGTATGTATGGTATAATGGTAATGCTTTATGTTTAATATTATAGTAAGATTAAACTACACGTATCTTTGTGTATTTTTCGAAATACTTACCCTCTCAATTTAACAAATTTCAGGTTTGTAACATTTTGGATGAATGATGGATGGTGCGGTGGTGTAAGCAGATCAAGGATTGAAGAAGAAAAGGAAAAAAACCAGAGTAAACCTAGTTATAAATTTCTTATTTTGCATGGTTAATAGTTCTCATATTTTTTGGTTCTTATTTATGAGTTGGAATTTTTTGGAACTTGGACCTATGTTTAGTATTTGATTTTGATGTTTATGGAGGTTCGTAACCTCAGATTTTGCAAAATTAAAGCATGTGCCATTTATATTTTGTTTATAATGTTAAAATGGTATGGAGTACTGTTTTCCAGAATCTGGCCCTACTTCAAATGGTCACCATGATTTGTTCATTTCGATTTTCTAGTTGCAAAAAGTTGGGTTAGAAAGCCTCACAACTTTTCTATCCGTGAGACTTCATCATAAG
Source organism: Forsythia suspensa (assembly GCA_023638005.1). Lineage (NCBI taxonomy): Eukaryota > Viridiplantae > Streptophyta > Magnoliopsida > Lamiales > Oleaceae > Forsythia > Forsythia suspensa. The sequence continues at coordinate 11,496,728 of CM042665.1, forward strand.
CAATGATAATATTTTTTTAATTAAGTTGTGCTTTTTCATAAGTAACAATACAATATTTTTTTGAAATATTAGCACGTAAAAGATTAGTACTTCTTCAAAAGCAATAACACAATATTCTTGTGGGTTTTAATAAACAACATTAAACAGTAGGTGTCTATTATTAATTAATATAGACAACGATATAATCAAAGAGTATAACATAAATCAATTTCTCGTTATGTAATATAATATCAAGAGTTACCAACATTTTCTTTTGAACAGAAAAGAGTAATCTCAATGCTAACCCAATTGGTCAGAATTCGTGCTTGTCTTTGAGCACAAAAGAAGAATCATTTTCATAACTCAATTAGCAAGAACCCCGTGTTATAAATTAAAGAGAATAATAGAAAAGAATAGCAAGAGTCAAAACTCAAGTATTTAAATTTATTATAAAAACGACACGTATATATAGAATTTTAATAAGAGTTATATTCTGAATAGAATACATTTTTCTAGTGTAAGTAAAATCATATAGACATTCATGATTATCTATTATCTTACAATATAAACTTTTTTAATTTCATAATTCACTATCAAAAATATTTGAGTGAAGGTCATTCATGCAGCAATCCCTATAGAATCAAAAGCCATCAATGGAGTTTTAACAAAAATTGGTGATAATTATATACAAAAGTGTGAACACATTGGAGAGCAAAGATTGTATGCATACCATTTGTAAGCAACATTGAGAAAACAACAGCAAATTTTTTTTCTTGTCTAGCACAGAAGATGCACGCATGTCTTCCTTCAGCAATTACTTTGACGTGCAAGAAAATCAAATATGATTCAATACACAGACGAGTTTGCGTTAGTAATGAAAAATAAAATAGAAGAGAACTTGAAAAAATATACAATAAAAAAATCTAGTTACTTTTGGATAAGGGTGGATACGGTGGCTCCTTTGAGTCCCCCTTAGCTCAAAATTTTCTTTATTTTTAGTAAAAGAAAAAAAATATGATTTTTATTTTTAATATATTAGGTTGGTTTAATTTTTTTAGCTCCCGTCTCATCCCTGATTTCGGAACCTCATCTTCAAATATGATTTTCAAAGGAAGTGTTATGAAGATAGTCTAATAGCTTCTTCATCAGTCCCTCCTCGTCAAAATCGTAACTCAGCTTCTTTTTAGTTGGGTGCTTAGTTCCTTCCTCTTCGTCACTCATCTCATGATCCACGTAGGTCGTGGAGTCCAATACACCTATTTTGTCACATTTCTCATGAACTTCACGGTCATTGTAAGAAGCTGTGTTATCTTCCCTCTCTGTTGGGATAACGTAAAACGATTTATTACCCATCATATGTTAAAAAAATCAATAAATACAAAAGCGCGATAAAATTTTTTTTTTTTTCATTTCAAAGCACTCAAACAAAATATTTTGACACAAAATACCATTTGGGTGAGATGTTCAACGAAACTTGAAGATAAGAATTCTATAAAAGAAAAGTTAAAGACATAATTACTATAATGAACAAAGATTGAAAGAGACTTTAAGTAAAATTAAAATGTAGTGCGCCAAATAAAAATTGTGGTGCAAATATAACGACTCTTAAAAGAATTAAAATTGATTTGCATTATGACTTAAAGGGCCTTTAATTTGGCCCATATTAACCAACCCGAGCTTTGTATTAAAAGCCAATTATTTTATTTTATTTTATAGCAAAAGCAATAGATTCAAAGAATTTTTTAAAAATAAATTATAAACTTATAACTTTGAATATTTTCTTAACCAGTTTTGTTTTCAAACAATGATTTTGAATGCAATTATATAGTCAATAATGTAAGAAAAACTAGTAATTAAAAATAAAGATGCGTGATGAAATTTTAAATTTGAGTAGATATGCCTATTATGTTTTGCAATTTGGAGAAAAACATCTTCAAATCTTTTGTTGAGCTAAAAGATTCTATCGAATTTGACCTTAGCTTCAAGTTCAGGTACCGAACCAGAAAGTATGAAAATATTATTAATGTATATCTTGAAAACTACTTATCGTTCTAAAATATTAAATTTGTTCTAATAGATTGAAGAGTTTAGTAGTAAAAAACTAAAAATAGAAATATAGAAAGAAATGTGAACGATTTTTAACCACAAATCAAAATACAAGGAATTTCATTCAAGTAATGTAATACTTTTGTATAAAATCTCCCCCCACAACATGCTTTTCTTTCCTCAATAAAATGATAATAAATTTTATTGCACACTACTTGCTGTAGATGGCTTTAAATGTGTCCACCAAAGTATGAGTTGGCCTTAAATGTGTCGACAAAAGATATGAGTTCAATTCAAAAAAAAAAAAATTGTAAGTTGTAACAGATTCAAATGATGGTGCACAAAAGAACTCGTATTCAAGTTGTGTCACTGCCAAGAAATGCATTTACAGCGACAAAATTGACCTACAAATATTAGCGATGATTAATGTTAGTAATGCATCTGATAATTAATTTGTCCTTATATTTTGAACTTCTAAATCACATTGCCTTGCAAGGATAACCAAGATGCATTTTAAATTTATTTTTTTCCAACCATTTAATATCTCTCCCTAATGTTAGGGTAATTGTATCATAAATAATTACAGTCAATAAATCGCCCCGAAAAATATCACTCGTCAGGGAATCAAGATATTTTATATAGAATGGATTTAAAACTTGACACAATTCCAGCATTCTTTGTGAAGAAATTCAGTTATGATAGAAGAACTTATAATAAAATATTTAATGCATACAAGTCATGATGAGGCATATAAATAACATGTCTTTAAATAAAAAATCTAAAATTATGTTGTCATGAGAAATTGTTTAGCACTTATATTTTAGAACCATTTAACAATTAATTATGTTAAACTATATATCATATATATGAACATCAGCAACATGATGTTCAAGGGTTATCCCAACTGACATATAATAATTCTTAGAAGTTTTGGATATCACGTTACTTACAGTATCAAGACGAAGTCTCTTGATTGTGTAATCTAAAAATTATGTTTGTAATAGAGTGATCGAGCAACTAATCCCGCAAGCATCGATCATGTTGTACGAGTATGATAAACACATGTGACCATCTAATAGACGCGTCTATAAATATTATAAAATTTCTAGATGGTCTACATGAAGATGAGTGGTAGGGATGGCCAAAGGGATGGGCCGCCCGTGGGCCCGGCCCATGAAAGCTCAGTTCGTGAAGGGCTCGGACCGGGACCGAAGGAAAAACCACGGGTTGGACCGGTCCACGGGCCGGCCCGTGGATTGGTGAATAAAAATAAATTTGAACTTCTAAAACTAAAAAAAATATCAATAAAAATCACGTGGGCCGGTCCGAGGCCATGTTTTTTGGACAAGGCCGAGCCGGCCATGCCTAATGAGTGAGCCAACAAAGTTCACCCTAAATTTCCTCTAGAAATATTGAGAATTCAACGTAAACTTTAGCTAGTGATCGAATGATCTATTTGCCATGAGAATAAGCAGCACACGAAAATTCAATCGATTGAAGACACTTCTGGTTCTTCAACTAAGAGGATTTTTTTTTGTATAATACAAATTAAGATGTACATATTCACAACATAGTAAAGTCTCTCTTTTTTTTTTATTTAGCAGAGAACAAATAACATATTCTATTCTTTCACGTAACTTAACATTGGTTCTTTTAAAGCGATAAATTATATGTGCATTATACGATGTTAACCTTTATCATTCTTGTCATTATCCTTAAGGGAGTGATGACAAGTTCATTTACATAGTCGACATAAAACATGTACCAATAATAGTCATGCATAATCAATATGATTTGATATATCAATTATTATTTATTCTATCAAACAATAATATGAGTTTAGTGATTATGTTCTCCATCTATTAACATTTATAAAATCTTCCCCTTGGACAATATAATCAAAACAAAAATGTTAATCTATAGCAAATTAAATAATAAGAATCAACATAACTTTATGTTACCACCCGATTTTGATATAGCCTCAAAGGCTCAACAAAGGCCCCATAGACTCGACGAAGGCCTCGGGGGCCCAGCGAGGGCCTCATAAATTTCGAGAATGCCCTGGAGGCCTATCGAACATCTTAGCACTCTTGAATCCCTCACAGCGAAGCCCACGAAGGGCCTCAACACCCTTGGACGTTCTGGAGTGCTTCGTTGGTCTTCGCATTCTCGTAGTCTGATGTTTTGGGACAACCAGATAAGTAATTAAAGAAAGATTGTATTTGATTGTTATAAGGATTCTCACAAGGAAATTCAATCGGGATAAGGACGAAATCTGGGAGATTGTATCCATATCCAATTACCCTTTATCTTATAAGGAAGGAGAATTCAATCGGTGTTATAATTGATTGCTTACACAAAATAATTAGGACTCTGCATTTATAAATACAAGGACTTTGGTTATTCCAAGGTACACACGATTTTTATTACGCACTATTGACGCTCTTTTTACGCTTTAATTTCATCTCTAAACTTTGTTCAAATCTCTGTCGCTTGTCCCTCCCACACCACATTGCTTTCATCCCAGATATTACTCTATATACCGGCAGTTGACTTGATCGTCGGAGTACCAACGATTTCCGGACCCTTTTTCTTCGGAGATGTTGGTGCCTAACGATTGTCCGAGTGTGCAAGTAACATACAGGTTGATAGATGAGTGACTGGAGATCTGTTGACATGTGGACGGTGCAGGTTCCGACGTCAACATTTTAAACATGTCAAATTATAATTCTAAGAATACTGAAACGTATATGAATTTTTGTTTTTCCAAGAATACCAAGACGATATTCTTATGGAATATTGATATTTATAAATTTGTAATTATTCAAAAACAATAAAACAATATTTTTCGAGAATTTTAGTCGGTAGAAATTTATGCTTCTTCGTGAACAATAATATAATATTTTTTTTTTAATTAAGGTGTGCTTCTTCAGAACAAGAATACAATATTCTTTTGAAATATTATCACGTAAATAACACATATATATATATATATATATATATATATATATATATATATATATATATATATATATATATATATATATATATATATATATTGTAATAAATATTAAGTGTAGTACGTAAGTGTTTATTATTAATTAATATAGACAACGATATTACCCATGGATATAACATATATCAATTTACGGTTATGTAATATAATACCAAGAGATACTGACATTTTCTATTGAACATAAAATAGTAATCTCAACGCTAACTTAATTGGTTAGAATCCGTGATTGTCTTTGAACACAAAAGAAGAATCATTTTTATAACTCAGTTAACTACAATACTGCAAGGAAATTGACTTTTAGCGACTAACTATTTCCCGACGCATCAAACATTCGTTCTATAGTCAACTTGTTCGCGAACTAACTTTATATCGTTGAGAAAATACATATAGAGCGTAGAAATTTTTCCCGACGGCTAATAATTTACACTTCTACCAACGACAACAAAATTCGTGTGAAAAAGTCTTGGTGGGAATAAACTCTGTACCTCCAGTCCAAATAAAGCCGACTCTATCTCAACCTAAGTCGAGAATGGCGATGACTTTGTCTTCAAATAAGATAAGGTTGGCACTTGGCTTTCGAGCCTTCCTTTAATGTGGCACCGCCCTTCCTTGGAAGTGAATATTCACGCTAAAAATAAAGTTGCGGGTGGAAATTTGGTGGTAATGTATTGGTGACGCATGTATTTAATTTTAGTGACGAAATTTCATTTATCGTTAAAAACTTATAAAGATGGGTTGTTCTCTTCCGATGAATTTAGAAAATCGTAGAGAGATGATACTATTGGCGATTTAATTGGTTGTCGTCGGTATAAATATTTGCTTTTATTCGAATTCTCCCAATGACTATTTAGATTGTCAGGACAATGTTTGAATAGTTGAATGATCTACGCTGACGATTTTTTACTGTCGTCGAGAAATGTTACCTTTGGCGACGATAATTTTTTTGTCAAAAGAAATATTTGTTTTAAAGTGACTTCTTTCGACAAAGCTCAGTTCTTCGGTAGAAGTTTTTTTTTACGAATTCAGCACTTTAACGGACAACTTGATGTGTAGAGAAGGACCAATGTTTTTGTAATGCAACCTCATGCTAATAACATGTTATAAACTAGAGAAAATAATAGAAGAGAATAGTGAGAGTCAAAATTCAAATGTGTACTCTTCTACAGTAAGTAGGACAATTATATAGACATCTAGATAAGATCAAATGATCATTCATGATTATCTATTATGCTACAACATAAAATTTTTAATTGCATAATTCACTAACAAAAATATTTGGGTGAAGATTATTCGTGCATCAATCCTATATATGCAAAATCAAAAGCTATGAAGTTTTCTAAAAAAACTAGTGATAATTATATACACTGTGTGAACACATTGGAGAGAAAAGATGGTATACGTAACATTTGCAAGCAACATGGAGAAATACAACGACAATTTTTTTTTTTTTTTTGTAAAGAATAGAAGATGCACGCATGTCTTCCTTCAGCAATTGCTTTGACGTGCGAGAAAATCAAATCTGATTCAATAGACAAACAAGTTTGTTAGTAACGAAAAACAAAATAGAAAACAACTTGAAAAAATATACAATAAAATAAAATCATAATGCTTCTTTTTAGTAGGCTGCTTAGTTCCTTCCTCTTTGTCACTCATCTTATCATCCACAAGTAAGTCGTGGAGTCCAATACACTAATTTTATCACATTTCTCCTGAACTTCACGGTCAGTGTAAGAAGCTGTGTTATCTTTCCACTCTATCCCACCCCATGATTGGTCCTTAGAATGAAGTCTATTGATTCTCTCTGCTATTTCAAAGTCTTCATGAGCAAGGGCAAATACAAGGAGACTCCCCTTTGCCCTAAAAATTATTACTTTTTTTGCATAGGAAAGATTTTTTTTTTTAAATAATTTTTTTTATATAGAGATTCTAGTTTTTTTATATGTTAGCTCCTTTGGGATTCGAGATATGCGAATTCCTTCGGGATTCGAGAATAGTAATACAAAAATTTATTTAGCTGTTTGCTCTCTATAAAATGTGGTATGTATGGTATAATGGTAATGCTTTATGTTTAATATTATAGTAGAATTAAACTACACGTATCTCTGTATATTTTTTGAAATACTTACCCTCTCAATTTAACAAATTTCAGGTTAGTAACATTTTGGATGAATGATGGATGGTGCGGTGGTGTAAGCGGATCAAGTATCGAAGAAGAAAAGGAAAAAAACCAGAGTAAACCTAGTTATAAATATCTTATTTTGCATGGTTAATAGTTCTCAAATTTTTTGGTTTTTATTTATGAGATTGGAATTTTTTGGAACTTGGACCTATGTTTAGTATTTGATTTTGATGTTTTTGGAGGTTCGTAACCTCAGATTTCGCAAAATTAACGCATGTGCCATTTATATTTTGTTTATAATGTTAAAATGGTATGGAGTACTGTTTTCTAGAATCTGGCCCTACTTCAAATGGTCACCATGATTTGTTCATTTCGATTTTCTAGCTGCAAAAAGTTGGGTTAGAAAGCCTCACGACTTTTCTATCCGTGAGACTTCTTCATAAGCAATGATATAATATTTTTTTAATTAAGTTGTACTTTTTCATAAGCAACAATACAATATTTTTTGAAATATTAACACGTAAAAGATTAGTACTTCTTCAAAAGCAATAACACAATATTCTTGTGGAATATTAATATGTTTTAATAAACAACATTAAGCAGTAGGTGTCTATTATTAATTAATATAGAGAACGATATAATCAAATGGTATAACATAAATCAATTTCTCGTTATGTAATATAATATCAAGAGATACCAACATTTTCTTTTAAACAGAAAATAGTAATCTCAATGCTAACCCAATTGGTCAGAATTCGTGCTTGTCTTTGAGCACAAAAGAAGAATCAGTTTGATAACTCAATTAGCTAGAACCCCGTGTTGATAACGTGTTATAAATTAGAGAAAATAATAGAAGAGAATAGCAAAGATATGAGTTCAATTCAAGAAAAAAAAAATTGTAAGTTATACAGATTCAAATGATGGTGCACAAAAGAACTCGTATTCTAGTTGCGTCACTGCCAAGAAATGCGTTTACAGCAACAAAATTGACCTACAAATATTAGCGATGATTAATGTTAGTAATGCATCTGAAAATTAATTTGTCCTTATATTTTGAACTTCTAAATCACACTGTCTTGCAAGGATAACCAAGATGCATTTTAAATTTATTTTTTTCCGACCATTCAATATCTCTCCCTAATGTTAGGGTAATTGTATCATAAATAATTACAGTCAATAGATCGCCCCGAAAAATATCACTCGTCAGGGTATCAAGATATTTTATATAGAATGGATTTAAGACTTGACACAATTTCCCAGCATTTTTTGTGAAGAAATTCAGTTATGATAGAAGAACTTATAATAAAATATTTAATGCATACAAGTCATGAGGCATATAAATAACATGTCTTTAAATAAAAAATCTAAAATTATGTTGTCATGAGAAATTGTTTAGCACTTATATTTTAGAAGCATTTAATAATTAATTATGTTAAACTATATATCATATATATGAACATCAGCTACATAATGTTCAAGGGTTATCCCAAATGACATATAATAATCCTTAGAAGTTTTGGATATCACGTTACTTACAGTATCAAGATCAAGTCTCTTGATTGTGTAATCTAAAAATTATGTTTGTAATAGAGTGATCGAGCAACTAATCCCGCAAGCATCGGGTTGTACGAGTATGATAAACACATGTGACCATCTAATTGACGCATCTATAAATATCATAAAATTTCTAGATGGTCTACATGAAGATGAGTGGTAGGGATGGCCAAAGGGATGGGCCGCTCGTGGGCCCGGCCCACGAAAGCTCGGTCTGTGAAGGGCTCAGACCGGGCTGAAGGAAAAACCACGGATTGGGCCGGTCCGTGGATTGGTGAATAAAAAAAAGTGATAATTTCACCCTATACTACAAAATGTAAAATAATTTAAAAAATACTATTTAACTTTTTTTATTCTAAAAATACTGTTTTTTATTTTTATAATACTTGTTGTTACATTTGTTATGTTTGTTAATAACAAATGTAACACATTTATTATAACTAAAATAACAAATGTAACAAATGTAACAACAAGTGTTACAAAACTAAAAAAAAACAGTATTTTTAGAATAAAAAAAACATGATAGTATTTTAAGAAATAGTTTATTTATTGTGGTTATTTTTGAAAAAACCCCTAAAAAAAATTGAACTTCTAAAATAATAAAAATAAAATAAAAAATTCACGTGGGCCGGTCCGGGCCATGTTTTTTGGACAAGGCCGAGCCGGCCATGCCTAATGAGTGAGCCAACAAAGTTCACCCTAAATTTCCTCTAGAAATAGAATTCAACGTAAACTTTAGCTAGTGATCGAATGATCTATTTGCCATGAGAATAAGCAGCACACGAGAATTCAATCGATTGAAGACACTTCTGGTTCTTCAACTAAGAGGATTTTTTTTTGTATAATACAAATTAAGATGTACATATTCAGAACATAGTAGAGTCTCTTTTTTTTTATTTAGCAGAGAACAAATAACATATTCTATTCTTTCACGTAATATAACATTGGTTCTGTTAAAGCGTTAAATTATATGTGCATTATACGATGTTAACCTTTATCATTCTTGTCATTATCCTTAAGGGAGTGATGACAAGTTCATTTACATAGTCAACATAAAACATGTACCAATAATAATCATGCATAATCAATATGATTTGATATATCAATTATTATTTATTCTATCAAACAATAATATGAGTTTAGTGATTATGTTCTCCATCTATTAACATTTATAAAATCTTTCCCTTGGACAATATAATCAAAACAAAAATGTTAATCTATAGCAAATTAAATAATAAGAATCAACATAACTTTATGTTACCACCCGATTTTGATATAGCCTCAAAGGCTCAGCAAAGGCCCCATAGACTCGGCGAAGGCCTCGGGGGCCCAGCGAGGGCCTCGTAAATTCTCAGAATGCCTCAGAGGCCTATTGAACATCTTAGCACTCTTGAATCCCTCACAGCGAAGCCCACGAAGGGCCTCAACACCCTTGGCCAGTCTGGAGTGCTTCGTTGGTCTTCGCATTCTCATAGTATGATGTTTTGGGACAACCAGATAAGTAATTAAAGAAAGATTGTATTTGATTATTATAAGGATTCTCACAAGGAAATTCAATCAGATAAGGACCGAAATCTGGGAGATTGTATCCATATCCAATTACCTTTTATCCTATAAGGAAGGAGAATTCAATCAGTGTTCTAATTGATTGCTTACACAAAATAATTAGAACTCTGCAGCTATAAATACAAGGACTTTGGTTATTCCAAGGTACACACGATTTTTATTACGCATTATTGACGCTCTTTTACGCTTTAATTTCATCCATAAACTCTGTTCAAATCTCTGTCTGCTTGTCCCTCTCACACCCCATTGTTTTCATCCCCGTATATTACTCTATATACCGGCAGTTGACTTGATCATTGAGTACCAACGATTTTCGGACCCTTTTTCTTCCGAGATCTTGGTGCCTAACGATTGTCCGAAAAGTGCGTGTAACATACAGTTGATGATGAGTGACTGGAGATCTGTTGACATGTGGACGGTCTGAGGTTCGACGTCAACATTTTAAACATGTCAAATTATAATTCTAAGAATATTGAAACGATATGAATTTTTGTTTTTCAAGAATACCAACACGATATTCTTATGGAATATTGATATTTATATATTTGTAATTATTCAAACACTACAAAACAATATTTTTCAAGAATTTTAGTCGGTAGAAATTTATGCTTCTTCAAGAACAATAATATAATATTTTTTTAATTAAGTTGTGTTTCTTCACGAACAGCAATACAATATTCTTTTGAAATATTATCACGTAAATAACACAATATTCTTACGAATATATAATATATATATATATATATATATATATATATATATATATATATATATATATATATATATATATATATATATATATATATATTATTTATATAAGTACAGTGTTTATTTTTAATTAATATAGACAACCAAGTTAGTAATATAATACCAAGAGATACTAACATTTTCTATTGAACAAAAAATAGTAATCTCAGTGCTAACTTAATTGGTTAGAATCCGTGATTGTCTTTGAACACAAAAGATGATAACTCAGTTAACTACAACACTACAAGAAAATTGACTTTTAGCGACTAACTATTTTCCGACGCATCAAACATTCGTTCGTACAGTCAACTTGTTCTGACGAACTTCTTTATATCGTTGGGAAAAATACATATAGAGCGTAGAAATTTTTCCCGACGACTAATAATTTACACTTCTACCAACGACAACAAAATTCGTGTGAAAAAGTCTTGGTGGGAATAAAATATTCAAATAAAGCCGACTCTATCTCAACCTAAGTCGAGAAATGAAAAAAATAAGGTTGGCACTTGGCTTTCGAGACTTCCTTTAATAAATCGTCCTTCCTTGAAGTGAATATTCACGCTAAAAAATAAAGTTGCGGGTGGAAATTTGGCGGTAATGTATTGGTGACGCATGTATTTAATTTTAGTGACGAAATTTCAATTATTGCTAAAACTTAAAAAGATGGGATGTTCTCTTCCGATGAATTTAGAAAATCGTAGAGAGATGATACTATTGGCAACGAATTGGTTGTCATCGGTATAAATATTTGCTTTTATTTGAATTCTCCCAACGATTATTTAGATTGTCATGAGAATGTTTGAATAGTTGAATGATCTACGCCGACGATTTTTTACTGTCGTCGAGAAATGATACCTTTGGCGACGATAATTTTTTCGTCAGAAGAAATATTTGTTTTAATGTGACTTCTTTCGACAAAGCTCAGTTCGTCGGTAGAAGTTTTTTCCGACGAATTCAACACTTTTACACAGACAACTTGATGCGGCGAGAAGGGCCAATGTTTTGTAGTGCAACATCGTGCTAATAACATGTTATAAACTAGAGAGAATAATAGAAGAGAATATCGAGAGTCAAAATTCAAATGTTTACTTTTCTAGAGTAAGTACGACAATTATATAGACATCTAGATAAGATCAAATGATCATTCATGATTATCTATTATTCTACAACATAAAAATTTTAATTTCATAATTCACTATCAAAAATATTTGGGTGAAGATTATTTGTGCATCAATCCTATATATTTATGCAAAATCAAAAGCTATGAAGTTTTCTAAAAAAACTAGTGATAATTATATACACTGTGTGAACACATTGGAGAGCAAAGATGGTATACATAATATTTGCAAGCAACGTGAAGAAAAAAACGACAATTTTTTTTTCTTGTCAAGCACAGTAGATGCACGCATGTCTTCCTTTAGCAATTGCTTTGACGTGCGAGAAAATCAAATCTGATTTAATAGACAAACAAGTTTATTAGTAACAAAAAACAAAATAGAAAACAACTCGAAAAAATATACAATAAAATAAAATCATAATGCTTCTTTTTAGTTGGCTGCTTAGTTCCTTCCTCTTTGTCACTCATCTTATCATCCACAAGTAGTGGAGTCCAATACACTAATTTTATCACATTTCTCCTGAACTTCACGGTCAGTGTAAGAAGTTGTGTTATCTTTCCACTCTATCCCAGCCCATGATTGGCCCTTAGAATGAAGTTTATTGATTCTCTCTACTATTTCAAAGTTTTCATGAGTAGGGACAGATACAAAGAGACTCCCCTTTGTTGGAGTCCCCCTTGCCCTAAAAATTATTACTTTTTTTGCATAGGAAATATTTTTTTTTTAACAAGAATTAATTTTTTATATAGAGATTCTAGTTTTTTTTTACATTAGCTCCTTTGGGATTCAAGAATAGTAATAAAAAATTTATTTAGCTATTCGTTCACATGTTCTATTTGCTCTCTATAAAATGTGGTATGTATGGTATAATGGTAATGCGAATGATCGCATGTGCCATTTATATTTTGTTTAGAATGTTAAAATGGTATGGAGTACTGTTTTCCCAGAATCTGGCCCTACTTCAAATGGTCACCATGATTTGTTCATTTCGATTTTCTAGGTGCAAAAAGTTGGGTTAGAAAGCCTCACGACTTTTCTATCCGTGAGACTTAGAATCATGTCCATCAAATAACTGTATAACTAATTATAGACATTTTCATGGATTGCGACACGGTTACTTGAGAACTTGTTTACTTACAACTTTGTTGAATGATTTGACCCACTAAACGGATGAGATAAGTAACGAAATTTGGATATGTTGTGTATTGATGGGTTATCTGTTTATTGTACGGATTTAAGAATTTTAAATGAACGTTTGATCTATCAAATAAATTTTAAATTGTAGATTCAATGTGCACTTTCATGCTCAAAGCATTAATTGGTCAATCGCCACTAGTATCTTGTGGATTTTAGTTTTTTTTTTTTAGTATCTTGTGTGATTTTAGGGGTTTGATACCCCAACCATATATAAAAACATTGGACACTCAAAAAGAATAAATAATAAGCAAAATGTATCACCTCCCAAACAATAAGTATAGTCCTGTGTCTGGTTATCAAGAATTCGCTGTCGCAGAAGTCCTAAGTTATCAGATCGAAATAGAGACATCCCAACATATAACATTGGACACTTGTAACATAGTGATGTGTCTTTTAGAATTTTTATATATTTTGCAAGTTTTTAATTTTTTAATTTAAAAGAATTCGTATTTTAGTTGAAAAGAAATTCATTTTATGGACAAAAAAAAAATTAATTTTAGCACAAAATAGACAAAAGGTCGAGAATATTTTTGGTAAAACTAACAATATAAATTTAGCAATATTATTTGATATTAATTTGCAACAAATAACATTCTGTCCAAATTTTAAGATGAAACAGTTGGTCGTTAATATGGAACAAGCTAGCAAGAAATTAATGTATCACTAATTTTAGCAATGGACGATATTGTCGGCACTATTCCTCACCATGTGTGACATATTTGGCAACCAAGAATATCCGTCGCTAATACTTTCACTGTAGAAAACTTGACCGAGCCTCCCCTCGGCGCGGACCGGTCCGGACCGGGCCATGTATCGTGGTTCGTGGTCCAAATGGGAAAACCAAATATATTTTTTGTTACTTTACAAAAAAATTTGATTTTCACATGGGTCCGTGGATTTCTAAATTGCCATCTCTATATAAAACCAAATATATTGTATTCGGAAAAATTATTAATTTTGGAATCCTTCATTATCGTCGTGAAAAGTCCACTTTCAATCTTTTCGAATTTTCTTCACAAGTTAATTGAAAAAATTGTAATTATATTAACATCACACATTTTATTTGTTGCACCACATTTTAATTTCTATTTAAAGTTCTCAATTTTTGTTTTCATGTCCTCAATCTTTTCTTGTTGCATTCTCATCCCAAGCTTTCCATTGATTATAAGTATATTGTCTCTAATAACGATTTTTGTTCAAAAATCCGTTGGGATGACATAAAATAACTTCTTTACCCATAATATTTTTAAGAAAACAATAAATACAAAAGCACGATAATTTTTTTGTTCTCATTTCAAAGCACACAAACAAAATATTAGACAGAAACCATTATTATGAGGATAAGATGTACAATGGAACAAGATAAGAATTCAATAAAAAAAAAGTTAAATACATAAATACTATAATAAACAAATATTGAAGGCGTTAAGAAATTAAAATGTAATGCAACAAATAAAAATTGGAAAAAATGCAATACCACTTATCAGGTGATCATGCGCTCATGGGGTCCAAGTTATATGATCCAAACTTATTTCAATTAAATTCATATTTCAGTAATAAAAGACCAACGTGCCATTGTAGTTGCAAAACTGCTAATTCAAACAAGAAATTGTTTTATTATGATATTTTTATATTAAGATATTGTTTTCTGTGATACTGTTATATTAATATATTATTTTATTATCATACTATTTTATTAATACTGTAATATAATTTTTTGTTAAAACATAACATTTGTGCCTACCTAAGCATGTGATTGATAATAATGTGTTTTTGATGCTGTTATATTGGCTTAACTAATTTTATATCTTTAACCATATTACTATTATTAAGATATTGATATTAATGTGTTTCTGATACTGTTTTATTAAAATAATTTTATTATGATATTGTTCTTCTGTTGAGTTAGAATTGTTTATTTTGAGTGTGTGTAATAATATCCTTGTTTTCAAAGATACTAATACTAATATGCTTGTTATATTAATATAATAATATACTTCTGATAATGAAATATTAAGATACTTTTAATTGTGATATTTTAATTAAGATGCTGAAATACGATTGTTAATAAGATTTTTATGTGAAATTATAATTTAAACATAACTTTATAAAGTGTCAAATTATAATTCTAAGAATATTGATATGTATGTGAATTTGTGTTTTTTCAAGAACACCAACACGCTGAAATACGATTGTTAATAAGATTTTGTATGTGAAATTATAATTTAAATATAACTTTATAAAGTGTCAAATTATAATTCTAATAATATTGATATGTATGTGAATTTGTGTTTTTTCAAGAACACCAACACAATGTTCTTATGGAATATTGATATTTATAAATTTGTAATTTTTCAAAAACAATAAAACAATATTCTTCGAGGATATTAATATGTAGAAATATATGTTTCTTCATGAGCAATGATATAATATGTTTTTAATTAAGTTGTGCTTTTTCATAAATAACAATACAATATTTTTTGAAATATTAGCACGTAAAAGATTAGTACTTCTTCAAAAGCAATATTAACACAATAATCTTGTGGAATATTGGTATGTTTTAATAAACAACATTAAGCAGTATGTGTCTATTATTAATTAATATAGACAACTATATAACCAAAGGATATAACATATATCAATTTCTCGTTATGTAATATAATATCAAGAGATACTAACATTTTCTTTTGAACGGAAAAGAGTAATCTCAATGCTAACTCAATTGGTCAGAATTCGTGCTTGTCTTTGAGCACAAAGGAAGAATAAGTTTGATAACTCAATTAGCTAGAACCTCGTGTTGATAATGTGCTATAAACTAGAGAGAATAATATAAAAGAATAACAAGAGTGAAAACTCAAGTGTTTAAATTTATTATAACAATGACACGTATATAGAATTGTAATAGGAGTTAAATTTTGAATAGACTACATTTTTCTAGTGTAAGTAACAATCATATAGACATTCATAATTATAAGTAGGACAATCATATAGGCATTTATGATTATATGTTATCTTATAACTTAAACTTTTTTAATGTCATATTTCACTATCAAAAATATTTGGGTGAATGTAATTCGTGCAGAAATCCCATATAATCAAAAGCCATCAATGAAGTTTTCACAAAAATTGGTGATAGTTTTTTTTTCTTGTCTAGCACATATGATGCACGCATGTCTTCCTTCAGCAATTACTTTGACGTGCAAGAAAAACAAATATGATTCAATACACAGATGAGTTTGCGTTAGTAACGAAAAATAAAATAGAAAAACTTGAAAAAATATACAATAAAAAAATCTAGTTAGTTTTGGAAGGGTGGATACGGTGGCTCCTTGGAGTCACCTTTAGCTCAAAATTTTCTTTATTTTTAGTACAAGAAGAAAAATATAAAAAAATATTTTGCTCGTCAGATGTGTTCTTGATTTTGGGACCTCATCTTCAAATCTGATTTTCCAAGGAAGAGTGTTTTGAAGATGATTAATAGCTTCTTCATCAGTTCCTCCTTGTCAAAATCATAACTCACTCCTTTTTAGTTGGATGCTTAGTTCCTTCCTCTTCGTCACTCATCTCATGATCCACATATAGGTCGTGGAGTCCAATACACCTATTTTATCACATTTGTCCTGAACTTCATGGTCACTATAAGAAGCTGTGTTATCTTCTACTCTTTCAAAGCCTTCGTGTGCACATTTCTGCATCGATTTTTTCAATTTGGCAAATACTTTCTATTACCATTTGTTCTCTCTTTCAAATCAACACAGCACAAAATATGCACGTTGAAGCGTCAACAATTGGTTCGATGTGTGAGAACATCAAATCTGATAGATATTCAAGTTTGTTAGTAACAAACAATTAAATAGAAAAGAACTTGAAAAAATATACAATAAATTTTTAAAAAAAAATCTAGTCGATTTATTAGGTTTTTCATATATATTCGTCATCCACGCTATAGTTACTTCCTTAGTTACTAAAGATAAGGATGGACTTTATTGCAAAATCATTGAATATTCTATGGATTGATATCTAAGTGTATTTTATTTATTAAAATAACCACAAAGTCACATTTAATTATGTATAAAAATTTAAATTTTCATTTCTAAATCGCAATGTTGATATCTTGTGACAACAACTAAGTCATGTAAAAAATAATAGCAATAGCCTTACCTAGAACCGGATATGACCTCCCTCGGGTTGGATTGTCCTCTCCGTCACACCCAACCACCAGCCCCACCCCCCATATTTCTGCCTTTCAAGTGGCGGAAATTAGCGCCACCACCACCTCCGGTGGTCCAATTGACATAGGTCCACCACCAAAAGATGTCCACGCTCATGGGTTTTCTTCCCATGCCCTCAATTTCAATTTTGATTCGCCGGATACTTCAATTTTGCTCCGGGAGCCTTTTTTGACTAGTTTGACAATTGAGGCAAATCGACCATCAATAGAAGGCACCCATGCCACCAATCAACCACCAATTATCAATTCAAGTGTAAGTAAAGCTATTCCAGCATCGAGTGTCGAAAAATTGGAGTCGAAACATAAACCCACCACCAAACCGCAACTTCCATCAAATTTTGGCATCACCACAGTTCCCAAAACAGTACACACGCCAACTCATCTGAATCCTAAGGTAATTTCGACCTTGCCCCTGAAAGGGCATCAAATTCCACTGAAGACGCGCCACGCGTGTGCGGCAGCCAGATCCAAATTTGGTACATGGGGCCCACGCGTCTGGTACAGTAACCCAGCAGCGTCTCCCTAATGCTCTTGGTCCTCCCGGCCTCCTATTCTACCACAAGAGGCTCAATCGGCCTTGAATTTGGGTAAATTAACTTATGCTTTGGAGGATACCAATCGTCAAAATTTATCGCCAACTGATAGGAGTATGAGAAAGTCATTTGCATCCGTTCTTTAGGTTCCACCTGATTCTCCTTGCCACCAATTTGTGGCTAAGGAGCCTTCTCTACATAGGGGTGAACCTTTATTGATAATTTCTACTGATGAGGAAACTATTCTTGCCGAGCCTTTCAAATTCACACTTGTAGGCAAATTCTCACATCGTAAACCCAAAATGGTGGAGGTCCGTAAAAGCTTTGAGAATTTTGAATTAGTTGGTGATTATAGGTTGGGCTTAATTTATTTTAAGCATATTTTGATTCATTTAAAGCATGAGGATGATTATAGTTGGCTATTTCTTAAACCTTTATGGTATGTTGATGGTTGTCCTATGAGAGTATTGAAATGGACATGTGATTTTAATCTTGAAAATGAAACCCCTATTGTCCATGTGTGGGTTTCTTTCCCCATATTGCCTGTTCATTTATGTGATAAAGGCTTTTTGTTTGCATTGGCTAAAATTGTATGAGTACCATTGAGAATTGATGAGGCTACTTTTGATATGTTGAGGCCTAGTGAAGCCAAGGTATGTGTGGAGGTGAATTTGGAGCATAAGCTCCCGGATAGATAGGGTGTGGATTGACCGTGGTGAGGGGAGGAGTTTTTGGTAGTCAGTGATTTATGAGAATATTCCTCTATTTTGTGCTAAGTGTAAACATATGGGGCATGACATTTCCCATTGTAGAATGGGTTTTCATGTTACACCTGTGACCCCTAGAGCTCATATTGCTCATATTCTCGGCATGTGGTAGTTCGGCTTCTATTGTTAATAGGGCCGATAAAGGTAAGGAGAATGAGGTTGTTGTTGAGGTTCCTAGACAGTGGGTCTAGTTGTTGGTTCTTCTTCAGTTGTTGCTATACCACCTCCAGTGGTTCAAGTGGGATCCACCCTTCAGCCTACTCCTACTATTCTCATTATTGTGGCTTCCTTTCATAATGTTTTTTTATTCGATCCAATATTAGATCACATGATATCCGTCTCTCGTGAGTTTTCTATTTTTTCAAAGCCAGTGCAACCAGTTTTTTATATTGATCCACTTGTTAGTCCACGCCTCAGTAGTAATGAGAATGTAGAGGCTTTGATTCCTTCTGATACTATTAGTTCTATTCAACTAGAGGTTCATCTACCAGGGATTTTTCGCAGGAATTCTTCTGATGACTTGGTTGGTTTAGATGAAAGGCACAAGGCCGATGGTTTTATTACAATTCATAGGAAGAAAAATCCAAAAGTCCCGCGCCTAATCAAACGATTGACTCATAGTCAGACAAGTACTTCGTCACGTAGCTAGTCTTTTTTATGAGTGTTATCATCCGAATGTGTGCGCAGTATTGCTTTATTATTTATTCATTTATTTGTTTGCTTTAGCTCTTCTGATTGGAAGTCAGGTTTTATGCCCCCCCTCCCATGTATATTTTATAAGTTATTTATATAAGGTTGGAGTATCCGAATCTCCCATCCTTTCCTAGTGGAGGCCTGACAACCACACTGGGAATGTGATGATGTGTTGAATAAAAAAAATAGAATTTCTAAATCTAGATGAAGTTCTAGATAATATCTTTTTCTCTAACACGTCAACTTGAGTCCGGTGTCCAAATCAGCTTGTATTGGAGATGAATTTTTTTAAACACCGTCTATTTGACTTATGTGACAACTTTTTTTAAACAATCCACAATTACATTGGAGATGCTCTAAGAACTTTCAGGCTATTTTCAAGTAATTAGTTCTAATTAAAAGTCGGCCATCTATTCATTAGAACATGGGAGTGGTCCTTCCATGTTTAGCACGGCCTCTGTTAATGAATTGTCTAAGAAATATATGTATTTTCCAAAATTATTTCTAGATTATTCTTGTAATGAAAGCAGTACTTCATGTTTATAGCTTTTCAAATATTTCTCTATTCTCCTCTTCGCTGGCAGCTGCAGTGTGGGAGTTCGATTCTTACCTTTGGTATGGAAGAGGCTCCTTGCAAGCGCAGTTAAAAAGCAAGCTCTCAACTTTGTTCTATTGAGGCACACCATGCGATTTACATCTTCCACCTAGGTCCCAGGGCAGGAGTTATGGGGGCCCTCAAGATTGAAGTTCAACCTTTAGATGTTATGTATGGACCTTTGTATTCTTACTGAGGAGTGTGGACTGGACTTTAGGAGACTGCAGGATCTTGTTGATACATTCTCCATAAAGCTCTGGTGGTTATTTAGATCTCGGCGGTCTCGGTTTGCCATCGAGTAAGTATTGTTAGGGTACCCATCCGTTGCTGGCTACTATTCTTTACTATGCTTCAGTTGTATGGAAAAGGTGAAACACATAAGCCCATAGGCGGAAACACACATTGCTTGGCAGTTAGGACATGGACAAATATTCTTTTAGCATGACTGCTGGATGGGCGAGTCTACATTAGTCGATCAAGACCCACACTTGACATATTCATCTATCCAAAGTTAGAGAATTGTTTGATGATCTTGGATGGAACATCGATGACTTCTTGACTAGTACCATGTATTATTCTCGAGCGGATAGAGAACATCCCTATCACCGTTGAGGTGCACGATTAGATTATGTGGAATGACACTTGGGATGGTAGATTTGCTACCAAGTTTGCATGGCGACTAGTTCAAGACATGACATACTATTTCAGCCCCGCCTGGTCAACAGGCGAAAAATACCCACCTAAAAAAAAAAAATGAAAATCATAAAATATAGTAGAAATTATGATTTTCACTAAAAATAAACTAAAGAAGAATCAAACCGGGTTAAAACTTATAAACTATTAACATTAACCACTATACCACAACAAATCTTATGTATAAATATTTGGAGTTATATTTTAATTATCAGTTTTTAAAAAAAAAAAAAATAAAAAAATAGGGGCGGTTGGCGTCCAATCAATGAGCCGACCCGCCCGCCGCGCCCGCCCGCCTCTTTCAAAAGTTTCGGACCCGAGACTAGTATACAACATAATTTGAGTCTATTATCCCCGATTGATGACTTGGGTGGTCTCATCCCGATTGATGTTGTGATTGAGAGGGTGGATTGGGAGTCATATGGCTTCTCGTTGTCGGTGTTGCTGCTCACCTATTGAGACTATTCAACATTTATTTATTGACAATTGTATTGTCGACTGTGTTTGGCGCCACTTTTCTGATATTTTTCATATAACCTTCGACCGATGGAGGGCTTTCAGTATCCCTTCTAGTTTTAGCGTTTTTCGGGTCAGTTTGTCAGGCGGGGTCATATTCGCACGATCATTCCTCTTTTGATTTTCTAGTTTATTTGGAATGCGAAGAATGATGCAAAGTACCGGGATATCTCTATGGAACCGAGACGGATCATCTGGAGAATGTACCAAACTATCTCCCTACTGCATACAGGTCATTTATTTCGGGTTATTCATTGGCGAAGAAATATGGATACTGCTCCTATTTTTGGTATCTCTCTTACTATTCCATCCCTTCTTCCACCTGTTTTGGTTTATTGGCGTACTCCACCTGTGGGATCTTACAAGGTCAATACTGATGGATGTATCAAAGATAGATTTGTGAGTGGATGAGGGATTATTAGGGATTCAGCAGGTCAATATGTTCGCGCATTCTTCTCTTCATATGGCGAGTGCCCTATTTTGGAGGCCAAGCTCAGAGCTATTCTTGACGGTATCATTCTTGCTCGGAGGATTGCACCATCGATTTATGGATTGAGGTCGACTCTACTTTGGCCATTTCTTCGCATCACCAAATGTGGAGGACCTTGGTCTATTCAAGTCACTCTTCACCGCATCAAACATCTCCTTGTTTTCGACCGTGATACTATTTCTCATATTTATCGCGAGGGCAACCAGGTGGCCGATTTACTTGCTTCAGAGAGTTGGGATCGTCGATATTATTTCGAGCACACGAGGACTTCTACATGGCGCGATACCGCAACTTAGTTCAGATTGATAGACATGGGCTTCCTACAGTTAGAGGACTACAAAATTTTTAGGACTTATTGTTTGGGAGGTGGTACCTCCTTATTTATTGCTTTATTATTTATTCATTTATTTGTTTGTTTTAACTCTTCTGATTAGAGGTAAGGTTTTATGTCCCCTTCCATGTATTTTTTATGAGTTATTTATATATGGTTGGGGTATCCGAACCCCTCCCATTCTTTCCTGGTGGAGGCCTGACAACCACACCGAGAAATGTGGTGGTGTGTTGAATGAAAAACATAAAAAAAAAAAAAAAAAGTTCCCCTCCAACTTGTAACCACCTTTATTATCAAAATAAAAGGAGAATCTCAAACCTCCCATTGAACTTGGGTGGAGGTCTAAGAACCTCGCCAAGACTTTGATGGTGTTTTGACTTAAAGAAAAAATAAAATTATAGATTAATCACTTAATCTTCTACTATTGAGAGAAAGAATAATATGGAATGGAAAAATCGAAAGTAAGTAAGAACACGGAATTTAGAATGGTTCACTCTCAATGTGAGAGTTACATCCACTTGATGCCGTTGCAAGATTTTATTATAGTGAAGAAGAATAATGATTATAGTGTTTCCTAATCTCACACTTCTCGATTTTCTCAATGCATGAAAAAAAAAGCTCACCCTAAGTGAATGTTTGATAGTAATGAAATTATTTTTTAAATATTTATAAGTTGTGAGTTTTATAGAATGTTTAGATAATAAGTGAATTGTAAATTGTAGGTCTTATGAAATGCGCATATAAAAATATATTTAATCAATATGACTAGTTTAAATTATAATTTAAATATGAACAAACAAGTACTAAATACTCTTTATTTAGAAGGAAATATTTGGGCAACCTCATACATGTTCTATAAAATATTTATGGGATATATGGAGATCAAGATCAAACCGTCCAGATAGATCAACTCTTAAGTACTAATTAAATGGAAATCACCCATGGTAAATTTAGGTGTGTCCTCAATTTAAATTTTAAAAATTTCTTAATATTATGAATTTGAATAAATTTCTACAAAATTTATAAAATTTCAACAGAATTCTATATTATAAATTCCAATAGATTCTTATGGAAATCTATGAATTTTCATGAATTTATGGTTTTTTTTAATTAAAATAGTAATTTTATATTGTCTTTATTTCAAATAATTCAAATGACTATCATACATAAACAAATATTTTGAGTAGAATTTAGAAAAGAAAAAAATTCTTGAAATATAAAGAAGTAAAAACTCTTCCACAGTTTTGAATAAAAAAATTTGACTAAAGAGCGAGACTTCTTTAAAAAAAAATCGAAATAAATTTTTTTTTTTTTTCTTTCTACTTGTCTTTATCAAATTTCCTCTTTCATATCCAAAACTAGAGGATGGATATTTATGATTCATTTTCTTTCAAAATCAGTAGTTTAAATATCTTGTATAAAAAATTATTTTATAACTTAAAAAATAAATTACAAGTGTCACAATTGTTGACTAAATTTTCAAATTCAAAAAAAAAAAAAAATTGGTGCTACATTGATTTTACAACTCAGTATCTAATTATGCATTAAACTAATTATCTAATTAATATTTATCAATAGATTATTTATATTCTTTAACTCAATTGTTTGGTTTAAATAATAGTCATGAATCATCAAGAATAAAATTTCAAAGACGATGTTTGACAACTGTAAAATATATTAAACTAATAATAAAAAATTCAATCAGTTTTGATTATATTTTTACATCTTTAATAATATATTATTAAAGATGAAATATATTTTAATTATATTTTTAGATAAGTTTTATATGCATTCTACAAAAAATAAAAACAAAAATAATTCAATAAGTTATTTCGTACTAGATCTATTCTATAATCATGTTGTTCATTAATCGTTGACACCACCAATCCACCTGCCATCCTTCCCATTTCGCGTTCGCAAACCTGTGAGTTGGAGGAAAAGGGGGTGAGTATATTATGGGAAAATACTCAGCAAGATGTGAAGTTCTAATTCAGCATAATAAAATACAAAAGTCAACCATTTCATACCATCATTTAATTTCATGGGATTCAACGAAATTAAATAAAAACAGACAACACAAATAATCCTGCGAAGTCCAGGGTTTCAAGGACTGTACATTCCATTTTGTTTCTTTGCATTGAAAGGTCATTAGCATTTCATGAGAATCATCATATATAATATCATGGAGAATTTAGAATATCCACTTGCACGTTTGATCTTACCTTGAAAACTCAGTGATATAGATGAATGTACAGAAAAATATGCAGTTCCTTGTTACTACGTGATAGCCCAAATGCCTTCTTTAAATTCTACATATTAATCTTTAATAAAATGAATTATGGAGGTATGTGTGTGCATGTGTTTCTGCACCATTTGCTGCTGAGAGAAAAAGGAAAAGAGAGATGGAGATTTAGAGAGGGCTGAGAGGGAGAGGATTGAGAGAGACGAGAGACGTGTGGGTGTGGAAGTTGAGAGTGACAGGGAATAAAGAGAGAATGCTGAGAGAGGTGACATATCGTGTGTGTATGTGTGGATGAATTTGAGGGATTGCAATCAAAATTGGTTTAGGATAGTTTAACATTTTAGCTAATAGCTAGTATCTAATCTTCATAAAAAGATATATATACACACATACACACACTTATATATGGTTCATGCTCTTCATTATCTGCTGAACTCAGAACTTTATGTACTGGATGGATTGACGTTATGCATCCAACATGGTTTAAGAAATGTTTGGGCTGAACTGGACTCTTTGGTTAGTATACAACTCACCAATAAAAGAACATCTGACATCCGTGCTTATGATAGGCATTTGTAACTAAAACTATGTATCTGAATTATCTTTTTCTTTTCAATTGCATCCTGATATTCATGAATTTCATTTCCCGATAATCATGTGCAGTTATATCACTCCGATATGCATGTGCAATATCTATTAGGTCCTTATCTATTGAGAAGAGAATACCTTTCTAGATCCATGACTGAGGCTGCATCCCCTCTAAATTGTTTTAAGTAGAAAGTCTCACCACTGCCAATGTTGCTTCCTGCATTTCATATCGAAGAGAAGATAAAAGTCAATGGCTTAGACAAAAGTTAGTGGAACCTAACAAAGATATTTCTGTTCACAACCTAACAAAGGGCTTTCCACATGACTAGTCTACTCAGCCTGCATCTTGCCATGGAAAATGCAATATGATTTTAAAAAGCTTTGAAGAAACCTTGTGATAGGATATCGGGAATTACTTGTTTGATATCAGGATGTCAGACCAAAAGTTTCAATTAAATTGGTATCTTTTGGCTGGTTGACAATCTTTACGAACATATCTTTCAGCTTGGCATGATCTACCATCTCTTCTAGGATTTTATCTTCAATTCCTACAGCAGGTTTCTTTTGATCCTCATTTTCATTTGAGGAAGAAGAGAACACTAGCTCAGATAAACGGTCCTTCTCAGCTTGCCTACAGTACTTATCCCCCTCAGTAGTCCCAGATGTCATTAGATGGTACGTGTACACCACTTTCTTCTGGCCAAGCCTGTATGCACGGCTTATAGCTTGCCTTTCCACGGATGGATTCCATACAACATCCAGTAGAACTACCCTTGAAGCCCCGACTAAATTTATACCCTCAGAACAGCACTTTGTTGAGGCAAGCATTACCTTTACTTCACTCTGTGGGTCATTGAATAAATTTATCCAGGTCTGCCTCTGCTTCTGATCTAGCTTTCCTTTCATCGTGAAAACTTGCTTTCCGTCCACCCAATTGAAGATTGCAATCAGCTGCTCCTTTATTATTTCTAGAGGCTGAATGTACTGGCTAAATATCAGCACTTTTTCATTATTGGCTATGCTGAGACGGACAAGCTCCATGACAAATCTTGTTTTCACACCTTCATTGGGATTAAGTCTAGAGGCCTCCAATGCATCCTGGTCAAATTCAAACTTTTCTCTTTCTGTTGAATGGGAGTGCAAGAAAAGGTACGGGTGCACAGAGATCAACGCTACCTTGTGTTCAAATTCAAAAGTGCTTGGTGAGCCTTCTATCCTCTCAATTAGACTCTTCTGCAATGTTGGGGGTTTCAGAAGGATCACACAATCTCTCAAACCAGGAATACTCTGCTGAAGAATGGTGCCTTTGTGTACGTGAACAAATGGTGCTATTGCAGATTTAAGTTTCTCTATAGAAGCATTGTCAAATGGGTCTGCAATGGAACTAGAGCGAGGTCCTTTACTTTGTTTCCTCATTTTCTTCTCCCTGCAAGTGATCATCTCTGCAAATTGACTCTCCTTTCCAACTATATCAGCAATTTCTGGTCTCACTAGGCGCAATGTGTTGAAGAGTTCGGCAAAGTTGTTCTGGAAAGGAGTCCCAGAAAGAATGACGCACTTTTCTGTCTTCAGTTTCAGGAGGGTATTCCAAATGCTACTTCGATCATTGCGAGGAGTGTGCCCTTCGTCGAGAATAACCAATCCAGGCTTTTCAATAAGTATCTTCTTCAGAGGGTCAGACTCCTCATCAACGATGATTCTCTTTCTCTTCTTCCTCCCTTTCCCCTTCACAAGTTCTTCTCCAGCCTGGGGTTTTTCTCCAGCCAGCTTTTCGTAAAGAGTATAACTGATTCCCAGAACACTTGCCCCTTTATCCCATGAATATACTTTTACCCAACGAACTGCATCCTTATCGTGGCATTTTCGCTTGGGGAGATGTTTGAGAGCCAACTTGTTTTCCTTCCCTGAGAACTCGAGACTGCCTAGGTTATGGAATGGGAACTTGACTTCCCATTTCCTGAACTCTTCTTCCCAAGTGAGGAGCATACTGGCTGGAGCAATAATCATAGGTCGGCACTTTGGAAACAAGTTTAAATAAGTTTCCAAGAAAACAATAGCCAAACGGGTTTTTCCAGTCCCTGGAGCATGAGAAATGATGCATCCCCCAACTCCACTTGGATCAGAAGCCCTCAGTTCGGTGAGATCAATGCTTCCAGCTATGTTCTTCCACAAAAACTCAAAGCCTTCTTGCTGATGTTTGTAAAGGCCTTCTCTGAGACCAGATTTAATATTCCAAACCGTTCCTTGAGCTTTACTGCTGATACCTGTAAATTTATCCACTGATGATCCTAAATCAAGTTCATCAAACATATATAACTGCTCTGTGTCAGAAGATATTTTCCTGTCTGGTTCTCGGTATGTTTTCTCCACCTACAGGTGAAGATCAAAAAAGTTCCACATAAGCAAGTTCTTATTAAATCAAAGAAGAGGTTGCAGGACTCATCAAATCAAAATACTTACCCATGGGGGCAACACTTCTTCCGGTCCATACTCCACATGAGGACAATACTTGCATCGTAAACCAATCTCATCTTGTAAGACCCAGGCGTGCTCCCCTCTAGAGCATCTGCCCTGTTGAGTTTCTTTAGCATCATGAGCATTTGCAATTTTTTTATCATTCTGTAGGCCATCAGAACTGTTAGTCTTTGCACGGCTTTCTCAAACATGCTCATAAAACATTAATTCTAAATTCACAAACAAACAACAAACAGTCCAGCTAGATGAATTATTTGTCAAGATGGTAAGTGATGAAGAAATGGATTTTATAATCCTTCAGGTTGTTAATGGTGGTATCATGTTTTGACTATTAAAAACCACCGTTTCTTTTATCCAAGCTATCAAAATGAAATACTGAACTAATGGTCTCTTGGATGTGCTTCCAGGTTTGAGATATGTTGTAAACTAGTAGTTGGGTGATACAAACTCCAGCACACCCATATTGGAAATATGAGTATGAATTTATTTTTTATTTTTTATTTTGTTCAAATAAAAAAAGTCATCAAAATTTGCCTATAAAGTAGGTGGATGATTTCAAAATCTAGAAGTATGAAATACCCAGTTCAATTAGAGACACAATACAATATGGTATTGCCATTGGTTTGAGCGAGTAAGGGATTTGGATAACAAATCTAGCAAAAACTATTTTTTTTTATAGAAAGGCAGATTTTGTAAAATCCGCAAAACTAAGAATTAAAGTATGTTTCCAATCTTGAAGCAATAGAAATTGTCTAAACTAAGAGTTGACGCTTCAGCAGCAAGAATTGCTGGAAATGTCCCAGAAGGAACTGACTGAAACAGTTAAAGGGGTTCATTTTCCGTGGAGAACTGTTGACTAGAAGTTTCAATTTTCAAGCATTTTATTGATGTTCTTAAATGGTAAGTACCTCTTGGTAATCAAAGGAACCCA
This sequence comes from Forsythia suspensa, assembly GCA_023638005.1. NCBI lineage: Eukaryota > Viridiplantae > Streptophyta > Magnoliopsida > Lamiales > Oleaceae > Forsythia > Forsythia suspensa. The sequence goes on from CM042665.1 coordinate 11,525,155, forward strand.
TTTCCTCTAATGCTTGAGCAAAGTCCGCTTCAGAAAACAAACCTTCCACCATTTTGTCAAATTCTGATTGTTCAATTGGTTTTGGGACCTCATCTTCAAATCTGAATTTCAAAGGAAGAGTGTTTTGAGGTGCAGGTTCCTGCTTAGCTTCTTCATCACTTTCCTCCCTGTCAAAATCTGCTCCTTTATTCAGTACAGAATCTGAGAGAATTCTGATGAAATCGTAATGCTTTCCTGAAGTAACTGGTATCTTTTTAGTTGGCTGCTTAGTTCCTTCCTCTTTGTCACTCTTCTCATCATCCACAGGTAGTTTTTCATTTGGAGTATGGCCCTGGAGTCCAACACTAGTTATACCACATTTCTTCTGGACTTCGTTTTCATCTGGTAAATCAGTAGAAGAACTTGTGTTATCTATCCTCTCTGTCCCAGCCCATGACCGGCCCTTAGAATGAAGACTATTGATTCTCTCTGCTCTTTCAAAGTCTTCGTGAGTACATGCTTGCATTGAGGTATACTGTCTTTTACAACTTGCTCTCTCTTTCAAGCCATCTTCTCCATTAGCATCATCATTCATATTTGCAGTTCCTTCATTTTCTTCACTGACTCCATATATCCTGCTTGTTTTCTCATGGAGCACTTGCCTCTTACAAGAACGCGGATTAATTTCTTTCTCATTGTTACAACCTGAAAGGTCTCTCCTCTTTGAGGTATGTTGTGCAACAGTTCCTTTTTTATTACTGTGATCTTCACTCTTTTTGTCTAGTACATAATGTTCCTTGGAGGAGCATGATGAGTACACAGTATCAGAAGTATCAGAATTCTCCATTGAGAAATCTTCATCATCCACACTATCAAATCCACTATCACTAGGAGAAAGCAATTCATCTGATGAATCCAAAATAATTCTGTCAACTTTTGATTGCTTTTTTGGAATTCCCATCTTCAATTGAGTCTGACTTGCAATAGCCTGACTGACCTGATGTCCACGGCCATTTGATTCTATTAAATCTTCTTGGGAAGAAGCAACTGCCTTGTAATATAGACTTGTGGTTCTCTTGTTACCGCTGCCAGATCCAGAACCAGTAATACGTTCGACAAAACCTACTCTTTTGTTTCTGTGTTCATCAATTTCCTTCTGTTCAGATTGGTTCTCACAGTCTGCCAAACATAGAAAAGATTTTAACGTGAAAAAGATGAAGAAAAAAATGAAGGTAACCTTTTTTATGTGTTTATGCGGAATGAAAAATGTTAATAAAATTAAAAACTTCAAAAACATCTAAATACAACATTTAGGTGCATTCACGACAAGAAATATGCCACAGTCTACCTAATTGCAGTTAATGAACAGAAGCATCTAGTCATCGGGAAACAGAGCTCTGCAGTTCTAGATTTTCATCATCATAATCATTTTTTCCGACATCCCTAGAAGAAAAGGATTTCTAAGAATTACCAAAGGATATCTTTTGCTCGTACCTCTAGCATTTTCCCTGCAATCAGCAGCTGAATCTCCTTCACTAAATCCTTGCCCAGCAAAGGAGCCTCTCATGGATGAAGATAGTGGTTCTTTTCTTCTGAACTCAGCTTCATCAATTCTTTCAATCTCAATTTCCTCAGAACTTATTTCTCCTTTTTTGTTCCCTACAAGGAGACATGAAAAATTTAGGAAACCTACTATTTTGTGTTAATTGGCAAAATTTGTACCAGCTAAATTTTTCACCATAACATTAATGTTTACTTCTAAAACCCACTGTATTTGTTATGACTGGAATCAACATTGTATTAATCGTCTTTGAGAACCATGATTTTGACTTTAAAGTCATCATCCAAGACTTTAACCAATATGGAAAGCCACAGCCCCTCATTTTCGACGCAGGTGTTACAGTAGGTGCTCGGATCCGGTATAGGATCCCGAGAGATGGGCAGACGATTACTGCCCCACAAAGAATCAGAAAATTGCCCATTTCCCTATAGTTGGGAACTTCTAGAAAAAACCACGAGGAAAGAACGGAATGGTCCTAAAAATTTTGACAATTCTATAGCGAGCATCTCATATATGTACCCAATTTATCTCATATCCAAAGGTGCAACTCCTAGATCTTCATCTGCTGAGAGATGTACGCGCATTAACAGTCCAACTACAAGAACGGAAAATGTAATGGCTTTGATACTTCCTATTGGACGCTAGTCAATGTGGCTTTCAAATGCTTTACAATTATTTCATAGTTGGAATGGTAAAAATCTGTGTCAATAATGATGGAGATAGAGGTGCACCCTACATCATAAGAAAGTCTGGCTGCTAAAAATCCTATAGCATATATACAAGGAAATCAATTTACCTGGACTCTTTTCTAGGAAACCTTGATTTTCCAACAATATTCTCTCACAACGAAAATGGAGATATCGTGAAATAACAAGCTGAATACATATAGTGCAGAAGAAAGTTTGACCACAACTGTAGATCATCCGATCCAACTTGCTTACGATAAAGCCTTGAAAATTGAGACATTGAAGTATGAAGACTTTGAAATATCGAAATTAGATTGGGTTAAGAAAAGCCATTGAATTCACAGATCCACAAAATCCTGAATTCATTATAAATGGGCAACACTCCGAACAAAAACGTTTTCACCAGCCATCGCCTAATTTGGATGCTGTTTCATCTTTTCTATTTGACAAACAGAAACAATGATGAAATGCCAGGCAGTAAAGGTAAAGAAAACTTAGAAAGTTGTGAAGGGCGACATTTATAATTAACAACTCAGCTGCAATAAAATTTATAATAAATGTCTTCGAAAGTTACCAAAACTCATTTTTTTGCAACCAACTTTTGACATGAAGCTTGATAGACGTCTTCCACGCTTCATCGGTCTTCCACGATCACGTGATATGGATGCTCCACCCAAAGAATTTCCCCGTGACTGCCCCATAACCTTCTTCCCCTTCTTTAGACCATTTGTACTAGAGGTCCCATCTGAAAAAATGTCAACTTTTAAAAACAGTCATGATAAGAAACCGTCACTTTCTAATTAATTGCAGTCAATGAAAGTATTTAGAGTATGTTTGATAAAGATTTTTGTAGATTACAAACAGCGGATCCTACAAAATATGTGGATAAAAAGTGGATAAAAGTATGAATGCACTGCACGGGCATTTTCTCTAAGACGCAACCAACGTTGCCATAGGTCAAATTATCACTAATTTAGAAAAATTTGATTCTTAATACAAGCTCAAAGTTGGCTTCCTTAGTTCACAATTCTAAATTAGCATAATCACTGATTTTTAGTGCTTACTCTTGTATAGGTGAACTTGGTCAAGACATACAACTTCTTGTTCGACAAAACCTCATCGAGCCATTGGCTTTTTCTTTGAATTATCCTATTTATTAGCTCCAAATAGTTCAGCACATTAGTATATTTTTTTACCAAATTCATGCACTTATAATCTTTCTATCGCATTCTATTGTGACAACTCGGTAGAATATACACTGTCTATACCTGATCGATGAAATATGTAGCTATTTCAAAGAAAGTTTCGCACCTTGGCCCGTTTGAAATAGAATGAGACACTAACAAATGTAGTACTTAGGTCACACGAATATTTATTGTCCATCACTAGTCAAACTCTCACATTCGAAGATCAGAAAATCCACAAAATTCAAAGAGAACATTTGCATTTTTTGCAATTTTCTCCAGAATGTTGGTTAATGCAATTTCATGCATGTGGGAATTCAATGAAAGTGCTGAATTTCTTTGATTTGGAGCATTGATTGATTTTGTACTTGAAAGGCATACGCTAGCTGTTGGAAATTTGTGAGGATGTGGAGACCGGAAACATAAAACCAAACTTAAGAAAGACCAAAGACAGAAAAGTTAAAGAATGGAGATCAAAAACCACAAAATGGAAGAAAATCTGGAACACAAGAAGGCTTCAACACGCATTGAATATGCTGTCCTAAAAGCGATATTTGCCTCCTCTCCTTCATGAGATTGCTTACAGGACTCTTTGGATAATAGGTTAGAGGATTCAACAAGCCTTGGTGTGTTTGCATTAAGCAAAAATGAAAACACACAAAGGAACAAGAACAATTATAAAAACTGGATTTTAGGTTTTGAGGTTTTGGAAGATGAATAATATCAATATATTATTGCCCTCACTAATTTTATCCTCCAAAACAACTTATTTATAAACATTCACAAAGAAGGACGTGATACTTCATGAAAAGATGCACGAGTTCATCAAAAATTTGAATTCCTGCAGACCAATGGCCTTGTCCGCTCGAGCAGACAGAAGCTGCCTGGAGCAGTGAACTTTCCGCTCGAGCAGACAGAGCAGCCTTGGCTGCTGCCCTGTTTTCGTTCGAGCAAGCTTATTGCTTGCTTCCGGCATGTAATATGCTCCTACAATAGTCTTATACCATTTCCGAGTTGTCAATCATCATAACCCCAAGTCCATCTTTCTTTAGGATTTGAACAAACCCAACACTAGCTGCAATATCTTCACATTCTTAAAATGAAATATTACTATGATAAATATGTTATCTTGGCTAAAATCTTAATAATATCAAAATTACAAATGAAATTATGCAACAATTCAAGATCCAAACAGCAATGACCAGATAAAATGAGAAATCCCAAACTATCACCTTTTCCTACAGAGTTCTTCATTTCAAAATTTTCTTCATCTGAACTCGTGTCACCAGCATCCCTGGAGAAAGAGGATTCATGCATATCAAGGAATGGTACATTTTTGCTCACACCGCTAGGATTAGTAAAATTGGCTGCAGAATCTCCTCTCAATTGTTGCCTGATTGAAGACCCTTTCTTGGATGCAGAATGCATTCTTTTATTTCTGAACTCAGCTTTGTCAATCTTTTCAATCTCAATTTCCTTGGAATTCACATCTTCGTTTCTGTTCCCTACAGAGAGACATAAATATATATGAAACCTACTCAATGAATTAATTAGCCAAGCTGTGTATCAATGACACCATTTTATTTTTTTTTTTGGGGGGGGGTAAGTATCAATGGCACTTTTGAACATAACATTACCATTTATTTCTTAGCAGTGACAACTATCAATGGCACTTTTGAACATAACGTTACCATTTATTTCTTAAAAGTGACAACTTTCTTATGTATCAGAGATCCAAAAGTTGAAAAGTAAGAAAAGGAGGAGGGAATTGATGATAAAGCACTCTTTCATTTTTGCTTTCCTGTGCCTCACCATACTCCTCGTGTTATAAGATTCTAAAATATGTTTTATCCTTTTTGGCTTAAATGGATGAGAAAATATGAAAAGAGGCAAATCTGACTTCTTATGTCGTCTCATTAGCGGAATGTGTTAAACAAATCAAAAATTGATGAAAAGTTAATGTGACAATCCCTTTTGAGAACTGTGACTTGCAATTTGAAGTCATCATCCACCTCCATAACTAGTACAAAAATCACCATGAGAACACAATCTAAAAGTGTGTGTAAAGGTCTGTGCTAGAATATGTCGTATACACAACCCTATAGTCTTTGGAGCAACTTAGACTAGAAAAGCTTAAATGATGGCAGACATTGGTACAACCACAAAAGAACTGCAATTTGCATCCAAAATTCTATCACACGGGAGACACCAAAACAAAAGGTTTCCATATGTAATCAACTACATTAGTTGCACTGTATCATTAAATGATGATGCAATGCCAATCAAAATGAAGAAACTAAATAAGAGTTGGTTAAAAAGGGATAAACTTTTTGTAAGTAAAACCTAGTTTCTCCTCGACATTCTTGCAGCTGGAAGAATTACCCTGTGAGTGCCCAACGGTCTTCTTCCCCTTTCGGCAAGCATTTGGAGCAAAGGTTTCATCCAAACCATGGTCTGTGTTAATTTCCTCCACGTCCCCGGAACTACAAGAATTCCCATGTGCCACCCCAAAGTAAATCTTCCTCTTAGATCTTGTCCGCTTTGCGACACTTGAGTAGAATTCTCTGGTTGCTGCATCATAGTCCTTTGGAAGAAAATTACTCTGCTAAATATAGAAAATGTTAGATCACAAGTTTGAAACAATAAATTTTAAATGTATGATTGTTTGGATTTATAGAGCGAGGGAAAGGGGGAAGATTTTTGGTTTCGTTGGCGGGGAACGAGAGGTGCGTTCAAGTGCGACGATGCACAATTATGGGGAAAATGTTTCTACAGGTCACCCAAATTACATATTTGTTTCGTTTTAGTCATCAAATTTTGATTTGACCAATCTATTATAATCTCCATCAAAACTCAATGGTAAATTTCACGTATGGCGGAGTGTGTGACATTATGACTACTCAGTTATTACTAATAAAACGAGTAATAAACATGTGAAAAATTGAATTAGAAGGCAAAAGGTAGAGATGCATACCATTTTTTTGTTGAGCTAAAAGAATTTGTCGCTTTCGAACAATTACTTATATTCAATCTGTTCAACAAATAAAAAAAAAAAAGAGTTTAGTAAAAATAATCATAACCGTCTAAAATAGTCATTTACATATAATCGTTTTTCTTCTTTCAAAATGATAATAAAATTTATTGCATTATGTGTAAAGTACACTGATTAAAATTAGTTAATTTTAAATGTGCTCAACGAGGTATGAGTTGGATTTTTTGGATGCACATTAATTATTGTCATTAGCCTTATTTTGAAAATAGTCTTGATCAAGAATTAAATTTGTATGATAGATTTAAAGTGTACAAAAAGAAATTTTTTTGTAGTTGTTCATACCATCCATATATACATTCTCACAATCTCGATTTTCACCAAACAATTAATTTATCTTTACTACCATGGAACTCGTTTACAACGACATAAATTCATTTATGGATTCAGCGACGAATTTCCAACTACTAATATTTTTATAGCGAGTTGATATCGAAAATATCAGAACACTTAAAAATTCTAAGGACGGTCCATGGTAAATGTTTAGAAAATTAAGAATTAAAAAAAAAAGGAAAAAAAATTATCGAAAGGCTTACTTCCTTAAAAAATGTTTATGAAATGAGCAATGTATAATTATTATCCACTTACAAATGGACCTAATTTACTAACATTAGTAAAACTATTTAAAAATCATATATATATATATATATCAATCGGATGAAAAGAAAAGTAAGAAAACAAGACTAAATTGAGCAGATAAAGAGACACGGAGGGCTTAGCATGCAAATATCAAAGAAACGAGATCAAGGCTCGGGATTGAGGATTCTTGGTGAGAGTCACGGGTTGTATTTATTTCTTCTTCTTTTTCTTTCGCGGATCATGATGAAGTCAATTATTGTTATAATTGACGAAATCATGTCCGGCTAATTTACTTTTTCTAGGATGAACGATGAAACCTCATGATTTTTAATTAATTAGAAGTTTTTCTGTTTTAGTAATTAATTGCTTGTGGATTGATTATTCTTTATGCAGTTTTTCTATTATTTTAATGCCTGATCACCATTAGAATATATTGTGATCTATATTGAAGTCGAGAGATTCAATATAGATTAAGCACGTGGTATTGAATAACATAGGGTCCAATAATAGATAGAGATTACTATTATGCTTTATGAAATCTATTTAGGTGTTCTTGAGATTTTAATGCATGTGTTTATGTTGAAGCTTAATTAGAGATAATGAAGTTCACATAACATATAGAATTGATTGACCATCGAGAGAGGCTTTCGATTAATTTAGGAAGCACGATTTTCAATCTATGGTAATTATAAGCTAAAAGCAGTTAAGCGGATATTTGATTAAGGAAAGTGTTGGTAGATTCGCAAATCCTAGAGTTAGTAGATCTTGAATTCGTTCTTACCTTTTTAAAGTTATTTATTGTTTAATTAAAATAGTTAAATTAGTTTAGAATCACAAAAATCAAATTGAATCTGTGTTTCTTTTATTGTTAAAATTTAGGTTATAAATTAATTGGTTAAATTAATATCCTGGTCCTCGTGGGTTCGATACTTTATTTTATCACTATATTACTTTGTCCACGATCCGTCCACTTACAGAATATAAATCGCATAACACTTACCAACAATGATATAAGCGTCGAAAAATAAAGAAAATTAAACAACTCTTACTAACACACTAATATGCCCATTGGAATTTACAAAGTATCCAATACAATTTATACATAAAATAATTCATGAACAACTCTTTCTACATTCAATTTCACTATTAGTATAACTTTTTAAATAACTTTTTTTTTATAGAAAAATTAAAATAATTTACCTGTTTAAGTTGTGCTCCAAATCTTCAAAACCAGCAAAAGATGTAGCCTCTAACAAAAACAATGTGTCAAAAGAGTGCTTCCACACACACACATATTATTAGTACAATAATATGTAATTCAAATGGTTTTAATGCATTTAATTAATTAGTTAAGTAATTAATATGTAAAAACAAAATTTAGGTAAGATAATACAAATAGTAATAATGATTGTTACAAATCAAATGTGGATTACATATATTCAATTCAGTTATTACGAATTAGATTGTTAAAATTACAATCTTGATTTGACCATTAGACACTTTATTTGAATGAATACGTGGCTAGACGATTCAACATTGTCGATAATAATGAATATTTAACGTTAGAATCTATGACGATTAAAAAAATGATGAAATTAGGTCACTCAATCGCAAATCTCAAAATATGTTGTTGGACTTGGTGATGAAATCCTTCGCTAAAGACCGTTACTAAATCTATTATTGATATAAATTAATTTTTCATTTTTTACAATAAAATCAACGACATATTTGGTGACTAAAGATTCGATCACTTTTCAACAATTACTTCTGATATCAAGATATATATTGAATTTGTTCGAATAGAAATGAGAGTAGTAAATAAATAAATAAGAAATAGTCACACATGTTTAAAATAATCATTTGCATATAATCTTTTCATTTCTTTCTAAATGAAAATAATTTTATTGCACCCTGCATAAATTACACTTGTTAAAATTAGTTAACTTTAAATATGTCCAACAAAGAATGAGTTGGTTATTTTGGATGCGTGTTAATTATTATCATTAGTCCAATATAGAAAATAGTCCGATTCAGATTAAAAATACATTTTATAGTCAATTTAAAGTGTACAAAAGAAATTGTGTTCTAATTGTTCATATCATCTATATATACATTTTGACGATCTTGATTTTCACCATAAAATTAATCTAGATTCACTACCATAACGATAAGTACAATTTTGTACTTATCTCGAGCTCACAAAAATGGATGATTATGAGTACTCTTAGTTGTTTCGGTTTAATTGCATGTTGTTTTCTTATTATTTTAGGAAATAATCAAAGTCAAGTATCAATCGGATGAAAAGAGGACAAATGTAAGAAAAGAAGACTAAATTGAGCAGAGAAAAGAGACCGGAGGGCTTAGCATGCAAATATCAAAGAAACGAAATCAGAACAAACCTAAGTTAACCATGCGATCGCATGGTTAATCTAAGGCGATCGCAATACAATAAAAAATCGGATGAATCGCAAAACAATCGAACCATGCGATCGCAGGTGATTACACCATGCGATCGCAAGGGTGTATCGGGAAGCAGGTTTGGCGGTTTTCGATTGAATTGAAACTCTACGAAGTCCACATTGATTCACCTACCTAAATCACGTCTTGGAGTCTTTAGAAAACATTATAAAAAGCGGATGATAGCCATAACAAAGGGGATTTTTGGGGACGAATTTTGGAAACAAGATACAAGAGGAGAATCGAGGATCAAGGTTCTGGATTGAGGATTCTTCAACCGAGTCACGGGTTGTAATTATTTTTCTTCTTCTTTTTCTTCGCGGATCATGATGAAGTCAATTATTGTTATAATTGACGCAAATCATGTCCCAGCTAATTTACTTTTTCTAGGATGAACGATGAAACCTCATGATTTTTAATTAATTAGAAGTTTTTCTGTTTTAGTAATTAATTGCTTGTGGATTGATTATTCTTTATGCAGTTTTTCTATTATTTTAATGCCTGATCACCATTAGAATATATTGTGATCTATATTGAAGTCGAGAGATTCAATATAGATTAAGCACGTGGTATTGAATAACATATGGTCCAATAATAGATAGAGATTACTATTATGCTTTATGAAATCTATTTAGGTGTTCTTGAGATTTTAATGCATGTGTTTATGTTCGAAGCTTAATTAGAGATAATGAAGTTCACATAACATATAGAATTGATTGACCATCGAGAGAGGCTTTCGATTAATTTAGGAACACCGATTTTCAATCTATGGTAATTATAAGCTAAAACGGTTAAACGGATATTTGATTAAGGAAAGTGTTGGTAGATTCGCAAATCCTAGAGTTAGTAGATCTTGAATTGCTTACCTTTTTAAAGTTATTTATTGTTTAATTAAAATAGTTAAATTAGTTTAGAATCACAAAATCAAATTGAATCTGTGTTTCTTTTATTGTTAAAATTTAGGTTATAAATTAATTGGTTAAATTAATATCCTGGTCCTCGTGGGTTCGACACTTTATTTTATCACTATATTACTTGTCCACGATCCGTCCACTTACGGAATATAAATCGCACAACACTTACCAACAATGATATAAACGTCGAAAAATAAAGAAAATTAAACAACTCTTACTAACACACTAATATGCCCATTGAATTTACAAAGTATCCAATATAATTTATACATAAAATAATTCATGAACAACTCTTTCTACATTCAATTTCACTATTAGTATAACTTTTTAAATAACTTTTTTTTTTGTAGAAAAATTAAAATAATTTACCTGTTTAAGTTGTGCTCCAAATCTTCAAAACCACCAAAAGCTGTAGCCTCTAACAAAAACAATGTGTCAAAAAAGTGCTTCCACACACATATTATTAGTACAATAATATGTAATTCAAATGGTTTTAATGCATTTAATTAATTAGTTACGTAATTAATATGTAAAAACAAAATTTAGGTAAGATAATACAAATAGTAATAATGATTGTTACAAATCAAATGTGGATTACATATATTCAATTCAGTTATTACAAATTAGATTGTTAAAATTACAATCTTCATTTGACCATTAGACACTTTATTTGAATGAATACGTGGCTAGACGATTGAACATTGTCGATAATGATGAATATTTAACGTTAGAATCTATGACGATTAAAAATGATGAAATTAGGTCACTCAATCGCAAATCTCAAAATATGTTGTTGGACTTGGTGATGAAATCCTTCGCTAAAGACCGTTACTAAATCTATTATTGATATAAATTAATTTTCATTTTTACAATAAAATCAACGACATATTTGGTGACTAAAGATTCGATCACTTTTCAACAATTACTTCTGATATCAAGATATATATTGAATTTGTTCGAATAGAAATGAGAGTAGTAAATAAATAAATAAGAAATAGTCACACATGTTTAAAATAATCATTTGCATATAATCTTTTTCATTTCTTTCTAAATGAAAATAATTTTTATTGCACCCTGCATAAATTACACTTGTTAAAATTAGTTAACTTTAAATATGTCCAACAAAGAATGAGTTGGTTATTTTGGATGCGCGCGTTAATTATTATCATTAGTCCAATATAGAAAATAGTCCGATTCAGATTAAAAAATACATTTTTATAGTCAATTTAAAGTGTACAAAAGAAATTGTGTTCTAATTGTTCATATCATCTATATATACATTTTGACGATCTTGATTTTCACCATAAAATTAATCTAGATTCACTACCATAAAACTCGTTTACAATGATAGAAATTTGCTTATGAACTTAGCAACAAATTTCCAATGACTAATATTTTTATAGCTGATTCAAAGTACACAAACTAAATCTTCTTTGGGTCGTTCATACCATAAGTATTTACATTTTCATAATCTCGATTTTCTTCATATAATTAAAGTATGTTTGATTTTGATTAAAATCAGATTTTTTAGAAAAATTGATAAAAGTTGATGAGATGTGTGGTTGAAAAGTTGTAAAAAGTTTTGAGTCCTATGAAATGTACGGTTAAAATTAATTATTGATTTTGACTTCATATTTTTAGCAAAAATTTAAATGAAATCAAACAAACCCTTAATCTTGCCTTACTACTATAAAACACATTTATAGCGATAGAAATTATTTACAGGCTTAGCGAGGAATTTCCAATGGTCATTATTATTATTATTTAAATTCAAAAAAAAAAAAAAAACTTATCAACAAATTTGGTGACGACAACAAATGGTTTTCTAGAGAATCGTCACTAATTTGTCAAAAATATTAAAACAATTAAAAATTCTAAGGATGAACTTTAGTAAATGTTAACAAAATTAAAAAAAAAAAAAAATAAAAAAAATTATCAAGAGTCATGCGACCATAAAAAAGATATAAGTAATGCATAAATATTATTGACAAACATTTGCATGTCAGAATTTACTAACCGTACCAACATCAATATGAACGCTAGTAAATGAAGAAAATTAAGAAAAATGTTACTAACACGTTAATGTCCGTTGGAATTTACAAAGTATTCAAAACAACTTATTTCAAAAATAATTCACGAACAAATCTTTCTACCTTCAATTTCACTATTAGTATAATCTTTATATAACTTTTATTTGTAGAAAAATCAAAATTATTACCTGTATAAGTTGTGCTTCAAATCTTCGAAACCAGCAAAAGATGTGTCTAAGATGTGTCTCTAACAAAAACAATGTGTCAAAAGAGTGCTTCTCCACACACACACACATATGTAGAGAGAGTTAGTACAATAATATGTAATTCAAATGGTTTTAATGCATTTAATTAATTAGTTACGTAATTAATAAGCAAAAACAAAATTTAAGTAAGATAATACAAATGGTTATAATGATCCATGTAATAATTCTAGAGGTTTTAAAAGCTCTGGTTTCGTTAATAACAATGAAATGATGTATTTGAATTCAAACTAATTAGTATTAGTGTGAAATATCACATATATTTGGTAAATAATTAAGAATATAAGACAACATGAATTAAGATTGTTGAGTGATGAGAAGGATCACTAGATGATAAGTATTCAAATTGAGATATTTTTGATAATTTTGAGATGTTCAAGGACTAAAGTGAAGGAAGGAATTTATATGTCAATAATTGTAACTTGTATTAAATTTTGTGGAATTAGCTAAAAAATATTTAAAATATTTTATGGATATATGGAGATCAAGATCAAACCATCCAGAGAAATCAAAGTTTAAGCACTAATTAGAGATGTGTTTGACTTTGATTAAAATAATTTTTTTTTTTTGATAAACGTTGATAAAAGTTGATGAAGTGTGGTTGAAAAATTGTAAAAATTGTGGGTATATGAGATGTGGTTAAAATTAATTATTGACTTTAACTTTAACTTTTTATCAAAATCAAAATTGATATCAATCACAATAATAATACTGAATGACATCATTATAGTCAATATTCATTTTAGTAATTATATACATGCACAACAATAAATCACTTTTACCTACCGAGTGCTAAAATGCTGATTTTGAAATACATAGTAATTCGAAACAAAAGTTTATCAAGTATTCCCACAATTAATTGATTTTTTACAAAGTACAATAAAAATTGATCTCTTAAAAGTACGGCAATACCAAATCCCAAGCCTTAATATTTTTTATAATCTTACGTGATATGCTAATGCGAACTCCTTTGGGATATGAGACATGTGAATTCCCTCGAGACAAGAGATAGTTATACAACAATTTATTTAGCTTTCCGTTCACATGTTCGGTTTGCTCGCTATAAAATGTGGTGTGTATTATAGTGCTTTGGGTTTAATATTATATTAAGATTGAATTGCACGTATCTTACTATGTACATTTTGAAATACTAAACCTATCTTTTTAACAAATTTCAGGTTAGTAACATTTTGGATGAATGATGGATGGCGCGTTTGGATCAAGGATCGAAGAAGAACTGGAAAAAAGCCAGAGTAAACATAGTTCTAAATTTCTTATTTTGCATGGTTAGTAGTTCTCATATTTTTTGGGTTTGGTTTATGAGATTGGAATGTTTTGGAACTTGGACCTATGTTTAGTATTTGATTTTGATGTTTATGGAGTCCGTAACCTCAAATTTCACGAAATTAACACTGTGCCATTTATATTTTGTTCAGAATGTTGAAATGGTATGATGTTTTGTTTTTCTCCACAATCTGGCCTTATTTCAAACGGTCACCATGATATGTTCATTTTGACTTTCTAGGCGCCAAGTTGGGTTAGAAAGCCTCACGAGTTTTCTATTCGTGAGGCTTAGAATCACGTCCATTGAATGCCTGCACAACTAAGTATAGACATTTTGTAGATTGCGACACGGTTACTTGAGAACTTGTTTACTTGCAACTTTGTTGAATGATTTGACCCACAAAACGGATGAAACAAGTCACGAAATTTGTATATGTTGTGTATTGATAAGTTATTTGTTTATTGTATGAATTTTAGAATTTTAAATGAATGTTTGATCTATCAAATAAATTTTGGCGACAAACTGCACAACTTAAAAAAATTGAGAAACTGTTTGTTTTAAATTAAAATTTTTAAATTCTAGATTCAATGTGCACTTTCATACTCAAATCTGTAATGCTTAAGAAGTCTTCCACGATGCATTAATTGGTCTATCCTTCACTAGTCTCTTGTGGCTTTAGTTTGAAGCATTTGACAAGTACTAGAAAGAAATGTATGTAAAATAGTAACATGTCGAGTTACAGGAAGAAATGCACCTGTTGGATACAAGGATAACTACAATGTATTTAAAATTTCTTTTTCAACTATTTATCATTTCTTCCTAATGTTGAGATAAATGTCTCATAAATAATGACAGTCAGCAAATGACCCCGTAAAATATCATCCGTCGGAAATATTTATATAGAAGAAATTTAAGACCCAACACATATTTCCAACATTCTTTGTAAAGAAAGTCAGTTTTGATGGAAGAACTTCTAATAAAATGATGGCTTAATGCATACAAGTCATAATGCATATAATTAACATGTCTCCAAATAGAAGTATGAAATTTTGTTCTCATAAGAAATGGTTTAGCACTTAATATGTAGGCATAAAATAACCAATTCTATTAAATTATCTTATATATGAACATCGGTAACATGATGTTCAATTGTTATCTCAACTGACATATAATAATCTTTAGAAGTTTGAGATATCACGTTATGAGCAGTATCAAGATGAAGTCTCTTGATCGTGTAATATAAAAAGTATGCATGTAATTGAGCAACTAATCCTGCAAACGTCGGGTTGTGCGTGGATGATAAGCACACATGTGACCATCTAGTAGATGCGTCTATAAATATCATAAAATTTTTAGATGATATACATGAGCCCCTGGACATTCCATGAGGCAAAAGAGACAGCAGGATGTGGCCCAAAAAATTTGAAGGACCAAAATTCTAATTTTTTTAAAGATTGAAATTCCATGCACAAATTAAGTCCATTCTTTTTCTTTTTTTTCCCAAATTCTAACACGCCCATTATCTTAATCTTATAGACTAACAAACACAATAGTCCTACTCTATCATTATTCATTATCATACCTGATAATTGAGAAACAAGAGAACGAGACAAAATGACCCAATTCGGCAATCGACATACTAGAGAAGTAAGGTTTAATTTTATTTTCTTGATTTAATTTAATTTTTTTAATTCTTGTTTCTATTTACCTACAATATTAATGCAAATATGTAATTTGTATTTATTAGATTTTTTTGCAAGTTAGGGTTATATTTTATTTACTTGAATTTATTTATTTATTTATTTAAATTTTGGTTCTATTTTTGCATACAATATTAATTAGACAAAAAGCATGTGTTTGAAAGAGTGATGTGAAGGAAACGTGTAACATCCCGAAAATTTCATGTCTAAATTTTATCGTATATTAATAAACTTCAAGTTCAAAAGATCAATTTCTTTAAAAATTGAAAATTTTCAATGATGTATAATGTAAAAAGTAGAGAAAAATGAGTAAAATAAGTCTTGAGGACTCTATACTTCATCACTGAAGTATGACCATTTTCTTTTGATTCAAATCCTTTTGAAGATTCTCTTGTATGGTATAATATTATTTTTTATTTAAATTTTGGGAAACATGAAAATATTTGTCAAAATTTTAGGAACCCAATGTATTTAGAAGAAAGAGAATCTTATTTACTACATTTGTGATTAAGTTTATATAATCAAGTTTTTAAATAATTATGTCTATTTACATTCTTTAAAGTTTTATAATTTGTTTCAATTTTAAAATCTTAAAGATTATATGTTATAAGTTTAATTCGAATACTAGGAGTTAAGATAATAAACTGAAAAATGACATGTATGTTTTGTGACTGATATACGGATACTAGTATCAATTAGAAGTTGTGTTTCTAACTCAACTTAAAGATACCAGAAACCTTTAGACCTGAAGCAAAAACGGAAACACATATTCTGTGTTCAACAAAAGGATACTAGAGTCTTTTAAAATATGGTTTTCTATTTCAGCTTGAGGCTACTAAAAGCCTTGAAAAAAGAAATCTAAGGAGTCGTCAAAAGATTAAAAAAATAATGGGGCTTACAACAATCTGGACGGTAGGCAGTGTTGGCAATATTAGATTTTTTTTGCAATTTTTACCTTTTTTTATTACTTTAGTGTTAGATTTTAAATGTTCAATTTGTAAATTTTTTTTCTGTAATTTTGTTTTTCTTTGACTAGAATATTATATCAGTTAATTTTTTTTAAGTTATAGTTTGGCTTTGTTGGCCTACAACTTGGTGTTTCGATTCTTCCAATTTGACCCACATTGAAATCTGTATTTTCCGATTCAAGTACTTTGTCATTCTCAAGTGGATTTAGAAAAATTAGTAACTTATGCATATGGGGTATAATTACAGTAGTTAATGTTCTTAATTCATATCTTAGTACTCTTTTGTACAATTTACACAAGCGCACGCAATGATGTATGTTGATCAATTGCACAGGTGCACATAATTGGGTATTGTTGTTGATGTTGTTTTTTAGATTATACTCGAAATTTTGTTGATTTGGATTGAATTGATGGTGTTGGATATGAACATTGATGTTGATTTGTTAATTTTTTTTATTTATTGACAAATTGTGGGTAAGTGATAATTTAGGTTAAAAACTTGACTTGTTGGATTATTAAAATAATAAATTTTTTTGTTGAAGTCTTGTCTTAATCTTGAAAATTTTGACACATAATGGTTGTTATGATATTGATGAAAGTGATTTATTTTCGGAGTTGACAATCCTAAAGTGTCATTTATCAAAGAAGAGAAAATAGAAAGGGCAGTTGATATGCTCAACTTTTTAAAGAAAATGGATGGTTGCTTTCCAAATGTTCATATGGCATAAAGAATTTTGCTCACTATACCAGTTGCAGTTGCATCTACAAAAAAAAGTTTTTCTAAGTTAAAATTGATCAAGATTTGTCTCCAATCAACTATGTTACAAAAAAGATTGAATTGATTGACTATGTTGTCAATTGAAAAAAAAAATAATTGAACAACTTGACTATGCAAACTTAATTAATACTTTTGCCTCAAAATTATAAGGTGAGATGTATTTAAGTGATTATTTAGAACGTTTTTAGTCTTATTAATTGATTAAAATATAAATATTTTAGATATTACATTTTATTTGCTGGTTTATTGTTGGGTTTGAGTTTATAAATTATTAAATTATGTACGGAAAACTCTTATGGAAAAAAAAAATAAAAATTGAATGCACGCTACAATATAAGGGTCTAAATTTATAATTTGTCTGAGGTCTGAAAAATCTAAAGTCCGACACTGTACATGAGGGTGTGTGGACCCACAAAGCTCACCCTAAATTTCTTCCAGAAATGTTAAGAATCCAGCTTCAACTTTAGCTTGTGACTGAACAATCAATTTGCTTTAAAAATAAGTAGCACATGAGAATTCAATCAATTTAAGACACTCCGGGTTCTTCAATAGATATATATACACGTGAATTATCAATAAATTTTTACACTATTATCTTGGTTGGTCTAACCGGTCATATCAAATAATAAAAGTCATGTACATGCTTTAATTGTACTTAGATTAGTATAGTGCAAATTAATATTTACATATTTAGAACATAGCAGGGTCTTCTTCTTTCTAGTGGAGAACAAATAACATATTTTATTTTTCCATGTAACATAATTTGGTTCTTCTAGATTGTACATGTACTGTTTTAATTTTATCATTCTTCTCTTTCTTCTTAAAAGAATGATGACAAGTTCAATTAGATAGTCGACAAGTTCAATCAAATAGTCAACGTAAAACAAGTGCAAAAAATAACCGTGCATAATCATTATGATTTGATATATCAATTATTATTTATTCTATGTGACAATAATATGAACTTAGTGGTTATGTTCTCCATATATTAATGTGTATAAAATCTCCCCTTAGGACAATAATCAAAACAAAAATGCTAATTTATAGCAAAATTAAATGATAAGAATCAATATAACTTTAAACGTGTCAAATTATAATTATAAGAATATTGATATGTAAATGAATTTGTGTTTTTTCAGGGATACTACTAACACAATATTGTTATGAAATATTAATATTTATAACGTTGTAATTATTCAAAAATAATAAAATAATAAGTAGAAATTTACGCTTATTCAAAAGCAATAATAAAATATTCTTTTAATTATGTTGTGTTTCTTCAGGATTAACAATACAATATTATTTTGAAATATTATCACGTAAAAGATTAATGCTTCTTCAAAAGCAATAACACAATATTCTTTTGAAATATCGGTATGTTATAATAAATAGTATTAAGTAGTAGGTGTCTATTATTAATTAATATAGACAACAATATAACCAAAGGGTATAACATATATCATTTCTCATTATGTAAAAGAAAAATAAGAGATACTTGAACAAAAAAGAGTAATCTCATTGCTAACTCAATTGGTCTTCGAACACAAAAGAATAATCACTTTTGATAACTCAATTAGCTAGAATCTCGTACTCATAACGTATTATAAACTAGAGAGAATAGTATAAGAGAATCAAAACTCAAGTATGTAAATGGAAGTTACAATCTATATATAATATATTCTTCTACAATAAGTAGAGACAATCATATAGACATCTGTATAAGATCAAATGATCATTCATGATTATCTATTATCTTACAACATAAACTTTTTAATTTCATAATTCGCTATCGAAACTATTTGGGTGAAGGTAATTCGTGCAGAAATCCTATATATGCAAAATCAAAAACGATGAAGTTTTCTACGAAAAATTGGTGATGATTATATACATAGTGTGAACTCATTGGAGAACAAAGATTGTATACCTACCATTTGTAAGCAACATTGAAAACCAATTAAAATTTTTTTTCTTGTCTAGCACAGAAGATGCACGCATGTCTTCCTTCAGCAATTGCTTTGATGTGCAAGAAAATCAAATCTGATTCAATAGACGTTTGTTAGCAACGAACAATAAAATGGAAAAGAACTCGGAAAAATGTACAAGAAAAAAATATAGTGAGTAGCAAAAGCCCGTTTCAAAAAACAAGCCTTCCACCATATTTTCAAATTCTGAAGGTTGTATTATTTTTGGGCATGGGCGGATATGGGGCTTCTCCTGTGCTGGAGCCTCCTTATCCCAATTTTTTTTTTCTTTACTAAATGAAAATTTTTTTTTTTTATATATTAGTTCGGTCTAAAAATTTTTTAGCTCCCATCTCGATCTACCCCTGATTTCGGGACCTCATCTTCAAATCTGAATTTCAAAGGAAGAGTGTTATGAAGATGACTAATAGCTTCTTCAACAATTTCATCCTTGTCAAAATCTTGATGCTTTTGTTAAGTAACTCGCTTCTTTTTAGTTGGTTTTTTAGTTCCTTCCTCTTCATCAATCATCTCATGATCCACAGGTAGGTCGTGGAGTCCAATACACCAAATTTACAACATTTCTCCTGAACTTCGCCTTCACAGTCACTGTAAGAATCTATTCCAGCCCATGATATAAATTTTGGAGTTTGATAGTAACGAAAAGAACTTGAAAAAATATAAAATAAATCATAATGCTTCTTTTTAGTTGGTTGCTTAGTTCCTTCCTCTTTGTCACTCGTGTCATGATCCACGAGTAGGTCGTGAAGTCCAATACACCAATTTTACGACATTTTTCCTGAACTTTGCCTTCAAGGTCACAGTAAGAAGCTGTAGCAGCCCATGATTTAAGTTTTGGAGATTGTAACAAAAATAAAATTGATTCAATAGACATATGAGTTTGTTAGTAACGAACAATAAAATAGAACTTGAAAAAATATATAATAAAAAAATCATAATGCTTCTTTTTAGTTGGCTGCTTAGTTCCTTCCTCTTTGTCACTCATCTCATCATCCACAGGTATGTCGTGGAGTCCAATACACCAATTTTATCACATTTCTCCTGAACTTCGCCTTCATGGTCACTGTAAGAAGCTGTCGCCTGTCGCAGCCTATGATTTAAATTTTGGAGTTTGTTAGTAACGGAAATAAAATCTGATTCAATAGACAGATGAGTTTGTTAGTAACGAACAATAAAATAGAAAAGAACTTGAAAAAATATACAATAAAAAATCATAATGCTACTTTTTAGTTGGCTGCTTAGTTCCTTCCTCTTTGTCACTCATCTCATGATCCACAATTAGATCATGGAGTCCAATACACCAATTTTATCACATTTTTCCTGAACTCCGCCTTCATGGCCACTGAAAGAAGCTGTCTCAACCCATGATTTAAATTTTGGAGTTTGTTAGTAACGAAAATAAAATATGTTTCAATAGATAGAGCGAGTTTGTTAGCAACTAACTTAAAAATATACGATAAATAAATCATAATGCTTCTTTTTAGTTGGTTGCTTAGTTCCTTCCTTTTTGTCACTCATCTCATGATCCACACGTAGGTCGTGGGGTCCAATACACCAATTTTATCACACTTCCTGAACTTCGCGGTCAATGTAAAGAGCTGTGTTATCTTCCCTCTCTGTCACAACCCACGATTGGCCATTAGAATGAAGTCTATTGAATTCTCTCTGCTCTTTCACATATTCCTGCATTGAGTTAGAGCAATTTGGCAAATACTATCTTTTACCATTTGTAAGCAACGTGGCACAAAAGATGCACGTATGTCTATCCTTCAACAATTGCTTCGACGTGCAAGAACATCAAAGATGCTCAAGCACCTCTAATGCATTCTATGGTATGTTGGAAGACTTTCGATCTACTTTGTATTAATGTGTAATGAATCAAGGTATTCAAGTTCAAATTTGATCATCAATACATTATATGGATTGTTATTTAGGTGTATTTTATTTTATAAAAATAAATCAAAATTACATTTAAATATGCATAAAAAATTTAAATTTACATAGAAAATCTAAATTTTGATGGGTCAACACCTCTAATGGAACTTCTGAATTTAGACGAAGCTCTAGTTATTATCTATTTATTCTCATCACATCGCCTAACATAGTTTTTCGACAACACATTAGAGAATTTTTTTTAGACATTGTCTATTTTATTTTTGTGGCAAAAAAAATATAGCAATATACGGTTGCATTGAGTTGCTCTTATAAGGATGGCATAAGGGTCGAGCCACCCATGGGCCAGTGGACCCGGCTCTTAAAAGTCCAACCCGTTAGTGGCTCGGACTCTTCCAAAGATAGGCCCGGAGACGGGCCGGGCCGGGAAAATAAACACGGGCCGAGCCACGTGGACTGGTCCGTGAAGTTGGTTCCCCAGCCCAACTTTTTTTTTTCAAACGGCTATTTTTTTTTCCTATAAATACCCCCATAAACTTTCCATATTCTTCACAAATTCACAATACTCTCAACCTACATTCCTACAACAACCCGAAAAATTATATTGTCAATATAAACTCTTTTATTGTGCAATTTATTGTTGAATATTCACATTTCTAATCTTCGACATTCTTACATTTTTAGTTATCTAAATTCTACATTATACCAAAAAAAAAACCAAATTTCTTTTTAACTTAAAAATAAAAAATAAAAAAAATAGAAGTTCGGCGTGTAGGTCGTGGATCGCCCATGTGGCCCACGGACCACGGGCCGGTTCGAACTCATTTTTCCATGACACGGGCCGAGCCGGACCCATCTTGGCACGAGCCCCGACTCGGTCCATTGCTATCTCTATGCTCTTATATGATATTAAAAAGTTTTCAGATTTTACTCACATATAGATTGAAGTAGACTCAGGGATAGCCATCTAGTCATTAGATTATAACATGGGAGTGGTCCTTCAGTGTTTAGCACCTGTTAATGAATTGAATATATGTATTTTTCAAAATTATTTCTAGATTATTCTTTCATTACTTCCATGTTTATCTCTTTTCAAATATTTCTCTTCTCCTCTTGATGTATCATCTACAGGTAATGTATCCAAAGTTTCCCTCCAACTTGTAACGGATTTTATTACCAATAAAAAGGGTCGGGAAACCTGAAATCCCCCATTGAGTTTGGTGGAGGCCTGAGAACCTCGCCGGGTCTTGATGATGCTTTGATTAAAAAGAAAATATGGATTAATCATTTAATTTTATACTATCAAAATAAAGATTAATATGAAACAAACAAATTGAAAGTAAGTAAAAAAACACAAAATTTAGAGTGGTTCACTCTCAATATGAGAGTTACATCAACCTAATACCGCTGCAAAGATTTTACTATAGTGAATAAGAATGATTATTCTCACGCTTCTCGTTATTCTCTCAATGCATGAGAAAAAGGCTCACTCTAATACTCTTTATTTAGGAGGAAATATTAGGGCAACCTCATATATGTGCAAATTCTCCAAAGTACTTATGTACTTCAAAATTTTCGAAAGGACAACCTACCTTACCCTGATCAAAGAATTCTAAAAATTTTAGTATCTTCATCTATACATCCTTTAAATTTCTCATAAATTTCAAGGCAATACGATTAGTTAAGAGGTCCGACCAATTTTATTTTTAAATTTTGGAAAATCTTTTTTTTCTTTGAGAAAACTCTAGTTTTACTTGTTTTGTTATTTTATATGTCAAAAAGCAATTTATTAATAACTAAAAGACATATATGTCATGAAATTAAGTTAACTAGTTGAGCTTCGAGATGCGAGGCATTGGGACATGATTGAGTGGTATCAAAACAAATGTTTTACTTTTGTGTAGACGTAAGCGTTTTTATGTGCTAATTTAACTAGTTGAGCTTTGAGGTGCGAGGTATTGGGACATGATAGCGTGGTATCAAAACAAATGTTATACTTTTGTGTAGACATAAACGTTTTATGTGCTAATTACGTGCAAATTATATACAATTTCAAAAAACAATGTGTAAAATGGGTGTCTACGTGTACGTGCATGCGCATACATATATATGTGAGTGAGTGTCTCAGAGAGGGAGGGAGAAAGTGAGGTACACAAGGCATGCCATTGTTGTTGAGTTGAAGAAGAACTTTCACATGCTATTTTAAAGCTTTGAAATAACACGCAAGTGCTTAGCTTTCACAATAAACTTTGTTAATAAGAATGAATAAGACTACAAAAACCTGGAAATCGAATCAATTTGTTGTGAATCAACATGCTGGTCAAGGACAAGCAGCGTGCAGTCCGTCGAGCTCGACGATTGCTAGAGCTCGTTAGGCTCGTCGCGGTCAAGCCTGGCCCTACAATTTCGCAAAGGTGATTATACGCTTGGTCACCCAATTCTTAGCGAACTTTATGCAATATATCGCCATGTGTCCCCTTGACATTCACATATCTCACGACATGTGTCACCTCCCCTCCCACTCTTAGTGGATCTTGCGCCATGTGTCCATAGTAGATGATTATATAAAGGCCTCCTAATGTTCAAGATAAATTTAATAACATCTTTTTAATTAATCCATTAATGTTTTGTTCCTAATATAAATTTTCTCTAAAATTATTTTCTTTAGAGTACTGTTTTGATTAAAAATTTCATTTAATAATTGAAATTATAAATTTTTCACATTACTTTTCTATTATACCCTATTTAATATTAGTCATTTGAATCTAATAAATTTAAACGCTTGTTTTGAATTGATAACAATATAAATTAAATAAGGGTATATTAGAAAACGAAAAATTTAATACATTCTATAAAGTAAGCTACTTATAGGAAACGAGATAAATAAAGACTTGATTCTCCTCCTTCTTCTTTACATGTATTGGGATAACTTGGAAACATCAGTAGGGGAAAAAATGGCCGCTACAAAAAGGAACTTAATCATTTTGAACGTGTATTGAAATGATTTGGAACCATCTACAATGAGAAAATTTTATATTCTATAAAAAAAGACTTGATCGTATTAAATAAGTTCTGACCATTAAAAAGAATGACTTAAACATACAACATTATCTAATATTCTTCAATCTATTCAATTAACATTCCACGAGGTACAATTTTGAATTGCAAAGATACATTTCAATTGCTTAATTCAATGGTTATTAAATTAATTATTTTAGACACGTAGCTTTGGTGGCTGCAAGAAAGATACGCAAATCAAGATTGGGAAATAGTATTTTCTTGGATTTGTAAAATCCAAAGGTTGTCTGCATCCTTGCACGTGCTGGATGTCTTTACGTCGTGCGATATGTTCACACAATATGGTTTGGTGAGCATCAGGATTTAGGATTTAGGGATTTGGATCCCCAAAGAGCTTAAAAATCAGTGCACCTGTGAAAAATGTCTACCTTCTATATGCTGCTTTTCAGAGTTTCCAACATTTTGGGACAATGAATTAGAGGGCTAGGATTGTAAATTTGAATGGCCCCATCTAGTAGACCAACTCGATCGGATAGTTCGTGTTAAGCCTCGACAATTAGGGTCGCAGAGAGAGAAAATTTGCAAAGAGTAATTAAGATGTATACACTGGCGGATTTACCTGGGGACAAGGGGGGTCCCAGGCCCCCTCTCACCATTTGAGGCCCAAGAAAAACCCATTCCCCATTCCCACCATTTGGGGCCCAAGAAAAGTCCATTCCCCATTCCCATCTCCATGACCTTCTCAAATTTCTATTATAATTAATTATTGTTCAAAGTGGTTTGTTCAAATATATGCATTAGATTTATATTGATGTTGGAAAATAGAATATTATGATTTAATACAAGACAATAGCTTCCAAACATATTAATATGTTGAAAATTGATTTTGCAAAGATCCAATATCAGAATGCATTACACGAGATAATATATCGAAAAAGTTTCATCATATTTCATCTACAACACTAATAGTGATACCTATCATATTTTATATATTATATTGATTTTGTTTTCGATGTATAATTTTTGTTGAAATTTTTTTTTCCCTTATTATTTACGTAGCCCCTGAACAAAAAAGTCTATATCCGCCACTGGATGTATATGGTTCAACCTATCAAAGACAAGATGTCGTAAAAGACTTGAACTAAGGTTTTGCGATTGTCCCGTTTATAAAAATTATGCATACAACAAAAAATAATTAAATATTTAACACAATAATATTTTATAGTGTAGTGTTGTACACGAGATCAAGCCAAATAAGTAAATAAGAATTAAACTTCACAAATTTTATTGAATAAGTCAAATTAGATAGTACTTATTATACTAAAGTAAAAATTTTATGAGATGTCCTTCAGCGTCATGTTTAATAGCACCTATCAAGTGGGTCATTATAAATGTATAGTTAAAGTAAATGGGGGACTCATTTCCAAACTTATAAATCTAAGAGGATGACACATTCTATTTGATTAACTCAAATAATCTAAGAGTCTGCTTGACAAAATTTTTGAAAATTTTTTTAGCAGATTTTAATAAAAATTAATATAATTTGTGTTGAAAAATAGTGAATCTCATGAAATATTTGGTTAATATTAAAGTTTGACGAATTGAAAAATTGATAAAATTTTATAAATGTTTTGTCAAACAAGAGTTAAAATACGTAGACAGTTGACACGAGTGACTTTTCTTAGTAAATGGGGTTTTTATTTTTTATTTTTTTGGTGGGGGATTATAATTGTTTTAGAATAAAGAAAAGATTGAGTCAAGGGTAAAAGTTAAAAATTTGCGTTGTGCATATTCAAAACATTGTTAAAAATAAAGAATTAAAATAAAAAGTTTTAATTTTTTTAAAAGTAAAAGATGTCAAAATATTTGACCGTCGGTGGTTTTAACCAATTTTATATTTTTTCACATAAATCTTTGTACTTTTTTTCTCTATAAATTTTCATATTTCTTGACTTCTTATTATTTTCTCTGACCGTGAATTCTATGAACGAATTAAGGAATTGATCTTTATTTTCAACATTGCATTCTATTGGGATGTTGGACTAGTAGACAATCCCAAACTATACTCGATATGCAAAATATATTGAGTCGTGCCAAACTTGACGCAAGACCAAAAACATGGACAGTTAACTTGTAAATTGGTGTACGTAAAAAGGGTGGGAGAGTGAAAGTAAACAAATTTCCAATTACTATCTATCTATATATATATATATATATATATATTCTTGCAAGATAGAGTTTTAATTAGTATGGCTGAGTCCAAACCTAACCAACGGAGAATTTGTCTAACAAATACAAGAAAACTAATTCTCAGAAAATGACTTTTTATATGGTTATAGACTAGTGTCACACTCAGGGTCCGTTTGACAGAGATTATAAACTAGTTTATAAACCAATTTTTGGTTTATTTGACTAATATTAGTTTATTTAAGTTGAAATTATTGATTTTTCATATTAAAAGTAGGTTGAAAAGTCAAAAATGACGACTGAAAAAAACCAAAATGAGTTTTTAAGCCCTATCAAACAAGCTCTCAGTTTCACTCACACCATTTTTTTGGCCTTTGGCCTTTTTCTTGAGTCTTGACAACACTCCAATTAATATTATAGAATAATGGGTTGACTTTTTCCTGTAATTTGAAATCCTCACAATCTATAAATGAATTTCTTTCAAAGATTAGGTATATTAATACGAATTAGACGGGAAAATTTGACTGTTTTTAAAGGAAAATTTGTACATTTGATTCTTATGGGTTATTTTAATTTTTAAAATGCTCAAATTTAATCTTAAACGTTTCATTATAGTTGCACAATATATATATTCAACGATTTGAACCATCTAAATCTTTATTAAATTGTCACGTTGTCCTTATGAGATATGCTGTGTTCCAAATTTTTAGACATCAGCCGAGGGTCATTTGATGGTTTATATGAGATTGGGACGGTTCGATAATTCGATTATGGGACTGATTGTACAACTATAGTAAAATGTTGATGAGCAATTTGTTCATTTTCAAACTTTGTAAACCTATTTGCTAATCAAATAATAAGTTGGGGACCAAGAGTACAATTTCCCAATTTTAAATCAATTTAGCATTTTTCTTTCTATGATGAATAGTGACACTTAACTCCCTAATTCATTGTTGACGAGATCTAAGTATCACCTAAACTGGTCATAATAGTATCTAATAAAGAATAATTATTTCTATTTTTCTTTATATTTTTCGTTTCCATCTCCTTCTCGTTTGGACAATTGGGCAACGTGAGCCTTTTTGCATTCATAGATACAAACTTTATATGGTCCGTCATGCCCGAAGGCATAGCTCAGTAGTTGAAAGGATGGAAGTGAAGTGAGCCTCAATTTTTCTTAAACATTGCGGTGTGGTTGTTCGGTCCCTACATTTGATATGATTTGGCTACAGTAAGTGCAGTAAAAAAAATTCTCAAACCCGCTTCATGGAGACATATCATACGATTTACATCATCTACCAAAAGTTACTGTAACATGATAATGGGACCCTCAAAGATTGAATTCTTTCTTTTTTTTTTTTTTTTTTTTTTATTATTTATTATGGTCTTCGTGTCCTAAATCCTAGGTACCAGGTATAGCTGCAAAGTCAGTTCAAAGTGGGACCCTTCTTGAGTTATTGCACATCAACTCAACTCAACTTAACTCACCCACGCCACCTACGTAGTCAAGATACATATGAATTCTACTTGATAGTATATATACATACATGTGTGTGTGTGTACACAATGTATATAGATATATATGTAAGAGAGAGATTGATGGAGAAGCTTCTGATATGATATTTGCAGAAGCTAAGCAAGCAAAGGATAGAGAAAATTTAATGCATTAATTTCTCAACCGTGTTGAAAATTGAAAGTTGAAATCCGTGAATGATAGTCCAAGCTGCTGTTTAACAAAATCAACAGAAATGCAGAAAATTTTATAATATTATGCTATTATCCTTTTTACAGGTGACATACAACACTCATTTATTCATTATCATCTCTGTTTATTCTGCATTCAATTTGCAGCTCAAATTGATTAATTCATAGTTACTCCATTCATTTATTCACACAATTGTTGACTCCTATCTGTCATTTTTTACTTACTTGCCTCCACTTTATTTAATTGCTTCTTCATTTTTCGAATCTGGGTAATTTTCAATCTTCTTGAATCTGAGTTCTGAGTTCTGAGTTTTTTTTTTTTTTTTTTTTTTGGATATCTGATTAGTATTTTACTCTTTTTCTCATGTTCAGATATTCTGGTATTTGTTTTTTTTATGGTAGTTCTTCGTAGCCTGTCCAGGCAAAGGCCGATAGTTGGTTTAGGTTGATAACTAGCGTAAACGTTTGTCAAAATTTATAAAACGAATCTTAGTAGCTATCGAAATATTTATGTAGTCGATCTAAATTTAATGGGAGAAAAGCTGCTAGCTTTCCATTATTTGTCCTTGTAATTGGGAATCTATATGTACTCTGATGTAAGAAAGTTGCTAATGCTTATAATTTTCTTGAATTCTGATTATTACTCAATTATTTCAGAACATTCAATGGCACAGCTGAAATAAGTAGTCTTGAAAGCCCTCCTTTGATCTAGAGAAGAAGAAAAATGAAGTGTTTCTATTACTTCAAGGACAGAAATAGACCCAGGGAACAAAAATCAGCACCAATTTTCAAAAACCAAAGCAAATCCGATACATCAGAAGCCGAAAGGGCGACTAAATCTTCATGTTCAGCTACTTCACCGTGCAGTATTCCTGAATTATATGAAGAAAAAGCTGAGAGGTTGAGAGTTTTCACATTCTCTGAGTTGAGACGGGCAACTAATAATTTTAGTAGATTGCTTAAGATTGGCGAAGGCGGGTTCGGATCAGTATATAAAGGAACCATCAAGCCTGTTGATGGAAAGGGTGATCCTTTCGTGGTTGCCATCAAGAAACTCAACAGAGATGGCAATCAGGTATGATTCTTGTGTTAAACTGTTTGTCTACTATGCCTCAAGTTCAAGTACAAATGTACAATGCTTTGTTTTGTTTCGGAGTAGAGGTATAAAAGTGAGTTGGGCTGCTCAATGCCCAAACCATGCCGTGGGTTGGCCAAAATAGGCCAGTCATGTTGATCCTGGCTCTTCAGGCTTGCAGGACAGAGCATCTGTCGTATAGATTAAAGAATTCTCGAGCATTTATATGTGAAATCACCAACTTGATTTCATACGACTTCACGTTTGTGTATTGATTATACAAACAGGTTCGACCTAATTGAGCCCTGAATCTTTTATTTTTTTCTGCAATTGTTTTCAGGGTCATAGACAATGGGTTGCAGAAGTAAAATTTCTGGGTGTTGTGGAGCATCCGAATCTTGTCAAACTTATTGGATATTGCGCCACGGATGGTGAGAGAGGTATACAACTGCTACTTGTATACGAGTACATGGCAAACAAAAGCTTGGAAGATCATCTTTTTGACATGGATTATCCAACTCTTAACTGGGATCGGAGAATGCAAACAGTGCTCGGAGCAGCTCAAGGATTGGCTTATCTGCACGAGGAATTAGAAGTCCAGGTTTTATCTTTGCAGTGTTCGACCAATTCTTTCGACCTTTTATTTGCTGCTTAGCACAAAATATGCAGTTGAATGTTAGATTTCTGCCCTGTAGACGGTTAATGATGTTTATATCAATGGTTAGGTTATATATCGAGATTTCAAGTCATCCAATGTTCTTTTAGACAAGGATTTCAAGCCTAAGATTTCCGACTTTGGGCTTGCTCGAGAAGGTCCAACAGCCGGACATACTCATGTATCTACAGCGGTATGATAACTTGTCGCATTTGCATGTTGTGTGAGAGTCGAGTGTGTTTTTACTAATTTCACAGAAATATGTAGAGCAGTAAATCTTCAATTGAATGTTTTGACTAGCAGTGATAGGAATTCTCAGGGATGAAGTATAACATTTTTGTACATAACTGGAAGTCTGCTTTCTGTGTCTTAGGTTTTTGGAACATATGGATATGCAGCTCCTGATTACATTGAGACAGGGCATCTCACTTCTAAGAGTGATGTATGGAGTTTTGGTGTTGTATTGTACGAGATCCTGACAGGTAGGCGTTCGCTCGATATAGATAGACCAAGATTGGAACAGAAACTTTTGGAGTGGGTGAAACAGTACCCTGCCGATAGTCGGAAATTTGTCATGATAATGGATCCAAGACTTGAAAGTCAGTATTCACTTAGTGTAGCTCGGAAAATCGCGGAATTAGCTAATAGTTGTTTGGAAAAAAGTGCAAAGGATCGACCAAAGATGAGCCAAGTGGTGGAAACTTTAAAGCAGATAGTTCAGGTCTCCGGTGTGGAAAGCCCATCTGCAAGTCATTTCGAGTGTGTTGAAGATAAACCATTGGAAGAAAAGCCTGAGAAACAGATGGGAGACTCGGAATCGGCCAAGAGGCGTATGGCACACTTGGCTAAGATAAGTGAAAATGTAGGCGGCATTAGTAGAAGAAGGTTAATGTTCATGCAGAAAACCAGAGTGACATAAATAAGCAGTTTTCTTGACAAGATTATGTTGAACAGAGCTGTTAAAAGATTCAAGATTTTGTACTTTGATTTTAATTTTCGAGTCATTGATCAGCTTGATGAAGTTAACTTGCTCGTTGTAACTTGAGATGGAAAAGAATTGTATTTCCTGTTCTTTGAGAAATAATGTGTACATATATATATACAAAACTAGGAAACTATCTTAGGAAACTATCTTAGGAAACTATACAAATTAGGATCCCTATAATTAAGCTAATAAACCAGCTATCAATTATATTCTGTAACACTCCCCTTCAAGCTGGAGCATAGATATTAATCATGCCCAGCTTGTTACATAGATAATCAACCCGAACCCCATTTAGAGCTTTCGTAAAAATATCCCCTAATTGATCTCCAGTCTTCACATACCCTGTAGAAATCAAACCTTGCTGAATTTTCTCGCAAACAAAATGACAATCAATTTGAATGTGCTTAGTTCGCTCATGAAATACAGGATTAGATGCAATATGAAGGGCCGCTTGGTTATCACACCACAATTTTGCTAGTACTGAAGTTTTAAGACCTACTTCAGTCAAAAGTTGATATATCCACATTATCTCACACACAGACTGTGCCATAGCCCTATATTCTGACTCTACACTGGATCTTGACACAACGTTCTGCTTTTTACTCTTCCATGAGACCAAATTTCCTTCAACGAAAACACAATAACCTGATGTGGATCTTCTATCCATTTTGGAACCTGCCCAATCTGCATCTGAAAAACATTCAATATGAGTGTGCCCATGATTTGTGTATAAGATACCGCGTCCGGGAGCTCCTTTCAAGTAGCACAAAATTTGTTCTAACGCTGCCCAATGATGAACTGTTGGGGATGACATAAACTGATTAACAACACCGATGAGAATATGCAATATGTGGACGAGTCACTGTAAGATAATTCAGCTTTCCAACCAACTTTCTATATCTCTCAGGATCTTCCATTAGTTCGCCATCTCCCGTAAGGTGCATGTTCGGAGTAATTGGAGCACTCTGAGCTTTGCCCCAATTTTCTGTCTCGCTTAATAAATCAAGGACATATTTTCTCTGAGATAAAAATATACCTTTTTTACTCCTTGTGACTTCAACACCCAAGAAATACTTTAGCATTCCTAAGTCCCTCGTGTGAAACTGAGTATGAAGAAAAGACTTAAGAAATGAGACTTCTGTAGTATCACTTCCAGTAATGACAATGTCATCTACGTACACAACTAACAGAATGATACCAGCTTCCGATTGTTTGTAGAACACAGAATGGTCAGACTTGCTTTTCATCAAACCAAACTTTTCAACAGCCTGACTAAATTTTCCAAACCAAGCGCGAGGACTCTGTTTTAAACCATACAGAGATTTACGAAGACGACAAACTCGCCCAGACTCCCCCTGAGCAACAAAACCAGGAGGTTGCTCCATATACTCCTCCTCCTAAAGATCATCATGAAAAAAAGCATTCTTGATATCGAGTTGATGCAAAGGCCAATGATTAGTAGATGCCATAGAAATAAATAACCGAACAGATGTCAATTTAGCAACTGGAGAAAAAGTGTCTGAATAGTCCACTCCATAAGTCTGAGCATAACCCTTAGCGACAAGACGGGCTTTCAATCGAGCAACTGACCCATCTGGATTTACTTTAACTGTGAACACCCATTTGCATCCCATAGCCTGTTTCCCTGAAGGTAAATCGACCAAGTTCCCAGTACCATTGTCATCTAACGCATTCATTTCCTCTATCATTGCATGATGCCAACTAGGATAAGATATGGCTTCATGAACAGTTTTAGGGATAGAGATAGAATCAAGGGAGGCAATAAAAGAACAAGAGGAAGATGACAAGCAGTTATAAGAAACAAAAGAAGAAATAGGATAAGTACACTGGCGTTTACCTTTGCGTAATGCAATAGGAGATCATCGCTCGAAACTAGATCTGATGACGAAGGAGCAGGTGCAGGACGTGAATCGGGACGATTACGTCTGGAGTAGACTTGAATAATAGGAGGCTTGACAGGATCTGGTGCTGAGACAGGTTCAGAGGATGTGATAGAATAGACTAACAAATCATCATCCTCCCCCTGGCGTGCGGGAAGAGGAGAAGACGGAAAATAGGGTGTGTCTTCCATGAAGGTAACATCAATTGAGACAAGATATTTGTTAAGACTCGGACAATAACATCTATACCCTTTCTGAAGACGAGAATAACCAAGGAAGATACACTTCAAAGACTTGGGATCTAATTTAGTGACATGCGGGCGAACATCTCGAACAAAGCAAGTTAGGAAATAGCGACTTATTGGGAAAAAGAATTTTGTAAGGATCTCACCATGAAGAATGAGATGATGGCATGCGATTAATTAGAAAACATGTTTGAGAAAGCGCATCGCCCAAAAAAGGTTTAGGAACATTCATTTGAAATAATAGGGCTCGTGCGGTTTCAAGAAGATGCCTATTCTTACGTTCGCCACTCCATTTTGGGATGGAGTATCCACACAAGAAGTTTCATGAAGCATGCCATTCTGAGTCAAATAAGATTGAAATAAAACGGACGTATATTCTTTGGCATTATCACTTCGCAAAGTTCGGATAGAAACATTAAATTGAGTTTTAATCTCAGCACAAAATGCACAAAAAAGAGAACAATTCAGAACGATTCTTCATTAAATATAACCAAGTTACACGAGAATAATCATCCACAAAAGTAACAAAATACTTAAATCAAGTTTAGACAAAATAGGACAAGGACCCCAAATATCAGAATGAACTAATTCGAAAGGAACACTAGCACGTTTATTGATTCTTGGACTCGAACTAAGACGATGGTGTTTTGCAAACTGACACGACTCACAAGCTAATGAAGACACTTTACTAAACTGTGGACAAAGCTTCTTGAGCAAAGGGAGAGATGGATGACCCAGCCTATAATGTGCCTCGAAAAGAGATGTTACACCAGAGCAAGCAACAAATTTCGGTATTGGTGTGTCAAGAATGTAGAGGCCTCCAAACTCATGTCCTTCACCAATAATCTTCTTCGTCATAAGATCCTGAAATAAACAATGATCAGGAAAAAATGAGATGCAACAGTTAAGATTGCGAGTAAGCTGGCTTACAGATATCAAATTAAATGATAAATTAGGTAAATGTAAGACAGACGACAAAGGAAGCAAAGGAGTAGGAGTAATTATGCCAGATCCACGAACACAAGATGGTGACCCATCGGCCAAAGTAACGGTAGAACTGGAAGTGTGTGACTTAAAAGTAGAAAAGAGACCAGAATTACCTGTCATATGATCTGTGGCACCAGAATCAATGACCCATTTGGAGGATGAAGAAAGAAGACACGTATTTGGTTTACCTGAATCAGCAATAGCAGTAACAGAAGGAGATAAAGGCTTTAATGATTCTTGATATTGTGAGAACTTGGTAAATTCATCTGCAGAGATAAGAACTGATTTTTTTAGAAGTATCATTAGTGGATGCAACATGGGCTGAGTGAGCTTTCTGATTCTTGTACTGGAGCTTTCTACACTCACGTTTCGTATGTCCTGGTTTGTGACAATAATAGCACACAATTCCTCCAGAATCCTGTGGCCGAGTTTCAAACCTTTGTAAGCCTCCTCCTTTGTTTCCATTTCGATTGGTTGATCTCCCAAGCTCATAATTATTATTTCGACTTACCTAAGCACCACTGAGTTGAATAGGTGGAGTACCTTCTGTGCGGAGTACTCGACTAAATACTTCTTGTAAAGAAGAGATCTCAGAACCAGACAGAACTTACTGTGACTTAGCAGTCTCAAAGTCAGAGGAAAGGCCAGCAAGAAAACTCATGATAGCCATTTGCTCTCGTTGGCGTTGTTGAACCTTCACATCAGGGCTAAAAGGCAGTAACATATTAAGCTCCTCATAAGTCTTCTTAAATTCCATAAAATAATTCATAAGGGACCGATCTTGTTTTTCGGCACGGTAAAATGCTTTGCACACCTCATACATGCGAGAAAGGTTCCCTTTACCAGAATATAGGAAATCCAAATAGTCCATCAATTCTTTAACAAATTCACAGTGATTGATCAAGCCAATTACCACGCTATCAATAGAATTCCAAATCTGCAAGAATAAGCGAGCATCCTCTCTAAGCCATGTCTGTCTTGAATCATCGTTAGGAAGATCGTCAGTCAAATGAGTATCTTTATCAATACTCCGTAGATAAAGTCTAACGGTCTTGCTCCAATCCAAATAATTCGAGCCAGTTAGCTTATGTCCGTGATTTTAGACATCACAGGCACCATATCCGACACAACACCAGATTTCTTCTTAGTCATAATAGAGATACAAGGCAGCAAGCACAAACCAAAGGCAATAAACACAGATTCAAAAATAAGAACCTCAACAAGGCACCAAGCACAGAAACTGTACTGACAATGTCAATACTGGAAGGCACAAACCTTGATGAACACAAATTAGCAAAGCACGTGTCAGATCGACACAAAGCGGACCACGAATCGATGGCGAAAAGCAGAGGAGATGATCAAGAAGAACGGTGGCCAAAACGCGTGGGCTGCGTTCGCACAGGATGCTGGACACGCAGAAGAAGGCGAGTTGGAAGGTGACGAAATTTGTTGGGCTTTGCTTGCGCAGGTTCGGACCCTAAAAGACACAACCCTAATTTGTGTTTATGCAAGAGACCCAAAACAAAACCCTAATTTTGCAATCCTAAGTCTCTGATACCATGTAACTTGAGATGGAAAAGAATTGTATTTCCTGTTCTTTGAGAAATAATGTGTACATATATATATATACAAAACTAGGAAACTATCTTAGGAAACTAGGAAACTATCTTAGGAAACTATACAAATTAGGATCCCTATAATTAAGCTAATAAACCAGCTATCAATTATATTCTGTAACACTCATCAAGTAGTGTAATTGTTGAGTTCTAAAGCAACGTGTTCAATAAAGTTCATTATATGATCATGCTAATGTAATAGTCAATTGGTCAAAATATCTGTCGTGCTGATGATAAAACATACCTGAGGAATGCAGACTTGAGGCTTTTCATGTATTGAAAATATTATTGGAGAAGAATCTATTTCTTCATATGGCTCTCAGAGTTCATTTTGGAGGATTCATGCTTGTTTATGATACTAAAGCCATTGCAAAACAAAGAATAGCCCTGATCATCAGGACTTCACTTTCTCTGATCTTTGCCAGATTATGTTGCATATATCTGTGATGAACCTGGTAACCATTGCCAGTATGAGAGTATCATCTATTACAAACTATAGCAGCAACTTCAGGAGAATCAGGAGATGTCAAAATGAGCCGGGATAAAAGGACATGCCAGCCTTGCTCACCATATAAAAGTAAAAATCAAAAGCAGTTGCAGAGAATTGTGAAAGAAATATTGTAAAAGCAAATAGGCCCAAATCCCAATACAACCCCAGCACAGACCGTGCTGTATGCCCGCACCAGGCACGTGCAGCTGGATACTGTAAGGCAGCGTTTACTGTTTATAATGTAGATATGCGCGACATTAATTGTCTCATGGGACCTTAAGTATCTGAAACTTAAAGGAAACAAGAAAAGAGACGAAAAAACTTCAGTTTAAATCTCAAATGTTTTTGAATCACTACAAAAACCCGCACTCTCAGTTAGATCACAAGCCAGAGACTATTGTTAGACTGATTTATTCACAAACCAGGAGAAAAAGGTACAAGTATATAACAAATTTGAACTGTCAAGAAGTGTGGATATACCAAAACAAAGTAGCCTTTCAAGCCAGAAGCATAAAAAAAAAATAACGAAATAAAAACTGCTGCAGCAAATTTGGGTAAAATTGCATGCACAACTTCCTATGCCAAACCTAACCTCATTATATAATTACTGTGTAATTGGCTATTGAGCTGCAACAACTTTCTGGAAAAACTGTCTTGCAAATGGCTGCCACTCTAATTTGCAAGTTTCTTGCAATAATCTTCATTAGCCAGTCTCCAAATCATCTGGCACAGCCTAAGACATTGCCATTAATTATTAAGCAATGTAAGTCAAAAATAATAAACTCAAAGGTTATTAACAGCATCTGGAAATTGCATACTTGTTCTTAAGACTGATAGTGTAGAAGAGCATACCTGCTTTTGATGGAACTTCCAGATATTGAGCTTGGATTTGTCAATCTTAATTGTACGTATGTTTATCACCCCAAGATTCTCCAGGAAATATGAACCCTATAAACCAAATTTGCACAAGTTAACAAGTAAAAGAACTTCGGTACTTCTAACATTTCATTCCGGAATATCAGGAAGTTTTAGAAACAAATGAATGTTGAAGAGGAAAATACGTATTTTAAATAATTATAGAGTTTCTGGAGGATTTTTTAGAAAGAATTTGATGGAAAAGCGCATTTTAACAATTATCACTTAGTTCCTTGAAAAGCTTTTTTCATCTCAACATAAAAAGCACATTGCATACTAATATCTGCGGATGAGCTCATTATTTTCTAGATTTGCAAAAACTACACAACATGTGCAGGATGCTAATAGTTAAGAAGATTAAATCTTATTATCCTCAGAAACAATACTAACCTCCAATTATAAAGCTTCTCCTGCTTGGTGAATATCACTTCGATAGGTCGATAATGGGAATATTTTGCCTACTTGATCCATTTCACGAGGCCTTCCCAAAACAAGTATTCGTAGCCTAAATACATAAAGGTACATTAATCATGCTTTCACAGTTTTTCTGCTCAGGAAAGAAATAAGCAAAAAGGAATAAACCTTCATTAAAAGAAAACCAACAAGCAGCCAAACAGTAAGATATTACTGAACTAACAATGACACCATTATTACTCATTCATCAAACTCGGCAGAATTCTATAATGATAAACAGAAATTGGAATAAAATCAAAAACAAGTATTAAGAAGAGAGTTTACTCACTTGAGCACGAAATCTATAGCTATAGAACTCAAAAAATCATCTTTCAGGAATCTCTCTTATGCCAGAACAAAAAATTAGTGAAAACTTAAATATAAAATCTAGGAAAAAATGTATAAATAGAATACAGAAACACAGTGATGGTGATGAGCTTTTAAATCAAGGTGTTTAATCACGTGGCAAAACTCTCCTCTAAATTTCTTTCTCCATCAAAACAAAAAAGAAAATCAAATGACAGAACACATTTACTTTGTAGTCTGCAAACCAAATATTAACTCATTTAGAACTTTTACCCAAACCTAGGCCATTATAAATACCTAAAGGATATTTTGGACCGATTTCAGCAACTGTCACAATCTCTTCCGCTCAAAATTTGACAAGATATGTCCCTACATGGCAGGTGATAGGCACTGGAATGACAAAATTTGCTAGGTTAATTACAAGTTAAAAATAATCTGATCAAACGATGCAAACTAGTTGAAAATGAGATTCAAGGCAAGAAAAACTCATCACCACTAGAAAACGTCCCTTTTCCTTTCCTCCAAATATAAATTACTTTTGACGCATTAAAAGTTCACAATATTGTTTTGCATATTCTGTTCATTAGATTTCGAATCCGTTTTCAGCAGTAGTGCAAAAATCTAAGATTTATAATCTCAAATCCAAAAATGAATCTCAACTTAAGTAATAATAAAATTTAACAACCCACACCTTGACATTTGTTACACAAAAATTTAGCCACATTCAAATCACGAATTCGGTATAACAACAACTCTTAACATTACGATTTCTTAAAAAATATCTAAGATAATAATTAGTTACAAGCCAATGTCATAAAACTCAGCCTAACAACATTCCTCAATAGTTAAAATCTAGTGTGATTTATGCGATGACGCGTATATAATGATAGCTGCCAAAACTACAACAAAGATAGGTGTGAAGCAATGCCCTATGCTATCCTAATAGAAAATTCAGGCGTTGAATCAGCTTTGCAGTCAAGAGTTCAGTCGTGTACAATAAATTTCAAGAAATTCGCAGTGCAAAATGCACTAAAATGGAAAATACCTTCCAAAGATTATGATCCCAGTATGGTCAACACGCTTCCATTTCATTTCGATTTTTAAATCCAAGCATGGGTCTGCCTGGTGGCTCCTTGAATGATGAATTTCCAACTCATCGTTCCAGAAACTCTACGGAAGACACATCCAGGAATCCATACACTCTCATTACTGATCGACATAACTATTTCTCGCAAGTCGTCAACAGGTGTCTTATTCATGTTCTGTTTAAACTTATCTGTTGATCACCTTGAAAGGCGCGTTGAATCCACCATCAATCAACTCAAGAGAATTAAACCTCGTGCTATGGTTAATTCTATTTCTATGTATATAGTCATAGGTTATGTACATGAGGAAGTCTACGAAGAGACTTTTTCCCGTTATTTGTTGAGTATATTCAGCATCCACTTGTAAATCATTATACGCCCTGTCCAGTATCTTGTATGTCACATCATCAAAGTTAAAGGAGATCTCACTCAACTTCTGCCCCCACATCATAGCCCTCTGCGGTAACCCTTGCTTGCATAGATGAGACAGCAGTAAGTTGGTTGTAACTGTATTAGGAACAAATCCCATCTTAAGCAATTTAGCTGTCAAAATCATCGCACGGTCAAGTATGTCATTACAAACACCATTCATCAGAGTGTTGTATGTAACTGTATCTGGAACCATGCCAGCGGAAATAAGATCATCAAACATCATAACAGCTAGATTCATTCTTTGACTACTGCAGAGACCATGAAGTCGTATGTTATAGGTTGTAATATCCGGGTCCCACCCACTAGCATGCATTCTGTTCACAAAATTGTCTGCATTTATCAGGTCAAATGCCTTGCAGTATCCACTAATCAAAGTGTTGTAAGTCACAATATCTGCAGTTAACCCATGTTTATGCATTTCCATGTAAGTATCGATAGCCGACTTCAATCTTCCCTGTTTACAGAACCCATTGATGATAATGTTAATGGTGAAGACATCTGGGAGCAGACCCCTCTGCCTCATCTCCCTCTCCAATTTCAACGCTTCATTTATTTTTCCAGAGTTACAAAACCCAGAAATTAAAGAATTATAAGCAAAGTTGTTAGGGACAAGTCCTTTCCTTGTCATTTGCAAAAATACATCATATGCCTCTTCAACAAAACCAACTTTACAAAGTCCATCAATGAAGGCAGAAAAAGCAACAGCATCAGGAGCCATTCCAATTGTTTCCATCTCTTCCCACACAACCTGAGCTCCCATCATGTCCCCTTTCTTAAAATATCCATCTAGAACCACAGTGAAAGCCACTTTATTGATAGGGTAACCCTTCTCGATCATCTTAATTAGAAGATCCTTAGCTTCTTGGAGCCTCCCAGTTCTAGACAAACCTATGAGCAGTGAAGTACACGTGGAAGCTGAAGGGGTTAGGCCAAATTTCATCATTATGTTATAAACTTCAAAAACTGTGTCTTCTAAACCTGCTTTGCTGTAAGCAGTAATAATGGAGTTAAATGCAATTACACTAAAAGGTATCCCTTTCTCAAGCACATTTTCTAATAATTCCAAGGCTTCCTCTAATCTTCCAGACCAACATAACCCCGAAATAGATATATCTGACAACAAACAATCTGGAATCAATTCATTAAATGATAAATCCCTTAAAATTTTATCACCATCCTCTTCCCTTCCGTACTTATAATGCCCCGCAACTAAAATGTTAATAGTTACACTATCAGGTGCCACGCCTTTGCTCCTCATTTCTTCATAAAGCATATTTGCCTGATCGACTTCTCTCGCCTTAACATAGCCATCCATCAAAGCATTGTACAAGACAGTGTTTGGCAACACGCCCATCTGTTGCATTCCATCGAAGATATTTCTTGCTTCCACAATGTTACCCTCCTTGCAGAAGGCACTGATGACCGTCCCAAATGTAACAGTGCTTGGATTGCAACCACTTTCAACCATTAAACGCACCCAATTCAACGCATCTGAAGTCCACCCCCTAACACAATATGCATTGATCAAAATGTTATACGTGTATACATCTGGTTCACATCTAAACTTCTTCATTACATGCAACAAACTTTCTCCAATCCTAACACATCCTCTTCTACAGAAGCCAAGGATAATGGCATTATAAATAAAACTTGAAGGACAGGGTCCTTTATGAACCATATCCCTGAACAACTTCCAGACACTACCATAATCACCAATCCTAAGCAACAGCTTTATAAGAATGCTAATGGCTGATAAACTTGGCCTACCTCCAAACTCCCTCATCCTCCCCAAAACATCTAATGCTCGTGATCCCATCTCTGCATTTGTGAAGGCACGCATTAACGAATCAAGAACCGAAAAATCTGACTCAAACTTAGAATGTTCTCTCCACATAAACTCCACCACCTCATTACTCCTATCCTCCCCTATTCCCCTAATCACCCATGTAAGCACATCTTGTGCTAGAAACCTCAAGTCCTCAGCCGCTAATAAATGCGCAGCAATGCAACTTTGCAAAATCACATTTTCCGAATTATCTTGAAATACAAATTTGAAAAATGCAAACGCCACCTGCCGTTTTTCAAGCATTTTCATGATTTCTACAAGTAAATATGGGCAGAAATTATTGGCCAGTTTCTGTAAGAGATAACCTTTTTCTTGTTTGATCATTTTTGCTATACCAAAAGCAATTTTACGCCTCTCGTTCGAATTAATCACAGCGCTTGAAGCGTTAGAAAAATTCTTAAACGGCGAAAATTGTTCAAGAAAATCAAATTTGGAATCGGAAGAAAATGAACTCGAGCTATTGCAGTAAGAAGATTGAATAAACTCGGAAGCTTCTATGGTCTGTTGGGGAACAGAGAGAGAATGCAGGAGTAGGTTTTGTGAAGTTGAGAGAGAAAGGGAGAGTGAGAAAGAGCGACAGACCTTGAGAGTGATGTGCAGCTGGCGCACAGTAGCAGACATCCGGAGAGTCCGCCGGAGTTATTGTCGGGAATGGAGCTTCCGGCGAACGGCGTCTGAGGAGGGTTTTAGCTTGGGCCTACCGGGCATTCTGGTCAACAGAATAGAAAGGAGAGTTAACGTTGGAAATGTGGTTACTGGTCCATTATGAATGAGCATTTGAATTTTGGGCATGTCTAAGCCCATTAAATGAAACACTTCAAAACATATTACCCATTTTATGCAACTAGAGATTTGTATCATTTGCAACAAAAATTACAAGAGAAAAAGTAATTTTAATTTATGGATAATAAAAACACGACTGAAGAAGAAAAAGAAGTTAACGTAATTTTATACGTAAATGGGGTTGTGGAACAAGATGACTAATTTTTTTCTTTTTACATTTATTTTTTGCTTATTTGAATTTATCGATAAAAGAGTCGTAGAGCCTACTTTCAAAATTACGATAAGAACAAAATTTGAGCAAATTATAATTGTGACTTCATTACAACTTAGGACGATTATTAAAATTCAAATATTATAAGTTTCAAATAAATGTATGAAATATAAAAATTACAATACTAAGCTTTTCAATTAAATGAATGGAAACTTCACAATTTGTCAAGTAGAATCAAACCCGGAGCTTTGCAACCATATTATTAATCAAAACTCAAAAGCAACAAAGATCCAAATTGTTCGTTTGTGAAACTTGTATAGCTCGGACCTAATAGAGAAAGTAAAAAGTTTGTATCATTGCAGGAAGATCAAGGTTTTGCAGATCTAGTGGTTAGTCGCCCTAAATATTTGATTCTACGGTCAATGTTGCTAAATTCAAATCGCAATTAAACCATGTTCATGAAGGTAATATATAAAGATAAATCAGATAAACTAGTATGCGCTATTAAAATCCATTGGAGAAAGACTTGCTTATTTATTGATATGTGAGATGGTCGTATTATTTGAGATAACTATTTAGAAGAATGGGATTGGACCTTGCTTCAATCCCTTCTTTAATAAATCTTAAAACTAGTTGACTCAGATGTAATAGTCGAAATGAAACAAATCTACTTTTATTACATTAAGTAAAAGACTTGTAACATAACACTTACAACAAATAGCATGACACAAAGTTTCGTGAAAGTTTTCGAGTCTTGCAACTCTATAGAAACAAACGGTAAGCCCTTTGTAGGCTTGTTTTCCTTTTTTTTTTAAGAAAAAGCTTACAACCCTTTCCAATGAAGTGGGGTACATTTGGGATCTAACTATTTATACTGATTGACGTAGGAAAGAAGGTATGAACCCTTCCTTCACGCTTGTCCGATTCTGTTCTCGCTTGCTTTTTTCCACTTTCCTCGGCATTATTGTCTTGCTGCTTTTTGCCACTTTCCCCACATTATTGTTTTGCTTCGCTTTCGCTTGTATGATTTATGACACTTTTATATCTATGATAATTATGTTTATGCCCCAATTTTGTTGTATAAATTTACAGAAAGTCCCAACAAAACACCTCTTATATATACACTGAATGATTAATGAGTAGAAAATTATTTTTTTTAACACAAACCATCAAAATTCATCAATAATTAGTCATTTTTTGGCTATATGAATCCTTTCATTACTACATCGAAAGAAAGGTTCAAACTAACTTTAATTCTTACAATCACTTCAGAAAACTAAAAGATTTATTTTATCACTTTTTCTGCAAATTTAACACCGAACTCATTGAATTTTACTTTTTCAGTTTGGTAGTTTTTTTTGGAATTTTTAATTCCAAATAAAACAATAATATTATTTTTATTAAAAAATTTAAATAAAAAAAATATTACATTATTAATC
The DNA here is from genome assembly GCA_023638005.1 of Forsythia suspensa. Taxonomy (NCBI): domain Eukaryota; kingdom Viridiplantae; phylum Streptophyta; class Magnoliopsida; order Lamiales; family Oleaceae; genus Forsythia; species Forsythia suspensa. Next base: position 11,568,796 of record CM042665.1, read on the forward strand.
AGTCACCCTGTAGAATTCCCTGACCAGCAATTCAATCACAGCATAATATAATATGATTCCAACAAGAAAATAATAATTACCAAAAACTTATGATTTATGCCTTCATTTTTCACTGATTATCATTCAGATAAAACATCATCACAAACATCTTATATATGATAATATCCAAATTAAGGCTACTGATTTATATAAACATCAAAAGGCCCATCATTAATTAAAAAAAGAAAAAGAAAAAAAAGGATCAAAATTGTGTGATTTAAGATGGAGTCTCTCTTTCTTGTGATGCCTGCCTCCATTTGTTTACAGATCAAAATCCAGCAGTTGGGCTTGGAAATTAAGAAATTACTGATAATTTCTTGTTAATATTTTGGTATTTAAGCCACTGCAACTGTGCCTGTTCGTACAGCTTTCTTGGTATCAGATTCTTTAGTTGTAGAGTGATTGCTTCTCTTTGAAGAAATATTCCATCTCTTTTCATTAGCCTCATCTATTTCTATCTGTTCTTGCCTGCATTCTTGGCTACAAAATGGTGTATTCCCTCTGCAATACAGTATTTCAACCCATATCAGAATCAAAATATACTTTTGATCATAAGTTCAAAAATAAAGACGAGAGAAGGAAAAAAAAAAAAGTTAAAATCTTGTTCGTGGGTCGGTACAAAACTGTTCAGTATTGTGTACCGAACATGAATTTTAAGCATAAAATGATAGATCTTGGCTAACCTGTACATGAAGATGTCACTGTTGTGGCCAAGTGGCCTGCGGCAAAGATAGCAAGAATCAAGAAAATGGGGTTGATGGTGGTCATCTTCACATCCAGCATAGTATACAGCAGATGCTGACCTCATTTTTGTTTTAGACTGGTGGTGGCTGACGGTGGCTGGTAGGTGATTCCGGTGAAGAAAAGGGAGGAGAAGTGAGGATTGTGGGAGGAAGCAAGAGGAGCTGGAATGGTGGTTTTATATAGTGATTAAAGAGAGGTCAGGGAGAGAGAAAAGGAGGAGAGAGAGAGTTAGGCTTAGGTGGTGAATGACCACCACCACCATTCACCAAAGACCTGTGATATTAACTAATTAACTTTTTCATTAAATTGAAATGACAAGTTTTATTAGTCGAATTATAAGTATATTAAGCACCCTTATAATTTTTTACTTATAAGCAAAATCAATATTACTAATTAAATAATATTTCAATTTTTATCAACTTTTCAATCACAAATTTTACCAACTTTTATTAAAATCTCTTCAAAATTTCATTTTTATTTACACCAAACACGTAATAAGGCCATCTCCAATGAGACGCTATTTTAGCGTGAAATGCCAAAATAGCGTTTCATTTCTGGCTTGTTCAGTGTAGATTCTTTTTCAAAAAATGGATTTTTTGCTCATATTTTTTTATTTTTCAATTTTTTTAATGTGTAAAAATTTTGAAAAGTCAAAAAATCTCCATTCTAGAGTGGTGAAGTGTTGTGCATTTTTTGCATTTTTGTTTTTTTTTTTTTTTACTTTTGTCCTTTTTTTATACTACAAAAATTTGTTTTTCTTTTTATATCTTTTTTATATTTTTTTATTATTTTACGATTTAATTTTATTTATGTTTTTTTTATTTAATTATTATATTTATTAATCTAATAAATTGTAATCGAATAATAAATAATAACTAATTAATACATTAAAATAAAATTACTAATGTAATAAAGAAAATATATACTATTTATTTTGTGTAATATTTGAAGATCTTGTTTGGAGATGACTAAAAAAAGATGGTATGAAAATTGTACTATTATAATGTAAAAGTTGCACTATTTTAAAGATTGTAGTTGAAGATGCTCTAAATATAGAATTGGTGCTTAATTTTTCGCCTCTCTTTAGAATTTGGCTAAAACATCCTTTATGTTTGGGTGTGTTGGGAGCTTATAAGCATATTTAACTGACTTATTTTTAAAAATAAGCTTACCCAAACATTTATATATTTTAATTTAACCAGTGATGAAAAATGAGAAAATGATTTGAGAGTATTAGGTCTTCGTTTGATTTTGTTTAAAATTATTTTTTAATAGATTTCGATAAAAATTAATAAAATATGTGATTAAAATTAATTATTAATTTGATTTTAATTTTTAATAAAATTTAAAGCAAAATCAAACATGGTATAGAAGATGAAAACCATTGGCTGTTTTCCAAATGAAAAGGGGGCAGAAGTACATTGTATCTGTTAGGCAGAAAAGGTGTTTTCTAGATAAAAAGTACTACTACTTATTAGCAATTAATGAATTCATGTACTGTTGCTTTGCTTCCACTTTGGCATTTTTAGATTTCAACAATGCAATCTAGGATTCTAATTAAAGTACTAATCTGCCGGGATAAGTACATAAATATATGGGTTGATTACCTACTTATTTATAATGTCCACTTATAATGTTTATATTGATGTGACATTATATAATTAATAAAAATAATAAGTGTGAGACCATGAACTACCAATCACGTGATGTCACTTTAATATAGACATTATAATTTATAAGTAAATATTATAAGTAAGTAATATATCAACTCCCTACTGAACAATACTAATATACTACACATAAATATTTACCATATTTAGCGTATGTTTGATAGTATTGAAATTATTTTTTAAATATTTATATTATAAATTGTGGATAAATGTGTAGATGAAAAATAGATTATAAATTGTACATAAAAAATATGATTGAACAATTTGATCAGTTGAAATTATAATTTAAACATTCACAAACAAAAGCTTAATATGCTATTAAAGTAAAGTATTAGATTGTAGATTGTAATACAATACTGTATAGTAGCATAGCTTATAATCCAATGCAAGGAAAAATAAAAAATAATATTTTGAAAATTAGCCTAGACAACTCTAAAGAGGTAAAAGGTCAAATATCAAATTGTCGAATTAGTGGTTAAATAAAATAGAATTTTGAGTGAATTGATTGGTTCTCAATGTAAAATTACTGGTTATTGAATTTTTTAAAACCGTTTTGACATTTTTTTTCTTTTTTTTACATGTTACACAACTGATATTTTAAGCGAATTATTGATTGTTTTTTAATTAAATTGACTCATTATTGAAAATAATAATGACACAATACCTCTCCTCTTCGAATGGAGTGAAGAATCCCAGTCCGATTAAATAATCGAGGCTAAAACAAAGATCATGATCTCTTCCACGAATTTCTCAAATTTGTCATTAATCTTTTTATTTTATTTTATTTTTATATTTTAAAATTTATATCTCATGTTAAAAAAAAAATGTTCAAACGAATTAATTAATTGAACATAATGATAAATAGAAATACTTCAATTCCCGCTTTACAATATTTCCACTTTCCAAAAACACTCAACAGACGGTAAGATAGAGACAATAAAGACCACCCCGACTCGGCTCGATCTGTCCTACTCCGACTTGGTTCGACCTGTCCAGTCCGTTGCATTCATAATTAAAAAAACACAAACACAATCAAGACCAAAAACCAGTCTCCATCTTCCATGACCGAAATTTCAAGCTTTCTCTAGAAATCTCCCCCACCCCAACTTGTATCTTGTCCCATCATACGACATTGGAGTTGGAGCTACATAGGACCAGGCCCCACAGCAAAATATAATAGAACCAACAAAACCATGTAGTAGTAGGGCCCGCCTGATGTATGCGGGCTCAGTATCCAAGACAATGTCTACCTTGCCCGAAACCCAAGTTTTCTCTTTTTAAATTATATAAATAAACTGCCCGTTACACGAGGGGGCCTGGTGATTGCACCAGCGAAGCACCCAATAATAGCCCCCCTAATCAACATGGCTTTACTCGCTTACGTTGTGTGAGGTGTCACATTTTAAGAGGGTCAATGAGATCGGACGGAGTGGATCTAATGGCGCACGATAGCACTGCCAGAGTCTCAATTATTGTGACCATTTTTTAATGTAAATTTATTCTTGGATTTGGGCATCGTTTGTCCAAACCTTTCCTTTGGTCATCAAAAGTTTGTAACTTTTTTATATGCTCTACATCTCCAATTAAATAGTTTTTTAAACTTATTTTGGCAAAAAAAAAAAAAAAAAAAAAACACACAAATTTTTAAGCCATATTTATATGTAAATATGTTTAAAGTTTCCATTCAATCAAGTTTGAAGAATAATGGTATTTGTAGAAATTATAAATACATCGTAGATATGTCTCAAAATTTGAATAAAATAAATAATAATAATTTTGCACTAAAGACAACGAGAGAGTTGAATTCATCTTTACAAATTCTAAGTTCAAAAAATTGAATCGAGAATTAAATACTCAATATCGTTAGATCACTTATAATTTATTAATCGTAAATCAAACTACGGGCAAAAGACAACAACTTTGATTATTCTTAAACATAATCAATAAAGATCAACATTCGAACTAGGGTAATCTATAATTCTAGGGTGAAAATCTCGATAAGTGGATTCTCCATCGAAATGTTCATTTTCTCTGCCAAACACATCTTAATTACACGTAAAAAGAAATGTTTTGAAATGGTGTATTATGATGAATGGTGACCACAAAAGACTCAATTATTTAGATTTAGAATATGAAAAATGAAATAAATTTTTTAGTTTTTATTCTCCCATTTGTGTAATTTAAATCATTGATGTTTCTACTTTATTAAACATGTGTTAAACTAAAGTCTTCTAGTAAGCAAATAAAATAAAACTAAATCTTGTCTTTGTTAGAAGGGAAAATCTATTATATGTATTAAATATTTGAGTTGCAAACTTTTAGTACTTGGAAATGAGTCATAAGCATGTTATCATGTGCCCATTTGATAGCTTTATAAACTTTAATTAAGTAATGATTGTGTCATCACTTTAAAGTACCAAAAACTTGAGTGTGTAGCATGGAATAAATATAAGATTATCATCAAAAATTTATTTATATTTAAAAAATATCTATAAATTTAAATAGTAATTTTTTTAAAAACATTCTAGCAACTTATTTTTCTTTATGCTCTTCATTTTAATTCTTTCAAGAAATATTGACACAATTAATTTTTTAAAAATTTGTTTTGATTATTAAAAAGAGTGTTTTAAAAGCGTAAAATGTGATTACGTGTGTATGCTGAATTTGAAATTTTTCGAGCATTAAACGAGGTCTAGCGAAGGCGAGACGTGAACACATTTTCTTATTTTAAATATTATAAAAAATGGATAATTTTTAAAAAAAAAAAAAAAAAAAAAAGCGTATGACTAGGAGACATGGAAAAAAGAGAAAAGAGAAGAACAAGAAAAAGCGAGGAAAAAAAAAAAAGAGTATAGAAAAAGGTTAAGATAGTGACGAAAGTTGTGTTTCATTTTGTACAAGTGTAGACAAATATGACGGACTTTGTAAATTAAATTTTTCTTTTTTGTATTGACCGTTCTTATTTTGCCACATTTCTTAACAAATAGTGGTGATTTTTTTCGATAATTTTTAAAATTAATAAAAGTTGTGAATAAATAATTTTTATTTTATTTTTGACATGTAATGAAACCGTTAATAATTTAATAATGAGAGGGACGACGATATTTTTAAGTTGAAGTTTTTAGAATAAGAGAAAAATTGAATCTTATGGGGACTTTTGGCAAAAATAAATTATATGAATATTCAAATATTTTAAAAATAAAAAAAATAAAATTGATATTTTCAAAGGAAACGTCATGAAACTTTGAACACGCTCACTAAAAGTAAATAGAACTTTGATTAGACGGTGGAAAGTGGGTGGAAATTTAATATTTTATCTTTAAGTAAATTGGAACTCAAAAAAATTAAAAAAGTGTAAAAGACGACAAATTTGACAGATTCAAAACAGATTTGATCTCAGTGTTACGGAAGGAATTTTTATGAAAAGCAAAAAAAACTGGGTGGAAATTTCACATTGACTTTGTTGAATCAACGACGTCACTATATTTTAATAGAGTGGTGATATAGCACACACATTAAACATTAATTATAGTACATGCCATCCAAGTATGGTGTGTAGTGATGCCACGTAAACAATGAATACCATAGTTAATATCCACTATATTTGCTATATCACTACTCATAAGAAATTTGTCATGTCCAATTGTTCATTATTATTTTTTTTAAAGGTTTGTTTGATTTAAATTTTTTTAAAATTAATGATTAATTTTAATTATACATTTCATGAGATTCATAATTATTTATAACTTTTTAACCACACATTTTATTAACTTTTATCAACTTTAACAAAATATAAATAAATCTAATTTTAATCAAAATCAAACGCACCCTTAATTATTTTTATACCTATTTTTTGAATTAAAAAATAAATGAATTGAGGCTTGTAAAAAAGTACCTCCTTTAATATGTTTTTTCTATTTCAATTTATAATTCTCATTCTCCATAGCACGAAATAACACAATCAAAACTATACTTGACACGTAGGGTTGAACAAATCTGAATAAGATAATAGACAAATAAATCATTCGCTAGTTATGTCCCGTCCATCATATGAAATTGTCGTCACCGTACAAAAGCTGATCAGTTTTCTCAATAGATGTCTGCTAGCATTTACAGAGAAGCAGAAGGTACTATCCTGAGAGAGCAGAATTTAAAGCAACAAGCACATCAACTCCAATTTGGGCTTCAGCTTTCTCCAAATCAGTTGAAGCTGAGCTTAACTTTTGAGTGAACTCGGTGAACTGTTTCTGAACGGAGGCAGGGTCAACTTGCTCAATTGGCACTGCCTCAGTTGCCATTATATCCGCAACGGAATTTGAATGGATAAATGCAAAACCACTGCTAACGAAGTACTTTTTCACATCATTCCCATCATGGATGGACAGTACACCGGGTTTGAGCTCTGAGATTGACGCCATGTGTCCAGGGAGAATACCCATCTGCCCTGTTGTCGCTGGTACTATGACCATGTCAACCTTAAGTGACAAGATTGTAAACATGAGATGGGAAATAGAAGACGTTCCACACTATCAACAAGTTCGAAGAATATAAATGATAAAAAGAAGATAATGCTATTTATTACTACTGGTGATAATCATCGGTTTATATGTCAGTAGAGTCCACTACAATTAATTAGTATTCCATAAATGTATTGTTTCTTTACACCAATCAATTGCATTTGACTCCACTGACATAGACGGGTGATTATCACCGTGTAGTGTTATATAGCATCACTTTAAAAAGAAGCCAAAACAAGAGTTGTCAAAGCAGATATTCTTGTTTCAAGTGCACCCTCACACAAAAAAATAAAGAAAGAAATGAACAAACATGATGTCTTCTTCGAAGAAACAGGAACTTTAAAACTTTCACTATATCCACTGAGTATTATAGTTGTTTGATGGCTAATTCAAAAGAGAGGTAACATGATTTTCAAGGTCCCCTCCCACTTCCTTTGAAACTGTGTATCAAGTTTACATAATCATAGCCTTGAAGCACAGGTATATTTGTTACTCATTAGTTTTGGAAAGAAATCATTGCACCGTTTTGTGTGTGGTAAGAACCCCAGTAAGAATCATAATCCCAAGTGAGGAGGAAGATGCAAATTCCCACTTTCTACACACACTACATGCTATTACTTCACAAAAACACATGAGTAAACCTCAAACTACTTGTGTATTATGACCCAAAACAAATGAACTTGATATTTTGGGAAATCACGTGTATCAAGTACATGTTTGTTTAAGCAAACTTAATCTAATAATCTCACTATGCGCTTGGAATTACCAGGAAAGCACAAAATTATAATGTATAGGCTGAAAGAGATGAGTGGGATAGCAAGATAACCCTTTCCTCTCAGACATCCATAGACACGTACTATACGTACTTATGCAGTTGAAGCAGGTGAGCAAACGAAACATATAAGTACAAGGTAATGTAGTGCTGGAATGTTTATTGTCATCTCATCATAAAGAAAACCATGAAAACGAAAGGCTACAAGCCAAATTATGGATCAACTTAAATTTCACTTTGAAGATTATGATAAAATAAGAAATCAATAATAGCAAGAAAAAATTACAAGATTAAAGAACCAAGAACAAATCCAAAGAAAGCATTCTTATCTTATCAAAAAGACTTCAGCTCTTCAGCATTTGGATTGCCAGTTTTATTTGCTAAATAAGAGGCTGTGTTCACTTTGTTTTAGATGTCGACGGACAAATTTTCAGCTCTTTTTTAACTATGTATGATGACAACATGGGTTTGATTGCAATAGTTCCGCTTTATTTCTTCTATTTTTCCTTGACAGCATTTTAGAATCCCTGGACGCAAAGCCTCAATTCCAAAGTAGATCAAAATGTTACCCATCTTCACCAATATAAGCAAAAATATATAATCGCTTCCACTTTCTATTCAACCCTTTCACCTGGACCTTTAATTACTTGAATCAACCATACTTAACTGTTAACTCTACAGGTTAACTAACATCTACAACCAGCCCCTGCAGCATTTTTCATATCTTAATGCATCAACTTCTTATCTCTCCACCAGAACATAGTTAGCCTAATAGATTCCAGTTATTTTATTCTAAAATTTAGCATCATTATCACCAATAATCTGATTCTTAGTCTCAGTTTTCACACTGCAAATTTGTATTTGTGATAATCCAAAGTCTTGTTTACAAGGAGAAACCATGCCATTATAAACTGTGGGAAGACGTTAAGATGAAAGGAAATCACATGCCCATTATATATCGTGGAACACATCTCAAGCCCATTCTTGGATGTTTTAACCACAGACTTAAAAGAGCTACAAATCCTTCTTATAACTCCTCTACTTTTCTTGAGACTAGAAATCAAACAAAATCACTATGCATCCAAAAAAATAACCAACCAGCTCATGACATGATTCCCTCTATTATTTTATTACTCAAACCAATTTCTTGGTCCAGTTGCATAACAGAATAATATACAGCCCAGACAGAATATTGAACAGAAAGGAAATAGGAGTCATATTAAAACAAACCCATCTTGCATACACTATAATGGCATGTTTGGCAAGGTGAGTTGGGTAGTACTAGACAATATTTAGGAAGAAAAAGAAATTAAAATCTTGTCAACTGTTTTGTCTACTCCTATCTAGTAATATGTATCAAACAAACCCTTAAGGAGTGTTTGGGATACCATATTGGAGTATTGGACCATATAGGGGATAACTTTCATCCTATACAACATTTGTGGCTAATAATACACAAATTATATTTATTGGGACAAAATTTCTCACCTCTCTCACTACATCTAGCGAAAATCTCTCATCACCAAAATAATTCAAGGCTGACGGTATTGTCTATATAATACAATGCTTGTAACTTCAGATTTCCTTAGTATTTTTTTTTTTTTATTTTTTCAAATCTTTGGAGTAGATTTATGATAATGCTCTACTTTGTGTTTGATTGATTTATTAGTTAGATCTAGATCTTGCATGATTTGGATTCTCTCTCTATTTTTTTCTTTTTATTTTTTTTGCCTATTTCTGTGATTCATTATTTTTCTGGCAAAAAATTTATCAAGTACTACATAAGAAAGCTATTTTTTTTTGTTGCATTTTCCATTTATTACAGCAACAAGTCATAGGCTATTTCACAACTACTTCTATTCAAATACAAGGCCTCAATATTAGTTTTAAACATAATTACTACTCATGAGAAAGGAAAGCCCATAAGCATCTATGCTTCAAATCTTGAGATTCTATATAGTCAGGAGTAGGGAAATCTCTTCATGTTTATGTTACATCAGTTGGAATAACTGAATGTGCATGTTTGGTGATACTGAAATTATATGAAATGTGTGGATTATAAGTAGGTTGTAGTTGTGGGTCTTACGAAACGTATATGATAAAAAGTATATTTGACTAATTTTTTGACCAGCTTAAGCATGAACAAACAAGTAAGCTCTAGTGGTGATTTGCCACATTATATTTTATGTCATATTTTTTTTCATGTGCTTGATGACCTCTTAATGAGTTTCATGTTTTGTTTATTTGCTACATGAAAAATACATAACAAATGAAATAATATAAATTACACTCACATTCTCCATTCAACTTTGTAACAATATCTATACTCATTCAATTTTATTCGCAGATATAATCCTCATCCTTTCATTAATTCGTATAGATGGTCCTCAAATGGTCTTTTGGACAATTTTGCCCCTAGTTTAAATAAATTAAAATAACAAAAAAACATAATAAAAAATTACAATTAGGATCCCTAACTTTTTCAAAAGTGCAAAATGGTTTTTTACATTCTATTATTTAAGACAATTAAGAAAAGAATCAAAAAAAAAAAAAAAAAAAAAAAAGAAAGAAAACAGCACCCCACCCGTGACCAAAACCAGGGGGTTTCTCCCTCGATTTCAGATCCAAACTCGCTGGAGTTTGGGTCCGAAACCTCCCCCCAATTTCGCAACTCAAAACCAATACTGCACAGATTCTTGCAAAGATTTATCAATTTAAAAGTATACTTGTCAAACAAGATGTTTCTCAGCAAATGCTCTCACTTTTAAACGTATCTAGTCCAATAATTCAAAATCATCTCTTAGAAGCACTAAATAACATTGCTTCCCATTCAAGTGCGTCAAAAGTTAGGAAGAAGATGAAAGAAAACAGTGCAATTCAGCACCTCCTACCATCTCCCACCATTCTTTACAGAAAGCAATACTAATATCAAGATGGGCGCCTTAAAATTGGTTTACACACTCTCCAAAGATGTACCGGAACCATTCAGAGAACAGATGGGGGATACAAATCTAACTACTATAGTAGATATAGTTTCAACATCAACATGTGAGTGTGAAAAGGCTTATGCACTTGGCATACTTAGCAATTTGCCAGTGAATGACATGAAAATTACAGATTTACTCAAGAATGCAAACTTATTGTGTTAATTTCCTGGTAAGTTCGGACTCAAACTACAGCGATATGGTTGACTGAGAGCATAGCAGGTATACTAGTCGATGCAATAAAAAATTTTATTGCAGAACCAGATCTGGTTTCGAGAATCTCCCTCGGTTTGGTTCCAGCGAATTTAGGTGAAACCGGGGTGGAGTGTTTTGTTACGGGTGAGGGTGGAGTGGTGTGGAGTGGATTGGAGTGGAGTGGGGTGGTTCTTTTTTGTTTTTTTGTTAATTCTATTATTTAATTGTTTTAAATAATAGAATGAAAAGAGAATATTTTGCACTTTTGAAAAAATTAGGGACCCAATTGCAATTTTTTCATTATGTTTTTTTTTTCTGTTATTTTAATTTATTGAAACTACGAGCAAAATTGTCGAAAAGACCATTTGATAACCATTTGTGCAAATTGATGAAAGGATAGAGATGAAATCTGCCAATAAAATTGAATAGGTATGATATTGTTACAAATATGGACTATGAGTGTAAATTATCCAATGAAATATGGTACAATTACTTGGACATTGAGCCAAAACAATTGATTCTCTGAACAATCTTTGGCAATGTTAGGTGGTACAGATGTCATTTCTTGTGCACTTATGATTTCAATAATATGATTCCAACATAGAGCATATGTCACATATCTTATTATACTACTTGAAATTGCTGCAGAGCTATTTATGACACTGTCATTTTACAACAGCAGTATGGGGTATACTTTGGCTGTTGTTGCTGCACTTGTATTATATAACAGGTTACTGAACTATTATTGTACAATATTCTGGTGATTGTTCTTTGTGATCAACTACAATCCTTATATTTTCTATCTTAAATTTGTATGTTGTAATCCTAGAAAGAACACTGACGGAGTTGCATTTGTATTCCTAAAAGACTACACATCAATTGTCTGTTTTATAAAATCCTCCAAAAATGTTGAATGCAAATGTACTTTGAAGTATTCCTATTTTGTCTCGTAAGTTTTGCATACTGACATACTTGTTTAAAACTTATTCTATACTATCTCAGTGGAAGTTTTTTGAAACACATTTTGCAGCAAGCATCTTGGGACGCCTAATGTTGTTCTAATGTTACTCCTCTAGTTAATTTGTCACAATTTTTTCTGGAATTGTAAGGTGAAATTTATTAGCTATACTGTGTCTTAAGATTTTACTAGTCCCATTTGTCATGATTATTTAATTTATATAGAATAGTAAGGTCAAATTTATTTAGAGCAGACAAGAGCTGTGGATCTTCTATAGGCATGTTGAAGTTTGGGAACATAGTCACAAGGACGGTTCCTGCATTCAGGGTTGTTTCAACAATACCGATGCAAGCATGTTGATAATCTGCATACCAAGTATCAAGAAGGGCTATTCGTGCAACAGTTGGGAGCCCTCTCCTTCCATGAGCTGTGAGAGCAAAACGAACAGCTCCAAAATGGAGATGAGTATATCCTTTCGTAAGCCACACTTTGGGTAAATGTGAAGGTAGTTCAAGAGTAATAAACTGTTCCTTTTTGGTTGCAGGTAACAAGTGCTAGTCAAATTTTGAGGACCGCACATATTTTTTGATTTGGGTTTTGGAAGGTGAAATGAGAGTTCGACATATTTAGATAAAGAATTTTTGGTTTGGCATAAGCATGATATGGATTTAAGAGAGTAAGCTGGTAACATGAGTTTTATCAATTTCAAGGATATGGGTGATTTCATATAAATCATCGATTCTGGAGGCATTAGATTTTGGAAAGAAGAAAGAGACTGGGTGTCTTGAAGGATAGGAGATTCGAAAGACATGAGGAGAAGACCTTCTTCTAAATCTAATTAAAAGTTCAATAATATCAAACTAGATCCATAGAAATAAGAAACACGAATGGCTCTGATACCATCGATAACAATTACCTATAATTACGGTAAAGGCCACACAATCAAAGCGGCGACTTTTGTAATATACCACGCCATAATGATCTTTTGATAAGTGGAGGCATAGTTCGATATAGAACTACTTGAGGAGGCAATATAGAGTAGGAGTGGGCGTGGGTCGGTTCGGGTCGGGTTCCCAACGACCGACCAACCGGGAATTGTAAGACAAAGCCAAACCGAAATAAAAAGAAAATCGCGCAGGCCAACCGACTCCGTCTTTTGTGTTTCGGTTTGGTGGGCAAAAAATTTTTTTAATAAACCGAGTCACCGACTCGATCTAAAATCCGACCCAAACCGAGGCTAATCGGTTCAGAGAACTATAGAGCATACTATATGCACCACAAAAGCTTATTTCTATTTCACTATTCTGACATTATCTTACCTATCCTTAGATAAAGAAGAAGAAGAGAAAACTTAGAAACACATGATGAAGAAAGCACACTCAAAGTTTATTCGAAAAACAACTAATGATCATACAATAAAACAAGCCTTCTTATATAGAGAAAGACAAAAAAATGGGACCAACATAAAGTACAATAATTATACAGACTCGAGACATAAAGCATGACATAAAACAAAAGCAGAATGGATAGTACAATTATTATACAAACTCGGGACATAAAGCATGAACATAACAAACTCGTAAAAACTTTAAATAGAAGGAATCTACTTTCCAGAAAGCAAAGTAGTCGTGTCAATTTTTCACGCGGTGCCAAGATTGGCAGCTTGCGCAGGAGAGTCTGAGTCATCTGAATCGGATGGTAGTCCCTGTTGCTTCCACCACTGCATATTTTCTATTTTGCGCTGATTTTCCTAGATATGTTTCAAGATTTTTCTATGTTATCCGGATTGTTTAGATCAAGATCGGATGGATTTGAAACATTAGAAATATTAGGATACTTATGCATCATATACTGTGTAACTTCAAGTTGATGAAGAAGTGATGATTGGTTGGGTAGCTGGCTCTGGTTGTGAACTGGTAGCTGATTCTTGTGGAGAACTAATAAAAGGAGTGCTAGCAATGTTGTCATGAGCATTTTCTAAAGTCTTTCTCGGTGAGCTTGGTCTTCTGGGGTATTTTCACCATATCTGGATGTTTGTCCTAAATTCTGAGTTGGTCGTCCCAAATATAATTATGACCATAATACATCAAAATTGTCTGAATCAAGTTGAAGAAGATAATAATTATACTAGAGATAACTCTTCTTCATATGAATTTCAATATCTTCCTGGAGGCGCTTTGCATAGGGCATAGGAAAGCATTCCCATGAGGCATCATCATCAATGTTAGGCCATATTTCTGGGAGAATGGTCTGGTTTATTTCTCCTTTTTTTTTTTTGGAACGTTCGAAACTCTTTAGGATAGTTTTTCCAATCTTTGTAAAGGTTGTATGGTAAAATGGTAAAATAGTATAATAACGAATATGAGAAAAATGGGTATAATGTCTAAAATACCCGTTTGTAAAAAATGATGATAACATGAACATTTTTTATGAAAGTGCGAATGTCCTTGAATTTTTCCATATAAACATGAAACTTTTCCATCCAATGATTCACAGGGTGGAATCATTCAAAGAATTTTTTTACATTACAGTTCGGCTCAGGATAGAGCTCAAAGTAGGTCCTCCAAAGATCATAATCAAGTTCAGGGAGCCAAGTAGCCATTGCTTCTGCATTAAAGTAGAAAGCAATCTGGTAAAGCTCAAGGAGATACCACAAAAAATATAAGATCTCTTTAGAGAAAGCCCATTGTAGTCGGTTTGGGTTGAAGAAAAAGAAGTTTAAGAATGGGTATCAGGATGAAATCCTAGGCTTCCGAGAATATAAATTCCATGTTTTTGGATAACCAAGGATTGATATTTGAGCATGAGTTCCTTTGATCGAGCTTTGAGTGTTTTGTTCACTATGAGAGATTTTGTCACACCACAATCTACTGAGGATGCTATATTCCTACAGATAGAAACAAATCATCCTAGATGTACCTATGTTCCTAGGCAAATTCCCAAAAGTGAGCTTCTCAAGCTAATTCCTGATACTTGGCTTACATCATATGAACAACATCACCAGAATTCCAAAAATGCTCAACCCATCCAATCTACAACCCATCATTTCAAAAGGAAATCAACAAGCCAAGTTGAAATTATGTTCAAAAGAGAACCTGCGAGAAAAAGCCCCATTGTTTTCCCACTCGACATGCTTTCACTAAAGCTAAAGCCAACATTCCTATTTATGCTTTTGACTCTGATGGAAAACTCTATATGTCCAAACTGATGAAGGACATATGTACTGGGATATTTGTTATTGTTATAAATGTACAAAGAAATCAAACCCGACAAGAAGGACGATTCAAGCTAGTCACAAAAAACTTCAGATGGCATATGAACAAAATTCTCCTCATGTTGGTCTCCTTGACAAACCATCTTGGAAAGTTTGACTACTTGGTCACTTATACTCCTCCTCCTACTACTGATGATAGGATCATTCCAATAGGATGGACTGAAGATGATAATGATTTCGACGATCATTACCAATGGCATAAATAATGGGATTGGAACGATGACAACTATCCAGATCTATCTTCTATCAACATGTTTCATCCACCTCATCTAGACGACTTTTCTCCTCTAACGACTTTTGATAAAAACCAATCTACACACTCCTGGAAGGTCCGAAATCCAACTACCAGATCTCCTGATGGATCTATCAGCCAGCTGTCACTCTCAGAAAATATTTTAAATTGGTAATCTGAAAATGCTATACAACAGAACAAAATTCTCCAAAAGATTGACCAAAGCCAACAGAGGATTGAAAAAACCTTGCAGCAACAAACCCAGATCTTGCTTACACCCCTTGAAACATACACGCAAAGAATCGAAACAGTTTTAAATGAAATCATGGATCTCCTCTACAAAAGACTCCCATTTGATAACCAGGAAAAAGAACTCAAGAGCCTAAAAAACCAACTCAACTTTCTAGAAAATAGTACACTTATCCCTCCATCCTCTCTCGTCCATCCCTACCACCTATTCACAGAATCGTCTCAGATTATTGGTCCAATGTATTCCGACTCCTCCAGCTCTCTCAGAGTCCTTTTTCTCCTAAAGAATGGGAAAGAACTTTCAAAAAACCAAAGCCACCTAAGACTCAACAGAAGGAACAAACAAAGCCAAGAGATCCTCCTCCAAACCCAGAAAAACGCCCACAGCTCATAATCAAGAATCCAATCTCTGAGTTTCTTGAAAGAACCCAAAAGCAAACATCTTTCTCTCCACCTATTTTAACCATGACTGCAGATTTTGATACAGGCTCTAGTAAATCCTCTGATGAGTCATCCATAAGACAACCCCCTCTTTATATGGCTAATACCGCTCAAACAAGTCAGGAAGAGCCTATAGAGCAACAAAATGAAGAACCTGAACCTGCAGAAGAAACTATTCAGGAAGAACCTACAGTCATCTCTGAGGAAGAAGCAAGTCCACCTACTATCATTCCTCCTCCTATTATAAGTCCAAATTTTCCTTCTTCCAGTAGCTCTTCTTTTAAATTCAATCTTGATGATATTCCTCCCTCCAAGTGGAAGACTAGGTTCTAAAAAATGCAAGCATGGTGTTTTGTTGAACTCCAAAAGCCTCACATGACACATTACATGACACATGCCACTGTCATCAAGTCATGCTTAGCTCGTCTCACTGGTTTCTTAAAGGATTAGTTTGATTCTCTCGGACAATACCGACAATTACAATATCTCAATGCTCCCACAGTAAAATAGTTCATGAACGCTTTATATTGAGAATTCTGTAGAAGGCAAGATCATTTAAAAGACATTGCCCGAGAAGAGTTTTCTAAACTCAAATATTGTTCTTACAATCCAAAAGATCTTGACAAGCATTTTGAGAATGCTGTGAGACGTTTCTATCTTTTTGGAGGAATGGATGATCCCAACATCAAGCAAGCGTATCTTGAATCCATACCCCAGCCTCTTGGACAAGAGGCTCTGAGGGTTATTGAAATAAAAGGACAATCTCTGGGACCACATCTTTCGGCGAACTTCACAACATGGTACAAAGAACCCTCCAAAAACTTTGTAACCAGAGGGCTTTCCTCACAAACATACACACAAAAGAGGTAAAAAACTCTAAAAGGCATGTGAACGCCCCGAGTTGAAAATCAAGTGTCGCCATGATCATAAATCTTGCTCATGTCCAGGAAAGAAGAAGCGCCACATCAAAAAATTTAAATTTTGAAAAAGAGTTCCAAACCTTTCACTAACAAAAGAAGGTTCTTCATGCGCAAATTCTCTAGAAAAAAGAGAACGTTGTTTCATATATGGACAAAAAGGCCATTTTGCCAAGGACTGCCCAAAACAAAAGAAGGCTAAAGTGCTCAAACAGATATATGCTGCCACGAATATAGATGATGATGCAGACGTTGAGTCTATATTCTCATAACAAGATGAACAATCTTCCGACACAATTTTCATACTTGAAGAAGACAGTCACAGTGATTTTGATAACTCTCTTAGTGATCTTGAAGAATGCTATGGAATTCAAATCATTAGCCTGAGTCTTTCAGTACCTATGATTGAGGTCAAAATTTTTCCAAACAAATATGACAGGCCAATTATTGTTCTTTGGTCTATTCGATACATGAGAGCAAAGATGTTCTATCTTGAATCCAACTGTCCTCCCATCATCCATGTGGAACTCTCATAAGCGAGATCTTCCCCGATGACAAATAATGAGTATTTCTCCACGAGATCATTAGCAAACCGTGTCATCATCAATTTTTTTCCAAATTGCACAATTTCTCACAGGCTCGTTGGTTCATCCTTTCCGGGCAAAGACATTGTCATTGATTTTGATATCATCCAACAGCTTTGGACAAAAAGAGTAATACCAAAGTACAATGGTCTTCAACAAAAATCTCATTTTCTGCCCTACATCCAGCCTACCACCTACTTATCCATGTCACCTCTACACTCTCTCAAAGAACAACTGATTAAGGATTATTGTGCATAATCCCACACAGACTTTCTTACTAAATGCACAAATCTTTTATGGAAGAATCCTGAGTTCTTTGTATCTCTCCCCTTCAAGCTTAATGGAGATGTCAATCCAACAAAGACTAGCCATACAAGAATGAGCCCAGAACATCTCCAACTTGCAACTGCTGAACTTGCAAATCTACAGGCTGAAGGACTAATTGAACCTACCAACTCCCAGTAGGCATGCCAGGCGTTCTATGTTAATAAAATAGCTGAGCAAGTGCGAGGAAATATTAGACTTGTCATTGATTATAAGCCACTAAATCACTTTCTTGCAGATGACAAACTCCTTCTACCCAATAGGAAGGCGCTATTTGCCAATCTTTCTACTGGTAAAATCTTTTCTAAATTTGATTTAAAGGCAAGTTTTTGGCAAATTGGAATCCTCCCAAAAAAAGGCATAAAACAGGGTTTTGCATTCCTAATGCTCATTATCAATGGACCGTCATGCCATTTAGATTAAAAATAACTCCTTCCCTCTTCCAGAAGGCCATCACACGCATATACCATCCTATTATGAAATCAGCTTTGGTGTACATTGATGAAATCCTCCTTTTCTCTCCTGATGAATCTTTCCACTCACAATTGTTATCTGATTTCCATGGTCTTACTAAAAGTTACGGGGTTATGTTAGCTAAGAAGAAAATAGTTATTGAAGTCAATGAAATTGATT
Source organism: Forsythia suspensa (assembly GCA_023638005.1). Lineage (NCBI taxonomy): Eukaryota > Viridiplantae > Streptophyta > Magnoliopsida > Lamiales > Oleaceae > Forsythia > Forsythia suspensa. The sequence goes on from CM042665.1 coordinate 11,587,329, forward strand.
TTCTTGGCATGCACATCAAAAATGACTAATATTCCTTACAACCCCATGTTGGACAAGAATTGCTGAAATTCCCCGATTCAGGTCTCTCAAAAAAGGAAATCCAGCAGTTCTTTGGAATTGTCAACTATATGGCTGACTTCATTGACCATTTATCTACAATCATCAAACCTCTACAAAATATGTTAAAGAAGAATGCTCCATTTGGTCAGAAGAACAAACTAAAGCCATCCAACAGATCAAGCAAAAAGTTCATAGCCTTCCAGCATTATCCATTCCCACTGATGGAAAAAGAGTTTTGCAAACATATGCTAGTAATCTATATTGAGCAGCAGTTCTTCTTGAAGAAAAAGAAGAAAAGAGGAATATATGTGGTTATAAGAGTGGTTTATTCTCCGAGGTCGAGAAACATTATCATTCTACTTTCAAAGAAATTCTAGCAGTCAAAAGAAGAATTGAAAAATTCCAGTTTTATCTTATTGGACATCACTTTCTCATTGAAATGGACACATCAGCCTTCCCAAAAATGTTAAATTTCAAACGAAAACAAATTCTAAATTCTCAACTCTCAAATGGGCCGAATGGTTTTCAATTTTAACTTTGAAGTTAAGCACATAAAAGGCCATAACAATCTCCTCCTAGATTTACTATCTAGACCCAAGCCCAAATTCTCGATTACAAAGCCCATTCCTATTATTTGCAAGATGGGACCCTCGTCTTCAAAACCACCATCATCATCCACAAGACCTCCTGAAATTTATCCAAACATGGATAATTTTCCTCCAGAAATACACAATCTCTCTCGAGTGAACAAAACACTTAAAGCTCGATCAAAGGAACTCATGTTCAAATATCAATCATTGGTTATCCAAAAACATAGAATTCATATTCTCGGAGGCCTAAGATTTTATGCTGATTACCTATTCCTAAACCTCTTCTTCTTCAACCCAAACCGACTACAGTGGACTTTCTCTAAAGAGATCTTATATTTTTTTTAGTATCTCCTTGAGCTTCACCAGATTGCTTTCTGCTTTAATGCGTACAATAGCTACTGCTCCTCGAATTTGATTATGATCTTTAGAGGACCTACTCGAAACTCTATCCTGAGCTAAACTGAACTGCAATGCAAAGAAATTCTTTGAATGGTTTCACCCTGTGAATTATTGGATAGAAAAGTTCAATGTGTATATGAGAAAATTCAAGAACATTCGCACTTCCATAAAAAATGTTCATGTTATTATTATTTTTTACAGACGGGTATTTTGCAGAAATATGACATTATACCCATTTTTTTCATGTTCGTAATTATACTATTTTGCCGTACAATCTTCATAAAGATTGAAAAACTATCCTAAAGAGTTCGAATGTTCTAAAGAAAAATAGTAGAAATAAACCAGATCATTCCCCCATAAATATGGCCTAACATTGATGATGATGCCCCATGGAAATGCTTGCCTATGCCCTATACAAAGCGCCTCCAGGAAGATATTGAAATTCATATGAAGAAGAGTTATTTCCAGTATAATTATTATCATCTTCCTCAACTTGACTCAGACAATTTTGATGTATCATGATCACAATTATATTTGGAACGACCAATTTAGAGTTTAGGACAAACATCCAGATATGGTGAAAATACCCCAAAAGGCCAAGCTCACCGAGAAAGACTTTGGAAAATGATTCATGATAACATTACTAGCACTCCTCCTACTAGTTCTCCACAAGAATCAGCTACTAGTACACATCCAGAGCCAGCAACCCAACCAATCATCACTCCTCAAGTTACACAGTACATGATGCATGAGTATCCTAATATTTCTACTGTTCCAAATCCATCCGATCTTAATCCATCGGACGATCTTAATCTAAACAATCGAGAAAACAACGTAAAATAGTGGTGGTGGTGGAAGCAACAGGGACTACCATCCGATTTAGATGACTCAGACTCCCCTACGCAAGCTGCCAACTTTGGCACCCCGTGAAAAGTTGACATGACTATTTTGCTTTCTAGAAAGTAGATTTCTTCTATTTAAAGTTTTCACGAGTCTGTTCTGTTCTGTTCATGCTTTATGTCAAGCTTTATATCCCGAGTCTGTATAATAATTACACTATCTATTCTACTTTTGATTTATATCATGTTTTATGTCTCGAGTCTGTATAATTATTGTACTATGTTGGATCCCAGTTTTTTGTCTTTTGTTTTGCCTTCCTCTATATAAGAAAGCTTGTTTCATTATATAATCATCAGTTGTTTTTCGAATAAATTTTGAGTGTGTTTTCTTCATCATGTGTTTTTAAGTTTTCTCTTCTTCTTCTTTATCTAAGGATAAGCAAGATAATATCAGAATAGTGAAATAGAAATAAGCTTTTTAATGCATATAGTATCTACAGTTGCTTCCTCCGGAGAATCCTCAGTATCTCCAAAGTTGTAATATGAAAAGCCACAGTGAAGAATCAAAATTCTTGTGAACAAAATAACAAGAACCTTGCAGCCGCAACCACCAACATTCACTGCCCGAGTGGGGAGGCTGCTGTCGGGTTTGGGGTCGTTTTTCCCTTTTCCTTTTCTTCACTTTCTTCTATATTTATTCTTTTAACTTGTTTAAATTTGAGGCAAATTTTCCTTTTAAACAAATTTAACGGCCTAAACAGCTCCCGAAATGGAAGGTTGAAGGTTAAGGAGTTAAATGCTGAGAAAAGAGACGAGGCTACAAGTGCAAAAGTTACCAGGGATTGGGGAATGCAGTTGCTAATTAACCCATTACAAGCATAGTTGTGTAAACTGTTAATATGACAATCAAAGAATCCAAATTTCAACAAAACTCAAAAAAGGAAACATAAAACAGAGCAGGGCTATTCTCGAATAGAATGATATTCCGGAAGAAACAAATAAAACCCAGGATAAATGAATCTGACCTCTTTGTTGGAAAATTCTGAGTATGGAGAAACCAAGTTGACGGTGAGCTTCGAAGCAATTGAGGACGGCCGCGGCCTCGTGAAAGCCAAGGGGGTCTTGGGAGGGTCCAAATTTGGCATTATTCTCTTCCAGGCCATCATGAATAGCTCGTCCGCCGCCGGGACCTGGGTAGAGGATAAGTGGCGGAGGTAGACTCCGATGACGGTGGAGCGGGAGAGTAGACCGGTGGTGGCGCGGCGAATCATGAAGATTACCGAAAGATCGCAAGTCGGAGAGAGAGGGATGAGTGTACAGTGTGCTAATGTATTTTGGGATATTTTCTTTTCAAAATATTTCATAGCCGAAGCTATTCCAATTTCAAAACACGGTATTCATATGCAAATCCCGATTCCTGCAGCTCCTTTCCTTTTCATTTTTTTTCTCAATAGTAGATCTTTTTCAGCGCCAATTTTTTCCCTACATTTCGCCATTTTTCTCTTCTTCCTACATTCGTCTGATTCGTTTCCTTCCAATTTCAATCGTGTCTTTTAAAAATTTGTCCAAAAATTTCAACACGAATCCATTTGCTTTTTTTTTCCCAAATGGAAGGCTTCACTGTACGCGAATACTTTGCCTTTCTTCAATAGTTGTTCTGAATAGGAATTTCGAATAGATTTGAAAGTTCGCTATTAATTGTCATTATTTATAGGGTTCATAAATTGACCAGGTAATTATTTGTTGTTTAATCTCTGTTTTTGTTAATTTTTTATGTTTATTTGAATATTTGTGCTTGTTTGAGTATTATTTTTCAATTCTCATTTTGGATTTTATAAATTTTCCTCATAATATCAAGTTAATGGTTCTCTTTGAAAATTAGCATTTGAGATTCACGATTTCAATTTTTTTTGTCCAATAATGTGAGTTTTAATGTTCAATATTTTAAATAAAAATTTGTAATTAGTATTTATTTGTAAGTTTCATCTTGAAATTTTTTCGGAATTTTGCTGAAATTTTTTCTCAATTTGTAAGTGGGACAGAATCAAGAGTATAAGTTTTTTTCTAAATTTGTAAGATGTGGGACGGTTGATATAAAAAATTGCTTTTACATAAAATCAAGAGATCAAGACTCTAAATTTCATTTTAGAAAACAATAAGTCCTCAACATGCCTTCAGTAAAGTTTGATTTTGGAAAATTTTGTAAGCTAATTCGCTACTTTTGCACTTATTAGCCACATTGCTACTTGATAACAACGAGTAAACCATATTTATTAAAGAACATGAAAATGGTCTGTCTCTATTGACGGAATTTTTAAAAATGGATAATTGTATTTTTCCTTTTCTTATACTTTTTGTTCATTAATTTATTCTTTTAGTTCTATAGTGAAATTAGATAGATTGGTAGAGTTGATGTATGGTGAGAAACTCAAGTACCTTTTGAAAAATTTATACTTTTTGTCCATTAATTTATTCTTTTAACTCTATAATGAAGTTAGATAGAGTGGTAAATATGTTAAAGTTGATGTTTGATGAGAAACTCAAGTACCTTTTCATAAATTTATTTGTAATTCTGCAATTTTTGGATTTGTGAGGATTGGGAAGCATGAGCTCACAGTTGAGTTTTTGAGAATGTTGTAAAGTCGGGTTCTTTGAAGCCTAATGTTGTTACTTGTACAGCTCTTGTGGGTGGTTATTGTAAATTAAGTAAAATTGATTATGTTTTCGATTTATTTAATTGGATGGAAAATAACGGGTTGGCATTTAATGTTGTATTTTATAGCAAATGGATATACGGGTATTTGAGCGAATCAATAATTTGTAAAGCGTTTCGAAAATATATAGAAATAATGAATGGGGAATTGGAGTTAGATACTATTAGTTATACTAATAGTCGGGTTTGCGAATGATGGAAATGTAGAAAAGGATGTTGGATTTTGTACAAGATGAGAAAAGAATGAGTGGGAACCGAATTTAGTTACTTACACCGCGATTATTATGGAATTATGTAAGAAAGATAAAGTGGATGCGGCATTTGCAATTTTTAGAATGATTGGAGATTTTGAAATTGAGGTTGATGAATTTACATATGCGATTTTGATAGATGGAGTTTGCAGGCGAGGTGATTTTAATCGTGTTTTGCATCTTCTCAATGAAATTGAGAAGAAAGCATTATACGTACAATACTGGATTGTGCAAAGCTGGGAGAATGTTTGAAGTAGATGATTTCTAGAAGGGCATAGTTGGAGATGTCATCACGTATAGTATGTTTCTTACATGGCTGTGTTGAAGAAATAAGCGTGTCAGATATTTTAGAAACAAAGAGGATACTAGAAGGGCTCGGTATTTGTATGTTGAAGAAATGAGTGTCATTGGACATTAAAATTCTCTCTTCAGAACACACGGTTAAGAATGGCAGGGATATGTTTCAATTACTAATTGTTATTTGTTGAGAAATTATAAGTATGAAATTATTTTTAGATTATGGAATGAACATCGCATTACCTTTTGAAGTATTTCATTTTTATGTAATTTAGTATCATGAAGTTATATTTAATTTGTTATAATTATACATGTATATAGTATTGATGTGTCGTACACTTAACTATTGCAAAAACAGGTAAAATTTCATTAATGTACTTACTTTTATCAACTATTTTCAAGATTTCTGAATAATTTTGCTGATTTTCAATTTTTAAATTGAGTAAATAAATAACTAACAATATAGGAACACTTTCTTCTCCGAATTTTTGCTTATTAATCACTTCAAAAATCTACCTAATGAGAAATCACTAATTAACAATTTATGTTAATCTATAATAAGTATTTTAATTACTTAGTACTGCAACTTCACAAGTAATCATATGCATATCTCATGATACTCTTGTGATTTAAACTTTTTTGAATATTTGATACATTAAAATGAACAAAATTAAATTGAAAGATTGAAATAATTTACAAAATATTTTACTAAGTTTTTCATGAACAAAAAAATAATTAAAAAACTCACTAACAATGATCACATTACTAAATATTTAATTAAAATACAACACGCGCATTCACGTGCATTTCACTAATAAATTAAAAAGCCTTAAAATGGCCACTGTTCATGATTTTCGAAAATAAGTTGTTTTGATGATGTCGCTTTTCTCTTTTCCGCAATGAAATAGTGTTGTTTGAGTCCAAAATTTATCCCAAATTACAAAAATAGGCCTCATAGGTAATATAAACAACATCATACGCTAGGTCTTTTTCTCTTCTACTTTCTCTTTCGATTTCGATGCAACTCTCATTCTGTGTTTTGTGGTTGATAGGGTCTTGATATCGTGATTGTAAGATTCTAGCATATGATTTGACTCTTGCATGTCAAACTTTTGGCCATTGTGTATTTCGATTTTGTCTAGGGTTGTTGGGGTTTCCAAATCGCCTATTAGAGGCATTATTATTTAACTTTAGTCAATTGTTCGAATTTAGGATTTGTTTGATTTGAGGTTGAGGTATGTTCGATTTTGATTTGTTTGGTTTGGCTTAACCAAATTGGGTAGTGTTGAAATTATTTTTTAAATATTTATATTATAAGTTACGGGTGATGTGTAGATAAAAAGTATGATGTAAGTTATGAGTGATATGGAATGTATAGATAAAAAGTATGTTTAACCAACTAAAATTATAAGTTAAGCATTACCAAACATTAGTTCTCTTCTTCTCTTTTTTGCGGACGGAGTAGAGGGGTTGCAAATGTGAATTTCCAATTCTTGTCCTATAGTGTGAGCTTTTTTTAAGTCTAAAAGTACTTTTTAAAGAGTAAAAGTGTTTTTGGTTATATTTATGGTTTTTTGGCTAAAATCAATAACTATTTTTTTTACTAAAATAAAGCATAAAAAAGCTGTTTTAGTAGCTCAAATTTTGAGCTTTTCTAAAAAATCTAATTGGACTTTTACGAAAAGTTGTAATTAACATTTAATGCACTTAAAAATTGACAGAATTATCATTAATACATCAAACAAAATATTAATTTATTTACTACATTAATTACTTATAACAAATTATTACGTCATATATTTCTATAAAATAAAAAATATATATTGGCGTGTTAAATAATATAATACAAATTATATATAATATGTTTGAATTAAATAATTAATTAATTTTAAGTAATATAATATATATTAAATAATTTTGTTATTATAATTAAATTAATATATTAATTTCAATAGTTTATAGGATATAAAAAAATTATTTATTTTAAAAATAATAATATGAGATATATAATCAAATATACTAAAATAATTGCGTAATTATAATTAAATTAATATATTAATTTTAATAGTTATTATATGATATAAAAAATAATTTATTTAAAAAAAATAATATGAGGTATATAATAATTAATTATTGTTTAGTCAAATAAATATAAAATTTATACAAAAGTACTTTTATAATTATGCAATTAAACACTCAATTTAATATTCACTGTACTTTTTGACAAAAGTTCTACTGCCAAAAATTCTACTACTAAAAACTCAACTCACAACAACTATGTCAAACGGACCATTAGTCAATAATAAACTTAAACATTATGGGCGACCTTTGAATTTTGGAATATTTTCTACTATATATATATACCAAAATCAATTGGGCAGAAAACATCCCATTTGGATGTATGTGTTTTTATTATTTATTTTTTTGTTGGGGTTGTGGCATTAGTCGTTGGCTTACGCCTTACAAGGCCAGTTATTTTAATTCTCAAAACCAACAAGCATGTCTTTGTAGAACATTATTATGTGCTATCTATTAGTTTACCATGAAAACATATTTTAATTTCATACTGGTTATCAAGCCAAGTTCTTCATTCTTATATCTGACTAATTCCTTGATTCATTCTCTCAGTTAATTGTTTATAAGGTCATATATTTAACATTAACAAATTCAATTTTATATTATGCCATTTATATGTATGTTTTTTATATTTTTGTCATTTCAGCACTACAATGTAGATTAATAGATAGTTGGAAACATTGTTAGTAAGGAAGAGAATTAAAGTTCCATTCATGCCTCTTTTTTTTTTTTTTTTTTTTTTTGATGATTTACTTGTATATGTATGCTCAAAACATAAATTTTGTTGTTTCGACTTAATGGGATTTTGTACTAGACAAAAAAAAAAAGTGTGTGTGTGTGTGTGTGTGTGTGTGTTTTTTTTTTTTTTTATATATTTTTTGAATATTGAGGTTCACCGAATAAAACTTGGAAAATGCTTGTTTAACAAAAAGTTGGACCAAAACTTGAACCACTATTGATAAAATATCACATATGCCTTTGAAAAGACATATTTGGATATTTGAATTGTGTCTTTTTAAAGGACATATTAAACATTTTATATATGATTGTCCAACTTTTGGTCTAAAATGTGGTCAAAACTTTCCTTTCAAAAAATGGTATCTTATATTTTTGTATTTTACTGTGAAAGAATACGACCGCCTGAGTTTAAGTGCTTCATATCATTCCTAGTTGAAGGATAAAAAGGCAATTAACATGACCTTATATAATTTAAGTGCTTCATATCATTCCTCATTGATGCACATGACTTTATATTACACAAATGTAATTAACATTAAGTTGAGAGTGCACATTCTTGCTCTTCTCTCTTCCTCTTGTTACTTAATCTGAAATCGATGTTTATTCATGGCTTCTTAAAGAGAAAGAGATCAAGTTGATAATCATAGCTAGAATTTGTCCAACTCCACTTTAATACTGATATTGGACTTACTTACACGACTATTGTAATTTGCATTATGGGACTAATATATTACTCTAATTTGTCATTATTTCTTTCGCCATCTAAATTTGGAACTTTATCACTTCTTCCCAGAGCAACACACTAACCATGGTCCATGTCATCTAAAAAATAATAAAAAAAAAAAAAAAAAAGAACAGCACAAATTAAGTGGGAATAGCTAATTTTATCATTTGATCTTTGGAAATGAATGTGTCAAAACAATCAAAAGATGTATTATATGTTGATGGAACAAGATTGTCCTCAAGAATGCATCTTAATGCAAACATGGCAATAACACATGGCCGGAACTCTAGAAATTTAGAATCTGAACTATTTTACAATCATACATATCAAGTCACAATGAAAATTAAGGCTTTCTCTCGAGACTAAAATCTATTAGCCATCCAAGAACACTTTCCATACTAGTAACGAGCATAATAATTTTATGACATGGAATTGAATACTTTGGTATATGATTGAATCTTTTCAAAGTAAAATCTATTTTATGATACGAGATTCAATAGTTTCATTAATATATTTTCAATTGTCGTTTGTTTTATAATAAAATCGAATCTTTTCATACAAATAGTGACTACTTCAATTAAATTTCATTGTCAAATTTTTGAACGTATTATATATTGACAAATAACGTTTGATCCTATTACTTACACCATTACATCCACAACACATGCATCGCACGTGTCCCACTAGTACCAAGAAAATCTTTATTGAATAAATATTATTTTACAATGAACACATAATTATTGCTCCACATATGAGATAACCAACTAAATAAATTAAAATCTAATTGACTGATCCTATTATTTAGTGGTATATAATGTAAAAAAAAATCGTATTTATAGAGTATTAACCATAACCATGTTAACTGTATAATAGTTGAACGTGACAACTATTACATTTTTATTTATTATTATTTTTTAAAATTATCCTTTGCATGTTGGTAATTAACTAAGTTGATTCAGATAGAATAAACTTTTGAATAAATTCGTAAAGAAAAAAGTTGTAAAGCTTTTATGTAGACGAATTATAAATTAATTGTCAATTTCAGTGTTTAGAAATATAGACAAATTTGACGGTTTAACTGGAAAACCTATGACACAGTCATCAATCATGTTTGGATCGCTCTATTGGACAGATAGGCAGTTTAACCCGGTAACAAAACTGAAAAATCTGCAGAATTTTTCTAAAAATCCTCTTACCCAAACTATTAACTTGGCAAATTATTGCTAATTGAAATTTTTTATATTTTATTTAAAATTTAAATAATCACTTACATCTTTAGGCTTTGAGTAACACGTACACTTTTTTTAACTTTTACTTCCCTTTGTCCTAAATGATATTCTTTCATGTGATTCATGTGAAACAAAAGTGTAAATGTGGAGTACATCCATTCGCATATGACGAAATCTAATGTGCATATCTAGTCAAGTGAATGCATTCTTTTTCTCAAGCATCTATTATAATCGAGATCTGAGTATGTAAAAAAAAAAAAAAAAAAGACAAAAAAAAAAATTTGTTTTTAACATGATTTTTTTTACTTCATCTTAAAAATATTCATCTCCGTGAAATTTTAGAGTTTTTGGAGTAAACGCATGATTAATTTATTGAATAACAATTACTATTACTATTTTATTATATAATAAAAACAATTTGTATTATATTTAACAAGAACTAACTCGCTGATTCAACAACCGATTAGTGATTGAACTATTCGCACAACGATCCATTTCTTCGTCCAAGTCAATACTCGAGTCGAGTCTGAATTCATAATCGGTTGCTACTTGTAAAGCTTTAGTAGATGGCTAGATACATCACGAGGTCAAGTCGAGTTACATTGGGCCTATTAGATCTTATAACTAGTGTTGACTAGTGAAGTCTTATATGTTTAATAAGGCACTACGATATATTTTTAAATAATATATTTGTGAAGATTATTTAAATATTTAGACAAACTAATTAAAGTCCAAGTATTTTTCTCGACAATATTTTATTTTGGAGATTGATATTCAAAAAGGTGAAGAAGGAAAAGGAAGCAGATTCATGGTCCATAAAGAATAATATACTTGCTTTATACTTGAACTCTATTACAAGTTATATAGCTGGCCCATATCTTTACATCATGATAGTACCCTTTTTTCCTGTAGCAAAATGTAAGATGGTATTGCCTTTGTTACACGTGTACAACTGTATTATAACAAGAGTGCCGTTCTCCAGCTCCCAAGTGGGCAATACATCTTGTCCATTTGTTGACGTGACGATAGGAGATCATTTTCGACGCGGCGTGGCGGGATGTTTTTCTCGTCGCATCGATCGCCAGTGGACAATACATCTTGTCCACTTGAGAGTAGGAGAACGGTCTTCATTATAACAAACCTTAGTTTTTTCAAAGTTCAAATTCTCGACTAACTTGAGCGTGAGAGGATCTTGTAGTCTATACATCTGATTTAATCAAGTGAAAAAAATATAGAAATTAAGGGCATAATTAGTCATGTACGATTGTACGTATATATAAAAAATATTCATTTTATACGTACGTATTTTCTTATCACTAACTTTTTCTACAAATATGTGTGCACGCGTATGCGAAAGCTTTTGTGGTCATGTGAAAGCATGTAAAAGAACAAACATTAACTAGATTTGATTGTATTGTCTTAATTGAGGTTTTCTACTAAAATATTGGGTTGAAAAAAAGACTCCCCTGCAGTTTGAGAAAAAGGAAAAAATGAGGCTGACTATTTGCCTTGAAACCTATTAGTTTAAGAATGAAGAGCTTGATATGGCTTTGAAAGTGAGCCTTGATTCTAAAAAGTTATCAGCTAGCCTACATTTCCAAAGGGTACATATACAATACATGGTCGAGATGGAATAGCGAGTAGACAATCATGACACTCTTATATGAAAAAAAAAAAAATTTAACAAATTTTTAGAATTTAACTCGGGATATGGTGATTGTAATTCTTTTTACACATATCGAAACACTCAATTAGAAGGAATTGGTGGAGAAATTTTGTATTTCCTATTATTATATCAAAAGAACAAATCAACCTTTGGACAAAGTATCTCTTTTAGAATAATACTTGTATGAAACACATAATAGATGGAGTCGATTTTTTTTAGACATACCGCATTTTACATGAGAATATGTTGTAAGTAGTAGTTAAAATTTTGAGATTAAACATATAAAGCAATCATCATATACTATTTGTTGTATGATATAAAATTTGATTTATACATACATTTTAGATGTTTGTAGTCAAATTCAAACTAATAAATAGGATGTGATCTCATATGCACTACCACTATAACAATAGGGATACATTAATGACGTAAAAATCTTTGGTCCGATAAAATATGTGGTTGAAAATGAGTTTAGAAAAAAAATAGTTTAAAAAAAAAGAACTCTCCTAAACATGCTCTTAACACATTTTCATAAAAATTGATGAAATGTATAGTTAAAAAGTTGTAGGTCCATGAAATTTGTGTTTATTTTTAATTGTTGACATTGACTTCAATTTGTTAGCAAAATTTTGAACAAATCCTAAAAATAAAAATAATAAGGGCTTATTCGGTAGAGTTTTTTTTGAGAAAAAATTGGTTTTTGGTTATTTTTTACTTTTCAATTTTTGTAGTGTAAAAAAGATTGAAAAGTCAAAAATTGTAAACAAAAAAATAGATTTTTTTGGAAAAAAAACTCTAAAGAACATGACCTAAATATATTCAACCAAGAGATGAGAGAGAGAGAGGGATGTAAATTTTTTCCGATCACAATTAGTAAATGTAGAAGACGAAGAAGGCATTCTTTCATAGACCTTCCAAAAAAAAGTCGAGGCGTAGGTAAAATATTTTCATATCTTATAGATTCCTTTCTTTATCTAATCAACTGACAACAAAAATAAAGTAAAAGAAAAGTCACAAGTTTATATTAGGACAAAATTGACATCAGTCCTACAATTTACAAAAACATTAAAAAATACTCTCAAAATTAATTTTTTAAATTTACCCAAATACTAACCAACCTAATAAAAAGGGTAAATAGCATCAAAGGTTTCGAACCTTTGAACGTTGTAATGATGGAGTCTTGAACCTTTGTTTACTAGCACCCGGAGTTCCAAATCTATGAAACGTTAGCGCCTGAGATCATTTTTTGACAGAAACTGTCAATTTCACTGTTAAATGGTCAAAATTTTATTAAATAGATAATTTTACCCTTAAATTGAATGATAAAAAATAAAATAAAAATTACAACTAAACTCCAACCAACAAAATAAAAAATTGTAACTAAACCCCAAACACTTCTTCTTCTCCAAAATACAGCCACCACCTACCACCCACGACGCCAACTACCCCACCACCACGAAATTGAACTATTCTACACAAATCAGCCACAGTGAAAACCCACATCCAACCACCCTTCGTCGATCTCTTCCACTCAGATTGAAAACCCACTGCCAACCACCCATTTCAGTACAAGCCAAGAATCTTCAAACGCAATTGGAACATGCTGCTCCGAGGCTAATCTATAACCGACTGAAACTGCGACAACATTGGCTTTCGACGACGAGGGTATTCAGGTGGTTATGGTAACTCCGAGAGAATGGGAATTCCACCAGAAAGCCGCCGCCGTGATAATAGACAAGAAGTGGAAGTTTCCGACCGGGATTGGCGTTTCCACTTCCAGACGGGTAAAGCCTGGTAGATATATCGAATTCTGGTGAAATCTCGATGTCTTTGGACTAAACCCCAGTTTCTAAATCTACTGATGCAGGAACAGTATCTATTCCAGCAATTCTTTCTATTATTCCATCTTTGTATACTCGCATCAATGGAGGAAAATCGTGGAGAATTTCAGTTTAGTTTTCAGCCATTGATAAACAAGATAAGGAAAGAAGAAGAATATATGGGCAAAAGAATTATTGGAGGAAAGATGTATGCCTCGGTGCATCTATATTATTGGCGGTGGGTTTTCAATCTGTGCTGGGAGAGATCGGTGGAGGGTGGTTGGTGGTGGGTTTTCACGGTGGCTGATTGTGTAGAGTAGTTCAATTCTATGGTGGTTGGTGGTTGGTGGTGGTATTTTGGAGAAGAAGAAGTGTTTGGGGTTTAGTTGTAATGTTTTATTTTGTTGGTTGGGGTTTAGTTGCAAATTATTTTTTATTCATTCAATTTAAGGGTAAAATTATTTATTTAACAAAATTTTGACTATTTAACGGTCAAACTGACGATTTTAGTCAAAAAAGAACCTTAGGCACTAACATTTCATAGGATTCGAGACTCTAACTACTAGTAAACAATGGTTCATGACTCCATCGTTACAACGTTCAAATGTTCGAGACCCCTGGTGCTATTTACCCTAATAAAAAACACCCTAAAACTATTTAAAAACCAAAAGAACATAGACAAAACATCTAAAAAAAACCAAAAGGACGACAGCAAATTCAACACCAAACTGTCAAAACTGTAGAACCCAAATTACAACCAAAATTATCAAATTTAATGTTACCATTGGAGTTTTCTAGAAAGTACTTTTAACTTTATCTTGTGTGTGAGTGTGTGTGAGGGTTTGTGGGTTGGGGTTTGGGTTTGGGTTTGGGTTTGGGTGTGGGTGGTGTATGTTGCGTTGGGGTGCGGGTGTAGATTTGTACACATTAGTTCTTGTAAATTAATTAATAGGCAAATTGGTTAACTATTAAAGAAAGGTAAAAATTAAAAAATAGAAATTAAGGTATGTCTCAACTTTTTGCTATAAAAAGGGTATTGGAGATAATTATCTCTTATTATAATACTTGAACAAACCCAACTCAGAAGAGTGAAACCAAACCCAAAAGATCAAAATATATAACCAATTGATGCCCAAAACCAAATCCAAATACAAAATCCTTTAAAAGAAACCCACTATTTCCCGTTCACCAAAACCTAACAATCACAATTCATACAACCGTGCGAAATAATATATATATAATTTTACTTTATTTTATATATGTTTAGGAAAGATTTTGAAGATTATAAATAATGAATCATACAAATGTATAAATAAAAAATAGGTAAAAATATTTGATTGAAAATGATGTTTGATTAATTTATAAATACTTATAAACACATCCAAACACTCTTAATAATTTCACTACGAGACACTTCGTGCATGTTTAGTAAAAAAAATAGTAGATTTATAAATAGAGAATTTTATAAAATGTGTGGATAAAAATAATGTTTGACTAACTTATAAATATTTATAAGCACGTACAAATATACTATCAAACATTTATTTGGAATATCTGACTTACGAGGCCATTCTTTGTTGTAATATCCTCGATTTAAACAAATTCGTGTTACATATAGGATGGACTGCTAAAACATTTTACATGTACAGTTTACCAAACATTAACACAAATTGTCAAATACACTTTCTTTCTACACGTGCTAGCCCTGTGTCCGTGCCAACAGAAGCACCAAAACCAAACCCCTTCTCACGTCACTAATCCCCTTCACTGATGAGCGGTGACCCATTCATATAAACCTCACATGTTACCATCTCTCTCTAGAAATGGTTTGATCCGAATATCACAAACCCTCTCTTTCTCTATCTATATCTATCACCCACACCACACTCAACGCCGTTACAAAATGTCTAGTTTATCTACACCAAAGTCTCCGTCGCCGTCGCCTCCACCGCAGGTCACCATTGCCGACAGCGGCTCCGCCATGCCAACCAATATCATCACTATACAACAGCCACCGTACATCGACACCTCATCGTCATCACAACCGTCCTCATCTTCTAATTCCTCGTCAATTACTATAGTGATAGTCGTAATCGCATCCGCCATTATTGTCTCGGCCTTCATTTATCTCCTCATGCGCTTCCTAGCCAAGCGGTTCCACCGCTCATTCTGCAACTTTTCTGCCGCGGATGATGTTCGCCTACGACGCAACACCAGTTCTGCTTCAAATAATGCAAACTCGAACGAATACCAAGTGGCGTCGAACAATTTGCTCGATCCTCTCCCACTCTTCACCTTTCGGTCTGTTACTGGAAACCTCGCAGGAGGTGATTGTGCGGTGTGTTTATCGAAGTTCGAGCCGCATGATCAACTCCGTTTGCTGCCGCTTTGCTGTCACGCTTTCCACGCGGGATGTATAGACACGTGGCTCGTCTCGAATCAAACGTGTCCTCTTTGCCGCTCCACGGTGATACCCTCAGACTCCGACGTCCTGGATAAAATCCACTCCGTTAAAAATCTAGACATTAATAATAATAGTAGTAGTAGATTGAGCAATGGAAATGGTAATGACAATGAAAATAGCGGGAGTTTTCGGGTTGAGATCGGGAGCATCAGTCGCCGTCGTGGCGCGACGGAATCCGACGAAGGAAGGCGGCTCTCATATTCAATAGGTTCTTTCGACTACATTGTGAATGAAGGTTACGAGGTTTCCGTGGAGTCTACCACTCACCGCCCAGTAGCGCCAGATTTCACTTCTCTTGACAAGCAATCCTCAGTCAGAGTTCCTGGGGGCGACCCTACTGGGGAGGTTTTGGCCAGAGAGGTTTCCGTTGGGAGAAACTGGATGATGGACTACGTAGATAGACTCGCGTCAATTTCTCTTTCTTCTCGTACGATGTCGTTTCGAAATTCCGGCCGCTTCTTCTCCGGCAGCAGCCGTCGGAGCGACTCTGTCGTCACCTTCGAAGACCTGGAAGCCAGCCGTATCGGCGAAGAAATTAGCGAGTTCTTTCAATGGCTTTCGGGAGTTTAACTTGCAAATTATTTCAAACTGCAGGGTAATACCGTCCTTTCATTACGGTTTTACGTTTTTTTTTTTTTTTTTTTTTTTTTTTTTTGACATAGTTTTACGTAATTTTTTTGTGTAAAGTGTGAATACCGAATACATTTCTATATTACCGATAAAAAAAAATGGTAAAAACGTTGGATATTTTGGTCTAAAAGCAAAATGAAAAAGGGGTATTCGTGAAAACTTTAGTAGATAATCATTCAATTTTATTTCCTTTTTTCAAAAGTAAATAGTCAGCAGTTTCATGAAGGACAAGTAGACGTGGGATTATATTTGCTAAAAACTTACTTGGTTTAATGTTAATGTGAGTGTGGGTATAATTACCGTCAACTCATCCAAACCGACCGAACCGGGTTGAGTTATTTCGATTTTTCACCCTTCGTCAGTTTGATTTGGATTGTTTGCTGAAAAAAAAAATCGAGTTAGGTCAGTTTCGGGTTTGGAGTTATAAACCAACCCGACCCGAAGGAAACCGAACCGATTTTAAAGCACATAAATTTAAATTAAACCTAAGTCCCAACCAGTCCTAACATAATTGAAACCCAACCTTAATGTTGGATCATATTATATTTTGGACATGTTACCATTACCAGATTTTGATGCAAATATATAGGATCATATTGAACATGTTTGATTTGAAAATGTTGGATCATATTAAGACCTCTTATCATATTTTGATTCAAATGTATTATATAGGTGATTATAATTAACAAGTATTGATTTGTTATATTTTGAAAAACAGATTTACATTTTGCAGGTCCAAAAATTTCTTCAAATGGAATTTATATATATATATATATATATATATATATATATATATATATATATATATATTTTAATACAAATACAAGCCAAAACTACTTGAGCTCAAACCACCT
This sequence comes from Forsythia suspensa, assembly GCA_023638005.1. Taxonomy (NCBI): domain Eukaryota; kingdom Viridiplantae; phylum Streptophyta; class Magnoliopsida; order Lamiales; family Oleaceae; genus Forsythia; species Forsythia suspensa. The sequence goes on from CM042665.1 coordinate 11,604,679, forward strand.
AATAAAGATTGATCGGTTTGGTTTGAGTCGATTTACCCCCACAATTCAGGTTGATTCGGTTTGGGAGAGAACCAAAACCGAACCAACACAAACCATGCCTACCCCTAAATATGACTTAGTTTGAGCTTTGAATTGTTAACTTTTTATCAGTCGTGCATATTATTTATTTATTTATTCCATTAATCACACTCAATACCATTTAATCCAACGTAATAAACTGCGACAAAATTCTCACAATTTTTATCGAACCTTTTTAAAATTATAAGATAATTAAACTTACATGAAGCAATTTACACATGGCGTGTGATTAAGAGTTTTCATATTTATTTGATCAGGGAGATGATTACAATTGAAGAATAAGATATACTTAATAGAAAAGAAATATATTTAATAATAAAAAAAATATGGTAGTTTTCACTTTTATAGAGAAGTGGTTCATCAATTTTTATTTTTATTTTTGTAGTTTTTAAGAAAAAAACAATATTTTTAGGTAAATGGAGCACAAAATGTTGATGTTGTCAGGTCAGCACTTCCTTGTGTTAATAATAGTTTATAATTACACAACATTATGTAATCTACGTGCCAGCTTGTGCTTACACGTCACATTAATATAATCATAAATTCAAATTTTAGGTAATCTATCTATGTATAATGTATGAGTACGAAATTATCTATTCAATAGGGGGCAGAGGTATAATAGATAAAAATTAAATTAAATTAAATTTTATAATTAAGGGTAGAAGACCTTCAGCTGGATTTGAAATGAATTAGGTAGAAAATCAAGATTAGCGGGGGTATATAAAAGGAACCTAGTTTGCAGTAATTCAATTTAGTGATATTCAGATCACTAAGACCCTCACCACTTCTTTCTCTTCTTCTTTGATAGGTACTTTTCTTTTTTCTTTTAACAAAATTGAGTTTCTGTGCCCGGATGATCCGGCACTCTTTTTACTTCGTCTGACTGATCCGACTCAGTAATTATTTTGTCTAGTTGTACTCTCATTCCAACAATCTCTTCTCCGTTGGTCGAGCTATTGAACCCTCTCCATTCGATCGAGCTTCATTAAATCCAGTCTTACTTTCAACGCTTTAAACTAGGATAATTCGGTTTTGTATAATTTACTATACTAAATTCTTATTAAATAATTTGTGACGATTTGATATCGAATTATTTTAAATTTTAAAATTTTAAATTTTAACTTGTGTATGTATTAAATCCATTATTCACTACTTTCATAATGTACTTGTTGGTTTGATTTGATTTCTCTATTAAAGGGATAATTTATTACTAATTAGTTTCATAATGTTATTTAATTTGGAGAGAGAATTTTATGGCAAGAAATTCTCTTTATCATTTAGAAACTTTTTTAAACATGAAAAAATATGTGGACGGATACACATGAATAACAAATATTGTTTAATTGATTCTAGAAATTCAGCGCATTGTATCGCAAGAAAATCACGAATTATATGTTTTGCAGGTCCTCAAAAATGTCCAAAAAGAAGGAATCGTTTTGTCTAAAAAGAAGGCAGAACTATTCAAAGAAAAAATTGGATATCTTGGATTAGAAATTGCTTATGGTTTTAAACAACTTAAACCCCATATCCTTAGCCATATCTAGAATTTCCCAAATGATCTGACAGATCAAAAACAACTTATGAGATTTTTAGGTTATTTAAACTATGCTGAATCATTTATTCCAAACCTTGCAAAAATGAGAGCACCTCTTCAAATTGTATCGCATGAGATGAGCGCGCGCGCGCGCGCACACACACACACTCTCTCTCTCTCTCTCTCTCTATTCGTAAATTAAGACTTCCGCATTAGAGCATTTACAATACATTTTGTTTATTGAAGTCTACGTGGCACATAATCTATTGAATAAATAGTCAAATTAAAAATTTATCTCCAATGAGTTCCGTCTAAAACTAATATTACCGCTTATGTGGTATTAATTTTTTTTAAAATTAGCGAGTCTCAATTTTTATTTCTCTCGTCCTACTTTTTTATATAAATAAAATACTGAATTAAATTTAAATTTGTAAGTCACTCTGTCTAGAAGTCCGTCTAAATTTAAACAAACTTCTAGACATAGTTTATGTTTTAGTGTGCCATATTAGTTAGACAAAGTTTTCATCAACGTGTATTGGAGAGAATTTTTTTATAACTCCATCTATCTATATTTATGTAGCATATTTAAAAAATAATAGACGAAATGTATTGGAGATATTGTTATCAGCGACAAAAGAGATTCAAGTGGATAAGACAGTTTTGAAAAAGTCTTTTTAGCTGCAAATTTTCTAGTGGAAATGTAAATAAAGGAGACCATATTGCAATTTCTTTTTTCTTTTCATTACACTGATTAATTTTCAAAACTTAATAAAGTTGGGAGAAATAATTTTTACACGGTTCTTTCTTTTTCTTTTTTTGGAAATACTTTATTTTTTCTTCTAACTCAACAAAAAGCTTAATAAATAATTGAATGCATAAAGATGGGTGCTAGTAAGATAGTATTCTGGCTTTAGATCAAAAAAAAAAAAAAAGATAGCATTCTGGCTATCTACTTGTACCTATATATGTAATAATCATAACTCAGGCCCCGTGCGGACAATGCGTAAGTTGGCAAAGGGCCAGGCATTGCGGGGCTCGCAACCTCGGCGTGGGGAGTTCGATTCTGGATGGAAGCGGTGGGTGATGTAATACTCATTTATGGGTGGAAGCGGTTTGGTGATGTAATATCCATGGAGGAAGGCTCTCTTGGGGTAGGGAGTATAAAAAGTCACGAACCCTGGTCAACTTGGGCATATCCATGATTTTACCTCCACCCATCAATTGAGGGGGTTGGAGATGGGTGGTGGGGACATGGGCCCCAGTGTGAATCCTGGGATACCCGGGTATCAAAAAAAAAAAAAAAAAAAAAATCATAACTCAGAATTTGACATATACTTACAATAAATAGTATTAAAAAAGAAAGAAAAAATTTGTTAATTATAATACTTTTTTGTTCAGTATAATCAACAAGATATTTTCAGTCTCTTATAAGAGCATCTCTAATGCAACAATGTGGATCGTTGAATATGTGGCAAATAAAATAGACACAGTGAAAAATGGAATTGTAGATTAAAAAATTTGCGGTCCACATGTACAAAAGAGAATAGTAGATAAATTATAAAAAATTAAATAAAAAATGATTAACACTCATCACAATAGAGATAAATTATAAAAAATTAAATAAAAAAATTATTTTGATATATATTAATTATAAAAAAATAAATAAAAGATGTCTAGTATATCGTCTAAATGTGGATGATGTGTTAAATATCCTCCACTTTTTTCTTTGTCATGTAAGTAAATTAGGGTAATGTGATATATTTAACACTGTAATCTACAATTGCATTAGAGATGCTCTAATAAACGTCTTTTTTATTTTAGTTGATCCGACAAAATAAAGCAATGATATTTCAAAATTGTCTTTATTAATAGGATATTACTTGCTCTGCACGCATCTCTAAATTGAGAGCAAAAGGGGTTCTCAATATGCAGCCAAAATTAAATGGAAATTCACCTACCAAACTTTTGTGACATGTTGAATGAGGTGACCAAAGGATACCTCGGTTTTTTATTTATTTATTTCTGTTACTGAATTTGGCTAACCAAGAAAATTAGAAAAAATAAAATAAAATAAACTAAACTCTTTTGTAAACACCGTTTCAATTTTTTGTACAAATAAAAATATATTAGAAGATTTCTCGAAGTTGTTTCAATTTCACGTGTAACTTTCAAATTCAAGCATTGTCAATTTAGTATGATAAATGATGATAAAAATAATAAATTCGATTGATTTATTTTCTAAATATGTTTGAATAGAATTTTGACTGGTCAAATAAACTAAATTTGAGGAATTACCTCAAGTTGTTCTATCTTAAAAAAATTGGATATTTAGTGAGCTAAGTGTCCAAGTTCGATTAACCTCAATATATAACCTAGACTTGTCACAAATTATTTCTTATAATATTATTATATAAATTAAATTACAAATAATTCAAAATATGAGAATTAATTTTCAAAATGTAAATGAAAAGTAAAATAACAATATTCAGGTAAATTAGTCATTAATGTCACGAGAAATAAATCTTTGATATATATTGCATTATTATATGCACATTTATTAGATAATTGGAGTTTAGTAAATGTCATTAACAGGGAATCAAGATACATCTCTTTAAATCTCAATCTCTCTTTTTATTTGAATTTTCTCTATTTATTTCTAAGCATAAAGATATCTAAAAATGTATGAATACAATAAAGTGTCGTAATACAATAGTACACTAGCTCTGAAGACATGTTTCACATACTCGATTGGATGATACTTTAGCCGGCTAATGGACAAAACCTTTTTGTATTACAATGTTGCGATACAATATTCTCTATTGAGTAGGAGGAGAGGTATTATAATTCAATTTTGAGAAATTTACTTTACTAAATACTTAATGAATAATATTTAAAAATTTAAAATCTTATTAATTATAATATAATCTAATTTAATAGGGTAAAGAGTACTAGAAATATTGGATTCCTAAACTTTAAAAAAGTGAAAATGAGTCCGATACTTTAATATTTTTATTAAAAATTAAAAAAAAACTAACAAATTAATAATATACTAAATTATTTTAAATATTTTATGAACTATTATAAAATAACCAAAATTGAAATTCATAATTATTAACAAATGTGCTAATTAAAATTATTTTATTATTATTAAGTAATCATATTATTTAAAATTCAAACATTAATTTTATCATTACAACAAAAGAAGAAAAATAAATTTGTCACAAATAAAAATTTTACTTATGCTCAATCCAACTTAATTTTATACAGTCTCATATTTACTGGGCCAATCTAATCCGCTTTTGAGCCACAAAGTTACTGGACAAGTCCTATTTTAAATTTTAATTTATTTTTATATTAAAAAAAAAAAAAGGTTTCCACCCCCCACCCAGCCCCCCACCCACCCCGCAAATTCGAGCATCGGTGTGAAGTCGCCGGCGGCGGGAGGAGGAGAAATCCCTCCTGAGCTCATGAAACCGTGGGAGAAATCTGGTTTCGCCATGAATCAGGGAGAATCCCCTATTTCCCCATTGCGGGGATCTCTCCCGTGTTTCCTGGGTCGTGGCCAGGAAACATGGGGAGAGATCCCATTCATGGCTGAAACAGGGATTTCTCCCCGGTTTCGCAGTCGCCGTCGGCGTGAATGGGTTCCCGTAAATATATATAGACAGGCGTTGCTTTAGAGAATCTGTTTAGTGCATTATAAATTATAAATTAATTTTTAATTTAGTCACAATTGTTGACTTTTCAAATATTTTAAACGTAAAATGACAAATTTGTCTTTAATCAAAAAAATGTTACTTCAAAGTAGAAAGGATAATTTTGTCATTTCACGTTTAAAATATTTGAAAAATCAATAATTGTGTATTAAAAAAACTTATTTTTAATTTATAATCTGTACCAAACGGATTTTTATTTTGTGACGAAAGAGACATAGAATAGTTTATCCAACAAAATAAAGTAAGAGCGAGCTTTTTTAAATTGTGTTTTAGTAGTGGGATATTATTTGCTCCACACGCATCCCTCTCGGTCAACTGTGAGCAAAAGGCGTCATTAATATGTAGCCAAAATTAAACCGAAATTCGCCCACCAAACTTTTGTGACATGTTCAGTGAGGTGACCAAAAAGGATGACTCAGATTTCTTTATCTCTTTGACTCAATTTAGCTAAACAATAAAATAAAAAATAAAAAATTAGTCCCCCACCTCTTTATTTAAATATTTTGCACCAGTTAGTACGTAGTTTACTTCATAAATATTGTTGAATTACGACATCGTTTAGAAAAGTAATTTGACATCAAGATTATAAACGGTTTGACACGTCATAAATATTCTAGACGTTGCAAATTCAAAGTACTATTTAATATCTATACAAATAATAATTACTTGTCGAAAAAATAAATATATGAGTTTTAGTAAGATAGTTTCTGAATATATTTGAATTTAATTTTTACGAGTCAGATTAAACTAAATTTGAGCAATTGCGTCAAATTGTTCCAAAAATATTATTATATAAATAAGTTAGACGTTGGGTTCAAATTATGAAAATTAAATTCAAATTGTAACACAGCTGACAAAACGGAATACTAAATTCAAATCAAAATTAGAACGATAAATTATACACTAAAAAAAAAAACCCAAAATATCTACAAACCAACATTGCTAGGCCAAAAAATAATCACGACCGTAGATAATTTTCTTCGCTACGGGAAGAAAAAAGTACTTAAATGTTCGTGTGTCATCACGTATTTAATTTCTTCCCTCACAAAATTATTTCCTCCAAAATTTACTAACTGCTTCAATCTATCTCCTTGATTTGATCATCTCCATCAACCGATCATTTCCAAAATCTACTCACCTCCTCAATCCATCTCCCTCAATCGATTATCTTCCTCCACCGATAATTTTCAAAATCTGTTCACCGCTTCAATCTATCATCATAATAAAGCCTACGGTCGGATCCCACAGCAACAAAACGGTATACTAGTAATAAAAACAGTCTACCAAGAATTTAAAAGAAACACAAGAAAACTGGATTATATATATATATATATATATATATATAATCTTCCATCTCGTTGTGACTGTGAATTGATTGAATAAAGGGATGAAATCAAGAAAAAGATGGAAGAATTAAAATAACAGTTCGGAACCTAACTCGTATTCACCTACACACACACACACACACACACACACACACACACACATAAATATCCTTCCAAGAACTCGTTGAATATGCAATTGCAGCACAGATCAAGAATCACTTCAACATGCTCACTGGAAATCGCGCTTATAAACTTCCTGCTCAAGAATCAAGATCATTGAACATGCTCCTGATTCCTGAGCCGTTTTATATATTCATAAAAATTATCTATTAAATCAAAGCTTCCCGGAACACTTCAACAGTCGTGTTTCACTCTTTCTGAGAAATCTACTAAAAGTTTCCAGCAATGAGACTCTACTAAAGTTTTTGCAATATATGTAAATATCGACAACCACCCAAAGTATGTGGAACTTTGCATTTCCCTTAAAAGTTACAGAAAAAACAGAGTTAAAGGTTATATAAATGCCATCTTATCACATCTTGTTGAATTACCCAAAAGCAAATCAAAGACAGAAGCTAGCCAGATTATGTTTTCCACCACGAAACATGTATGGTGTGAAAAAGTAAAATTGCTACAAACTACGTAAAGATTTAGACGCAAGAGTTAGAATTCAAACAGTCGTAGCTCAATCATCCCTTCTTTCCGTTTTGGAGAATACCATGCCACCACCTTCCCAGACCGTAGGAGCCTTAAAGAATAATTCAAGCTGTATACCAGATCTTCCAATTGTGGGCCACGGGAGGATGAATCAAGCGAAAACTTGGAATCTACTCGAAAAACAATGGGCCCAGCAACCTGCAAAATTATAAACAACCAGTGACTTATTTTATCCCAGAGGCTACAGTGTCATCTATTTTACATTGGTGTCCACTAGTATTTCAGCAGACATCTTTTAGTTTACCCTTGAAAGTATAAGTTAAAGGGATTTTTATTTTTTATTTTCACATTCATATTTCATCCCATAAGTAATGATTTGCTACACTATTCTTTCTCAAAAGAATGGCATGTAACAGGCGGACCTCCTGAAACCAACCTCTCCTCTCAATTCAATCGGTAGAACTGAAAAACAGCAATAACTCTCTATAATACGAGTTTCTAATCTTCTTGCAGGCATAAAAATGCCATAATAGAAGAATGCAAATAAATATTGCTCACCTGCTGCTGAAATATCAAATTGAGTCCAACAGAGGACAGTAAATTTTGTGCACCATTATTTGATGCACTACGGAAAAGGTTGGAAACTTTTTTGGCTAAAGTTGAAGCTGAAGAAATATCCAGGCGAGCATCTATCCTGGTGAGGTCTCCCAACAGCTCTCTGAATTTCCCATGTTGAAAAGTGTAGCAAGCTGAGCCAAATAAATCCGCCCCAAAACGACTTCTACTCTTAGCACCTGAAGAAATGCTATCTCCGTCTTCCATTGACTCAACAGCAAGCAAGCGTTTTCCACCTCCAAACCATGCCGCACAAGTACCCCCTAGATACATAAAAAGGGGCAAGAAAATAAAATATTACAAAAAATAGAAAAACTCATCAGAAGAAGACCAGGTAGTAGGAAAATGTGCGCCCTCAAAGCAAACAATAAAAGAAAGATACGTGCAGGATATTCAATCATGACCATTCGAACAAGCCTTATAATTCCAGATAATTGAATTTTGAGCAAAAATACATTTTTTAAAAAACAATAATCCAAAGGCACATGTAGGAAATATTTTCTTGAAAATACAGAAGCCACTCTAGGATCATTTCAAATACCTTAAGGAAAATATCAACAGGCCCAACATCTTCTCAGCATTGATTGATTCTTAATTCTAAAATGAATTGGTAACACGAATTGTATAGTAGATCACATGCCATTCCCCAAAAATATCTAAACTATAGGATGATGCTGATAAAAGGAGCATCCAACAATAGCAACATAATATTCCCATTCCCGATGTTAGAAGCCAAGAAAAAAACTCAGCAGTGTTGGACATGACACCTGGCAAATTCAAGGTACAAAACGAACTAAATTGTATTCACACTGAGACGTCAAATATAAAACACAGACAAAAAAACAAAAAAGATAGAATCAGCAATAAGAGAATTCTGAGAAACATCCAAATTACCTATAATTCCAGATACCGCCGCATGAGGCTCTCTAAGACGAATATCATATGAAGGTCGCCAAAATTGTCCTTGGTCTGTCTCTATCATGACATCCTCTTTTGTTTCCTTTTGCCTCCACATGTCTTTGTTCTTCTCATAAGAAAAGGCAGCTTTGGCACACGCCCCAGGCAATAAAGCAAGCGGCGTATTGCTATCCGAGGAATCAACAGACTGAGGAGGGCCACTATTTCTATGTATGCCAAAACGATATCGTAATCCAGATTCAGAAACAAGGGATGAACAGTCTAAGGATACAGATTCAGGAACTTCCCAATATTTTCCTTTGTGGTCTATGAACAACTCAGGCCATGCAGCTTCCAAAGTAATATCATGATCAGGAAGCTGCAAATAAAGAAAAAGGTTTAGAGCAAAATTAAAAACTCTTGGAGACGTTTAACTTTTTAAGAGATCTAACACCAGCCCCTTTACTCCAAAAACGAGAGAAGCATAATTCTTACATTTTTACCTCTTATAGTGACAACAGCAACTCAACGGTAATTTCAAAGCAAAAGAATGTGCCTAAATGTATTAATATGCTTCTCATAAGAATCAACTTCGAAGGAAGGGAAAGTAAAATGACTAGTTTAATGACCATAGTTGCTGCGAGCTTTCGTACTTGAGCCTGAGCAAGTCTAAGTTTTGCCACTATTTTTGTGTTTGTTCACTTGTGATTAGTTTTAATATCTTTTTCTAGATAAAGTTCCTTCACAAGTTTGGTTTTGGTCCCTTATTGTGAATTAGACTAGAATAAATTAGCAGTCGAGATCTTGCCCTGTGTAGGAGCATGGCTCTGGTGCGGTGCCCCTTCCTCTCACCGTGCTTTTCAGTGCTCAATAATAAGGATGATGAGGATGTTAATGATATTTGCGAGCAAAGGCCAACTGCATAAAGTGATTTGTCTAGGAAATGCTTTGCTACATCTTTAATTAAAGGTAGCTCCCATTCATCTGCACCGCGTATCTCTGCGCTGATAGAAGATATCAACTTCTTTGGACGAAATTGCCCAATTAATCCAAGCCACCTACACAATGAAAGGCCGTCAAACTCATAGATTAGTACATAAACTTGTATACATACAAATGGAAACAGAGGGTGTTTCTCTGGCCAGGTGACATGGATCTCAGGAAAGCTTCAAAAATATGAGGAAAAATCTCTATATGAAGTCATTTCGTGACATCGTAGAATGAAAACAGAATACTATGCAGTGTAGAATTGAAGCAGTAATAGATTTAACAATGGGCTGCTGTGTGCATTTGTTGTGTAACTAGGAAAATAAACAACCAAAACGTGTTTTCCATGAAAGAATTACGAAAGGTTATCTTCAATAGTTAAATAAGTATGATGTGTCAGAGAGCGGGTGCTGATGGGGTTCAATGAAAGGAATCATAGAGTGGTGTCATGAATAACAAACTTGAATGATCAATAAGCTTTGGGTACAAGAACCCAAACATTCGCTCGGATCAAAATATCAGTTTATCTTCATTCTTCATTACACTCTATTGTCGATCAAAGATGATAATAGAAACATGAAATGTCTTAATACATGGACATAATTCATTAAGTATATGTGCAGTTACAGGTGCACTTTGTATGTACATATGTATCTCTACCCGAACAAAAATTAATAGGTATTGCCATATGCACATCATGTTATAAAAATGTATATGAATACCCTTCTAATTCACTGAACTGTATAAAAATTAGAGAAGAACTCGAAAACATCATTGTCTTAGCAAAAAAGTAAAGCACAAAAGATGATGACAAATGCACGTTAGAGAAGAGCTCGATACATTTTTGTATATTTATGCACACCCCATTTCCGACCTTATGGACTTCATCGCATTTTACTTCCTTATATTATACATAGAAAAATCTCAATTCCATAATTTCTCCATAAAATTTGCAGCTCCAACCCCCTCCACACGGGCACGCTCAAACATAAGACAGGGATGTATAATTTTACTAATCTCTATTCTTTGTAACAGTTTTTCCGTGAACCCAATATTACCAAAAACAATTATGATAACATAACTGATATTTAGACACATATACACTGCAATAATATGAATATGTGCGTTGTGTTAGGAGTTTTACCAGTTACGGAAGGCGACTTTGCCGAGGAGAGACTGGAGAGCAAAAGACCCTAATTCTTTATGATTAGCAGAGGAGGAATAAGATGGAATAATCCCCAAAGGAAACCCATTTCCAAGTAAAGAGAGTTGCTGGATCCTGAGGGCTTTACTAGCCCTGGTACCATCCAATGGTATGGGCTCCCCAGGCACTGCCCTGGAAATGCCATCAAGAGCTTGTGGGGTTGATATATTTAGGTCCCAAAATGCAGCATCCATTGCCGTTCTTAGCTTTGCCATTTTTCCAGCCAATTTTTGGTTTGTTCACTAGGTGTTGGGGATTGGAGTTTCTCTCTCTTTTTGTTGAAATGACTGACCTTATCTGGGTTTTGGAAGGGAGTGAGAAGGGGGTTTTAGAATTTTGTTTATTGACAATTTGACCCCTAAAGATTTTGGAGAAGTGCATTTGAATTCCTTTTTTTGGCCGGGGATTTTTCTCTATCTTTCTCAAAGTAATTATCGTTTTTATTCTTTCAACTTTCAACAACGTCCAGGAGATGAGAGGCACCTTTTCTCTCAAGAATTAGCCATTCCATCCCTTATAATAAGAAAATAATGAAATTTTATTATTTTTAAATCGATTTATTCTCCACCTTCATGCATGTTTATCGTTTAGTCACTAAGTAAAGAAACTATTTATTTTATCATTCTCAACAATTACATTTAATCCCATATAGCTTGAACTTCAAATGCAAAGCACGTGAGGCTAAGAGTTAGTGCGAGGAGAAAAAGTTAAATCGATACAATTAAGGTGTAGCTTTGACTAATGAAACACTCGGATGAGTCTTTATAAAATATTAATAATGAGGATTGTAGGGTTGGGAGGTCAAGTTTCGTGCACCTTGTAAGTGGACTAATAAGATTATAGAACTAGATTGATCCACTATTTTGTTATAAACTAAAATTAGAGAATGAAGGTTTATGGGAAAAAGAATCGTACTTCAATTGTTCACATGAGTCAAACTCATTTATCTAAAGACCAAGTTATCATCAACACAGTAGAAATAACCTCGAATCTTGAAATTAAACGAAAAATTTCCTCTGCTTCAATATTTGACTAATCTCATGCCAGTCGACTACACCTGCAAACCTTCAATTGCAATGGTATACCATCACTAGGGTTGAGGCGGTTGCTCACATACCTCTTTGTTCGGACTTTCAACTTACGAGATCAAGTAACAAGACAAGGAGGGAACATTTCAACCGGATTTATATTTTTTTTATGTTTTGACAAATTTTGTCTATATATTTTGGAATAACGCTAAAGAAAAGCTTTGTGCTAGTTGTACGACTCGTTGGGCAGTAGCAAATAGCAAGAACCAATTAATGCTTTATGGTTAATGTCATGATATGGATGCTCTTGAAAGTGATTTTTGTGTAAAGTATTTTATCACGTACAATTACAAAAGTAACTTAAATGATTTTGAAAGAGGCCGTGAGTAATGAATTTAGGTACGCGAAGATGAAAAAATATGAATACATATATGAGGGGTAAAAATGAATATATAGAGTTTGGGTAAATCCATTCGCATTAATTATGCTTTTATTCTAGTGTCAATCACATAGCTGTAATTCAATTTTGTTTAATTGAATAACTACACTTTAATTTGATTTCAATTGGATAGTTACGTCTAATTTTGTCACTGGAACTGACGAAAATCGATGATGTGATAGACAATTAATGATGGTCCCTATTTATTTTATTGGAGTTATCATTATTCCACATTAGCAATTAACGTTTACGTACGATGACTACCCCATCAATTCCCATACGTGAAATTAGACGAAGTTATTTTAATTGAAATCAAATTAAAATATAATTACACGATTAAAATCAAATTAAAGTATAGTATAGTTATCTAATTGAAAGTATATTAATACGTAGTTATTTGATTGAACAAAATTAAAGTTAATTAACTAATTAATACTAGAATAAAAGTATAATTACCGCTAAGAAGATTGCCACTATAATTTACATCAACTTGTTGTGGGATTCAAAGTTAGATAAATCAAAATTGAGTTGAATGAGTTAGGCGGGCCTGTTCTACTCCCCACATGGGGAGTAGATTATAAAACCCACAGACTATGTGGGCGTGTGAGGTGGATAAAAATAAGCCAACTAGACAAAAAAAAATTAATCACCCACCAACCGAGTCAACCCACCCTCCCTCACATTTCCTCATTTCCATTTCTCTCACATACTCCCTCTCCCCGACATCCCCAAATCGGTGAACTAAATCTTTAAACCGCCGCCGCCGAGTGACCCACCATGGAACATCTCTAAAACCACCACCGCCGTGACCGTGAACCACGTTCCTCTCTCTCCGCGAACCAACAGCGGTCGCACGAACCACGTTCCTCTCTCTCCGCGAACCAACAGCGGTCGCGACCCACGTTCCTCTCTCTCCGCGAACCAACAATGGTCGCGACCACCGCAGAACCACGTTAAAACTTTCTTCGACGACCACCCGACCGTGAACCATTGCTTCTCTCGTCGTGATCGAAACACCATTGACGAACTTCTCGCTGCTCAGTGACCCACCATTGAAGGACTCGGTACTGTATATTTGTGTAAATTGTTCTAAGGGTAAAGTGATATTGGCAAAATTTTAATTTTATGCCTGTCTAAATCATACCCAATGATGTGCCAAATTGTCGGATTTGTTTGTGTTGTGGAAATCTGAAATTGCTTGCGTGAATTGGGACATTTGAGCTTGGTTGTTTAATCGATTTGTCACGGCGGCGGTGGTGGTTCACGGCGGCGGCGGCGGTTTCTTATTTAGGTCATGAATCGGGGAGAGAGGGAGTATGTGAGAGAAATGGAAATTAGGAAATGTGAGGGAGGGTGGGTTGACCGGTTGGTGGGTGATTAATTTTTTGTCTAGTTGGCTTATTTTTATCCACCTCACACAACCTACACAGTCGTGGGTTTTATAATCTACTCCCCATGTGGGAGTAGAACAAGCCGAATGAATGAAAGCTTAAAAACATTTTTATACACAAAACCTATGTTGATATCGCTTATATAAAATACTTTTATCAAAGCCACAAAGTAATTTTTCAAACTGTAGAAACGATCATCCGTTTAATGAAACAGACGACAATTTGGAGTGAATCGGTTGACCGTTTGGGTGAACCGATCGTCCTTCTGGCTGTCATTTTTCAAAAAGTGTCCGTTCTGATTTTCATTGTTCCAACGGCTAGTTCTGACCGTCTGACCTATAGGTCGACCGGTTGGTCATCCGTTTCGGCAAAAAGTTGTGAAAATTCATTTCTATAAGTACATCTTCATTTATTATCATTCAACAACACTTACAAGACCATTAATAGAGAAAATCACATTGAGAAAATTCATTCAAACTTCATTGCATTTATATCTTCAAAATCATTCATTGAAAAAATTTGTTTGATCAAATCAAACTTTTGATTCATCATTATCAACAAAGTATATTTCTAACACTTGAGCTTTTTCATCATTGTTATTCATTAAAATGTTAGTCTCTCTTAGTACCAAACTTGTATCTATCATTCATCAAGAGAGAAATACAATCTTAAATCTATTTCTTTATATCTTTGGGTCGTATTGAGATCCATTAAAATTCAATATTGTATAAGGATTGATGCTCCTTGTTTATAAGTCACCGGATACCTTTTAAGGGTTTGGATTGCACCATAAGTCAATCGAGATAGTGGAAATGCCGTGCTCGTATTAGGGAGCTTGGTAACGGGGGACATAGATCATTGGTTGGATCGAACCTCCATAAAAATATCGTTTGCACTCTCTCTACCTTTTTAATTATTTACATTATGCTCTTATTTTTAGTAGATTAATTTTTATTTCTTAATTTTTTTATTTTGAGATTATTCAACGAAGAAGTTTGAGAAAATCAATTCACCCCCATTTTGGTTAGTTATTCTTAGGCTATCGATTTATACATGGAAAACATATATTATTTCTTCAAATTGAAATCCTCCAAAGAGTATATTTGGTAAATATTTTTATAAATTATAAGTAATGGAGCTTACGAAATGCGTGGATGAAAATGATATTTTACCAACTTATAAATACTAATAAGCACACACAAACATACTCAAAGTATATTCCCCAAGTTCAATTACTAACTCTAACTCTTTATCACATGCAACAAAATGACAGCGCTACCCCTACAAATCAGCTTAATCGAGGAATACCGTTATGTTTAGAAATCAATAATGTCGTACATGGAGGGACCACATAGAGTAAGGTCAAAGTCTATTAGTTTTTATTTTATTTTTAATTGTATTATGTACCCAAAAATCTGTTTGTATAGAGTTATTCTCTGGAAAACCTAACCATAAACATGCAAAGTATGTTTTTTTTTACTTTTTATGATGAATTTCATGTTGCATGCCATATGTTAGAACATGTATTTCACATCGAAAAATCTGTATATTAGCCATATTGGATATCTTTTAGCAACTGACTATCTTTTCTTTTGTTTGTGTTGCCAGATTTGGAAGACTGAAAGGCTTGGAGAGAAGATTCCCGCCAGTATTTATTGTGCTTATTTCTCTAAAGCTATTAGCTCCTATAATACTATAAAAAAGATTCATACTTCGTTGATTTTGAGAATGAATCTGAGGAGGAGGATGGTTCATTTGTATGAGTCAAATGTTACAAAAGCATTGAACACAGGAGTTGAAGATAGAGTACTTGAAGGGACCAAAAAAATTGACAATAAAGTAGATGACTTAGAGTATCCATGTTTTGAAGAATTACTAAGTGATTATACATCTGACGATGAAATTGATTTCTAAACGGAGCGATAGTCCTCTACTAGATTGATTTTGTGGGGGGTAGCACTATTGTTTTGTTACAGGAGAAAATGGGTTAGGGATTGGGAATTGAATTTAGAGAAATAAACTTTGAGAGAATTCAATATAAAGAAAGAATATATGTTTTTTTTATGTATAAATTGTATTTTGAAAAAGTAATTTGATGACATGGATATGCAACTTCAATTGGTTGGCGAAATTAATCTCAAATGTGTGCCACGTGGGCGGTCCGTTAGTAACGTGTGCGCTTCCGTCCATTAGCAGTTACTGAGTGCTTGTTCGGCTGGCTTTTTTTCATCTCCAAAATTTATTTTGCATTAAATTTGGTGGGCCAAGACAGAATTCTTCTTACACACTTTTTTATTGACATTGCAATTTAACAAAATTGCCCTCAATCAATTAAATGTCATTTGAGTTAAAAGGACAATTTGGTCATTTCATCTTAAAGTCTTTTGAAAAGTCAAAAAGCTCATGCTCAAAAATAGATTTTGGAGATGAAAATGCCTACCTTATATACTCTGAATTGAAAAGAGTGATTAATGAATCGTAAATTACTAAAATTCAGTGATTACATAGTAACATTTGATAGTTTGCCAGTGATTGAAGTTGCGACTTAAATTTCAGCAATTATTAAAATATTTAGAGTGCGTTTGATAGAGATTATAAACAGTTTATAAACCAAAAGTGGTTTATTTGAGTTGAAATTGTTGATTTTTCATGTTAAAAATGGGTTGAAAAGTCAAAAATTACGGCTGAAAAAAACCAAAATAGGTTTTTAATCACCACCAAACGCTAGCTTATCTTGAAATTTACAAATGAATAGTTCAGCATTTTAAAATTAATTTAATTATAGTAATCACCAACTTTTCACTTAGTTTTAAGTGTGTTGCATAAAGGAAATAATAAAATTCCACTTACCCTAAAATTCCAGTCATTTGATTTTCCACTGCCAACCGACGACCATCGGAGATTCACAGCAGGCGACCATCGCCTCTCCCAAACGCCACCGTGGACCTACTATCAGCGCCAATTTCAGCACTCGCTCCACCGCCTCTACAGACTACAATAAGTTTCATCCATATTTGTTTCTCCAACAGGTGCTTTTTTATATATTTTGTTTTTGTTTCTTTATCAGCTTTTGTTTAATAAATTTTTTTGTCATATCTGTTTTATGTTCCCTCCAATTGCTACTATTCCCTTCGAAGCTTCATTTCCAGGTGTATATATTCGGGCTGTTGATTCTTGAACAGTATATATTATGAACTTAAGTATGCTTAGAACTCAGATGGTATGGTAAGTTAGACGGGATAACATTGGACGAGATTAATCACTGACCATAGGAGGTTTTCTCCGCGATAAAATAAGCAGTGGCGGAGCCAGACTTTTGAAGTTGGGGGTCCCAAATAGGGGTGGGCTGGGAAGGGCTCTCGGGGGCTGCCCCGAAATTTTTTTTTCCCACAAACCACAATTATTGAACTTATTCTTATGAGAATTTAATATTTTTTTATAAGTCATATTATTTAAAAAATTTACAAGAAGGCATTGCACAAAAATGGAATCTATATCTATTTTATCTAAAATTAAGCTATGTAGTTGATGGACACAAATTTAAACCCTTTTAATAGTGTTATATACAATTATTTTTTGAACACGATATCTATTAACAAGCAAATGCCTTTATTAATTTTGTATTATCATTTGAGGAATGTGTCAATCATTTGTAATTTTGTATTATTAATTTTATTAGGCCAATAGATCCAATTGTCTTACATTAAAAGTCAGTTTGGTCTAATTTATGAACTAGTTTATTTGACCAAAATGACTTATTTGATAAAAAAAATAGTTTATATTACCAAAAAATTTGCCTTAATAGCCTGATATTTTTTACTATTCTTTGTCAAATAAACTATTTTAGTCAAATAAACTAATTTATAAACTATACCAAACAATCTCTAATTGATATTGGGTCAATGGATCCAATTGTCATATATTAAACTTACATTAAGTAAAAGTTAAATTATATATTAAAAAATTAAAAAACTAAAAAAAAAAAAACCCCTCAAAAAGTTGGACCCCCCAGCTCCGCCCCTGAAAATAAGTACGTACTACGTGTGTCGCGACACGTCTTCACTATTCATCTCTTTTAAAATTTGCTATTCAATGATCTTCTTCAACGAATTATCTCCATTTCCAGTTCAATCATCTTCTTTAACAGACCATTTTCAAAATCTACTCATGTTCTCAATTCATCCCCATTAATTGATCTCCATCATCTCCAAAATCTGTTCACCGCTTCAATCCATTATCATAATATAGCCGGATTCCACCGCAAAAGAAGCGATATACTAGTAATACAAATAAGTTAAAACTTTGTCCGCTATTTGTACTTTATCCAGTACCAAACAAGTTGACAGTTAAAAGATTGAATTCCATCACTCCACGTGATCTACAATTACATGGGAGATTGAAAGAAGTGAAAATCACTTAGTGCATGTTTGGTAGTGCTAAAATTATTTTTTAAGTGTTTATATTTTAAGTTGTTGGTGAATGTGTGGATAAAAAGTGGGTTGTAAGTTGTGGGTCTTGTGGATAAAAAGTATGTTTGACCAGTTTGACCAACTGAAATTATAATTTAAGCTTTGCCAAACATGTGCCGTTCAATCTAAATGAAGTTTCGTTTATGTAAGTAAGAGATCTTGAGAATAATCTACAAAGTACAAATAAATGTTACTTAGAAAACTTTGCAGTTTGCAGTATGCCAAAAACAAGCAAAAGGCAGAAAGGCATATTGGAATTTAGTAGTTATGTACCTCATTAATTCACTCTTTTGCAGCTTTGTTCTTTAGTGTTTATATAATTGTATGTGCTATATATCATACCTTTTCAAGGGTTGGTCCTTTTTTGCCTACACATTTTTTGATAATTCAATGTTTTAAGCTCGTAATCTCGTCGGCTTCTTTTGTCTACTTTTCTTTGACATCTTTTTCTTTTAAATTGGGGTTTGAAATGTAAATAGAAATCATTCCATTCAAATTTAAATTGATTTTGTTTTGACACTTTGCAATTTTAAGGCTCTAAGTCCAGCATGAATGATGTTCATGAATGTTACTCCGTACCCAATATATGTTCTTGAGTAGCACTGCTTGATTCAATCAAATCACGTAAAAATAATAGCTTTATTGAACATGTGCTTGGACTTCGGTATTCCCCAAGTGAAAAATATAGAAAGGGGTAGCTATTTTGATTGACTTGAAATCTGACTATGTGGATGATTGTTGGTTTTCTGAACTGTTGTTTGCAATAGGTGGGCCGATAAGTGCAGTCAAGAGCCTTGTGAATGACAACGGAGGAGTTAAACTCGTGCATGGCTTATGAAAGAGAAGGGAAGGGAGCCTTCTAACTTCTTCTAACTTTGAGGTATGGGCGGACACAACAAGGTGTAGCAACACCCATAGATTAAGAAACATTAACATTGAATTTCCCTTAAAAAATATATTTCTAGCTCCCCCCTGTTGTAAATTCCTTGAGCAAAAACCAAGAACACGAGGAGGTGAAAATGGATTTGGAGACCCTGGAGAAGAGACCTGGAGTTATCATGGTCGGATCCCCGAGCGTTGGTAAACGGACCCTACTTTCCCGTAAGTTTCTTACTCTCTAGATCGGTTTCTTCTTTCAATTTATTTGACGATTTTAACTCTCACGGATGTAATTACACAATCGATTTAAGTAAAGAAACACGACACATTTGAAGAATATGACACCCATTGGTAATTGGGTTTCTACGTTAATGGATAATTACAATCAGTGAATTCGATGAAAATCGTTAAAAAGGATTTTGGATAATTTGAATGAACAGAGAAGTAGAGACAACGGCGAGGAGAAAAGAATATGATGATCCGACATAGAGTGCATTGAAGCAGGAAAATATGTGAAGAAATGTGTCGATTTTAGGCCCGAAGCCATAGACGAATTCTTCCTGAAATTGTTAACGAGAACAGATAAAAGTTTAAAGATTAGTGCATTAGCTCTGGAGAACTTGGAGACCTTGGGGTCAAGTGTCAACCGGAGGAAATTCGATACGCTTTGCTGGTAAAAGGCATTTCAATTAATGAAAACTATTCATTTAATCTAGACACTGAGAGTGTCGAAGACTTCTCTACATCTCCTCAACATTCAATTATGTACTTTTTCAGAATCTTGAATCTGGAAACTTTAACACTTGTCAAAAGAGGTGCTGGAGGGTGCTCTGAAAATGACTCCTTGTCGATCGAGTCTGGGAACCAAGTAAAAGTATAAGACAAGAGATATGTATAAAATGCTCAAAAGTTTTCTGAATGTCCATATTTATTTGGACTGTCCTTTATATGTTGAGTGCTCGTGAGCATTGGTTAAGTAAGGTGTGAGGTTTTCTATGGATTGGGAGTTTGCAGTCATAACATTTGCCACTCTGCGTGATGAGCTGGCTGGTGATTGGTGTGTGGGTTTGTTGTGAGGCATCTGGATTTGTTCTGGTGTTAATTGTTTGTAGATGGCCCGGGCAACAGGCCTGATGGGTAAATAATGGTCTGATGGTGATAACTCGCAAGTCAGAGCACAGTTATATTTGTGTTTAAGGAAAAACAATTAAAGAACTAGAGCTGATATTTTTGAAATTTTTGTATCATGAATCCTTTATGGCGATTTTTGTTGGAGGTAGTCTTGATTGAATTATTTTCCACATTCTTGACCCAATTTGGGGTGGGGTGGGGGTGGGGGTGGGGGTGGGGGGAATATCTCTGGGTAATGTTTGAAGGACTTGTCTGGCGAAGTGTCATTCGTTTAGAATTTCTTTTCTTCTTGTTTCCTGGGTTCTTTAGATATGATTGTTCTCTATCAAAGCAACAAAATGCAAAGTGGGAGAGAAAGCAAGAGCAGATTGATCTTTATCTGGCTCTTTCTCTCAGCAATTGGGACCTTGTTTATCCAAAAAAAAAAAATGAATTAGAAGAGTTACGGTTCGATGAAGATATGTTCCATATCATTATTACTAAATGTGGACTTGTTTCCTCCTATTGTTTGAGTCTTTTTCTTGTTGCATCTATCCTTGTTTGTGATGACATTATCTTTTAAGCTTAGCGTGAAACCTGCTGGCTTGCAGAGTGATGAGTTACCAAAACGTATGAAATGTTAGATGTAATGTCATGGTTATATTTTGAAATGCCATATCCTAATTTTGGTTCGCTCGAAAAGTATATATCACGCACTTGGTTTCGTGCTTTAGCAGTGATGAATTTGTAGCTCTGCTTCTGTAGAATTGTGGGTTACATTTTTTATCTAGCACACAGGCTACTCATTTCAAAGATTTTACATACAGGATTATTTCCTGTGGATTTTGAAGATGCACCCAATCCTTCATCCAACTCACCCGAGTTACTTGCCTATGGGTAAGTTCCAAGCAGCAAAGTGCACACGAAGTATCCAATAAATGATAATTAGCTCCTCTCTTTAAGAAGTTTGGACCTGGTTTCTTAAACAGGTGGACAATCAACACAAAGTATTATACAGCTGATCTTTCAGTTTGGATGGCTCATATTCACGACGAGTTCTCTATCAAGAGCCTGCCAATGGTTGATAAGCTATCTGCCTTGGTGATGGTGTTCGATGTTAGTGATGTAAGCCTCGTCCTTTTGCTTCCTCTCTTGTGCAGATTTATGGCAAAACTTCTCTCTTTTCTGCAACTGTTTCTTTAATGCACAAGATGTCGTCCTACTATAACATTGAGCGCAGTTACATGTCTTCTTTGGTGCCATTGTCTGCAGCTCTCTTCTTTCGCTGCTCTTAAAGATTGGGTGAAGCAAACTGATATTCAGAAATTTGATATACTGCTATGTATTGGTAACAAAGTGGATCTTCTTCCTCATCATCCAGCTCACGCTGAATACAGGAGATGCCTGCTGAAGCGTGAAGAGTCCTGTGGTAGTTCTCGTTCAGACTTGGCTGACTATGGGATTTCTGAAACCGAAGGAAGTAGTTTATTGGGAGATGAAGAACCATCACCAGAGATTACGAAGTCTTGCTTGCAATGGTGCATTGAACACGGCATTGAATACATTGAAGCGTGTGCATCTAATGCTGATTTTGACAAATGTAAGACCATAGTACTATGCTTGCTCTGCAATCTGGCTATGTGTCACAACTGTTCTTCTCCTCTCTATCTCTGTAAACTTGATTTGCAACTCGAGTAATTTGGTGCATCTTTCCCTCCCTATTTCAAAACCCTCTTCTTTTTTATATTTTTAATCTTTAGATAGTGTTGCATTTTGATATATGCAGTGTTACGTATGCTTGCGTGCATCTCTGTCACTCTTCTATTCTCAGTTTTAAAATATTATATTGGCATTTCTGTATACACACATATTTACAATTTGAATTTTTTCAAAGTGCGTGTTAGCTGAAATGGAAATCTTTCTATCTTATGCACTTCTGTTAGAGACAGTTAAGGTTTTGTTCATAACTTGCAGGTCTGTCTGTAGATGGCGATTCACAGGGTGTTGAACGACTTTATGGGGCTCTCTCTGCTCACATGTGGCCTGGAATGTCCTTGAAGTCTGGAGATAAGATAACTGAACCTTCATTACCTGAACAAGAAGGTTTTACAAACTGCCCTTATCATGGTCATGCATTAAATTGTTATTTATGTCAATGGTTAAAGGTATTCCAACAACTTTTTTTGTCAGACTTATCAGAAGAAGAATCCGAGTATGAACTTGAATACGAAGTCTTATCTTCTGGTTCTGCTGAACCATGGGATGACACAGATGGATGGATGTCTGCAGATGGTCCTGTTTCAACCACGGGGACTGGGAAACTATCTGCAAGCAATCTCGACGCAAAGAATTTTGATTGCAAAGGTGAAGTCAGATCTGTTGGAGAAGAGCACTGGCCTTCAACATCGGCATCTCAGCTGCAGGAAGAGGTTGACAGGGATGAAACACCCGAGGCACATGAAGCTGACCAAACTTCGGAGCCTGATGAGGGTAAGACTTATGATTTTGAGGATCTGGAAATGTTGATGTCTGAGATTGGTAACATGCGCAGCAGTTTGAGGTTAATGCCTGATTTCCAGAGGAAGGAAACCGCCGCAAAACTGGCCATGAAAATGGCTGCAATGTTTGGGGATAGCAGTGGAGGTGAAGAGGGATTTGATTGATAAGAGTAAATTGTATTGCGCACTAAAATGAGCTTCGCTATCTTATCCTAGAATTGTCGATCAACTTCAACGAGAGTACAATCAGCTTGGATATGTAATCGAGGTCAATTGGACAGCTTCAATATTCTACACTCTTCCAAGTTCAATAGAAGATCCGTAAAAAATAAGTTTCACGTCAGTAACTCGGGAGATCTCATAATTATATATATTTTCTGTTGACAAAATTCAAAATAAATGCATGTAACCTACCTATTTGAGGTAGGAGTTCCTAGACTTTCTTATGATCAGCCATATCTTCCCATGTTTTTTAAGGGCTTCATGTATAATATACTCTAATTTGATGAATAAGGTATTTGTGATAAAAATGTTATGCAACGGTACTTTGAGGTCAAACAGTGAATACTGATAGTTTTTGATCAAAATTTTTATTTCTCTGATTGAAGATGAAGCTTCCCGTTACTTGTTAGTAGGAAAATTTGCTTTGTTTAAGTGGCGTTCGATTACTCTTGATTAGTTTTAGTGGTGGTGTCGTGATAATGTAACAGGTAATTTCGACTATCATATATGAAACTCTTGGACAATTCAAAAGTACAACCGCATAAGAGAGGTTAAAAAAGCTTTGTCTTGATTTTTTTCCTCCAAACCAAGTTCGAGGTCACTTGTCTCGGAACGAATGAGATTTAAGTAATAAGGACATATATAGTGTGTTAGAGCGAACAAAATTTATTGCCATGCCAAGGTCATGTATGAAATGTAGTGATTACTTCTTGAAATCACACTTTTTTTGACACTGTACATGGCCATGACATGTAGTAGGTGCGTACAAGCAAGAAATTTGGCAGACGGGGACTCAAAATTCGTTGAGTGGTGATGTCAGTTTAGATAATGATAATGAAGAGACCTTTATGGAGAACTAAAACTCACATACCTCCTCAATGAGACTTCTATAACATCCCATGATGTTCGGACAATTTTTTATGAAAAACCAAACTACTTATCTTCTTAATGTGAATTATTTTGATTACACCTTAAAACTGGATTCCTGCCCGGTACCACAATGACTAAGATTAGGACTCGTGAATGCGATCGGATAACAATAATCTTGTGTAGTCGAGTATCATCGTGGACATACACTTCACATCTTTACAATGACGGTAAACATTCACATCAACAACTGGTTTTATTTTATTTTAATTCTTCGTCCGGATGCTAAAACTTCTTTTTTATTAATCATAACCAGCAATTATCCATTCTATGAATCACTCATTAATCATAATATCTACAAAGAACATTGCATCTACTCAAACGATTATATTGAACTGGCTGAATTGGATATGTGGTTGTCCCACATGTCTAATAAAAACCAATGTATGCAGTTATTGTGAGAGTTTTGAAGATTTTAATTCAATATCATTGTAGCGTGTAAATATATGTTCGGCCACGTGTCTATCGAACTTATCTTTATATCGCATATAAATAATTTTTATGAAAGAGTGACAACGAGACTTCATATTTAGCCTTTTGTACACGGTACACCTAAAAACTTAAGCTGTTAGAAAGAAGACATGTGTATTTATTTAAATCTTTCATTCAAAATTAACTACTTGTTTACAATTAAACTACGAGGTAACAATTTGAGAAAAAGATTCCAAGAAATAGTATAAGAAAGATTGATTTGTTTATTGAATATGTTAAACAACACAATTCACTTGTCCAAGTCAAGACAGTTATTTCAAACCAACTCATAAAAAATTTCCAATGAAAGAATAAGGTCCAACTGCATGTACCAACCCATCACTAGGCCTATATAAACAAGAACAAGCAGCTATAACATACCATAATAACCAAGAAAAAATGAAGCCCTTCTCCTCCTCCTCCTCCTCCTCCTCCATTTTTCCCTTGCTCTTCCTTACCTTCTTGATTGCGTCCCAGAGCGCGAAAGCCCAGAACTCGATTTACAAAACTTGCAAAACTTTTGCACAAAATGATCCAAACGTCAACTACAATTTCTGCACAACTTCCCTTCAGGTATATCCTGACAGCCAAAATGCCACTTTAAAAGAACTTGGGATGATTTCAATCAGATTAATACAAAACAACATGACAGATACGCGGTTTTACATCAAAAATTTGATCAAGAACAAGAAATGGGATTCGTACACGAAGCAATGTTTGAGTGATTGCTTTGAACTTTTCTCAGATGCAATCCCTTCTGTTAAGAAGGCCAGGAAATATATCAACAAAAAGCTCTACGGTGATGCTGATGTACAGTTAAGCGCGGTTATGGATGATGCCACGACGTGTGAAGATGGATTTAATGAGAGAGGAGTGGTTTCTCCATTGACAAAGAGAACTGGTGATGCTTTTCAGCTCTCTGCAATAGCACTATCTGCTGTATATATACTTCAGACAGGATCAAACTGATCCAGGACTTGTTCTGTTCATCAGATTTTGATTATCATATTTTATATTTAGGGTTTAATGTATAACGAATAAAAATTTATATATTTGCCGTATACAAGTGTAGTGTATCCAGTGCTACAAGCTGTAAGAATCTCTTCTGAGTTAGAAACATTCTGAAGCTTGAAATTAGAAATATGTAATCCATGCAACAGTCGTGTATATTTTTTGAGAAGCAATTTCAATGGGAGAATTACTTCTGCTTTTATCTTAAGAATTCATTTTTAAACTAATTAAACACTGAGCTTCGGGTGTAAGCAATGAAAGACGGTCTTCCCGAGTGACAACCTGTCTCAAACCTCTCGCTCTTGCTCCCAACTATTTTTTACACTGAATTGGACAGACGTGAACATGATCTAGAAACATGTAAAACTTATCTATAGTGACACTAAATCCCATCTAGTCGATCATACCAAACATACCTAAATGATTTAGACAAACTCAAGCCCATACACCAAATCACTATACAATTTGGCTGGTTGCTTCCTCACCACAAATTATACATAGTGTAATTATATCAGCAGACTATCTCAACAAGATATTTTTTAGGAGGGATCTACTTCTTCTTTTTTTCAAATCTCATAAAAACTAAATTTGGGTTTTTCAATTTTGGGACATTTATTTTTGAGCGGTAAACAAACAAACAAACAACACAAACATAGTGGATGATAAAAGATATTAATTTCACGGCCAAAGAATAAAGATAGATTTTCCAGTTGTGTTAGACTCGGACAGTTTCTCAAAATGTCATTAGCCCTACCACTAAAGGCATGTGGGTTTAGGCAAATCACTTTCCGAGGATACAATGAAGCTCAACCCTTATTATTTACTTAATCGTGTCTTGCACTTGTGAAAGAAAGTCCAAGAAAGTCCAAGAATGCTGGAAGAAATTTCGTTCAATTGTTATGAAGAAATTAGAAGTTGGACCAAAAAATTCCACAGAACCTAACCAGCCATTGGATGGTTATGGATATACTCAATTGCAAGATGGCACGAGTCGATTTTATCAGCTTCCTGGTCAGGAATTTCGAGCTTAAACTCTTCCTCAATAGCCATCACAATCTCCACAATGTCCAAGCTATCTAATCCAAGATCCTTTTGAAAATGAACATCAGGAGTCACCTGCAGGCAATTGCACGAGGAAAAGTGAATTTCTGTTGTTCATGGCTGGTACTATATGATTAGAATGATAAATATGAAATGCATAACTTATATCTAACGTAAATAATGGAGGAGGAATGATCTCCTAAGCACCGGTGTTTAACTTATGCTAAGCACCGATGACATGGCATGTCTATTTAATGGATAACAGTGGATCCCACATATTCAATGTATAAATGAAATATACATTAATAGACATATCATGTCACCGGTGCTTAGCATAAGAACCGGTGCTTAGGAGATCATTTCTCAATAATGGAGATATTAATCAATCATCATAATTTAAAATAAGGTTTCCAAAAATAAACACAGCTAACACAATGGTAAGGCAGTTATAGAATGAGAACTGTATGCACAAGTTAAAAATCACAGTGGGTTCTCTAATAAAATCCTCACCTTAAAGCATTGGTTATCGTCTTTATGAAGAAATAGAGAGATCTAGTTAAAAAAAGAAAAAGAGAAAAGAAAAATACAAGGGCTTTCAAGTTCAATTATTCATATTAATTATGACAATCCGACAATCCAAGGCAATGGCCTTTTCAGTGAAATAATGTGGTTACTTTCTTGTTCCCTTTTTCTTCCCCTTCCCTTCCTAGGGATACAATGCTGACTAACATCACAGAAAACACTGCACAACACAAAAATAATCCCAATAATCTTTGTTGTAGCCAAGTAATATTAGAAGTCGCTCACTAGCAACAGATAACGCAATACTCATCCACAGTATGGTTTAGAATAATGGAAGTTGATGGGACTTGTAAGCATTTCTCGAGTCTTATGGAAGTTGAGATCTTCATTTGAAGAGGTGTATATAACACCTCTTCAACTCTTACCGCAACAATTGTGTCAAATTGAACGGAGCTATTACTTTAACGAGAGGGAAATTTTTCTTTTTTATAAATTATTCTTAAATATATGTGCATAGGTGCATCTGAACTATATGCAGTAGAAGTGACAGAGGCAGGTGAATGAGGAGCAGGTAGGGCTGGCCCCCAACAAAACATTTAAAAATCTTGGCTCTTCCACTCATAACCGGGTTAATAAGATAAATTGTACTCATACAATACCACAATACATTTCATTCACGTACAACAGGGAAAAATAAGACCTTTCAATTGAAAGATGAGATTGAATAAGCATGCAACTTTTGAGACGATCCATTATACCATAGGTTGGGGTTGGTCTTTATGAGCTTCAGGTTGAAAACAAGTCAGCATGTCTAAAACATTTTCAATCAAGTCATGTTTCTCTAGAGAACTAGTGCAACATGTATGACACATACAACCTGGTTAAGTAACCAGCTCATTCGCAATAACCCACCAGCATGAATAACTAGGAAATTCATACATCTCATTTAATTTAAAATGGAATTAACAGTTTTTTACCATGAAGAACAAAATTGTCTAATTTTATTCTAATGAAAAGACAAAATTACATGGATTGAAGGCTGTCTTTTGAGTTGGTGGGTTGACCGGTTATGAGTCAATCCAAAGTTAAACAAGTTACGTGGGCAACTTTTTAGTGGTTGGGTAATGGGAAGGTTGAGTACATGTTAAAGAAGATTCACTAATTTAGACAGGACAAAGTTCTGGTTGGCAAATAGATATGGATACTAATATCTCAATCAAATGTGAATCACTGCCACCACATTAAGACTTTAATTTAAGTATAAGCTAGTGAACACACACACACAAAAAGAAAAAAGAAAAAACAAATAAATATGTGTGCATCACAGACACAAGATTGTCTCCCACAATGAACTTATACCTAAATAAGCAACAAAGCATTTTTTATGAAGTACACGAAACATATTCACCTAAGTGGACACAAGAAAGAAATGTTTACAGCAACTAGACACAACATCGCGTCTCACAATGAACTAATGTTAAATAAGGGAGCTTGTGAACGCCTAAACCAGTCATGCTATAGAATTACCAGGTAACTTGTCCACAAGAAATCACATATTTACACGGGGAAAGATTTTCATTCACCTTCCAAAACAGCAAGATAGAATTCATACAAGCATTCCAGTCACCTTTGTTGTTTTTTACTTGGTCTAGAACCCCGTAACTCCCAACTGATCTATTAAGCAAGTA
This sequence comes from Forsythia suspensa, assembly GCA_023638005.1. NCBI lineage: Eukaryota > Viridiplantae > Streptophyta > Magnoliopsida > Lamiales > Oleaceae > Forsythia > Forsythia suspensa. The sequence goes on from CM042665.1 coordinate 11,633,388, forward strand.
CAAAAAATGATGCATTCCAGTCATCTTAGTTGTTTTTTACTTGGTCTAGCACCCCATAACTCCCAATTGATCTATTAAGCACGTACGCCAAATGATGTCATAACTTACTAAAGTACAATCTTAGACAACTTTCCAACCCATCAATATAATGGAAGCACGAATTATGCAATGAATTTGGCCTATGATTTTAAATTTTTGGGAATCATTCCAAGAAGTGCTTAATAATGGAAAACCTTCCAATCAAAACCCTCAAATCAAAAGCAACCAAAAATGATGGAATAGATTAGATGCTTCAAACATGATTTATTTGTTAGAATATATGTGTTACCAAAGGAAAAAATTACTATTGAGAGTTGTGTTTTTTCTGTAGGAAACTTGGGAAGAAAATGGAAAGGCAAGTTGTAGCAGGTAATCTTATCCATTTATTTCTGAGTTTGATAATCATTGAGAAAGAATAAACATACTTAAACTATTCCCCACAAAACACATTCAACACCCGATGCATAATTTCACATAATACTATGTTCTAAAGCAGCTCGCTCGCTCTCTCTCTCTCTCTCTCTCTCTCTCTCACACACACACACACACACACACACACACACATATGTTAGTCCATAAATTTTTTTTAGACCAAACAGAAAATCTAATGCAGGACTCCAGAAACTTGAAGTCAAAAACAAAAGTGAAGAAAAATTAAAAACAAAATTAGTAGTCTTAACTTAATGGTACTGTACAAAAAAATGTAGGAATTTGAGTCTACAAACTTTCTCTTCATAATTTTTTTGGTGCCACAAAATGGTTATTCCACTTTAATCAAGTCATCCGTGCAACTCAATGCATAATATTTTTCCTTTAGCGTCCTTCTACATTAGCATCACTTCTTCCTAATTTCTTTCAATACCTCCTAATTGTAACCCCCAAATTCATTTTGCAACCAAAATCATACAAAATCAACATTTTTGATAGAACTGAACTCGTTTCGTAAAAACACAGCAATCTTGTTATCAATACATAATAATACAATAAATGTAGCCAGAAATGGAAGAAGTAGAAATTTCTCAGAGCATATGTTCTAAAAAATAAATAAAAAGGGGAAGGTGAAGTGAGAACACATAAACTGGCCTTGGAGGGGTCGACTTTGGGGAAGCTCTTGACAACGTCGAGCACTCGGCTGATGACTTCTTGCTTATCGAGGTGATCGTCGCCGTGAGATGACATTGATCGGACGGCGATCAGGTTGGATCCGTTCAAGGTTAGGGCCCTAGAAATCGGGACCCGTATGTGGCGTAGTATACTCGATCTAATCGCAGACGCCATTTCAGCGGGAAAACGTTGAGTGGTCAGTGGCCTCTTCTCTTCCTCTCTGTGAAAATGGGGTATGAAATACAAATTCAGTAGGTAAAGAAAATGTGTACTTTTGGATCTGTTTTAATGGACTATCGGGAAGTATGAAGTTTCATGTTTTTATGAATTATTGTGTAATCTTGTCTTTTCCTAAGTGTATAATTCAATGTGTTCTTCGGAAATAATTGGCAGCTGAAATAATCGTCATCATATATGCGAGGTTTTTATATCAATATCTACTTGTACAAAGGTCAGGTCGTCAAATGCATTAAAGTGCCTGAAGGCACAAACTGGTTCTCATGTTATTTAGGAAACCATCAAAAGCACCAAGTAGGGTGCAGATTGTGTATTGTAATTATGTTGCCTGTGATACTAGAACTTGTATAATTTATAACTTCTTTTTTATCATTATTACATTCTTCTACTCCTTCATTTGTTCTCTTCCTTTTATTGCTTTGAATGACTTGAACTTCATAAACTACTTGAGCATTCCCACCTTTTTTCTTGTTTTTCGGTATTTTCTTTCTTAGAAACCACCTCTTCTGAAGTAGATTCAGCAGACAACAATACCTTATTTCTTGTTTCTTGCGGCCACCATACCCTTTTTTGCTAACTAAGCCTCTTCTCAAAGTCATAAAGGACCTGACAATTGCATGCAGTTGGAAAGTGAATTCCATTCTAGATCTTAAGTAACAGCAAATAGGGTGCAGATTGTGTATATGGAATTATGTTCAGTTGTGCGGCATTGTGGCATACATCATGTGACTACGAGGCCTTTCCTGATGCCTGGCGATTGGTTCTAAAATAAGAGCATAATTGTTTATCTAGTTAAGAATTGAACAATGCTACAAAACTTGGATGAAAGTTGGTACCACAGAGCTCTATGAAGTAAGATTGTTGAAGGCCAGCAGAAAACATGCAACCTTGTTGTGCAGGGCTGGTACTGGCTGGTATTGAGGTTAGGCAAGGACCGATTCAACTTCCACAGTTGCAAGCAAATAAAACATAATTTATATACAACATTCATATCATACGAGCCTCAATAAGCGCAATTTATCAATAACTCATGGGTTGTTATTAGCCGAGAGAGATCTCATATAGACAAATAAATGTAATTTTTAAACAAAATTCCTTTCCATTCAACAAGAGATATCATGTCTTGTCGACAAAAATTTTCACCAATGTAACAAAAACTACAACCTTTACGAGCTCCACTTACACCAACATAACAAAAACCAAAACCATGTATCGCGCTCGGTATCACCAACATAACAAAAACTACACACATTTACAAGTGTCCCTTACACTATCATAACAAAAAGTTCCTTCCCAAAGAACCGATTAGTTCAAGTTGTTTATGCTGGCGCTCGATTCGCTTCTCATCCTCCCACGGCGTGCTCTTTCAAATACTTTCGATTTTGCACCCTTGTGCATCAAGTTGTTGTAGTTCGTCCACCATTGATGAGATGTCAACCTCTTGGGTTATCCTTGAAGCCACCACATTAGTAGGCATACATACTGAAGGTCCACTGCTCATCCTAAGCATCATACACACGGGTGAGACATCCTGGGAGTAGGCATGAATGTGAAACTTGATTGCAGAACTTGGTCTTGGCTAGAAGAACCTCTATTACCTCTGCTTGGAACTATCTTTCCCTGTGATAATTTCATTTTGAAGTTAGTTCACTGCCTTTGGAACTAAAAAAAAAAATCTAACTTTATACCTTACTCCTCCTGTGGACTATATTTTCTTCATGTGTTGGCATTTGCTCCAATTCCGCATTGAATACATCCTAGGATCATTCACAGCAGTAAACTGAAATTATTTAACATGATAAGTGTGATAAACAGAAACAAACATAAATTAAATATACTTACATTTTCAGGGGCATCCGGCCTCAAATGATATCGGCTATTATGCCCTTCCAAGCCGCACACGGAGCACGTCATGGTGACTTGTCCTTTCCTCTTCACATATGGCGTGGACTGACTGTGCCCTATAAATTCTTCCTCGAGACCTAGCCTCCTTTTTTTCTGCTTACGACCCCTTTTGTTTTACCTCCCATGTTGGAGGTTATATGACAAACCCTTCAATAATTTGCCACAATTGCTTGCCATTGATAGGATTTAGTATATTCTCGTAGCACCTCAAGTAAGTCTCAACCTTATAACAATTGTCAACAAAGTCGTTTGGATCATTCCTTTCATCAAGTATCACTGCACAGGCATGGCTGCAAGGAATGCCCGTTAATTCCCATCTTCGACACGCACATGTCCGAGCATGCAAGTCAACAACAAATGTCCCAGATGCACAAGTAACTTGATATTGTGAGCCACCTGACCAATCCAAACTGCAGCCCCCAGCTGATGTAATGTTTCTGTCCAGTTTTTTTTTAATCTTCGGACACACTTGCCCAACATATCTTCTCATCCTATCCCTACGTGACTGGATTCGTTTCATGAATGTCGTTTGAATTGAAGTCAACATTGGTAGAATTGATTTTTCTCTATCCTCCAACAATGTCTTGTTAAAACACTCACAACCGTTGTTTAGTAAAATATCACACTTTGGTTTCACTGAAAAATGAGATTTACTCCACTCCGTTGGCGGCTTGTCCATTAACCACTTGTACGCATCATCACTCACAATTTGTATTTGATCCATCCAATGTTTGTAGTCATTCACAGTTGTTGACTTCATTTGCTGCTCGCCACAAGTAGTCTTTCAAAATTTTGCCCTTGAAGTCTTTCTTGAAGAAGTTGGAATACATGTGTGGGACACAAAATCGTGCTCGACTTACGGAAACAACTCATCAAGTACATTTTGCAAGCCCTTTGTCTGCGGTACCATGAATGTCCGGTCTCGCCGTTGTCAATACCAATATCGTTAGCCAACAAAGACACAAACCATCGCCATGTACGTGTATTTTTCTTTGTGAACTACGGCGTGCGACGCCACCGGATATATCTGTCATCAAGGCCGATACCAACAAATTGTAAGCATTTGCCCTCAAAATTTCCTTCAAAAGCACCCGTCCATTCCTATCACTTTCCTACATCCACTAACGAACCCTCTTTTACATGCACTAAAACAAATATACATTCCTTGAAATTTCTCCTCGAATCTGCTATAACCACGGTAGATCCGGATTAGTCCTCAACACCTCTCCCGCATAGTTCCTCAATAACCCAAATTGTTCTTCAATTGTACCCTCTACCAATGTCTTTGCATATCGCCTTGTTTTCCAAGCCACATTCCTACTAATTTTCACTTTCAAATCTTTGTACACCGTAGCTACAATATTCTGTGTCTTCCAATTCGGATCTACCGTAAAGTTCTCAAGATAGTGATTAGCTAAGAAAATGTAAGTGCAATGTCTATTAATTTGGTCTCTAGAGCAAGTATGTTCTGGAGTAAAAGATTTTATTTGCATTGTGCTACATTTATTCATCTTAGAAGCCCAAACCCTCCATTTACACCCCAACTTGCAAACCACATGTACTCTCTTCGGATCATTTACCTTAAATCTAACATTAAACCTATTCATAACACCATAATGCCTAACCGCATCCTTGAATTCATCGAAAGACCTAAAAATTTGCCCAACTTCTAACTGTGGATTTTTCATATCATTCTCGGCATCAAATTCTGGAAACCTATACTCAGTTTCATTGTCAGTAGAATATTCACTAATCAACTCTTCAGATGAAGGACACTCCAAGTCATCCATTTCACATTCCACTGTCTCTGCCCCTTCAGTTTGCAATGGTTCACCACCCATTTCAATTCCTTCGGTGACATTTTCGTTGAACAAAACATCATCATCATCATTATTTATTTCGTTCTCTGAATCAAAGAAATCTGGGTCTTGATCCGAATCTGAAAAAAAAAACCAAAAAAAATTCAATACCAGCCGTATAATCAGCACCAAACAGACATTACCATAACCATTTATGATGGCTATTATTTCAGCTTTTCTTTCCAATCACGTGAGATTATAACTACAGTTAGGGTGCTCGCAAAATCACTATGTAATTTGTGTGCGACAACCAAAGTGAAAGGGATGGATATGCAATAATACACAGCCAAAGTGAAATTGCTTACCTCCAAGTGGGGCCTCCATGTGCGACATTCTCTATTTCTTTACTTGAGGTGGACCCTCCGGTGGGGTTGCTTTGTCGGAGAAATGGAGATGCAGCAGGATGGGAATCGTGGGTTAGGGTTTTTGAATTGGAAAATTGGGGAATTGGGGGTATAAGTTTGAGGGAAAAAACGTGAGTAGGAAAGACGTTTTTTAATGGATGGGGAAAATGTAATTGCTGACTTGGAATTTAACGTGCCATGTTGGACGTCCGCTTGCCACGTCGTCTGCTCCGTTAAGGTAATCAAACGATTACGTGAAGAGTGATGGATGGAGTTAACGTTTAGGTTGTAGAGTGAGGAAGTAGCACCAATTTTAAGTTGAGTGAGGAAAGCGTGACGCGAAAAAGTATAGTGATTTTGAAACAATTAACCCGTAAAGCACCGTTTTAATTGGTGGTACTTTGCATAAAAATAAATAAATAAACTACTATAACGCTTTTTTTTTTTTTTTGCGGTGGAATCCGATCGTAAATGATTTTAATGGATTGAGAAGTTGAAAAGAAATGAGAGAGTAAGAGTTTTGTTTGAGCGGAGTTTGATTTTGATGGATATGGAGAAGAATATGGAGAAATTGAAGAATTGAGAGAGAGATATGGGTTTTGGTTTGAAAAACAAAAAACTTCTCAAAAAACAAACCCACAAAAAATTACCTAAAATCTCAACTTTTTCTTCCGTTTTTTCCTGTTTCCTATGGTACCTGAGCCCCCTAGCGAAATTATGGAACTCCTGATCCATTTTTATTACTTTAAAGACGAAATAATTCTGACCGTTTTTGTTGAAAGTTCTCAAGATAGTGATTAGCTAAGAAAATGTAAATGAAATGATTAATGACAGCCGGTACATCACGTATAAATCAGCATGCTACATTTATTCATCTTAGAAGCCCAAACCTCCATTTACACCCCAACTTGCAAACCACATGTACTCTCTTGGATCATTTACCTTAAATCTAACATTAAACCTATTCATAACACCATAATGCCTAACCGCATCCTTGAATTCATCGAAAGACCTAAAAATTTGCCCAACTTCTAACTGTGGATTTTTCATATCATTCTCGGCATCAAATTCTGGAAACCTATACTCGGTTTCATTGTAAGCACCAGTTTTAATTGGTGGTACTTTGCATAAAAATAAATAAATAAACTACTATAACGCTTTTTTTTTTTGCGGTGGAATCCGATCGTAAATGATTTTAATGGATTGAGAAGTTGAAAAGAATGAGAGAGAGTAAGAGTTTTGTTTGAGCGGAGTTTGATTTTGATGGATATGGAGAAGAATATGGAGAAATTGAAGAATTGAGAGAGATATGGGTTTTGGTTTGAAAAGATGAAAACGTACTGACGGATAAAGAATTACTTTTTTTGTGCTTGTAGCGGATTAAACCTCCCTACGGTCTGTGATAAAAAAAAAAATTTGATTTTAGAGTGTAAGCAATTGTTGGAGTTAAATGTTTCAATAACTAGTGTACCGCTTTTTTACGGTGGGATCTGATCGTAAACTCTATTATGATGATGGATTGAGATGGTGAACAGATTTTGGAGGTGATTAGGGATGTCATTAGGAGATGGATTTTAGGGGAGAAATTAAAGATGTAGTGACACATAGACATTTAAGTATTTTTTTTCTTCACGTAGCGAAAAAACTCCGTATGGTCGTGATCATTCAACTTTTAGTTGCATTTTTTATAGTTCACAACTTTCAAAAGTTGTTACGTACTCATTGAACTTTGGACCTCTGTTAATCACTTATCATGATTCTGTAACTGCCAATTGACAGAAGCATACACATGGCTGACGGAATGCCCACGTGGCACGAGTTAAATATTTCAATAATTACTGAACTTTTAATCGCATATTCAATCACTCACTAAACTTTCAAATGTTGTTGCGTGCTCACTGGACTTTAGAAAGTTATGCTTCGTTAATCATTGCTCACGATTTCGTATACCAATAGACGGGAGCGCACACGTGGCTAATAGAATGCCCACATGGCACACATTTGAGGTTAAATTCTGCCATCCAATTGAAACCGTCAATCCATGTCATCAAAACGTTTTTTTTATATAAATACGATTTATACATGAGAAACGTATATTCTTTTTCCAAATTGAAGTCCCTCAAATTCTAGTCTTCCAAATTAATTCTCTAACCCCCAACTCATTTTCTCATATGAAAAAACAACAATGCTACCCCAAACTAGCCTAATCGAGGATCACCACTCCGTTTAGAAATTAACTTCATCATCAGATATATAATCATTTAGTAATTCTTCAAAACATAGATACCCTAAGTCATCCACTTCATTGTCAACCTCTCTGGCCCCTTCAAGTACTCTATCTTCAATTCATGTTTCAATGCCTTACGTGACATTATGATCATACAATAAATCATCATCATCCTCAGATTCATTCTCAAAATCAATGAAGTATGAATCGTCTTCCAAATCTAGCAGTACAAATAAAAGAAAAGATAATTAGTTGCTAAAAGAGATCCCATATGGCCAAAATACATATTTTTCGAGTGAAAATACATGTTCTAACATACGGTATTCATCATAAAAAAATAAAAATATATATTTTTCACGTTTAGGGCTAGGTTTCTCAGAGAAGAACTCCAGGTAGATTTTTGAGTATATAATACGACAAAAAAACTAATAGACTTTGACCTTACTTCCATGTGGTCCCTCCATGTACGGCATTATTGATTCCTAAATGGAATGATGTCTTTGATTAGGCTGTTTTGTGGGGGTAGCATTGTCATTTTGTTGTGGGTGATAAGGAGTTAGGGTTGAGAATCGAATTTAGAAGAAATAAACTTGGGGGGAATGCACTTTTAGAGATTTTAATTGGGAAAAATATATACGTTTCTAATGTATAAATCATATTTTAAAAAAATGCTTTGATGACATGGATGGACACCTTCAATTGGTTGGCAGTATTTAACCTCAAATGTGTGCCACATAGGCGTTTCGTCTGCCACTTGTGCGCTTTCGTCCATTGGTATACGAAATCGTGAAGAGTGATTAATGAAGCGTAACTTTCTAAAGTTCAATAAAAATATATCAACATTTGAAAGTTTAATGAGTAATTAAAGGCACAATTAAAAGTTCAATGATTACTGATTAGTGAAACATTTAACTCGTGCCACGTAAGCATTCCGCCAGCCACGTGTGTGTTTCTGTCAATTGACAATTACAGAATCTTGAGAAATGATTTGAGCATAACTTTTCAAAGTTCAGTGAGTATGCAACAATATTTAAAAGTTCATTGAGTCATCGAAGACGCAACTAAAAGTTTAGTGATTATTGAAACACTCAACTCCAATTGTTATTTTGATAAGTACCGAAAAATAGTTTTTAAATTCTCATTATCAATAATTAAAATATCGATTTTATTAATTAAGCATTGTTGACCTATGGTTAACTCTAACCTTACTGTTTTGATCATAACAAACAAGTTAATCTTGTTTTACTAACAATTGGTTTAAAGTAATATTCAAAACATTCAAATCAATCATCGTCAAAATATCAAGATCAATACTATATCACAAATCGAACTCTCAAATAAGTCAAAATCAAAGTCAATCATCCAAGACAAGAGTTCAATAGTTCAATATTCAAATTTCAAGAAAGATCAAATATTAGATTTTTAGATCAAATATAAAAGTACCGATTCTTTGATCTTTAGCAATAAATAAAAGCTCAAAAATAATTTTATGCACCAAAAACTTTGTTAATATCACTTGCATAAAATATTTTGAACAATTTTTTTAAAGCACAGAATCTAGTCAACCGAAATTCAATTTGGTCAACTGAATTCTCTAAATTGGTCGACCTGTTCATATATAGGTCGATCGATTAGACTTTAATTTCCAAAAAATATGACCGTTCTGATTTTTACTATTCCAACGGCTATTTTTGGTCATCCGAACTTTTGTAGGTCGACCTATTCATCATCCGACTTGACAGCAAGTTCTGAAAATTGTTCTCTATAAATTGCCATTCATTCATTATCATTATAGACATTCAAATAGCATAAAGAGAGAGAATTATCATGAGAAAAATCATTCAAACTTTCATTGCATTTACATCTTCTAAATCATTCATTGAAAAACTTTGATTGATTAAATCAAACTTTTGAATCATCATCTTTATCAAAGTTTCTTTATAACACTTGAACTTTTTATCTATTGCTAATTATTGAAGTGCTAGTCTCCTTTGGTACTAAACTTGTATCTATCATTTATCTAGCCGTAAGAAGAATGCTTGGTATAAATAACTCACTTCTTGGTCTTCGACCATTTTCAATAGGACCAAGATTGTCCATTGATTTATTTATTCCATCAAGAGAGAAATATTATTTTAAATCAACTTCTTCATATCTTTGGGTCATATTGCTGTCTCGTAAAGTTTATTATTGTATAAGGATCGGTGTTCCTTGTTTGTAAGTCACCGAAAAAGTTGTAAGGGTTTTGATTGCACTATAAGTCAATCAATACAGTGGAAATGACGTGCTCGTAACGGAGAGCTTGATAACGGAGGCGTAGATCATTGATTTGGATCAAATCTCCATAAACATATCGTTTGCACTATATCTCTCTCTACTATTTTATTTTTTCACATCGTATTACTTGATTAATCTACATCTATTAAGTTTCTTAATTTGAGATTATTTTTCGAAAAAGTTTGTAAAAATCAATTCACCTCCCTTTTCGTTAGTTATTCTCGAGTTATCAAGCTCTTCAAGTAAAAAGGTGATACATTCGAGAAGGTACATTCCATAACTTGCAGATTGTTCAACTAAGAGAGTTATCACTTGGACTTTTCATTAGCTAACTATGTTCTTCGGTGTGGACTTCATATTAGAATAATCTATTTTCTCTAGAAGATCCCTGCTATCGCTTCGCTAGCCAACGTCCTTAAAAAACAAAGAATAATGGAATAAATACCTTTCGGATATATTTCGTATCTCTTAGAGTTTGATTAAGTCGAAGTCCCTCCGAAGCCCTTAAAAATGTAGGGGATTGCATTCGTAAAACATTTTGCAACAATATGAAGATCATATTTGGTAAAGATTTTTATAAATTATAAGTAGTAGATCTTACTACGTGTGTGGATAAAAGTTGTAGGTTTTACGAAATGTGTAGAAAAAAATAATGTTTGATCAACTTATAAATACTTAGAGCATTTCCAATGCATTTTATCTATTGACGCATACGTGACAAGTAAAATAGACGGACTTTCAGTCCATGTGACACTACTTCTATTGAATAGACGGTCAAATTAAAAATTCATCTCTAATAGATTCCTTCTAAAATTAATATTACTGCTTATGTTGCATTAATTTTTTTTTTTTAAATTGATGGGTCTTTAATTTTTATTTCTCTTGTCTGACTTTTTTTAAAAAATAAAATGTTGAGTTGAATTTAAATTTGTTGAGTAATTTCGTCTAAAAGTCCGTTTAAATTCAGACAGGTTTCTAGACGAAATCTAATTTTTGGTGTGCCACATCAATTAGACGGAGTATTCGTCAACATGTATTGGAGATGATTTTTTATAACCCCGTCTACCCGTGGTTATGTGGTACGCTTAAAAAATAATAAACGAAGTACATTGGAGATGTTCTTATAAGCAATAACGAACATATTCTAAACATATGTTTGGAAATACTTAAATTGTAATTATTAAATTGATCAAACATATTTTTTATTTACACATTTTATAGGATCCACAACTTATAATCTACTTTTTATCTACACATTTACCTACACTTAGGATGTGTTTGATTCCTTTCATTTTCCATGGAAAATGAAAATTTTCCACACATTTTTCAGCTTTGGTATGTTTGATTGGCAAAATTTTCTATGGAAAATGCATTTTCTCACCTATTTTCCATGGAAAATATTTTCTATGTTTTCCACTTTTGGTCATATTTTCCTTGTTTTCAAGGAAAATATTTTCTTTGTGGGATAGTAGAATTTATTTTCCATGGAAAATTTGTTAAACTTTTCCAACCTATTTATTTTCCATGGAAAATTTGTTAACATTTTTCAATCCAAATTTTCTTGGTAATTCATTTCCATGGAAAATATTTTATTTCCACCCAAATTTTCCACTTGCAATCAAACACAACCTTATAATATAACTACTTAAAAAATAATTTCAACACTACAAAAAATATACTAAAATAAAAAAGAATAGAAGACAAAAAGTGCGATTTAGAACTATGGAATAATATGGTGTTAAATGTTTCAATAATCACTGAATTTTTAGTCGCGTATTCGATCACTCGTTGAACTTTCAAATGTTACTGTCTACTCACTGAACTTTGAAAAATTACACTCCATTAATCACTCCTCACAATTCTGTAATTATCAATTGACGGAGATATACACGTAGCTCGCAGAATACCCACATGGTTGACAGAATATCTACGTGACAAGAATTAAATGTTTCAATAATCATTGAACTTTTATTCGCGTATTCGATCACTCACTTTCAACCACTTCAATCATTTCATTTTGTTTCCGTTAGACAAGCGTAAGCCATGAGATTCGTGTGGAACAATCCTCTGCATCACCACATTCTGCAATAAACAAAATAATGAGCTAGAAGGGTCTTGTACACTTTGAAATCAAACAATTTATCTCACGATGAAGGGTAATAGTGTGTGAAAAGAATAACAACGTACAACTGATATCCGTGACAGAAATCTTTATATCGTAGAAAATCCGAACCCTCCTAAGTTTCCATCTCAACGAAGAAACGGCGACGTATAAGAATCCTCTGAGTTCAAAGTTCAAACACACACGCGGTCGATATCCTACGTATTCCGCCGGATCGATTTCTCCGTCAAAAATCGGATCATTTTCCGGCGAGTCTTAGATATTTCGTCGGAAAAAATTGACCCGATCTGATTGTTAAAGATCCGTTCCCATTGGTCATTTGTGCAGGTCCAAATTTGATTTATGGCTCCAGTGTCGGCACTCGCTAAGTACAAGTTAGTGTTCTTGGGAGATCAATCTGTCGGGAAAACAAGTATCATCACTCGGTTCATGTACGATAAATTTGATAACACTTATCAGGTGAAAAATCAACTTGCCATTGAAATTTATTTTTTCTTTTTTTACAAAATATGCTTAAAGAGCTCGGATCGGAATCTCGATATTTCTAATTTGCTTGCGTTTTCTTATTTCTTCAGTACGCTAACTTTATTAGTTAACAATATTATGTCATTTCACTGAGTAGTTTGATTCCATTCTGCCATAATTTTCAGGTAGTTTCTATTGGTTGGTGATCTTATGTTAACGACGATTCTTGATTTGTACCAGTAATAATAATCTTAACTTAGCATTTACACATGGTGAAAATGTTCGTTTTTGTTTTTTGTCCTTACAATAATCTTGTGTTTTATTGCTTATTTATTGTGTCATTTCACACTTTGATAACTATTAGGAACTTATTTATGAAATTGCATTTACATACGGAATTGATCTGGATGTTGAATACATGAATAAGTTTGTGTGAAATATTTTTTCTAGGCTACTATTGGTATCGACTTTCTATCGAAGACAATGTACCTCGAAGATCGAACTGTACGGTTGCAGCTTTGGTAAGATGTGATTCTGATGGAAATGTATCTGAGATATGTGTTTATGCATTGTACTTTTGTTAAGATATATGCCTCATAGTTGGCACGACCCGTCCTGAATCACCCTAGTGAACCCAAGACAAGTCGTGCGTCAATGATGGATGCCAGCTGGATGCTAGACCCACCATTAAGGCAACTTAGACTTTTCTATAACTTATTGACTTTCTTGGACTAAAATATCTTATAAAAATTTTGGCTGAGTTCCCTTTGTAAATTGAGCTAAACCAAACCTAAAAAGCAATAAAATTTTCCAACAACATACTTATAATAACCAATAGGGATCACCTGTCCCACAACATACATAATAACCAAGCTCAGGAATTGACAACTCTATCATCTCCAATATCTTTAATAAATGGCTCAAAAGCACATGAATTTTACATAAGGAGTAGTGAGCCTAACCAACCATATACATATGATCCAAAATAAATCATCAAAAGGACCTAAGACATATATCCCCAAAAATAAATGATGACATGCTCGATGGAGATGAATCATACAACTAATCCTCGTGTGGCTCTGGCTCAATAATCAACAAACTCTTCAAAAGTTGTTCAAAACTCAACTACTACCTGAGTAAGAAAGTATAGAAAATCTGTGAGCTAATAGCTCAGTGAGTGGAGAGTTCGTAACTAATCATAATCTGAGTAAGAAAGTATAGAAAATCTGTGAGCTAATAGCTCAGTGAGTAGAGAGTTCGTAACTAATCATAATTTTCAAGAAACTGCTTTCTCACGTTATATATACATACTAAGTAAATGTAAATCGTAAATCATAAAGAAACTGGATAATCTGATAAATTAGTAAATCTGCAAATAAGTGCCATCTGATAAGAATATACGTAAACATGTGTTTCTGTAAACAAAATAAAGCATTATATATCTTGAAAAATCACACGAAAATATTCACCGATAATCAGAACTCAAATCAGTAATCAAATCTGGTCATACATCAGAAACATATTCACACCAGTGCAGAGCGGGTAAAATCACCATATCTGGTCATACGCGCGTAGACTGGCTCTGTGTACGAAAGTGGGTCCCAAAGACCTCTGAAATAAGCACCTTTATACACGGCCCAAAGCCCCTTTGTGCACTAGAGTAGATAACAGCATCATCAAACACTTTCTGGTGGTTTTATAAACTGTATCTAAAAAATAGCATTTCTCATGATTAAACTTAACAATAATTTGCATTGATAGAACTGAATTTATTTATAAAATCTATTATATTCTGAAAATCATGCTTGTCTTCATAATAATTTTGTAGCTAAAACATATGGTATTTAAATTCTTTATATTTTGAAAATTAAATTTTTTCACTCACAGAGTTTTTGGCTAGGACTAAGTTGGTCGGTACGTTGTACCAACTTTCTCATCACCTCCTGAAATAGAATATAATTGCTCGAATAAATAAATAATCATCCCAAGTAACACTAATTATTAGAAACAAGGCTAAGCTTAGCTTACCTTACTTAAGCAAAACTTATTCAAAATTTCTTTACTCACTTGGATCTAATCTTCATTCTAATTCACCACTTATTCAACAACATATAATTCTCCTTGACATTTTCAACATTTTCTAATCTTTCATAAGGCCCTCAAATAATCTCATTTACATCACATTCACTTAAATGACCCAAATAGAAATTCTAGGGTTTGCTAAAATCATCATTCTAAGCTTTTAACATAAATAAACCAATACAAATCTTAAAATGCTTAAAATAACTTATTTCTCTAATTAAATCCACTAAGTCAAGAACTCTAAAATTTCATCCATTCAAATCCTCCAGTTAACATGCAAATATAGTTTATGACACTAAAAATAACTTATCTCCTTTCATAACATTCATATTTAAGTCCATAAGCAAAAATTCTAATTCTTAACCTCATTTCTAAAATAAGTGGATTCTTGTTTACCTCTTGAAAATGGAGAAGAAATGGAGTACCCAAGCTTAAAATCGATCTCGGCCGGTCACGATCTTCTTCTTCCTTTTTCCTTTTTCCTTTTTCTTTCTTTTCTTTTTCCCTTTCTTTCTTTTCTTTCCTTTTTCTTCTCCGCCGATTCTCACTCTCTGCACGGAAGTCTCTGGAGAAATGACCCAAATTCATTTTCAATTAAAGCCTTTTTGCACACTTAGTCCCCAACTTACATACATAGTGGTATTTAAATCCTTAAGTACCCATAATTTATAAAATAGCCCCCAAACAATTTATTTACTTAATTTAAGTCCAACTTTGACTATTTGACTTAGACTTGACCCAAAATTTCATTGACTTTGACTAAATAGAATTTGACTTTGACTAATTTAAAATGGGTCATAACACAGTTGCAGGACATCTCTCATTAACCATACTAATTGATAATGATTATAAGTTATAATGAAGTACTAAGTTGTGGCACCACAGTACTATAGAAGTGACAACAGATTCAATGTGATAGCATGCCGTGGGCATGTTTTTCCCACTTGCACACCCAATTGCCAGGCACTCTATTGCATTGATCAATACATTCCATCCCCAATTGCTTATCATTTTTTTATGAGGAGCATGGCACCTTCGATCTTCTAGCTCCATAACTAGATCACA
Organism: Forsythia suspensa; assembly: GCA_023638005.1. Classification (NCBI taxonomy): domain Eukaryota; kingdom Viridiplantae; phylum Streptophyta; class Magnoliopsida; order Lamiales; family Oleaceae; genus Forsythia; species Forsythia suspensa. The sequence continues at coordinate 11,649,114 of CM042665.1, forward strand.
CTACACCAGGATTTCTTCTTGAGCTAGGGTGGAATTGGACTTGCATTTTCCATTTCTCAGTTATGGCAGCATTTTTGTTATTCGAGTTTTGGAATATGTGTTCCGTATTGCTTATCTATTTTTGAATTATCCTATGCTTGCTCTCTGTCAACGCCATTATGGAAGAATTTAACTTCTTTTCTTGCATGTACAGGGATACTGCTGGACAAGAAAGGTTTAGGAGTCTCATCCCGAGCTACATAAGGGACTCCTCTGTTGCAGTTATAGTATATGATGTTGCAAGTAAGTGCTCTCCACCCATAATATTATTCGATATGTACATTCATACACATAGATGAAACTACAATAAGCATAAAATAGATAATTTTGGCATGTATAAAATATTCTTTTAATGAGAAAATGTTCTATTTTAACAAATGTATTTCAACTTCATTCTTGAAAAATATATGCTATCCTTTGTTCTTTCTGTTGACGTTACTGACATTGTGTATTTTAACTCGATTTACATGGCATTTATGATAAATTTTACTGTCACTGCGTTTGCCCCCTTTTGGGGTTATAGGCAGACAGTCCTTCCTTAACACTGTGAAGTGGATTGAGGAGGTTCGCACTGAGAGAGGTAGTGATGTTATCATTGTTGTAGTTGGCAACAAAACTGACCTGGTGGATAAGAGGTTAGGATATTTTCTACTTTTTCCATTTTTTATGTTTGAACTTTTCATACAAAAGATTACCCATTGAGATTCATGCAATGAATTTCTTATGTTTGCATACTTATTTTATTTTGACTTTTGTTTGAGGGATCGATTGAACTCATTTGTATAATGGAATGGAGAGTCGTTCTGAAAAAAGAAAAGAAATAAAACTTATCAGTTGTATTAGATAATATAATAGTAATCGAACGGAGGTAGAGGTGGATCCCGGAATTTAGTTCGCGCGGGTTAAAATATAAAAAGTCAAATATAATAAAAAAATCCCATTATTGTCTCATTCCATTTAAAGCATGCCCAAGAACAAGAATATTTGTTGAAACCTTAAATTAAGAAACAGGTTTATTGATGATTCTTGAAATTACAAAATCAATCGCATCATCAGACTTAAGCCATTCACGAATTTTCTCTCTAGAAGTCTTGGCAACGATTTTTTGGAAGGTCGAAGTGATGAGTTCATGTAAAATTGCAATTGATTGTCTGAATTCCTTATTTTTCCTTTTAATAGGAACTCACTACTATTTCGTATTGCTGATACAACTATATGAACTTTTGGCAACGATTTTTGGAAAGGTCAAAGTGATGAGTTCATGTAAAATTGTAATTGATTGTCTGGATTCCTTATTTTTCCTTTTAATAGGAACTCACTACTACTTCGTATTGCTGATAGAGCTATATGAACTAGTGCACTGGATTGAGACTTAAAATTAATCAAAAGAATGTCTACTCAAAATGTAAATAGCTTACTTTAGCAAAAATCAAATTTCAAAATTATTTATTACTAGTTTTTATAGAACATGTAAATCAGTGTCTATATAATACAATAAATACTGCTAAAATATATATGGAAAGCTACAATTATAACTTTAAATATTAATTCTCGGACCAAAAAGAGAAAAACAAATAAGTCTCAATTTCTAGTGAAAACACAACACAACAACATTAGGGATTATCAATTTGGGGTCATCTTCATTTTGCTGAAAATAGGTTAAATTGGTTGAAATTGAATTTAAAAAATGGCTGAAATTGGTGAATTGGGCTTGGGTCATTTTGGGCTAGAGTTATTTGAATTATCCTGCACGGTCTACCTTTTTTTTTTTTTTTTTTACATGGTCTACATATTTTAAAAAAAAAAAAAAAAAAAAAACCTTTTGTATTCGTTCTGGGCTGGGCTGGGCCGGGCCTGACCCGGGCGGTAGTCAGGCCCAGCCCCTCCCGAAATCCGCCACTGCTGTTAGGATTATAGTTCTCTATTTAGTTAGGTAAATATACAAGTAACCTCTTATAATATTGCAGGACATATTTGTCCATTCAACTATTTTTTATGTTTATATTAAAAAAAGTTCACATTTTTAAATCCAATAACTTTTCATCTAGTAAAAAGATATAAATCTTGTCCATCTCACATGAACAGCCTAACCTTTTAATAGAAAATTTTGAGATAGAGCTGGTAGTTACAATAAATGGAGTTGATATGATCTTTGTAATCCACTTCATTTGGCAACACATAAATCATATAGCTTAGGATTTAGATAGCATCCAGCCTTTGAAATACAAACAAAATTAGGGAAGTGCAATGGACAATGAGCGGGCTGAAGACTGATGATATACTCATTTAATTCAAGTCGCTGCCACTAATGAGGAGCTGCTGGTTTATGAAACAGAGACCATGTTCTTATACCAGAGCTATCGTATGTAAATGCAAGAGCCTATAGTAGAGAGAGGTATTTTTGGGAAGTTGGGTTAGGAAGCAGAATCAGAGGGACAATACTTCAAATCATCGAACTTGAGAATTATGGTTGATAATCCCTTGGAACATCCAATTGGCGATACGTGATCACGTGGAAAAGTGGTTGTAGTATGTGATTTTTCTGCCAATTATGCAGCTTGGATTTGCATCATGTTCCCTGAATCCATTCTTACACAGTTGCTTTTGTTGTGGTGTTCTTCTTACCTGGCCTCTGAAATAGCATATAAACATATTTGGATTACCTCAACTTTTTTTTTTTAAAATTAGCTTTTCCAGACTTAGAAGTTTGGAAACCAGTATTAATGTCTAAGAATGGAAAGACAATTTGAATGGAGTCTAATCTGTAACAAAATGAAGCAAGCATATTTGTGATGTGTACAAATAATACTCTAAATTTTCCACGTTGAATTCCCTGAGAAAATGTTACTGTATACCTTGTGAGTGGTCTCTGTGTGAATTTTTTGAGTACAAAAAGAGGGGTGTCATAATTAAATAGAAGATACATATGAAAAATTATGTTTGAACTCCTTGAACAGTATATTGGTCAGGACATTTATGGAATTGGTAATTAATGTTCTCTGCTTCATCCAGGTACTGCTATAGGACTACTTTTGAGCATCATATCCATACATCAAAGAATGTTATGATAAAATATGTTTGATCGAAATCGTAATTCACATCACTGTTTGAATGCCTGGAACCAATATGAATTGTTTGCATACTAGACAGATTGCAAATATGTAGGGTTCTTCTACCGTCTGATATTTTTCTTAATTATTGTACTTATTTGTTGGGTGTATGGTGATTCATCTCAGGCAAGTTTCGATAGAGGAAGGAGAGGCCAAAGCTCGTGATCTAAATGTCATGTTTATTGAAACTAGTGCCAAGGCTGGTTTCAACATAAAGGTAACTGACTGATGTTGTTATGAGGTTACTCCTAAATATTTGATTGGATGATATATTTAAATTTTGTTGACTATACCAGGGCCTTGTTCCTTTTCTTCTGATATTCATTTTTGGTTTAGTCGGCGGTTTTCATGAATTAGTCATCTGATGAATGGCAACATCTGGTGCTTGATTTGCTTTTAGAAATCTGATAATATATGGTTTTGCGGATTTTTAGTTCAATTTGTCTGATAATTTTGATCGGACTAAACCAAACGTGAGATAAATCTGTCCCGGTTAACCCTTAATTTTTCAGGTTTGTAACCCACGAATGTCAATTTTTAATGTTAATATCTCAGGCACTATTCAGGAAGATAGCCGCAGCCTTGCCAGGAATGGAAACACTATCCTCAACAAAACAAGAGGACATGGTTGATGTCAACCTTAAGTCTAGCAATACAAATGCATCTCAGTCACAACAGTCTGGAGGATGCGCCTGTTGATAACGTGGAATGAGACTCTCAGATACCCATCCCGCGTCATCATATTTTTGTTTTCCTATTTAAACACATTTGTAAAGTTCTTACCGTGATTGTAGCATTTGAAGTTTTGTGATCAGAAAGTTTTTATGTCAGAATTCAGCAGATTATGGTTGTAGTTCACCAGTTTCGTGCGTCTGTCTCTATATCATTTTGTGGACCTATGGTTATTCAGATTAGATAGTTTTTTGCTGTATTCTCTTTTCGTGATTATGTATCGGGAATTATTATTGGAAGTTGGACTTTTTTAATCAAGGCAATGGTTGCTGTATTTTCTTGTGATGTATGTATGTATGACTTGTATAGAAAATTTGCAATTATATCTATGAATAAATTTTAATTACTTGCTTTGTGATTGGCTATTTTTTTTTTCTTCTTCCAATTATCGGTAATGCGTTAAAATTTTGTTATTTATGGTTGAAGAATGAAGTAGACCTGACTCACAGTCTCACATGACATGACTTGAGATTACTAGATCATGTGTTATATATTTAATTTTTTCACTCTATAATTTTGTAATTATTTTTATCATTAATTTTTTTTGTATTATTACATTTTAAATAATATTACTCTTAATTTGTTATTATCATTGGTTAAATGAATACCCATCGGACTCATCAACCATCATTCGATATTTCGATCACAGTTGAATAAAAAGAATGAAGTAACAAACAAATATTTACCAATGTTCAGAAAATGGGGCCGGCTATCGACTTGGAAAAGACAACGGATCAAGGGTCAAAAGGTCGAATTGATTTTAATTAAAAAATTAAAAATTAATCTAAAATTTCATAAAAAAATAAGGAATAAACGAAGAAGAATAACAATGGGAGAAATGGAAAAAAAAATGAGGAAGAAATAAAAAATAAATGATTTTGCCTTAAAAAAATTTTGAACTATGAAATTATTAAAACCGGACCGGTTCTACTAATTTTTCCGATTTAACCGCTAAAAAGTAAAAATCCTGATTTCCAATTTGATTTTCTGATGCCCGATTAGATTGGTAGGCCAGATCGATTTTGAGATTGGTTCCTAGTTGAACCGGCCGGTCCGATTCGATTTTCTATACACTGATATTTACAAAGTCATATTAAAGAATTAAGAGATTATTTGATTGGTAAGTGAACATTTTTTTCGCCTTCTTTCTCTATTATTTGATTGGTAAGTGAACAATTTTTCATTTTCTTTATCCTTTGGAGCTATTTATGTTATTATCATTGATGAAAAAAGGTAAGGTTTATTTTGTTTTCAATTAAAGTTTTGCTAAAAATTAAAGTCAAAGTTCACAATTAATTTTAACCACATATTTTATAGATCCACATTTTTTACAATTTTTCAATCACACATTTCATCAACTTTTTCAAAAAAAACTGATTTTAATTAAAATCAAACACACATTAATAGTGTGTTTGGAATGACTTTTTTGAAGTCTAAAAGCACTTTTTAAAAAGTAAAAGTACTTTTAATTATTTTTAATGTTGTTTGGTTAAAGTCAACAAGTACTTTTTGACTAAAGAAACAGCTTAAAAAGGATATTTTAGAGAAGCCCAAATTTTGAGCTTCTTTAATTTGGGCTTCTCTAAAAAGTTCTAATTGAACTTTTACGGGAAATTGTAATTAATATTTAATGAACTTAAAATTTAACTAAATTACCATTAATACACCAAAAAAAGATATTAATTTATTCACTATATTAATTACTTATATCAAATTGTCACTTTATATACTTATATAAAGTGAAAAAAAATATTTGTGTGTTAAAGAATATAATACAAATTATACATAATATGTTTAATTTAAATAATTAATTACTGTTTAATCAAATATACTAAAATAATCATGTTATTATAATTAAATTAATATATTAATTTTAATAGTTATTATAAGATATAAAAAAATATTTATTTTAAAACAAATAATATGAGATATATAGTAATTAATTACTGTTTAATCAAATAAATATAAAGTTTATACAAAAGTACTTTTATAGTTATATAACAAAATACTCAATTTAATATTCACAACACTTTTTGGATTCATATCCAAACAACAATGCCTTTTTAACAAAAATTTTTCTCGCTAAAAGTTTCTACTATCAAAAGTTTCATCGCTAAAAAAGTTTCACTCACAACAGTTGTACCAAACGACCCTATATTTCCTCAATCTACCAAATTGATATCTGAATCCTCAATCTTTCAAATTCGTGCAAATGTAGTCCTCACCTGACCGAAATTGTTATTTTAATTGTAAAAAGAGTAATAATTACACCACTTTTTTATTTTGCTATACCACTTTTTAATTTCACTAAAAATCATCGATTTTTGTGTATTATTGCACTTATGTCCCCCACCTTTTTTTGTCACATTTGATAATTAATCTTCTATTAATTAGCACATCTAATTTCTGATGATAGTTTGTCTAAATATTATGTTTGCGTATTTTTAAATAAAAAAAATACTTTATCATATATTTATATTTATTTAAAAATATAATGGCCAAATAATTTTTTTTGGGATAAATTTAATAAATGATCACCAAACTAATTTGAAATTACTACTTATTCACTCAATTTAAAAAGGTTTCGAATTGCTCACCCAATTTCTCAATTAGTTTACCATTCATCACTTATTGAGAAAACGTGAGACTGAGCGAACGAAAATTGCCACTTGACAAATGAAAAGCTGGTGTGGCATAATTAAATTGTTAAAATCATACACTCACTAAATCGCAATAGTCAAACACGTCTTTAACTTGTTTTAAAAAATATTTGTCTAAGATAAAGATGTTTTTTTAAAGTTTGAGAAACGTTTTTTAAAGCAAGCTAAATGCGTATTTGGCTATTATGATTTAGTTACGTAGACTATTTTAACAATTTAATTATGCCACATCGCCTTTTTTGTTCATCATCCGTAATTTTCGTCCCTTCAGCCTAATATTTTTTCAACGAGTGATTGATGGTAAATAAGGTGAGCGATGGATACTTTTTCAATTTAATTGAGTAAATAATAACTCCAAATTAATTCAGTTGTCATTTATTAAAGGGTTCATTACACTAATGGTCCTACTGTAACGATTTCATCTTCATTCTTTTTTTTAGCAGATATCATTTTCATTCTTCCATTTATATTCACAGATGGTCCCCAAATCACTATTTTTCACTATTTTGATAATTATTGGACAATTTTGCTCATTGAGTTAAATAAATTAAAATGATAGGAAAAAAATACAATGAAAATATTACAATTGGGCATTTAACCTTTTCAAAAGTACAAATAAAATTTAAACTATTTTATTTTATTTAGATAAGTGTTCTCCCTACCACTCCCACCCTTAATGGATCGTACTAAGTCACAGCAATCTGATATCCACAGTCCCTAGCCAAGATCAAGCTATCCCACACTGTCATTGCATCAGCATCCTCAGCTGAGAGCTGCCATTGCCACAAAAAACCCGCACTCATCCCGAATGACAGCACCCGTTGTGTAAAACTTGGCACTGTGCCCATCAAGCATCAGTGTTGATTTTTAAGCCTCTAGGAGGTGCTAGTTGCCATCGTTGGGGAATGGCACGTCTTAACTAGCCCATCTTTCTTGTCCGAACTTGGTCCCATTCATGAATATTTCAGTGGAATCCACCAACATCTGATTATCCCGTTGCCCCAAACCATGTACAACCTTATTCCTCTCACCCCATAAAACCCACAAAATGCATCATAGGTGTCACAGTTCTCTCAATAAAAAGGGACTACTACTTCTCAACACAAGATTTGTTCAAATAGGTTACTAGATTCAGATTTTTTCTGCCTCTGTTGAGGGAATATTGAGCAAAACTGAAGTAGATCTAGAGAAAAAAAAAATTGGGGTTTCGAATATTAGATAAATAAATATGGCTGGAAAAATATTAATGTGGATCATGGGAGTTTGAGTGAGAGCCATTTATAGAACATTTAATTCTCTTATAGAATGGCTTATGGGGGTGTGGGTTCTTTTTTAGTTGGGGAAGAACACTTATCTGAATAAAATAAAATAGATTATGATTTATTTGTACTTTTGAAAAGGTTAAGGTTGCAATGCTTTCACAGTATTTTTTTCCTATCATTTTAATTTATTTAAGTCAAGTGGTAAAATTGTCCAAGAATTGTCAGAATAATAAACATAGTGATTTGGGGACCATTTGTGAATATAAATGGAAGAATGATGATGATATCTGCTAAAAAAAGAATAGAGATGAAATCGTTGCAAACCTGAAAAAATGGGAATCATTAATGTAATTAATCCTTTATTAAATTTACCTTTTTCTTTTTTTACAACTGTATTTTTTGGACCTGAAATTTAGAGCTTATTTTTAAAAGTTTTGAAGATAAAATGATAAAATTGTCCTAATTAGAACATGTTTGGTAGAGATTATAAATCAGTTAATTTGACCAAAATGGTTTATTTGACCAAAAATAGTTTATTTGACAAATTTTTTTGCCTTAGTAGCTGTCATTTTTGACATTCTTGATCAAATAAACCGTTTTGGTCAAATAAACTAGTTTATAATCTCTACCAAACGGACTCTTAATATAATTCTATTTCAAAGTAGTAAGGACAATTTAGTTATTTCATCTTCGAAAATTTTGAAAAGTCAAATATGACGTTCTTGAAAAACTTATTCTTTTTTTTTTCCAAAAAATTCTATTGATCTTTTGTCCGTGTAATGTACGCGGGGCCCGCACCAACTTCCACCGAACAATCGCAAGAATCCATGAACTCTCGGAACTCTTCGATTGTCCACTATATTCCGTATTCAATTTTGCCCTCAATTGTGGCCCCTGCAAATTTTCCAATCTCAACATGCCAGGTTTTTTACCCTTTATAATTCTCCATATTAATGGTTAAATATGTATCTCTTTTTGTATGTATGTATTCCGTTTGATAAAGAGATTCCGAGTTTTCCTTTATTTTATCGTTTTCCCAGTCAGTACCTTAATCTTAATGGGTGAAATTTTGTTGCAGGAAAGTATTTATAATAAGGAAAACTAATTAATCTCATTTTTAGAGTAATATACTCATTGTACGACTGTATTGTAGTTCAAAATCCGGATAAACTCTTATTAAAAGTTGTGAAAGCTAAATATTGTGAAAATGATGACTTGGTTGAGTTTGTCCAATTTGCGAAATGGATATTTTAACAAGGGAATAGTGTGATGATACATTACGATATTGTTCTGCCTTTGGTTTTAGATCATGGGTTTCGGTTCATATGTTCGAATTGCTGGATTATGGAGGAAGTTTTAATTTTGTAGAAGCTTAATCGATGAGCTCGAATTAGAGATCGATTATAATGAAATTTTGGAATATTGAGTATAATGATGTTCAGGCAGTCTCATTCATTATTTAAGGATATATGTTGATGTCCACTTTCTAATGTCTCTATTTGGACGCTGAGAATAGTGGCGGATCAGAGTTGAGCTTGTTGGGGGCGGACGTTGGTGGTCGACGGTCGAATATTGACCGTTGACCGGTCAACAACAAATCGACGCCATGAAAAAATAATGTAAAAATATTTTTAATAAATATGTAACTTATCAAGCAACAAGAAAATCATATAATAATGAAATATAATTCGATACTGTCGTAATAATGCTAAAAAGTGTTTAGTACAACTCTAATTTCAATTTGTGAAACTAGATAACTGCATTCTCCGAGGTCGCATAATCGAAACCGTTTCAAGATCGCCTCATTCTCTATTTCTTTGAATATCCCCGCCTGTGTAAACAACTAAGTTATCGTTCAACCAAACATCACTCATTTTGTTTTGCGCAAATCATTCTTAATAAGATTCATAGCGTAAAATGCCCTTTCAACACTCGCGCATGCCGCGGTGTAGAGTCAAAATCAATGTGATGAGCTTATAAACCAATAGAAAATAACAATAACATCCTGTTTGAACAAAGTCTCTCAAGAATGCAAGATATGCTATTAAGATCAAGATATGCCGCATCACTTCGACAAGCATAAAGAACTTATCCAATTGAGGTCCGAGTAACATAATGTCCTCGATGAGTGAAGTACATAGGATGAGCTAAGCTAAGCGTACTAATTTAGCCGTATCAAAAATGCAAATGAGTTCTTTGGATCGAGGCATGAAATACAAGTAAGGAGCTCGGTGCTAGTCTCTCGAAAAACGATCATTCAACTCTCGCAAGATTGAGTCTACATGACATGGCAATACAAGTTAACATAAAACGATAATGATAAGTTACCCGATGAGTTCGCGCTCAGTCGACCTTTCTTCACTACAATATCCTCCAAGTTGGGAACTACAATCTCTACCAACACAAAACTCAATTATCCCGCTCAACAAATTATCCCACCCATTATCCTCATATTTTGCAATGAACCCCGCGACAAACTCAATAATCTCATAGCATTTTCAATGTTCGATCTTTTTTCCGTAAGTGCTCGAGAAAGATCATCTGTCACCGCAAGAATTTCGAATATAAAATGTGACAAAATACAAACTCAAAGTCTTGTGATAATACTCATTGTCTTCCGCCGTTCCTTTCAAATCTAAACTTATGCCATCATCTCGCTATATTCTCAAACACATTAATTATGTTATTAAACATACCAATAAACGGGTAATTGTGAGTAGATGTGAACTCCATCTGGTATCACCCGGTCGGGTCAAACTCATGTCTTGAAACTTACCACTACCACTGCAAAGTTCTTCCGTATTGAACTTCGCAAGAATCTCGGAGTGGTAGCTTGCTTTGAGAGCATCAACACGCTTACAAAAAGCACCAACCAAATTCACTATGCATGTTAAACAAATCAGCAAGCACTTCAGTTCTACGCACAACAGAAACAAGACATAATTGGAGTTGGTGCGCAAAACAATGAACATAATGTGCACATGGATTCTCTCTTAAAATCAAAGCCTTCAACCCGTTGAACTCACCCGACATGTTACTAGCTCCATCGTAACTCGCCTCTAAGCTTAGAAATGCTCGGACTGTACTAGAAAAGATTTCATCAATCGCATCCTTTAGTGATTGGACATCGGTATCGATGATATGAGAGATGGCCAAAAACCATTCTTCGGCGGATCCGATTTGTCTACATACCTCAAAACAACTCGCCATTTGTTCCTTCACCGAGTTATCACGGAATTTCATCCACTAAGATCGAAAACACGTAATCACCCAACTCTTTCATGATAGCCCTTGTTGTCTCCACAGCAGCAATGATTAACCAAATCCTTTTGTATGTTTGGTGCGGTCATTTGGTCATTTCTAGAGCATTGCTAAAAACTACCTCATTCACTCCCCTCACATCTATATGCGTACCCGACTTAGTAACTCAAGAAAATTCTCCCGTTAGCGATTTCTCCGACTAATCATGTCCACGAAAAGCCAATCCTCGCATCAAGAGAAACGGTAACAAACTAGCACCGATCCAATCAGTCGTGTACCTCTTTTGTTGTTCAAGACTTTGATTTGAAAGTGCAAAAGAAATACTTTCCTTTGATTTATCAAGTCAGTGCGCATTGTGAGAGCATGATGGTGAGCACTAGTAACAAAGCACCGACATGATCTTTCAAAATTTGTTTGTGTTTTCAATTTCTAAAACCGGTTTTGTGAATGTTCCTCCACCTCCTCGACCTCCTCTATCGGGTTTGAACAAATAGCAGCAAACAAAAAAAAAGCGGCATCCTTCTCAATGCTATACTCCAACCAATGGAATTCGGCAAACCATTTCTTCCTAAAACACCTCTTATCTTTTCCCATAATTGTTTTTGGAAAACTATGTACGTGTGGTTGACAAGGACCTCTCTCTAAGTAAATCATCCTAATCTCGTCTCTAATATTAGGGTTATAGGATTCGATTTGAGGCCGTTTACCAGGATCATACTCAAGGTCAAGGGCATCTACATTGATATCAACTCGAGACTTCTTAATACCATCATTATCAACATGTAATGAACTTTGTGAAGGTGTCGAACTCGAAGTATTGATAGCATTAGAAGCAGCACTAGAGCAACTTGCACCAGCTGGTCCAACTTCAGGCTTTCTTTGAGGTTGAAAAAACCTTTTCATGTCTACAATGTCTTGTCTGTAGACTGCAAATTAGTCACTCAATAGTTCAAGACTTCAAGTAATCAAATTACGAAAATTATTTCTCAATCAAATTATTCAATCCCAATTACCAAGTCCCAACTCCCAACATAATGTACTAAGCCGGCAAGGTAATAATAAAATCAATAGCAACTAATAACAACAATATAATAATTAGCCATAGCAAGGTAATAATATAATCAAGATCAACTATCAACAAAGAATGTAATAATTAGCCGACAAAAGACAACAATTTAAACAATAACAACTAGCAACGATAATATTCAAAATTAGTGGCAAGGCAACAATATAATTAATAAGTAAATATAATAATAGAATTTAATAACTAATAAATTATTTAATTAAGATTTCAACTAATAACTAAAATTAATTAACTATTTTTCATTTAATAAGTAATAAAGGTATTGTTGTATTAATTAACTAATTCAACCATTAAACTATTAATTAACAATTTAACCTAATCAAATATAAGTAATAAGCTAATAAGCAACTAATAAGCAATTTAACCTAATAAACAATTAATCCTATTTTGACTAGGAGGCTATGAATGATTAGCTGTGACCAAGCCCCAACTCCCAAGGCACAAAGGCCAAAGCCACAAATACACAACACAAACACACAAAGCATTTTCCATTTTTCAATTTCTATTTTCCATTTTCCAAACATATCTACTGCTGCGCACACAGTCACAGACTCATAAGAACTCCAAAATGGCGGTGAAAAAGAGAAGGTAACTCATTGAAGATGATAAAAAATAAATACCTTTCTTGATTTCAAATTAATGCCTTCTCATGGATCGCGGTTTTGCTCGTAAGTCTTCGGAATCGCCTTGTTGTGCTTCGTCCTTCAGCGGTTCAGACGTTCAGCTTCACTTTTCAGGCACTGCTTACTCGCGCCGAAATCGCCTTCTAAGTTCTACCGGACCGGAGTCGGCCTGCTTGGCTGCTGCTTCTCGTTTTGTAGGTTTTTTCTCCTTTCTTAATTTTTTTGATTGAATTTGATTTTTGGATTTAGATGGGTATTTCATCAGATTTCAGCCGATTTTGGGTTTTTGATTGGACTGCAAATGGGTCATGGTCCTCATGGATCAATTTAATTGGGCTGGACTTGGAGTCTTTGGACTACAATTTTTTTTAAAAAAAAAAAATTTATTCCAGTCTAATGGATATGGACTGTTTTGGACTGTGCTACAGAACTTGGGCCGGGTTGCGACCCAAAACATGTTACGCACCATTTTTTTTGGGAAATTTCAGCACGGGCGGATGCGGGAGCTCGCCATGTCACCCGTCCGCCCCTGCTGAGAATGTAGAGGAGACACAAAAAATGAAGTTTGTAACTTCAATATTTGGCATTCAAATTTAAAAGTGTGCCTGTGAGCTGCCAATGTAGGATGCCTTCATGCACCATCCTACCATGTTACAGTTTATGGTGGCAATACCTGAACACTGTTCTACACTACAGGACTCCATGTCACATCTATAGTATTTCTAATGATAGAGTTAAAAGAGATAGCTATATTCATTGTCTCTTGGAATAAATTCTGTTATCTAGGCTTTAGTTATTGGTAAGAAAGGGGAGTGAGGAATTCTTCTAAAAATTTATTGGGCTAAATGTCATTTCAGACTAACCCGATAATAGTGATTGAGTGTGGTCGATGTGTTTGATAATGGTGTAATAAGTACGTGCATCATTATTATAAGCCATAAGTATGTACCATGTTTTGATATTACTTAGGATTACTAAGCATAATCATCAAATCAATATCCTGTGGTTCCTTTTAGTTCTATTATTTGGTCAAATCCTGATATCCATTAGCTACTGTATCAATTATGTGCCTTCTTCCGTTTGGCACATATTTCATAATGCACTAATGAGCTCATGATGTGTTAGGGAAGTATAGATATTCCCTTGGTCACATTTTGTTGTTCTTATTTTACTTTGCAAAGGAATTAGATAACACAGTAAATGCACAACCATCATACCTTGTTTAATTTTTTTTTTTTTTTTTTTTCAGAATTACCCCTCTTAGTGGAGACAGTTGCAGTGTTGTTATACATTTATGCAATTAAATTTCGTTTTCATCTTAACATACTGAGGGATGTAGTAGGAATTATCGAAACTTTTGTGATATGAAACTGAAGTATATGAACAATTTCTGGAACAAAGAAAACTTGACCCACAAAGAAAATGTGATGGAGGGAGTACAATGATGTCAAAATTCTCGTTATATTAGTTGTTTCCGCTCCTAGATTTGTGGTGACTTCATTTAATTAATTTTTTAACCTGTGAGCGATAAGAATACAATGACTTTCCTTTTCAGAAGCCATCTAATGCGTTCATTTGTGTTGTTCACATTGCAGTAAATGTAGAGCCCATTTTGTCAAACAATGGGCCTTCAACTGGCCAGCTACAACTTTCCAAGCAAAAACGCTTACATTGGTGGCTCTTACTGGCTTTTAACATAATTTTTCTTCTTGTTGGTCAAGCTGCTGCTGTCCTTTTGGGAAGATTTTATTACGACAAGGGTGGAAATAGTAAATGGATGGCCACTCTTGTTCAAACGGCTGCTTTCCCTATCCTTCTCATCCCATACTTTTGTCTCCGGTCCTCAGATGAGTCTTCAAGTGTGTCAAACCCTCCTCCTATTCTTACCCTATACATAATCTATATTGTCATTGGAGGCGTCATTGCTGGAGACAACATGCTGTATTCTGTTGGACTATTATACCTATCTGCCTCTACTTATTCTCTCATTTGCGCCACACAGTTGGCCTTCAATGCAATTTCCTCTTACTTCATCAATCACCAAAAGTTCACTGCTTTAATTCTTAATTCTGTAGTTATTCTTTCATTATCCGCATCTCTCATTGCAGTCAATGATGATTCAGATAAACCTTCAGGAGTGACTAAGGGTAAATATCTCCTGGGGATCCTAACCACTCTTGGAGCTTCAGCACTTTACTCTGTTTTGCTTTCCGTCATGCAGCTAACATTCCAGAAGGTTCTAAAGAAGGAAACATTTTCCGTGGTATTGGAAATGCAAATTTATACATCAGTTGTAGCCACTTGTGTTTCCATTACAGGCCTTTTCGCAAGTGGCGAATGGAGGACTTTACAGGGAGAAATGGACGGTTTCACTCCCGGAAAACTTTCTTACATTATGACTTTGGTTTGGACGGCCATGGCATGGCAACTTTGTTCTGTTGGTGTTGTAGGTTTGATCTTTGTAGTCTCCTCTCTTTTCTCCAACGTTATTAGTACGCTTTCCTTGGCTGTTACTCCTATTGCTTCTCTTATCATCTTCCATGACAATATGAATAGCGTGAAAATAATTGCAATGCTGATGGCATTTTGGGGTTTTGCTTCTTACATATATCAGAACTATCTTGACGATATTCAGTCAAGGAAAGCCCAAGCTGATTCTAATGATGCCTCTACCAGTTCTCGTTGCTGATAATTTTGATTGGCAGGTCAGTCCAAAAGCGTATGACCTCGTTTTTTCGAGTTTATAGATTATTCTTCTCTCATTGTAAACGCTTCCTTCTTGGTTATATGGATTCTAGATACAATTATACTATTTTTATTGACTCCCACTGAAGAATATAGATATTTGAATCATGTAAAAGTCTAAAATTTAATAGAATGCTTATTGTTAGATAAATTTAATGAATGCTTATAGTTGTGCTTTTTCTTTCGCTTATTTGATCTTTTAGATCAACTAGTTTAACATAATATCAAAGCATACAAATGTATTTAGTTCAAGTCTTATTTACCCATTTAATGAAATTATGTACGTGTTATGCTTTCATGGGAAAAAATGAACTCGCCCTACGTATGAGTGTGCGTGTTGAGAATAAAATTTAAATGATATATATTTGACCTTCTTAAATAGTTAGATAGTTCAACGCTTATAAATAATTTGTTAATGTTTGGTTTCATGTTAAGAACAAAAATGTTTTGTGGACTAGTTATCTTGATATTCGTCAAATCCATGTAATTTTAGTGCCTATTAGTTACACAGTAGTAGATAGGGTTGTAAAAAATATAACTAATAGAAATTGAAATTTTTTTGTTATTCTTAATTAATCTATAGTGCATCTTTGATGTGCCGCAATGGACGTTAAAAGGAAAAAAATATAAGTTAATTTTTTTTTTTGTAATTAAACATTCTAAATTTTTATATAATATTGTTTAATAGCATCTTGAAAAAGCTCTTTAAACAGAAGATGTTCTTTATTTTAAAGAGTCAATTCTTAAAATTATGTTCTAAAATATTCTCTAAATTAACTTTTTCAAATAGAATTTTGAGAGTTAAAACACATTTTTTATAATTAAATATATTCAAAGAATTTTAATTGAATAAATTCAGTAGTTTATGCAAAATAGAATAGAGAAAATTTATATAATAATTAAGAATAAAGCATGTCAAAATAAAATATAGAAAAAAATAACAAATATTTATTGAAAAAAGTAAAATGAAGTGTTAAAACTAAATAGGCTGTTGGAGTATTTTTTAAAAATTACTCTCTAAATTTATATATAGTCCTTAAAATACAAAAATATTTTTTATAAATAGAGAGTCTCTTGAAGATGCTCTTAATACTGTTTGCAACTTTTGATAATTATTTAGCCGATATATCAATAAAGAAGAAAAATGATAACAATAAAATAAAAAAAAACTATTAAACAGTTGGATTGATCACTTCCACATTATCCGAAGTTGACGTGAATCTACTAATTTTCAACATCCAAGAGTATTAATTTTTTTGGAATCCTTATGTAAGTATAAAAATAAATAATATTAGTTGAGACAGAACTATAATTGGAAAAAAAGAAAAAAAAAAAACTCCATAATCAATAAATATTTTAGAATAATACTATTTATAGTCGCTCATTACCGGTAGTCATCCTACGTGGCATTATACAATTGAATGAATTATTTACTCTAATTAAGTAATGTATTTATAGCCATTAATTATGAATAATTCATCTAATTGTCTAATGTCACGTAGGATGACTATCGGTAGTGAACGACTATGAATAGCATTACTCGATAATTTATTTTCATTTTGTTGTGCTGCTTTTTTTTTAGTCAACACACCTTCACATTTTCAACGTGTCTTAGTAAAAAAAATAAAAAATGTGTCAAATTAAATTAATTAAAAGAAATTCAAATCAATGAGACTCTCCCAAATTGTATATGAAGGTTAAATATGCAAAATAGTCACGCTAAAGTTTTCGGTTATAAATTATATTTTAATATTGGATTGATTAGTTTACCAAAAGTAGGCGAAAGTGGGACGTGGCACAGAAATTTTGCTAACTTAGCAATTTTTGGTGACTTTGAGTGTTAAAACCTAATTGTTGAGGACATGAGACAAGTCACCTACTCATAATTGAAACGTAACTTTGAAGATTAACTTCTAATTGATCACTAAGATTATTCAAATGGAATTGGAATGATATTTTTGAGTAGACAAAACACTTTACATAATTAGAGCATATTCAGCTAAGTTTGAAACTTGAAAGTTATGATTTTTAGATAAGAATTAATTTCTAAACGTGCAAGTATAGAAAGCATTCTACGATCTGGAAGAGAGAAGGTAGAAGTAGTTGGGACTAGGAAATGACTTATTTGAAAAAGATGTCAAGGATGTATTGTAAAAATTTTGAGTAAAAAGAAATTTTAAAATTATGTTTTACAAAAGAGAAACTTGAATATTAGCTTTTACTTTTCTTGTAAGCTTAGTAAATGTTTGATAGTACTGAAATTATATTTTAAGTGCTTATAAATTGTGAATTGTATGAAATGTGTGAATTATAAATTACGAGTCTAATGTAGATAAAAAGTATGTTTGACCAATTTAACTAATTAAAATTATAATTTAAACATCCCAAACAAGCACTTAGGGTTTGTTTGATTGGATTCCATGGAAAATAAAAGATTTTCCATGTAAGTAGAAAAAAAAAACCACCTATTTTGACAAGAAAATATTTTCCAACTTTTTCCTTCTTAACTACGCTTTTAATCGATTGTCACATTCGAAATCATTTTCATTTTCCACAAGAATCAAACAAACCAAAGATAAAAATATTTTCCATCGATGTGACAAGATTTTCCATGGATTAGACATTTTCCATGGAAAATCTTCCAATCAAACACGCTATTAGTCAAGCATGCTCTAGAGCAAAAAGCAACACGGGTGGAGGGATAGTATACCGTATGGGGAACTCGAAGGGAGGGTGGAAGAAAATAGACGGGAGAATCGTGAAGCAATCATTGAGATCTCGAGTTGTAATTTTTCAATAATGTTACTACAAGGCTCACAATAAGTGGTAAAAAGATTAATAGTGTAGATGTCTCAAATTTAGGAAATGTAGTAGGGGAGATTATAGTGTTTGTTTGTCAATATTTAAATTATAATTCAAATTGATCAAATTGATCAAACATATTTGTTATCTACACATTTTTTAATATTTATAATTTATAATTACTTAAAAAATAATTATAGCACTATATCAAACATTCACTTATTAGTTGTATACTCTAGCGTTGGAATAATATGTGACAAATTATCGAATAGTCTTATTTTATAAATTTAAATTAATTATTAATTATTAATTATTAAAATTTTGGAATATTTGTATAATTACAATTTAATCTTTTGAGTCCCGTGAATAATATCTATAATAAACTGATAATCACAAAAAATCATTAGTTCTCTATACTTATCTTTAATATTTAATAATTAATTTGTATTTAAAAAAACCCCATTTGGCTTTAATTAAATAAATAAAAAAAAGATTTCCTACCTAGTTGGAAGAAAAATACCCGATTGGCATAGTCATAGAGGATTAAATACTATTAATGCTAATTTTGACTGTTTAATTTTCCACAAATCCATGTGCATTGACTTATTCGATTTAAATTAGTTTGAATGCAAAAGGACAAATGACACATATTTGGATTTTATGGATCGAGTGATGAATTTTAAGATAAAATATATTATTTAGAAATTAGAATAATTAGATTAGTGGGGCTGCTCAAACATTTTGTTATTATAAACAAGGAAAATATTTAAAATTTGGTTTGTTTGTATTTAATCTATTTATCAAATACTTTTTAGTTCCACTGAAACTGTGCACGTATTAGTATTAAAAATTAATACTTGACTGAACAAGAAATTAAAATAATTAAATTTCTCCAATCTCTAATTGTTTAAATTTTTATATGAGACTTCTAGATTTTTTGACCTAGAAAAAGAAAAATTTTAAAGAGTTTTTTCTTTTCCAATTTATTAACTTTTGATACAATGTAAGCGAAAAAAATATAAAAACATGAAATGGAGAAATCCATTAATTCTAAAAATATTGAGACTGGATTGCAAAAAGTTGGAAGTCTCTCCAAATTCTTTAAAATCTACTAATTCATCGATCTCGTATTTATCTCTTATTACACTTGATTTGTACATCGACATCTAGGCCATGCTATTAATTGTATGTTTGTGTGTGTTTATAAGCACTTATAAGATGGTTAAAATATTATTTTTATCCACACATTTCGTAAGATTCATAATTTTTACCCATTTTTTATTCACACATTCTATAGGACCCACTACTTATAATCTATAAAAATCTTTACCAAACATATTCTAACTATTCAGAAAAATTTAGGTTAGAAATAAGAGAAATTGGTGGAACTAACATACAATAATATAGTTTAAGGGTTTTGTTAAAAAAATTGTTAAATTAATAATTAATTTTAACAACACATTTTATGAGACTCACAACTTTTATCAACTTTTTAACTCTGTATTTCATCAACTTTTATCAAAATTTACTAAAAAATTATTTTTTAACAAAATCAAACGAACACTTAGTTACATATTATTGATGGATAAATATAGTCAAAGAGAGACACTCGAGATCGGCTTTTTGAGAGATCAAATCCAAATTATCCTTATCAATCTACCACTACCTTGAGTCAAACTTCAAATTGCCTTTTTCAACTTTAAATTCTTTGATGCCAAGTTATAAAAAAGTTCAATTGACGGGAATAAAAGTATAATAACTTTTTTTAGACTTATTGATAATTACAGCATTAACATTCAATTATAGTTTTTACTTTATAATCTTATCTCCCAATGAATGGAGTTTCAATTTTTGGCCCCACAGAAACTAATGTCAAGATTTAAGAAGTGCATAGAATGATCAACCCCTATTTTATTTCACCCCAATTAAAGTCTCCCACCAGACCAGATAGAGGTTGGGATTGGGGGGGTACCTCCCCACACTCGTATATTTGGGTTTTTGATATCATTTTTATTTTCAATAATTTTATAGTCGAATTTCTCTTCTCATGTTCGATTTAGAAAGGACTTTCAAAACAATTTGTTCATCTTTTGATATATCAAAATAGTCATAATAACATGCATGTTAGCTACACCCACAATCACTATTTGACAGCATTGAAATAATTTTTAATTACTTATAAATAATTAGTTATATAAAATATATAATAATATATAAATAATAAGTCTTATAAATGTTTAATAAAAAATATGTAAGTCTTATGAAAGAGTTTTTTTAAAAAAATATATTTTTGGTTTCTTTTGATTTTTCAAATTTTTTATAGTGTAAAAGGGTTGAAAAGTCAAAAATCATAAAACAAAAATGAATTTTTGGAAAAAAATAAATTATATTAGTTTGACCAACTTAAATTATAATTTAAGTTTTAAATGGACCGGTTTAAAAATAAATGAATTGCTAGTCGTAGAATATTATTCTCGTTAGACTTAAACTTAAACTCAAATAAAATAACAAATGTTCTATTGTAATTGTTAGTTGACCAAATTTAATATCAATAGCTTTAGGGGAGGAGCGAGTTTACGAGTTACTCCTAGAGCTGCAAAATCGCCGATAAGTGATTATTTGATAATGAGCAAAGAATACCCATCTTTCTGCTAAACATGATGTATCGAACATATAATTCAATAGATGCTTTTTATGAATTGGTAGCGTACTCAATCAAACGGGTAAACGTACTCGTGAAGGAAATGATCTTTACATAAAAACGAAAGAAATCTGGAATGATTAATGAAGAAAATATTGCATAATCCAAAGTGACTCTAGTTTACGGCCAGATGAATGAACTGTTTGGAGCTTGTATGAGAGTTGGTTTGACTGCTCTAACTATGGCAGAATATTTTCGAGATGTTGATGAACAAGACATATTTCTATTTATCGACAATATCTTCCGTTTTATCCAAGCACGATATGAAGTATCGGCCTTATTGGGTATAATGTCTTCAGCTGTCGGTTATCAACCTACCCTGAGTACCGAACCAATGGAAACTATAAGCTTGATACACAATAGAGGGATCATTTTTAGATAGTAAATGGATAACAATCCCCCCTTCGCGAAAATGAAAACATTCATGAAAAACCATAGTTGCATGAAACCTGGCGTGGTCAATCCTATTACTTATGGACTTAGCAAAAGAAGAGCATCTTTGATCCCATTGCTTTCATAGATGTCGTGCGATGGGACAGAGCTAATGAATGCCTATTCCGTTCTCGTGCAGAAGCTCTTGCTCAAGAGTTCAAACAAACATAAAAGAGTTATGCTACTGAAAAAAGTCCATACCATGGGATTCAAACAAAGGGGATGTGCACCACCCTCTATATAGTTCTTTACAAACAACTGCATAGACTAAACATTGATTATTTAAAACAAACTCATGAGGCGTTTCTGTAATTTCATTTACAAAAGTTTTATTTGTAGAAAAAATAAAATCAAAATTTCTCTTGTTTAAATGATATTATACATACAAGAAGAGGGTAATACTAATATTAAGAAAAAAGAAAAATCGCAGCTGCAATGTGGGAGTTTGAGTACTACCTTTGGTATATATTCATTTTCAGAAGCAAGAGTTAAAAACAATTCTACTCGCTCCACTAAAAAGACATCCAACGATTTACATCCTCCACTAAAGCTCCAACGTAGAAGCGGTGGAGGCGTAGGTTCAACCTTTAAAAAAGGCGGTGGAGGCGTAGGTTCAACCTTAAAAAAGAAAAATCGTCATAGTGATTGCGCCAGGGGCAAAACAGTAGTTCCAGTAGAGTCGGAGGTCGTTATCGACCATGAGATGTGGTCAAATGTCAATGGTCATCGAATTTAATGGTTACGATTGTACCTCCCGATTTCGCAGAGCTTTCGAGACCTGTTCTTGCAAAACGACGGCGCACTAGAGAGAGAAGGCTTTGCCGGGATCCTACTGTCGCCGGCCACAGCCATATCCGTCGGCGGTACTGCCTTCTGATTCCAGTGACAGTTTGGGCTAGCACGGACTAAAGGACTCAAGCAAAATGCCAGACACGATACATTCTTACAGTATCCCGGAAACCCTCCGTGGCGTCGGATCGCCGGCGTTCTACGTGGTGTCTGCTTCCAACCTTGGGAAGACTCCGAAGAGTATCCACTCAATCCCCCGTGAAAATGCTCCTCGTCATCCTCGTCGGAATGCCTAGCCGGTGACATTCCCCGGTCGCGATTGCGGCAGTTCCTCCTGTGGTCTCCGATCAAATTCTTGTCAAGGGAAAGCGTGCGAATTTGCTTTCTCCGCCGGGCAGGAAGAATTGTAGGAAACCATGAAGGAGAAGACGTACAAGAATCTTGAGGATTCAAAACTCGAGCTGTACCCACAACACCAGGATCCGAAAACGGACCAGAATCCGAATCCGGTTTCTCCGATTTGGATCTAAAGAGACCCGAAAAAAGCGAAGAAAACTTTCCGCCGCTACTCTTCTTCTTGACTTCAACTGTTACCAAGCTGGCGGAGGCCACCTGGGGACTGCTATAACGCAGGTACCACGTGGAAGCGGTGTCGGATTTCCGGCAAGATACATAGGGGGAGACGGACCTGGGAATAGCAAGAGAAGACGGTTGGGTATCGAATTCCCGGCGACCTTCTTGGACTTCGGCCTGTTTCCGGGCCTGGGCAGCGATAAGGGCAAATAGGCTTTCACGTAGGCAGGAGGCACAGACGCCGACGCCGCTACTGAGGTCGGCGGGGTGTTTCTTACACTTCATTTACTAATATAATCTGTATCTATATATGTGTGTATAGAATTAGATTATGGTTTTGTGTATGTACAGAATTCGTGGGTTTGTTCAATATATGCGTATGGCTTTGGTAATGGGCAGAGCGGCTGAGGCCGGTTATGGGTTGTGCATCTGGCTCTATGTTTGGGGTGGAGAATTGGATGATCTGATGTAGATTACAATGGTGAGGTTTTGTCTTCTTCTTCACTTCGTCTCACTCTTTGGAGAGGAGACAAATCACTGTTTAGAGAGGGTATTTTGGGAGAGTTGGGGTTGGGGCTAAATGGCTAATGGACAAATCTTGTACTTTGTTGATTAAATTTAAGGTAAATTGCACCATTCGTTTCCAATCTTTAAGCAAAGTAGTAGATTTTCAATTTTTTTTTTCTTTCTATTTTTGTATCCATTCTTTGAGAAATTAGTAAATTTAATCCTACAATTTCTATTCAAAAATATGTTAGATTTGTGTAAAATGGATTTTACTTTTTAATTTAAATAAATAAAAAATATAGCAACAAAAAAAAAAAAAAAAAAAACCAATTTTTTTTTTTAAAAATGGAAAAGAAAAAAAAACTCAAACGCATCCCTAACTTTGAACTACCGTGTAACTAGGGAGAGTTTTCCCTAGTTTTTGCCATCGTCGACAAAGGCTACATAATGGAATTATAATAGTAGATTCTCAATAGGTTTAAGTCATCGTGGTAGTCTAGCTATGTCATACACTGGTTTGAACTCGAGTTCAAGGTTCAAACTACCCTTATACTTCAGAGCCCATGATTAGCCTCGGGGTAAGGCCTTGAGATGGTATCGAGGGATCGTAAGAGAAGTTGTCGGGGTTGGTCGAAGGTCGTGCCCTAAGGTTATGATCTAAAGGTCTAGGGATAGGACAATATTTAGCGTTACCAGGATGTTTTAATAATATTTTTTTCCTTTTTCTTTTTGGTCCTTTGCTTATTTATTTATTTGTTTTGTTCATTTCTTTTTCTAGTTACTTTAGTTTATTTATTTATTTAAGTTAAAGGATAAAATAATTATTTACACAAACTTAACATATTCTTGAGTGGAAATTGTACATACGGACGAAATCTACTAATTTTTGGAAGATTGAGAACAAAAATCAGACAAAAAAAAAGTTGGGATAGATTTGCTACTTTGTTCAAAGGATAAGGATGAAAACTGTAATTTATCCTTAAATTTAATGGGGGAAATCTCATCCTTAAAAAACAAAGATTGAGGAAAGACCGATGCACTTGATCTGCCTAGAACAAGCCAACAGAGTTGAACGAAAAATAAAGCCAAATTCAATTTAATTGTCCCGAGTCTCATTTTCTATCTTAATTGACTTGTACAATATGAGACTTACACTTGTGTGCATTTTGGTTAATAAGATTGGATTTTAAAACTTATAAAAAAGCAGCTTATTTGCCGAACATGCTCAAAAGCAAGTTTTAGCTTATTTCTAGTGCATTTTGAATTTTCTACGTTCTAGTGATATATTTTATGTACACGACATATAAGACATTAGAATTTTCGTCCAAATATAATTATAATAAAATATATAAGCAAATCCATAAAATGATAAAATCTATTTTTTATCTTGTCAATATATGTACACGATTCAAATGCTATTGGTTCAAACAAAACTCTACGAGTGATTTGTAGCATTCATAACTTATAAATATCTTTTAATCATATTGAGAAATTTGGAATAGCTCAAATAAACAATATTTGACCATTACAAATGAAATATCCTTAATGGTGTAAACCCCTCGTTTATTCATCAAATATCAATATTTACCCATTATTTTCCAAAAGATATTTTTATCGATGCAAAAGAAGATAGAATAAATAATTAAACGTAATAATTTGATTTGTTTGTATTTTTCAATCAAAATCTATTTCATCATATTTTTAAAATGGAAAACTATCAAGGCATTCATCTTGCATTGGAAGCCTTAATTTAGTATTGATGTAATTTTAAGAGAAATAATTTTTGTCGTGTTTAAGAAAATTCAATTGTATGAAAAATTATTTAAGTGTTTGGTAAACTTTTTGTTTCAAAATTCAATGACGACGTCCGCTCAGTTATTATTATTATTATTATTATTATTATTATTATTGGTAGTATTGTAAAATTTATTTTACTTTTTATAAAAAATGTAATATTATCAAATATTTTTTAAGACAAGTGTATTCACTATAGTTAGTTTAAAAATAAAATAAAAATTAATATCTATTAAATCTCAAAATTTTTAAAATTACCAAATAAAAACATAATTGGAAAAGTTAAAACGAGAATACGAGAAGTTATTGTTACGTAAATTTGTTAAACAAATGAAGTAAACAAAGCGGTGTCCTTGCAGCGATTTGAGTATGCTTAAGAAGTAAAATTGACAATGATGGGAAGGCAAATAAAATCAACGCCTTGAGCCGGGGCACGTGTTCAACATGTGTCCTTAAAGCAATATTCGCCTCACGGAATTAACTCGAGCGCTTGCTTCCCGGGATCTGCATTGAACTTGAAGCTGCAGATGCAAATCGAGGCGAGAATGTCGGAGCAGAATCACCAAGCGATCGGAGGTAGACACAGAAGGAGAATGCAGAGAGATTTCGTGGAGTAAGAATTGTGTTTTGGATCAAGATTGTTTGTTGATATATAGGCAAGGAGGAGCCTTGTGCATTCAAGATAATCGCCTTTACTCGCAGACGTTTTGATGTTACGAGAATAAATGGATATAAGTTTTGGAGTTACGTTTTTAAATGAAAAACGTGAGAATAAAATTCCAAAACGTAGCTTGCACTTTGTGGTTCATTCGGTCCGACATTCGTGTACGCAGCCGCGCGCCCGCACACAAGTTCAAGGCTCAAGGCCAAGTCGGTCCAAGATTTGCACCCTACCACGTGCAGGCGCGTAGGTCACGGGAGGAGTCTCTATGCAACAAATGGTTTACACTTTACAAATTGGAAACTATATATAAATTGGTCCACAATCTTATTTTTATCCGATGTGGGACATTTCCATATTATATCCATTATTCCAATGTGGGATGGAATACTTATAGTTCCCATAAATTCCCAATATTCCATTTGTAACCAATGTGGGATTGTAATCCCTTTTAAGGCTCTCTCCCAATCCCACTTCTCAAGCAATGGGATTCAATTTCACTTCATTAGTGAAAATCTATTTTCCTCCAATATATTTTCCAACGATTCTATTACTTCGCTACTTCTCAAAATCTACTATGATACAAATTCTTCTTCGATTTTTTTTTTCAAGTTTACCAAACACATTCTAAAATCAATTCCACACGTAACCTATTATATTGTGTATCAGCAAGAATGGCAGTGGAGACTAGTGAGAGGAACAGTTTGAATGAAAAAATTGTCTTTACATTTTGTAATATAAATCTAACTTTTATAGTTAAATTGATGAAAATTATATATTAAAGACTGAATAAAAAAGAACCGTATGCCATTTTTTAGAAAGAATGCTTATTTATAATAGATTCACTATGGTGGTAAATATATGTGGCATTACTCAATTGAATGAATTATTCATAAATATTAGTTATAAATACATTATACAATTGGAGTAAATAATTAATTAAATTGAATACTGTCACGTAGGATAACTACCGTTAGTGAGTAACTATGAATAACATTATTCTTTAATATAAATCTAACTTTTTGAGAATTAAGTAGACAAAAATCATTTATTAGAGATACTGATACTAATACTACAAAATTGAAATATTAAAAGCTCGAACATCAAAAGATCATAATTTAAAATTCAAACACTACATTAACTAATTTTCCTCTTTGAATAGTAACTTCCAAAGGAGAGGACGAGGGAACAGACAAAATGTTGACACGTAGATTACTGTCTCATATTTGACCAAAAACCCAAAAGAGACAGCCGAGTTTACCGAAGTTTAAGAATTCAAATCCTCAATTAAATGATAATTAATCTTCAGTAACGCGTGGCTTCAGCTTGGACGTAGAATTTTCAAATTTAGCAAACCCAAATATTGAGGTGGCAAAATTAGCCCGGCCCGCGGGCCGGCTCATGTAGCCCGCCTTCTTGGGTTGGGTTGGCCCTAGCCCAAATAAAACTGGGCCAATATGGCCCGGCTCATCTAGCCCGCGGGCTAGTTGGGCCGGCCCAATTTTGATTTTGATTTTTTTTTGAATTTTTTTTAATATTTTGGGCTCCTTAACACTAATTAACTCATTTTGTGAATAAGCACAATACATAATTCAAATAATATCGAGGATTTTTTCATAAATAAACCACTTTTTAAAAATAATTCTAATTTTATCAACTTAACAAATTTATTCTAAAAATACTACATTCTTAAAATTATATTAATTAATAAAATAATAAATTAAAATCAAATCTATACCACAAAATATATATTTTCACGTGAATTCACTTAAATTTGCATTTGAGTCCTTGATTATTTACACAATAAATCTTTCATCTTTATAAAAGTTTCACTTTAGTCCATATACTTCATCTTTCATTTCAATTTCGTCCTCTTTTATTTGCAATCTAAGTCCTTCAACTTTTAAATTTTTGCAACTTGATCTCCATATTTATACTTTTATATCAATTTAATCCTTTATAGTATTACTATTTGATACATATGTTACAAATGATATTGTGTATAAAAAATTTATTTAAAAAAAAAAAAAAAAGAAAATTAAGATAAGTTGGCCAATAAATTTGGTCAAGCTAGTATATTTCGGCCCATACAAAGCTAATTTGGGCCACCATCCGATTTCATGTGTGTACACCTCGTTTCAAGCGGGTTGGGTTGGCCCAACCAAGCCCATTTGCCAAATTTCTACCAAATATCATGCATGTCCAATATTGAAAGGTTCTCTACAAAAAAACTATTTCTCAACAAAGAAAAACTCCTCTCTTATAGTTCGTTTAATGTGGATTATAAATTAGTTTATTTGATCAATAATAATAAAAAATATCATGCTACAAAGATAATTTTTTTGGTCAAATAAACTAATTTATAATTCACACCAAATGTAACTTAGTTTTTTGATCATGCGCCTTACTCACATAAGGAACTCACCTCTTGAATAAGGCATGGCACAAGTTGTGATTTAGCGAATTTCAAATTTAGCAAAGTCCTCATCTGATAATAGAAGGACCTCGGCAAACAAGCCTCTCCCCAATAAGAGAAAGCTCTTCCCTTGATTGTGACTTTGTTTTTGCAAATGCGTCATTTCTTGATTGTGACTTAGTTTTTGTAGATGCGTCATACCCACATAGGGGTCTTGCTCCTTCAGTAAGGCATGGCACCATATAAGAATTAACAAATTTTAAATTTAGCAAAGCCCAATATCAAGTCTCGCCTGATATTAGAATGGCATCTGCAAACAAGTCTCTTTCCAAGAAGGAAAAGATTCTCTCTTAATCGAGACTTATTTTTTACAGATCACATGCCTTGGCAATGCTCCATGTCCAAAAGATTAAAATCTATGCCCTAATATAAATAGGTAGCAAATGAATTTGGGGGACTATTGTTGGGCCTCAGTACCATGTGGCACTCCACGTGGCCTGATCAAAGTTAAAGTTGTCTAGTGGAGGCGAGGACATCACCACCGAGACTATTCCTTTAATTTCGAAGAGGTTTGGGAATAGGAGGTTGAAAGGTCGAGGTGATCAAGATCGACCCCGGTAGTGTGTTGAACAAGCCTCATCTGACTGGAGGCGAGGACATCACCACCGATGTTATTCTCTTAATTTCGAGAAGGTTTGGAAAGAGGAGGTTGAAAGGTTGAGGTGATCAAGACCGACCCCGGTGGTGGGTTGAGCAAACCTCTTTTGACACTCTGTGGATCAAAACCTAAAAAGACTGATGGGACAATCTGTCAATGCAGCTTGTCATGGTTATAGCCCATTAGCATGAGACTAAAAGAGACTTTTTAATTAAACCACTGATATGACACGATGTACCTCATAGTTGGATTGTACCTTTCTTAGGTGTCAAATGTGATCTCTTGTACTGGTCGTTTAAATCAGACATATATTTCGGTAAAAGCAAACTACTACATCCCCGGTAAGCTTAAACGTTCCATCTTTAACTGCCAAATCAGCTTCCTTTGCCTCCGATATGGATAAAACAACCTAGAATGTGATACATGGATCTTTCAGATTGCGCCACTTGTCAAGCATCAAAGGGACATGACCAATTCATATCTACGAGAGTGGTGGTGGACTCCAGATAGCGAAACCATATTAAATAAAGTCATTTCTATTGATTAACTTAAGTGTTCTTCAACTCATTTAGGTGGTCGGTGGTTTAGAGGCCCTCGAGCCTATTCCTTAGCCGTTACGTGTTTCTTCCACATTCAAATATCTATCATACTATCTTTCCAGTATATAGTTGAAAGCGGTACGCTAACATGGTCATCAAAGTGTGTTGATAAAATACACGCAAGTAGATGATGTTTTACGATCGTGTTGACAGTCATTTTGGAAGTCAACAGTAATTACTACGTACTATTTGATTTATAAATTCATACAAAGTTTTTATTACAGAAATGACATATTTTTCATAACATTGTAAAATTGCGCGTGATTTGTGTAATAATAATATAAGTTGCCGGTAGTTTATAGTAAATAATATATTGTTTACATAGGGATTCCAGATAGCGAAACCATGTTAAACAAAGTCATTACCTTAAGTATTTTTCAATTCACTTAGGTGGTCGGTGGTTTAAAAACCCTCAAGCCTATTCCTCAGTTGTTATTACTACTATTTGTTTTATAAATTCATACAAAGTCGCTCGTGATTTGTGTAATAATATTATTAGTTTCCAGTAGTTTATAGTAAATAATATCTTGTTTATATATTTTTGTTTATTAATTTGTTTATGGCTCAATTTTATGTTCTATTGTATTAATCCAAATTTCCTAAATTTTGACAATTTTATTATAAGAACGTAAATATGCTATCCTTAAAGTTTGGTTTTAAATTTCATTTGCACTACACTAGATATTATTTTAGAGTCAAAATGTTTTATGAAACAAATATTGCCATAAGGATATGCTTACTTTTTTTTATTCATTTGTACCAAATTATTGTCGACTTTCCTTATTACTAGTATAGTTGACTTATTTGTTTTCTAATATGTCATTATTTAATGTGTCTTGTTATGAATAAATATGATCTATCATTATTCAATGTAGGGATATATTAAAAAAAATGTAAGTAAAATTTATCTGTATGGAACGGATGAAGTATAGTTTATCAATACTCATATGTTTTTAAAACTTTCTAGTTCCAGTCCTAGAAATAAAATATACTTGATTAATGGTTTATCAATTTTTGTTATTGCATGTATTAAAGCTGTAGAGCTTAATTTGTTGCGCTACGCAGAGTTAAGTACGGATCGAACTTTCTATTTGCTTAAGTAAGGGTATTTTTCGGGATTTTACTTTTATAATTGGGTTGCCCTAGAATTTCATTATAAATAAGAGATTTTCATTGGGTTGTTCTATAGATTCATTAGACCTATGGAACCTTCTTTGAATTGTTATATACATATGGCTGATCTCTTGTAAACAATTATCATTTATTATAGTGAATTATTGTAGTGATTGAAGATACGACGTAGTCTCACATTGATGCGATCATGTATAAATCTGTGTGTTCTTTATTTTTCGCTATTTATTTTTTTGTTTAATCCTAACAGCCTGAATGGCTGAATTCATTACGAAAATCTAATAATGTTCATAAAAGAAATTAAAAGAAATGGTATTTAAGGAAATCAAGAATCTGTTTAATAGTGTTAATTCACACATAGGCTTGTACCCATCAGAAGGCTTTGGATTAATTACAAGATAAACATTTAATTATTAAGAATTAGTTTAGTTAAATTCTTTACCATCGTTGACTTGATTGTGAAATACATTCCCATTGTTGATATGTTGTTCCTAGTGAAATGGCATCCCGTGCTCCTTTTAAGAGCACTAGTGCATGCTAAAGAACTTGGAATTAGTTCTTAAGAATTAATGCTCTTTTTGATAGATATTTATCAGAATATCACTAGTGCATGCTAAAGAACTTTGAAAATTTTTAGAGACAGAATAAGGAATAGATGATGATGGGGTGGATATGTTTAACGCGTCAATCTTTAATAAATATATTATGGTAGACAAAATATATAGATGAATAAATTTACGTGTATCACATACTATAACTTGATTTATTTGTTGCAAATACATATTAACAAATGTAGTAAATCAAATTTATAAATAATAAAGTAACACGATTTTCTATGGAAAAATAAATGCAAACATAATATATAATATTGTATGTATAAAGTATCAAAGAATATAATCTGATTTATTGTTGCAAGAACAATTGTTACTTTTTAATGTAAATCAATTACAACGAGAACCAATCCTTTCGATTTATTCAAATATTAATATATGTTATTTTATATCATCTATAATTTTTGAATCTTGTTGCTCCTTTTTGCTCAACTTCGATTTCAAGTGCATTGGGTTGTTGCGTGTTCTTTGGTTATTTCCGGACTCCCTGCACCTTCTACATCTTGTGACTCAATCTCATTCTCTTTTTAATTGTATTCATTTATCTTTAAACCTTTCAGACTTTCTTTTTGAATTAGAAGGTAACATATTTCTCAACATCACATCGTCATATATGAAACAGTTACATGTCTAATAAATGCAAGAAATCGATTCAATTCCAAAAAAAATATATGTAATTTTCTCAAGATAAACAACATTCCACTCAAAACCAGAACAAAACTGTAATTATTAATCAAAATCCAATGATGGTATTATGATATATAAATGTAGTACTAAATACGATATATAAATGTACACAATATAATAATGAAACAAGTTACACAATATGTTACCTTATTGTGCAAAACATTAATTCACAGTTGTTTGATAAATACAAACGAATCAATGATCATTAGCTTATAAAGTTCTTATGGGCACCCTTCGAACTTAGCAAAACCATGCAGTGTTAAATAACCCAAAAATACACACAATATGTAACTTTTTAATCATAACATATCGCGTTATGTTACTTTATATATAGTAAAACTAAGATATTAAATGTAGAAATAAAAAAAATTGTTAGAGATGTATAATAAGGTAGTAGTTGTTCAACATCCTATTAACAATTTTTTTTGTAAAAATAGAACTAGAAAAAGTGTAAAAATCGCATGCCTTATTTGAAACATATCAACATCTGGGCAACATGAAGAAATTAGTAAACAACGAGAAATAAACTCCAAACCTCCTCCGAACATAACAAACAATGTATTACTTTTTAAAAAATAAGTAACATATCGTGTTATTTTCTTGTGCAAAAACTCAATTCATAGTCTGTATTTTTTTAAAAAAAATTGTTTATTAGCCTAAAAAATTCCTATAAACAATTTCAACCTTACCCAACAATGTCATAACACAAGTGGGATCCGTATTCCAACTATTTCATAACATGTGTGTTACGCACCGATCTTACCTAGGCAATTCATGTGGGCAAGATAATCCCACTTGGGCCCCATGTAAGCACGGCTAAAGTCAATATGCTTTGACTTAACCATTCTCCGAGGCTGTTTGGGCCGAAGAGGTTGAAAACCGACCACAGTTGCGTGCTCGTGAAGCTTTCCCCACCAAACCTATAATTTAATCTTGAAAAGGCGATGGGGACATGTCTGTCGAGACGGAACATCATGATCATAGCTCCTTAGTTTTGCGATTAAAAATAATCGCCTCATTAATGCTAATGACGTGATACCAAAGATATAACTCAAGAACCCTTCAGATGGAACCACGTGTCGCACGTCGAAGGGGATCGTTCTTGTAAAATTTGCCTATAAATACTAAGTTTATTTCTACAGGAAGGGGTTGGAAAAAATATGACTCTCACTACACATATATCAAGTCCTCTATTCTAATCATTCTCTAGTGTCTTAACCACGTGGGAATTGATTAGTTAGGGACCCTCAAGTTATCACCTCTACTTTAAGAATGTACTTGACATTTTGTTATACTTCCACCCGGTCCGAGGCTCATCTACGTGGTTGAATAAATCACGTGACAGTTCTAGTAAGAGGAAAAGTACACGTGGCGTGGAGGTAGCGTGGGAATTCTTGTTATACCATTTTTGAAGGTCAACACTACATACTCTATTATGAACCCATTTTTCAACATAATGTAAGTCAATTTAGTATTTATACATAGAGATAAAAAGAGTATGTGCTTGTTTGTATATGCTTAAATTAAAATTTTAATGAATCAAATTGGTCAATGACAATAAGTTTGGCTTAATTATATTTATAGTTAAAATTTAATGCATTTTCGATTTTTAAATAATATTTAGAACTAAAAAACAATTGATTACTGCGAAGCTCCCTATTTCATATATTAAAAAATAATCAATAATTTTATCTTGTGAAACACAAAATATTAAAAATGTTTACACAACAAGAGCGAATTAGAGAAAATACCCACATTTGACTGTAAGGTTTGAAATATGTCTAATTTTGATTTTTTTTTTTTTTTTTTTCACCAAATAGGCAAAATTTAAAGAAAGTGACGAAAATGTCTTTAACAAACAATCAAAATTTTAATTTTTACCATATTCTCTCTCCAACTTTACCATTTCACACCACCTACCCCTTTCTATTTCTCTTTGCCGAATTTTACCATTGTTGTCGCATGAATCAAACACATTGCAAGATCTATTATTTGTCACTTGTTTTAATCGTCGTCACGATGTCGCCACCGTATTGCCTTATTCAAGCACTCAACCAATTCTTTTCTCACCGCCATTCCATCGAATATTGGACCAAATAAATTTTTTATTTTACTCCAAATATATTTGGTGCATTAATTTTTGTCTATTTTATATATTCAGTCAATTGAATGTTTAGATTTCATTGATTTGTTATGACCCATGTTTTAGTATTTGACATCTTGAGAATGCATGTCAATTTATTTTTTTATTTTCTATAGATGTCAAAAACGACACTAGGAGCTTAACTGATGATTTGAGTGTTCAAATGTTGTATGTTGTGGGAGAAATATTATTTTATGATTGTAATTCGTAGGATATAGAACCAAAACAAATTGGCGATCCATTTGGAGAATTGTTGAATTTTCGACAAGTTCTCTGGTGAATTGTCAACAGGAACTTCCAATTCAAAAGCTCCCAAGAGGAATTGTTGATTTATTTCATCTCGCAATAATTGAATTTTCGCCTTCTTTTCTAATTTAATCATGGAGAAGTATTATGCAAATGAGTTAATTCACATTATCTTGTGTGGAATTTGAAGATCAACTTTGATAGTTGCTCATTTTAATTATAGAAAAATGGTCATTTTTGCAAAATATGGTATATTTGGCATTTTGCATTTAAAAATAACAATATTTTCAAGAAAAAATAGCATATTTGGTCAACAACCTTTCAAAAACATAAGGAATATATTACTAACCTTTAAAAATAGCACCAGACATCTCCAACGTTTAAAGAAATAGGCATGATATGTTATTTTATGACGAAATTGTCCTCCTCTTTAAATTTAAAAAAAAAAAGAAAAAAAGAAAAAAAAAGGAAATAGATGAAAGAAATATAACCAAATGTATGCCTAAAAAATATAAAATTAACAAAAAGACCAAATTCTTTATCAAAATCCAAAATCTAAAATCCACCGCAATTCCAAACCCCAAAAAGATGATTGTTTAAACTAATTAATGGTTTTCTTGCTAGTTTCCAAAATGAAGTACAAAAGAGGCATGACGCTCTGAAAGGGTTGCTTGAAATTACTGCTCCAACCGTAGACTACATTTTACCACTTTCTTCAGGAGAAATCATAAATGTCAGTGCAAGAAGATTGACACGTTGGGAGAGAGAGAAGTCATAGTTCTTTATGCACAAGGTGGATAAGTCAGGAGGTCATAAGAATGTCCTCGAACGCGTAACCTATTTTTATGAAGTAATTTCCGATGGACTTCTGTTGGATAAAGATGACATATTCAACAACTTGCTGAATATTGATCAAATTAGGTTTCACCGTGGAATTTGATGAGGTGGCTATTGGGTTCTCGATGAAGACTAAAAATCTGCAGACATTTTTGGAGGATGAAAAATTTATCTATTATGTCTTCCTTTCTTGTTAGGTAAGTGTTGAATTCTCTACCTCATCAATATCTACATGCACTCTATGTTTTTTGAAATAAGTTAGTATTTTAATTGTAGCAGTTCATCAATCCCTGCATGTATTTTTGGGGTTTGGAGTTGGTGGTGGATTTTGAATTTTGAGATTTGATAAAGAAAATGATCTATTTGTTATTTTTTATATTTTTTATGGTACATTTAGTTATTTTTCTATTATTTTTCCTTTTTTTTTGTTTATTTAAAAAAGAGGATAATTTCGTCATAAAGGACATGCTATATCTATTTCTTCAAGGGTAATTATATTACCACAACATTATTTGTTAAATACACTACATTCTAATTGCAATAAAAGTCTCTAACTATTGGTCACTTTTGCATTTATGACTCTAACTTTTTTTAGCAAATTTTTATTATCAACCTATTAAGTTGCATATCTTATATTTGTCTTTGATGATAATTTTTGTCCAAAAATTTAATTAGGAGGGCGTATTTTTTTTTTTTTTTCCTCTAATATTTTTACATAATTAAAATAGATAACAAATACATAAGTTTGTCAAAATATTTTTTCCTCATTGTAACGCACATTAGCAAAATATTTAGACAAAAAATTTCATCGGAGTCAAGATGTGAAAACTAAATGAAAGTTAATGAAAAAAATACGATAAAAAAAATTAGAGACATAAGTGTCTAAATATTAAATGTTGGGGGACTTTTATTGCAATTAAAAACGTGGTGTGAATAATAAAAAGTGTAGTGTGAATATAATTACTCTTTCTTCAAATGTTGGAGATGTCCAGTATTATTTTTAAAATTTAAAGATATATTACTTACGTTTTTGAAAGATTAAAGACTAAAAATATCATTTTTCATATTTTCAATCTACTACTTACTTCTGGACACTTTTAAAAATTCTCATAATTTACGTGTAATCAAAATAATCAATAATTTATCTTTTGAAATACAAAATATTAAAAATCTTTACGTAATAATCACCGACCGTAGGGAGGTTTACTCTGCTACAAGCACAAAAAAGTATTTCTTTATCCGTTATTACGTCCAGGGGCGGAGATGAGGGGGTCCTTGGGGAGTCCAGGACCCCCCAAAATTCTGAAACTGCTTTTTTTTTTAATTTTTATTTTTTTTTTTTGTAAGTGATAACCATCACCCCAAATCAAAACATAGGAAAATGGCCCAAACTATAAAATACTCAAAACAATGTCAGTAAAACCCAACAAATATTACTCAACCCAAATTCTAATTACCCAATCAACCAAAAACCCAATTCATGCTTCTTTTTCAATTTGATAGTCAAAAACGCAATTGCAAATACGTGCACAATCAGTAAAACTTTAGTGGTTCAAATTACTTATTTTGAATCACAAAAAAAAAAACTTGGATCATTTCTTCATCTCCTACAAACTTCGGATTGAAGATTCGATTCGACGATTCCCTACATCACATCACGTTCACCGCGTAACATAATAGACTAACATCAAATCAGCAATGGGGAGTCCCCCTTTCTAGTAAAATCTCATGTTTCTGGAGAGATGAAATTGATATGGGATTACAAAATTACAAATGATTGGTCCATTCCTCAAACGATAATACAAAATTAATAAATACATTTTGCTTGTTAATACATATCGTGTTCAATTGATTTTTTTTCTTTTTTCTTTTGAGCTTGAGTAATATTTAATTTCATTTTTAAATCGAATTTTCCTATTTTAGAGGATAATTTTATAGAAGGCAACATGAATAAGAAGGGTTTGACTAATTTTAGATCTTGAATATTTTTGTGCAATGATTTCTTGTAAGCTTTTGAAAGTTATGACTTATAAAAAAAATATGATTCTTGTAATGAAACTAGAAAAGTAGAGAGAAAAAGAGATGAGAATTAAGAGAGTCAAAACTCAAGTCTGTAAATTTACTATAACAATGACCCTTATTTATAGGGTTCCAAAGAGAGTTACAACCTTATTAGAATACACTCTTCTTGAGTAAGTAGATAACTACATAGACATCTGGATACAACTAAATAGTCATTCATCATTATCTATAATTTTACAACATTCTCCATTGAATAACTTATTACACAACAACTGATTCGTTGTTTGGCAAAAACCTAATGGGACAAAAATACCAATAGAAAGAAAAAAATTATCAAAAATTGGAGTACTCAAATGCTGCCTCATTAAAACCTTGTCAGGAAAACTCAGTGGGACAAAACCTGAGCGAAGGAAAAAGAGTGCAGCTACTCCCACTGATTTTAATCAATGGAAAAAAAAACTTGTATCGAACTATCTATATCTTGTGCGTCAATGTTTTCAATGTCTCCATCTTGTTAAAATTTGTATAAAACAATCATGGTGAAATGTGTTCCATGTTATAACCTCCAGCAATATTATCTTCATACACTATCTCTGGTTGACTGTAATCAGCATGATGGTCTGATGCAGTTATATTAAAAACAGATCTTGTTGTTCTTCCCTTCAGGGGTCTCATATACAATTTATAACACACGAGAGTATAACCATAGGTTTATGATGAGGGTAAAATATTTTGTAGGTTATGGACATCCATAACTATAATATTTATACAACTTCCAATTGTATGTCATTTACAGAAAAAAATATGCCTCGTGAAAACCTTACTAGAAAAAAACTCGGTGGGCAAAAATCCTAGTGAAAGAAAAAGAGTACATAATTCTTTAGTACGCCATTAAAGTTGTCTCATTAAAAACCTTGCAAGGAAAACTCAATGGGATAAAACCTTGGTCAAAGAAAATAGTACAACGCGTATTTACTCCCTCTCATCATAATATCACTTTAGGTCTGTACTTTGATCAATTAAGTTCTCGAAAAGTTGAACTATATGCTTCAGGCATATTAAATCCTCCAAAGTGATATATATACATTGTTTTATTAGTCATGCTAGATTAGTTGGTTATAACAATATTAATTATATGCATATATGTCATGCATTGACAGAATAACAAGATATCAACTTATGATTGCTTTACATAGGCCTTTGCGAAATTCATAATGTTAAAAAGTCGAGCATAACATGTTACAACTTTATTTTTCCATTTCTTTTTCGCATAAATATACACCTTTAGATGCTTCGACTATAGGTCCAGAAACTTTAGGTTTCTCTAGTCAGTTCAATTTACTTGGATTGCATTCTTTTATTTGACAAATTTATTATTTGACAGATTTCTTTCAATATCCTTACTACCTTTTATAATATGAAGCACTTTTTTATATTCAAAAGTGTTGTCAACAACATTTATTTTTGAAACCATTTCTTTCTTATAATGACATAATATAACGAGATCTTTTCGTTTTATTATTTCATTGGTGAACCTCTTTCGAGGTTTTATAACTAGTTATGTCTATATACTCTTTAAGAGTATACACCTCATTAATAGGACCATCTTTATAATTAGCTCTATTTTTTATTTGAGAAATTTTTGGAATCAAATATCACTACGCTTCAGACATGTTATTAATTTACTATATATAATGTTAATGGATTGTCCTTCAAGAACGCTAATATAAATTGGAGCATTTAGAGCTAGTAAATGAGATTTGATTTAATCTATTTGGTCAATAAATGCATCATCAATTGTATAACTTACAAATGAGTTATTTGTCGAACTTCGGTTCATATTGTCTTGTGCAAGAATTTAGAAAATATAATATCTTTGCATTTTCATGTATTTTTTTCCAACTACTTAATTTCTCTCCCTAATGTTGAGAAAAGCTGTCTTATCAAAATGACATTCAAAAAATCGTATTATAAAATATCACCCGTTAGGACTTAAGATATTTTATAATGTTCCATACTAAACATGTATTCTCAACATTTTCAAAGCCCATCTCAGTGCACTATGGTGGATCGATTGTACATATATTGTACTATCAAAAATTATTAGATGGATAATATTAGGCTCTGACCATAAGCCAATTATAGCGGGGTAACTTTGATGTTGGCATGATGCGTATAAGTATTTCTGCATATAAAATAGCATTCTCTAGACAAAAATGAGAAGCGCTTTGTTATCAATAATAATGGTTTAGAATTTAATTGGAGGCGTTGAAAAACAATATTGCTAAACCATTTAACATCATCTCAACTAATATTTATTAATATTTTGAGATTTAGAATCACTAGCATTGATAGGACACATCACCATCTTGGTTGTATAATCTGAAAATTATGCTCATAATTTAAAATTTGAGCAAATAATCTCTCAAACTTCAAGTTACGAATAATAACACCATACAATCATCTAGTGGATGTATCTATTAGATACAAATAATATATAGATGGTCAACATGGAGGGTGATGGGGCCCCATAAATCACCTTAAATAATTTTCAGAAATACAGGAAATTCAGTTCCGATTTACCTAGTGAAAGTCTACTGGTTTATATATCATGAGAATAAGCATCACGTGAGAATTCATTATATTGAAAAATCTTCTGGTTTTCAATAGATATTCTTATTCATAATTCACATCATATTGATCAGGGATGGTCTAACCGGTAATGCCAATCAATAAAATTTTAGGACATTGAACTTCTGGTTCAACATAATACTTGTTTAATTGTACCAATATTTGTGTGGTACAAATTAAAAGAAATGAATAACATAATTTTTGTTTTATCATTCTTGTCTTTTTACCTTCAGGGATTCATAATGCATGTATGTACAATAGGTATATTACTATTGTCACCATATCTAAGATATAAATTATCTAAACAACATGTCAAAAAAATAAAATTTTTAGAACATTGAACTTTTGGTTCAACATAATACTTGTTTAATTAAATTGTACTTCTCCATGAACAACAACACACTATTTTTATAAAATATTGACATGTATAAATTTTATGCTTCTACGAAACAATAAAATAATATTTCTATAAAATATTAAAATGCTCATCGGCAGCAATAACCTAATATTAAATCTTTACACAATTACGCTCTTCGATAACAAGTAATATTCTACTGAAATTTTAATATAATGTTGTGTTACTTCAAGAGCAACAACAAATTGTTATTTAGGAATATTAGATTATTTAAGAATTTACTCATCAGAAGCAAAAAATAATAAATGTTTAGATCTTATACAATTATACTCTTCAAGAGCAAGTTATATTCTACCAGACTATTAATATAACGTTGTGCTTTTTCAAGAGCGACAACAAATTATTTTAAATTATGAAATTTTATAAAAATTTGTTCTTCAGAAACAAATAATTTAACATTAAATTACATTAAATTATGCTATTCGAGAGCAAGTCATATTCTGCCAGAATATGAATATAATGTTATGCTTCTTGAAGCATCAACAAATTATTTTAAAATATTAAACTTTATAAAAATTTGTTCTTCATAAACAAATAGTTTTGTTGGTGTCGGGGTGAATTTCGGTCCGGATCGACGTATGAACTTTCGATTCGGCCCGGCTAGTGTTCAATTTAGGACCGCTTATTGTTCACTCGGACCGCCTCGCCTTTCAGGTCGGATCTACACCAGATTCGTCATGGCTGACATCATCAGTGTAGGTTGTCCTTTGGAGTGTCAGGTGATGGTCTAGCTGCAGTTTATATTACTTAAATAAGCCTGCATTAAATGCCCAAAAAGGGATGTCTTGTAAGCATTAAATGACCAAGCTATGCATTAAATGCCTAGCTTGGCATTAAATGCAAATAATCATTGTAAATTTCCCTATAAGTATGAGGAAATAAATGTCCAGAAAAAAAACACAAAATGACGGAAAAACACACTTATACAAAGAACGACATTTAGTTCTCCCCGCTCACGCTTACCTAGCTAAAACCCAAGACGGATCAAATTGACACGAACACCATCATTAAGTTGACTTGGGATTAGTGCAAACCATTTTCCGACGCGTCATCAGGTTTGGCGCTAGAAGGAGGGGTCATTTTCTAAAAAAGGCTCTCCATTTTCCACAACTACCATACCGTAACACTCAAGAATTATCCAAACATGAGTCGTAGTCATGACTCGAGGGCTCAGAGCCACGGAAGAAGCGGGAGTCAGCAGGTCAACCTTCCCCCGTGTCTTCCGTCGTGAGACAATGAGGGAGAAACCTCGGCTCGAACACATGTGCCCAGAGAGAGATGCGATCCTACGTAAGCTTGAATACCTAACTCGAGCTATTGAACGGCTCGAGAGAAACCAAGCCACTACCAAGCAATTTTCGACTCGAGGTCGAGTCACGGCACACGATGAGTCTAAAAGCCGTCGAGTAAAACGAAGACTAGACTTCGGAGCGAAGAGCCCATCAGAAAGTAAGGGAGGAAAAAGTGTGCGCTCCAGTCCCCACAGGAAAGCTTCCACGCAACGGTCAGTTAGCGTATTTGACCGTCTAGGTCATTCTTCTCAAGTCCCTCACGAACAAGAGGCACAAAGAAAGAAGAAAGCTCCGTCCATGGAAGCCTCGAGTGTCTGAGGACACCGGATGAGCTTGAACTCATGAAGCAACGATCGGCCGAACCGGAAGCAAAGCAAAAGAATACCTCGGAAGAAGTCACCACGGACGGGCGTTCCCCATTCACGGAGGACATCTTGGCAAAACCTCTGCGGAGAAGTTTGAAAATGCATGATTGACTAGCTATGAGGATGGCAATGATCTTGTGGGCCACCTCGATGGTATACCTCTTGGATGGAACTCGAGTCGATGACGCTATCATGTATGAGCATTCCCCTCACCTTGGGAATAGAGCGATGAGGTGGTTCAAAAATTACCACCGCGCTCCATTCGAAGTCGGAATGACCTCTCGTGTCGGATTCGTCTCCACCTTCATGGGGGCAAGAACTCGATCCACCCCGAAAGAGCGCCTTATCGGCATTAAACAAGGCCGGGCCCGAAACACCGAGGTCCTACATGGATCGATTTAGCAAGAGGATAGTGGAGGTGGACAAAATATCGATGATGCCACCACGATGGCGGCCTCTGTCGAGGACTAAGAACACGGACTTCGGCTCGGTGGTCCGTTCACGAAGACGGACTGCTACCTACCAAGACTTCGGCTAGAGTGAAAAACACATCGGCTACCGAGGAAGCCACCTCGCATCAGAGAATGACCGCTGATCGATCGTAAGGACAAAGACGAAGGGTAAAGAGAAAGACCAAAACGGAGAAGAAGGAGAGTCCTAAGAAAACTGGCTGGATTTTGATGTGTAGGGGCCCAAGGCCCACCACGCCGAGGTACCGTGGGTACCATATCCTAAACACTTCGCTTGAGAATGTCCTAATGAAAACCAAAGGCAAGGGCATCCTCAAAAGTCCCGGCTCCTATGAAGGCGAACTCATCGAGGCTAAACCAAAGGAGATCTGCAGTACCATCGATCGGTGGGCACGACACGGATGATTGCCGTGATTTAAAAGGAGAAATTGAAAGCCTCATTAGACGAGGCCACTTGAAGGAGTTCCTAGCGCGGCCATCTGGCGAATCGAGCCTTCCAGTCCACGGCGAGCCGGTGAACTACCACCTCCACCTCCACCTCAACCCGGACGGTGAAATTCACATGATAGTCGGTGGGAGTCGGTGCACTGGAAGGATCAAGGAGACAGCGCCCTAAGTCCTCCGGGAAGCTCACAATAGCTACCAAGTGTTAGCAGTACAACAGCCTAACCACGATGCGGAAAAATTCTTTTTCCGAGAGGAAGACGCATCCCATGTATTGCAACCACACTTTCGGATGCACTCGTCATTACTATG
Organism: Forsythia suspensa; assembly: GCA_023638005.1. NCBI lineage: Eukaryota > Viridiplantae > Streptophyta > Magnoliopsida > Lamiales > Oleaceae > Forsythia > Forsythia suspensa. The sequence goes on from CM042665.1 coordinate 11,692,168, forward strand.
CCGGTCTCCGGCGTCTACATCCATCGAACATTGGTAGATGACGGAGCTCCGTAAATATCCTATATCTCGAGAACATTCAATCGAGATGGATCTCGACATTCGCACGTTAGGCCTTTCCCAAAGCCCATGCAGGAGTTCACCGGGATTGTGTAAATCCGAGGCGGATCGCGCTTGGTGGTTGAGCTCGGATTGCCTCCCGTCACAGGAGGATCATTGCGGATTTTGTAATTGTAGATCTCCCATCTAACTACAATGCCATCCTAGGCGGCCAATCCTCGCATGAGCTAAAAGCACCAAGGCGTCCATCTATCACTACACCATCAAATTCTCCACTCCACATGGGGTAGGAGTAGTACGGGGAAGCCAACTGGTAGCAAGGAGCTGCAACATCAACTTCGCCCGAGCAGGGGTAAACACAATCCGGACTGACGCTGAGCTTGCAGCTGGGAAGTCCGAGGATGAGCTGGATGGGAACGCAGTGGAAGATCTGGGTCACCTCGACCCCAGGTCGGCACAAGTGCTACGGAAGGCTGAACCAGTTGAAGACCTGGAGCAAGTAGAGGTCGACCCCAGCCGACCTGAAAAGGTCCTCCACATCGGAAAGGAACTCAAACAACCAGTAAGGTCCCAACTTACAACCTTCCTGAAAAGCAACACTGACGTCTTCGCATGGGAACACGCGGACATGGAAGGAATTGATCCCAAACTCTCGTGCCACAGACTGAATACCAGTCCGGACGTCAAACCAAAACAGCAACGCCGACGTCCTCTCAATCCAGAGAGGTACGAGGCCCTAGCTAAGGAAGTCGATAAACTACTCAAGTGCGGCTTCATTAGGGAATCACTTTATCCCCGGTGGGTAGCCAACCCTGTTCTCGTAAAAAGAGCAGTGAGCTTGGAGGGTGTGCATAGATTTTCTCGATCCGAACAAAGCTTGCCCTAAAGATGACTTTCCACTCCCCCCGGATAGACCAAATGGTGGATGCCACCCACCGGGCACGAGCTCCCGAGCTTCATGGATGCGTGCTCACGGCTACAATCAAATTGCAATGCATGAGGATAATCAAGAGCACACCTCCTTCATCAACGATCGAGGTTTGTACCGCTATCGAGTTATGCCCTTCGGGTTGAAGAAACGCCGAGCCACTTATCAACGGTGGTGAACTCAATGTTCTCCGAACTCATTGGGAAAACTATGGAGGTGTACGTTGACGACATGCTTGTCAAAAGCACCAAGGAAATGGACCACGTGGAGCACCTCTCCAAGATGTTCTCCATACTGAGGAGATATAAAATGAAGCTCAATCCTAACAAATGCTCCTTCGGTGTAAAGTCAGGGAAGTTCTTGGGGTACATGGTCCACCGAAGAGGAATCGAGGCCAACCCAGAAAAGATCAGAGCTCTCCAAGAGATGAGGCCCCCTACTAAGATTAAAGAGGTACAGAGTCTTACTGGGCGTATAGCAGCGCTTAGTCGTTTTGTTTCAAAATCGACCGATAAGTGCAAACCCTTCTTCGACGCTTTACGCGGAGGAAAGGAGTTTAAGTGGGGCGAGGAATGTCAGCTAGCATTCGAAGAGCTGAAGAGGCAACTGGCACGACCTCCACTACTCTCCAAACCTCTAGTGAAGGAGGTCCTCACTCTCTACTTAGCGCCTCAAGCACTCAATTAGTTCCGTACTCATAAGGATGGACGAGGCATCCAACACCCCAGTGTACTATGTCGGCCAGGCGTTACACGATCGCCGAACCGAACTACACCCCGATGGAAAAATTGACGTATGCCCTTATCATGTCTCGCAAGAAAGCTCGGACCTACTTACTTACAACATCCATACGGGTCTGTCAAACTATCCTCCGAGGCAGTCCTGCAGAAACCGAACGCCTCCGGAGACTTATGAAGTGGGCGGTCGAGCTCGGCGGTTTGAGCTCCACTACAAACCACTTGACCGCAATCAAAGGTCAAGCTCGCAGACTTCATCGCCGAGTTCGGCCGGAGCACGAGCCAGTGTGCGAAATGAGGAAGTCCGGACTCTCTTTGTGGATGGCTCATCGATCGAGACTGGTGGAGCCGGGAGTAGTAGTCTGATGAGCCCGGACCTAGAGCCACCGTGTCAATCTCTACGATTTAATTTCCGTGCCTCAAACAACGAGGTGAGTATGAGGCCCTAATTGCCGGCCTAAGGTTTGCAAAAGGTATGGGTGCACTCAAGCGCTTCGCAGGTGGCCGATTCTCGGTGGTGGTCAATCAAATCAACAAGTCCTACCAAACCAAAGACGATAGGATGACGTCTTACTCACTCATTGTGGGAGAGGCGAAATCATTCGCCACCGTCGAGGTTAGCCGATTCGGAGACACGAGAATGGCCTCGGCCGATGCACTAGCAAGACTTTCTACCAATGAGGGCATAGAAGAGCCGGAGAGCATCCCGATTGGAAGACTCAAGAGTCACCATATATCTCACTGAGCAAATTAGCAACACGTCCGAATCGAGCTCCATTTGGACCGATGAGATCATTCAATTCTCGAAGGATGAGAAGGTACCCCAAATAGCGGAGAAGCTAGAAAGTTAAGAATCAGGGCAGCAAGATACACTATAATTGATAACATCCTGTTCAAAAAAGGCTTTTCGCTCCCTCTACTGCGGTGCCTAAAGGAAAACGAAGCTAAATACGCCCTCAGTGAAGTCCACGAAGGAGTATGCGGCAACCACATGCTGGGGCACTCCCTCGCACTCAAGATCTTGAGGCAGGGGTATTTCGACCATCAATGAAGAAGGACTCCATCGATTTCATGAGAAAATGCGACAAATGTCGAAATTTGGTCCCTCCATCAAAGCACACCCGTAAGAGTCGACATCAATCCTCAGTCCGTGGCCGCTTCTCCAAATGGGGAATTGACCTCATCGGTCCCATGCCAAGTGGGAAGAGGTGGAACTAAGTATGCCATAGTTGCCGTGGATTACTTCACCAAATGGGTGTAGGCGTAACCGCTTGCCAAAATAATCGAAAGTAAAACTACTGGGTTTCATATGGAAATCGATTGTCTGCGGGTTTGAGTCCCACATTCGATCATTACGAGACAACGGCAAGCAATTCGACAATCTTAGACTCAGTCATTCTGTGAAGACCTCAATATCGAAAAGCACTTCTCCACTCCAAACCACCCCGGTCAAATGGACAAGTTGAGGTGATAAATAAAATTATTAAGCATACATTGAAGACACGCTTGGATGCCGTGAAGGAGCTTGGGCGTAAGAGCTCCCGGTGTGCTATGGTCTTATCGAACAACATGCCTGGGTCAAGCACGGAGAGACACCTTTCTCACCGGCCTTCGCAGCGAAGTCGTCATCATCTGGGGTCGAACTCGAGCTCCCGTCTTATAGAGTTCGGACGTTTGATGAAAATCACAACGACGAAGGCTTGAGATCCGAGCTCGACTTCCTGGAGGAAAGAAGGCTGGGGACAGAACTGAAAACTGCCATCTACAAGCAAAGAAGTGCAAGGTATTACAATGGCAAAGTCAAGGAGCGGAAATTCAAAGCTGGGGACCTGGTCCTGAGAAAGGTATCCCTAGCAATGAAAGAAAGTCAAGCGTGCACGCTCGCCCCAAATTGGGAAGGACCTTACAAGATCATCACTGTCTAAGAAATGGAGCTTACGAGCTCCGAATGTGAAGGACTATCACTCGGCGCATCCATGGAATGCCGAGCATCTAAAGAAGTACTACCAATGAAGACTATCCACCTATGCCCACAGGCGTAAGCTACTTTTGTCAAAAGAAGCCACGGCTTCCACCTTGTAATCGTTTCTCAAATTTATGAAATGAAGAAAATTTTACAAGATAAAGGGCTCACGTTGAAATCTGAAAGCCTAGAAAGGCTCCGACCTAACAAGGGATGACTAAGGTCGCAATCCTCTTGAACACATGACGCGTGTGACCCGGTGGGTGGCGTAAGTCTTTGCGTCACCAACGCCAAACCTAAAAGCTTATTCATCTCGGGCGTGCTATATCTGAGGAATATAGTTCGATCAAGAGACCGAACTAGTTCGAGGAATAGAGTTCGTCAGTGAGACCGAACTACTTTCCCAAATATGTGAAATAATTCAACTTTCAAGTCGTCCCACACGTAGTCCTAAATAAGAGAATGTACCATGCCGATCCGGAAACTTGGGGGCCTCCACCCACCCAACTCGGTATTGACTACAGTCGGGGCCTCGTTCTTGAAGTTCCGGATCGCCCACGTCATCGAAGTTAGAATTGAAGTTAATTGAAGTTCAAAGTATTTGAGCTTACGTTAATTGAAGTTCAAAGTATTTGATCTCGGGCTAAGTTCGTCCTCGCGGAAGTAAACACTTGAAGTTTGAAGTTATTTAACTATTGGCGTGTCGGTTTAAGTTCCTTCTACTCGTGGTTCCGAAGTCAAGTTACAAATCGAACGGAAATTTTTCATTAAGTTCGGATGTCGGAAGTTGAAGTCAGAAGTCGGAAGTCGAAGTCGAATAAATCGTCAAAACAATGAAGTGTCGTAAGCGGAAATGTTTCATTGCATTCAGTCTACATATTTACATCCGAACTACTTTGACTACAACAAAAGAAAACCAAAACAACAAGTTGGAGCTCATTCCTCATCTCGGGACCGATCCGGGTCGCCCTACCGATCTAGATCTCGCACCTGGCCGAGAAGTTCTCGCCTCCTCTCGGAGATGGAGGATTGAGCGTAGACTTCCTTTTCGAGATCAGCGAGCTCGTCCTTGAGGCTGGAGGTCCCGGTCCGGTCGCTTCTCCGCATCGAATCAATCGGCTCCTCCATCGCCGTGAAGTAGACCACCTCCGCCGGCCAATAGGCATCTCAAGCTCGAACTCGGCCAACGCTTCTTCCTTTGCGATCTTGTTCTCCAATACTGACTGAAGTTCGAGTTCTTCTTCCTCTCGGCCTCCACCTCGGCCTCCAAATCGGCCGGGACTTTGGCCGCCTCACCTGGACCGTCCGCCTTGGCGTTGAGCTCCTCCTCCCTTCTCGCCAGGATGTCCTCCGAGGCGGATCATGACCTTCTCTCCTTCTCGAGGTCTTCCAGACCTTCCGCCTTCGTCCCCTCAAGATTGGGCGCCGGACACCACTGGCCATCTTCTCCGATGCCGAGGTCAACCGGATGGCTACCGAAAGCGTTCTGAAGGCGGCCATGGACGGAGTCCACCACCCCATCCCGTCCAGTACTTCTGGCTGGACTGGGGTCCAAAGACTTGGCAACCGACACGATCGCCCTTATCGATGATGGGGGAGACCGGCGATCTCTTCTACGGTCGGTGAAGTTCGACCGAGGAAATCCCGGACCGGCTTGGGAAGAGTCTCCCAGACGCAGGAACTCCCGTCTTTCTCGGGGTCGAGCCCAAGTACATGGGTGGAGCCGGGCCCTACTGAAAAGCAGACGGGTGGGAGGAGGACGGTCCGGCTCGCGCGCGGTGGTCGGAGTTGTGATCTCCTCACGCTCCTCATGGGACTTCTCACGAGGCGAGGAGGCAGATCGGCCTCCGCCTCGGCCGCGAAGAACGATCTGGTCCCCGGCGGGGACCTTTCTCTTCCCTTGCCGTACTGGCTGGGGCCTTGGTGTTTCTTCCTCGGGAGGCGGAGATGTCCTTCATGCTTCCTTGGGCTGATGCGAAATCGAGAGAGAGTAGTCGGGACCGAACAAATCTTTACATGAAAGATAAGTATTTTCACAAGTAATGAGTTCGAACTTACGAGGTCAGTAAGACAGTGCGAGAGAGAGGCGGGAGAGCCGAGCGGATATTAGATTCTCCTCGGTTATCGGACGACGCCGACTCGGCAAGGCTTTCGATCTCCCGTGCCCGCCAAGCTCTTTCGAAGACTCTGCTGTGGGCTCGAGCGACGTGTCCGCAACCGGCATGAATAAAGCAGTTCGAGACGGATACAAAGTAATTGTGTTAAAGAAGAACGATGTACGCTTACTTAGTTCGTGATAACGAACTGGGATGTCGAGATCGAGCTGGCGTCGTCCTCGATTGAACCGCCACGGACCCGCGGACGAAGAACCAAAACTTTTTCCAATTCTTGATCGAGTCAGAGTCCGAGTGACGACGCGCCCGCCCTCGCCTTCACCGAAGCGCACCACCAGCCCGACCTCTTCCCGTCCGACTTAAAAGAGTATGTGTGGAAATCCCCAATAGAAGGGCGGGAAAAGCCGAGTGGTCCCAAAGAACCGGGAGGCCTATCGTGATCCTCCACCCGTTGGGGCAGAGTGAGTGGGAGCTATTCCCCCTCTCTGCAGAACTTCCCGACTACCACAGGAAATGGTAGTCGAGTCCGTGACCGGGATGGCCCCGATTCTGCATGACAGTACCCAGGCGGTTCGTCGGCCGGTCATCAGACACGGGCGACGAACTCTATGTCGTCGGGAATCCTATACATCTGGTGCCACTCCCTAAGCTGCCCTTCACCCTCACCTCGGAAGGGAAAAACCTACACTTCCATACAGGGGCCGTCCTAAGCCCCGAGGCGACCTCCGCCTCCCTCCTACTTACGCTCCGGGCTCTACTACCCGCTCACCCACGGTCTCACTGTTGGACGGCCCAACTCGAGGGGGAACAGCAGTGATAGGAGCCGGGCTGAGGACTTCGTCCTCGTCTAATCCCTCTACTATCCTACCCGAACTCGCCGGCTCCTCATCCTGGCCCCTGCCCCAAGAAAGAGCCTCTCTCCCACTGTCACTACCGACCTCACTAGACATTCTATTGAATAAAAAGAAAGAAGAGGAGAAATGTGAAGAAGGAGTCTGTACTGACCGTTCTCACCCCTAGATCGGAAAGGAATGGCTGAAGTGGGTTTAAGATCGGAAAGGGCTGACCGCTCTGACGATGAGTTCGGAGTGCACCAGAGTTTCAGTGGAGAAATTACGTATAAGCAAAGGTTTCAAATGACCCTCGCCCCCTATATATAGGACGGGAAAATGAAAGGTCAGCACCATTAATGAGGCAATAACGACGCTTGACGCCTAAGGCGTGTCCTCGAGCAGCAGAGACCGACACCTCCATTGGGATTGCTCCACGTGTCAAACAGCATTAAATGAAGTCAGGATTGTCAGAGTCAACGGCACAGAACAGGACGGCCTCAGCCGAACCGCCAGAGGAATTGAAGACCTCCTTTCACCGACGTTAAAACAGGTCCTCAGGGGGCAATTGTTGGTGTCCGGACTGAATTTCAGTCCGGACTGACGCGTGAACTTTCAGTTCGGCCCGGCTAGTGTTCAGCTAGGACCGGCTATTGTTCAGCTCGGACCGGCCTCGCCTTTCAGGTCGGATCTACACCAGATTCGTCATGGCTGACATCATCAGTGTAGGTTGTCCTTTGGAGTGTCAGGTGACGGTCTAGCTGCAGTTTATATTACTTAAATAAGCCTGCATTAAATGACCAAGCTATGCATTAAATGCCTAGCTTGGCATTAAGGCATTAAATGCAAATAATCATTGTAAATTTCCCTATAAGTATGAGGAAATAAATGTCCGAAAAAAAAACACAAAATGACGGGAAAAACACACTTATACAAAGAACGTACATTTAGTTCTCCCTGCTCACGTTTACCTAGCTAAAACCCAGTACGGATTCAATTGACACGAACACCATCATTAAGTTGACTTGGGATTAGTGCAAACCATTTTCCGGCGTCAACAAGTTTAAAATTAAATTATATAAATTATGGTATTCGGGAGCAAGTCAGTTATATTCTGCCAGAATATAAATATAATGTTGTGCTTCTTTAGGAGCAACAACAAATTATTTTAAAATATTAAACTTTACTCTAAAGTAAAGATTTGATCTTCAAGAATAATATTATAATATTCTTATAGAATATTAGATCTTATAAAATTACGCTCTTCAAGAGTAATAACTTATTTATGCTCTTCGGAAACAAATGTATTCTACTGAAATATTAATATAATATAAAGTTGTACTTCTTGTGGAAGACCAACGAAATATTCTTCTAGAATATTAATTTGTATAAATTGATAAACACAATATTATTTTAAATATTGATATGTAATAATTAATAATATTCAAGAAGTATTTATCTATCATTTATCAATACAGAAAATATATAATCAAATACGATAGTAAAGAGAATACTAACATTTGTTAATTCATGGTTTCATCTCCATATACACAAGTTAAACTTTTACCTCTGTTCATGTAGTGATTTCTCACGAATGAACCGTTGGATCTTAATTACAGCCGTCGGATTTCAAGAACAATGAGTTTTGAACCTTTTGTCCAAATTTCACGACGATCGGATGATGGAGCATTGAAATATAAACGTTTGATCTTAGCCGCATGCATCGCCCAAATTCTTCCAACGAATTCAAAAATAGTTAATGTTCACGCAACGATTTCTCAAATATGAACTTTTCGATCCTAATCATAACCGTTGGATTTTAAAACAATGAGTTTTGAAGTTACTATCCAAATTTCTCAATGATTGGACCACTTGAGTCTTGAGATATCAATATTTGATCACAATCAGACAGTGCGCTATCCAAATTTCGCAAATTTTCTAAACTAACTCTCGGGTTTCTCTCTATTTTGGATGAGCTCTATCGTCGATAACGTGTTATGAAAAACTAGAAAAGAGAGAAAAGAGAGGAGAATTAAGAGAGTCAAAACTCAGTTCAGTAAATTTCTTATAACAATGACCCTTATTTATAGGGTTAAAGAGAAATTACAACCTTATTAGAATACACTCTTACGGAGTAAGTATATAACTACATGACATCTAGATACAACTAAATAGTTATTCATCATTATCTATAATTTTACAATAATTCTCATAAAAATGAGCTCAATAATTGTAGTTTGAGAAAAAAAAAAATCGAGCAGAACCCTGCAGTGGGCTCCCCTCCCTAGGCCCGCCCTATAGAGGACCCCCCAAATTCAAAAGTCTGGCTCCGCCACTGACTACATCTTCATCCTCTCAAACCAAAATTCATGTATCTCTCTCAATTCTCTCTATATTCTTTTCATATTCATTCAAAATCAAACTCTCCTCAAATAAAACTCTCTCTCTTTTTCATTCTTCTCAACTCCTCAATCCATTAAAATCCTCTACGATCGGATTCTACATAAAAGAAAAGCAGTATACTAGTTTATACTTTAATATGTTATTGTAAACTATAAGAAGAATAGGACTAAACCGAACTAAAAGCAGACCAATCGTTTGTGAAAGTCCAAGAAGTACTACAACTGTATTGTCACCCTATTTGGTGGTATTTTCGTAAATTTCCGCTTCCACACTCTATATAGGACCCCTCAATTTATTTTGTTTCAAATGGTCCCCTTGGGCCTTGTATCTAAACCGTTGACTGACTGCTCTCGTAAAGTTTCCATATTCATTTCGGCGTATAACAGTCATTTAATTATTATTGCCACAAAAATGTACAACCTCACAAGCACAAAATACAACTAAATGACTAGATTTTTCTCTGACAATTAAAAACTGTTCTTAGCATTAACAACTTCTCAGTTCACTATTCACACTACTTTTTTCTCCTTTAAGCTCTGCTAGGATTGAATTATATATTATTCCTTCTCCACTCTCTGTCTCTTTCTCTTTTTGCCTTTTTTCTCTCCAGAAGATGAGTCTATCATCAGTTTTGCTGAAACGTTTGCAAATACAGCGGAGAATCATTGCCGCAGTAAACGTCCATGGTACGAGATCTTTTACCACGACGGAAGGCCACCGTCCGACCATTGTGCACAAACGGAGTCTCGACATTCTCCATGATCCATGGTTCAACAAGGTAAACTAATTAAAGGAATTTTTCGAGTTGAATTTGAATTCGCCGTGATCTGAAGATCTGGATATTTGTATAGCTAAGCACTTTTTTTTTTCTAAAAAAATTCAGAATTGGTGATTGTTGAGCTTTGCAAGTTTGGTTTCAATATTTAATGTTTCATAAATTTAGGGAACCGCATTTTCCATGACGGAGCGTGATCGTCTGGACCTTCGTGGGCTACTGCCTCCAAATGTTATGACTTCTGAACAGCAAATTGAACGCTTCAGTAAGTGTTCACCCACCACTAGTTATGATGATTCCGCTGTGTTAGCCTTCTTAGCTCGAAAATTTTGGGGTTATATTGATTGCAATTTGCAGGATGGGATATAGCTAGTCTTTATCATTTATACATGGATATGGCCGTTAATGGATATTAATTAATATTCTAGTGAGGTTTCTGATAATCTTTGTGCAAGTGATATGGAATTGTGCAGTGACAGTCTTCATCAATGTTTAGGGATTTGTTGGATAACTTCTAATTTGGGCATGTGAGATGTTTTTTGCTTTTCAATAAACTATTCTAGACAATAAGGAGTATTTTTCCCCTTCCTAACTGCCGTATTTAATATTCGTTCCTTCTCAGCTTGAATGACTTCGTATGACTTTCGTGGTCAACTAGATGTTTTTTAAAAGCATATTTTACACTGATCTATTTAAGTTTTTAGTCAAAAATCTTGAATACAATACTAGATGTGTATTTCATCTTCAATTAAGTCTTTTCTCAAAAATCACATAATTGATATAACAATGGGCACTCAATTTGAGATTGAAGAAAATACTTCTTAAGAGCTATATCTTTTACTTATTAGAGCTTGAGAAACAAAGAAAGATTGCTGAATCATATAGCTAAGTTGCCATCACTTAGAGTACCATCATTTTCTTATTGGTATTTGTCTAACAATAGTGGCTGACTTGAAGAGGCTTCAACTAAGTGCTAGAGACGGGCCTTCTGATCCAAATAATTTGGCTAAATGGCGCATTCTCAACCGCTTGCATGATAGAAATGAGACGATGTATTATAAGGTCAGTGATTAACTTTCTCCCTTTTTTTTTTTATTTTATTTTTTGAATTTCTTTTGTCCCTATCATTCTCTTTAAAACAGTTGGGATAGTTTGCTCTTGTCCTCTGGTAATATCAAGCTGAAATATATTAATTACACTCAGGAAACAACCATCTTATCCTTGCCTCCTTGCCAACCCCATAGCCATAATATGCACTGCAACCATTCACTATTAACGGCATTAATTCTACACTGACCTTACTGCTAAATTGGCTGCTTTTATAAGATACATAATTAATTTTTTTCTACATGCATCATTATTCCATGACATCATAAGTACTTCCAAGTGTATTCTCGATTCATATGTACTTAAGAAATTCGACCTTAATTAGCTGTGTAACCTGTGTTCTTTCACTGATTTAATTTGACATAAATCTCTCTTCTATCTATATCAATTAAGGGAAATACACACTGATTAAATAACATGAATGAACTTAAAGAAGTTAAACGTATTAATGGATCAGGTAACATTCACACGCAGAGCACATTGTATCGGGCTTATACAACAACAAAAAACCAACAAACCAACCCTTTGTTCCCAATAAATTTAGGCTCAGTTATATGAATCCATTTCACCATTCTGTTTGGCACATTTTTAGATCTACTGGAAGATGCAAGGCAATCTCAACATCTCATGTTAACTTTGATATACTCCTCCCTCATCTAACACGCTCTTTTGAAATCACATTACCCTTATGAACTAAGGCTTCTCAAGGTCTACACAAAACATTTCCAAACAACTTAGAGTCACCATTCCCTTAATTTATCCTCAATTGGTGCCACCTACAGTTGAGTAGTCAAGCTCTCATGAAGAATAATCTTACAATCATTGCACCAATATCTATCCACCTTCCTAGTGAGGATGGAATCTATTTGATTAAACTTTTGTCCATTCTAAAAGTTATAAGGCGCTTTTCTTTCTTCTTCAAACATGTACCTGCTAGCACCGAATCATAAGCCCAACCTAAGTCAGAAATAGTATTACCTTCTGCGTTTTGATCCCCAAATCCAAGATTTCCATGTACTCTTTCATATTCCAAGTTACATTTCCACGATTCCACCGCATGTCCATTCATATCACCACAACAAAAATCTTATCTGGGTAAATAAGAAGTATTATGTTAATCTATTAGCTTTCTTCCTAGAAAGAAATGGATGGACCAGTCAACACAGATTGTTTTGCAGAAGGTGCACGATACTTTTACTGTTCACCACCACCTTTGTGGGAATCCTTAGGTGGTCAACACCCCATGGATGAGATTGCAAACTCTTAACAACCTCTAATTTACTTTGTTGGAGAACCTTGCATGACTTTTCAGAGTAAATATTATTAACTAATGAATGTAAGACACTGTAGTTGATTGGGTACTGAATAATTACTTCTTTCTTAAATTTAATGTTAACAGGTTCTGATTGACAACATCGAGGAATATGCCCCTGTAGTTTATACTCCTACTGTTGGTCTTGTTTGCCAAAATTATAGTGGCTTGTTTAGGCGGCCAAGGGGAATGTATTTTTGTGCGGAAGATCGTGGAGAAATGATGTCAATGGTTTATAATTGGCCAGCTGATCAGGTTTGTAGTACTTGTAAAGGTCCTTATATTTTCCGGTGCTTCTGGGTTGAGTTTGAGTTGTCACATTCATCTGTTTTCGGTGCTGGCTTATTAGCTATTGATTTTACTTTGTCAGGCTAGAACGTGTAATGTTTTCTTAAATCACTGGATATAGTTAGGGAATTGAATAATTTCTTTCCTTCGCTAGTTGATGTCGGAATGGATATGCTAGTGTAATTTTTCTGATATATTTAGGAACTTCTGAGTTCTTCAACTGTTGGATTTAGCAGGATAGCAGTTATTTTATAATGCTATTTTGTTAACAATTGTGAATCGGTGGGCTTGATCAGATGTACTTGCATACATATTCTCTAGCAGTCTTCCATGTTTCATGAATGGAGATCAAAGATGAATTGTAGTAGTGTTTCTCATTTTGTTACTCATTCAATGGATTATTCTGGGAAAGTATTATCTAATGCAGTGTACCGTTGCTGGATCTTCATGATAAATTCTTCTCATTTTGTTTGCATGTTTGTTAACCCATCTAAAAACGTGTTTGTTGCTCAATTTATCCTATATTTTTAAGGTCCTTGTTTTAATTGAAACTCCTGAAATAGCACTGTCATTTCATCTAAATTAGCCTAGCCATTTTGGATAACTGCACTTGACATACACATCATTATTGAATAGGAACTATCTCCCTCCACTTGCTTTATTATTTTTTGTTCTTTGATTGGTGATTATGTTGACGTACTCTTTGTGATTGTTTGTCCATGCTTAAATTATAATTTAAACTAGTCAAATTGGTCAAACGTAGTTTTTATCCACACATTTCGTAGAACCCACAACTTATAACTAACTTATTATCTACATTCCATTGGACGACCCACAACTTATAAGCACTTAAAAAATAATTTCAACCCCACCAAACATGCACTTTTACTAATATATAGCATGAAAAGAAAGATGTGGTTCAATCTCTGGTAGTTACTTGATCAGTATCGTCTTTTTGTTGTCACTTCTTGTTGCCTTTTACCTGTTTCTCTTGTTTGGAAATTAGCTAAGGAATGCCAGAGAAGAGAGATCTCCCTCTATTGGCTTTGGTCGACTCCCGAAAAAGCCTTATAGAAATCAAATAGTTAATAAACAAGACATTGTCTGAGTGTGATAATAATTATGGACAGCATGTGTTCAAGTTTTGCTTAGAAGGATATATCAGAATAATGTCTTATAGGGAGAATTTTTTGTGACCTTCTATTTGGCTAGTGGCATTTGACATCTGATATACTTTTGTGCCTGGGGAATGGTTTTTAATAATTAAAACATGCAGCAAACTTTCAGGAACAATCTATTTCTGGGTTTAAAGAAGAGAGTAAAGTGGTAATATATGGTTAAGCCTTAACTTGATCTTATTTTTGTTTTGCTGTGGTCTGATTGACTGACTATATTGTTTTAGTTTCTTCTCTCCAATATCTTGTTCAAATTCTTCATTTTCAAAATTCCCCCCTTCAATAGTTTCTTATTTCATTTATTTTTTTCCATATAGGTTGATATGATTGTTGTAACGGATGGAAGCAGAATATTGGGTCTTGGAGATCTTGGAGTTCAGGGAATTGGAATCGCAATTGGGAAGTTGGATCTTTATGTTGCTGCTGCAGGGATAAACCCTCAGAGAGTACTATCTCTTTCTGTTTATCACATGTAAATTGCAAGCATGTAGCATGTACGTAAACATCTCTGTGGGAGAATATATAAGTTGGAACCTCAACTTGCTGATAGTTTTGTCAACATTTTATCAATAAACTCAGAGACTAGCCAAAGAGATAAGAAATCATGAGCAGGGATAATTTGATAGTCTTTTATATGTTGTTTGAGGAACCAATCCGTTGGAAACATCTAGTGTGGCTCCAACTTGAAGTTTCTTTGAATTTTGAAATTTTCAAGAAGCAAATCAAGAAGGCAGGGGTTTTAGTCTGAAATTACTTTGTCTGATCTCCTGGAAAAAGGGTTCAAATAGTATGTAACTCGATATTCAGTTTCACTTTTAGTTGATTTTCTGATTTTTTTTTAAAGTTGTTCAATGCTGTAAATAAGGAAACAGCTATACAAAAAGCGAGAAAATTGTCTATTACTATTTTTGTATCACATATGGCTCATTGCTAGAGATTTTTGAGTTTATATATTTTTTCTACTCCTGTTCCTAATTTTCATTGTGTTATTAACCTATTGTTGCTGTATAATTGTAAGACATTGCACTTCTATTGAGTAACTTTTGCTATGTAATGTCCACATCCCCTAAGGAAAGGTTTATACATACAGGAAAAGAATTACTGGAATTGGATGCTATATTCATTTATTAATTTGATCTTCATCTTGTTCTGGATAGACTTTGGTCCTGTTTCTCTCTACTTCTGCTATGTAATGTCCTTCCTCTTGCTTTAATAGGTACTCCCTGTCATGATTGATGTTGGAACCAACAATGAGAAGCTTCTGAAAGACCCATTGTGTAAATATCTTACAATCAATTATTTCAAGTATATAAGAGAAACGCCGTTTTAGAGATTGCTTATCAATGTTTCTTTGTTATCTTTTTGTAATGACAACGTTAGGTTGATGTTTACTTAAGTTTTGAAGGTGACCACTGTTTGTATACCAGTTTTCTTACTCCACATGTTTAGTTATTTGGAAACTACTGTTTGACGTACATTAACTCAACAACCACCCTGAAAATGCTGAAGTTTTTTAATATCTGTCAAAGCTTTGCTATTGTCTTCCACAATTTTGAGTTCTCAGATCAATGTAAGACTTGTTCCCTGTCGTTGTTTGACCATAGAATGATGTATGGTATAGTTATGTTTCAGATCACACATGTTATTCTAGTCATATTCTCATGTTCCCAGGTTACTTGCATTGGTCGTTGATGGGTCTTTTTTCCCTTTTCTTTCAAATAATTATCAACCTATTACTATTTGCCTGCAGATTTGGGACTACAAGAGCATCGCCTTGATGGAGAGGAGTATCTTGCAGTAATTGATGAATTCATGGAAGCAGTATTTACTCGCTGGCCAAATGTGATTGTCCAGGTGTCTCTTTCATCTGTCTTTCATATTGATTGTGACCTTCTGATGGTTGTGTCTTTTGATTATTTTGGAAATTAGAAGTATTTTTGGTCTATATTTATGAGAAGATACTAATGCTCATTGCATTGTGTAGTTCGAAGATTTTCAAACTAAGTGGGCCTTCAAGCTGTTGCAGCGTTATAGGAATGACTACCGAATGTTCAATGATGACGTTCAGGTGAATAACTTCATCAGAGTGTATTTTATTAATTTATTTATAGTGTATCGGTTAAAGAAAAGGTTTTCTTTGGCATCTAAAAGATAGTATTCGGAATGTCAAGTGATGAAATTCATTCTTTCAGTGTAATTTAATGTGATATGCTCCTCGTCTTGTGATGTTAAAGAGGCAGCACTTTAATTTATCACGTTTTCAAGATGCTCTGACATGTTTGGGCCATAGAAGGGCTAAGCATTTGCAAGTAATATCACTCTTGAAACTGGAGCTGTTAGGGAGGGGTGTAGTTCAATTCTATACATTTTCAACAGATATTAGGAGAAACATGCACAGAGGAAGAAGCATACACGAGGATTATTCACAAGTGCATACAACTTGACATCATCTCTCTCTCTCTCTTACACACACACACACACACACACACACACACAGAGGCACACGCATCTGTGCATGAATATAAGCATCCGCAAGTGCATACATTAATACATATATATAAATATGGTTGTGTGTGCAATGTAAAAGGCAATGCAAAATAAATCCAAGGACTAGAGACTTAAGCATGACAATTAAGTTAACAAGGAGATGTGCATAAGACATCATTGTAATCTTACCAAATTTCTGTGTTTCTAAACATGAAGCTCTGTGGCTAGCTTTATACTAGAAACCCAAATTATATTTGTATTTTCAAGGAAGTGAAGTTAATCTTGGATTCTCTTTTTGTTTCCGGTGCATAAAATAAACTAGTAATTAGATAAAAATGAAATTAATCAAAAAATTTGTTTACCCCAGTGGAGAAAGATCACGAAAACACACCATCATCCTATCAGATTTGAAAATGATCTATAATGCATGTCATGAGAGAGTGCAAGCTCTAGCCTTGCTTGTATAGTTGTATTATGAATTACTCATCTGGGAAGATCCTAACGACCACGTGTTGGGCCTTTATTGTAAACTTCAGTGATTACTGTAAATAACTTTTTCTTTTCTTTTACCACAAATTTTTAGCATATCAGTTTAGTGATTGGATGGGTTTGATTTACAGAAATTATCACGAGTTCAGTAAATTGCAAGTTATATGTCATTCAGTGTGCACTTTTGATTGGAAATCGTTTTATGAACATGGTTTAATGCAAATATCCCATCCAGGGGACAGCTGGAGTTGCACTTGCTGGTCTTCTAGGAGCAGTCAGAGCTCAAGGAAGGCCAATGATTGACTTCCCAAAAATGAAGATTGTAGTTGCGGGGGCTGGGAGGTAAACTTTCTCTCTCTTTTTCTTGTCTAAGTGGGTGATGGGTGTTAGTGGTTATATACCAATTATTTAGATTATTATCAAATTTGCAGTTGATTAGTTGAAGATCAACTTGAACGTTGCCTTTTCTTTCTATCATCACAAATAGGAGGAGAATATTTAGGTTTCTGAGTCAAATGGGACTGGTTGAAATGATTAATTCTTCCTTAAAAAGTGAAGAGCAGCAATATCATCTAATAATGCATCAAGATTGGAAGCCATTATGCTAAATAGAGCAACAGAACTGCTTCCTCTAGGAGAATTTTAACAATTGTAAAATGGCTACGAAATAGAGAAGATGTTAGTTACACAGTGTAAACCAGCTATTTGCACTGCAGGCCTATCAGAGTCAATGTTTTGTGACAGACTATGAAAGAAGAAGAGGCGAGGTTTAAAGAATGAAACACACACTGCTCCTGAAGTGATACAATTATGAATTCACATTGTATGTTCTCTGTGGTGGGAGAGATCAAGCAGTGACTTCCAAATCAGATATTTATTACTAATTAGGAGCACTGGATTATAAAAAATTGGAGGAACTGTTACAATATTCCTGAATTTTTATAGCACAATTCCCTTGTAGTAGTGTTACCATCAGATTTATAATTGCCAGATGACAGATATATAAAATCTGGTGGGTATATGTTCTTTAATATCTTTGACTTTGAATGCTAATCTTGATGTTCTGCTGTTTTTATTTCGTTTTCCTGAGATCTTTGTTAGACATTACGACATCAAGGCTCTCTCAATGAATATGCTCTAAATTGTTCTTTTCATTTTTAAGTGGAATCATTCAATCTGTTAAAAGTTTTAGTAGGAGGCTTTATGTTAAAGACGCTTCTTTGGGAAGCTTAACTTACATAACATAAGACTGGTGTTCTCCATTGGTTGACATTGGGAATACTTCCTCCTTTTTGTCTAGTTATTGATGCTCTGCTCTTTAATCTTTTACACTACAGTGCTGGAATAGGGGTTCTAAATGCTGCAAGAAAAACGATGGCAAGGATGTTAGGAGATACTGAAGTTGCTTTTGAAAGTGCAAGGAGTCAATTCTGGGTAGTTGACGCTAATGTGAGTAACCTTATATTTTGATGCTGTCTTGTGATGAAATTGACAATGTGAATGGGAGATTCTAGCTGGTTTCAATCACAGTTTGAGCAGGAAAGAACTGCAATTTTGATTGCATCCTGCTAAATAATCCAATTATGCTCCAGGATTTTGAAATGATTAGATAATTATTACTTGATTGCAAAAACTCAATCGTAGCTCCTTGAAAATTTTCAAGACACACAGTAAGGAAGTTTAGCATTTGTGCATGTTGGTGTATGAACTCATTCATCCCAGCTTCAGTCTTGTAAAAATCTGTACCTTATTGATGCAAGCAACTAATGTAGTGGGCATAAGGAGAAAGCGTAGTGTAAAAGGAAAACCAAGTCCATACTATATTCGAGCAAGATCCCGTCAAGGAATACGCTAAACACAAATGTGTAGGCTTCCATAAAATTCTTTTGCATATGACTACTCATTACGTTTTTTATTATATATGAAAACCACTGTTCATCGGATGATCAATAGTGCTCCGTAATTAATAAAGCACCCTTCATTTTTTAGATTTATTCATGAATGCAGATGATACAAGATGCTAGGACCTCACTTATGGGGCCGGAATTACATTTTTAACTAAAGCATGTTTTGAGAATCCCATCTGGATTTGAATTTTTATTGACTATAGATTCACCCAATCTTCTTAATCGAATGTCTAACAGATGGATATAATTCTTTTGAAACATGAATTATATTTATATTATCATACCTGTTACCTGCAGAATAACTAAGTATGACACTTTTTATGTGATTCAGGGACTTTTGACGGAGGAACGCAGAATCATCGATCCTGATGCTCGTCCATTTGCTAGGAAAGTCAAGGAAACTGAACGCCAAGGACTGAGGGAAGGGGCTAAGCTTGTGGAAGTGGTCAGTAACACTTGTAACCTTATATGCTAGACCTGTTATGCCTTTCTTTGTAGTGTATGACAAAAGGGATGAAATTAGAAGAAACATGTAGGTCACTATCATGGAACTACTGGTGTGTAGTTCAAAATCTTCAAGGTCTGCCTGATTATGAATTTATTCATATCCTGTAAGTTGAAGGCGCTACACACTTCATGAAAATTATTTTGGTTTTGATATCTTTCTTTTGATGTATACATTTTGGCAATTATTAGGTGCAGCTTACAGTAATTTAACCTTTTATTGAAGTCATGAGGATGGAGGCACAAAAGTTGAATGCCTAATCAGGAGGAATATCTATCAAGTTCCAATGTTCCATGTTCTTCAAACATACATAATTATGTAGAGTAATTGAAATCAGCTTTCATTCCCTTCAACCCCTAAGTGTCATGAAGTGCCGATTTCCTAACAAAGGATTGTAATCTGGAGCAATTGTTGGTCCATCTGTGCCTTTATGAACAGTTATACTTCTATTATCATTGTGTATGGATAACAATTTTCTTTGGCCATTCAAATTGCATCTTTTTTAGCTCCTCATTTAGGTGATTTCTATTTGACAACTCTAATGCACTAGAAGTTCCTTAAATATCTTTTCTTATCTGTTTTCTTTGGTGGGTATGATGTGACATATTGTTTATTCTTTATGACTTTCGGCGATTGTTGTCAATATGGTATGTGTAATCACAAGTTTGATTTATATCTAATCAGGTGCAGCAAGTAAAGCCTGATGTGCTTCTTGGTTTGTCAGCTGTTGGAGGCTTGTTCTCTAAAGAGGTAATATTACATTTTCATTTTTTCCTATGTGTTGTAACAATTTTCCCCTTTAGCCCATTTTATCTCTTAAATGAAGTCGTAGAATGGCATATACTTTTTCATTCAAAGTGATTTCTTCATTTCACATTTTCATTGGTTGTCTATACCAGTATTTGTCTAGTAGTTGTAATTTTCAGTTGAGCTGCTTTCCTATTGTCAGGTATTAGAAGCTCTAAAAGGTTCAACTTCTACCAAACCAGCAATTTTTCCAATGTCAAACCCTACAAAAAATGGTAATTTGCATGTACTTTTTAAGTATTTGAATTAACATCTTTCTCTTGTATTTTTGTTGAAAAAAATTTCTGTAATTTTTTTAGCTGAGTGCACCCCTGAGGAAGCATTTTCCATAGTTGGTGATAACATCATATTTGCAAGTGGAAGCCCATTTGCCGACGTTGATCTTGGTATGTTGCAATTGTGTTTAATCCATTGCTTGCCGTCATTTTCCTTGTGCAAATTCTTGTCAATCACACACTGCACATACACCCACAACATGTGCACGGCTTATGCATTGTTGAAGCATATGGAGCAAGCACTAGTAAGAGTCTGCAAACAAATATTACAGAAAGAATCACATGGACTCTAGTAGTGATTCTTATATATGCTCTGTATAGAACTCCAGGATGTTGGCTTCGGTCCTTAGTTAGCATTGAGCATCTTGCTGAGTGTTCAGTTAAGAGGCTTCTGATAAGATACCCACTTGTATGGTTTCCTCTTTATTCTCAAGATGTTTGCTTAAATGGCTTCTGTAAAGATTGCCACTTGTATGGTTAATGTTCCCAAGGCATGATGTGTAGGCTGTAAGTTGTTTTGAATGTGAGATATCTCTACGGAAGCCATGTTTTGCACACTGGCTTGCTTTGTGAATATGACAATATGCTTTATATATTGTTTGGATGCAAATCGTATATCAATGAAACAATTGTGAGAGAATATCATTATTAGATTATTCGTGTGCATCACATGCCAAATAATGTATTTTAGTGAGTGCATATCCACGAGATACACATGCATGCAGGTTTCTATGTGCGTCCCTGCCAATTAAAGTATGGTTGAGTTGAAGTTAGTTACAACTAAAAAATTGGTTGAGTTGAAGTTAGTTACAACTAAAAAACATTCCTTAATATGCTCATGTGTCAATGTTTATGTCCTCTACTTCACGAATTTTCTCCTTGAAAATTATAAGAGAATACTGAATGACGGGAATTTTTTTTTCCCCCCGGTAAATATCATTCATGAAAACCACCTGGAATGGCTTGCATTTTGTATGCAGACAAACAGCTATTCAGATGGATTAACTCAATAACTTTGCTGTCTATTCTCTGCTAATTTCTGGTGTACCTTAACCGCAATGAAAATGTCACAGGAAATGGTCACCTTGGCCACTGCAACCAGGCAAACAACATGTTCCTTTTTCCTGGGTTAGCCACTCAACTTGTAATCTATACTGTAAACCTATCTAGTTAGTCTTTCCCTTTTCTTTCTTACTTCTATTCTGAATGTTGCCCATAAATCATGTAGGATTGGACTTGGAACTCTTCTATCTGGTTCTAGGATCGTCTCAGATGGAATGCTACAGGCAGCAGCTGAATGGTACGTCATGGATTTTGACTTCTAAATTGAATTCAATTATAATATATTTTCTGAAAACTTAATCTGGTCATTTATGTCATAATTATTAATACGATCCAATTATTGACTTGGCCAAACCTGGTGACTGGTTCAACTAATCAATCATTGGTTAGTGAGTCATTAGTCTAACTGTAAATCTGGATAAAAATATGTTTAAACAGAATGATAACACAATTATAAACACAAGTAATTTGTTGCATAAAGTATCTTAGCACTAGAGAGCATTCATTCATATGACTCGTATGAGTATGGCTATATTGAAGTAGTTGTGTAACTGGAAAGAGTCCTGTAAATATTAATTCTCAACTACGGAAGTCACTAATGATCATTTGATAATTGCAGCCTAGCTGCATATATGACCGAGGAGGAGGTTCTTAAAGGGATTGTATATCCTTCAATATCCAGGTATCCTTGTTTGGGGAACAACTGAATTTTTTACCTTGAGATATTTATCGTATTCTTTCTGCCATCAGTTCGCTTCTTAATATAAAAAATGTAAGCAGAATACGTGATATAACAAAGGAGGTAGCGGCAGCTGTCATTAAGGAAGCTATAGAAGAAGATCTGGCAGAAGGATACCGCGAGATGGATGGTCGAGAGCTAAATAAACTTAGTGAGGTATGTTTTATAGATGCAAAATGGACGGTATAGGTGATTTGGCATATGATTGATATATGGCAATTCAAAATCACTGTCTAATTCTTTGGTTATGGAAAGATGACCTGTTTTGTACATATTGAGATTTGCAAAAAGGGAAAGAAGAAAGAGCATTTATTTAATTCAAAGCTCATTAATTCATTCTTAATGTAGTTTTCTAAGTGAAACCTGTTTTGGGCAATCAAAGTTTACAACTGCCTTTATAAAAGTTCTCTAAATGAAATCTGTTTTTGGGTAATTATCATTATTTGCAGGAGGAAATCAAGAGTTATGTGAAGAACAATATGTGGAGTCCAGAGTACCCAACATTGGTTTACAAGCAGGATTGAAGAACTCTTTCTTCTCACTGGACTTCATTTTGGTTTCGTTGTTTCCCATAATTTTATCAAAGAATTTGTAGCTCAGTTATTCCCGCCACCATTATAAAGGAAGCGACCACGGTACGGTTCTACCACTCACCCGTCGTTGTTTTACCCTACACTTGTCCAATATTGACCTGTTCATAATCAAAGCTTCAATTAAGGTTTCAAATTTTAGATTCATTGCCTCAACTTGGTAACAGTACATCACTGATCACTCAGTTTATTACCATGCATGTACATTGTTTGCATATGCAATGGTGAAGGTTTGATTATAGTGAAGTTGGTATCTAGTTGGAATTTTCTCATCGCTTACACAGTGTTTGCTTTATTGGAGTCCGTGAATTTTACTTCTTGGCTTTGTTTCAAAGATTCGTTTTCCCGTTCTGTGCAAATTATTCCATTCCAGCTTCTCTCCACTTGAAATGTATTTGCAATATTGAAAATCTTCTAAAATTGTTTAAATGTTGTCTGTTTATTTCAATTTATTAAAACTTAAAATGATACGAAATAAATAAAGAGCTTGTAGGAGACCGAAAAAATGTGCCACTAAATGTACCTTGTGTGGCTCGAAGATAATTAGTGGGAGAGGGATGGGAGTGTAACTTTTTGTCAAGCTACTTCGCAATCATCATCGTCTGTATCTTTTCGTTCTTGCTGTTGTAACTTTTCTAAAATTACTGAAGTCTACTTTCCTTCCTTTCCGTTGAATTTCGTTTGAATTATTTGTTTGAAACATCTGACAATCTTTTGTGATTCTCAAAGAGCGAGAGGATTGATCAATAAAGATATATGGTTGTCCTACAAATACGAAGTTATAAGTCTTGCAACTATATTTGTTCTGTCGTAATCTATGGGATTAAAACTTCGGTCGTCCCTTGAACATTTATAAACGTTTTGAATTCCTCCGGAAAAAAGTTCCAAACTAATTCTTGTATTTTAATATTCTATTTTTGTTCGTCCTTTTGTTGACGTCTGTTGACAAACAAGGGCAACAGATGTCAATGTATGAATGGACGGGAAATTGTATTAAAGTACAAGGATTGATTTGAAACATTTTTTGAGTTCATGGATGGATTTGAAAAACGTGCAAAAGTTCAAAGACTAGTTGGATTTTAATCAGAAGAGGAGTAAATGCTAAATTTATGTAACTTTTATTGAGTTTTAAACCAAGCAGCGTTGTTTTATTAAACCATTGTCACTGCACTGGTAGGGTGAAACTGACGTTAAATTGGATATAATTGAGTAATGGTATGCTCTAATAAATTATATGGTGATCAAATGAAAATGAGACGAAAATTAATCCCAAACCAATATTCTAATCACTATGGGAAAATGAGGTGGTGACCAAAGTTAATTATGGCCAAAGACACAATATATGTGGGATGCCATTGTTTTTTCATTGCGTGGGACGTTTTAAGAAATTATGGCGTTAGTAACTCGAATAGTAAATAAATTTTATCTTTTATTTTAAAATTATCTATGTATTAAATTGTCTTAAAATTATATATGAAGTTACAAAATTGTTTTATATTTATACAAAAGTTTATATTCAATCACGTGGCAAACAGTGTGTCGATGTAGAAAAAAATTAAAAAAGAATTAAAAAAGAAAAAACTTGAACTTCCCCAATCCTCCCACCCAGTACCCACCCCAACGCCAACACCACACCCCACTACTACTTTAGGCATCGTTAATGGACGGACTGCTTTATATTGCTCAGCTATTGATATTCCTCTAGTCATTCAAGGTGAAGCAAATTGCATTGATCACTGCAACTGAGGCTGCCGAAATGATTCCAAGGGATTTGACTTTTGCAATTTGCTTCACAGCTTGAAGTCTATGCCAAGGAAGTGGATGTTAAAGCTTTTTTTTTTTTAATTTGCTCTTAGACAAGTGAGGCAACTTCTTGAACTCAAAATCGAAAAGGGCCAATTTAACAAAAATATTTGTAATTACTGAATTTGTCTAAAAATAAATATCTCGTGTAAAAAGTCTGAAGCAAAGTGAAAGTAAATCAGTTTCGATTCATGAAGAATATGATTATTATTAAGTAGTGGTCCCAAAATCGAAGAAATTTCATTTAAAAAAAATATTGAAGCCTCAGTCACCACCAAAGAATCCTGTCAATAACTTATCGACTTTTACTGAGAATGCTTAATTTTTGAACTTCGTCTCGAGCTTTGAAAATGTCAAAACCGGCCATGTACGTAGGCATGTTGACTTTTGAATAGATGAAAAATAAATTTGTGAATTTAAGTATGATTTTGACACAAATTTCAGTTCGTATATAATTTTAAAAAAGAAGAGTATAATCAGAAAATTATGATTTATTTATCATTATAATTAAGAAAAAGATTAATAGCATGGGTCTCTAATGAACGAACAAACTACCTTGCAAAGCAACTTGCCCTCCAATCACGCTGCTTGTGTGAACAAACAAACTTTACACAATTATCTTCGCCAGTTCTGCCTAATCAATCCCTGGACAAATTTGTTCTAAGTTCATCGTCCAACTTTTGAATCCATTTCAATTTGACCATTTCGTTATGCGTCATTCACCAACTCAACGAACATGACAAATTGAACACCACCAACCGATTAATTTTAAGACTTGGCGGCACATGTAAATTCACACAGCATATTTTTAGACATTAAATCGTGGACATGATCGTCATTTTAGAGTTAAAATATCAACCAGTTTTGCAACTCTTGCACGTGTTTCATATCTATTATTGAACATAAAATGTTCCAAAATAATCTTGTACTTTAATATTTATTTTTTGTTCGTGATTATGTCGACATTTGATGACAATTACTTACGGACTTGCTCAACAAAAGGAGGGCAAACTAGAAATTAACCCATATGAACATGGTTGTTACTCTTGTTGTTGCATGCTAAAGATCCTAGCAATCTTGACAATTAATCGTCTATCATTTTTTATCATTTTGAACTTTTCAGCCTTATTTTTAATGAATTAAAGTAGGAACTTGGATTTTCATTCGAATTAAAGCTCAAATCAAAATTAAAAAGCAAAAAAAAAAAAAAAATGGAGAAAGTTAGAATCCCAAATCCTTCGTACTCTT
The DNA here is from genome assembly GCA_023638005.1 of Forsythia suspensa. Classification (NCBI taxonomy): domain Eukaryota; kingdom Viridiplantae; phylum Streptophyta; class Magnoliopsida; order Lamiales; family Oleaceae; genus Forsythia; species Forsythia suspensa. The sequence goes on from CM042665.1 coordinate 11,717,769, forward strand.
TCGCCTCTGTAAAAATCAATGGTGGTATTCCTTCGTTCATGATATTTTTGAATTCTTTTTCTTTCTATCCTTTTTTTTAAAAATCTCTTATAAATTAGCTCATGTGCATTTAGCTTTAATCTATATTGTGTTGTTTTCCTCTTTTGAGTTGAATTACCAATTGTCTTGTTGAAAATCAGTTATAGAATTAGACAAGATTTTTTGAACTGATAATGTTATGATTGTTTATAAAATTTGTGGTTGCGTGTAATTTGTGCAGATATCTATGGTGATTAGTGCTTATAAGTTTGTCACGTAAAAATTAATTGTAGCTAAATATTTAATCTTAAAATAAACTGAAAAAAAAAAGTATACTTTGATTTCGAGTTTTGATTTGGTACTTGATGAAGTTTTATGTCAAACTCTTTTTTATTTGGCATTCTTTGCATTTTAAAAATCAATCACCGACCTTCATAAAGTAGCAACAATCTCTGTTTTATTATTTGATTTTAGTTAGTTATTGTTGATAATTTATTATAAATAATATTTGACATTTCTCTATAATTTTAAGTAATTATCATTTAATAAAATCTTACGATCATCAATCAAATGCGCAATGCGCAAGACCCATTTATCAATTCGATTCAAGTATTTGTTTAATCCATATTAAAATTTGCTAAATATAGCTATGGTTAAAATTTAAAAGTCAACAATTAATTTTAACCACATACTTAATGGGATAATCACTCAACCATACAAAGTTAATATATATGTTTAGGTGTTTAAAGTCTCTTGAGTCGAGTGTATTCTTGTTGAGTTTTCTAATAGTACAGTTAAAAAGTATGTTTGGTAAATATTTTTGTAGATTATAAACAGTGAATTCTACAAATATGTTGATGAAAATCAGGGGCGGAGTTGGGGGGGTCCCAGGGGGGGCCTGGACCCCCCAACTTTTTGGGTAAGTTTTTTTTTTTTTTTTTTTTTTAAGTTTTTTAATTTTTTAATATATAATTTAACTTTTACTTAATATCAGTTTAATGGATGGCAATTGGATCCATTGACTCAATATCAATTAGAGCTTGTTTGATATAGTTTAAAAATTAATTTATTTGACAAAGAATAATAAAAAATATCATACTACCAAGACGAATTTTTTGGTCAAATAAACTATTTTTTATTAAATAAGTCATTTTGGTCAAATAAACTAGTTCATAAATTAGACCAAACTGACTTTTAATGTAAGACAATTGGACCTATTGGCCTAATAAAATTAATAATATAAAATTACAAATGATTGGCCAATTCCTCAAATGATAATACTAAATTAATAAAAGTATTTGCTTGTTAATACATATCGTGTTCAAATAATAATTGTATATAACATTATTAAAAGGGTTTAAATTTGTGTCCATCAACTTAAAGCTTAGATAAAATAAATATAAATTTATTTTTACGATGAACGACTTTGTAAGTTTTTAAATACTATGACTTACAAAAAATATTAGATTATCATAAGAATAAATTCGAGAATTGGGGTTTGAAGGAAAAAAAAAAAAAAAATTTAGGCGCCCAACCCCGAGAAGCCTCCCTCTCACCCTCATTTTGAACCCCCAACTCCAAAGTGCATTCCGCCACTAATGAAAATGATGTTTTATCGAATTATAAGTACTTATAAACGAATATAATCTAAATATCATAATAAGGTGTTTCTCCTTTCAATTATTTGGGTTGACTTGAAGATTAACTATCAATATTTTAATGACCGTCCAAAATATTAGTCAAATCTTATTTTTTTTTTTTTATCTTTCTGCTAAATGTAAATTTATAATGACCACATCATAATATTATTTTGGAAGCATATGAATGATGTAAACCTGACCAACCACCGCCAGGGGCCGGCCGCAGCTCCGGCGGTGCAACACCACATTTCAAAATTCAAAATTTCAAAACGGTACTTTTTAAATTTAAAATAAATAAAAACAAAAAAGAAAGGTACAACAACACCAAACGGTCGATTCCGACCCAATTGATGCGGACCACCCGAAAATAACCACTTTAAGACAACACTGCGCACCTGGCGTAATATACCCTCACCCAAAGTTCACACGATATACAGCCATTTTCGACTTTGGGAAAACCAGTCCGATTTCAACTCCTCCGATTCTCTCTCTCTCTCTCTGACTTCGCGTCCATTTTAAGTCCAATTAGTTCTTAAATTTTTTACTTTTAAATCTGAAGTTTGTTTTCACCAAAAAAATTTCTAGAATTTTTCTTTTCTGATTCGTTTTTTGGAAGCTGGAGTTGATTCATAGCCTTACAATTTAGATCTGTATTATTTATTAGTGTTAGAAGAGAGGAAGAAATTAAATTTGCAAGAAGATGACGACAATGGAGAGTTTGATTGGACTGGTGAACAGGATCCAGAGGGCTTGCACCGCCCTCGGTGACTACGGCGGTGGCGACCAGGCTTTTTCTTCTCTCTGGGACGCTCTTCCTTCCGTCGCAGTTGTTGGTGGCCAGGTCAGGATTTTCAATCACTATATTTTTCTTAACATTTTTTGTTATGTCAAATATAGTTTAACTGTTAAAGTAGGAAATCGGGTAAGGAAAATCTTGATTACTGTGGGATATATTTAGAGGAACTTGCAGATCCACTCAGATAAAATAGAAAAATGACTACTTCTTTTAAAGATTGAGAGGATATTTTAATTGATTTAAGTTATAAGATGCGTGGTGGTAATATTGTTGATTTTTATCTTTTGGTAATGAACTGTAAACCGTGTCTTAATTTTTTGTGGGTTTTCTGATTGTGGTTTGAGCTGAAAACAGAGTTCAGGGAAGTCTTCTGTGTTGGAGAGCATAGTTGGACGAGATTTTCTTCCTCGTGGCTCTGGTTAGCCCTGTCCTTTACTCTGATATTGGATATATTACTATACCACATATATTTAAGACTTATACTTGGAAATGATATTTGATTAATGTCGACCATTGCAGTATAATTTACCCATTTATTGGATCTTGAGTTAGGTATTGTAACAAGGCGACCGCTAGTGTTGCAACTTCACAAGACAGAGGAAGGGCAGCAGGAATATGCGGAATTTGGACATATGCAGCGGAGAAGATTCTCTGATTTTGGTATTTGGAATTTTTACATGATTATTGTTCTGGGATGAATGACGAATGTGATTTTAACTCTGGCTTTCTGGCTTTCTGGTATTGTATATTGTTTTGCCTTTGTTTCACCATCGAGGTCATCTATATTGTTCTTTTATCATTATCCTCATGTTGAAGTTGCAAAATGATTGGGAAGCTTTGTTGTGTTTGTAAGCAGACCTGAGATTCAGAAAATTGGTTTATTAAGGAAAATTTAAGAACTGAATATTATACACATGTATTTCATAAGGAAAGTTCTATTATGCGAAATTGCCAATTCAACTGACTGACTATACTTTCTTTATTACTTGGGTGCACTATTGTTATCTTATAAAGTGAGCTCAGAGAGTGAAAACAAGACCTACTCGAGACCTTTTTGTACAGGCTTCTATTTACTTAGAGATTAGGTGTCTTCACCTCTTCCCCTTGCTCATCCTCCTATTAGATTATGATGTTCAGAAAATTGGTTTATCAAGGAAAATTTAAGAACTGAATATTATACACATGTATTTCATAAGGGAAGTTCTATTATGCCAAATTGCCAATTCAACTGACTGACTTTACTTTCTTTATTACTTGGGTGCACTATTGTTATCTTATAAAGTGAGCTCAGAGAGTGAAAACAAGACCTACTCGAGACCTTTTTGTGTCTTCTATTTACTTAGAGATTAGGTGTCTTCACCTCTTCCCCTTGCTCATCTTCCTATTAGATTATGATGTACACACATCATTGCATATGGCATCTCAAAATCTCTCTTCAAAGTGTTTCACCAGTATTGATAGAATTGGATGAAGGAAATATATTTTCACCAATTTCATTCTCTCATGCAGCCTTGGTTCGCAAGGAAATTAGTGATGAAACTGAAAGAATCACAGGGAAGACAAAGCAGATTTCTCCTGTTCCTATTCACCTCAGTATTTACTCCCCCAATGGTATATTATCTTTTGTTTACAGTTTCTCTTAGTTCTCTCGAAAGGAATGAATGTTTTCCAATTTACACTAGCATCTTCCCACCACTGATGCTTTATATTTTTCTTGTCTTGCAGTGGTCAACTTAACTCTAATAGATCTACCCGGTTTAACAAAAGTTGCTGTTGGTACTTCCTTGTTCGCTTCTCTTCTAATTTTTGGCATATTATTCAGTTGATATGATCTTAATCTAATACAAAGACATTAATTTGCAGAGGGCCAACCAGAAAGTATAGTCCAAGACATTGAAAATATGGTTCGATCTTATGTTGAGAAGGTAAAGTTTAAATGTTTCTTTTAATTTTTCCAAAGTGTCATTTATTCAGTTTAGTTATTACTGGACTGCAAATCAGCTTTATCTTGGTGTAAATCGATTATCATAGGTGTCTAAAATGAAGATTACTTAAAATATATTTGCCTTTGTCCCCCTCAGAGTACTTCCCTCTGGCTTACCGAAATCCATAAATGTGTCACGCATATGGATGGACCCACATGAATGCTGGAAATTAGTCTATTGTATCTGAAAAACAAATGTAAAGACTTCATGTCACACTGTGCACTCTTCATACTTATCTATATGGAACCTGATATTACGTATATTTTGTTTCATGAGCAGCCTAACTGCATCATACTGGCAATATCTCCGGCAAATCAAGATATAGCAACATCAGATGCTATCAAGCTTGCAAGGGAAGTGGATCCGACGGGTATGCCCTGTTTTCTATTTGATAAGTTAAATTGGATTTTGCAAAAAGTGTCGTATCAATTGGTGAGTGCCATATTTATGGAGCTGTATTTGCAACTTATGCAGGTGAGCGCACATTTGGAGTGCTGACAAAGCTAGATCTGATGGACAAAGGAACCAATGCATTGGATGTGAGCTCGCTCTCTCTCTCTCTCTCGTATACAACCACCAGTTAGAGTTATAAGAACTTTATTCGTTGGAATAATGTAGTTTTGAAAATATAAGACGACATCATGTAGTGTGTAGTTGATAGTGATAAAAGTGAATAAAGTCGTGTGATTAGAATTGTTAATGATATAGTTGTTTTGACATTGTTTTCTTTTTAATTTTTGTCTCTCAATTTACCCAAATAGTTCATCCGCCAGATTCTTTGTTATTGTGTCCTCCCTCTCCCCCTTCCACAGCATCTCTACCTTCCTCCAGCCAACCCTTGTCTTTTTAGTTTACATGTAAAGACTGGAAGCTTTCAACTAAGCTTTTCAATTCCCTTTCTCAATAGGTTCTTGAAGGAAGATCTTACCGTTTACAGCATCCCTGGGTGGGTATCGTGAATCGTTCACAGGCAGATATCAATAAAAATGTTGATATGATTGTTGCAAGAAGAAAGGAGCGTGAGTATTTTGCTACGAGTCCCGACTATGGGCACTTGACCAGTAAAATGGGTTCGGAGTATCTTGCAAAACTTCTCTCGAGGGTATATTGTAGCATCTCATTTTTATCTTGATGTTCCTGCTAAGTTTCATTGAGTAGTGTTCACATAGATCAATGTTTTGTATTTCAGCACTTGGAATCTGTAATTAGGGCTAGAATACCAAGTATCACCTCATTGATTAACAAAAGCATTGATGAACTTGAATCTGAGATGGACCACCTTGGAAGGCCTATTGCTGTTGATGCAGGGGTGAGCTTCAAGAATTCCTCAGTCTGGTTTTTTAATTGAAGTCTATAAATTTTGTTGGCAACTGACTATGGATTTCAGGCTCAATTATACACCATCCTGGAACTTTGTCGCGCTTTTGACCGGATATTTAAGGAGCATCTGGAGGGAGGGTATGAATTTTTCTTTTTGCTTACTATGCCCCAAATTTTGCATTTGGAAATTTATGAACTCATTATCATTCAATCTTGTGTTATGTGCTTAAACTTTTGGGCACTGTAGGTTTTACTTCTCTTGAATATCACTGGTACATCTGACCATTGCTGGATGTTTCTTAGTTCCCTTTTTACGATTCTGTTTTGACATGTGATAGTTGACTTGATCCACTAGGTTCATGTGTCATTTTTTTCTGTAACCTGTATTGAATAATTTTGAGAGAAGTTTCTTTGAGTATATGTGGTTTTGTAGAGTTGTTTTCTTCCTGATGACTTGTGAATGCAATAAATTGTCAAATTACTGATGACATGTTTATACTTATTCGATAGTTAATCCCAAAAATGATTCCAACCTGTTACTCTTTACAGTGGGAAAATTTTTGTATGGAGAATCATCCGTCTTTCTGAATTTTAACTTTGATCAAATTCTCCAAGTTTAGATTACTATTTTAATTTTGTTTTGAATTCTCCAAGTTTGAATTAAAATTTGGAAGGTCTAAAGGAATTTCAAGTTTTAATACTTGGTCAATAACTATTACAAGACAAAATGATTATTTGTTGTTGATTGGAAGACAGTGTTATATTTATCAATTGCTTTCTAGCTACATCGTATATAGTGGGTCTTCGATTGATTATTATCTAATCAGCTGGTTCATTGTTTCAGCCGACCAGGTGGTGATCGAATTTATGGAGTTTTTGACAATCAGCTGCCTGCTGCTTTGAGAAAACTCCCATTTGATCGGCATCTTTCTTTGCAAAATGTGAGAAAAATTGTTTCAGAAGCTGATGGTTATCAACCGCACTTAATTGCTCCTGAGCAAGGTTATCGACGGCTTATTGAGGGGTCATTAAATTATTTTAGGGGGCCTGCTGAAGCTTCTGTTGATGCTGTAAGAAGTTTTGATATACTTCACTGGGAAGATCACTCATTTTCAAATTAATTACGTTCTATGTCACAACTGACCAACTAAACTTTGTTTAGGTTCACTTTGTCTTGAAGGAACTTGTGAGGAAGTCAATTGGGGAGTGTCAGGTGAGTTGTACGTTGTCAATAATTGTGTTACAATTCTGTGCTTTGTTTAAATACCATTTTTATTTCTGAATTTCTGTGGCAAACAGGAATTGAAACGGTTTCCAACATTGCAATCCACAATAGCTGGAGCAGCCAATGAAGCCCTTGAAAGGTTTCGTGAGGAAAGCAAGAAAACGGTCATTAGATTGGTTGACATGGAATCTTCATATCTGACTGTTGATTTCTTCCGGAAACTTCCCCAGGAAGTTGAGAAAGCTGGAAACCCAGGAAATCCAGCTGCTGCCAATAACATTGATCGCATTTCAGAGGGACACTTCAGGAGGATAGGGTCAAATGTGTCATCTTATGTAAATATGATATCTGAGACTCTGAGAAACTCAATTCCCAAGGCAGTGGTTTACTGTCAAGTTAAGGAGGCCAAACAGTGTTTACTCAATTACTTTTACACGCAAATTGGGAAGAAAGAGGTACTGATTCTGTTGTCATTTTTATGTTGGTAGATGTTGAACACAAGAATTGTTAGAAATTACCACTCTTTAGTGGAAGTGAAGATCTTTAGTGGAAGTGAAGATCCATATAAGAATTCTTTCACAAACACAGTTCTATAGGTTTTGTTGAAGACGTAATTTGAATAGACAACTTTGCTCCCTCTCTACTTAGTTTTTAGAGAATTCGAGATGTTTCAAAACATACATGTTTTGAAGATCACGTCTAGGGGGCATGTTGAAGATCACGTCTGTTCTTTTGGGTCATTACTAGGATTAGCTTTGTCATTCTCTTGAAGTCGCTAGTAATAAATTGTTTTGATTTTATTTCAGGGTAAGCAACTCGCTGACTTGTTGGATGAAGATCCAGCCTTGATGGAGAGGAGGCTGCAATGTGCTAAAAGGCTTGAGCTCTACAAGAAAGCCAGGGATGAAATCGACTCTGTATCATGGGTTCGATAAAGTTTGTGTACGGTAGAGATTTAGATATCTTTTGTATGATAATATAGTTCACGTTTTTGTGAGGATGATTTTGTACTTTGATTGTCCATTGACAGCCGAGATTCGTTTGTTGCACTATGGTTCAATTCATTACAATATTTGGCTTGATGCAGAGTTTTACTCACTAATATCTGTTTCTCATTGGTCACCTCCAAAGTTGCAGCCTGGTGCTAGAGTGTCTGTTTCTATTTCTCCCTTGTTCGTTCTTCGAATTTGTACTCTCCCTTCTGGCTTTGGAAAGTTCTGTAATTTCATTTGCTTAAATTTATTTGATTTATGCTCACAAATTATAACAAAGACTCATGCTTGGTTACCATTCACCATTACATAAGTTGGAACAGCAGTGCCCAGTACTTGGAAAGGTTAGACCCGAGTGATGAAAGGGCGCCAAGACAAATTGTACAAACAAGTTTTTGAGCTATGTGCCGTTGGCAGAATAGAATGTTGTGTGCAATGTTATAAATATTGTGTAAGCTGTATGGTTTAAGACTTAATCCCAATGACGAGATTAATGTCAAGCAACAGGAAATTAGAAAAACATTTTTAAGCAAACACTGATTTATAGTGGTTCAGTTTCAATATTAGAGTTTTGTCATGCTGCCGATGCAGACGTCTAGTACGAATATTAAGGCCACCTAATACATGTATGTATGCTTATATTGTGTTGGTCTGCAGTCGAGGTGAACTGTATAGCAAAATTAGGTCCACACAAGGGTATGCTCGTTATCTTCACTTTAATTTGCAATGAAACGTAATCAACGAGCTTATGAGTTTTTCATTCCTACGAATACAAATATATATATATATATATATATATATATATATATATATATATCTCTTATCATCAAAATCAAATATTAAGAACCATCTTCTCAGATCTCCTATTCTCTATATCTTCTCTTTTTTGCAAAATATGGATCCGTAAGCGGTATACTAGCTCATACTAAGCTTTCATCACCTCTCCACTTTTCTCTTAGGAAGAAAAAAATCTTTTCTTGAGGCTTGATCGTATCTATTATCCATTGCTCACTCATCTATATTGAATAATTTCTCATCCATCGCCGACCCCAATTTCATCCATCTATCTTAACGGAAAATGACATGTCGCCGACGGAATCCTACATGGTACAAAAATTCCGTTAAAATTTCCACATGGCCAAAAACGCATGCCACGTAATACCAACTTGGGCCATCGAAATAAAAACACGCTTTCATTTACCACATTGAAACCATCATCTAAGTTCTCCCAAAAATCAGAAGAAAATTATGACTCCCTCAATCTTCTTCTCCAAATTTCAAACATCTCATTTGAATCCATCTATTCCATTCATTAATTACAATTAGCCTCTCAATTCTGTGTTTAGTCTACAATAGTGATTAATCAATGAAATGGATGGATTCAAATGAGATGGCTAGAATTTGGAGAAGAGGATTGGAGAGAGTTATGGGGTTTCTTCTGATTTTTGGAGAACTTATATGGTCGTTTCAATGTGGGAAATGAAATCATGTTTTATTTCGGTGGCCCAATAGTTGGTATTACCTGGCATGCGTTTTTGTCTATGTGGCAATTTTAACAGAATTTTGGTGTCATGTAGGATTTTGTTGGTCACGTGTCATTTTCAATCAAGATAAATGAATGAAATTGGGGTTGGTGATGGATGAGAAATTATTCAAAAAGATGGGCGAGCAATAAATAATGTTTAAAAGTTGGGTGAGCAAGTGGTAATGGTGGATAAAGTTGTATGAGCATTTGTTAATTATTGTGAATCCCATGTGGGAGATTTTAACAGATTTTTGTGCCACATATGATTCCGTCCGTCACGTGGCATTTTCCATTAAAGTTGATTGACGGAAATGAGTCGGATGATAGATGAGAAATAATTTGAGATAGATGGGTGAGCACTCTATTATATTTTAAAGTTGGGTGAGCAAGTGGTAATATTGAATAAAGTTGGGTGATTATATATTAAATTTACTCATTATCGTTATGTAACGTGGACTTGATAGAAATTATGATGTCGGGGTGGACCTTTTTCAACACCTTGAAGATGCAGAATTTGTAGGACTTATTACTCTTTTTGTCTCCAGCCGCGACGCTGCCTTCTTTGGGTAATTTCTTTCCGACTTTTGGCTTTTCGTAAGCCGGAGCCTTCTCCGCCGCAAGGGATTTCTCGATGGCTGATTTCTTCTTTGCCTTTTGGGGCCATTGATTTCGATTTTTAGAAAAAAAGGACTTGGGCGGGTCAGCCCCGATCCGCCCGCCCGCCCGCCCGCCCGCCCCCCATGTGCTAATTAGGAGTACCTCACCTCTCCTCTAAACCAGTCAATTTGTAGGGCAGGGTCTTCCAATGATCCATAATATCTGTTCTAAAAAACTCGCCTAGATGTAAGACGCGACATCTACACATCGCCATCGCCTCGCCTTCATCTAGACCTAACAAATTTGAAGCTCAACCTCCACACTTAATTACGCTTTACGCTATTTAGAATACTGCCTGCAATTATCCCAGTTTATTATTTTTTTGAATTTTTTTATTCTATATTAAAGAAAAAAATGTTCCGAACTAAAAAACAAACAAATAAAATGAAAAAGTACAACATTGGTGTTGTGGTGTATTTTCACATTTTACACTCGAGTTCAAATCTCATTCCTAGTAAGTATGGTTTTTGAAAAAAAATTACTCGGTTAATTAGGGGCGTGGCAATCCAAAACAGGGCAAGATATGAATCTTGGATCAAATTATCATTCTTAAAAAGGACTGTCTTGGGGATGAGATGATTGTTTTTTTTAGTGGTCGGAGGGTGGGTTCTTCTTATTTAATGACCAAATGTAACGGTTTTGGATGGAAAGGACCGATTCCACAAATCAAGGGTTCATATAGGGGTGTGTTTGCAAAAATTCAAACGATTTGTTCTGAATACGCAGAAGTGCTAAACGATAGGGACCATTTTTGCAAAAACGTTAAATTAAAAATATATTTTCAATAAAATCAGCCAGTAAGTTGCTATTTAAACATTCGAGTTAAATGTTTGAATAATCATTGAACTTTTAGTCTTGTCTTCATTTACTCATTGAACTTTAAAATGGTGCTGAATATTTACTGAACTTTACAACATTACTCGCCGTTACTCACTATTGACGGCCCATTTGATTTGAACGACATTACGTGGCAAACGGAGAGCCCACGTGGCATACGTTCTGCCAACCAATGCTGAGTTGTCCGCCATGTCAGCAATTTGTATTTTTTGAATAATCACTGAACTTTAATCGTGTCTTCGTTCACTCACTAAACTTTTAGTCATGTCTTTATTCACTCACTGAACTTTAAAATGTTGCTGAATGCTCACTTGACTTTTCAAAGTTACACTTCGTTACTTACTTGTGACGATTCAATAACAGTCTATTGACGGAATGCCCACGTGGCTGACAGAATGACCATGCGTTATCTATTTTGTGCCATTAGATCTACCAATCAGAATAGTCACGCGTCATGTCATCGAGCACATTTTCAAAATGCATTTTTTAAGATGCTAAAAACGGTTAAACTTGCCCCAATTAAACAAGCAATTTCATTCCGATTGATCTCAAATTGATTTCTCCTAAACATTTCACCAATTGATTACCGGTTTGTATCTAGCATATTGTGTAGATCTGCGAGATAAAAAAAATCACACGCATCTACCTTCATCCGTAGAATCTGCAACCCTAAAATCGATGACCAGGGATAACTTTTCATCCAAAATATCTTCAACATTGGAACATTCCCACAATAACACTATTTTCTGTTCATAATCAGTAAAGAATTAGAGTTTTCCATTCCAGATTGGTTCGCTAGAGAGGATGGCTTAGGGTTGGGATTTTTGATATAACATTTAGGAAAAATCAATTTGAGATCAATTTGAATGAAATCATTTATTTAATTGGGAGAAGTTTCACCGTTTTTAGCATCTTAAAAAATGCATTTTGAAAATGCGTTTGATGATATGACGCCCGACTACTATGGTTAGTAGATTTAATAGCACTAAATAGATGATGCATGGTCATTCCTTCAGCCACGTGGGCATTCCGTCAATAAGTTGTTATTAAATCGTCACGAGTGAGTAACGAAGTGTAACTTTGAAAAGTTGAGTGAACATCTAGCAACAGTTTAAAGTTCAGTGAGTAAATAAATAACTAAAAGTTCAGTGAGTGGACAAAAACACGACTAAAAGTTAAGTAATTATTCAAAAAATATAACTTGCTGTCATAGTGGATAACTCAGTATTGCGTGGGCTCTTCGTATGCCACGTGTGTTGTTCCGTCAAATAAACCGTCAAGAGTGAATAACGACGAAAGAATGCCAGAAAGTTTTTAGTGAAAGATTCAACAATATTTTAAAATTTAGGGAGTAAATGAAGACGAGTAAAAGTTATTCAAACATTTAACTCTAAACATTCCCCACCCGTCTCTATAAATAAATACAGTCCCTCATAACTTCCCTTTTGTCTCGTTCTTATATCTCAACAATTTCCCCCCCTTTTCCAATTACCCAAGCAATAAGGTGCGTCCTAGATCTTGTTTCTTCTAATTTTGATGATCATAATCTTTGCCTTCTATGTTGATAAATGACAATTCTTGCCCGATTTTGCCAATTTTGTGATGATTTAATTTTTCGTCCATGTCTTGTCACCTGATTCGATTATGTGACTACTGTATAGAATGTTACTATGTTAGATCAAGGCTTAGATCAAGGCAAAAGGAGGATTCTGTGGATTTCTTGTCTTCGTATTGAAATGCTCGTTCGCTGATTTTTCACTTAAATTCACATACATGTTTAATAATTTGTTGTTGTGATCTGATAAATTTTATTTTTACTAATTAATAGAATTGTCAGATCAGAGCTCATGACAACATGTTCATCGCGTTAGTTTTCTAGAAAATGCTGATTTGCCCCTGTCGATATATTGGATCGTTTGATTATTTCTTTGAAGATTTTCGTATTTGATGTCATTTCTTGTGATCTGACATCGAATCAATATTAACACATCAGGGAAAATTGGCTTCTCTGTTAATCATGTGACCATATTTGTTTAAAATGCTGATATGCTGAGTTGTTATGGCCATTTTGACGTTTAATTTTTTCGTTCAATTCTATGGTTTTGTTTGCTAAAAGATTTTCGTATTTAGTAAGAAATTCAAAATATTTGCTGAAGTGCATCACTACTTATTTTAGAGATTGAATTTATCATTTGATTCTTTTCTTTTAAAACGTCTCATACCCGATTGATACATGGACAACATTTCATAATTTTAAAACTGCTTTTTCAGAAAGATTTGATTGTCCGTTCAATTCTAATTATGTGTTTCTAGTACAGTAATGTGATTGATCTTAGTTCATACAACGTTACTTGTTTCTTGCTTCTTTTCAAAGATCTATATGTTATGATCAGTTTTAAAAATATATTTGCATAATATAAAACCAACCATTATGAAAAGATTTCAAATTTCCCTCAAGTTTAAGCATATTCGCTAAGAATTGTATTCTACTTGATTTGATGCTAATGTCAATAGTATTTCTTGATGCTAATAGTTGGGTATACCTTATAGACGTGCTCAGGACACATTAAGGATACAGTGGGACATGTTGTGATGCATCCAAGGACACTTTTGAGACTAACATACAATTTTAAAACGACAAATGGTTTCAACTTTTAATTACAAAAGTATTGGTTCAAAGCAAGACAAATATTGGAAAGTTGGTTTAAAAGGCTAGAAGAAAAAGAAAAGTAAAGAGAGTACCATCCAAGGGTTACATGCCCCTCATGACTTGGGTTATTGTTTAGCCACTTCTAAAGTTTATTTTGAATTCCATGAATTGTATTTTAATCTTATAGGGTAACTCATTCAAAAACCTGGGACGCACATTCATTTTCTTATCCTTTGAACTATAATTTTAACCACGATTAACCCTGGGCATAGTTTTTTCATTTTAAAGTTTGTCTTTATAGAATTTCAAGCGTATATCCACTGATCTATGAAGTCCAACAAATATGAGAATTGGATTTCATTCGGAGGAGGGGACTTATAAAGATTTTACTGATTCTTTATCAAAGAAAGACAGGTTCAAACAGGCATATGTCAACTAAATGGTATTCCCATAGCAATTGGGGTTATGGATTTTCAGTTTAGAGGGGGTATTATGGGATCTGTAGCCGGGAGAAGTGCTAGATCTCTACTGCAAAAGATCCTTTAGTAGTGCTTTGTGTCCTTTTTAATTTTTTCCTTGGTTGGTCGAAGCTACAAGCTTTTGTTCAATTTTATGCATTTTATGGAAGATTTATATCACTTGAAATTTCAGATGCTAGAGCAGTTCTTTTTATGAATTTATCCAAAAACAGAGTACGATATTAATATGTTAGTCTAACTGCCTTAGTAATCATGGGATGTGTGCAGATAAATTTTAGAACACAACTTAATACGCACTCATGGAAACTGTCATTGATGCTGCAAACAAGGTATTTCTTTTACCTTCTTTCACCATTTTTTTTGTGTGTGTGTGTGTGCAGATTTCAGCCCCGAAAATATGCGCTGGGAACTGTAAATACCCCTCTAATTTTTTTTATCAAGCATTATATACCAAGAATAATCCCCATCTTTTAGAAATCGGATACTCATTATAGTTCAAATTAACTGGACTAGCAATAGATTGACTCAATTATAATGAAGCATGCACTGTCTTTTGAGCCCAGAAGATCCCATGGCTGTCAGTTACAATATTTTTAGACTTGCATATCACTTAAAAAAATTTTAGTCAATAATTTAGCACTATGAGTTGATCTTCCCTACTGAATTTGTTTGGATTCTTTTTTCACCATCTAGGATTAACTAAGATGAGAAATGACTCGTATAGACGTGCATGATGGATCTGCATGTGCAGATTTACAAATACTTATTTGCATAAGTGTTAATTTGATATAGTAACACTGCAGGAAGCAAATGGAAGCGTACCAACTAACAAGAATGTTACGGTTGTTTTTGTCCTAGGTGAGTGCTTAGTTTCCATTTCTAATTGTGGTATCTGAATAAATATCACCATCATTCATGTGTCTCCCTGAATTTCAATCAAGTTATTGATATTTTTTGTTGTTCTTGTGGATAAAGCTAATAACAAAGCAGTATTGCCTAGTGAAAATTGTTATATCTTGTATTTACTTAAAGGCAGTTGGTGTCCTACTTACTGTTTCCTTAAATTTTTCTTTAGATTAATTTCAAACAATTCTGATATCTATGTTATATTTACACCAATAAAATGGAGCAGGTGGCCCTGGCAGTGGTAAGGGAACTCAATGTGCAAATATTGTCCAACACTTTGGATACACTCATCTCAGTGCTGGTGATCTTCTCCGTGCAGAAGAAAAATCTGGTTCTGAAAATGGGTACATCCTCATTGTAGTGCTATTCTTTTCTATTAACATGCTTTAGCTCTTCAAAAAGAAATATGTTACACCTAATTCTTGCTTCGTCGTTGATCAATTCTACTTATGCTCTTTGTACAGAATAAGTTTTTGGTGATCTTGTTCTCTTGTTTTGTGGATCAAGTAATTGGCTTGATCAATCTAGGTTGATTCTTAGATGTGTTAAGTGTAATAAATAGGATAGCCGTGATCATCCCTGTATTGACTTTGATTTCAAGTTGAAGTCTCTGTAGAACACTAGAACATGAAGAATTATGTACGCGGTATTATTTTTCAAATGTCAAGACTTCATAGAACATTTCAAGATTCTCTTTTTCAAATATTTTGTTACAGCCTGATTCATTATTGACCTGTGATATATAGGACAATGATTCACAACATGATTAAGGAGGGAAAAATTGTACCATCAGAGGTGACCATTAAGCTACTCCAAAGGGCAATGCAGGAAAGTGGCAACGACAAATTTCTTATTGATGGCTTCCCTCGTAATGAGGAGAACCGTGCTGCCTTTGAGTCTGTTGTAAGTCTTTCTATTTTACCTCTTCTTCCACCATCACTTTCTGTTAAAATGATCATTTCATTATATCTTATTTTTGCTAGTTTTACATATATTATGCATTTAATGGAAGTATGGTTTCTTTTTTCCAATATTTTGAAAGGCTTATACACTGCTAATGGAAGTATGGTTTCTTTATTGACTATCTTAATTTTTGCAGACTGGAATTGAGCCAGAGTTTGTGCTTTTCTTTGATTGTTCAGAAGAAGAAATGGAGAATCGCGTGTTGAACAGGAACCAGGTTAGACGGTTTTCTTTTCTCCACAGTTTTTCGTGTGACTTGTATCTATATACTCTGTCTTCTTCATTTTCCTTTCTTTTGTATCTTGAAGGGTAGAGAAGACGACAACATTGAGACAATAAGGAAGCGATTTAAGGTTTACATGGAATCTAGTCTTCCTGTGATTGAATATTACAACTCCAAAGGGAAGGTTCGAAAGGTAGTAACATTATTTCTCATCAAGATTCTTTTTTCAAGCCCCACTCTACGGGGGATTCTTTACTGACGATGCTTTTGAGTTTAGATTGATGCTGCAAAACCCATTGAAGAAGTTTTTGAGGCAGTCAAAGCTGTTTTTACCCCCATCAACTGACAAGGTAAAGCACCGTAACAATACTTCAAGGGGATGTATTGGAGCCCATGGATTTTAATGGAATATGAAATTGGGGTATGGTACGTATCATTATCAATGCTCTACAAAGCAAGAAATCATTGATTTGGCAGTCAGATTATCTTATGCGTTTGGGTTATGCTCGTAATTGATCTTCGAAATCTTATGTTTTCAACTTCGTATTGATTTAGCAATTTGAGGATTGGAACTGGTAGGGCGATTACAATGAAAAGACACGTTCATGCCAATGCAAATTCATCCGACGTGTCGGAGTCTAACATGAATTTGCTTCATTGTTTGTCATAGATTGCTGCTCAAGCCTTGTCCAAACTATCGCACCAGATTTATATCTAGGTAATGACTTCTTGTATTTGTACTATAATTACTGCTAGATGTCTGCATCTTTTGATTCCTACTCATTTTGCATTGCAATTGTAGGGAGTTCTTATAAGTACTTATAAATTGGTCAAACATCATTTTTATCCACATATTCCGTAGGAGTCATAACTTTTATTCACTTTTTATCCACACAATCCGTAAGACTCATTGTTTATTATCTACAAATTTTTTTTTTTTTTACCAAACAAGCTTAATTCGTCATATTATAACACGTTTCCTCACATTTTATAGTTTTTCTTGTGCAGAGGGTTCAATATTTTGACCGGATATCAGGAAGTTGATGTACTCAAATCAGAATGTTGTTTACATAGAAGATTCACATATTATTTTTGCTTTGATTATTTTGTGAACCAGAAAATTATAGTGTTGAGGTTGCCTCTGTATTGTGTCCCTCAAGTTTCTGTTATAGGAGTCTATTTTCGATGCGCCCTGTGAATTTGATGCAATTTTTCTTTCATTCGTGTAGTAAATCTCTCATTGAACAAGGTCGGATCCAATACTGGCACAAAAGACGTACAATACAACTCCAAAATTTAGCTAGTCTACGCTTCCTAAAGGACAATTCCAGAACACCTAATCTTGATCTTAGCTAAATGTCCTTAGTCATGGCTACATTTTATACCGTCTTATTTAGCAACGTCAAACAAACAAGGAGATGAAGAGGAATTGCTTAACGATTAACAGCTCAGAAGAACAAAGATGAACTAGCTAGAAAATACAACCCACACCTGTCTGTAGCCCCATAAAATTGGCAAGCCTACAGATGTATGGAAGTACTATAAAAAATCCCAGAATTCCAATTGTAAAAAGTCAAACAAATATGATGTCGTTCTCCTGGATGGTATCAAGAATGATAGCAAGCCTCCCCTCGATCCGCTCATTTTTGTTGGGCTCATATGACATTGCAAACACGTCGGCTTCCTTTGACCGCTCAGCAATCAGTTTTCCTATAATGCGGCATGCATTGTTGTCTGTGAGGGATGGTAATGTGTTTCTGAGATCCTTAGCATTTGTTGTAGCCACCGATATCACTTTACTGGTTGCTCGATGCATTACTTTTGCATGGATAAATCTTTTGGAAAAGAAAATGTTCAATAGAAATGGTCTCATATACATATCTGTTCTTTGTTTCCATGATTTTCTGTTAGGCCTCTTAGCAGCTTCACCACGAGATCTCCGTGTCCAAGCAGCTTCAACAACGAATCCCTACATGTATGAACAAACATGCATCATTTGACAAACCACAGATGACCTGATTTCCAATTGATCACAAATGTCAATCCATGCTTATCAGGGAGGGCAGTGGAGTGACTGCCATTACATAAATTTGCACTCACTATGCGGAGTTGCTTATATTGCTCGTTGGCAGGTTAAGATCGACTTAAAAGAACACAAAGAAACAAGAGAACCAAGAAACATTGCGGAAAAAAAGAAAGAAAAGAAATGGAAGAATCACTTGTACAGGTGTGCCTGAACCAGAATGGCAAATTAACTAATGCCAAACAGAAGGTTATACTTATTGTCTCATTCAGAATTTTGAAATTGAACAAAATAAATATAGAACTCCTGATCTTAATTTCACTTTAAATCTTGTGTCCTGATAGTAATTTTTTGCATTAGCATGCGAAGTGATTGCCTTCATCCTCAAATTATCAAATTTTGTCAATATTACCCAAGCAGTTAGTAGCGACTGCACTTGGTAAAATGGGGGGAAAAAAGAAAAATAATATGACGAGTGGATGCTAATGTTTAGGCTACAATACATTAAGAGAAGACTTCCTGCATTGGCCAAGTAAAATGCCCTAGCCCTACTATTTGAGGAAAGGAGATGGAGAAGGATCACAAAGTTGCTAAGCTAGAAACACAAGAAGACGATGGATAACTTCTTTATATACTACCTAATACATGGCCTTATTTCACAAATAAAATAAAATAAAATCTAGGGACTTCCAAAGAATATCAAAACTAGCAAAACAGAAGGAATTTTCCAATTACATGAAATTAACGAGCAAAGTAAAGCTGTTTATTGAGATAATAGAGAACACTTTTCATTTGATTTCCTCATAAACTTACTGAAAGACACATTTCACTGCATTGGCAGAACATTGAAAGATTCCTTGGGCATTCGACCAATTATTATCAAAAGGCATTAGGCCCAAACTATTAAATGAAATTTTAACACTACACCATCCTTTCTTCAACAAAATGGGACACTAATCTCTCTGGAATTTCATCCAAGTGGCTTCTCATTTTTATGATAAGTTTCATAATGCTGTTGAAATGTCATTTTTCAGCAGACATAATCTCAGCTTGAGACGCGTCTCTGTTGTGTTGATTGAACTTTATGTGTTTCAAGTATTTGCTATCATGCAAATTGGAGTCTACTAAGACTGCAATTGAGACTTAAACCATGTACATCAAAAAAGAGATAAATAGGAACTTACTCAGCACCGAATCCAATGCCTGCACCTTATTCAAGACTTAAGTTCATTATAACCATAGAAACTTGAGAGTGTTATTGAACTAAATGTAAAGATTTTTTAGTCAAAAAGGTAGCATTTTACGGAACTGAAATTAAATAGAAAAGGGATTTGTTGGAATTGGTTTTCAAATTCCACAACTCCCAAGCAGAATGCAGAAAGATAATAGAGCTAAGTAAAAGACTAAATTATGTTCACCGCCCTTCAACCATCTTATAGTTCGTTGGCGGACACAAGCCATATCTATGGCTCCCTACCTATAAAATCTGTAATTCCATTGAGGGCATACTTAGGAAAATAACCATATTTTACATCTGTACTAAAGGACCAAATATTTCTACAAGAAATTAGAAAAATTCTCTGAAACCCCGAGTGAAATAGCAAGGCAAAAGAGTAACCCCTTCCAATAACTAGGAGAAAGAAGAAAATTAAAGAATATGCTAGATGCACTAGAAACTACAGTCAACAAAGTTCCAAATTACATTTCATTATGAATCGGTTTAGTTCTAAATTGAAGATTAATGGGACCGTTAAACAGAAACGAATTTTAAGACAAAAGAATTGAGATTTTTGGAAAATTAATAGGTAATTAACTAATAAAAATATACCATATCAGCAAACTCATTTCAAAAAAATAGGTCGCAACATTATTGCCTCTGTTTTATGCGTTACATGTGTGAAATACATCAATACACCAACTGATAATACAAATAAAAATTGGAAAAGAAAAATACAATCGCATACCCAATTGTAAAATTATTGTGATGATAGAATTGCAAGAGAGAAAGAGAGAAAAAAAGAAAACTGGTAGTGTAAATAACTACCTTGTTGAGAGTGAGAGTTGGGATTGAATTATTAGCAGAAAGCTTGAGATGTTGGAAGGTAGAAGACCATGAAACAGAACTGGGTTTATCTCCTCTACTTGGTAATAATTCAGAGGAGAGAAGGAAAGATGAAGGTGGTGCCGCAGCCATTACTCTTTGATGCTAGCAAAACTGATAATTTACAGTGAACAACAACTGAAGGACATGGATAATGGATAATAAACAGACAGGCACAATGGGCTATCTCTTGTAATTTTACATCCGGGAAGTCCAACATACTCTTATCAATTTCATTTATTTAATTTTATTAGCATATATTACCTCAAATTTTTAATAATTTATATATATAGTATTTTCTAATAATTTTACTCTCTAACTTAAATAAACTAAGATATCCAATTCACATTTTGATAAATTTTAAAAACCTACATAAATTGAGATATTCTTAACTCAAATTTTAGTACATTCTATTAAAATTTAAATATTACCAACTTAGATTTTAATAAACTCTTTAGAAATTTAAATTATACTCAATAACTAATGAATTTCGAATAATTTTATTAATTTGATAAATTTTAATAAATTTAAAATCATTAAAATAAGTATTAACCCCCCCACCCCCGCGGTCCCCTCAATATTATTTTGCTATAAACCCTTGTACAAAATGAGTGACTAAAATAAAAAAATCACGTATATATTGTATGAACTCTATTAACTTCTATTATTTAAAATTCTATTAAAAATAATAAATGTTTTATTAGTCATTTGTAATATTTAAAAATTAAAATTTAGTTGTGAGTAAATTTAACAAATGTTCATTTAACTTTATCCACAATTACCACTTGTTCACCCAATTTTGAAACATTATACATTGCTCACCTATTTATTGAACAATTTCTCATTCATCACTGATCCTAATTTCATCCATCTATCTTAACGAAAAATGACACGTAGTCGGCGAAATCATACGTGACACAAAAATTATGTTAAAATTGACACATGGCAAAAAAAATGCATGCACATGTAATACCAACTATAGGGCTTCCAAAATAAAACACGATTTCATTTCCATTAAAATAGCCATCTTAGTTCTCCCAAAAATCAGAAGAAGAACCCTAACTCTCTCCAATCATCTTCTTCAAAATTCAGCCATCTCATTTGAATCCATCAATTTCATTGATTAATCACAATCGGCCTCCCAATTCCACATGCTGTCTACAACTCTCTCCAAAAATGCAACAATCATTCATTTTCCAAAAAACTTTTAGCAATTATGATTAATTTGGGATCTTCGTTTGGCAGAGTATGTTTTGTTTGACTTGTATTTAGACGTGAATATCTTTGCTTCATATATATTTTTTTTAATTGAACCCATGTGAGATTTAAACGAATTTTTGTGCCACATAAGATTTCGTCAGCCATGTGACATTTTTTGTTAAGGTGGATTAACGAAAATGAGTCGGGTGATGGATAGAAAATGGTTTGAGATAGATGAGTGAATAATGATAATATTTCAAACTTTGTTGAACAGGTGATGATGTTGAATAGAGTTGGATGATTATTTATTAAATTTACTCGTCTGATTGTACAAAATTACGGCTTGTGATAAATGTAAAATCTATACTTATCATTAGTGGTATCGTTACTTCGACAAGAAAATGTGAAAAACATTGAGAGCTTTTTAAGCTTTCGGATTTCTCTTAAAAGGAAAAATAATTTTTTGCAAAAAAAATTAAAATGATTATACTAATATAAAAGCTTTACATGAATATGATGTTTTTCTTCTTTAATTAATTTTTAAAAATTGAAACATTTGCAATTTTCGTCCTCAACTTTTTCAATCTTTACAAATCACGTCCTTAATGTTAGATAATGACGAATTTGTTCTTCTCTTTAAATAAACAAACAAACAAAAAAAATCTATAAACAACAAAAAAAATTGAAAAAAAGTCTCATAACTTTTAAAACAATACAAAGCATTTTCTTCCCCACCCAACCACAGCCATCAACTCTACACCAACACCTCCTCCACGCTGCCACCAACACATCACAACCCCCTCAATGTATTATTAATGACAGATTTAAGATGAAGAAAATTTCGTCCCCTTAAATCTGCCATTAAATATTCATTAATACTATAAATTCATCAAGTTTAAGATCGACTACATTTTCAATGCAACTAGAAAATTGTGAGGTGGATTTCTTTCATTTTCACTTTAATTCAAGACCTATATAAAGATATTGATTACTGCTGTGGATGTGTGGTTCTGCATCAAGTTCTTTGATTTAATTCAAAGATTCAAAAAAGAATGTGAAAAAATAGATTTAGAGTTTCATGTGTTTATTCATCTTCTGCTGTGAGTAATTCATGAAAGACTCTTATGATTTGCCCTAATGCTTCTGAATCTGAGGTCAAGAAAGTTTTCAGAATGGTTGATATTCACATTAATTTTTTATTGTTATGGATTTTTTTTCTCAATGTGTTTTTAAAATTTTGAAACTATAAATCTTGAAATAGTGTTCTTCTTTACTATCCCATTCTGTTAGGTAGGGTGTGTGAGAAAGAATATAGTTTGTACTTTTGAAAAGTTATAGAATTTTTTTGTTGTTTTTAGTTTTTTTTTATTTTTAAAGAGGATGACAAATTCATTATTATCTGTCATTATGGACGTGATTTACAATTAATTGAAAGGTTGAAGATGTCTAGTATTATAAAAATTGGTTAAGAATATATTAGTAACATATCGAAAAGATTGAAGACGAAAATTATAAATTTTCTTTAAAATTTTAACAACTTGTAACTAACTTGTAATTGGCCACCAAACAAGTTTCAAGTTTTCCTTAGATTAAAGCAACTACTCAAATTACAAGGGAAAGCGTGTAATCGCCGCAACATGACTTTACATTAGAGTAAAAGAAATCACTACACAAATTTGTTGACTTCTAATACAATTGCATTTCTATTAACTACAGCATATGTTATTAAGGTTGTGTTTGTCACAACCTTAAGTTGAATGAAGAAAGAACAAAGGTAAAAAATAAATTTAATTTATATATTCGGTTGAATAATAAATAAAATAAATAAGTCATTTTTCACTAAAGGATTGAAAATTTTAATTACTGGACTTCCTATTTTTTTCTATTTCATATCTCTCATACCAAACACGACCTTGGAAAATAAGCATTCTTTATTAAACAAATAATTATTATATAGACCTTAACTTTGAATTAATAGGCATTCCATTCCAAGAAGTCATTCAATTAACAAATAAAAATGAATTTACAACGTGTAGGACCATCCTTTCCACGTTTACTCTATCTTTTACACATTATGCATAACACATACATACACACACAGCCGTTTGTTTATATATATAACCCATGATTATATCACCATTTCAAGAACAAGAAACTTGCAGAAAATAAAGAAAATTTGTTCCAATTCTTTTCATGGAAAAAATAGGGATTTCTGCAAGTAGTACGAGTCCCATTTTTTTAATTTTCATCCTCTTCATTTGGTGTTTATATTTGAAGAAATTTCGTCCTCGAAATTACCTTTCGGCCGCCATTTTTGAAGCCCATGACAGCAACAAAGACAAAGAGGGTTATTCATACTGTGCCATATGCCTTAATGACATTCACGGCGGCGATAGTTACCGGAAACTGCCGGAGTGCAACCACTGCTTCCACGTTGAGTGCATAGATGTATGGTTTAAGGGTCATTCCACATGCCCATTATGCAGAAATCAAGTTTCTCAGGTTTCTTCCCACCATGAAAATCAATGGAGTTTTATTTCTCAGATTCTTCCATTTCTTGAGGATGTACTCAGGAAAATGTGTAATCCTCTTAATGATGAGCTTGCAACAATGTTGTGGGACAACATTTGATGCATTTCTTAGGTAATTATATCATAATACCATTCATTGATTTTTATTTTTATTTTATTTTTTTATGTTTTCGCCTCTTGCATTGTATATCTTCTTTGTTCCATAATTCTTCTGGTAATAATTGAATTTTTTTTAAGTATATGTTATTCTCTATGAGTTCATCATATTATCAAAAACTGATCTTGAACTCTAAATGTATCGAGTTCAAATCCCATTTATGAAAATTGCATACTTATAGCGCCTTGAAGATAAAGTTGAAAAAAATAAATTGTCGGATTTAACAAATGGAAGGTCTAATGACACATAAAATGGGAAATGTAGCACAAATTATATGAAACATGGTAATCAATAGTTTACAGAGTTCAAAATATTGGGTAGAAATTATGATCCATGTTCAATTACATCGGAAACTAAAGGTAGGAAACCATGTTTAAGGCTGGCTTGCCAAATTTTGTCAACATCGAACAAGGTGTCCCCGCACTCGTGCACATTCCATCCTTCTAAGGCATGCACAATCCCAGCTACACGCCAAGCACTCATAACTCTTCTTGGCAACCAATTCTGTATGAAGTTATCCATATGAATCGAATGAGGTTAAGTCTAATGCCAAAAATTTGAATGACATGGATGTTTATGTTATGTAATTAGCAATTACATGAAACAGGAAACTAGATTTGAAGCCCTTGTTAACAGCAAAATCCTAAGAATGAGCTTGTGAATCATCTAAGCATAGTGAGAGTAGGCTTGGATTGCTGTGGTCGAATACTTCGTTGGAAGTTTTTCTAGCGGGTATGTATGAATCTATTCTTCCAGCGCCTGTGATGCAAAAGTGTGGCATCAATGGTGTAATAATAAGTATCTTTGAGGATGTGTGAACAAAGTCCTACATCAACTAGACATTCTTGGTTTATTAGGGAATTGGGCTACTGCAGTTGATAGGTTTACTTACTGAGACAGAACTCCAAGTCCCAACAATATATTACTGGTTTGAGTCGAATTGGCTTCACTGAACTAGCTGCTATTTTGCTTGTAATTGAAGATAGTTTATGAAATAATAGAGATGGATTAGTGTTTGAAGAAAAAACAGAGATGGATCATGGAATTGCTCACCTCACAAGAATGCAAATTCTCAAGCAATGGTGGAGCCACCATAGCCGGAGTATACCGGTAGAAGGCATCTTTACGTGCTTTCTTTGGAGGAAACTTTCGAGAAAGGAATGAACAAGGTTCCTTTTGGTGCCCGCAACTGTTCTTCTGCCGTCAGATCATCTCCAACTAGCCATACCTACCATCATCAATCATCACCTTTTCAGCAGGTACATAAATAAGTACTAAAGTCTTAAGTCGGAGTTCTAGTAATCTGTTTTTCCAGCTTACATATCAAACTGACATTTGATGTTTATACCTTCAAAGCATAAGTTTAGAAAAAGCTTACCTTCTGTGCATAGCTTTTAGAGAGTACCACTTTACTCTGAGACTTAGCAGCTAGTTTAAACTTCTCGTACTCATTTTCATACAGTGTAGTCACCTGACATAAAACTATCACTTGTTAGAAGATTAGGATATAATTTTCCTTTTTGAATTTGATCGGCTGGACTGAATAAGATTGAACAGGATTAAGGAAGAGTGTCATGTAGTAGAATTTCTCATTTGTCCAATATAGTCTTTGTTGAGTTCAATGTACCAAACATGTTATTATCGACTACTTGAATTCAACTTAAATATTTGGATCAAAGTACACAGTGAGGAGCTCTCTGGCCAAGATGTTTTACATACCTGGATACCCTTTTGGCACAAAGCAACAATAATGGAGAAAGCAACCTTGGACAACTTGCCTCTGAAGAGGACTTCTGTTGTTCCTTTTGGAATGCTATTAAGGACAATAGCAACCACCAAACTACTTCCATCTACCACCTTAATATTTAGCTGAGGGTGCCTTTCTATGTAAATTGCTCCGTTTCTATTGAGTTCTTCATCCTGCAATATTAGGACTTGTACAAAGTTTGTGAATTTTCTAGAAATTGTTCAGTTCGGAACTTCTTTCTTTATTACACAATTTCTCTTTTCGTTTTATCAGTAACCATCATGCATTCGGTAACAAGCTATACCTCAAAAAAAATACACAAAAAGAGCAAAAGAAAAGAATGTTGATTGGTGGAAGCTTCTTATGATTGAAGGAATATAATTGAGGAAAATGCAGATCAAATACTGCAAAAACTTGCCTGGTTGAGTAGACCTAGGCTTAACACCTTGGCGCCTCGTGCTTCTGCTTCGAGTATGGCTTCTTCAATCAATCCATTGATAGCTTGTGTTTTCCATTTAATAAGATACTATAAAACCATCAAAAGCATGTAATTAACGATTCATGTAACCATTCTCTTTCAAATGACCACTAAACTATGACATTCTATCAGATGGAAATTCTTGCCTGCACATTGTATCTTGGAATTGCCCATGATTGCATTCTGAGTTTCTCCAAGGAATTCCTCTCTATGATAAACGATCGCCCACGTACGAGATTTAGCACGACCGACCACCATGTTACAGGCCACATCAACCACATATACCATTTGGAGTTCTGAGGTTTAGAGGCAAAAGAAGCAAATCCAATTTGGAGGTGAAAAATGGATTCTGCTGTTGTTAGATGTGTCAAATGTACCACATCAGGAAAATCTTCCTTCCTTTTTAATGAAGTCTCATACAATGCATCAGTAGACTTGTCCATGGTACCATAAATGTAGTCATACATTGGCATGAACAATGAATAATTGGTCCGAAATTGTGTATGATGCAAAGAATGAAACCTGTTTATCAGACAATCAAAGCATCAAATTTTTAACATTCAATTGTCAAATAACAAATTCAAACTTATCTTTCAAGTCATGAACTGAAAATTTTCAGTTCTAGTGTTCAATATACTGGGGTTAATTACTAAATTTTTAGGGTAACTTTTTGTTAGCCACTGAGTTTCATTTTGTTCCAAGTTGAAATGCAGCAAAATTTAGGTTGGGCAAATCCAATCTATCAGAACAGGACCACACTTGAAACTGGAATGGGCAGTTTTGTGTGAACCAGAAATATGTTGGCCCAACTTAGCCCATTGGGCTAAATCGGTCTTAATTTATTTTTTTTCTTTATTTTTAAAAATAAAAATTTTATACAATCTAATACATTGCATCAAATACAATCTTAGATAAACTTAGACAATATATATTTTGAGATTTTTAAAGAGATTAATTTATAAAATTGGACTCTCATGTATTAGTCAATAGATAAAATCAAATTTTCTTCAAAATAATAATTTTTTTTGGTTAATTGTAAAATATTTGTTGACACATTTTTAAAAAAATATAAATAGTAAAAGCATGCTAGTTATTGTTTTGAGATATAAGCATGTTTGGCTTAAATTAAAGGTTTACTTATAAGTAAATTTAAAATAAATAATTTACTTGTCACACCAAACATACTTTGGATTGAAATTTTAATTAAACTAAATTTTAACTAAATCTAAAAAAATTTATATTGGAGCTTGGGATTCTTGACTAATGTTTTTTTTTTTTTTTTTAAAAGACAATTTAAAATGGAGACTTGGACTTAAATTAATTTAGGTTGATATTGTTTGGATTATGTATTGAAGTTTATTTACAAAATGAGTGATTAGTGTTAAAGAGTAAACAAAATTCGGAACTAGCTTGGCGGGCTAGACAGGTCGGGCCGTATAGGCCCGGTTTTGTTTGGGCCAGGCCAGCCCAACCCAAAATCTGGGCTATATGGGCCGGCCCGTGGGCCAAGCCGATCTTGCCATCTCTAGTTTCAAGTTAGTCATTATGTCTGTATCTGTTGGTTTGACTAGCATAAAATGTAACATGATATTCAGTTATTTGCCCATTACTTTGCCAACTAGACGTTCATGTCACAGTCAAACAAACTAACAAATATGGACAAAATGACTAAATTGTAATAAATATTAAAGTTTGGTGATCAACTTGAAACAAAGTTTAAATTCAGTGACTAACTTGAAACAAAATGATTTTCATTGACCAACATAAAACTTTCGCTAAAAGCTCGATGACAACTAGTATTTTTAACACGTTACTCTATTAGGTCATAACTCATAAGCATGTTCGGAATACTGATTGAATAGGACTGAACATTATTGAAATTCCAAAAAACTTACGAGGGTGTATACATGAGGTACTTGAGAGGAGGAAAAATGGAGAAAAGGCATTTAGGAATGAGCTCAAAGTTGCAGTGTCCCATATTGTTCATGAGATCAATGTAGGTAATGTATCCAAAGAGAGATCCCACTGAGGCAGTACCAGTCACCACTGTTGTAAGCAATGGAATTGCAAAGAGCAAAAAATATGCTATATGCTCCGCAAATGGATGTATAACAGCTGCCATTACAATAAATAAAAAAAATTAAATTTATTTTTTGTTAATATTTTTATAATTTTATAGTTCATTTATATTTATTTTTTGTTCATCTGAAATTTCTGTACTATTGTTCTCAATGGATACTTGTAATCACACGAGAATTTAAATGTTGTAGAAGATTGAAAAAATTAGGCTATTTTTGACATGATACCAAAAAGTTTTAATTTGAGGCCCCCGGCCCGCACAAATCAATTTCATGTGGTTACGTGTTTATCAGCATTTAGAGCTTGTTCGATAGAAGTTTTTGGGTAAAAAAACGGATTTTTCTAGCATGACATAGTTTTGAATGTGAAATGACAAAACGGAATCTCAAAAGCATTCTTATCTCCATCTATATCTAATCTCTACAAGAATAGAAACGAAGCCAGTTGTTTCTATCTTGTACTCTTGTCTTATAGTCGTAGTATTCTAGCTTATATAATAGTCAGTCTTTATACACACATGCGTTTGTCACAACACTTTTTTAATACGGGACAAAGTCAAGTCGATACTTAAGATAGGCGAAGGCCTTGCCTATTCATAAGGACTCATTTCTATATTCAAACATCACATGCCAACAAATAGAGTTATCATAATTTCTACTCAAGATATTATATATCTTTGTTAATTCTATTTCTACAAGCACGTGAGATTTACTAACATGAGAATATTTTAAACTAAGAATTTAAAAGCACGAGTTTTTCAAAAATATTTAAAACTAAGAATATCGTACTGTGATTTTGATATTTGAGACAAATCTGTCTATTTCGGACAACACAACATAACGAGTTACAATTTATGGTCACATATGACATATCTCATGGTATTATTGTTTGTCTATTCACGTCACTCATATACTCTGCACATTTTTTATGAGGGGAATCAAATTTATGACAGGTAAAGGAAAAGGACACTTATATATACTAGTTAAAAATACGTGTGTAGCACGTGATTTTGTAACAATATTATGATTTTTTTATTTTAAAATTAGCGATAAATATAACACTTAAATAAAACTCATTTTCAATCATAAATTCATCAATGATTATGATCAACTAATGAATTATATTCAAACTTCTTGGTAAAACATGTAGTTCATTAAAAAAATACATGGACTACGTGAATATTAAGTTTGAAAGATTATTGATACTCTTTTAATTATATTTTAAAGCATATATCTAATAGCATATCAGAAAAGGCAACTTTCTTTTATGAAAATTAGTATCAAATTCTAAAATACATAAAAATAGTAGATATAAGTATAACACAATTTTTCATTGATTTTCTGTATTTATATCATTATAAAGCACACGAAAACAAAATATTTAGCATTTTTAGGTAATTATTTCTCGGAAAAATAATCTCAAAATTCTTTGACATAAGATAAAGAAGAATTTTCTATTGTAATATCTATTCGGTTTTAATGCACCCATTAAGGGATTTTTTTGTTCTCTTCATGCATTCTTTCCCGTAATTTCATTTGAAATATTATTAAATTTCAAGAAAAATTCAAAACAACCAGATATTTGGACAATGATTTTAACTCATCACATAAAACCACTTATTATGCGAGATTTACCTTCACCTTCACCTTATACATAACATGACTCACTTTATCCAAGTTATGTCTTTCTCAGCCGCGTGTTTGAAAGAGTTAGAGTAACATCAATTCTCCTTATTCTAACTCGCTCTTTCACAATAAATATACTTTTAATTGCTTACAAAATGACATAAAACATTATTCGAGCTTAAATTCCTTTGTTATCAAGACTATCACAATAATTAATATTTTTACATCAAACAAATATTCTAAATCAAGAAAAAAAGATATAGAAATCAAAATTTAAAATCAATATTACCATCATATATATTCTTAAAATTAGTGAATCATTCATGAAAAATTAACACATCCATTATTACCACATTACTATCAAACTAATTATCAAAGATTAAAAATCGTTATTGCGAAGAAAAAAATATTATTGGCATAATAAAAAACAAAGAAGAATAACAAAGGAAGAAAGTATGAATCAATAATAAGAAAGTCGAAATGCAAAGTCAAATTTATCTTGTTTTGTTATGTTGATGAATGAATTTGTTTAAATTTCGCATGCATAATAAGATTTGACTTTGATTGTTTACAATTAAAGACAATAATTTCAATATATTAAAAATTTTATTAGTATATTTTTATTTATTTTCATTAATTACAATATATAATAGAATTTAAAGAGACAAATCACTTTTAATGATCAAAATACAATATTTATATACTATTAAATTTAAAAAAGTTAAAATAAATTATATTAATTGAAAGATGATTTTAAGAATTATAAGTTATTTGAGGGTAATATCGTTCTAAAATATTTCTCCATTAAGGGATTTTAGAATTAATATATTAGTATATATATATATTTTAAAATAGGAAAAAAAAAAAAAAAAAAAAAATACACATACACACAACACACAACACAACACACAATTAAGATTCCAAACTTATTCCTGGTATGAGATTTTTCTCAAATTTAGGATTAGTCAATATCTTGTATATAGTTTTTTTTCGATTTTGGTTGACCCTTTTTTCTCTCTATATTTTTGAGAGGTGGGAGATTTAGTTTTGCACCTTTGAGAGTCCGATTAGCTGTGTTATTATCAAATTTTCTCTAAGTGCATGTTTGGTGGAGTTTAAAAGTAATTTTTAAGATATTTTAAAATAAAAGTTGATGAAATGCGAAGTTCTAAAGTTGATAAAAATTGTGACTCCTACAAAATAAGTGATCAAAATGAGTTTAGAAAAAAAAAAAAAAAAGAGTTTCAAATAAATTATACCAAACATGCTCTGAACAAGAAGAAAAAGTAATTATCTGGCGAACTTCAAAATGTTCAATATTATTCTAGTCGGGAAAAGTACAATAGGGTTCCCAACTTATTTGAAATAGAGCACGTAGGTCCACAACCTTCAATTTGTAGCAATGAAATGTTCAACTTTTCACTTTTGTATCACATGAGTAGTCTTAAAACTCTCTCTAAAGCTGGTGGAAAATTTTCAGGAAATAATAGAGCGCTACATTTCAAGTGGTTTGAAGTTAAGAAAATAAATTAATAGACATGTCGACTTAGTAAGAGAGTCGAATTTTTTGCGATTGCTGGAAACCTAAACTCGCCGGCTGCGCTAAGTGCTTACGCCAAAGATTAGTCAATCAACTATCCAACAAGGAATTCAATGCAAAACTATGTACATCAAAACGGATGGAACACCAAAAATATATAGAGTTTTATTTATGTTTATTTAAAACGTTTTGTATATTATAAATAGTACATCCTAAAGAATATGTGAATAAAAAGTAGGGTAAATAGCACTAGGGGTCCCTAACCTTTGAACCTTGTGATGATGGGGTCCCTAACCTTCCATTTCTAACCCCCGAGTCCCTAACCTTTAAAAGAACGCGCGAACAAAGTCCTTATGTTAAAAAAATCATTAGTTTGACTGTTAACTAGTCAAATTTTACGTAAAATAACTAATTTACCCTTTTCAAATTAAAATACAAAACAAAGAAAATAAGAAAATAAAGAAAAATTTGCAATCAAGTCCCTCATCAACTTCTTCTTCTCCAACTCACCTTTACCAACTTCGGCACCAGCTCCAATCTTCACCTTCACCTTCACCAACTCCGGCGCCGGCGAAAAGCACTATTCACTTATACGGGAAATAATCTTATGTTGTCAATTTTCTCTATTCGAAGTTTCAGATTTGGTGGTATTCATGTTTCATTTGTCAAAAGCTATTTTCTAATGAGTCTTTTCTTTCTCGCTGACTTCCAAGCAGCACATCCGTCAATTGTAGTCGCGCCTGTGCAGATCAATTCGGGCTTGGAAAAACCTATCAATTTTGTTGTCAATTTTCGTGTAAAAAACCGTCAAATCAATCCGGGCTTGAAAAGCAAATCACGGAGATGACACACCAACCTTTTTGCAGGATCTTGGATCTGCCGCTAATTTGGTGCGCCTTGCAGAGATCCAAGATTTGTGTGGCCGATGAGCACCGATCTTGGATGCGTGCTACACGGCGAGAGCCGAAGATCCAAGATTTGTGACGTGCAGGCTACCGGCGGATCTCGGATCCGCTCGATTTTCACGCCGTGATCTCGCTCGGCTTCGCGCCATGCCGAGAGATCCGCTGCTGGTTGGCATGTTTGTCTTTGGAGAGGCGACACATATCTCGACTCGGGGATTCGTGCCGTGGTGGATTCCGATGGCTTGTTGTATGAAGAAACGGGAGGAGTTGCACAACTTTTTGGTTTTTCTCTTGCAGTGGGGTGGGTTTTGTGCGGAGTTGGTTGAACCGGAGTTTGTGAAGGTGAATGGTGCTTCTTCGCCGGCGCGAAGTTGGTAAAGGTGAGTTGGAGAAGAAGAAGTTGATGAGGCACTTGATTGCAATTTTTCTTTATTTTCTTATTTTCTTTGTTTTGTATTTTCATTAAAAAGGGTAAATTAGTCATTTTACGTAAAATTTGACTAGTTAACAAATCAAACTAACGATTTTTTTAACGAAGGACTTTGTTCGCGTTCTTTTTAAAGGTCGGGGACTCGGGGGTTAGAAATGAAAGGTTAGGGACCCTATCGTCACAAGGTTCAAAGGTGAGGGACCCCTAGTGCTATTTACTCTAAAAAATAGATAAAAATTGTAGGTTTTAAGAAATATATAAATAAAAATAATGTTTGACTAACTTAGAAGTACTTCCAAACATGATAGTCTCTATTTAATAGTTTAATATTTTAGATAAAATAATGAACATAGTACTAGAATCACTCAATCAAGTAAAAACCTTAGGTTATTTAACAAATTATTTCAAAATTTTTAAAAAAATTAGCTAACAACACACAAAACAGAAAAGATTTTTGTGTAACACTAAGATTTACTTCTAACTCTACCGACTAGGCGACTATGACTTTGTTTGGTATTGATGTAATCCTAAGAGAATTAGCTTCTACTAAGCTGGTTGAGGGAATAATCAATTAAGTTTTTAGGCTCCGTTTGTAATCAATTAAAATTTTGTTAAAATACTAAAGTCAAAGTCAACAATTAATTTTAACCATACATTTCATTGGCCCACAACTTCTTACAACTTTTCACCCATATATTTCATCAACTTTTATCAACTTTTACAAAAAATCTGATTTTTAATCGACTTTTGTTTCAGAATTGCAATGTTTCAAAATCAATGTACTCGACTATAATTATTTTAAAATAAGAAATATTAATATCTATTAAATCTCAAAATTCATAAACTTACAAAATTAAAAAACATAGTCCATATATATGCAAGTGGATTATACGGAGTGTGTAGATAAAAAATGGATTAAAAAGAAGAAGAAGAAGAAGATAGTATCTTACATGAAATGGGCTCGGTGACAATGGAGGAGTGGTGGTGGGAATGGTAGCGAGAGTAGAGAAAATGGTGGTGCAATGCTCTGTGTAGCCAGTAATAAAGATACTCAACTGGACCCATATGAAGTAATATTGTCATAATTACACCATCAGTCCTCCAAATAGGCAGCCATGAAGCTTTATCCATTGTTGTATTAAAAAAGTAGAATAGAATACCATTCAATAGTATCTGATCATCCCAATTGCTTTCTCTATCAACTTGTTCAAATTCAATGCTCTTATCAACAATCCTATTCTTACCTTTTGCTGTTCTGTGTCTTGAAAATGAAATCCATATTTGGTTATGAATTGCTCTCCACAACATAAATGGTATTATCAGTATGTTAAAATAGTCTATCTCTCTTTCCCCTTTTCTTGCCACCAACAACCCATAAATGCTTTGAATTGCCCATGGACTCAATATTACATACTGAAAACCACATAATTTTCTGTTAGTGGACAAGACATGTTCGGTATGCTTTACTCGATATGAAGAAATGGTGCATGTTCGTAGAAAAATAGTAAATGTACCTTAAAACTTCCGAGCTTCTTCCATGGCCAGTCAGTGAGGAGCCCTGGTGTCGTGGCCATTTTTTGCTCTCTTTTTCTGTCAAAAAAGTTCCAATAAAGGGTCTTATATATAGATGCTAGCAAGGAAATAAAAAAAATAAAAATTAATCCACGTGTTCAATACATATAGTGTACAAGTGAAGAGTCCATAAAAAAGAAAAATAAATCAATCGTTCTCGTTTGTTTTGACCATTTGGCACGGCCAGAGTGTTGGTTGTTCTCCAATACGGCTCTGCCATGAAATATGAATGCGTTTAAGCATCCAATTAGATTCATTGTTTAAATATTTTCCATTTTTCAGAATTTAAATATTTATTATTATATTCTTCTCATAAGTAATTATGAGATTAGTGGTTCAACTGTTTATTTATTTTTTATTGTTTTGGAATCGTGGTTCAACTGTTAAACCACTCTTTTGGAAAGTGTTGTTCAAAAGAAAAGGACTTAATATATATTTATATCGTTTATTAAATATATTTAACCTCACGTGTGTTTTTACTCGTAAATTTTATCTATAAATAAATAACAATTTTTTTTTTTATTCCAAATCTTTTTCCATACTTTAATACTATGTAAAACTTAGTCTAATAGGTATCTAGATGGTATGCAAATTGAAAAAAATTCAGTATATATGGTATTAATGTCTAATGAATAAGCACTCAAATTTAAAATCGGTCTCCAATAGATTCTATCTATAACTCAATAATATTGTCCAGGTGAAATAAAAGAAAACCACATGAAATATAAATCTGTTGAGTGAGCATGTCTAAAGGTTTTGATTTTAGATAGATGTCTAAACGATATTTGTTTTTTCATTTGTCACATTAGCTTCAGATTGTATTAGAGCATCTCCAATACAATCTATGGAAATGCTATCTAAAGGTTGAACTCCAATTTCAAGGGTCCCGACCACTACTGTCCTGAAGTCTTGGTTGAAGATGTATGCATATTCTGCTGACTTGAACCAGTTAATCATTTTAATTAAAGTGATTCAACACACTTCAATATAGTCCTACAATTGTTAAACTATTCAATTCATATAAAAACTGTACTAGTGCGCTCAATTTAGGTAAATTTGTTGTCTATCTAAGACTATCAAAATTAATGTTTAAACATTTATCTTTATTGTCACACAAAACTTCACATACTTTAAAATTTATCTACACAAACTTTTGAATCCTTTTCAATTGTTTTATCTTAATTTTTAACCTTACATTACCATAATTAGTAGTTAGGTTGATATACAACTTGTAACCTATAAATAGAATATACAAAGCATCAATAAAGCGTGATTATTATTTCTATTCTCTAAACCCTCTTTTCACTTTATTCTCTACAAATTGTATATATATTGAATTGCTACGTCATCCACACGATTCGGTTCATTATTGAATATAATCTCCTGATTTTACCCATTAGAGAAATTAGTGTATG
This sequence comes from Forsythia suspensa, assembly GCA_023638005.1. NCBI lineage: Eukaryota > Viridiplantae > Streptophyta > Magnoliopsida > Lamiales > Oleaceae > Forsythia > Forsythia suspensa. The sequence goes on from CM042665.1 coordinate 11,753,788, forward strand.
TTTGGTAGAGTTTAAAAGTAGTTTTTAAAAAATTTTAAAAAAAATTGATGAAATATGTGATTAAAAAATTGATAAAAGTTGTGGGTCCCATAACATGTTTGATTGAAAATGAGTTTGAGAATTTTTTTTTTTTTTTCTAAACTCTACCAAACATGCACTAATAAAAAAATATTTAAATATTAGAGTGTCATCAATAATTTGGATGAGCAGATAGTAAAAAATAAATAATATGTGCAACCTACTGTTTTAAGCTCAATACTTGAAAAGATCTCAAGTACTTGTGCATACTTGCCTCACTTTTTCTTAGTTCATTTGCCAGAGCCTATGTTAGATTCCAATAAAGAGCATAAGTTCTAATCCAACTACTCTGTTTCAACACGAGATATGAGTTAAGATTTGATTCATCTCATGTCTGTTAGATCATAAGAAGTGTGTGTTTAAAAGTTGAGTGTAATCAATTCTTATAAAACTATCATCGGAACGTTTGTTGCATTTATGATATTTGAGTATGCGAGAAGTGTCTTCTATCGCTTTGTGATAGCATGAGTTTATGTGCTTGTGACAATTAAAGTTAATTCCGTGATTTGATCACAAACAAACTGTTAAAGAAAAATCACGTATAAGTAGGAAAATAATGAGAAGGGCAAAATAATCATTTTAGCTCTAATGTAATCATTTGTTGTCCAATGGGACTACATTAAGATCTCAAATCATGAGAATGTAATTGGAGGAAATTGAAATAAGGAGAATTTTGAATGCCTTAAACTAAATGGTATTTTGGAAATAGGTAACATTGGTAAATATGTCATTTTTAAATGTAAAATGTCAAATATACTATTTTGCAAAAATGGCCACATTTTGTGTATGATTTCACGGTAATTGAAGACTTGTACAATAGCTTCTATGATAAGATATTAAAATGGATCTTGTAATTATACACTATATTATGGTGTTACACAAAAGATCATGCAAAATAACACTTACTTTTGAGGAACCTTTTTTTTTTTTTTTTAAAAAGAAAATCAACAAAACAATAAAAAATTGATGGTTTAAAAAAAAGTAAATCCACAGTCAACAGTTGAAAAATGAGAAAAGAAATCAACATGTATCCTCAATAATGTCAAATATCAAACCAAATGGGTCATAACAAATTGTGAAATCTAACATTCAATAGAGTGAACATATGAAATAAACAATAAATGCACCAACAATATATTTATAATAAAATTAAAAAGTTATTTGATCCAAAATTTAAAGGAATGGCGGTGAAAAGCAATCGATTGAGTGCTTGAGTGGGGAGATAAGACAGTGGCGATGTCCCGACTTGCAATGTATAATAATAGTAGAATATGACAGAGAGAGAGAGAAAATAGGTGGATAGTGTAGGTAAGTGGTGTGAAATACTAAAGTTGGAGAGTGAAGATGTTAAAAATTAAAATTTTGATTTTTTGTTAAGTATATTTTTGTCTATTTATTTTTCAAATTGGGTATTTGGCAAAAACATTTCAAAGTTTGGCATTTTTCAAAATTGATAGTTCAAACTTGGTATTTTGTTCAATTTTCTCTTGAAATAATATTGTTTAAGTAATTTTATATAATTTAAGAGTATAGTTTGACGCTTTTAATGGAATGAGCATAAACTAATAGTTATAGAGGAAACAGGATAAAATGTCCACTTTACCTTGTGCACTTTCAATTATGGCCACTTCTTATAAGTTTTGACTAAATAGCCATTTTCTTAATAAAGTAACTATAAATACATTTAGAAATTAACCCAAATTACAATCTAAATTCCTAAAAACCTCTCTTATTTATCTCTCCTAAAACCAGTGTTCTAAAATGCTCGCCTAGGCGTGCGCTTAGGCACACCTAGACTTGATGCCTGAACTTGTAGCCTTGCCCCGCATCGTTCATTTTTGCGCATCGATCGCGCATTGCCACGCTTAGACGCGCCTAGGTTCAATGCGCGACTTCCCCGCCTCGCCACACATTACGTATTTTAGAACCTTGCCTAAAACCATTTCTTCTTTCTCCTTCTTCCCAAACTAGCGAACGTCTCTTTCCTCAAACCATATACCATTGCTTTCAGAATCAAGCCCGCTCTCATTTTTAGTCGCCGCAGAATTGTTGTGAGGTAAACAAAGTTCCATATCCCAGGTAAGTTTTTTCTTTTATTTATTTATTTTTTGTTGGTAGTTATATTTATTTGATGATTTTTGTCAATTATTTATTAATATATCTTCTATTCTAAGTGGCAGAGAAAGACATTTTGAGTTGGGGGTCCCCAAATTAACATGCTAAAAAATTTGCAATGACATATTAGTGATAATTTTTTTTTTTTTTTATACACTCAAACGAATTTGATATTTTATTTTGATTGCTTGAAGATAATAGCTTCAATATTTTGTTATTGGTTATTGAATGATCCAAACTTAATTCGAGCTAGGTTGTGTGCACTACTCGCTTTTCCAATATGTTTTCTGAGACTATATTTCTTTTTTTAATTTAAAAACCTGCCGACAATAAAAGAATCATGACAAAGACTCGTTTGCATATATTCTCTTTGAATTACATCACGAACATTAACACCAGATTGATGTTCTTAATCTAGGATCTGGAGGCAATTGTTTAACATTAATTTCACCCATTTCTTCCCCAACACCAATTTCATTCATTTTATCACTTTCATCCCCCGACATCAATTTCTTCTATTTCATCATTTTCATTCCAAATATTAATCTCATTGATTTCACCCCTACTATCAATTTCATCTCCAACATTCCGAAAATTAATATATGGTGATTTGTAGGTATTTGAGTGTCATAATCTAACTGCTACTTTATTCAGTATATAAAACGGGGACGAGAAGTGTGATATTCAGATTTTAGATGGGTGAAATGGAATTGAGGAATGAGTCAATTATTTGTATTATTACTTTTATTAGGCCAATGGGTACAAATGTTTTCCTTTAAATTGATATTGGGTCAAAATTGTCTGCTATTAAGGGTGTGTTTGATTTTGATTAAAATCAGATTTTTTGTAAAAGTTGATAAAAATTAATAAAATGTGTGGTTGAAAAATTGTAAAAAGTTGTAGGCCAATGAAATGTGTGGTTAAAATTAATTGTTGACTTTCACTTCACCTTTTTAATAAAATTTTAATTGATTTCAAACGGAGCCTAAATTACAAGTCAATAAATAAATAAATAAATAATTTTAAAAAATCCCCAAAAAGTTGGGGGTTCGAGTCCCCCCACAGGACCCCACCTCCGCCACTACTTCTATACTTATGAATTTTGATGTCCTTATGTGAAAAAATGTTATTATTGTGTTTACTATTTGTATACATTGTGCAGATTTTTTTGACTTTGGTAAAAAATATATTCTTTCTGTTAGTTCATTTTGTTTTTTGTAGTGGCAATTTGCACCTACAAATTCTTTTTGTATTTTAGTTATTTTTATGAATTTTTCTTTGTATTGTTCAATTATTTGTCATTTTTTTTTTTTTTTTTTTGTTGGAATCGTATGTGTAGAGTTTGTTGGTTCTATATATATGGAGATTGAAATTTGTGTTCTTGAGAATTAGGTTTATACCTTTTGGGAACAAAGTTGGAGTCGAATTTACACATTGTGGGGATTGATTTTGAATAAATACTTGTTTGTTTGTCAAAGAACCAATTGTTGAATTCAAATTCGACAATAACATCACTTATATTTTATCATCATTCAATGTCATCTTATTGAATTAATTCATGTCATTCTTGGTTATGCTTGTTTGTTATGTGAGATGAAAAAATTTTATGTGTATTTTGTAGATGGATTTTCCTTGCGTAACACCGGAAGACTAGAAGTTCGCAAGGCAAACCACGCAAATGAGCTCGTTTCGATATATCAATCTCGCATTGAAAATTTTGATGATGAACATAAAGCTACATTAAGTCAAACATGCTTTGTATATTAATCTAAGTTGTAGGATAGGCAGTTACAATTTACTGATAAATTGGTAGGCAAATTGATCGTCTAGAAGGTTGAGCACAATAAGAATTTTGAAGCATGGTATAAGTTCAATAGATAGTTAGCACGATTGAAAATGCACGAATATGCATTAATAATCATGTTCAATTGTTATGGTTGCCCTAAGACTCTTCGATTGGAAAAGTGTTGGCTAAAAATCGATTGAGATGGAAGTACTTCGACGACAACGAGTGTGCCTCTTTCGAGATTGCGTTAATCGAGTGCACCTGACACAGGACAAGTAAAAATTGGGATTGACATTGTTGATTGATGAGATATTTAGAGCCCAAGACTAGAGTTTGGGTATTGATCTAGAAATATTGGCCTTAGTGGACAATCTAGAAATGTTCTACCATTACCCATGGCATACATATTGCCATTTTTCTCTTATAAGGTCAATGAATCGTTTTTGGAGTAGAAGGGTTGAGGAGGTTCATCTTAAGCAGAATGCTAAATTATCTTACACTTTGTATGGTTCTCTTCTACTTTAATGGTTTGTAGCTACAAAAATATTTAATATAAAACTCCATCACTTTCATTTGATCATAAGTTGTCAAATTTTCTTTTGTAAATTTGGGCATTTGAGGCATTGCCCGAGATTGGCCAGACATTTGGCGAGAAAATTGTCGATCACTTTTCAAGATTGCTAAATTGTGAAGTATCCTTGCAAGAACATTTTTGCAAGGAAGCATGTATGACTGAAAATTGCTTGACGATAATGAAACGCACTTATAATTTCACTGTAATCCATAAAACTCAATTAGTAAGTTCTTCGTTATTTACATTGTCCATCTTCGAGTTTTGTCTACTTTGCAGCCTACAGAGGTCGAGGTTGCTCAGCCATGGATTGGTACGATAATCTTCCATAGGGTGAAACAAATAATTTACTGGATCAAATTGCTTGTGAATGGATTAATGAACAAAACCCCAATCTAATCTCGAAACAAAATCTCTGCAAATTTCGCCCAAAAATCCTCCAAAATCTAATCTATGATGTTAATGAACATCTCCCTAAATGACATCTCCCAAAAATCACCATTGAAATTCAAATTTCCACTTTCTTTGATCAAATTTAAATTTTCACTCTATTTTTAGGCAAAATCCGTTTGATGTGAGTATTTGTATCACATGAATTCGAAATTTCCTATTTCACAGCATAGTCTGGCTATTATTTGGGTCGGGTCATGTTAGAATCTCACTTGGATTGTTTGTGGGTTAATCGGGTCGAGTGTGGACATTCACCTTAGGTATAGGATTCCTTAGATTGTGCTGTTATGTTTTAATGAGAAGATGGACACGATATACGAATATTGAATATGGTGAAATTAAAAAATAACATATATTTTAAAATGTGCTTCATCAAAACATTAATTGAAATAGCTAATAAAAATTCATATAACAAGTTTGATACCTTTAGAAGTTCTACACAGTAGTGTATATATATATATATAGATATTACGGAAGCATATATAAATGATGCATATATTTGGAAACTCTCGTCTAATATGGCTTTGAATCAGTGGACATCATGAGGGGACTAAACCCGTGGTCAAGACTGGCTTGCCAGATTTTCTGAATGTCAAACATCATATTTCCACACTCGTGCACGTTCCAATCTTCCAAAGCATGGAGTATTCCAGCTATACGCCATGCACTCATTACCCTTCTTGGCAACCAATTCTGTGTCATACAAATACGAGAAAAATCTTTAGTATTAAAAAAACTTAATAAAATGAAGAAGAAATTAAGGTTTTATCCCTAATTAATGTACATATATACCTCACAAGAGTCAACATTTTGAAGATGCTTGGGAGCCAACATTGCTGGTATATTGTTGTAGAAACAGTCTTTACGCATTTTCTTGGGAGGAAATTGCGAAAATGGAATGAATATTGTTCCTTTTGATGCCCTTAATTGTTCTTCTTCGCTCAGTCCGTCTCCTACTATCCATGTCTGTAAATGTAACATTTTCAATAATTTTGGGTGCGCGAAAATGCAAAAGAGGAGGAGGAGGAGGAGAAGAAATCTTACCTTTGTAGCATTGATTTTAGAGAGGACCAATTTTTTTCCAGCCTCAGTGCTGAGTCTTGCTTTAAGCCTTTTATACTCATCCTCGCGTATTGTGGTTATCTATTACCATTACAGTATGCAAGAAACGGCAAAAGATACAAGAAAAAATTATCCATTTGTGCAATGTAACTCCACACGATTTTATCAAATTTTGTTGTGTAATAGTATCAACATCTGTTACTTTTATATTGTCAAACACACCTGTATTCCCCCTTGGCATAAAGCAAGGGCAAGAGAATAAGCAACCTTCGACAAATTGCCTCGAAGGACCACCTGAGTTGTTCCTTTTGGAATGCTATTCAGCACAACAGCAACAGCTAAACTGCTTCCATCTACCAGCTTCACTTTTAGCTTGGGGTGTCTTCTTACATAAAGCTCACCATTTCCATTCAATTCTTCTTCCTGCGCGATTGATATTTTATGAAAAGACAAAAGAATTAACATACAACTCTCTGGTGATGTGAAAATACCAGTATTTCTAGTAGAAGTGTAGAACTTACGTGATTCAATAGACCTAAGCTCAACACCTTAACGCCCTTTTCCTCAGCTTCCAGTATAGCATCCTCAACCAAACTATTGATTGATTCTCTTTGCCCTTGCATGTAATACTTCAACAACATGAAATTAATAATGTCAGAAATATTTAAATTACACACGTCTATATATAAATTGATGCAAACATAGCTTCTTACTTGGATATTATATTTTGCAATGGCCCAGGTTTGTAACTTTAGATGTTTGAAGACATTTCTCTCAACAGTAAATGTGCGTCCATAAATCCAAGTTACCATCATGGACCAAAGTGTCACAGGCCATAGTAACCAAAGGTACCACGTTGAATTTTGAGGATTAGAGGCCAGGGAAGCGAATCCTAGACGCATATAATATATGGATTCCGGGGTTGTTAGATGTGTTAGATGAACTACATCAGGTGCGTCATCTTTCCTATCTAGTGAACTTTCATATAACGAGTCTGTGGATTTGTCCGTCGTTCCATAGATATAATCGTAGAATGGCATGAAAAGTGAGTAGTTGGTTCGAAATTGAGTGTGATGCAGTGAGTGGAACCTGTACACATCACCAGATACATATATATGCGGTCAGCTGAATTCAATTCTGCTATATGAAAATCATAACACATTAAATTTCTAGATTATACAAGTCTATGCATAATTGGTGTTGCAATTCATTGATTCTAAAATAAAGAAGCTTGGGAACTCTTTTTGACCTTTTTCCTAGAGTGAATTTGCAAGTATATATTTTCGATTAGAAGTAACAAATAGAATAGTCCAAGATCCTCCTTTTCTCCTTCTCCCCACCGGCTACCCTCTCTCCCCCTTCCATTGCTACCTTGCTTGGGACCTCGGGACCGAATAAAGACAAAAATGAAAGGCGAAGGGGATGGGGCAGCAGGACAGAGGGGTAGGGGTGAAGTGGGGAAGAACATGACATAATTTACTATGGATAAAATTGACTTTTTAGTGTAAACAAAGGCATTTGAACGAAAAAGATTAGCAAGTGGATGGACATATTTTCAGCTTGCCTATTGTAAAAGGCTCTTCTGAAAAATTCGCCTTGATGAACTGGCTAGACTACAAAAGTATTTATGTTGAAAAAGAAGGTTGATTGGTTACTTTCTTTGGCGGAGGATAGGGTCTCGATAGTGGGGCATTAGGCTTATTTTGGATCATGGGGCCAGTGGTCTTAGAAGGATACAGCTATATATATTATATAACGGGCAAAATAGTATAATTTTTTTAACACACCAAGCCAAAAAATTTCGAAAATGTGAAGTAATTTGTATTAAAACTTACCATCAATTGGTGAAGTGTCATGCTCGACCATAAAACCAATTTCACTACATATTATGATAAGAAATGAGAGGTTGGGAATATACTTACGAAGGTGTATACATGAGATACTTGAGAGGGGGAAATACGGATAGGATCCATTTGGGAATGAGCTCAAAGTTGCAATGACCCATGTTGTTCATGAAATCAATGTAGATAATATAACCCGCAAATGATACGATGGAAGCAGTCCCCGTTAGCACAGATGTATACAATGGGATAGCAAATAGGGCAAAATATGCTATGTGCTCTGCAAATGGATGAATCACAGCTGCCACACCAGAAAAAATTATCAAATACAGAATCCCAAAGAGGGGGTGAAAAATTAAGTGCTCATGGTGTTGTTTTTTCTATTTCTTACAAGTAATGGGCTCAGTGACGATAGAGGAGTGGTGGTGGGAATGGTAGCGGGAATAGAGGAAGTGGTGATGCAGCGCTCTGTGCAGCCAGTAGTAGAGAAACTCCACCGGTCCGGCATGAAGCAAAGCAGTCAATATTACACCATCTGTCCTCCACAAGGGCAGATGATCACCCCCCTTGATATACTTTCCACCCAAGTAGAACAAAATCCCATTAAATATAATTTGGTCATCCCTGCAAATCATTCCATGCTCATGTAATGTTCAAACGAAAGCCAAAAAAAAAAAAAAGAGGAAAAATTGGGAAAGCATGTACCAGTTTCTTTCTCTATCAACTTGCTCAAATTCAATAGTCTTGTCAACAATCCTGTTTGTACCTTTTGCAGTATTGTAGCGAGATAGCGATATCCATATTTGATTATGCAGCATTCTTAGTAATAAGAATGGGAATATAAGGAAATGTGAAAGATCCTTCTCATTTCCATTGCTCACTATAAACGAATACGTCTCACGAATTGCCCAAGGAGCCAATACCAGATACTTTATTCACAAAACAATAATTTGAATTAACAAAGCGCACAAACACATGAATAATTTGATTCCAATGAATTTTGCAGATAAACAGGTAGCATACGACGGTGTACCTTAAAGTTCCCAAGACATGTCCATGGCCATTCGGTGAGAATCCCTGGTTTAGAAGCCATTATTCAATGCTAACTTGCCAGTAGCCGAGCTCAATGTCCTACAACTCTAAGTACACATTATTTATGCACAATAGATGAACCTTCAAACTTCTTATAAATGCGCCTTTTTCATCGTGTCCAATACCTACCTGACACGTGGAAAATCTTAACTACTTTACCGAAATATCTGTTAAATTGCCACCAAAATTAATACGTTTAAAAAGCGTATAAATAAATAGTACCATGCATTAAATACATATAGAAGCGTGTCGCAGAATTATTGGTGTAATGTGTGGTGTGGAGACTTGAGACTTGATTGACGAGAGATATTGTAGAATGAGAAAAGAGAAAAAATGAAGAGAGATTTATTAGTAACAACATTCGTTCTTCTAGAAATGGACATCCTTTTCGCAACCTGCCAGTGAATAAATGATCGGCGTTGGTTTTTTGACTACTCACAAATTATAGTTGAGCCCCATGGAGGTTATAATTTTTGAACAACAAATTTGACTACTCAAAATTATAGTTGAGTTTGTAGGTTATAATTTTCGGGAAAATGCTACAATGTTACTTGTATATTCAAAACTTACACACTCATTTACACTTTCATATGTATTAAGTAATGATTGAGTTATTTTATTTATTTAGTCAAATAAATAATAATTTGAACTAACTAATATTTGATACATGTGAAAGTGTAAAAAAGAGTCTAAAGAAGTATGTACGATTAGCATAGTCCTAAATTTCGAGATGTCAATTCGTTTTTCAGCCCCCGAGACGGGGAATTTGTAAACCCCTATTTAGATTTTCGGGCCCTTCGTCTTTTTGAAGTGATACCAGTAGGCCGGTCTAGGCTTGTGATGGAGTAGTAATTGTATCAACAACCAAATGTTTACTGACAGATATGTCCAACCCACAGTGTTGATCATCCCTTCATCGGGCCTACAAGACAGTGACAGTGACAGTGGTAAGCAAATGCACAGTTGAATAGCTTTTGTTGTTTTCTGTGACTATCTTGAAGGGTAAGAAGTTATGAGTCATGGGTTATGGATAGTGTAGATGGTTAGATTTTGGACCTTTATCGTAAAAATACAATCTATTATCAACTCAAGACTAATCTGTACAAAACTTGTCTTGTCTTCACATCTCTAATAATTCTTTTCAAATTAGGTACCTCACCATCACATTCCACATATAATCTCTACGGTTTTCCTCGAGCTATAACCTCTTTTGATGATCTAGTTACAACCAAAAAGATCACACTTCACGAAGTCTACGTCATGTCCACGGCATTAGGCACGTTTTACTATAGAGGCTCCATGTTGTAATAGACTGGAGGAGTATGTACGGAACTTAAAAAAAATTAGACAGACTTAATATGAAAAATGATCTAATGCTTCTAGTGGACACTCCTTATTTGGCCCACTGGACATTTGTCCAGTGAGCATTAGAGGATGAAAAAGTGTTTGACAAACTCATTGGACAAGTGTCCAGTAGGCACTTTTTATTTGGTCCACTAGCGGCACTAGATCATTCCCCGACTTAATATATGGAAACAAAAAAACTCATATAAAAAATTTGTTTTTAAATTTCTATATTTAAAAAAATGAAATTTTTGGGCTAAAAGGACTCTAGTACAGGTGAGCCTTTTTTATTTGTTTCTGACAACAGACAAAGAATAAAATTTACTAAAAGTAGGTTGATTTTGAAATATTTGCAAACTCAAAAATTCTGGAGTTCTTTGACTTGTAATCGCATACGAAAAATTGATTTTGATAGGCAAAATTGACTATTCATTTAAATATCAATTTGGATCAACAAACTAAAGAACATCTCCTCGTGGTGGTTAGTAAGAAAAAAGAAACCGACTGCTAATTTAATTGAAATTGCACACTTGGTCCTTAAAGTCCTAACAAATAATAGAAAACTAATTACTAATGATAAAAAAGATAATAAATTAGGGGTCGGGGTAAACACAAAATTTTTTATCAATCTGTCAAATTCAATCAAAATAGTTGGTTTAGATTCATGCGGACCAATCAAGATTTGGACATTGAATCAGACTAAACCGTTTAAGTTTCGTTAGTTAAAAAATCGTTTGAAATGAAACCGAAACATTTACACACTGAAAAAATAAAAAACTATGCACAATAAATTGAATGTTTAAGCAAATTGGTGGTATGAGTAATCCTTCAGGAATTTGTTGAGTTTCACATTCTTCTCGAGTCAAATATTTATACAGGTTTTAAATAATATTTTTAATGGTATTATAAAATGTCAATTTTTAAAAACAAGTTGAAAATTGACAATTTTGGACAAATGTAATTTTAAATAATTATTTAAACACCAATTATATTCTCTTCAAATCTAATTAAAAATCATATATATTATTTTACTAAAATTGGATATTGTTCCACTACCCACCATCTCATGACACTGCTTTTGCGTTTCCTTTCGCCACTAGCTAACCCACCTCAAATATGTTACTTTTTTTTTTTTTGTAGAATAATTTAGACTATAAAAGAACAAAAATTCAATAGATTTTGTGCTAGATTAGTTTAGTTGTTATTATATCTAAAAATATGTTGAATATAATTGTTCAAAAATTGTTGGAAGATATTGAATTTATGGATAAATACTTGGTTGAAAAAGAAGCATATGGAAGAAAAGAAGAATATGGAATTGAACCCCCCCTAAAAAATAAAGAAAAGAAGAAAGATTGGATTCATGGATTAATGTATCGCTTTTTCTCGCAATGGCTTGGATCCGTGTTTGCAAAACCGCCCAAAATTGATCCCCCTAATCCACAATTGAACCCCCCTCCCCTCCCCTTGTTATTTTTTCAATTGCTTAATCAAACATTAATCCATGAACTAAAGTAAAGAATAAAAGAGACATTTTTATGATTTTTGTTTGCATTCTTTATTTATTAGCGATAAAAGATGACACAAAGCTGACGAAAGGATTAGGCTTCTTCTCAAACAAGTAGCCCCTTAGAGGTTAAATCTTGTAACCCAAGTTTCGCGCATAATACCCGGTCTTTTTTTTTTTTTTTTCCTTCCTTTTCACATTCTTTTTCTCCAACCACACATTAATCAATGAACTCAATCCATTTCATTAATTTTTGAGGAATTATATTCACTGTATTACCAGATCTAAAAACAACAAAACTAATCTAATACAAAACTTATTGAATTTTTATATCTGTCGGGCAATAATTACTATCTGGCCACAATTGAGTTTTTTTTCTTATTTCTTTCTTTTACACGCGACAGTTGAATGACAAAAACAAACAAACGAGAGTTAAACTATATTCCGATAGTTTAATTGTTTTTAGACAAAAAGCATACATGACTATTTGCACCAAAAAGTTGTTATTTTTACAAATATTATTAAAAATTGCCATTTTTACAAATAACTCTACGCATTTGTCTAAATCTCTAAATTCCTATTAGAAATAGACTAGATTCTAAATTAATAGAATATTCATTCAATCATATTCTCATCCCAAATATTATTTTTCTATATTTCTATTTTTTTGGTCCGTCTTATTAACAAAAGTGAAAATTAGGTTCTACACCTTATTTTTTTTAATATTTTGAATATTACTAGATTGTGTTTTTTTTAATCACTTTTACTATATTTCATATTAGTTTACTGCATATCAGATAAATAATTAATTTTATCTAATTATATTTAAATCCATTTTGTAACTGTTTAAACTACAATTTAGGAATTTAATATTATCTAATCTAAAATTATGGAGGAATTAATGATATTATCATATTAACATCCATCCATTCAATGGAATACGTCTCTTAGCATCACAAAATCCTAAAACCCCATTTCTCACCCTTTCATCCCTGCTATCATTATGTAAAATAATCTCACGAAAATTTAATTTCGTTGTGTGCTCTCTTCACTATTCAACACCATAATCTGCTAGAGGGTTTTGATTTAGTTTTTGGAATCTAACTCAACTGCCTGTTAACCGAGGATGACTTCATCACGCACAACACGAAATCGAGACATAAACCAGAGAGAAGAAGAAATAGTTCTACATCGAAGAGAAATCGGAGATAACCTAAAGCAACAATCAAACTCGAAAAGAATAAGGTCAACATTCCGGTGCCGGAAGGAAAACATGTAAAAAATTTCCTCCAGTTACAGTTTTCATTTCATGCCTCCAGTTTTTGTTTCTTCAACACATATTGTCAGGGAATTGAATTTTTGTTTGGGCTTTTATTAATTTAATGGTATTTCTTATAATTGTGTTCCATCTCAGTGTAATAGGAATTTCTCATTTTCTGTTGCATTTTTATTAATGTTGTTCCTAAAAAATTTAAGATGATTCAAGTATCAATTGGACTTTTGGTGAGGGTGGATTCCTGTTGAGTGTGTCATTTTCTGCACTAGTTGATTTTTTTCAGATTTTGCAGTTATGAAATTGATTACTTATCTGGGATATGATAAAATTGGAGATATTTCTTATGTTTGTCTTTCATCTCAGTGTAATAACAATTTCTCATTTTGTATATTTCACATTTAAATGTATTTTTTGAATAATTTACTCAGCATTTGAATGATAGTGACCTCGATTTAGAGTTCGTGTATTTGTAAGGACTATATAAGTGACAACAAATTTTGGTATTTTAACCAATGTTTCACTGAAAATAATAATGTGTTTAATGTTGCAACTGTTCAAAATATAATATTATGACATGAGAAAACCGTCTCTCAGTTTTGTTAATTATTGATGATAACTTGTTATGAATACTGTTAACTTGATACTATTTTCAAGTTCGTGACACCTCCATTTCATTCTTCATATGGTATGATCATTCACTTTGATGTCTATGCCTAATATTTAATTCCGTTACTGAATGTTACCTGTCAAACGAGTCTCTACAGCATATTTATGTACATATCTCTCAAATCATTTTATATTGATATCGTGGTCGATATTTGATAATGTCTTATGATGCTTGTAGTTGTTTAGTGTGTTTGTTATTGGTTGAACTTTAATTTTCGATTCTTTACACAACCTAAGTTACTCAGGTCAATCATTTACGAGTTGACCACGAAGTATGATAATTAGTCATGTTATTTCTAGATGTTACTCACGTTTGAATGTTGTTTGAGCAACCAACACCACGTTTAATTTCAATGTTGCTTTGTCCAAGACTGGGACTATCTCGTCTCTCCAGAAAAATGGTCACTTGGCAAAGTAAATTGTTACTACCAATTTTTTTAATACATTATCAATGTATACAGTGGCGACTGTGGCATATTAGTCATCAAGTTCGCAAAATACATAACTAAGAACAAAATTAAACAAATGCCGAAAAAATTCGACACCAAAGTGGCTCGTCTCAACATGGTTACCCAAATATACAAGTTTGCCTATGAGAAGCCGGAGTTACACCTATTAGGATGGTTTCTGATCAACTAAAATAGATTCAAGTCTTACAAATGTGTAATCGAGAGGTATTTTTATCAGTAATTTTATTTTTTTTTTTTTTTTTGAATTGTATTATTCTGGCTAATGCATTGGGCAATGCATATGTTTGTGAAGATTTCATTTTTTGGATTCGTTCATGATGCCGTTTATGTAAATAGATTGACATGTCGTTTTACATTTGGTCTGTTTTGTAGTTTATCTTTTGAATATGCGTTATGACAATCTCGGTTGAGAATGAAGGCATAAGAATTTCTTTTTTCCAAGTACTTCAAAACCTATTATAGTTCTGATCTTAGAATTTACAACGGCTGAGGTGTTTTGATATAAATGGAAGATGTTTTATGTTATCAGTCTTTGATCGATCCTCATATATGATAGTATATGTTACGATTTATTGATACAGTGAATTGATCTTATTGTTGCCTACATTTGTTAACATGCATTTCTTATTAACATTTGTAGGATTTTTCTTCACCTTGTCCTAGTGAATTGTTTACTGGTTATTCTACTAATAAGTAACGTATTTGAATAGACACTCTAATTCGAATTTTATATCCAAGTTTTGCACTCGATTTGTCTTTTTTCCTTTCATTAGCATTATCTTTATTTTTCTTGTTAATTAGTATTGACTAGTGTTGTAAAAATTTAATCATTCTCGATTTCAAGTTACTTTTTGTTTGTTTATAATTTGCTTATCCTTCCAATTTATTGATATTGAAAATACAGAATACTTAAGAATGAAAGCAAAACCAAAACTCGAACATCCAAACAAATACAAAGAAAATTAAGACTAATGACCTTCGAACCGATTTCTAATAACTATACTAAGACTTTTAAGTTATTATTGATGGCTACTTGAATCTTGTATCAAGAAAGTCACGAATTCATGGAATTTGATATATTGAAATTGCATTATGATGAACATGGCTATATGATGAACCTGGTCCCAAACAATTTTTTTTTTCTTTAAGTCATAGGTAAGTATTATGATTCTGAAGCAACACACAAAAGCCATAGTATATCACAAATCATCGAGGAAAAAATAAGAGCAATCTACATAAACGCATCATCTTCAGGTCAGAATACATTAACATGGCAATGGAAATTTATAAAACGCAAATAATTGGACTCCATTGCTGATGATCATAAAAAATGCTAACAATCCGCAAAGTCTCAGCCATCATTTCCCACTATTCTACATCAACGTGATGTTATCCACCTTCAAAAGAATCCTCCCTAGTTGCTTCCTGGTCTTCTTCTTTATACTGACTTCCTCGACATCATTCAGAACCAAATTCATATACTCATCAAAGCCAATTATGCTCCCTTGAATCCTCAAATCCTTCTGTTCAAAAAGACATATCTGAATCCGAGCTTTACTTCGAAGAAACCTGAAGATGAGGTTAATGAGTTGGGTCATAATCCGCTGGACTTTGGTGCTGGCCATGGTTGCTACTTTGCTCTACTGCAGATTATTCCTCTTCTGATCTTCGGAAGAGCAGTAAAAACCCTAGAAAATGGAGTTCCAAAACAATTAAAATAACGAGTACATAAAAAATTACAACTTGCAATGCAAAGAATTTTGAGAAGTATGTGTCTATTAGCACATAACTCCATTTAAACGAAAAATATATGAGTACACTCATAAATCCAAAAATTAGTTTCGATGCACCGAAAAGTAGGACATATATCCTAGATAGTTGACATCTTGGCGATTATCTAGGAGGAAAACAATGAGTCTCATCTCAGATAATATCAAGAAATAAAGATATTAAGCAAGTTAACCACACAATAGAGTTTCATAATTCCTAAATGCTAGTTGTATCCAAAACTACCATAGCGCCCAATTCCAGTTCAGGCCTTGGAGGCAAACTTTTCCTTGGCCTTTTGAATCTGCAAAACCTTCTTCACAATCTTCTGCTCTTCCACCAAAAAAGCTCTGATGATCCCACAACTCCCGAAAAGAAAGAACCTCGTGAACTTACATATAGCAATGCATATGACAAATCTATTTGAAAGAGTATAGAAGTGGAAGTACACTAAAAACTAACATTTCCTTTACACACAACGCCCCACCATAAGCTCGGTTTATAGTCCTTCTGTTTCTAGATAATCTAGACCTCTTGTATTCAGCAGGTCTCGAGTGAGGAACCTGCAAATATGAAAAATTGAGCTATTTTTCGAACTGTAAGAATTTTTCTCATTTCTCTAATAGTAGCAAACAATATTTAAAATGCTTGCAATCGACATGATACCAACTTTGTGTTCAATCCATATTGCATTATCTTATTGATCTTCTCATCCCAAATGACAACAGTATGACATTTCTTATTCAATTAATAAGTTCAGGTACAAAAAATCATGTTTGATTTCAAAATCTAAGAACTGAATTCTTATCCGGTTAATCTTTTGTTTGAAGTGGTTATCAATTGTACTATCCAAAAAAATACAGATGTGTGACGATCTTCAACAAAAATCCAATCTTCAACAATGTCGATTTTAACGACCGAAGTTCTGCTACTTTCCTATACAGTAACAAAAAATGTTATCATCTATCCAACATCTTCAACATATCATGGAATATCAATTACAAATTTAACAATTTTACCTAGTAATTTTCTTATTGAATCTAATCTCGAATTCATCTCATTAAAAACCTGCATATTTCTGATTTTCTTCAAAGAAATTCAAACAAACAAGAAATGCTTTTACGTCTTTGCAATCTCCGGGAAGTAACACATATGTTACTCGTCTTTGAAATTGGATCTCCAATACTCTGATCATCAGTTTGAATTTTGAATTCATCTGCATATTCACTGATAAGTTGTCGAAAATTGAAACTAATTGAAAGTTATTTGTTATGGTATGAATGCTGTAATTGTGGGCAACTTTAATAGTGATGATGTAATTGTTGGGTACATTAATGATTTGTGAAACGATTTGTTTCATCTTATAAGGAGAGTTAATGGGGCTGAGCATCAATTCCGAAATCATGGGCTAGTTTCAAGATGTAGTAAATCTCTCTTAATTTGGTAACAATCCAGTAATATTGTATTTATTTTATTTGTCAAGTAAAATTGAGATTAATGGATCTAATTAGTGCATATATGTTATTAACCCTTAACAAAATGATTTTTTTTTTCCATCTTCTTTGTAATATTTTGTTGTTTAAGTTTGTATTGATATCAATATATAAGTTTTGTAACTATTGTGTTTAAAAAGTTTCAATTTAAGGTTTCTACAGAAATTTTATATCAACATATTTATATTTTAATTTGTTTAAAAAATATTATTTTATATCGTTAGTAGTTTGAAACAATGTTCTAAAAAGCGTAAAACGTGGCTAGACATAGAAGCTAAGTTTCAAGTTTTTCGGGCTTAGGTGAAAGCGAAACAAGGACGATGCGTGAGACGTAGCTAGATGTGGAAGCCAAGCTTCACGTCTAAGCAGAATTTAGGCGAAGTTTAGTCGTGCTTTTTAGAATATTGATTTGAAAGAATTGCTTTTTTAATCTAGAGGGGATGAATAGACTAAAATAGGATTATTTTCAATTTAAAAAATATATCTCCCAGAGTTTTAAATTGTTTTGAATTTCACAAAAAAAATATAAAATTGTAGGTAATAAAATATGCTAGTAACTAAAAGAGAGTAAGAAAGGTGTTACTATCTCGTCCTCGGTCCTCTTGTTATCGATAGCAGGTCCGTCCACAACGATATCTTGGGGTCATCCAACATTAAAGATATAAAATAAATGCACATTTAGTAAAAAAAAAAAGGAATTAATTTAATTAATTATAATTAAAATTGATATTTTGGTTATAAATAATTGAATAAGCTAAAAGTAAAATTTGAAAAAATACTATTTTACCACTTCTCAAAAATTGTTGTCATATTATACATATTTTTTTTATAATAATTTTTATAATATATTAAATACTTAAAACAATTGACAATTATAATGAGGAGTTCTCGTTTGACAAGACAGCTGTCACAAAAACAATATCTCGCAAAATATAACTTTCAGAATTCAGTATTAAGTCAAAATGAATCAAATCTGTCAAATTGAATTTGCATCTGACTTTTCTTTGCTTGTAAATGAAGAGAATTTGTGGCAAATATGCAAGATGTCAATTAAATAATAATGACTCAACTAAATTTAATTTGTCAAATCATTTGTTACTATTCAAAGTTTACAATAAATCAAATAAAGACATTCATTAATATTTATTTGACTTATTTATGTGAGGCTTACTCCCATAATTTTTAACTATACATTAATGTAAAACTTTGAGTTAAATTTAAATTTATTGAGTAACTCTGTTTAGAAGTAGACAGATTTCTAGACGAAGTCTATTTTTTGGTATGCCACATCAACTAGATGAAATCTTCGTTAGCATGTATATGTGCTGATCTAGCATGTTTAAAAAATAATAGATAGAGTACATTAGAGATGTTCTAAAAAAAACTTTAATTTACCTTGCCATGCAGATGCCTATATGGTTAAATTTAAAATCTTTAAAATAAATGTTTAATTATAAAGTACAAAGTAATAACATTTTAAAGCTCAATAGACAATTTGTTTATTTATTTCTTCCAAGCTGTCCTTAGCAATGTGGACACAGGTTTTATAGACTAGTCGTCCTCGGCAGTCGGCACGTTAGTTTGCAAGACAAAACTTATGCTTTGCATTGAATTGCTGCTATTATCTGGCAAATTATATGCCACTATAATAAATAATTAATTACAAGAAATATCAAAGAATAGTGCAATGTCAGGTTAAATTTTGGTCCCGTACGATACGAGAATGATAAATGCATTCATAAATGTATGTAGTTCAGAAATGTATATGGTCCTTCGAAATATTAGATAGATAGCAAAGATACAAATGGACCACTTTTCGAAAAGCTTGTCAGCACAGCCAATTGAAGTTTAATCTAATAAATGATCACATGGATGCCAAGTTATTTGAAACTCTATAATTTAATATTTGTGGTTGTGCGATGAAAAGTACAAGAAATTAAGCACCGTGAACTTTTGGTGGGGGGTATCACTCAAACACGCAGCAAAGATTAAAATTCTAAACTAAAATAAATAACAACACAAATTAAATGTAGTCGTCGACCACCATAAGAGATAAGAGAATCTAGTATGCTTGGTACTGTTGAAATTATTTTTTAACTTTTTATAAGTTATTAATTCTACAAAATGTGTGAATAATAAGTTATGGACTTTATAAAATATGTGGATCTTACCTTTGTTGTTGCATTTTTGCTCTCCATTGCGTGCGTTATTTCTTTCTAGGTTTGGCGTCGAGTGAATTGATCCGGATATTTCAATATTCGAAACTACTCGTTATATTTCGGGTTTTCGTAAATAAACTATTCGAGTCCACGTAATTATTGGAACCAATTGGTTCCAGTTCAAGTCCGATTGTACACATAATATTTTTTTTTTTTTAAAATCGTGAGTTGATAATATTCTTTTTATATATATATTGCAATTCTGTTAGCATTTAAAATACTCTAGATATTAAAAAATTTCTGAAACAAATAAACATTATCTAAAAAATGTAGACACAAAAATTGCAAACCCATAAATTAAGGTTAGAAAAAGAGAAATTAGCTCTCAAAATTGAAGATTCGTTTCGATAATAGATGAGCTTCACCTTCGCCGTCTCAACTGTATCTTTAGTGAGAGTGCGAGACACGAGACAATATTTGTATTGTGTATCTAAGCAAATAACGATTGAAAATTTAGAATTTAGATATTTGAAATTAAGTCAATTGAAATTGGATTTAAGTGTGGTGGCTTTTGGGCTTTTGAGCTTTTGGTTTAGGTATTAGACAATTAGAATATAGTCTTTGGTATCGTAGTAGTGTTGTGTTTGGTCATTAGGTCATGGTGTAAATAAATTGTAAAAAAAAAAAACTTATAAAAAATAAAAAATTCAATTCTAGAGTCGGGTACCCATGATTCCAATTTAAGAACCAAAATTGACTCAAACTTAGTCGGTTATCGATTTCGATTCTTAATTTTAAATTTTTTAGAAGAAGTTTTGATTCGATACTAGTTCAAAAAGTTCAATTTCAATTAAAATGTCCACTCTGTTTTTTCTATGCAAAACTAATACATTCATTGCACGCGTCTCTCTCCTCTCTCCTCTCTCCTCTCTCTAACTTTTCCTCTCTCTCACATGATTTCTCTTTTCTCTCTGCCGCTCCGCGTCTCGTACCATTGATCAATGCTTTAACTTTTATGGTTAGTTTTCATAAATCCTAAAGTTTATTTAAATTCCTTCTTGCATCTTGTCGGCTGACTTGTTTTGCGCGCACAACCATTTTTACTTGATTCATCAATTCTATACTGCATGATAATGGCAATACCAATCTACGTTTGACACGAAAGGTTGGGCTGGACCGTCTCTGAAAATGAGGCTCACCTTTCAATTTTTATTTTATTATTTATTTATTTTTTTGTGTCATATTGGTGGTTTTTTTTTTTTTTTTTGAAAAAATATATTTACTTTTCAATTAAATAAAATGTAATTGGACCGTCGAGAAAATTGAAAATCAGTCTGAAATTCTATCTAATTATATTCAAAAACCTAAAAAATATAAGATCAATTAAAACGAACTAAAAATCAGCTAGTTCACCCGATAACTTGGTGAATCGATCGGGTTTCACAAATTTACTTCTCTTTATTAATATTTTCTATCATTTTAACTTTTAATGTTATACTTTTGAGTAAATTATTGAAACCTCCTTTAAAGTTTATGACAAATACAGACAGGTCTCTTTTTGTTTCAAAAATTATAGTAATATCCCCTATTAACACACATCTCTTATTTTACCCTTTTCTCTAAAGTTTATACAAAAACAAATTGAATTAGTTCAAGGAGTGGTAATATAGCACACACAATAAACACTAATTACAGATTCATCGTCTGATGAGACATCACCACGCGTTAGTTCTTTTTAAATAATTATTGACAATTTTTTTTAATTTTTAAAAAGTAACCAATGTAGTGATTTCACGTAAACAATGAACGAGAAAAGATATGAACCTCGTGACGAGGTCCAGATCAATTTCGTCTGGCTACGTGTCAATCACGCAGCCCATTAAAAATTTGACACGCAGACCATTAATTTTTTTTTTTTTGACCCCAGCCATTGAAAAACAACCCCCACACCTCGTCTGCAAGACAAAAAGACCCACCCCACCCCCACCCCCACCCCCACATTTAGTTTTACCCTCACCCCATCAAATCCGTTTCCATTCTTTCTTTCTCCACCTATTTATACACCAATCAACGTAATAATTTTTTCTCATCAAATACATATTTTTCTATCTTTATTAGAATATATATTTTTCCCTCCTCATCATAATACATATTTTTCTTGAAATTTGGCTAACACAATCACTTTATTTACTTTACCCAAATTCAGCCAACATCAAACGTTTCCAACCACTTTTGTTCTCTAAATTTATTTTACCAAATTTGTGTCCCACTTATTGTTTTTCATATTCTTCAAAGGTTAGTAATAAATTATTAATTTATTTTTTATTTTCGTTTATTTGTACATATTTATTTTTTGTAATTTGCAAGTTAGTTGTAATATTGTTAACAGTTTTTTATATGTTTTTTTTATTTGCACATGTAATTGATGTGGCATCAGTGGTCACGATAGAAGAACTTGTCTTACGTTGCAAAATAGGTAAATTAATGTTATATATTTTCTTACTTATTGTTTTATTAGTGTTTGGTCCATTTGTTTTATAATAGGTAATAATTTGATTGTCAGCTTGGACAACACAAATCAACTACAATACTCGCAAGATCTGTCAGACCAACAATATCATGCGTCGGACCCACAGTATGCATATCATGCACCGGACTCACAAGACACACACAAGACTCCATATCATGCTACCGAACCCACAGTACTCATATCATGCTCCGGATCCACAATACTCAATTACATGTAGTAAAAAATGCATCATATTCCATAGACCCACGGAGAGTATGATACACGTTTTAACTCTCGTCACTAATTTATTATTTCTAATGTAATATTAATTTTTTCTTTGTGTGTGTATATTATTAATTAGAGCAAATTTATTATGCACGCTTTATTTATTTTTATTTTTTAAGTAAAATTTAATTTGTTACTCAAATATAAACTAATTAATTAGTCTCACTCTAATCTTAATAATAAAATTAACATTAATTATATTATTTATTATATGATATAAATAATATTTAATTCAATAAATATTATTATATATTATATTTTTTAAAAACAAATACAATGAATATAATAATAAAAAAATTATTTTTAATGTAATAAATTTAATTATATTAATAATATGGATGTAAATTTGGTGGTAAATAAATAGGTAAGTGATTAAACAAAGTGCTCCTACTTTGAGATTGTAGAAAAGTTGTGGGGGTTAAAATAAATAGGGTGGGGGTTTTTGCAAAATGGGGATAGGGGTGGGGTTGGTATGAATTCATAAAAGCTGGGGTGGGGGCTTTGGGAGGTGTTAATTTGCGGAGGGGCAAGGATGGAGGGCGCCATTTTCTCCCGTCGGGGAAAAGATCTGGACCCTATGATGGAGTCCAAATCTTTTCTCGACAATGAACACCATAATTAGAATTGTGCTATATCATCACTCTGGATTGAAGAAAAGTTAATATTTACGTCTGTTTTCAAAAGATTGAGATAGCTGGCAGTACTCGTTTTTTGGTCATATCCACTTTATTACCTCGTGAAGCAGTTAGGAGAATGGCAGCTGAAATGTCATTTATGATTTATTCTACTTCAGTGGGACATGGGCACGAGTTGAACAGTCACGTGTCTACTAGGAAAACGATTCACATCTAGTTCATGATACCATGCACAATTTATTTTGTAAAATAATAAATTTTTATTTATTTTCCTTAAAAGTTAAAACTCCTCACATCTATCAAGACAACATTCTATGCTACAAGTCTACAACGTAAGTGTTACATGTTTAGAAACTTAAAATAAAATTGGTCCAGTGATTCTGTTCACAGAAATCTGAATTAGGTTAATTATTTGGTTCCATTGTTGTTTCTCTGGTTGGCATATGGTCCTGCTGGGAACCACAGTTTGTGACAAAGACCGGCTTTCAATTCGTTTACAAGTTACTACCTTACAAACTCCGCCCTTTAATGTTTTGATTGGGGGAGTGTTTGGAGACCTTCAAATGTTTCTTATTACTCACGTCTATATTATGTTTGATTGTGTTTAAAAACAAATAAAATTTACGTTTAAGTTATTATTCTATCAAATATATAGATGCTTAGGACTCATATTAAGTTAACATTCCACCTCACTTTAATTAGGTAGGTTGGTTGATCGAGTCATACTCAAAGTCCTAGGACAACAGCGCCACCGTGAAAAAGATAGCTTATTACGACAAGTTGTTTCTCTTGCATAGGTCGATCAGTCAATTAGAATAAATTTCTGGTTAGAGTATTCCCCATATCACCTTTGTACAGACACGCTTTGATTCGACACGTGTTCCTTTTTTTATGCTAATAGATAAGGGCGTGTATGCTTATACGCACTTGACAACTATGTCGCCAAATCAGATATCACATCCTCGATATTAATGTAGAAAATTATAGGTTTGTGGTAAAGGAATCGTTTCCATATTCATCCACACAATTTTATATATTTCCCCCTTCAATTCATTCGCTCTCGTGTTAGAGTGGCACTGGGAAGACCCTGTAACTTTTTGTATGTTCTACTATTGCCAACTACTGTTGTAAGGGAAGATCTATTCTATCATTAAACTTGATCTTTAAAGTTACTTTTTTACTAGTAAAATTTACTGTTCTAAAAATAAATCAAAACTTATTTTTTAGAAAAATAACTTCTAAGCACATCTAATGTTTTTTAATCGAACGTATCAAACAACTAACTCAATTGTGGATAAGAGCATTTTGATAGTTAACTTTAGCATTGCCTTAAGACATTTTTTTGCAGCTTTGTTGTTAGGTTGGTGTTACGAAGCATTATTGAGAAAATTCTATATTTAATATGTTGAATTAAATAGAATTAAATAATATTAAAAAAGAAACTTTTTGTTGATGGTTTGTTTAATTAATTGATTTCTTCTTTTTCATGAATTGCATTTATTGCAATGACCAATAAAGATTCTCTTCTCCGACAACTTTCGTTGTTAAAGGGCCGACAAACTTATATGTATTTAAATTATATATTTAGTCAAATTAATTGTTCAATCATCATAGAATTATTAAAAATGACGAAATATGCTTAAAGAATGAAAGACTTAGAATTTAAAAAAATATTCCAATTTTAAATATTAGGATGATTTTGTTGGAGTTGTTAAAAATTAAAGATTAATTATGTTAAATTTTCATATGAAATCATAAAATTTATAGTTGAGACAAATTGAACCTTGATATTCAAAAAAACTAGTTTAGTGTATGTTTGATAAAGATTTTTGTAAATTATAAGTAGTGGATCCTATAAAATGTGTAGATAAAAAGTGAATAAAAATTATAGATCCTACGAAATGTGTTGATAAAAATTATGTTCGACCAATTTATAAATACTTATAAATATACGTAAACATGTTCTTAAAAATAGATATTTTTATACTCATTTTCTTTTACATTTTTAACAAAAGATAAGGAAAAAACATAGAATCCATGGGGGACCTAGCCCCACCCACATTTCGCAAGTGTGTGTAAAAGTTGGTTGTTACATCATCTTCAATGCTTCATCAGATTGCTAAATTAAAATTCTACATAAACAAAACGGACATTGTTTTAAAAAATATATCTTCAATACAATTTCGCAGAAATTCAATCAAGCTAATGTGATAAAAAAAAATATACATATTGGCTAGAGTCTTGTCTAAATTTTACAGCTCTGTTAAAATTGCTAACTTTGTAAAAATTTATATTTCATATTCAGGTTTATATTTATTATTCAAATTTAAATATAATTTTTTTTTCTTTTAAGAAAATAAAAGATATCTAGACAGTATTATTGGATTTTGGACTTGTGTGTTTATCTATTACACATCAATCCTACGTAATTTTTTTTTTTTTTTTTTTAGCTTACATGTTACCTAGGTAAAAAATACATAAAATATATTAGAGTTGCTCTTAGAGGATTCTAGGTCGAAGCCTTGAAAGGTATAATAGTTAATAATATTTAATAATGGTGCTCAAGCACGGTCGGCCGCCGGGCAGTGAATTTGCCCCTTCAGCTCTTTGAGTTGATTGGCAAGAGAGATATTAAAATTACCAATAAAACAATAGAGAAATGATATGTTGCTCGAATCAAGCAACATATCATGTGCCCGTCGACAGTCGGACAGATACACAATGAGGGTAGAGACCAGTCGAACAAAAAAATGGGGTTGGGGTGGGGGTGTATTTAATTGACCGCCGACACATGGCGGTCGGAGCACATGATATATTGTATTGCCCAATTCGAACAACATATCATTTCTTTCATACAATAATATGTGATATGATTTATATAATTGTTCCAATATATTTGCACATTTTGCTCCTCTCAACTTGAAAGTGTACCAATGGCTTTATCGGTACAATATTAAAAATTTGGGTAAATTATACTTACAATCCCTATTTTTCAAATTTTGTAATAATATCATCTTGGGTTAATTATACTATTGATCCCTATTCTTTCATATTTGTAATAATATCATTATCATTCAAATTTTTTAGTAGATATCATCCACATACTTCCATTTATTCGTATAGATAGTCCTCAAATGATTTCATTGACAATTTTGCCCATGACTTAAATAAATTAAAATGATAGAAAAAAAAAAAAAACAATAAAAAATTTACAATTGAAACCCTAACCTTTTCAAAAGTATAAATAAATTCTAAACCTTTTTATTTATTCCAAATTTTTACTTAAAATAATACAAAATATTTAATCAAGTTCCGAAACTTCTAATTATGTTCACCGAAAGGATATTTGGAGTCTCTATAGATTTCATCAAGTGATCCGTTTATTGACAAAAAAATTATCGTAATATAAATTTGACTAATTTAACAAGAACAAAATAGTTTATTATATTCTATTATTCAAAAAAAAAAACCCAAAACCCCTTCATCTTTCCACCCTCATCCCCACTCCACTTCCACTTCCACTTCCACTTCCACTACAAAAATCGACAGTTTGGGCCGGCAGCAACCATTGAGGAGATTTCTCCATGATTTTCACGAAAACCAGTACGAGGTATGCGGTGCGGATTATTCAATGGGAAAATGCTGAAGGACTGCTCACTCATTCTCTCATTATTGATTGGTTTCTTAATCAACTGCAGGTATTGCTGTTGTATTCCTTCATTGTATTTCAATTTCTTAGATATAACATAAACATTTGCTACCTATAATTTGTTTCCATTCAATGTGTTTTTCTTTTGGATTTTAACATTTGAAATCACGTCAATCCAGGAAAAAGAATTGCCCAGTATTCTACAGTTGCTATTGCCCATTATATATGGTGAAATATTACCTAGATTGAGATGGTTCGAAGCGCTTCCAAAGTCAATTTCTTTGTTGCTCCAATGACCTGAAAATGAGGCGGAGAACTCTCCCCCGGTTTATCCTCCGACGTGAAAGTTAGATGTTGAAGGAGAAAGAATAACTGCTACCCACGTAGAGTGCTCATTAAGTCTAGTTGAATTTGAGTCTGGTCCATTTCTAGCATAGTATCATTTTAACCCCTCTACCTCTCGAAGATTCTCGTCGTTAAGAAGTAGCGAAACTTCCTGCATTTCTTCGAATAATTTTTATCACTCCAAATTGTTGTTGTTGTTGTTTGATTCACAGTATCTTTCATTGTCATTTTTCAATTATTATGACGAGTTTGGATCGCATTAGGAATTAAATCACATATGAAATTTCAAATTTTTTGAAGGTAAAATTCCCTCAAAAAGGCACCTTTATATAAAGGGGATGTGAGGGTTATCACTTTCACTTTCCTCTCATTCTAAATCATAGAAAATGCCTAGAGTTGTAAATTAAAGGTAAACATTCAATCATCCTTAATTTTTTCTTTTAGAAAATGCCTAGAGTTGTAAATTTTTACAATAGTCAAGAAAACACTTCATCGTCCTCAAACTTTTTGTGCAAGTCGGATGTGTCTTATTTGAGTGTCGATCGACCGACCGCTCTCTTAGTGGACGGCTGATCGACTACCCTCCTTCTTTGGGAGCAATCGATTCGACAACCTCTTTGGGGGCGGTTGTCAGCTATCCTTTGGCGGCAGCTATGTTCGTGATAATGTTGAAATTGAGAGTAGCCCGACTGGTAATATAGTAGCACTTGAAATTCTCAAAGCATGTAGTCTTTATAGTTCACATAAAAATTGAACAAGATACTTGAGAAACTTATCCTCTATGAAGATTACGTGTATTGAGCTCCCTTTCCCACCGAACAACTTCCCAGTTCAGACCTTCATAAAATAGCCGTATATAAGGATAGTATGGCTAATGGTTTAAGGTTTCCACTTTACCCCTTTTTATTTCTATTTTTAATGAATTTCACTTTACTCTTAGTTAACTTAATCCAAATGCTTGGATGCTTGTTTTATACTTTCTCTTATCTCTTTTCACGGTAGACGCGGCCATTGGTCTAGGCCATTCGAGATTTTTCATATATTGTATTTCCACCAGCACTTTTGTACGTGGAGTATTTAGAGGGGTATATGTTCGGGTATCATCATACTTCTGTTTAGTCGATCGATCTCAGTTGTTGTCTTTACTTGTATGTACAACTTTTTGTTTTTCTTTGTCAGTCATCTTTCGGTCATCATAAGATTTTCGCTTGTGAGTCTCAGGCTCCCTTCCTTCCCGCAAGCTCTTGGTTACTATGTCCGCCTCTTCTACATCTACGTACTTATCTCATTTTTTCAACAAATCATGCATCGACTCCAGATGATTTTTTGAAAGAGACATTTTGAAAGCCCTGTTTTGCGTACCATTCATTATAGCTGTGACAACAGCGGATATTTGGAGATCTTTGATGCCGAGAGTGGCTCTACTGAACCTTGCCAAATATTCTTGCAGTGACTCATCCTTATCTTGGATGACTTGCATTAGGCCGATAACAGTTTTTCTCTTCCTTTTGCTACTTAAAAAATATGCTACAAAGCTTCGAGAAAGTTCATCAAATGTTTTGATAAACCGCGGAGCGAGAGTACCTACCCAATCCCTAGCTTCTCTCCTCAATGTTGGTGGGAAAGATCGGCACATTACTGCGTCTGGCGCTGCGTACAGCCTCATCAAGTCTACAAAAGTCCACAAGTGATCTAGGGGGTTTGTTATTCCATCGTGTGCTTCTATCATTGGTTTCTTAAAACCTTTTGGTAGAGGAACCGCCATGATTTCTGGTGCAAATGGGTCATCTTCCAAAACCATCTGCCTACGTCGGTCCTTTCTTTTTGACAAAGCATCATCAATCTTTTCCGCCATCATCTTTTCCAAGCTTACTATTGGTCGCATCCCCTGTGAGTCTGCCTCCACATAAACCGTCAAAAAATTACAGTTGGGGTACCTAACTTTTTCAAAAGTGCAAAAATTTCAAAATTTTTCTATTTTTTACTATTTGAATTTATTTAAGCTAAGGACAAAATCATCAAAAAATTATTTGGAGACTATCTGTATGAATTAGTGAAAGGATAGAGATGATAACTGTGAATAAAATTAAATGGGGATGATATTGTTACAAAGATAAAAGAATGAGGAATGTGAGTGTGAGTGTGAGTATGAGTGTAATTTACTCTAATTTAAATCAAATTAAAAAATAAGGGATTTAGACACAAAATGGTCTCTAACGCATGTTTTAGTGTTTTTGGTCATTAACCTTTCATTTTTAGTTAAGAAGTCCTTAACATATGCCCTTAGGTGCGAAATTGATATTTTGTAGACGGATTTTGTTCAAAATCTCCGTTAATTGTGCGTGTGTTATATACTCTCTTTTAATGACAAAGACAAATTTGTCAATTATAAAATAAAATTCAAAATAAAATTAGAAAAAAAAATAGATCTCTTCGGATGAGTGGTTCTTGTGCATTGAATATATGTGGGATTGCATGCGAAAGGTTTGGCTTATTCTATGTACTTGAATTTGGATAACTTAGAAAAGATTTTCAAATGTTTGATTGGACCTTGATATAAATTACTATGAGCGTGTTTGAGATGTTGGCTGGACTAGACTCAATAGATTTAAAGTAGAAAGAAAATTAAAATATTATCCATTATATTAAATAGTACTTTCTAATACAGTGTGTCGAACGTATATTAAACTTCTCTTCTTTGTCCAAGGATACAGCAGTTGGTGCTGTGAATCTAACCGAAGATAGATGGTCTTATATTTGATACGTAAATAACTCACTTTTTTCCATTCTTAAAGAAAAAATGCTGAAGATACAGGCGTTTATAGGGAATGAGCAGGCTTTGGATACAAAGCTTTTAGTCATTTAAATATTGCTATTGGAGTAATTACTATATTCGGCGCATTCAAGAATTTTGGGACTCTTTGTTTTTTATTTAAGATTTATATGGCTCATAATTATTGATATCTTTGCTCAATTACTCAGAAAAATTCTTTCTTTCAAATATAAATTTCAAGTTGTATCTTGCTCAAACAACTAAAATAAAATTCATCAGTTATACCTAAGTTCAGATTTTAGATTCAATTATGCAGATGAGTCCACTTTGTATTTGTTGGAGAGACTCTTGTATCCACTTTGAGGCTCTCCATAAATATGACTTCGAGGTTAGATGGAAGATTCAATACATTAGTCAATGTACACTAAGTTGTTTTATCGCTCCGTTGTTAGTTTTGACATAAAGTAAGTATTACTTAACGTATGGTCTCTCGAATTAATCAAGTTTAAGCATGTACATCGATGGGCAGAGAAGTTGTGTTAATGCCATTAGAAGAGTTAATATACTTTTTTTTCAACTTTTAAGTAATTAAAATTTGCTTATTATCGACCTTGTCTTGTTTGAAATCAATTTTATTTGTTGTTGTGTTGTGAATTGTGAACATCCCTACAATAATATAAAAGTCTTAGTTTTTTCACCGTAGATTCTTCGTCCAATATGACACCGTTTTGACATTAAAGCTGTAATTTTTGACTTTTTTTTAAATTAATGCATTGGCTTTCGTTTGTCGAGTTACTCGACAAACCGTACTCGACAAACCAAAGCCAAGCAAAATGGACTTTTAGCCCAGTTCGACAATATGTTTTTTTTTTTTTAATTAAAGATTAGATAGCAATTATATATATATTTTTTCCTTTTTATTTTCTTTTAATTCGTCCATATTTTAATTCAATTTCTTCCCAATTTTTTTTTTATTTGATGTTATAAGCAAATTGTACACAATTCTTTTTTCTTTTTTTTTTTCATTTTTTTCTTTGTCGAGTAGCTTGATACTGTCTAGATACCATTTTTTTTTTTCAAGTAGCTCGATACTGCCCCCAAACCAATTTTTTTGGTCAAGCGGACAAATAGGAGTCCAATAATTAAACAGTGAAAAGTTTTAAAAAATAAACTAAACAATAAGAGATTATTTTAAAAAAGATCTGTGTCGAGTAACTCGACATTGCCAAATACTAATATATATATATATATATATATATATATATATATATATATATATATATATATATATATATATATATATATATATATTATGTTTTTCGAGTAACTCGACAACATTTTGATTTTGATTTTTTTTTTTTTTTTAATGTTTGTCGAGTAACTTGACATACATATTTTGATTTGGATTTTTTTTTAATGTTGTCGAGTAACTCGACCAACACATTTTGATTTGGATTTTTTTTTATGACAACATTTTAATTTTGATTTTTTTTTTTTGTCGGTGATAGCATTTGATTTTGTTTGTTTGTTTGTTTGTTTGTTTTTTTTTTTTTTTAGTGTTGTCGAGTAATTCGACAATATTTGATTTTGATATATATAAATTTTTATGTTGTCGAGTAATTCGACAATATTTGATTTTTTTTTAACGTGACAACATTTCATTTTGATTTTATTTATTTATTTATTGGTGACAATGCTGGGCTTTGGCCAATTTTCAATGTTTTTTTTTTTCAAATTTTATTATGGTGTTTGTGTTACACGCACACGCTTTTTACATTTTTTTTATTCTTTTTTATTTAGAGGTCTTTTCACAAATGACCACAATAAATAAAATATGTTTTAAAATACTATCATACTTTTTTTATTATAAAAATACTATTTTCAATTTTTATAACACTTTATGTTACATTTGTTATTTTAGTTACAATAAATGTATTACATTTGTTATTAACAAACATAACAAATGTAACAACAAGTGTTACAAAAATAAAAAACAGTATTTTTAGAATAAAAAAAGTTAGATAATTGTTGACGTCGGAATCTGCACTGTCCACGTGTCAACAGATCTCCAGTCATGCCTCTGCCAACCTGTGTGTTACCTGCACACTCGGACAATTGTTAGACACCAAGATCTCCGGAGAAAAAAGGGTCCGGCGATCGTTGGTATTCCGATGATCAAGTCAACTGCTGGTATATAGAGTAATATACGGAGAATAAAAACAAACGGGTGTAGAAAGGACAAGCAAGCCAAGATTTGAATAGAGTTTAAAGGTGAAATTAATGCGTAAAAAGAGCGTACCTTAGAATAACCGGAGACGTTTTATTTATAGCACAAGACTTCTAATTAATTTTGGAAAGCAATCAATTAGATATTTAATTAGATCATTCTTCCTTGTGGGATATGGATGATCGGTTGTCAATGCAATCTCCTAGATTACAATCCTTATTTGAATTAATCACGTTTCTTAATATATAGGAGAATGCGATTTGGTTTCCTTATGAGGATCCGTGCGTCAATCAAGTATGACCTTTCCTTAAGCATATCTCCGGTCATTCTGGGACACTGTGTTACCTGCGGATTACGAAAGACTCGAAACACGACGAGGCCCACTTGATCAGTTACGATACCCAAGGTCTGTCGTGGGCTTCGCTGTATTTCGATTTGTGAGTTCTAACATATTGCTGGGTCTTAAGAATATTCATGAGATCTTCGCTTGATGTCTGAAGCCTTTACGAGTTTGGAGGGCCCTCGCTAGGCCTATAAGGTCTTAGCGAAGGTCAACTTGGGCATTTATTGGGTTTTTGCTGACATGAAGGTCTTATCAAAATCTGATGGTAACAATAATATTTTTTAAATTATTTTATATTTTGTGGTGTATGGTGAAATTATCACTTTTATTTATTGTGATGTGTGCCAATTAGTCCATTTTGACAAAAAAAAAAAAAAAAAAGTTCCTTTAATTTGTTTTTCTTATTTGTTTTTTTTTTACACCTAATTTTCATTCAATTTTTTACTAATCTTTTTTTTTTTTTTAATTTTACCTTTTAAGTTTACAAATTATTCTAAATATATACTATTATTTTTTTTTCTTAATTTTTTTTCTTTTACTAATCACACATTCGTCCAGATTTTCATTCAATTTTTCACCAATTTTTTTTTTTTATTTGATGTTATAAGCAAATTGTACACAATTCTTTAATATTTGGCTTTTGAGTCATTAGTAAAAAAATTGAAAAAGTTGGAGCCGAGTTTGAAAAATGAGAGTTTGGTCCAATTCAAATTCTCGAAGTGGTGCAATTCAATAAAAAATATAAAAATGGTCACTTTACTACATCACTTTACCAACATCCAAATGTCGTTTACGAATCTTAGTTATTTAATTTTTTTTGTACGAATTATGTGTTTATTTGGTTCTGTTTTTCTTAATAGAATTTCACTATTTTACTTAATTAATTGTATTAAATGGTATGTTTAAAAATATATTTTTCATATTTATTATTTATGTATTATATATTTAAAACTTTTTATACTAAATTTTTTTATACGTGTATATTCAAGCAATGTTTACGTCGCACATATCAAAAACTAGTGTGTATATATATACATATCAAAATTAGTGTATATATATATATGGAGTGTTACCTTGACAAATTGTTTCAAATCGTAATTTAAATCACACAATTTAATTTCATGTATTGAGTTATTAACTATTGAATACAACTATATAAGTAATTTTTAATTTATATTTTAATCTTCTTGAACTTTATGCAAATAGAATACAGAGAATTTGATTCTCGAGATATTCTCTTTTTTTTGCTTTTATTTTTCCGGCATGTCACGTTTGTTTTTTCGAAAGAAATTGTTTCAATACTATTAAATGCTTACAAATACAAAACGTGCATCACACGTGCAAAATATTAGTATTTTGAAAGAAGCACTCATTCATGGAATTTAAAAGATCTCATTATAAAATATTAGAAAATATACTAATATGATATATAATATTTAATAAGGAATATTTAATAGTATTAAATATTCAAGTAGATTTAGTGGGTGAACATCATCAATAACTTAGGCGATCAAGAAACACTGTAATTGATTGATCTATAAAATTGATTAGGCAACATATCTCATATTCAAACCAACTGGTGACGAATTATAACCCGTATGACAATATCTAATCAAGTCATCTAGGGATTGACTTTCAAAATGGGTTTGATCGGCCAACAAAGAAGGCATGGCGATCAAAATAAGTAGATAGGTGACCGCATATAAAGTTCAAGACATCATAGTTGCCTCGTTTGAAAGTTACTCAACAAACGGCAATTCACACCCATGTGAAAGCCATATTTCATGTCTATTTCTACAAATTCAAAGCATCCATCAACAAAATGTGCAAACCGAAAAAAGGTTTATGATACTCTTTTAATAAAAAGTATTATTTACATTTTCTTTTATTGTATTGTTGTTTGTGCACACAAAGTAAAAACTTCTCAAACTTTAGTAGTTTAAATATCTAAATGCAATAAAGAAGACACCACATTAGTGTCAAGAGTTGCACACAAATAGCTTATCAGGATCTCAAGATCTGCAAAGAGTAACGTAACTAACCTCTAATTTATGAAAAGTAAAGAATAATTTGTTATTGTAAGTCTAAAAGAATAATTAATTAAGTAATTGAAATGCATGGCGATAAAATAATTTGCTTAGGTCAAGGTTGACGGGTGGAAATAATTGATGACTCGAATTTTTGAAATGGTGCTTTCGTTAAAGAATTATTCAAACATCAACAACGGTCAAATTTCGGTCCAAAAAAAAAAATAGTATCATCTAAAAAGAATGGGATCGAATTCTTGCAAATTTTACTTGAACTATTAACATCTAAAAATTTCAACAATACAAAAAAAAAAAAAAATATCGTATTATTATAAAACTACGTACAACGTACGTGCCTAACTATAGTAGTATTTAAAAATTATCATCAAAAGTTCAAAATAATGATTGTAACCACTGTCGAAAACCTAATATTATAATTATGAGAACCACCGCGCTAAATATAATAGGTACCATTTTCATTTCAACGACCCGCCATTCTGAATTTTGTTTTCACAATTTTACAAATATTCGATCTTATTATCAATAATTTCAATTATAGCAAATCATCAAAAGTCTTTAGTTACATTAGATAAATAATATCCTCAACCAAAGTTTCAACATGTATCAATGGTATCTTTCTATAAAAGCAACATCCTTAAGTGAAATTATAGAGTTGTAAATACCCTAATAATGGAAAAAGTAGCAATAAAAAACAAAATCACATAAAGTACACTGCAACTTTGGTACCTCAAAAGGTCGAAGCTTTTTTCCGTTGTCACCATGACGATCAAGTTAGTAAATAAATATGAAAATTTATTCTAAAGATATAGTATATTATAGCGTACAGAAATGAAAATTGGAAAAAGAAAGGAACACTTGTTTGCCTCCTATTTATAGGCTAGTCCACGAGATGCCAAATTTTGTTAGGGAGGTTGATACATGGTGTATATTAGGGAATCCTGCTACGGCACATCCTTTTGTTATGAGTTGGACAATGATTGTTCCTTGGTGACATGTACAATGCTTCGAGTTCATAAACGGTATGGGAACTCCAAGATGGAGCACTTGAACAACGTCCACAATCAGGTTAATTAAGACGATCGAGCTCGAACAATGGTTGTTCCCTTGGTGACATGTACCATGCTTCTATATATGTTTAAGGTTGAGCTCTACTTGAACTTAGCAAATCTACCTGGCCAATCGATGAGGCTCGATACCCTGATCAACCCGAAGCGAAATTAGGGTTCTTGTATTCAAAACGGAGGCTTCTCTTTCTTGGAGTTCTTTTGCTGTGCCTATATAAAAGGGGAGTGGATGCCCTCATTTTTACCTTGAACTTTGCACAGTGCCTAGACCACAATCCACATCTAGCATTTGAGCTTTAGCCACCGGTAACTCATTTTTCTTTTGAATTGTGGTGTCCTAATTAGGGCTTCACAATACTTATCCCTCACACTTCCTAATGTCTCATTTTCTGCCAACCATCTTTCACACTTGATCATGCATAGACTGTCGAACAACTCATTGGTTTGCTGTAAAGAGAGTTCGTCGCTACATACCTTAGCACCTACCTTTGCATCTCTTATATATGTTTCATTCGAGAATTATCATAATGCTATCGACGTTCGCTTTGTTTGTGATTAAGTGGCCAATTCACAAAGACTCATTTCATTGTTCATTTCTTTTGATAGCACAAAAGACTAGAAACATTATTCGCTTAATTAGTTTCTGCATGAATGCGATTTCATTGTAACGAACAAACAATTTTTTTTATTTTCTTGAGACTCGCATCATTTTTCGTAGCTATCACTACAACAAAAGGACCTTTTGCAACATGTCAATGACAACATTCGTTAAAAGCATGTTGCTAAAACAGTCTCTGACATGATCATCAAATGTCTGTTGCAATTGGTTAATTCAATTGACATTTGGCAAGCGATGTTACGATGACCGTTGTCAATGTAACCTTTACAACGGTCGATGACCGTTGTCAAAAAAATAAAATATTTTCTTATACGACAGCGGTCACCGACCGTTGTCATATAACAACGTTTTTAGCAACGTTCATCAACGTTGTTAAAACATATACCACAACCTTTTGGCAGCGGTCATCCGAACGTTGCTAAAACTTATTATTAAAATAGATTTGGCAACGTTCATTGAGCGTTGCTAAAAACAAAGCCCAAATACGAGCCCAGTTAAAAAATTTCCTACCCGCGAAAACTAAAACAATTTGCCTCCAACATCAAAATACGATCTCGTATCATCTCCTCACTTTGCTCTTGTAACCCAAAATCCAATTCAAAACCCTTATGTTTTGATTTCCTTTTAAATTTGGAAGAAATCCTTCGAAATCTGCTTTTTTTGTTGCTAAGATTTGTCGAGTTCGTGAATCTTCTAGCGAGAACGTGAATCTTCAAAAGTCGAAACTCCCATGACGATTATGTTATTCATAAAATTAGTGAATATTCCCTTTACGTGTTGTATGTATGGATGTGGATATGTGTTTTCACCTTGTATTGAGGCACATAAACTTCAATTCCATTTTAGATTAGTTTCGGACACGATCGTAATCTTCAATCTTCATAAGAACACGGATTATGCATATTCATGGAAGAGAGGTGGAGGGGTTAAGAGGTTAATAGACCGAAATGGGTAATCTTTGGGATAAAACGGAATGCTATTAGTTATAACTACTTGATGACCGGCTTTTACATTACATCTCTTTCTTGTTTTATTTTTCCCGCTTTGTTGAGCTTGAGAATTGTGGATATGGATGGGGATCGGATCCGGTGCAATAAGGATGAGGATATGCAATTCATTTGTCTAGTTTGCTCTGTGAAAGTTGCGGTTGTGTAAGTCATTGTATATTTACTCATGAGGGTATGAAAATGAGCAAAATGGTGGACTCAAGTGGTTACACATTGCCAAATGATTCTGTTTAAAATTTATGATTAATTTGCACGAGCCTTAATTTGTAGAGAGGATTTGTATTGTTTTGGTACTTGCTATGTTTACTTTTTAATGACAATGGGTTTTCTGTGAACTTTTGGTGCTCGGGTAAGGTGGAGTTACATCTTGGACAAATTAGTACACGAGTTATTTAGCTTTTTGGAGATTGAGCAAAATGTGGATGATGGTGGAGTTACTTTCATTTCTTGTCTTATAAAATGTTGTCCATTTCCTCTGTTTTATTTATGTAGTTGTATGACTTGAATAAATTTTTTTTGTTTAAGATACTTTTCACTTTATAATTTTATCCATAAACAAGGTCCCAATGAATAATTTGCTCCATTGTCATTTTAAGTATGTTTCCCGCCATGATATACTCACCGTGGTCACACTCTTGTCTTAATGGCATTCTTTGAAGTTTTGTGATTTTAATACATTTGCTATTTCTTATCTTAGGACCTTCAAGAGTTTTGAGTAACTAGTATCGATTATGGAAGTGGGATTTTGAATCATGGGTATCTCATACCCGCTCTAGTGAAAGCACTTAACCACATACTACAGTGCTTGATATAATCATGCCCGACCATCGTATTCTAGTCATGTTTGAGTTTTGTTTTCCGTGATTGAACTTTTTATTCCAACATCAACATACAATAAATTAGGCTTACAATATGAATTACAAGATGAGTAACTAGTATCCGATTATGGAAGTGGAATTTGAATCACGGGTACCTTATACCGCTTTCTAGTGAAAGCACTTAACCACGCATTTTTTTATGGTTTTCTCATTAATCATAAACACTTCTTATTTCTTCCTTGTGTTTTGTCCCCTTCATGTTATGTATGTTCGTTAACCTTATGTTTTGAATGCTTGATATTGAAATATCACTCATTCTTTTTATCAATGTGAAGGATATTCATTCAATAATCCCGAACATATGCGTTCTCTCGATGGTTATATAGTGTGTTGCACGATTTGGTGCTAATATTCTTGCATCTAAAAGCCAATTTGTCATCGACTTATCACTTCTTGAAGTTTGTGCTTTCTAGTATTTGGTAATATAGACTTGGCATTATTGTTCATGCGTAGTGATCTTTGCTTAAATTCAAATTGTGGTTTTGATTTATATATGATCACACACTTGAGATCTTGTATATATTTGCCATCTTTAATTTGCATGAAAATTTTTGTTGAAGCTTTGTAGATAAAGAATATATTTTGAGATCATTTCTCTTCGCGAATCTTTCATTATTTAGCTTTGTTAGCCTTCGGTGTTCACCTAGTCAAATTTTAACTAGGCATCTTGAAATTTCGGTGCCATTGGACAATACATTGCTTATAATGGACAAAGAATGGGTGCACTTATCAAGGTTATTTTAAAAATTAGATATCTTTAATTTAGGATAAAATTGAAACATCTTCATGTATTAATGATCATAACATTTGTTTGCAGATTTTCGAACAATATAGAGATGGTGCACGGAATTTTGTTGATCTAGCTCATGCACATTTAAATTCGTAAATGATAGGATGTCCTTGTGTTAAGTGTAGAAATCTAAAGCATCACCACTTTGATATAGTGTATGAACATTTGGTCATTAAGGGTATAGATCCTACATACACTACTTGGGTATTTCATGGAGAACGTCCAAGTGAATCAAATTTAGTCGATGTAGAAATGCCTGACTCATATAGGATGTTTAAGGACTTTTATGTGCAACACGATAAAGTAGTTGAAAACCCTCCTGATGGAAGAGAGGAGGAGATTGAAAAATTGGTTGGTGATTTTGAAATTCCTTTATATCCAGGTTGTAAAGCGTACACAAAGATGTCAGCTTCAGTTGCTTTGTTGAAGCATAAAGCTACACATGGTTTATCCGACACTGGTTTTGATGAACTCATAAATCTTTTTCGGGACATGCTGCCAGAAAATAACACACTACCTAACTCATTTTATGAGATAAAAAAAGTTGTCAATACATTTGATCTTGGGTACGAGAAAATACATGCATGCATGAATGATTGTTGTCTATATAGAAATGAGCTTGCGCATGCCGAATTATGTCCAAAGTGTGGCTACTCAAGATGGAAAGTTAACCAACGGAGTAAGAAAATTCAGAAAGGAATCCCAGCAAAAGTCTTGCGTTATTTTCCAATAATACCAAGACTTAAGAGGATGTTTGGAATAGATGAGATGGCAACACAACTTAGATGGCACTCAAGTCATAAAAGTCAAGACGGTAAAATGAGGCATCCAGTTGATTCATTGGGATGGGAAATGATAAATAGAAGGTGGCCACATTTTGCCTCAGATTCTCGAAATATTAGATTTGGTCTTGCTACTGATGGATTTAATCCTTTCAAAGATCTTAGCTCAAGATATAGTTGTTGGCCAGTAATTTTAACTATATATAACTTGCCTCCCTTGATATGCATGTCGAAAGAAAGTTTGATGTTGAGTTTATTAATCCCTGGACCAAAACAGCCAGAAATGACATTGATGTTTATTTGGAACCACTTGTAGACGACTTATCATTGTTATGGAGGATGGGGTTAAGATGTATGATGCGTTACCAAGTCTACATTCAACTTAAAAGCTATTTTGATGTGGACAATACATGACTTTCCGCATATGGTAATGTATCCGGATGGCCCACCAAAGGGAAAAATTGCATGCCCTATTTGTCGTGAAGATACATGTTCACAATGGTTGACACATGGTAGGAAGTTTGCATATATGGGACATAGAAGATTTCTATCCTTGGGTCATCCATTTACGCATGAAAAAGAGTCGTTCAATGGACATATTGAAAATGGTACCCAGCCAAAGATAAAAAGTGGTGAAGAAGATTATCTTGAAGTTGGTAAACTTGCAAACGATTGGGGAAAAAGTGGTAAGAAAAAGAGAAAGAAGAGTACAAATGAATCTAATGTAACATGGAAGAAAAAATCAGTATTTTTCAAGCTACCATATTGGAAGGTAACTGTTTCTTTTTATGTACTTTAATACATATAATGCAGATGTATTTTATCATGACACCATTAATGTTTAATTGCAGACTTTAATTGTACGTCATAATTTGGATGTGATGCATGTGGAAAAGAATATTTGTGAGAGCATTATTGGTACTCTATTGGATGTGAAAGGAAAATCTAAAGATGGCATCAATTCTCGTAAGGACATGGAAGCTATGAATATTAGGCATGAATTACATCTTGAGAGTAGAGGAAATAAATTCTATTTACCTGCTGCTCCCCACACTTTATCAAAGGCTGAAAAACAAATATTTTGCAAAAGGCTTGCTAATCTTAAATTACCCGACGGTTATGGTTCTAATATTGGAAATTGCATTTCAGGTTGATGAATGTAAGATAGTTGGACTCAAGTCTCATGATTGTCACATTTTAATGCAACAATTATTATCGGTTGCATTGAGGGACTTTTGCCTAAAGGACCAAGGAACTCTCTTTTCAAATTGTGTTCATTTTTCAATGAAATATGTCAAGGAGTTATAGATAGAAATAAAGTCGAACAATTGGAGGATGATGTTTATGAAAATTTATGTATGTTGGAAAGGTATTTTCCTCCTTCTTTTTTGATATAATGGTTCACTTGGCAATCCACCTTGGAAGAGAAGTTCGATTGTGTGGACCCAAGACAATATCGTTGGATGTACCCATTTGAGAGGTGATACGCTCTTATGTTATTCAAATCGAAGTGATACATTCGGTAGTAATTTGAATTACTATGATGAAAGTTTTTTATTGTGTAGGTATATGAAAGTATTGAAGGGATATGTTATGAATCGTCTTGACGACAGAAGGGTGCATAGGTGAACGATATATTATTGAAGAAAATGCGATGTTTTGTAGCAAATACATTAAACAAGCATCCGGAATAGGCTCTCTAGACTTGCACGGAATGAAGAATTTGAGAGTGATTTCTTAGTCGTGGGCGTACAATTTAAAAGGAAGCCACATGTACTATCTCGATGAGATGTTGAAAGTTGCTCATCGCTATGTACTACTAAATAGTATGTAAGTTCAACCATACATAAAGTCGGTTTGTTAAATTACTACTTTGTTAGATTTTAAGAGGATTGCCAATATAATTTTTAGTAATATATTATATATTCATTAGGATGCACATGGATGAACTTATGAGTTGTGACAAACGACTTGAAAGAAATGATACGTTGTTGCATAAGAAACACATTGACTCATTTGCTGCCTGGTTGGATGATAAGGTTTAAAAACAAATTAATGTGTTCAACGTTCATTTTTTAAAAACCGTATTTTATTCAATTATTCCTAACATGTTTAAACATATGACAGATTAAAGTTCAGGAGATGATAGACAATGTTTCAAATACTTTAAAGTGGCTTGCACGTGGTCCTAGATGCATTTCCATGTCATATTCTAGTTTTGTCATAAATGGTCTTCGGTTTCACACTAAGGATGCAGAAAAGTCTCGCCAAAACAGTGGCATTTTAGTTGAAGCAACGACCATTTGTAGATCTAGTGCAAAAGATAATGCACATGCCGTTGGGAAAGTCGTTTATTACGGAGTGTTGCGAGATATTATAGTGCTTGATTACAATACTTTTCATGTTCCAATATTCAAGTGTGATTGGGCAAATATCGTGAATGGAGTCAAACAAGAAGACGGATTTACTTTGGTTAACCTTCACGAGGCCACAATCAATTTGAAAATGATCCTTTCATTTTGGCATCACAAAGTAAACAATTGTTTTATTCTAGAGAGAATGAAACATCTAATTGGTATGTTGCTTTGCAAGCGCCACCAAGAGGCTTTCACACATTAAATATGGAAGAAGAAACTACTTATGGGGCAACTATTCCATTTGATATATCATGATTGAAGAAAACCATGATGATGATGAGAACTATGCAAGGATAGATGTCGAAGGCATATTATGTGATACATAGATTTGTATGGTGAATGATGAATGTTTATTGTTTTAATTCGTCCTTTTAATTGCATTAATTGATATAGATCTCGACATTAATTTCTAATGATGTAACAGATGTTTGATCTTGTTTGAAAGAAGTCCTTGAAAGATGGATAGAGTTGAGGTAAGTTTGGCTTCTCTTATTTGACTTCTATTTGTTCAATTATTGTTTTAAAATCCAAATGGATATTGGCTTTAATTTATTCCTTATTTTCTTTAGTTTATGATGATTTTCTCCCACACCGACTTCAAAGAAATTCAATATGAAAATCACAAAAAAAGGTGCCATGCATGCAGTTTCAACCACACACACATTCCCAAAGTTATGTATTGTGTGTGTGTGTAAAATAGAGCGAACTTACAAGAAAGTTGTTGGCCTTTGAATCTTGAAGCAAGCAGAGTGTCTTTGAGTAATTGAGAATAAGGGAAGGTCGTGGTGCGGTGAAAATTTAATCCCATTCTTCGTATGACTTTGGTATTCTTGTCTGTTAGTGCGGAAAGGCATCCAAAGCATCTAAAATATTGGGGTAGTGCTGAAAATGTGAAGAATTTATAGGGACCATCTAAGAGGTCACCGATGAGTAAGTAGAAGCTTCATTGGAAAATGCGGTTTTTGAATTTCTTTGTCGCAACGTGGTTTTTTCCTTAGGTGGGTGGCAGGAGGCCATCATCTACCTACTTTGCTACTCAATATTTCAAACTTGAAAATGTGTATACAATCACGTTCCACCCCATTTTGTCTTGTTTGGTGGAGAAGGCTTCTTTCGCTTTAAGGTTATGTAGGTGATTGCATTACGCCATTCTCTCATTTGGGTTTCTCTTTCCGTGACTTACGGGTGGCTTGGTGTCTTTCGGACCGGTCACATTACCTATCTAGCTTCCTTTCTTTTCTTTTGCAATGTAGTTCATAAAATGATATTGCATTGATTGTATAAGGTTTACATGTTTTTAAATCAAAGCTATTCTTATGCATTTGATCCACGCCTGTTACTTTTTTCTCTAAGTTGTGTGCCATATTGTTGGTGGTACTTCAAGTAACGATTTATTTATTTAGTGTGCGTAAAATTGCCTAAACTTTTTTCGGACCTGGTTTGATTTTCTATTTATCTCTTGGTTGATGTTACGCAAGAAACTTTTCTTTCCATGCAATTCCTTTGGTCTCTGTTGATGTGTCTCTTAAATTTGTAGAAATGCTTATGCACTTACCATGAATCATTTCGTTTAATATATAAGTTGGTCGAATTGAGGATTTTGGCGAGTGTATCATCAGAACTTTGTGTTTTTTTAATTGAAATTGTTGGTCCATCGTTGTCTTAATAAGCTTGGCTTTTAGAAGTTGGTAAAGGATTAAAGATTGAAAAGTTTTGAGTGACATTTATGGAAGATAAAGGTCGATAATATGCATTCATTTGAATTTTCACATTCTTTGGACCATTTGGTTTGGAAAAGAGGTCCTCCATTACCCGACAAGTTTATATAATAAGTGAATTTGGGTGGTTTATTTGTTCCTCTAAAAGTTGTATTATGCATTTTTCTCAAAGTAGAATATGATGTAGAATTGGACATGATATATTTGATCATAAAAGAAATCCCTAATGTATTAGTTGATCAGAAGAAAGTGCCATGACTTAAAAATTGAAATTTTTGGTAAGAAGAAGTTATCAGACCTGAAGTGATATAGCTTATCTGGATAAAATGAACAAATGATACTTGTAGGAAAGTGATGGGGTAGTCCCGTTCCACATCATTAAACACTTTATCACTTAGATGCCGTTTAATCGTGTTCACATTCATTGATGCAAGAGTAAAATGAATATTAACTGTAAAAAACAAGAGGAATTAACCAACTTCAAATAGAATGGGATAAACAAAAGTTGCTGCTTGGTTTGACGTCTTGACCTCATGAATCAGCTGGACTACTTTAGAAAATCTCCTATAAAGTCTTCTAGAGTGGATTTTTGCAGATTGGATGTGGATTACATGGTCAATGAGTTTTTAATGGGTTAGAAAATGTTTTCAAGAAAGGAAGTTGTTTAGTGGATTTTTGGGGCTGTTTTACGTCTTGATTAGCGACCTTTAAAATTTGTTATATTTATGATACTGAAGAAAGAATTTGTAGAAAAGGTACATCGCTTGCTCGAGATCCCATCTTCAAAAAGGATTCCAGATCGTTATCATTCCTTTGTTGGCTCATCTTTTCAAAGACGGCCTCGGCTTCAAAGATTTACCTTCTCAACAAAGGTGACCTTTCGACTTTTGAGCGAGCATCGAGTCGCTCTTTCACGTGCC
The DNA here is from genome assembly GCA_023638005.1 of Forsythia suspensa. Lineage (NCBI taxonomy): Eukaryota > Viridiplantae > Streptophyta > Magnoliopsida > Lamiales > Oleaceae > Forsythia > Forsythia suspensa. Next base: position 11,798,474 of record CM042665.1, read on the forward strand.
TCACCGCCGCTCTTTCACGTGCTTCCTCGGTAGCCCTTTCTACACTGCCTAGCCCTTTCCCTTTCAATGCTTTTACCTCTCCCTCTCCCTCTCAAGTCTCCTTTGTTCCCTCTCTTCCTCTTCCTACTGTTTCCTTTCACGCTCCAATTTGTCCCGGTTTTCCTAAATTCTCTCTCCAGTAGCATCTTGATGGTCATCTTTTCCGATGCACAGAATCCTTACTTCTAGCAACGCTTTGCATCTTTTTCCGGATCATGCGGGATCCGGAATCCTTTTTCAAGATGACTTCTTGTGTGGCACTCACTTGCCAAACCGTGTGGCAAATGATAAAATAATTATACATCGATGAATTCTTGTTTACCGATTGCTTTGGATGGTAGGAATTGACCAACTTCTCTGTGACCAAAGTAGTGGTCGCTTGAAGTCAGATAAAGATCCTAGTAGAACCACACAAAATCAAAGGAGGAATATTACAATTATAGAAATAATAAACCATCAAATGGGAACCACCTAGTCTCGAAAAATCAAGTGTTTTAGAGGAACACGTTTATTTATTTAATTTTATTGTTTTAATTCGTCCTTTTAATTGCATTAATTGATATAGATCTCTGACATTAATTTCTATTGATGTAACAGATGTTTGATCTTGTTTGAAAGAAGTCCTTGAAAGATGGATAGAGTTGAGGTAAGTTTGGCTCATCTTATTTGACTTCTATTTGTTCAATTATGAAAATATTAATATTTATCTTTTCTTTAATGTTGAATTAAATAGTCTTCTAAGCAAGCTTCCAAAAGACGAACTAAGCAACAAAGAGCCTTATATGCTGCCGTAACTAGAGATGAAAATCAAGGACTACACATTTCTGATGAACCAGAAAATCGTAGGTCAACGCCAGAAAATGATCAAGACATGCAATCAACAAATGTGGATCCTCCAAAGAAGAAAAGAGGACCCACCGTATTGAAAATGGTTCCTGAAAATAATTTTCATAGACTGGAGCTTGAATTCAATGATTTGGGCCAAGTGGTTGGTAAAAATTCTGATAAATTTGCATCAATAGTGGGAGCCATGGTACGAGAACATGTGCCAGTTATAATTAAATATTGGCATTCGGTAGATGACAAGAAAAAAATAGAGCTTTGGTCTTTTATACAGGTATACTTTTAACAGTTGACCTCTTTTTTTCCTATAGGTTAATTCACACTTATTATCTTTTCTATCTTAACTTTGGCCTCCTTTTACGTTTCTTCTAAATTGGTTTTTTGTATTTATGTATACCTACAGCAAAGGTTCAATGTGAGTGATTGCCACCAGAAAATGACGTTTCAAAGTATGGGCAATTATTGGAGGACATTCAAATCAAAGGCGAGAAAAGAAATAAAAAATGAAATGACAAAATCTGCGAATAGAACACGCACTATTGCCCTTCTTAGACCAAAGAATGTAAACTCAGATGAAGCATGGGAAAAGTTTGTCGATGAGACTTTTTCTGCTGACTTTCAAGTAAGTAATTTGAGTTTGAAGGTAAGAAAATATTATTTGCGTCTACTTGGTTTATAATTGTTAGTTGTCTTAATAGGAAAAAAGTTCCAAGTTTAGTAGAATGAGAACTACTCAGAAGCTTGTTCATACTATGGGGAGAAAGGGATATCCACGTACAGCTCATGATATGGTAATTACACACTTGTATTTCTTTTTATTATATTCCATTCTTATGTTGACTCACTCTTTCTTGTAAGAAAATGTATGATTTTTTATTCAGAAAAAAAAGAATCCAAACATCACAGGGCTAAGAACTAAAGTGTGGACTCATGGACATCTTAGAAAGGATGGAAAACCAATAAATGAAGCAGTTTCAGAAACCTTGGTATGATTATTTTATCAAAGTTGAGGAAATTATAATATGTATTACATGCTTGTATAAACTTTTGAGTTCCATTCTTGTAGAAAAAGATAGAAGATTGTGCCCAATCAATCGATGATACTCCAGCAGAAGATTCCATACGCGACGATGCTATTGCTCGAGTTTTAGGTCCTGAACGTCGTGGAAGGGTTAGGGGCCTTGGATTTGGCGCTACACCTTCAAAAGTGGATGCTCATATTCAAAGTACTGGAAGAGTGAGAGAACTTGAAAGCCAATTGCAAACTCAGTCAGAGAGGATGGGAACACTAGAAGAAAAGGTTGAAGCGCTTCTCAAGTTATCGCAACAGGTAAATATGGTTGTTTCATGAACTCAATTTTTGTTTTTGTAATGTACTATGATAATTTAGGTAAATATGACTTTACCTATAGAAATTTAATTTCATTTTTTGTATCATTTAATGTAATCAAAACAAGAATGCAGAGGACATAAGTTCACATGCTTGCACTCCTCGTGTTTTTGTGTTCTGTTTCAAATATATAGTTGTGTATTTATTATAAATACTGATTATGTCTAGCAAAGTTAAAGAGGATAATATCATGTTAATATCAATTTTGTAGTCACAACAAGGAAGTGGTTTTCAAGGAGGCAATGAACTAGAAAATAAAAGTTGTCAACTATTGCACCGGTACAAGTTTGATGGGGACGAAGTTGTAGCAGAAGGGAAGATTGCATCAACGAGACCCAAGTGCAAAGGTTCATCACATGCCTCTTGGGACGAGGCTCATTGGAAGGTGCAGGTTGAAGAAGTCTATATGGAAAATTTAAGCTTATATAGACCCTCGCTGAGATTCGAGTTCTTAGTGAAGCATTGGGAAGTACTATTGCATGGCCAAAGAGTAGTATTAAACTCCTTTGAAGAAGGTATGTTTACTTGGTTCTTTTTTATGTGTCGCTTTCTTGTTAACATGTTCTTTGTGACCAAAATACTAGATTATTTCGAAAAATAATAGCTTGCTAATTCGGAAAAATAATTGATCTTTGTGAAATTTATTGGCTTGCTAATTAGTTACGAAGGAGTAGTAAATAATGGAACTCACAACAGGTGTATAATCTTGGCTAGTGTAGAGTGTAGATTATCGATTGAAATTGTACAAGCTCGAAACATGTGTCTTGAAACCGAATTTTAAATACTATATATGTATGGTCGATTGAAAAACATGTGTCTTGAAAATTGCACAGAGGCAGATTATACTAACAAAGAAATACTTAAGGAGAGGACTTAACTTCATTTTGGCATAATATCTTAAGGTAAGTACTGAGTAATAAAATTCATTATGTAGAGACTAGCAAAGGAAATGGCCACAAAGAGAAACACGATACCTTCTCAAGAAAAAGTGCATGACCCGGATCTAGTTTAAACCGTCGTTGATAATAAGCGATTTATATCTCTATACTAAGTCTTGATTATTCTTAATTATGTCTTACGCAATTTGTCGAGCCTTCTTCAAGAGCACACTTCCTTCAACGACGTGATTCACCAAACCCCACCTTCGCTTGTTCCAGTCACATGCATTGCACCCAAAGACGCTTCACGAGCTCGATCGACTAGGCCCAATTATTTTCTCGAGGATAATTCAAAAAGATTTATTTTCAATCACTCACTTGGCACACTTTTTCCGAGGGATAATTCAAAAAGATTTTTCCTTTGGGCACACTTTTGCAAAATACTACTTGGTAATACTTAAATGATTGTTGGGACACATGATTATTAACATGATTGCGTAAATAGCCAAATGGTTGGGACACCGAAAGTCGTAATAATATTAGGCGATAAACTTGGAAGTTTATATAATGATCACTCTTAGTTGTCCTAATCAAGGCATTAACTTCATCAAACCCCACTCACGCCCCACCCCCGGGACTTGTGCCTGTCTTTTGTAGGGTCGATGTAGATAAATCTTTAGCAAGTGGATAGATTAGATATGTTTGTAATGTAGCAAGACCACATACGAATCTAAATGTATAATTTCTGACGTTTATTTTCTGCATGTTGATCAGCTCACTTGGCTTGTAGGTCGTTGAGATTTTTCTTTTTCCTTGTGAATTTGGTTGTATCTCGAAGGAAGTGGATGAGCTAATAAGACTTTAAATGAGCCTAATAGGAGAATTTCGCGTTCGGGCACGTGTATTCTCTCAATGGACGTAGCTCTTACATTTAGAATGAACCACTCTAAATTTTGTGTGCTTTCAATTTAATTTCTTTTTCATGTTATTATTGTTCTCGGTTGTATGATATCAGCGTTTAATCCTTCTTGGCAATACTTTCTTTTCATAATTCGGTGCTTGCCATTTTTGTTCCTCAAGTCTTTCAATCTTTGCCTTTTATGAGCTTTTACATATGTGATATGATATTTAGTTGCATAATGTAAAACGACATTGGATTTTCAAGAAGATCTCTCTCTTTTATAAGCCAATTATTGACATAATTTAGGATAATAGACAGATCTGTTTTTTTCCCCTTTATAAGCGTAAAAGTGCCATGGATTGCATTGGTGTCACCATGCATGTAGTGAAAATGTACATGTGTCCTTGCCTCTGCTCAATGTTGGACCAACATTTTATCTTTATGTGAACCTATTTATATATCCTTAGTTAATATATTGGCAAGCACTTGATGGTATCCTATTCTACTCAGGTTTAATCGTCCCTATTTTTTTGTGAATTGCAGGGTTGGAAACAGATAGCGTAGGTGTTTGTGGAGTAGCAGTTTTGCTCGAGGGGTGGTAGAAGAGTTTTTGTTGATATTTTTGTGAAGTGCATATGATTACCGGTTTCAAGATTTTGGTAGATTAAATAGTTTTCATGCCAAGAAACTTCTAGTACATGTGTATTTTGTTAGATTTTGATTCGAACTTTCATGTTACAAGAAACTTCTCGGCTATAAATGTATGAATACAATTTCTTCTATTTTATAATATATTTAATTTGTTTCAACCTTGTTCATATTTCATTGATTTAGTATAAATTTGTTTTCAGCGTTGATATGGTGTAGATTGAGTTTTATATTGATAACGTGTAGGTGAATATTGTCAAAAATATTAAAAAAGAAAGAAAGAAAGAAAAGACAACGAGCATCGCAACGTTGTTAAAAGAAACCCGCAACGGTCAGATGCATGTTGTTGTAACGAAACGACAACGGCCAGGAGAACGTTGTTAAAAAGGAAACTAAGGAAACCACAACAGTCATGTGAACGTTGTTAAAAGGAAACCACAACGTTCATGAGATCGTTGTTAAAAGGAAACCACAACGTTCATGGGAACGTTGTTAAAAGGAAACCACAACGTTCATGAGAACGTTGTTAAAAAGGAAACCAAAGAAACCACAACGGTCATGAGAACGTTGTTAAAAATAAAACCGCAACGGTCAGATGCACGTTGTTATAACGAAACAACAACGGTCAAAAAACGTTGTTATATCTTTAAGAACGTTGCGAAAAAGTAAAATGACAACGATCTTTTATATTCCACAACGAACATTGAACGTTGTCAGAGAGCTAGTTTTCGGCAACATCGAAGCGCGCAACGCGTGCATACTGAGCGTTGTGAAAGGTCTATGGCAACGCCGCCCGTTGCGATAGACCCTTTTTCTTGTAGTGTATCTTTAAACATGAGTTGTGAATGAATTCACTACGAAAAAAAAAAAAAACTAAGAAAATAAAGAAAATAAGAACAGAAGGGCTGATTTTGTATTTTTTTCTTAGTGCAGAAAGAGAATTTATTAGGTTTTGTATTTCATGACACTGTTAGTAATTAATTTGTTTCAATTGGAGTATCCCAAAATTAATATTTTTTTAGTGTTGGTGTTGTGACATATGCAAGACGAGGCATGCAGCCCGACATTCATAATCAGAAATTTCTACAGACAAAGTTAAAAATGTAAGATTGTAAGAAAATTAAGAAAACAAAACAGATTATATTTTTATTATATTATTGAGAGTTTTGTAGATACAAAGAATTCCTAGACACACTGTCTCAGTGCAAATTTTGATCAAGAACAGAAACAAAAATCTTAACCATTGGGTGTTATATATATTATCTAATGTAGAATAATATAGTAATATCATGTGCTCAAGAACAATAAATTAAGCGTCAGCATCCCCTTCTTGGGGAGGTGAATAATTCAAATCGGGAACTTTGTAAGTTTGCTGGCCCGTTGCACCATCGGTGCCACCCTCTTCTCCGCCCTGTGCACGAGCAGTTTCTTCTTCCTCCAACGGGAGGTTATCAACCTGGGGTACATCCTCTATTTGTTGAACACCAACATCACCTCCAGCAGCAGGACCTCGATTCAGAAAAGGGACGTCAGCAAATTCTTCCTCTGCCCTAAATGTTGGTGGTGGAAACGCGCCTTTCCATCCACGATCGGGATGAGATCTCATGTGGCCAAATAGTGACTTAGCCGATACAAATGGTTTACCGCAAACAGTACACTGGAAGGGATTTCCCCTTTCAGGTGCAGGACCACCACCAGCTGGTGCACCTTCCCTAACTCCTTTTCTTATTACGGGGTTTCCAACCCCCCCCCCTCCTCCGACTGCATGGCCGCCACCACTTCCACCCACAGGAATTGCTTGCGCCCCCAAAAACCCACTGCCACTTACATTTCCACTTGCACCTGCAGCACCGCCAGATGATCCACTGGGGAATTGCCATTGTGGTTGTGGCCTGTAGGCACTGAACGCAGAGTATCCCGGACGACCCATTACCGGTGGCCTTTGCAACGGAGATGAAGGAGAAGAAGACCTGCCACGGCCTTGGGGGCTGTTCCTCTCGGCATTGGGAGAAGAAGTATTACCACCGCCCCGTCGAGGGCTGCTGTGATCAGGCTGTTGTGGGTTGTTGGGGTTGGAAGAAGACCCCTCGGCGCCACCACTGCCGGTGTTCTTCATGGTTGCTTATTTGTATCAAATAGTGAGAAATAATTCTACATTACAAGATGACAAAAATGGCAATGAAGGCTTGTATTCTAGATTACAAGAACAGTAGTATTTATAGTGGAGAGATTTTTGAAATGATCGTTTCATCCCTGATCTCATCACAAGCGACTCATCGTAAAAGTTGCATCCTTTTATTTTCAACCGTCCGATGGGGAGGGACGTCTCCCGGCTACAGTTCTGAAGAGCCATTTCCCCCGATCAAATTCTGGTTTTGTATCGTTTGTAAAAGCGCGAATATATATTTGTATCTTTACATTTAGAAAAAATGCAGTATCAGTCCCCAACGTAGTCACTTAGTATCAAACGGATACCCATTCTATTATTTTTGGTATTTAAATCCCCCAATATATCATTTTCGTTGCACCTTGGTCCCCAAATCAAAAAATCCATCTAATTGAGGAACTTGAAAGGATTGTGTGGACGTTTTTCTTTTATGGTTTAGAGTCCTTAGACGATAGTTTTTTTGTTTCTCAAGATTCATATAGATAGATTTAGAATTTATATTTTTTGCTATATGAGTGTCTATCTAATAGGAAAAGAACAAATGAAAATGTAACGAATGTTGAAACATATATTTCAAATCAACTAAGCCATCTCAATGACTTTCTTAAAAAGAACCTCAAGTGACTACTATGAAATAAAGCAATTCAAAATTAACATTTTTAATTAGTTTAAAACGTGTACAAACCAATTTACCAAAGCCATTATCACTTTTAAGTATAGCGAAAGCTATCCATTTTTCCTACACCTTTTACTACTTTACCACTACTAAAACACTACTTACGCTTTATATGATAATGTAAATAGAGTTGAGATTCAAATTCTCCCATATTTGAGTTTTCTTCATTATATTTCTTGTGAGTAATAATTTTAGCAAATTTAGTTGATTATACTGAACGCACCTTTGTTTGTACAAGATTTTATTGTCGAGAATTTAGTTGAAATTAGTTTTGTTTGTTGTTGAGTTGGGAATATATATGTATATGAAGTATTGCTCAGACAAATTGTTTCAAATCATAATTTAAATCTCGCAATCTAATTTTATGTATTGAGTCATTAACTATTAAATACAACTATACAAGTAATTTTTGTTTTATATTTTAGCCTTCTTAAACTTTATGCAAAATAGAATACAGAAAATTTGATTCTCGGGATGTTCTCTTTTCTTGCTTTCATTTTTCCAGAATACCACATTTGTTTTTCTGAAATAAATTGTTTCAACTCTATTAAATGCTTACAATAACTAATATTTTTAAAAAGGCACTCATTCATAGAATTTAATAGTTCTCATTATAACATATTAAAAAATATAGTTATCAACCAAAACTAATATGATATATAATAATTAATAAAGATTTAATTGCATCAAACATTCAAGTAGATGTAGCGAGTGCACATCATCAATAACAAGGACGATCACGTAACACTATAGTTGATTGATCTAAAAAATTAATTAGTCAACATTTATCATATTCGAACCCAATGGTGACCAATCATAACTCATATGACAATATCTAATCAAGTCATCTAGAGATTGATTTTCAGAATGGTTTGATCAGTCATCAAAAACATGTGATGGCATATAAAGCTCAAGACATCATTGCCTCGTTTGAAAGTTACTCGACAAACTACAATTCACACCCACTGACAAAACACAACTAGGAAAGAACCTTCTTTGTGAAAGCCATATTTCATGTCTATATGCAAATTGAAGCATCTATCAACAAGATGTGTAAACCGAAAAAGAGTATATGATACTCTTTTAATAAATAGTATTATATATACATTTTCTTTTTATTGTATCGTTGTTTGCAGACGGACACATAGTCTTTTCTTCTCAAACTTTGCTAGTTTAAATGCCAGTGTGTAATCAAGAAGACACCACATTGGTGTCAAGAGTTGCACACAATTAACTATCAGAATTTCAAGATCGACAAGCACAACACAAGGACAAAAAGGAAAAAAAAAACAACAAATATTAATGTAAGTTGATATGCATGGAAATAAAATAATTTGCATAGGTAAAGGTTGACGGGTGGTTATAATTGATGACTCGAATTTTTAAAATGGTGATTCGTTAAAGAATTGATCAAACCGGGTCAATTTTCCATCGAAAAAGAAAAAAAAAATAGTATCATTTAAAGAGAATAGGATTGAATTGTCGCAAATTTTAGCATCTCAAAATTTCAACAATACAAAAATATTTATTGAAATATTATAGAACTATGTATGAACGTGTTCCTAACTATAGTAATATATACTAAAAATGATCATCTATATTAATCTGAACAGAATGCATGCAGAAAGAGAATTTATTAGGTTTTTGTATTTCATGATTGTGTAAATTAATCTGCTTCGAATTGGAGTGTCCCCAAATATTTTTTAGTGCTTTTGTTATACAAGACGAGGCAACATGACGACAATCATAATCAGAAATATTTATAGACAAAGTTAAAAATGTGATATTATATATATTATAAGTATTCAAAGTTTTGCAGATACAAAGAATTCCTTGACACACTGACTCAGTGCAAAATTTTGATCAAGAACAGAAACAAAAATCTTAAACATTGTGTGTTATATATATTATCTAATGTAGAATACTATAGTAATATCATGTGCTCAAGAACAATAAATTAAGCGTCAGCATCCCCTTCTTGGGGAGGTGAATAATTCAAATCGGGAACTTTGTAACTTTGCTGGCCTGTTGCACCATCGGTGCCACCCTCTTCTCCGCCCTGTGCAGGAGCATTTTCTTCTTCCTCCAACGGGTTGTTATCAACCTGAGGCACATCCTCTATCTGAGGAACACCACCATCACCTCCAGCAGCAGGACCTCGATTCAGAAAAGGGACGTCGGCAAATTCTTCCTCTGCACTGAAAGATGGTGGTGGAAATGCCCTTTCCATCCACGATCTGGATGAGATCTCATGTGTCCAAATAATGCCTTAGCCGATACAAATGGTTTACCGCAAACAGTACACTGGAAGGGATTTCCCCTTTCGGGTGCAGGACCACCACCAGCTGGTGCACCTTCCCTTACTCCTTTTCCTATTATGGGGTTTCCAACCCCCTCCACCGACAGCATTGCCGCCGCCACTTCCACCCACGGGAATTGCTTGCGCCCCAAAGAACCCACTGCCACTTACATTTCCACTTGCACCTGCAGCACCGCCAGACGATCCACTGGGGAATTGCCGTTGTGGTTGTGGACCTTGTGGCCTGTAGGCACTGAACGCAGAGTGTCCCGGACGACCCATTACCGGTGGCCTTTGCAACGGAGATGAAGGAGATGAAGACCTGCCACGGCCTTGGGGGCTGTTCCTCTCGGCATTAGGAGAAGAAGTATTACCACCGCGCCGTCGAGGGCTGCTTTGATCAGGCTGTTGTGGGTTGTTGGGGTTGGAAGAAGACCCTCGGCGCCACCACTGCCGGTGTTCTTCATGGTTGCTTATTTGTATCAAATAGTGAGAAATAATTCTAGATTACAAGATGACAAAAATGGCAACGAAGTCTTGTATTCTAGATTACAAGAACAGTAGTATTTATAGTGGAGAGATTTTTGAAATGGCATCGTTTCATCCCTGATCCCATCACACCCGACTCCTCATAAAAGTTGCATCCTTTCATTTTGAACCGTCCGATAGGGAGGTACGTCTGGGATTGCTTCCCGGCGACGGTTCTGAAGAGCCATTTCGCCTGATCAACTTCTGGCTTTGTGTCGTCTGTAAAACCGCGAACATTTGTATCTTTATATTTAGGAAATGTTCAGTACCAGTCCCCAACTTATTCACTTAGTAGCAAAAGGATCCCCATTCTATTGTATTTTGTATTTAAGTGCCCAACCTATGATTTCCGTGCACCCTGGTCCCCAAATCACAAAATCCATCTAATTGAGGAACTTGAAAGGATTGTGTGGACATTTTTCTTTCAGTTTTTTGTTATGGTTTAGACGATAGCTTTTTGTTTCTCAAGATTCCCATGGATAGATTTAGAATTTATCTAACAATTACTTAGAAATGCATTTTTTGTTATAGCCATGTGTATCTAATAGGAAAATACAAATGAAAAATGAAAAGAATGTTGAAACATATATTCCAAGTCGACCAAGCCATCTCAAGGATCGAGTGAATACTATGGAATAAAGCATTTCCGAATTAACATTTTTAATTAGTGATTAATCTACCAAAGTCATTATCTCTTTCACCCACATCGAATATTTGAGTTTTCTATACTATATTTCTTGTGAATAATAATAATTTTAGTAAATTTGTTGATTATACTAAATGCACGTTTGATAGTAAACGATTTTATTGCCGAGAACACATATTTGTTATTAAAGAATAAAATATTTATTTCTCCATTACACATTTTAATAATAAGCTTTCAAAAATGCATGCATGATACATAATTTGTAATTGTTTCTACTTAATAACTCCGTATATATCCAATTCACTCCATAAGTATACTTATATGTAACTTTCATAATCTTCTACATTCTTCTAATTTTCCCGGTTCATTTCACTTCTGCTTTTCAAGTAGATGCTTTGTAGGGTTTGATAGATGAAAATTAAAATACGGAAAGAAATATCCAATTGCTGTAATGGGCAAATCATTAATAACAAAGGCAATTGGGTCTAAACATAGTTGATTGATCTATCAAAAATATAATTAGACAACATATCTTATCTTCGGACTCAAAGGAGGCCAATCATGACCCGGGGTCAAGGTAATTCGCCCTCGAATCCAATGTAATCTCATCTTCCAAAGAGTTATTACCAAGGTGCAGAACCAAATGTTTGACATTGAGACATGGATGTGCGAATGTAATTAGTTAGCTTCAAACGATATGCATTGGGAATTTTATTTTTTTGTGCTGGCTGCTTGTTTCTTATATCCATTTTGCAGGATAACGGTCGTTAGTCAAAACTGCCCACACAAAATCAGAAACTTGACGTAGGTTGCTCACAAAATCAGCTGCATGACCATGGATACACCCCTTGGAAGAGGTAGCGTGAGAAGGTCCAGAGGCCCGCGAGGAATCACACTGTACACCACTTCAAAAGGGCAGAAACCCGTGGTGGATTAGTAGCATGATTGTGGGCGAACTCGGCGTAACTAAGCTTCTGATCCCACGCACAAATATGTTCCCCTAACTAAGGTACACAGCAGATTGCCAAGAGAATTGTTCACAACCTCAGTTTGACCATCTATCCGTGGGTGGTATGTGGTATGCAGTATGCACTACCGAAGTTCAATTTCGTATTAGAAAATTTCCACAAGCGGCACCAAAAATGGTTAAGAAATAGTGTAGAAAGAAATGAGAGTGAATAGGCGAAATTGTCACTTCACATTGTTTCTTTGTTTATTTTTTACTGTCTTGTCACAATCAGTATATGTAACGTCTCTAGTCTATGCTTGGTTAAAAGTTTAAACAGTGTCCCCGTCCACTCGGCCTATTTGCTATAGCATTGGATTGGTCTGATCAAGTCAGGTCGGGTCGGGTCGAAGGCTAAAATAATGGAATCCTGATTATTTAATCTGCGATCGCCATGGCTAATTATTGGCACAACAAAGAACATTATTAAAATTAGAAGAGGAGCTTTCTTGTATCACACTTTCTAGTTTCTTCCACACTTATAAGAGTATATTTTAAAATTTTAAAATTTTAAAAAGACTGTATTTACACAGAAAAAGTATCAATAACTTAATTGCTCTTGTTTCCAATTTAACTTGTATTAAATTCCAGATCAAAAGAACAGGCAAAAGAAATTATTTTCTGAAATATAGATCTAATTAAAATGTTAAGCTGATTACTTATTACCAATTAGGAATAATCAACATTATAAACTGGGCTAAACTGATAAGCTCTATGCCATTGTTTTGCAGTAACAGCATTTTGATTGTAAACTGTTTTCTGCATTTACCAAAACACTCGAGTACTTATCTTCTAAAACAATACAACAGAATTGACTCACAAAACAAATAATAATTTCAACCAAGCATGATATTATCTTCATGGATATCCAGTTAGTCAAAATTAAATACCAATCAAATTCATACTTAATCCTCGCATTGCTACTAGTAACAAAATTCCTTACAATCAAAAGATTAAATGGATTCAAGTGAGAAGAAAATGATTTACCCATAACTTCCGAGAGGATCCTGGAAGATGGGCTTCACACCTGTTGTCTCAACCTTAACAGATGAATGGGGATTTCACGCTCAACAAGTTTATCCTTTAACAACTTCCACCTTAGTCAAAGGAAATAACCTCTTCAGAAACATCCAATAACTCCTCAACCTCAACTTCTTTTGCCTCGTATTCCTCTTCCTCGTCGCTTGCTTCACCATCACGTAGCATTTGCCTCTCCAATTTCTGTTCTTCATGCAAACGCTTCCATTCGCTGACCCACCTTTCCCACTCGTCTTTCAACGTCTTTCTCTTTTCTCTATCCTGCTCACTCAATTGCAATGAAACATCTTGATCCTCTGCTTCATACTTCTTGCTGTATTTCTTCAAGTTTTTAGCAATCTCTTCTTCTTTCTCAGGGCTCAAGAAGGATGGGGGTCTTGGACGCCACAAAAACTGAAATGAGAAAAAAGGAGAAAATTATTCAAGCAAAAATCAGCCTCAACAGGAATAATACTAGCGTTCTGATAGATAGGAACAGATTTGTAGACCAAGTCATCTTCCAATTGCCAACAAGTAGAAGAAAAGTACTTGAACAGATTTGTAGACCAAGTCATCTTCCAATTGCCAACAAGTAGAAGAAAAGTACTTACTTGGAAGAAATGGTCCTTCATTATTCTATATAGCAGCTTGCCATTGAAAGACCAGACGTTGAACCCATTTTCCATCTCATGAACCGAGGTAACTGATGTAACAACATACCTATGGAACAAAATTTCAAGTCACAAACAGAACATTTAGGCTCATTTCAGATAATAATAAACCAATGCTTACACAAACAGTCAATTCATTCTGCACCATGGAAACAAATTCTTTTTCACGCTATGAAGCAAAACATAAAAATGCAAAAGCAATGCCATGGAGGCTTGGTTGATATATGTCAATGCCTTTACCTTCCCGTGGGATCCCATTCAACATCTGTTGCCATGAAATGCTCAGCTGTTGCCATGGTTTCAAGCTCGTCAACATTGTAGAATTCCAATTGTCCATTGAAAACTTTCAACCCTGCCAGTATAATAAAGCGACCAACTGGTGACCAATATAGCGCATTTGCCTGCTTGCCCCTAATAGTTGAGAGCTTTGAAACCCGACCGGTATTGGTACCACTGCGCATTGAGTAGAAACTTACATCAGGCCTTGGGCTATCACCATGAATAACTGCAAACCTGTGTCCCTTTGGCTCCCAAGCAAATGATATAATCTTATCATTCTTATTTTCAAGCTCCAAAACCTCAATAGGAATATCTCGTTCTTTGATTCTGAAAAGTTCAAAGCCAGTATACGTGCTTTTCTTGGTTTTTGTGTACCGATCGACTTTGACAGCAAGGTAATCACCGTTGCTTTGCCAGTACATTTTACAATCACTCACACTGAAGAGATTCTTCTGCCTCAACTCTTCTTTGCTTGGAATTTGCACAAGACTCACCTGTTATTATAACCCAAAAGAGTTAGGTCATTAGTTTCATAAATCTACAAAGAACTTGACATCATGGCAGTTTTATGTATGGAAGTTTGTGGCTCACCCTGGCAGGTTGATTCCCTCCACCAAGTTCTGGAGCATAGAGGGCAAGAATTGGATCGGCAGGTGACCAGCTGAAGTCCATAACATTCTCAACCTTGATAGATTTCTTGTCAATGAGAGTAAAAGTTTCGGTTTCATAAACAGAGATGACATTTTTTCCTATTCGAGCAAAGTACTTGTCATCTCTTCCACCACTCCACCTGCAAAATGGAAAGTTGTCCAACAGGAGACAGCATTATCGTAATATTCTCCAACATACCATATTTCATCCTTCTTAGTAGTGTATATCTGTCTGTTTTGGGGAAAAAAGGGGAGAACGGAGGGAAAAAGTAACAGAAAAGGCGTAATAAATTATCAAAATTCACCTGAAGACAGGCCAAGATACACCACTAACACCTCCAGTTCCTCCAATTGCAAATTCATCTGCACTTCCTTTGAAATCTCTCATGACTTTTCCCGTTCTCACATCGAAAATGTTTATCACAACCCTCTGTAAACCAAATCCATGTTAGTGACACTATCAATGAAGTAATGCAGTGAAATAATAGAAAGCAGGAATAATAACTATACATGAGTATCACGAGGATTGCTTGGTTCATGGCTGCTGTAAGTCACCAAGAATTTCTCACCAGGAGAAAAGTCAATCAATTTCACCTACAATCAAAACCGTCAGAGCTAAAAATTTAAGGAAGCCTCTCATTAGCAGTCAACCACAAGCAGAAAATAACCTGGGGATGAGCATAGCGCATCAGACGGTTAAAAGTGGTTGCACCACCCCAAACTGCAGCACCCTGTCTATGCACAGTGGCCAAGTAAGTCCCTAGCGGGGACCACTGTACAAAACTTTCAGTCCAGAACTGCACAAAAAAACATCACAAATACGTGGTAAGAAACTAGTATCGTCCCAGGACGAAACAAGTTCATGACTTGTCCCGGGAAACTAATGTGTATGGAGACCAAAGATCATTCTATCCAACCAAAACTCCAGATAAAGAAAGTTTGGATAAAAGATTACTCACAGAACGTTTGTAAACAAGCTCAGGCTTTGACTGTCTTGCATCATTCCATAAAACCTCAGTGTCCGTGCCAGCACGAATCACAAACTGATCTCTAGCTTTTTCATCAGTAAGCCATTTTTGCAGATTCTCCTGTAGGAGATGGAGAAATAATAAGCAAAAGAGAATAAAGGTTAATTGATTTTTCTTTTCTCCTCTCTCTCTCTCTCTCTTTGCGATTCTATGCTTTTCCTCTGTTTTCTTTTTCTAATGGGGTGAGGGGAAGAGATACAAGAGAAAAAAAGCCAACCCCTGGAGTATAAGGCTTAGTTTCTGGAGGTGCCCACTCATCTGGAACTTTCATGAACTTCTCAATATCATCGAACATGTTAACAGCAAATATGTGAGATCTGTCTAATTTGTATCCATTTGTCTTTTCTTTTGCCAGTTCAGCTTCCTAAAACAGCAACCATAAATGTGTTTAAACAATGATACAGAATTAGAAGGTAACTCCAACGCCAAAACAAAAATATGCAGTATCTACAATTAATAGATAAAAAAGTCCTAGTTTTAAAAAATACCTCGGATCATGCAGACGTAGTTCCTGATAAAATATTACCATCCAAGAAAAATGAAATTGACATATACAATAAAACCCTCTTTTGGCATCCCTCCAGTTCCTGAGCAAAGCTCAGTAAACCGCATGCTATAATTGATAGGGTGAAAGCCAACATCAGTAGCACTCTAAAATGATAGTCAAGTGATATTTTATCACCCTTCCCATTGTGCCATAAATAACTGAATTTGCATCCAATATTTATTCAGTATTTACAAAATGACTTAATTCATTTTGTTTATGAATTTCAGGAAACTACTACAATTTCAAAAATGTCGTTTCTAAGCAATTCCTCTTACAAAAGTCAAAACAAAAAACCGAACTTATACTCAGTACTTGTATAAATAACTGTCTCTATATAAATAAGAGTGCAAGATACTGATATGAAAAAATCTTTAGAACTGTCAGAGGCAATCAGGCAAACCCCTTTGCTGAATTTGACAACACGGTGCAACCAAAAACCAGATGTAACTGCAGAAAAAAAATATTTATCCCCACATAATCAAGACTCTAAATACACTATATGCCTTTCAACAGGGGAAATGACATTAACTAAAAAATAAAAATACATAAGTAAAACACTTAATAAAAATAAAACCTTTAATGGAAATAAATACGAATTCAGGTAAAGAAGTATACATGCGTAAACAGCGGAAATGAGATTAACAAAAGTGAAACAGCACTCATACTTGAGGGGTGTTATACTCGATGAAGCAATATCCTTGGGTTTTCTGAGTCTCAGGATCCACTGGCATCCAGAGACCATCCTCCTTAATAACCCCTATTTGGCTGTATATTTTCCGAATTACACCTTCCAATTTATCGAACTTCTCCTTTGGCACAACTGGCAAATTATCCACAACAATTATGTTCCCGAACCCCGCCTCGAACTCCAACGGGTCTTCCCCTTTTAAATCCTCATCATCACTAAAACAATCATTTCACCCAAACAATTTATCACTACAACATAATTGCTACAATTGGAGTACAGTTAAATGCGGGGTGTTCTAATGATCTTACCTTATGACACCAAAGTCTTCGCCTGGGGGAAGACGAATAGAATCGAGATCCAAGGATGAGAGGTCGATGTCGAGGCGGGCGGCTGTGGCGCGTATTTCATCCATTGATACAACCTCCGCCATGGTTGATTGGTGGCTGTGAGTGTATGTATATATGTATGCTTGTATCAGTCGGTGTATGTATATGTTCGTTTAGTTGAGAGAGCCAGCTCGGAGGAGGTGCAGATAACTGCGGTTGAGAGAGAGACAAGGTGCTTAGGGTTTTTGCTTTTAGAGAGAGAAAAAGGAGGAGAGAAGGGTTGTGTTGTATAGTTCAAAGTCCGTTTACAGTTTGAATGAGAAATGGGCCAAATTTTGGAATTTGCATAGGCATAGTCCACGGGCTAGAGGCCCAAGGGACGGACAAATAAGACAATTCTGTTTTAAAATGGAAAACATTGACATATATAGCACTAACATGAAGCAATAACGACTTAATATTAGTTTTTTCTTTTTGTAGAATTTAAACGTGTCTTTTTTTTTTTTTTTTTTCTTTTTTGCCCTTTTTAACACCTTTTGAAGTATAAACAAAGAAAAGTGACATTTTACACCACTTTTTATCCATGTTTAACCATAAATACACCAAAAGAAGAATGAATGGTGTTACACATCTGCCTCTTATGAAGTCACGTGGGACTTCATGATCCACGTTGTCACTTAACTTCATCTAGAATGAGACTATCTTATGGTTTGTAACGTCATCTCTTCACCCTCTTGAAAGTCTCAAAATATTCGGTACCATCCAACTATGCTACAAAACTTAAGTGCAAAACCTAACATAAATGATAGGTTCATACTCTGAACTATTTTTGTACCTTCGTCGTGTGCAACCACGTTGGATTTCATGATCCACATTATTAGTTAACATTGGTCGTTGTTACACCTCTACCTCACGTGAGAACCACAAAAATCGTCTCATATTGACAAAAAAAAAATAGAATAAGCACTATTAAGGCTCCAGAGATAAATGTCTTGAAAAAGCCTCAGTGAATGGCCGAGATCAAGAATCGATCTCTAAACCATTGGTCACCACTCCATGGTAATTTCCAAAGCCATAATCCCAATGCGCCTCCATGTGGAGATCTCATGTGCACACGTCCCTATTTGTTGGTATCTTAAAACGGTATAAAGTTAAATATTTATTAGGGCAAGCCAAATTTCTTCTACTATATATAAAATAAGGATTTATACAAAAATATCTCCAACCCTCTCATAGACATTAGATAAACAACATGTGCAAGCTTAATTAAACTATTTACTGAAAAAAATTTAAAATTGATGGTGGAAAAATTTATTACATTTGATTTATGGTCTTGGGGTAACCACAATGGTTACTTGTATATGGAACTTATTAGTACTTCATAAAAAGAGGTATTTTATTATAAAAGAATTAAAGCTTTTCATTAATTCAAATTTTCACTAGGGATGGCAATTTACTCCGCGCCCCGTCCTCAGCCCCATTTAACATTTCTTCGCTCCGGACAATCGGGTATTTTGGGCGGGAGAATCTCCCGGGGTGGGGTGGGGCGAGTAGCCCCGCCCAACCCGCACCCACACCCACACCCACACCCACACACCGTCGAAATACTTTTTTTTTTATTTTAAAATCGTTACAAAAAAAAAAAAATAAAAAAAAATAAAGCAGGCAGAGAAAGCCGGCCGCTTGAGCCACCGACCCCGATTTAAGCGGGTAATCGGGTGGGGACGGGAGGCCGCCACACACTGACCCACCCCGTTGCCTTCCCTAATTTTCACCTAATATTCTCAAAAACAGCTATAAAAAATTAGATTCATAGTTAATTTATCCCTTCTCCGAGTTTTTGATAACAATAAGCTGACAAAAGTAGTCAAATCTAGGATTGTCATCGAAAAGTTTTTGATGATGTACCAAATAAATAGAATTTAACTTTCCACATGTTGTAGTCATGTGTTGATCAAGATCAAACAATTACTATTTATTTTAATGCAAAATTATGAATCTTTTGAACATTTGTTTATGAGACAACAAAGGTATAATTAGGATGTTATTACTTTAACTAACTTTATTTTTCTTAAAATAATTGATAAATTGGAAAACAAATGTTAAAAATACTATGTCCATTGACTACAACAATGTACCAGGTTGTTCAAACCGGGTTCGCGAGGGTCGGAAATCCTGAAATATCACAACAATAATCTAACACAATTAGTAAATCTCTAGGATTGCCATCGAAATTTGTTTGATAATGTACCAAATAAATAGAATTTTAACTTTCCACACGTTGTACTCATGTGTTGATCAAGATCTAATTATTACTATTTATTTTAATGCAAAATTATGAATCTTTTGAACAATTTTTTACGAGACAACAAATGTATAATTAGGATGTTATTACTCAACTAATTGTATTTTTTTCAAAATAATTGATAAAAAGAAAGACAAATGTAAAAAATATTATGTCTGTTAACTACAACAATGAACCCTCGAATTAAATTAGATGAGACAAGGTGAATTTTAGATAAACTTTCAAAAAAATTATATTTTCAAATAAAGGCTACAAAAAAAATTAGAAAGCTATACTTCATTAATCACTCATAACGATTTTGTAACTGTCAATGGACGAAAGCACACACGTGGCTGACGAAATACCCACATGACACACATTTGAGGTTAAATTTCGAAGTTAAATATTTCAATAATTACTAAATTTATGGTCACGTCTTCGATCACTCATTGAACTTTAAAATGATGTACATGCTCACTGAAACTTTAGAAAGTTACACTTCGTTAATCACTTCTCACGATTCAGCAACTGTCAATAGACGGAAGCGTACACGTGACACCCATTTGAAGTTAATTCTATCAACTAATTGAGGCTGCTATTCCATGTCATCAAAGCGCTTTTTCAAAATGTGATTTATACATGAGAAACATTTATTATTTCCCCAAATTGAAATCTATCAAAGTGTATTCCCCAAAATTCTATTCCTAATCCTAACTCCTTATCACCCGTGACAAAATGATACCCTTCAAATTAGCCTAATCGAAAATCATCACTCTGTTTAGAAAATCAACAATATCGCACATGGTATGCAAAGTGTAAATACGTTGTAAATACATTTCAGAAAATTTTCTTATTTTTTTACATTTCCAAACAAGATAACGATGTAATTCCCAAACACATCAATAAGAATATTCAATTTATTCTTTTGTAATAATTTTTAAATCTTAAATCATATTAAAAATAGAAACTTTGGGTTGGACTAGTCTAGACTAATTTGTAATAGTGATACATCAATAGTCAATGAACTAATCTAACCCCCAGATTTTAAATTTATATTTCTACACGAGTTTGTTGAGACCTATACATAAAGTAGATCAATCATAGAGTTTGACTTACTAGCTAAATAGATAAGGACACCATCCATAACCATGTATATGATACTTATCACAAAAGAGAGCAAAAGGAAGTAAAGAACTTTGTTCCATTGAGTGTGGATTCTTGTCAAAGACTAAAGAGCCTATTTTGACACATTACTTGTGGATGATATTTATCTAAAATAAAATAAAATAAAATAATCTTTGTTCCAAATGTGGATTCCAGCCAAGGAGTTAAAGAGTAAAGGGTAATATTCTTTTCTTTTACTGTCAAAAGTCATAACCGTAAAAGTAGTGCCACGGTTAAAGTTATATAAAAAGTGCTAATGTCGTTGTCACCCTATTTTTAGTGCTTTTTATGTTAATTTTTCTTTTCAAATTCAACTCCCAAATAATCCATTTTCCAATTTGGATTGGTGCATTTGCCATGGATTAAGATATGCAGGATAGATGAGATTTGTGATAAGTATGAGTTGACATGATTCCAATTAAATTTTATAACACAACGACTTTAATTACATTATGATTTACAATAATTTTGCTCTCATTTATTACTTAAAACTAAAATATAAAATACGAACAAAAGTTCCATATCAACTAGACACGAAGTATATAATAAGTTTATAAAAAGTTGAACTGTTACACGTGATATATTAAATTTTGAGAATGAAATCTTCATTCACCACAAGTGATATCTGAGCTAGTTTTCAAATTTAACCTTGTGATTTACTGGAAGAATCCTCGGTTAGAGTTGAAAGAAGGTAATGATCAGTCTCGAATTGAATCTTGATGGCTGAAAAAATTCATGTTTGACTCTCAATGTGGCCGTGCTCATGTAAAACGTTGGCATCTTGATGGAGTGTGTGATCTTTTTTAATCTGAGGAAGATGAACGTATAGATTATCGGCTGAGGGGGCTAAGATAACGTAGTACTTCGTTCGAATGGGATTATTGAGGAAGTGCGAAAAAAGTCTTAAGTTGGAGAAATATAGAATACATAATGAATGAGTTTATAAGAGAACTGATTACTTCATATGTTAATATTTTGAGATCGAATCTCAATTATTTACTAAGTACATAAAATGTAAGAAAAAATAAGCTCGGACAACTTTTAGACATTTTTTTTGGTTATCTTTAAAAACTTCTTTTAAGTAATTTCACTTATAATTAAAACACGTAAAAGTACTTTTTTATTAGGTCGAAAAAAGTGGACTTATTTTGCTTTAATAAAAAAAGCTGCGGAGCGGAACATATTTTCCAATTAACTGGTGAAGGTACCAACCGCACTGCAGAGGTAAATTGCTATGCAGTCCACTCATTTAAGAGTCGTGTCAAATCCCAATTGACATGCTACAACTTACTTTATTTGTTTTAATAAATTTTCGAAACAATTTTTATTAAAATTTATTTTAACAGTCCCTTATTATATAATTAACTAATGCAATTTGATTAAAAAAAAAAGGTGAAGTAACAAGTTGACACAATTATATCATTATTATGTAAATACGTATTTTAGATTGATTTTTCTTTAAAAATTACTTCTAAAAACAATTGATTAAAAGTTTTGATCCAAGCTTGATCCGACCGTACAAAACAATATTATGGTTATAATTCATTCTCTATGTACATTTACATATGAAACTTTCTTAAGTTATTACAAAAATATTATCATCTTAGACTAAATAATCTCATAGTGCGATTTAAGTTCAAATTTTTAGGGCATACTCATTCAAACTACTAACATCGTTCATTTGAGTAGTTGCATTTTGAAAAGACAAATAACAAAATTTTAATGACTTGCATGTTTCACTCTCGTTGCGTTTCATGGGAGTGAAGCGTTCCAAATTGTATGATCTTGAGAACGATAAGAACATTACTTGGTACTTTTGGTACATTAAATTGAATTGATTAAATTGGATAACCGGAAATCGTGATCATATCTAATTCTCACAAATTTAGTATATTAAATATATCAATAAAACATTATATATATAATAAAAACAAAATCTGGCATATTATTATTTTAAGACAAGATTGCATGTCATGATGAGGAGAGATTAAATAAGTATTTAAGAGATTAAAATAATTTATCTTTGTACTTTCAACTTTCAAGTGCTCAGAGGGACAAGGTGTAAGGAGCATGTGGAATATGATCTTCCCACATAAGCCTTTTCTAGATATAACAATTTTCTAATTTTTTTTTTCAATGCGTATTTCTTTTTTGTCAATTTTTTAGACGACTTTACGATCTCCTCTTATTGTATATATGAAATCGTAACATAAAGCAGATATCTCGATGTAAAAATAAACATGTATATTGATTATTGATAGTAAAGAATTTTTGAATTATTTTTGAAGGATCGTTGTTAATAAATACTTTACTTGTGCGCTTCACCCTTCGTAACAAGCAAAGCTCCAATTATAGATTATTGTTTAAGAGTTTATTTGACAAAAAACGGTTTTTTGACCAAATTTTTTTGTGTGTAAATTGACATTTTTACTAAAAAGTATAAATAAACCATAAACCATTTTATAATCTATACCAAGCGGAATAATTAAGATTTGTTTGTCATTATTTAAATTATAATTTCAGTTGGTCAAATTGATTAAACATATTTTTTATCTACATATTTTGTAGAACCCACAATTTACGATCCACTTATTATCCACACATTCTATATAACTCACTTATTATAAACACTTAAAACATAATTTTATCACCACCAAACGTTGGCTCCACATGCCCATATGTAAGAGAGTTTTTGTCCATAGAATTTGTTGTCTATTTTAAGAGTTGGGTTTTAATTAGTACAATGCATTTGCACTTGATACATGCTTGGGTGGTGGTAGGACAAGAATCAAATCACCATCCATCATGCGTAAAGTGATATGTACGTAATGGATTACCTAACCATTTACAGAATGACATGGCACTGATAGTAAATCATGATTTGATTTTGGAAAAGCACGTGAACTCCCTATGTTGCTCATTTGTCCTCTTTTCTTCAAAATTATTTGGAAAATTGGCGCAAATGGTCCCTAACGTTTACCATTAGTGCGCAAATGGTCCCTAACGTTCATTTTTGGCGAAAAGGTCCTAACATCTATTTAGGTGCTTTGATTGGTCGCACTTTTAGGTGCGCAAATGGTCACTGTGATGTTTTTTGTCTTTATTAGCGGAGTAAAATTGTCAGTCGCGTTTTTTTCAACCTTTCAATTTGCGCAAATAGTCCCTAATCTTAAGAAATTTGCAATTAGATTCCTAACTTTTAAAAAAAGTGAAAATGAGTCCGATACTTTAATTTTTTATAAAAATTAAAAAAAACTAACAAATTGATAATATACTAAATTATTTTGAATATTTTATGAACCATTATAAAATAATCAAAATTGAAATTCATAATTATTAACAAATGTGATAATTAAAATTATTTTATTATTATTAAGTAATCATATTATTTAAAATTCAAACTTTAATTTTAACGTTACAACAAAAGAAGAAAAATAAATTTGTCACAAATAAAATTTTACTTATGCTCAATCAACTCGATTTTATCTGATCCTCGTATTCTTGGGCCAATCGAGTCCAGATTTTGATTTCTGAGGTTATTGGACAGTCTTATTTTAAATTTTAATTAATTTTACATAAAAAAAATAAAGCAAAAAAAAAAAAAATGGTTCCACCCACCCCATTTCACCCCACCTCAACCCAACCCAACCCAAAAAACGAGCGTAAAGGGAGGGATTTCTCCCTTCCCGACCGGGCGACCGGGAGGGGAAATCCTCCTCTCTTCTCACAAGAAACCGGGGAAATCCCCTGGAAGGCTGGCTGACAGGGGAGAAATCCCCATTTCGTTGCTGCGACGGGATCTCTCCCGTGTTTCCCGGCGACGCACGAAACACGGGAGAGATCCCGTCGTCGTAGCTTAAATAGGTAGATTTCTCCTCCCTATTCGCAAAAAAACTAGGGGATTTTCCCCACAGTTGCGCTTGTGGCAGAGAGGAGGATTTCCTCCTCCCGCCGGCGGCGGCCGACCGGGAGGGAGAAATCCCTCCCTCCGCTTTTTTGGGGTGGGGTGGGGAAAGGTGGGTGGAACCATTTTTTTTTTTTTGCTTTATTTTTTTAATGTAAAATTAATTAAAATTTAAAATAAGACTCTGGTCCAATAACCTCAGTAGCTCAAAATCTGATCGATTGGCCCAAAGAATATGAGATCAGATAAAATCGAGTCGAGTTGAGCATAAGTAAAATTTTTATTTGTGACAAATTTATTTTTCTTCTTTTGTTGTAACGATAAAATTAAAGTTTGAATTTTAAATAATATGATTACTTAATAATAATAAAATAATTTAATTATCACATTTGTTAATAATTATGAATTTCAATTTTGATTATTTTATAATGGTTCATAAAATATTCAAAATAATTTAGTATATTATCAATTTGTTAGTTTTTTTTAATTTTTAATAAAAAATTAAAGTATCGGACTCATTTTCACTTTTTTAAAAGTTAGAATCCAATTGCAAATTTCTTAAGATTAGGGACCATTTGCGCCAATTGAAAAGGTTGAAAAAACGTGACTTGACAATTTTTACCCTCGCTAATAAAGACAAAAACATCTGCATGACCATTCTTGCACCTAAGCGACCAATCACAAGACCTAAATAGACATAAGTTAGGGACCTTTCCGCTAAAATGAAACGTTAGGGACCATTTATGCACTAATGGTAAACGCTTGGGACCATTTGCGCCAATTTCCCAAATTATTTAGTTGATATTTGTTTAAATTTTTTATTTTATTTTTTTTTTAAATTTATTTTCAACCACATATTTTATAAGATTTACAAATTTTAACCACAAATTTTATCAATTTTTATAAAAATTTCTAAAAATTACTTTTAATTAATTTGCTATTTATTTGATTGTTGTGTTTTAATGTACTATTGTTGAATCCACATATTTTATAAGATTCACAAACTTTAAACTTATTTTTACTCCCTTATTAGCTTAAACTTATTATTATATTGTTGAGCCTTGTCAACTTATTTTGTTGTCTTGTCGACCTATTTTGTTGCTTTGTGAATTTTTATTAGATTGTTGTGACTTACCGGCCTATTGTTGAATTGTTGATAGATTTTTTTTTTGTGTGTGTGTGTGTGTGTGTGTGTGTGTGTGTTTTAGAATTTATAAAGTCGAGTTTCGACGAAGAAAAGAAACACTTGTTTTTATTTTTTAAAAAGGCAGTTTAAAAAAAAAATTCACCCCTAATTACACGTATGTTTTTCATCATTGATAATTTAAATAAATTATTTTAAAGGGTGAAAAAGTATTTGATCGTGCCCAAAATCTAATTCTAATAAATTATCATCACTTATTAGAGAAAAAAAAAAAAATCAAAAGAAACATACTTTATTAAAATTGCGCGTACGTTTTTCATCACCTTAATTAGATCGACAAAATTATTCTAACAAACTTGAACATATATCGCAACAACTTGGAAAAAAAATATGCTTCATCCACATGAAGAAAATAAATAACAATTATAAAATAAATAAATTTATAAAAACATATTTAACTTAATCCAAATCATATCAGTGTAATATCAAAAATTTCAACTATATAGTCATCAAAATTTTCTTTGAAATTATTAAAATTATAACAACGAAAATAAAATCAAATAAATGGTTTTGGAAAAAAATTAATTAAAAGTAGAAATCAAATTTTAAGAATTTTTACTAAAATTGATCAAATATATGATTACAATTTGTTGATCTCATAAAATATATGATTGAAAATAAGTTTTAAAAAAATAAAATAAAAAACTTAAACAAAGATCAGCTAAATAATTTGGAAGAAAAGAGGATAAATGAACAACATAAGGAGTTTACGTGCTTTTCCAAAATCAAATCAATGATTTACTACCAGTGCCACATCATTCTGTAAATGGTTAGGTAATGCATTATGTACAAGGAGCACTACCCAAGTAAAAATGAAATTAAAGTGATATGACTTCACGGGGCTTGATTAGTAAAGTAAAAATTGAAATTAAGGGTGTGTTTGATTTTGATTAAAATCAAATTTTTTAGTAAAAGTTGATAAAAGTTATTGAAATGTGTGGTTGATAAGTTGTGGGACCATGAAATATATGGTTAAAATTAATTGTTGACTTTGACTTTAGCTTTTCAGCAAAATCAAAATTGAAAACAAACGAGCCCTTAAGTGTAAAACAAGTTAAAACGACCTCGCTTTTGGGAGATCTGTGTACTTACGAACTGTCATATATTTAGAGCATGTTTTGTAAAAATTTTCAACAAAATAATCCTATTTTAGAGCATGGGCATTTTGACTTTTTAAAAGAATTTGAGATGAAATGATAAAATTTTCCTCAATCAATAAAATGTTATTTGTAAGTATAAAGGACAATTTTGTCATTTCATCTCAAATTCTTTGGAAAAGTAAAAAATGTCATACTTCAAAATTGGGTTTTTTTTTTTTTTTTTTTTTGTGATAAAAATGTCTACAGAACATGTTCTTTATGTTTTTGTTTTGTCGACCTAAGTTAGGTCTGCCTTTGAAGGAAGTGGATTGTATTGGTGGGAACTATGTTTTTTTTTTTTAGAAAAAAAACATTGCTTATTTATTTATTAGAAAGAATAATAAAAATGGCTTGTGCAAATCGCTAACTTGGCTACCTAGGTTCTCCGACGAGTTAGATTTTCCAAATTTGGATAGATCAATCTAGCTTTATCTTCGTAAGTAGATTGCACATCTTGATAACTTATTACAAAATGTGAATTTTAAAGTATTGAACAACGTAAAAAAAAAAAAAAAAAAGATAATTTAATTTTCTAGTTGTGCATGTGTGATAAAAAAACAAAATGACGGTAGAAAAAAACAAAATGACGATGTGGTTTCGAGTCCCAAAAAACATATTAGTATTAAATTATAATCCCATGATTTGATTTGTACCAATAAGTCCATAATGATAAATTTATAGTAGTGAAAAAGAAAGGAAGAAAAGTAACATAGTATTTTATGGGACAAGAATCTTTTCACATCATGCAATTGATATAAACATGTGGAATTCCAAACGCATCCTTTGTCTTGAGACAGAATGTTTGACATGGAATTTCATACAAATTACAATGTAATGAATTCCACTCTTTTCCTTTTGTTTTATTTGCAGTGGGTCTTGATGTGAAACTTTTGGCATTTTGGGTGTGGGGTGGGGTGGGGTAGAGACAGCTTTGGACCATCTCTAGGAGTAATTTAGTGCTTGTTTTTTTTTTTTTTTTTTTAAATTATAAGTTGTGATTTTTATGAAATGTGTAGATAAAAAATTGTAAAAAGTTATGAATCTTACGAAATATATAAATACAAATAATATTTGATCAAATTATAAGTACTTAATTACTGCTACATATGCTATTAATTTCACTTTAAAAATTGGTCATTCACCGTCCATGTTATTCCCACCTAGGACACCTATATACTTGGCTCACGTGATAAGTGTGCAATGGGCAAGATAACTCATCTCCACTGTAGAGAGGAGATTAGTCCCGATATAAATAAATAACTAATTAGATAATTATTAGATAAGTTAATTTTCATTAAGAAATCTATTTCGATAGAAGATAGAATTACAGTCTAACTAATAAAATAGTCATATCTCTACTTATAAAAGTGCATATTATTTCATTCATTCATTATATTATGTGAGAGGCCAATAGTGAGAAATACAATTTTTATACAATTACATCGTTTGACGAAGATTCAAGAGGTTTAAGACACGAAATTAAAGATAGTATACTATAGATCAAGGTATGTTATTGATGACTCTGTACTTATCTTGTACTTATCTATAAAAATTGTTTAAGATGTTGAAATTTTATATGAACATGGTATTAATAAACAGTGTTACTCTTAAAAATTTGGGCCAACATAAATAGATAAAGTAGAAAGTAGCCACTGATCAACGTCAGGCGGTCCTTATATGATTGCAATAGCCAGAATCAACGGTGCTGATTGAAAAGGACATGGGGAAAACATACCGTGCTGAAACTTGATACGTCTAGTAATAGTATCCGACATTGATTGTACATTTGCATGCATTCTTCATAGTACTTTTTCTGCTCTGGCCAAATTGAGGACTTGAAGATTCGATTTTTTTTTTATTATTTATGGAAAATTGCAAGGGCCCCGATAATTAAAAAATTTTAGTTGATAAATGGGCCCTTATAATTAATTTGAGTTTTATATGAACCTAATCATCCCTTACAAGAGCTATAATTTTCTTTGGAAAAAAGGCTACTTTTCATAGTCTAATAATGCCAATCCATTTTCTTAGGAAAAGAAACAAGGGTTGCGATTTAAGGCATATTCGGTGTTGTTTTTTTGGAAAAAAGTATTTTACTTTTCCTTTCTTTTTTTAATCATGCAAAAAGGCGGTATTGTCTGAAACGAATATACACAAAATGCAGTAAAAAAACGACTTCAAATAAAGTGGACAATAAGTATAATGTCATTTTCAAATTTGAGAAATACATATTTGCATATGAAAAATTATTGTCACGTCGTTATAAGTTAATATTCAAATATTTAGATAGATATAGATATCCTCAATAAATTTATTCTGGACATTATTATGTTCAAATGTCAACGTAAACAAAAAAAATTTCTTATCATGACGAGTCAAGCTTATTCAATAAAGCATCAAAGACATGCTCGAACGCCCTACCATTTGCCCTTTTTAAAAGAAGGATAAAAACGTGCCAAATAATATTTAAATTTTAAGCTACAAACACAACATTATATCAAGAAATATGTTTCCATGACAATGTGACTAATTTTTATGATTATTTTCTAATTATACTTGTTTTAATGCATCTAACAAATCCATAATCCTTCGTTTTTTTCTTCTACTTTCTTTTAGGGATTGATGAAATTACCCCCCTAATTATTTTTACATGTCAAATTAATCTGACACTATTGAAATAATTTACTCTTCCTCACAACTAATGCCAGCTTAGTGCAAGATATCTACCCTCAATCATCATTCAAGAAATCTCCACAGATTATCTTGAATTTAATTACAAAATTTAGGCTAAATCCAAGAATAGCACTATCAATTAATGTGGGCATATATCAATAATTCAATACCACCAGTTTAATACTGCCAAGACTTTTCCACCATCTGTAGTCACCACTCTATTTCCCAATACTCCACCAAAACATTCAATAGTGGGATGATTAGGCCCTAAAGGCACATTAAATACTTTATGCCATTGCCCTATCTCCCTCTCCATCCCCCTCTCCCTCATGTGGTTTGAAAATGGGTAATAGTCATATAAATCACCATAGGTGACTGTACGTGAATAAAGACGGAGATGTATGTGCCAGAATTCGTTAGTTATTCTATCCAACACAACATACCAAACATGTCAAAGAATTTATCTGACCAAAAAAAACTTAGCAAGATGACTATTTTAGAGCATATTAAAGCAAGGATGCAGTCACAAATGTTTTTGTTTTATACTAACAGCCAAATGACTCTCCTAAAATTTACCATCACGTGATCTCTCACACTCAATGACAACAGGACATATGCTTACAGAAATCTTTCTCAACAGTCATCATATGTGTGTGTTATTTCTGGATCTCTCACTCCACAATCCCCATCGCACACTAATGCACCTCTTGATTCAAAAACTGAAAAAAATAACATGTCTTTAGCATATTAGAATATGCTTTAGACTTACTTTGTTACTCATCAAACTCTATAAAAGACCCTAATCCTCGAACACAGATTCTTCACACTGATACAAGTACTAATTCCTGATTCATCAGTGTAACAGGAGAAAGTGGAGAGGGGGGAAATGGTGCGGGAAGAAATTTTGAGGTCCTTCGGTGCTTCAAGTAAGTTCTAACTTCGTTCTGAATAATTTTTCATGCTCAACGTGCACACATACAAACTGAATTGAAAGGATTCAAAAGTTTATGAGAATCCATTTTGGCATTTTTAAGGCGATTGATTGTTGAATACTGATATGATGTTCATCCTGTGGTCAAAGGCATAATTCATTTTTTTATATTTTTCTTCTCATTTTTTATTTCAACAAACCATTGGTTTTCTGTTTGAAAACAGCTTTTGATTTGTCGTTTTGTACAGAAAATGGTAATAAGGTTGAGATTAAGATGTGTCATCACTTTTTAAAAAAAAAAGAAAAAGAAGAAGAAGAAGAAGAGGATCGAGAGTGATGCATGGAGTTTCATATAGAATTTTATTTGCATGGACAAAGCTGGTTAGATTTTTGGTTTCATAATCAGTTCTGTTAAAGCTCATCAGCGTACATGTGCATGAGAAAAAACATACTGAAAGTGCAGTCATTTATTGGATTCAGATCTACCTGATAAATCCCAAGTTCCAACCCATAAATTCTCCTTCTGTCTCAACCCCACCCCACCCCCCCTCTCCCTGGCACACACACAGGTGGGGCTAACTTCAGGGCTTTTACCGTAATAATTGTGCATTTCAAATTTAGTAAGCAGCAACACATGAAAATGCATTTGCCCCAGTACTTTTTTCACATGGAACATATTCAGCAAAAGATATTCACACGGCAATTCACCAATCTGTTAGTCTTCAAAGTGTGATTTTGAAGGATCTGCATGCTCCTTATACTAGTATACCACTTATCGGTAGAATTCGATCGTAGAAAATTAAATGGAGATTAATAGGAGGAACAAGGTTGAAAAGGAAATATTTGGAGAATAATGGTAAAGAGAGAGAGAATTGGGAAGGAGAGAAACGAGGAAATTGGAAAAAAAATTTGGAGAAGGTGAAGATAGACGTATGTAATGAACTCCCTACGGCTGTGATAAAAATAATAAGTTGAAAAAATAGAGAGTTGATGGATTGTTTTAATATTCCAAAAGAGGCTAACAAATAAAACAGATTATGAGACCCATCCAAAAATAATTTCAAGAAAATATAAGAATGTGCTGAGTCAGAAACAGAAAGAGACAGAGACCTGTGTGTTAATATTATTCGCCTTCTTTATTAACGTAGATATATCAGACTGAGCCCTGCTATCCAAATATGCTTGATGCAGTAAATTTATCCTTGAAGTATGACTCGGTTGATCTGTATAAATAATGTTACAATCTGGTCAAGCATGTATTATTTCATATAACCAAAAAAATGATCATTTATATACCAGTCATAGTATTACATCATCTGCAGGCGATGAACAAATAATTTCACATCCATAATTCAAATCATTGATAAGTTAAATCAGATTCAGGTTCCGTTAAGTTAATTTTTATTTTTCTGTTACATTACTTTTGCACGCTTTAGTTTTTTTTTTTATGTTACATTTTAAATGTTAAACAGATATCGATATACTTCAAAAACTGGATCAGTATTTCATTGAACTTTGCAAACCATTTGGTTGCAACTCCATTACGTAGAAATCCAGCAGAATTCCTACACAGGAATACCGTTTAGGTTGTCATACAAGATTTTACTATAGATTCAGAAAATTTGAGCAACAAAGCACTTGTTAATGACAAACAGATCAAATTCCTATTAAATGCGAAATTAGCTAATGGTTGTACCAGTGAATTTCCACTAGCAAGCATCTAAAGTATTTATTTACAATAGAATCTACATTTTAGCTGGTTTCGAGTCTAAGAACAATTTTATATAGTTCGATATCATATATTAGAGAACCTGGAGAATTTCCATCATCACCAGTGTTCCAGGACACGAGTGAATAGCATTTGCCATTGAATGCACAATCCTCAAGTCTTCTACTGTAGGAAACTTGTCAAACATCTTTGCCTGAAGGTTGCACCCAGATTCAGTTTTCTGCTTTTCCTCAGCATTATCATCCCTACACATGCATAAAAATAAAGATCATTAGTAATGGTCTTACAAGTAAATACATTTAAATTCTTGCCAGCACGACGAATTTTGTTGCCTCAGATGCAATTGTAAATGTCACCTGCAAATTATTGTCCTCCGGTCAAATGGTTTGGATCCCGACAGAGCATTTTGTATAGATTTGGCAAAAACCAAAAAAATATCCAAAAACAGATTTGTAGGATCCTTGTATATGTTGATATCATTTTGCTTTATAATCTTTGACAGATTTGAGGTTCCTACAATTTCGGGTTGCATGGCCAGAAATAATCTCCTCCTGCCACTGGGAAGATGCCAGCATAGTTCTACAACTTGGATTCCTGTGCACCGTGTTGCTCCACTTCATAAGAAACAGCGTGGAATCACATTGCAGAGGCCGAAACAAGGTGAAGAATGTAGAAAAATATTCCACGGGTCTGAGATCTGGCCTTTCTTACAAGCTCAGCATAATTTGTTCCATTTTGGTGCTGTGTACTCATTGTTTGATGCTGCTGATGTTGCTGATTTTGCAAAGTAAAAGTGGCGCTCAGTGTGAATCCAGGGTTCCAGTTCTTTCATCCAGAATTATGCAAGTAGTATCATGGGCAATCACATTGATTGCACTGTACAGGATTGGAAATAGAAAGTATATCAAGTTCCCATGGATCTTGAGAATCTGGTGGACATCCAGCTTCTTGTTATCTCTGGTTCGTGCCATGATTGATGTCCATTATGTAATAACGAATCGTGACCACCCGAGGGTGCAAGAATATGCCCATACAGTCAGTTTTCTCGCTTCTATCTGTCTACTAGGTGTATCGATCCGAGGGAGCACAGGTATAGCTCCGAGCATCTCAAACAGCACCACAGAACCCCTTCTCAATGGAAAAACTGAAAAAAATCAGAAGTAAAAAGAGACTGCCCTTATGGGAAAGCTACTCTTGTCCAACTTGTTACCTTTTCTTGGCTTAATTCACTGTTTGAGACTGGGATTAAGAAGCCACTTGACCAGGATGAAGTTCCAGATGTTGATATCAAGGACTCTGCGAGTTTCCTATCACAGTACTTCAACGAGTGCCTCGAGCACACAAAAGAAAAAGATGGACCAACAAGATCATCTATTTATAAGGCAATTTACATATTTGCGGGGAAAAAAGCAGCCATCAATGCAGTTTTTGCAGTTACAAGTGCAGGCACATCATATGTTGGGCCATATCTAATTAATTACTTTGTAGATTTCCTAACTGAAAAGAAATTCAGGAGCCTGGGGTATGGATACCTTCTAGCACTAGGCTTCCTTGGGGCAAAACTAATCGAGACAATAGCACAGAGGCAGTGGATTTTTGGAGCACGCCAGCTAGGACTTAGACTGCGAGCCGCTCTGATATCTCACATATACAAAAAGGGCCTGATCTTGTCAAGCCAATCACGCCAGAGCTGCAGCAGTGGAGAGATCATCAACTATATGAGTGTGGATGTCCAAAGAATCACGGACTTCGTATGGTATTTGAATACGATTTGGATGTTGCCAGTACAAATCTCCCTAGCAATCTTTGTTCTACATATGAATCTAGGAACGGGAGCTCTAATAGCATTAGCTGCAACTTTAATCGTGATGGCTGTCAACATACCATTGACAAGGATTCAGAAAAGATTTCAGACGAAAATTATGGAAGCCAAGGATGACAGAATGAAAACCACATCAGAAGTTCTTCGAAACATGAAGACACTCAAACTTCAAGCATGGGATAGTCATTACCTTAAAAATCTAGAAAACCTAAGGAGAACAGAGCATAATTGGTTATGGAAATCACTTAGATTATCAGCATTAACATCATTCATCTTCTGGGGTTCGCCAACTTTTATTTCCGTGGTTACTTTTGGTGGGTGTGTTTTGATGGGGATTCCTCTCACTGCTGGGAGAGTCTTATCAGCATTGGCTACATTCCGGATGCTTCAAGATCCTATATTTAATCTACCTGACTTACTCAATACGATTGCACAAGGGAAAGTTTCGGCTGATAGAATTTCTTCTTATCTCCAGGAAGATGAGATCAAGTCAGATGCAGTTGAATCTGTTCCTGGTGATCAGACAGAATTTCAGATTGAGATTGACGGTGGTAAATTCAGCTGGGACATGGAATCAAGACGTCCGACACTTGATGAGATACGGCTTGTAGTTAAAAGGGGAATGAAGGTGGCGATATGTGGTCCTGTTGGATCTGGGAAGTCCAGTTTACTCTCATCCATACTTGGAGAGATGCAGAGACTGTCTGGGATCGTGAGGATCACTGGTTCCAAGGCCTATGTTCCACAATCCCCATGGATACTGTCGGGAAATATCAGAGAGAATATACTCTTTGGCAATCCATATGATAGTGCCAAGTATGATAGAACAGTTGAAGCCTGTGCTCTGACGAAGGATTTTGAGCTATTTGCAGCAGGAGACTTTACTGAAATAGGAGAAAGAGGAATAAATATGAGTGGAGGCCAGAAGCAAAGAATACAAATTGCCCGTGCCGTATACCAGGATGCTGACATATATCTACTTGACGACCCTTTCAGCGCTGTTGACGCTCATACTGGCACACAACTCTTTCAGGTTAGTAATTCTATAGACTGTGTTTTAAGCTTGATTGTTTAGGTACCTTAGCACTCTCCTGAAATAAAGCAACATAGACATAGATTGATAATCCATGCTCCACAGGAGTGCTTGATGGGAATTCTCAAGGACAAAACAATACTTTATGTTACGCACCAAGTTGAATTTCTTCCAGCAGCAGACCTCATAATGGTAAGTACTAAGTAGTAAGAAACATTGTTAAATAATTTGTTCAGTCAAAATAAGCATGAATTGAGTTTCATTTTCTCACCCAAGTATGAACTTATTCTGGACCAAAAAGAATCATTTTCTTTTGAACTTTGATGTCCTTGTAAGAAACACGTATGTTTAGTTATACTGTTATATTAATTGTGCAGTCATATTAAGCATGCAATTGAGTTGCATTTTCTCACCCCAAGTATGAACTTATTCTTGACCAATGAGAATCATTTTGTTTTGAAATTTGATGTCCTTACATATGTTTAAATATGTTGGCATATTAGTATTAGTTATACAAAAATTGCTGATGGTATTGCAAAACATAAAGAAAATGAGCTTTTGTTTGACCTTTATTCCTCGTATAGAACAAGACTTCAACACACATGATTGCAATTTCTAGTTAAAGGTTTCACATCATAACTAAAAAGTTGCAACAGGTGATGCAAAATGGAAGAATTGCACAAGCTGGCACATTTGAAGAACTTCTGAAACAAAATATTGGATTTGAAGTTCTAGTTGGAGCTCACTGCCATGCTCTAGAATCAGTCTTAACAGTTGAAAGCTCAAGTAGAACATCCGAATATGCAGCAATTGAAAATGAAACAGACACAGACAACACTACAAATCAAGAATTTCCACATATTAAGCAAGAATCAGAGCATAACTTATGCGTCGAGATTACAGAAAAAGGAAGGTTGGTACAGGATGAAGAAAGAGAGAAAGGAAGTATTGGAAAAGAAGTTTACTTGTCTTACTTGACCACCGTGAAAGGTGGTGTCTTAGTTCCAATTATTCTTCTTGCACAATCATCATTTCAAGTGTTACAGATAGCCAGCAACTACTGGATGGCATGGGCATGTCCCACAGACGCAGTTGAGCCCAGACTTGGGATACATTTCATATTACTTGTATATACACTTCTTGCAGTCGGAAGTTCACTTTGTGTGTTGATCCGAGCCTCTTTAGTGGCTATAGCGGGTTTGTTGACATCAGAAAAGCTCTTCAGCAATATGCTGCACAGTGTTCTCCGTGCTCCAATGGCGTTCTTTGACTCCACCCCGGCAGGAAGAATCTTAAATCGGGTATGATAGTTATGGTCTGATGTAAATAGGATGTTGTTCTGGTTGTGATTAACTGAAGGTCAGCTAACAAAATATCACATGTGAGAAAACAACTATGCCTGTAAGCTAAGAATAAAATACAATAATCACATTTAAAAGACAAATTCCTATAATAAAGATGTATGGATATGCAATTTGTTAAAGATGAAGGTACAGGTTAGTTACAGAAAATTATTCAATGAAGAATATGGGGAAAAGATAGAGAGCAAAAATAAGTAAAATCTTCTTTCAGACCACCAACACATTTCTATTGCCAATGGAAACTAACAATCCATAAGAAAGGAGGTGCAGGTTATATAAGTGACTTCTTTAATCCTCCAATTTCCTTCAATAATGATCTCATCTAAAAATCTATTATCCCTATCTGCCTAAGACATCCCAATTATTCCACATCAGTGGGAATTTGGAGTTAAGTGGGATGGTTCAAATTTTAAAGGGTATTGAACCAAGTAGATATTTCAACCCATAGGTGCTACAGCCTATGAGTCGTGGCGTTACAAATGGTATCATAGACAATTCCCAGGTATCGATGTCCTGAGATCCCAACATGAGTGTATTAGAGAAGGTCCTGGAATGTGGTTATTCCATGATGAGGATGTAGCATTCACAAGGACATGATATTGTAATGTCCGTGTATTCCCATGTTGGTGGAAACTTCAAATGGAGAGCTCTTCATAAGGCGTTGGGCGACTTCATAAATTAATTCGGTCTTAGACAATTTAGACATAGTGGGTATTGGCTCAAGCAGTTAATTCTTCAACACATGGGTGCTATGGCATGGGCCTACAAGTGTAGAGCAGTACTCTAATTGTCATAGTCAACTCCATATAAGCATCCATAAAGATTTGTTGAACTGACATCCCTGTCTCACCAATTAGAAGACAGAAACATATATAACCTAATACCCAATCAGCCAATTTTTTTTACTGCTATCATGGAAAAAGGTCCCAGAATTGCATATTATTTTATTTCTAGATATTGCAGGACGGAAACATTAAAGAACACAACAATGGAAAATCGTGAAATGCTAAACCATATCTTTGAGTATGAAGACTTCAATGTGAAAAATCAATTGGGAATTATTGTTTGATAAAAAAAACTATAATGGTTAAAGCTTCCATATACATTCTTTTTCTGAATACTTTTTGAGGTCAAATTTTCTTGATATTATCAGCCCCCAATTTTTGACAGGTATCTACAGACCAAAGCGTCCTAGATTTGGAGATGGCAAACAAATTGGGCTGGTGTGCTTTCTCAGTAATCCAGCTTCTTGGGACTATAGCAGTCATGTCACAAGTTGCATGGGAAGTATTTGTCATCTTCATTCCGGTGACAGCCATTTGCATCTGGTATCAGGTGAGTCAAGAGCTGCATTAGATTTGTTGGAGAATTGAAACGTTGAATTTATGCTATGGACATCAGAAGTACTTAAAATCTAGATGGCCTTTCCTACTACTACAGAATCTTGACTGGATTTATAGGAAGTATTTATTGTCATGTTTTGTAGTTTTGTACTTCAAGCTACATTCTGGCATGGTTTATGGAAAAACTGCTGCCATAGGATGTAAGCATGTCTACAGCCTAAAGGTTGTTACTTCTAGACTCTTCCTTCAATGGTAGTTTAACCGAAGTGTGTAAAATGGCCCGACTATACTATTATCATCCAGAAAATAAATTTTTTGGCTTGTGTGAGTTTGTACACGTGTATTTTGTATGTGACATCACACTATAAGGACAGCACTCTTACAGTTCTTTCCACTATAAAAAAGTAATGGACGGCTGAGCTAAAAATTCACTTATAGGCGCTTTTCAAGTTCCTAGATAATGACTGTGACTTGTTGATCATGGTCAGCAATATTACATACCAACTGCAAGAGAGCTGGCACGTCTAGCAGGGATACAACGAGCTCCAATCCTCCACCATTTTGCGGAATCACTTGCAGGGGCAGCAACAATTCGTGCTTTTGAGCAACAGGAACGCTTCGCCAATGCGAACCTCTGCCTCATTGACAACCATTCAAGGCCATGGTTTCATAATGTCTCAGCAATGGAGTGGCTTTCTTTCAGACTGAACCAGTTGTCCAATTTTGTGTTTGCATTCTCTCTGGTTTTGCT
The DNA here is from genome assembly GCA_023638005.1 of Forsythia suspensa. Taxonomy (NCBI): domain Eukaryota; kingdom Viridiplantae; phylum Streptophyta; class Magnoliopsida; order Lamiales; family Oleaceae; genus Forsythia; species Forsythia suspensa. Next base: position 11,837,039 of record CM042665.1, read on the forward strand.
AGTGACACTTCCTGAAGGGATCATAAATCCAAGTAAGTAAAAAAGCATTTCTGTGATTGTTGGTTCACAAAAAAGTTGTAGTACTATAACAGTTCACCAGCATAACTAAGATGTAAAACTTTTTATGCCATGAGATACTTCTTCTAAAAATAAACCAGGAAGTAAATACCACTACGATAAACATGTATCAAATAAGTTATCTGATGTTTTATCTTGTCTTCTGACAAAAACGAAGTAGTTGATAGTTGAGGACACTGGCACACGGAACTCATGACTTGTATATCTTACAGGCATTGCAGGGCTAGCAGTCACTTATGGAATAAATTTGAATGTTCTGCAAGCTTCAGTTATATGGAATATATGCAACGCTGAAAATAAAATGATATCAGTTGAAAGGATTCTTCAGTACTCAAATCTTGCATGTGAAGCCCCTCTCGTGATTGATGATTGTAGACCCCCAGACAACTGGCCAGATATTGGAAAAATTTGCTTCTCAAATTTGCAGGTAAGGCTCTTGACAATGTTATCATTGTCAAAATGAGTACAGTGTTTTTGGGCATTATTTGGCTGTATGAATACAACAGGCACGCATATCGTGAAATTGGAGGTTAAGATGATTCCATGTTGAACACCACCTTCAAATTTACACAGAACTAGTAGCTTCACAATTTTACAAATGTGCAAAGTATGAAGCAAATCCTACTTATATACTTACGGAATATTTTATAATTTGCTAATTGCATACAAGCTTCTCCATGTAGATTTGCTATGTTGAACATCTTCCGTCTGTTTTGAAAAATATTACCTGCACATTTCCTGGGGGGAAGAAAATTGGCGTTGTTGGAAGGACGGGGAGCGGAAAGTCGACGCTCATACAGGCGATCTTTCGAATTGTAGAACCCAGAGAGGGAACAATTGTCATTGATGATGTCGATATATCCAAGATAGGGCTTCATGACTTGAGATCAAGGCTTAGCATCATTCCTCAGGATCCAACATTGTTTGAGGGAACAGTTAGAGGAAATCTTGACCCTCTTGAGCAATATACTGACACTGCAATTTGGGAGGTAAGAGAAATATATTTGAGATGTCATCAACTGTTATAACTTGAAGAAATGACTCCGCAGGAAGGCAGAGAGTATTATTTGAACATAAGCTAATTAAAATGATGGTTTTGATGCTCCCAACCCCCAACCACCTACGATCCCCAGGAGAAAGAAAAGATAAGAGAAGAATATGAGCATTAACTTTTTGGTGTGGATTGGAAGCAAGAAATGGAAATCCTATTTCGACTTTTAATTGTCAGGTAACAATTGACGTTGTGCTACAGTTAGCTAGTAAATCTCAAGTGTTCCAGACATCAAGCAAAACATCAACAAATTTTAGTTGTGAATGTGAAAACATCAAATAAAATAAATCCATACAAGTTATTTCATAGAACAGACCACTAAAGTAGCTTCTTTCAGGCTCTGAATAAATGTCAACTAGGAGATGTCATAAGTCAAAAGGGAGAAAAGCTGGAAACTACAGGTCAGCTTTTCATTTTTGACTACCATCAATGGTTTCAGTCTTTGCTAACATTGCAAATTCAGTTTATCGCTTGAAAGCTAATAAAAGGTATGGCTCTGACAGTGGTTGAAAATGGAGAGAACTGGAGTGTGGGCCAAAGGCAGCTATTTTGTCTTGGAAGAGCCTTATTAAAGAAAAGCAGCATTCTTGTTCTAGATGAAGCAACGGCGTCGATTGATTCTGCAACTGACGGTGTGATACAGAAGATCATTACTCAAGAATTTAAAGATCGAACTGTTGTCACAATAGCTCACAGAATCCACACAGTAATAGATAGCGATTTGGTATTGGTCCTTAGTGATGGTAAGAAGAGTATTATGCTTCTAAATTAGAGTACTCCTTTTGTGAACAACAGCCTCATTTTGTCCTTTCCAGGTTTTAATGGATAAAATTTCTTCATCTTTGAGCAGGAAGAGTAGCTGAGTATGACACACCAACTAAGCTATTGGAAAGAGAGAATTCTTTCTTCTCAAAATTAATCAAGGAGTACTCCACCAGATCTCAGAGTTTTAGCAGTTCAGCAAAGTCACAAAATTGAATAAATTTTGAAATTACTGGAAACTGATTGTGGGGACATATCCATAAAAGAAATGTCACATTTTATCATCCAGCCTGCAGAGAAATGAAGAATGAAGTGAAAAGCCTCTGCAAAAAAGAACATTTTACTCGGTTTCGATTCACATGGCTTCCTTATTAGCGTATCTTGCAATTAGATGCAGAAAGCTATAAAATAATTCAGTTCAGATATCGTTTACGCAGATGTTTCTTTGTATTGGAAAGAACATAAGGACACTCACAAAATCATATGAGGTCTATTAAGATGATGGATTTGTGAATAAAATTGTTTTTACAAAAAAAAAAAAAAAAAGTGTAACCATAAATTTTGAGCAATCAAAGTTGCATTTGATGAGTAACATGTCAAATTTTTTGCTTTTAGTCTGGAACCCCTTTCACTCTAGAAGATGCATTTGTAGCTGCTGATTCAATACTTTCATTTGCTTATGAATAACATTCAAGGCAAGTCTTAAGTAAACACTATTATAGTCCTTTAATTTATTAAGTTTATGATCATCATATCCTTAAATTCTACGTTTGATATGGAGTGCACGACAAGTCAAGTGTTGGAACTATCTCCTCACACAAATATCAAAATAGAAAAAACAATTCCCAAATCATGTACTTTACCAAGTCAGGTTGATGATAACCCATACAATTCCATTTCAGCAATGTAATTTGACAATTCATTTTGCATACCAAATTCTGCAAATACACTGCAGTTTGGTAAACAAGACAAACAAACGCATGATGCGACAGCCTATATCAAAATGTAAATCATACAGAAATCAATTGAGGAGTTGGAGAAGTATATCAGTATATGCAGTGTGTGTACTTATAAGCAATATGACTAAAGCCCAGCGTCGAAAAAAGATTGACTGTCCAGACAAGAAAGAAAGGTTAAACAGTTGGGTTTATAGAGAGAGGGAATTAAAACCAATTCAATGTTGCTCAAAAGATTGATCCGATTTCCTAAAACATGGATTTGAGGTTTCACAAAATACCATAGTTCGCCGCCCTCCTTCATTGAGAGGACGATGAAAGAACTCTTTCAAAGGTGGAAGCTCCAGTTTAACACACACATTCAGTTAAAGAAGGCAACCTTGGCTCTAATAAGCCTCCCGATGGGAATAGGTTCGAAGTCAAGTAGTTCGGCTCTAAGGTGTGGTTTGAAGATGGAAAGAACCCATAGCAAACAAAAGAGATTCGATTCCTCAACCGGAGTAAAAGGCATGACCAGAAGAATTGTGTGAAATAAGTGAATTTATCTAGTTGAGGCATTCTTGATTAAGAAGAAATTATTCCCTCCTTTCTAACTCACTTTTAAAGGATAGTTTTTTATTTGACAAGCACCGCGTACCATATTTGATTGACAGAAGTAATGCAATCAAAAAGCATTCTATGAATGAATTCCTTCATAATGTGCGACCGACACTACACTACGTAGGAGGTACCGTGCAGGTGAGGTGTCGGTCGGTCGGTCCTAGAAATGGCGGCAATGGCGCCGAGTAGTTAACGATCGGACGTGTTGCAACCTAGCATTCTGACCCAATTTGGTGAAGATAATCTATTAGCTACGATAAGCTACTATAATATTGTAGAAAGTTTGTTCTTAGTGATTCAAGGAGCGAAAGGGCTCAGTACGGGGATTGGTTGTTCGGTGGTTATGTATGGGATGCCCGGGCATTGATTGAGAAGGACGCTGCTTTCTGAGGCTCATCAGTTCTATTAGCCACTACTCTGGGCATCCCAATAGCATTAGCTAGTTATATGCAAATGACAGTCAAGGAAAGAATCGGGTCGGGAAAGAAGACACCAGCTATATTTCAGAAATGAAACTAGGCTGTGAGTTGCTCTTCTGTACTGGGTTCTCTTTGTTATAATAAAATCGTCCACTTTACAAGAGAATGACTGGATTGGGTGCTCCTAGAATAGAGAAGGATCGATGCAATCACAACAAAGTTTGACATTCAATCTTTCGACGAGTCTCATTTCTTTGAAGTCAGTCTGGAGTGGGAGAAACTTCTACAACAAATTCAGACTAAACTCGATCACTTGGTAGGGGGGCTCGACAAAACAGAAAGTATCATAGTATGTCGTCCTTTCCTGAAATGGGACTTTCATGCTGGAGCAAGAACTAGCATGAAAGTCGATCTATCACGACCAGCGCGGTTGTTCGTATTTCATTTTCCTCCAAATATACGCTATTGAGATGGGATGGTAGACCGATTCAGTATCCAAATTTTCTTTGGTTGCTTCATACAGTTCCATCACACAATCTCACTATTTAGACATGTATGAATATAACATATGCAAGGCAAAAGTATATATAAGAGTTTAGCACTTATCTACATCAAGCAATCAACTATAAAGGCAAAAATTTTGAACTTTCAAGTTCTTAATGTTGTAACCTAAAATAAAAATTTTAACATTCAACTTAATTTGATTTAATTTTCAATTTTTAAACAAATTCAAAACTCCTTAATTTCATGATTAAAATTAATTTGAATGACATAAATTTTCATCAAAGTGGGACTTGAATTTTTTACTATAAAGGAGTGTAGTTTTCATGTTTTAGACACATTACAAAAAACAACAAAATTAGAAAATAACTCTCTACACTATACTTATTTTCTTGTTTTTGGCAACTAGTTAAAAGGTTCATTCTTATCTCCCTTTGGTCGTGTCCATAGAAGGAGAATCGTCCGTGAGCTAAAAGGATTTTATCTTGGAGCTGTGCAGTGCTGACAATACCCGTACGAAGAGAAGGCCACACGAATTTTAGGACAGCGATTTTTGCGACTCTCTAAGGCTAGCCATTTCTAACTCTATTTATTTATTTTCTGTTAATTATATACTAATTAATTTATTACACAAATCACTTATTTTTCAACACTTAATACTACAACCAGATGCAAGCCTGTCAAACTCGACTATAAATATGTGTGCTTGGGGTGATAATTCAAACTCAAGAATCAAGAGTCACGCTCTTGTAATCTTGGCATTTTAAGTCGAGATCTCGATGCCATGCTATTAGAATTTTATTTACATTAGAATACCATGTAGTAGGATACCATATATGTAATATTTCTATTCTAGGTAGAACTCTTTTTCTTATATTCTTTTCCTTATTAGGTTTCTATATATATATATATATATATATATATATATATATAACCATTCATTATACACATTACATCAATATACGTAGAGAATTATTTTCCACATATATTTTCTCTCATATTTTACATGGAATCAAAGCGACGATTACGAGCGATGATGCTCGCACAAACGATGATAGAAAAGTCATAAAACATCGATTGCCCAATCGGATCTCATGGCTCTACAGAATCCGATCATTAAATGCAACATTTAATCAATTGGAGATCGAACTAGAAAAATAACGATCGGCTAAACCGATCGACTGTTTCACCATTCTGGTCGACCGTTTCAACGAAATTTGGACAGAAACGGTGCACCTACTGCAAGATGATTGACCACATCGTTGATACCTGCTATTTCATCCACGGCTTCCTCCAGGGCATAAGTTTCATAGAAAAGACGTGAAACCACGAAACAAACGCTTCACAAACACTACTACCGTTTCTACACTTGACCCAAAAGAAGGCAAAACGCTCACAACCAAAGAATATGAACAGATCGTGACACTTCTAAACAACAAGTCGGGTAATGACAAGTCTTGTGTTAACACCTCAGGTATCAATCTCTCTACTACCCCTTTGAGTAATTCATGGATTATTGATAGTGGGGCCACTGACCATGTGACAAAGGATGAGATTCTTGAAAATAAATTCATGCCAATGCACAAAATTGTGCAATACCGAATAGGATCTTGCTCTTATTAAATCCATTGGTACAGCTTAACTTTGAAAATAATATGGTATTGATAATATACTTCATGTTCTCAAATTCAAAGTTAATCTATTATCTATCAGTAAACTTACTAGAGAGTTAGGTTGTTATGTGACATTTTTTCTTGATTTTTGTGTCATGAAGGATCTGACTACGAAGAAAATGATTAGCTTGGGAAGGCAGAGTAATGACTATATTACCTTTCACAAAACCACAAATACATCATACTACTAGTGGATCAACCAACATATGGCATAAACGTCTTGGACACCCTTCACCCCCACCTCTTCAATTCCTAGCACAAAGTATCTTAAGTATTAGTTTTGATTTCCACGATATTTATAATATTTGTCATCCGCAAAACAATCTAGACTACTCTTTAAAGTCGGTCAAATATCTAGCAATAAACCCTTTGATTTGATTCATTGTGATATTTTGGGGACCTCATAAGATTTATTCTTATTCTAGTGCTAGATATTTCCTTACAATTGTTGATGACTTTTTCGTTATACTTGGGTACACCTCATGCGTCACAAATTTGAAACTCAAAGCATAATTAAAAATTTTTTGCTTGGGTTAAAACTCAACACAACCCCGACTATAAAAACCATGAGATCCGACAATGGCCAAGAGTTCTTATCCTTGCAAACATTCTTAGATGAAAATAGTACCATTTTTTATAGATTATGTCCTTATACTCCTCAACAAAATAGAGTGGTAGAGAAAAAACACCGCCACCTCCTTAATGTGGCTCGTGCCATTAAATTTCAAGCCAATCTTCCATTAAAATTTTGGGGGAAACATATCAAAACAGTTTGTTATCTTATCAACCGGATACCTTCACCATTGATCTCACACAAAACACTCTACGAAAGATTGCACAAGAAACCACCACCTTATTCCCATTTACGTGTCTATGGTTGCCTATGTTTTGCCACCAACCTTAGACCCAGCCATAAATTTGACACGCGAGCCAAATGGTGTGTGTTCCTTGGATACTCCTCAGGACAAAAAGCATACACCTTATATGACATAATCGATAAAAAGCTAGTAGTATCCCGAGACACCATGTTCCATGAAAATATATTTCTATACACTTCCCAACAACATGATGAAACCAATTCCATTCCATTGCCACAATCTATGCTTCTAGATGTTGAAACACTATATTTCACAAACCCAGAGAACCAACACATAGCAGAAACGGATAACTTGCTTGAAGATCCCAAACCATCATCCGGACCAACCGGTCGACCAGACGGTCGACCGGTTCACTCGTCGCTTCAACAGAGAGATCCAACCGCCGCGATCGATCGGTTATTTCATCCGATTCAACAAAGAGCTTAAACGATCGACCATCTTCACCTATCGGTCGACCGGTTGAGCAAACGTCCAACCACAACCGATCCACCTATCTTTTCACCCTCCGGATGACCAACTTAGACGATTCACAAGATCAATTCAAATCCTATTTCACCGAAAAATTACTATATCAATTATACTACCGCCTACTCAAGCCGTGTCTCTTCGAACAAACACAAAGACTCGACACCCTATATCAAAAGTATGTATCATATAATAACTTTTCTTCTATTCATCGTGCTTTTACATATAATATTTTTCATATTATTGAGCCAACTACATATGAGGAAAGATGTCGATCCCAAATAGGTCGCCGCCATGAATGATGAAATTCGTGCCTTGAAGAAAACAATACTTGGTCACTTGTACCGCTGCCTCCAAGTTCTCATCCTATTGGTTGTAAGTGGGTGTTCAAAATTAAATTTCATTCCAGACACAGTTGAACGATACAAAGCACGGTTAGTGGCGGAGGGTTTACACAATAAGAAAGGATTGATTATAATGAAACTTTCACCCGGTTGCAAAGTTAACTACAATCAGATGCTTACTTGCTATTGCTTTTATTCAGAGCTGGACGCTTCATCAAATGGATGTACACAATACCTTTCTTCATGGTGATCTTGATGAAGAAGTCTATATGACTCTCCTCTCGGATTTTCGTCGCGGGGGAGACATCGGTTGTATGTCGACTTCATAAATCTTTATATAAATTGAAACAGCATCTCGTTCTTCGAAAATTTGATATGCTATTATTCGGTTTGGGTTCAAATAGTCACATGCAGATTATTCACTCTTTACAAAGGTCAATGGTAATTCATTTACTATAGTTCTATTATATATGGATGATATGATTGTCACAGAAAACAATAGAGAAGCAATCTCTACTACAAAAACATTCCTTGTATCTCAATTCAAGTTGAAGGACATTGGCACATTAAGATACTTTCTTGGAATAGAAATTGCTAGCTCAAGATCGTGGATTTTAATAAATCAAAAGAAGTATACTCTTGACATTCTCCAAGAAACTCGGATTACTTGGATCAAAACCGCAAAGATTTCCTATAGAGCGATCATTGAAATTTAATTTGACCGATAGAAAGTTATTGAAAGATCCCACATACTATCAACGGTTGGTAGGAAAGCTCATTTATCTCACCATTACCGCACTAGAGATCTTATATTCAATCAATACACTCACCAATTTATGCAGACACCTAGACAATTCCATCTTGATGCAGTTCACCGATTATCCGATACTTAAAAGGGGCACCAGGACGAGGATTATATTTTTCATCAAGTGGGAAATTGCAACTAGCAGGATTTTGTGATGCAGATTGGGCCGGAGATATTATTACACGATGGTCAGTTACAAGATATTGTGTATTTTTGGGAAAGACACTTATATCATGGAAAAGCAAGAAACAAACGACTATGTACGAATCTTCAGCATAAGCTGAGTGTAGGGCAATGGCTTCTATTACATATGAGCTTATATGGTTGAGACAATTGCTGACAGACTTATGTGTAAATCATCCACAAGCAGCAATATTATATTGTGATAATCAAACAGCAATGCATATTGCCGCTAATCCAGTATACCATGAAAGAACAAAACACATTGAAATAGATTGTCATATTGTTCGTGAACGAATTGATAAGGGAGAGATCAAGACTACCTATGTTCCAAGCAACAATCAGATTGCGGATTTATTTACTAAAGTATTGGAGAAGGAGGCATTTCACAATTTCACTCACAAGTTGGACACTTTTGACATACATGTTTCAACTTGAGGGGGAGTATTAGAATTCTATTTACATTAGAATACCATGTAGTAGGATACCATATATGTAATATTCCTATTCTAGGTAGAACTCTTTTTCTTATATTCCTTTCCTTATTAGGTTTCTATTAGTCTATATATATATATCTTATAACCTCATTCATTATACACATTACATCAATATATAAAGAGAATTATTTCTCCACATATATTTTCTCTCATATTTTACAACCAGTGTATAATCTTTCTTTCATTGATAATTTTCCCAAGACATAATGAAAATGGATGGATCAAGAAAAAAAGAAAAAAAGAATCTCAGATACTAAAAGGAGTTGTGTTATTGTGTGCGCCTGTATATAAGAAATGAGAAATGCAGAAACGCGAGTGGTACAGAATCCTACAAAGTCAGCGATGAAAACTCAATTTAAATCCTAAAAAACTAAGATTTCATATCCAATTCCCTTGTTGGGAGTGATGGTATAGAGTTGGATTTTGGCACACATTTTCAGACAAATAGGTTGCATATACAATTCCACCATATTCTATGTGAGATAAGTTTCAATCTCTACCTTTAGTCGAATTTACAAATTTGATCAGTTTTGGTCAGATTTACACTTTAGCTAAGTTTTCATTTCCATTTTCAAATCTCCACCATCTTCGGTAGAATTTACAAACCGATCAGTTTCGGCCGATTTACAATGAGCTAAATTTTCATTTCAATTCATTACATAGTTTCATATCTATATTACTAATGATGGAATTTACAAATGTGATCAGTTTAGCCAAATTTTCAATTATATTAATTACATATCATTCAATTTTAAGAAATAAATTTTCATCGACCTAGTTTTTTACCATAATAGTCTAAACACTGCTCACCGTAAACAATTGGCCGATTGGGGAACTTCATAAACAAACGCTTCCCCCATAGCAGCGGCTTTCATTCGCCTAAAACCGTTAGATCCGAAGCCGAAAGTACAAAACTGCAAACCAGCTCCGGCCGATAGGGCATGGCCCTCTCAAATCCATATTGGCTTGTCATAACTGAGAACAGAGGGAAGTAGTACGTGCGGAGAACCGTGCATGTTTGGCTAAGCTTCTTGTTGTCCATGCGGAAAAATGTAAGATATTAACTTTTAAATAAACAAAAATTATAATATGAAAAACAAAAAAACAAAAAATTGGAATTGCTCGAACTAGTGCTAACAACCTTCTTCCCACTCTATAATCATGTGCACCACATGTCAACTTCATGGATTTTTTGAATTGTTTCCGTTATTATAATTAACGTGCTCCAAAAAAGAAAAGATTGAATTTGGAGACTACTTTACAAAAAATAATAATAATAAAGATTGGGGAAATTGGCGCAAATAGTCCATAATCTTTGTTTTTGGCACAAAAATTCCTAATTTATGTATTTTGGTGCACAATTAATCTTTATTTGATAGAAAAAGACAAATATGACTTTAATTTTAATTAAATAAAATTACAATTATATTTCTAACATTTGCAAAATGTGCAAATAAGTCCAATACATTTATTAAATAATATTTAATTTAGTATGTTAAATATATCACTATAGTCGTGTCAATTAAATTTTTCATAAAAAAATATGTAAAATTATTGTGCTTTATGAATATGTAATTGCTATGATGTGTGAAAAAATTGAATAAAAATTAAGTTAAATAAATAACAAAATTATGTATATAATTTTATAAAATTGAACCAATCTTATTATGTTTTTTTTAACATAAAAATACTAATAAAAATTAATTTACACATTATGTGTTCCTTATTTTGAACGATAAAAAAACGATAAATTAAAATATGAAGAATACAATTTGAACTCTAATATTTATAGTTAATAAACGAATAGTTCAATTAAATAAAAATATTTAAGCATAAAGTTTGTGACAAAGTTATTTTTCTTTTTATATTATAACGATAAAATTAAAGTTTAAATTTTAAATAATATGATAACTTAATAATAAAAATTAATTTTAATTAACACGTTTGTTAATAATTAAGAAACTTAAAATTTATATATTTTATAATAGTTCGTAAAATATACAAAATAATTTAGTATATTATCAATTTGTTAGTGTTCTTTAATTTTTTATAAAAAATAAAAGTATAAGACCTATTTGTACTTTTTACAAAGGTTGAAAATCCAATTGAAATTTATTCTAATTAAAAATAAGGGCATATTTATTTTTTTATCAAATAAGAACCAATTGCATACTAAAATACATAGGTCAAGGACTTCTGTACCAAAAAATAAAAGTTAAAGACCATTTACGCCAATTTTCCTAAAGATTGATGATGAAAGTATAAAATGAAGTAAAAGCTGAGGATGATAGCTGCAAATTTCCTTTTTCGTTTTTTAATAGTCAAGTGTCCAATCTAACTCTAACTTTTGTTAGTGTTTGATTTTAATAAAATCAATTTTTTTGTAAAAGTTGATAAAAATTAATGAAATATGTGGTTGAAAAGTTGTAAAAAGTTGTAAATCCATAAAATGTGGGAAATTTGGCGCAGATGGTCCATAACGTATCACATTAGTGCGCAAAATGGTCCTTAACATTTCATTTTTGGCGCAATGGTCCTTAACCTTCTCTTGTTGTTTTTTGATTGGTGCTTTTTTTACGGATTCCGTTAAAAATCCATTAAAAACCTTTTATTTTAGGTGCGCAAATGGTCCCTAAATTTTTTTTTTTTGTCTTTATTAGTAGGGGTAAAATGGTCAAGTTACATTTTTTTCTAACCTTTCAATTGGCACATATGGTCCCTAACCTTATTTTTAATATAGAAATTTGCAATTGGATTCTTAATCTTTACAAAAAGTGAAAATAGGTCCGATACTTTAATTGTTTTATTAAATTATTTTTTATTATTAAATAATCATATTATTTAAAATTCAAATTTTAATTTTATCATTACAACATAATAAGAAAAATAAATTTGTCACAAATAGAAATTTTAATTATGTTCAACCCATCCCGATTTTATACGGCTTTATATTTACTGGGTCAACTCAGCCCGCTTTTGAGACACAAGATTACTGGGTAGTCCAATTTTAAATTTTCATTTATTTTTTTATTTAAAAAAAAAAGAAAAAAAAAAACAAACACTGAAAATGCCAATTTTAAATTTTAATTTATTTTTCTATTTAAAAAAAAAATAAATTCACCCTCTTCAGCACCCCCATCCCACCATATCATACCCTATCCTACCCTAAGTCAACCAGAAAAAGGGGGAGATATCTCCCCCCCGTTCGCCGTCCTCTCTTTGGTTTCGCGAAACAGTTTCTCCCTGGTTTCGCGAAACCAAGGCGAAGTTTCGACCAGAAAAGGGAGGAGATTTCTCATCCCGTGCATAACATTGTCAACTGTAAAAGTGGGAGGTTTCTCCTCCCGGTTGCGCCCTTCCTCTCGATCACCGACATGGCGTCGGCGACTGGGTGAAATCTCTCCCCTTTTCTAGTTGAATGTGGGTGGGCTAAAGAGGGTGAAATTTTTTCTTTTTTTTTTTTTCTATTGCGTCGATTTAACGAGGTAGAGAAATCTCTCCCGTTTCTAGTTAACTTAGGGTAGGGTAGAGTGGAGTGGGGTGGTGGGGGGTGGGGTGGGGTGGGGGGTGCGAGAAAGGGTGAAATTTTTTATTTTATTTTTTTATAGAAAAATAATTTAAAATTTAAAATTGGCATCTTCAGTGTTTGTTTTTTTTTCTTTTTTTTTTAAATAAAAAAATAAATGAAAATTTAAAATTCGACTGCCCAGTAACCCTGTGGCTCAAAAGCGGGTTGAGTTGACCCAGTAAATATGAGACCGTATAAAATCGGGTTGGGTTGAGCATAATTAAAATTTCTATTTGTGACAAATTTATTTTTCTTATTATGTTATAATGATAAAATTAAAATTTGAATTTTAAATAATATGATTACTTAATAATAAAAAATAATTTAATAAAACAATTAAACTATCGACATATTTTCACTTTTGTAAAGATTAGGAATTCAATTGTAAATTTCTATATATTAAAATAAGGTTAGGGACAATTTGTGCCAATTGAAAAGTTGGAAAAAATGTAACTTGACTATTTTACCCTACTAATAAAGACCCAAAAAAAATTTAGAGACCATTTGTGCACCTAAATAAAAGATTTTTAACAAATTTTTAACAGAATCCGTCAAAAAGGACCAATTGCGTAACCAACAGTAGAAGGTTAGTGACCATTGCGCCTAAATGAAAGGTTAGAGACCATTTGCGCACTAACGTGATACGTTAGGGATCATTTGTACCAATTTTCCTAAAATATGTGATTAAAATTAATTATTGACTTTAATCTTAATTTTTTATCAAAATTTTAATTAAAATCAAACGGGACTACAAGAAAAGTAAAACATTCAAACTTAAACAACGGGAAGATTTGTTTGTATACATCACGTGATCTATTACTATTGGATAAATTAAAATAAAATTAAACTTATAAACAACATAATTGTTGAGATCATCATTGCGATTGTAACCTTCTTCGCTTGGTTTCAAGAGAATTGAAGCCAGAGTGGTACGACGGAACAAACTCGCAAGCAAGAAGATGCATGCCATAGGTGGCTATCCTATAGAACAAAATCTTCTCAAGGATATTGTTAATCCTAAAAGATAAGTTTTGATCTCTTTTACTTCTTGATTTTCAAAAGTTCTTTTTCAATTTTTTCTTTTTCTAACAGCATAAGTGGTTGGTATTCAATGTGAATGGAACAAATGACAAAGCAACTAATCTCACAAGTATTTTCACTGAACAACAAACTTCGTTGTTGTAGGTAAGATATGATAATTTCATTATCAAACTTCGGCATATCCCATTCAAAATCAGAATATCACCACAACATATTTTGGCCTATCCCATTTAAAACGATATGTATTTCAATTAATATTTGGCATAATATTTATTCAATCTAAAATAAAATTTGTAATGATTTTTCAATTCAAAGATTAAATAGTCCTATTCCAATGGAGGTCTAAAAGCATACTCGTGTAGGTATTGAGCCGCAGTAAAATAGTAAAATACATCGGTAGGAAGTATTAAGGCAGCCTATTTTCAAGCCAGCAGCAGTCACCCTACTAGCATGCTCAGGTTGATGCACAGTTAAAAAACCGTATCAACACAAATGGAATGAAGCAGAACCCATAAAAATATCCCAACTCTAAAGGGACTCCAGACAGAGAGACACTAAAAAAAGACCTGTTAGTCTCTATAAAGAGAGAAATTCAGCAATTGATCTTGCCTCTGAAAACCTGTCCATCTAGAAATTAGGCTTCAAGAAGTGACTCCATATGGGAGAAGAGCTGCAGCTACGATTCTGCCTTCTTCATTCAATACGTTGTAAGTTGATGCAGCGTTTCTCTGCAACATAAAATTAGGCAATTTTCAGAAAACGAGATAGGTGACAAACTCAAGCACGGCATGACATGGGAAAAGCAGAGAGCTGATATATATTATAGATGAAAGTAAAACAGTTATATATCATGACACCATCATATGCAACAATCAACATATTGGCATTTAGGCAAGCACTTGAGCACATTTGGACCAACTTGCATCTACATCTATTATGTACATAAGCAGGTGAACTATGGCAAACAAACACCAGATTCGTGCTCATCTTTCTCTCATGCAATGTGTGTGTCACACAGGAAATTTATGTTCATGGTCTGATCTCAGGTGCATTGTCTCTTCTGGTCTGTTGTGTGAAGTGTGCCAATTGGTGTGAATTGGAAGTTAAATAAGGGGTACCGAAGGGAATGAGAAACAGTGTTCATAGATAGTGGATCTGTGGGCAATGACAGTAGATCTTTTTGGCTTTTAGTCACGGAGAGGACCAAAGAAGGTGTCCAAACACCTGCAAGTTCACCACAAACTCCCATTCTAGACAAATGATCTGCTGCACAATTTCCTCTGTGTGTGAGTTGTGCTTGACATTCTCACCCTTTTTGAGCATCACAGGATAGAGAGGATTTTCATCCTTTGCATTGGCAGTAAATGACTGACCCACCTGAAAATTGGGCTCCATGATATCATCATAAAATCCCTCTTCCCTTGCCGACCAAATTCAATGTCAATCCTCCCAAATCTTTGGAAAGCCATCTGTGGTTATGCATATGCTTCTTATAAAATGCGAGACCAGATCCAAGTAGAATCTCTTAGAAGACCCCTACATCCAGCATAACCTGAATTCTGACTGGCTGCTCCATCAATTTCCATTATAGGTTAGTAGTAGAGTTCCATATTAACAGTGTGCAACCTCACACCTCATGTTTCAGCAACAACAGCACAAGTCTCATAACAGCTTAGGCGAATCATCTGTAGAGAGAATAGAAGAAGATCACAATTGTTGCGGATCTAGCATTTCTCCAGAATTAGACGAGACACAACAATCGCAAACATCAAAAACCAAATTTAATTGTCATTCCTCCCAACTCCTTTCTCTTGCAAATTCCAGCCGAAAAAAAAAAATAAGAACCTCAATATTATTCATGAGATTCCTACAAAAGTCTGCACCCATTTCGATTCTCAAACTCCGCATACCAGTTTCTTGACAATGATCAAATCTTAGGCAAGATGCGTCCTTTGTAATTTCTCATTTAACCTCTTCCTAGTTTGTTGTTAGCTGATCACGCCTCATAATCCAAATCCTGAAATTCCTATATCTCTTCACCATTCCCCTTTCATATGGCTTCACACAGCTTACTATCCCCATCGATGGTCCCTCAGATTATGAAAATCATAAGCTGATTTTGATGAAAAGGAACAATCACTTTGACTCTCTGCATATCAACTTATCAAAGGAGTAAGTGACAGTGTTATGGCAATTGATGATGGTGGGTCAACCATGCCAAGTATTAGCAGGTGGAGAGAGAGTGCATGAAGAAGAAGCACTGAGATGCTGAGGCTAGATGAGCAGATAAGACATAGAGGAGGCAAAGGAGGGGTGAAGCAGAAATGGAGATACCGCAAGCAGGAAGGTCAGGTTCATGGTGCAAGATGAAGAATAAAGACACAGGAATTTTCCATGTGGCAGTGATTCAATAAGACCATTAAGTACCAGCCTCCTTTTGAACTCTGCCCTTTCTTGTTTACAAAGTTATTTAAATGGGATGAAACTTGGAGAGAGTTTTCAATCTAAATACACTATTTCCAATACAAAAAGCATGCTTACAACATAAAATTTGACTACAGAGGGTAAACAGAGGAATACTTACTGAGTCGACTGCTTCCAATTTCATGCCAGTAGAACGAATGAAGCTACGAAGTTGAGGATCTATCGGTTGAATGTTCCTTCCACAACCAAGAATCATAATTTCTGAAATCGTCAGATATCTGACTTAGCTATCTAAATAAGCAAATGAACATAGCAGTTTGTATGTGATTACTGCTAGAGTTCCTGTTTTCCATTAAGAAGGTCCTCAAGATGCATAATAAGAGTTCAAAAAGAGCATTAACATATGCACAGGGAAAAACCAAGTATATGACACATGATATGTTTTTAATCACTTTCTGAATGGTCTGAAGAGCAATTTACTTAAATATTCAAGTCCATGGATGAGTATTCAAAGCCAGGACAATTTTAGAAATCTCAGTTTAAAAATGTACATGAAAATCTATCTAGCTTGGGTAGAGACTGCACATCATGCAGAGCTCCAAACTTTCAATGAGTTCTGAAAGTAGCAAAAGATAATGAGACTAGGTTCTTCCATAGTCTTATTTTTTAACATACTAGACCAACAGACCAAATCAGTGTAATGGTCCAGGGATCAGATATCCATTTTTCTTTCCTTTATTCTGCATATTCAAACAGCCCTAAATCCTTACAAAATTATTGTCCCCCCATTGATAAAATTATTCTAAAGTTTAAAGTCCCCAGGCAAAGTGAAGACCAAATAACAGTGATAAAGTACTGTGACATCATCTGGTAAGCAGAATAATTTCAAAGATTTAGATGGTGTATATAACCCTAAATTTGTGCACTCATAATATGCAGAGAAAATTTCAAATTCTCATTGCAAGACCTTTTCTCATGCCTTCTAAGTAATTTCTTCTCACTTAAAGTGAAAACCGCAACTAAATAATGCAACTATTTGTAAAAATCCTACTGTGTATTTTGAGAATATTCTATACACCATCCAGAAGGCAAAAATATTTAAGCTAAAACATGAATGCAGAGCCCATTAGAAGCCTATCCTCATAAATCGACACTGACTGTTATTATAAAGCACTACAGCAGTTACCCCTAGCATTGTGGTACAAGTTAAACTTTCTCTTCTAAAAAGCCATTACTCTTTACAAGCATAACTTGCCTTGTATGTAACAGTTTACTCTTCACAAGCAGGTGTTAGGGAAGTTCAGTAAAACTTAAAAACCATGACCAAATTAGAAGTCAGCAAGATGGGACATCACGGTCATGATATTACAAATTGTGCATCAAATTCTTCACAAAATATATATTGTTGAACTTCTCACCTGGTATTGGCCGTACAGTCTGGAAAATAGATAAGCTGCACAAAATCAAATATAGAGAGTATTTTCAGAATTGAGCATGTAATAACTCCACAGAAAAATTCCATCTACATAGCTAGGATAGAACTTTCAGAAACAAAATCTTGTATCACCACATGCTTAAACCCAACCCTTCAGACACATAATGAAACTTGGCTGAATTTTTAACATAGTAAAGAACCATTACTTTCTTGCAATCTTATAATTTTGTCCGATTACAGAACATGAGGACTGCTGAAGAAAATTTTTGACTTCCTACGGTCCATCTGAAAATTCTGAGACTATGAAAATGAGATATTTGCTCAGGAACCTTTACTCGTACCAAAAAAGAAGAAGCCAAAACTGTCGTCGTGAAGCAGAAGAAAAGAAAGCTTCAAAAAAGAAACAAAACTATATTATCATTTGCTTCTAAAGAAGTAAAAGCTTTGAATTGTATGACTCAAATTATGCCACGTCAAATGTCAATGACCTCAGAGAAGTGAACGGCTATGATGTCGTGACATTTTTGAGTTAAAAACATCAAACAATCACCAGGACTTCCAATCATCACATCAAATGACTGTTTCAACGTTGATAACAGAACTTAGCCAACAGAGAGATAAACTACAATAGAAGCAGCCGGACATTCACTTTCTGTAAGTTGCTCTTTTCGAGAAAAAAGGAGTAGTTTTTGACTGACCAATAACATGTTCCCTACTTTTTGACTATCTATATAATGTTGGATGTAATGCAGAAAATGTGATTTCTTTTTTACACAACTTAATATGTAGGCATATTTTCAAAGGAATATGTTGACAAATGGATGTTCATCATTTACTAATCATTTCACACTTCCAAGATGATTAGGAATTCGCTATAAAAAAACTAGACGTCATTTTAAAATCAACTCAACATAAAGAATTAGATGAAGATATAGACTAAATTGGATTATTCTCCTCTACACCTTCAATTCTTGAGATATTTGAAGCAAGTTTTTGAAATAGACATTCTAATAATATAAAACAACAAAAAAAGGATTTAATATCAATTTTGTTCCTTCTATCCAAATAAAGCCAGTAATTAAATGAAATTGAGAAATAACATTGATAACACAAGTACCTTTCAGCAGTAATCTCTGAGAATTTTTTGGGAGCCCAAGACATCAGTAAGTTTCCTACACAAAGCAAGCTACCTTCATACCTGACCCCATTTACTTTGAACCCTGTATCATCAAACCTGCCAAAACATAAAAAGATAAGATGGAGTTAAATGTTCGTGAAAAAAATTAAAAACAGCTTACATGTATATAAGTAGATAAATATAGAAAAGATGGAAAGTTGCATGTTTTGCAAGTTAAAAAAAAAAAAAAAAGAAAGACAAACTTCCCATCTTACTAAATCTCTTAAAAAACAAAATAAGCATATCTAATTAAGAATTAAACCATAGATGTAAGAAAGGGAAAAATTCACGATAACATATAATTAAATGTAACTGCGTTATTGCGTATGTAAAATAAATCTAATGAAATGGTAAAAACGCGGATAAATAAAATTCTGTATTATGTATATGTGTATATAAATATTTAGATTTAATTGAAGGTGGTACTTTTCACAGGTCTAAGTCAGAAATTAAGAAAAGATAAACTCAAGATGTGGAAATATAGACCACTGTGCCGTGGAAAATTAAAAAAACATAGAGATGCAGGAGCTTACTGGAAATATGAAGTAATGCAGCCTCATTAGAAGGCAACAGGGCTATCGTTACAAAAAAAAAAATGCTAAGCAAGAAAAGCTAATTATAGCTCATCAAAAGCATATAGAAAAAACAATTATAATTCAGAAATGATTCTAAGAAAAGAAGCAACGCACCAATTTAATAGAAAAATATTACAGGATTAGTACTAAACGCAACTCCCTGCAATTGAAATATCCTATTCAAATTTACTCGGCTTAATCTAAATTTCTCCCTGAGTTTCGCTGAATTGGCTTTCTTGTTTATAGACAAAAAAATTTGTACAGAAAAGTTAACTAAAAAAAAACCAAAACCAGCGTACCAATTTCTAATGCAGCTCCGCAAATTCGAACCAATAATTATTGTTTCAAAGATTTTTTAATTAAGAAATAACTCGGTCCAATAAACCGAGCAAGACATTCAATATGACAGCAACTGCTTATATTCTAACATATACACGTATGTATGTGGAAAAATATGTATAGTAGGTTACTCTTGGAAGCGGAGCTGGTCTTCGGGGACGTTATCTATGAGATTGATCTGATCGTAGAGAGAGAAAGCTCTTCTCAGCGACGGCAACGGCTGGTTTTGCTTCGAAGTTGCTTCTTTACGCAGCGCTCGCATAAGTGTCGGCAGTGTGGCCACCGCCCTCTGTCTAACCGCCATTCTTTTGGATTATCTCCGGCCGATTGACCGATTGAGGTTACAGAAGAAATATGTGTGAATATGGTGATGATTTTCTAATTTTTTTTCCTTTCACTAAGACCTTCAGCTTTTATGATATTGTAAATTGTTCCCCTTAACTTTCCAAAAAAACCACACTTTTCTCTCTCTTTTTTTTTTTCTAAAATATAAGACCGTCTATAAAAATATTGTATAGAATAAACATATATTAGGTTCAATACTGTTAGAGCATCTCTAAGAAACTCTCTACTTATAAACAACATTTTTTATTTTATTTTAGAGAGTATATATAAATTTTGAGAAAGTAAAATTTTTAAATACTCCAACAATTTCTTTATTTTTGGTGCTTCATTTTACTTCTCCCAATAAATATTTATTATTTTTCTCTATATTTTATTTTGACATACTTCTATCCTAATTATTATATAATTTTTTTGATTATTTTCTATTTTATTTTGTATATAATATTTAATTTAGTCAACATGTGAATATTGAAAATTGAAATTCTTTAAATGTATTTAATTATAGAAGGTGGTTTGGCTCTCATTTCTATTATAAAAAGTTAATTTAGAAAATGTCTTAGTATAATTTTAAAGAGATTCGAATCTCTAAAAATAGAAAATATCTTATATTTAAAGAACTTTTAAAAATGTTCTTATGATAAATTATCGTGCCCACAAAATTCGTTCATAATTACAATGTAAATGTCAATCCACTGCCTTTTCTTTTCTAAATGGTTGGCCTTGTTCCCAAACTATTATGTACCGTGTCACTAATAAGGAGCGGATACTGAGGAGTCTGAGGTTCCTTGTGCTGAAGTATCAACTCAATCTAATTTTTTTTTTTTTTTTAAACTCTTATCTAGATCCACCCGTCAGTTCACCAATGAGAACTCTCTATTAGCTTGTTAACCCCAAATACCATTCAAGTAGCATTCCACGTATAGACAAGGGTTCCAAGAATAAAAATTGAAGCTAAAGTTGAGCCACCTAGTTACATAAAATTTTCAATGTAAACTAAAAAAAAAAAATAAATAAATAAAAAAAAAATAAATAAAATCTTATTGCATAAAATGTTCTCTCCCGATCTATGTTATGTTATCGTGTCAAGGTTTTTTGTTATGTAATTATAATACATATATTATTAAATCCCAACGAAAGAATTTATATTTTCCACAGAAAAAATAGAACGGCCATGACAGCAGCAGCCCATACAATACGACAGCTCAAATACAACGTAGAGCCAACATATTCAACACCACTTATTGAAGCCCCCCTCACATCAAAAAAAAAAAATAATTGAAAGTATACTGTATATATTCAAAATTTCAGTGCGGCTTTTCCCCCTGTTTTTATTTGAAGAACACATAATTTAGCTGCTAACATATGCAGGAGCAGGCAAGAAAGGAAATGGTGCTACTGAGGCATATGCTACTGGTGGCCGTGCTTGAGCACTGACCACATCACGTTTATATTTTCTCTGAGGAATGTGTTCCGAATCATCTAGACCACTCTCCAAAGAAGGTAGAAGTTCAACAAACTTGTGTGACTTCTCCACTGGCATGGACTGCTCACTGTCAGATTGCCGATGAACTAGAAGGCCAGACATAAATACCGGAAGATAAAGAAGGCTAGCATGGAACATTCTCCGGGCAGTTTTTGCTGTCCGGTTCCGGTAGAATGATGCTGCAGTACAACTGATCGCAAGAGCAAGTAGAGTTGACTCGACACAGAACCACCCAGACGTTATACCCCCTGCGGGTAGTCATCATTCAGAATACGAATATTATTCCCAACAATAATCATCAGATAAAGATCAACTGCTTCTACAGATTATGTAAGTATAACTTTTCAATATAAATTTACATATAAATTTCTTTCCAGATCCAAATGCCACAAGGATAAATTTTATTTTGTTTCCTTCCTCGAAAGAAGATCCTGCAGAATAAGAGCATCTACGGAATAAAACAGAACAAAAAGCCAAGCTCCACTAACAAACACTTCTCATTTAACCAACATTCAATCTCATTAATATCCCAAGACAGACACAGAACTGACATTCCATTTAATCAAATGGGACAACTTTCTCAAAATTTGTATGTATAAGAAACAGAGGAAATAACTATCGGCTATTAAACTTGGGCTCGAAGTAAAGGTTAATCAAGATGATCGAACAATTAGAAGAAGTATAGGCGCTCCCTTGTTGAAAAAAGAAAAAAGAAAAGAGATCATTCTGACTGAACTGAGATGACATGGCACTGATTACTTTTTTGGGAAATAAGACAAAACATTCAGCCTATCATTGAGATTAAGGAGGGCAGATTTGATTATATACTCGTAATAAACTTCGCATATTACTGACCAAAGAAAAGAACATAAAAGTTAACCAACTTGGAAAAAAAATTGTAGAACCAACTCACAATCATATGCAACGTAACCCAAGGGGAGTAGATATAGACAGTTCCTCAAAGCGACAGAGGCTGTTCTCTGTCCAGAAGCATCTGCAAGAGAAAACATCCTGAACCTAAAAGGAAAGAAGATACAGTAGAAATTAGAGAAGAATAAACTTGATGAATGGCACTTTACGGGATCAACATCACGTCCATCTGCAGAAAGTAAAATGCTGAACTCTTAAGATGACTACACTGATAGTATAATGTATAACAAAACCAACTTCCTTAACCATGCAAATACCAGTAACGCGAATTTTTCATTTCCATTGGTAAAGATTAATCCAAGGAATTCAGTTGCTACTTGCTATGGAAGCTCTAAGCTTTTGCAGAATATTACTTCTTCATGAGCTAGTCAAAAAGGATGGAGCAGAGGTTCTTTAGAACCAAGTCAGAAAGACAAAGGCTCATTTAATACAACCATTCTACCAAGACAGTCGATCTAATATCTTTCCCATGCCAAATGAGTTGAATACATCTTTCAAGTCAAGTATATTCATACAATAAATTCTTATATGCTGAAAAATAAAAAATAGTTTGACCTCATACCCTCCATCTGCATAATCTTTGCGGCATAAGTATGCGAGGGCCATAAAATGAGGTAATTGCCAAAAATATAAAGCAGCAGGGAGAACCATTCCATTAAGTGAAATCTCGCCAGAAGCTGCAGCCCACCTTGTGAAGGAGAAAGAAATTACTGTCAGGTTGGCTGAAGTTAACATATATTGGTGGCCCAAAATGGGATTTTATGCATAATTGAAACAGCAAAATATAATTTTTGGATAAACTAATTTCTAAAGACCATCGATTATGGCATGCTAGAGCACAATTTCTTATGAAGTTATTAGGCATTGAAAAGAAAGAACTAAGAAAAACACATTAAGGTATGATGAATAAAGAAAAGAATTAACCAATCATGGTTCAAATAAACTATTAAATTTTTTGTGGTGTCTACCTATGGATGTAATCCACCTTATATTACTTGTCCATACTATAGTCCCATAGGTGATGGTTGTGAATTCATGTAGCAAAGTTCTATAAGCAGATGATGCTGGAAAGAAAATGAAAAACCACTATAATGTCACCGACAAGTTCATCATAAATGGGGGCGAGTTCGTAAACAAAACTAATTGCCAAGCACTACTATTCTATTCAATTTCAATTTGGGAAACTAATCAAACTCCCACTCTCAACTTCCATAGCTGCTGAATTCTTTTCCTCACCCACTGTAGAAGCTTTCAGTGTAACTGGTTGGGCTTGTTTAAGGTCTAATTTTGAATTTTCTCCACTTTTTTAATGTCTTTTTGCAACTTTACATCTTGATTTAAACATGGAAATATTATTTTGACCGATTGGAAAAATGCACCACTTTCTAGGAGAGGATAGATGAGGGAGATCAGATTGTGGAGAATAAGTAGGTAGACAACGGAATATCAAATATATATACCGGAATGTATCAGTAAGGGCTGCCAGCAAAACTTAAAATAGATGTAAAATGCCTGTTTGACAAAGCTTTTGATAGAAGTTTTAGCAGATTTTGATAAAAGTTTGATGAAATGTGTGGTTGAAAAATTGATAAAAGTTGTAAATTCATAAAATATATGGTTAAAATTAATTGTTGACTTTGACCTTAGCTTTTTAGCAACTTTTTAAGCTCTACCAAACAGGAGCTAAAACAAATTTTGACTTGATAAAGAGGATATTTTCCAGAAAATTTGAAGCCTCATGATGATTTCTCAATCACATAGTACCCTAATCAGGTAAATGGAAAAAACTCGAGTTCAAGCCTGATTAGATTCATTATATCTTTATTTCCGAACTTCATCTTCAACAAGAATATGAACAAGCAGTGACCAAATAAGGATAAAATAGATTATCTGAGGTGGAGCGAACTCCAAGAAAACATTTCTTCCATGTTTGCAAGAAATTGCACACACGTTTCCATCTCTTAAGCATAAACGGCATTAAACTAAAAGCTGTGTAAGAAAAACATGTACAAGTTATATTGTAAAAGCTTAGGATACTGCTAATACAGCAAACTATCGCAGCTAACAATGAAGAAAGCTTAACCAGGAACGTAATGGGCAAAAAGAAAATGTCAGCAATACATCTTTTATTAAGGATACAAAATACTCAAACTGAAATTAAAGGTTACCAATATGTCAGCCATCAAACTGAAAATTCATGTTCCGATTATATCTACTCAAAAGAAAAGGATCTCGGACAACCACCAATTGCAAATATAACAGCAATTATTCAAATCAAGCATATCTCCAGCAAGTTTTCATTGGGGGAAGAATCTTAATACGAGAAATATATTCAACATAGTAAAAGAAGAAAAGGTGTTTTTAAAATGGCTAAGAGAAATTACCCAAGAAGAGGTGGAATTGCACCAACAATAGCCCCAACCCAAGTATTTACTGGATGTATCTGCTTTAGCGGAGTGTATACAAATGCATAAAGAAAAAGATTTGAAGCTGCCAGACCAGCTGCCAGCATATTAGCCTGTCACCTTGGCATAGAGATTGCAACATCAGTCCCTTGCGCAGTGATAAAAAAGATAATATCATATCATAATATCATCTATTAAACAAGTTACTGAGACATATGATAACCTCGCAGACCAACAAAGCAGTGCCAGCTACACCTACAGAAGATGCCCAGGTGATTGCGTGAGGTACAGTAAGACGTCCTGATGGCAGTGGTCTGTGTCTGGTTCGTTTCATCTTGGCATCATTATTTACCTCAAAAATCTAAAAACAAAACATGTACGCAAATGAATGATTTCAATTACTCAACAATTATATAAATGCAGTATTTATACCAGATATATTATAAACAGAAAAATAGCTTTGAGAGTGTATTCAGAAAATCAAAAGAATAATAGTATAATACTCATCAAGTAATCATATATTGATGAACAACTAATAGAAATCAATCAATGGCATAAAAATAATGCCTTTTCTTTTAAAAATTATATGTGACCAACTTTGATGTGAAATAAGAGAACTATTCATCTTTTATCAAACATATCTTAATTATTACAGCAGATGATAAAACTATGAGAATCCCACTATATTTACTCACTATCTAAGTTTCACTTCAAGCAAGTCAATCAATAACTGCTTGCATATCGTCTATAAATGCAAAATAAGGACATCCACTCCCTGATACATCTCTCCTTTGACTTGCAAAGGTCCTTTTTTTATCTCATTTGGTTACTTTCATAACGAACGCAATAATGATATGACTACTGGTGATGGTAGACCTAGATGATAAAGTGAACTTAAAAGCACCATGATGATATCTAATGATTCTAGAGCCTCAACGGGGAAATAAACAAGGACTGACAAAAGAAAGAAACCCACTCTCCCAAGTGAACATGTCTGTGCTTCCAGTGAGGATTAATTTCCTTTTTTTCTTATTTAAGGTCATGGGCGAGAGAAGCAGAACTACTTTTCTTTTTTCTTCTACCCTTTTCTCTATGTTTTTGTTTCTTCATTTTCTTTTTTTCTGGAGGCAGGTGTTTGAACAAACTTAAGATGTTGTTCAACTGAATGAAATTTAGTCACCATGATATGACTGAATAAATGTCCAAAGCAGACCTCACTTTCTAATTTCCAAAAAAATTATTAAAATGAAAAGCACAACAGACCTGATTTAAGGAGTTGGCAGAAGCTGCAACCATCATTGTGCCAGCACAGGTACAGCAAAGGCCAAGGTAATCAATGGAACTGCCACTACCAAGGATAAAACCAGTGCCAGAAGTAGCAACAACTAGCATGCTGAAGACAACATAAAAAGATAGATGAGAGGACAAGCATTCAAGATATAGATCTAACCCGGTTATTGTAAAAAGTACTCATAACAGGAAACACGCATATACTGAACAAATCTCCCCAAGTAAGTGCCAGAGTCGACAGAAGAAGAGAGGTTTTTTAAAGAGATTCAGAAATAACTCACAAAGAAGCAATATGTCTGGTACAAATATCTGGGCACATAGACCAGGATTTAACACATATTGACGGGCCAACACTTTTTCACCGAGTTCAAATGTATGATTATGAGGGACAAAATATACTGCAAACCTAATATAAGTATACACGGCTATTACATTACGATGCCTAGTTTTTGACAAATGTGTACAGACCATTGGAAGTAACTTTACCCCATCTCTTAGTATCACGGCACATGTGATATTGTGTAATTGTGATCAATTCATTTTCCCCAACTTCAACACCTTATGTGGACAGAACCCATGCACATATGATAATACTGTTCGAGAATATATGAAAAACCAAATTTTGATAATAGCAAACACATAAAGTATGCTGATGAATTTTCTCAACTAAGTGCAATTACATGTGCTTATGACCAACGAAACTTCAAGAATGTACATCCCATTTTGCTTGTGTTCTCTGAAGATGAAATTAGAAATGCAAGCATCAAACAAGACTTCAAAAGAAGGACTAATCAGATGAATATTTGAAAGTTGTCTTACTTGGGAGTGTGTGAATATTTTCTTGATGTCGCCCACAAATATGGAAGAATTGTGCCAAAACTATTTTTGTTCATTTTTCTAATTTTCCCTTGGCAAAATATCTTCAAGCCTCAGGTTTGAGCACGAGCTATTCTCTTTCTTTTTTTGGAGTTATCTTAAATGAACCTTTCCCCATATTAATCAAGGTCAAGTTATTAACTCTAATCCCTTCAGTCCAGGATATTCAAAATTTAATGATATATTCCCCATCAAACTTCTTGGTGGAAATTGGAACACGTCAAGTTTTTCTGACTCACTTGAACAATCCCGAATGTTACGCACGTCCACATAATGAAATTTCACAATATCCCACTCAATGAGTTCTATCCCCTTATTTGACAAACACAATATACAAATGTCTAGACTCTAGACCAAAAGGAGTATCTTTTTCTTGGAATAATCAGTGTTTCAATCAAAATTTAGGTTCTTGAAGTAAGAACTATCTAAGAAAGAATCCTTTTAATTTCTTTCCAGTACATACAGGTGTTATAAAAATCTACCTCAAAAGGCTACAAACATATCGTAACTCAATCTAGCACAATTACTTGTAAATCACAATAGGTGGAAGTTATTTGGGTAACATAGCACTCTCGTTTCATACTCAGGGTTATTCCTTAACTGATACAAAATTCTGCAGTTGGCAGAAGCAGCATCCTCTGATTAGGATATCCAGGTATCTATTCTTTGAGGGGAGTGGAAGGACAGAATGCAAATACTTAATTATAATGGAGTGAAGGAGAATGTATAGAGTCTAAGCATTATAGAAAACAAATTGTACAGATTATCATCTACTCCCTTCCCCTCCCTTATCCTGTACTCCAAATGCAGAAGTTGTAAATGCTTCATCCAGTTACCTCAAAAGGCATAGCTTTGATCAACTTAACTGACATAGCCACTGCAAACAGATATATATAAAAACCACATGCTAATCTAAATATTCCACCCTAAGCTCTCAAGTATACACCACAAAGTACATCATTATCAGGAATAATTCGAATCCGTAAAAATAAATTATCCAAATCCATTGGCCACCTAAATATTGAACAGTTTGACCGACATGAAATGCACTTAAAAACAATCAAAATATGTTTAAAACCAACCAAAATCTCCGATAAAATGGATGTATGTTTCGAACATTATGCTTGACGTCACGAAATTCAAAACCACAAAATTGAAATTTGTGAAAAATTAGTAGTGTGAACTGAATCATTTCTAATTCGAGATTCGATGCCACAATTAGATGTTAAAACTTACCTGAGGCGAGCTTTGGAGAGCTCCCAATAACAGCGACCATAATGCTTGGCCAAGTCTGCCACATCTTTAGCCCTCAACACCGACGAAGCCGCTAACGACGATAAGTCAGCGGCACTAGCTGACCCCAAATTTACGATCTCAGGACCGGCATCGGACCACTTCACGGGATCGGCGGCCGACGTGGGCTGTGAGCTTGTAGAATTAGATCGGCCAAGCAGGCCATGGTAGGAAGGTTTCGGAGAAGTGCGGAACAAGTCGAGGAGAGAAGAACCCGAGTTGGAGTGGGCGAGTTTCGATGAAAAACTCAGCGAGTTTCTCCACATGGCCGAGTCAGGGGGAGCGAGTTGACCCAAGATGCACGAAATTGTGAAGTTTTACAGAGTTTTCAAGCAGCGGGTTTAGGATGAGCCGATGAGATGGTTATGAACACGCTAATTTGACATAGCAGTGACAGATGTTAAATGAATGACCAATAGAATGAGGCAATGTCATGAGCATAGTCTGTCGCCTTTGGCATACGATTAGTATATACCGCTTACACGCGGTAGGATCCGATCGTGACGCTACGGTTCAAATTCAATAAAAAGTCAATATCACGAAACAGAGCTACAAAAAGTTGAAAAAATAGTGATTAGTAATTGTATATTTATATTAACAAGTAAAATTAAACCATCAGTAATATTTACCATGATTCCAAAAGTAAATTATAGAAGAGTTATTAGTTCGACAATAATCTACTTGTCATCTTGGAAACAAATAGTAAACAATGATATTGAGTTTTTAATATAACTATCCGACAAAATTGTTAGGGAATAACTATCTTACAAAAATGGTAAGCTATCATATATTGTTGCAATTGCAACTTCAAATAAACTAAAGTGATCAAGACTTGTAGACACGATCTCACAAATTTGAATGTATTTGAGAAGTCCAAAGAATAAGTGATATTCCAAATAAATTTACCGATATAATAAACAGAAGGGTAATTATATATCAATAAAAATAAAAACACATACATGGTTGTCTAATTCTCTAGCTGCTTCTTACCAATTTAAAGCACGTAAATTGACACACAGGAATTATATTATATGAGACACTTTACATACTATTGGCATAAGCTTAACAAAATATGATATCCAAAAAAAAAAATCATTAATTATATTTCATATAATTTTAGTGGTGTCTTCCAATACATACTAAAAACAAAAATATAAACCCTTCCCATAATGATGTAGCTATCACAACATATTTTGATAGGAGAAAACTATTACTACAAGTTAGTGTACAGCATTGACCAATGATGATTCTAATACACGACCATTGTCATAAATGGTTGCAATTAAGATTGCATGCATGGGCCATTTCATGATTGTGCTCCTTTACAAATCCACAAGTGTCAAGCATCAAGAAGGAACAAAAGACTACACTTTTGACAGTTTATCAAGAAAATATCAAAAGGGAAAGCGCATGAAGAGGACGAGAACAAGTATCATCAAATAAAACAGCAACTGCTAACACATACAGATATGAGCATAATCTAATACCAAATAATGACCACAAGTACAAATAAAAATAACCCAAATATTAGGTTTGCCTCTAAATATAATGATACAAATTAATAAATTATTATTGGATGATCATAGAAAATAGTAAAAAAATAATCATGACAATTAAGTGATGTTATATACCTGTTCTCTTCCAAATACAAGGCCAGATAAATAGTGTTTCCGTCTACCTATCAAATATTTGGAGAGGCATAAGACATTCTGTTTTCTTATATAGAGATCAGTTTTCTTGGTAAGGTGAGAGTGACAAAATTATAAGTATTTTCATTTGTCTATTGGACAGCATTTCCTTTGACACAAATGTTAATAAAATAATATTTACTTGTCAAAACACAAAAAAGAACTATACATTTATAACACTGCTAAAACAAGATGACACTGCTAAAACAAGATGATACTTTTGTCTGTTTCTAGAGTAAAAACAGGAGATAATAATGCAAGAGAAAATGTTTAAATGCTCAACACATTCTCTTCCGAACAAACAATATGAAGCATTATTGAAGTCCAATTCCATTTCACTTCTTTCCAGCTCTTTCCCCTTACAATTGGCCACACTAATATTTGCTAAGGACCAGGCTACCAGAACTGTACTGGTGCAGGGTAAACTTAAGGAGTAAATGCCTTCGACTCTGTGCCATTCAACCTTCAGAAACACAACCCTTCATCTGGTTCTTCAACAAAGCAGCTTGTTCAGGAGTTAAAACCTTCAATTTTTGCTTCTTATGATTCTGTAAGTAAGTCTGTTCAAATGTTTCAACCTTGTCGGTTTTCGATCCACGGCTTAATAGACTAGGACATCCAACAAGAAAGATGGAAATCTTTCAAAATGTAATATTATAAATATCAATAAAATGTCATCTTCTTCAAGTACAATGACACTAGTTGCAACCCTTGTCTTTCATGCAAGAATTAAAAAAAGTGGAAGTTCACCATGTTACCTTTATCTATCAAATAGTAGATGCGTTTAATAAAACCATCTTAAGCTCAAGATTCACAACTATACATGTACAATTACAAAGTAGAAAGTCTATCCAATTTGAGTTTGGGGGTCAGTTGGAACTTGGATGTAATTATTTGAGTAGTTATTTATGTAGTTAGCAACTTGTAATGGTTAGTCAGATTTGTTAGAGTTGGTTTTAGCCAGAACAGTTAGTTGTGTATAATTTTTAAGCCGTCTTCAAACAATGAAATTATTAACCGGTAACCACAGGTTTCAGAAAATTATTTCTTTACTCTCACGAGTTCTTTCGATGAATTTAAGAACTTGAACCTTTGGACCTATCCAAGAAACCAACAGCAGATTAATTGATTAAGATTGAAACTCTGATAGTGCGTACAAAAATCTGATTCATTTGATATTTCCTATTTATTTCCTGTAATCTTTAGCCAACACTCTCCTCAGCCATTAGATTAGCATGTAAATTTTCTTATCACCTGTAAAACATTGAGTGGATGTTGCAAGAAGTAACCACTCTCAGTCTCATAGGGTAACTTTTCAACATCAATTTATAGAAGCATCCAGTTGAGCTAATTAGATCAATGTCTTTGTGCCAATATCTACAACATTCTTCTTTATCCATGCATAAAATATTTCTCAAAACATACATTAGCTCGTCCATACATTTTGAGAGCTGAGGGACCATAGATCTAAGACTGTTGCATTATGGCCAAAACAGTGCGATTGAAAATTCACATTTAGGCTCTCATAGCCAACAAACTGAGTTGATAAAATGACCTAACAAAAACCGGAAGTGGATTACAACATTTCCAAATCAACTTTGTACCTTAATGAACCACTTCGTTAATACGAACTTAATTACTTATTTATGATCCAATTCATTCTACATATATATGTTGAAGTGAAAAATTCAACATATTTATATACAAAAATAAAAATAAAAAATAAAAAGCCCATTCCAGCGAGAGCTTAAATTTATTAAGTACTTAAATAATCCAATTCATTCTACCTAATATGTTGAAGAAAAAATCATAATTGTAGCTATTAATCAGATTGAACAAATAAATGGGAAAAAAATATTAGCTATTAATCAGATTGAACAAATAAATGGGAAAAGAATATATCAAATTCAAACCTGATAGAAATTGAGCGTCCACTACCAACAGATCTGAGAGCGAAAAATGGATGATTATTGTCTAGAGAGAGAGAAACCGAGAAAAAATTGAAAGGGCAGATAAATTTTCGTAGCCAAGAGATCGTTGCGCACAAGTGATGATTTTGGATGTGGATTTTGGATTCCCAAGTCTGGATATCGGATTTTGGATGTGAAATTTGGATTTTCGGTAAGTGAATTTTTTGATTGCCAACAGATGATCGGGATTTGTTGAGAGGATGGGTTTTTTATTTGGGATAATTGCATCTAAGATCCCAACGTTTCAAAGTCGTTGGAATATGCCTCTCATCTAAAAAAAGAGCACCACACATTCCTATATGAAAAATTTGGCGTGGTAGATCATTTACGACCAAATTATCCTTCTCTTTAAATAAACCAAAAAACAAAAAAAAAGAAAAAAGAAAAACATAATTAAAAACTAATTATATATACTCCAAAAAATAAAAAGTAAAAAATGTATCCTAAAAGTCCTAAAATTTTATGGAGTATTTTTTTAGAAATAACCACAATAAATAAAATATTTCTTAAAATACTGTCATATTTTTTTTATTCTTAAAATACTATTTTTTTTGTTTTTGTAATACTTGTTGTTACATTTATTATTTTAGTTATAATAAGTGTGTTACATTTGTTATTAACAAATATAACAAATGTAACAACAAGTGTTGCAAAAATAAAAAATAGTATTTTTAGAACAAAAAAGTTAAATAGTATTTTTTAAATTATTTAATATTTTGTAGTATATTGTGAAATTATCACAAATTTTATTTGTACCAAATTCGTCAGAAAACACCACAAACTTACCAAAAAAATCACCCATTTTCTTCGGGTATGGTCTCTTCTGTCGGTGGCCCATTTATCCTATGGCCGCTGTCGGATGTCCCTGAACTTCCGAGCACCACCACTCACCGCCTTGTGCTCCACCCCCTTCATCTTCATTAGCTTCTGCTTGACCTGAAACTTACTGCTAATGCCAATGACATGGTTTTTTCCAGTTTTTTAGATGCTGATTACTTGAATGTATTTCTAAACCTCGTCGTCCTCTTCACTGTCGGAGGAGTCTGTTGCATCTGGATCAGTTACCGTTATCCGAAGAATTCTGTGAACGTTAGATTTCTGCTGTTTTTGGGAGGAATTTTTAGAGTTTAGATTTGAGGTTTTAGTGATTTTTTTGGTAATATTTTGGTGCTCGGTGAATTTTACCGACCATAATATATTGTTATCCATTGACACCTTCAAGATTCAAACTTCCAGCTATTGTTTTCTGACGAATTTGGTACAAATAAAATTTTAGAACTTTTTGGAGAAGATGACATATTTGTTACTTTTTATTTTTTGGGTATATTTTTTACTTTTTATTTTTTGAGTATACATGGTTAGTTTTCAATTTTATATATATATATATATATATATATATATATATCTTAGTTTTAAAGCCGTGCGTTGACGTTAGTGAAAATGTAGGAACAAATTGCATGTTGAGAATAGTTATTGATAGGATATAATATGAAATAATAAAGTGAAAAAAAAGAATATATATGTACAATGTAAGATAGACAATTGTTCGAATTAAGGTAGAACCAACTGCAACTTTAAAAAACAAATGTTTTATTTACAATAAATTCATATTAAGTTTTATTATAATTATTAATTATACTAAAAATTGATTATTTTAATAAAATTTATATAATTAGTATAATAAATTGACATAATTATTATAATAAATTTGCATTCCGTGTTATTATAATTGTTAAAATAAAGTATATTATAATAATTTTATATCATATATAATTTATTATACAATGTTATAATAAATGATAGAGTAAAAAACTATGCATGTGCTTAAATTATCAAAGAACTCGACAAATTTGAAATTTGAGATTGCCGGGTTGCTCAATTATTTATATGAATAAAATGTCACATACCACAAAGTCAAAAATATTTCAAAAATAATGTTGTCGATGGCGTGAAACGGTTAATTTCTAATTCACTATTTTTTTTTATAAATTTGATTCTTAAACATATCGCGACATTTATTTAGAATAATCTGTAAAAAAAATATAAAAATTTATGTACAATTTAAAGGTTTTTACGGATTAAAATAAAAAAATATATAAAAAAAAAATTTGTAAAGTCAAAATGGGTTTAAAAGGTTAAGCCCATTTTGATTGATATGAGTGTGTGTTTGTCGAGAAACTCGACAAACACACACCTAAATTTGCTTTTTATTTATTTTATTTTTTAAAAAATGTGTGTGTGTTTGTCGAGTTACACGACAAACACCCACTCCTTCACTAAAAATCAAAATGGGTTAAAAGCCCATTTTGAACCTTTTTTAATTTTAATTTTTTTTAAATATTGGGGGTGTGTATTTTAACAAACACACCCCCCCCCCAAACAATAAAAATGGGGTTATTTAGCCCATTTTAAAGTAATTTTTTTTATAATTTTTTAATTTGGGTATGTATTTGTTGAGCGTTTTTGGACCTTTATTTATTATATTTTTGGTGTGTTTTTTTTCTCTATAATTTAGTAGCAAATAGATTTTCATTTAATTTTTACTATTTAAATTTATTTTTTTATAAGCAAATTGAACACAAATGAATTTTTGTTAATTCATGAATAAGCGAAGTTTTTAAATTTTTTGTTCCCCTTTTCCCCACTTTACTTCATAACTTGGCAAATTAGTAAAAATAAATAAATAAATAAATAAATTTTTTAAATAATTTTTGACTTTCTCCAGAAAGTAAAAATAAAATAAAATAATCAATTTTTAGTATAATTAATAATTATAATAAAACTTAATATGAATTTATTATAAATAAAACTTTTGTTTTTTAAAGTTGGAGTTGGTGGCTTATAACCCGATCGATATAAATTGTTATAAAATTTATTAAATTTTTATTTATAAATTGTCTTCATGAATATTAATATAAATTTTGTTATAAAGAATATTATAAATAGTAATTATAAATAAAAATGATTTCCTTAATATAATTTCATATAATTATTGTAATAAATAAAAATAATTATTATAACAAATTTTACTCCATTGTGTTTTTATATTTCATAAAATTAGATATGATATATTATATTAATTTAAAATAATATATAAATTTTTTTTATAATAGCTAATTTATTATTACATATTATATTAGGTTATAGAATATGAAATATTATTGATATAAAAGAACTCATTATTCATTGTAGAAGCATAACTCGACAAAGTTAAAATCGAGTTCCCGAGTTACTCAAGAAACTAATGAAATGCATAATTTTTATTTTTGAAGCTTATTTTATTTAAATTATTTAATACATTGACTATTTTGTTTAATTTGAATGTTGTAATCTTATTATTCGAGAGAATGTAAACATGAAATTTGGATTTGTTAACTTATTTGATAAATGAAGCACATACATAATTGTATTTAAATGATTATTTATTAGAATATAGCAAAATAAAATATATATCATATAAATTTAATATATATCATAATCAATTAATACAATATATTATATATTCTTTTATTATGACTAATTTATCTAGTAACTTGACAAATCCAAATTTGAGATTCATAAGTTGGTTTAAAAATAACATGAAAAAACTAAAAAATAAAAAATTTAAGTGTAGTACATAATTTAAATAAAAAACTAAACTAAAAATGAACAATATGCATTGTTGAAGTTACTCGATTAAGCTCGATAAACCCAAAATCAAGTTTGTCGAGTTACTCGATTAAAATGTGATCTGAAATCAATCTATTCAATAGCTCAAGTAGCTCGACAAACCGAAAATCGAGTTGCGGGAGTTACTTTCGACGAACGAACGAAATTTAAAATTTTTATTATTTTGTTTCCTTTTTATTTAAATGATGTCATACATTTAAATAATTTTTTATTCTTATTTAGTGGTGTTATTTTTCAAGAAACTCGTGAGTCTTAAATTTGGATTTGTCGAAGTAACTTGATAAATAAAGCATATACTAAAATTTTATTTAATGTTTCATTTATTAGAATATAGTAAAATAGAATATATATCATAATCAATTAATACAATATATTTTATTTTATTTTATTTTAGCAATTAGTATAAAAAATATTTGTAACATTATTGGTAAGAATGTTATAACTAATAGTTATAAAAAATAAAATATGTTGTTGATTTTTTCATTGAAAAAAAAATAGAAATGTAAAAGCTCACCATAAAAAAAAAAAAAAATATTTTCATGAACAGTAACTTTTTCGCGTTACTATTCACCTCGTAAAAGTTTGTCGAGTTGAATAGTAACTCGACAAACTTTTTCGAATTTTTAAAAAAAAAAAAAAAAAATTCCATGAACAAGAACTTTTTGAGTTACTATTCATCTCGAAAAAGTTTGTCGAGTTGAATAGTAACTCGACAAACTTTTTCTAATTTTTAAAAAAAAAAAAAAAAATTTTTTTTTTTAAAGTCGAGTAACTCGACAAAAGTAAAAAAATAAATAATTTTTTTTTTTTTTTTTTTTATGAATTCGAGTTACTCGACAAAAATAATTTTTTTTTTTTTTTTATTTATAAATTCGAGTTACTCGACAAAAGTAAAAAAATTTTTTTTTTTTTTATTATAAATTCGAGTTACTCGACAAAAGTTAAAATTTTTTTTTTTTTTTAAAAAATTCGAGTTACTCGACAAAAGTAAAATTTTTTTTTTTTTTTTTTAAATTTGAGTAATTCGACAAAAGTTAAAATTTTCTTTTTTTTTTTGTTTTCTTTTTTTTAAAATTCGAGTAACTCGACAAAAGTTAAATATATATTTTTTTTTTTAAATTCGAGTTACTCGACAAAAGTAAAAAAATATATATATATATATTTTTTTTTTAAAATTTGAGTAATTCGACAAAAGTTAAAATTTTCTTTTTTTTTTAAATTCGATTAACTCGACACAAGTTAAGAAAAATTATTATTTTTTTTTTTTTTAAATTCGAGTAACTCGACAAAAGTAAAAAAAAAATTTTTTTTTTTTTTTAAAAATTCAAGTAACTCGACAAAAGTTAAAAAATATATATATATTTTTATTTTTTTAAAAATTCGAGTAACTCGACAAAAGTTAAAAAAAAATAATTTTTTTTTTAAATTCGAGTAACTCGACAACATTTTTAAAAATTTTTTTTTTTTTTTTTTAAAAAATTTGAGTAACTCGATAAAAATTTTTAAAATTTTTTTTTAAATTGAGTAACTCGACATAATTTTTAAAAAAAAATTTGTTTTTTAAATTCGAGTAACTTGACAAGATTTATATATATATATATATATATATTTTTTTTTTTTAAAAATTCGAGTGACTCTACAAAATTTTAAAAAAAAAATGTTTTTATTTTTTTTGGCTAGTAACTCGACAAATTTAAAAAAAAAAAATTTCTTTTTATTTTTTTTGTCGAATAACTCAACAACTTTAAATAAAATATATATATATATATATATATATATATATATATATATATATATATATATATATATATATATTTTAAATTCGAGGAACTTCGACAAAATGTAAAAAAAAAATGTCGAATGACTAGAGAAATTTAAAAAAAAAAAAAAATTTAAAATGTCAAAATAAAATTGGGCTACTTTTTAAAAGTTGTAGGACTTTATATACATTTTATTTTATTTTTTGTTATTTATTTTTTTTATTATTTAAAGAGGTGGACAAAATAAAATTTGAAAGCGAAATTTAAAAAGTCGGGGATGGCCAAAGTCAAAAAAAAAAAAAAAAAAGATTATAGGTAAATTTGTTATAAAATGAAAAGAATGTGGACTAAAAGTGCAAATTAAAAAAAAAAAAAATTTAATGTTTAGGAAAAATTAAAATGTTTTTAATTTTCCCACTTTGCCGAGTAACTCGACAAAGTGGGATAAAAAAAAAAATTCCCCACTTTGCCTACTCGGCAAAGTGGGAAATTTTTTTTTTTTTTGTTTTAATATTTGTCATGAAAAAAGTCCACCTAAAAAAAAAAAATTCTTAAACAAATCACTTTTCCATTTCGTACGCACGTGGGAAATAAAAATTTCAATACTTCATTTAGTCATTGATTAACAAAATTCATTTCACATAGAAAACGATCACCGAAAAATATGAAATTTTCAGGGAACATAGAATACTCATGTTGCTACCACATATCAAAATTTGACGGTCCAACCGGCATATTTGAAACTTACTAAAATGCTAATCGAAACTTCCTAGTTAGTTTTTCAGATTTATCTTTGTCACAGATTTACAAAATTGTCTATAAATTGAGTTATATAACATGAAATTATGTAAAACCAATGACAATGGTTAGATAACCCATAGGGCTATCAAGCTTCAACTGGAATTATGTAAAAATATTTAATATATAAGATACGATAAATGTTTGAGTTGGACAACGTAAAGCGTATCTTAGAAAAACATGAAGTTTAGCAAAATCTTTCAAGTTCACATCATTAACGTGTAACCAAAACATAGGAATCCACTAAAACTACCACAAAACCAAGGTCCAAAAATTTTTAAGAAGATATTTACACTACTTAAAGTTTTTGATTGGTTTATAATAGCGAATCCCAAGACGCCGACGGCATAAATCAAAAAAACGACCTAGGAGGTTTCGCGGTAAGTATTTTAGTATGCCTAAACTTGCCGTCGGACTACTAATTTTTGGTATGTGGTAGCTACCTGAGTATTCTATGTCCCTTGAAAATTTCAGATTGTTCGGTGATCGTTTTCTATGTCAAAAAAAATATTTTGTTACTCCATGACCGGTGAATAAAAATTTCAAAATAAGGGCAATTGTTATAAAAATTTATTCACCCGGTCATGGAGTAACAAAATTTGTTTGACATAGAAAACGATAACCTAAAAAATATGAAATTTTCTCGAGAACATAGAATACTCATTTAGCTACCACATATCAAAATTTGATAGTCCGACGGCATGTTTCGCTTACTAAAATGCTCACCAAACACCCTAGGCGGGTTTCTCGGATTTATACGGTCGTAGTTTTCAAAATTGTCCATAACTTGAATTATATACCATGAAATTATGTGAAATCAAAGCCAATGGTTAGGTAACCCATAGAGCTATCGTCTCCAACTGGAATTATGTAAAAATACTTAATAAATAAGGTACAACATATTTTTGAGTTGGTGAACAGAAAGACAATTTAGAGAAACAATTCACCCGGTCATGGAGTAAACAAAATTTATTTCACATAGAAAACGATCACCGAACAATATGAAATTTTCAAGGAACGTAGAATACCCATGTAGCTACCACATCTAAAAATTTTATAGTCCGACGGCATGTTTCGGCATACTAAAATGATCACCAAAACATCTAAGTCAGTTTCTCGGATTCATATTGTCGCAGTTTACAAAAATATCCATACCTTGAGTTATACAACATGAAATTATGTGAAACAAAATCCAATGGTTAGGTAACTCATAGGGATATCGTCTCCAACTGGAATTATGTAAAAATACTTAATGTATAAAGTGCAGCAAATATTTATGTTGGACAAAAAAAACTGCAGTTTAGAGAAAATGAAATTTAGCAAAACCTTTAAGAATCGATTGTATTTCGTCATTTGTTCTCCATAGCAACTGAGATAAAAAAGCACCAAATTTGATGACTTATTAAGGAAAAAATGAATATATATTGACTATAATATATAAGAAGTCAATAATTGCGGCTAAAAGACACTAATATATGTATATTAAAACAAATAAAAGAAAAGATGAAGAAGTCAAAAAATGCGGCCATATATATTAATTTAATATACAAAAAGTGTCAAAAGATTAGGACAAATTAATTTTAGTATGCCTAAACATGCCGTCGGACTACTAATTTTTGGTATGTGGTAGCTACACGAGTATTCTATGTCCCTTGAAAATTTCGTATTGTTCGGTGATCGTTTTCTTTGTCAAAAATTTTTGTTACTCCATGACCGGTGAATAAAAATTTCAAAATAAGGACATCGTTACAAAAATTTCTTCACCCGGTCATGGAGTAACAAAAATTTGTTTGACATAGAAAGCGATAACCGAAAAATATGAAATTTTCGAGAGAACATAGAATACTCATTTAGCTACCACATATCAAAATTTGATAGTCCGACGGCATGTTTCGCTTACTAAAATGCTCACCGAAACACCCTAGGCGGTTTCTCGAATTTATACGGTCGTAGTTTACAAAATTGTCTATAACTTGAGTTATATACCATGAAATTTGGTTATTCTCTTCTTCTTGTCGAGTAGAAGGAAGGAAAAAAATTTGGTTCTTTTTCCTTCTTCTTGTCGAGTAACTTTCGACAAGAAGGAAAAAAAAAATTCGTGTTGAGGAAATTCTCGCCGATAATCCGAACCCTTGGGGACCACCTTCCTTCCAACAATGTGGTGAAGAAATGTAGCCACTGGAAACCATAGAGGAAAGTGTGAAGAAAACTATCGGCGAGAACCCGGTGTAGTTTACTCCAAAACTTGGTGCTCGTAAGTGCTATCTTTAACTAATTATAATTGCTTTAGGCTTTTCTCTTGTTCTTTGCTTTTCTGATGCAAGGTGGAATCTCGAGTTACCTTTTTTTTTTCCACTTCATATTTAAATATTTGCTCGAGAGATTTGAAGTGTGGTTTGTGGCAAAGGTACTCTTCCGAGGTGAAATCATTGTTTAAGAGGCTTGGCGTGGAGCCACTTGTTATTAAATTGGACCAAATGGGTAAGTTTAGATTTTTCTTGTTCTTTATAAAATATAAATGATGTTTGTGCATAGAACATTGCAAAATATCTGGAGTACCAGTGAAACCTGCATACGAATACAATTTGATATTATTTGCAATAGGTGATAGAAACAATTTAGATTGATATGTATACGGTTAGTTAAAAGAAACGCTGCAAATGTGATTTCTGATGGAAAAAAAACCATTTGTACTTGCAACTTACAGCTGGTTCAACATGCTTTGTTTTGATATTTGAGGCTTTCTTTTCTTTTGGTTACTGGCCTCTAAACATTACAGGTTTAACTGCCATTGATTGAACATTGTATATTTGCGAGTGTTGAGTTGTATACCGTGTTGATCACAGCAAAGACACCTTATATGATTAGATCATTTTAACGTCTGCATGAAAGATTTCTCTTTCGCTTAAAGATCAAAAGACTCTTGAAGCATTTGTGTCTTATCTTCCATGTCTTCTTCCATGAGAGTCTGATTTATATATCTCAAAATCGCATCCGATAGATCGCTATCTTCTTGATAGTCATCCTCAATACCCACAAAAGAACCAGGGGCAGTATTATTTGAAAATGGCTCATTTGGAAGTAATTGGATGCCTCCAAAATTGTGATCTTGAAAGTTATTCAGGAATCCATGTTTATCCACTAATTTCTGATCTGCATAAGTAATCTCAATGTTGATCTATTAACGTCGAGTTACTCGACAAGAAATGAAGGAAAAAATTTGGTTCTTTTCCTTCCTTTCTTGTCGAACAACTCGACAAGAAGGAATAAAAAAAATTTGTTCTTTTTTTTTTTTTTTTTTTTTATAGTTGTGTCATGTGTGGCATTTTTAGGTTTTTTTTTTTTTTTTTTTTTGTAATTTACACTTTTGGTCCACAATCTTTTAATTTATAACAAATTTACCCATAATTTTTTTTAGCATTGACCATCCCGGCCTTTGAATTTTGTTTCAAATTTTGTTGTCTTCATTTTTAAATAAACAAAATAAAAACTAATAACTATAAAATAAAATAAAGTTGTAAATATTTTATTTTTACTGGACAACATTTTTTAAAATTTTCCTAAATATATTTTTTATTTTGGATTTTTTTTTCTTTTTTTGGGTTTTTGTCGCGTTAGTCGACAAATTTTTTTTTTAAATAAGATTAATTTTTAATATCATTTTGTCTAGTTACTCAACAAAGTCCAATTTGACAAGTTTTAAAAAAAAAAAATTTATCGAGTTACTCGATAAATGGGTAAATTTTTTAATTTTTTGGTAGAAAAAAATGTTTATTTTTTTGGTCGAATAACTCGACAAAGGGAAAAAAATTAATTTTTTTCTTTTTTTGTCGAGTAACTCGACAAAGGTTAAAAAAAAAAATTTTTGCAGACAAATTTTGTATTTTTTTTCTTTTATTGTATTTTTTAGAGTTACTCAAA
This sequence comes from Forsythia suspensa, assembly GCA_023638005.1. Classification (NCBI taxonomy): domain Eukaryota; kingdom Viridiplantae; phylum Streptophyta; class Magnoliopsida; order Lamiales; family Oleaceae; genus Forsythia; species Forsythia suspensa. The sequence goes on from CM042665.1 coordinate 11,879,235, forward strand.
AACCAAGACCAAATCTTAAAAAAAAAAATAGCAAAGTTAACAAAAGCTGATTTTATAAAATTTAATGCAAATATGTAGGACAAAAGGATGATAGTTGGATGACCAATGTCAAAAAAAAAAAAAAAAAGTTGGGGTAGATTAGCTACAAATTTGAAAGGTTTGGACCAAAAGTGCAAATTAAAAAAATGAAAAAATGTCAAAATCAAAATGGGATACTTTTTAAAAGTTGTAGGACTTCATTTACATTTTTATTTTATTTTGTTGTTATTAGTTTTTTTTTTTTTAAAAAAGAGGACAAAATAAAATTTGCAACAAAATTCAAAAGGTCGGAGATGGTCAATGTAAAAAAAGTTAAGGATAAATTTGTTATAAATGATAAGGTTGTCGACTAAAAGTACAAATTACTAAAAAAAAAAAAAATACACATATTCAAACAGTAACGTGAAAAAAAATAAAGAAAAAAAAAACAAAATTTTCATTTTGCTTTCTCAAGGACTAAAAGTGCAAATTAAAAAAAAAAAAAAAAAAAAAAAAAAATTCATTATTGCTTTCTCGAGAAAGCAATAATCAAATTTTGGTTTTTTTTTTTCTTTTTTCTCACGTAACTTTCGAGAAATGTGTTTTTTTTTTTTTTTTTCAAATACTAAATTTGCCGAGTTATGAGACAAAGTGGAAAAAAAAAAAAAAAAACAAATTTCAAAATTTCACTTAGCTATGGATTAAAAAAAAATTCATTTGACATAGAAAGCGATCACCGAAAAATATGAAATTTTCAAGAAAAATAGAATACTCATGTAGCTACCACATATCAAAATTTGATAGTCCGACCGGCATGTTTTGACTTACTAAAATGCTAATCGAAACATTCTAGTTAGTTTTTCGGATTCATCTTTGTCACGGTTTACAAAATTGTCCATAAATTAAGTTATATAACATGAAATTATGTAAAACCAAAGCCAATGGTTAGGTAACCCATAAGGCTATCGTCTCCAACTGGAATTATGTAAAAATACTTAATATATAAGGTGCAATAAATTTTTGAGTTGGACAACGTAAGCGCATCTTAGAAAAACATGAAGTTTAGCAAAACCTTTCACGTTCACATCATTAACGTGTAACCAAAACATGGGAATCCACTAAAACTACCACAAAACCAAGGTCCACAAATGTTTAAGAAGATATTTACACTACTTAAAGTTTTTGATTGGTTTATAATATCGATTCAGCACGCACGCCGGCGGCATAATCCGAAAAAGCGACCTAGGAGGTTTCGCGATGAGTATTTTAGTATGCCTAAACATGCCGTCGGACTACCAATTTTTGATATGTGGTAGCTACGAGTATTCTATGTCCCCTGAAAATTTCGTATTGGTCGGTGATCGTTTTCTATGTCAAAGAATTTTTTGTTACTCCATGACCGGTGAATAAAATTTTCAAAATAAAGGAAGTGTAACTAAAATATCTTCACCCTGTCATGGAGTAAAAAAAATTTGTTTGACATAGAAAGCGATAACCGAAAAAATATTAAATTTTTAGGAACATAGAATACTCATTTAACTACCACATATCAAAATTTGATAGTCCGACGGCATGTTTCAACACACTAAAATGCTCACCAAACACCTTAGGCGATTTCTCGGATTCATGCGGTCCCGGTTTACAAAATTGTCCATAACTTGAGTTATATACCATGAAATTATGTGAAACCAAAGCCAATGGTTAGGTAACCCATAGAGCTATCGTCCATAACTTGAGTTATAACTTGTCCATAAAGTTTACAAAATTGTCCATAACTTGAGTTATATACCATGAAATTATGTGAAACCAAAGCCAATGGTTAGGTAACCCATAGAGCTATCGTCTCCAACCTGGAATTATGTAAAAATACTAAACATATAAGGTGCAGCATATTTTTGAGTTGGTCAACAGAAAGTACAGTTTGGAGAAACAATTCACCTAGTCATGGAGCAAAAAATTTCTTTGACATAGAAAACAATCACCGAACAATATGAAATTTTCACGGAATGTAGAATACCCATGTAGCTACCACATATAAAAATTTGATAATATGGACGGTATGTTTTGACACACTAAAATACTCACGAAACATCCAAGACAGTTTCGGATACATCTTTGTCGCAATTTACAAAATTGTCCATAACTTGAGTTATACAACATGAAATTATGTGAAACCAAAGCCAATGGTTAGGTAACCCATAGGGATATTGTCTCCAACTGGAAATATGTAAAAATACTTAATGTATAAGCTGTAGCAAATATTTAAGTTGGACAACAAAAGCGCAATTTAGAAAATGCAGTAATCATAAAAATTTATGAAAAAGAAAACAAATAAAGACCAAATATAAATTAACTTTTGTCTAGATAAATCAATGAGTTTTTTTTTTTTTTTTAATAATGTTGTCGAGTTACACATTTGATTAATGTTTTTTTTTATAGTCTTTGTTGAGCAACTCGACAATATTTGGTTGTTTGATTTATTTATTTAATTTTTTTTAATGTTGTCTAGCAACTCGACAATATTTGGTCGCTTGAAATTATTTTATTTTATTTTTTTGTTAGTGTTGACACTAAGCCATTGGAAATGTTTTTTTTTTTGTTAGTGTTGTCGAATTACTCGACAACACTAATAATGAAGTCATTGAAAATGGGCTTTGGCCCAATTTCACTTTTTTTTAGTAGTTATTTTTTTTAATGGTGCATTTTACTTTTTTAATTTTTAATTTTGTATTCATTTATTGTAGGGTGTGTAAATTAGTCCATTTTGACAACAATTTTTTTTTTTATTTTTTTTTCTTATTTTTTTCTTTTACACCTAATTTTTATTCAATTTTTACTATTTTTTATTTTACCTTTTAAATCTACAAATTATTCTAAATAAATGCTATTAATTTTTTCTTTTTACTATTCACACACATTCGTCAAATTTAAAAGTTGTAGGACTTCATTTGTAATGTTATTTTATTTTATTGTTTTTTATGTTGCATTTATTTAGAATAATATGTAAAAAAAAATTGAAAAATATAAAAATTTACCTTACAATTCAAAAGGTAAACTGAATTAAAATCGAAATAAAAAAAAGTCGAAGTTATCGACAAATTTTGTATTTTTTTCTTTATTGTATTTTTTTTTAGAGTTACTCAAAAACCAAGACCAAATCTTAAAAAAAAAAAAATAGCAAAGTTAACAAAAGCTGATTTTATAAAAATTTAATGCAAATATGTAGGACAAAAGGATGATAGTTGGATGGCCAATGTCCAAAAAAAAAAGTTGGGGTAGATTAGTTACAAATTTGAAAGGTTTGGACCAAAAGTGCAAATTAAAAAAATGAAAAAATGTCAAAATCAAAATGGGATACTTTTTAAAAGTTGTAGGACTTCATTTACATTTTTAATTTATTTTGTTGTTATTAGTTTTTTTTTATTTAAAAAAGAGGACAAAATAAAATTTGCAACAAAATTCAAAGGTCGGGGATGGTCTATGTAAAAAAAAAAAGTTAGGAGTAAATTTGTTATAAATGATAAGGTTGTGGACTAAAAGTACAAATTACTAACCAAAAAAAAAAAAAAATATACATATATTCTAACAGCAAAGTGAAAAAAAAAAAAAAAAAAAAAAAAAAAAAACAAAATTTTCATTTTTGCTTTCTCATGGACTAAAAGTGCAAATTATTAAAAAAAAAAAAAAAAAAAAATACAAAATTTCATTATTGCTTTCTCGAGTAACTCGAGAAAGAAAAAATGAAAATTTTGCTTTCTCGAGTTACTCGAGAAAGCAATAATCAAATTTTGGTTTTTTTTTTTTTTTTTTCTCGCGTAACTCGAGAAAGGTGGTTTTTTTTTTTTTTTTTTTTTTTTTTAAATACTAACTTTGCCGAGTTATGAGGCAAAGTGGAAAAAAAAGAAAAAAAAACAAATTTCAAAACTTCACTTAGCTATGGATTAAAAAAAAATTCATTTGACATAGAAAACGATCACCGAAAAATATGAAATTTTCAGGAAAAATAGAATACTCATGTAGCTACCACATATCAAAATTTGATAGTCCGACGGCATGTTTCGGCTTACTAAAATGCTAATCGAAACATTCTAGTTAGTTTTTCGGATTCATCTTTGTCACAGTTTACAAAATTGTCCATAAATTGAGTTATATAACATGAAATTATGTAAAACCAAAGCCAATGGTTAGGTAACCCATAAGGCTATCGTCTCCAACTGGAATTATGTAAAAATACTTAATATATAAGGTGCAATAAATTTTTGAGTTGGACAACGAAGCGCATCTTAGAAAAACATGAAGTTTAGCAAAACCTTTCACGTTCACATCATTAACGTGTAACCAAAACATGGGAATCCACTAAAACTACCACAAAACCAAGGTCCACAAAAGTTTAAGAAGATATTTACACTACTTAAAGTTTTTGATTGGTTTATAATATCGATTCCAAGACGCCGACGGCATAAATCCGAAAAAGCGAGCCTAGGAGGTTTCGCGATGAGTATTTTAGTATGCCTAAACATGCCCGTCGGACTACCAATTTTGGTATGTGGTAGCTACTACTGAGAATTCTATGTCCCCTGAAAATTTCGTATTGTTCGGTGATCGTTTTCTATGTCAAAGAATTTTTGTTACTCCATGACCGGTGAATAAAATTTTCAAAATAAAGGAAGTGTTACTAAAATTTCTTCACCCGGTTATGGAGTGACAAAATTTGTTCGACATAGAAAGCGATAACCCAAAAAATATGAAATTTTCAGGAACATAGAATACTCATTTAGCTACCACATATCAAAATTTGATAGTCCGACGGCATGTTTCGCATACTAAAATGCTCACCAAAACACCTTATGCGATTTCTCGGATTCATGCGATCATGATTTACAAATTTGTCCATAACTTGAGTTATATACCATGAAATTATGTGAAACCAAAGCCAATGGTTAGGTAACCCATAGAGATATCGTCTCCAACTGGAATTATGTAAAATACTTAATATATAAGGTGCAGCATAATTTTGAGTTGGTCAACGAGAAAAGTGCAGTTTGGAGAAACAATTCACCCGGTGATGGAGCAAACAAATTTATTTGACATAGAAAGCGATCACCGAACAATATGAAATTTTCACGGAACGTAGAATACCCATGTAGCTACCACATATAAAAATTTGATAATCCGACGGCATGTTTTGACACACTAAAATGTCCACCGAAACATCCAAGGCGGTTTTCGAATTCATATTGTCCCAATTTACAAAATTGTCCATAACTTCAGTTATATAACATGAAATTATGTGAAACCAAAGCCAATGGTTAGGTAACCCATAGGGATATCGTTTCCAACTGGAATTATGTAAAAATACTTAATGTATAAGCTGCAGCAAATATTTAAGTTGGACAACAAAAAGCTGCAGTTTAGAAAATGAAATTTACCAAAACCTTTAGGAATCGATTGTATTTCGTCCTTTGTTCCCATAGCAACCGGGGATAAAAATTTTCTTTATGTTCATGTATTTTACAAGTTTCTTTAGCTTTTACGTGTCTATTAGTATTTTCATTATTACCTTTTACGGGTTTGGATACTCCAGTTATAAATGGGTTGCAATTTTGTTTTAATATACAAGAAAGGCAAGATGTTATTTAAAACAACTATCACTTATACTTTGATTCATGTTTTTGTTATTATGCCTTTATTTCAATTTACATAAAATTCCGGTATGGAAAGGATTATGAGTTTTGAGCTCTGTCAAGTCGTTGGACAAACTCATGCATGAAATGCCACAATCTCCGGAGGAGCAGTTGTTGTAGTTTCCCGTGTTCTTTCTCGCCTTCATTCTCATGCAAATATGTTTCATTGGATAAAACTTCTACCAATTTGTCTTAACACATTCATTGTGAATTTTTGAAAGGTACTCGTGGGTGATATAAATATAGGATATGAGGACCTTGTCAACACTCGAGTTAGAGAAAATGAAATTTACCAAAACCTTTAGGAATCAATTGTATTTCGTCCCTTGTTCCCCATAGCAAATGGGAATGAAAAAGCACCAAATTTGATGACTTATTAAAGAAAATTATAATAATATTTATTACATAATTTAAATAGAAAAAGAAAACAAAAAAAAAAATGAAAAATATGCATTGTTGAAGTTACTCGAGTAACTCGCCAAACTAAAAATCATGTTTGTCGAGTTACTTGATGAAAAATGTGATACAAAAGCAAAAATCATAAAACATGAATATTTTCGTGAAATAAATTGAATAAGTAATTATAGATTTCACTTAGTATAATTGATTTCTGAGATATTATAAATAAATGTGAATTTATGTAAAATAGTTTTTCTATATATTTGATATTTTGTGGACTTGTGTATATTATATTTTATGTTTCTCTTTATTGTAAACAGAAAATTTCTATAATATAAAATATATGTATTTAGCATGTAGGTTATAGAGTAACTCGACAAAATTTATTTTCAATTTGTCGAGTTGCTTAAATAATAAATTGTAAAAGATTGTTTTGTTTTATGATTTAGATTTTATTTTATTTTATAATAGCTATTTTATTATAACATATTATATTAAGTTATAGAATATGAAATATTATTGATATAAAAGAAGCGATTATTCATTGTAGAGCATAACTTGACAAAGTTAAAATCGAGTTTTCGAGTTACTCGATCCAATAATAAAATGCATAATTTTGATTTTTTAATCTTTTTATTGAAATTATTTAATACATTGACTATTTTGTTTAATTTGAATGTTGTAATATTATTATTCGAGGAGCGTGTTGACATGAAATTTGGATTTGTTAACTTATTTGATAAATGAAGGACATACATATTTGTATTTAATTGATTATTTATTAGGAGATATCAAAATAAAATATATATCATATAAATTTAATATATATCATAATCAATTAATACAATATATTATATATTCTTTTATTATGACTAATTTATCTAGTAACTTGACAAATCCAAATTTGAGATTCATAAGTTGGTTTAAAAATAACATGAAAAACTAAAAAAAAAAAAAATTTAAGTGTAGTACATAATTTAAATAAAAAACTAAACTAAAAATGAACAATATGCATTATTGAAGTTACTCGATTAACTCGATAAACCCAAAATCAAGTTTGTCGAGTTACTCGATTAAAAATGTGATCTGAAATCAATCTATTCAATAGCTCAAGTATCTCGACAAACTGAAAATCGAGTCACGGGAGTTATTTTCGACGAACGAACGAAATTTAAAATTTTTATTATTTTGTTTCCTTTTAATTTAAATGATGTCATACATTTAAATAATTTTTATTCTTATTTAGTGGTGTTATTTTTCAAGAAACTCGTGAGTCTTAAATTTGGATTTGTCGAGTAACTTGATAAATAAAGCATATACAAAATTTTATTTAATGTTTCATTTATTAGAATATAGTAAAATAGAATATATATCATATAAATTTAATATATATCATAATCAATTAATACAATATATTTTATTTTATTTTATTTTAGCAATTAGTATAAAAAAATATTAGTAACATTATTGGTAAGAATGTTATAATTAATAGTTATAAAAAATAAAATATGTTGTTGATTTTTTTTATTGAAAAAAAAAATTAGAAATGTAAAAGCTCACCATAAAAAAAAAAAAAAAAAAAATTCATGAACAGTAACTTTTTCGAGTTACTATTCACCTCGTAAAAGTTTGACGAGTTGAATACTAACTCGACAAACTTTTTCGAATTTAAAAAAAAAAAAAAAAATTTTTTTATGAACAGTAACTTTTTCGAGTTACTATTCACCTCGAAAAAGTTTGTCGAGTTGAATAGTAACTCGACAAACTTTTTCGAATTTAAAAAAAAAAAAAAATTTTTTTTTCATGAATAGTAACTTTTTCGAGTTACTATTCACCCCGAAAAAGTTTGTCGAGTTGAATAGTAATTCGACAAACTTTTTGAATTTAAAAAAAAAAAATAATAATAAATAAATTCATGAGCGATAACTTTTTCGAGTTACTATTCATCTCGAAAAAGTTTGTCGAGTTGGAAAAAGTTTGTCGAGTTGAATAGTAACTCTACAAACTTTTTCGAATTTAAAAAAAAAAAAAAAAATTTTTAATTTTTGTCGAGTTACTCGACAAAAAAAAAAAAAAATTTAAATATATTTTTTTTTTTTTTTTAAAGTCGAGTAACTTCGACAAAAGTAAATTTTATTTATTTTTTTTTTTAAAGTCGAGTAACTCGACAAAAGTAAATTTTTTTTTTTTTTTTTTTTTTTTAAGCGTCGAGTAACTTCGACAAAAAAAAAAAAAAAAAAATTTATTTTTTTTTTTTTTTTTAACATCGAGTTACATGACAAATGTAAATTTTTTTTTTTTTTTTTTTTAACGTCGAGTAACTCGACAAAAGCAAAAATTTTTTTTTTTTTTTTTTTTTTTTTAAAGTCGAGTTACTCGACAAATGTAAAATAATTTTTTTTTTTTTTTTTTTTTTAACGTCGAGTAACTCGACTAAAGTAAAAAGATTTTTTTTTTTTTTTTAAAATTTGAGTTACTCGACAAAAGTAAAAATTTTTTTTTTTTTTTTTTTTTTAAAATTTGAGTAATTCGACAAAAGTTAAAATTTTTTTTTTTTTTTTTAAATTGAGTAACTCGACAAAAGTTAAATATATATATATTTTTTTTTAAATTCGATTAACTCGACGCAAGTTAAGAAATTTTTTTTTTTTTTTTAAAAATTGAGTAACTCGACAAAAGTTAAAAATTTTTTTTTTTTTTAAATTCGAGTAACTCGACAACATTTTTAAATTTTTTTTTTAAAATTGATTAACTCGATAAAAAATTTTTAAATTCGAGTAACTCGACATAATTAAAAAAAAAAAAATTTTTTTTTTTAAATTCGAGTAACTTGACAAGATTTAAAATATATATATATATTTTAAAAAAATTGATAACTCTACAAAATTTAAAAAAAAAAAAAAAAATTTCACATCGAGTAACTCGACAAAATTTTTAAAAAAAAAAAAAAATTATTTTTTTTTTTTTTGTCGAGTAACTCAACAAATTTAAATATATATATATATATATATATATATATATATATATATATATATATTTAAAAAATATGTATATTTTAAATTCGAGAACTCGACAAAATGTAAAAAAAAAAAATGTCGAATAACTTGAGAAATTTAAATTTTTTTTTTTTTTAAAATGTCAAAATAAAATTGGGCTACTTTTTAAAAGTTGTAGGACTTCATATACATTTTTATTTTATTTTGTTGTTATTTTTTTTATTATTATTTAATGAGGTGGACAAAATAAAATTTGTAATGAAAATTTAAAAGTCGGAGATGGCCAAAAAAAAAAAAAAAAGTTATGGGTAAATTTGTTATAAAATGAAAAGAATGTGGACTAAAAGTGCAAATTACAAAAAAAAAAAAAAAAATTTAATGTTTCCCACTTTGTCGAGTTACTCGGCAAAGTGGAAAAATTAAAACATTTTAATTTTCCCACTTTGTCGAGTTACTCGGCAAAGTGGGAAAATTAACTTTCGACAAAGTGGGAAAATTAAAAACAAAGTGGGATAAATTAAAAAAAAATTTCCCCACTTTGCCTACTAAACAAAGTGGGGAATTTTTTTTTATTTTATATTTGTCATGAAAAAGTCCACCTACAAAAAAAAAAATAATAATAAAAAAAAAAAACATGATCAAATACTTTTCCAATTGCACGACGTGGGAAAAAAAAACTTCAAAATTTCATTTAGTCATGGATTAACAAAAATTCATTTCACATAGAAAGCGATCACCGAAAAAATATGAAATTTTCGGGAACATAGAATACTCATGTTGCTACCACATATCAAAATTTGACGGTCCGACGGCATATTTCGACTTACTAAAATGTTAATCGAATCGTCCTAGTTAGTTTTTGATTTATGCTGTCACAGTTTACAAAATTGTCTATAAATTGAGTTATATAACATGAAATTATGTAAAACCAATGTCAATGGTTAGGTAACCCATAGGGCTATCGTCTCCAACTGGAATTATGTAAAAATATTTAATATATAAGATGCAGTAAATGTTTGAGTTGGACAACAGAAACTGTATCTTAGAAAAACATGAAGTTTAGCAAAACCTTTCAAGTTCACATCATTAACGTGTAACCAAAACATAGGAATCCATTAAAACTACCACAAAACCAAGGTCCAAAAAAATTTTAAGAAGATATTTACACTACTTAAAGTTTTTTGATTGGTTTATAATAGCGAATCAAGCACCCAAAGCGGCATAAATCCGAAAAAGCGACCTAGGAGGTTTCGCGGTAAGTATTTTAGTATGCCTAAATATGTCGTCGGGACTACTATTTTTGGTATGTGGTAGCTACCTGAGTATTCTATGTCCCTTGAAAATTTCAGATTGTTCGGTGATCGTTTTCTATGTCGAAAAATTTTTTGTTACTCCATGACCAGTTGAATAAAAATTTCAAAATAAGGGCACTGCTACAAAAATTTCTTCACCCAGTCATGGAATAAAAAAAATTTGTTTGACATAGAAAACGATAACCGAAAAATATGAAATTTTCAGGGAACATAGAATACTCATTTAGCTACCACATATCAAAATTTGATAGTCCGACGGCATGTTTCGGCTTACTAAAATGCTCACCGAAACACCCTAGGCAGTTTCTCGGATTTATACGGTCGTAGTTTACAAAATTGTCCATAACTTGAGTTATATACCATGAAATTATGTGAAATCAAAGCCAATGGTTAGGTAACCCATAGAGCTATCGTCTCCCACTGGAATTATGTAAAAATACTTAATATATAAGGTGCAGCATATTTTTGAGTTGGTCAATGAAAGTGCAGTTTCGAGAAACAATTCACCCGATGATGGAGCAAAAATATTTATTTGACATAGAAAGCGATTACCGAACAATATAAAATTTTCACGGAACGTAGAATACTCATGTAGCTAACACATATAAAAATTTGATAATCCGACGGCATGTTTTGACACACTAAAATGCTCACCGAAACATCAAAGGCAGTTTCTCGGATTCATGCTATCGCAATTTAAAAATTGTCCATAACTTGAGTTATATAACATGAAATCATGTGAAACCAAAGTCAATGGTTAGGTAACCCATAGAGCTATCGTCTCCAACTGGAATTATGTAAAATACTTAATATATAAGGTACAACATATTTTTGAGTTGGTGAAGGAAAGACAATTTAGAGAAACAATTCACCCGGTCATGGAGTAAAAAATTTATTTGACATAGAAAGCGATCACCGAACAATATGAAATTTTCAAGGAAACGAGAATACCCATGTAGCTACCACATATAAAAATTTTATAGTCCGACGGCATGTTTTGGCATACTAAAATGATTACCAAAACATCTAAGTCGGTTTCTCGGATTCATACCGCCGCTTGATTTACAAAAATATTCATACCTTGAGTTATACAACATGAAATTATGTGAAACCAAATCCAATGGTTAGGTAACCCATAGGGATATCGTCTCCAACTGGAACTATGTAAAAATACTTAATGTATAAAGTGCAGCAAATATTTATGTTGGACAAAAAAAAAACTGCAGTTTAGAAAATGAAATTTAGCAAAACCTTTAAGAATCGATTGTATTTCGTCATTTGTTTCCCACAGAATTGGGGATAAAAAGCACCAAATTTGATGACTTATTAAGGGAAAAATGAATATATATTGACTATAATATATAAGAAATCAATAATTGCGGCTAAAAGACACTAATATATGTATATTAAAACAAATAAAAGAAAAGAAAAGATGAAGAAGTCAAAAATGCGGTAAAGATATTAATTTAATATACAAAAGTGTCAAAAGATTAGGACAAAATGGTGAGATTTGGACAAAATTAAGACTAATACAACATCAAAACGACGTCGCGTTGGTTGAATGGTGAATAAGTAAAGCAGTAGTAAACAACTTATATTATAGTATAGATATATATATATTTTGGTTTATTTAAAGAGAAGGACAATCTTGTCGTAAAGGGACTCTACCACACCAAATTTTTCATACTGTAGGGAATGTGCCAGTACTAATTTTTAGGTTAGGAATATATTTTCAATGATTTTGAAATGATAGACACCTTTGATTCAATTATTTGTTTTTATTTTGAAGATAACACAGACGTATACAAATGGTTTTGCGTTGGTGGAGGTAAAAACCTCACTCTAGGTTAGTAGAAATAGAGATATAATTTACTTTTAAAAAAAATGAGTGTGACCAAGTGTGACAGGCGGTATGCTGAGCGTGATGGGAATGCAACATTTTGCTATTTCTCTAGGGAAATTGGCGCAAATGGTCCCTAACGTTTATCATTAGTGCGCATAAATGGTCCCTAACGTTTCATTTTTGGCGGAAAGGTCCCTAACTATCTATTTAGGTCTTGTGATTGGTCGCTTTTAGGTGCGCAAATGGTCACTAGCAGTGTTTTTGTCTTTATTAGCGAGGGGTAAAATTGTCCAGTCACATTTTTTTTCAACCTTTCAATTGGCGAAAATGGTCCCTAATCTTAAGAAATTTGCAATTGGATTCTAACTTTTAAAAAAGTGAAAATGAGTCCGATACTTTAATTTTTTATTAAAAATTAAAAAAAAAAAAACTAACAAATTGATAATATACTAAATTATTTTGAATATTTGATGAACTATTATAAAATAACCAAAATTGAAATTCATAATTATTAACAAATGTGCTAATTAAAATTATTTTATTATTATTAAGTAATCATATTATTTAAAATTCAAACTTTAATTTTATCGTTACAACAAAGAAGAAAAATAAATTTGTCACAAATAAAAATTTTACTTATGCTCAACTCGACTCGATTTTATCTGGTCTCATATTCTTGGGCCAATCAATCAGATTTTGAGCTCTGAGGTTATTGGACCAGTCTTATTTTAAATTTTAATTAATTTTTACATTAAAAAAATAAAGCAAAAAAAAAAATGGTTCCACCACCCACCCCTTCACACCACCCACCCCAACCCAAAAATGAGAAGAAAGGAGGATTTCTCCCCTCCCGGCCGCCGATCGCCGGCGACCGGGAGGGGAAAATCCCTCCTCTCGCTCAGCGCCGTGGGAGAAATCCCCCCCCTGGTTTGGCATGAAATAGGGAGAAATCCCCTATTTCGTTGCGACGGGGATCTCCCCGTGTTTCCGGCGGCGACGGCGAAACACGGGGGAGATCCCCGTCGCGGCAGGAAACAGGGATTTCTCCCTATTCGTGAAAACCGTGGGGGATTTCTCCCCTGAGTTGCGCTGACGAGGGAGGAGGATTTTTCTCCTCCCGGTCGCCGGCCGCGGCTGACTGGGAGGGGAGAAATCCTCCCTTCTCGCTCGTTTTTGGGTTGAGAAAGCGGTGAGTGAGGTGGGTGGTGAACCATTTTTTTTTTTTTGCTTTATTTTTTTTAATGTAAAATTATAAAATAAGGCGGTCCAATAACCTTGTAGCTCAAAATCGGATTGATGGCCCAAGAATATGAGATCAGATAAAATCGAGTTGAGTTGAAGTATAAGTAAAATTTTTATTTGTGACAAATTTATTTTTCTTCTTTGTTGTAACGATAAAATTAAAGTTTGAATTTTAAATAATATGATTACTTAATAATAATAAAATAATTTTAATTAGCACATTTGTTAATAATTATGAATTTCAATTTTGGTTATTTTATAATAGTTCATCAAATATTCAAAATAATTTAGTATATTATCAATTTGTTAGGTTTTTTTTTAATTTTTAATAAAAAAAATTAAAGTATCGGACTCATTTTCACTTTTTTAAAAGTTAGGAATCCAATTGCAAATTTCTTAAGATTAGGGACCATTTGCGCCAATTGAAAGGTTGAAAAAAAATGTGACTTGACAATTTTACCCCCGCTAATAAAGACAAAAACACTGCTAGGGACCATTCTGCACCTAAAAGCGACTAATGCGCACCTAAATAGACAGGTTAGGGACCTTCCAAAAATGAAACGTTAGGGGACCATTTGCGCACTAATGGTAAACGTTAGGGACCATTTGCGCCTAATTTCCCTATTTTTGTAACAATTTCATCACTATTTAATATATATTTAATAAAATTTAAAATAAAAGAACAATTTCATCACTATTTAATGCATATTTGAAAGAATTTAAAATAAACTCTCTTTTTTCCAAACTCATTTTCAACCGTAATTTTATTAATTTTTCAATTACACATTTCACACAAAAAAAATTTCAAAATCTCAAACTACTTTTAAACTCTACCAAACACACACTTAATTTCTGAACTTATCGTCTCCAACTTTTCATTAATATCCACAAATAGTTCATTTTCACTATTTTGCTCTTAGTTTAAATAAATTAAAATAGTAACAAATTGAAAAGAAAATGAAAAAAATTGCAATTAAGTCCCTAACTTCTTGAAAAATGTAAAATAGTCTCTTCACTTTTAATTATTTCAAACAATTTTTAAAAAAAACCACCCCACCCACCGAAGTTTAGGGGGGAACTGGAAAAATACTTCCCTCAACTGCTATGCAAGCATTATACTCACTTGCTTATTCAATTTTTGATTTCTTCATCTCCTGCCTCTGTCTTCACTATTTTGATTTTTAGATGATATTTTTTCTACTTCTCAAATTTCGTAAAAAGTAAACGATAGATTGGAGCAAATTAAATTACTCGATCGTATATGTATTTTGGGTCTGTATCTATGTGCGTGCATATTTGTGGTGTGTGTTTTGAAGTTTTAACATGGTATGGATTCGTTCTCAAGTTTTCAAAACTTCTGACATATGCTTAGAATGAGGTGGAGGTGGAGGTGGAGGTGGATAAGAAAATGTATTTTTTATCTTTTTTTAAAATTATTTTAAATAATAGAATGTGAAGAGGCTATTTTGCCCTTGTTAAAATTGGTCAAATTTAGTTTACGATTTTGACTTTTTGTTAATTAAGGAACATTTGAACGTATGGATGACAAAAAAATGCCTCTCACCCAACCGTCATTAATTGGAGTAGGGACGGGGACCATGGTCCCCACCGAATTCTCCGAACTCGCTCCGAATTATTTTATTTTATTTTATTTGTATGTTTTAAAATTTAAATTGTATTTAAAAATAAAAATTAATTTTAAAAATAATTATTTAACTAAATGGGGTGATAAATGGGGATTCTTCAATCCCCACCCCGAACCGATCTTAGCTCTGCCTTCTAAAAATCTCCGACTGAACGAGAATGGTAATGGCCACCCCCGTCCCGTCCCGTCACCATTCTTATTTGGACAAAATTCATCCAAACTCATTTTATTTGTATGCTTTAGGACTTAATGACACATTTTTTATTATTTTAAATGAAAATATGTAGAAAAAAACTAAAAATAAGAAGTTAAGAATTTATTGCACTTTTGAAAAGGTTAAGAACCCAACTGTAATTTTTCGTTTTGTTTTCTATTTTCTACTATTTTAATTTATTTAAGTTAGGGATAAAATCATCAAAATTGATCACTTGGAGAACATATGTGTAATTAATGAAAAGATGAGGATGATAGTTGTAAATAAAATTGAATAGAGATAATATTGTTACAAAGTTAAAAGAATGAAGTGTAATTTACTAATTTACCTTAAATAAAAATATTTTTTAATTTCCCATCCCGCTACATCATTGGCCCTTCCTTGCCCCCACCTCCTAGCCACAGTCCACATTGTTGCCATCCCTAATCTAGGATGCTAATTAGGACATTTCATAATAAAGTTATTTATATTTCAACTTATAATAATTAATGAAAATATTTTGTAATAATTTATTTCCAATTTTTTAGAGATAGTCTATTAGACATGAAATACAAATGATGGAATATTCAATACCTCGTTTAACCTAGAATGGGAATTTCAAATGGTAAACTCTTGGACGAATTTAAATAATTTGAATATTTAAGAATGATTTCAGCTCATTTAAACTTATTTATCGTCTAAAGCAAAAATATTGAGACGGTGAATTAAATTTAAATCCAAAACAAACAAGTGAATATAAAATACAATAATATTAATTTACACATTTGAGGGAAGTTTAGAGTACATTTGAATCAAGAAATTCCTCGGATCGACTGCTTCCCCTCAAAAGTTGCTCAACTTAGAGAAGTGGATGCACTACTCTAGTTTCCTCGCACTTATAGATCCACACATACTCTCTTATATAACTACGTACATGACACTTGTGGCGTACGTCGTCTATGATCGATCTTTATGGTCAAAAGGTTAAGACCACGCATGACACGAGAAGGAGGAAATTCTAGCTCACGAGTCCTTACTCTTCTACATTTTATTTATTAATACATCATTTTGACAATAACATAGTAATTATACCTAGACACTGATAAAATCCCCATGCATTTCTCCATTGTTTGTCCCACTTCTTTCTTCAAATTTGATGTACTTGTACCACTTTGCTGTCACAATGTACACCACAAAATCAGCAGTTGTCAAAGCTGCTAAAAGGAAGTAGAATCTGTCCAAATGACCCTTGTTGAGGTTACCAGGTATCCATCCAGGCATTTTATCAGAAGTAGAAATTTTCATGACGATTGTCACTAGCAAGCTACTCACATAATTTCCTAAAGATATGGAAGTCATGCAAAGTGCACTCCCAAAGCTCTTCAAACCATCCGGCGTCTGCCCATTGAAGAATTCTAGTTGTCCCACGTACATGAAAACCTCCGATGCACCAATCAAAACATATTGCGGGACTTGCCAGAATATGCTCAGAGTACTCGAATTTGAACATTTCGAGCAGTTTTTTGGCACGTATTTCAGCCTAAAATGCTCGACTGTACCGGCTGCTATCATTGCAATTATAGCTATGATTAGGCCAATTCCCATTCGTTGGAGCTCGGTTATACCTCTGGAACTGGACTTTCTAAATCTGGCAACAATGGGGTCGAGAACTCGCCTATAGATGAAAATAAAAGCTGCAACGCTGAGAATGTCGAAGCTAGACATGCTCGCTGGAGGAATATGAAAGCCTGCAACGGTGGTTTTCATGGCAGCCCCTTGTTCTACGAAAAGAGAGGCCATCTGAGTGAAGACGACAGAGTACAGTATGGTGCATAGCCAAATTGGAAGCAGTCTAAGTATGCATTTTACTTCTTCAACTTGTGTAACCGAGCAAAGGCGCCACGGATTAATGCCAATATCCTTTCCTTCTAAAGTACACTCCTTTGATGTGATAACCGCGGCCTTATCTAGCAACCTACGTACAACAATAACAAACTAAATCTTACGACCACAAATTTCAAAATATTCATGTCAAAGAAGAGAAACTAATTAATGCTTACTTGAATCCATGAGTATGAAGTATTTTTCTGTCCCCATTTTCTGCAAGCTCCTTACCATCTACTTCATATAATCCATCATCACTTGAAGGGACCTCAACTTTCCATTTTCTTGATGCAGCAACAATCACTTGGAAAAATCTTGAAAGAGGGTTGCCTTTTGGTATAAAATGTCTATACCTTGGTGTCCCAACAAGGAACAAGATCAGTGCAACTATAGCTGAACCAGTAGATGCCCAAAACCCTAATGCCCACATTCCCTTGTCCTCATAATACCCCAAAATTGTGTTTGAAAAGAGAGATCCAAGATTCAAAGCCAAGTAAAAGTAACTAAAAAAAGACACTTTTGAGTGACTTTCTTTGGGGTGATCTTCATCAAATTGGTCTGCTCCAAATGTTGCAATATTAGGCTGATACCCTCCATTGCCAAGGGCAATCATGAAAATGGATACATAGAATAGAGCAACATGGATGGTGGAGTGAGAAGTACAAGGTGTTTTTTCATCCCCACACCCACTAGGCTTGACTAGGAATATGTATGATGTTAAAGATAGTGATACCAAACCCTGTCATCAAATAAATATACACGTTAATTTTCAATACACAAAACAATAAAAACACTTAAGAGCCCGTTTGAATTATAAACTAAAAATTGTTTTTTTGAATCACAATTATTGACTTTTCAAATATTTTAAACTTGAAATAATAAAATTGCTCCTTTTACTTTGAAGTGTCATTTTTTTTATTAAGGACAATTTTATCATTTCACGTTTAAAATGTTTGAAAAGTCAACAATTTTAACTAAAAAAATCCAATTTTTGGTTTATAATGTGTACCAAACGAGCTCTTGAGTTCATTTAATTGGGCCTAATCAGACTAGTCTCATAATTTTGGCCTGATATATAAGTTAATTGCTATATCTTACCGACAACGAGTTAGATTGTCTTAAATCAACATCACTTGACCAATCTTGTCGATACAGTCAGTATACAAGAGACGACAAACAAAAGTAAGGTGAAAAGGAAATTAAGACCATAAGCATATAAGAGTTGACTTACAAGCACAAAGATGGCTTGGAAAATGGCACAAGTTTTATATCGCCCCCAATAGGAGTCACTAAGAAAGGCCCCCAACAGTGAAAAGATGTAGACTGTGCCTGTCCATTTGCTCACGTTGTTTGCTGCCTCAGCATTGTCTTGTCCCATAACTCTAGTTAGAAACAAAACTAGATTGACTCCTACCCCGAAAAATGCCAGTGTAGCAAGACCTTGGTTCACTGCAAATAATTAACATTAATTAATTATCAATTATTAATTAACATGGAAATTTAATTTTTATTATTATTTATTAGTGCTTACCAAGTATAAGAATACCAGCAAACCATGATCCAGTTCTTTTACGCACCGCAGGATGTCCACGCTTATCTACACTTCCATCAAAAGTACATTCTTCTTGTCGTTTCGTTGTTTTCTCCTCGACTCCGTTCTGAGAAAATTTAAAATTAAATTAATTGCATCAGTGATCGTTATTATGAACACAATTATAATATACAAACTAATAGTGTGTTTGAAAGGGTTTTTTTGAAGTCTAAAAACACTTCTTAAAGAGTAAAAGTGCTTTTGATTATTATTATTGTTGTTTGGTTAAAGTAAACAAGCATTTTTTGACTAAAAAAAATAGCTTAAAAAAGCTGTTTTAGAGAAGCTCAAATTTTGAGCTTCTTAAAAACCACTAATTGAACTTTTACGGAAAATTGTAATTAACATTTAACGAACTTAAAAATTAACAAAATTACCATTAATACATCAAAAAAAAAATATTAATTTATTTACTACATTAACTACTCATGTCAAATTGTCATTTTATATACTTATAGAAAGTGGAAAAAAATATTGACACGTTAAATAAAATAATACAAATTATACATAATATGTTTGATTTAAATAATTAAATATGTTTGATTTAAATAATTAATTACTTTTTAATCAAATATACTAAAATAATCATGTTATTATAATTAAATTAATGCATTAATTTTAATAGTTATTATAGGATATAAAAATTATGATTTCTTTAAAAAAAAAATATGAGTTATACAATAATTAATTATTGTTTCGTCAAATATAATAAAATAATTGTGTTGTTATATTTAAATTAATATATTAATTTTAATAGTTATTATAGGATATAAAAAATTTATTTATTTTAAAACAAATAATATAAGATATATAATAATTAATTATTATTTAATCAAAATAAATATAAAATTTATACAAAAGTATTTTTATAGTTATGCAACCAAACACTCAATTTAATATTCATAGCACTTTTTGGATTCATATCCAAACAGTCTAAAGTTTTTTAGCAAAAACTCTACTCTAAAAACTCTACTACTAAAAGTTCTACTCACAACAGCTGTACCAAACAGACCCTAAATTTTATTTTCAATAAATTTATTTGTATTAAAAATACAGCTAATTTATATGGATGACACGTGTCATGAAGTTTTCCATATATCATGGAAATTATTAATACGAGGAGGAAGAAGCCAAATTGAATTGTAACAATAATATTGTCCAAAGACTGATGGAAATTAATGCAGTGATGAAAACTAGCTATTATCTGATGTTTCTTTTTCGAGGAAATTAATAAAGACAAGCACGTTAAGTGCATGAATATAGTAATAAACAAGGTGACGTGCAGCTTTTGGCTTCATATAATCCGGTAAAACATCTATTTATGAAGCTGCAATAGAATCTTTTTCAATACCACTTCATGCTTTGCATCATTGCATGATTCATGGATCAGAATATATATCAGATTGTATTGATCCTGATCCCCCAGTTTTTATCAATTCTACATCGTTATGATGATATGAGCGCGATATTATCTAATGCGACAAACAATGAGATAATCTCTAGACCACATATTTAGGTTCGACTATAGTAAAAAAATGTAATAAAATACGCAAGTGGTAAGTGACACGTCATGAGTAAAGACAACTCCCCTTCCCAACACCACTCTGACACAAAGTTTGGTGGGTGTTTAAAAGTAAGTTAAAAATTACTTTATTTTGCCATTTTTTTTAATAGACAACTTACTTTTTCTGAAAATAAGTTTCTGAAAAAATAATTTTTAAGCAAGGCCAAACATGTTGGATGCGATTGATAGTTTCTGGACCACTACAAAGTAGAAAGCTCTAATTAAAACATACCGAATCAAGTTAAGAGACAAGATAATGGAATGAGAAGAATAGAGGTTCCATCCATGCATGTGGAATTTCTTTAATTGCACATTATTTGATGAGATTATTGGAAAAGAATAAATTAAATAGAATGATAAAAAAAAGAAAAATTATCTGCAAATTATGAAGATATATAAAAGAAGAGAATATCATGAAACTAACCACTCGAACCATGTTTAAGCAACCCATTGTTTCTCTTTACAGGACGAATTGTATGTCAAAATGCAAATTGCAAATGCTTCAAAGGGCTGATCAAATATATAGATATATATGTGTGTATATATAGAGAGAGAGAGAGAGAGAGAGAGAGAGAATTTTGAAGGAGAGAAGTTAAGAAGAGATGCAGAAATGGTGATGTATATAGAGAGTGAGATTTCGTAAGTGTTCAAGAAAAGTATTGGTTTATAAAAAAAAAAAAAAAAAAAAAAAAAGGTGACAAAGCAATGTGTTGTAAACCAAAACACATTTTATGGAGAAGAGAGCAAAAGAAGCGTGATTTGATAAAACACTCCATGGTTTGTTTGGTTTGATTTTGTTTAAAAGTTGCTAAAAAGTTGAAGTCAACGTTATCAATTAATTTAAACCATATATTTTATGGGACCCATAATTTTTATCGAATTAATTTTAATCACACGTTTCATAGAACCCATACTTTTTATTAACTTTTTAATCAAGCAATTCATCAAATATTATCAGAATCTGTTAAAAAATCTGATCTTTAGTAAAATATTTTTATCAACTTTTGAACCACGTAATTCATCAAATTAAAAATCTAATTTTGAAAAAAAAAAAAAAAACACTATATTGGGTTGTATGCATCATCATAACCTGTCCTTTTCACTTAAGGGAGAAATAGTTGGGATTAAGCTGTATGCATTGTCTATAAAAGCTGTATTGATGCTGACACATTTGAAACAATGCACTTTTGATGATCTTCCTTTCTTCACTTTTTGTATTTTACTACTATTTTTTTAATTACAACTCCACTTAATTTTTATTAATAACTGTTAAATGATTTAAATACTATTTAGAGTGTTTTATGAGTCATTTTAAATCACTTTGTGCGTTTGTGTGTCTACACAAATATTTATATAGACTTATATGTAGTTATAATTATAACTTTAAATACTTTCTTTTTTCAACTTTTTTAAGCCTAAGAGTGACAATTTCTCGAAATTTTCTTTCCACGTGTACATGTAATTAGTTTCTTCAATCGTGCAATACTTTTTCCAAATTAACAATGGAAGCGAGATTGAATTTTGTTTCGGAAAATTTTCATTTACGTTCGAGAGAGATGATGGGACAAGTATATACATACATAAATATATTGCGCTTATTGTTAGATTACTTTATTTAAAAATTAGCAGTTACGTTTTCAAATGCTTCCATACTAAATATATGGCTACAATTAGATATGTAATCGTATAACTTATAACTAATGGTGCGCATATAGCTTTATGCACTACTTTTTTGTGGAAACACATATATGGACAACCCTAAATTGTACCTAAAGTTTTTTGTGCTATAAAATAAGAGCATAATATGGGTTAGCGAGGATTAGGCAATCTAAGCAATCTACTGTTTGATTGGTTATTAATAAAGTTCAATTTGAAAAGAAAACTAGAGTAGTTTACAGTTCATAAAGCATTTGGATTTTGGGGCCTCAACCAATATTTTGCTCCTTATTTTGAGCGTTTGGTAATGAAAACTTGAAGAACAAAAGGACAATGGACCCCACATCAGGGCCGACCCTACAATTTAGAGAGTCTTTAGGCAAAAATTTAAATAGATTCTTAATAAATTGAAATGTTTTAAAATATAAATTTTATATAAACTTACAAGCAAAAAATGGGTACATTTTTCTTTTTTTCATTGAATGAAAAAATGGTTGGAATTTGTATTAAGCCGTAGAGCCTAATTTGTTGCGTTACGCGGATCTGAGCACGGATCGACTTTCGTAATTGTATTTGCTTAAGGGTGTTTTCGAGATTTTACCTTCGTAATTAGGTTGTCATAGTATTTCATTATAATTAGGGAACTTTTATTGGGTTGTTATATATATATGACTAATCTCGTGTGTTCTTTATTTTTTACCATTTTATTTATTGTTCTAATCATAACAATTTGAAAATTTGTTTCGAATTAAAATAAAGATTTATATGTATACAGATTTAAAGGAAAAATTGCACTGTCTATAATTTAAATACTATATTAAGGTAGATAATGTAGGTTCAATTTGGACTTGTTTTTTATTTAGACTTCACATATAAGATCATCTACAACAGCTTATGTATATTTAAAGAAAATCTTTAACATTTTAAAGAGCATCATTAAATTTAAAAGAGCAATTTTTTTAAATATTCCAATAGCCTCTTTATTTTCACACTTTATTTTACTTTTTTTAAGAAACGTTTAATATATTTCTCTCTCCTATCTTTTTTATCATATATTTTCCTCCAAATTTGTATATATTATATTTAATTAAAATCAATATATCAAGTATTGAAAATTGAAATTATTTCAATACATTTAATAATAGAGAGTGAATTTGGCTCTCCAAATGTGGAGAGCCAAATATAATCTCTAAATTAAAATGTTAAATTGGATAGTTCATTGGAGCTTAATTTTAAGCGTTGACTCTTTAAATTAAAGAGTAATCTATATTTAAAGAGTTTGTTGGAGATGCTTTAAGTAGGCTGATTTAAGAAGAAAAAAATTTTGAGTCAAAATTTTTGAGCCTTAAATAGTTGGAGGCTTTAGACGGCTGACCTAGTTGTCTAGGGCCAGGGCCAACCCTATCCCCACGTAACTAGCTACTCGGTCCTACGATAATAATTGACATTGATTCTACATGGTCTTGGAATCCTAGTGGGTTGCTGAATGGTCATATGGTCCTTAGATCCTAGTTATTAATTGACATTGATTCCATACATATGGTCTTCGAATCCTAGTGGGTTGCTAAATGGTCATATGTTTCTTAGGTCCTACGTTATTAATTGACATTGATTCCATATATATGGTCTTGAAATCCTAGTGGGTTGCTAAATGGTCATATGATACTCCACGAAGTAAGCAGGCTAAATTGACTAACAACACGTTTGTCATTATTTTTCAAGTTTATAAATTAATCAGATATTATTTGTATCTACACATTTTATAGAATTTATAATTTTTATTTATTTTTTATCTACTCGTAGGACTTAATACTTATAATCTATAAAAAACTTTACCAAACAAACACTAAATCAAATGGAATCGCTTAATTATTTGCTCGAGTCATTTCGGTATTCTTTTCTAAACTTCTACTTCTATTTATAAACATGCTAAAGAAAATGAAATGAAAAAAAAAATTGTTTTCAATAAGAACGCGATAGGACTTTACGACATAAAGCCAACTACATGAAATTTTTCAAATCTTGATATAATTAGATCAAGACGCAAAAGTAAGAACCAATTCATTATATAGACAATAGAATTACTCGGACAAAATCTATCGATGATCGTTGACAATATTATTTAGGTGATTTTAACATAAGTCAATACTTGTTAATGATTTCAAATGAAATTAACGACACTGATATTATCGATTATCACTGACGCATCTCCTTCAATGATTCTCGACGGCAATGTCGTTAATGGTATCGTTGGCAATTACTAACTATGCTTTGATCGTTAATCACCGATAGAAAAGTTATTGGTATCATTAACGAAAGTTTATTGTTTCTTTATTTTTACTTTTTCAACAAGTTATTGATGTAATATTACGTCCATAACTTAATTTTTTTTTAAATTTATAATATTAATGTGGTATAAGTTATTCTAACTTTTATTTCATTATCGAAAAAATATTTTAACATTAATATTTTTATTATTTCGAAATTATTGTCGATAACTTAAATTTATGAAAATTTTTATTTTTTTTAAGGGGTAATTGCATCAAAAGTCTCCAACATTTCAAAATCTTTAGAAATATGCCCCTAACTTAAAATAATAATATCAAACGTCCCCAATGTATGAACAAATAAGCATCGTAGGTCCCTATTAACAGTTTTCATCTATTTTCGCCGTTAAATCCAAAATTTGGAATGCACGCGCTTTCTATCTCCAAAAAATGCTGTTGAAAAAAATGCTATTGGAGATTTTTTTTTGTTCATGGAGATGAGAAAGAACCAACAGCATCATCAGAGGAGGATTGCAGACCATAAATTAAAGAATTCAACTCCCTGAGCACTTTTTTTCTATTCTCTTTCTCCACCGGCGACGCCGCCGTATTTCGTTTTCCCTTATTATCTTCGCCTTTGTAATATCCGTCGCCCCAGCCCAAAAGAGACGGATCCCTGTAGTCAACAACAGAAGACTGCCAGAAAATTGCATAAGTCCAGCTCTCTTGGGTACCCTCTATCAACTAGCAGACGAAGCTGTAGCGTTTCTCGTTTCTTCATTTGTGGAGCTTGTTTCTTGTGGTGGTGATAACCAGTTGTCAAAGCATCAACACTTTTCAAAACAGTGAAGGTACCACTTAATTGGGTTCATGAATCAAAATGGCAAGATCCTTGGTCATCTTTCCAGATTCTAGTGTCTCAATGCACGCAATTAGATTAGAAAACATGTGTTTTGAAGTAACCGGGGGGTATTCGAAAGAAATGCAAATTTCAATTCCTCCTCCAACTGATTACACTTTTAGAGACGATCTTTGTAGCGTTTCTTGTAGCATTACTTCATTTTCTTCATTTTGGTTCTTCTTTCCACAACCCATCCACATCACAAACCACTATAAACCGTGAATTCAAAACGCCATAAAAAAACTATTAAGTAGGGAAAGAGAGATATATATATAAATATTTACGAGGTCGCCTTCAATCATGTACTTGGAGACTTCCTCACGGAGAGTGGTGAGTTCCTCTTGGATAAATCCTTGGTAATTTTGCTCTCCATTCTTAGATCACAGTATTTGCTTGGATGCCCAACCCCATGAATATCTTTGCAGCGTGAGTACTCTACCCTCTTGTTGTTGGAAATCTCCACTCCACCTACACACGAACGCACTTTATGCTCAGCCCACCAATCTACAAACAAGACATTTGAATAAACAAACTAATTAAAGACAACCCCTCTTATGTAATTATACAAAAATGGAATATTGATGAAAAAAGTGAATGTAAACCAAAATTTTTCGGGTTTATGTTGAGTACCTTGGTTTGGAAGGGGGGGGGAAGAAAGTGATGGAATTTTTGAGAGAGGTGGAAATATGATTGGAAATTAGCGGCGAGTGAAGGAGTCTTGGGGTTAACAAATGATGCCGCCATGATTTGATTTCTGATTGAAAGCTTTGAAAAACAAGAGAAATTGGAGGAAGAAAAAGTAGAGAAGTTAATAATGATGCCTCCAATCGCATTTTTTTGAGAGAGAAAGCACGCAACATTCCAAATTTTGGATTTAACGGTGAAAATAGATGAAAACTGTTAATAGGGACCTACGATGTCTATTTGTTCATACGTTAGGGACGTTTGTTACTATTATTTTAGGTTAGGGGCATATCTCTAACGATTTTAAAACGTTTGGGGACCTTTGATGCAATCCCTTTTTTTTAATATAACAAACTAAAACATAGTTTTTAATCTTAAATTATTTTTTGATTGTTTTTTAGGCTTTATTTGATTTGATTTAAAAATTTATTAAAAAGTTAAAATCAAAGATAACAATTAATTTCAATCAGATATTTTATGGGATTTACAACTTTTATAAATTTTTAACCACACATTTCATCAACTTTTATTAAAAAAAAAAAAAAAATCTTCATTTTAGTAAAATTAAATGGACACTTAATTACTGACATAATTTTCTAAAAATAATATTTAAAAAATAGTTCTTAGTCGTAAATTATTTTTAATTGTTATGTAGGCTTTGTTTGATTTTACTTTAAAAATTCTTAAAAATTGAAGTAAAAAATAACTATTAATTTTAACCACATATTTTATGAGAATCACAATTTTTATAAACTTTTCAACTACATATTTCATCAACTTTTATCAAAATTTACAAAAAATCTTATTTTTAAAAAAATCAGATACTTAATTACTGACATAATTTTTTGAAAATATTATTTAATCTCTTTTATAATTTATTTAAAGAGAGACATGTATACATGTTTGTGGTGTAAAATTGGACAGTATTAAACATAATTTAATAAAATTACAATTTTTGCATTATTTAGTACGTTATTGTTCACTATCGTGTGCTTACGTATTACAACGTATTATCTAATATTGGGTAATTAAGAAATTATAATTTGAAAAATTAAGAAACGTACAAAGCATCATTTTTAACAAATTATAATTATCTTTATAGACTTTACGAAAGTAAAAACACATGTATTTATGTTATAGCTTCCCAATTAAATGAAATTAGTATAATTATAGCATTAGAAACGTAATTAATAATTGTTAACGAAGTATTTCAAATACATAACTTAAACGCCAACCAAATTAATAATAATATATTAATATTTCTACTTGCGAATACGAGAGACGTATATTACAATCTTTTGCTCAATCATTAGTTGATGCCAAATTTTCTTTTATAATTTTTTTTTTCTGTGGCTGGAAAATTAATATGCATAGTCATTGGTCGAGTTTACCAAATTTCATTTTTTATAAATTAGTCGAAAAATAGAACAAATACTATGTTTTATACATCGCACTAGTCACTAGACATGACAATGAACGCAGTTCAATGAATATTCAAAATTTCTCGAGACACAGAACAATTATTTACTTGTAAGAAGAAAAGGAAAAACTTTTTTTGTAGCACGATTACTAGAAATTGGTCTATCTTCACGTCTAACTTTATGTTTTCTTTTTCCATTTATTTTTAATAAACTAACAATTCTTAATATCAATAATTAAAATTTATCCACATTTTAAAACCTAGAATTTTTAAATTGATAAACAAATTTCACGTCTGTTAATTTATTTATTTATATATTTTTCTATACGTAGTCAACCTACATGGCATTAATTTCTAATAAATACAAATTCAAATACAAATTCGTACTATTAATGAAGCAATAATATTGTTTATTTAATATTAACTGAATGAAGTTAAAAATATGAAACTATTATTATAACATCTTTTATTTTGGTCTCAAATTTCAAAAATATTGAAAAAAAAAAAAAAGATATCATAGACGGGAGAAAAAAAGGCCTAAATGAAATTAAGTCAATAAAGAATATTTTAAACACTTTACATTTTCTTTAATTTTGTGATAAATGCCTTAAAATGTTAAAAAGGTGAGTACCACGTTTAAAATAATTCTGTAATTTTTCAAACTAGCAAACGTGTATGTACTAATTTTGTTTGATTTTTGCTTAAAAAGTTCATAAATTTTGAGTCAAAGTCAACAATTAATTTTAACCACACATTTCATCAACTTTTATCAAAATCCTATTAAAAGTTTAAATTTTAACAAAACCAAACGTGCACTAAATATTTCATAAAAAAATTAACTTAGAGTATGTTCGATAAAGATTTTTTTAGATTATAAGCAGTGAGTCATACAAAATGTGTGAATAAAAATAATATTTGAATGACTTATAAATACTTATAAGCACACACAAACGTACTCTTAATTTGCACTAAAATAAATAAAAATCAGGCATTCAGATATTTAAATTATGAAAGATAAACAAAGTGCAAAATATAACAATATTTCTCATGTTAGGTGAAGTTTTCAATGGACTTATCTCCAATCTCATCTAATCATTGACTCATAGTCTAGACACACCATCTATGTCACAGCCGCCGGGCCCAATGTCAAGTGGATAAATTGAAAGGCTGGAGTTTTTATTTTATTTTTTAACAAATTCCAAAAATAGCAATGAATAATCCAAATCTTCTGCAAGTAAACACATTTATGACAATAAGAAATGACAAGTAAATACATTATGACAATAAGACCAAAAATATTATTTAATTATAATGTGAGAGTATTGAATCTAAGGAAAAATGTTATATTTTTGTAGTGAGATTGATTATAAAAAATAATAATTTAATACTAAATTAACATTTGCTCGTGTAGTTAAAATGAAGAACTAAATGAAAACCGTTCTATTCTCGAACCAGTTAAGTATTAGCTGGAATCAAAGATATGTTCATTCTTAATTGCATATTTTAACTGAATATTGAATTAAACAATATTAAAAATAGAGAAAATAAAATTAAAAATTACATTTAGTTCAATAATAAATAAGAAAATGATTACATCAGCTATCAAATTAAAAACAAATTTGATAAGCCCAAAGTCGTATTCAAATGAATCACGTCACCTTATTTATATTATATATATAGGAGTACTTATCACTGCACTCAAAACAAGAAAAAAAAAGTCAAGAAAAGAGATAAGCAGATCCAACTATCTTTGATTTATGTGTATGTATTAAATGAGACAAGTGCTTATCAATCTGGCAACCACCATTCAATTTTATTTTTTTCTATGCAACTTGTACATTTTTTAAACATGTCTAATTGTTAATTGTGTGACCTTTTACTTGTTTAATGGGTTAGTGAATTGTTACTTTTCAACCCAACACCTGGTCCTGCGTGCTTTACTTGCACGTTTACATTAAAGTTCATAAACAAATCAAGAAATTAGGTGTCCTCCAACATATGCGTCTTTTTAAGCACACATAAATTTGTCTCTAATGTTTTATTATTCGTTAAATGTAAATGATTAAAATTTCAATCGAAATTGAACTAGCAATGAATCAAAAAAAATAAAAAAAATAAAAATTATTTAAAAATTACCCTTCGAGACGAGCTTTTAGTGAAATGGATTACTACTCGTAAAAGTAAATGACTAAAATGTTTAATCAACATGAGAATAATTAATTGATTAATTAAAATTGAACCACTGTTAACAAAAGTTACCACTGAAGCAGACATTAAAGTATATATATTACAAGAAAATATTTGAAAATTGAGCTGATAATTTTGACTTGAAGATTTGAAAAAAATTCATGTAAGAGAAGTGGATGATGATTGATTGATTCTTGATTAGAATTGAAGTGGGATATTTTTCCAACAAATGACTCAGCCTTTGAAAATGAAATTATTTAGGAAGAAGTGGAAAACGATGCTTGAGAAAGGACTTAAAGTAGATGTCATTAATTAGAAAAGGACTTTATATGTCAAAATTGAATATTGACTAATGTATTCTTTTGATCTTCCTTTCTAATCCTAGACTGTCAAGAAAGAGATAATGCAAAATGCATCAACTAGTAAAGTCAACTTAGAATTTGACATAAGCAGAGGTGGCTTCAACTATTGCAACTGGTGGAAATTTTTACATACATCCCTTCAGATTCAAAATATAAGACGAAAACTAGATTTCAAACTTCTTATAATGATCTCAATGTGCCTAGTGTTTTGCTTCTTATATCAAAGGAGACACCTACATTGAGCATGTCTTGAGCATCGTTTTTCAATTCGAGCTTGGCAAGGGCAAGAGCCTGCATGTAAAAGGCCGTTAGCCACTCAGGCATACAATTCTCAGCCTGCATACCATCCCAAAAAGCATTATCTGATTGATCAGTCATCAAATACGACAGGGCTAGCCTCACATGTACGGTACCACATGGAACAGACAACATCGAATCAACTGTAAGTTAAAAAATGAATTGCAAATCAGCACTAGATAATTTCGCCCTTTATGATCCACAAACTAAAACAAATTTAATAGAAAGGGAGGTTGAGCTCATCTTGGGCAAGGCTTATAAACTTTACTTAATAAGTAAATTATCTTTTTTATTGGTTGAAGTTGGAGATGAGTTACTTATTTTGGACAATAAGATAAGAGTTACTCCAATGATCTCAATATACCACTTTAGTGGTTGAAACCAAAGATTTGGAGGCCAACATTGAAGTGATCACAATTATCAAGCCAACAGATTTTGACACTTCTAAGAACAAGGGCACTATGCACCAACCAGTATTCTTATTTTTGTGGGGAACTGAAAACTTGCCTCCCAGGACCCTGGGGGCTTGATCTCAGGACCTCCCGGGGTTAGAACGGGCCTATTGACAATTGAATCCACCACTTAGGATGACCAAAAGAGAAAAACGTTCACAAAAACTAATAAAGTCTACGTAGAAGCTCGATGAATGCTCCAGTAATGCTCTATGTAGAAACATCTATTAGAAATTGAGACCAACTCCTTTATTGCCCACAAGATTCTTGTTCAGAGAGAGGATAACGAAACAAAAAAAATATAAAAGATAAAGAAAGTTTTATGGACTGTCAAAGTTTTCACTATATGAAAAATTGTTACAATCATATAGAATTCACTCACCCAAATCCCCAAGTATCTTAAGAAAAATAATATCATAAGCTTTACCGCACTAACCAATTTCTACTCTTTGTACAACCCACAAAGAGAACAAGAAAAACAACTAGAATGCTATGCTTACAATTTTTCTCTCAGAAAAACCTTCAAGTCATATCTACAAAAGAGAATAAACCACGTCAATTTATAATTAACATATGACCTAATTTTCTTCCAAATTTCGACTGCCAAGGAGTCCAAGATTTGAAAACTTGTTTAATTTTAGTCGACCTAGATGTCTTCCAAGTTTTGACTACCAAAGTGTCCAAAATTTGGAAACTTGTTTAATTTTAGTCGACCTAGATGTCTTCCAAGTTTTGACTACCAAGTTTTGAGAAAATATCCCAACAACATCAGCAAAAAACCAATGGGGGTTGTCTACATAAAAAGCATAGAATTATCGAAAGGTTAACAACAGCATGAACTTGTGGTGGATAATGAATAAAAAAGAACCTACCGTTGAATAATATGCAATTGCACCCCTGAAGTCCTTGTCCCTGAATGCAGCATCCGCAAATATCTTTATGTTCTGCCTTTCTTGAACTTGTGTCCATTCGTGGAATGAGAGCTTCACAAAAGATATTAGAACTATATGAGTATACCATAATATACCATTGCCAATTACCAGCTCCAAATGCGTGAAATTAACTTCAAAATCATAAATAAAAATGCAAGTGAAGTTTCACATAAATGCATGATACAAGTAAAGGACAGTTCAACATCAACTTTGAACTAGTAGAGTTCAAATTTTCTCGGCAATAATAATCTTGCAAAGGAAACATTTCAGATCTAAATTAAATGACTTATAATTCTTTAAATTGGTCCTGGAAAATCAAAGCATGGAAATCAGCTCACCTCGGTAACTACACCCTTTTCATCTTCATAGCCTGTCTTAAGCAAGATGTCTTGCACAGCAATCAGGTCCATCCTTGCACAAGCTTTTCCAAGAGAAGAAAGCATGGGTGGCAGCATCTCAGGTGTTTTTGTCAGACCCATCAATACATGTGATGCAACCTAGAAATATCAAAGGATGATGTCTTAGTAATTTATTGAATCCATCCAGTATATTTAATCCCATAAAGTTGTCAAACAAAATAAATGGAAATATTACCTCCTTTTCCTTTTGAAGGGGCGTCACTGCAGTAAAAAGAAACTTGATATCCAGTCTATCTCTACCCTCATACTAGAGGCATTTTGAAGCAAGTTCATCCAATGCTGTAGCATCTTCATTACGATATCTCCCTCACAGGGATGAGTCCATCAGCAATGATAGATTTTTTCCTCGTAACAAAAACAGTGCCTGGAGAACCATGCAAACATAGTAATCTTCAAAATACCAATTACAGCAACAGAAAAATAAAAATACACTTCAAATTTTGAACTTAAAATGTAGTAGATTAATGATAAATGAAATTTAGGCAACCTATAAACTACTATTAAGAAAATAAGGCTTCCATAAAGACTCGCACATTACCTTTTCTAAGATATGTGCCAAAAAAGTTTCCTTTCTGAATCTCCTTGTATGTCTTTTCTGGCTTGATGTCATCACTCCAAAATCTTAAGCAGATAAAGCTCAAGAATTTTTGCACATAATACAATTTCAGCATATAAAATTTTGTTTGTAATTTAGCTTTTATTTCCTCTTCCTTGGATATTCTAATATTTTTTTCTTTCTTGCAAATTCTTATCTTCTTTTATTCCTTCATTCTTTCTTTTCCTTTCACTCTGTACTACATTTTCTCTCTTTTTCTAAACGATTTTTCTATAAAATGTTCAAGCTATGAATACGAAGGAAGCTAATATTCACCTCTTGCCTCCAAATGAAAAGTGGTTTGACACTTTTTACAGTTTCTTCTGCCAAGCAACAATATCAGATGTCATGTGTCACATGTCACATCACCTATTAAGAATATAAATAATTGGATGGCATAATCTGCTTATCAGATTTTGGTTTCTGACTCTAGCTATATGGTTCTCTTTAAGAAAACTCTTTGGTGCGTGGTTTGCTAACAAGAACTTACATCAACAGCTTAATGGTAGAGTTCTGGTCCTCTGGTATTCTGCACCATCTCTGGTCTTAACTGCAGAACAAGCTATATTGACTCTTTCTGAAAATTCTTGAGCAACAAAAACTTGGAACTAAAGCATGGAAAAATTTTAATAATCCAAAATCAGGCCCAAATATTATGCAGCGTAAACATAAGCTGAACAGGACTAAGATAGGACAATTTTGTCTTATTCGTTAAATGGACTGCATTGTCAAAGAATTAGAAAAGAATATGAGAAAATATTTTTAATTTTCAAATAACTAAGCTGAAGAAGCATGGTAACTCAAGTCTGAATCCTATTTGTGTATCATTTTATCATAGGAGTTCTTTAGAAAAAACAACGGGTTATAACAAATCACCCTCCCGTGGTTTTCATTTTTGGTTGGTAACTCCATGATAGTTAAGAAAATAGCCTAATGAACCCTCCTTGGTTTCATAAACCTAATTAATTCCCCACTAACTCCTTCCAAAGGTATCAACTTATGGAATCAAATTTCATACCATTATTTTTAACAAACAATTAATCACAATAAGATTTTTCTTCAGCAAACTGTTGAAAACAAAAAATATAAATTTGGTATAAAATGACTCCGTTTGTTCAATTTGTCTGTTCTGGCTGATCAATCATGAACAGAGAGAGTATTTAGGCTGGTCTTATACAAGTATTGCAATGCATAACTGTTTTTTTCCCCCCAGAACGTGCACTATAATAACCAGTAAGAGTTACAGTTGGGTTTCATAAGCAATACTAACAATCTGTTGTTGCACAAGGAGGTAACCATCAAAAAACACCCGGTGGGTAAGTTTTAATCATCTCATCTAAAATTTGAAGCAGGTAGAAAAGAATCACATGTATTATTTAAATATTGTCTTCTACACACCCCTATTTGCAGATTGGATTCATTTTTTGATCAATGGCCTGACATGTGCACAATTTAAATGAATTGCAGCAAGACTTGGACCCAGATCCTTTTGTAAAAGCTAAAGTTGTTAGAGAGAAGTCACATGTATTCATTTAAATATTGTCTTCAACAATAAGTATTAATTAAGAACAAAGAAGATGAGTGATGAAATGTATCTGTACCTGGAGAGGTGGAATATGCTTTCCAATCAAAAGATCCAGCAGAATAGTTCCATAACTGTAGATCACACTAGCTGGAATAACCCTACCTGAAAAAAACAATATGAATAGACTGTCGGATCATTAATTTGGAAAATAAAATCGGTACAAATTTAAGGTTCTTTAACTAAACATGGAATAATTCAGTAAATGAGCAATTATGAGACATTTGAGAGGCAACACAGTGAGATCTGATTACCAACCAACAGAAAACTCACTGAAGTAGAAGTCAAATGCATTTGAAGATGATTTTTAGGTAATAAAATTTAGATTTTTAGGTAATAAAATTTACTTTTACAGCAGTAAAACAGAGTCAATTCATAAGCACTTCGCAAAAACCAAAAAGAAATGGAAAAGAAACATGACTATATTTACATAAGGGCAAGCCGGCAAGAGCTCAGTTAGATACAAGTTTTACGAAATGGAAAGAGAAAAAAAGGTTCATGACACATAAAGAAGCCACAAGATATACAGTGGGTTAATTTATGCAGACAACTAGTGATCATAATCCACCCATGCCTTCTTAGATGGCATTTTCACATGTTAAGTCCAGGCAACTTGCTACAAATTATAATTCGTTTTCTAAATAAAATGATGGCTGTACGTTAGACTGTTCAACTGCAGTATTGTAAGCGTAATTAATTATCAAGGAAAAGAGAGTAAATACTGGACAAGCATCGATAAAAGGCATTCTAATAAATAAAAATTAAAGACTTCTCGTTTTGGCATTATGGGAGGAACAGCAATCAAGGCCGCCTATGGATTCTCTCCCCAGAAAGCAATTCCCATGTAACAGAAAGCAACAGAGGGGCCGCCGACATTGACAGATATGGCACATATATTACCTCACCTTAAACTGATGGACTCCAAAGTCCATGCCTACTAGACAGTTCATCACTGCAGCTCAATAAAAACTTCTTCACCAAGTGGATATTCATGTTGCTCCTCTGTCCAGTATACACATTTCGACCTCTGCCACCTTCTACATGACCAACAGCTTCTCTCTCCCCCATTTCCCCTCCAGCGAGTGCCCCTCTTCACCCATCTTCTCGTCCATACTTCATTTTTCCCTCTGCCCAGTGCCTCGTCTGTCCCCTCTTCACCTGTCTCACCCGCTTCCACCTTCTTCATGTTCAGAAGCTGCCCTCTCCACCATTTCTCCTACCTCTGCTGTCAACCTCTTTTCAATGTATGGCATCCCCTGTCCGATATGTGCACTCCAGACTTGCTGGCATGTCTGTGCTTCTTAGCTGTTAGTCGGCTGGATTTCCTTATAATGTGGTGGTGAAACTCTATTCCATCCCAGCACATCCTTTGAATTACTCAATCTTAAACAGAGTGCAGAATCATCTCATTATCAGTCTACAAGAATTGAAATAGTTTTTGTTTCATCAAGGATTCACGGTTGAAACTGATGGTGGTACTCAAACATCTTTTCAAAAGCCATCACTTAAGCAGGACACATCCCTCTAGACCACACACAGTCACACATCAATATATTGAGAAGTTGTCACTTCATAAGAATCACGGACCTCTTATCTTTTAAACCAAGGACACATAATGAACCTTCTAAATTCCCCATTTAAGGATGCCAAAAAGTTCCAAACACTTCCAAAAGTCAAATACAGATTGGTATCAGGTTTCCCACAATCAAATAATAAATGATAAATTTATTTGGTCAAAAACTTGCATTCCCATTTACTTGTCTTTATGCATTAATTCATGAAAATAAATAAATAAATAAAACATGTATCTTTAAAACCATCGGAGGTAGCCATGTGGTCTCAAAGTATAATCTAATCTTGACACTTCTTTCATGTTTGTTAGTATATATTATTGATAACATGGCCACTGGAATTAGTATCACCTTTAGCCATAGGCCTTGAATTTTGTAATATAAGAAAAGGGACTGGGTGAAATGTGAACATGACATATTTAGTTGGATTTCCCCAACTAAGGTCCCTTTAGACATTTTAAACCTACTTTTATGCTCAATTTTGCACAGAGCACGGACATTCTCATACTTGTTAAAGGGAAAATAACACCTTGACATGGAGGTTCATAATAGATAAACAATATTCAAGCAGATACCAGTGGTTAATGATGGCGCAGAGTACATGAATGTACCTGTGCGCAAGAACTCAGGGGAGTATAATTGCTATAAATCGTCTCATTCCTACTGTTTTTATCTGGCCAAAACTCGATAACCGAGGGTCACCGTCCTGCAATATACACAAGAACATGCAACAAAGATGAGGTAAAATCATGAAACATACAAGTCACCATAGAAACAATAAGAGCCACAATAACCTTCTATGGACAGATGTTACCTCATAATACACCCTTTTTCGGAGAAAGGAAGTACAAAAAAATGCAGATAAACTTTCAGTCATTTAAAATAGTTAGTGATCTTCATAGAACCGAAACAATTTCTACTTGACAGGCATAAATTATTGAACTGATCTTGGGGGTCCTAACATGTATATATTATATAATGGGAATCTCATTTACTGTTCGTTTGAACAGTAAAACAGAACTACCATTACAGTAGAACTTAAGTCAATTTTTGGGTTTTCTTAATACTTCGGGAAAGCAGCCAAAAGGAGGTACTGCAGCTCCATTGCAGTCTTTTCTTCTTTTTTTCCAGGGTATGTTCTCCTGCAATTGAATTTTTTGTTGGAAGGGCTGTAGTTTTGGTGTTACTTTATGAAAAAAAAAAAAAAAAAACAGCATATAAGTGAAGAGGAAGCTGCTGCGTTACACTTGCTGAAGAAAAGAAGAAACGCCAGAAATGGGAAATGGAAATCTAATATTTATTCATTCACAGCGTGTCTATTTATGGGCAAGGGCTATAACAGCTTTTCCATGAAATATGCAATGTTAACAAGAAGATATGACTAATCACCTGCCATCTTAAAGACTAGGTAAAAGTAATTGACCTAGTATTACACGTGTATGCTAATAAAAATAAATTTCTGACATTCTCTCCCCTAAACTGAAAGATAATGAATTTCAGTTTAAATGTCATTAAAATGAAGCACTCCTCCTCAAATTGGATCCTTCAAATTGCAAACGCCAAATAATTTCTTCAGCTTCACGAACGCAACCACTTTGAGGGGTTTTGTTAAAATATCAGCAATTTGGTCTCCACTCCTACAATATATGAGTTCAATTGTGCCATCAGTTGTGAGCTCTCTTAAGAAATGATATTTCACATCGATATGCTTGCTTCTTCTATGTAGGACAGGATTTTTGGAGAGTTGTGTCGCTGAACTATTGTCACAAAAAATCTAAGTAGGTCCTTGTTGTTTGAGGTGAAGTTCTTCAAGAATTTTCCTCAACCAAATTGCTTGACAAACACATGTTGTTGCTGCTACAAACTCAGCTTCTGTTGCTAACAAAGTGACGATTTGCTGTTTCTTTGATGACCATAAGATATCTCTTGAACCCAACATACAATATTTCCTGAAGTACTCTTCCGATCATCTAAGTTTCCGGCATAATCACTATCCGTAAAGCCGATTAAGTTTGATTTTTCTCCCTTTTTGTACAATAGTCCATAATCACTGGTACCTTGTAAGTATTGAAAAATTCTCTTGACAGCCAATAGATGAATTTTCTTTGGATGTTCCATGTACCTGCTGATAAGACTTACTGCGTGCATTATATTAGGTCTAGTAGCTGTTAAATACATCAAGCTCCCAACAATTAGCTTGTAAAGAGTGTTATCAATCTTTCTTCCTTCAAGATTTTTAACAAGCTTTAAGCCTACTTCACTTGGTGTGTTGGCAGAATTACAATCCTTCATCTGAAACCTCAACAAAATTTCTTTAACATATTTCTTTTGAGAAATAAAGACTCCCAAATCAGATTGTACCACTTCTATGCCGAGAAAATAATGCATTAATCCAAGATCTAACATATCAAATTCAAACATCATTGATTGTTTAAATTTTTCAATGTATTATCATTTCTAGGGTAAATCAAATCATCTACGTATAAGCTCACCGTGATCATTTTGCCTCCGTCTCCAACTTTTATAAATAGTGTATGCTCGTACGGACATTTTTGAAAACCCTCCTTCAAGAAATAAGCATCTATACGACTATACCAAGCTCGTGGGGCTTGTTTTAAGCCATATAGAGCTGTCTTTAATTTATACACCATTTGTTCATTTCCAAGCTGCACATAACCAAGAGGTTGATCAATATATACTTGTTCTTCCAATTTCCCATGTAAGAATGTTGATTTTACGTCTAACTAAAATATAGGCCATGACTTCTACGCTGCCAATGCGATCACCAGTTTGATTGTATCATGTCTTGCAACAGGAGCAAACACTTCTTTATAATCAACACCGTATTCTTGCTTATAGCCCTTAGCCACTTATACTTGTCAATTTTGCCATTCTCTTACAATTTTGTCTTATAAACCTACTTAACACCAATTGTCTTTTGCCCTTTTGGTAGATCAGTCAGCTCCTATGTGTTATTTTTTTCAATTGCTGCAATTTCATCATCCATGGCTACGCCGCCGCTGATTCTTTCGATGACTTTCTGCAAATGAATAATAGAGCAAAATGTATAAGTGGATCTTCAGATTGATCAACTCCAGTTATCTTATAATCTGTCATCCATGCATGCCTTTTTCTACTACGTCGAGGTCATTCACAATCTACTTCAACATTAGTTGGACTATGAGGATCAATTGGACTACTCTGAATAATTGTAGAAATTTATTGCTACTTATTTTCTACAAATTGTTGGCTCTTCTCTTTTTCATCACCATCAAAGTTTGTTGGAATTTGTTGCTTGCCTCTATTACCTTCCCATGCCCAAAACTTTTCTTTATTAAAAATCACATCCCGGCTAATGATAATTTTCTTGGTAATAGGATTATATATCTTGTAGGTTTTAGATTGTTCACTAACACCAAGAAACACTCATTTTTCTTCCTTGTCGTCGAGCTTTCTCCTCTTCTCATCTGGGATATGGGCATAAGCTATGCAACCAAATATTTTGAAGTGGCCAACACTTGGTTTATGTCCATTCCAAACTTCTTCATGTGTCATATTTTGAACATAAAATGTGGGACTTCTGTTCAAAATATAAATACTCCAATCGACTGCTTCAGAGCCAAAAGAATTTTGGAATGCCACTCATTGTCAGAAGGCTTCGCACCATATTTAATACCGTCCAGTTCTTCTCTCTCGCACATCCCATTTTGTTGAGGTGTATAAGCTATTGTAAGTGCCTTTTGATGCCATTTGCCTCACAAAAATTTGCAAATTCATGTGAGTTATATTCACCTCCTTGATCAGTTCCAAGTACCTGTATTGAGCTGCAAGCTTCTTTCTCAACAAGTATTTTATAATTTTTAAATACTATAAAAGCTTCATATTTTTCTTTTAGAGAATAAACCCATATTTT
This sequence comes from Forsythia suspensa, assembly GCA_023638005.1. Lineage (NCBI taxonomy): Eukaryota > Viridiplantae > Streptophyta > Magnoliopsida > Lamiales > Oleaceae > Forsythia > Forsythia suspensa. Next base: position 11,918,845 of record CM042665.1, read on the forward strand.
TCGACTGTAATCGTCAATAAAGGTAATAAAATATTGTTTACCTCTATTAGATGTTGGATTTATTGGCCCGCAAATGTCAGAGTAAACAAGCTCCAAACCCTTTTTGCTCTCAATGATTTTCCTGTTGGAAAAGAATCACGATCTTGTTTACTAACAACACATTCTTCACAAACTTCTTGAGGGCCGTCAATTTGAAGAATGCCAATCACAACATTTTTCTGTTGTAGAGTCTTCAGTCCACCAAAATTCAAATGCCCATAGCAAAAATGCCATAACCATGCTATATCTTTCAATTTTGCTATAAAACAAGCATGAGTCATGTGGTTGAGGTGCAGTGGAAACAATCGATTGGCTAACATTTTGACTTGAGCGATTAAATCCAATTTGTCATCTTTAACTCGATAAAATCTATTTTTTATCGAAATCTCGTACCCTTTTTCTTGTAGCTGACCAGCACTCAATAAATTAGTTTTTAGTTTAGGAACAAAAAGGACATTGAAAATAGTGTGAGTTGAATTTTCTTTTGTTTGGAGCGTTACCCTCCATTTACCCAATACTAATATCACGGTATCATCACCAAACTTTACAGTAGTTCGAAATGATTCATCCAACTCAGAAAAAGCATTCTTATTCCCACACATATGATTGCTGCAACCACTATCCAAATACCATAAATTTGAATGAGTTTCTTCCTTAATGTGACACCATAAGAAGAGAAATCTCTTCTTCCTTTTTGCAAAATTAGATCTTTTACCATGCTCACCACGACCTCTTTTTAAGTTTGTACAGCATTCTAAACGGTAATGACCAAAATTATGACAACAAAAACATTGAACATTTGATTTGTCTCTTGGCCTATACCTGGTTAAATTCTAACCATCTCGACTCCTTTTTTTTCCATGAAAATCTACATCTTTATTATCTCTTGACTTGTCTACACCTCTATTTTCTCCCGGTGTGTAATGTAAATTCTTTCCTTTCTAGTTTTCTCTTCCACGTCCAGCTCCATTCTGATTCGTTGCCATTTGTAATGCCTGCTCCTCAGTTTCATGCTAGTTAATTCTCTGCTCATGTACGAACAAAGAACTTTGCAATTCATCAATTGAAAGTGTATCAATATCTTTGGATTCTTCAATCGAACAAATGACATAATTGAATTTTGCCGTCATTGATCTAAGAATTTTCTCAATTATTGTAACATCAGTCTTTGTGTCACCATAGATTCTCATCTTATTTGCAATTGTCATTGTTTTTGAGAAGTAATCAGCAACTGAATCTCCCGACTTCATACGTAAAGTCTCAAATTCAGTACGAAGTGCTTGAAGCTGCGCTCTCTTTGCCTTGGTTGACCCCTAGTACTTCTTAGTCATGAAATCCTAAATCTGTTTGGAGGTTTCTTTATTGAGAATTGTCTCCAAAATCAAACGGTCAATTGCTTGGAAGAGATAGTTCTTCGCTTTTAGATCTTTTAACTTTGAATCTTCCAGCTCCTTGCAGATTGAGCTATTCCATTTTCTACAACTTGCCAATACTCTTTCGACCTCAAAAAATTCTCCATCAACATGCTCCAATCATCGTAGTGACCATCGAAACGAGAAATAGCAGCTTGTACAAAATTTTCATCTGCTATAGTAAATTAAATTCTGCTATTGTATATTTTTATGGACGAATTTGTTAGCAGACCAAAGTTAGGGTAGAATTTTTGAGAAGGGAATTGATGTGTGATGCTATTATGGAAGTGGAAAAAATGCTACTGCACAACAAAAACTATGCTGCGTAGAACACAATTAATCTTCATATTTTTTGGAATGCAAACTTGGATAAGGATTTGGCTCTGATACCACTGTCACTTTATGGAAAAAAACAACATATAAGTGAAGAGGAAGTCGCTGCTTCACACTTGCTGAAGAAAAGAAGAAACGCCTGGAAATCTGATATTTATTCATTCATAGTGTGTTTATTTATAGGCAATGGCTATAACAGCTTTTCTATCAAATCTGCAATGTTAACAAAAAGATAAGACTAATCACCTGCCATCCTAAAGACTAGGTAAAAGTAATTGACCTAGTATTACACATATGTATGCTAATAAAAATAAATTTCTGACATTGGAAGCAGTAATAGTGCTATGCTGGGTTTTGTTAATTGATTACCTTTTCTTTATTTTCGGCAATAGCTCTTTCTCTTGCCGCTTTTGGTGGTTTATCATGGAAGGCAATGGAAGAGAAATTTTGAGACATTTCTGATTGAATATACGACGAAGCAAAGGTTGGAAAGGTATTATTCAAATAACATCTTGAAAAGGCGAACCCTAGTCCCACAAGCTGCTATTCCGACATAAGGTTAGAGCACCAACTCTTATTCTTCCTTTCATTACAAAATTACCAGCTAGGGAGGAAGATGATCAGTTGGGCGGGATCGAAAATTCAAATTTCCGTGATGCCCGGGAACTGATTGACCCGAGAATCCGTAACGCATCTGCTGAGAAAGGAAAGGCCCAATTCCCTCTGCAGACTAAGGTTGATCCAAAAGAGAACTTGGCCCAGTCTCAACATGAACCTCACCCCATTAACCTGCTTTCTGAATCTTGCACTAAGAAGAGGAGAGCGGTGGAGGAAGGTTGAACAAAGAGTAAGGTAGTTGTAATTGCTCGAGTTCAATCAATTGAGGTTGGTTTGTTTGTAGGTTTGGCCCTTTTTAGATTCACTGGCCCAATGCCATAAAGAATAAAAGGGGGAGGGCATCTTGATGCCTTTTTTTCTTGAAATCCCCACTCACATATGGCTAGTTACTAATATAGCTTTGTGCATTTGCTCTAGCACGCGGACACGCTGGATGCATTAGTCTATTAACATATTGCATCCTGGTTCTTTCAAATGTATTGCTAACTGATACTTTTCTTAAGCAAAGACTCTGAACAGAAGTACATTGCTCGATTAGCCGGAGAAGTAAAATTCCAAGCTGATCCTACTGCATCCTGTGCCCATATTCAGATTTGCTGTCTTCCACGGGACTATAGCCCATTAGGAAGAATTCTCACATCAACTAAGTTGCCTTTAAAAACAAGTTTGACAACAGGAGATTTCTGCTTGATCCACTAGATATATAATTGTGACTCAATATTTGAAGAACACATACACTCCAGTACTCCTATTCACAAAGTACAAAGAAACCCAAAAGGCAGAAAAAGAAGAGAAAAACACTAATCCTCTGGCAAGGAGGAGAGTTCTTTAATGGATGTGGTAATACCTCGTCAAAAAGAACTCTGAAAGCATTTACATCGTGATAGAGTTTGTGGTCTACTGCATTACAGTGGTCAAGAGCCTGTGCTATATGGTACACAACTCTCAATCGCATTTCCCATGGCAGAGGCTGTTTATCCCCTAAAGCAAAGAGAGAAATCACAGGTTAATTTAAGCAATGGTGGCATCGGGTTCATTTGTTTACTATAATAATTCCTTCTTATTCTGCAAGAAATGGAATGAGGAAGCAGGACACGGTAATAATCATATCTGAAAGAGATTCAACTGAAATATAGCATATTTGTCAAGTGAATTCAGACATCCTTTAGTGAGGCAAAAGACAAACATACAGTGAAATAGGTGCTTTGACAGTGTATCATTAGGCATATATTCAGCAACTAATAGACGCTCGTCTCCTTCAGCACAACAGCCAATTAAGTTCACCAATCTCTTATGTCTAAGCTTGCCAACTCCAGTGGCTTCTGCCTACAAAGAATTTCATCAAGAACATTGTACAGACAGTTACATGATTTTGCAAAAGCAAGCGCAAAACTCGTGACAAATAGAGAAACATAATAACTCTTACTGATGATCACTGGCATTAGTCAATAGTCATATATACCTTTCAATTCATTGACAAGAATATCAAAATGTTTGCATGAAACCCTAATATAACCTCGGAAAGAAGTAAATCTATAGCACCAACAGCTCCACAAGCAAGTGATTATTGATTAACATAATAATTTCAATAGATTGCCAATACGAATTGAAACAACAACTATATATATATAAGCGGAAAATTTCTATCACAAAATGAACTTGAGTAAAAGAAAGTTGAAATAATTCCCATTTGCAGTGTGGTTGATAAAGTTCAAAATCAATATCTACATAGAATGCCAAGCCGACTGAAGTGCCATAACTATTGAAAGCAATTAATTGTAAAATGAAATAGACTTGTATGTTGTCATTGAAGAAAGAGAATAACACAAACAAACTGAAATGTGAATCCTCAAATGTCCAATGGAATTGGGACTTACCACAAACTGTTGGGGGTCAGGCCATGATTGCTTCAAGAAACGCTTAACTGAAACAAGCACATTGCTTTGAAGCTTCCCTCTGTAAACAACATTAGGAGCTTTCTCTCCACTCTCTGAAATTATCAATTCATTGTTGAACCCATCTGTTGCATCTCGCAGCTCCACAAGTCCAAATTCCGTGAATGCAGGCACTTGATCTTGATCTAGTTGGTCCTCATCCACTTCATCAACATCCAGTAACAATTAAAAATAGAAAAGACGATCCACAAACAAGTACAATCAATCTACATAGCAATCCCAATAGGCATTTAACCAGATCAAGGCAGGTGCACTCGAAAAGACAAGGTACACCTACACACACTTACACCAGTGAGTACTAAAATTGCGGACAACAAGAAAAGCATAAATGATTCGCACAATCAGCTCTTATTTATTCAACATTGATAATTCCGATCATATAAACAAAACTCAAATAAAAAGAAAATCACAGGTAGACATAGAAACACATAAATAGAGATTGATAGAGAAGATAGCACAAAAAAGGAAAAAAATGAGTTGTACCGGAATTTGGTGTGGACTCAGGTTGAGGAGGTTCTTGGACATTGACGGCTTTGGACTGCAGACAGACCATTTTTTGTGTGCTCAAAGCACCGCATTTACACACTTGCACGCTTAATCCGTGGATGCGTATATATGTATAGTTGTATATGTAGCAAAGCAAGAAATTGATCTTGCGCATCGATGGAAGAGTCGCCGGCAGGTGGGTCTTGACTCCGTATGTGTTTGTAGGGATGATGATTGATTAGAGCACTCTGCTCTTGAAGGCTGGAGTAGAGGAGTTGATATTTGCTGTGCCAATTCCAGGTGTCCTTCCCTATCCCTCCCATATATAACCTTACAAATCATCAATTAAATAAATAAGAGAATTTAACAATATTTAATATATTCACATTAATAATGTGAAAGATTGTCATTAGTAAAACAGTCAATAAAGCATGAAATTGAAACAGATCTTAACTCAAAGTACAGAATGTGGAGTTTTAAGAATATCTCCAATGCATTCATTAGATTAGAGAAAATGAAATGTCACATCAAATAGATAATGTCTATTAAAATTATTTCTCCAATGTACAATGTAAATTACTATGTGAGGTTGAGATAGTACTAGAAAAAAATAGAAGATGCAAGATCTTCACATACTCTAGGCGACGCTTTAATAAGATTAAATGAGTTAGCAATTTTTTTTAGTTTTGACTTAATTTTTAAAAATTTTGTTAAATGTATTAGTTTTATTATTTTAAATTTTAAAAAATAAATGCTACATAATCAATATTATTAGATTGTAGAAGGAACCCATTGGAGAGAATTTTGGGACTCACCATCTATTCATTCCACGTAATATACAAGTCCGTCTATTTAATTGACACGTCAACCACAATTCATTGAGTGCATAGGAGAGAGAGAGAGAGAGAGAGAGAGAGAGAGAGAGAGAGAGCGCAATTATACATGTTTTCACTATATCCCATTGCACAGTATATGCACAAATTTGCTAACACAAAATTATAATTTCAACTTGTTAAATATACTTTTTATCCATATATTTTATATCCATACATTTCATGGGACCTACAACTAACAATTCACTTTTTATATACATATTCACCTATAACTTATAATATAAACACTTAAAATATAATTTCAGCACTACCAAATATATGCTATGCATGGAGTGGCATGGTCGGGCGGTGGTGTAAATTGTAAATAAGAAAGTTGTTATTTTGATTTTGGGAAATTTGTATTTTTTGTCTCCAACTTTTGTATTTTGTTACTAATATACACTTAACTAATTTTTATAGCACCAGACATCCCAACCTTTCATACAATTGTAAATCACGTCCTCCAAATTTTGTCAGAATTGCCCTCTCTTTTAGATAAAAAAAAAGACTAAAAACAAATAAAAATAAAAAATTGTAAACGAAGGTACAAAATAACTTATTCCTCCATCTACCCCATCTCAATTCATCACATTATAGCCATAACCATCGCCACCACCTCTACGCCACCACATCTATGCCACCAAACACCTACCCCCACCAAAAGAAAAAAAAATTGAAACATAATATTTGGCCAACAAAATCAAACTGTACAACCAACAAAATCAAGAACATAAAATTTTCTCAAAAAAAAGTTGTAGAAGAAAGTAAAAACTGGAGGTCTCTTGGCTCACTGCAATAGCCATCAAGCTTGGCTAAATTAGGGTGATTAATTGAAGACAAAATCAAGATTTTATTGAAAAATGAATTTGTTGAGAATCCTATCAGAACGATGGCGCCTAAGAAGACTAGCAGAACGGATTCAAGCTCTTCATATGTGAAAACTAGATAGAAAAGACTAGCAGAACTGTGGCGCCAGAGAAAAATCGTTGTGGGATATTCCTCTCCAGCCATTAGTGATTTTCTTCTTGACCAGAAGAAAACAATTCCAATAGAAATAGCAATCAAGAAACAGATAAACAAGAAAATTATGAATAATATAGCAACATGATTGTGGCTCTGCTGTTTGATTCTTGTTTGGGATTGGAAACAAATGAATGGTTTATTTGAGTCTGTTGAATTAAACCTGCAGAATCTATTGCCCTACAAAATTTGTAGCTAGAAAAGTAAGAGTCTGTTCATCCCACTCTACTCATTGCATCTTATTGAGATTGATTTGAAGAAGAAAGAAAAGCAATGAAAATGGAGAATAATGGGGAGAAACAGCTATGGAGTGGGGGTAAGTTTTTTGAGAAGTTGAATTTTTTTCCCTTTTGGTGAGGGTAGGTGCTTGGTGGCATGGATATGGTGGTAGTGGTGTTGTGGCTGTGGCTGTGGCGGTGGCGGTGGCGGTGATGGCGGTGTGGCGGCGATAGTGTAGAAGTTGTGGTTATGATGGGATGAAGTGTGGTTGGTAGATGAAGATGTGATCTTGTACTTTTTAAAAGTTATGAAACTTTTTTTTTTGTCTTTTTTTTTTAATTTTTGTTTATCTAAATAATAAGATGGTAAATCCGTCAAAATCTGTCAATGTTGACTTGATTTGCAATTAAATAAAAGGTTGGATATGTTTGTTACTATAAAAATTGGTAAAAGGTATATTAGTAACAAACTGCAAAGGTTGAAGACCAAAAGTGCAAATTTCTCTTTGATTTTTGACCCCCAAAAAAGATAAAATACACTTACATTCTTCATCCTTTTGAGTAATTTCATCCCTTATTTAGTTTTGAAAAATTTCCAATTTTTGTCCCCAACCCCCCAAACAATTTTTATAGTATCACACATCATCAACATTTTATGTAATTTCAAATCACGTTCATATTGACAGAAAATAACGAATTTGCCCTCCTCTTTAAATAAACAAAAATAAAAGAAAGCTAAAAACAATTTTAAAAATGCAAAAAAAAGTCCTCCCAACTTTTTAAAAAGTATAAAATATCATCTTTCTCACTTACCCACCTACCCACCCCACCTTACCTCATCCACATCCTCCCTCCACTAGCCACCCTCACCACTGTACCCCTCCTACCCAACCATTGTCTTAGATCGAACATATGCCAGGCCTCTCATCCTCAGCATGTCATCTTTGGAGAAAGGAATCTGAAAATGAAAACCCATTTCTTGTCAAAACTTGAATACGCGATAAAAATTAGTTCAGAAAAGCAATTCAATCTTGTAAAAGAATCAATTTCAATAATTAATATCTCAACTTCCCCCTTACCACAAGCTAAAGCATTCAAAAACTTAAAACAAAATAAGCATCACTGGACACAAGAAACACAGTAGGCGAATTACAGTTTCTATTATATTCACTCGTGATCTTGGAAGCATTCCTCACACAACATTACTAAAGATAGAGAACCAGAAAACAATATCACTGTCGGAAAATATACAAAGTTGATATTTTTGGAACATGAAACTGCTTACAAACCATTCATTTTTTCAGGTCTTACTTCTGCATTTTTCAATCTTTCTTGATGGCCAATCATTTTGGCTCGTGCTATAATGTTTACTAGTGTGTGTTTGGAGGGGTAAGGTGGTAAGGGTGGCTGGTGGAAGGTAGCTGAGGATGATGATGAAGATGATGATGAGGTGAGATGGGTGGGTGAGGAAGATGATAATTTGTAAGTTTTTAAAAAATTGGAAGAATTTTTATTTTTTTGCGCCTTTTTTTTAGCTTTTTTTTTTTTTATTTAAAGATGAGGAAAAATTCATTTGCAATTAAATGAAAGATTGGGGTGTCTGGTACTATAAAAATTAGTTGGAAATAGATTAGTAACAGATTGAAAAAGTTGGAGACAAAAATTGCAAATTTTTCTTCAATTTTATTTGCAACTGTCATCCTCAACCTATCAATAATTCGCACGTATATTCTACATATAGTTCCTTTTGATGATTTAACTTAAATAGCTAAAATAACAAAAAAGGAAAATAGAATGAAAAATTTGTAATTGAAGTCTTTAATATTTTCAAAGTATAAATAAATTATAAAATTTTTATTGTTTTATTATTCTTCACATAAAATAATAAAAAATGTATTATCGGGTCCCAAACTTTGTAATCAGTATATGTAGTCCATAAGTACATCTGGAGGTTGGATGGATTTCGTCCAAATATCCTTTAATTGACAAAAATTCAAGCCCATAGCCTAAATTTGACCATTTTAATACAGACAAAATGGTCAATTATTTAAAACAATAAAAGCAAAAACAAAAATTAAAAGAAGGAAAAGAAAAATGTCATTTTCCCCCAACCCCAACCCTGTCCGACCCACCGAATCTGTGCGCAATCGAGGGGATTTATTTCTCCCGATTTTCAACCTAAACCTCGGCGAGTTTGGGTTGCAGACTGGATAGAAGAAATCTCCTTTGGTTTGAGTGAAACCGGGGTGATTTTGCAAAAACCAAGAGAGAATTCAAAATCAGGAGAAAAAACTCTCCCTAGTAGCGCACAGATTCAGTAGGTAGGCAGGCAGGTCGAGTAGGTTGGGTTGGGAAAGAAGATGACCATTTTTCTACTTTATTTTATTTTTCGTTTTTGTTTCTTTTGTAATTATTTTAAACAATAAAATTTGAGGAGACTATTTTACCTTTGTTAAAATTGGTCAAATTAGATCACATATTTGACTTTTTGTTAACTAATGGACCATTAGGTGAAAAAGAGAATCCCAACCAATTATCAATGAGAATGAGAATTCTATAAATGAGCAAAAACTAGAAAACCCCCTAGTTTTCATTATAAGGGAAATATGATTGGGTTGCTAACAAGGGTGGTGGTTGTAATTGTCGGCAGTGGATTTTGATTGCGGTTGTGTGGAAGGTTTAGGCGGCAGCAAGTGGTGGAGATTTAGGTAGGGTGGGCGGGGTGGGGTTAAGAAGAAGATTAAAAAAAAAAATTTTGATTTTTTGATTTTAGCTTATTTAAGTTCGAAGGTAGAATTGTCTTTTTGTGCTACCTTAATGGAAACTTTGGATAGAATTCGTCAAGAGCGATCATCAACGTCAATTGATGAAAGGTGGGGATCATACGTGCTATTAATATTAAAAGGGAAGAAATTGTGACAAATTAAAAAAGATGGAAAACTATAGTTATGTGGAGAAAATTGAATAAAATTTCCATTCTTTACTGACCGTTTTGAAATATGACTACATTTTAAAAGTTTTGATCAATTGTCAATTTTCTTAAAAAAAGTGATTAAAATGTGCTTAAAAAATATTCTAAATTACATTGTCTATCCATTTTTACTCTCTCTCATAATACTCAAAACCTATTTGAACTTATATTTTCTCTTAATTTCATTAATCCCAATACCGACTATTGTCCTTCCAACCATTCCCACCGGAAACATACCGGAATTCAATGAAAATTCATTCCGACCAACATCACACGTTGGAAGTTAGTGTTCGATCTTGAGAACACGAAAACCTATTTAAATATCTTCGTAACCCATTTCCACTAGCTATTCTCTTCTAATCCCACCACAGCCACCATCATGTTTGAGGTAAGTTTCATACCCTTTTCATAAAGCGACTATTTCACTCTATAGCTTAAGAACTCATTAACTCATTAAGTCAGGAGCTCAGAAGCGAGGATTTTATTTTTTTTTTTTTTTACTTTGTTATACGTTGTTAATTTTTATTTTTATTGATTGATTATATTATTTTTGTAAATATTTATCCAATACATATGATTTTTGAAGTCCACATGCATGTATATGTTCAAAGAAGTTTTGTTGTTGTGACCCATTTGGTTTGTTGTGTGTAGATTTTGACTGTTGATTCGTTGAACTTGAAATGTAGAAATTGACAGATGAAGATTGTAAAACTATCAAATTCGACAATTCAATTGTCACCTATTTTTTCTTTCCAATGCGTACTGAACATACTATGTGTTGGTTATTATTGTTTGTTATGTCAGATTAAAACAATTTATATTTATTTTGTAGATGGATCTCTACTACATAGTATCGTAGAACCATAGGTTTGAAGGGCAAATCATGCATATCAGTTACCTTGATTATATCGATATTGTGTTGGAGAATTTTGACGACGAACATAAAGTTGCATTCAGTCAAACATCTTTCGCACATTTATAAGGTTGTAGAATCAACGATTACAATTTATCATTTGGTATATGAATTGATCATACAGAAGGTCAAGTGCAATAAGGATTACGAATCATGGTTTAAGTTCAACGGACGGTTAGCTCATTTTTTAGTACATGAGTATGCATCAATAATTGGATTGAATTGCCACATTGCATCGATGACTCTTCAAATAGAAAAAGTATTTGTCAAACATCGATTGAGATGGAAGTGCTTACACAACAGCAACTTGTCTTTTTTGTTCGATTTAGAGATTGCGCTCATCGACTGCCTCAATTGCGCGAACAATTACAAATTGGGATTGGAAAAGGGACTAAAGATAATTAGAGGTGATTTCTAGAAATGCCGTGGCATGCATTGCCTATATATTTAGTTTTTCAACAATTTTCCAACGTCCCAAAATAGTACTACAACAAATTTCACTTTAATTTTCAAACAAAACATATTTTTCACAACAAACAACTCTATATCCAACATTCCAAAAATGATTATTAGGATTTTCAAATTAAATGCACATTAATGTTAATAATTTTATTAATATCAAAACATGATTAACTTAGAACATCTTCAATACATTATATGGATTGTTATCTAGGTTGGAGAATGTTGAAAGACTTTCGATCTACGTGGTATTAATTTATAATGAATAGGCATTCAAATTCAAAATTGATATCAATGCATTTTATGGATTTCTATTTAGGTGTATTTTATTTTATTAAATTAAAAAAAATTACATTTAAATATGCAAAAAAAATTTAAATTTTGTTGAGTTAGTATGTCTACAGAGCTTTTGAATTTAGACGCAGTTCTAGATATTGTCTAATTTTTTTCTACCATGTCAGCTCGACAAAGTCATCAACAACTTACATCGGAGAAGATTTTTTTTTTAACATTGTCTATTTTGCTTATGTGACAAAAACAAAAATAGCAATCCACGGTTGTATTGGAGATGCTCTTATGCTTCAAATAATTTAACAATCTAATAATAACTTCGGTTATCAAGAGTTCAAGTTCTAACTTACAATGTTAATCAACAAATTAAATGCTAATTGGATTAAAGCCTAGTGTTCTTAGGTAATCGATCAACCAAAACAAGTATTATGAAGATAAAATATATCTTGTGATTAAAAGTCAATTGATATTATCTTGTGTGTAGTTGTAATATCTACTTTGATACATTATCTTGAAAGCTATTGTAGAGTTTTTAACAAAAAATGGCCAACTTTTAAGTAGTGTGGAGTCTTAACCACACAAAACCACACAAAAAAGTAATAGATTTTACAAAAATGTATATTTGACATTTTGCATCCAAAATTGACCATTTTACAAATGCTTCGCACCACATTGTTTTATAAAGGCAACATGTTTAAATATTTCCTAAATTTTATTTGTTGACATGAACATCCTTAACATATGTATTTTGGTGTGCAATTGATCTTTATTTGATACAAAAGACTAATATGCTCTTAATTTTAATTAGAATAAATTGCAGTTGAGTTCATAACTTTTGTAAAAGGTGTAAATGAGTTTATTACCTTTATTTAAAAATATTTAATTAGCGTACTAAAAATATCAATTAAAAATTTTCATAAGAGAACAAATGTAAATTTACTGTGCTTTGAAGTATATGTAATTGTTCTGTGATGTAAAAAACTTGAATAAAAATTAAGATACGTAAATTTAAAAAAATGACGTAAATAATTTATGACATTCAACCAATATTATTATATTTTTATTTAACACAAAAATTCTAGATTAATTTTAGTTATAAAAGAATAAAAATTCAATAAGTGTTGTGCTAGATTATTTTATGTAGTTTTCTAAAAATATGTTGAATATAATTGCCAAAAAATTATTAGTAGAAATTAGGTTCATGAATTAATGTCTGGTTGAATAAGAAGAATATGGAAACGAAAAAAGAAAACGAAAATGTTGGGTTGAGCTGCTGTCGAACTACAGCTTGATGCTTTTGTCGTTGAAATTATGGGAAAAAAAAGGACTAATAGATTCTGTAAAAAAAAAAAAAAAAATACTGTTGACGGACAGTCAACTATCGATTAGATAGTTTGATTGTCGACTTTTTTTTTACAATTCAACTATCATTTTTCTTTTGCATTCTACAGTTCAACTACCAATTTTTTATTTTTTTTTACATACAATTTAATTGTCGAGATGGAAAAAAAATAACGCCAATTCAACTATCATTTTTCTAAAAAAAAAGTCAGTAGATAACTTGTATTGGAAGCAAGAAATAACAACTTGTCACCTTTACAAAATGGTATATATGATATTTTTTAGCTAAAGTTGTTATTTTTGCACATGTTATTAAAAGTTGCTAATCTAAAAAATTAATATTTGCATTTGACTACTTTTATAAATTCTCCTAGAATAAAAGTATTTGAAACTATTGTTTTTTTTGTTGTTGTTATAACCATAAAATAAAAGGTTAAATTTTAAATAATGTAATTATTTAATAATAATTTTATTTATACGTTTGTTAATGATTATCAACTTAAATTTTAGTTATTTCATAAATTTGTAAAATATTCAAAATAATTTTACGTATATTATCAATTTGATCAATAAATTTTTAATTAAAAAAAAAAACTCATTAGTTTTCTTTAACTTTTTATAAAAATAAAGGCACCAGACTCATGGACACATTTTGCAAAGATGGACACATTTTGCAAAGATTAGGAATTTAACTGAAATCTTCCTTATTAAAACTAAAGGTATATTCATCAGTTTCATCGAATAATGAATAATTGAGCACCAAAACACATAGGTTAAGGACGTTTGTGCCAAAAACAACATTTACTCATTGTTACATTTATGTCCTTAATTTTTTTTCATACTATTTTTATCTTCAATCTTTTATTAATTAGCACATATTGTCTTTTAAATAGGTTTCCGTAAAAAAATTCATTAAAAAGTAAAAGACTTATTTGCCTTTCGTATTTTCATATAAACAAAAATACAAAATTGTGACTAAATATTTCCTTTCATTTTAAAATACGCTAATTGAATTTTTTTGGTGAAAATCGTCATTATGATTTAAAATTAAAATAAAGAAGATTATAGATATTTAATGCAATTAAAATGTGGTGTCAATACGAATGTGGTGTATTTAGAAAAAAAATGTTAAATTACAATGTCCCATCTTTTCTTATTTGTTGTGTTTTTATCGTAATTTAATTTTAGTCGCATGTATTATTCACAATATTTCACTAAATTCATGCAAATGGTTATTTTTGACAATTTTACCATCTAATTTAAATAAACTCAAATAACAAAAAGGAAAACAAAATGAAAAAAATTGTAACTAAAGCTCCTAATATTTCCAAAAGCGTAAATAAATCCTAATTCTTCACTTAAAACAAAGGTAGATTGGATAAGAGTTCCAAACCTTTAAAAAAAGTTTTGTGGGTCCCAAACGTTTCATTATTATCTCAATTAAAAGCATTATAAAATAAAAATAAAAAATAATTATGACTGTAGAGAGTTTTCTCCATTAATAAAAAATATATATATATACGTATGTGTGTTCTACGTCATCAATCTCTCTCTCAAACGAAACTCTTCTTCAAACGATCTCTCTTTACTCTACTCATTACCTCGATCCTAAAACTATAATCACTACAAATAAGATCGACATCCTTGCTAATCAAGACTCCATTAGAAACAAAGGAATTCAAATCTCAGTGATCCATTATCATAAATTCTATGGTCTGATTCCAATACTAGTAATAATTAAAAAGTAAAAAGAAAAATTATCCATCTTCTCCCACTCCACCCCACTAAATCGTCGGTGGCTGCCACCCTAACCCTGTAGCGATTGAGATTTGAGATGATGTATGCTCCAAAACAACCTTTTGGGAGTTTTGCTAACACGTGAAATGTATCCAAAACATCAGTAATTTCTTCTGTTTGTGGGAGGCCGGGTGCAAATTGGGGAAGTTTTAGACATGAGCCATTCCTGCCTACGTTCTTCACGTTGGGATATTTTCTTAAAATAGTAGAAATTGATAAGTGTACTAAAGTTTAAGATATTAATTTTTTTAAGATACTTGAAAAATTTGGGTGAATAAAATCTATGTGATTATAACAATTTTTCTTATAATGAAATCTTTGACAATCCATTAATCTTTCTATATCTTTATTTTTTTCTGGAAAAGAATCTTCTAGATAATAAAAAAATTATTCTCAATTCCAAACACTTTCATACCATTCTCGTTGGGTAATTGCGTATTTAGAACATCAGCGTGCCTATCTGATTCTTATTCTTGTCTTGTCTCAAGTTTCACATGTGAGAGACTAAAAAAGTGGAAACGTCCCATCAGCTATCGGCCAGTCCCCACAAGAACAAAGAGATCTATAACAGAGTTCGAGTGATTCCAAGAACTACATAAAATATTATATCCGCCAGTCCCCACAGAAACAATCAACACCATATATTGGAAAACACGTGTTTCAAGAATATATTTTGCCAACTTGTTTACTTCTGAAAAAAGATGACTTGGTGGCAGCCGCATGTGGATTAAGGGGGGTGGCGAGGAAGATGGATAATTTTCTTTTTCTTTAATTCCTTGGGATTGGAGTGGAAGTAGAGACAGAGTCAGACTATGACAAAAGAGTGGACCCAGAAAAGAATAACCCTATTATAGGCCCCCGAAGTTTTTTTTTGAGCCTATTTTAATAAGAATCTAATATTTTCAAATAAGTCATACTCTTTGAAAAATCATTACACAAAAATATCAGCAGCAAAAATTAAACTATCAGCAAAAATTCATCACTCCATCAGCAAATTAAATCATGAGAACATAAAAAATTAAATAGAAATTGTCTTCTTTGCAAAAAATCACTCCACCAAAAATATCATCAAGAAAGAAAGTCACTTTGGAACTTGCTTTCCCGGCAAGAATAGAAAATCTTGATTTGTTGCCTTCACTTAATACAACTTCTTTGCTTGGCTGCTCCTAAGCCAAAGGCAACAACAATGGATAATGGAGATGGGCGATTCTTGATGATAATTTGAAATGGGATTTTCTTCAAATGGTCGCTCATTTCTTCAAATTTGAAATTTGCTTTGTTGATGATAATTGAAATTAGGCATGATGTTCTTGATGATAACAAATGGTCACTTGATTTCTTTTTAAATTAGGGGTCATTGTTGATGATGATAATTCGAAATTAGACGTGTTGTTGCCGATGATGATAACAAATGGTCACGATTTCTTCAAATGCAGCCGGGCCAACATTTTCACAAAGATTGAGCCTTTGGCAATTTTTTTTTTTTTTTTTTATATAAACCATCACATACATTGTTTTTTTCGGTCCAAGGCTGGTTTTGGGCCGTGGCCTAGTATGGCCTGATCCCCGCCTCCGCCCACGAGTGAGAGTGCTCGAGAAGAGAGATAACTAATATACAAATTTTATCGATACAATTTGATCGTAAAAAAATAAAAATTAAGTAAGTAAGATAATAATTTGTTCGCGTTGAAAATGAAAAAATAGAGATCGATAGAAGTTGGTAAGTGATCGATAATAAATAATGAAGAGGAATAATATTGAGAATGAAAAATTTGAAGAAATGAAGAAGGCTGAAGAGAAACAGAATTAAGAATTGACAATGAGAGATTTAAGAAAATTGAGAGATCTTTTCAAAAGGGTGAATGAATGTCTTTTTTGCGTGAGTGGGGATAAAAACCTCACATGCGGTCGGTGATAATTATTTTTCTCAACAATTAATATTAATCACATATTTTATAAAATTACAAGTTTTATTAACTTTTTAATATATATTTTATCAATTTTTATTACAATGTTAAAATTCTTATAAAAAACTTTGTCAAACAAGTTCTTACTCTTGTTTTGAATAAATAACTATTAAAAATTAAAAAGTTCAAGATCTATTTAATTTTGAAAAGATTAGGAATTTTAATTACATTTTTTTCACTTTTATTATTTGAGTTGTGTTTTATGTGGTGGAGTTTAAAAGTAGTTTTTTAGTAGATTTTGATAAAAATTGATGAAATATGTGATTAAAAAATTAGTAAAATTGTGAATTTGATTTAAAAATGAATTTAGAGAAGAATGTCATTGTAGTTGCGTGAATTTACCGGAAGATTATAAGAAATTGAAATTGAAATTGAAAGAGGACAAAAATACAACAAATTAAAAATGACGAGACCCATTTTTTTTGCCACCTTTCCAAATTCCCCTTGGATATATAATTAGCAAGAAGACTTTACGTTAACTTTAAAAAAATCCGTTTGTTTACTCATCGCCCATTATTATCCGATCAACCACGAACAGCATAAATCCGCTGTCCGCATTACAGGTATTTTTTTGATCTTTTATTCATCAAACGAACAGAAAAATAATTAAATTTCTAGATCAATTTTTCGGGTTGGTTTATTTTCAACTGGGTTTTCGTATATTCTCGTTTTTTACTTTTGGGCGACTTGGTTTTTTCTCGAGCTCGGAGGATATGATACATAAGATCTATCTTAAATTGTTTTAATTTTCTGTATTGTTTTTGTGTTCTTTTATATTCATGTTTGTTGGATGATCCTTTTCTTTTATTGGAAATTAGAGTTTTGCGTTTTTGTGTGTGTGTGTGTGTTTTTTTTTTTTTTCCGTCACAGATTGGGACTTTTCGTGATATTTCACAATTTGATATTGAGACGGAGTTACTTGGAGATTCCGTCCTTCATGTTGCAATTTACGGTTTTAAGGTCTTATTTTCTGTTGAAGTTAATACCAATAGCCCTTCGTTTAAGGCTCTTATTGAATAAATAGTTCTGATATGGATTTGGTTTTGGGTTTGAAGAAATTATTGTCGGGTTTGAGTCCAATTAAAATATTTTATGGTTTAAGACTTCAGTACAACTGAATAATTATAGACCCTGAGCATTCTCTGCCAGAAAGAATATGAATTCTACTTAACTGGAAAAAACGCTATGTCATACTTATCAGAAGTTGTTACATGGATCATTTTTTCCATATCACTCTATTAGGACATCTGCGTTGTAAACAAAAAGGAATCATAGATAATGAGTTGAGGATCTTACCAAAAATACGATTGTACAAAAGAAAGAACGTAGAGGAAGTGGAACAAAGACCAGCCAAGAAAGTTGAAGTATTTGGCAATCTTTGTTAAGGTGAGGAGAAGGATGAAGGATGAAGGAGATAGCACGATAGAATATGCTTCATATCGTAGAAGAGGAACAGTGGCACAGAAAGGTAAAAAATGTTAAGCCTTAGTAAATACCTTGCTAGAATAATGGAAAAATGAAGAATGAAGAAGAGACAAACAAGTAACCTCAGCAACTTTAGTTTTAGACAAACATGTCATTCTTTAGGGGTGAAATAGAGAAGTATTGATATAGGATCATGTTAATTTATAATTTAGACATCACCATGACACCATGTTATAGTTCCAAATGCAATCTCGGTCACGCATTTTATAGAAAAAAATGAGAACAGTAATAACCGGAATACAATTTGTATATCTGAATAGCAAACTCATTTTGTTGAAAGAGCCTCAGAGATCTCTGGAGCGAGTCCTCATTACACATTAGTCATTATGGTGTTTCTGGACAATCTCCTCGAGCCATCAAATAGTGCCCTCCACAACAGACCAAGTTATCGATGTATGCCTCAGCATTCAATATTTACAGTATTCCCAATGTATTCCAAACAGTGTCACCTTTAGGCGAGATCATGACGTGTATTTTCTTGTGGACTTGTGTAGACATGAGTTGTGTGTGTGGTTGCTCATGAATGTGTGCCATATACAGATGTATTTGTATAAAAATCAAAAGTCTGATACATGTCATGTAAGGTCCTCTTATAACTTGTCATTTTGGCAAAATTCAGAATTGCATTGGAGCTCCCCTTGGATTTTATGAAAAGAACAAAAATTATCAATCCCTTCCTCTCTCTCTAGTCTCTAGCGGAGAGGGCAGCATAAATTTTTGAGATTTTGTGTGAGTGGATCATCATGTCTCTATTGCAGGAAACTAAATCCTGATTAGCATTTTCCTAATATCATTGTACGGAACAACACACCAAAGTCATGGCTAGATTGACTGAATTTAATATCCTTAGCACAAACAGTATCGTGTAGGTCATTAGGGATAACTGTCCACATAGATTAATTCAGTATTTTATATTAACTTATGCTGATTATATTTGTTTCTATAATAATTCAAGAACATCTTTTTTGCTCTCTCTTGTTCTATTTATGTTATGTGGGTGGGTCAAGAACATGGTTAAATCTTCACAATGGAGTGCTGCTGGTAGGCTCTAGAGGGTTGATAATGAATATTGAAGACAAGTTTGAAAGAGTATACCGTATGTCTTGTCATTTATACAGTAGAGTACAATGCTATTTATACAAATATAAAACAAGACAAATTAAGAAAGTAGAGAAAAATCAGTAAGGAGGTTGGCCAATTGTCTTTCCGTAGAACAAACGACATACAAATCAGTCCTTTTTCTAACTTTTCTTTAATGAAATGACGATCAACCTCCACGTGCTTTGTATGATATTATGAGCGATACTAGTTGCAGCTTTATTGCCACAATATAGTTCCATAGGAGTAACATATAGAATCTTCAACCATAACAATTCACAAATACCTTGAGCAACGGCTCTAAAATTGGCATATGCACGACTTCTCACTAATACTAATTGTTTTTTACTCCAAGTCACCAAAATATCCTCTTAACAAATATATAATATCTTGAGTTTGATCTTCGATCACTAATTGAACCAGCCCCCAATGAACATCTTATATGCCTTTATATGTATATGCTCTTATTTTCTGAGGACTCCATTTAGGTACCAAGTACTCGATATTCTGCCTCAAAATGCTTTTCACATGGAGAGTGCATGAATTGGCCAATCACATGTAGAGTAAACGCATTGTCTCGCCTAGTATGAGAAAGATAAATTAACTTTCCAACCAGTTTTTGATGTCGCTCTTTTTGTCTTGGAACACTTTCTGTTGCTTGTCCCAACTTTCCATGGCTTGTCCCGACCAATGGTTACGATCAATAGGTGACTCAGCTGACTTACAACCAAGCATACTAGTTTCTTTAAGAAGATCAAGTGTATACTTTTATTGTGAAACAAATATTCCCTTCTTAGATATAGAAACCTCCATGCCAAAACAAAATCTAAATGGTCCAAGATCTTTAATTTCAAATTCCTTAGCAAGAATTTTCTTAAGTCTTTCTATCTTTGCCACATTGTCACCCTATTAAGATAATACCATTAACATACATTATGAGAACAGTAAGCTTGCCATCCGTCAAGTGTTTGAAGAACAACGTGTGATCAGCTTGTCTTTGGCAATATCCATGGCTTTTAATCGACTTGGTAAATCTATCAAAGCAAGCCCACATAGAATGCTTTAGTCTCTAAAGTGATCTCCTTAGTCTACATACCTTCTCACCTCCGAGAGCCTTCTCAAAACCTGGTGGCAAATCCATATATACCTCCTCTTCAAGTTCACCATTGAGGAAGGCATTTTTTTACATTTAATTGTTGTAATGGCCAAGCTAAATTGGGTGCTAGAGACAATAGGACCCCTGATTGTATTCATCTTGGCAACTTGGCAACTGGAGCAAAGGTTTCTTTATAATTAATGCCATAGGTTTGTGTAAAACCTTCTGCAACAAGCCTTGCCTTGTATCGCTCAACAGTCCCATTCTCGTTGTACCCATAAAGACCCATTTGCGCTCTACTCATTTCTTTCCCTTTGGCAAAATCACAAGTTTCCACGTGCCATTTTGGTGTATAGCTCTCATCTCCTCAAGAACAACCTCTTTCCATTTTGTGAACACTTGGAGCATCCTGTATGGATTTAGGAACCTCAACCACAGACAGGTTAGAAGTAAAAGCTTTAAAGGACGGGGACAACCTATCATATTAGACATACTTAGAAATAGAATGCACAGTACAAGGTCTAATTCCTCTCCTTAGAGCAATTGGAAGATCAAAGTCTTTTTCAGAATCAAGATTTAACAGTAGGAACAGGATTAGAACTACCTGTGCATTCCAAAGTGTTATCATTTGATTTGAACTCTTAGAAGGATGGAGAAGCGGGAGGTTGTTCTACGAGGATCTTGTCTTTTAGTATAGACACGAAGCTCAGTAGACGGTGCAATAAGTAGTGAAATTTCCACAACATTGAATAATCATTTGGTAATGGCATAGTAGATTGAGACTCCACAGTAGGTGCTGGTAAAAACAGATGGAAATATAGGTGATGATTGAGATGGCTCAAGAACTGAAATAGGGGACTCAACTGTAACGAGAAATTTCCCAAAACTTTTCTTCTGCATGAGAATTCCCTCCCTGAAGATAAGTTATAGGGATAAAATGTTTGTCTTCAAAAAAGGTGACATCGATAGTAACTTAGCTTTTCTGAGACTGATCATAACATATATAACCTTTTTGAGGTGGAGAATATCTAAGAAAAACACGTAATAACTCTACGATCAAGTTTACTACAATTGGTTTGACGAATATGGACAAAGGCAATACAACCAAATACTTTAGGAGGCAATGAAGTGAAGCCTTTAGTTTGAGTGTGACTTTTGAAAAAAAATGCTTAATGGAGTTTGAAAATTCAAGACCCTAGTAGGCATCCTATTGGATCAAGTATGCGGCGGTGAGAATTGCATCTCCCCCCAAAAAATTAGGAACCCCTGTTGTAAACATAAGAGACCGTGCTACTTTCAATAGATGTCTGTTTTTTCTTAGCGACCCCATTTTGTTGAGGAGAATTGACACATGAGGATTGGTGGATAATGCCGTCATATGGTCAGTAGCACCTGAATCAATGATCCATGCACTTCTCTTACTAGAAGAGACATTTAAGGCTGACATGAAATTACCTTTTTTAGCTAAAGAGCAAGAAGATAAAGGATTAGCAGATTGAAATTGATTCAGAAAACTATACAATAACTCCAATTATTTCCCACTGATGAGCATTTCCCCCCGTAATGCCTAGTTGATTGTTGTTCATTGGCTTCAACATATCCTTTTGACTTCAAGGCAGAATTTATAACTGAGGGAATTGAATTACCCAAATACTGTGACTTTCTCCGGTGCTAATAAGTACCTTTATAGTGGATGGCAGTGGCTCCATCAATTCATCAAGTTCTCAGCAATAAAAGCTTATTCTAGCAAAAAAACAGATCTGCAATATGTTGCAATATGTAGCAACAGATGCTACAGAATCTGGAAAACTAGAGAATAGACTATGGCACACAATCTGAGATCCTAAGATGATCTCTGCGTACACCCAATGTCCACAATTTTTTATGCTTTCAAAGCTTTCGTCAAGCACACCAAGAACCTATAATGGCTCTGCTACCATGAAGACAAGTTTGAAAGAAGTATACAGTATATCTTGTGGTTTATACACTAGAGTACAATGTTATTTATACAAGTACAAAACAAGACAAATTAAGAAAGTAGAGAAAAATCAGAAAGGAGGAAAATCTGGAAACATATGAAGAGAAATCTGGAAACAGATTTCTAAAACAGTAAATTACCAATTACTAGAAATCTCTCCAAATGATTTACTATTTACTAAAAGTCAAATCGTCTAGATTTTTCTACAAATATAATTACTAACTACTCATGGATGTTGGGTGGGATAATTGCTCTATTTGGATAGACAGAGCTGAATAATGTACTCCTGAATGCGGAGGTTCCCAACCTGCCTCTTTGAGCAGTCTTGTTCAATACTATATAAAGACTTTGTTTTATGACGACGCTTTCAAGGAATCATTGATATTATCTTACGTGCTTTATCAACATTGTTGTCTTCTGTTGGTAGGCTCTGTCTTTAAGTTAATTTTTTCTATATAGCATGATTTACTTGTGATGAGTTTGCTTTCTGCTGGGGATTTGAAATTGAATGGGGTATGGACAATATATCTGATATTCATCCTATTGATTTTTATCCATTATTTTTTTTTGTATAAGACTCGTTAATTATGAATACAGAGAAGAAAGGAGAGAAGGAGAGGGAGAAAGAGAGAACAAGGGAAAAGAAGTGGGAAGAAGAAAATCTGAGTGAGGAAATTTCAGTAATTAATGTATTCAATTCAGTAGTCTGTCTAATACAAAACACCATTATCTTACTTATACATAAAATCTCTGATGAATGAAGAAAGCTAACAAACTAATGAATGGGAAATTTCTGTAACTTAAACTGGTAATTATGTAAAATAAATAATCTCTCAATATAATCCTAAAACAATTATCTAATCTTTGTAAGTCTTCAAGAGAATATCTATTTGGATCTACATTATTGAAAAGTCAATTTGATTGGTCAATGGTAGCATTAGGGGGAAAAAAATACAAGCTGGAAGGTTTTGCTTTCTAAGAGCTGTGCCTCAGACAGCTGAGTCTTTTTTGCTATTAAAAAGTCAATTGTATTGTTGATGCAATATAAATGATTAAATTACCAGTTAATGGCAAGCTAATAGTGGTTGTACAACCATGAGTTTGAATTTTATTTGTACTCAGAGGATTGGTTTATATGGCTATTCTATTTAACAAGTATTTTTTCTATTTGTCTCCTCATTATGACATGTGCTGGAAAAAGATTGTCAATAAATGGATAACAAAGAACCTGGTAAGGAGCTTTATGAGGACATGACTCGGGAGTTGCTCATTGCCATCTCTTACAGGGTACCTGAAACAGAACTTAATACCGGAGACTCGCTTAAGAAATTGGACAGTGAGGAAGCTGTTCAACCTCTAGAACATGATGTAGACGATAACTATAGGTCTAAGCTGATCTCTATATCCTATTCACAATCACCAGATGGGATGGTCCAACCAGCTCTGCCCGGGCAACTTGAGGGTTAGCTTGGACAGATCGTTCTACACTGTAAAATTTGTAAAATTATCTTGTGGTATGGTGTTATCTAGACAAAGAACTGGGTATTCGCAGGGACTTTGGTTTACCCATGAGTTTACTGTTGAATACTTCACTTGTGATAACTTACAATAATTTGGACCGCATGCACATATTTACAATCGTCCATGTGAAAACAGGTGTTTGTTATTAGAAGATTGATTCTCTTATTAATTTCTTTTGTTGCATTTGGTTTCCGTTGCACGGTTGCACTGAAAGTTTTCAACGTTGGGCCACATCTTTAAAATTTTCAGTTTTCTCATGCTTACACTTTGATTGGAACAATTGTTGGGGGCGTTTTGAGATTTTTTCTTGTTATTTTATTAACAAAAAACAAAGAAGTCATTTTCTAAGTAAATTTTTGTGGTTGGTTAAAGTATTTCTTTTGATCAAGAACTAGCTTTTCCAAAAGGGCTAATGAAATCGAATCATATGCAACCTTCTATGCCTATGCTAATTTTGATTTACCTCTTTCTTTGTAAGTTTTTTTTCACTGAGATTGCACCTCTCCTACACATGGAAAACTATTAGGATTTACGTATCCAACCATCTAGTTAGTGTATCCTTTTAGCTCATGAATAATGTTTTTCTTCTAAAAGTCATTCTGAAAATTGTACGAAGACTTGAGAAGAATAGAATAATTCGAAACCATTGATTTTTTATGTGAGAAATGCTTGTTACCCTTACCTATATATGTCTATGCACAAGTATGTACTACTATTCTGAACGAGATGGGTATCTATATTTTAAAGTGCATGCATGCAGATTGCCTAACCACGTCTATACAAGTTTGAATTAAGTTTGGATATGATTTCTTCAAGTTAGGAATGAATTGGCTGGTTTCCAGAAAATTATCTGAAGACTGTTTCCAAACTCCAATTCACATTGAGAAGTTCTTCATGAACAATAGTCATTCCATCCTGTACTTGAGTCAAGTTTAAAATTGTTGTGTAGGATTTGATGAGTAGATCCTACATGCAAAGGAAAGCAAATTTATGTGATTTATTGGCAATATTATTATAAATAATTTTGTAGAGGCCTATATAATTAGTGGATCTTTTGCAAGATTGAGAGGCACATGAGATTTGGCATTTCATACTGTTTCTTTATTTAATGTGTATAATTAGAATAACTAAGCTATAGTTTCTGTTGGATGTGGATATCCTTGGTTTTTGTATTTTTCATGGGGGTGAGGAATTAGTTATTAACTAGTTTTAGATCTTCATTCTGATGAAAGTAGTGTGAGAATGATAATAGCTGGAAGAAATTCTTATATCACTTGCTTTCGATACTGATTCAAACAACGTCGTCAGAAGAAGAATTGTTATACTGATTCAGTATATACTCCAAAGGCTCTCCCGAGCGCGACAATGGAACTTATGGAAGCTAACAGAATTTTTCCTCTCTTTTGGATAAAATTTGAAGCATAGTAGGCCAAATTGATCCTGATTGTATTATTGATTAAAAGAAATAAAGTGAGAAGTTCCTATGTGCTGACAGATAAATTGCCAGAACTATACACTTTTACTGGATATTGAAGAAGAAATGTTTGATTTTTACATTGTAAGCAAGGGCCATCTTTTTCATATCTTGTTGTTTTGTGTTTTTCTTGAATTGTCTTCTTTTAGAGTTGGGGCTTTCATCAGATTCTTTATCTCTTTGCAGATCTAATGTTCGTGTCTTTGTCTTCATATTGATGTTTGTTGTCTTGTAGATATGTGGTTCGACACACACATTTTTCTTTATCCTTTTAGTACCACCCACCCACTCTCCCTCTCTCTGCCATTATTAAAACTTACCGTGACGCTCGCTTCCATCATGAGAGAATCATCAAATATCCGGCACTAGATTAAATTTTTTTCTCTTTATTTTAATGTGTTCTTTCTTTTTTCATCTGTTGGTAAAACCAGCTTTCCTCTAAACAATTTTTATTACACTATGTATGTTTTGTACGTAGAACTATGTATTCTAGATGGTATAAATGCTATTCAATCTTCTTACAAAACAAATGACAATTTAGCCAATTGCGGAGCTTAGTGTAGTCTAGTGCAGGCAAATGCACTTTTAGAGGTCCAGTTAAAAAAAAGGGCCGCCTACACTTGGGAAAAAAAAAAGATAACTTGAAATGAAGGAATACAAACTAATGAGGCTGTCCAATACAGTGATACACTTGTACACCAATAGTTCATCACTCCATAACGTCTGTGCTCTTCGCTTGCAGTGAAATTGGAATGAAAACAGAGAGCAAAACCCTGTATTGCTTGAGCTTCCGAATCGACCGTCAACATAGGTACACACAGAGTGACACATAGATCTATATATATACACTAGGATTTTGATCTACTCTCCACCATTGAGAGTTTTTATAACCCCCAATGGACAAGTATCCAATGCGGGATTGGACAAGCAAAAGTGGTGGGGATTAAAAGTCAATTGCTTGTCCAATTGTGGTGGGGATTAAAAGTCAATTGCTTGTTTAATTTCCACTGAACACTTGTTCGGTGGGGTGCGGTGGGGTTATAAGAACTCCCCATAGTAGGGAGTATATCAAAATCCAATATATACTATACTACATCTAAATACCAAAATCCAAATTTCACTACTATAGGTTCAGCTTAATTTTTTATTTTAAATTATGTGTCGAGTGTTTACGTAGCATAACCTCGAAACTCGAATCATATGTAACTAACTATATTCGTGCATTTTTATTTTCTTTTTTCTTTTTCTTTGTGAATTTACACGATTCTTGTGGTTTTTCTTATTTGTAATTTGTGTATGCGACTTAATCGTTGTTTAATGCAAAATCAATGTTTTTTATTGTTTGAAATGAATGTATCATTTTTCAGTTCAGAGTGTATGAAATTACAATCCATATTTCATATTTGCAAATTGCAATTGTTTGTTGGAAATAGTAAATTTGCTCTTTAGTCTGTTTAATTGATTAAATTGAAGGATAACAAATTGGGCATTTATTATGTTTAGTTAATTAAAAAGTTCATTCAATTAAATTTTGGAATTTGCACCAAATTTTAATTTGGCACTTTCCTACATGTTCACGCGACTAATTATCATTTATTTATTTATTTTAGTGTGACGTGACAATGTGGAGATTTTTCAAAAGAAAATCTCTTGTAGAAAATGTTGATTGAGAGATATCAAATAAAACGGATTTTGATGTTGCACAACTTTTCAATGATCCTAGACTAAGGAAAAGATTCTAGACACTCCAGTTTTTCTTGGTTTAA
This sequence comes from Forsythia suspensa, assembly GCA_023638005.1. NCBI lineage: Eukaryota > Viridiplantae > Streptophyta > Magnoliopsida > Lamiales > Oleaceae > Forsythia > Forsythia suspensa. The sequence continues at coordinate 11,945,955 of CM042665.1, forward strand.
AGAGTTTGCTAGTTGGTTGGAGTATATTATAGAAAGATTCTGCATATTGTTTGTATTCTTATTTTTTCAAAACAAGCAGTCGAAAACATGGATGAGGCGATTCTTTTGTTGGTGAAGGATTCACGTATTGGAAAGATAAAAAAAAAAGGCTTTATACTCATGTTGGAAGGCATGATAGTGTACATAATCAAGCTCGTATGAAGCTTTAATGAATCAAGAGCAACACATTTAATCAGTTTTCTTCAAACAATCAAAACATGTACGAAATGAATATAACATCCGTCTTAATGCATTAATTGATTGTGTGCGAGTTGTACTGCAACAAAGGGCATTCATTTTGCGGTCATGATGAATATGAGAATTCTTTCAATCCAAGTAACTTTATAGTCCAATTGCAATTTATGGCTACCCATAATGATGATATAAATGCTGTCACATTGAAAAATGCTCTTAAAAATTACAAATTGACATCGATATTGAAGGATATGGTAAGTGCTTGTGCTGCTGAAACAATCAATGTTATTATTAAAGATGTTGATGATTCATTATTTTCTATTCTAGTTAGATGAATTTCGTGATGTGTCAACAAATGAGCAAATATCAATTGTTTTACGTTATGTGAACAGTAGTGGATATATAAATAAATGTTTCATAGGGATTGAACATATTATAAGTGTCACGGCTCTCTCGCTTAAGGCTGCAATTGATAATATTTTTTTTCATATAACTTGAGCATGTCTAGATTGAGAGGACAATGTTATGATGGGGCAAGTAATATTCAATGTAAATTTAATAGTCTAGAATCCATGTGCCTTTTACATTCATTGTTTTGCTCAGCAACTTCAACTAGCTCTTGTAGCAGTAGCAAAGAAGAATATTCACATTACTAATTTCTTTCGTGTGATTGGTGATGTGGTAAATATTGTTAGAATATCTTCTAAAAGTTGTGATTTTCTTCGAGAAAAACAATTAGACTTCATTATTGAGGCATTGGAGAAATGTGAGATTGTAAGTCGACGGGGACTTAATCAAGAAACTACCCTTCAACGTTCTGGTGATACACGGTGGGGTCCCATTATAACTCTTTGGTTAGCTTGCTTGCCATGTTCTCTGTTGTTAGTGATGTACTTGAAATGATTTTTAAAGATGAATTTAGTTCTTGTGATCAAAGATGTGATGCAACCAATTTATTAGAATCTATACAGTTATTTGATTTTGTATTTAATCTACACTTGATGAGAAGTGTTTTGGAAATTTCAAATGAATTGTCAAAGGCATTACAAAGGAAAGATCAATATATTGTAAATGCAATGCAATTAGTGAAAATGTGCAAACACTGACTTTAAATTATGAGAGACAATAGGTATGATTCTTTTTTAGAAGAAGTATATTCTTTCTGTCTGCAGCATTACATTGATATTCCCAGCATGGATGATATATTTGTACGTCGTGCACTTCGTGGTCGCCCCACAACGTAATCCTTCAGAAATGACAAATTTACATCACTACCGTGTAGATTTGTTCTACTCTGTCATCGATTTATAACTTCAAGAGTTGAATGATCGTTTCTCATAAATAAATACGGAGTTGCTTCTTTGTGTAGCTTGTTTATGTCCTGAAAATTCATTCTCTTCTTTTGACAACAAAAACTTGATTCAACTTCGTGAGTTTTATTCAGAAGATTTTTCTAAAGTAAATCCTTTCATACTTAATGATCAACTTGAAACTTATATTTTTGATATACGCTCTAATAAAGCGTTTGAAAGGTTGAATGGCCTTAGTGATCTTGCAGAGAAGTTAGTCGTGACAAAGAAAAATAAAGTATATCTATTGGTTTACAAACCTTTTGACTTTAGTGCTAGTTGTACTGGTTGCTACTGTTAGTGTACAAATAGTATTTTCTGTAATGATATATTGTGCAATCGAATAGGTGATTAGTAGATGAATGATAGCATTTTATGTAGAGAAAGATATATTTTTAAAGATTAATAATGAAGTCATTGTACAATAATATCAAAGTATGAAAACCCGCAATGAACAATTGTAATGTATATCATTTTTTGTATTGTTGTGTTATTACATTGTTTTATATTATTACATTTATTAATTTCCTCCCACACGACTGGTTTAAATTCTTGGCTCCGTCCCAGAATTTAGCTAAATATTATTCCCAATTCTAAGATAGTCAATAGTCTCCTGTCTCACAGTAAAGGAAGTTAGCAATTTCAAACTATAACTGAAAGACTTTAATAACTATTTTAAGCTGGCAAAGTTGGACATAGGGGCGGAGATAGGGGTGAGACCGGATTGTAGTTTGGTCCCATTCTAGAAAAAATAAATTTTTATAGTGTAATTTTTTTTTTTACTCGGTAGCAATTCAAAACTACTTGGTTTTGAAGTATAAATTTTTCTTTTTGTTTTTTAAGTATAAGTCTCCTAAAAAATCATGACTCTAACGTAGTGCCTCCATCCGTCATTTTCTACTAAAAGGCATGAAATGAATGGTGCTTGCTTGCGCTCAGCTTGCATGACCTTATCCTATTCTTCCACCGAGATTTCCATTTGATAATATATTTTCATTTTTTGACTTTTTAAGTGGATAAATTAGTGACACAAAGAGAGACTAAAAACTGTATGGTATCTTTCTTTCATTTCACCTTGCCATGATTGATATGGTTGAAATGGCCTTTTCATTTGATTCAGAACAGGCCAGAAACTCCAATTACGCTTCAGCAATGCCTTATTTCATTAGCATATGATCGAACATAGAAAAATGTATTATTTACACGAAATCTGTTAATTTTCTCAATTTATTGGATCCAGATAGGATGGATTTACACCGCCTTTCTTTCGAAGATCGTACTCGAATAAAGACTAGTATGACGACTATAAACGGTATTTAACCAAGTCAATAGACCATTTTTTGTGTGAAACGTCCACATCCCCATCCCCATCCCAGAAGGTGCCTCTTCTCCTCAACAACTTTAACCCCCAACCTCCAACGCCGTTGGCCCCCTTTACCCCATCCCACATCCCCGTCGGTTCTGCTGTTTCCCCACCCCACAGCCCTGTTGCCCCCCTGTTTCCCCCATCTCTCCAACCCCAGTTTTCCCCATCTCCAACATGCTCACAGCCCGGTCGCACCCCTCCTGTACCCCTTTGAAATTAATTTTTATGATCGCTATGTTTACCAGTTAAGCAATATATTAACAAAATCAGATCGAGATCTAGGTGCTACAAAAATAAAATATTACTTAAAAAATTCATGAAAATTATGTGAGTCCAGGATAAAATGTAAATCACTATATTGTGTTGGTCCAGACTGGAGTGTGGTGTCTGGCTTCAATCATACTAGTATTATTTTAGTTTAATATTCCTAAGTTTGTCCAGATATCCTCGTAAGCTAGTCACTAGAGTCGTGTAGATTCTACTGGACAAATGAATTCTTACAGTCCTTTTAATCTGAAAAGATTACAGACATCAATCATGTATTTTGTTTAAGGTTGGAGCTTTCACTCAATAAGAAAAATGTGCAAATTCTAGTCAAATTGACTCAACATTCTTGCTTTCGATTCGTCTATACCGTTTCGACACCTCATGGAGCAGAAACGGCATCTAAAACTATCCATTTTCTTGACTCGACAAGCATTCCATTTGGGTGCCAACCCAATTCCCAAAAAGCAAAAGAGAATTTGTTCAAAACACATAATAATCCAGAAGTTCTATTAGTTAATGGCAGACAATGAAAGTGAGTAGGAACAAGTTCAAACTAGATTGTGGTTTTCCCATGATTTAATATCAACTTTATCTATCATGTATGTATGTATGTATATCCAATAATTCCTTATCTAGCAACCACATAAATTGTACATGAACGTACCACTCACTGGGTCACCATGATTCATCACATCTCTCAAAGATGTGATTCTCATCAAGTTTAGGCCAGAAATTTTAACACTTAATTATTAATCTAAGATGCCATTAGTGTTAAATTCTTGCATACGATGCGCGCGTCTGTTTAGAGGGAGACAATATTTTAGCTTCTTTTTCTTAATTAGTACGATCCTATTCACCGATGTACGTCAGTGTTTTATGACAACTTCTTGGGCATTAAGTAGTTGTGAGGTGACTAGTTAAGTTAAACCTGAGGTAGTGTAGTGTAGGAATATGAATAAGAGAGACAGAAACAGCAAATAGCCACAAGGATTCTAAATTGTAGACGGTGAAGAGAGAACCCTGCTGTAGACTAACAAACAAAAACAATAGATATATAGGCCGGCCATTAATCTCTCTCCTCTCCTATTTTTCTATATTTATTTATATTTCTTATTTCTCTTCACACAACAGTTATTACCATATGACCTATTTTTCACAACACAACACATCCCATCTGATCTTTCACTTTTCCTTTTTTTTTTTTTTTTTTTCTCTCTCTCTCTCTCTCTCTCTCTCTCTGTGTGTGTGTGTGTGTGTGTGTGTGTGTGTGTGTGTGTGTGTGTGTGTGTGTATATATATATAAAATAAGAGAGTGATTTGAGAAAGAATTGAGAAGTTTAGAGATGGAGTGGGAGTTGGGCTATAGGGAGGTGATTGTGGGGTGTTTGAGTGGTTTCTTGGGAGTAATTATATGGGTGTTAAGGAGTGTAAATTGGTGGTATTATGAGAGAAATTTGGGTGAAAAGATGAGATATAAACTGCCACCAGGTGATTTTGGTTGGCCTTTCATTGGCAACATGTGGTCCTTCCTTAGAGCTTTCAAGTCCAGTAATCCTGATTCTTTCATCTCCTCCTTTGTCACCAGGTTCTCTCTCTCTTCTCTCTCTCTCCAACATAAAAACATAGATGAAGGTTTATGTGTAAGAGTATGTGCCATATGTCACTCGTGGACGACCTGCCTTGTGAATTTATAAACGTACTAGCGTTCTGACTTGCGGCTTTGTAGCTTGCCTCTTGAATGCTTAGGCATATTTGACTTCATTTTACCTTTCAAAATACAGAGATTTTGTCACTTGATAGACTCTCTGTTAGTGTTGGAGTAGGTGGGAGGGGGATGACAGATCATTTATTTTTTATACTTGATGTCTAATAAATGCACATTATTCTGATTATAATGTCTCAAATGACAAAAAAAGAAGAAGAGAATATGAAATAACATGGATCCCTGTTATTGATCTTCCTCTTCTAAATCTATATCTAGCATGGGAAATGATCTATTCTATATGGTGGAGAGTAGTTATCTAGGCCACTGGACACGTGTCCAGTAGACATCAAAGTCAAGCACTTATCCAATGACCACTAGACACGTGTCCAATAGTCTTGATAACTACTCTCCACCATGGGAAGTAGATCATTGTCCTATCTGACATATGCTCAACCTCGTCAGTCTTTCTTCAAATTTATTCGTACTCTTATCTCTCAGTCTCAAATTAAAGAGTATGTCCAAACTTCTAAATTCGACCAATATCTCTTACCAACCACTGAGAAAGAACAATTTGTACTCTCAAATTACCTTTCCATCTTCTGAAAGTTTGGATGACAAAAGGGTTTACGCATATCCATTGCAATTTGCTCTTACTCATCATGATCAGAATTGACTCCCAATATTATCTAGAATTGCACTCTTAGATCTATATTTTTCAGTGCATATTTGACAGTGCTGAAATTATTTTTTAAGTACTTATAAATTGTAGGTCATATATAATATTAGATAATAAGCATATAGTAAATTATAAATTGTACGAAATATGTGAATAAAAATTATATTTGACTAACTTAATAAATAAAATATGTTACAAACCCATAATGACCAAATATATTTTAAGAGTTTGCATATGGGTTTTCTATAGTAATTAGTCATTTTCTATTGATATGTCATGTCAGTACATAAAATGTCTTTATCTTCAATCAAAATTGATTCCTTTGATTCTATAGTCCAGTAACGTCTTGTTTGGTATAGTAGATTTTGACTGTATTAAAAAAGACAAAATATGGTTCAACGATTACTCATCATATTGTACAGTATGTTAAACGTGACTCATCTTACAATTTTTGTATGATAGCAAGAATTAAGCATGCCATCTCTCTAAATGTACATAACCCAAAAATATACAAACACGAGTAAGTGAAATGTTAAAGTGGGAGTAATATTGACAAGTGACTGAACATTTCTGTCATGCACTTCCTTTTAGCAACATTTCTTTTCATGTACAATCATATGGTGCCTTCTTTTATGGAATGCACAATAACCCAAGTGAAATGGATAACTAATTTTGTCTTCAAGTGTGGTTATGTATTTTATAATGTGATTAACACTAAACAATTTTTATTAATAAATAATTTCATGAAACTATTAGAGAGAAAATAAATATATTAATTTAAATTTCCAAATCAACTCCAATATGGGCCGGGCCTGTTTCCACCTATCAGAGGAAGGTTGGGCCTTTTATTATCCTCATCCAACAGTCCATTAACAAGAACAAAGTAGTAATCCTCACCCAACACCAGTGGACCTAATGTATTATAATTCTAATTTATTTCTAGCTAGAGCTGTCTTGTAAAAGCACTAGCCATGTTACAGCCTGCACATATTTCATAGCCCGGCAACACGGCTCACTTTGACAACACTCTAGCCATAGCACTACTCTGGGTTTATCTTGGCGGGTGTGAGGCGGGCCGGCCCACTTCGTCCTTCGACCCCACATTAGCTTTGTATATTAATATGACACCATATGACAAATCGCACCTGTAAAGATAAATACGACCGTTCCATGTTGCTGATTATCCCCACTTCTGATGACAAAAATAATGCACAACTGTTGCAGATTTGGACATACTGGACTGTACAAGGTGCACATGTTTGGTAGTCCTAGTATTATCGTTACCACACCCGAAGCATGCCGGAGAGTTTTAACAGATGATGAAGCTTTCAAACCTGGCTGGCCTTCTTCCACAGTGAATCTCATTGGGAAGAACTCATTTATTGGCATTTCAGATGAAGATCACAGGCGGCTTCGCAAGTTAACAGCAGCCCCCGTGAATGGACAAGAGTCATTATCTATGTACCTGAGATATATCGAAGACAATGTAGTAACAACTTTGGATAAATGGGCAAACATGGGACAGATAGAATACTTAACTGAACTTCGAAAGCTTACCTTCAAGATAATTATCTACATTTTCTTGAGCTCAGAGAGTGAGCCAGTAATGGAGGCCTTGGAGAGGGAGTATACCAACCTAAATTATGGCGTTCGAGCAATGGCAATCAATATTCCTGGATTTGCTTATCACAAGGCACTTAAGGTGAGGTCTAGTCATGCTCATTTAGCTATAAATTGAGGATGAAGTATGATATTATATCAGCATTTTGAAAATTTATTTCACTATTTAGTTCTTTTTAGTAGAATTCTATCAGGTTCAGGAGAAACCTATTTTTAAAACATTAATATGTGAAATATCATAAGAAAATTTCGTTCTCTTAAAGAAGCTATTATTCCATATCAGGCACGCAAAAAACTTGTCGCTACTCTACAATCTGTAGTAGACCAGCGGCGGGAACAGAGAAAGAAGAATCAACCTACAGCTAAAAAAGACATGATGGATGCTCTTATGGATGTTGAAGATGAAAACGGTCGGAGATTAAACGATGATGAAATCATCGATGTTTTGGTGATGTACCTAAATGCTGGTCATGAATCTTCGGGTCACATCACTATGTGGGCCACCATTTTTCTACAGAAGAATCCTGATATCTTCAAAAGAGCAAAGGTACATGACCTTGATTCCATCAAGTCCTCCATATTTTGTATGATTGTTACTGTTGAAAGTTTTGCTAAATCAAGACCAAGATTAGGAGAAAATCATATTGGTTATATTATTACATTTTTAATGTAGTTCTCTTACTATTATCATGGATGAAAATCAGGCAGAGCAAGAAGAAATTGTAGGAAAGAGGCAACCTGATCAGAAGGGTCTGACCCTTAAAGAAGTACGGCAGATGGTATATCTTGATAAGGTGTGTAATTTTTCTAGTTATCATCAATATTCAGCTTTACGAGGCCAGTTAGTATTGGCATGTTTGAAACACTCTATCCTCTTCAAAATCTCACAGGTAATCGATGAGACACTTCGCGTGGTTACATTCTCACTTATGGTATTCAGAGAAGCAAAGAAAGATGTCAATATTTGTGGTAATTAAGCTATAATCCTTGCGTTCTTGAATTTTCCTAGTATAACTCGTTTCATACAAGTTCGTTCCACATTCAATTTCTATTGAGCTGACTAGAAAATAATTTGATCCAATGAAAAGCAGATAGGAAATGAGCTACAACTCCTAGAATTCAGAAATATTATACAAATCTAGAAAAATTATGCAAAGAAAAGATTATTTTCAGCGTTCTGATTTGTGCCAAGACACGACATTGTGTATGCTTGAATTACGTAAATATGGCAGCAATTTCTTTCTAACCAAATGAAGTTGGCTTTTTTTTTTTTTTTTCAGGATACACCATTCCTCAGGGATGGAAAGTTTTGGTCTGGTTTAGGAGTGTTCACTTGGACCCTGAAACATACGTTGAGCCAAAGAAGTTTGATCCTTCCAGATGGGATGTGAGTCTTGAACCATTTCTTAAATGCAGGCGACCATACATTTCTTGAGAGCTAGAACTTTTTTTTCTTTCCTTTTAATTATATGGTGCTCTAAATAAAACGAGCACATGTTATGCTAATACTAATTTGCACTACCTGATGTTTGATGTTATCTTTAGGGCTTTACACCAAAAGCAGCAAATTTCCTTCCTTTCGGAGGTGGAAGCAGATTGTGCCCTGGAAATGATCTTGCCAAGCTCGAAATTGCTATTTTTCTTCACTATTTCCTACTCAACTACGAGTGAGATATCATGATTTCCCCACTATTTCCTTCTTAATTACACACTCCTATTAGTCTTATTCAATTAGAAAAAGTGGAAGGTCGGAATAATGTTCATTTCAAAAGTAAAATTATAAAACAAGAATCTAATCTTAAGTCCTTTTTGCAGGCTCGAACGTTGTAATCCTGCATGCCCATTGATGTACTTACCGCATTCCAGGCCTAAGGATAACTGCTTAGGAAGAATAAACCGAGTTTCTATTCAAATGTATAGAAAGGAGAAGAATTCACCACATTCTATTCTTCTCCCTTTTCGGTTTTGCAAATAAATATGCTATTAGGAGGCAGTGGTGGCATTCGTTTGAGGCCCTTCCTCTTTTCTTGAACCTCAATTTTCTTTTTGGGATACTTACTTGTACTACTACATTTAGGATAACATATACGATAAATTTTGTCATATTTCTTTACTCCAGATATATAATTCCGAGAATGATCCCGAAGAACTTTTTGTTTTGTATTATTATGGGAAATGGACTCTCCATAGAAAAACAAAGGAAGAAAAGAAGTAATTCTGTAGATGAATCCAAAAATTATGGATTTGTCTTTGCTAAGATGCTGCATTGCTAGTAACTTACATGATTTCTACTGATATGTCTGGTTCATGTCAATGATCTGTGTGTTGATGGATAATGTCTGGTTCATGTCAATGATCTAGTGTGTTGTGTTGATGGGCAAAATAACCTCCCCACTAGGTGGAGGAGAACAAAATGCAACTGATACATTGATTAGAATGAGCCAATATATCTCAGTCAAAAGTAAATTACCAACATCTTGCAAAAGACTCAGTTGTGTAAATATGTGTAGCAGCCCTTGAAAGAAAACATAGACTATATCAGGGTGTAATCTGTAATGAATTCTTGTTGAGCACATTCAATCTAATAAAGATGAAAGATCCCTTCTCGTCCGGATGTGGACGACTAGGGTTTTGAATACCTGAGTCTGACACAGTGGTTCGTAGCCAATTGCCTTATGAAAACTCGCTTTTGTGGCCGCAGGTGTTTACAGTTTCATATCCTGTTTCACCTAATCATAACGGTCGAAAGGAGTTCATTTATTCTGAAATCTGAATTTGTTAATGAAAAAAATAAATTAAAATATTATAATTGTACTGTCTAATGCTATATACAAATTATGCCCTTACGGTTTTGCACTCGATGGGATATCCATCAGTTTCAGGGCTGGTTCCTTATCATTCTTCAAAGGGCAGCCAAACTTGATCAAAATCAGTAGATTAAAATATATCAGTGGGGATGAACAGTATGTTTGAACAAGCAACACAACACTTCGATTCAGTGTTGTGGAGAAGAAGATAAATGAAAAAAATTGGGTTAGAGATCCACCGAAGTGGGTAGCCTTAACCGGATGTGTCGTTAACAGGTAAAGCTCGAAAGCTGTTCCCGTCCCTGTCGGGGGAGATGCCAACCATCTCTCCTTTCTACGAACACAACCGGGTAGGTGGAAGTCTTGTTTATAAAAATAGAGAATTTTTAAAGTTGTGTTTCGATGTGGGACAAAGAATTTTTTACTCTTTTTTTTTTTTTTTTTTTTTTTGAGACAAAGAATGTCTTCTTATAGAAAACACTTTATTTAGAAGGAAAAATAAAAATAGAATTACAGAACTATAGACTAAAGAAATGCTATTTGAAAATAAAATAAGTGAATAATGGACCGTAAGTTATAGAGTTTTTATTCTTAAAAATTTGTGGATTACTTCATCTAAAAATATAAGTTGTTAAAGAAATATTATATTTATATATTTAAATTTGATCTCCAACATATCCGTAACATGCAAATTGTGTTTAGTTTTTTCATTAAAGTATGTCACGTGTACATTTTTATAAATAAATAGCAATAACGTCAAATCTATATACCATGTTAATCATCTTATTTAAAAGTTTAAACTTTAAAAATAAATTACATTTATTCATTTAAATTTGATATTCAACAAAATTTCCTACAAAATATTATTTTTGAAGTGCATATAAAATTCAAACTGGGTCAAACAATTAAAAATTTGACTTCATAAATTGTATTTTTACTTCAATCTTTTGTTTCATACTTGCTTTTGCTCAATTGTTGAAACTATATTGACTACGAATAATTTAGGTTCTTCGTATTTAAGAATGAGTAGTTTTCTCCAAAACCTGTAAAATCGAACTAAAATTGACTTGTTTTGATTCTTATAAAGAAGAGAAGAACGGTTCTAATATGACTTCTAATTTTTTATTTGGTTCCTAAATTATTATTTTTATAATTTTAATATAAATTAACAATTAAGCTAATTTATATGAACTTACATATTTTTCAAAATAATCAACACTTTTATTGCTTGAAAGACAATTCACACTTTCAAATTTTTTCAACTATACTGGATGAAATCAACACCAATAAGTTGTGTCACATCTTTCATTATCGTACATGAAACCTTTTGACATCATTTGTAGAAATTTTAATGATACTTGATTCGATATAGTTTTCAGCGGAATTGAATCAAATTGGATAATACCCAACATATTTGACATTCGCATTTAATATTGTACTTGTTTTAAGGGATTTTTTACAAATACCCTAAAAAATCAAACTAATTCCTAAAATAGTGTCCTATCTTTTTTTTTTCCCCAAATACTATTTAATTTATTTTTCTTTTTACACTATTTTATTTTTTTAATAATAAAAGCGTTGCACTTTCTATAACACTTGTAAATACGTGTCACACTTTTTGTAACACATGTATTTTGCCTTCGATCCCACCGCCGCCGCCGCCACCTATCCCCACCACCAATGTAGAAACCACCACAAAATTTATCGCCGCCACCACTTGTAACAAACTTAGTTACTCTTGCAATATCACATTGTTACGCCGATGCCTGCCACAAATTACCACAAAATTAGTCCACCGACTTCAAACATATCTGATTTAAAGATAAAAATATTATTAGATTACAACAATAAATAAATAATTTAGTGAACAATATGAAAAATCAAGATCAAACTAAAAAGATAAAGAAATAGAGAAGAGAAAATGGTGGTTGGTGGTGTGTGTTACACATTTTGTAACACACTATTACGCATATTCCGCCTCTTATTTCCACCGCCTGCAGCAAATCACCACAAAACCAGTCACCACCAGCTTCAAACAAGTCTAAGAACATTATTAGATTACAAAAATAAAGAAATGATTTATTGAAAACTCTAAAAATGCAATGTCAAACTAAAAGATAAAGAAATAGAGAAAAAAAAATAGTGGTCGATGATGAAGATCTCATTGCAATAGTGGAGATGGAGGAGGTGGTGCTCGATGTCAAGTGTAGGAGGAGATAATGGCAACAACTATTGATGGTGGAGCTTTCAATTTTGTCATTGTTTCTACAATTCTATTTTGATTGTGTGAATATGGATGATGATAATGTGGGTTGGGGTGGGGTAATGAATTTGTTTAATTTAAATAAATTAAAATATTAAATAATTACACAATTTTAAAACTATTTTTAAAAGTGTATAAGTAATTGGTGTAATTTTTATTTATTTATTTTTTAATATTCAATAAAATGTTCTAATCTTACAATGTACATGCCATACCTTCTACTAGATGTGTCAAGACAGTGGACTGGTCGAACTCACATAGGCCCACCGACTCGATCTATAAACCGCGAGCTAGTCCGTGAACCCAGCAAGTTGATTATGGGCCAAAAATCTTTGAACCGCCAATCCCGGGTGGGTCGGTCATGGGCCGAGGACGCTAAACCGCCGACCTAAGCTATTCAACTGCTGGCCCATTTGATAATTAAAAAAAATGTAAACATTGTTATTTATTTTTTTATTTATTAATTTATCACATTTTTTGCTATAAATATAAATATTTTTTTTAAATACAATAAGTTAGTAAATTTTTATAGTAATTTTTAAAAGTTTAATTTTTTATTCATACGAGCCAAACCAGGTCGAACCACGACCCACATGGGCTCGACCCGGATGAGCCGAAGGATGGGCGGACTCGTATTCAATTTTCATGGGTTGAGTTGACCCGGCACAGAAACTCGCCGTAGTGTGCTTTTTTTAACGTGGTCGTCACGAGCTTCATTAGATGTGGGCCATCCCGGATTGACACCTCTACCTTCTACAAGCAAAACAAAAAAACGTAAATTCAAGACAGATAACTGTTTTGGCACTTATGGGCTCTAAAGTCGTATGATCAAAACTTAATTCAATTAAAGTCACATTTTAGAACTAAAAGACTAACATACTTTTAAAATTTCAAAAAAAAAAAATCCTAATTTAATGATATTGTTTTATTGTGATCTTTTTTCAGAATGATCTTTTTTTTTATTGTAATACTGTTTTATATAAGATACTGTTTTATTTAAATAATGTACATTGATATATTTATACCATACTTTTATTTTTAATACTGTTTTATTATGACAATATTTAAACATATGATCTTGTACTATTAATGAAGCATTTTAAGAACAATATCATTATTTCAACCATTAAAACATATTGTAATTAGTTTTATAAATGTTACTATTTTATATAAATAATGTGCTATGGTACATTTACACCATGTTTTTATCTTTGATACCGTTATAATGTTTCAACATATGATACTGTTTTAATCTATAATAATGTTATTGAATGTAAACAGTATCAATGGTCTTATATTACTAATGGAGCATTTTAAGAATAATATAATTACTTTAACTAGTAAAATATCTATAATACTGTTTTAATCCATGATAATGTTATTAAATACAAACAGTATCAATGGTCTTGTACTACTAATTGAGCATTTTAAGAACAATATAATTATTTAAACCAGTAAAACAGATCTATGATACGGTTTTATTTAGATAAAGTGATATGGTGTACGTATACCATATTTTTATCTTTGATTCTGTTTTATTATGGTAATATTTTAACCTATAATATTGTTATTTAATCTATGATACTGTTATTTTATTGAATTGTAGTTTGTGTATGAGATATTGATTTATTAAGATATTTTCATGTATGATACTAATTTATTAAGATATGATACTGTTTTAGTATGTAAGATACTGTTTAGATAATAAAAATTAAAAATTGATATTTTAAGCTAAAGAGACAGACTTCAAATGGTTAAAATCCATCGTACGCAGTGGCAAAACGACTTGTTTTGACTGGCTCGTCGAGACCATTCCGAAAACATATTATAATAAAAATTCTGAGCACTTATGCGAATTCTTTGTCATTTCTGTTATGATATTATTTTGTGATACTGTTTTCTATAATACAGTATCAAATAACATACATGACTAATTAATTAAGAATAATTTAATGGCCAACTTTTGTCATCAGTAATGCCCACATCAAACCCATTTTACGTAAATTCAAGCTACTATTTACAACAACAAATCATGACAACTCTACATAAATTCATCAAACAAATATTTTCTAATGTTTTTTATAATACAATATTATGATCTGAAATGTATTTATAATCTTGTTTCTCATACCACAAAGGTCAAACCCTTCCAATTCCCATACCTAATATTTTACACAATACCACAATATATATCTGCAGATAGGAAATCTTATCATTTTGGAAGAAGTTCATGGTTATTGATGTACACACATGAGGAAGGCTCCCGATACACCCCAGATAGGAAATGAAGTTGTGTATTTGAGACATGTAAATATATACTCTTTAAGTTAATGAAACTTGAAGGACACGAGCCATTGGAAAATAATGAAGGGAAACATTAAAGATGTAGAATTTGTAGAGTTGAAGATCTCGAGTATTCAACACATTCAGGTTCAGGGGAGAGCTCCTATAGAATGACGCTTAAATTTGTAAATCCTTCTTCTAATATAGTGGGCAAATCATTTAAGTTGACACTCTCTGAAGTTACTGGTTTTTCAGATTTCTTTGTTGAGAGAAACAGATACGATTTAGCTATGCAAAGAACTGGACCTCCTGAGATAAATGTAAAGTCTAGACTGATATTCTTATGCGTATTTGGTATGCTGATTGGTGGTGGAGGCGGCGACGGCGATGGTGGTTGTAGTGCCAAAGACAATGCGTGTGGCAAATATGGATCACAAGATAATTTTGAGATTAATATGAAAAATTATTGAAGAATATGACTTATTAATAATTTTAAAAATTTGTTTGACCTAATCTATTAGAGTTTTAGGCAATTTCTCCCAAAAAAAAAAAAAAAATTTGGGCTGGGCTGGATTCACACTATTACACGTTACTATTGTAATTTCAGTTCACCAATTCGGATATTTGGATTCGGCTCACACTGTTCAACCCTCCCCCGCTCTTTCCCCTCAGAACGCCCAATTCTCCAGAGCCATGGCCGGAACATTGTATGTGTGCTCATACGTGTAAGTCTCTTTCTGGATATTCAGTAAATCTCATATTTTGGTTACATAGATGTAGATACAGATGTTTCAGCACCTAAGCTTTAATCTATCCGTTGTGAGTTTTTGATTACCGTTTTCCATAAATTTGACAGAAATGAGCTCCCTTCTAAAAAAAGCCAACCTTTAAAGCATATTTTACTCCATATGTCGAAAACCTCGTTTTTTGTACCAGTCCTTAAACCCTTGGAAAGCCCTCAAATGCAATATTTTCAAGACCCACTGCAGAGACTCGTGTCGACCCAGTCGTCAAAATTCCCCGAATACCAGATGCCTTCTGTTACATGGGGTGTAATCCAAGGCCGAAAGGAAAAGCTCGTGTCGAGGGTCATTATTTGTGACTATTTGAAAACCATAGGTATACTCACCGATGAACTGGAGGACATTGAATTGCCGTCGACAGTTGAAGTAATGCGTGAGCGTGTCGAGTTTTTGCAGAAACTGGGTCTCACGATCGATGACATTAACGAGTACCCACTGATACTTGGCTGTAGTGTACGAAAAAATATGATCCCAGTGTTAGGGTACTTAGAGAAGATTGGGATCCCGAGGCGAGGATGGGCGAGTTTTTGAAGAATTATCCACAGTGCCTCCACGCGAGTGTGGTGGTGGAGCTTGTACCCGTGGTTAAGTTTTTACGGGGACTTGATGTTGAGAAGCAAGACATTGGGTATGTTTTGATGAAATATCCAGAGTTGTTAGGGTTTAAGCTAGAGGGGACTATGAGTACTTCTGTTGCATATTTAGTTAGTATAGGTGTAAATCCAAGGGATATAGGCCCGATGGTGACACAGTATCCCTATTTATTGGGAATGAGGGTTGGTACAATGATTAAGCCGCTCGTGGATTACTTGGTCTCATTGGGTTTGCCGAAGAAGATTTTGGCGAGGATGATTGAAAAGCGGGCATATATACTTGGGTATGATCTTGAAGAGACTGTGAAACCAAATGTTGATTGTTTGACGAGTTTTGGAATTAGGAAGGAAGTGCTTGCTTCGGTTATTGCACAGTTTCCACAAATTCTTGGATTGCCTTTGAAGGCTAAACTGTCATCACAACAATACTTTTTCAACTTGAAGCTCAAGATTGATCCTGAAGGATTTGCTCGTGTAATCGAGAAGATGCCACAGATTGTTAGCCTTAACCAAAATGTGATTATGAAACCTGTTGACTTCCTTCTTGGTCGGGGTATTCCCGCTGATGATGTGGCAAAGATGGTTGTTAAGTGTCCCCAATTACTTTCTCTGCAAGTTGGGCTCATGAAAAACAGTTATTACTATTTCAAGAGTGAAATGGCCAGGTCAGTGAAAGAGCTTGTAGAGTTCCCTGAATACTTTACTTACGGCTTGGAACTACGGATTAAACCACGGTACCAAAGGTTAAAAAGCAAGGGGATCAGATGTTCTCTGGCATGGTTCCTTAATTGTAGTGATCTGAGATTTGAAGAGAGATTGCAAGGTGAATATATTGAGGCAGAGAGTGCTGGTCCGACATTTATTATGGGTGGCAAGTTGGAGCTTCCCGGGAGTGAGATTGTATCAGAAGAGGAAGATGAGAGTGACGATGAAATACTTTATAGACGCACTGTCTCCTTGTAGTAAAATTTGTATGTCAATGGTTTATTTTTAATATCATCAATATGATATGGTTCTGTCATCTATAAACCATCCACTCAATTTTTATTTTTATTTTTTATTTTTTTTTTGGTGTTGCATGCTAAATGTAGTGTTTCTGAGCATGTGATTTACTGGAATTCCATTTCCATCTGTGCAACGTATTATATGGTCCTATGTAGTTGTCAAATGCTTCAGTGTATTATTGGCTGAATCTAGTGGAAATTTTATTTTTCAATTGCAATTCTTGGCACATGTATCTATTTTTTCTTCTTCTTAAAATATGGATTTTTTCCTCGAATTTTGGCCTTACTCGAGATACTTATTTTTTCATCCACAATTCACGAAGCTCTAAGGTAATTGTTTCTGCATGTTCGGACTGCAATACGGTTAGATGCTAAATCTTTGGTTCAATCTCGTATATAGTTTAATCTCATTTCTTGTCTAGTCAACATTGTTATCTTCTCTTCTCTCTCTCTTTGCTTTTATTTTAACCCTTTTTGATTAATCATGTATTATTTGGTTGATTCTGCTAAGAGTATCTTCTTTGTTCTTTGTATTCTTGTTAGTAAGATCTTTTCACGTACATGATTAGGTTTTTATCAGCCTTAGGAATTGCGAGTATCACAAGCTTCTCATGTAAATGGTTAGCTTTGAACCACTTAATTTCTTTTGTTATATCCTGATGAAACAGGATATATATAGCTTCTAAAGCACGCCCTTCTTTGTGTTTGCTCCTTTCCACTCCTTGTTTGAGAGAATGTGTTCTTTTTTTAATGGTAGTCTAGCACTTTTTACTTTGTGTTTGTTTTCCTGTACTGAATACTATTCTTTGTTTCTGAATTTTTAAGGATAATATGCCTTCATTATCTTCCACTGTAATTGTTTAAAGTGTTTTTGGATTTTTGAATATGACACTGTTTTACTAAGTTATATTCAAGTTATATCTAGAAATCCTGAAATAAGATAGTTTAGCCATCCACGATGGAGTCCAGAAATAGGTCATCAGCCCCTGTGTAATAAGTTTTCACACACAGGCCTACTTTTTTAAGTATGCATGTGATTACTTCAAATGTACAGTAAAATTTCTGGCCTCAAGCAAGTAAAAGAGACATATATAAAAATATTAAAAAAGAATCTCACAACTCTTTTCAGCATATTCATTCTGACCCAACTAAGGAATGAGTTAAAATTCAACATCTATATATCAATATTCCAAAACCGTTCATTTCTGACATAATTTCTGTCATGCATATCAGTACTTGTATGTTCAAATGCCTTTTAATGTGTTACTGCTCTTCAATTCTGGAGCAGAAGGCCTTGTTAATGAACTACACCAACTTGACGCAATATATCTCTTGATGGGATACTTCATTAGCTTTGGACTTGAGAGACGATAAACATAACAGAGTTGGGTGTATGCATTTAATTATATTTTACTTTTGCTGTATTTCGCTGAGTTGTTGCTAATTTCATAGTTGTATGTACACCGGATATAGTGTCATAATGGGGCTGCCTTACATTACTTTATTTCAGGAAGACACAGTGGAGGAATTTACGAAAAATGGTGTCGAATACTCAAGGTATCCCTTTACCAGATGGACTTGTATAGAACCCTTTTTCTACTGAGATCATATCTACGAACTCGTCTTCAAAATGTAGATATTGCATAGAACTTATTGTTGTCTAGTAGAATGTGTCTTGTACTCGGTCATATTCTTATAATTTAAATTTCGATCTAAAAACTAGAATTATTGAAAGTGAGATAGACTCCATTGTTAAAATTATATAGACAAAATAAAGATCAAGAAGAATCACAAGAACAAGAGGAGGCTAGGGTTACTTATTCATAATAAAAAATAATACAAAGTCTGGATGAAACCTAATTACAAATAAACTATATATAAGTTAAGTTAGAAAGATTATTCTACCCTCAATACAAAAATTGCACCAACCGTTGCCGCTCTCTATGAGCAATGTAGACATTAACTGTTTTTAGTTCATCATCTTCTGTAAGAGTCAATTGATCCCAAAGATTTGTCATAGTAGAATAGAACTCTTGAATATTCATATTATTCTGCTGAATAGCTCGTATGTCATTTTCTAATTGATACTGCTTTGTAAAATTTGACTGAGTGTATAACTTATGTAGATGATCTCAAACCTCATTTGCTGTGTCATACTTAGCCAATTGTACACCTATAGAATGCTCAATAGAATTGTTAATCCAAGTAATAATTTTTGCATTATTGGCGTCCCAGGTATCTATCAAGGTAGCATAATTTTCAGCATTATTCACGGGTTTCACAGAAGTGCCACTAACATATCCCCATAGTGTTTTGCTCTTAAAGAAATTTCTCATTACATAATTCCAATACGAATAATTTTTTTCATCCAACGTCACACTCACAGACTGAAGGGGATCATCTTTTTCGGTAGCAATAATCAAATACACGAAAAATTACAACGCAACGAAATACCAAAATGTAGATTGTAGATACAGAACAAACAATAAACGAATGCAAAACAAATAACTCAAACGTAGAATATCAACTTCAACCAACATCAACAAATACCCCAAACGCAAAATCAAGAAGAAGAAAATCAAACTGGCTCCAATACCAACATTAAAAATATAGACAAAATAAAGAACAAGAAAATCCAAGAAGAAGAAGAATCTTACATTAAAAAATTACAAAGTTTGGCTTTGATACCATGTTAAAATTATATAGACAAAATAAATTAATTTAATATCCTTAATCATGAAGAATAAGACTCATGTCCCCAAGGGTTATTACGTTTTTATCTTAATATTAAAAATAATACTAAAAAGAGAATTAAGAAAAATTTGAAACATAATAAAAAAATAATAGATACAAAAAATAAACAAACATTTTTGATATAAACCATCATTAATGATGAAATATACTAATTAATGAAGTTGAAGATAAGAATTCGATGACAAAAATTAAGAACATAATTGCAACAATGAACAAAAGTTAAAGATCTATTATAATAACCATCAATAAATAAATAAAAGAAAATAACTAACATCAATAAATAAATAAAACAAAATAACCATATATTTATTAACATCCATACGGGATCAGATTAAAACGATCCTATCATGACAAATATGAAAATTTTGAGTTTGACAAAAACGTGTTTATTTCTTTCAAATCGTGAAGCTTGACTGATTGTCTTTGTCGTAATTCATTAGTTTCATGTCAGGATATAGATATGATTCTGAAAGAAATTGGTTTATTACTATATAAACAGTGATCCTGAATCCTGCATTTCTTTTCTATGCATACTTGGGGACACCTACATTATTTACAGAGCCAAGAATTTTTAGGAGCCTTCCACATTGAAGCATATATATATATATATATTTCAAAACCAGTAAAATTTTGGAATGGCAGCGGGGCGGAGCTTATCAACACTGAAGCAGATGATTTATATGCTACCTGTGGTTGTGGAGAGTGGACAAATTGTAGTCTGATATTTGTAAGAAGCTGTTGTTGAGGACTGTTTTTTGTTGATATATTTGACATCAATTAGATTCTCAAATGGAGAAACATTTTTTCCTATTTGGAGGAAATCTTTTTCTACATCAATTAGACGAACTAGTTTTTCAGTTATTTCTTAAATCAATTTTATTCAACTTATCATATATCTTCTTATTTTTTTAATTTTGATTTGATTTTTTGTGACAATCACAGCTAACTCCATTAACTCTCGTCGCCAAGAACAAAATACAGATAGAAAGAGTGGAATATATATCTATCTATTCCACTGAACAGAAAAGAAAGAAGCCATAGTGTGGGCAGCCTGATTCTCTTGTCCGGCGATGTAACAATAAAATTCACACTTTACATCAATGTAAGTAAAGACAAAATATTTGACAAGGGTGGTATATTCAGGGCATATCGGAAGTTCAATTTAATGCTTTGAACCAGGCCACTACAATGTGGGGTCCACATTCGTTCACAATGTTCTAGTATACTAGAACATTGAAGGATGCGAGTACCATGATTTTTCGTATTTCACGCTCAACAATGAATTTATAGAATTATTTTATCTAAAAGCTAAAAGTACCAGACATGGGGGAGAGTGTGGACGCTGTGTCTACCAAATCAAAGAATGAGCACTTTACTCGTGGAGATGCGTCCAACCTTGCCATTTAACATTGTTGCTTCTAATTTCCAGATGTTGTTCTGTACTCGCATGATATTTCCAATACCGTATTCTGTAACACCATAGTGACGTGGCTTAGAATGATCAGTCGTCTATTTACTATTTAGAGTCAGATGGCGCCAATGGCAAGTCTTGTTCAAAAGTTAGGAAAAGCAGTTAAACAAGTGGCAAAAAACAGAGGCTCAAACTGGTGGTACACTCTGCACATGGCTGCTGCATCCCGCGCCATTACTGAGCGTATCCCATTGGTCGATTTCTTTCTTGATGTCCGTGATGCCAGGGTAAACCTGCGACCACATACATATGCATATTATGTTTCTATGTACGTGTTTATTGCAAAACAACTGCTTGTTAAAATGTCTGACTGAGTCTGCTTTCGGTGTCCTGGGACTGACTTGTTACTGATTTATGATATTGGATTCGGGTAATTTGTTTGGCTAATGGCTTCCGGTAATGTCCTGTGTAAGGATTATTCATAGTTGTAAATAGCTGAACTTTACTAATGAGAGGAGAGCTGCATTCAGGTTAGTTTTTTGCTGATGTGATATTTGCTTATTGTTGTTTACTCTTTTAGATACCATTATCATCAGAATGTGAGCAACTGAGAAATTTTCTACCTTCTTCGAGGCGCATAATGGTGCTAAACAAGACCGACCTTGCAAACCGCTCACTAACGAAGGTGATATTTTTTATCTCCTCTTAGGTATTTGTAATTTTGTTCACAGTAATTGTTGAGATTTACAACCGTATATCAGGTTTGACCCTTTGACAATTTTGAATTTCACATCAGTTGTTAGATAACAAAATGCTACTCTCTTCGTGGGGGTGATAAGAATGGTACTCGAAATGAGTTTTCTACTTTTGATAAATTAGTGTCATTAATGAATTCGTAAAAGGGAAGATCCCATATAAAAGAAGTCTACAAATCAACAAACATGTTACATGCTTATCATTCTGCATCAGTCTCAATCCCCATTACCATATTTTCTTCAGCCTTTTCCTGAATATATATTCTTCTTCAGTATTGAAACGAGTAAAGGTGTTCAGAGAATCATCCTAACATTATGAGCTACACATGCACTGAAGCATAAAATGGTTTTATCCTTATCAGACCTCTGCACAAGAAAATTTATGGTTGAATTTTTATCAGACGTCTGTACAAGAAAACTGGTTAATGCATATTTTCTACTCCGGGGATAAGGTAGATTACCTACTTTTCAAAGAAAGATCCTTCCTCTCTCCCAATAGGGCCAATACAACACATAGTTGAAAAACTAAAATCTGCAAAAGATCGAGGAAGCTTAAACTTGCTGGCTAGCAATACTTGAAAAAACCTGTTCAAATGCAACTAACAAAAGTTAATCCATGGGCTGGAAATATATAAGTAATATATGTATCCAGAAAACCAAACTGCATTTGCCTTGTGCATTTCTTGAAAATATGTTCTGCATATGCATATGGGGCTTCATATTTTCCATCTGAGTAATAATGTTGACCATCTGAAATTTTATCATACTTAAGTAATGCACATTGTTCTGGATATGGACTTCATACTTTCCATCTTTTCAGGTTGTGTCTAATTTCTTAGTCTATGCTAGTTTTCTATATTTCATGTTTATATTATTGAAAACTTACATTTCATCTTGCTCAGGAGTGGATGAGTTTTTTAAGGAAGAGAAATGTCTAGCTTTTGGAGTCAATTCCCATAATAAAGAGAATATTAAGGAGGTAAGTCTGCAAAATTTTCCAGTGCATGATTCAATCACTTGGTGGTCCATTGGAAAATGCAGTCAATTTCATTGGGAATACAGGAAGTTCATGTTGATTTGACTGAAGCTATCATTAGCTTTTATTGATTGCGTGATGTTAAAAATGGATATATTCTGATGAATGCGATGAATTCTTTTCACAATGTTATTAGTTCGATTGCGATGCTTGTTGCATGCTTGCGTGCCTGATTCAGAACAAGAACAGATTATTGGAGTACAACATGTGCGTTCAAATGTACTGTACAGCCTTGTAGCATGCTGGCTCTTGATTGTGTAGAAATTAAGGTGGACCCTTGAAATGATGGCTGATCAATCCTGTGAATAAGTTTGTGACTGTTGTTGGACTTGAGGTGGTGCTTTATGAAGCTTATATCTAAGCAATAGTTATCCTGATATTCAGAATCTGTAATTTTTTGATGATTGACTTCATGATCTTATTGTATAGTAATTTTTAAAACTTGCAGTTCCTGAACTTTCTACAAGCCAGAGTCAGGGAATTGAAGAAAATGGATCTTTCTGGTCATACCATAACACTAATGCTAGTTGGCATTCCCAATGTTGGCAAATCTGCGTTAGCCAACGCTTTGCATCAGGTTGGAAGGATTAGTGCTGCAGGTGCTTAATTTGTATCCAGTACAGTATTGTTGAATTATTACACTATTTTTTCTTGTATTCTTGCATTTAAATGTTATTGTCATGTTTCTTTCCCCCTTTACCCGGGATAAAATCCGTGCTGCTTCTGAATTCATGAGATGTTCATTAATTTGAAGAAAAAGGGAAGTTAAAGCATGCTGTCGTGAGTCCACATCCAGGGGAGACCAAAAATATTACCAGCTTCAAGGTCTGACATTCTTTTCTCATGCATTTTTAAAATTTATTTGAAATTCATGGAGGCATGTGAATTCTTTTGAAGACTATTTGATTTTTCAAATGCAACAAGCTGGACGTTCATGAATTGGACTGTTATTCCTCAGACCAACTTCATTCGGTTGGTAAAAAGCAGGGTAACTGAAGTTCTCGGTTATTTGCTGGTTTTTGCTAGCCTTTGTCCCCTGTTTTCTGATTTTGAAATTATTATTTCTATATCTCTTGGCTTATAATATTGGCACAGCTAAGCTGCATAACATTAGTCATTTCTTCCTTCCTTTATTATTTTTCCAAGTTCCCATGAAACTTTTTTCCAGTATTGACTGAAGCAGCTGTTTTCAACTTCAGATAGCTAGCCATCCTAATATCTATGTCTTGGACACCCCTGGTGTTTTGCCTCCCGAGGTGACTGATGATAGTGTATGCTCCAAGCTAGCCTTAACAGGTATGGTTACCAACATATCCTTCTCTCCGACCTTGTACTAAGGAAGCCAAGTAACAATGGTTGATTTTTCCCTCTTAGGGGAAAAT
The DNA here is from genome assembly GCA_023638005.1 of Forsythia suspensa. Classification (NCBI taxonomy): domain Eukaryota; kingdom Viridiplantae; phylum Streptophyta; class Magnoliopsida; order Lamiales; family Oleaceae; genus Forsythia; species Forsythia suspensa. Next base: position 11,970,263 of record CM042665.1, read on the forward strand.
AATTTAGACATAAATGACACACATTACGCACAGACCTATGCACAAACATGCACATGCTTATGAAGGACTATATTGAAAAACAATGTAAATATTCCATCCATGCGTTTCATTTTTTTTTATGTGTTTTTTGCCAAAGCAGGAGCTATCAGAGATTGTGTGGTTGGAGAAAAGAACTTGCTCAGTATTTTCTTTCTATTCTTAGCTTGAGTGACGAATACAAGAAATGGGGAAAGTTGTCATTCGTTGAACATTGTCAAGCATCAACTAATCAAGGAGCTAGTATACTTGCCAGTTCAGAGTTGGGCAAAAAACAGGATAGGCAATATCCGACAGATCACACTCAGGTACAAAAGTAATATTTCCTTAATTACATCGAACGAAGATATACTAAACTTGCTCATCGAACACCAATTTATCATAATCAAGCACGAGATAAAAAGATTAGCTAGCATTGCATATGTAGTTGATCTAATTGGCATTGATGATTGTTCGTACAGGATTTCATAGTCAACAATGTTAGACGAACCCTGTTTGAGGCACTTTCTTCTTTTGCTGGTAATGTGGAAAATGAGGAAGATCTGACACACCTCACGGAAGTTGAATTTAAGGTTTTGCAGAGAGTTTTCCATCTTCCTGTGGAATCAGATGAAGAGAATTATGATAGAGTTGCTACCAAATTGCTTAATCTGTATCGTACAGGAAGGCTTGGCCATTATACTCTAGACCCTGTTCCTAAGAGTGCCTGGTGCAATTCCTCTGAAATGATATAGAGCAAATTATGGAAATATTCCGTCACGGAATCGAAGAAGTATGGTAGAGTTGCTACCAAATTGCTTAATCAGATGTCATGTGAAGGCTTCGCCATTATACTCTAGACCCTCTTCCTAAGAGTGCCTGGTGCAATTCCTTTGAAATGATATAGAGCAAATTATGGAAATATTCCGTCACGTGACTTACATTAACACCTCCACGCTTCATAAATTACATAAACTCTCTTTTCAAATGCTATATTTGACCAAGAATGTAAAAATTTGACATTTCCATTTTACACCTCCCTATTCTTATTGACCTTCAACTTAGGTTTTCAGATTTTGTAATTTTTGTAATATCTCTTATTTTTTGTAAAAATTCTTTGTTTTGTACCCTTATTTCAATTTATATCAACATAATTTACATGTAAGAAAATGAAAATGGTAATGTGTTTTTAACAATATTTTTTGTTGAAACAAGTCGTAAAATGGTAAAGGGATAATTAGTTACTAAAACCATTTTAAAGGAAATTGAAAGATTTTGTCTTTCAAATAGAATAATAATTTATCATCTACATTGACAATTTTCATTACGGGAAATTCATATTCACATATTTAAATGGGTTGAAGATTCATAATCAGACCACATGAAATATTAGGAACCCTAACATTAATTTTCCCAAACACGAACTTCTCCAATTCATGTTATGGATAACGCAGCGCCTTTGCCACAATCAACTTGATCAAAGACCAAACAAATAAGTAGAAAGAATGTTCACTATTAAGTAAAGTAGTCAGGTACTGAGAGAGGGAGAGTACCGAGTACTTGAAACTTGCTTCTTCAAGTTACTGCACGTACCAAAATTTCAAAATGACTTCGCAAGGCAAGTCATCCGAAAATTTGTTGAATATGAACCATGAAGTTTAAAGTCACCTTAATAACTTGCTCTAATGACTTTTTCTACAATGAAAAGGACAAAAATTTATATCTTCAAAACACACTGAATGATACTGAACTCGACCACACCTTTTCTTCTTCCTTGCACCCAATTTTGTTTATATTGCTTGCAACTCTTGTTTTTAATCTGCCCCAGTTCGATCTTGATTTTTCGGTGGTTCAAGGAAGAAGGGAGACTGTATTTCATTCGGAAAATTATAAAGATTATATTGATTCTTATCAAAGAACTGCGCTTGAATTCATCGCCACGAGAATTGGGTGCAAGATATCCCACATCATTCGAAATGAAAACTCTTATATAATTTTATTTTTGAATAAACTTATTATGGATGTTTTCATATATAAATGCAACCTATCACTCTAGCTATGATTTTTTTTTTTTTTTTTTTTTTCATTATTTGGAAAAAGTAGAAAGCATTACACGTAAAAGTGAGAAGCACAACATGATGTACCATGTCCTTACAAAGAAGAAAACTTGAAAGATTCAAACTGCATCAGATTTTTCTCTCATTTTTTGGGGGTGAGGGGTAGGGGTGGGGGTGGGGTGGGGGTACATCTCATAAAATAAGAACTGCAGCAGAAATGGATGACAAGTCTGTAAGCAGGGACTATTTTTTTTTTTTTTTTTCCATTTCTGAGTCTCAAATATCTGCACCAGCCACCTGACAATATTTTGACAAAAAATAATTATAGCAGATAAACTTGCATCATAAATAGGGAAAGATTTCTCCATAGCATGTAAAGGTAATCTGTAGCATAGGTCGAGTTTCTTAAGCATAAAGAACATGCCGCAGAAATAGTTTTGAGATCCTAATAAAGAGAATGACGTACCTCAGCTTCAGCCTTCTCAAACACCTGTAGCTTCAGCTCAAGCATCCTTTGCTCCACTTCATCTCTGTGTAGTCGCAGCTGGTGAATCCGTTTGCCCAAGTGAACAAGATTTTCTATACATTTCCTTTCCTTCTCTATAATATCTTGCCAAACACCCTCTGATTCAGACACACTCAACTTGTAAGCTTCAGTGTACTCCCTAATCTTTGAACATTTTACAATCTCTAGCATTTTCGTAGCTTCTGTAGCAAAGTCAAATTGAACACCTGCATTTTTTAAAGTGTTTTCCATCTCCGAGAACTTCGACAAGCAAAACTTCTCAACCAGGTGTTTTTCATTTTCCCATTGTACTTCGTCCAACTTCTCCATCCTTAACATCCTAAGTTCGAACAGATCTAGACTCAATTCATTTGCCACTTCAACCCCTGTTTTTCGAATCCATTCTTTTCCCTCCTTCACCTGTTCCTTGAGATCTATAATGCTCCTGACCAAATCCACAATCACTGCATTTCTTGAATCATCAGGACAAGTCTCCAGCCACTCTTGAAAGAACTCTTCATTGGAGCTGTCTGTTATGAATTTGAGAAAACTGGAGAGCACAAAGTTAGACTCTTCTGTTAATTTCTCACTGCCCTTGGAGATAGCATCTTTCTTAATATTTAAAGCCACAATTCTCTGTCGGATGACGGCTGCTATAACAGGGACATTCTGTTTCAAACGAGATACTAATGCAGGTGTAAGGTTGCCCCTTCTAAAAGGACTAACCTTCTTCGGCAATGGATCAATATTTGACTCAGATGGAATGTTTCTATTGGAAGAAGAAGAGTCGGGAGAACCAGCCATGCCATCCTTAATGTAACTACAACTCCCAAGAGACTCGGTAACAGAAATGCTACTTTTGGTCTGATCCTTACAATGAAGAGGACAAGGAGCCTTGCAGAACAAGAGATTCCACATGGCACCATATCTCTTTCCGTCTTTTCGCAGAATTTCATAGTCAGTGAAGTCATCACTGTCGAGTGAAGCCGTTGACCTTTTGAGAAAATCTTTGAAACTAGAGCCGCCCATATACATCCACATTGCCTTTTTGGCTATTTCTCTTTTATATCCTAAAGCCAACAACTTTTCAAAAGTATCATTATACACCCGTTTAAGTTTCTCATGAAATAATTTTTCTAGCTGATCTTCTCCAATATTGCACTTGCACCCACAAATAGCATTTGTGTCAAAATTCATATTTGTGAGTGGATTTTTGTCCTTAGAATCTTTTCGTTCATCAGGATTGCTGCTATGCTTTTGTATCATATCAAGCTTCGAGCTGGATGTTTCCTGTCTATTGTCAACCCTCTCAGATTTTTTTGACTTAGATTTTCCCTTGTTCACTGAGTGTTTACCTCTTTTAGAACCAGCCATGACACCAACTGAAATGAAAGATGAGAAAGGGTAAAATCAATGATTCCCTCGAAAAATAAAGAAAGCAGCAGTTACAGATTCATATACACAGAGCACCGTCCACAACTATACTTCACAAAGAAAGATGATATCAATAAAATACAATTAGAGTGCAGTACCCACAAGTTATTAGAGAGAAAGATCTAATTCACCCAATAAACCTGTTTGTGCACGTGTGGATTTACAGATAAAATAAGACACACATTTATCATATATTTTTGTACAAATTCAGGCATAGACATACAAGAAGACTAATGAAATTAACAGAAATACAAAGCATGTAAACAAATACAGTAAAATATTATGACCAACCTTAGAATAGATTGATACAAATCATAACTGCATCAAAGCGCAAATAACAACAATTATTAATGCTCATAAACATAGAGGGATGATAAAATCAACAAGAAAACCCACACAAACAGATAAATTGAATAACAAAATTGATTTAGTTTATCAAAATAGAAAACCAGATAAATTAAATCGAACCAGAAGGAACTCGCTTGCTGAGCAAAAATTTAAGCTTTTTACCTTAGGGATTGATACAGGAAAAGGGGGATGGAGTGATTAGGAATGTGCTTCTCTGAAGAATGATGTGAATGAGCGGCACATTTAGAGAGGAGCTCTCAAAGCGTGTCGCAACAATATGAAGGTGGCGGTTTCAATTTAGTAGGAAAACCCCACCTGGCAACCATGCAAGATATGCAACTCAATGGAAATTCACTTTCTTTTGGTTTTGCGCTTCGAGAGTATCGCCACAGTAAAATCAATTTTTTCTTCCAGTCAACATAAAACATTTACTTTGAGAAAAAGGGATGCACTTATGAACTAAGACCTCGGTAACCACTGCCCCTTGAATTTTTTTTTCTTGGTATGAATACTAATCCTTTACAATCAAATGCACAGAAAATATAAAGAAATTCTTTATCACATTGAAATCAACTTTCCTCATTTTAGTTTGAGAGCATATGGATAGCAATGACTGAACAACAAATACACATTTTTTTTTCCTGTTTTGAATTGGTATTCTAATAATAAATTCCAACACATTCATAAGTAATAAATCAGTTTTGCAATAAACTTCTATTACATTATTAGCATCTAAATATCTTAACGAGGTTGTCAAAATCTCATTTCAGATTACCGTGATAGGATTTTGCAAATTCCAAGTGCACAAATAAATTGCATAATTTAATTTAGACACAATGGAAAGCAAATATAACACATACTGTAATGTGATAGCAGGTCAAAAATCTTCCTCAAAGCAGGTTGTAACACCATGGAGGAGGTAGTTTCATTCAACCACTGGAAGACCTGGCATTCATGTGTGACCTGAAGTTTAAAGGACTAACAGATTAGGATAACGGGTCATTTTACATGGACCATGTAATATAGCACAATTCATCACATACATGTCTACGTTGACGAGTGAATTACTCCTTTATATGATCTCTTTTACAAGGTCTAAAGGAACAATCGAAAAGAAAAAAGAGTAAAACTAACAGTAATTTCACTGCCACAGTTTCCCCAAAACCAAAAAAATAAAATAAAATTGATGTTGTAATGATGAAGAATATCTTCGTTGTTGTTTCATAACTTACAAATAAAGAAAAAATCTAATATTTATTTTCTGTCCAAATAACAATTTAAAGAGCTCGTTACAAAGGAAATCATAATTATTTACTCTTGCAAGTGGCAAACAAGAGAATAAGGAAACTCACATCTTGAGTAAATATTCTCACAGTGTTTCCGCAAACTTGTAGAAAACCTTGCTTTTACAGCTCTCCTTTTTCAAATTTTCAGTATATATAATAAAATAAAAATTCTATCATGCAAACTCATACTATAATCTATCTTTAGCATAATAGTATTACTCATCTTAGCAATAATCACAACTCAAAGTTATGGAGGACTAAAGGCGCCCTTCAAACTTTAATAAATATTGAAAATAAAGATAAAATTGAGGTTCTAATATTGTCAATTGCTTCTTATCACTAAAAGTATCTTCAATTAGGAGCAGAAATAAATTTGATTCACATCAATTAATTTACTAGTTCAGAAATTGGTGAATATTTCCAAATCCAAGAAGTCTTAGGGAATGTGTTATATCTCAATAGAAAGTTTTCGCTCAGAGTTTATTCAGACTGTGGTTCTGATTCTAAAATTTTTCTTTGGTTTGACACAACAATTAACTGACAACATGATGAGATATTCCTATGTTCTTAGAGGAAGATAAGTTACTAGATTACAAGATGGATAACTTGGAAATTTGACTGTATCCATTTATTTTTCTCCAGGAAATCCAGCAGAAATGCAAAGAATCCCTTCTTATGGTCTACTCAAGAAATTGCAATAAGTAACAAAAGAAAGAGCAGAATAATAGTTATGAGAAAAATAACCTCTCTTGGATTTAATTTGCAAGTATAAGTTATCTTTATACATCTGACAGAAAATAAAGAATCTGAAAAAAGGCAAACCTCAGCTTACCATGAGCCGTCTCTGGTCTCATCTGCTTCTAACCTATATATTCTCTTTCCTGAATCCTCGCTCACCACTTTGCTTTCCTCTTCAAACTTTCCCGAGTACTCTATTTAACTCCAATGAACTCGTTTTAAGTCCAACTTTTGAACCAAAATAAAGATGACCACATCCTATATTTACAGTAATCCATTGCTCTTTGACTAAATAAGAGCCTTATCAATCAGGTTCTTGTTGATTATTTATAGTTGGCAAAAGAGTTCGCCAAAATATGTGTAAACCATTCATGTCCATGGAAAAGTCTAGATGACTTCTACTACAATTTGCTATAGTAGAAATCAGAATTTTCCTCAAAATATCTCTCTTCATAACTGCAAGACTCAGTATAATCACATTTGCTGCATAAATGAATATTGCCTGGAGATGCCATCCTTGTGCTTCTCGCATGGATTCACAGAGGATATAAGGCCATTGACTCAACCCACAAACAAATTGCTTGGTAGATGCCACAAGGGGCCAAATTTGTTAAGATGGATAATAACATCCTTCCAGGCCCAAAACTTTTCAGGATCTCATTCAAATCCTTGCGTACTTGCATACATTCTGTAAAAAATACACAATCAACACTGATAAAAGACTAAATTGCTCTATTAAATGATTACATCCACTCATCAAAATAGATTTTATTCATCTCCTCCACAGTTATACACACACAAAATGCTCTGAAATGCGTTGTCACAGATTTTGACCGGTATGCTTCATAACAGTAAATTTTTTCTTAATGACCTTCACAGATTACATCCCTTGAAATTTTTCCTATTAGAAATTGAATCTTTTCTTGATTTCAAATTTGAAAATCTAATTTTTTTTCTAGTCTCTAACCCACAGAAAAATGTAGTTGGAATTTCAAGATATATCCAAAATTCTTGAAAAACTATAACTCAATAAGTCAAGAACACTTTTGCTAAAATTAGATTGACACAAAATGTCCATTAATAGAGCATATTATCCCTGATTATAGGTATACTAGCGTTTATTAGAAGGAGTAATAGAAAACAAAAAATAAAAAACCAAGCTTTAGTACCAAAGTGACTAACAAGAATACATAAGACCTAGAACGCCCTCAATTTCAAATCATGGCGTTTGTATTTGTATTGCACTCAATCAAAACCCAGCCAAAATCTTGCCAATTTGGACGTGGGCTTCGTAATTACATGCATGAATGCATACATACACGCGCAAAGTGCAATATAACATGTGTATAGGAAGTGATTCAACATAAAAAATGTGAAAGAAAAATAGGATATAAGGCGAGGAAATTTACAATGAATGAAGCTTCAAAAAGCCTTCTGCCTCTTTTCTTCCAGTACCATATCCCCATTCCCCTGCAGTATTGTTGTTTCATCTTATCGCATAACAGTATGCAAGTTGTAATAAACAATGGATTAAGAAATTTTAATAAATCGTCTAATTTTCTTATTCAATTAATGTTTTAAACGATTACATAAATAGAAACTTAAACGCAAGACATTATTGTATTTTCAAAAAAGAAATTGTACTTGATAAAACGTTTTTTTTTTTTTTAATTGGAATTTATGTAAAAGAAGGATTTTAATAGATAATATTAAATCTAAAATAATTTTGTTTATTAGGGAGTTTGATTTTGATGAATATGGAGAAAAAGATAAATGAAGAATTGAAAAACATCTATTAATCTAGTGTTGTACTTAATGGCTAACAACAAAATTTTAACTTACTATTCCTATACGTAGCGAAATAAATCTCCTGACTATTTATGAAATCTTTTGTAAAAGAAATTAAAATAATAGAGTAAGAAAATTATTTGAATGATTCCATCTTGAAATTTTAATAGAAACTTGGATGAGAAAAATGGTGAAATTAAAGAGTGAGAGTTTTGTGAAGGATATTTGATTTTGAATAACATGGAGAAGAATAATAAAGTAAGGAATTGAGAGAGAGAGACTTTAAATCATATTTTGGTTTGAGAAGATGAACTTTGTTAATAAGTGTTTTTTTGTGCTTATAGCGATGTAAACTTCTCAAAAGTCGATAATTAAATCTAAAATATTTACCTTTATTACACCTACGAATTCTTGTTTTGGAAACAAGACAACGATGACATCTATTAATCTAGTGTTGTACTTAATGGTGACACACATCATTTTAAATTACTATTCTTATAACAACTGGATCAAACGTTTATAAAATTTAGAAACTAATAAAGTAAGAAAATTATTTTAATAACCATCTTGAAATTTCTTACAAACTTGAATGACCAATGGTGAAATTAATGGATAAAAACCCGAATGGTCCTTACATCTTGTACTAATAAAGTCTTTAAACTTTAAATCGCACTTTGTTAGTTCTTCAACTAAATATCGCGAACTTCGTCAATCCATCAAATGTTGCCTTTGTCGTTCCAACTAATGATAATGGCGAGTTGACACACAAAATTACTTACTGGCCATTAACTTTGTCCAATTTCAAGCATCCAAAAAGCATGGTTTGGCCCTTGGTGTAAACAAAAAAAACAAAAGCCGATTTTAACTTAACAACGCACATGTTTAATCATTCAATTTGACAACATGAACTCTACTAGTCTATTCATTTATCTCTAGCATTCTAAACTAACAAAAATGATAAGTTAACAAACAGAATTACTTACATGATGTTCGGTCCATTCAAGGTGGATGCCGAGTTAAATGGAATTAACCTTCACTTAAATAATTCTGTTTGTCCACTCTTCATTTTCGATAGTTTGGGGTGGGGTGGGGGATCATATTGGCTCCCATTGGATGTAAACAATCTTGTTTTTTTTTTTTTTTTAAACATGAAGAGATAAAAAAATCATTGCAATTGATAGAAATACTAGACCTACTAAAGCACAAAAATATAGAGAAATTTGAAAGTTGTCATAAAATAGGTATCTCAATTACTATTTGTACTTGTTATTATTAATTTTTAATAAAAAAAACTATCTTATAATAATTATAAATTAATTAAATGTAAATTTCTTAGTATAGAAATAAATATCTATATATCTAAGTGAACAAATGAAAGTTTAACGAGGTTCACATTGTTTAAGTTTAGGAACCTTTTGCGCACAAAGTGTATAATTTAGGAATCAATCAGTTTTTTAGATGCTAAGTTGAACAAAATTAATGGCCATATAAGCAATTCCGTCTGTTAACTCATCAATTCATGTTAGTTGGAATAGCAAGACAGACGGAGAGATTAACAAGTTCCATGATGTTTAGTTGAAAGATTAACATTGTACGATTTAAAATTTATAAACTTTATTTGCACAAGGTGTAAAGTATGAAGACCATTCATGTCATTTACTATGAAATTAAATCGATGAACAATTCATCAAAAATTAATGGAATTTGGTAGACATTAACGATTGAAATTTGTGTTTAAAATTAAATTAAAGTTTTCTGTTGTTCTTTGCAATTCAAATTTTGTTTTCTTTCTAATTTCTATTTTATTAACTTTTTATTAAAATTATCTGTTTACTTATTTGCCTATAAAAACAATACTCCACTTACATGGTAAGTTTCTTGTTTATTTTTGTTCATTAGGGACCAATAATATACAATTGAAAATTTGAAACCTTGTGTTTTGTTTCTTTTCTCTATTTGCATGCTTATTTTGAGTATTTTCATTATGACATATTTATTTATGTATAAATGTATCTTGATGCATGATGGCATGAGACATAGTGATTTTCTTCCATGTCTTATTTAAGAAGAAATCTTAAAATAGATCTATTTCATCATATTCTATTTGTATTTCAATTCGATTCATTCAATACTGATAAAATTGTATTAAAAATATTCAACTTATTCTTCCACTCTTACCTTATCGTCAACTCCAAGTACTTATTCTTTTGTGTTATTCAAACCCGCAACTTCTTCTACCTCTTTCTCATCCAGTGTAAGTGTGTAACCATTTCTTAATCTTTTCTCAGCCATTGCAATGACTTCTCCACCTTTTATTGCCTACAACTCCCTTTTCTCAAAACGACTAGAAAAGGAATAGATAAACTCAAGTCATTGTTGTTCTGGTTGATCTTATCTAACGTGTTGATTGAGAAAAAAATAGGCAAATTCAGCTCAAGGGCCTATTCCATAAGAAGGAGAAGTCTATTGTACATATGCACAAGGCTTTCTTGATCTTAACTTATAAATGAATTCTCCAAGTGCAACATCCATGATTATTACTATTATCTTGTTAAGATTATGAAAATGAGACGGCTCATTAGTGTCATTATCACCTATCAAAACACGACATTTTTTTTTATTTTAGTGTACTACACAAAACTAATGCAAGTAACAAAAGTTAAAATAGAATGAAGAAATGATGTATTTCTTCAAATTTATTAATCACACAATTTTACGAAACACTAAAAAATAGAAATAATATCGGTGTTTATCTCGGTATAAACAATTTGTGACGTACTAAACTTCTTCTTTTACTTCCTATTTTAGTTCTAAAATTGTTTTGAATTTTAAAATTTTGTTACAACTCATACAAATAGAAAAAGTAGGGGTGTCAAAAAGATTGGAATGCCGAATCTCAAGCCACCCGACCTATGATGGACCAGCCTGCATACACTTGTGGGAGGACAGGCCCCAATGGGCTGGAATATTTTTTATAGAAAGTTTGGACACATGAATGATTCGTTGGCGTGATAATTTTGCAACGTCTTAATTTTATAATAAAATTTTATAATTATTTTTAACATTTTAAATTTTAAATATAACAAATATAACAAATATTTTTTATAAAAAATGTAATAAACATAGGAAGTGTATGGTGAAACTATCCCTTCGTTGGCTCTTGTTTTATATATTTTTTAAAAATAATGAAAAACTCTATAGATATCAACTCTTTACAATTTGTCTCCTACTCTCAATTTTCACTATCTCAATTTTATCTCATTCTACTCATTCACTATTTTTAGCAATTCTTAATAATATTTGTCTAAATATATTTCAAATTTCATAACCTCTTGCACATTTTTTTTAAAGAAAGAAAGTCATCATTTTAAATAGGATAAATTACACTCAAGATTCTCAATCTTTAAAGGTTTCTCAATTTCATCTACTTTCAATTTTATTTGTACTTATTATCTCAACATTTTAGTAATTTGCACAAGTGTTACAAATTTTCCCGCCAATTTAAATAAAACTAAAAAAAAAAAAAAAATTGCAACAAAAGTCTCAAATCTTTTAAAAATGTATCGTAATGTCATAAATTTTCTAATCCTAGCACTTAAAACCAAGGAATAAGAGGTGAAATTGTAATGAAACTTTCTCCCTGGCTACCTCACTAAAACAACTAGGGGGTTGAAATTCACCATGATTTGGGGCGGTGGCAGTGGGGGAATTAGGGAAGAAGGTGGTATTATTATTATTATTATTATTTTTTTGGAACTTATGTGATAAGATTATGAATAACATTAATGATGAATAGCATTATTATGTCCAAAATTTCATTGGAGAATGAATATCACCTAGACTAATGCTAGTAAATAAAATCGTTCGATAGTATAATCAATGTTTTAAAAAGCGTAAAACGTAGCTAGGCGTCGATGTCGAGTTTCAAGCTTTTCGGACTCAGGCGAAACCTAGAAAAGAGCAAGATAAGAATAAAGTGAGACGATGCGTGAGACATGACTAAGCGTAGATACCAATCTTCACGCCTAGGCTCCAAAGTGTTGAGCATGACTTTTTAGAACAGTGAGTATAGTAATTTATTTTATTTCCTTAAAAATTTCAAATAATATTAGCATTAATAGGTAATTCATTTTTATTTTTCCCCTAAAATCTAAACCAAGAACCATAATATTTTTATGCCTCCTCAATTAAGGGAAATTTCACTTTGATCCTAGTGTATTTTTTAGTGCATTATTTTAATTTTTGTAAGGTCTGACCTTAGTTTGTTTTTCCACATGGATGACATATGCTCCACACATTCCATAATACTAAAATACAAACTCTTTGGCCCCACGAGGTAGTAAAACGAGAGAGTTCTCTACAGAGCATTGAATGTTTAAATTTCCGCGGCAGTTGGAAGGCAACATTTTAAAAAAAAAAATTAGAAGGCAGAGGTCTACAGGAATGAGAAATGTCGAATGTCCGGCCCAAGTGTGTATAACATATAACCATATCCGGATTTACTTGGGTGGCAAACCAAGTGGGAAGGCAGTCTCTCTTAAGATTAGTTATGACGAAGTTTAGATACTTGAGTCATTAAAAAAAAAAATACAAATTCTTTATCATGAAAGTTTACAAGCAATTTAAAAATTAAAAAATAAATAAATAAGAAAAATATTGTTTGACCATCACATCGTGATAATTAATTAATTAGATTAGTCATAAAAAATCTACAATATTCTAAAGTTTTTTTTTTTTTCAACTAAATATTATTTATTTTGCTCCTATCGATTGTAGCAAATGGCCCAATAGTTAACTCCTATGTAATCAACATCTAATGACCATCATTTTCCAGGTTATTGTCATGTAATAAACTATTAATGGATAATAGTTGAACAACATCCATAGAATTCCACTATAAATGATGTGATTGGTAGCATATAATAACGTACAACATGTTGCTTTCTTGTTGATATATTCCACATTATCATCCAATCAATGGATTGCGTTGACATTAATTTTCGTCAATTAATTGACAATAAAAATTATTGTATATGATAATAAAATATAACTACTCTTCTAAAAAATTCGCATAAGCGACATCTAGACGTGAAACTCGACTTCCACGCTTAATCACGTCTCACACATCGCCATCGCATCATCCTTGTTTCACCATCGCCTAGGCGCAAAAAACTTGAGGCATGCACGCTTAACAAAGCCTTACGTTTTTTAGAACACTGATTGACAATTGAAATTTACTCTCTTTGTCACTTCCATTGTTATTACTCATTTCTTTTACATTGTGAGGACAATTTTTACTCATTTTTATAATTCGAAAAATACGTACGGAGCACAAATTTGTTTAGCAATTCATTCATACATTGGGGATGCGTGTGTGTAAATTAATTTTCTAATTCATTCAAGCAAGTCAACTAGTTTACCTAGACCATCTCCAAGCAAAATGAATAATGTTTCAAAATTCATCTATAATGCAATTTGATAGAGACGGTCAAAATGACGTGATAAAGAAAAAAATAGATATTGTATAAAGTTTCGTTCAAATATAAAAACTATTGTAAAACATTGCGACTAAATAAAATTTATATTTCTTACGCATCATTAGATATGGCTTAATTCTTATTTTAAGAAAATAAAAGACAAAGAGACATCAATGTTGGGTTGTACATAGAATTCGTTGGAGATTAATTTTAGACTTGATTATTTATTTATTAGACATCAATGTACGTAAAAATAGGCAGAGCCAGGATTCAACCACAGGAGACTACTATAAAAAAAAAATTAAAGCAAGTTTTGACAATACATAATATTTTTTATTTAAAAATAATTAGACTACATCATCTTGAAATGGACTACAATTGCAACAATGTTTTATGTGCATTGGGCTTAAAAATTAAAATCAATTACTAAATCAATTAGACTACTTCATGTCGAATTGGGCTCCAATCTGTAGAATTATTGTGTTCATGTGTGGGTAAACTATCTTGATCAACTCTCATTACAATTTATTAAATGGTTTAGAAGTTTCAGGCATAGTTCAGTTGATTGAAAAGCGAGTAAGATAATCTAGATAATCTTTTTCATTTGATTTGCGCAGTGGGATTCGATTCTGTCTTTAGTATGAAAAGAGGCTCATCAGAAGCCTTGATTAAAAAGCAGTTCTCAACAACTCCACTAAAACACATCGTCTGCGATTTATATTTTTATCAACGTTACAGGGACAGGGACAATGGGGCCTTAAGATTGGAGTTCAATTTTTTTTTATTAAATGATTTTAAATTTGAAAGATAGGGGCAGCTCAACAGCATCCATGAGTTTTCAAATGATAACGTGTGAATCGCAGTCCTCGCCACAATTAAGTAAGCTTGCTTTGACAAAATTAATTTTTATTTTAAAAAAATAAAATTTTAATTTCTGACCATTTAAACACAATGTCGTGCACTAACGTTAAATCAACAGTTCTATATTGTCTTAAAGTCAACCCTCCCAAGGGAAAACTTGAATTTGGCCCCTTTATTCTTGGTATACTCTATAATGGCCCTTACGTTTATAGTTCTATGCTAATTTGACCTTTTACTAATAACTTGAGGGGATTTTATAAATTATAACATTTCAAATATCACATTTTTATCAAATCAATTATCTATTATAGTCTTCTATGCCATTCCAAACGTTTCGTGAAATATAAATAATGGAAGCTTTGGAATAACAAAAATGAATTATATACCCAAACCCATCATTCTAAAGTATTTATGTTCGGGGGAATTTTTTTTTTGAAAAATATCGATAGTTTTAAGTGAAAAAAAGACAAGAAAGGCTAAAAAAAAGAAAAGATAAAACGTAGGGGGTCATTTTGCAATTGAAACACAAAATTGGGGGTTGAAAACATTAGTTTTATCATTTAGTGATAAGAATATTCAAAATTATCAGACTTTCCAATGGCTTCCTTGTCCCTTCCATGTTTACACACACATCCTGTGATGGGAGTTTTGACTTTGATTTATTCCATCTCCCCACTTGTTACGCAAATTACATTAATCTATATATATGACTCTTAAAGTTTTCATTCAGCTTCAATGGAAATGGAGAAAAATCCATCTATGGATTTCCCTCATTTTAGATGCCCCATTTCCATGGAGTTCATGAAAGATCCTGTAACAATCTCCACAGGGGTCACATACGAGAAAAAAAATATTGAAAGGTGGTTCTATACATACAAGAAGAATATGTGTCCTGCTACAATGCAGTGTATTGAGAGTTTGGATATGACTCCAAATCATACCCTCAAGAGGCTGATTCTTGCATGGAGAAATGCACAATCTGGTGATCAATCATGCAGTTCATCAGAAGGTAGACATTCGATCAAACATGATGAACTGATGGAACTTCTTGGCACGATTGAGTCGAACCCGTTTAAGGTAAGTTGTTTGAAGAAACTTAAGTCTATTCTTGAAATGGGAGATGAGATAATGGTGGATTTCAAGAGATCAGGAGGTTTGGAGGTTCTTGTTAGGGTAATTATACAGGTTTTAGTCGAAAGCTCGGATTTTGTAACATTTAGAGCTTGTGAAGAGGCTCTAGGGGTTTTGCAGCTTCTTCCATTTTCTGAAGAAGAAGAAGATGAGTCAACGCAGTTGTTGATGAAGCCTGAATGCATGAAATCCATGGCTATAATGCTTCAAAGAGGAAGCACCGAGGCGCGGTTTTGTACAATTTCGATATTTCAGAAGATGGCTAAAGCTGATTACCATTGGAATTATGTGGCACAAGATCAAGGGATAGATTTTTTCAAGTCCTTACTAGAAATAATATCAGATGAAATTTGTACAAAGGCAAGTTCATGTACCCTACAACTGCTGATAGGAATGTTGGACGCGTCGAAAAAAAGCCGGTTAAAAGCCATTGAAGCTGGTGCAGTTTGTACCCTAATTGAGCTTCTTCCAGACTCAAACAGATCAAAGTGTGAGAAAATAATGCAATTAATCAAACTTTTAT
This sequence comes from Forsythia suspensa, assembly GCA_023638005.1. Classification (NCBI taxonomy): domain Eukaryota; kingdom Viridiplantae; phylum Streptophyta; class Magnoliopsida; order Lamiales; family Oleaceae; genus Forsythia; species Forsythia suspensa. The sequence goes on from CM042665.1 coordinate 11,986,426, forward strand.
GTGAATGTGCAGATGGAAGATTAGCCTTTATTGAACATGATCTAGGCATTGCAGCCATATCCAAGAAATTGTTGAATGTATCAGATGCTGCAACAAAAATTGGTGTGAAAATTATATGGTTGCTTTGCAATTTTCACTCCACAGAAAGGGTTTTGGAGGAAATGTTGGTATGTGGAACAGTGAAGAGACTGGTGGCGCTGTTGCATATAAGTGGACGGTCAACCACCAAGGATAGGGTGGTGAAAATCTTCAAGTTGCACAGCAGACGGTGGCGCCGCTACCCTTGTTTCCCTCTTGAGTTGAAGGATTATTTGGGGATGGAAAATGAATCTTGCTAAAGGAAAATTGTAATATATTTATGATTATATGTATAAATGAAATTCTTTAAAAATATGTATTCAAATAAATTTTTGTTCCATTTATTTGTTAATTTTTCTTAATATGAATTTGGTGTGCTTTTCGTATTTATTCACTGTACATTCTTGAATTTAATTACTATTTCTAAGAAGTTTTTTCTCATAAGATTTTGGTTAATTACAACCTATCTTTTAATAATAATACAACCATGTTTTTTACTATTAATGTACTAAATATATATATTTATGTATGTATGTATTGTTGTCTTGATTTTCGTTGGTAACCAGTGCGCACATGAAAATAAAAACCAATTGTTATGGCTGTTGTTGTAGTGATTGGTGGTATCGGTCGAGTCGAGTGACTTGCAATAAGGTTGAAGAGACACGTTGCTTGGAGACTGCCATTGTCATTGCTCTTGTTATTTAACGTTATTTTTTAGATAATAACAATACCATAAAATGTACCTAAATTTTAGATTATCAAAAATAACCATCTCCTTTAGGGTAAAATAAAGTGAAATACTCGTTCTTCTCAATATATCTTTGACTTGGAAACAATTTGAATTTGAAAAAAAAGACTGAAAAAATTAATATGGATAGGTTTAAATGCATATATGTGACTTTTGGGAAAGGAGAGGTTGGCAGTTGCCAGTTGATAAATTGGAAATTTGATCATATTTTACTTCCCCCATTTTAGAATAACGAGTCAACTAATTTACTTATGTGGAGCTTGAAAGTCTCGTATTTTTGGTAACTCGTATTTATGGTATTGTTGTGCTTTTAAGATAATCAATTTTTGCTGTGCTGTAAAAAAAAGAATCAGCCGTAGAAAGAATCAGATAAGTATTTGATAAACTCTTGTTTCATAATTGATGTATGTTTCAAAATCAATATTTAAGTGTTTGGTAACAAAAGTGATTTATTGTTGTAATTGTATAAAATTATTAAAATAGACATTGATTATAATAATATTATTTTGTATTATTATTATCATAAGTAGTATTGTAAAATTTATTTTTACTTCTATAACAATATATAGTATTATCAAATATTTTAAAATAAAAATAATATATATCTATTAAATTTAATAAAAATAATATTATCAAATATAATATATAGATAAATAGATAAAAAGAATTACTTTAATTAATTAAGATCAAAATTAGTATCAAAATTAGTATTTTAATAATAGATAAATAGAAAAGTTAAAAGCAGAATTTGAAAAGCTACCATTTTGCTGATTTTCAAAATCTACTGCCAGATGATACAACTTTTATTAGAATCAATTTTTGAAAATTTGTCAAACACCTAAAACAACTTCTGATTGTTTGAGAATCGGAAGTTGGACTCTAAAATCAATCTCAAACGAACTTTAAGTTAAGCGTTGTTCTTAATAACATAATCGCAATCACAACCATCGTCGAAAAGTGCTATACTTTATCCCAAGTCAACGCCCATTAATTTGTAGCTTTTAGCTTTTTATTATCTCATAGGAAAATTTGTTCCCCCTTGAATTAAAGCTTGACAAAGTCATGAATGACAGAAATTAAAGCTGTGTTTGATTTTGATTAAAATCAAATTTTTAAAAATAGTTGATAAAATATGATGAAATGTGTGTTTGAAAAGTTGTAAAAAGTTATAGGTCTATGAAATGTGTGGTTAAAATTAATTGTTGACTTTGACTTCATCTTAAGTAAAATTTTAATTAAAAACAAACAAACCCTAAGATTCTAATTGAACGATGTATTGCTTAGAAAAAAGGATGATATTAACTTAATTAAATCTAGAAAAATTGGCGCAAATGGTCTCTAATCTTTATCCTCAATGCATAAATAATCCATAATGTTTGTTTTTTGGCACAGAAGACTCTAACATATATATTTTGGTGCACGATTTGTCATTATTTGATGAAAAATATACCATTAGTTTTAATTAGAGAAAATTTTAATTGGATTTTTAATATTTGCAAAAAGTACAAATGAGTTTGTACATTTATTAAAGGGTTAATTACACTAATGGTCCCCATTCTTTCAGGTTTGTAACGATTTCATTCCCATTCTTTTTTTTTAGCAGATATCATCCCCATTCTTCAATTTATTCTCACATAGGGTCCCCAAATCACTATTTTTCACTATTCTGACAATTTTATGATAATTTTACCACTTGACTTAAATAAATTAAAATAATGGAAATAAAAATACAATGAAAACATTGCAATTAGGCCCTTAATTTTTTTCAAAAGTACAAATAAAGCCTAAACTATTTTATTTTATACAAATAGGTGTTCTTCCACAACAAAAAAATAATCTATATTTTCCCCCACCCCATCCCCACCCCACCCGCTTCCTTGCACACACCATATCACCCATATGTATCTATCTATCCATTGTTTGTGCGACTTCATCCAGGCAAAAATAGACTCTGCAAAAAACTACAGACTTTTGCTAATTCTGAACGTGTATCCAGTTGAATGCCACACTCCCCATCCATTAAATAACATGGCTGCGGATGCTAGTTACGAAATCAAGATTTCTATAGAAAATGAGGAAGAGAAGAAGATGATTGGTGATAGAAGCGGGGTCAATGGTCGAGAGCAATTCTTGGGGGCGAATGATGGGTCGCTTTCAACTACTTCACGATGCTTGGAGTGGGTGCCGCTAAAGAGGATAAATGGCTTATGATCATTTTCGTGACCTGGTGGGCATGGCCGGGTACTAAAAATGCGAATTTGAAACGGGTTTCACGTGCTTCACGAGTTTATCAAGAAAGATCGGATTTTGGGGTACCTTTTGTCATTTGCTAACATAATGAAGAGTTTGATGTAGTCTTCCAGTGGGTTACCTTAAAAGCGTGTTTGGAACATTGGAAAATCCGAGAATAATGTCGGAGGAGAAGTTGAATTGAAAGAGTTGGTGGAGAAACCGGGTTGGGATGGTAGGTTGGATGAGTGGTTTGAGTTTGGACCGGTGTTGGTTTGAGATTAGCGATGAGACTTGTGATTGTAAGTTTGGGTCGAGAGGCACCGTGATGTTGATGTTGGGGTTGGGGTTGGGGTTGGGGTTGGGGTGGGTAGGGAATGTGTGGAGATGGTAGGAGAATGAAGTTGGGACGGTGGTGGCAGGCGGGAGTATGGGAAGGTGGCGGAGCGGAGGCAAGACATGGAGGCAGGCATGAAATTCAGACAAGTGTACTGCATGCTTTTAGAAAACAAGAAACCGAGTTTTAAAAAGTAGGTTTTGTGGGAATAAATTTTTTTTTTTTATCGGAGTGGGAATTAAATTTTGAGAAGCGGGTGGGGTGGGGGGAAAATATAGATTTTTTTGGTTGGGGAAGAACACCTAATTGTATAAAATAAAATAGTTTATAATTTATTTGTACTTTTGAAAAAAATTAAGGGCCTAATTGCAATGTTTTCATTGTATTTTTATTTCTATTATTTTAATTTATTTAAGTCAAGGGGTAAAATTGTCATAAAATTGTTAGAATAGTGAAAAATAGTAATTTGGGGACCCTATGTGAGAATAAATGGAAGAATGAGGATGATATCTGCTAAAAAAAAGAATAGGGATGAAATCGTTACAAACCTGAAAGAATGGGGACCATCAGTGTAATTAACCCTTTATTAAATAATATTTAATTTAGTATTTTAAATATATCACTCAATTCGTGTCAATTACATTTTTCGTAAGAGAAAAATGTAAAATTATTGCACTTTAAGTATATATAATTGCTATGTAATTTAAAAAGTTTGAATAAAAATTAAATTAAATAAATAACAAAATAACATATATAATTTTATGACATTGAATCAATCTTATTATATTTTTTTAACATAAAAATACTAATAAAAATTAATTTACACATTATATATTCTTTATTTTTGAACGATAAATTAAAATATGAAGAATACAATTGAAGCTTTAATATTTGTAGTTACTAAACGAATATTTTCATTAAATAAAAGTATTTGAGCATCAAGTTTCTGGTAAAATTATTTTTCTTTTTATATTGTAACAATAAAATAAAAAAATAAAATTAATTAATAATAATAAAATAATTTTATTTAAAATATTTATTAATAATTATGAGCTTAAATTAGTTATTTTATAATAGTTCGTAAAATAAACAAAACAATTTAGTACATTATCAATTTGGTCAATAAAGTGTTAATTAAAAAAACTCGTTAGTTTTCTTTAATTATTTATAAAAAATAAAATTATTGGACCGATTTGCACCTTTTGCAAAGATTATGAATTCAATTAAAAAATTCTTTAATTATTTATAAAAAATAAAATTATTGGACCAATAAAGGGTATATTTGTCTTTTTCATCAAATAAGGACCAATTGCACACCAAAACACATATGTTATGGTCTTTTGTGCCAAAAACTAACATTAGAGATCATTTATGCACTTAGGACAAAGGTGATTGACCATTTGCGCCAATTTCCCTTAAATCTAATCATCTTTCAAGAAAATTTATCCCAGTGATAGTCATTGCAAAATAAAAAAGATAAACAAAATCCAAATTTTAATTACTCATTGTAGGGTTAATTTCATTTTTAGTAACCGAACTCTCAATTAGGCCACCAACTTTAATTTGTCACAATTAGATAATTGAATTTCAATAAATTTAAACCACCTTGTTAGCCTCATTACCAAACTTGACATCCCAATCCTCTATTAGCCATGTTTCTAGGTAAATATGCCACCTAAATATGTTGTGACTGCAAAATCTTGAAATTGAGAATGAATAGAGATCTGAGTATACTTTGACGAGTAAACTCTATCGACTTTTAAATATAATTTATTTTCAAATTTTACAGAAATAGCATGATTATATTTTTACCTCAAAATATAAGATATGTTAGATAGATGTCAATTTTTAATATTCGTGTAAGATTGTGACGTTAAGTTTAGTAACATGGTCTGATACGATGGCTAAAATCGAAAATAAATTGAAATTCAATGATTTGATTGGAACCAATTAAAGTTGAACAATCCAATTGAAATTTCACTAAAAGTTTAGCAACCAAATATAAAATTAACCCCTCATTGGACAAGGTTGGATTGACCTTGGAACACTCCATGAAAAGTATGATAGTGGGACGGCCTAGAGGTGACAAATGGGCCAAGTCGGTGAGCCATCTGTCCATAATGAACTCGAGTTTGTAGTGGGACGAGCCCAAACTTGAGCCGAACCCAAAAAAAAAGGATGGCTCGACAAAAAGACGAGCCACGAGCCACTCGGCTCGTGGTCCAATAGTTACTTTTTTGTGACTGTTGGATGAGAGATAAAGCTACTAGTTGTTTGAGCTGCTCCTCTTAAAGATAGTGTGTTCTAAGAACAAAAGAAGCGTCACCTCGTATTTGTGGAAACTACTCCTATTTCTACTGGTAAAAGGGAGAACCTATCAACTTTTCTTACAATAACAGCATTACATGGTATGGTTGAGAACTCCCAAAAGTCCAACCATCCAACGGTCACAAAAAAGTGATCGTTTGTTGCTGATTTTTTCCCTTTAAATACTTCTCTCTAAACTCATTTTTTTCACACTTCAATCTCTCAATCTATTTGTTACCCCACGACACGACATGGTCGCCACGTCAAAGACAGGCCCCATCCAAGCCCGAGAAGGGCCCGGTTCATAATCTGTCAAGAACCCTATCCGGGCCCCTGCTAGGGGGTTGCTGGAAGGGCCCGTCACACGCTGCCTTTGACCTGTAAAACCGCGAGCCATGTGGAGGGCCTCGCGCGCGCATGCGAACCATAGGGCCTCGTCGGGCCACGCATCATTCGTAACCGGTGAGCAACTCGATATGCCGGGGCAACCGGAGAAGTAATTAAAGAAAGATTGCGTTGGATTGGGCGCACGAATCTCCACAAGGAAACACAATCATGATCTCCTAAAATCATGCAACGTGATAAACTCGAAGAAGGAAGGCAATCTCGGGTATCTTTATCACATAAGGAAGGAGGATCCGATTGAAGACGGAATTGATTTGTCTTCCAAATCAATTAGAATTCTTCTTGCGCTATAAATACAACGTCTCCGGTTGTTCCAAGGTACGCACTTTTTATGCTTAAGAATCCCATCATATACTCGCTCAAATCTGCCGCTTGTCTCTCCACACCCATTTTTGTTCCCGCCGGTGTATCTCCCATATACCGGTGATTGACTTGATCGTTGGAGTGCCAACGATCGTGGACCCTTTTCTCCGGAGATCTTGGTGCCTAATGGTCGCCCTAGTGTGCGAGGTAACATACGAGTGGCAGAGGAGTGATTGGAGATCCGTTGGCACGATGGTGATACAGTTCGAGACATCAACAGTTAGGCGCCGTGCGTGGGAAACGAAAAACCTTACACGACCAAGTGCTTGTGGTAAAGCGTGTCTTCTACCAGAAGAAGCATGACATCCGAACGATCCATTGTAAGAAGGCGGTGGAGTCCCACCATTATTACAACTGCGGCGGAGAGGCGTTGAGACCTACTGAACGTCACCCGTCGCAGAAAAGAGAAGACATCAAGAAAAGCGGACGATGGAACAGGAGAACCGGGACCTCAAGATGGACAACGCCGGATGAAGGGCTTTCAATTGTTGGAGAATCAATCCCTCCAACATAGACCTAAGTCAGGTTTGTGAGGAGTCCTCACCCATTTGGTTCGCCGGATGACCATGGTTCTGAAAGGAACCCCGTTCGACGACCGGAACCCTCGAAACCCAGCTCAAAAGCCCCGCAGACGGTGCACAAAGGAGACCCTTCCTGTGCACGAGAAAGCCACCCGGTTCTGCAGCTAAGCGTGTTTGTGAGTTGGGAGTGGGGTCTTCGATTGCACCCTCCAACCCACACACAAGCAGCGCAGTGATGAACATAGCGAGGCCGTTTTAAAAGAAGAAGGACCGAAGAATCAAGAAAGGCGAAGACGAAAAGGAAAGGTTGGAGTGTTATGATGACGATGATGACGAGAACCTACCATTCACCAACTACATGAAGGCAATGGAGGTGCCCGCCCAACTTCCGAATGCCTATCATGGACAAGTATAATGGAAGAGGTGATCCCACGGACCACATAAACACCTACAAGACAAAACTCGGGGCAATCTCCCCAAGTGAAGTGTCGGAATTTCCATACCACACTCACGGGTGACGCCAAGAGGTGGTACAACAAAGTCGAGGCCGTGGAGTATCGGTCGGCCACAACTTAAGAGGGAGTTCGTCAACGCCTTCATTGGCAACCGGACGATGATTGCCGACATCACCTAACTCAATGATATCCGCAAAAGGAGGAGAAACCGCCAAAAGCTACTTTAAACGATTCAAACAACATCATCAACAAGATCGAGACGGTGGACCACGAGAAGGCCCTAGATGCTACCGATAACGGGGCTCACATGCGAACCCCCTTTTGGAGGGACGTTCAAAATAGTCAACCGAAAGTCTCTGACCGGTGGTGGACATGATCCAACAAGAAAATCCGATCAAGAAACGATCGAGAACAGAGAAAGAGCTGAAAGGAGAGAGGAGATCGATCTGAGGAGAGAGGGCGTCGCTCTCGAGCCTCGGTTCTCCCGCTTTGAGGAGGAGGCGTTCCCAGAACCAACTAACAACCATTACTGGGAGGTTCAATCAAGCGGAGGTAGCCCCACCCCACGGGCACTAGTAGCGCCCCCACCCGCGGTGACCCCGCCCAAATTCGTCAGATACACAAGACCGTGGTGCATAACACGTAAGATTACGGATGTGAGGGAGCTAATCAATCGCGGGAACCACGGGCCGGGCGAGAGGGATCAAGCGGCGCGCGGGACGCCGAGGACCCCCACACAGAGGCGAAGACCTCCTCCTCAAGACCCGAACGATGGACCTCGCCGCATGACGGAGGAAGGAACGAGGAGGACGAGGGACCAACCGAGGCCGAGAGGTCCCAAGGAGCCCCTTTGTCCGAGAGATAAATACCATCTTTGGAGGACCGTATGTCGGGAAGCACGATGAACTCGCGACGTAACTACTGAAGGCGGCCGGAGGAGAACCCCGGAGAGTTGGCGGTACAGGCATCGGCCAGAGTGCCGCCAATCTCATTCATCGAAGAGGACGAATCCGGATACACTACCCGCATTGCGATGCCCCTAGTAGTATGCGCGCCATTGTCGCCGCGAAGCCGCTGGGCGGATGTTGGTCGACGGCGGAAGTGCCGTGAACATCCTATTCGGCAATGCGTTCGACCAAATGGACGTGGATCAAGAAGCGGCGGCCATCACCGAGCCGCTATTTGGTTTCGCAGGGACGGTCTCGCCCGGTGAGAAAAATTACCCCTGGCGATAGATTTTGGGAACCACCTTGCCACCTCCGGAAATTCATGGAGTTCCTAATAGTGGACACCCGCTCCGCCTACCATGGGGTCCTTGGTAGGCGTGCTACCAAGGATTTCTGATGCGCGACACGCCCATACACCACTTGGCGATGAAATTCCCGACTCCGGAGGAATAGCTAAAATCCGTGGTAATCAGACGGAGGCACGGGCATGCTACATTAACGCATTACGAAAAGCTGCCAAACGCAAGGATATCTCTCCAGCCGCAGCAACCTGAGACCTTACCGCCAAACATTTCTATTTTGTCTTTTCCTGCATTGTTTTGATCTCTTTAGAGATTTTTCTTTTTGCCGACGCCAGAAACTAGGCGCCGCTTAATAATATTCGTCTTTTATGAATCTCAAGCGTCTCCCAAGCGGAGAGTACCAATCTGGCGCGAGGGAGTGTGGTTCATGACCAACTCTATTAACTCATTTGGGTAAACATTTTACGTGTAAGAAAGCAAGTACAAAGAACACGGCGCAATGAGGGTGTGGTTCATGCCAACTCTATTAACTCATTGGGTAAACATTTTACGCGAAGAAAGCAAGTACAAAGAACACGGCGAAGGAGTGTGGTTCATGCCAACTCTATTAACTCATTGGGTAAACATTTTACGCGAAGAAAGCAAGTACAAAAACACGGCGGTGAGAGAGTGTGGTCCATGCCAACTCTATTAACTCATTGGTAAACATTTTACGCGTAAAGCAAGCAAGTACAATTAACCCGACAGCGAGGGAGTATGGTTCGCGGCTAACCCTATCAAATCGATGGATAAACAATCAACGCGAATGTGTGCAACTAGGATTCATTCGATGGCAAATAAAATTCGATCACGACACTCGAACCACCCACGCCGCCAGGGGCATTATTTGCGACCTCATACTTGTACCAATGACTTCGTAGGCGACACTAAACATCGATGAGGCCCGAAACAAGTATGTAAAACATGGGCATCACAAACACGATAAGGGCACGCACACGCAAATATGGAAGTAACTCGGCACCTTTTTATTAAATACGAAATACAATACAGAAGCATCTATAACTGCAATATATTCTAAAACCCCCACTGCCTCTTTGGGCCGGCACATGAATGGGGTAACTAGATCTATTACACCTATCCTCCGGTTTACGCTGGCATCGTCCAGGTTAGGGAACCTGACTTCACCATGATAGGGGGTCTCCCAAGCCAGCCTGAGTTAATTTGGTGGCTAATTAGACCATCTTTGCTCAAAAAGGTCGTTGATGCCTTTTCGGCGATTGGGAATATATTGGGGTAAGTCGAATTACTTCTGCCGAACCACCTTGAGAATATATTTCCCATGAAGCGCATCAAGATTCCGCTCTCTGCGAGGCACATCAACTTGTGGATATCCTCAAAGTCCCACGCCCATTATAAATAATAGGCTTGGACTTGGGGACTATTGTTACCACACGACACGACGCCATTTGCCACGCCGACATGCCCCATCCAAGCCCGGTAAAGGCCCGGTTCATAATCATCAAGAACCCTATCTCGGGCCCTACTAGGCCTGGAAGGGCCGTCACACGCTTGGGCCTTGGCGGCCCGGAAACCATGAGTCATGTGGAGGGCCTCGGCTCCGCATGCGAACCATAGGGCCTCGTCGGGCCACGCATCATTCGTAACCGGTGAGCAACTTGATATGCCGGGCAACCAGAGAAGTAATTAAAGAAAGATTGCGTTGGATTGGGCGCACGAATCTCCACAAGGAAACACAATCATGATCTCCTAAAATCATACAACGTGATAAACTCAAGGAAGGAAGGCAATCTCGGTTATCTTTATCACATAAGGAATGAGGATCCGATTGAAGACGGAATTGATTTGTCTTCCAAATCAATTAGAATTTTGCGCTATAAATACAACGTCTCCGGTTGTTCCAAGGTACGCACTTTTATGCTTAAGAATCCCACCCTAAACTCGCTCAAATCTCTGCTGCTTGTCTCTCCCACACCCTTTTTGTTCCCGCCCGTGTATCTCCCATATATCGTGAGTTGACTTGATCGTCGAAGTGCAAGGATCGCCGGACCCTTTTCTTCTGGAGATCTTGGTGCCTAACGGTCGTCCTAGTGTGCAGGTAACATACGAGGTGGCAGAGGAGTGACTGGAAATCTGTTGGCACGTGAATTGGTGCGCAGTTCGACGTCAACACTATTATATACTCAAATTCAACAACAATTTTCAAATCTTATTATCATTCAATATTAGTTTATAATTATTTATCTCAAATCTCATTATCTCAATATTAGTCTATATTTCTAATTTTCTACTTCTTCTACTACATTTCTAATTATCTACTACCTCTTATACTCTTCGCTATATAATTTATTCAAAATGGCTTACAATCGAAGTGATGATGATTTCAGTAGTGTTAATGACATTTCAATTCCTCGCAATATTGTTGATGAGTATTGTAGTATTGATCCGATTGATTTGGATGACATTCAAGAAAATGTCGACACACATACAAATGCAACAACTGCTTCTAGCACTAAAGAAAAAGCCAAAAAAATAAAAGGCTGGGTACTGGCAGCATTTTGAGTTGGTGCCCACCGGTAAACTAATAGACGGAGTCCCTGAACACAAAGCACACTTTAAAATTTGTAAAGATAAATTAGCGTGGCAAAAAGGGATAGGCACAACCCATCTAAACAGACACTTCAAAAGTGTGTGTTCAAACACGGAGGGTTTGAATCAAATCAGGCACAACTCCAGTTTAGATATCCCGAGCCAGCACCAATGGTATTCTCGATCTAAACAATTGGATATATTTATAAGACAGCATGCGCGACGAAAAAATAATGCCACAATTGGTGGCAAGTGCCGAGTTTCCACTGATTTTTGTGGAAAATTCTCATTTCAAAAACTTTATACAAAAATATCTCCAACTAAGGTACATATCTATTGCTTAAAATACTCTTCGAACGACACTAATATTTTATTTAATAAAAAAAAGAATCTATTATAAGTGCTATTAATAATTATAACAGTATTTTATCTTTCACTTGAACTTATGGACCAATAATAACCAAAAAGGATATATGATTGCAACTACACACTACATTGATAAATACTAGACAATGCATAAAAAATTAATAGCATTTAGAACAATTGAGTATCTTCATAATAGAGTTAATATTTTTCATGTTTTACTAGGTGTTTTATGTGAATTTAATTGTGAAATGAAGATTCGTAGTTTTACTTTTGACGATGTCGGCTCCAACAATATAGTAATTGAACGATTAATTCAACATTTTCATCCAAAATTTGATGGTATTTTATTTCACATTCGTTGTGTATGCCATGTTTTTAATTTAATTGTGAAATATGGGTTAAAATTCATAGATGTACAATTACAAAAAATTAGATACACTACTAATTATATTACGGTCTCACCAGCTAGAAAACAAGTTTTTACTGCTCTATATGTTGAAAATGGACTTCAAGAAAAAAGTTTTTGCACTGATGTAGGCTATAGTTAGAATTTAACATATTTTATGTTTGAATTTTGTGAAGGGTACAAAGATTGCATTACTGCAAATTATAACTGTCGACACTCACACAGCTCATAATATGATTTGCAAACATATGACTGGAAAATATCTACTCATGTTAGAAAAATATTTAAATTTTTTTCGACTCAACAAATGCACGTGTAGATGTATATTATCCGACTACTCCACTAGTTCTCAATCATTTCTATTATATTGCTAACAATTTTAATAAGTATAAGGATTTTGCTATTTTTTCTGATATTATATATGTTATGGAGGCTAAATTTGGAACGTATTGGGAAGAGTTGCCTATGTTATTTCCATTAAAATCTATTATGGATCACTGACTTAACTTGGAGGGTACTAAAGTAACCATAAAGGCGATTTCACAAAAATTAACGTACGAAAATCTACTAACGTATAGTAATTTAGAAAAAACTTTATGTGAAATGTACGAGGTCTACATTGAAAAGACTGGTAGGAATGTCAAACAACCCCTTGCTCCAACACATGTTTCGTCATCACTTGACGATAATGACTTATGGAGTTACCTTAGTTCAATTAGGAGTAGTCAACATGATAGTGGTTCTTCTTCTGCTTCTTCTCTTTCTAGTTCTAGTTATATACGCTTTAGAGTTAGTTAGGTATTTCGCGCACAACATGCTAAATATTTTAGATAACGAGGAGAGAATTTTTTTTATATACTACAATGGTAGAGACAAAATGAACGTCAACACCAAATTCTTTTAACTATTGCACATGATCTACTAATACATCCGGTATCAACTGTAATATCAGAGTTTGCTTTTAATATAAGTTGCAGGGTTTTGTCTGATTTTAGGTTAAGACTTAAAGCCGACATATTAGAAAGTATATTGTGTCTGAAGGACTCAGAGGATGTTGAACTTTGGATCCAAGATAAAGTGGACTAAATAATGTCTAAATAACTTGAATATTTGAATGCAGAATACTTGAATTTGTAGTAAGTGTTGTTTCCGTAAATATTTGATATTTTTTTCGTCTTATTTTAATAAAAAATTATACACGTAACAACTTGTTCGTGTACAATTTTAACTATGCCTGCGTTCAAAGTAGATGATCCCATGTACGAAAAAAAGATGAGAGTTTTCAACTTTTAAGTTTTATCAGAAAAAATTTATCATATTGTATTTCTTTTTTCTTTTTAAAATCTCCAAAACAATATTAAAAAAAAAAAACCCGAGCCGAACTCGTAGTCCGCTCGGCTCAACTTGTTTGACCCACGAACCAACGGGTCGAACCGAGCCTCAGTTTTAAGGACCTAGTGAGCTCGGTGGATAAGGGGCCGAGTCGACTCAATCCAACCCATTGCCACCTCTTGACGGGCCAACTAGCGAGTAGTTGTTATTACCACCCTAATTGATAATTACTCCTAAAGAATGGGATATGTTTCTTGTGTTGCACAAATTTAATAAATAGAAATAAATTTAAAATTGTCAGCACGAATTTTTTTATATCACTCCATTTAATTTATTGCTGTATAATATACTCATAACGAAAAAATAGTGATAACAAATAACAAACTTAAAAAGAAGCTATTTTAAAAATACCATCGAATTTAGAAATCAAATATTCATTTATTAACCATGGAATGACGAATAATTCATCTCCATTAACAAATTCGTTAATTCTAAAGAATGCTGAAATTGGAACAAAAAAAAAAAAAACTCCAAAGTCTAATTTTATTAAAAATTATTAATAACAATCTACCCTCATTCTAGTTTTTAAAAAATAAAAAATAAAAAGAACATACTAACTTAATCTTCTAAAATACACATATAACAAATTCAAAGAAACAAATAAAACTACTAATCAAATAAAAATCCTAATAAACAAACAAATTAAATTATTTTGTTTGACAGCCCAAATGATAGAATTTAGCCAAAAACCACTAGGCTCGAGCATTTCTCCATGGAAATACAGTTCTTTTCATCTTATTTTCGACACAACTAACTTAAATTAGGTCATAATATCTACTTGCATCATTACATATACTTATGAAAAGATTCAAAGCTACTAAATCTTTAACCCAAAAAAAAAAAAATTAAGAAAAAGTGATCCGTCAACTGCATTATGTAAGAAATAACATAAATTAATTGTATATTTAATTAAAAGTTGATAAAAATTGTAAGCCCATAAAAAAAGGTGGTTAAAAATGATTTTAGGAAAACAATAATTTATTTAAAACCCAACCAAACATGCACTAAAGTAGATTTTAGGCAATGACTTTAGTACTGTGATAGTGATTTTAGGGTTGAAGTCAACATCAACTTTTGCAAGTGTTGAGGTCAACCAGAATCTTAGTTAATCACACGTTTTCAGTCAGTATTATTAATAAAGTCAAGGCCGATACAATTGAACATCACAATTTCTCAACCACCTGATAGCCATTGACCTACTGACTTTAGGCAAATGTGCTTAAACTCACAAGCTCCACGTGAAGCGTGGCCAGAGCTCGTGTCCATCATTCGTGCATTAATTAGAACATCAAATCATACTCAACAGGGACCCGAAATTACATAATATAGCAATAATTTTCTGAATAGCAAGAAGTCGAAGCAAGTAAATGAAGGTGACTATTTCAATAGCTGGACTACTTATAATTTCTGTAACAATCAACAAAGATGTTTTTGAGTTGCATTCGTCACGATATAGTTTTTACAACTCAAATTTATTTATCTGAATACTAAAAATCAGGGGAACAAGCATAGAAGAAACAGATAGTCCTCCCAGACCAAGTTCTGGGCTAATTTATGTGAATGTGTTTTGTCAAAAGACAGAAAGCTGTTAAGATAAAATTTAGAGTTTAGCAATAGCATGTGGAGGGATATTCAACCTTCTTGGGAGATTTAAATCTTCCCAGTCCTCGTCATTTATCTTCGAGAAGTAACGGTCAACCATATCCTCGGTGACTTGCTCCAGCTTGGAGGGTTCCCACTGGAAAGGAAGAAATGGAGGAAGGAAAGTCTTGATAAGAACATTGAAGTGTGCGTGTGTGTATTCGCAAATTTAAATACAAGAACTAGTAGAATGTCCATGCACCTTTGGATTCTTATCCTTGTCCACCAGTATGGCTCTGCATCCCTGCATTTGAAGATGATTTCAGATATCTACAGGTGGCTGAGTACATAGAGTACAAGTTGAGTTGGTTCACCTCAAAAAAATCCTTGCTAGTTTCTCCTTGCATGACATTACAAACCATTCTGTATTCTCGGACAAGGCATTTACCTACGCCTTGGAGCCTCCCTTCTCTAATCTGGATAGGACATGCAAACCAAATTAACATATTTGAAACTATAAAGATCTTTCAAATTCCTAAAATCTGGTTCCTTTTAGTCTTTAGCTCCCACTCCACTACACTGGTTAAATTTGGCGCGTTGAACTTTCACTGATTGGAGGTTAGGCTATATTCCCCACCCCCCTCCTAAACTTTATATTTTTTTTTTTTCAATAAGAATAAATACTCCACCTGCGTGGTGGTTTGATTGAAAAAAGCTACAATAACAAATAATTCCAATTAGAAGCCTCCACTTTTCTGGTCTTTAAGATTCGAAACAATGCTCAAGTGCTCCTCCCCCCACTCCCCCGCCCCAACACACACACAACAAAAGATAAACATAGAATCAAAATGTAAAATTCAACACAGAAAATTGATCTGAGCAAATCAGAGAATGGATAAACAATGAACCATACTGATCTAAGAGAAATTTTAAGGCTTGTAGGGGACGCTTTCTTCACTGACTGAATTGTTGAAGTGATCCACTCATCCTCCTTGTCAGCTGCCTCCCTCTCCTAGAAATATAAAAACAAAAAATTGGTCAATGAACTGTTTAAATTCAACCATTGCCTGAGCATGCACACCACTTATAAACTAAAATTACTAAATAATAATATATAAATTAATTAATTAAAACTGTCTTATATAATTTGAGTGTACAGATTCGCCTTTTCAACTTACAAGGGATAATATAATCTCTTCAATTGTTCTCCGGGAAAAACATTTGTTGATGATGTTCAACCTGTAAATGTAGTTGCAAGAAAATGAGACTGGGAATAAGACAATAACAAAGTTCCAACAAATGACGATAAACATCTTGCTTAAACAAAAGATGTAAAGAAATTTGACTTTGGCAAGTCTAAAATTTTTTAGCACGCAAGCAACACAGAAAAAGGCTTGAAAATAAGGTCTATGAGATTAAGACTTCTTCACAAGAAGGTCACAAAAGTAATGAAGTAAAATTCAGAAAGGTCAAAGAGATGCATATACTCCAAGTGGAATTGGTTAAAAGACATAACATGATTATATTCACAAGCTTAAAAGGCCTGATTGAGTATCATGTAACAGAGGGAAATTTGGGATCTAGAGTGGAGAGGATCATCAATGATGATTAGATTTACTTTTTGACTCGCGCATACATTGATTCTTTAGTCAATAGTCCCCAAAAAAAGGATTTTAAGACACAAGACCCAAGATTATACTTACCGGTGGCAAGCACTCTTTTCTTTTAAATTTGGCACCAGCGAGAATTCACTGATAGTGGCAGAAATAACAGCTGGATCACTAGAATCTGCTTTACACAGTGCATCTTCTAATAATGATAATTTCTGCCCAATAACAGAATAGATATTAAAATAACTGTACACGCAGCTCAGCATATGCAGAAAAGAAGTATATGAAGATGTACGACCAAGATTATGGGGCATTGTAGCAAGAGTAGTACAAATAATAATACAATGGGGAGGTTGCAGGCGGGGAGGCTATCCCCGTGATCAGAAGTCAGGGTAGAATAGGGGTCGAGCATTGCCCTGGGGCACTCCATGAATCTGTCTGAGGCAGAATTTTCCTGCCCCATGCCCCATTTATTCGTGCCATACCTGCTCTGTTTCGGCAGAAGTAATAATCCATCCCCATTGCCAACCCCCAACCCCACAAACTCCAAAACAGCAATAAAATAACATTGTGTCAGGTCACACGTTGGACAGGTGCAATCATAACAGTCTATGCATAAGGAAGGTTCCAAGTAGAAGCTTGATGAAATACATACAGAGCAGTTCATAGACACAGAAAAACAAGTCATGTATGTTCATGCAAACAAAACATGAGGAGATAGCATGACAGGAAAGGGAAAGAAAAGAAAAAGGAAAAGAATGAAACCAAAAAGCAGGAAATGACATGACTAATAAGTTAATCATTAGATTTTCTCTTGTATGAAATTATTTTCTATCAAATTGAAAAATATGAAATCCTAAAAACAGTTGAACTCAAAATTCTTTTCTTACTTGATTCAATCACGTTTTGAACTCAGCAGAAACAACAACAACCTTTATCTGATTGCTTCAGGTAAGTGACAAAGATGCCTTCTTTTTTTAAAAAAATAAAACAAAATAAGAGCCACTTCGCATGGTTTCCTGTGTAGCTTATAGCTTTCCAGCGATTCAGTTATAGTTAAACAAATGCTTAAAGCTTGAAGCACCCTGGTGTATTAGCTTTGATGGCAGGTTAGTAAGTACCAAAAAACTGTTCTGGGGCTCCTATGGCCGAAGATCTTTCACCCTAATCCCTAATACTAGCCCAACCCCATTTTTCTCACTCAGTGGCCTGAGTACCAAACTGGCTGAGGGCTACCCTGCTCTTGCCTGATCCTCTTTCCCACTCTCTCTCCACATTACCTATTAACTCCCAATTTTATGTACTAGCAAGTTTCACTTGGATGATTCTAATACACATTAGCTTGATACAATGAAGTAAAATGTAAAGCTTCGACGTATTTGAATGTACCATTTGTGTATATTTTCTCAACTGGATACATGTATAGGTTAATTTTTATGATAAATGTGTGTTTCTTTGATCTTCCTAATGGATAGTAGATATGCATACCGTTTTCATGTACTTCTATGTTGTTGAATGAATAAAGTTAAAAGAACATGTTTGCTAGGAACATTTAAGGCTGGAAATCTACATACATTGAAGTTATTGTAGGCCACTTGATTAATAAGGTCATATTTAGTAATGGAGTATATGTTCCTTTGGCAGCGTGGTTTTCTTTGGTGGCACGATGTTAGAAAAGTCATTAGGAAAACAAAGGTTTTCGACACCTAAAGCTCTGGTGGTGTTAGGTTAGTGCATTTTTCCATAGAAGAATCCTTGCATCCTCATACCAAGCCAAAAGATCATGAACCTAAATAGTTTGACAACTGCTGATTTGCTGTCTAGCTCAAAGAGAGGGCTTTCTTAAACAAGGGGAAGGCTTTATGGGGGAGTTAAGGATGGCTTCCGAACCAGAGCCTCTAGCTTTTTTCTGGGGATGTTAAGGAAAAGGAGAAGGAACAACTGAACAAAGAGATTCAAGAATAGGTGGGTGGAAAACCATTAGGAAAAGTTGCTAAAGGAGTTTGTAGCCTTTCTAGGGCCAACAGTTACAAACCTATCACTTAAGCTTGACACCCTTAACAACCTTAAGTCAAGCTTGGGGCTTTTGGGCCTCAGGATCTGGGATCATCAATTCCCACGTCTCAAGCATTGCATCTAAGTTCTATATGGAAATACCACTGTTTGGAGGAATTTTGAAATGAATAACATTTGCAAACACAAAAAAGCGCTATAAGCCTTAGACAAGCACCTAGGGCATGGTCTGGGGTTTTAAGGAATATAGACACAGTCAGGGAAATCCCGCACTAAAATGGTCAAGAGAACAACCCTCATACTCTGTGCAGACGACATTGTTGTACCAGGAGATAACTTGGAGGAAATAGGAAAACTAAAGTAGAAACTTGCAAAAGGAGTTCAAAAGATTGGAATACTTTCCAGGGATTGAGATTGCTCACTCAAAAGGAGTAGTAATATCACAGCACAAGTATATACAATACCTCCTCAAGGAAATTGGAATGCTATGGCATATAGACCAGCTGACATCCCAATTGGCCCAAGTAACAAGTTTGATGTACCGAAAGAATATCCATAGCTGGACGGATACAGACTTCAATGCCTAGAGGGGAAGTTGATACTTGTCACATACTAGACCCTCCATAGCATATATTGTGGGTGTAGAAAGTCAAATCATACTCAATCTTAAGGAGATATGATGTAGGGAGATGCAACCAATTTTTGCAAAAGCTAGAGCTGATACAAAAGGTGCAATCAAGCCCTTTGTCACACACGATCAGGCACCCACCCACAGTGGCGGATTTACCTGAAGACAAGGGGGTCCAAGGCCCCCTCTCACCATTTGAGGCCCAAGAAAGGCCCATTCCCTATTCCCATCTCCATAGCCCTCTTAAATTTCCACTATAATTGATTATTGTTCAAAGTGGTTTGTTCAAATATATGCATTGGATTTATATTGATGTAGGAAAATAGCATATAATGATTCAATACTAAACAATAACTTCCAAACACATTAATTGTTGAAAATTGATTTTGCAAAGATCCAATATTGTAATGTACTACACGAGATATTATGTTGAAAAAGCCCACCATATTTCATCTACGACACTTACAACACTGATAAGATGCCCACCACATTTCATATATTATATTGATTTTGTTTTCGATGTATAATTCTTGTTGAAATTTTTTTCTTTATTATTTACGTAGTGTCCCCCCTCGAACAAAAGTCTATGTCCGCCACTGCCCACCTCATATTCAAGTGATGCTCCGCATCATTCTCCTCTCATCGGGAGAATTGAACATGAGATATCCAGCTCTGATAGCAACTAATGTAGGGAGATGCAAACATTTTTTCCAAAAGTTATAGATAATAGGAGAGGCGAAATCAATCCCTTTATCACCTAGGCAGGCCCGGGAATCCATGCAAGGCACTATTTCTTTGGGCCTTGCGTCGAAGAATTCTAACGAAATAGGCCCACCCTCATATTCAAGACATACCGAAGCAGTCTTTAGAGTACTTCAATATCTAAAATCAACTCCAAAAAAAGGAATTCAGTTTCGGAAAATGGGAAATATGGTCGTTGAAGCTTACACACATGCCGATTGGGAGCATCAGTTACAGATTGAAGATCAATATCTAGTTATTGTACCTTATTAGAAGGAAACTTAAAAACTTGGACGAGTAAAAAACAATCAATGGTAGCAAGATCAAGTGCATAGGCTGAGCTCAGAGCCATGAAGTGTAGTCTGCGGACTTTCTTGGATGAAGAGACTATTCAATGATCTTGGGATCAAGTGGGAAGTACCAATGAGAATTTATTGTGATGACAAGTCAACTATTAATAGAGCTCACAATCTAGTTTAACATGACTGCACCAAAATTGGTCTTCAATTTTTATGAAAATAAAATTAGATATTGGGCTGATTTGCACTCCCTACATATCTACAGAAAATGTGGCAGACATTTACTAAGAGTCTTTCAACTCGATCGTTTGATGCCATTACAAGCAAGCTAGTAATGATAAACATCTACCTACCTGATCGAGGTGGAACATGGGAGAATCTTCCTGCTTGTATAGGAAGATTTGGATTGTATGGCTTAGGACATTCCAACAGAAAATATCAGTTTCTTTTTCCTTTTCATCCCAGCAAAAAACTGAAACCACGGTTTTTAAGCGCGGCCCTATAAAGTATAAACAATAGCTTTACCAATTATTCCACAAACAAATGAGGCTTCCAATTATTACCTAATTTCTCAGCAATCTTCTGAAAAGATTGCTCCCGCTTTTCGAGAAACTAGCAAAAATAAGTCCTAGGCAAGAAGTGACGATACGTCCCCCGACCATGGCCACCGGATTCGGCCACCGAGCCCTGACATGGTCCATGCGGGATTTGGTCCGCTCGTACACATACCATCCAATGGGGGTTGGGCCACAACGTGCATTTCTTTTGCATCCTATGCGAGCCCAAGACCTCCCTTAAGAGGCACTTAAGTTGAATGTTGGTATCAATTGGGGACGTTTCGTTTCACTACATCAGGCACGGCATGGAAGTTTTAGACCACGAAAAGTGTCCTAAAAAAATTCCTGACAAATGAGAAAAAGAAAATCCAAGTCTATCATGACTTCTCTTAGAAAAGAAAGCTCTATTTGTACAAGACATATTAAAACTTTGCACCTTTAAGAATCCTTATAACCCAAATCAAGAGAAGTTGTGATTTCTATATTGCAAACTCGCGCCAATAATAGTTGTAGCATATTAATTCTGGGAGCTCAGGATCATACCTCTGACAGAACAAAGTGAGTTGCTAGACCACATACAAGCATCTCAGCACCATCCAACCTGGCACCTGTCAGACCAACATATTCTCCTGGTGGAGGAGCGAAATAAATTAAATGATTGTTCATAATTGAGACAAATTCGTGTAGAAAAATATATATACTACTGCGACATGTGGATAGTCTTTCTTCTGATAGATACCGACAACAGAAGCAATAATCAGACATAGATCGAGTATAACTTCAACAATAGTGATATCGTCAAATGAGTCCATCAGGGAAACAAGTGTAAAAGGAAAATGTTAAATAAGCAAATGAATTTCATCAAGGCAAATCACACACATCAATCAAAACAAAATATGAAACATTAAAATAAGTTGATACATAACTGAACTATCCACAGATTGGTTCCTCTCAGTGATGAGACACTTAAGAGACTTATTTTGTGGTTCAACTTTATCTGCTTGGAATACCAAAAGTTTGACCGAGTTTCTTTAGCAACTGCAAAACTTTTAACCAAGACTCATCGTTTGTTAAACAATATTGAGAAACTTCTTATGGATTTATAATCAACTATACTGCAGAGGGCATTAAACAGAATTTCCATACATATCTCAAGGAGGATGTTCCTATATTCCTATATCTCCATATTTTAAGGTTAGAATCTAATAATTGTTTTTATACCTCTCATGTAAGTTAGTATTCAGGAAATTTGGACTCTCCTTAAAAGGTTTCTTGCTTTTCCAATATATGGCTCGAGAAAGATTTTATAAACAGAGTTAATCTTTTGTGCTGAGAACTCTGTGGTTTCAATGGAAGAAACGTCAAAAACTTTCAGGAGGAAATATCATCTGCAATTACCAGCATGTTGCAGCCAGTGTCATGTGCTCAAACATCCTCCCTCCGTGTCCAAGTGCAAAATTTGGACCTCTTTTGGCATGATCCACCTTATGCAACCAACACAATTTTTATGAAAGTAAAACAAGGAATTCTCGGAGATTGTCAAAGAAACACCAATCACTGTAGGCACTAACTAAAAAGGGAAGATGCTGTATAGTATTTAATTATTTAGAAGATGTATGATAAACCAATAAAGCAGTTTCAACCATCATAAATTTACAATGAAATAGAATGGTTTGATTGCAGTTTCAAAAATGTGGTAAAAGTTTACGATCTTATAAAAATGTCAGAACTGCAAATAGCTTAAATAGATGATCCGACCATCTTTTAATAAAAGAACCTTGTGGTTGTGTAAGACCCGTGTCATGTAAGTTTATCGAACCAAAAAAAAATTATATAGTGTCAGCACTAAGCTAAATTAATTGACCCAGAAAACAATATGAAGAAATATACTTGGGCACGCACAGACAGAAACACAATCTACTGCTTTCCCTTGTGATCCAAAGGGTAGCAGGTAACAATGAAGAAGTATGGTAAATTTATATAAAAGAACCAAAAAAATGAACTTCTGCTGCCTATCAAAGATACAACAGAATGAAATACTCTTCTTAGTATTTCCACATTTATAGCCTTCAAGGTCTTTATGGATAAATTTGTTCATTTATATTTCAACGTCAACTGGAATTTAGCTGAGGTTTAATGTTGCTGTTAGCCTGTTACAATAGTATCAAAAATCCATAATTAGTCACAGCATCCAATCTAACAGGAGATGGATGACAGAGGGACCAGCCACGATATCAGACTATTGTAAATATCTAAGAAGAATATGCAATCCACCTTGATATAGAAATATGCAGAAACACAAGAGCATTACAGGAATTACCAAAGAATCCAGGGAGTCTAGACAAAAAGTAAGAGGCACCAACATCTGGGAAAAGTCCCAACGCTGTTTCAGGCATAGCAAAAAGCTGTAAGAAGGTCAAAATGAGCACATTTTGCAGAACACAGAATGATTGAGTAAGGCGAAGTTGTGCAAATAATTCTCAGAAGGTACTGCGATTTCACAATGTTATCAAGTATAATCACATCAAGGACTGTAATTAGACACCAGCATACGGGGTAAAGCCTAAAATTCAATACAAGCCAAACCTTTGGCTCAAGGCCCATCATAAATGATATATAATTATGCCAAATAAACACAGAGAGTCATGCTTAAAGGAAGCGGAAAGTGAAGCATAATTACTTGATTCCATCAAATGTGAGTCCAAATTTCAGTACAGTTTTTTTTCCAGACCAATGAGGGTTTTACATCTTCCTGCTGCTGAGGACTAAATTTGGGGGATTACAATCACCGGAATGTAGATGCATTTTTTGCTTAACAGAGCTTTAAACACCACTTCGAATTCACAATAACATAAAGATTTAATTGGAGACACGATAAACCCAGTTAGCATCATCCCTTGCAAAAAAATGGATGGATTGTTCTTTAAGGTACCAAGTTTCTAACAAAAGCCCACGTTGCTTGACAACGTCGGTATTCCATCCCCAAAAACAACAAACTAAGGTTTATTCCTGATAAATTTGGGGACAGCTACATGAAAACCTAAAACAACTTATTGCTGACCATAATCAATCATGAAAGCTAATAGGAACAAGTACAACTCTCATGTTTCAATCGTCCCTTATCCCATCTTATCATACAAAATACAACACCACCTTTGCTTCATTCACACACACAACTCACTATGTTCTCATAAAACTAAAAGTCAAGGGAAATGGTTGAGCCTTCAAATGTGCTCATCATATAAATAAATAATGAAATAGTCTAGTGTCAAACTTTTAAGTTAAAAGCTAGTATCCGAATCTACAATGATAAATTCGTTCAGAAAATACAAATAACAATATCAAGGAGTATCAACTAAAACAGAGTTACACTCCATCTTGAAATAGGAAAAATAATTACCGAATTCTCTGTAGCAACACGGAATCTACCGTGTATTGAAACACCTGCTCCTCCTCCCATGACAATGCCATTGAGAATTGAAACCTTCATACAAATTTGCAAATGAACAGTAAAGTTACCGAACACGTCTAAATGACAACAGTACAGCTAGTTAACATCGCAACACATTTCACAGGGAAAAAAAACAACAAATTAGTGAATGATTTTTTTTCATTAGCACCTGGGGTTTACTGTATGTAGCCATCACATAGTTCAAGATGAACTCTCTTCTGAAAAAATTTGCTCCAAGTTTCCAATGACCTGATGCTCACAGAAAATAGTGGGCATCATCAGTTATTCTGTATGGACCTTATGTTGTTTCAAGTGCGTGCCAGATTTCTCATGGCTATATCAAAGCCTTTGAAAGGAATGATTAAGAAAAAAAGCCAGCTAATATGGAATTAAGGTAATAGAAAAAAGTCCATGGGACAAAATATTTATTAGTCCATTTGCTAATTGGATTCAGAATTGAGAACTTGCTTGTTTAAAATTTAGCATTGATAAAAGGGTTTGTGAGAAAAGTTAACATAAGCATCATTTAACATGTTAGTCCCGAGGTAGCCTGCTTATTCACCAGCCAATGAATCGCATCAACAGATGTAGGCGCATTGCTGCTTGATCATTTGCTCTCACTATACCCTTTCCCTAGCATGTGAAGACCAAGAAGGACACACCTCTGGTGTACCCGTTATTGAGTAGATATAGGAGAAATACCTTTGTTTAGTTTTAATAAAGTAATCACGGGTTTGAACACCATTCCCAAGAGGCTATAGACATTTTCTTTCACATTATTGAAAATCTCAAACACCTATTTCATGACATTGATATCCATATCTAAGTTAAATTGAACTTACTGAATCTATTACCTAATCACCAACTTTCAAGTTAATTCAACCAAAGGCCATGATGTTCTATTTTTAGTCAAGTGTCTAGTCTAAGATCCAAATGAAGTCATCCCTAGTGGATACTAGGTTTTCAAGAGATTCAACCTATGCAGAAATTAATCAGATCTTGATCCAGAATTTACAAATTCAAAGCTAAATAAATTGCTACAAGGCTATTGAAAGTCAAGTAATTAGCCATGAAGCCTCATTCCAAATGCAACCTTAGATCCCATTTGCTAGGAATAGAGATCTTTTCACTGTGTTCAGTATAAAACAGAGTAAAAAGCTTAGTCTACCTTGAGTAATATCATGAACAACGGCTGCAACATCACCTCCAGCACAGAAAGCTCTTCCTTTTCCCTGTCATCAGATGTTGCAAAAAATCACGTGTCTGGCAATCTTTAAGAAGCTGTGCAGTATTTTGAAGATGTAGAAAACTGAGATTGAATATTATTTACAATTTCAGAGAGAATACAACTTGCTAAATACTACATACAAGCTAAAATATCTTAACTTTATCTGAGCTTCTTCTACACCAGATAAATCTGTTTCATGTACCCAGATAAATATTTTCTCCCTCGCCCTCCCTCCCTCCCTCCCTCCCTCCCTGGGACAATTCTCATCCATCAGTCAGTTGTACTACATAAGCCTTTACTGCATAATTACTCGATATAATTGCTCAATAGCTTATGCTTACAGAAGTAATGGGTAAATGTATTATCAAAATCACCGCACAGGATGACAATACAAAAATCTTAACCCTCCATTGATGTGCGACTATATCCGAGGAGATGAAATCCATGTTGACTAAATAAGTCGTCCCTACAATTCTCGAATAAGTTCTCCGGAATCGAAGAAAGTATTGTGCTGTAAGTAGGAACTTAATATGAAACCAGAGTAAGGGTTTAAATCAGACTAAACTTGGCTTGCAAATTCATAGCACAACCTTTTAGCTAAGGTTGATTCACTGCATTAAGCTGAAGAAATTATAAAAGTTTCGACCTCTAATAGAAGATTAGGTTTTACAACTTTTTTCTTTTTGGTCATTACAATATTTTAATCAAAAACGAAGTTGATAATCAGGATAATCATAATATATGCTTCCAATTCCTAAGACAATTAGGCTACACTATGTTTTCAGACATCTTTGATGCTGATGGTTGAGATAATCAAATTACCAACGATGCCTATCTACACTCAAGTTTTTCTTATTTCTATTTCCCTGTCAATTCAATCTCGTCTCCCATTTTGTTAGGCATCAGTCACTATTGCAACAATGAAGATCCTTCAATCATACCTAAACTTGAAATAGTTTCCTTTAGATTATATATTAATGAGAAACTATAATTATATGTTATTTACCGTCATCTTTGCTACTCTTATACTTTATTATTTTCGTCGTTCCATTCTGCATTATCCATTATTGCACTAACCAAAACTTGCATAATTAATTAGAAATGTCTTCCTTCTCAAATGATAAAACAACAGTATTTTCACATAATCACTGAACTGCAAATATTTGAAAGAAAATGACCTCAGAAAATTTCTGTAGTCTCTCAGCTGAACTAGCAACTTTATAATGTTAAAGTACACAAGGGTTATGCAAAGTATAAAAAACCTCAGTTTGAAACAAGCAATTGGAATTGATATGGAAAGATAGAAAAGGAAGGCCTACAAGAGAACCACAGACAGAAAAAGATTCTGTCAAATCTTAGGCCTAAAAGCTAAAAAAAAAAAATTCATTACATATTTTCTTGAGAGAAATCTCAAACAGAAGGTTCATTTTAAGCAAGTATAAGAGACAGGATGAAAAATATGAAGTAAGCGAGGGGGAGGGGTGGGGAACAAACT
The DNA here is from genome assembly GCA_023638005.1 of Forsythia suspensa. Taxonomy (NCBI): domain Eukaryota; kingdom Viridiplantae; phylum Streptophyta; class Magnoliopsida; order Lamiales; family Oleaceae; genus Forsythia; species Forsythia suspensa. Next base: position 12,013,492 of record CM042665.1, read on the forward strand.
GATTGCATTAGAAATATTTCAAATTAATTAAGTACTATATGCTTGAGGTCTAGAAGATTTCCCAAAGCAATGTTTTCAAAATTCAGATTTACTAAGAGCCCGTTTGGTAGAGTTTATAAAATAGTTTATTTGACCAAGAATGGTAAAAAAATGTCAGACTACCAAGGCAAATTTTTTAGTCAAATAAACTAGTTTATAAATTCTACCAAACGGGCTCTTAAGTTCAAATTTTGCAGATGGTACGACATAATTAGAGATGTGCAAGAATGTTGTTTTCATGTTTGTATCCCTCGAAAATTTAAAAACTCAAGAGCCAAACAAAACTGATAATCACCTTGTTAAAAAGAGAAATCCAATGACATCATCACTAACATGTAGAATCAACCTTTATTTGGAACCATCATGACAGACAACCAAATAAACTAAGGGGCATAAGATCCAAAGAGGGACAGAGAAGGGGGGAAGGCCATAATTTTTCATACTAATTTTAGCTTCAAATGTAGTGAACTGCAACATGAAAGACCTTACTGAAAGAATTATGAAAAGTAGCATTTCCTGATACAATAAACTAACTTCAACAGTAATGAAGAAGGTACATGAGAATAGATAATGATTAAGGCTTATTAAGATGCCAGGATTTTTGCCTAAATGGGCATTCTGAAGCTTCAAATCTTTGCACATTGATCACATCACTTTGTTTACTCTCAGCATACTGCGTATAGAACAATAATGTAGAATTTCATAGAACAATACCTTCAAAATTATCAATTTGACAGAGGGGTCCTCCTCAAGAGCAAGAAAAAGCTCCAACAGCCGAGATACCTAGAATATACAGACACAAATTTAAGAAAATTTCAAATATGATTAAGTAATGGGATATTGTTTGGGTCACACATTTACATCATAAAGAGCAATATTATATAAATTTTATACACCCTGAGATAATGTGACATGATAAAGAAGCACTATATAAGACCCATTCATCATTCATCCCACGTGGCAGATGGGATGTTACAGCAAGAACAAAGCTTCAGCTCACCCAAGCGATGCTGAAAAATAATCACCTAAGCTGAACAGAAGAAGTCTACTCGACCAAACCAGAATAAAAGAGGAAGTAGCTCGTAAGTTAGGTAGTAAGATCAATAAGAGAAGTTCAACCCAACAGAGGCTCAGCATAAAAGCAGAATATGCCAAAGACAGGGTCTCCAGTAGCTCAACAATCAGACAAGATTTGACTGACTCCAAGGTGACAAGTCTTGAGGGATTGGGAACAAGTTCCCATAGAGTGGGACCCAAGCTACAAGTTCCAAGGGACAGCCAGGCTCATGTTTCCAAGCTGATAAACAGCAAGCCAAGTGGAGAGGGACACTCTGTCCTATCCGGGCCCCACGTCCAGGATGATAGTAGCCCATAAATTCATCTATAAAGCCACCCCAAAGGCCATTCACTCGTCAAGAAAGAGAGGAAAAGACAGTATAAAAGTAATACAGAGATCGCCCGACTCTTTATTTGTCTGCCAAAGATTAAATATTGTCATTGTCAAATTCCTCTCTCAAACAGCAAATTAACTTGATCACCGGAGCCCAATCATCCGATTCCACTCATTCCGGAGGTCGAAAAGACTCAACAGTGTTTTTTTTTTGGAGTGAGATAGATGAAGAAGAAAGTATCATTAGGGATGACATGCACAAACATATAATTTTATAGTTAAAAAAAAAAGGAAAAGGATAAAAACAGAAGTAGTATTTTGTCTACAGAGGTATAGTAAGATTATGAAAGCAGGTAAAAAAAAAAGGTATAGGATGAGTGAAATGTAACACCAGGACAACAGCCCAAAAAGATTCTATTCTTTTAGAATGCTAAAGACAAGAGATAGAGATTGTCACTTCCTCACAGCAACCATACAGAAGATAAGCAACTTTGGTATGAGGAGCACAGTGAAGATTGCCTCTCAATCACATAATTCATGAGTATACAATAGAATCAATAGCTGACGGAGAAGAATTGCATGTATATCACTGGAACTAAACAAGCAGTCATTCCACAGTCCTTGAACACTAAAACTTAAATTGCAAAGCTTAATACGTTTTTGGATCAAATTTTACTTTGAAAACTATAAGGCGTGTATTATGCCCCAATCCGTAGAGCATCACTCAGTGTGCCATTTAGTAGAGTTTCACTATTAGAACATTCACTTTTACCAGCTTCCCCATATTTCAAAAGCTTCACTTGGGAGTGCAAATACAGGTTTGCATCGCCTTCTTTTACTCTCTAAGCTTCCCTTCCAATCCAGAATTTCCCCTTCCCTTAACTACTTAGTTTGAAGAGATATCTTGCAGTGTCCCCAAGTGCTGCAGGTGATGCAGCTAATGGAGCTTTAATGCTGACAAATGTCACTGAAGTCGCCAAGTTAGTCTCTTGGTGGTGGAGGGAGGGAGGGGAGGGGGGTGTTGGGGGCATCCATGTCACCATTATTAGCACAAAAATCCTCACAGCCTTGCACTATACCCATGGGCGGACGTGGGGGGGGTCCTGGGGGGGACCAGGACCCCCCAACTTTCTGAAAAAAGAAATTTTTTTTTAAAATTTTTTTTTTTTTTTTTAAATATTGTGTTTGATTCTCTATTTAATAATTAGATACACACAACAAGGGTAAAATTGAAATTACAAATTTATTGAATAGAATGTGGGCCAAAATTTGTTTAGGAAAAATCTATTTTTTTTTCCAAAATAGTAGAATCAAACATGCAAGATCACTTTTTTTCTAATAATCAACCAAAACAAAAAATAGTAAAACCCAAAGCCAACAATAAATGAACTAAACAAATAAAGTCCAATCTAACTCGGATTAAATTGGAATCATTCAATAACCAAGAAGAAAGTATTGAAGTTAGTCTTTTACACGAAGTGAGTATCGAATACGTCTAACTGCATGAATCGATTGTATTCAATATTTTCTTGTAAACTTCTTAAAAATTATGACATAAAAAAATATTAGATTCTCATAAAAATTGACTCAATAATCGTGGTTTAAGAAGAAAAAAAAAAATCGGGGGCGCTGCCCCCGAACCCCGAGAAGCCTCCCGACCCACCACTGTTTGAGGACCCCCCCAACATTAAATTCCTGGCTCCACCACTGACTATACCACACTGGCACAGATGCTCTTAGCATGGAAAAATCGATAATTGGCATATAACTCAATAAGCCTTCATTTAATCAAGATGATCAGCTATGGGAATGACATCACACATATGACATAATTCCAAAGGTCTCCATTCAAGTTTATAAAGCAGTACATGTGAATACAATGACCAAATGAATTCGTACCATTGTAAAAGAGGCTGCATTGAGTTGCTTAGGCCTGTTTAATGTGAAGATTCTCGTAGAGGATTTCTCTTCCACTAAAACCTGCAAAGCCATTTATCTTTAATTCTTTATTTGTCATCAAGCATTAAACTGAGTCAAGAACTCAAACAGTCGTAATTCGAAATTTCTAACCAAGGACTGTGTTTTTAGCTAATTAGAACGGAAGATGGTGCATAAAAACCCAGACAATCCTACAAAAGGAGAACTCTAAACCAAAAAAAAAAAAAAAAATCCTAAAGAAGTCATATTTTACCTTCCCATGTACTAAACAGACAATTAGAATAGCGAGGCATTTATGTTGCCCGAGTCGGGCACATGCTCAAGTGCCAAAAGTTAAAGTTATACAAAACCACTTATATATACCTGATCGGTTTCTCCAAAGCTTGAAGCCATGGTCCTTCTTTGCTATTGCCAGAGTATCGCCCAACTTTCAGAAGATAAAGTACAACAATCGCAGCGTGATCCAACTTTACAAAATTGCCTTTGAAGTCCGACGGTAAACGGTGGTCCAAGTTATCCAACTTTATAAAATTGCCTTTTAGCCCTTTAATCTTTTTGGAAAACCTTATACTGCCCCTCAGCCCCGTCTCCCACAAAAGAGAGACAAATGATGTAACACACATTTATTAGGGAAGTTGGCGCAATTCCCTAATTTGATGAAAGTCGGGCGGGACTCTGCCCCAGTGTCGTCTCCCACAACTTTTATCTTAAGTACGAAATCGTGTTTAGCTTTTATTTTTGGTACATGTCTTTAACTTATGCATTTTAATGTACTATTATTAATTGGTCCTTATTTGATAAAAAATACAAATACGTAATTAGTTTTAATTAGAGAAAATTGTATTTTAATTCCTAATTTAGTAAAATGTACAAATGGATTCGATATATTTATTAAATAATATTTAATTTTGTATACTAAATATATTATTATAGTAATGTAAATTAAATTTTTTATAAAAGAAAAATATAAATTTATTGTTCTTTAAATATATGTAATTGATATGTCATATGAAAATTGTGAATAAATATTAAGTTAAATAAATAACAAAAGTACGTATATAATTTTATGACATTGAACTAATCTTATTGTATTTTTATTTAACATAAAAACTAATTTACACATTGTGTGTTGTTTATTTTTGAACGATAATAAAATGATAAATTAAAATATGAAGAATATTGTTAAATATCTAATATTTGTAATGAATAAACATATGGCTCGATTAGATAGAAATATTTGACCATCAAATTTGTGATAAAGTTATTTTTTTATAACAATAGAATAAAAATTTAAATTTTAAATAATATAATTAATTAATAATAAAAATAATAATTTTATTTCACATGTTTATTAATAATTATGAGCTTAAATTTTAATTATTTTATAATAGTTCGTATAATATACACTATAATTTAGTATATTATCAATTTGGTCATAAAATGTTATTTCCAAAAAAAAATTGTTAGTTTCCTTTAATTTTTTATAAAAAATGAAATTATCAGACGTATTTGTACTTTTTGCAAATGTTAACAACCCAACTATAATTTTTCATTATTAAAATTAAGAGTATATTAGTTTCTTTCATCAAATCAGAACTAATATGCACCAAAATACATATTTTAGAGATTTGTATGCCAAAAAATAAACGTTATGGACCATTAGCACCAAAATCTTTATTTAGCAACAATTACTCATTGAAGTAATTTCATTACATTAATAGTCATTTAAATTTGTAACAACTACACTAATGATCACTTAGCTCAAAATGTCAATCTAATATCCTACGCATCATCCTTAAATTTTACAGTAGATACAAACAACATTAATTAGTATGCTACATAAAACCTAATCAATTTTTTTAAATAATCGTTGGCTAACATACAACTTACAATAATAAAACGACTTTAAGTACTTGATCCCCTATTTTATCCCTGGTCTGCAACCCTTGCCCAAATCGACCGATCTCTTCTTCAACCTTAACCCAAACCCGATTTCATAATCAATCCTACCCCTACTTCGTCTCCAATTTCTCCAATTGCCACTGATGTATGGCTGTCCAGAATTGTGCAAAATTGAAAATTCTATGGTCCCAAATAAACGGAAATGGAATTCGATTCACAAGTCTTTATTATTTTAGATGCTACTAAAAAACAAGCTGTATGATGAAGATTTCAAGCTAAGCCGGTGAGAAGATTCTTGGGATGTGCACATCTCGAGATAACATCATAATTGACTATTAATTTATAATTTTGTGGGATTTTACACAAACATGTTTAAAAGAAAACACAATTAGGTTTGGCCTGTTGTACAATTAACGATGTTTGTGTCCATGGTAGAATTTGATGGTGACAAGTAAGATTTTAAATTGACATTTTCAGCCGAGTGATTATTAGTGTAACCATTACACACTTTGAGTGACTAGTAATGTAAGAACATTACTTCAAATAACCATTTTTAATTTATTACAAATTTAAGTGAATTGACCACTGTTGAAACTAACTCCTATATTATAACAAAGTTGTATAGTATGAAACAAAATTAGATTTGTTTTTCCTTTAATGTCCTTCAAACATGCCTTGAGCTAAATTGAGAAATATAAACATAGTTTTAGTTTGATTCTCTAAAAAAGTTCAATAATATAAGGAAAATAACATATATGGTCATTTAATTTTTCAAAAACGTAAGGGACATACATTAACCTTTAAAAATAGTACCGAACATTCCCAACGTTTGAAAAAATAAGTCTGGTAGGTCATTTATGACAAAATTGTCTTTCTTTAAAAAAAAGAATAGAAAAATAACCAAATATACCACAAGAAATAAAAAATAACAAAAATGTCATCTTCTTTATCAAACCCCAAAATCTAAAATCTACTACCACCTCGAACTCCAAAAATTCAAAAATCCACCATAATTGTTAATTCTATTTAAATCATATCAAAGACAATTCGACTTTCAACCACATTAAATCTCATATCAGATGTAGATATACCTGTTGTAGTAGAAATAACGAATCTTAAGAGTCTTCTTTAGCTGTGCGAAGAACCTCAAAAAACAAAAATCCAATAGATAGAAACTATCCTCAAATAGCCTACAACTATGGATTTGGAAAGGGTAGAAGGAATCAATGGATGATCATGCAAAGTTTTCTTGGACAGATCACTATGTTTAATTCCAGATTCTATTGCATCCATCCCACATTTTATGTTGCGAAGACCATTCCAATCAACATATAAGAAAATCCTAGAGAAACATATGCTAAAAGCTATACTCAAGCTTAAATATCTAATTTATGATAATGCACCAAAGACCTTTCTCACAGTAGTAGCTATAAATGATTTGAAAAAATGGTCGATGTCACCAATTGATCATACTTGTTAATTCTATTTAAATCATAATTGTTTTAGGATGGTTGGTTTATGAATTTTTGGGTTTTTGGATGGTGGTGGTGGATTTTCAATTTGAGTAGTGCTATTCATATATAGTTGTCACTACCGGTAGTGAGCCTACGTGATATTATTCAATTGAAGTAATTATTTACTCTAACTGATTAATGTTATTTATAGTCAACAAATATGAATAATTACTCCAATTAAGTAATGCCACGTAGATTCACTATCGGTAGTGAGCGACTATAAATATCATTATTATTTGGATTTTGGAGTTCGGAAAAAAAAATGACATCTTTGTTATTTTTTATTTTGGGAGTACATTTGATTAGTTTTGTATTTCTTTTTGTCTTTGTTCTTGTTTTTTGTTTGTTTGTTTGTTTGTTTTGTTTAAAAAGGAGGACAATTTCGTCATAAAAGACTTATCATGCATATTTTTTCAAACGTTGAGATGACAAATACTATTTTTAAAAATTATAAATATATTCTTTTGAAAAGTTAAGAACTAAATATATTATTTTCCCAATAATATATAACTCACTCTGTCAAATATATTAGAATTGTATAGTTGTAAAACTTATGAAGAGTGGGATCAAGCAAAACCTCTATCAAATATTTTGAAGTAATAATTTCTCATTTTCTCAAATTACAATAAAAATTAGGCATTTACCTGCTTGGCGTTATGCTTGTTAATTTTACTTCTTCTTGTGTATAATTTGCCTTTTTAATTTTTCAAGTATTAATGTTTGATTTAAAATGAGATACCCTGGAACCTTTTTCTTGTCAGTAGTGAAAAACCTCTTTTTATCGTAATTGAAAAAATAGATTTTTGTTTTCTCTCGTCATAAGACGTTTGTATAAATAGATAAAATTAAATCACATTGGTCACCAAATATTCACTTGTTATCTCAAAGCTAATTTACATTTTATTTTTACGTGAATAGTCACATTCCTCGTAACCATCCATTCACTGTGTTTTTGTTTAACGTTGGATTTTATGTCTTATTTATGTATTTGCAATGTGGTCTTTTAGTACCTTAATATGTTTGGGAGCATCAACGTCGCTCTTAAATCCATGGAGTAGGTCGCTCAAATTATAGTGGTCGAATGTCATAAAATGTTTAACATTCCCTCGTTGAACACCAATTCATTTTCAGATAAGATGATTAATGTCCAATCCTACTAATATTACTTGTACTAATAATATCATATATGTCAAAATCATTTGCTGTATCAATTTTCTTGTTCGTTATGTTTTGAGCTTTTACATCTAAAGTAATTGACGTGACACATCTAAACTCCAAAATAAATTACGTGTACTTGAAATGTCTGATTAATTCAAATATTTTTCTTGCAATTTTACCTCATTAATACCTCTATTGACATTTTTAAGTTAAAAAATTGCTTATGGGCATTTTCTATAAAATACTTTTAGTTTGAAGATAAAAATATTTTCATTCTCAACCTTGTTTGTGTTTCGGGGCTAATGTTGTCGAGTATAATGTCACAATAATTAATTATTTATAGACCGTTTTACGTAGATTATAAATCAAATGTTGGTTTTTTGGAACCACAACTTTTGACTTTTCAAACCAAATGGAACATAAAATGACAAAATTATCATTAATCATTTGAAGTTGATTAAGGACAATGTTGTCATTTCATGCTATAGCTAGTTTAAAAAGTAAAAAATAAGAGCTCAACAAAACTATTTTTTGGTTTAAAATCAACACCAAACGAGCACTTAATTCATGACAATAGTTTATTTTAGAGTTTTGCCACTCTTAACAATATTTAGTTACTCTCATACTTTATGAACACATTCTAGAATTTTATTGGGTCATATATTCATCATCTAAAAAAAAAAAAAAAAAAAAAAAAAAAATCCACTACATACTTTGGAGTTTATATGACTTCAGAGTTATTCCACTCAATTACATATTTTCCAATTTGTTCATGTTTTGTAATTCATAACACGATTTGTTAAGGTGGAGAATCAATTTCTTATTAATAAAAAATTAAAAATCGTGCTTGGAAATAAAATATCTTCTATACTTATCTTCAATTAAGTACAATATAACATTTTTTTTCCCTAAAATTGAGATTTTAACCATATTAAAGATATCAAAATCTTGTGATTTTCGTCCCTGGTCACTTCGAGCATAACATACCGTGATTTTCTAAAATTATATTATTGCTTTTCAGAAATAAAGGAAGTTTTTAAGTTAAAATTGTAACTCTGGCCATAGTTATTAGATTCGAAAGTCTTTTACGTAATGAAAAATTGAAAATTAGAAACAATTTATCACGATCGTAGAGAGTTTCTCTTTCACCTGCCCAAAAAAATTACTTACGTGTCTTCACTTTCTCCAATTTTTTTTCTTCAATTTCCTCAATTCCCTCTCTTCACAATTCCTCTCCAAATCTTTCTTTCTAAACCTTGTTCTTCCTATCAATTTCTATTTATTTTTTTAGGGTCGAATTCTACCGATAAGCGATTGTACTAATCTAGTATATTCAAGACCTAATATCCATGCACCGAAGGAAAAATCACAAACTTTTTTGTTGTAAACTAGAAGTCTAGAAACCTTCTCTCTCTTATTTATTTTTAACTTAATACATGTTTCTAACATGACCATGTAAGAAAATATTGAACTTCAGTAAAAGTTTTAATAGATAAATCTGAGAATTCAGTTGAAGATATTTGTAAAATGAGGGACTAAAATATAAAGGTTTAGAAGACTAGGGACTAAAATGCTAATAAAATAAAGAAAAATAGATGTAAAGACACGTGTATTTCCAAGGACAAATGCAAAATGTGGAAAATGACTGTGCAGTACCTATAATTGTGTAACAAGTAATTAACGTTTTAAAAATATAAAAGCGTGGTTAGATATGATAATCGAATTTTAAATTTTCGAATCTAATTGAAACTTAGGCAAAAGGTGAGACAAAAAGTGAGTGGTCAAAAGTAAGATATGATGCGTGGCTAGACAAACGTTTTAGAATATTGATAAATATACACTATCATTATTATTTGGATTTTGGAGTTCGGAAAAAAAAATGACATCTTTGTTATTTTTATTTTGGGAGTACATTTGATTAGTTTTGTATTTCTTTTTTGTCTTTGTTCTTGTTTTTTTTGTTTTTTGTTTTTTTGTTAAAAAGGAGAACAATTTCATTATAAAAGATTATCATCCATATTTCTTCAAACGTTGATATGACAAATACTATTTTTAAAGATTATAAATATATTCTTTTGAAAAGTTAAGAATTAAATATATTATTTTCCCAATAATATATAATTCACTCCGTCAAATATATTAGAATTGCACAGTTGTAAAAATTGTGAAGAGTGGGATCAAGCAAACCTCTCTCAAATATTTTGAAGTAATAATTTATCATTTTTCTCAAATTACAATAAAAATTAGGCATTTACCTGCTTGGCGTTATGCTTGTTAATTTTACTTCTTGTGTATAATTTGCCTTTTTAATTTTTCAAGTATTAATGTTTGATTTAAAATAAGATACGTACCCTGGAACCTTTTTCTTGTCCGTAGTGAAAAACCTCTTTTTTATTGTAATTGAAAAAATAGATTTTTGTTTTCTCTCGTCATAAGACGTTTGTATAAATAGATAAAATTAAATCACATTGGTCACCAAATATTCACTTGTTATCTCAAAGCTAATTTACATTTTATTTTTACGTGAATACTCACATTCCTCGTAACCATCCATTCACCGTGTTTTTGTTTAACGTTGGATTTTATGTCTTATTTATGTATTTGCAATGTGGTCTTTTTGAGTACCTTAATATGTTTGGGAGCATCACCGTCGCTCTTAAATCCATGGAGTAGGTCGCTCAAATTATGGTGGTTGAATGTTATAAAATGTTTAACATTCCCTGTTGGACATCAATTGATTTTCAGATGAGATGATTAATGTCCAATCCTACTAATATTTCTTTGTACTAATAATATCATATATGTCAAAATCATTTGTTGTATCAATTTTCTTGTTCGTTATGTTTTGAGCTTTTACATCTAAAGTAATTGATGTGACACATCTAAACTACAAAATAAATTACGTGTACTTGAAATGTCTGATTAATTTAAATATTTTTCTTGCAATTTTACCTCATTAATACCTCTATTGACATTTTTTAGTTGAAAAATGCTTATGGGCATTTTCTATAAAACACAACCTCAATCTAATGAAAAGTACAGGAGTATAAATACTTTTAGTTGGAAGATAAAAAATTTTCATTCTCAACTTTGTTTGTGTTTCGAGGCTAATGTTGTCAAGTATAATGTCGCAACAATTAATTATTTATAGTCTTTTTACGTGGATTATAAATCAAATGTTGGTTTTTTGAACCACAACTTTTATAACTTTTCAAATTAAATGGAACATAAAATGACAAAATTGTCATTAATCAATTGACGTTGATTAAGGGCAATGTTGTCATTTCATGCTATAGTTAGTTTAAAAAGTAAAAAATAATAGCTCAAAAAAACCATTTTTTGGTTTAAAATCAATACCAAACGAGCTCTTAATTCATGACAATGGTTTATTTTAGAGTTTTGCCACTCTTAACAATATTTAGTTACTCTCATACTTTATAAACACATTCTAGAATTTTATTGGGTCATATATTAATCATCTAAAGTAAGAAAAAAATCCACTACATACTTTGGAGTTTATATGACTTCAGAGTTATTCCACTAAATTACATATTTTCCAATTTGATCATGTTTTGTAATTCATAACACGATTTGTTAAGGTGGAGAATCAATTTCTTATTAATAAAAAATTAAAAATCGTGCTTGGAAATAAAATATCTTCTATACTTATCTTCAATTAAGTACAATATAACAATTTTTTTCCTAAAATTGAGATTTTAACCATATTAAAGATATCAAAATCTTGTGATTTCCGTCCCTGGTCACTTCAAGCATAACATACCGCGATTTGCTAAAATTATATTATTGCTTTTCAGAAATAAAGGAAGTTTTTAAGTTAAAATCACATATCTTAAATTATTAAATTGTAACTCCGCCATAGTTATCAAATTCGAAAGTCTTTTACGTAATGAAAAATTGAAAATTAGAAATAATTTATCACGACCGTAGGGAGTTTCTCCTTCACCGGTCTAAAAAAATTACTTACGTCTGTCTTTGTCTTCTTCAATTTTTTTTTTAATTTCCTCAATTCTTTTTCTCTTTACAATTCCTCTCCAAATCTTTCTTTCTAAACCTTGTTCTTCCTATCAATTTCTATTTATTTTTTACGATCGAATTCTACCGATAAAGCGGTGATACTAATCTAGTATATTCAAGACCTAATATCCATGCACCGAAGGAAAAAATCACAAACTTTTGTTGTAAACTAGAAGTCTAGAAACCTTCTCTCTCTTATTTATTTTTAACTTAATACATGTTTCTAACATGACCATGTAAGAAAATATTGAACTTCAGTAAAAGTTTTAATAGATAAATCTGAGAATTCAGTTGAAGATATTTGTAAAATGAGGGACTAAAATATAAAGGTTTAGAAGACTAGGGACTAAAATGCTAATAAAATAAAGAAAGGTAGATGTAAAAACACGTGTATTTCCAAGGACAAATGCAAAATGTGGAAAATGACTGCGCAGTAGCTATAATTGTGTAATAAGTATTAACGTTTTAAAAAATATAAAACGTGGTTAAATATGATAGTCAAATTTTAAATTTTTCGAATCTAAATGAAACTTAGGCGAAGGTGAAACAAAAGTGAGTCAAAAGTAAGATATGATGCGTGGCTAGACAAACGTTTTAAAATATTAATAAATATACACTAATTTAATAATTACATAAATAAAAACGAACATACTTAAATCATAGTTGATTTACAACTTCAATTAATAATTTAAAACGGTCTAGACTTCTGTAATTCAAGATATTTAAAATACTTTTTACTCATCATCCCAAAATATAAAATACAAAATTATATACTAAAATTTTGGTAATTTAAGGCTCATTAAGCAGACAAAGAGATTCCATATAACTGTTAAGAGACTAGACTTTGATAGATAGAAAGAAAGAAAAAAAAGTAAAAGAAAAAATAAGGCAGCAATTGCCAACAGACGTTAAGGAAACGCCTCCCCATGACTCATATTCTCTTTAGTGCATGTTTGGTAAGTTTTAAAATATTTTTTTTTTCAAATTTATTTTTAATTACATATTTTATAGAATCCACAAATTTTATCAATTTTTCAAACACATAATTTACTAAAAAAAATTTCAAAATCTTCTAAATACTTTTAAACTCTACCAAATATACACGTCAATAATAATTTGGATAAAATACAATGTAGGCTTCCAACATTTCTAATTTCTAATTTACGTCATACTTGTCATACTTTTCGTTAATTCATACAGACAATTCTTCTAACAACCTCTTTTCCGTTAATTTCATGTAAAAGACAATTCTATTTCCCAACTTAAATAAATTTTTTTAAAAAGAAAAACAATAAAAAATAAAAAATAAAATAAAAAAAATGGAAAAACACAATTAGTTTTTTTCTTCACCCCACTCCACCCAATCAAAACCTCCACTACATGTCACCACTATCTAAACCTCCACCACCCAAGAGAAGGTGAAAACCATGGGAAAACTCTAGTATTTTGGATAGAAAGAGGATGGCGAGGGTTTGGGGGTTGGTGAGAATGGTGGTTGACGTTGTACGTGGTGGAGGTTTCGTCTTTGATAATGATTTATGTTTAAAAATTAATTTAAAAATTAATTAAGATGGTGTAAAAAAAAAATTTACCTCTCGTATTTTTCAAATAAGCAAGATAATTAATAAATAAAAAAGTTTGACAAAATATCCGTCTCCCATTTCAATACACATTAGTAGAATATTTGGACAAAAATCATTATTGTGAAATTATTAAAATATAATGATAAAAATGTGACGAAAAAAGTTGAACACATAAATGTCAAAATGTCTTGGGAGACTTTTATTACAATTAAAAAATGATATAAATAATAACTGTAATTTGAATATAACTAGTATGTAAAACGTGCATTGCACGTTATTTAATATTGGTGTTGTGAGATATATGTTTATTCAAATATTTTAATAATTCTAACTTAATTTAATACTGTATTAAAATATAAAAATCTGACATTAGAAAATACGGCGAAATATAATGTTTGTCTATTGCATATGCTTTCAGAGATTCAATTCTATGTCGGATCTTCTCTTCAGTCCTCTATGAAGATTTTGCGGGTTTTGAATGCAATGACATTTCTCTGTCAGATTTCAATAACTTCACAAACTCTTTAAGTTCCTTCTCGGCAGCCTCTTTGGCATGCTTCCTCCGTAGAAGTTCGTCAACCTAGCAATTGATATTCACTGAATCATAGCTAGTAGACAAGCCAACAAAGTAAATAAGTATTATGGTGGAGCGCATAACGACAAATCAATTAATCGCCCACAAATTAACAGAGAACACCAACTGGAAATGAGCATAACATATAATACCAAACAGACCAAGTGAAACAAAAAATCTGCATTATTAGTGACCAAACATCTGTGTCCCTATAAGAAGTTACAACATACCTGAACAGCAGGTAGATGCCCATAAACAGAAAATGAACATTTACTCTCCAAAACAGTACAATATATGTCATCATTCGAAAGCAGTAGATTAGCACAATAGCTCTCAAGAGGCTCGGTACTACTAAAAATTATCTGTTAAAATGAACTAATGTCATTAGAAGAACACAGAAATGCAAAAAGTTTACCTCAGCCAGCTATTCATTCTTACTGATTTGTTATTTTTAAGAAGCTCAATCCAGGCAAATTCAAGCAACGTTGGATCCTGAACAAATAACAAAGCAAGTGGTTTTATAAAGTAGAGACAAATAATAGTGTCCAAAACAGCTGCATTTTTACTCTAAGGCTGTGTTTGATTCATCAAAATTTTCCATGGACAATGCCTTTTTTCCACCTATTTTCCAACTGATGTGTTTGATTGCACAAGATTTTCCATGGAAAAAACATTTTCTTCCCTATTTTCCTTGTTTTGTTTGATTGCAACCTTTTTTTTCAATGTAAAACATTTTTTCATTTTCCTTGTTTTGGCCACATTTTCCTTGTTTTAAAGGAAAATATTTTCTTAGGAGGGAGGAGGTTTATTTTCAATGGAAAATTTGTCTTATTTTCCAATCAATAATTTTCTGGTAATTCTTTTCCATGGAATTCATTTTCTTTCCACTCAAATTTCTTGCTTCCAATCAAAAACAACCTCAATGACAAGATTAACAGACCAAATTACTCTGAGCTCTCTGAATAAAGTCTGATATTTCTGTGTCGTCAAAATTTTCAACACCAGAAACAATGAAAGTAATTTGTTGTGGCTCACCGTTCTGCATAAGTAAGAACCAAGGGGACAATTTGAGAAACCCGAAGCATAAATTGCTTAAGCAGTGTAGAAAAAGACAAGAATCGAACACCTATCAACCTATCCAGTATGCCGCATTAATTGTTTCTAATAAAACCTTATCGAAAACCATCCAATTCTTCTCGCCATCTCTTGCCATCAGGCTTCTGTGCAACTGCAAGCAATACTCTTTCCGAATTTTTCTTGAACTCTAGCAACAATCCTTTCTGCGAAGCATCTGCTTCCCTGACCTATTTTCAAGAAGCTCTTCATTGCTTTTCAGTTCCAACCTGCAAAATAGTTCAACAATAAATATGTGATCCATAGAGATTACCATATTATTTAACCGATGAAGGACTCGACACTTTGTTTCCTTAGCAATGTCACTTACTATAATATTTCTAACAGTCCCTTATATCAATTCATCCAGAATTTTGTTAATTATCCTCCCAGATTTCTTAGAGAACCACATTGAGGTCTTTAAAAAAAAATCTCAATTTACCAATTGATCAAATATGAGCTGAAACCTCCCAAGTAGTCATCATAACGTTTTTTAAAAATATTCTAGTTAGCTTCTGAATAGTTAAAATGCATTAGAATCCCAAAACTCATAATTTCTGATCAGGAACCTTCACAAGCAAAGGAAAAGTTTTGAATTCCCACAAAGTTTTTGAAAAACTTTTCACAGTTCACACATTTTATCACTGTGAGTTACACACCAACCGCCAGCTCCAATTATACAAATGGATTAACTTCAACATTACAATTTATTCAAAATCAATTCAATTATTATTCACAAAAATTATATAGTAACTACACATAAACACACAACATGCGGATTATATATAGTTTAATAATGATGGGAGGTGAAATGTTTTAAGTTTTTTGAATATGGGAGGAAAAAATATAATAAAATAATTGTACATAAATGAGATTGTGTTATGTAGTTTATTAATGGTTGTATGAGAAAGGTTTTTAGATTTTTGAACATGAGAGGGTAAAATATTATAAGAGTATTGTATATTAGTGAGATTGTGTTATAAATACGTATTTAGGAATTACATAATCATCACATGAACATTTGTATTCTGAAGTAAAAAAAATGAGAAGATAAGTTGTCCAAATGATCCAAACAACCAATTATTTTGTTCAATAATGGTTGGAGATGAAATGTTTTTGGATTTTTAATTTAATATGGGAGGTTAAATAATCCAAAGATATAATATATGAAGGTAAAATAGTCCAATTTTTATGATCTTAAATACATATTTAGGAATTACATAATCATCATATGACCATTTGTATTCTACAGTAAAAAAAAAAACTGAAGATAAGTTGTTCAAAGGCCTAAACAACTCCTTATTTTGTTCAATAATGGTAAAAAATAAAAAGTTTTTGGAATCATCATATGACCATTTGTATTCTGCATTAAAAAAACTGAAGATAAATTGTCCAAATGTTCAAAACAACTTTTTTTGTTCGATAATATTGAGAGATGAAAGGGTTTTGGATTTTTTTGACTTAATGTAGGAGGGTAAAATAGTTCGAGAGATGAAATAGTTTTGAATTTTTTAATTTAATGTAGGAAGGTAAAATAGTTCGGGAGATGAAAGGGTTTTTGATTTTTTAATTTAATGTAGGAGGGTAAAGTAGTCCAAAGTTGTAATATATGAGGGTAAAATTGTCCAAAAATGTTTCTCCATTTAAGGGACTTTTCCAAACAACCAATTATTTTGTTCAATAATGGTTGGAGATGAAATGTTTTTGGATTTTTTAATTTAATATGGGAGGTTAAATAATCCAAAGATATAATATATGAAGGTAAAATAGTCCAATTTTTATGATCTTAAATACATATTTAGGAATTACATAATCATCATATGACCATTTGTATTCTGCAGTAAAAAAAAACTGAAGATAAGTTGTCCAAAGGCCTAAACAACTCATTATTTTGTTCAATAATGGTGAAAAATAAAAAGTTTTTAGAATCATTATATGATCATTTGTATTCCGTATTTAAAAAAAAATTTAAAGATAAATTGTCCAAATATCCAAAACAACTTATTTTGTTCGATAATGTTGGGAGATGAAAGAGTTTTAGATTTTTTGACTTAATGTAGGAGGGTAAAATAGTTCGAGAGATGAAAGAGTTTTGAATATTTTAATTTAATGTAGGAAGGTAAAATAGTTCGGGAGATGAAAGGGTTTTGGAATTTTTAATTTAATGTAGGAGGGTAGAGTAGTCCAAAGTTGTAATATATGAGGATAAAATTGTCCAAAAATATTTCTCCTTTTAAAGGACTTTTAGAATTTGTATAGATATAGATATAGATATAGATATATATAGATATAGATTATCCAAAATGAAACCAAAATTGTTCCAACTAGCAAAGTTGGGGGTTATAGTGTAATTTATCCTACTAATTTACACAAGGGTAAATGTACAATAAAGGAAAATTGGCGCAAATGGTTCATAACATTTTCTTTTAGTGCGGAATGGTTCCTAATATTTACTTTTTGGCACAAAATTTTCTAACTTATATATTTTGGTGCGTAATTGATCCTTATTTGATGAAAAAGACAAATATATCCTTATTTTTAATTAGAAAAAATTTCAATTATATTCCTAACTTTTGTAAAAAGTACAAAGGGATTTGATACTTTTATTTTTTACTAGTTAATAACACGTGCTTTGCACGTGATTTTGTAATAATATCGTGAATTTTTTTTTTTTTGTTGAAATTTTTAAATAATAAAAGTTCGATAGTTATTTTTTTATTTTATCTATCCAACCCTCAATCAGTACCTCAAGTTTAAAGATTATAGAAATTATCAATTTGTTTAAAAATTCGAAAAAAGCAATGGAGTATTAAACATGATTAATCATGAACTTTTGAAAAAGGGTCGAGACAGTAACAATCAGGTAAATTATAGTTTTTCAAGAACTAAAATTTTGGGCTTATATTCCGCCTTATTGCCAGCTATTTTAACTTCAAATCAGTCAGCGGTTACTTTTTTTATGTGCTTTAAGTTGATTTTCGTTAATACGAGTGCACTCGATATATTAGATGTTGGTTTTATATAAAATTCTTGTAAAAACTTTAAAAACTTTGAGTACCATTATATTTTAAATTTAAGAGATTGTAAAGAAATAATTTAAATTTAAATATAATAGTCTAATATATCACTTTAAATTTTTATAATGAAAATTCAAGCATAAATAAACTAAAATTGACATTCCCACATAATGGGACACGTTGATAAGCCAATAATGATTGATAATCCATATCCATGTTTTGTACATCTATTCTTCATGTATAAAAGTTAAGGTATCAGCAAAAGCTTCATTTACAATTTTATACGCTTGATGCATTTTTATAAGTGAAGTAACACATCTCTATAAATTTTGTCTTCAGCATTATAATTTTAACAAAAGTCACGCTTCTTCAATTTCTAGAAAATATGGACGCTCCACTTCCACTGCCACTGTGAGGTGATGTTAATTTTCTAAACATCTTTTATTCTAGGGATTAGGTATATGTATCTATTAGGGTTATGTGTTTTCAATGTTAGGTGTGCAAAAGTTTTCAATTTTACCCGCCATTTTCACCATCATTGAGAAAATTTATAAACTTATTGATGATTTAATTCACAATAAATTCATTATTCATCTTCATTTTCGCATGACAAAACTTTTCTTGATGACATATCATTATCAACAAATGTTGCAGATTTCATCTCTATTTGACAAATCCTGATAGCACCAAACAATCTCTCTGACAATTCCTTATCCAACCGCGCCTTCACCAAGAAACCCATGTCCACCGTCACTGTCGTAATGCACCCCAAACTCAGGCGCAAAATTACAGTGGCGACTGCTAAGCAATCAATATCAACATCTATTTCAAGATAATCAGGCCATTTGTGATAATAACAATTCAAAGCTTTATCTAATAGGCTCGCAAAGTAATTTCTCACTACAGTTTTCACAATACATGGTCCCTTCATAATTTTGTTTACAATCTTAAACCTACTATAGCGAAAAACATCATTAGAGTTACAAGCTAGTGTTTTCAATTAATTATATTCAATTCATGAAATGAAGGGGTGTGGTAGATGGATATGAGAAGAATTTTAAACCTTAATTAAGATTTAATTGAACTAATTTTAAAGATCGTTTAAATTAATTAATGGTAATTTGGGAAATCCAAAATATATGTGAGGCTATTTTGGTCAAAAAATGTTTCTCCATTTTAGAGCCTTCTAGATTTAGTATAGATTAAAAATTTTATTAGTATATTTTTATTTATTTTCATTTATTACAATATATATAATATAATTTAAAGAGACAAATCACTTTCAATGATCAAAATGCAATATTTATATAATATTAAATAGTTTAAATTAAAGCCAAAATAAAGTATATTAATTGAAAGATGATTTTAAGAATTATAAGTTATTTGATGGGCAATATCGTCCATAAATATTTCTCCCATATTTAAAACAGAGAAAAAAAGTATGAATCAATAATAAGAAAGTCGAAATGCAAAGTTCAATTCATCTTGTTTTGTTATGTTGATGAAGGAATTTACTTAAATTTTCGTGCATAATAAAATTGACTATTTGATTGTTTACAATTAAAGATAATAATTTCAATATATTAAAAAATTTATTAGTATATTTTTATTTATTTTCATTAATTACAATATATAATGGAATTTAAAGAGACAAATCACTTTTAATGATCAAAATACAATATTTATATAGTATTAAATAGTTTAAATTAAAGCCAAAAAAAATTATATTAATTGAAAGATGATTTTAGGAATTATAAGTTATTTGAGGGGCAATATTGTCCAAAAATGTTTCTCCCTTTAAGGGACTTTTAGAATTAGTATAGATAAATAATAAAAAAAAACTAACAAATTGATAATATACTTACTGCATTATTTTGTATATTTTACGAATTATTATAAAATAACTAAAATTTAAGTTCATAATTATTAACAAACGTGATAATTAAAATTATTTGTTTCTGATTAAGTATTCATATTATTTAAAATTTAAATATTAATTTTATTGTTATAATATAAAAATAAAAATAACTTTGTCACAAACTTGATGTTCAAATATTTAATTGAGTTATTTTTTTATTAATTACAAATATTAGAACTCGTTTTATTATCGTTCAAAAATAAAGAATAAAGAATAAAGAATATGTAAATTAGTTTTTATTAGTATTTTTATTTTAAAAAATATATAATAAGATTTGTTCAATATTATAAAATTATATACGCTATTTTGTTATTTACTAAATTTAATTTTTATTCAATTTTTTCACATCACATAGCATTTACATATATCTAAAGCGTAATAATTTTATATTTTTCTTTTATTAAAAATTTAATTAATACTATAGTGATATATTTAATATGCTAAATTAAAAAGTATTTAATAAATATACAAGACCTATTTGCACATTTTGTAAATGTTAGAAACTCAATTACAATTTTTTTAATTAAAATTAAGGGAATATTTGTCTTTTTAATTAAATAAAGACCAATTTTGAGTCAAAACGCATAGGTTATGAATTTTTGTGTAAAAAAAATAAAGGTTAGGGACCATTTTCGTATTGAGGGCAAAGGTAAGGGACCATTTACGCCAATTACCCTACAACAAATCTTTGCAGCATTTCATCCGTCAGTTGCCCTTTGGAGTACACACCGCTAGCAGTGCCACCATCGTTAATCACGGGCGGAAATTCCGATTCTGTTGTCGGAAATATTCCAAATTTGGTTCTCATCTGTTCATATATAGTACTATTTCGATAGAGAGAGAGAGAGGGAGAGAGATGGAACCATCGGTGGTGTTGGGTGAAAAAGATTACTTGGCATGCTGCGGGAGCGTTAAATTTGCTGAGGAGATGGTTTTAGCCGGTCCCTTTTCCGATTATCAAGAAGCTGCTAACGCTGCGAGAGATATTTGGTTCAACAAAGTCTGTCCCTCCCTCTATATTTGCGCAGACGTTTGTGTGTGTATATATATGTTGTTTTTCTTATTGGGTGAATGAATCTGTTTTCAGGTGGATGTGAATGGGTGGTTGGAAGCCTTTACTGCTCATCCGCAGATTGGTGAAAGCCCTTCTAGGACCCACAAAAGTCCTACCAGTGCTCAGTTCAGTTTTTGCCCTCCTTCTCTCTTTGATTTTCTTTTCATTCGTTGTTTTTTTTTTTGGGTGGGGGTGGGAGGGGGGCTAGATTGATTTTTCTAGGGTTGGAAAAGTACCAAGAGAGGTTTTGATATTAGCACTTCCAACTTAATGATCCGACCTCGGACCTTTGAACCAACCCCCTGGAGTTCTCTATTGAATTAGATATACTGCATGTTAGTGTTTTATTTTTTAAATATCCATTATATAATTTTTTTTTTTTGATCAATGAGTTTAGCAGTGATTTGGAAGTTATGAGACGACTACAAGAATTTTATGCTACTCTAATGAATTTGAAGGAAAATCTAATCTTTGTATTGCTTACATCTGATTGTCGAATTTATTTCTCGGAAGAAAAGAATCCTCTTTCTATTTTAATATTCGTCTTTGTCATCATCCTAATTTAGCCAAAAAACTGAAATTAGATAATTCTGGAGATTGGCACCATTTTGTTTTCTTTTTATCTTATTGGGTTCTGTTTTGAAACCGGGAAGGGGGCCGAGAGGTTGAAGGAAAGGATGGTTGTTCCCAGCTACAATGGATCCAAAAGTGATGCCAAATAGTTTTTAACACACCACGTTGGAGTGCTCCACACTGAACTTTACAAACAACAAGAACAAGTCTGATTTCTAATTTGGCTGGACAAGATGAGCTCTTTTTCTCAACTTCACTTGATTAGAGCTACATCTACTAAAACAGAATCAATGGTTTTTGCAACCATATCAAGCCATTTTAATTTCTTCCCTTCTCTCTTTAATTTGTTGTGTTGGGATGGTGTCTCAAATTGTAAATGACAACTTTTTTTTTTGTACACAAGAACAATTGCTATGATTTATATAATTCTTCATTTATTTTATCCTCAATTAGTGACCTTCACTTGTTTTTTTATTTATTTTATCAATTCCTATGTTATTTATTATAGTTTGGCCACCACATCTTGACATTCTCATTTATCCTACTTTTCGTGATATTAACATTTTGTTTTTTAATGGTTCTCACGCAATGCCATACAATATAGCTGGTCAAGAAGTCATTTTGTAAATTTTGTCCTTTAACGTGGTATATCTGTGTAACAATTCTCCATTCTATCCAGAATACTTCAATCTTGTACCTTATACTTTCTTCAATCCCTTATTAATAATCGAATCTAAACACCCAAAGAAATTGCTGTTCAACACAAGGTTCTCAATTTTGATTCCATTGTAATCCTTATTCTAATTATTGAAAATAATATTATTTTAGATTCTGTTTTAGTTCTACTTGGTCCAAAACCCGATACCCTTGAATTCTAAAGAGCTCCTCCAAAATTTTACTTGATGATTTAACCCCCTCATACCGGATATGACACCATACCCGATATGTCTAGTAAGCTATACATAACTACGAAAGAACAGAAAGGGAAAGGAAAAGGAAAAGGCAAAGGACTTAACGCATAACCTTGATTTCATATGATTTAATGCAACTATTTTAATATTCCATGTAGATTTCGCACGTGTAGTGACTTTGTCTTACGTATCTCTAGTAATGTTAATACATCTAATAAAAGTTCCTTTCTTCGCCTCTATATTACTTTTGTAGGAACTTTTAGCATTTTTTTTTTTTCAAATCAATAAAAACCGTCTAAGTCAATCATGAGATAGGTACTTTCATAATATGTTTTCCTGATGTAAAACTGAATTGGTTCTCGAACAAGCATCCATCTAGTGATATGGAATCTATAATGTATTTTGGTTAACAAAGATGAAAATTTATTGAACTTGTGCAAAACCAATAATTGCCTGTCATGGTATGGATAGAAAATAGCCTCGATACATCTTACTACTATCCCCTGGAGTGAGTTTGACATAATACTCAATTAACAAAGCTGTATCCATGCTTGGGGTTGGGTGAGTATAACATAATACACAACTCAACCTCGTGTTTGTAGTCTCTTTCATGGAATCATTGTAAACATCAAATTATCACAAGAAAACGAAAAATGAGGACAAGAAATCTATGAATTGTACTAAATGTTGTTTATTTTATAAGTATGATTAGTATATTCTTTATTCATCATTAACATTGTAGCTACTGACAACTAGATAATCAGATTGGAAGTAATTGATTATAAATCTCATGCTACAGGTGGAGCAAGGGAGAGCAGTCTACAGCTTTAGCTACCGCCACTGACACGACCTTAGAGGTATTTATGACAGCTATTCTGTTTCGTAAGGGATAAGGACCTCATATTTTCTGTAGCTGAATTTGAAGAGCTATTGATGGTTATAGGCCTAAAAATGTTTGTATAACATGATACTCCCGTTTCTATAAATGTTAAAGTTTGATTTGCTGGCCATTAGCTGGGTGCTTACATATGTGTGTTGTTTATTTATGGGCAAATTCACTACTATGCACAAAAAATGATGAAAATTCTCCTTGCTGCACTTGTTTTCTTCTTTTCGAGTTGTGTATGCAGATCTTTGTTTACTTTTTTGGTTGGGGGTTGGAGGGTCTGCAGAAGGGTTATATAACGCTTCGAGAGTGAATCTTCTGGCTTCACTAAGGTTGTTGATCCATTTTATTTTCTAGGAGCTACATCAGTGGAATGTTCGCTACAGGCAGAAGTTTGGATTTATCTTTCTGATATTTGCATCTGGGAGGAGCACCCCAGAGATACTTGCTGAGATGAAGGTAATGAAATCATTTCTCGACGCTTTTTTTTATTGAAAAGATTGCTTTTGCGATGCTTTAGACCTTCCAGAGTAATGAGAATCGCATGGAGTGGCGAAAAATGATTAATGTAGCCGACCCAAATTTATAGGGGATAAGGGTTAGTATGTTTTGTTGTTGCATTAATTTTGAGAGGAGCTATTCTTCGTAAATAAATCGTGCTTCAATTTTAATTTTTTATTGTGAAATCTTGTAAGATGTTTTCTTCTCTATCCTCTAGCTCCACCCATCTACTGTCTTCCCAATATCCATATAGGTTAGTTAGCTAGGAAAATATGAATGCTACTACGGATGGAAAGAGTTTTTCCAATTCTCAGTTCTTCCATTCACACCAACCAAGAAACTCTTTAGGGTCTGTTTGAGAGTTTTTTTCCACCGGTTTTGATCGGTTTTGGGTGACACCGTTTATGAGGGGTTGGGAAGACTGGTGCTTATTAGTTTTTTAGGATACCGATTTTGGGTGGTTTCAACCTCCCAAATTGGTAGTTTTGGCCGTTTTTTAAATTATCTGCCAATTTTACTCTCTAAAATAATTATTTTTAAATCTATTCTAGACCCTAAAATAGATACATCATTCTTCTTATTCTCTCCAAACTCATATTTTTATGTGCTATTGAATTATTTTTGAAATTGTTTGTAGTTAAATATGTATTTACATTTTAATTTTTACATACATCATATTCTTTAGACATACCTATCTTTTTTATATATGTAATTTTATTCTTTTAAAAAACTTTCATAACTGCTGGATAATAAACTCCCAAGTATGGGTTGGACTCTTTTAGGCCTTGTTTGACATGGTTTAAAAATCTATTTTGATTTTTTTCAGCCGTCATTTTTGACTTTTCAATCTATTTTTAACATAAAAAGTCAACAATTTCAACTCAAATAAACCAATATTGGTCAAATAAACCAATAATAATTTATAAACTAGTTTATAATCTATGTCAAACAGGCCCTTAAAAACTGCTACTAAAACCACCCAAAATCGGTACTTTAAAAAACCCTCATAACTGGTAATCTAAAATTCCCAAGCAAGTCCTTAGTGTTGTTTTGACTGTTTGGGATGATCTCACTTGACAATTTGGTAAAATGTTAATAGAAAGTTAGAAAATGATAGGATCAATGTAATTTAGTGTATTATGGACAAGACGACAAATATTCAGGTTACTGGTGTACACCTTTCGCAACTCTTTAGATGATGTACTCTCTCTCTTTTACCCTTGAAGCAAATTGATGAGATAATAGATAAACTTTCTTTTATTTGACCATTCTTGCAGAGACGCTATCAAAATAGGCCTATAGTTGAGTTCGAGATTGCAGCTCAGGAGCAAATGAAAGTAACTGAATTACGTCTTTCCAAGCTATTTACAGTTAATTCTGCTGCTGCTTCCCCAATCCAAACCCAGTATACTGCAACAGATGTGACGAAAGCTGGAGGTGATTTTGCACCAGATTGGCTTTTCCCATTTTTCATATTCACTTTCTGTTGGTCCATGTTGTTCCTAGTCTCTTCTCATGTTTTCCAGTTTTCCAACAATGATCTGGACACCATAGAATTAGACGTTGCTTTCTGACATGATTTTGGTTCAACTTTGAAGGGATTGTTTGCGTTTTACAAGTCACTTAGTATGCTTGATGCAAGTGCAACTGACGACTTTCGAAAATGTTATAAATATCTGAAAAATCTTCTGCACCAGTGCAAAAATGAGCAGTACTAGTTAATATTTTCCTCTCTGCTGGATCGCTCAATTTTATTCTTCCCATTTAGTTTTTGCTACAGTCGAAACTTAATATGTATACATGGTAGACAGAAAATGAAAGAAAAGAACCATAAAATGTCAGAAATAATGAAGGAAATCAATTATAAGCCTTACTGTGTTCATGGCACAAAATTGCGTTATTTGGCAGTTCACCTGCAGTATGTGCAGGGTTCCAGATAATCTCTGGACTCTGGCCTTAATAATCATTTTGTATACAGGCGTTATTTTGTTTCTACTTTTGCTACATTTATTATAGATCGAACCTGTTGTTCATGTTCTTGCTAATTGAGATTTCTACTTGTTTTTCGCATCATTGTTAGAAGATCGGGTGAACATTATTGGAGCACATTTGACAGCTGCAAATGAAACTTCTCTGGCGAAACCATCTAAAACTTTTACCAGGACTCGCCCCCCAATCACAACACACGTACTGGATGTAGCTCGTGGGTCTCCGGCTACTGGAATCGAAGTACAGTTGGAGATGTGGAGGAACATTCAACGGCGACCATTGTTTGGTGAGGCAGATTCGGGTGGTTGGATGCCTCTGGGGTCTTCGACTACAGATAAAGATGGACGAAGTGGTCAGTTGATTAATATGGTCGATGCTTTGAGTCCAGGGATGTACCGGATTAGTTTCAACACTGGAAAATATCATCCCGAAGGATTTTTCCCGTATGTCTCTATTGTATTCGAAGTCAGGGAGTCACAGAAATTGGAACATTTTCATGTTCCTCTTCTACTTTCTCCATTTTCATTCTCCACTTATCGTGGAAGCTAGCCAGTTTCAACCAGCAAATAACTCTTTCGAGTGCAAAAACTTGAATATTTATGTCCGGTCCAGACAAATGTAATATATCAACTTTGGTTTGTGAATCTATAATCATTATTTCATTTGCTGGGCTGCAAATATAATCTATCTAAACTCACTACATCATCCACCATAAGTACTAGGCCAAGATCCCATACTAGAAAGTAATAAATATTCATGAAAACTACTGAACCTCTATCAATTTTGTTTCTTCAAAAAGAATCATGTATTAATGAATTTCATCAATATAAATTCTTTGATATTGTTTTGGGAAGATTGTAACACTAATACATATTTTACACTTGCGAATTAAATGTGTAGTTCCTACTTGTTCAAATATTTAACGTATCAATTGTATACATACCAATAAAATTCCCACCAGCGGTGGTTGAAATACATATATTACATATTTCTATATATTTAGTTTAGACTACTTAAGACTCGATCGAACACACAAACACACACACATATATGTTTGACACGATGATGTTTTAAAAGTAGAGGTATATATTTACATTATTGAACATGCATTAGGATTCTCATCACTAAACAATTGAGGTGCATATACATAATGAATGAAATATGGAACTTCATCCTCTTTGATTTTTGCCTCTACTTTCTTAACTTCTTTATATTCCACAATTTTTTCTCCTTCTTTCTCTTTAACCTTGACAGTTTCTTTCTTTTCTTCTATCTTCTCTACTTTCTTTTCTTCTATCTTCTCTACTTTCTTTTCCTTTTGAGGTATAATCTCTGCATATTTGTGCACCCTTTTTTGCATATATGTTATCAAATTTTCAGATTCAATCACCCCTTCCACCGATACAGTTTGAGCTTTTATGTCTGTTTTCACATTGTGAATACCTGCACGTATTAATAATAAACTTATACGTCGATTTTTTGGATAGAAAAAAAAGAAAAAAGAAAAATTGTATTTTACGTACCTTTGTGCAAAAGCAATCTTCTCTTCACCTCACGTTCGCATTCATCACAATGCAAGAAAGTCTTTATATTCCATGTTTTTATGGTTTCTTTATCCTTCATGGCCAGTAAAATGTTATTAATCAACTCAAAAATTCATGTTCTTTTATGGAAAAATGTAAATATTCAAAGGAAGGATGCATTATAATCAATGTTCTAAAAAGCGTAAAGTATGACTAGGTGTGGAGGTCGAGTTTTAAGTTTTTCGGGCCTAGGCGAGTCCTAAGCGAGAAGGAGATAAGGACAAGACGAAGGCGATGCTTGATGCGTGGCTAGGCATGGAGGCCAAGCTTCAAGCCTAGAAGGAGCTTAAGCAAAGCTTATGCGAACTTTTTAGAACAATACTTATAATTGTGGTTAAAATTTAAAGAAGTTTGCAACATGTCATATAATCACGATCGTATGGAGTTTTCTCTGCTACGAGAAGAAAAAAATTATTAAACGTCCATGTGTTACTACGTCTTTAATTTATCTCCTCACAAAATCATTTCTTCTCAAGTTTGCTGACCGCTTCAATCTATTTCCCCAGTTCGATTATCTCATTCAACTGATTATTCCAAAATCTGCTCACCTCCTCAATCCATCTCTCCCGATCATCTCCAAAATATGTTCATTGCCTCAATCAATCATCATAACAGAGCCTATGGTCGAATTCACCGCAAGGAAGCGGTATACTAGTAATGCAATTTGATTTATTTTTTGGGAATACAAATATAACCGACCGTGTGATGTTTTCTCCGCTATATGAAGAAAAAAAGACTATGTCCATGTATTACTACGTCTTCAAGTTCTCCCTTCAAACGAAACTCTCCTCAAATGGTCATCCAAGTTCTACTCACCGCCTCAATTCATCATCCTAAAACTATAAATTATGTTTTCTTCTTTCTTGTTTTTATTTTGGTTACGACAAAAGATTTTTCTAGGTTTTTTTATTGATATTATTTTTGTTGTCAAATTTTTTATTTGAAAAGAGATCATATGGTCGGATCGACCGATTAAGCACTATGCTAGGAAATATACTGTGTTTTTATCTATACTAATCTAATAAGAGCTTAAAGGAGAAATATTTTTGGACAAATATGTCCTCATTAATAATTTATATTTTCTAAATTGTCCTTGAGTTAATGTTATAATTGAACTTCTAATTTAACATTTATAGCCACATATAGTCATTAGAAATTGAAAATGCTAAATCTCTATTTATTATATTTAATTACTGGATTTTGAAAATATTTTCTTTGAATTGTGAGAACGGATTTGGTTAGTTACAAGATTAATAGTGATTGACATTCTACCAATAATTTATTCAACTTATTTAAGGTCTAATTTGAAGATTAAGGTTGTTTTATTTGAAGGTAATTATGTAGTTTGTGATATGGGTAAATAGCACAAACGTCCCTACCTATTGAGGGTATTGTGGAAAACGTCCCTACCTTCAAAATTTTGGCATTGGGTAAATAGCACAAAACGTCCTTACCTATTGAGGGTATTGTGGAAAACGTCTCTACCTTCAAAATTTTGGCATTTTCACCCTTACCTCACTTGGATTTCCTTGCGCAAAACGTCCTTCAGTCCAAAAATATAGGGGTAAATTAGTCCAACCACTTTTTTCACATATATATTACTTCTTTTAAAATTGGGGGGCTTCCCATGCAATTTCCAAAATTGCACGGCAGGCCCCGTCCCCAAATCTACCAGGACGACGCTGGGTTCTGCAATAATGGATCTGAGCTTCTTTGCTCGGTTGTATCCCATCTGCAGTTGGTTATAGAAATATCAGAGATAGCAACCATAGGCCGCCTTGGGCATAGAAATCGGTTCGATTCTTTGGGATGGTGTCGACAAAGAAATGATTTATTACTTGTCTATGACTTCATGCCTAATGGGAGCTTAGACAAGTACATTTTGATGAACCCAAGTTGATTTTAACTTGGGAGCGGAGGTTCAAGATCATCAAAGGTGTGGCTTACGGGCGCTTTATTTACATGAAGAATGGGAACAAAGCGTGATTCATTGGGACATCAAAGCGTGCAATGTCTTTGTTAGACTCTTGAGTTAAATGGCGAGCTAGAGACTTTGGACTTGCCAAACTATATGAACATGGAACCAATCCAAGCACAACAAAAGTTGTAGGAACACTCGGATATTTAGCCCCTGAACTAACCAAGACAGCAAGCCTACCAAAAGTTCGGATGTGTTTGCATTTGGTGCATTATTGCTTGAAATTGTGTGTGGTTGAACCAAGAATCGAACCAAATTTCTATACCTAAGGCGGCCTATGGTTGCTATCTCTGATATTTCTATAACCAACCGCAGATGGGATCTGGTAGAGCAAAGAAGCTCGAGATCCATTATTGCGAAACCAGTGATCGTCTTGGTAGATTTGGGGACGGGGGCACGTCGTGCAATTTTGAAAATTGCATGGGAAGCCCCCAATTTTAAAAAGTAATATATATGTGAAAAAGTGGTTGGACTAATTTACCCTATATTTTTGGATGAAGGACGTTTTATGCAAGAAATCCAGTGAGGTAAGGGTGAAAATGCCAAAATTTTGAAGGTAGGGACGTTTTCCACAATACCTCAATAGGTAGGGACGTTTTGTGCTATTTACCCTTTGGCATTTTCACCCCTTACCTCTTGGATTTCCAAAACAAAACGTCCTTGGTCCAAAAATATAGGGGTAAATTAGTCCAACCACTTTTTTCATATATATATTACTTCTTTTAAAATTGGGGGGCTTCCCATGCAATTTTCAAAATTGCACGGCAGGCCCCCATCTCCAAATCTGCCAAAACGGCAGGCCCCCTTCTTCTTCACTAGCCCTGCTGTCTGATGGCGTCCATGGCCATTACTTCAAGAAATCCACAAGAAATTAATTTTGACCACAAAGCTCCATGTTTTATAAGTTGACCAGAGAACTTAATGCGTCTCATTCCAACAAATTGCAACAAATTGCAACATAAGATTGAACGGAATTTTGGTTCCCGAATCCTTTATGTAAGCTGCAACGGAACGAACCGGGATGGTTGGTGGGCGAGCACATACATGTCCTCTTCGACCGGGGCGACACGGTTTTCTCTCGGCTCGACACGGAGATTGATCTGTTCGGGAGGTTGGCGGTCCAGGTGAAACGGACGGAGCGGTTCGTGTAGTTATACATATTTACGCGGGTGGGAGAAGTAGGCCTTTGGAAGGAGCGGGCGTTGGTAAAGGTGGACGAAGTGGTGGAAGCAAAGGAGGAAGTGGTGTGAGACGACTGTCCGTGCAAGGAGCGTGAAGAGTATTGGTGGCTGAATCTTCCGGAAGGTGAGAGTGAACGGAGAACTGGTCCGCTCGATTTACGTGGGGAATAATGAGCCGCCATTAATGCAAGTTTTGCTTAAAAGATTCTGTTCCTTGAAAAAGGGTTTTAATGCGTCTCATTCAATTGATTCAATCCTTTTTTTTTTTTTGATTCAATCCTTGGTATTTGGATGATGAACATAAGAAGATGTTCAAAGCTTCTTGCTTCGGCAATTTGTTGGAATGAGACGCATTAAGTTCTCTCGTCAACTTATAAAACATGGAGCTTTGTGGTCAAAATTAATTTCTTGTGGATTTCTTGAAGTAATGGCCATGGACGCCATCCCATGCCAGAGGCCGATGAAGAAGAAGGGCCTCGCTGTTTGGCAGATTTGGAGATGGGAGTCTCAGTGCAATTTTGGAAATTGCATGGGAAGCCCCCAATTTTAAAAAAGTAATATATATGTGAAAAAGTGGTTGGACTAATTTACCCCTATATTTTTGGACCAAGGACGTTTTGTTTTGAAATCCGAGAGGTAAGGGTGAAAATGCCAAAATTTTGAAGGTAGTGACGTTTTCCACAATACCCTCAATAGGTAGGGACGTTTTGTACTATTTACCCTTTGTGATATCCATAAAAACTTCATTTGAAGATTTGTATTTATGATTGTGGTTTTTGTTAGTTAATGTGAATAATCCTCTCTCAATGCTTTTTTTTTAAAAATATTAATTTGCGTTGGACTATAAATGTTACGGTGTATTTTTTAATTATTGTTCATGCTCATGCATATTTGTATATTGTTTACATATCTAATTGACCTGCGGCTTCAAATTTTCTAGATGAAAGAAACTTTGTAGGCTAACTTCAATAATGGCTTCAATCCACTATTGATACGTATCTTATTTCTATTATTATTTTTTATACTTTTGAATTGAATTGTTATCTATTTTGCTTAAACTAATTTTTCTTAACTATTTATACTCTAACGTAAATAAGATGCTTAAATTGTTAGAATATTTAGTTTTGGTAATATTATTTTATTTCTAAGTTTACGTGAAGACATCTGAGCACTGAATTGTGCAAATGAGAATGTTTAATTTTGCCAATTTCAAACGTAAATGTTATTTTGTTTTCTTTTATATACTGATTGATAAATCTACCTAACTTAAGGTGCTACGAGCCTAAATTGCATGTGATATTTTGGATTAAAACTTCTTCATAGTTGGAGAGCTATATTAAATTACAAATATTTGTTATAAGTCATTTGTCATCTCATAAGGCAAGAAAATTCAATGGATTTGAGTGCTCGATATATTTAAGAACTTATGTACATTATTTTTTATTCTTTTTGTTTGTGTTCTTTAATTGACATTATTTGACTATATTACAAACCTTAAAAAATAAATGTTCCATACTGGCCACACAATTGTAGAAAGTATTTTGTTTGAATACAACAACAAACATTATATTTCACCGTATTTTCTAATGTCAGATTGTTGTATTTTAATGTAGTACTATTAAATTAAGTTATAATTATTTAAATATTTAAATAAACATATATCTCATAACACAATTATTAAATCACGTGCAACGCACGTTTTACATACTAGTAATAACAAAAAAGGCATACTTGTAACAAGATCATTTAGAAATTTCTAACCTTTGTCACATCTTCCTTTGTCTTGGTCTCTGATACGATCTCAACTTTTTTCTTACTCCATTTCTCTAATCGTGTATGAAGTTTCTTTGCATCAATGGCGCCTTTAACTATGACCTCACCTTTTTCGAAATTCGTATCCACACTTCGAACTCCTGGAGTAATAAAATATTGGGCTGCCTATTATATATGTTTTATAATGGTGTTCGTGCTATACGAGAACAATTAGTTGATCTAAATTTACAAATTATAATAGAGCGAAAATCATTGGAGAAAGTGATAAGGTCACATTGTTGGACCATAAAACCAGGCTGGGCACGATTGTGGGGGCGGGTTAACCCACGGCTTGACCCGTGCCTAAAGCTGGTCTGTTCGGTCTAGTATGCCGTCATGCACACCCTTAAGTATTGAGGTATTCAATATGTATTCAAAACTCGCCCTATAATTTTTTGCCTTGGTATTTTCATCTGATTTTAATATGAACACAATGAGCTAATTAGTTCCATTTCTAATGCATTTATAAATTGATTTGATGTCGATCACTTGTACAAATCTACCTAGAAATGAATCAATATTATAATGTGGCTCACTAGAGGCACGTTTAACCAGTTTGGACAGAAAGTCACATGCGTCTCTCTTCTTTAATTGCATAAAGTCTAACGTACAACGCATACCATAAATGTAAAACTCACCTGGGATTCTCAAAAGAGGCTTCTGAATGTCTTGTGCACATTTTGGACAATGCAGATTAGTCTTGTAGACAACAGTAGTTACTTCAAGTTTCTTTTCTTCTTTTGCCATTCTAAGAGGCCAGACCATGCACTAGAGGGAAACAACAGAAATTATAACAAAATTAAGAACCATAATTTGGCTTGATTCCTGATTGAAAACCAAAAAGAAGAAGAGAAGTCATCAGCATCTTCTTTTTGTTCTTATTATAATTTATTGTTTCTTGATTAACAAAGCAATTTTGGTTGGTGAGATTTGCTGATAGTGGCTCACCAGCATGTGGAAACTTGATCAATGAACTTTTATTATGTTCTTGATTACGTACGCTTATAGATCACCATACCTATGATAATTTTCAACCAATTTTTGAGTTCTAGAATCAACACATTATTAGGTAAAATTATCTTTAATATTGTTTTTTGTTCGAAGATGACCTATTTCACTATTAATTGTGTCACTACTTTTATACTAAAGTTTTAAAAACAATTTTACTCAAACACTATGGTCGATGAGTCTAAATCTGCTGTTCTAAAGGGAAATTGGCCAAAAACGTCCCTAACGTATGGACTCGGTGCGCAAATCATCCTTACCTTTCAAATTTTGGCAATTACATCCCTTACCTATCCATGTAGTGCCCAAATCATCCTTTTGAACGGAATCCATCAAATATTCCGTTAAACCTTTGGGATTTTGGTGCAAATGATCCATAACATTTGTTCTTAGTGTAGAATTGGTTCCTAACGTTTATGTTTTGGCAAACAAGTCTCTAACCTATGTGTTTTAGTGCGAAATTGGTCCATGTATGAAAAAAGACAAATATACCTTTAGTTTTAATTAAAAGAAATTATATGTGGATTCCTAATCATTACAAAATGTGCAAATAAGTCCAATACTTTTATTTTTATAAAAAATTAAAGAAAACTAATGAATTTTTTTAATTAACACTTTAGTAATAAAATGTCAAATAAAATTATTATTTTTATTATGAAGTAATAAATATATTATTTAAAATTAAAACTTTTATTTTATTGTTATATAAAAAATAACTTTGTCACAAACTTGATGTTTAAATACTTTTATTTAATTGAGTTATATGTTTATTAACTACAAATATTAGAAATCCAACTATATTTTTATATTTTAATTTATCGTTTTATTTTCATTCAAAAATAAAACACATAATGTGTAAATTAATTATTATTATTATTTTTATGTTAAATAAAAATGTAATAAGATTATTTCAATGTCATAAAATTATATACGTTATTTTGTTATTTATTTAACTTAATTTTAAAGTAAAGTGGGAGAAAAAATTTATAAGTAAAGAGGAGAAAATGATTTCTCACAATGATTTTTCTTTATTACTTAATAATAAAAATAATAAATTTATTCGACATGTTTATTAATAAAGTGTTAATTCAAAAAAAAATACTCATTAGTTTTTTTAAATTTTTTATAAAAATAAAAGTATTGAACTTATTTGTATAGTTTGTAATGATTAGGAATCCACATACAATTTCTTCTAATTAAACTAAAGGTATATTTTGTCTTTTTCATTCCATAATGACCAATTTCGCACAAAAACACATAAGTTAGGGACTTGTTTGTCAAAACATAAACGTAAGGGACCAATTCCACCATAAGGACAAAAGTTAGGGACCATTTGCGCCAAAATCCCAAAGGTTTAACGGAATATTGGATGGATTCCGTTCAAAATGATGATTTGGGCACTACATGGATAGGTAAGGGATGTAATTGCCAAAATTTGAAAGGTAAGGATGATTTTATGACCTGATCCATACGTTAGGACGCGTTTTACCAATTTCCCTGTTCTAAATATATGTTCCCTTAGCAGTCTCTCCAATAAAATTTTTACACATAATCAAATAAATAGATGATGAGATAATTATGGACAACATTTAATGAATTCACACTTATTATTATTTATTATCGATGATGTGTAAAGTTTTTATTAGAGAGACAATTACCGTATATCCGAACTCATGGTCGATAAAGTTTTCGAAAAGGAAAATTTATGAAATACACACTGTATTTAGAGTATTTTTACACAATAATTTCCAATACATAGGAAGTTCCATATCCCATTTCAGTATTTTCCTCTTCCTTCTCACATATTTACATACCTTCATTGTTGATTAGGGTTTGGGTTTCTATAATCAGTATGTTTTATAATATTTTTTTCATTCTTATTATACATATTGCCTGTTATATATGTACAATAATTTTTATTTGGTATGAAGTTTTTTGCATCAATGGCGCCTTTAACTATGACCTCACCTTTTCGAAATTGTATCCACACTTCGAACTCCTGGAGTAATAAAATATTGGGCTGCCTATTATATATGTTTTATAATGGTGTTCGTGCTATACGAGAACAATTAGTTGATCTAAATTTACAAATTATAATAGAGCGAAAATCATTGAGAAAGTGATAAGGTCACATTGTTGGACCATAAAACCAGGCTGGGCACGATTGTGGGGGCGGGTTAACCCACGGCTTGACCCGTGCCTAAAGCTGGTCTGTTCGGTCTAGTATGCCGTCATGCACACCCTTAAGTATTGAGGTATTCAATATGTATTCAAAACTCGCCCTATAATTTTTTTGCCTTGGTATTTTCATCTGATTTTAATATGAACACAATGAGCTAATTAGTTCCATTTCTAATGCATTTATAAATTGATTTGATGTCGATCACTTGTACAAATCTACCTAGAAATGAATCAATATTATAATGTGGCTCACTAGAGGCACGTTTAACCGTTTGGACAGAAAGTCACATGTCTCTTCTTTAATTGCATAAAGTCTAACGACAACGATACCATAAATGTAAACTCACCCGGGATTCTCAAAAGAGGCTTCTGAATGTCTTGTGCAATATTTTGACAATGCAGATTAGTCTTGTAGACAACAGTAGTTACTTCAAGTTTCTTTTCTTTGCCATTCTAAGAGGCCAGACCATGCACTAGAGGGAAACAACAGAAATTATAACAAAATTAAGAACCATAATTTGCTTGATTCCTGATTGAAAACCAAAAGAAGAAGAGAAGTCATCAGCATCTTCTTTTTGTTCTTATTATAATTTATTGTTTCTTGATTAACAAAGCAATTTTGGTTGGTGAGATTTGCTGATAGTGGCTCACCAGCATGTGGAAACTTGATCAATGAACTTTATTATGTTCTTGATTACGTACGCTTATAGATCACCATACCTATGATAATTTTCAACCAATTTTTGAGTTCTAGAATCAACACATTATTAGGTAAAATTATCTTTAATATTGTTTTTGTTCGAAGATGACCTATTTCACTATTAATTGTGTCACTACTTTTATACTAAAGTTTTAAAACAATTTTACTCAAACACTATGGTCGCATTTAGTCTAAATCTGCTGTTCTAAAGGGAAATTGGCCAAAATGTCCCTAACGTATGGACTACAATGAATCATCCTTACCTTTCAAATTTTAATTACATCCTCATTTATCCAATGTAGATGCCTAAATTCATTCTTTTCGAATCCATCAAATATTCGTTAAACCTTTGGGATTTTTGGTGCAAATGATCCATAACATTTGTTCTTAGTGTAGAATTGGTTCTCAACGTTTATGTTTTGGCAACAAGTCTCTAACCCATTATGTGTTTTAGTGCGAATTGGTCCCATGGGATGAAAAGATAAATATACCTTTAGTTTTAATTAAAAGAAATTATATGTGGATTCCCTAATCATTACAAAATGTGCAAATAAGTCCAATACTTTTATTTTTATAAAAAATTAAAGAAAACTAATGAATTTTTTTTAATTAACACTTTAGTAATAAAAATGTCAAATAAAATTATTATTTTTATTATGAAGTAATAAATATATTATTTAAAATTAAAACTTTTATTTTATTGTTATATAAAAATAACTTTGTCACAAACTTGATGTTTAAATACTTTTATTTAATTGAGTTATATGTTTATTAACTCACAAATATTAGAAACCAACTATATTTTTTTATATTTTAATTTATCGTTTATTTTCATTCAAAAAATAAAACACATAATGTAAATTAATTATTATTATTATTTTATGTTAAATAAAATGTAATAAGATTATTTCAATGTCATAAAATTATATACGTTATTTTGTTATTTATTTAACTTAATTTTAAAGTAAAGTGGGAGAAAAAATTTATAAGTAAAGAGGGAGAAAATGATTTCTCACAATGATTTTTCTTTATTACTTAATAATAAAAAATAATAAATTTATTCGACATGTTTATTAATAAAGTGTTAATTCAAAAAAAAAATACTCATTAGTTTTTTAAATTTTTTATAAAAATAAAAGTATTGAACTTATTTTGTATAGTTTGTAATGATTAGGAATCCACATACAATTTCTTCTAATTAAACTAAAGGTATATTTTGTCTTTTCATTCCATAATGACCAATTTCGCACAAAAACACATAAGTTGGGACTTGTTTGTCAAAACATAAACGTAAGGGACCAATTCCACCATAGGACAAAGTTGCAGTGGGACCATTTGCGCTAAAATCCCAAAGGTTTAACGGAATATTGGATGGATTCTGCTCAAATGATGATTTGGGCACTACATGGATAGGTAAGTAAGGATGTAATTGCCAAAATTTGAAAGGTAAGGATGATTTATGACCTGGATCCATATGCATGGGACGTTTTTACGGCCATTTCCTGTTCTAAATATATGTTCCTTTTGCCAGCCTCCAATAAAATTTTTACACATAATCAAATAAATAGATGATGAGATAATTATGGACAACATTTAATGAATTCACAATTTATTATTATTTATTATCGATGACGCCAGAAAGTTTTTATTTAGAGACGGTCGCATATCCGAACTCATGGTCGATAAAGTTTTCTTTAAAAGGAAAATTTATGAAATACACACTGTATTTAGAGTATTTTTACAATAATTTCCAATACATAGGAAGTTCCATATCCCATTTCAGTATTTTCCTCTTCCTTCTCACATATTTACATACCTTCATTGTTGATTAGGGTTTGGGTTTCTATAATCAGTATGTTTTATAATATTTTTTTCATTCTTATTATACATATTGCCTGTTATATATGTACAATAATTTTTATTTGTTGTATCACATTTAAATTTAACTTATGATTTTTTTATAAGTATTGATGTATTCAATAAAGACATTAAAAGTCACGGAATATTCAATTAAACATTTTTAAGAGTTAAGTCATGGAATATTCAAATTGAGAAGGATTTTTATGAATTCTCGACTTACAGACTTGTGGAGTTTTTGTAGTGGAAAGTATAAATACCAAATCTAAAAAAAAAAAAATCTCCCGTCTACCTGAGATTTGTGAAAACTTTATAGCCCCAAATAAAGAACGGCTTTTTTCTTTCGTTTGTTGAGTTTTCTCGTATCTCTCTAGTCTACTATAAGATGTTGAGAATATTTGATATTTTTTATTGAATATTATTAAAATGTTATTAATTTTTGTGATTTATACTATTTGTTAATTTTAATTGATGACTTAAATTTTTTAATAAATATTTTTATTGATTTCTAGTTCTTAATTATATTTGTTGTTGATAATTTGGACATACGGGAAGTTACTCAAAATAATATTATATTATATTATATTATATGTGTTGTGGATGATGTATATGTGCTTAATATTTTTTTTTTAAAAATAAAATTCTTAAATGGAAATTTATAAAAGTCTACAGAAATCTTTAATCAAGATCTACAGAAGATTAAGGAAGACTTTTATTAATTTTTAACAAATTCATAAAAGTCACTTAAAAGTCCACGAATTCTATAAAAGTCACCCACTTACAAAAATCTATAAAAATCTTTAAAAGTCTCAATTGAATATACCCCTCGTCAAGAAAAAGGTGTAATCAATGAAATAAATGTACCAAGAATATTTGTAATGGAACTGTTAGATTTAAATCTAGATAACAATCAACCTAGAAGGGGTTGAATAGGTTGTTACCGAAAGTCTCAGAATATTTTTTTTTAAAACACAACGCTCACTTTAATGTTCTCGATGTTGATGAAAGTTTGTTGAACGCCGTAAAATTTCTTTGAACGTTTAGCAGCTTCGAGATATTTATTATATAAGGCGATTAAAACATTAATTAACACCCGGATATAACGCGGTAAACTCCTAAGAGAAACATCCACGGGCCCCATGCCACTCGGTAAAAAATCCACTATTTAAGAACAAAGTTACATCTCAATAATTTTTGAAATTACAATTTTAGACATAATCTAAAACTTTATCAAGAATTTACATAAAAAATAAAACTTGAAGTTAAGAACAATAATAAAACTTCCTGTTTTATATCTTCTTCAACTAGTCAAGGAATGTAGTCAAGTACTTCAGCTTTGATCTTGGTCCATTCCACGAGTGTCCCCTGATTGATTCCATTAAATCGGAATAAGGACTCACCCTTATCTTGCCGCCGAAATGCCGTTCTCTCTCACAATGGATTTTTTAACGCCTGTTCGTAACTGTTCTCAAAAATAGAATTTTGATCTGCTAGGACTTTTGAATATTTCTTTGAACTCTCAACTCATAAATGATTTGTTCTTTGATGCTTGAGTATCTTTGCTTTCAAAGTCCATGGAATTCTTGGAATACCACCTGTCTTATTTATAGTACAAGAATTTGTTCAAACTTAATGACTTAATATTTATCTTATACATGGATAAGACAAAATAAGTCTTTAAGTTTAAATAGACTTTATAAAGATAAGGTGAGATAAATCACAAGAATATGAAAACAAATCTAGATATTTATTTTCATTTAAGTAGATAAATAAAAGATAATATTGTAATATCTTATCTACTTTGAAACCTAGTTCAATTAGAAAACTTAAACATGCAATTTATTCAAACACTTATTTAAGCGATAATGAACAAGAGTTTTAGAATAACTAAAACTTATAAATAGATTGTGATAAATATAGCATTAAAGTTTTCAATTTCCAAACAACTACTAGATAATCATTGAATCCTAATTGGCTCATATCAATAAATAACTTATAATTAAGTATGCCAAAAATCGGATTCTTCAATAATCCAAAACTGATTTTTAAAACCGATTTTCCAACAATCTCCCACTTTGGCATCTCTTAATTACAAAACTTATATCAAGTTGTTTTGAGGTGAGCACGCAGACAAAAAGGTTTCAAGAACATATGCAAACGAAATGAAAGCTATTTAATTTGAAGCCAATTCCTAATTACCAAGCAAAAGTAATTCCTAATAAGCAATTCTTAATTAAGAAAAAGCAAAAAGCAAAGCAAAAGCAATAAAGCAATTCCTAATTTACTACTCCCTTTTGTAATAAAGAGGGCCAAAGCAAAAACGAAGCGATGAAAGAAACTAAATTAAAGAAGGGTCCAAAAGCAAAATGGAGAAAATACCCAACCACATAATACTTTGTTACCCACTCTATGAAGTGCTCTTGGGTCCTCTTTTTCGAACCACCGCCCCGGGTTCTCTTCATGCGCGCTGGGATGAAGGCAAAGGAGTAGCATCCGGATGTGGAGATATGCCAAGCATCAAGGTCGCGACGGAGAATGCTCGTGACCGGCCTCGGATGTCGAGCACCGCCGAGCCAATATCGAGGATTTTGAAGAGGATTCATGGCGTGACATCTTGATATTCTTCCGCATAGGCGCCCAACCACCTCGCCCAAGGCCGCAAGTAAAGCTCCTTATGAATCTGTGACGACGCTCAAAATTATCGGACAGTGTATTGACCAAAGAAGTTAAGTCATTTACCGAGTTTCAAGAGTAGTAGTATGATCTTCGGAAATGGTTGGCCTCAGGCAGGAGGCGTTGGTCTCTTAGTAACTTTCTTTGAAGGACGAAGGACTGAATTTGTGCGAAAGTGTCACCCTCGAAGTATAGGAACGCCAGATGCTTGGAGATAGGCATGAAGTAAACCAAGAAAGGGCAACATTCTGGAGTGTGTGACGGGTCGCCGCTGAACACAATCTTGTCAAAAATAATTGTAGCAATATCCGGTGGGTAGAGGGTGCCCGTTTGTACAATAACTCAACCTTATCCATCCCAATATCCGACCTATGCCGAATTGGATCAATGTTGTAAGGCGATTTTATGAAGCACTTTATACTTAGGGGTAAGTAATGCGCAAATCATTTTTCCCGTAGGCCAAGGATTTCCGATTAGTTCTAAGGCCAAAGCATCGATTGGTCGCTTCAAATTCATCATCCATTCCTTCGCTTATAGGTGATAATCCGAGCCAACGATTTAAGATTGGAGGACTAAATGGTACCACCGACCCTCAACATAAACCTGACCACCTAAAATTATTACCCGCTTGTTTAATCGTCGAGAAATATTAGCCAAGAATTCTTTGATTAATGATTCACAAGGTCTCCCGCCCAACCCAACAATTTTTGTATGCCCCAATGCTCAATTAACTCAACAAGATCGCCTCTCTAAGGACATCCTCTTTGACATTAAATTCCATCACAAAATCCCGATTTGAAATAAATTTGTGAAATCGAGTGCCTGTATCATGAGTCCCAAATTTGTAATTCAGAGGAGGAAGACGTGGTTACCTTTTACTGAGCAAACTATGTTCGAACAATTGAGGACGGGTCAAGTTGGGACATCGGAGGATAGGTGCCCAACATTCGATGTTCGTTGGAATATCGTGCAACGCTCGAACAATCATCAACTGCTTACCTTTCGCTGGCATGGAGAGCCCTGACCGATGATTCTTCAAGACTTGTTGTCATCTTCCTCATTCATGGACTCTTCTTCTTTTTCAACATTTTCGTCTCGCAAAATCGAACCCGATTGCTGTTCTTCTTCAAGATGCTCATGCGCTGGAGACTCCTTCGAACTATCTTCGTGACTCACTTGCTAGATTGAGACCCGCCTATTATCGAACCCGTGTCCTCATCAAGCTCCCCGACCGTGACTAGCATGGGAATGGCGGTGGAGGAAACCCATCAAGGCTGTCATTGTAAAGTGAGGAGTCAAGAAGACGGAGTAAGTGGAAGCGCAAAGAAAGTCGGTGTTGCAGACGGTGGAGGTGAAACCACCGGGTGCGGTGGTGGTGTGGACGCCGGAGGAACAAACAGCGAGTGATGTAGAGGCGGGCAGCGGCGGCGGCTACTGGCGAATCTCCTAAGTGAGTGAAGTGGTGGTTTTAACCTCGCCATTGATTACTTCCTAAACACTCTTGCAAGATCAAGTTATATCAAAAGAAAACAAGAAATTTATACAATGAAAATTTTGGGGTTTAGGGTTTTGAAGAATAAAGAGGAAGATGAGGATTTAAGGACTCGTTTGATAGATGAATGCGATCGTGACTCTTTGTTAAGAAAGGACTCTTTTTCAAGAATGGACACTTTTAAAGAAGGACATGAAAATAAGACTTCTATTTCTAAAACAATTTGAATGCAAAATAAATAAATAAATAAGAAGGAATAAGAATAAAAAAAACGTTTTTTTTTTTATATATTTTAAATATAAATGCAAAATCATGAGCAATCTGCTAAGAAATCCCAATCATCTTCTCGGTCGTCCCGATCATAGAAAATTATTAATATAGTTCAAAATCCCATATATTAATCATGAAGAGAGTAGTGTGTGAATAAATAATCAAAATAAGATCAATAATATCAAGACAATCGTTACCACCCTCTAACTCACATAACCTTTTTATAGAATAGAGTTTCAAACCACCATTATTCTTTAATTGTTTTTTTTTATGAAGAAAATATTTGACCGCCTGCGTAAGTGAAATATATGCTTTTTTTTTTATTTCAATTCCGGCTTTTTTCTTTTTTGTTCTTTTTTTTTTGTGAAGAATTTACACATTTATTTTGTGTTTGCATAGTGAGCTAAGTATATAAGAAGTGACTTTCACACTTTCAAGGCGTAGCCTCTTTTCTCATGATTTATTTTATGTTATCAAGGATGGCTTCTCATCATCCATAGAAAGGTAGCCCTCCTTCAAATATACCAGCTTGTTTAACTAGGGATGTAATATTATGGTACCGAAGATATGATACCGACCATAGGTCTTCAATCCATATTTAGTCAAGAAATCGTAGGGTAGAATACATAATTTGTCGAAAATTATCAACCCAATTTCACATCTATAAAGTGCATAAACAAGAGATGAATATACGGAGATTCAAATTATATTTTCAAATTTTATGATAAAAGCAATAACACATTGGAAAATCAGTATTTCTTGCATAATTAACTCAATAGTATGTGCAAATATATAAAAATATTACAAAGAAGATTCACACCGAGTTTTGTCAACTCCTCTTTTCTTGTACCCGCTTTCAATGAGATAAGTAGTTAGACATTCATACCAAGCTTGTGGAGCTTGTTTTAAACCATAACGAGCTATTTCAAGTCTATACACATGGTTTGAAAAATGAGGATCTATAAAACCCTCAAAGGTTGTTCAACATAAACTTCCTCATTAAGATAGCCATTTAAAACACACTTTGACATCCATTTGAAATAGTTTAACTTTCATTTGGCAAGCAATAGTAAGTAAAAGTCTTATAGAGTTTAATCTCGCAATTGAATAAAAGTTTCTTCACACTCTAATCCTTTAATTTGAGTGTATCCTGGGTTACTAAGCGGCTTTGTTCCTAAGAATAGTTCCATGTTCATCGATTTGTTTTTATAAACCCACTTAGTTCCTATTATATTTGCATCATTTGGTCGAGGGACCAAATTCCAAACCTTATTTCTTTCAAATTGGTTGTTCATCTTGCATGGCTAACACCCATGATTCATCTTCTAAAGCTTTCTTTCACATTTTTAGGTTCAACATGAGAAATATAACATATAATGCATTTATCTCATTTGTAGCTCGCCTTTGAGTCACCATACCATTAACCCAATTTCTAATGGCATTAGATGGGTGTGCTAGTATCCATGTAGGTGGATCTCCTTGCGTGCTTTGTTCTCCAAGAGTGTGTGTGATATCGCTTGTAACATCATTTTGATCCGATCGCTTTGTTGCATCGCTTTGGTAGCATCTCCGTGAATGTTCACATCGTTAGTGTTTTCTCCAACATTCTCGATGTTCGTCACGCTTTCTATTTTTTCTCATCTTTGTTTTTGTTACTTGTTCCTCGTGAATACTCAAAGAAAGTTATTAGTATCGCCCATCACAACATTAATCGATTCAATTATGTTTTGAGTACGATGTTGTAGACCCGAAGTCTTGGACTATTTTCTTTAATATCCCAAAAATACCCCTTCATCACTTTTGTGGTCCATTTTTCCTATTTGTTCACCATCATTTAGGATATAA
The DNA here is from genome assembly GCA_023638005.1 of Forsythia suspensa. NCBI lineage: Eukaryota > Viridiplantae > Streptophyta > Magnoliopsida > Lamiales > Oleaceae > Forsythia > Forsythia suspensa. The sequence continues at coordinate 12,058,164 of CM042665.1, forward strand.
CATTTGCTACCAAAAGTGTGAAAATACTTAAGGTTAGATTTTCTACCTTTCCAATTTTCATATGGTCTTTGAGATGTGTTCATTCTAATGGTAACCCTATTCAAAACATGATGCGTTCAAGCCTGCTTTTCTTCAACCATATTTGTCGGATTTTAGTCCAATTTCTTTTATTTAGTAAGAGGTTTTTCAAGTTCGTTGCTCTTCTACAAATAGTTTTCTTGTGCTTTAAGTACTTAGGTGAATAATTTGAGAGGTTAACACGATTTTTGGTCTATCTTACCACATGTTGGACAAGCAGAGAAGAGTGTATGTTACCTTTAGATTTACCTTTGTTACCTTGTCGCCAGTCAGAATTCCCCGATTCTTTCAACATCCGATCGTTGATTACGATTTAGTGTGCTCATGATCGAGGTCAAGCTCGTCCCAAAATTTTACGAATAGAGTATTAATCCTTTTTCTCCATCATCTTATGTGTGTTATTGTCTTTTTCAAATCAGTAAAATTTTTACATATTAATGAAAGAGGAAAAATCTACAAAAATAAGGAAAACATAGCACTATACAAAAATTTTCATATAGATCTTGGTTGCAGAAAACAAAATAGAATTCTGAATAAGAGCACAAAATCCAAAAGTATATTATTAGAAATATTTATTAGAAATAAAACATCATTGTGAATTTTCAACCAATTCAATACATATATTAGCAATAAATCAACAAAAAAACAACAAAATAGAGCACAAAACGAAAGTAAACAGCAAAAATTAGAAAAAATTACCGTCGAAGGTTAGAAATTTGTTCGGATGATAAAGAAACCTTGCCAATCTCTCTTGGAGAAAGCTGTAAAAGTGGTGGGAAGAGAGAAGCGAGAGGTAAAGTAGAGAGACGTGAGAGGATGTAGGTTGAAATTTTGATATTCTGACTAGAATTTGTAAGGAATTTGGTATTTATATTTATGGGCTAGAAATCCATTAAAATCTATTCAAATTTTCTAATTAATGAAATCTTTAAAAATCTACTAGTTATTGAGGACACCTAAATTTCTAAAGAATCTATTTAAATCTGAGTTGGGGACACGTATATTTAAATAGAATTTATTAAAATCTAAGTTGGGGACACCTATATTTAGACGAAATTTATTAAAATCTAAGTTGGGGACGCCTAAATTTATATGAATTTTTAAAATTCCTTCAAATCTAAGTTGAGGACACCCCCCTTAGTGTATAATTGGTTCCTAACGTTTATGTTTTGGCAAACAAATCTCTAACCTATGTGTTTTAGTGCGAAATTGGTCATTATGGGATGAAAAAGACAAATATACTCTTAGTTTTAATTAAAAGAAATTATATGTGGATACCTAATCATTACAAAATGTGCAAATAAGTCCAATACTTTTATTTTTTATAAAAAAATTAAAGAAAACTAATGAATTTTTTTAATCAACACTTTAGTAATAAAATGTCAAATAAAATTATTATTTTTATTATGAAGTAATAAATATATTATTTAAAATTAAAACTTTTATTTTATTGTTATATAAAAAAAATAACTTTGTCACAAACTTGATGTTCAAATACTTTTATTTAATTGAGTTATATGTTTATTAACTACAAATATTAGAAATCCAACTATATTCTTTATATTTTAATTTATCGTTTTATTTTCATTCAAAAATAAAACACATAATGTGTAAATTAATTATTATTATTATTTTTATGTTAAATAAAATGTAATAAGATTATTTCAATGTCATAAAATTATATATGTTATTTTGTTATTTATTTAACTTAATTTTTTAAAGTAAAGGGGAGAAAAAATTTATAAGTAAAGAGGGAGAAAATGATTTCTCACAATGATTTTTTCTTTATTACTTAATAATAAAAATAATAAATTTATTCGACATGTTTATTAATAAAGTGTTAATTCAAAAAAAAATAGTCATTATTTTTTTTAAAATTTTTTATAAAAATAAAAGTCTTGAACTTATTTGTACATTTTGTAATGATTAGGAATCCACATACAATTTCTTCTAATTAAACTAAAGGTATATTTTGTCTTTTTCATTCCATAAGGACCAATTTCGCACCAAAACACATAGATTAGAGACTTGTTTGTCAAAACATAAATGTTAGGGACCAATTCCACCATAAGGACAAAAGTTAGGGACCATTTGCGCCAAAATCCCAAAGGTTTAACTGAATATTGGATGGATTCCGTTCAAAAGGATGATTTGGACATTACATGGATAGGTAAGGGATGTAATTGTCAAAATTTGAAAGGTAAGGATGATTTTATGACTTGAATTCATACGTTAGGGACGTTTTTGGCCAATTTTCTTATTCTAAATATATGTTCCCTTAGCCGTCTTTCCAATAAAATTTTTACACATAATCAAATAAATAGATAATGAGATAATTATGGACAACATTTAATGAATTCACACTTATTATTATTTATTATTGATGATGTGTAGAAAGCTTTTATTGGAGAGAGACTACTGGATATCTGAACTCATGGTCAATAAAGTTTTCGAAAAGGAAAATTTACTGAAATACACACTGTATTTAGAGTATTTTTACACAATATTTTCCAATACATAGGAAGTTCCATATCCCATTTCAGTATTTTCCTCTTCCTTCTCACATATTTACATACCTTCATTGTTGATTAGGGTTTGGGTTTCTATAATCAGTATGTTTTATAATATTTATTTTATTTCATTCTTATTATACATATTGCGTGTTATATATGTACAACAGTTTTTATTTGTTGCACCACATTTAAATTACACTTATGATTTTTTTACAAGTATTGATGTATTCAATAAAGACATTAAAAGTCACAGAATATTCAATTAAACATTTTTAAGAGTTAAGTCATGGGGTATTCAAATTGAGAAGGATTTTTATGAATTCTCGACTTACTGATTTGTGGAGTTTTTGTAGTGGAAAGTATAAATATCAAATCTAAAAAAAAAAAATCTCCCGTCTACCTGAGATTTGTGAAAACTTCATAGCCCCAAATAAAGAACGGCTTTTTTCTTTCGTTTGTTGAGTTTTCTCGTATCTCTCTAGTCTACTATAAGATGTTGGGAATATTTGATATTTTTTTATTGAATATTATTAAAATGTTATTAATTCTTTTTGTGATTTACGTTATTTGTTAATTTTAATTGATGACTTAAATTTTTTAATAAATTTTTTTATTGATTTCTAGTTCTTAATTATATTTGTTGTTGATAATTTGGACATACGAGAAGTTACTCAAAATAATATTATATTATATTATATTATATTATATGTGTTGTGGATGATGTATATGTGCTTAATATTTTTTTTTAAAATAAAAATTCTTAAATGGAAATCTATAAAAGTCTACTGAAATCTTTAATCAAGATCTACAGAAGATTAAGGAAGACTTTTATTAATTTTAACAAATTCATAAAAGTCACTTAAAAATCCACGAATTCTATAAAAGTCACCCACTTACAAAAATCTATAAAAAATTTTAAAAGTCTCAAGTGAATATACCCCTCATCAAGAAAAAGGTGTAATCAATGAAATAAATGTACCAAGAATATTTGTAATGGAACAATACATATATATACGATGATTTTAATTATGAGCACCATAGTAATTTTGCATGTGCAAATATAGTGCAAACAATGTGTCTTGAATTTTAATAAAATTAATGTATAGTCAACAAATATCCTTTAATTTTTTCCTCTCACAGCTTGTTCCACCATGCAAGGTCTATGCTGTGGTATCAAATGGCACATTACACTGGCCAAATCCAGCCTACACACTAGGGCTTACCAAAGGAAATTTTTGCACTTGATTCTCTTCTATTTGTGAATTCAACACCACATTCTTCTGCAATTTCTCCATTTGGGCCGCAATGTCCCGCATTTGTTGATCCACCAAACGTCCCATTTTGGCCATATCACTTACAGGGACAACATCCAAGCTCACAAAACCAGTCATGCACCGAAGCATGGGAATTTCCATGTCTTTTGTTCTGTGCTCTATCTACCGCTTCTGATCTTTCTCTTGAGACATCAAAATCCTATAGGATTCTTGGATGAACATTTTCCGACACTGTGTAGATCTTGGAATCTGGCAATAACACGCTGATCTGAGCATCTGTGGTGACAGCCAAACTGCACAAGCTTCTGCACCATGCACATAGACATAGGGTTAACAATCCTTTTGTAGCAGTGCCTTCTTTCTCTTTTTATCAATGGCTTGTGCTCCTTATAATTCGCAATGAACTGAAGCTTAACTTTTCTTCGCGTTGTACGTGGTATATGGACGTATTTTGAATTTGATGCATTATTTTTACTGCCAGAAGTTGGTATTTATAGATAAAAATGGAATAAGTTCTATTTATTTTGGTACTTTTACCTTCATATTATTCGAATTATGATACAAACAACTATTTTTCGTTTTTGTTTTTTATTTCGACAATGAATTTACATACTAAAAAAATAAAATCACAAGGATAACAATAACAATTGTTAAGATTTTTATATATTACCTGACATGTTAGGATAGTCACCAAAAAATTAATTTAAAATTTAGTAAAAATAAATTTCGATTTAATTTAGGCAAATAATGTGTAGTAAAATAAATGGTTATAGGAAAAAAAAAAAACTTAATTCATAAAGCTAGTTTGGGGGCATCATTCCTAAGAGAAATGGAGCTAGTTTTAGCAACAGTATTCCCAGGTGGGTGCTAAAGGTTGAGTAGTGCAGGACTGTAGTTGAACCTATAGGGCACCGAACATGCCCTTTAGCATAACAATTTTGCATAACAATTAGAACCGAACATGTCCTTAACATAACAATTTTGCATTTGCCAAGAATTTTTATAACGGATCTCATATATATGAGGATTTAAATTATGGTACCATAGTAATTCTACATGCGAAAATATAAGGCAAATAGTGTCTTGAGTTCTAATAAAACGGATGTAAGTAGTCAACAAAGATCCTTCAATTTTTCCTTGTCACAGCTTGTTCCAACGCCAATATTCACATGTGGTTGGGGGGTGTTAATAAGCATCTCCAACGCACTTCGCCTATATTGTAGATACAGATGACGGGAAAAATAGATGACTTTTAATCCACGTGAAGACTACGCCTATGAATAGATCGGTCAAATTATAAATTCATCTTCAATGGATTCCGTCTAAAATTAATATTATCACTTATGTGGTATTATTTTTTTAAAAAAATTGACAGATTTTCAATCTTTATTTCTCTCATCTGACTCTTTTTTTAATAAAATGTTGAGTAGGATTTAAATTTGTTGAGTCACTCGTCTAAAATTTTATCTAAATTTAAAGCAGATTTCAGAATGAAGCCTATTTTTAGTGTCATTATATCAACTAGGCCAAATTTTCATCAAGATACATTGGGGAGAATTTTTTTATAATTATGTCTATTTCTATTTATATGGCAAAGCAAGTGCATTGGAAATGCTATAAGACTTGTACGTGCAAGGCATGTGTTGTGGAATGATAGGGCACATTACTGCAGCCAAATCCAACCTACAAACTAGGGTTCACCAAAGGAAATTATGCACGTGGTTCCCACCCGTTTATTAATTCATCGCCCATTCTTCTGCAAATACTCCATTCAGGCGGCGATGTCCCACATTTTTTGATCCACCAGACGTTCCATTTCGGTCATATCACTTAGAGGGACAACCTCCAGACTCACGAAACCAGCCACGCAATAGTGTATGAGAATTTCCATGTCCTTTGTTATGTTCTTCCTCTGCAACTTCTGAGCTTTTTCTTGGCACTTGCGAATAGTACTTTTATCAGTATATGATTCTTGGTTAAACATTTTCTGGATCTATTCCATTTTTAGCAATTTCTAGAATCTCCAAATAACCTGTTGAGAAATGAGAATCCAGTTGCGACGGCCAAACCGCGCGCTAGCTAGCTCAGGTTCATAGGCGCCTTGTTTAGCAGTGCCTTGTTTCTCTTATTGAACGATGCCTTCTGCTCTGCGTTGTTTGCTTGATTTTTCTTGGCGTCATGGTTTAGGGGACAATTTTTGGATTTGCTACATTATTTTTGCTGCCAGAAGACGGTATATAGATAGAAATGGAACAAGTGGTACACATTTTGGCAAAATAAATCTCTATTGACAATGCAACCAAACAAAAATAAACTAGTTGTATAAGCACTTATAAGCTGATCAAATATCATTTTTATTACTCATAACTTTTATCCACTTTTTATTCACACGTTCTGTAGAACCCAATGCTTATAATCTACAAAAATCGTTACCAAACATACTCTACTCCTTGCACATATGTAGATGTGGCAAAATAGGCTTGGCCGGTCTAATAAAAATCCGACCAAAAAAAAGGCCTATTCGCTATTCTTTTTCTTGCAAATTTAAGCAAATTTCAAAAGAAAAATAAATACTAAGGTGACCTACAACACATTTAGAGACCCATTACATCCCTTTGCAAGAGCCCATGTAGGGATCGGCCACCAGACCGAAGAGATCATAGTGCATTCATCGTTTCTCCCCAAGACTCAAAATGCTGCTTTGGAAAATATAACATGTATATAAAGGGTCTAGGCTTATGTATACAGTGCTCGTCATGACGATCCATAATCTCAACGCCACCAAAGGACCTCTTGACACTTCATGTATATTGGTGTTTGATCGCCAACACCTTACCCTTAATGATTGTCTGGAGCTTCAAGATGTATATTTATTCGGATATGAAAAATAGCACGATACAGTACTCGATCCTATTATATTCAATGTTATTCCAATGTCATGTCTAAGTATTTACAATCATTTCTTTTTATTCTCATCATCTCTTCCTTTACGAATTATGAATGACTACTACTTTCAAGCATACATGAATATCTAAGTATTTACAATCAATGTTATTCAAGCATACATGAATTATGTTCAATGTTATTCCAATGTCATATCTAAGTATTTACAATCATATCTTTTTATTCTCATCATCTCTTCCTTTACGAATTATGAATGACTACTTCTTTCAAGCATACATGAATATCATAGTATATCACATAAATCATTCATGAGTTATAATGACATATGATAGTATTCTAGCGAATACACATGTATAACAATATCATTTTGTATTTCAAATACTCCAATCATTGGATAGTGATAATATATACACGTACATAAATGTGGAATCAATTCTTTCACTTTTCATATAAAAAAATAGAGATAGGGGAATGGCTCGGCTATCCTACCTAGCCAAACCAGAAAAAATAGGTTAGATATAAATGGGTTAAAAAAAGAAAAGAAAAATGATTTCTCTTCTTTCTTTTTTATTTCAGCTTTTCAACAACAATACATCTCGTATAATCACATATGAGCACATTATAAAATTGATACTATCATCTTGCATTATAGTTAAACTGTTATTTACATCTCTAATTGCCTATCCTAACATTCAAGGTCTCGTTTCCTCCACATCTCATATAGATCATTCACTAGAAGTCTAAAGCAACCATGAATCATCATTTTCTAGCCGAGTAGCCTACTTCCAAGAGAATTTGAAGCCCTTGAAAATGAAAAGCCCCCAACCCTATTTATGATTTTTTCCTGGGGCTTGGTCGCAAATTAAAATAAATATCTTATTAACACTTTTAAATCTTGAGGATAATTCTTGTAATTATTCTTTTTTTTTTTTTTCAAAAGTTCCACTAATAACACTTTCAATTCCATTATTTCATTACAATCCCTAAAAATTCTCGACAAATTCCTAAAAATCATCGAAAACTCACATATCACCAACTTGGTCACTAATTCGATCATTAAGGTGCTTAAGTTGGTTAGTAGGTGGGGTTGGTTAAAACTCACATATCACCAACTTGTTTTTATTTTATTATATTTCAAAAATCAAAATTATAAATGCATTGCTCTACGAGCTTATTCCCAGTAATTCAACCTTGTTATGTTTCATCCCATGCTGAATCTTAAACATGAGAAACATAAAAAGTACATAAAAAAATATGTATGAAATCAAACACTAATAGTAAGGCACTAAAATATCTAACAAGTTCTATCGAGTGGAAGAAAAGAGTACAATCAATGAAATAAACTTACCAAAAAATATTTGTAATGAAACTCACATTTACGATGATTTATGAATACTATTGTAATTGTGCACGTGCAAATATAGTGCAAATAATGTGTTCTTGAGTTCTAAAAAAATTAATGTAATCACTCAACAAAGATCCTTAATTTAATTTTTTCTTGTCATAGCTTGTTCCCAACATTAGTATTCCCACATGGTGGGGTGCTAAACCTTGGTCTGCATGGCCTATATCGTGGAACCGTAGGGCACGTTACATTAGCTAAATCTTGTTGTAAAAAACAAATCTAACTTGCAAACTAGGGTTCACCAAAGGAAATTCTGCACCCGATTCCCACCAATTTGTTCATTCACTGCCCCATTCTTCTGTAGTCTTCCATTTTAGGCGCGATGTCCCACATTTTTTGGTCGGCTAGACGTCCCATTTTGGTTTTATTTACTTAGATGGACAATCTAAAGACTCACGAAACTTGCCATGTACGGGTGCATCATGAGAATTTTCTTTAATTTTGTTCTCGCTCTGTAGCTTTTGGGCTTGTTCTTGAGACATTCGAATCATTTGATCAGTATATATTAACAAATATTTACTTACCATATTTCTACATTCACATTGTTGGTATAATTGTATTTATAGAAATATATCATATATGTAATATTTATATATATTTAGGCAGATTTCTTTTCCTACTAGTATATATACGTTGTACTCTTGTAATATTCATCATTTCAATCATTCATTCAATTGAATCAATATAGAGAATTATTTCTCCACACATATTCTCTTTTATATTTCTTCATCTCTTTCATATTTCTTCATGGTATTAGAGCATACGATTCTGAGCAACAATGTCTGTTACAAACGATGATAGAAAAACCATAAAAGCGACGATTGCCCAATCGGATCTCATGGCTCTACAGCAATCCGATCATCCCGGCTTAATCTCTGTTTTTAAACTACTTGATGAGAAGATAAAAGCACCAGGACAACATTCAATCAATTGGAGATCGAACCGAAAAAGTGAAGATCGGCCGAACCGATCGACCGTTTCATCTTACCGGTCGACCCTTTCGACGGAAACTAGATAGCGACAGTGCACCCACTGTAGGATGACTGGCCACATTGTTGATACCTGTTATTTCATACATGGCTTTCCTCTATGGCACAAATTTCATGGGAAGGATGTGAAGCCATGAAACAAACGCTTCACAAACACTGTTACCGCTTCTACACTTAACCCAAAGGAAGAAAAAACGCTCACAACTAATGAATACGAGCAGATCATAACACTTTTGAACAACAAGACGAGTAATGATAAGTCTTATGTTAACACACCGATATCAATTCTTCTACTACTTCTTTGAGTAATTCATGGATTATTGATAGCGGGCTCACCGACCATGTGACGAAGGATGGGATCATTGAGAATAAATCCATGCCAAAGCACAAAAGCATTCAATTACGGATGGGGTCATGCTCTTATTAAATTTATTGGTGCAGTTGACTTGGGGAATAATATGACTGTTGATAATGTGCTTTATATTCCCAACTTCAAAGTTAATCTATTATCTATCAGTAAACTTACCAGAGGATTAGGTTGCTATGTGATATTTTACCCTGATTTTTGTGTCATGAAGGATTTGACTACGAAGAAGACAATTAGCTTGGAAAGGCAGAGTAACGGCCTATATTACCTTTCACAAACACCAAATACATCATACTACCAGTGGATCCACCAACCTATGGCATAAACGTCTTGGGCACCCTTCCGCCTCACCTCTTCAATTCCTAGCACAAAGTATTTCGGATATTAGTTTTGATTCCCACGATATTTGTGATGTTTGTCATTTGGCTAAACAATCTAGACTACCCTTTAAGGTTAGTCGAATTTCTAGCAATAAACCATTTGATCTGATTCATTGTGATATTTGGGGACCTCGTAGAATTTATTCTTATTCTAGTGCTAGATATTTCTTTACTATTGTTGATGACTTTTCTCGTTATACTTGGGTACACCTCATGCGTCACAAGTCTGAAACTCAAAGCATAATTAAGAATTTCTTTGCTTGGGTTAAAACACAACACAACCTGATTATAAAAGTCCTAAGATCTGATAACGGCCAAGAGTTTTTATCCTTGCAAGCATTTTTAGATCAAAATGGCACCAATTTTCATAGGTCATGTCCCTATACCCCTCAACAAAATAGAGTAGTAGAGAGAAAACACCGTCATTTCCTTAATGTAGCCCGTGCCATTAGATTTCAAGCTAACCTTCCATTAAAATTTTGGGGGAACATATCAAAACGGCTTGTTATCTTATCAACCGGATACCTTCTCCATTACTTTCACACAAAACACCATACGAAAGATTGCACAAGAAATTATCACCTTATTCCCATTTGCGTGTCTATGGTTGTCTATATTTTACCACCAACCTTAAACCCAGCCATAAATTTGACACACGGGCTAGACGGTGTGTGTTTCTTGGATACTCCTTAGGACAAAAAAGATACTTTTTATATGACCTCACCGATAGAAAACTAGTGGTGTCCCGGGACGTCGTGTTCCATGAAACCATATTTCCATACGCCTCCCAGCCAAATGAAGACACCAACTCCATCCCATTACCACAATCTATGCCTCTGGATGTTGACATGCCACATTTACCTTATCCTGAGGACCAACATATAGCAGAAACAGATTCATTGCCTGAGAGTCCTGCACACTGTTCAAGGTAGGTCGACCGGTTCCATCATCCGTTCCACTAGAGAGCTCAAACGATCGACCGCCTTCACCAATCGGTCGAACAGTTCCTTCATCTGTTTTAACCGGTCGACCAGATCACTCATCCGTTTCAACAGAGAGCTCAACCGGTCGACCTTTTTCACCAACCGGTCGACCGATTGAGCCAGAACAACCCCACATCGTCCCAAATGACCACATTCGACGATCCACAAGGTCAATCCAAACCCTAATTCACCTGAAAGATTACTATATCAATCATGCTCTGCCTACTCAAACTGGGTCCCTTTCGGTCAAATCCAACACTCGACATCCTATATAAAGGTATGTATCATATAGCAATCTTTCTTCTATTCATCATGCTTTTACATACAATATTTCTCATATCGTTGAGCCAGAACATATGAGGCAAAGATGTCAAGATCCCAAGTGGGTAGTCGCTATGAATGATGAAATTCATGCATTGGAAGAAAACAACACTTGGTCCCTTGTCCCACTTCCTCCGGGTTCTCATCCTATTGGTTGTAAGTGGGTGTTTAAGGTCAAATTTAATTCTACTTGCATCTTGTTGAAGCGTTACAAAGCACGGTGGTGGCAAAGGGGTTTATACAACGAGAAGGAATTGATTATAATGAAACTTTCGCTCCAGTTGCAAAGTTAACTACAGTCAGATGCTTACTCGCTGTCGCCTCTATTCGCAACTGGACGCTTCATCAGATGGATGTCCACAATGCCTTTCTTCATGGTGCCCTTGATGAAGAAGTCTATATGACTCCTCCACCTGGATTTCGTCGATAGGGAGAGACACCAGTTGTATGTCGACTTCATAAATCTCTATATAGATTGAAACATGCATCTTGTTCTTGGTTTCAAAAATTTGTATTCTTTATTATTCGGTTTGGGTTCAAAAAGTCACATGCATTATTCACTTTTACCAAGGTCGGTGGTGATTCATTTACAATTTGTTCTATTATATGTGGATGATATGATTGTCACAGAAACGATAAAAAGCGATTTCTTCCACGAAGACGTTTCTCGCATCTCCATTCAAGTTTGAAGGACCTTGGCACACTAAAATACTTTCTTGAGTAGAATTGCTCGATCGAGATCGGGGATCTCGATAAATCAAAGGAAGTATATTCTTGACATTCTTCAAGAGGTCGGTTTACTTGGAGCGAAGCTGCAAAGATTTCCATGGAGCGATCATCAAAATTTAATTCGACAGATATAAAATTGTTGAAAGATCCCACATATTATTGACGGTTGGTAGGAAGCTCATTTATCTCACCATTACTGCACCGGAAATCTCATATTCGGTTAATACACTCGACCGGTTCATGCAGCACCTAGACAACCCCATCTTGATGCAGTTCACCGATTGCTCCGATACTTGAAAGGAGCACCAGGACGAGGATTATATCTCCCATCAAGTGGAAAATTGCAGCTAGCAGGATTTTGTGATTCAGATTGGGCTGGAGATATTACTATACGACGGTCAGTTATGGGATATTGTGTATTCTTGGGAAAGGCACTTATATCATGGAGAAGCAAGAAGCAAACGACTGTATCCAAATCTTCAGCAGAAGCAGAATATAGGGCAATGCCTTCCATTACTTGTGAGCTTACGTGGTTGAGACAATTGCTGATAGACTTATGTGTGAATCACCCACAAGCAGCAACCTTATATTGTGACAATCAAGCAGCGATACATATCGCGGCTAATCCAGTATATCATGAGAGGACAAAGTACATTGAAATAGATTATCATATTGTTTGTGAACGAATCGTTAAGGGAGAGATCAAGACTGCCTATGTCCCAAGCAATAATCAGATCGCAGATTTATTTACTAAAGCACTAGGCAAGGAGGCATTTCACAGTCTTACTCGCAAGTTGGACACTTTTGACATACATGCTCCAACTTGAGGGGGAGTATTAACAAATATTCACTTACCATATTTCTACATTCACCTTATTGGTAGAATTGTATTTATAGAAATATATCATATATGTAATATTTATATATTTAGGCAGATTTCTTTTCCTACTAGTATATATACATTGTACTCTTGTAATATTCATCATTTCAATCATTCATTCAATTGAATCAATATAGAGAATTATTTCTCCACACATATTCTCTTTTATATTTCTTCATCTCTTTCATATTTATTCAGTATAGGATTCTTGGTTGAACATTTTCCGGGTCTGTTCCATTTCTAGAAGAATCTCGATATAACCCATTGAGCATCCAGTGGTGACAACCAAATCGCCAGCTCAGGTTCATAGGGCTATAAATCATTGCACAAGCTTCTAAACCACATAAGGTGCAAAGTTCATACGCCTTATTCAGCAGTGCCTTTTTTCCCTCTTTAAATGACGCAAAGCTCTGCCAGCTCAAGTTTATAGGGGCTATAAATCATTGTGCAAGCTTCTACACCACAAAACGTGCAAAGTTCATGCGCCTTGTTTAGCAACTCTTCTCTTTCTTTCCCTCTTTGAACAACGCCTTTGGCTCTGCACCGAGCTTAGTTTTTCTTTGTTTCATGGTTTAGGGAACAATTTTTGAATTTGATGCGTTATTTTTACTTTCAAAAGATGGTATTCATGGATAGAAATGGAATGAGTTCGGGTTATTTTAGTATTTTTAGTTTTTTACCGTCATATTATTCGAATTATGACACAATGTGGAGTACAAATAAATTATCACTTCAATTTAGTTTAGGCAAACAATGTGGAGTAAAAATAAATGCTTATAGAAAAAAAAAAAAAAAAACACTTAATTCCTAAAGCTAGGTCCAGGACATCATTTCCAAGATGATTAGAGCTACTTCCAGCATCAGTATTCGACCAGGTGGAGTGCTAAAGATTGGTCGTGCAGGGCAGGTCTAGTTGAAAGCATATGGCACATTTTCTCAGTCAAATCCACCATACAAACTAAGAATAGCATTTGTCAAGAATATTTATACGACGATTTAAATGATGAATACCATAGTAATTTTGCATGTGCAAATATAGTGCAAAGAGTGTGTTTTGAATAATAATAAAATGGATGTAATTTTTTTTTTCTTGTCACAACTTGTTCCAATATAGTATTCTCAGGTCGTGGGTGCTAAAACTTACCCGTTACCCCAGCCAAATACAGATTGCAAACTAGGGTTCACCAGAGGAAAATTTTGCATGCCAAATATCCCATTTCAGTCATATAACTTAGAGGACAACCATAGACTCACGAAACCAGCCATGCACTAGTGCATGGTGCATGATAATTTCTGTTACGATCCGTTTTAAATTAGTCAAAGTCAAATTCTACTTATTTAAAGTCAATGAAATTTTGGGTCAAGTCTAAGTCAAATAGTCAAAGTTGGACTTAAATTAAGTAAATAAATTATTTTGGACTACGTTATAAATTATGGTTACTTAAGAATTTAAATGTCACAATATATATAAGTTGGGGACTAAGTCTACAATTTGGCATAAATGTAAAATGAATTTGGGCCTTTTCTTTTTTTTTCTTTTTTTTTTTTTTAATATCCAAGTATCCTGGGTTTACACCAGACTATGTCTGGACCACCCATCCCCCCCTCGTTGATGGGTGGAAGTAAATCATGATATATGCCCAAGTTGAATGGGGGTTTGTGCACCCTTTATACTCACTGGCCTGATGGAGTCTTCCTCCATGAATATTACATCACAAGTTCGCTCCACCCATAATTGAGTATTACATCACTCATTTTGCTCCATCCAGAATTGAACTCCCCACCACGAGGTTGCGAGCCCCGCAATGCCCGTCCTTTGCCAACTTGGTCGTGCCCTGGGGGCGAATTTGGGCCTTTTCTTGACATTACACGCAGCGACACACAGAGAGAGAAGGAAATCGCGGACGAGAGAGAGAGAAAAGGAAAAGAAAGAAAAGAAAAGAAAAGAAAAAGAAAAAGAAATAAAGGGAATAAGGAGGAAGAAGAACAAGGTGCGGCGGACTTTGAGGTAGTCGGAAAATCAACCTTAAGGCTTGGGTTTTCAACTTCTCCATTTTCAAGAGGTAAGCAAGAACCTATTTATTTTAGAAATGAGGTTAAAATGAGAGTTTTTGCTTATGAGCTTAAATGTAAATGTTATGAAAGGAGATGAGTTATTTTTAGTGACATGAGCTATATTTGCATGTTAAATGAAGGATTTAATTGATGAAATTTTAGGGCATTATATGTATTGAATGAATAGAAATGAGCTTCTAGCTTGGTGACTTTATTACTTTAAGTGAATTGAAGGAAATTATACTTGGGAAGATTAGAACATATAATTGATAGATGTGAAAAGTGGTGAATTAGAATGATGATTAGATCCAAGTGAGGAAAGGAATTTTGAATAAGTTTTGCTTAAGTTTTGCTAATGTACGGTAAGTTAAGCTTAGTCTTGTTTTTAATAACTAGTGTTACTTGGGATGGTTGCTTATTTTATTTGAGCAATTATATTCTATTTCAGGAGGTGACGAGGAAGTTGGTGCAGCGTACCGACCAATTTAGTCTTAGCCAAAAGCTCTGTGAGTGGAAAAACTTATTTTTTAAAATATAAGAATTTAAATACTATGTGTGTTAGCTGCATAATGATTATGAAGACAAGCATGATTTTTAGAATATAATAGATTTTATAAATAAATTCAGTTTTATCAGTGCAAATTATTGTTATGTTTTATCATGAGAAATGCTATTATTTAGATACAGTTTATAAAACACCATAAAATACTTGATGATGATGTTATCTACTCTAGTGCACAGAGGACCTTTGGGTCGTATGCTAGGGTGTATTATGAGAGGTCTTTATGACCCACTCTTATGCACAGAAGGGTTTTGGGCCGTGTATAAGGATGCTTATTTTAGAGGTCTTTGGGACCCACTTTCGTACACAGAGGGGCTTTGGGTCGTGTACGGGAGTGCTCAGCCAGTCTACGTGCGTATGACCAGATATGGTGATTTTACCCGCCTTGCACTGGTGTGAATGTGTTTCTACAGTGTATGACTAGATATGGTAATTTTACCCGCTCTGCACTAGTGTGAATGTGTTTCCACAGTGTATGACTAGTTATGGTGATTTACCTGCTCTGCACTGGTGTGAATCTGTTTTCACAGTGTATGACCAGATTACAAATTACAGATTATCAGTGATTCATGACACTTTCTAGTGTAATTTTTCAGTATATGACAGCTTATTTTGTTTACAGAAACACATGTTTACGTATATTGTTTTCAGATGACATTTCTTTGCAGATTTACTAAATTATTAGATTATCCAGTTTCTTTATGAATTACGATTTGCATTTACTCAGTATGTATATATAACATGAGAAATCAGTTTCTTGAAAATTATGATTTACTTACGAACTCTCTGCACACTGAGCTATTAGCTCACAGATTTTCTATACTTTCTTACTCAGGTAGTAGTTAAGTTTTGAGCAGCTTTTGAGAGATTCTGCAAGAGCTACAACCATTTGATCTAGTTATTTGTATGATTACATTTTGTTAAGCAAGTCATTATCATGCATTTGTCTCATGTCCACTAGGTTTAGTATATTTTATTTTGATATTGTAGTGTCATGTAGAAGTTAGAGGGGCTTGCCGCCATTTGATGTAATTATTATATATTTGGGCTATTTTGTAAAGGATAGTAGAATTGGTCGAGTTGGCTATATTTTATTTTCAATTGGTTCATATTTGGATCGGTGGACTCCAATTGATTTTGTATATACTTTGTGTTTGAGAAATTATTGCTTTTTAGGTTTAGTTTAGCTCAATTTACAAAAGGAATTTTGCCAAAATTTTTATAAAATCTTTTTAGTAAAAAAAAGTCAATAAGTTCTAGAAAAGTCTAAGTAGCCTTAATGGTGGGTCCGGTATCTAGTTGGCATCCATCATCGGCGCACGACAAGTCTTGGGGTCCACTAGAGTGATTCAGGACGGGTCGTGTCAATTTCCATGTCTTTTGTTCAGTGCTCCGTCTGCACCTTGGGTTTGTTTTTGAGAGTTCTAAATCCTTTGATTAGTATAAGCTTCCGTTTGACATAGATTATAAACCAAAATTAGTTTATTTTAGTTGAAATTTTTTACTTTTCAAATTACTTTAACATAAAATAATCATATTACCTTAATCAACAAAATATCATTTGAAAATAAGAAAGACAATTTTGTCATTTTAAGTTAAAGCGGTTTGAAAAGTCAACAATTTCGGGTCAAATAAACTAATATTAGTTTATAAGTTGGTTTATAATCTCTGTCAAATGGGATATAAGATTGATGGTTGAACATTTTTCGGGTTTGTTCCATTTCTAGCATATCATAGAATTTGGAAATAACTCGATGAGCGATCCAGTGGTGATAGTCAAACTGCCACTGCAAGTTCGCAGGGGTTGTAAATCATATTTGCAACCATAGGATGACAATTTTTTTTTTTTGTTATAGCGATAAAATAAAAGTTTAAATTCTAAATAATTTAATTACTTAATAATAAAAAAAAATAATTTTATTTGACATGTTTATTAATAATTATGAACTTGAATTTTAATTATTTCATAATAGTTTGTAAAATATACTAAACAATTTAGTATATTATCAATTTGGTCAATAAAATGTTAATTCAAAAATTAAAAATAAAAATAACTCGTTAGTTTTTTTTAATTTTTTATAAAAAATAAAAGTATCGGACTTATTTACACTTTTTCAAATGTTAACAATTCAATTGCAATTTTCTCTTATTAAAATTAAAGGTATATTAGTCTTTTTTAAATTAAATAAGGACCAATTACGCACCAAAATACATAGGTTAGAGACTAATGTGCAAAAAAAAAAAAAAAAAAAAAAAATAGCGACATTTCCGTATTGGGAGTAAAGGTTAGAGACCATTTACGCCAAAATCCCTAATTTTAATAAAAAGTAAATTGCAATTGAGTCCTAACCTTTGAAAAATGTGTAAATAGATCTGGTACCTTTATTTTTTATAAGAAATTAAAACAACTAACCAGTTCTTTCATTTTTGTTTTGAATTAAGAATTTATTGACCAAATTTATAATATATGTAAAATGTTTTGTATATTTTATGAACTATTATAAATTAACTAAAATTTAAGCTCAAACTATTAACAAACGTGTTAAATAAAATTATTAGTTTTATTATTAATTAATTGCATTATTAAAA
This sequence comes from Forsythia suspensa, assembly GCA_023638005.1. Taxonomy (NCBI): domain Eukaryota; kingdom Viridiplantae; phylum Streptophyta; class Magnoliopsida; order Lamiales; family Oleaceae; genus Forsythia; species Forsythia suspensa. The sequence goes on from CM042665.1 coordinate 12,076,193, forward strand.
ATTAAAAATTATATTTTACGGTTATAAAAAAAGGAAAGAAACAATATTGATATTCAAATATTTTATTTAATTGAGATATTCGTTTATTAACTACAAATATTAAAGCTCCAACTCTATTCTACATATTTTAATTTATCGTCTTATTATCATTCAAAAATAAGAACACATAGTTTGTAAATTAATTATTATTTTTATATTAAATAAAAACGTAATAAGATTAGTTCAATTTATTTATCTTAAGTTTTATTTAATTTTTTCACATGACATAGTAATTATATATACTTAAAAACACAAATATTTAATATTTTCTCTTATGAAAAATTTAATTGAAACGGCTATAATGATATTTTTAGTACTCTAAATTAAATATTATTAAATAAATGTATGAGACTCATTTACACATTTTACAAAGGTTAGAAACTTAACTATAATTTTTTCTAATTAAAATTAAGGATATCGCTGATGTATTTCATCAAATAATGATCAATTGTACACAAAAATATATAAGTTAAAGACATTTATGTTTAAAAAATAAACGTTAAAGATCATTTTTGTATTGAAGACAAATGTTAAAGATTATTTGCACCAAATTCTCTGCAAATAATGTGTTTTTAAGTTTAGAAAATAGACGTAACACCATAAACGTCTTTACAATTACAATCACTTAATGCGCAATTCATTGATTCAAGTATTGTGCAAATAATGCAACGTGCAATTCATTGGTGCAAGTTTATGCAAATCATGTGTCATGAATTTTAATCAAATTAATGGATGAATTAATTATTCAATAAAATTCTTTAATAAATTTTAAGATGCTTATCCACAACTCCTTTATCCTATAATAACTAATTTTTGTCATCGACGGTGTATTGTATTTATCTGTACTAATTTAAAAGAAACTTAAAAGAAGAAATATTTTTGGATAAATATGCCCTCATTAATATTTTATATTTTCTAAATTGTTCTTGAGTTAATGTTATAATTAAACTCCTAATTTAATATTTATAACCACATATAGTCCTTAAAAGTTAAAAATGCTAAATCTCCATTTATTATATTTAATTAATAGATTTTGAAAATATTTTATTTGAATTGTGAGAACGGATTTGGTCAGTTACAAGATTAATAGTAATTGACATTCCACCAACAATTTATTCAAGTTATTTAAGGTCTAATTTGAAATTTAAGGTAATTATGTAGTTTGTGATGTCCATAAAGACTTTATTTGAAGATTTGTATTTGCGATTGTAGTTTTTTTAGTTAATGTGAATAATCCTCTTTTAATGCTCTTCTATTTTCAAAAAATAATAATTTGCGTTGGACAATAAATGTTACGGTGTATTTTTTAAATATTGTGTATGCTCATGCGTATTTGTATATTGTTTATATATCTAAATGACTTGTACCTTCAGATTTTCTAGACGAAAAAAAAACTGTGGGCTAACTTCAATAATGGTTTCAATCCACTATTGATACTTATCTTATTTTCTATTATTCTTTTTTATGCTTTTGAATTGAATTGTTATCTATTTTGCTTAAACTAATTTTTCTTAACTATTTATACTCCTACGTGAATAAGACGCTTAAATCGCTAGAATATTTAGTTTTAATAATATTAATTTATTTCTCTATTACAATTTAGATAAGTTTAGATGAAGACATCTAGGCATTGAATTATACAATTGAGAATATTTAATTTTGCTAAAATCTAATATAAATGTTATTTTGTTTTCTTTTATATATTGATTGATAAATCTACCTAACTTGAGGTGCTACGAGTCTAAATTGCATGTGATATTTTGGGTTAAAGCCTCTTCATAGTTGGAGAGCTATATTAAATTACAAAGATTTGCTATAAGTCATTTATCATCTTATAAAACAAGAAAATTCAATGAGTTTAAGTGCTCGATATATTTAAGAACTTACGTACACTATTATTTTTTATTCTTTTATTTGTGTTCTTTAATTGACATTATTTGGTATATTACGCACCTTAAAAATAGATGTTCAATCATCGACCACACAATTGTAGAAAATACTTTGTTTGAATACAACAATAAATATTATATTTCACCGTATTTTCTAATGTCCGATTTTTGTATTTTAATGCTGAAGATTAAATTAAGTTATAATTATTTAAATATTTAAATAAACATATATCTCTCAAAACCATTATTAAATCACGTGCAACGCACGTTTGACATACTAGTTTAATAAACATCAGCTAAAAATTGCCATTACTTAAAAGTAATTTAACAAATCAGGTTAACAAATTTTCATAACATAAGTAGCTTTCCCTGACCCATTGACAACTTTTGGAGCAATATTTTAGACAATGGAAAATCTTAAGTTTGTTAAAGGGTTAATTACACTAATAGTCTTTTTTTTTTTTTTGGGTTTGTAACGATTTTATCTACATTCTTTTTTTAGCAAATATCATTCTCATTTTTCTATTTATACTCACATATGGTCCCCAACTCACTATTTTTCACTACTCTGACAATTTTTGGATAATTTTACCATTTGATTTAAATAAATTAAAATGATAAGAAAAAAAATACAATGAAAGTATTGCAATTGAGCCCTTAACATTTTTAAAAGTATAAATTTTAAACTATTTTATTTTATTCAGATAAGTGTTCTTCTTCACCCTCACCCTCACCCTCACCCTCACCCTCACCCTTAATGAATCGCACTCAGTTACAGCAATCTTGATATCCACGGTCCCTAGCCAAGATCAAGCCATCCCGCACTGCCATTGGCTCGGCATCCTCAGGTGAGAGCTGCCCAATTATCTTTCTCTCTTGCATTGCCACAAAAAATCCGTACTCATCTCGAATGACAGCCCTCGTTGTGTAAAACCACCGCATCGGACTCATCAAGCATCAGTGTTGATTTTTAAGCCTCTAGAAAGTGTTGGTTGCCATCGTTGGGGAAGGGTACGTCTAATAACCAACCCATCTTTCTCACCCTAAACTTAGTCCCATTCATAAATACTTCCAACGGAATCCACCAACACCTGATTATTCCTTTCACCCCATAGAACCCACAAAATGCATCATAGCTGTCCTAGTTCTCTCAATAAAAATGGACTACCACCTCTCAACACAAGATTTGTTTAAATGGGTTGTTGGGTTCAGATTTTTTTTGCTTGAATATAGCTCCGTTGAGGGAATATTGAGCAAAAATGAAGTAGATCTAGAGAAAAAAAATTGGGGTTTCGAATATTAGATAAATAAGAATGACTGGGAAAAGATTAATGTGGATAAAGTGAAATCTGGAAGAGATGGGAGTTTGAGTGATAGCCATTTGCAGAACATTTATTTCTCTTATGGAATGGCTTATGGGGTGGGGGTTCCTTTTTAGTTGGGGAAGAACACTTAGCTGAATAAAATAAAATAGTTTATGATTTATTTGTACTTTTGAAAATGTTAAGGGCCCAATTGCAATACTTTCATTGTATTTTTTCATATCATTTTAATTTATTTAAGTCAAGGGACAAAATTGTCCAATAATCGTCAAAATAGTGAAAAATAGTGATTTGGGGATCATCTGTGAGTATAAAATAGAAGAATGATGATGATATCTGCAAAAAAGAATGAGAATGAAATCGTTACAAATTTGAAAGAATGAGAATCATTAATGTAATTAACCATTTGTTAAATTAATCAAATATATTTTATATGACTCACAAAAATGAAATTCTATAATTTCAAGATTATCAAGCGACAAGTGTGCCCCAGCCCTTTTAGTCACTAAACTATTTTTGTTGCGAATTGAGAATTGAACTTTTGCTCGCGGACGACAATTTTGTGACGTTGCTTAAAATCAGTGATAAATTCTAGTAGATTCATTAATAAACTAATGCAATTTGTAGCTTTTATTGAGCTAAATCCATTTTTAACTAAAACATGTTTTTGGTTGTAGATTTTAAAATTCGAGTTTGATTTTTAGAATAGAAGTTTCTCTATGCCCTATGGTGACAAATGATCATTAGTGTAATTAACCTTTTGCTAAATTCAAGACACGTATTAGGTGTATTTAATCTAAAATTTTAAATATTTTTATGGAGTTAAAAATATTAGGTGTATTTAATCTAGTCTTTTTAAATTTTATAAAATTATTAAAGTATTCAGTATATACTTTTATAGACTTTCAAAAATCTTTAAACGTCATGTAATATATAAGGGTATTCAAAATATTAATGACTTTTAATATTTTTATTCTTTACCTACTAACTTTTAAGTACAATATTTAAATAAAGAATAACAAAATTTGTCTCTCGTTTACCCTAAAAATTTGGATGACTTTCAAAAATAAAAACGTCTTTTAGTTTGTAATTTTCTTTTTCTTTCTTCAATGTTTCCTTTATTTTTCCTTCTAACCATTGAGCCATGATTAATTGCCAAATTTTTTTATGAAAAAAGAAGATTTAATAAATATTTTTCTCTCTTCAATTTAATTTATCTTTTCTCTTTTCAGTATTACATTAGTCTTTTATCTCTTTTTTTCCCCCTCCCCTATTACGAACCCCGGAACCACGATTAATTACTAATTTATTTTTATAAAAATAAAATTAATATTTTCTCTTTTTAATTTATTTTTTTTCTTTGTCTTCTTTTCATTGTTAAACATGGGATATTATATTTTTATATTTAATATTTTTAATTAAAAAAATTAAAGTCTATAAAATCCAAAAAATATGTGAAAATTTAAGAAAATTTTTCAAAATAAAAATCTATAAAATTCTTTATAAACCTATTGAAAGTGAATAAAAATTAATGAAATATATAAAAGTTAGATTTTTTGTCCGCCACGTGGTACATTGGTTAGTTTGTAAATGAGTATGAAAGTTGAAGATCAGTGCTAAATGGGTTAGAATAATTAAGTCCAGCTACTACATAAGGGCACAAATATAAGTTTAGTGCCTAAAAGGATCATGGAACTGGGACAATGAACTGATAGAGAAAAAAACATTTGAATAACTGAACTTCAATTTGTTTCAAATAAGCCACTTAACTTTCATTTTGTTTCAACATTAGTCATGATTTTCACTTCCATCAATATAATTAACGGAATTTTCTTATGCATCACTTAACAGTGATGGAATGTTGACATGTCAATTCATTTTTTTTTTTAAATGTTAATTTTCAACCATGAAAGTCATGTTCTAGGGAAAAAGAATGATAAAAATAAAGGAGACGACAAAAAGAATAAAAGAAAGACACAAAATAAAAGAACAAAAACAACCATTGTCCCATATTACATTTCGCTATAAATATTTTATATTTTTGAAAGTAAATTGACATGTCATCCATTGTGTTTAATGACAAAAGTGAAAAAGTAACTAATGTTAAAATAAAATGAAAAGTAGGTGATTTATTTGAGATAAATTAAAGTTCAGTGTTCCAGATCACATTTCACTATAAGTTCAATGACCTACACTGAAATAAACCTGATTTTTTTTTTTTTTACTTTTCGTCAATTTCTGGTTCTATTTCAGTTTTCCTGGAACTTCTCGTCATCCATTTTCTTTTGCTGCTTCCTTCTGTCCATTTTCACCTTTTCTCCCCAGTTCTTAATCGTTGCCTATATTTTCACCATAGAAAACACGTTGTTTAGACCGAGTAGACCTGCGAGGGTCCAAGAGTATTTCCTGTCAAATTATCACAATAATATCTTCAAGATTTCACAGCTTTCACTGGATTCAGATGCCGTTTTTCTTTTGGAACCGTCCGTGATTGACTTCCTTGTTTTTACCCCTTTTTTGTGGTAACCCTAATTCCTCTCTTCCTCTCATCACGCACGCGCACCTGTAAGACTTTTTTAATTCGATTAATCTTCTGTAGTGAAAGTTCTATTCTTTAGCATATTCTGTAATTTCTTTTCAATTTTGATTTATTATCACGAATTTTGAGAAAAAAAACGATGAGTGAAGCTGGGGAAAATTGTTTACAATACAAAGAGAACCCATACTGTGTTTGTGCTGCTGGTGCACTCAACTAATTAATTTAAGTAGTTATATTAATTAGCACATTCCTGAGAAAGATGCGACCGTGCAACGTATACAAAATTCAGTACATACTTTACAATAAATATGCAGGCACACCACACTAACACAAAATTTGAAACAGCTTTATCACAATGGTTTCAATATGAATAAAATTTCCTTTTTCTTTTAATTAGTTCTCAAATCAATTAAAGTTATATTCTTTACACATTCTGTTATTTCTTTTCATTTTTGATTTATTATCATGAAAAAAATTGCCCTTTTCTTTTAATCAGTTGTCAAATCAATGAAAGTTGTTTTTTTTTTTTTACCACATTCTGTAGTTTCTTTTCTTTTTTGCTTTATTATCATGAATAAAATTGCCCTTTCCTTTTGATCAATTCTCAAATCACTGAAAGTTTTATTGTTGCCGCATTCTGTAAATTCTTTTCTTTTTTTGATTTATTATTATGAATATAATTATCAGTACTCATATTTCTGTTATTTACTACAACTTTGTAATTTATTTTCTTCTATTTTTTTTCACTTTATTATCATGAATAAAATTGCCTTTTTCAGTTTTTATTTTAATCTGTTCTCAGATGGATAAAGTTGCATAGGTAGTTATAAATTATAATCATGTTCTAATTTTTTAGCACCACCGCTAGTAATGTGTGAAATCTTTCTTTTATGGGGAATTGCTGGCAGTCGGGTTTTATGTGTTGCCCGAACACATAATCCCTCAATCTGTTAAATTAATCAAGCCCGTTCGAAGTTCGAAGAATAGGTTATCGGTTTTATGTGATGCCCGAACACATAATCCCTCAATCTGTCAAGCCCGTTCAAGCAAGAATAGGTTATCTGTGTGTGCTCGCTAACAGTTGAAAGCAGGAGGCAAAGAGTAATGATAATCGTTCCTACAATATTAGCCAGGACACAGCCGCGAGCCCTCTTTTGCAACTGTCTTTTCCAACATTCCCGAGGTTTTTTCCCTATATTTTGCTGAATTATCAGTCTTTTTATGCATGTACTTTAATGTAGTAGTTCCAAATTCAATGCTTTGATTAGCTTTTAGACTAGATATTTACTTTGTAATTACGGAAAAGGGTATTCGGATGTGCGTATTATGTGTTTGATGAATTGCTTGTTAGAGTGTATTTCATATTTACAGTGGTGCAGAAGTTGCGGGTTGTGAATATATTGCAAAGTAGAAGAGGATTTGGAGAGTTGTGTGTAAAGAGGATGGCGTGGAATTTGGAGAAATGTGATGGGAATGGTGTGGAGTTTGCTAGAATGGGATTGGTTCGCCCAGCGACGGAGGATTATGCTGAAGAGGCAATTGTAGCTCTCAAGGTTGGGAAAGTTATAGCTGTGCCAACTGATACTCTTTATGGCTTTGCTTGTGATGCTTGGTATATTTTCCTCTCATTTGCTTGTTTTAGTTTTCAGTATTTGAACGTGTTATTGTTATTGTTATTGCTATTGCCTTTCTTGTAAGGGATCTTTGAAATTTGTGAGCTGTTTTGGTTGTCAACTGTGTTCGATTTTTTGGTTTTCAGAAATGAAAACTTGAAATTGTAAAATACTAAAATTAGTACTTTGGTCGAAATTGGATTGTTCTAGCAATCAATTGAATGGAGCCATGGAAAAAGGATTTAGCTTGATTTCACTGCTTCTTCATGTTTTGTTTAAGTTACATGATTTTCAATTGAACTAAAGGGTAGTACAAACATGTTTGGTTAAGCTTAAAATTAAGTAAAAGTTACTTTTGTTTTAAAACATCTTTGTATAAATTAATTTTGTTCTTACTTTCAAGTAGAAAAAATTTACTTATTTGAAAATAACTCTTACTTTAGTGTCAACTAAGTACTTATTATCGATTTTGATCAATAAAAATTTATTTATATTAAAACCGACTCGTAAGTGAACTTTTTAAGCTTAACCAAACAAGCTATTTTCTTTGAATTTGTGCTCTCTATAAAGCCATGTTTTTATATAGGTTTGTAAATTTTTTTATATATTTTAGGGACATTTACTAATGAAAATTTCACGATTCATATAGGCAGGGGCTGATCTAATGTTTGTTTCCAATGAGAGTAATTTTGTGATAATAAGGAAATTGTATAGAAAAAGGAAGGAAATTTTTGACAAAGTAATTTGATGGAGGCATCAATAATTCATGTCACTTTTCTCCTCCAAAGTCTTCCCTTGGTGCTTGTTCGCACTGAACTTGTAATTTAATGAAGAAAATTAGGTTTTTTCCCCTTTGGGCAACATCAGCTGCAAGTAGTTAAACCATATAAAAATAGACAAACTAATGCTGTTTCTCCCAATATTTGGTGGAAATTAGAAAGGCAAATTTTCTGCGGTTATAATATCTTCTAAGAATATGATAAAGATAAAACATAGACTTAGATGTTGTGTTCTCAACATTTGATTTTATGTGGTGGCGTAATGCAGCTCCATGGAAGCAGTTAAACAGATATATGAGATCAAAGGCCGTAAATATACAAGCCCTCTAGCGATTTGTGTTGGCGATGTTCAGGACATACAGCGATTTGCTGTCACGGACCATTTGCCTCACGGCTTGCTTGATTCTCTTCTTCCAGGACCTGTGACAGTGGTGCTAAGACGAGGTTTGTAGAGATCATTGCTATGTTTTCTTAAATAATTTTAGTGCAAGGTTTTAACAAATAGTATTATGTTCGGTTAAAAAAAACTCATTCATCATCTTATTTTGTTTTTCTTCGTGTCTGAGTTAGAGCCTATTTGGCTTAGCTTAATTAGTTTACTTATAACTGATAAGTAAGTTTTAAAATAGATCATTTTTTTTTTATTTGTTAAAGTTGGAATATTTTGATAGTGACATAAGAGTTACTTTTGAAATAATGTTTTTTACTTAAATGTAATGTATACAAACATGTTTGGAAACAACAATAATTTTTTTTTTTTTTTACTTATTTTTAACCTTGGGCAAACATGCTATTAGTTCTCAGTTTTGTAATTTGCGAGATTGCATTTGACGTGGGATTACACAGATTTTCTTGCTAATTTTGAGGCCTTTCCCACATTATTATATTATCTTCAGTTGTTGATACAAACATTTCATGTCTGTCATTTTATTCTGATATGGTACTCTATAGTCTTGAAATTCTAGTTTTGATATTATGCAGGGGAGTCGAGTGTCCTTGAGAAATCATTAAACCCTGGGCTAGATAGCATAGGAGTTCGAGTGCCCGACTGTAGCTTCATTAGGGCAATTGCCCGTGGTTCTGGAAGTGCACTTGCCCTTACAAGTGCGAACCTTAGTGGGCAACCTAGCAGTGTAGATATCAAAGATTTTGAGAACCTCTGGGAGCACTGCGCATACGTTTACAATGGAGGCGTGCTTCCATCAGGCCGCGCAGGATCAACAGTTGTAGATCTTACGAAGCTAGGAAAGTACAAGATCCTAAGACCCGGGAGGTAAATATCTAATTTTCGACGTTAGATTGTATATATGTCTCTCACGGAAATATTGTCTTGATATAGAAAGTGCCTTTGAAACATTAAGCTTCTTGATAGAAGGATTTTGTACTTCAAAATATTCTAAGAGATCCTAAGTTCAAAAGTTAAACCATAATGGCATGTTTGGTAGGGAGGACTCGCTAGCATGGGTTAGTACTAAGGACTTAATATAAAAAAAAGTTAAAATCTTGTTCATTATATAGTCTATGCTTGTTCATTGTTGTGTACCAAACATGCGAAATTGATTTACAAGCACCATATGATTTTAGATATGTGATTAATTTATTTAGCATGGGACAGCTACCAAAGAAAATTGTAAAGCTTCCACCCGCACTGGTCCTAAAACATTGTATGAATGATATCACGTGGCACTTGGAAGGTGTGAATTGAGAGAAATGACCAGAATGTTGCAAATTATGTAGATGCTATATTACTGTTCTGGATTTTATTTTGTTCTATTAAGGATTTGAAAAATTGATTGGAGATTGGTTGAGTGCCCTATTAGAGAAGGCCGATGGTTAGGGCCATTATCAATCAGTACTCACAATCTGTTGCGAACTCATATTGCATGCCTATGCAGTATTTAAAGAGATGTCGTATTGATGAAGCACAGAAGTATATTCTGGTCAATAAGTTTTTTGGAAAAAATTGTTTCTGACAATTATTTGAATTATATTTGTTCTCGTGTTGTGCTCCTTGAGCTATCATGTAAATTGTTACATAAAAACCATTTTACGTATGCTTAATATTATTTTGCACAAGATTTGGCCCAAGCATATTTATAATATTGTGTCATATAACTTTGATGGGCTTCTTTTGTCTTGGCAGTGCGAAGGGGGAGACAGTCGAAATCCTTGAGAAACATGCTATCGTTGAAGACTCCAGCACCTCTTGACAAGACACCTAAATCCACGTTCATACCGGATAATATTTATCTAAGCTTATTGAAGTCTGCTGCTATACATATCGATATCAATGTTTTATAGTTTATGCTCTCCATTTCGTGCCTTGTAACATAGTTATACGTTTAATCCATTAATTTGGGTAAAACGGTCATTCTACAATTTTTTATCCCTGCTACCTCCCAAACAAAGCAACAAGAAAAAAAAGGGATTCCTTTCTGCATTGTTTGGCAAGAATTGATGGAGAGTATGAATGTTTGAAGGTTTGCTTATAAAATGAAATTTGCTCATTGAAATAGCTTATAATGCCATTAGTAGATTCAATGGATTCTTATTTTCTTCGGCTTGATTCAAACTGTTTTTTGTCAGTTTTGATTATGTATGGTGTTAGTTTTACTAAGTTTGGTGAATAAGGATTTTTACATTAGGTGCTTGAAAACTAGAGCATGAATACATATTTCTCTATTGCATCACATGGCTGTCAGATTTGCCAACTCTATTAGTCTTTAATAGTCTCTGTCTCTGTCCTCGTCTTGTTTTTGGCTTTTGGTTTAGGAAAGAATTATTTCGCGTAGATTCTTCGTATCGTTTCTTTTATACTTGACATACCTCACATTCTTTTTGATTTTGTGTCCACGTTGTGGTACACTGAACACCGAATAGAGGAGTTTCAAACGACATGAGCTAAAAGTATAGACAAAAGTGGATATATCATATACGAGAGAAAAATAGAACTATACAACGAAATGGTTTAGACAATTTTATTTTATCAAAGCTTTAGATTGAGAATCTTTCATGCTCCTTATAAATACAGGATCCAACCTGATCAAAAATGGGCAACCAATCCAGGTTGTCGATTGTTATATAATCCTTGTTGAGTCGAAACATTGTTGACAAAGTTGCTTTGAACCCAAGTTGGTCTCCCAACATTTAGCTGCCAGCCCAGTTTGGTATTTAAGTAAAGTCAAATTGCATCCGTTTTTAGGGTCTGTAAGAACAGCCAGAGCATCCATAGCACAGGCAAATCTGTTTTTATCAGGATGAAGTAAGAGAGCCAATTTCCAATACTGATTTCTGATTGACGCCTGGTTGGCTGTTTGCTAAATTTTGAGAATACTATACCAGTCTTTTTCATTCCCATAAACCTATTCTCAGCAGAATGGTGTAAATCACAAACCACAATCATCTCTGAAATGTTCTCCACATCAGGATAGAGCTGCTGGGCCTTCATCGCAGTCTTTTGTGCAATATCTTTGGCCCTCATCACCTCTTCTTTGTTATACTCCATCAATGATCCAGAACGCAGAATCTTACTCAAAAATCCCCAAGCAGATATATCAGCAAAATAGCCAAATTTATAAATATTATACGAAATGCTGAAGTGCGCCCACGATACTCTCCTAATAGCAAGACATCAACTCGACATATAAGTGTCCCAGCAAATTCAAATAATCCACAATCTGATTTAAGATCCCTAACTAACAACGAAAATAGAAGTATAAAACAGAAGAGTTTCACCCTTTAGTATAGTGACACTAATACACTCCATATGCATAAAATATCAGAAATGATTCATAAAAGATCAGGACCAATTTATTAGATCATGAGACTCACATACATCATTAAATTTAGAATTCGTAGCATAATTACAACATTATCATTGATAATGCAGACCGACCCAGCAATTATAGCATGCCATAAAATTTCCTTCAAAGCTCAAATCAATCATAATCATTTTACACTATTCATAGCAGATACAAATAAAGATTCCATGCAGGAAGTTTGAGGAACTAAAGAGAAATATCAATAATGGGTTGACATATTGTGTAAAACTGTTTATAACACGAATCTTCAGATTGTTTCATTAGGGTGTCCCTACTGGTGACGTGATTTATCAGACTCCGGGTGCAGTAAAAAGTGTGGACGGGTTAGCTAAGGCATACTCCATAAGTGAACTCTAGGATGCCTCATGAAGTAAGCAAGGACTCCAATAAACCGGGGTAACTAGAAAAAAGTTAGTCCAGTATAACCAAATAAAGGAAGGAACTTGGAACATAAATACACTTGCAAGAAAATTCCAGTAATTAGTAGGTGTGAGGTGTGAGGTGTGAGGTGTGAGCAAACATAGCTAGCATACAAATTGTGAAATAGGCAGGAAAGAAGGTAAAATAATGAACATGGGATACAAACATTGGTATACACGTACTGAAAAGAGTAAAAAACGGCTAGGAATAACTATTGAACCAAATTTTAAAATGAGGAGGTAAAAGTGAAGCTGGTTGACAAGTTTGACCTACCAGAAGAGTCAATTAGTGTAATCAAAATATTTTCTATGCAAATAAAATTATATAAAGTAACAAGGCAACCATTTTGAGGTTAGAATATTAACAGCGGTGAGTACTCCTCTTTGCCTTGCGGGAGACCTGGGTTCGATCCCCTCCCTTGTAATGGAGAAATTCCTGTTTATCCAATTTAATAGAATAAATGGTTAATGGGGCGGGACACCACGAGGATCGGGTCGATCGGTATTTTTTGCCATCCCTAAAAATGAGAATTACTTAATGACATAAAAATTTGACTAAGCATTTTCCTAGAGTTACCCAAAAGTGGTCTTCAACCCCCACCCCAACACATAGAAAGAAAAAGAGAACAGGGTAATTTTTCTCGACTAGTCTGGGTATCGAGTCTGAAAACCTAAACAGGATCAGTTTAGTAAGCTAGCAAAGAAAGAAATTGAAGTGAACTAGAATGGCAAGCACAACAAATTCAATGAAAACAAAATTTAGGGGAATAAACTTCTTGCCAAAACCTTGTAATAGAATGCAAGGTAAGGTGCAAACGTTGTTGATGGGTTTCCAACTTTTACCCCCTAAAACCTTCTGTCTTAGATGTCCTATTGAAAAAATATTGTTTGGCTTAACTTTTAGGCTATTAAAGTAGATGTGAGTTTTGAAATAAGTAACTCACTTATTCTCAACTTCGACAAATAAAATGACCTATTTATCTTCAAACTTACTTATTTACTGATAAGTAAACTTATAAGGAACTTTTATAGCTCAGACAAACATTCATTCCTATCATATAAAAGTCGATGAAGGTTAATCCATAATTGCAAAGTCCAAAGTGGATTTGTTTGATTTGTGTTGTCATTATTTATGGCAAGTTGTTATCGAGTAATTATTGTATATAAACTTTTAGTTTATAAAATTTCAACAAAGTAGAGTCCATTGATTAGCATACTAAAGCTTGTGGAGACTATAAGCCACGGAAAAAAAAAAATTCTCTCTCCCCTACCATTTCATGATTTTTTAATTACTGAAAAGAAATTTTAAAAGGTATAAGGGCTTACTTGAAAGAAAGAAATGGTAAAAATGCAACAGATCTAAAGAATAAGGGAAAATTTAAGATTACTTATTTTCCTTATCGCCTTCATTGTACTCCTACAGATTATGCTCATCTCCCAGACTTAAACAGATACGAGGCAGCACGCACTGATGTCAATCCTCCGTGGCCAGGTCATGAACAACACCAAGTTATTGCAACCAGATTGATGATAGCAACAACATCTTCTCCAGGTGCCTTCTAAAACTTATCAATATTGCAAACCTCATCTCATATAACAAATTAAGAAAATGAAGATAAAGTGAAGTTAAGGAACCACTCCCGCATAAGAACGTCCACACAGAGTACAAAGGATAAAGCATCAAGCTTAATCACAGAACACGACTTTTCTCACTTTCAATTCTGTGAAACTTTCCTTGGTGAAAGTAAAATGGCCAAACAAAAAGGGACAATATTATCAACGTGTAAAATAATTAAGAAAAAAAAGATTTTGTGATGAAAAGTATGCGCGCCCTTCTTAATGATCTTGTGTCAACAAGGCAATCCTCAGATCAGTAAGAGGAGTACAAATTTGACAAATGGTTGCTTACTGAATACTAGAAGGAACAGTCTATCCTGGTTTATAATTTATACTCTAGTTCTTTCATAGCATGCACAATCAAGAATGCAGAAAAATAAAGTGGTTGAAATAGAAAAGATATTGTTTGGGAATAGTATTACAATAAGAGAGATGGATTGGGATAATCTGAAATGTTAAAACAACAAACATAAGTATATTACTATGTCTTGATAGATAAGAACTAACCTGAAAGATGCTCTTCAATACTCAAAGTATCTGACAGAGCTTTGCCAACATCGTCGGCTTTTTCACAAGGATCAGTGTCTACCTCGTTCTCCCAGTGAACTGAACAACCGCCATCTCCCAGTAGAGTCATACGTATAGCAAACATAGACAAATTAGCGTATTCATATTCTGCGTGCACATTGTGCAAGCAAATCACTTGACTCCATTAACAATATAATACATCCACAAGAAAATCAACTTTTCTTATTTTGGCTCCCTAATTGGACTGCAAATCAGTAATAGGGTTTTCGAGCTCAGCTACCACATGCCCATGGACTCACAATTTTTAATAATTCATACTAGAAAAGGGAAATATGACCAGCCAATTGGAATTAATCAATAATTTTTTCATATTAATATGGTTAAGCTGGAAAGTGGCCGGTTTGATTATCAATATTTATTGTGTGTCTAATATCGAGTCGAGCCTAATAAACATGGTTAATGAGATTGAAATTTTTTAATTACATCTCAATCTACTTATATACTTCGTCGTTGGAATAAAAACAACATAGTTGATGTCCCACTTACTCGAAATTTATTATTTGTTGAGCAAATTAAAGAGCTCAAATGGATAAAAGAAAATGGCTACATGAACAGGATCGGTTTCTTCATGAAATGCAATAACAAAATATATTCAATTTGAAGAATGACAAATAGAAATACAAAGTGGTGTGGAGCATGTATATATTAATCATTTGTCTCCAAATTCAACTTACTGGAATGATGAAGAAGTGATGATTTGAGCCGAGCAGCTGAGATTGGCCAAGATTAGGATACGAACAGAAAAATGGCTGCTGCAATATTCGAGCTCCTGCTGTTGCGATTTCGAAATGGGGGCTGAGTTGAGCTAAAGGAAGGAGGAAGACAATGGTAGCTGAGATTTTCGAGCTGTAAAATGAAGGGGCTGCGATTTCCAATTTGGGAAGTGAAATGGGCGGGCTTCTCAATTGACAAAGTCGCTTCGCCAATTTTCCCTAGAAATTTGATTCTCTTGGATAGGTAAGAAAATGTTTTCAAGCTTTCCAAGGAAAAATCATCACGTGCCGGGAAAATGGAAAAATTTTACCTAAAAAATTTTGTCAATCAAACATACCCAAAATTGGAAAATTGGTGGAAAATTTTCATTTTCCATGAAAAAACATGGGAATCAAACACAGGCTTATAGTAAAATGTGATATGGAACACTGAACTTTTCATTTTATTTCTACATTAATCACTTTTTCACTTTTGTTATTAAACACAATGGGTGACATGTCAGTTTACTTTTAAAAATATAAAATATTTATAGGGAAATATGATATGGGACAATGGTTGTTTTTGTTATTTTATTTTGTCTTTTATTCTTTTTGTCATCTCCTTTATTTTTATCATTTTTTCCCTATTACATGATTTTCGTGGTTGAAAATTAACATTTTATTTTTTTTAAAAATGAATTCATATGTCCACATTCCATCACAGAGCCCATTTGGTAGAGTTTATAAAATAGTTTATTTGATCAAAATTATTTATTTGACAAAAAATAGTAAAAAATATCAGACTATTAAAGTAAATTTTTTGGTCAAATAAACTAGTTTATAAACTCTATCAAACTCTACCAAATATTGCTATTGGGTCATTGAATAGACAATTACTTCACAAACCCACTCCAAAACATCTCCGCAATACCACTTTCAGTTTTTCATATTCACAACAATTGTTTTTTTCCCTCTTTTTTCGCACTTTCTTTCTATTTGTGTTTGAGCGTCGTTTGATTTCTCTGGAAGTTGAAAGA
Organism: Forsythia suspensa; assembly: GCA_023638005.1. Classification (NCBI taxonomy): domain Eukaryota; kingdom Viridiplantae; phylum Streptophyta; class Magnoliopsida; order Lamiales; family Oleaceae; genus Forsythia; species Forsythia suspensa. The sequence goes on from CM042665.1 coordinate 12,092,548, forward strand.
AAGAAAAGAAATATCACTTGACAATTTTACCTCCACCAATAAAGACAAATAAAATGAGAGTTTAACTCATTCGCGCAACTAACATACCCTTTTAATGGAATTTGTCCAAACGAACAATTGTGCACCTAAGTGAATAGGTTAGAGATCACTCTACAAAAAAAATGAAAGGTTATGGACCATTTACAGGCATACATTATGGACTATTTGCACCAATTTCTCTAAATTAAAATATGTAGAATAGAGTTGGAGCTCTAATATTTGTAATTAATAAACGAATAGCTCAATTAAATAAAATATTTGAGGATCAAGTTTGTGACAAAGTTATTTTTTTTTTTTGTTATAACCATAAAATAAATTTGTTTAATAATATAATTAATTAATAATTTTATTTAACACATTTGTTAATACTTATAAGCTTAAATTTTAGTTAATTCATAATAGTTCGTAAAATTTAAAAATACTTTACAACAGGTCAATAAGTATAAAAATATTTTACATATATTATAAATTTAGTCAATAAATTCTTAATTCAAAACGAAAAAGAAACAACGGGTTAGTTTTCTTTAATTTTTTATAAAAAATAAAAGTACTAGATCTATTTGCACATTTTACAAAGGTTAGGACTCAACTGCAATGTACTTTTATTAAAATTAGGTATTTTGGCGTAAATGGTCCATAACATTTTCTCCCAGTGTGGAAATGGTCCTTAATATTTGTTTTGTTTGCACATAAGTCTCTAACCTATATATTTTGGTGCTAATTGGTCCTTATTTGATAAAAAGACTAATATACCATTAATTTTAATAAGAAAAAATTGCAATTGAGTTGTTAACCTTTTAAAGAAGTGCAAATGGGTTTGATACTTTTATTTTTTATAAAAAATTAAAAAAAATTATCAAGTTCTTTTTTTTAATTAACATTTTATTGACCAAATTAATAATATAGTAAATTGTTTTGTATATTTTACGAACTATTATAAAATAATTAAAATTTAAGCTCATAATTATTAATAAAGATGTCAAATTAAAAATTTTTATTTTTAAGTAATTAAATTATTTAGAATTTAAACTTTTATTTTATCATTATAACATAAGAAATTAATTTTGTCACAAATTTGATGCTAAAATAGTTTTATTTAATTAAGTTATTTGAATTGTAATTTTCATATTTTATTTTATCGTTTTATTTTTGTTCAAAAATAAACAACATCTGTTGGGTCACAATATCCTGCCCGAAATGACGGATCAAAGGGAGTAACGGGCTAGCCTATATGAAGAAACTACGACCCCGCCCACGGAATTAGTCCAGTGACGGATTCAAATGAATACCCGGGCTAGCTTTAAGGTAGACTAGAGTAGTAAAAGTCCCACTTGAAATGGTTAGGGGGTCATCAAATCGAGTGCACTTTAGGCGCCGAGCGAGAAATGTCTCTTCTTTTGTTTTGGGTTATTCACTGATCTAAAACTCTGCACTTGTTTTCTTATTGATTCCAAGGGCGGCGGCATTCTTGAATGAAGCATATCCGAACTCAATTAGCAATTCTTAGATCAGGCTAGGCCGATAGTTCTTCTTGCTTCAGTTCCCTATGAGATTGATTGAACAGAACTTTTTGCTACATAGAAATGCCCTACAAGACAAAGTAATGGGAAATGTTAATGCGAATGGACAGGGGAGATATTTAACGGAACAAGCAAGAGCTTACTTGCTAAAGGAATGTTTACCGAAGGGCATAGCCCTATATATGTATACTACTGCCAGCCTTTCACTCCTCAAGTCAGGAACCAAACTACGGACATATTGTGTAAATTAATTTTTGTTATTTTTTATTTAAACATTGAAGAAAGAAAAAGAAAATTACAAACTAAAAGACATTTTTAATTTTTGAAAGTCATCCAAATTTTTAGGGGTAAACGAGAGACAAATTTTGTTATTTTTTATTTAAACATTGTACTTAAAAGTTAGTAGGTAAAGAATAAAAATATTAAAAGTCATTAATATTTTGAATACTCTTACATATTACATGACGTTTAAAGACTTTTAAAAATCTATAAAAGTATATACTGAATACTTTAATAATTTTATAAAGTTTAAAAAGACTAGATTAAACACACCTAAATTTTATAGCTCCATAAAAATCTTTAAAATTTTAGATTAAATACGCCTAATACGTGTCTTGAATTTGGCCATTAAGTCCAACCATTTGTCACCATAGGGCATAGAGAAACTTCTATTCTTAAAATCAAACTCGAATTTTAAAATCTAAAACAAAAAACACGTTTTAGTTAAAAATGGATTTAGCTCAATAAAAGCTACAAATTGCATTAGTTTATTAATGAATCTGACTAGAATTTATCGTTGATTTTAAGCAACGTCACAAAATTGTTGTCCGCGAGCAAAAGTTCAATTCTCAATACGCAAAAAAAAAAATAGTTTAGTGACTAAAAGGGCCAGGGGCACACTTGCTGTTTGGTAGTACTGAAATTATAGAATTTCATTTTTGTGAGTCATATAAAATATATTTGACCAATTTAATAAAGGGTTAATTATACTAATGATCTCACATTTTTTCAAATTTGTAACGATTTCATCAACATTCTTTTTTTTAGCAGATATCATCATCATTCTTCTATTTTATACTCACAGATGGTCCTCAAATCACTATTTTTCACTATTCTAACAATTCTTATACAATTTTGTCTCATTGACTTAAATAAATTAAAATGATATGAAAAAATACAATGAAAGTATTGCAATTGGGCCATTAATCTTTTCAAAAGTACAACTAAATCCTAAATTATTTTATTTTATTCAGATAATTATTCTTCCCCAACTAAAAAGAATTCCCACCCCCATAAGCCATTCCATAAGAGAAATAAATGTTTTGCAAATGGCTATCACTCAAACTCCCATCTCTTCTAGATTTCACTTTATTGACATTAATCTTTTCTCAGCCATCTTTATTTATCTAATATTCGAAACCCCAATTTTTTTTTCTCTAGATCTACTTCAGTTTTGCTCAATATTCCCTCAATGGAGCTATATTCAAGCAAAAAAAATCTGAACCTAATAACCCATTTGAACAAATCTTGTGTTGAAAAGTGGTAGTCCATTTTTATTGAGAGAACTGGGACAGCTAGGATGCATTTTGTGGGTTCTATGGGGTGAAAGGATTAAGGTTGTACATGATTTGGGGCAACGGAATAATCAGGTGTTGGTGGATTCCATTGGAAATATTCATGAATGGGACCAAGTTTGAGGTGAGAAAGATGGGTTGGTTACTAGACGTGCCCTTCTCCAACGATGGCAGCCAACACCTTCTAGAGGCTTAAAAATCAACACTGATGCTTCAGTAAGGCTTGGTGCAGGGTTTTACACAACGAGTGCTGTCATTCGAGATGAGTGTAGGTGTTTTGTGGCAATGCAAGAGAGAAAGGTAATTGGGCAGCTCTCAGCTGAGGATGCCGAGGCAATGGCAGTGCGGGATGACTTGATCTTGGCTAGGGACCGTGGATATCAGATTGTTGTGACTGAGTGCGATCCATTAAGGGTGGGGGTGAGGGTGAACACTTATCTGAATAAAATAAAATAGTTTAGGATTTATTTGTACTTTTAAAAAGGCTAAGGGCCCAATTGCAATACTTTCATTGTATTTTTTCCTATCATTTTAATTTATTTAAGTCAAAGGGTAAAATTATCCAAAAATTGTCAGAATAGTGAAAAATAGTGATTTGGGGACCATCTGTGAGTATAAATAAAAGAATGTAGATGATATCTACTAAAAAAAGAATGGAGATGAAATCGTTACAAACATAAAAGAATGGAGACCATTAGTGTAATTAACCCTTTAACAAACTTAAGATTTTCCATTGTCTAAAATATTGCTCCAAAAGTTGTCAATGGGTTGAGGGAAAGCTACTTATGTTATGAAAATTTGCTAACCTGATTTGTTAAATTACTTTTAAGTAATGGCAATTTTTAGCTGATGTTTATTAAATAAATACGATACACTGTCGATGACAAAAATTAGTTATTATAGGATAAAGGAGTTGTGGATAAGCATTTTAAAATTTATTAAAGAATTTTATTGAATAATTAATTCATCCATTAATTTGATTAAAATTCATGACACATTATTTGCACTATACTTGCACCAATGAATTGCACGTCACATTATTTGCACAATACTTGAATCAATGAATTGCGCGTTAAGTGATTGTAATTGTAAAGACGTTTATAGTGTTACATCTATTTCTTAAACTTGAGGACACATTATTTGCACTATACTTGCACCAATGAATTGCACGTCGCATTATTTGCACAATACTTGAATCAATGAATTGCGCATTAAGTGATTGTAATCGCAAAGACGTTTATGGTGTTACATCTATTTTTAAACTTAAGGACACATTATTTGCACTATACTTGCACCAATGAATTGCACGTCACACTATTTGCACAATACTTGAATCAATGAATTGCGCGTTAAGTGATTGTAATCGTAAAGACGTTGATGGTGTACGTCTATTTTCTAAACTTAAGGACACATTATTTGTATAGAATTTGATGCAAATAGTCTTTAACATTTGTCTTCAGTACATAAATGATCTTTAACGTTTATTTTTTTAACATAGATGTCTATAACTTATGTATTTTTTTGTATAATTGATCATTATTTGATGAAATAGGTCAGCATACCCTTAATTTTAATTAGAAAAAATTATAGTTACGTTCCTAACCTTTGCAAAATGTGTAAATGAATCTCGTACCTTTATTTAATAATATTTAATTTAGAGTACTAAAAATATCATTATAGCCGTGTCAATTAAATTTTTCATAAGAGAAAATATTAAATATTTGTGTTTTTAAGTATATATAATTACTATATCATGTGAAAAAATTGAATAAAACTTAAGATAAATAAATTGAACAAATCTATTTACGTTTTTATTTAATATAAAAATAATAATTAATTTACAAACTATGTGTTCTTATTTTTGAATGATAATAAGACGATAAATTAAAATATGTAGAATAGAGTTGGAGCTCTAATATTTATAATTAATAAACGATTATCTCAATTAAATAAAATATTTGAAGATCAAGATTGTTTCTTTCCTTTTTTTATAACCATAAAATAAAATTTTTAATTTTTAATAATGCAATTAATTAATAATAAAACCTAATAAACGTTTGTTAATAGTTATGAGCTTAAATTTTAGTTAATTCATAATAGTTTATAAAATATACAAAACATTTTACATATATTATAAATTTGGTCAATAAATTCTTAATTGATTGCTAGAACAATCCAATTTACAATCCAATAACACCATTGAACAGCAGCATAAAGAGTATCAGTTGGCACAGCTATAACTTTCCCAACCTTGAGAGCTACAATTGCCTCTTCAGCATAATCCTCCATCGCTGGTCGAACCAATCCCATTCTAGCAAACTCTATGGGGTCTACTTTCATGCATTTTTTCCCATTTTTTTTGTCTTCATTTCCAACATGTATAATTATAAGGAATAATGCATATTTGATTCTAAACCTTTCAAAAAAGTTGAAAATATACCTATAACCTTAAAAAATAGCATCACACATCTCCAACATTTGAAGAAATAGGCATCGTAGGTCCCTCTTAAGTGTTTTCGTCCATTTTATCCGTTAAAGTTCTCAATTGGACTGTACGCATTTTTTTCTAAATTAAGCGATTGGAATTGCAAAGATAATGTTTTGTATTTTTTTTCAATTCACTTTTCTTCTTCTTCTCTTTTTCCCAAAATCATATGACAAACACTCTTTTCAGTTCACGCCCTAATCATCAAAATCGTTTTCCAGTTTCAGGCCAATGAATTCAATTAGATCATCTCCACCTCCAACAGAAAGCAAGATTTCAAAAAAAAAAAAATTGCATGGGCATGAACAAAAAGTGGAATTAAATTAGCACATTTCCAAAAAGTGGAAATGTAAGGTACTATGATTTTTATTGCCTCTTAGAGCACATTTCCAAAAAGTGGAAATGTGCAAACACCACCAACCCAATAATTGAAATTTCAATATTATACACACATACACAAAACTCATTTTTCACTTTATTTTCCGTACTGTCCTTTGAATAAAGAAAATTTCGATTGGAGAGGAGACTGTGGTAGAAATTTGACTCCCAGGGAGATCTGTATCTTCTAAATGAATTTCTTGATTCAGATCAAAATTGTATGGGCCTCTCACTGTGTTGGCTTCTTCTTGAGAAAAAAGTGCGTGCAATCCAATTGAGAACTTTAATGAAGAAAATGGACGAAAACTATCAAGAGGGATCTACGATACCTATTTCTTCAAACGTTGAGGATGTTTGGTGCTATTTTTTAAAGTTATGAGCATATTTTCAACTTTTTCAAAATATTGAAGACTAAATATGCAATTATCCCTAATTATAAAGAATATTATTTTATCTAGTAATCTTTCATGCAATTCGTTTAACATTTGAAGAATTTTTTAACTTATTATAAAGTAAACTCAATATGACCGATCCAAAAAAATATCTATGAAAAAGTTGAATTACAAACGGGACAGAGAATTCACTCAAAAATCTCTGAAACTTCAGTGAAAAAATTATCATAGATTGGCGTAAACATATGGAAGATTAATGTTTAATACGAGACTACTTGAAAATTTTGTAAGATATTCTTTATATAGTTAGTAGAGTTTTCGCGAAATAAAATCTTGTTTAGATTGAACAAATAGAGTCGTGTCTTAATTAAATTAACTTCCCATTTTATGTAAAGAAACACATTTCTTGTGGACTTTGTACTTAGTACAATGAAATGTTTGTATAAATGTATAAGATTTAAGCTTATATTTGATATTGTTAAAATCATTATTTAATTGCTTATAAGTTGAAGGTAATATAAAAATAATGGATAATATATAAGTAGTGAGTTGTGAGTCCTATAAAATATGTAGATAAAAAGTATGTTTAATTAATTTAAATTTAATCAAACAAGCTTTAAGTCAATTAACAAATGTGCAACTTAATTTTAAATGAAATCATGATGATACAAGAAAAATGATGGGGAAGCAGACAGGCCCAAATTAAGTTGATATGTTTGTTTATTCTCCTCGCGGAACATGTGCAGATGTGCCCCATCGTACTTGTAGGTAGAAATAGATTGGAATTGAGACTTTTCTTCCCTTTTCAAAAATTGAGACTTCTTGGCTGAATGACATGAAACCATTTCACCCATATGTTAATCATTGAGAGACACGAGTCTTCAACTTGTGCTTACTAAGAATTCCATGTTAAAGATTAAAAATTATAATAATATATTCTCGTTGCAGTTAGATTGTTAGTTTGTAAATGTTACTGGAAAAATTCTTATAATCTCATTCTCTTGTTTAGTGATATGCTTAAATTCAAATTCAATACTTGATTCTACCTATATGCATCTTATCCTAAGGTCATTTAGTACCACTCCAAGTGCACCTCGAAGGAATGGTATTGATTCCAGTTAACAAACTATTCAGATTCTCACATAGGATTCCTTCGTTTCAAATGACTGGGAGGGAAGGACCAAATGTTCCAAAGGATCTCTTGAACTCGTCCCGGCTTCCTTGTCCCCCAATCTTAGTGGAATTGCGGATTCTGAAACTACAAATGCTGGAAAGAGGTACACTACTGCTTCTTGTTCTAAATTTATGGGAGACCTGGAACCAAAGGCAATTTTGAGAAAAATGCACTTCCCGAGGAGAAACTGAAAGAGAAGTTACACCGAAATGCATCGCCAGCAAGTTTGACGGAATCAGGTGGCGAATCTGAAGAGACAGCATACAGAAATTCTGCTGTAGGGCCAGAAGACAACAATGCGCGACTAAATCCCAGTTGCAACGATGCGCCAGTTTCTTTGGAAATTCCTGAGCTGGACTGTTACAACTTCGATGCAGAGAAATCCATTGAGAAGTTTCAGGTTGGTCAATAAAAGCATGCCAATATGTTGTGGGAAATTTATGGTTTAAATGCGAAAAACTCACAAAACGGTTGAGACCCTTTCCTTTTTTCATGGACAGTAAAACCCATGGATAAGGACGTGTTTGCCATACTTCGTGGTCGTGGAGAAGATGATAGATCTAGGCTTTATATGAGAACTAGAATGTAGGTGCACTCCTTGAGTCAGTGTGTAGTTAGTTACAAGTCGGTTTTCAATCCTCGAGAGGAAAAACTGGTGGACGGGGTTGTAACAGTGGAAACACTACAGACTGAGATGCTTAAATTTTCCCATTGGATACCTGCTTATTCTTTGAAAGATGAGCAAGGTGGAAGCCTGAAGCGTTCTTGGGTCCTTGATTCAGCAGTCATGCGACTCATGCCACAATATTTATTATGTTCGAGTTGACGATGCATGATGATGGGGAGCTGATAAGTACAATTTTGTACTTATTGGAGCTCACAAAAAGGGACGATTATGAGTCATATTATTTGATTTCAGTTTAATTGCATGTTGTTTTCTTATTAAATTAGGAAATAATCAAATTCAAGTGCCAATCAGTTGAAAAGAGAGCAAACAGAAGAAAAGATGACTAAATTGAACATACAAAGAGACCTAAAGGACTTAGCAAGCAAATACCAAAGAGAAAACGCAGGAAGTCACAAGATACAACCATGCGATCGCATGGTTATTACAAGCTGCGATCGCAAGACCTCCAGAAATTAGGCAGAATGTTAATTGGCCATACCATGCGATCGCAAGGGTATATCGCGGAACACTTTGGCAGTTTACTGATGGGATTAGAACTCTACAACTCCAAGATAAAATAGTAACTTAAACACACGTCTTAGAGGGTTGGAGAACATTATAAATAAGGCAGATAATAGCCAGAATTGGGGAGACGAATTTTTGGAACAAGATACAAGAGGAGAATCGAAGATCAAGACACGGATGAAGATTCGTTAGCCGGAGTCACGGGTTGTATTTATCCTTTCTTCTTTTTCTTTTGCGGATCATGAGGAAGTCAATTATTGTCATAATTGACGAAATCATGTCCGGCTAATTTACTTATTTCTAGGATGAACGATGAAACCTCGCGTTTTTAATTAATTAGAAGTTTTTCCTTTTTAGTAATTGATTGCTATCGGGTTGATTATTCTTTATTCATTTTTTATATTATTTTAATGATTGATCACCATTAGAATATATTGTGATCTATATTGAAGTTGAGATATTCAATATAGATTAAGCATGTGGTATTGAATAACATAGGGTCCAATAATAGATAGATATTACTATTATGCTTTATGAAATCCATGTAGGTGTTCTTGAGATTTTAATGCATATGTTTATGTTCGAAGCTTAATTAGAGATAATTAGGTTCGCATAACATATAGAATTGATGACCATCGAGAGAGGCTTTTGATTAATTTAGGAAAGTCGATTTTCAATCCAAAGTAATTAAAAGCTAAAAAGTGTTTAACGAATAATTGATTACAAAACGTGTAGGTGGATTTGTGAATCCTAGTGTTGATAAAATTCGAATTCGATCTCATCTTTCAAAGTTGCTTATTGTTATTTTCAATTTAATTAAAATAATTAAATTAGTTTAGAGTCACACATCAAAATTAAATCTGTGTTTCATTTTATTGTTAGAATTTGAATTATAAATTAATTGGTTAAATTAATATCTGGTCCTCGTGGGTTCGACACTCTATTTATTACTATATTACTTGTAAACGATCCGTCCACTTGCGGGATTATAATCGCACAACAAGTTTTTGGCGCCGTTGCCGGGGACTGGACTAGTTTTATTAATTGCTACGTTTATTTATAATTTGGCTTTTAACAATTCTTTATAGTATTATTTATTTTTATTTTATTGTATTTTATTTTTATTTTTATTTATATTTTCAATTCTTCGTGATACCTGAATTTTATCTATTTTCTAAACTTTCATGTGTTAAGTGTGTATGCGTCGTACAAAAGATATTGATCTATTTGATTTAGATCCGAGAAATTAAGCAGACTTTCGCAAGCGACAACGTGAAAAGCGAGAAAAGAAAAGACAATGACAAAAAGACACAATAGCAGACAATCAAGTACATGATCACATAAATAATCAAGCACCAATAGCTCGACCAGTTGAAGTTAGTGAACGAGATATTCTTATGGGTGAGTATATGATGCAACCGATTGTTGAGAATCGGTCCAGCATAGTCTATCCACCTTATGGACATGATAACTTCCAGTTGAGGCCATATGTGATGAATTTGTTTTCGAACAATCTGCCGTTCTATGGGATGACGGATGAAAATCCTCACTACCACATTTCTCGCTTCGATGAATACTGTAGAAATTTCAAATACCACGATGTTAATGAAGAGGCGCTTAAAATGAGGCTATTTCCACACACACTGAAGGATAAAGCTGGAGAATTGTTAGATTCTTTACCGCCTGGGAGCATTACTACTTGGGCAGATCTGATCCAGAAATTTACACTGAAATATTTTCCTCAAGCGAGTAAGCATTTGAAGTATGAAATTTTCAATTTCCAACAATCTGAGTTGGAAAATTTTCACGAGGCATGAGAAAGATTCAAACAAGTGCTCCGAAAGTGTCCAAGTTATGGTTTCCTTTAGCACTCGAGAATCATTATTTCTACTCTGGACTAGCTCTGACCCGATCGTTCTTGATGAGATTACTGCGGCGGTGGCTCTATCAAAATAGATCCGCGGTGACCTTTACGATCTATTTGAAACCATGAGTGAGCAGTTTATTATATGTGGCGAAAAGAGGATTGCGAGAAGAAAAAGCATAGGAATACGAAGTGAACACTAATTCACTTGTCTTGGCGAAAATTGATGCATTGGCAAAGCGGATGGAAGCAATGAAATATTCTCGATCGATGTCCCGATATGTGTAACTTGCGAGGCAAACCATCGGTCATCGAATGTCCTTTAACCAAAGTTGATATGTCATCACTTGACTAAGCTACATATGCTCAGAACTTTCAGCGACAACAGAATAATCCATACTCACAGACTTACAATCCAGGATGGAGAAATCATCCAAACTTCTCCTATGGCAATAACCAAAACATTCAAAATCAGCCAAATCAGGGAAGACCCCAGGAAAGAGAAGGAGGATTAAAAGAGACGGTAGCTAAATTGTCGAGCGCATGGAATCTGCGCTAAAGGAGATGCAAAAAGGACAGATGTCTCAATAAAGAATATGGAGAATCAGTTAGGCGGTTGGCTAAATTGTTAACGAAGCGACAACTAGGCACATGACCAAGTGTCTGAGGTCAACCCAAAAAGAGTAAGTCAATGCAATCACCACGAAGCGGATTTGGTGCGAGATTCATGTGACTAGACCGGTGTAGAAAAGGAAGCGTGTCCAACAAAAGAGAGAAACAAACCGGATGCAAAAGTTGCACAAGAAAAGCTGGAACTTTCCACCGACTTATATTCCACCACCAAACTTACGTCCCTCAATTCCATTTCCTCAAAGACTACGACAACATAAGCTAGACAAGAATTGAAAAAATTCTTGGATGTATTCAAAAGCTTCACATCAACATACCTTTCGCCGATGCATTAACTCAAATGCCTAGCTATGATAAATTCATGAAGGACATTCTTTCAAACAAAAGAAAGTTGGAGAAGCATAAACGATCAGCGCTAAGCGAGGAATGCAGGTGCCATATTGTAAAACAAGCTACTGGCCGAAATTAAAAGATCCAGGGAGTTTTAATATTCCTTGCACTATTGGTAGTTTATTTTTGATAAAGCTTATGTGATTTGGGTGCTAGTGTGAATTTAATGCCTTACTCTATTTTTAAGTAGCTCGGTTTAGGAGAAGCAAAAAGCCGACAATGATAATGCTGCGACTTGCGAGATAGAACAATCAAACGCATGAGGGAATAGTTGAAGATATATTGGTGAAAGTGGACAAGTTCATATTCTCCGGTGATTTTATTATTACGGATATGTGTGAAGATAGAGATGTACCACTCATTTGGGTCGACCTTTCTTGGCTCTTTGGTCGAGCGATAATTGACATTCAAAAGGAGAACTTATGCTAAAGTGAATGATGAACACATTACATTCAATGTGTTCAAAGCAATTAAATTTCCAAGCTCTTGATTCTTGTTTGAAATTGATGTCATTGACCGGGAGGCGGGGAGCTTAGATGATAAAGTTGTTACCCAACATCAGGAGGCACCACTCAGAGAAGAAGATTATGTGCAGAAAGATGAGTTCCATCCGTCTTCTGTGATCAAAGCTGATGAGGAGGTGAAATTTTCTTAGTTAAATTCGGCGGGATGGCAAAACAAAATCATATCAATATGATAAAGGAAAAATCAAGCTCGGAAGGAAACAAAAATTGTTCCAAAGTCGATCAAAGCAAGAAAAGCAAGTCCTCCAAAGATCTATTCAAAGTGTTTTGAGCGATCATCACGACAAAGTCAAGCTAATGACTTTAAAGAAGCGCTCAATGGGAGGCAACCCATTTTTCTACCCTTTTATTTAAATTTTCGCAATTTTTTTTAGATCTAGGATTTCAATTTACAATTTGCACGTTTTAGGTTCTTAGGATTTTAAAGTAGGCTTTCAATTCTTAGGTTTTGAGGCTACAATCATCGTCATCTTGCATAAGTACGTTTTTTTATTATTTTAAATCTATATTTAAAATTTGAAAGTAAAAAAAAAAAATTGGTTCAGAAATTTTTACCATGCGATCGCATGGTATATCCCTCTGCGATCGCATGGCAGTTTTCTGCCCGAATTTTATATTCTTCGCGATCGCAGGACATTTTGTCCTTGCAATCGCACGCGCATCCGAAAAAAAAATTATTTATTTTATAATTATTAATAAGTTCTTCTTTCTTTTCTTTTAGGGTTACAACCTACAGACTGGCTGTATGACATTCAAACAAAGATTTGTCGACCAACCTGTACAGATTTCTCCTCCAGTTGATCTTGTCATACCTTTTTTTCCAATACCATCTGATCTACCTCAGGAAAGTCTCTGATCTTTTGATGTAAAATTTTACATTGTGGACAATGTATATTTCAAGTTTTGGGGTGATGGGCTAAAATGAAAAATTTGCTTGATTCGATAATTGATAATTGATATTTGATTTTTAATTTATTTTCGTTTAAAAAAAATTATACTTATTTGTTTGTATATTTATGTGATATGAATAGTCTTACCGGCTAATGATGCAATTTTTTATTTAATTATTTTACTTTAATCCATGACTTGTGAACAAATTATTACTATTGGTTAAATTTGAGACTATTTGACCATGTTTGATATTGTGTTGTGTCGGTCAGTTAAGATAATTTTTAGCTATGTTGGTGCACTTAAGTTGAAAACAATAGGATACCATGTTTAAACCTAAAAATTATCCGTATCTCGAACAAGTAACTAATATAGTGAGAAAGTGTGGTAATTAAACTATGATAGTGGCTATCTAGGTTATGATTGATTCTATGTATGTTAAAAATTTGTGTGGAGCACTTTAGACCAGTTTGAGGAAGCTAAGTATTGACTGAATGTTAGGAATCTAGTCCCCTAGCATGAACTTATTGCACGCAAGAAAAAAAAAATTATTATTATTATTATTGTTTAACTCTTTTCATAGCCTATTTAACTTGAGTGAAAAGGTCCGTAGGTGTTTCTAAAAACCCGATGCCCTAAGGTTCGAAAGACCTGGGAGTCATTAACCTCAAGCTCGTTACATGAGTCATTTAGAAAGCTTAATGGACTGAATTTTGCACCATATTAATATCTTATAACTCTTTTCGTAGCCTCAAGAGACACGGAGTCATCGACCTCAAGCTCATTACATGAGTCATTTAGAAAGCTTAATGTTGAGTTTTGCACATAAGATTTATCTATTTATATGTTAATAAATAAAAGAAAAAATCAATTTAAAATTTTAATTTTAATTTTTGTCGATGAAAAATTACTTGCAAAATAAATTTGGGGATTAGATGACTAATGAGTTTGACTTACTTAGTGGAAACTTTTACGGTCGAAAGTGCTCATAAATTAGAGAATCCTCATATACCTAGGTTGTCACGATTATTAGTTTTCTCAACTTGACCTTGAGTAAAAAAATAATGAGCTAAGTTTAACCTTTGAACCATAATCTCGGGAATTGAAAGAAAAAAAAATTATTTTGGTAGGAAGTGTACATTACGAGAGGGAAAGAAAAAGTTGGCCAAGTGGTTGGGCTATCACTACCATAGAATTTAAGTGGATCGGATTAACTGTTCTCACACACATATCAATTATGGTTTAAGTAGAATCACGTTTGCAATAGTATCACCTGAATACTCGTCATTAATTATAAGTTTTTTTTTTTACAAAAGCTGAAGTAAGAACGGTAAGCTATTTATACTGTGAATTATGTTAATGCTTATTTTATTGAGTGCATGATTATTTTTAGCTAGTTTATTCGAGAACGAATAAAAGTTCAAGTTTGGGAGTATTTGATAAGTACAATTTTGTAATTGTACTTATTGGGGCTCACAAAAAGGGACGATTATAAGTCATATTATTTGATTTCAGTTTAATTGCATGTTGTTTTCTTATTAAATTAGGAAATAATCAAATTCAAGTGTCAATCAGATGAAAAGAGAGCAAACAGAAGAAAAGAAGACTAAATTGAACATACAAAGATACCTGAAGGACTTAGCAAGCAAATACCAAAGAGAAAACGCAGAAAGTCATAAGATACAACCATGCGATCGCATGGTTATTACAAGCTGCGATCGCAAGACCTCTAGAAATTAGGCAGAATGTTAATTGGCCATACCATGCGATCGCAAGGCATAAGACTATGCGATCGCAAGGGTATGTCGGAACACTGGGTTTGTTTCTTAATGGGATTAGAACTCTACAACTCCAAGATAAAACAACAACTTAAACACACGTCTTAGAGGGTTGGAGAACATTATAAATAAGGCAGATAATAGCCAGAATTGGGGAGACGAATTTTGGGAACAAGATACAAGAGGAGAATCGAAGATCAAGGCACAGGACTGAAGATTCGTCAGCCGGAGTCACGGGTTGTATTTATCCTTTCTTTTTTTTCTTTTGCCCGATCATGAGAAAGTCAATTATTGTCATAATTGACGAAATCATGTCCGGCTAATTTACTTATTTCTAGGATGAACGATGAAACCTCGCGTTTTTAATTAATTAGAAGTTTTTTCTTTTTAGTAATTGATTGCTATCGGGTTGATTATTCTTTATTCAGTTTTTATATTATTTTAATGATTGATCACTATTAGAATATATTGTGATCTATATTGAAGTCGAGAGATTCAATATAGATTAAGCACGTGGTATTGAATAACATATGGTCCAATAATAGATAGAGATTACTATTATGCTTTATAAAATCCATGTAGGTGTTCTTGAGATTTTAATGCATATGTTTATGTTCAAAGCTTAATTAGAGATAATTAGGTTCGCATAACATATAGAATTGATTGACCATCGAGAGAGGCTTTTGATTAATTTAGGAACGCCGATTTTCAATCCAAGGTAATTAAAAGCTAAAAAGTGTTTAACGGATAATTGATTATAAAACGTGTAGGTGGATTTGTGAATCCTAGTGTTGGTAAAATTCGAATTCGTTCTCATCTTTCAAAGTTGTTTATTGTTATTTTTAATTTAATTAAAATAATTAAATTAGTTTAGAGTCACACATCAAAATTAAATCGTGTTTCGTTTTATTGTTAGAATTTGAATTATAAATTAATTGGTTAAATTAATATCTGGTCCTCATAGGTTCGACACTCTATTTATTACTATATTACTTGCAAACTATCCATCCACTTGCGGGATTATAATCGCACAACATGAGCCTCTCATTTTTTCTTTCTAGTTCGTTTTTTTCTTTAATTTCTGTGAAATCCAGGCAAAGCTAGATTTTTAGATGATGTGTTGATACCGAATGAAGATTCATTGGAACAGATCAAGGTACTTGCCCAATCTAGTTACAAATTGGTAACTTGCACATGTTTGGTAAGCATAAGTGAATAGGACTAGACATTATGGTGAACAATAGTTTAGTTTATTTTTCTTATTTAGTACTATCTAGTGCTATCATATCTAATGCTTGTCAGTTTTTTTAGGTGTTCTGTTAAGTTTTTGTTAATAATCTACATATTCTTCAAGATAGTATAGCTGCTTCCAATTCCAGTAGCACTATACCATAGCACTATACCACGTTTTGCTATCAATGTGGGCTGTTATTTACCTTTTTGTTTCTTTGTAAGGCTATATATATAGCTGAAAATCTTGCTAAATAAATATAAGTTGATTTCCCAGATTTTGAGTATGTGTTATGATTTTTTAGTCCTTTCAATTTGGTATCAAAGCCACTTATAGGGCTTGATTTTGAGAAGTTAGGAACTGCAGTAACCTAACAAGTGAGAAAGAGTGTCTGAGTGAAACACTTTGAGAGAAAAGTGAGTTTGAGAGAAACCCGTAAGAAAGTAGTGTGTGATGGCAATAGAAAGGAGGCAATTTCGCTCACCTTGCATCCAAAAGTTTGATGGTGACTATGAACACTAGAGCATGCTAATGGAAATTTTTAAGTCGAAGGAATACTAGAATCTCATCAGAGACTAGGTACTCGGATCCAAGGTGGTGTAGGGACCGTGACACAATTGCTAAAGGAAGACCTTGGAGGACACGAAATTGAAAGATTTAAAGGTGAAAAATTATTTTTTCCAGGCAATTGATAAGTCTATTCGAAAACTATCTTCCAGAATGACACCTCCAAGCAAGCGTGGGATTCTATGAAGATAAAGTGTAAAGGAAATGTGAGAGTTAAGCGTGCTCAACTCCAAGCACTTCGGAGAGATTTTGAGGTGCTAGAGATGAAGGTTGGTGAATCAGTCACCGATTATTTTGCAAGAGTTATGCTGGTGGCCAATGACATGCGTAATTATGGTGAAGATATGCAAGATGTCAAGATTGTGGAGAAAATTCTCCGCACCCTCACTGAGAAGTTCAACTACATTGTATGTTCTATAGAGAGTCGAAAGACATTGATCATCTCTCTGTGGATGAACTCCAAAGTTCCTTGATCGTGCATGAGCAAAAGTTTCGAAGGAATTCCAATGGTGACGAGCAGGCATTGAAGGTCACACATGAGGGTGGAAGAAGCCGTGGTCGTGGAGCGTACAGAGGAAGAGGTCGAGCAGCTTTCAACAAAGCCACGATCGAATGTTATAAATACCATAACCTTGGACACTTTCAGTATGAGTGTCCAAGGTGGGAAAAGGAAGCAAATTATGCAAAGCTTGATGAAGAGGAAGAGATGTTGCTTATGTCCTATGCTGAATTGAATGATGAAAGAAATGATTTTTTGTTCTTAGACTCGGGATGCAGCAACCACATGAGTGGTGACAAAGATTTATTTTGTGAAATGAATGAAGAGTTTCGATAGATGGTGAAGTTGGGAAATAATACAAAAATGTCAGTCATGGGGAAATGAAATGTGAGGTTAAAGGTGAATGGAAACAACCATGTGATCATAGAGGTTTTCTTTGTTCCCGAGTTGAAGAACAATTTGCTCAGCATTGGACAATTGCAACACAAGAAGTTGGCTATACTTATTCAAGATGACATGTGCAGAATTTACCATCTTCAAAAGGGCCTGATTATCCAAACTGGAATGACTGCAAACAGAATGTTCATAATTTCAGCAAATGTTCAACTTAGGAAATCTTCCTATTTTCACACCACCACAGAGGACTTAGCTCACTTGTGGCATTGCCGTTATGGTCATCTAAGCCACAAGGATCTGAAAACTCTTTAATATAAACAGATGGTTTATGGTTTACCACGGCTGCAATCTACATCTACTGTGTGCAATAGTTGCGTGATTGGCAAGCAACATAGAGAACCTTTTCCGAAGAAGAGTAGTTGGAGGGCAACAGAGAAGCTTCAACTCATCCATGCAGACATATGTGGACCAATTACTCCTGAATCCAATAGCAACAAAAGGTACCTCATTTGTTTCATTGACGATTTTACTAGAAAAACTTGGATTTACTTTCTAGTTGAAAAATCAAAAGCATTGCATACTTTCAAGATATTTAAGAGCTGTATGGAAAGGGAAACTAGTGCAAATATTAAGTGCTTGCGCACTGATCGTGGAGGTGAATATACTTCACAAGAATTCAACAATTTTGCAAGGAGAATGGAATTAAAAGGCAGTTGACGATTGTTTACACCCCGCAACAAAATGGGGTAGCAGAAAGGAAGAACATGACCGTTATGAACATGGTTAGGAGTATGCTATCAGAAATGAGGGTTCCCAAGACTTTTTGGCCTGAAGCTGTAAACTGGACAGTGCACATTCTAAATCAAAGCCCTATTTTAGCTGTGCAAAACATGACTCTTGAAGAAGCTTGGAGTGGAGGTAAACCTTGAGTTGAATATTTTCGAGTTTTTGGTTGCATTTCTCATGTTCACGTACCTGATGTGAAGAGAACCAAGTTGGAAGATAAGAGTGTTGCTTGTGTGTTACTTGGTGTGGCGAAGAATCAAAGCTATTTGTATAATCCGATTACCAAGAAAGTAATCATAAGCAGGGAAGTGGTTTTTGATGAGAAAAAGACTTGGGAATGGGATAAGGATCACGAGGAGCAACTTCTAATGGATTTAGAGTGGAGTAATGATGAGACAAATGAAGCAGACAATGATACAAGTGAGTCGGAGAATGAAGATGATAATGGTACTGAAGAAAATAATGCAGTTCAACCGAGTTGGAGAATGTTGATGGCTCATCTGTTTCGGAAGCAAGCAGAGGCAGAGCTAGAAGAACTCCAGGTTGGATGAGAGACTATGAGATCGGGGAAGGTTTGTCAAAAGAAGATGCTGATGTGAACCTAGCCTTCTATGCAAGTGCTGATCCAATCTATTTCAATGAAGCCATCAAAAGCAGCAAGTGGAGAGATGCTATGAACTCGGAGATGAGGTCCATTGAAGAAAATGATACATGGATACTTACTGAGTTGCCAAAATGAGCTAAAGCAATTAGAGTAAAGTGGGTATTCAAGACAAAGATGAATGAATTGGGTGAAATTGACAAGCACAAAGCACGATTGGTGGCGAAAGGCTATGCACAAGAGTATGGAGTGGATTATTTGGAGATATTTGCACCTGTGGCTCGGCTAGACACAATAAGAATGATTATAGCACTTGCGGCACAAAAGGGGTGGAACATCTATCAGCTTGATGTGAAATCAGCTTTCCTTCACGGAGAGTTAAATGAAGAAGTTTTTGTTGCACAACCGGAGGGATATGTTAAGCAAGATGAACCTCACAAATTTTACAGGCTAAGGAAGGCATTATACGGACTAAAATAAGCTCCTAGAGCTTGGTTTAGTCGTATTGAATCTTATTTTCTGAAGGAAGGATTTGGAAGAGGCCACAGCGAGCAAACTCTATTCACCAAAACTAACAAGGAAGGTAAACTATTGATTGTTAGTTTGTATGTTGATGATTTAATTTAAACTGGAGACGATATTAATTTGATTATTGAGTTCAAGAAATCAATGATGGGAGAGTTTGACATGTGTGACTTGGAGAAATGAGATACTTATTGGGAATTGAAGTGTTGCAGCAGAATGGTGGGATGTTCATTAGACAGAAAAAATACGCCATGGATGTGCTTAGGAAGTTCGGGATGGAGGAGTGCAATGCTGTGCACAATCCCATTATTCCAGGTTTCAAGATGATAAAAGATGAAGATGGAGTCAAAGTGGACTCAACATATTTCAAGCAAATTGTAGGGAACCTAATGTACTTAACGGCAACACGTCCAAACTTGATGTTCGTCGTGAGTTTGATTAGTAGATTTATGCTTATCCCACTGTACTTCATCTCCTTGCTGCAAAAAGGGTTCTAAGGTATCTTAATGGTACTATCAATTTTGGAGTGCTCTATAAGAAGGGAGGGATGGATGACTTGTTAGCTTATATGGATAGTGATTACGCTATAGATATGGAAGATAGAAAAAGTACTAGTGGCTATGTATTCATGATGAGTTCTGGTGCAGTTTCATGGTCCTCAAGAAAACAGCCTATCATCATTCTTTCCACAACTGAGGCTTAATTTGTGGCAGCAACAGCGTGTGCTGCCAAAGTCAGTATGGGTGCAAAGGGTTCTCAAGCAGCTCTGTAGCTCTCAAACTGAAGGTACAATTGTTTTCTGTGATAATTGCTCGGCAATAAAGTTATCTAAGATTCTACATGGTCGCAGTAAACATATAGATGTACGCTTTCATTTTTTGAGAGACTTGACTGAGGAAGGAATTGTTGAGCTAAAACATTGTGTCACGAAGAAACAAATTGCAGACATCATGACCAAGCCACTCAAACTTGATCTATTCCAGAAGTTGAGAGGCTTGTTGGGAGTGTGTGAGGAACCTGCCATAAACTAACCGTCAATGACATTTAGTTTAAGGGAGGGAATGTCAGTTTTTTTAGGTGTTATGTTAAGTTTTTGTTAATAATCTACCTATTCTTCAGGATAGTATGGCTGCTTCCAATTCCAATAGCACTATACCACGTTTTGCTATCAACGTGGGCTGTTATTTACCTTTCTGTTTCTTTGTAAGGCTATATATATAGCTGAAAATCTTGCTAAATAAATATAAGTTGATTTCCAAGATTTTGGGACTGTGTTCTGATTTTTTAGTCTTTTCAATGCTATCTAATCTTTCTTACCAAACATGTTTAGTAGTGTAATCATAATTATGCATATGTTACTTATATTTATGAATGCTTTTACTTCAGTTTTCAACTTGAATGTTCCTATCTTATGCACATAAAACTCATTTCGTTAACTATTTTCCAGCTGCCAATGTTGTGCCACGGGATCTTGCTATGTTTATGGAAGGCAAAGACTAAGTGCAGCGGCATTTGGGTCTGGCAACACATTTTTCTGCAGAAATGGGAGCACATTTCTGTTTAGGTGCCCGAAGCAGATGTAAAAACTGCAAAAGTAGACAAGACCTGATCTTTCAGTATTGTTTTTCAAGCATGATTGGCTAAAGCTTATAAGCACCTCTTCTAAAAAGTAATATTTTCCTTGAACTTTTATTCTTATGAAGAGGTTGGATTTGATCAATTGCACTCTCTTTGACTGGCATCTTTGTTGAATATTACAAGTATTATGTGGAGAGAGCCTATTGAAATTGTATTTTAAAATTTGTGGGTTCTTTTATTAATTTTTGGGCGGGTACGTTGTGAAGTCTTAGTTATGATATTTGATCATCGATTTCTTATTTTTTTATTGTTCCAACTTGGTCGCTCAACTTGCCCTTCTGTTTTACATCATGAAGTAGTTTTCAACAAAGATGATGGAATGCACAATGTTACAATTGCGACGTAGGACACTGTTAGTTTTAGTGGTGGAAGGTAATTTGGTTATGAAACAAAATATATTGTTTTAATAATTGAGTTGAAACAAAGAAAAGTCTACTAATTGAAATGAAGTTTGGTTGAGAGTTTAGTGAATGTCTTTTACCAAATACTGCTTTTGAAAAGTCCATGTTTCCAAGGTTTCCAGTAAGTTGCAACGCCATTTTGAAACTTCTTTGGAAACTAAATTTATAACTGCAAGTTACTTGGTCAGTTTGGCACGATTGTTGTGAGTAGAGTTTTTATCATTACAATTTTTATTAAAGTATTAATAGTTTGGTTTTCAATGAAAAGAGTGTTATGAAGATTAAATTGATTGCAGTATTACTACAAACGTGCTTTTGATTTTTGAATTGTACGTATTGCATAATTATTTGACTAAACATTATTTATATATAATTTATCTCATATTGTCCTTTTAAAAATAATGTTTATTTCATTTTTTATACATCTATAAAAAATTAAATATTTTAATTAAATTATCATGGCACATTTGTTTTAGTATAATTTATATTATGTAAATTATTTGTTTTAGATGCATTAACATACGGTATTGTACGTTGAATTAATGAATTGAAAAGTTCTTTTTTTGGTCTAATATTTAGGGTGTAATTTTGATGTATTCTGATATTTTATTAAAATATTAAGGATAAACTTGTAAATACAAAAGTTCTATTTCAGCTTCATGAAAAAGGGCTTTTTTTTTTTTTAAAGAAAATTTCAAATTTTGAGCAACTTTAAAACAATTTAAAAAAATCGAAGACAGCTATATTTTTAAGGGAAATTGGCGCAAATGGTTCTTAATTTTTGCCCTTAGTGTCAAAAATGGTTCCTAATTTTTATTTTATGGCACAGTAGTCTCTAACGTATGTGTTTTGGTGTTTAATTAGTCTTTATTTGATAAAAAAGACAAATATGCCTTTATTTTGATTTAGAAAATTTTTTAATTGGATTCCCAACATTTGCAAAAAGTACAAATGGTTCGATACTTTTATGTTTTTATAAAAAATTAAAAGAAACTAACAAATTGATAATATACTAAATTATTTTGTATATTTTAAAAAAATAACTAAAATTTAAACTCATAATTATTAACAAACATGTTAATTAAAATTATTTTATTATTATTAAGTAATCATTAAAATTTAAACTTTAATTTTATCATTACAACATGAAAAAAAAATAACTTTGTCACAAACTTGATGTTCAAATATTATTATTAATTGAGCTATTCGTTTATTAACTACAAATAGTAGAGCTCAAATTGTATTCTTCGTATTTTAATTTATCGTTTTATTATCGTTAAAAAATAAAGAACACAAAATGTATAAATTAATTTTTGTTAATATTTTATGTTAAAAAAACATAATAAGATTGGTTCAATGTCATAAAATTATTTACATTATTTTGTTATTTATTTAACTTAATTTTTATTCAAGTTTTCACATCACATAGCAATTATATATATCTAAAGCGCAATAATTTTATATTTTTCTCTTATGAAAAATTTAATTGACACGACTATAATAATATATTTAATATGTTAAATTAAATATTGTTTAATAATTGTATCGAACTTATTTGAACATTTTAGAAAGGTTGGAAATCTAATTGAATTTTTTAAAACTAAAATTAAGGATATTTTTGTCTTTTTATCAAAAAAGACTAATTGTGCACCAAAATACGTAGATTATGGATTGTTACACCAAAAAACAAAGGTTAAGAACTATTTGCACAATAAAAACAACAATTTTCTCTATTTTTAAGCAAAAGTACGTTTAGCCTCCTAGTATAGGTTTGGGGCTCTCAAAAAAGAAAAAACCCTCGCTAGACTAATTTCCCTATTTTTAAGCAAAAGTACTTTTAGCCTCCTAGTAGAGGTTTGGGGCTCTCAAAAAAGAAAAACCCCCCCCTAGACTACTACTCCATTCATTAATCAGTAATATCACATCTTGTGTACATTTTGTGTACATATACACCTTATTGCAAATTCACCAAAATGTGCACCTGGTGTGACATACAAAAATTGTGTATTGAGCATACAATTTTTTTATTCCAAGATCTGCAAGATTAGTGATCCCTCCTTCCTTCGCCACAACCTTTGCAACATTGGCATGCACCCATTAGTCCACTAATGTCACAATTTTTTCTTCGTCACTCAACACGATCTCAATATCTTGCTCTTCATAAAAAATATAATTAAGAATCTTTGTAACTTTCATCATCCAAATTCAATAGTGCAAGTATTGTGCAACTAATGTGACTGGAGTTTTAATTAAGTGAACAAAATGATTCGATAATTACTAAGTAGTGATTTTGGGAAGATCAGTGGTATATGTAGATACAATAAGAATTTGTTAATTTGCAAGATTGATAAATAATTAGTTGTTATTGTTAATTATGTTTTCATGTTCTAATAAATGCTCTATTGTGATTGTGATTTATCTTTCTTTGGATTTGACAATATCTTTACCTGCCCCAATGTAGGATATTATCTAATTATTGGACAACCTTTGAAATTTCAAAGGACCCTTCACAAAATTCCAAACTATTGGGAGCTCTATAGTATTTTTTTTTTTTTGCCGATTTAAACTTCAACTCGAGCTTTCAACGGAGACGTGACACCCTATTCTTTTGCAATGCCTCCATTCAGGATGTAATGTCCTTCATAGCTTGGCCGGCCAAACGTTCCATTTCATTCATATCACTTATTTACGCATTCTATAAACTCTACATACTGACCATACAATGGTATATAAAAGTTTCCGTATCCTTGGTTTTATCTCTTTCAACAGCTTTTGAAGGATTCTTGGTTGACCATTTTCCGAGTCTGTTCCATTTTTGAGAGGTTCCTCACTTTGGCAATCACGAGTTGAGCCTCCCATGGAAAAGGCCAAGTCTTTACAAGGGGTTCATGCGGGCTAAAAATTATGGCACATTCATCCTCCGTGCTGTTTTTGAAGTATAAGTGTCTCCTTTTTTGCATCATTGACAATGTATACATGCTTCTTTTTCTAGTCATGGTTTTGGGATTAATTGTTTTAACCATAAAGTTCCAATGAGGTCCAATTCAAGTGCTAAAAGTCAAAGCATGAACTATGAGGTCTCTAACTCAATGAAATAAATTGCACCAATTAAGAATATTAATAAAATGCAGAAAGAGCCTTCCTTACCTTGTCCATTGGAGGTTTAGCTTGGGAAGTTCAAGGGATCGACCACAGGTAGTCGTTGGTGGTTGCCGGTGGTGGGTGGAAGGTCTGGCGGTTTGGTTGGGGAAGAAAAGTGGGTCTTAAGATATATGAAAATGTGACACTAAAGTACAAATTATTTTTATGAAGGTACTACTATTATATGAAACCAAAGATTAAAATTCGGTTTATTCAATCTAGCTAAAGAGGACTTCTTAGTTTAACTTGTCCATTTCACATCTGTAAGTGGTTGAACGTCTAAGTACTTGTTTATTATAATCTATCACAATCAATTCTATAAACAGAAAAATTGAAAAATAGTAAATAAAAAGAAAAAATCAACTTTCAGGAGAGTTCTTTAATAATTTAGAGAAAATGATTGTTCTGAGTTTGGTAGAACAGATCGCCTATTTTCCTCTTTCGAAACTGTTATTGTTGAGAAAGGATCAAGAACTTATTCAAGAATTTTATTTTACCTTATGTTCTATATATACTTCTTCAAGTTGTACATAAAAATATACCATATCAGTGTCCAGATCAAACATCCACCTTTCTTGTGCTAATAAGTTATGTGGACATGAGTTATACCTGAACAAAGGAACCACAGCTATACCTCTTTGAATTTTTCATCACGACTAATCGTGAGTTATATGTGTGTATCATAACAACATTCTTTCCAAGTCGTCAAGATCGATAATATATAGTGATCACCAATCTCCGAGACTCAGCAAGTAAGAAAGCTAGGGTTTTTACAATAAGGGATTCCTATGGATAAGCTCACACTGATGTTTCAAATCAAT
This sequence comes from Forsythia suspensa, assembly GCA_023638005.1. NCBI lineage: Eukaryota > Viridiplantae > Streptophyta > Magnoliopsida > Lamiales > Oleaceae > Forsythia > Forsythia suspensa. The sequence continues at coordinate 12,117,982 of CM042665.1, forward strand.
ATTATTCCTTGAGAGTTATCAGGAAGCAGAATGAAGGTTTCATAATAATGATTTTATGGACTGATTTGATGTGCTGGACTCTAGTGGTACTGTCACGTAGAGAGTGTTCATTTCATGCTTTCTTGAGAGCAAGAACAAATTTTGTTATTCCCTTATAAGTAGGTATTCCACTAATTATACTAGCTTAAGACATCCCTAGGGCCCTATCCACAACAAAATGTTTCACAAGAAGCCTAAACACACCATGATAAGTAACAAAACTTAAGAATTAAAACATCACTATCCATTGATATCCCAAGCGATAAGAATTTCAATAAGTTAGATGAGAATAAGCAGCTACCGTAGTACGTAGGTGATTGACTTTGATGGTATTGATTAATGCCCAATTATGTATTACTTCAAAGGGAAATTAATAAAAGCTAAAAAAAACTTCCTAGCTTGTGTAATGCCATATTGTATTCCAAGGAAGCTCTCCTACATGACTCTCTCTGTGTGCGCTCGTTCTAAAATCGGCAGATTTCACGAGATTTTTCAAGAATAATTTGAGGATTCTATGTTATGAAGGCATTGAACATTTTTTTAGTATAAGTTTGCCTATAACATATAAAAAAGACAAGTCATCTGGAAAAACATCAATAGAACAAATTAGCTGGAGGTAGAAAAGGAATCAATGTGATCTGCTAATACATGTAATAATAAGACAACTAGAATACATATATACTATTGAATATTTGGACATAATTAATCTAGTAAAAATGATATTCTAAATGGATTAAGATATAGCATAGATTTTAGGATGATAAATTATTTCAAATTGCAATAAAGAAAGGTTACACAGTCATAAAGTCTCAACCTTGGGACATTTCTATCTCACAAGTATCACAAAAGAGCAAAGAGAAGCAAAAGGATTTGTCACAAATCACAAGGCAAAAGTCAATTAAACTGAATGTACAAGATGGGGGACGATCTACTGATTTTCTGACCTTTTGACCTAATATTGTGGCCGGCTGGCTGAGTTTCCGGTCCATGCACCATCCATTGGAAGCTGACCATTAGGCATATTCAGTGGCAAATTAAGGAAAGGAAGCCCCAAAGATGGATCGGGAAATTGGTTGCTAATGCCTCCGCCACCTGATGGCTGCGAAACCGGTGGCTGCATCTGGAGCGCATCGTCTTCGTCCAACGGAAGCCTCTCGTAAGCCACGTTAGTGAAGGAGGCTGCGATAATGATAACTGGTCCGGAGGCAATCAAAGCTCCCACAACATTTCCTCCCACAACCTGGCCTTGACCACCGGCTAAATAAATTGTCAAACTGGTGGCCCCTGGCGGAGCCGGTGGCGGCAGAAAGGATCCCGACAGGGATAATATCTCAAAACGCCCATGAAGGGTCACAACAGAACCGGCTGCAGCGGGTTGCCGCAAACTCACGTTGTTGACTGTGCCTGTTCCACTCAAAATGCAAATCCCTCTTTGCCTCTTCCTTGCGTAAAGGGCCACAGCCTCAAAAACATCACAGCCATTGCTGACTTCCAATATGTGAGCTCGAAGCGTATTCGCGCTCTCACGGGTGATGATAACCGGCGGTTTTGGCTTATTTTTGGAACCCGGTGGGCGGCCCCGCGGCCTACGCCCCCCAAAATCGCCTGAACTTGTATTAGAGGTGATTAGGTCAAGCCCTTGATGCATGTTATCTTCATTTTCTCCAGAAAACTGGTTTCGAGTGCTTTCATCTTCAGAATCTGGTGGTCTTTGGAGATGTAGATCAGGCCTGAGTAGCTGAGGAACAAAGTGAGAAGCTGATCCTAAGTCCAAACCAGCCATATACACTACAACAAAGACAACAGGAAACCAAGAACAATAAAGTATGATAAATTAAGCAAACAATAAAAAATAACTGAATTTTTTATATAAGTAGAGAAATTAAAGAACAACAATTAAAACCCTAGACCAAATAGAAAATAAAATCGAATCGATTGGAGAGAAAGCAAAGGATGAGGAAGAAGTGTAGAGAGAGAAAGCAGACGCAGACATTCAGAAAATTTAAAGTATAGATATAAAATATGAGCATATTTATTCAAAGACGAGAAAAATATATATATAATTATTACCTTTTAGATTAAAAAATGGAGTAACTTGTTGTTTGGGAAAACAACAGGGGTAAGTTAGGCTGTACGTATATCGCTTAATTATTGAAAATTTGTATTGATAATGTTGCATTATTTAACTTGTCATTAAGGTTTCTATTATTCCCAACTACCTAATCATACCAAAAAAAATGTTCCTTAAAACTTTATTAATGTTAAAAATCAAATATAAATAAATAAATTTATAAATAGCGAACTAAAGAATACAAGTCGTCTATGAATATTATCCATGGAAGCACAGTGAGAGCATATTGAAGACGTACAGTTTAAATATATATATACATATTCAAATAGATAATGTAAGAAATTAGTTGAATATGGTTGAGATGAGTTTTTCCCCGAGAAAGTGGAAGAGAGGAAGAATAATCAAAATTTGTCAATGGCCGGCTGTTCTTCTAATATAGTGATGATAGCTTTAAAGTCAATCATTTTGTTGAAAAATATTAATTAATATAGTAAATTTCAAATTGTCTCAAAAACCTCAAAAATAAAATATTTATTTGTCTCAAGGGATTATTGAAGAGTATTTAAATTAAAATTCCCAATTAATCATTCATTTGTTAATTTAGCTACCATATTTTATCAACGGCCACGTTGTCTAAAAGGCCGTGTCAAACAAATCGAATCGAAAAAGTGCCTAACTTATATTATTTAAGTTGAAAATACATCTTTACGTAAAAGTGACTTAAATATCCTTATTTAATAAGATATGTTAACACATGATCTATTAAGGCCACAATTAACAAAACACGAGTCTGTTAACATATTTGTTAAGAGGAATTTACACATTTTAAACTATTTCAATTAACTCACTTCAAATGTGCTCAAATTTCATAAATTTAAAGCAAAAATCACAATTCATACTCAGATGTATACATATATATTTTCATGATTTATACCATAAAATTTTTAATTTCTACCGTGAATTAAAAGAAGAAGATATAGCTAAGTGAATTTCTACTTTAAAATAAGATTTCTTACATAGATGAAATATATTGGATTCTAACATTGAAATGTGTTAGATTTTAACTTAGAAATTTCTTTTTCAATAGACTGCAACAGATGAATTTGAAATTGTTTGAAATATAATAAATGGAGAAGAGAAGACGGAAGCGAATGCATGGTTATATTTGATAATTTACAAGTTAAAATAGGGCAATGGCCATTTAAAAAAAATTTGCCGGATCACCCGGCCATTTAGCACTATTCTCACTTTTATGAACATGAAAATATTTAAAAAAAAAAAGGACAATGGACTTAAATTGATTTTTTTTTTTTTAAAAAAAAGCCTTCAGATAAATGTTTTTAGAAAATATGCTGAAGTTTATTTTGTTTCGTATAATTTCATTGAATATGCTGGCAAAACAATAGGTAGACGGCAATTTTATTTTTATTTTTGCTTAATGTCGATCAATGATTTTGTACTTATAGTTGCTTGCACTATGGTTGACTCAAATTTTAGTCTGTTCCCATATTAGTTTTGAATAATTCTTAGTTTTGTATTTTTTTTTTCGAGTTATGTTTGAATGTTGGATGTTCGACTCTAGCTCTCCTTGTAAGGTATTTTATACTTCTCTTTCAATTTTAACAAGGCGGTGGGGTCCATGACTAAATCCCGATCGCTTAGGACTTAAGTAGTTCTGCATAAAAGAAGAGAAATTTTTTTCTTGTGCATAGACATTAGATTGGCCTTTTTAGAATTAAAGCGGACAATTTTTCGACTTTTTGATTAATTAAATAATTAATTAACACCAGTGCTCGATTAATGCAATTAATTAATGAAGATAAGTGAATAAAGCGATTGTTAGTGTTCAACATCTGATTCTGGTAATCTAATTAAAGGTGTTTTCATATGACTAATTAAACCTTTAATTATACGTGCTAAATACGTAATTCTCTGTTAAATGTTAATATATTAGTGTAATAAGATGAATTTTCAATAAAATATGAGTCTAATTATAGTTTATAGGTGAAATTGAAACTCTATTTAATTTTCTAAACAATTATTAGTCTAAAAGAGCATGAATAATGTTATGAAGGAATTTGTCTTTTAGTGACGCTTAGGATGTGTAGCCGTGGCGGATGGGGTTCTTGTTTTCATCTTCTTATTCGGCTGTCTTTTTTTCTTGTAATTTTGGCTGTTTTGATGAAATATGTTAAAAGTATTTGGGATTAATTTTGTATAAGAATTCGAACAAGTACATGAAAACGAGAAATTTTGGCCGTTTTGATGAAATATATGATTAGTATTCAGGATGAATTTTGTATAAGAACTCGAACAAGTACATGAAAACAGGAAACTATTCAAGTGAGTTTTTGAGTTCGGGTTTTAGAAATGAAATTAAAAAAAAATAGAAAAATGATGAAGGTAGAGATTTGTCTAGTTTGAATCGAGGACCGCTAGGCACACCTGTCCGAGCATGAATTCAAAGCCTAGGAAACTCTGCAACAAACAACATAGCTAAATTCAACAAGAAATATGGGACCGATTGATTCGACTACATTAACATTGTCATTTGTCAACACACACACACATGGGCTAGATGTCACGTGAGGTTGTCCAAGTCAAATTACAGGCGAGAAACTTTTCATACATAGCTGTTGGCCACGAGGTAGCAGTCACTTTCATTAGGAATCAGTCAAACCTCAATTTGACCGCAAAGACCGGCCTTGTGGGGTCCATTCCACGTGCCCTACCTCCTACTTTCTCGCTTTTGCCCCCTCTCGACCTCCTACTTGTTTGCAAATGGATCACCTGCCCCCTCAATATGCATCGTTTACGATTTTTTCTATTTTTTCAAAATACCCAGATTTAATTTAAGTTTATTTATAAAATATTATCAAAAACATTTTTATCTATTTTTGTTATTTTCTATACATAAGAATGAAATTCGACGTACTTAGCATTTATGTTCATGTTTAGGTCAAATCTACCTATGATAAAAGATACTAACTTTTTTACTATTTATGTTGTCACGTATCAATTTTACATGTGCCGTCTTTCTTTTTTTTTTTTTTTTTGTTGTTTTTTTTTTTTTTTTGTTTGATTAATTATATTTAAACCACTTTTTTTTAATCACACCATATTTTATAATTGTAATAAAAGTCCTCAACAATATCTAATTTTCACATTTATGTCCCTAACTATTTGTTATCACATTTTTTTATCATCAATCTATTAATTAGTACATATTATCTTTGTCTTTGATGTTGATTTCTGTTCAAAACATTAATTAAGAAGGCGTAAAAATATTTTTTTCTCTCATATTTTTAAATAAACAAAATAAACACAAAATACAAAAGTTTTGACAAAATATTTGTCCCTCATTTTAATGAACATTAAAGTTCTCAACAATATCTAATTTTTAAATTTATGTCCCTAGCTATTTGTTATCACATTTTTTATTATCAATATATTAATTAGTACATCTTATCTTTGTCTTTGATTATATTTTTGTTCAAAAAATTAGAACCCACAATTTACAATTCATAAGCACTTAAATAATAAATTCAACCCTACCAAACATATGCTTAGTATTTCTCAACTTCTAATATTTTACTTAGTAAACAATTTGAAAACAATTATGCAATCAACTACAAATTCTTCTAGATTGTAAATTATGGTTTGTTCACATAACTGTTTGCTTGTTATATTCATATTTAAGAAGCGTGTCTTTTGATTATCTATCTTATATTTGTTGATTGCTAATTTTCTTAAACTATTTGTTACAAATTATAATCGGACTATTTTATATCTGTATAAATTACAAATTTAAATACAATAACGTAAATATGCTACGAACCACATTACGTGCATCGCACATCCTACAACTAGTAATTGGATTAGTATGACTAGCTCAACTTACTTGACTATCGATTCAATTTGGTCGAGCGTGGTGGTGCCCAAGGTTGAGGAGACTAGTTCACATACCATTTTTGTTGTGACACTATGCAAGTAACAATAATTAATTTTAATCACATGTTTTATGTGACGCGTAATTTTTATTTATTTTTTAATAATACGTTTCATCAATTTTTATTAAAAATATATAAAATAAAAAATGATATATATAGGACATTTGCGTCAAGTGGATGGGAAGAAAAAGCCAGCTGTATCTGCCACAACGTAGAGAAAAACCTTAAAAAGAGTCCACCCCCCACAAATTGAGGGCAGCGTGACCTATGTAAACTTTTGTATGGATACTGGAAACAGACTGACAGTTCACTTAAAAGAGTTGAATTATATGTATATATTGTGTTTTCAGAAGATCTAACAGTCCCTTCATCGTATCATTCAATCTTGTCTACATCATATATCACCATCACCCCATTACAAATATTTCATATTCTATGCAGCTGTTTTCTCAGTGGATTTCATTTCATCGGGCTGATCTCCTACCCCAGGGGTAGGATATCAACTGCCCACCGCTGATGTGGCATGGTGCCACATCAGCTGCCCAGCCACATCAGCGGTGGGCTAAAAGAAAACAAAAAAAAAAAAATTTTGCAGCCAAATGTTTGGTCCCTCATTTCACTCTCCACGGCTCCTCTCTCCCGTGTGCCCTAGCTAGCCCCTTCCCTCCTCTCGCTGGCGATCGACCTTCTCCGGCGCCCAAACCGGTCAAATCCTCCATCATCTCTCCCCGCCTTCCCCCACACGTCGCGACCTTCGCGCGAATCGAAATCCGACCACTCCGATCCGCGCGGATCGATAAAGGGTCCAAACACTATTCCCACATCCTCCGACCACTCCGACGGTCTAAACACTATCTCCCACATCCTCCGACCACCATTCACGCAGTGCGACATCCGGGGACCGAAATTCCGAGCCTCCGGTTCGCGCATTCCGAGCATATCGCCCTTGTGCTTACAGATGTACCCTTAATTTGAAATACCACGAGGGATTGGAAGAAGCGGAATTCTTCGTGGTTGTTACCCTTCCTCCCCAATGATTTTGGCACTAACAACCCAGGGGTAGGAGATGAGCCCGGTGTCCGGTGTTGATGTTAATTGTGGACGTGTTTGTTTATGTTAATCGTGCACCTTTATGTTCACTATGATTTTGGTAGTCATTGCGTTGATGATGTTAATTGTTACCCCCGTATGTTGATGTTAAATGTGGACCTTCATTCATGTTAACCGTGGAGATTGATGTTAAGCTGTGAGTGGGTAGTGTCCGTTGATGTCAATTGTGAACGTAGATGATACCATTTCGTTTGTCTCAGGATTGTTGATGTTGTCGTATTTACAATGAACGAGGACGCAAGAGGCGTTGATGATGTTATGATGTCTCGAAAATATGAACAATCGATATGGAGTAGGAGATGACGATATCCAGTATCTTGGCTTGGCATACCTGAGGACACGGTGATAACGGGTTACCGCAAACTTCATATCAAATGCAACCCAGTATGCGACCATGGCGGTGACGTACGTCTCTTGCCCGGGAAATATAACTATCGAGCCTCTTAGAATATGTAGAACTTATATATTTTAACAACTTCACCGTTAGATGATTGTTGGTTTTGGTTTGAACTCCGTTTAAGATATAGGCACAAAAGATGTCTTCCTCTAGTGTGAATGATGCGCATTCCGTGTTAGATGTAGTTGCGGTGCGATATGAAAATACACACATCGCATCTTGAAAGAAATCCTCTTCGAAAGTAATTGGAGATGCCATAACGTTAAGGTATGTTACAAATTTTCAATTATTTTATTTCGTCCTATTAGAATATTATTTTCATCTATTTTTTTTTTTTTTTTTTGTAGGATGGTGTCATGTGTAGAGGTTTTACATGGGCGGATGAAGTTGGAGCACAAATGGGAAGTCAATTATTCGTATCGTAAATTCAAACGCCTGTTGAATGAATTGAAAGTTGATGTAATTGAAATTATCGGAGAAACTAGACAAAGTCCCTGTATGACGTAGCCTCCTCCACCGCGATATTAAATTAGTCTTTTGTTTTTTATTTTCATCGTAGTTGTAAAACTAATATTGTAAGACAATATTTCAGCTATATGATTAATTTGGTGTTGATGTAATATCTGTTTTGACAATTCTTTCACATGTTCTAAATCCATCTACAAAGAACGGCATGTAAAATATAAACTCCAAGACAATTCACACATGTACAAAGGCATATAAAATATAAAGCGCTCGTTGACAATCCACACATGTATAAAGGCATATAAAATATAAACCGCTCGTTGACAATCCACACATGTATAAAGGCATGTCAAATATAAACTCCGAAAGACAATCCACACATATATATTACAAGAGGCAACCAAATATTGTTACAATAACCATTCCATTAAGTTTCATTTAAACAAGCTAACAAGTCTTTCACAAAACTATTCGATAAAGTTTAATTTAAAACGCAAAAAGTCTTTCACAAAAACCAGTCGACATCACCATGATGACTACTTGCATTAGAGGCGAATGTTCCATCATCTCGTACAACGTTGTCCTCGGTGCACACGTAGTCGTTGTCGGCTCGCGGTGTATCCGTAGTAGATCTATGAAAATGAGAAACTTGTAAATAAAAATAACCATATATGAAATGCGAAAAAAATAAATACGTATTCAAAAAACATATGAACATAATTGTACTAACCTTTCAAGAACTTGAGGACAAGTTCTCTTGTCGTGCCCAACATGTCCACATATACGGCATTGTCTATTCCCTTTCGCAATTGCTTTCTCTTTAGAAGACTTCAATCTTTTTCCACATCCTTTAGCTCGTACTGGATTAGGATCAAGAATCACAATGCTGTCATCACGATTTCCACTATTGTTTTGCCTCATGCTAATTGTACCTCCATCGTCTATGTTCTTAACCCGTACATGCAAAGCCTCAAACTCGTCCCTCAAGTAAGTGCTGCGCGCATTTGTCAACGCCGCGTCATCAACAATCAAAGCTGCCTTATTAGCCAAAAAACCATGTCGTGACATCAACGACGTACTAGAACAATCATCGGTTCTGAAGGCCAGTGCAGAATCACCAACACAACTTCCTTTTGCATTCTTAGTCCATCTCCGGAGTATGTATTTATCTGGTACAAGAAGTACTTGTTTTTTCCTCCAATAGCTAATCATGTGACGACAAGGATATCCATCGAACTCATATGTGCGACAACTACAACAAATCAGATCAGTTACCGGATAATAAGTAAGTTGTCGATGCCGATCAAATGTTTTTCCTCGCTCAACGCCAGCACCACATCATACACTTTTGCATCATCAAGAGTGTATAGCTTTGTGCAAATGTAGAAATAACTTTGATCAATTTCTTTTGAAATATCACAAAAATCTTCTTCGTGTAGATATGCACCATTTGAGCCTCCATTTGGAATTTTGACATGAGACGAGGTTGTTCGGCCGATATCAATATGATTAGCCACTAGCTCCTCGTGTCGTTGATGGCGCAATGCCATATTGAAACGAGTAATGAAATCCATAAGTGAGTTCTTCCTGCTCACATACCGCTTGAAGAAAGAGTGTCCACTTTTCGACCTTTGACTACTCGACATTCCAGCACTGAAAATATGCTTGACATACGCTGGAACCCATCGACAGCGGATATCATACATGGTAGACAACCATTCGTTACCGGCCAAATCCACATCTTCCATAACTGTAGCCCACCGTGCCTCAAACTCCTCAGGCGAGTCCGACTGTCTAATGATATTAATCAACATATGAAACTGCTCGTTGTGTACCGAGACATTGATCTTCTCCGAAAATTTGTTCAAAATGTGCCAAAGACATAAACGGTGGAATGTACATGGCAAGACAATCGAAATAGCTTTTGCAATTGCCGCATCCTGGTCGGTGATCATAATTTGTGGTGCTTGTGTTGGCATTGCCTCCAAGAACTTTGAAAATAACCACACAAATGACTCAGTTGTCTCGTCAGTCAATAACCCACATGCAAAGCGGGATCGTTTGCCCATGATGGTTCACCCCACAAATGGTGCAAATATCATCGAATACTTGTTTTGTGTTGTAGGTGGTGTCGAAGACAACAAAGATCACCGAAGAATCCATATGCTCTACGTGACTCAAAGATCACCAAAACAACGAACTAACTTCCCTACGAGTCAAGATCATAATCAAAAAGAAATTCGGGCTTTTTCTTTCTCAAATGTAAACAAGTCGATAAATGTTTCAAGATCATGACCACGTGCCTCTTCTCGAATATTCGCTCATGATTCCTCAAGTCTCGCTCCACACACCCAATGGATGATGGTCCACCGAGTCAATCTCCATTAGTCTAATTTGTCGACATGTTGGTATGTTTGCATCGTAAAACTGTTGGCTTAGTGCCTTCTTTCGTTGCGGATACATGCCGATGTGAACGTAGCAAATGTACCCTACTTGGCGTTGAAGAGCATGGTTGTGTTCCTCAACAAATTTATTCACAACCCAACAATGACCCGCGTTTGTTGTTTCACAACAGATAATTTCGCATTGCATCCGACTCGAGTATGCCCTCGATTTCTTTCCCCAACCCGCACAACCGCATCTTCTGCTTTCTTCCGATATGTCTCATCTGTTTTACCTTCTTTTGAGCAAACAAATAATTTCCAAGACGTTTCATTTGTGTCTCTTTTTTTACTATTCCCTATCGTGCACTAAAACCCACTTCACGTGCGTAATCATTGTAAAATTTGTAGCTTCTTCATGCGATTCAAATTCTTGTCCAATCTTTGGAATTCGAGTAATGAAACTTGGGAACAAACACATTATCAAGACTTTCGACTTCCATTTCGCTAAGAAAAAAAAAATTAATGAATTAAATTAAATTCCAATCTAATCCGGATGAACAACCAATATGGAAGTAGCAACATTAAAAAAAAAATTTCGGTGGTTGAAATTTGAGCTCCATCATAGCTTTTTATCAACTGAAATTTGACAATTTGGGCTCAAATTTCACCTCAGTAAGACAATATTTCAACTCACATTTGTACATTTTTTTACCTTTCACAAACTCTGTTATAAGCACAAGGGGCGTATATGCTCGGAATGCGCGAACCAGAGGCTCGGAATTTCAGTCCCCAGATGTCGCGACTGCGTGAATGGTGGTCGGAGGATGTGGGAGATAGTGTTTAGACCGTCGGAGTGGTCGGAGGATGTGGGAATAGTGTTTGGACCCTTTATCAGTCGCGGTCGGAGTGGTCGAATTTCGTTCGCGAAGGTCGCGACATGTGGGGAAGGCGGGGAGAGAGATGATGGAGGATTTGACGGTTTGGGCGCGGGAGAAGGTCGATCGCCGGTGAGAGAGAGGAAGGGGCTAGCTAGGGCACACGGGAGAGAGGAGCCGTGGAGAGTGAAATGAGGGACCTGAAACATTTGGCTGCAAAATTTTTTTTTTTTTTTTTTCTTTAGCCCCCACCGATGTGGGTACAGGCGGTGATGTGGCACCATGCCACATCGTGGGATGGCCGTGATATCCTACCCCACGGGGTAGGAGATCACCCGTTCATTTCATATGTAACACTTGCTTCATATTTTATTTATTAATTTTCCATTTTTCTTCCTTTTTTTCACTAATTATTTAAATTAAGGAAGAAAAATATAATCGGGTTTTTCATTCGTTGAAATAGAAATTCTAAAAATAAGAAAGGAGACTACTAATATTAACGTACCACTCGAAACTATCGTAAATTTCATATCGATATCGTGTTGAACAATTAGTGGTATGTTGTTATGATTTGATTCAAGTCAATTAAATCAAAAATAAATAAATAAAAAGAGTAAAAAGTAGTGGAAAATCATTTCCCTTTTTCTAAACAAGATATGCATCATTAGCAATTCTATATCATGGGAGCTGCGCATTATTCAAACCAGACATCAACAAAATTTTATTGTTGTATAAGAAATGATATTGAATCAGAGTAAACGGTTATAATAGATATTGAATCAGAGTAAACGGTTATAATAAGTATGTTTCTTTTTTTCCAATTTGACCGATAGAAAGCCACCAACAAAGAAAATTGCATTAATTTAGAACACATATTTCTATATGTGAGAGTAAAAAGTAAAAACTACACAGTAATAAAGTTGATCTTTCAAGATAAAATCTCAGTAATTAATTTCTAGGTTCAAAATTTCAACGAGCACTTTAATTTGCCCGAATTTCAGTATTTGTGTTATTGAACGAGCTACCGTCTTCCAAGAACATTAAGAATAAAAATTCAATATCGCTTAAAATATCAAAACAATGATAAATATATATAAAAAAAAAAAATTGTTATTACTCCTTTTTCACAATATTGACATTTTATAATTTATATTTCATTAAAAAAATAATAATAATCTGTCCGAATTTCTCAAGACCCGCAAAAGAAGGATCATATGCAGTACGTATCACTTTTAAGGCATGAATTGTCATAATTAATTAATTAATTATATATAGATATTATATGTACTTGACAACTTGGATTGATAATTGAGAACAATTAAAGCAATTTGTCATCTTTTTCCATCCTCCCAAGTAAGTGCTCCAATGGCTTATGCTACCTTTGTCGTCTTTTGTCATAATTAATACATTAATTAACGACTAATTATTTAATTTCTTGATAATCTCAACAGCATATACCAATCAGAACCCGTCCACGGACACAAAAAATGCTATTAATTTACCCTAATCCTATGCTTAAATCCGAGGTCCCCACCATGTTTGTCACCTAAACATTATTATATTCTTCTTAATCCTCAACTTTTGCAGGATTAGTCATTACTTTCTTGATATTACCTAAACACAGTCACAATTGCACAAATTGCGCTTTCACGACAAAATTACGAGCATTTGATCATATTTTTCATTTAATATATGATTAAAATCTACGGTTAAGATTCTCTTATTTATAACGACTACAAGTGTATTTAGTAAAACTTTAATTATGCGTGATGACGAGATGGGTCGACATTAGATATTGATTCTACTAAATTTTATTTATTCTTATTTTAATCAAGTCCAAGGTTATGTCCTTGTGGTAGTAATTATAAAACATAAACCTTTCTTTTCATTGATTAATTAAAACATTGAAGGCTCTAACTTCTACCCCCATCCACAAATTTTTTTAATTGGATAAAAAAATGACTTTGGTACAACAAACTTAGTACTACTGGTTCATATTAAAATAGCAATAATTAAAAATTAAAATTAAAATTAGAGGTTGAGAATTATATTATATATAGAATATATATATATATATATATATATATATATATATAATTCGTATTTAAATAATGATTATCTTTCAAATCATTTTTAATCAATTGGTTAGAAAGAATTAATATAATGATTGAAATGCCTAGATTTCAGCATGAATTATCCAACAATCATTTGCTTGATGAAAAATTAATAAACTTTTACTTTTATTTAAATATTTTAAATAAAAATTTATAATTTTCAATTAGCTAGATCAAGATTCTCAAACAACAAAATATTTTTTCTTACGGCACCAAAGATTAAAATATGTCTCAATAATAAACAAACATCATAAATTTTCCTTTTTTTAATTATTATAATGTTATTTTAATATCATGTCGTCATTTTTTAACCCAAATTTCGAGTCAAATAAAAATACTTGAATCACAAAGAGTGTTTATCGAAAAGGTAAAAATGATTTGAAAAGATAAAATAGCGGGGATTATTCTTTAATTCACGTATTTTATTTTATTTTTAAAATTAAAGTAAAGGCTAATAGAGTAGTTATCATTATGATTGTTTACTAGCCTTTCTTTTTCTTATCTTTTTATATAATTTTGTGCATTCAATTGATTTATCTAATTTTGGCTTCTCCCCATGAGCCATGAGTGAACAAATCCCCAATTATTTTTTATTTGGTAGGAGTTTTCCTTTCTTTCTCACCTAGAGTTGAGGTTTCCTCCTCTAATCTTCTCGAATGATCTAAGACTCTTATCTTTTTTAATTTTTATTGATCGATCTTATCTACACTACTACTACTTTCCTATTAAGGGTGGGGTGGGGTGGGTGGGATACACTATTGGGCACTAGAAACTTTTATTTTATCCACATAACTTTACTTTATTTTGTACTAGTCACCAAAATTACAAAAAGGTTTTAGTTAAATCACTCTCAATTTGTAACAATGCGATGTGGTTGAAGGTGTTCATGTGTGATTTATTCGTATTGCTAGAGGTTTGATTATGATTAATTATAATTATAATGAAATAAAGTACTTTTTATTGCATATGTAATATGATAATTATGTTCGGAGTATTAATGAAATCCAATTTATTTAAAATAATTGGAAGGTGGGACTAAGAGATTGCATAAAGAAATCAAACATTAATTTTTTTTTTTTTTTTTTTTTTTTACGGGGAGAGTGGGGGAGGTACCAATCTAATAACAACCTTAACTAATGGGGACAAGAAAAATTAATTATTATATATTTAATTCAACCAGAATATTTTAATTAGAATTTCGTTTTTTAATTTCCTATTTTTGTGTTTTAGATTATAAATGCAGATTGGACAGCGCCCCTGGCCCAATTCCTTTGGTTGACTTCATTATTCTTGCTAGGCATGACAAGTAGGCCCATAAAATATGGGCCCTTTCTTTTAGAATTGGTTGTAATTGTCTTTGACAAGTTTCTTTTTCTTTCTTTTTTATTTATTTTTTATTTAAACGAAATAAGTATCATTTGTATAATTAAAATTTGGCTTTTTAATAGTGACTTAAATGGAAACCGTCAACTCGAGACCAAGATGACATAAAAGCAAAATGTTGGAAACATACAATTCAGTGAATGACAGATCAACAATCATTCTTCATTTCTTCTTGCATTTATGTTGTAACGACTACGAACTTTTCCTTACGACCTTCTTGTCCAGGGACTATTTCATGTGTCGTTAACTTACGTACTATCCACTAAAGATTGAGCTCTAAACTGAATTTCTTCCGCTTACTCAGCGATTCGAATTGGATTCTACTTAAATTCCCCTTAAGGGAGATGTCAGAAATTCTACGTATTTTATACATTATACAAATAAAATTCTTAAATTTTAAATTGTATTTTGTTAATCTTTCAACTAAATATCGTAAACTCTATTAATTTTTTTGTTTGTCTATGCTATTTTAACTGACATAAATGATGATTTGTTAGACGAAATTAATTATATGACCGTTAATTTTGTCCAACTCGATATCTAAAAAGAATAGTTGGTCCATGAACTATCACTTCCTTGCAAAATGTCCATTAACTTTAAAATAAGATGGCTTGATTGAGCAATGGAGGGTTATGCTGGCTTCAATTCCAAAAAAGATCATAAAACAATGGGGACATCATGAGCACCCAATTACAAAGGCACGAATCCAAACCTGCGTTGGTTGCGTTTTGATTTAACATAGAGTGCCCAATCACAATTGATTAATTAGATAACCGGAGAAGTGGTGGGGGTGGGGGGATGAACTGTCTTTATTTTTGGAAGATACATAATATAAGATCGTCAACAAAAAATAATTAAATTTAAAAAGAAAAAATTGATTGAATATAAAATAGAATTGCAACTATTGAGATCTATAATAAAAATAATGCTCTAATTGGAAAAAAGAAGTTTCAAAACTCTACATAAATACAGGGGCGGATACAGATGGACTCTCCTTTGCTAGAGTCTCTTTAACTCAAGAAATAATTTTTCTTTAGTATAGAAAAATAAAATCGGAAAAAAAAAAAATTATATTAATATTTTATATATATATTAATTCGATCTAAATAAATTTTTAAATCTCTTCTACATTCGCTAGTGCACAAATATACATTCAATGATTCAAATTTATATTTTTAAACAATCTTCGATGTTAAGATGTTAAGAGAAACACATTGATGACTTGACATATAAAACTTCTGTGAGAGGGCCCAAAATGTATAACTTGAACCCAACCTTCTCAGACAAGGTTTATTTTTGTTATTTGGGCTCTTCTTATTACAGTTCAATATAATGTTTCAATGTGTCTATGGCTAATAAGCTAATTTTAATTCACTGAAGATACTATCCCCAAAATGAACCAAAAAAGATAGAACTAACAGAGGCTGCTCAAAATATTTTCAGGTCTTAGATAAAATTACTTTTCTAAAAAGTTAGTATAGACATCGCCTATATTTGAAGTTCGGTTTCGACGCCTAGCCACACCTCACGCCTCGCCCTTGTCCTCGCCCTCACATCGCCCTTGTCTCACCATCACTTAGGCATCGTCTAAGTCCGAAAAGTTTGAAGCTCGACCTTCACGCCAAACCCGCTTTACGCTTTTTAGAACACTGAATAAAATCGTTGAGGAGGATTTTTCAATACTAATATTTAAAATTTTTTAATGAAGTAAATAGTCACTACCCGGAGATTTCATCCGTGGTTTTTACCGATAGTTATATTGTCGTTAATCACTGACGCACATTTATCAGCGATTACTAAAGACAATGTCGTCGGTAATGTTGTCGACAATCATTGATGGTCTTCAATCGCTGATCACTAACAGGAAGTTGTTGGTATCACCGATAAAGTTTTATTCTTTCTATATTTTTTAATTTTCTATAAATCACCGATGGTTAAGTTCAAATATCTTTTTATCTTTTTTCATAATATTAGTAACATGTAGTGTTGTAAAATTATAGATAATGGTGAATTGTTATTTAGTCTTAGTTACTCTAAAAGTCTATATCTTGATCAAATTGTAATTCTCATTAGAACATGTTGATGATAAATATTTTTTTCCTCCTCTGAGCACGACGGCGACAGTGGTGGAGACCTGCAAAAGGTAGCGGGACCTTTTTTCCCCGTGTCCACTCAAGTGTGATAATCAATATATGATTAAAATATATGTGCAGAATAGCATTATAGTTAGTATAAGAATTGTATGTTCTGTTTTTACCTAGGGGGTTGGCCTCTATTTATAGGGATGACCTGTAGTTATTGATGACGGATGTCCCTTCATCTCCCTCATTTGATGACGGATGTCCCTTCATCTCTTTCATTATTAAGAGTTAACGAAGGATATTTCATCTTTTCAATTGTCGATGGTAACTATCATTTTATGGGTCGTCTGACTGGCTTGCCTAGTGGCAGTTGGTTCATTGTTGTCTATCTGTCAGAGATGAGCTTATGATACCAACGATGCAAAAATGCCAAGACGTGCCACTATTGACAAACAACATATAGCAGTTTATTTCTATCATCATTAGACCTTTTTATAGACTGTCGTCAATGAAAAGTAGAAATAATCTACCACACATGCTTTTCTCTAAATTTTTTAGACAGAGGCTCATCACCTTGATTTTTAAACAAAGGTTCATCGCCTTGTTTTTCGAACAGAGGCTCATCGCCTTAATTTTTAAACAGATGCTCATCGCCTTGATTTTCAGACAGAGGCTCATCGCCTTGACTTTTAAACATAGGCTCATCACCTTATTTTTCATACAGAGGTTCGTTGCCTTAATGATAAATATAGGCTCATCACCTTAATTTTTAAATAGAAGCTATCGCATTGATTTTTAAACATAGGCCCATCACCTTGTTTTTCAATAGAGGCTACCGTCTTGATTTTTAAATAGAGGCTCATCGCCTTGATTTTTAAACATAGGCTTATCGCCTTGATTTTTAAACATAGGCTCATCGCCTTGTTTTTCAATAGAGACTCATCGTCTTGATGATAAATATAGGCTCATCGCCTTAATTTTTAAATAGAGACTATCACCTTGATTTTTAAATATAGGCTCATCGCCTTATTTTTCAATAGAGGCTACCGCCTTAATTTTTAAATATAGGCTCATCACCTTGATTTTTAAATAGAGGCTATCGCCTTAATTTACATAGGCTTATCGCCTTGTTTTTGTTTTTCAAATAGTAGCAGCTAGCCTTGTTTTTCAAACAGTAGCAGCTGTCATTATTTTTGGTCTTATAAGTCTCTCTACTTTTCATAGACTATCATCAATCGAAAGTAGAAATAATCTATCGCACCTGCTTCTCTCTAACAGCTCGACTTGGCTCGCCTAGCCTATTTTTTTTTTACTTGGCTTGGCTTTGGATTTGGCTTTTGCTTGGTTCGCCTTTTTTTACTGTTGTAGCAGTTGAGAATATTTTTATCATAGGTCAGGTCAGGTCAGCTCTAGTAGGTGGACTTCCTAGCTAGCCTCATCTTTCCTTTGTACCCTCATAATTTATTTGCCTTAGATGATTTATTTTCTACTTGTCTTTATCATCTTGAGGTTCGGGCTCGTCCCGAGTCTTTCTTTTATTAGACTTAGGTTTTTTTCAATCTTTCATGTCTTTGGTAATGAGATACGCTTCTTCAGCGTCCACATACTTATCCCATCTCTTTAGTAACTTATGCATCATATCCGACGAGTTTTTGGAGAGTGACATTTTCAAAGGGCGACTTCGAGTTCCACTTATCATGGCAGTGACTACAGCAGACATCTGCAGATCTTTGATTTCCAGTGTGGCCCTATTGAACCAGGTAATAAAATCTTTCAGCATCTCATTTTTGTCTTGGGTCAATTGCATCAGGCTGATGGCAGTTTTCTTAGCACGTTTGCTGCTGGCAAAGTATGCAATAAAACTCTTGGAAAAATCATCAAATGTATGGATCGAATTTAGGAGAATGGTAGCTACCCAGTCCCTGGCCTCTCGCCTAAGTGTTGGCGGAAAAGCCCTGCACATAATCGCATCAGGGGTGGCTTGCAACCTCATCAAGTCGACAAAAGCCCTAAGGTGATCGAATGGATCTGTTGTACTTCTCCATCTTTAGCTGTTTGAAGTCTCGTGGCATGGGGACTGCCATTACTTCTAAGGAAAAATGATCTTCTTCCAACAACATAGACTGTTGCCTACTACTTTTGTTAGACATAGCCTCAGCTATTTTGCGACCCATCATGTCTTCTAGTCGCTGCTCCAGACTTAACACTAGTGTCTCAACCAGCGTAGGCATGGACATCCATGACGGTTGCCTCCAATGTGGATTTTGGCCAGATGTCAATGAATGGAAGTGGTGTACGGAAGGTGGAGCCAAAGAAATTAGAGCCAACGGTAGAGCTGTCGTTGGCGATATTTTCATTGCTGGAAAGTTAGGAGTATGGGGAAGAGCCCCTGTCGGTGAGGGTCCTACCAGTGGAGGGTTAGGATCCTAGGACGGAGCCCCTGGTGGTAAAGATCCTACCGGCAGAAGGTTAGAACCCTGTGGTAGCTGAGAAACTACAACGTTCCGATCTTAGAATAGAGCCGTTAAGGCCGCCACCTTAGCTTGCAGTGCCACTAGTTGAGTGGAAGAGGCAAATTCTTGTTGTGGGTGATTAGTGGCGGTGTTAGACTCGGTGTCTACATTTTCGGCGGGGGTTGGTGGAGAGGTTACAATCTTTAGCTCTTCTAGTTCGAGCCATGACTTCTTGTGCAGTTTTCCACAGTCGGTGTCAATTGATGATAAATATTTTTCTCCTCCTCCAAGTACGGCGACGACAGTGATAGAGACCTGCAAAAGGTGGCGAGACTTTTTCTTCCGTGTCCACTCCGGTGTGATAATCAGTATATGATTAAAACATATGTGCATAATAGTAATATGGAGTGTATAAGAATTGTATGTTCTATTTTTACATGGGAAGATAGCCTCTATTTATAGGGATGACCTATAGTTATTGATGACGGACATCTCCCTCATTATTAGGAGTTCATGAGGGATGTTTCATCTTCTCAATTGCTGGTGTTTCATCTTCCCAATTGTCGATGGTAACTGTCATTTTATGGGTCGCCTGTCTAGCTTGCCTAATGACAGTTGGGTCATTGTTATCTATCTGTCAGAAATGAGCTTATGATACCAACGAGGCGGGCGTGCCAGAACGTACCACTATTGACAGACAACATATATCAGCTATCATTATTTCTATCATCACATGTTATCACTAATAGAGTTCCAGTTAAGTTAGGAAACAATATGTTTTAGAATTTTATTTTATTTTTTTTCCCTTTTTAGAGTTAAGACTGTTGTCTTATAAATATGTTTTATATTATATCTAGTAAATGAATGACACGTCTGGAGTGTGGTGACATTTGATTTCAAAACAAAAATTATCGAAAGAAAAATAGAGCAAATAGTAAAGATGGTGACATTTTTGTGACTTTTGAAATCCATGTGACCGTTTAGGCCACGAGCCTGGACGAGAAGGTTCGTTGGGCTTGCCCACGAGCCTTTTTTTTGCGTGCTTGTGTTCGTGGTCGTCCCACGACGAGCTTACGAGTTGTTCAACCCATTTGACACCCCTATCAAAAAGCATTAACAATAAGCACCAATCTTCACACAGTAACAATCATTTTTACATAACAAGATGAAGTAACAAGCAGCGACACAAAGTGATTTTCACAAAGTGCACCTACCGTGAAATAAAGGGTTTGTTTAAAAAGAAAGATTGAGACTTCAATCCAAAAAAAATTTAAAAATGAGGGAAAATAGTGAAGGGAGTCGCTGTTGTGGGTGACAAAGCCGGTTGAGAAAGTAGCACTTACAGTCAAAGCATCTACAACCAACAAATGTGATACTAGAAAATAAGTTTTAAGTGCATGTTTTGTGGTGCTGAAATTATTTTTTAAGTACTTATAATAAGTAGATTCTATGAAATGTGTTGATAATAAATGAGTAGTAAATTGTAGGTCATACGAAATCTGTTGATAAAATGTATGTTTGACCAATTGAAATTATAATTTAAGCATGACAAACAAACAATGGTGAAGAATCACATTAACGACAAACTTAAATGGTCGTACGTCTATGAAAAAACTCCAAGAAGAAACATTCAAGTATAAATCGATTTGAAGACTAGTGTAACACTTACATTGGTCATCGAAATAAATTTAGGTTTGAAGATTTTTTTATCGAGGAAGAAGAGTCTCAGACAACTTGATTGAAAAATTTTGTCATTTTGATTATGTTTTAATTTGGAATGGTGTCCTCAACTCAGATTTTAAAAGATTTGTTAATATTTATAAATTTGAATGGATTTCATGAATTTGAATAGAATTTCATATAATTTATAAGATTTCAATCTAATTATATATTATAAATATCAATACATTCTTATGGATTTTTACGAAATTTCATGGATTTGTAGTCTTTTTATTAAAAACGGTAATTTTACATTGTTTTTATTCTAAATAGTTCAAGTGATTGTCCTACATAAACAAATATTTTGAATAAAATTTTAGAAAGAAAAAAATTCTTGAAATATAAAGAAGTAAAAACTCTTTTCAATTAAAGAAGTTAATGATCCAATGGATTTGGATGTATACCAATCTGACAGTGGTGTCAGCTAAACTCTTAGAAGATAAACTAATAAATAGGTCATCTATCGTCTCTAAGCTCGAAGTGCAATTAGATCAATTGTTTGGGGTATTTACATTACTATTATCAATTTCCTCGATTTGAATTTTAAAAAAAAAAATGATTAAAGAGTAAGGCTTCTTGAACAAAAAAAATTGAAAAAAAGTTTTAATTTTCCCTTTCTTTCTACTTGTCTTTTTTTTATGAAATTTTCTCTTTTATATCCGAGATTAGATGATGGATATTTATAATTCATTCTCTTCCAGTTGTTTATCCATCTTGTATAAAAAATTATTTTAGAGCTTAAAAAGATAATTTACATGTGTCGCAGTTGACGAGTAAATCTTTTCAACTTCAAAAAAGAATTTTTAGTGCTGTATACTGATTTTACAGTCCAATATCTAATTGCCCTATATGGTATTACACTAATTATCTAATTAATATTTACCAATATATTATTTATATTTTTCAGCCCAATTGTTTGATTCAATGAATGGTCATGGAGCATCAAGAATGAAATTTCAAAGACAGTGTTTGACAATTGTACAAAAAAAATATTAAAATAAAAAAATCAATAAATCTCCATGCTGATATAAATTGAAAATCAAGAACAAGCGTTTACTACAAAAACTTGTGGCACAAATTGAAGAGATGGGCAAGAGGAAGATGTGCGTAAGAGAATAGTTGGATTGGAAATTTGAGAGGTGGTGATAGAATTCCTAAAAAATTTGGTATTCATATTTATGAATTCGAAATCTATGCAACTGTTTAAATCTTCTAATTAATAATTTTTTTAGAAATCCACTACTAATAGGAGACACTTAAATTTCTAAAGAATCAATTTAAATCTGAGTTGAGGACGATTAAATTTCAATTGAATTTATTAAAGTCTGAGTTAGGGATAACTAAATTTTAATTAAATCTATTAAAATCTGAGTTGAAAATACTTAAATTTTAATTAAATCTATTAAAATATGAATTGAGAATACTTAAATTTTAATTAAATCTATTTTGGAAATACTAAAATTTGTATGAATTTTTAAAATCTATTCAAATATAAGTTTATCACACCTACCTTAACTTCAAAATGTGGAAGATTAACATTCAATTCCTTGATTTTAGAGGATAACTAATTGTTATCCCTAAAAATACGGAATGGATTTCAAATTAAAAACTAAATTAAATAATAAATAAATTTAGACAATAAATATAAAATTGACTGTATATTTTAATTTCTTAAATAAGAATTAGTACTATCAAAAGTACAAGTCGATATCTAGTTCATGATGGGCTAAAACATGGGCTCTTATTACAGCCCAATATTAATATTCTTGAGCCCACAGGCGTCTATACCTCATAACTAAAAGTAAATTGTATTCACAATTCACAATTTCTTTGTTTTGTTACAATATTATCATTCATTCAATTTTATTTGTAGTTGTCATCTTCATCATTTCATTAATTCATACAGATGGTCTTCAAATGGGCCTGTTTAATGATTTTTCTCACAGCTTAAATAAATTAAAATAGCAAAAAAATAAGAAACATAATGAAAAAATTATAGTTGAGGTCTTTAATTTTTTTTGAAAGTGCAAATAAATCTTAAAATTTTTTTCATTTACATATTTTCACTTAAAATAATAAAAATATATCATCAAGTCCCAAACTTTTTAATCTGGCACCTACGTCCCTTAGCATTTGTGCACCAAAAGGACTTTTAGAGTTTGGATACATTTCGTTCAAATGTTCGTTAGTTAACAAAAAATTAAACTTGTGACTTAAATTTGACCAATTTAACAAAGACAAAATAGTATCTTCACCCCCCAATTTCGAACCTAAACTTGCCAGAGTTTGAGTTCAAAATCGAGTGGATCCCTCCGATTTTGCATGCTTCTCCTCGATTTCGGATCCAAACTCCGACACGTTTGGGTAAGAAATTGGGGAGGGAATCCTCTCGATTTGGTCACAAGTCAGGTGGGGTGGGGTTGGCAAGGATATGATTTTTTAAATAATAGAATATAAAGAAATTATTATGCAATTTTGAAAATATTAGGGGTCTTAATTGCAGTTTTTTCATTATGTTTTCTTTTATTCTGTTATTTTAATTTATTTAAGTGAGGCGACAAAATCGTTATAAAGACCATTTGGGGACCGTCTGTATGAATTATTGAAAGAATTAGAATAATGTCTACAAATAAAATTGAATATAGATGATATTATTACAAACTTGGAAGAACGAGGACTATAAGTAAAATTTACCCTATAATTAATGTTCTCTTTGTAATTTATAATTTATTGTCCTATTATATTACCAATTGGAAACTGAATCCTAGTACCTGTAGTGTTTCAAATTACTTGCTGCCCAATCAACGGAATCTTTTGCACTTTTCTACGTACCCCCCCTCTCCTCCCCCTCCTTCAATTTGGAAACAAAACTCTATAAATTGAATTCAATTATTCAAAGAACTCTTCAAGGCTTCAAACCCTCTTCAAGATTACTCTCAAAACTGAATCTCTGTGTCTCTGTATCTGTATCTGTATCTGTATCTGTCTCTGTCTCTGTCTCTGTATTATTTTATTGCGGAGAAGAAGCATAAGAATAAACTCGAGAATGGATTTCGGAAAGACTAATGACAGGGAAAAGCACGAGCAGCGTCATGATTACAGTCTGGAGTATAGAAAATTCAAGTGGGATGCTCTACGGAAAAGCATATTCAGATTAATTAACAAAGTGAGTATCTCCAACATTCATCACATAGTAGGAGAAATTTTAAATGAAAACCTGATTGTGGGCAGAGGTTTATTTTGCAACGCAATTATGAAATCCCAGATGGCCTCGCCGCAATTTAGTAATGTTTTTGCAGCATTAGTTGCAGTAATTAACTCCAAATTACCTGATATTGGACTTCTATTGGTTAAAAGGGTTGTTTTACAATTCAAGAAAGCTTATGAAAAATATGACAAGTTAAAATTGTTGGCTGTATTGAAATTCTTGGCTCATTTAGTGAATCAATCAGTGGTTCATGAAGTAATTGCAATGGATGTTTTAACCCTTCTGTTGGGAAATCAGAACGAGATTATTATTGAGGTTGCTGTTTGTTTTTGCTCGGAGTGTGGCTCCTTATTGCAAGATTTTTCTCCCCATGGCCTAAACTCTGTTTTTGAGGAATTTCATGCTATAGTAAATGAGGGAGTAATAGGCACGCGCGTGCAGCTCATAATTGAGTGGCTTTTCATGGTTAGAAGAGCGAAATTTAAGTACTATCCGGTGATTATTGACGAGCTGGATCTTGTTGAGGTAGAAGAACAAGTCACTCATGTTGTGTCTTTGTTACATGAGATTGATCCAGAGACTAGTGTAGATGTTTTCGGGCCAGATACAATGTTAGACGAGAGCGAGGAGCATGATGAAGATCTTGGAAGTCTTGTTCTAGACGAGGATTCTGAGGATGACGAGGTATCTTCTCGTGGACCACTAAGGATTGAGAATAATGATTTCGATTCTAATGACTCCCAGGATGAAGCTGACACGGATATAGTAAATCTTCGGAGTACTATATGCAATCATATAATGTCCAGTCATAACTATGAGGAGGCAGGACGGAAATTACTTGGAATAAAATTGCAGCCTGGACAAGAGATGGAGATATGTAATATGCTGCTGGAATGCTGCCGTCAAGACAGGACTTATCTTAGATACTACAGCAAATTAGCGCACACATTGTGTCTGATTAATCCTAGGTACAGTATGGGTTTTGAGGAATGCTTTGTCAATCAATGCTCCATGATTCATCAGCTTGAAACTAATAAATTGCGAAATAGTGCTAAATTTTTCGCTCAATTGCTTGGCACGAATCTGCTGTCATGGCATGTTATGGGGTACATTCAACTATCTGAGGACGACGCTAACTCCTTGTCGAATATTTTCACCAAAATCCTTTTCCTGGAGTTGTCAAAGATGCTCGGAAATCCCTTGTTGAAGGAGAGACTGAATGATCCCGAATTGCAAAGGTCCCTGGATTCTATTTTCGCCAGGGATAATCCAAGAAACTTGAGACTTTCTGTCAATTTTTTCACATCAATTGGGCTTGGATTTCTCACTGATAACCAGAGCAAGTGCTTGAAGAATATCGAGAATTCCCAGAAGTTAATTTCTGATAAGAATGGTTACAGAAGTAAAAGAAGAAGAACAGAATAAGAGTATTGCTTTTTTTGTTTTCTGATTTTCTTTTCTTTTCTTATTGCATTGTAATTCATCTTCTTAATAAAGTTACTTTGTATATATTTCATTATTGAGAACCATTTAGTCATGAACTTGGCCAAGAGAACTGGTAAAGACTTGCTGTCAAAAAAAGTACGTTCAACTTTTTTTAAGCTTATTAGAAAACATGTTCGTTCTACACCAAAACGAGTAGTAACAATATATTTAACAAAAGTGGAACCAATCCCACCGGACTTTGTCTAATGCACTTCTCCAAAATGTCTAGCCCTAGTTGTGGGTTTATGTCAAATCTTTATATTAATCAAGAAGACAAAATCTTAGAAAAATTAGGTCTAGTTTTTCTCTAAAAGTTGAACACGCACTCAATACTTTTATCTTAGTCATCATTTAGATGAAACGAGTCTTTTACACCGAAGATTTTTAAGTTCATTCGAAATGGATTGTGAGAGTACTTATTTTTATTTTTTACTAACTAATTATCTCTCAGACAAATATTTTAATTTTGGGTAAATTATAGTAAAGGTCCCTAAATTTTAATTTTATTTGTACATTAATATATAACCTTTTTTGGACTACTTTGTCTCCAACATTTGGAGAATAAGTATTCAATTCCATCAATTTCTTCGTTTATCAACATATTAAAAAATTAAAAGAGCAAAATTATCATTCTATTATTCTTAATTAAAATATTAACAAAATAAAAATGAAAAATTCATAAAACTAAAAAAAAAAATTATTTTAAAAAATAATAGAGTAAAATAAGCTAAGAATCTCTTCCACCCAACCTCTACCCACATGTCACAGCCATTGCCTCCACCACACCCCAGCACCACGCCCATTGCCACCGCCCCTACTAACAGCGGGGATTTAGCCCCCTCAAACCGGGGGAGAAATAAATGGCACAATATGGGGGAGAAAAAACGCTGGCAGCAAACTACAGGGGATAAATCCTTCTTAATTTTGGCCATGGCGGCGGCGGTGTGGTGGTTGTGATTGATAGGAGGAAGAAGATGATTACTTGTTTATTTGGTTTTTTGTTTGGGAAATTGGTGCAAATAGTCCCTAACTTTTTTTCTTAGTGCTGAAATGGTCTCTAACTTTTATTTTTTGACACAATAGTCCTTAACATTATGTGTTTTAGTGTGCAATTGATGATTATTTGATGAAAAAGACAAAAATACTCTTATTTTTAATTTTAAAAAATTACAATTAGATTTTCAATCTTTGCAAAATGTGCAAATAGGTCAAATGCATTTATTAAACAATATATAATTTAACATATTAAATATATCACTACAATCGTGTCAATTAAATTTTTAATAAGAGAAAAATATAAAATAATTGAACTTTAGGTATATGTAATTGATATGTGATGTAAAAAACTTGAATAAAAATTAAGTTAAATAAATAACAAAATGACGTATATAATTTTATGACAATAAACCAATCTTATTATATTTTTTAATATAAAATTGAATACTAACAAAAATTAATTTAACAAAACAATAAACTAATATATGAAAAATACAATTTGGGCTCTAATATTTATAGTTAATAAACGAATAGTTCGATTAAATATAAATATTTGAGCATCATGTTTGTGACAAATTTTTTTTTTTTTTTTTGTTAAAGTTTAAATTTTATATAATATGATTTATTAAAAATAATAAAATAATTTTAATTAACACATTTGTTAATAATTATGAGCTTAAATTTTAGTTATTTTATAATATTTACAAAATAATTTAGTATATTATCAATTTGTTAGTTTTTTTTTTTTTTTTTTAAAAAAATAAAAGTATCGGACCCATTTGTACTTTTTACAAATGTTAGGAAGCCAATTGAAAATTTTTCTAATTAAAAATAAGGGTATATTTATCTTTTTTATCAAATAAATATCAATTGTGCACTAAAATACATAGGTTAGGAATTTCTATGTCAAAAAATAAAGATTAGGAATCATTTATGCCAATTTCCCTTTTTCTTTCATGTCATGACTTGAACAATTGTATGAAATATTTGGTGTTTTACTGATGAAGTTGTGCACTTGTGGATAGGCGGAGCGAGGATTGTATTTCAATATGGGCGTAATTTAAATAAAAATTTTAAAATAATTTATTAAGATATAAATATTAAAAATAGTATATCTTTTTGATATATTACAATTTTTTCATATAGTTTTTCATACTCTCAAATAGTTGTATAATGAAAACATTATACCTTGCCACCTTATTTCAAACAAATTAAAGTATTGTGTTCAACATATGTGAATCATAATCACTCCAAATTGGTAATTAGATAATATAAATTGAGACACGAATGTCTAATAATTACAAAAGAAATGTTCTATTTATAGGGTTATAAATATAATTAACTAGAAAATAAAAGATTCTACGTGAATTAGACAATCAAGCAATTAAGAAAATAATTTAAGAAAATTCGAAAAATATCAAAGAGAATATTTGATGACTTTTTGATATCTTTAAAACATATATGCATTGAGCAATTAGCTATTCAAATGTACAACTCATGAAGTATTAGTACATTGATAGCAAGTATGATATATGGATTGAATAGGATTAACAAAAAAATATAGTTAAAATTTTATTTGTACTATTCATATAGTTAAAACCTTATTCGTGCTGTTGTATATTATCTACCAAGTACCAACCACGTCCTAGATCTTTTTCTTTTTTTTTTTTTTTTTTTTAAACAATTTGGATGATTAATCCCTTTGAATGCCAATATGAACATTTATTGAAAGTGTCAAGATATCTCGTTAGCAAAATCTAAAGCATTAGTCTACAGAAATTTTTTATTTTCAAATACACAATTTAAAAACACTAAACATGAAGATGTTAAATAGGTTTTATCATTAATTTGTCCTGATGCAAATACATAGAGATATATGTCATATATATGTGATTCTTTTGTCAAACTACAACACATAATTCTGTTAATCAAAAGAAAAAAATTCTATGTATGATAATGAGTTATCGCTTTGTATATGAAAAATGATTTTTAAAAAAGAAAGTTTTTAATCAAAAATAAAATCTCCATCGATAAATAAGGTATATCCGTCTATTTAAAGACAAAGGCTACAGTTATAACTTGATCGAGTTTTTACATATTTAAATGAATCGACTATCTCTACAACTACGAAGACATCGACCGATCTTGGGTTAAAGAAGATATCGACCGTAATTACTAAGATAGTCTTGGATAGAAAAACACGCCAAGCATCAATCAGTAATATTTTTTTAAGAATAGTTGACCCCACTGCCCCCATGCTGTTGTGGAATATTATGTTTTGTCTGTTTTATGTTAAGAAATTTCTAAGTTTATCATTACTGTGGTAAGAATTATTTATGTATTATGGAACTTTATTGTGCATAGAATAGGGTGAAGTTAGTATTCGTTAGTGGTGATTACTACAGACATTAATGAAAGAAACCCGTCAATTTGCTGCACTTGTTGTCGTTGTAGAGGTACTTTCCCAGCACACCCCTCCATATTTATGGCGCAGCTAACACATAAAGAAGAGAGAGGGAGAGAATATAATTATATCCAGTAATAATGCATGGAAGTTCCAAGACGGATCTTGTAGGATTCTCAAGAAATTTAGTTTTGATTTCATCCCGAACCCAATTATCTGTATCTCACGTTCGTGAATAACTGGGACATTGAGGAACAATAACGAGACGCATTTCGGAATCGGCCTGATTCCATCTCTTGGTTCAGTTTGAAGAAATGAAGGATCCCAAAGATTAATCAATCTTTCTGCAGATGGCAGGTGGCAGGTGGCACTGACTTGTCATTTTTCATAAACAAAATACAAAAGCCTAAGAATTATTTCACTCACACAAAGTAAATACAAAACTTCAAAATCGAAACAAGGCAATCCGGTGGCCGGTTTTTGTCCCATCTCTACTGGTTTTCCGGGAGATTATTTGGGGCGACGAGTGTTCCTTGACTGTATAAACTGCTCAACTGCTGAAAATAAGGACATGTCCTTGAATCAAGAGACCTCTTCTTGCTACTGTCTTTAGTCTTTCTGAAATACTTATTTATATTCTCCCATTTCTCTTTGCATCTTTTGGCACTTCTCTTGTAACCCAATTCAAGCATCCCCTGTGAAATTCTTTCCCACAATGGACCCTTTGCTCCTTCCTTATTTTCATCATTATTATTGAGTTTGCACCTCAGGTTTATCAGAGCCAACACTTCATCTCTTGGCCATCTATTGCCACCGTCTCCCCTTTCACAATCCAAATTCTTTGAAGGCTTTTTTCTTGAAGATGGTGTAAATTCTAACTGTTTATTCTCTTGGGTTTTTGCAGAATTAGGGTTTTGGGCCAGTACAGATGAGGAGCTGGCTTTTGAACTAGGGTTTTGGTGAATAAAAACCATGCTTGATGAAGTGGCTGCTTCTACTTTTTCTTGGGTAGTTGGGGTTTGATCATGAGATTGAATTTCACAAGGTAAAGTCATGTTGGGAGAATTGGAACAACTTTTGTTTACTTTGAGAAGATCTTGAATTTTCTTGACAAATTGCTGATCTTCTTCACAAGAATCTGTAATAAATTTCTTCAAAAACTCAATAATAATGGTCTGTCTCTCCCCTGCAGTGGCTTGTTCTTCTGCCCTTATTTCAATCTCCTTTTTAATCCTCTCCATGTGTCGATTTTTCCAAGCTTCTTCTCTTGCAAACTTTTCCTCATCCCTCTTCAACATGTCTTCTATCAGTTTATTGTGCAACTCTTCCTGCTGAACCATTATCTTGTTCACAATTGCTTCACAAAAACCCTTGAACATTTCAAACTTGTCTTCTTTTCTTTTCCTCTTCTTGTTTTCCCTTGTTTTCGTAGCAACTTGTTCTTCATTTTCATGAGATTCTGACTCTCCTTCCAAAATTTTCCTATCCCCTATATCTTCTTCTTCATTTTGTTTATCCATGTTTTGATGATTCTTTTCTGCAGAAACATGGGTTTCTTGATCTTGATCATCAGGATAAAATTCATCGTCCTGTTCGGAGAAAATCCTGTAATTCTTGTTGTAGCTTATACTGTTGAAATGCCTGCTTTCTTCTTCAAATTTCTCCTTGCATTTATCTGCAGTCCTTTTAAACCCAAGCTCTGCAAGTTTCCTGCACTGATTTATAATTTATGAAAACCATAACAATTACTGCAGCTACATATATACTCATTCCATTTCATTGATGATCACTTTTTCCATAAACAATTAAGGACTGCAGTATTTTAATCTGTCCCTTTAGTGAAAGAAAAAGTCCCAATTTTTTTTTTTGCTGAAAACAAGATTCGAAAAGAAACGTACGTGCAGCCTCGATTGATGTGAATTTAAAAAAAAATTGGCATCAAAAGATCAATTATATGTACCTTGAAACGTGTTCCCAAGTGAAATCTGAAAACCAATTCTCGATGTTGGATCTAATCCTGAGCAGTGCAAGAACTTCATTATTAGTCCAGCCGGGATCGGTCGTCCTCGACGTTGTCGTTTCCGGCATAGATATCTCTCTCTCTCTTTGGAGCACTAAATTAGTGGAGATTAAGCTGGTTTGTTCTTCATGATCCTGTTCAAGTTCAACCTTGTTATTAATGGAGGATTCTAGGTGGAGGTGTAATTGGTGGTGAGATGAAAAAGGATCAAAACTGGGAAAAGATGGGTTTCCATGAAGTGGGAAAGAAAGAGGAATAGGAAGTGAAGTTCTTGATGAAGCTATGAATTGATGGAATTGATCAGCAGGCATACCATCAAACATGGTTTTTTTTTTTCCACTGTAAATTCACAACAAAAATATCAAAAAAGATTGAAGAATTATCAATACCCCTCTGGCCCTCTCTCTTTCTCTCTTAATGAAGGAGTTTTGTCTTGTGTTGCAGTGGAATAAATGGTAGAAACCCAATGCTTTAAAAAAAAAAAAAAAAAATGGCAGTGATGGTACAGTCCAATTGATGAGTAGACAGGCAAGGCAAGGCGGCTCATGTGATTGGAGGGTGGGTTTCATGGATCATAAACACGTGGGTTGTGCAGTAAATTCAATTTAATTCCTTTAAAATAATTTATCAATTTTAGAATCCTATGCTAAGATATGCAGAAGCTGATGGCGATGTCAAAACGGCAACAGAGAGCAAGACACGTGAATCCATGCAGAACCTGGGACCATTCGGATTTTCATCCTGTAACAAAATTATTGTCTGTTTATCAATTTTGAATCTTGTAAGAACTGTCATCCATGTAACAGCTCTATCAAACGGGCAAAATTCTAAATCATACGGTGAAATTTGTAGAGATTTATATGTATTTTTGTGATAAATTAGTTCGTACTTTGTATTGAATTCATATTGATGTTGAGAGATGAAAGTTAGTCAAGCAAACAGGATTTGATAGTCGGAAGGAAAGAAGCCGTGTACACATTTTCTTATAGTCATTTATGGTTTGATCAATATATATAGATTCAACTTTCATCATCATAGTTAATAACAATTTCAGTCTCATTCAATGAATTGTTCAAGTCGTTCTGAAATTTAGACTATAAAATTACGTGTATTGATATTTATAATATTTTTTTGCGTTGATCTATTACGGTCTCTTAAGGTACATCGATAATTATAAAATATATTCGTGTACAACTAACCATCAATGAAAACACAATTGAAACCGTCGATTAATTACACATTATTTAGCCACTGTTGTCAATTTTGATAACACATCCTATCAAATATGAACTTAAATTCTAGGGGTTTCAAATTAGTCTATGATATCGATTTAGACATCGCGATCAAAAAATTTGATAAAAAAATGTTTTAAAAAATGGGGTGAATTTGCATGTTTTTGACTTGTATTAAACAAATTTCATTTTTCTAAATTTTTTTATAATCGAATCGATCCTAATTTTTTTCCATCGAACATCGATTCAATCCAGTTTACAAACATCAATTTATGTCACAAAACTATGAAGGGGATCTCATTGAAAAAAATTTAAGGATAAAATATAATTTATGTTTTACCAAATGAATGGTGGAACTTCCAAGCTGCACAATCACAAACCTTTAGGACACGAGAACCAAAATCAATGTTGAATTATTTGACAACACGAAAATCATTGTTCAAGAATTTCACAATAGAGCCCTCCCTCAATTCACTATTGACAGCACTGTCCTCGAAAAGATGGACATTTGTGGTGTTTTGATGGTGACGGATTAAATACGAACTTGACAACTCAAATCTATTGAATATCATGTACTCTTTAAAATTAGTGGATTTATGGATTAACAAATGGCCCTTTTTTTTTTTTTTTTTTTTTTTGGTACAAATGGTCCATATCATTTGTCTATGCTGCAGATTGAGAACGTATGACATTTCTATTTCAATCTTTCATAGCTATTGATGGCAACATGGTAGATTTGGATCAGATCGACCTGATCCGTATTCGACCCCGCAATAATTCAAGGTTTCCAAACCTGCATATTGATTCGCCATTTCTCGAGGCGGATCAAAGCAGTGATCCGCAGCTGATTCATAGTTTTTTTATTTTGGTTAATTGTCATTCAAAAAATTAAAAAATTATTGAAACAAACTTTACTACTTTACTATAGAGTTTAGACAATATTCTAAAATGCATCAATTACTTCATTAAATGTTCAAGAGAAACAAATTGCATCAATTATTTAATTAAACGTCCAAGAGTTCAATTTTTTTCAAGTGGGGTGGTTCGGATCAGGGCACACATGATCCGATCCGACTAGTGATCCACGGCGGATCACCAAAAATTGTCCCGATCTGTCATACTGACTCGCGGATCGAGAATGTTTCACTCTACTCGGAACGGGTAACCATCGATTTTGGACGGATCGGATATTTTTACCATCCCTATTCATGATGCAAATTGTCCTTGATGTATGTTGTTATTCATTTTCTCCTTTAAAGACGTGCGTGCAGTTTCACAAGGATAATTTTGTCATTGTATTATTTTAGACATAAAAAATTACATAAGAGGTCTTTTCTTAAGAGAAAAAAAAAAGAAAAAAGAAAATAATTAAAAAAAATAGTCTTCTTCTCCAATACACTCCCACTCCCACTCCCACTCCCACTCCCAAAACTAGTCTTCCTTATTGCATCGAATAATCTTAATAATCTTCCTTCCCTTTTTGTGTTTAGCTATTACTATATATGAGTGAACAATTCTTTTTCTTAGTATTGCCTAACCTACTATTTTGATTTTGGATTTTATTATTACATTAGTGTAAGTCGAGATTAGTGCTAATTAATATGTATTTGCAGGAAAGGAGGGCCTTGTTGTTTTGCCAACAAAACAGGGCAATTCTATGCAAAGAGTAATGAATCAATACGCACTATAAGAAATTTCACTTTTAACGATAAAAATTGTTGTCGTAGAAAGTCAATTTTAGATTGTTTTGTCGAAAAATAGTCGTCGAGAGACTTTACAATACCAAAATTTTCATTGTTAAAAGTGAAATTTCTTGTAGTGACATAGTGCAAATGAACATACTTCAAAGAACAATAGATTTCTTGGTGTAAAACTTTATGCAATTTCCGTCCTTTATTCTTCAACACCAATATCCACAACTTTTGCTCCAACTATACAAGTCTCCTTCTCTTCCCTCCACCAAACCCCATAGTACTAGCACCACGTCAACATAAGAAAGTGTGACACCACCACCACCACCGCCTCCACCGACAGCAGCAGCTGCTATTGACAACCAGAATAGTCAATTACTGGTAAATGGAAGGCATAATTTTTCAACAATTAGCATATTAGAATATTTGATAGGGTGGGGGTGGTTTTTTTTAATTATTTTCTTTCTTTTTTTTCTCTTAAGAAAACACATTTGATGCAAATTTTTCTTTATTTTTTATACCTAAAATAGTATAATGACGAAAGTACCATTGTGAAATAACTCGTGCACTACACACGCGCCTTTAACAGAGAAAATGAACAGCAACAGACGGCAAGGACCATTTGCATCATGAAATGTTGAAATGGGGATGTCGCTGTCAAAAATAGAAATATAGGTCTTCAACCTGCAGCACATGTAAATGATAGGGACCTTTGTGCAAAAAAAAAAAATTTAATAGATTATAAGTAATGGTTCTACGAAACATATGAATAAAAATAGATAGAAGATGTGAATCTTAAAAAATTGATAGATAAAAATAATGTTAGAACAGTTTATAAACTTTAAAAAGCACAAACATACTCTAAGTGACGTGTAATCTCAAGTAATGTTATTTTGTTCTTAATTTGAGTATAAACAATATCAATAAAATTATAATAGTTACTATATATGATTGGGTTTGGACATTGTGTTTTTTCTTGGGAAATTTTCATAAATAAATTAAAAACTTAAATTAATTTTTAAAATACTTTCCAACTTTTTTTTATGAAAATATTGTTTTAGTTTTAGTTTTTTTTACACGAATAATTGATTGTTTTGTAATGAAATTACACGTTTTTTGTTATACTTATCTAACATTTTGTAACGAACTGCGTTACGCTGCTATTGTCATAATCACTATTGTTGACACCACCATTACACAAAGTATAACACTTATAACAAAATGTGTTACGCAGTTGCAAGTCACAACCATTGTTGACACCATTATACAAAAGAAACACTTGAAACAAAGTGTTTTACACCACTAACACTACAACCATCTCCCCAAGACCCATGCACCACCACCACTACCACCACCACCAGCCAAGCATCGACACCACCATTACACGAAGTGTAACAACAAATCGTGTTATGCAGTTGCAACCATCACTACTGTCACCACTGTTGGTGCCATTATACAAAGTGTAACACACAAGTACCACCACCACCAATCAAATTCGATTGCTGTCACCCTACAAGTGTAACACGTGTAATCAACTATGTTATACGGTCACTGCCACTACCAGATTCACACCCACAAAACTCCGCTGAAACCACAACCGTGGCCACTACCTATTTTCACCACTACAACTACAAAAACTACCAAAAATCCAATCTTACAAAACAAACAAAAAATAGATTTTAAGTCGATTCTCAAATAACTTAGAATAGATCTAATCGTATTCCACCACCATCTCCACCAGTGATTGTGAGTCGCAGTCACGATACCAAATCCAAATTTGGTGGCAGACTTTTATGGTGGTGGTAGATTGTTGTGATGGTGGTAGGTCGCGATACCAATCTAGCAATAACAACTACGATTTTTTTATGGTGGTAAGGATTTTTTGGTTTTAGATTTGGGGGTATTTTTTGGAAAAGGTCGGTAACGAGTGATTAATTTTGGGTTGGGTGCTTCAATGTGTGGTAGTGACGGGGTTTTTTTATAGTGGATTAAGTAGATTCATCAATGGTGGTGGTGGTGGCGGCGGCGGTGGCGGCGGCGTGTGAAAAATAACGTGATTTTGTGATGTTGGAATATTTTATTAAGGTTTGAAATTAAAATTTTGAGTTGTTTAATTTAACTAAATAAAATGTGAAATAATTTCTCAACATTTTTAAAATTAATATATACAGATTGTAATATTAAAATTATTTTTAAAAAAAAGTAGTGAATGTAATTTCTTCTTTTTTCTTCAACACTATATTGGTTAGGTGTGTCTATAAGCTTGAATACCTACTTAGCCAACGCAACCCTCCAAATTGAACAAGATTGGGTTGAATGTTCTAGCCACTAACACAAGCTTGGCTTAAGATTTCGCACATGTATTGGCCTAGTTAGGCCCAAAAATATGAAAATATATTCAAATATAAATTTATGCGATAATTTTGTCGGGTTAATTGTTTAAAAAATGAATGTACTTTTTTACGCGTTACGGATACCTCACTGAATTTAAAAATTGTGCTAATTTCTCACTCTACAATCTAAATGTTATCTCTATCCATCACTCTTTCCAAAATCGTTTGATTATCTTAACAGAGGTGATAACGTGGCAAACGGACGCCCTACGTAACGTGTTTAATCCAACTTAGCAATGGGTTAATTGTTTCAAAAATCACTGTACTTTCTTACGCGTCACGGATACCTCACTGAATTTAAAAATAGTGCTAATTCTTCACTCTACAATCTAAATATTATCTCCATCCATCAATCTTCACATAATCGTTTGATTACCTTAACGGATGTGATGACGTGACAAACGAACGTCCTACGTGGCGCGTTTAATCCAACTCAGTAATATAATTTTCTCTTCTAACAAAAAATGCATCACCTTCTCACATTTTTTCCTTCACCAAGTGTAAATCCCCAAATCCCCAATCTCCCAAATCAAAAAGCCCTAACCCAAATCAAGTTGTTGTAGTTCGTCCACCATTGATGAGATGTTAACCTCTTGTGTTATCACTGAAGCAGCCACATCAGTAGGCATAGAAACAGAAGGCCCACTGCTCATCCCATCACCTGCACGTGGATGAGACACCCCAGGGGCATGCATGAATTTGAAACATGATTGCAGATCTTGGCCTTGGCTAGAATAACCTCTATTGCCTCTGTTGGAACCATCTTACCCTGTGATAATTTAAATTTGAAGTCAGTTCACTGGTATTGGAAATAAAAATAATTCTAACTTTGTACCTTGCTCCTCCTATGGACTGTATTTTCTTCTTGTGTTGGCATTTGCTCCAACTCCGCATTAAATATATCCTACAATCATGAGATTAAAAAAACATTCACAGCACTTTGTCATTTACTTTATACTTCCAATAATTCACAATAGTTTATCATTTTGAAAATTGGAAAATCCTATTGTCATTCACTTTGTCATTCACAGCAATATACTTAAATTAATCCACAGCATTATTGTGATTAACAGCAACAAACTTAAATTATATTGCTGGGTTGGATTAAACGCACCACGTAGGACGTTCGTTTGCCACATCGTCGCCTCCGTTAAGGTAATCAAACGATTATATGAAGAGTGATGGATGGAGATAACATTTAGATTCAAGAGTGAGGAATTATCACCATTTTTAAGTTCAGTGAGGTATCCGTGACATGTAACAAAGTACAAAGATTTTTAAAACAATTAACAGATTGCTGAGTTGAATTAAACGTACCACGTAGAACGTCTGTTTGTCACGTTGTCGCCTCCGTTAAGGTAATCAAACGATTTTGTGAAGAGTGATGAATTGGGATAACATTTTGATTATAGAGTAAGGAATTAGCACCATTTTTAAGTCCAGTGAAGTATCCGCGACGCGTAACAAAGTACAGTGATTTTTAAAACAATTAACTATATTTGATTTTATATTAAAATTACACAATTAATGTTGAACATTTTAATTTCAAATATATTGTCCAAGATTTTCAACCCTAAAAAAACCTACCCAAATTAAATTTCAACACCACCAGCACTACCAACCATGATTGTCGTCGTCGCCACTGCGACTACCATCTATCATCGTTGCCGCCATCATCCATCCAGCCATTGTCATCGTTCATTTTACACCATCATCACCACCAACATTTCATCCTTGACCATTGACTGTCCAATTTCAGATCTGAAATTGGATCTTGATTTCGAAACCAAATATGGTTTTAGATCTAAAACCAAAACAATCCCAAATATTGTCTGCAATGGCAGCAGAAGATGTATGCAGTGGTGGTCGTGGTTCCATTTATGAATTTGGGTTGGTGTTTCAGCAGTAATGGTGGCTCACGATGGTTGCTGCAGTGATGGGGATTGGTGTTCGACCGTTACCATCGACAAGCCCCAATGAATCCTCTCCTGCTCATTTCCAACATGTATTGCTCCTATTTGCCTGAAATTAATCAGCAACAATTGCAAGGACAACCATCATTTGTTTTCTTTTTCCTAAAATCTATTTGAAATGTCGGTGATGGTGGCACAATATTGGTGACATTGGTGCAGATCTGGTGGTTTGGAGAGGTGGTCATGGTATTGGTGAAGGTTGTTGCTGGTAGTGATGGTTTTGCAGTGGATTGTAGTAGACGTCAGTGGTGGCGGTGGCAGTGGTGGCAATATCAACATAACACTATGTGTTACCAGTGTTACAAATGTAACATGCTTTGTTACAAATGGTGGCGGTGGCGGTGGTGGTGGCGGTGGCGGCAATATCAACATAACACTATGTGTTACCAATGTTACAAATGTAACATGCTTTGTTACAAATGGTGACGGTGAAAACAGGCGGTGAAATGTGCGTAACATATATAACACATTTTTTACAAAAAATAAAAACAGTATTCTTACAATAAAAAAATGAGACAATATTTTTTAAATTTTTTTATTTTTTATGATATTTGGTGAAACTATATCTAATTTTATTATTATGGGATAATTGCATATATAGTTCCCAACCTTTCAAAAAGTTGGGAATATGCCTCTAACAAAAAAAAAATAGCACCACACATCCCCAACGTATGAAAAACTTGGCATGATAGGTCATTTATGACGAAATTGTCATTCTCTTTAAATAAAAAAAAAAAGAAAAAAAAACATGATTGAAAACTAACCAAATGTACCCAAAAAAAAAATAAAAAGTAAGAAATGTATCTCAAAAATATAAAAAGTATCAAATATGTCATCTTCTCCAAAAATCCAAAATCCGCCAAAAAAAAAAATGCCCTACCAAAACATCAATACACACAAATTGCATTAATGACCATTTCCCTTTCTTCATCTTCCTTTAATTTGTCAAGGTACAAGCATAAAAACCAATGGAGTAAAACCAATAAATCACAAACTTAATTCAAAGACCAAACAAAACACCATTTTTTTTTGACAAATCAGTTTAATAATAACCCTTAAAACTCACAAAAAAATTTATCGAATACGGAAGGCTCAATCAAACCTAAAGTTCGTGGCCATCGACTCGATGGTATTCTGCTTGGGTTTGAAAAAAGCTCCACCACCATGTATTCCAGCACTGAATGAAGATGGAAACCCTGAAGGAGTCGACACCCAACCAAATCAAGC
Organism: Forsythia suspensa; assembly: GCA_023638005.1. NCBI lineage: Eukaryota > Viridiplantae > Streptophyta > Magnoliopsida > Lamiales > Oleaceae > Forsythia > Forsythia suspensa. Next base: position 12,157,652 of record CM042665.1, read on the forward strand.
ATATTTGGAATGGATTTAGCTAGAACAATTGCTGCTCTCGTGGTTAATGTCATCAATATCAGACAACATTCTAAACACTCTTACAAATTCGACTCGGCGTGTGATTTATGGAATGTAATAGAGAAAATATTTGATGCCCAAAGCAAGGCGAAATTATACCAACTCTGAGGTGCTTTGTACACGGTCCATAAAGAAGCTTCAATAGTCTTGGAATTCTACAACAAACTCAAAGGTACTATGGATGAACTAGCAACGGCAGATCATCAGGTAACTGAAATTGAATTTTTATCCTGCCTATTGAATAATGTTGGCCGTGACTTCGAATCTTCTATTGTTGGAATTCAAACCCGAACCCATGACACTTGAAAAATATAATAGTAATTTTTTTGGGTGGATTTTGAGTTTTTGGAGAAGATAACATCTTTCTTATTTTTTATTTTTTTGGGGTATATTTTTTACTTTTTATTTTTTGGGGTACATTTGGTTAGTTTTCAATCAAGTTTTTCTTTTTTTTTTTTTCTTTTTTTGTTTATTTAAAGGAAGGGCAATTTTATCACAAATGACTTACCATGCCAAGTTTTTCATACGTTGGAGATGTGTGGTGCTATTTTTTTAGATTAGGAGCATATCATCAACGATTTTGAAAAATTAAGGACCTTTCATGAAATTATCCCTATTATTATTGGCCTTTTTTGTTAACCAAAAAATCTTGCAAGCTAATAAAAATGTCACCTAGCAATAGAAAGATTTGTAATTACAATGTAGTTACTTGATTGAACAACATTAAAGTATACTTATCTGATCGAAATTTGAATAGGGGTGGCCAAAAAATCTGGCCCCTCCACTGCCCCATCCCTTCCCAAATGGGGCGAGAAATCCCTGCCTCGATTACTAACAGGGTGGGGACGGAGATCATGATCCCTTCTCGAATTCTCTGAACCCGCTCTGAATATTTTTATTTTATTTTTATATTTTAAAATTTAAATTATATGTAAAAAATAAAAATTAATTAATTAATTAATTAAATGGGGCGATAAATAGAAATATTTCTATACCCGTCCTCGACCCCCTCCTCCATCCCCAGCCTTGATCCCCATCTCGCCTCCCAAAATTTTTTGACGGGGTGGGGATGGTAATGACCAATCCGGCGTGCCTCGCCCTGTTGTCATCCTTGCATTTGAGTGAAAGTGCAATGATTGCAAATGGAATTTATCCAAAAATTAATAAATAAAAAGAAAATTAAAATCTTATTTATTATATTATTTTTAAAAAATCTTATTTAATATATTGGCCTGTACACTAGTGGTGTAGTGGGTCTGGCGCCTTGGGCATTATCACCTGACTCATGACCGCATTTCAAAAAGGTCTAGCATCGATTAACAATCACTCCCGGTGCTTTTATTTCCATTTTAAGAAAGTTGACAAAAGTCTTCTAACCCATTCAAGTGCTTTTATTTGAAATATAGTTAACACCAGTCTTCAATCCATTACAATGATTTTATTTCAAGAGAGTTAACAAGAGTCTTCAACCCATGGTCGACATTCAAATCTAGACCAAAATTGGGGTCCAAGCCAATTAACAGGTCAGTCCGTCATAATATGCAGACTTTACCAGGCTGACTTTCTCATTTTGACAACATATGAGAACAAGTTCAACCAATCCAATACGTTAAAAAATAAATGTAAGATGTAAAATTAAAAGAGTCATTTAGCCATCTTATAAATAGAAATAAAGGCTAGACACTATAGTGATATATATATACACTAAAACTAAGAAATCCTAATTGTAAATTTTTTATTTTTATTTTTCACAAACATTTAATAAGGTAATGTACAAATCATTCAGGCTATTCAGTTTTTCTTTTTTAATTGTAGCTTAATTTTAAATCATATAAAATTCAATAAGAGAGAAGAAAAAGATGACGAGGTGAACTAGTCAAATATATACCGATCTACTAATATTGGAGAGTTTGCAGGTCAATTCAGTCCATCTAAAATTGGAAGATAGGCTAGACTAAGCTCAAATCGAATTTTTTAATAAGTTGGTTTAATCCGCTACGAATTTGAATCATATGTTGGAAGTAAACACGTCAGTTAAGAGTGAACCTTTCCCCGTCCCTAGTTCATTTGAAAGATAATTAAATGAGAAAATTGTCTATAAATCACTTGTATATGACTTGTTTCAAATTAGATCAACACATTTTTCAAAATTGTGATTAAGTCATACTTTCACTAATATTTTAAATTAATTCCAAAATTACCCTACACAAATATTGGCGTCTTCTTCCACATCTCCACAAACAGGGGTGGAGCCAAGACATGACAAATGACTGGACTGGATGAAGGAGGAACCCCTCTCACGAGGGTTCTGCCCCCGATATTTTTTTTTTCAAACCACAATTACTTAGCTATTTTTATTCAAGAAGTCATTACACAAAAATATTCAAGATCAAAAACTAGCTAAAGAAAATTGTGTTCGGCGATTTTTTACAGTTGCGAATTCTTCTATAATAAAATCTATATTTATTTTATTAACAAGATCCTCTCAACAAAAATTGTTATGTAGCACAAAACTTATTTTATAATATAATCTATATCTATATCTAAAACTAAGCTATGTAATCGATACACAAAATATTTAAACTATAATTCTATATTTAATGAAACGAATTATAAATAAATCATATACAACAGGATAATATTACAACCAAACAAGAAAATCAAAAAATATTTCAACACCAAATAGTGAAAAGCGCAATAAATTAAAAAATTTAAGCCTACTTTTGAATTTTTGATCTTTTTAATGTTTGAATTTCGTGGAATTAGGAAGTGCTAATGTGCAATAGTCCTTGTTTGGGCCATGTGAGTATTTAATTGGCCTAGAAAAAATGAATTAAAAAGTTAGACTGGACTAAACTAGCATACATTTTTTGTATTGGCTTTGGATCTGGGCTTGGGCAGCCCTGGACTACAACCCAGGGTTGCCCCCTGGATCCGCATATGTCCATAAACCTTACCCTCCATCAGTCACTTGGGCATGGGCGAGTTGACTGGTGACAGTCCCGTGATCGCGCGCTTGGTGGAAGAGGTCACGGTGGCGCTAGGGGCTAAACCTAGGTCCGCCGCGATTTAGGTACTGTTTTTTAGCGTGTGGGATTGAATTTGATGGCGTGAAATTTGGGTATGGGTGCGACGAGGGTAACCGAAGGTGGTCCGCCCATGGTGAAGTCCGGGTCCGGTAGTTTTGGGGTCGGGTCTAACATAAGAAACCTGGTTCTGGTTTATTGTTTTATGGTGTTTCTGGTTTTCTGGTGTTTCTTACGTGAATCAATTAGTTGAAAATATTATATTCTTGTTGAATTCCAATTTCTAATTGCAAGTAGGAAAATAGAAGTTCAAAATTACATTCATTCAATATTTAATTCTGGTCTCGCCGACGGTGGCGGTGGACATTGAGACAGAGGCAGACATTGAGTTGTACACATTCACATTCTTCACATACACATGTGGTTAGTATTTGGATTTTGAAAAGAATCGAATTGTATGTGAAAAAGATTATGAATAATGAATATATGAAACAAATATAGGTGATAATGCTCTACCATTTGATTGAATTGGAAAAAATAAAGAGAAGTGAAATATATTGATTCAATACCATTACCAAAGTATAACTTGATACTATATTAAGTTGGTCATTATATTATTTTTTTGTGTTGTTAGTCATGTGTGTTGTTTAATATTGTATTATACAAAACAGTATCACAAAATATTATCATAACAGAAATGATATAGAATTCTCATACGTGCTCATAATTTTTATTATAATATATTTTTGGAATAGTCTCGACGAGCCGGTCAAGACCATTCGCTCTGTCATTGCATACGATGGATTTTAGTCGTTTGAAATCGTCTCCTTAGCTTAAAATGATAATCTTTAATTTTTCTTGTCAAAACAGTATCATACATACTAGAACAGTGTCACAGATAAATGTTTCTTAATATATTAGTAGCATACATGAAAATATCTTAATAAAATAGTATCACACACAAACTACAACCCAATAAAATAACAGTGTCATAGGTTGAAATATTATTAAAGATAAAAATATGGTATAAATATACCATATCACTTTATTTTATCTAAATAAAACAGTATCATATATCTGTTTTACTAGTTGGAGTAATTATATTGTTCTTAAAATACTCCATTAGTAGTACAAAATCATTGATACTGTTTGCATTCAATAACATTATCATATATTAAAACAGTATCATAGATGTTTTACTAGTTGAAATAATTATATTGTTCTTAAAATGTTCCATTAGTAGTATAAGACCATTGATACTATTTACATTCAATAACATTATCATAGATTAAAACTGTATCATAGGTTGAAACATTATCATGATAAAACAATATCAAAGATAAAAGCATGGTGTAAGTGTATCATAGCACATTATCTATATAAAACAGTATCATAGACAAAACTAAGTATAAGATATTTTAATGGTTGAAGTAATGATATTGTTCTTAAAATACTCCGTTAATACTACAACATCATATGTTTAAATATTGTCATAATAAAACAGTATCAAAGATAAAAATATGGTGTAAATATATCAATGTACATTATCTAGATAAAACAATATCATACATTTTTTTTACAATTAAGATTATGTTGGTATTTTAGCTCTAAAATATGACTTTAATTGAATTAAGTTTTGACCTTATGACTTTAAAGTCCATAAATGTCAAAACAGTGACAGACACTGAATTTACCCTTTTTAAATTTAGTAGGAAATCCTTGGAGGACGAGTCGAACTCTAGTCCGACAAGGGCAGGACATGGATCTGAATAATTTAGCCCGACTGTGGGGAAAAATGGGCCTGAACCTTAAATAAAGAGAAATAGCACAAATAGCACTAAAACTGGCAATAATAAATATGTAGCATTATTTTCATTTCGTTTGCGCGTCCTTACTCCTTCCCCCGAACCGTTACGCAGCGCAGGTCAAACTCTCCACATTATCTATTACAAAACAATGCCATTCATCCATTTAATCATGTTCCTTACAAAAATAACGTTAAAATTAAAATATTGTAAAGAGTAACAAGTATTGTTACACCATCCACTTTAGTAGTAGGGCAAAATATGCCCACTACGGAAATTTTATTACAAAATTGACAAATACGTTTAAAATTTTAGTTAGTTGGAAAATATGGTATATGACTACTTTTTAATAAATAAATTTAATTAACATTTTAATTAAAAAGTAATGCAACATGTCACTCTAAAATTATTAATATCCAATACAAAAAAAAAAGGTAAGCGCTAAATATTAAGGTTCTTTTAAGCACATTGTAAACTTAATCAAGGGCATATGGTAAGAATTTAAAAAAAAATTAGACTGATAAGGTGTCTTTATACAAAATGTAGTGAGAGATTGGGTTCAAGAAAAAGAGTCGAGTCGATCAGACTCGACGATTATGACAAATAAAATGAATGTTTTGTTAAAAAATAATCAAATTACACTAGTGTGACCTTGTAATTAAAATGTGACACACCATATCACTTTCTAATATACAACCTTAATTTATATCTAATACAACAAAAAATAAAATAAATTATTAAATATTAGTTTAAGAAATTCTTATAAACATATTGTAACACTAACAAAAGATGTTCTATTAAAAACACTTAGATTATAGTGTGTGACATTTTAATTAAATTTAAAAAGTGACAAAGTATGTCACTTTTTAATGCAAAACCTTAATTCCTATCTAACAAAAGCTAAAAAATAAAGTAACAAAAAATCTTATATTAGAAAATATCACACCTTTAAGTTCGTCGTTTGTGCATTCTATTAGGACGACAATTTTAATCATTTTAAAATTTATACATTAGTTATCTTCTTCCCATTATAAATGAAGGCATTGATTTTATCGGTTTTGTTCTAATATCCACAATGGGTATTGTTATAATGTTCACTGAGACACTTGTCCTATATAACATTGTTATAATGCCCATCGAGACACTTATCCTACACTCATGTAGGACAAGTGTCCCGGTAGGCATTATAACAATACCCACCGTGGACATTAGATCATGTCCCTTTATTTTATTCATATATGCAAAATAAAATATAAAAAAACGCACAAACGTATACAATATTATCAAAGTGAAACATATTACACATTGTATATCATTTTAACATTTTTATTAAAAAGTGACACAATATGTCACTGTCAAATACACAATTTAATTCATGTCCAACACAAAAAGTAAGAAGTAAGATCCAAATATCAGTTAAAAGTTTTTTATAAGCTCATTATAAGCTTAAACAAAAATGTTCTATTACAAAAATTCAAATTACATAGCGTGTGTGACATTTTAATTAAAAAGTATCAGAGTATGTCACTTTCTAACTCTGTACCTTAATTCTTATTCGAGACAAATTGATAAAATGTGTAATCATTTTCAATAATGCATAATAGATATCTATTTAAAACCCAAAAAAAAAAAAGCTAATAATTAAAAATTTCAATGAAATTTAAAATATTTTTGATAAATTCATATTCTAGGTTCAAATAAAAATTTGCAAAAGAAAGAGAACAGCTGAGTTAATCCATAAACATGAAATTTGCCGCATTCATTTTTCAAACTAAATTTTAAAATCCAATATAAAGAAATGTGAAACCCAGAAGATAAACCACATATACTTTTATAAAAAAACAAAAAACAAAAAACAATACATTACATCACAAAAAATAGGGAGTAAGATCTAGATGTAGTTAAAAAGTTTTCATCTAAATGTCAGTTTAAAAGTTTTCATAAGCTCATTGTAAGAGTAAGCAAAAATGTTCTATTAAAAAGGTCAAAATTACATAGTGTGATGTTTAAAGTAAAAAGTGTCACAATATATCACTTTCTAATGTAAAACCTTAATTGATATTCAATACCAAAAATAAAAAATAAAAAATAAAAAATTATACACCAATGTGTGATCATACTCAATAACATATATCACTCACTAATGCAGAAGAAATATCAAATTTGAACAAAAAAAATAGATAATAATTAAAAATTTTACTGAAATTCATAAACAGGAAACTCGCATAATAGAGAAATGTAAAATTCAACTGTTAAATTTTCCATTTTTTTTATAAAAAAAAACCCAATTACAAGACAAGAAGTAGAATGTAAGATATAAATATCAGTTTAAAGGTTTTTATAACATTATTGTAAGCTTAAGAAAAAATGTTCTATTACAATAAGTTAAATTACATAGTTTGTGACCTTTTAGTAAAAAGGGTCACAACATGTCATTTTGAACTTTAATTTATATTCGTATTCACATTTTGCTGGTACATTTTCACAAATACTTGGGTGTACGTCTTTTCTGTATAATTTTCAAACACAAACATGTAATGCCCATTGTGACTACTGTGGTCCTAACTCGCCATCACATATTCTAAGTAGAATTTTCATATATAGTAACGCAAGCAAAAATCTCAAATCCATAGGAGCAGCTTTTCAAAGTAGAGTGTGTTGATAAGTTATATGGAAAAATGAATTTCCAATGTCGATTTGGAAAATGAAATTGAAATAGGAGATAAAAAAATTACTAAAATTTGTAAATTTACACTTTTGAAAAGTTATAATCTGAAAAATAAAAATTATGAAGGATAAATAAATGTTAATATATTACATGGAAAATAGAGATTCAGCTTTTGATTTTGGTAAAATTGAAGAAGAAAATAGATGAATTTAATCAATTTTAGATTTGATGGAAAGTAATTAAAGAAGAAGAACGTCGAGAGTTTAGAATTGAGCTTGGGAGCTTTAGTCTTTATTATATGGTTTGTTAAAAGACATAATTAATATTGTATTTAGGAGTATTGGTATGTATACCCTAGAAATTAAGGGTTAATTATACTTATAATTTCTATTCTTTCAGCTTTGCAACAATATTATCATCATTCAATTTTATTCACAAACATCGTCTATATCCTTTCATTTTACTCGCACAGATAGTCCTCATGTGATTTTTTGACACTTTTACCCTTGATTAAATAAATTAAAATAACAGAAAAAAAAATACAATAGAAAAATTACAATTGGACCCCAACCTTTTTAAAAGTACAAATAAATGATAAACATTTTATTTTTATAAATTAAAAAAAAAAGAATTAAATAAATAAATAAACAAAAAATAGGTTTTCTTCCCCACCCCACCCACAAACCCCACCCCAAGCAACCGGAGGGATTTCTTCTCCGTTTGTCGACCTACCCCAACGGATTCACCTTGTCCAACATACCCTCTTTATTGTGGAAACTGAAGATGTAGAGGACGATGAAACTGGTTGTTGCTGCTGTATCGAGACTTGCATATTTTTATCTTCCCTAGTGAGAGTTAGACTTGGAAACAATCGGATTGCGGGTGAGATTCCTAAAGATATTGGAGAGTTGAAGAGCTTAAATTTTCTTCATTTGTCCAAAATTGTCTTTCCGGACTAGTGCTTGATGAAATTGGAAGCTTCACAGAGTTACAAATGGTGGACCTAAGTAATAATACATTAGGCCGCTTTGGCTAAATGGCCATGTCAAACCCCTCGAATCACAGAAAAGTCTAACTTCTAAACTATACTATAAGAGTGAATAAGGATACTATTCATAAGCCGTCTAAGCCATCGTCCTCGGAGCCGTCTAAGCCATCACTGTATTTCCCTTCTTCCACACGCCGTTTTGGTCCCTTCTTCCATACCTCCTCTTTTACCTTCTCACTCTTCACCAGCTCACTATTCGCGCCTTCCCGAGATGAAATCTCCTTTCCACTATAATCAGACTATCAAGAGACCACACCGTCCACATCGTATTCCCCAGATTTCCGGCCAGCGTGTTCCCTAGCTTCAAATCTTCAACTCCCGTTTTCCTCTTTCTTCCGTGTTTCCAAGATTTCATTATTTGTTCTTTCTTCAATCAATTTTATTTATTTTCTCTCCCCAATTTTCTCTATTCTTCCCATCAGCTTTCCCCATTGTTCTCTCTCTTCTTCATCCATACGCAACCATTTATTCTCCCTCCCCGATTCTCTCTTTCCCTCATTTATCTGAAAACGGTGTCTCGATTCTCAAGTTCGTGGATTTGGGAAAGAGGTCCTCCCTATCGTTTTGTGGTTGGAAATTGAGGCGTGGAAGTTTAGCGATTGTGGAGTGGATCGACGTCCCGATCTAGGGCTTTGTTGCTACATGCTTTATAATCCATTTATGGTTTGTTTTCATCCTTGGTCTCTCATCTTATTTTGCAATTTGATGATTTTATGCAAAAACTAATTACAATTCCTCAAATTTTTTTCTCTTGTTATGTTCTTATTTAATTATATACTATGTAATTTCTTTCATTTTGCATATATTTCTTGAAATGGGTTTTAGCAATTGGGTATTAATTTACAAAAATGGAGGCAGATTGCCGTCGGATTTTTAGAGCTGCTATCGGTTGGTACAGTTTTTGCTGCTGATACCATGATGATTAAGGTATGTACACTTTAACTTACACACAACACCATTTCACCACAAAGAAAGGTCGCGCCACCACATATCTTGATTGGGTTAGCTTTGATAAAAAAAAAAAAAAAAAATTCAGTTTCATTGACCTGAAATTCTTCTTTATTCTTTTTATCACCATTTCACCTCGCTTAGGTAAGGTTTATTGGCCTTAATTGTGTATATGACTAACTCGAGGTTGTTCTCCGTGCAATATGGATTTTGCTTCTAGGTTTTTTTTAGTTTTGTGGGTTATTTCTACATTGAAAGTTTCTTCAACTTCCTTGCCCCGTGTATATTGGTCCCGTATTCTTTGGATTACTTCTAGGTCTCGTGTGTTTTTTACATATTTTTAGTTGTAATGTGGGTTTTTGTTTTTATTATTGTAGGGATTCTTTTAGTTTATCAAGACTGTGTTGTAACGACAAATACCAAATGCAAATCGATGAAAAGATGATTATAGCACATAAGATTATTCGATTACAAAGATACTGTGAAATTGATGAACAAATATTGAAAAGATTCCATTGCCTTCAAACAATGTTAAGAAGACCCAATAGATTCAAAGTGCAATTTTCTCCCCCTCGGCTATCTCTCTCTTCCCCATTGTGACTATAGTTCTTATGTGTATCATTTATCATGTGTTTATTTTCTCAACAGAGTCCTCAAGTGCTCTTCTGCATGCATTCATGTGTCATTTTCCTTGGCTAACGTGAACAAGCATTATCATGATAGATATGTGTGAGTGGTATGATTTAATTTCACATAACTTTTGTACATTGCCAAATAATTAATCTCACTTGGCATTTCAAAACATCAAAGGAAGAAGCTTCTTTGTTGATTTTTTATAGCTCTTTGGGTTGAATCTGTGTTGCTATGACTTCATGATCAAAACAGGCAATGCATTTTTTTTTATCAACTGTTGGTATATATAATTACCTTGTTTTTTTGGGGTTACACATAAATCTCAAGGTGCAAAAATGCGATCTTCATTAGGATATTTTTGTTCTTTCTTTGTCTCCCCCAATCAATTAGATTTAAATGATAAATGTTATAACCATAATCTTGGGTGCATATTGAAATTGTTGCCATTTTAAGGACTGGGACTTGTAATATTGGAACGAAGGCCCAATAATGGCTATATGGCACCGCTAATGATAAGTTATTAAAATATTTAAAATGTGTTTCATTTGCACGTCTTTTATTTACTTTTGACATCTTCTGTGGTGAACCTTTTGCTGATCCTATTGGTTCGACTTGTCTAAAACAAGTATCTTCCTAGCAAATAATTGTGAGAATCTTAATGAACGCCAATCTTTTTCTTATATCCTTTTCATAAGTTCCTAATACACTTTGGGTGTGTTTGGCTCAATGTGATACCTAAATTAATCTGGTCAACCTCTACTATTATATGTTGATTGGATAAAGTAATCCAAGGCAGGGACATGGGTTAAGGGTGGATTAGAATCACTTAAACACACTGACAATCATCATAATTAAGTTCAATCATTTTTTTATTAGTTGTAAAAAGAAAAGCAAGAAACAAAAACACAAATCAAATATCTAAACAAAAAACAAGAATTCGTAAATTTACTTGCACGTAAATAAGTAAGTTTTAAAAACAAATAAATTTTTAATTGATCAAAATTAAAAATAAGTACGTGGAAGTTCCTTTTTAAGAAATGTAACTTTTTTACTTAGAAGTAACAGAAGTATATTATCCAAATGTGAAATAACTTTACTTTTTAAGTTTCCTTTAGAAAAAAGAAACTTTTTACTTAAAAATAAATAAATAGATTTTAAAATAAATATAGTTTTGTATTAATCAAAGTAAAAAATGAGCAAGTTACTTATTTGACACTAACATATTTAAAAGAATAACTTTTTAACTTAAAAATAAGTTATCTAAATATGTTCGTAGATAAAAGCTAAATTTACTTGCAAGTAAATAATTAAGTTGTTTTTTTAATCAAAGCTAAATATAAGTAAATTACTTATTTTGACACTATCATAAGAATTATTTCTAATTTTGGCACAAATTAATGATGATGAAACGTTCTACTTTTCAGAAAAATTATGTTCACTATTTAAAGAACATAAATTTTTATCAATTTTCATTAAATTGAAATCTTGTTCTTGCACAAGTTCTTGATTTAATAGTAACTTCGAAATTTAGGCTTTTGGTTTGTTGGCTTGGAAAATATTTGGATTATTTGAAGCATGGATGTGAAAAATAAGTGAAGGCGTGTGAGGCTTTCAAAACTACGTAAATCGAGAAAAACCAAGACGGAACCTCCAACTTTCAAGGGCAAAGCAAGTGTTTGTAAAAAAACCTTGGTGGCAAAAGAGTCCCTGAGTAGCATTGGTAGCAAAGATACGATTTTTGGGCGGATAAAATTGATCTAAAAAGCCCGGACATTTAGCTTGAGAACTACTTTAGCGAGTGGCTTGGTCAAGAAATGTAGAGAACATGAATCAACGACTTTTTTAGATTTATCTAGATGGTAACTTACTCGTTGAATTTATTTAAGTCAAAATTCTTTTTGGGAATGTTTACTTCATCTTGCGGTGTTTGCAAACTAAGCTATCTATATTCAATGAAGATCGTACATTGTGAGATCAAAGTTGAAAACGCCGATGTTAGACTCTCATATAACACTTAAAAATTGTTGCTTCGCATTGCTCGTGTTAAAGCTAAGAATCCCAAAGACATCGATTCTTGGTCGCGGCATTTTTTTTTTTTTTTTTCATTTTGTACTGTGAAATGGTCAGGAACTGGAATCCACAGGTCAGAAGCATCATGTGCCATCGTATAGGGTCCCCGAGGTACCCACTCAATCTCATAATTTGTTATATAAAAACAATAAATCATCGCTCATAAATGTTAATCAATTAACAATATTTTATTTTTGATGAATGGCTTACACTTGGACCTGTCTCACTTATATAGATTAAAACAATAACCATCATTACAAATGCTAGTCAATTAACAATATTTTGATGAAAACGGGCTTATACTGATAGATAATTTATAAACGGGCTTACACTTGCTCAGACACTTTATATAGATTAGAAGCATAAATAGCTCGGGCCAGATCATTTGCACAAAGCTAATGAGGATTTCAACTTTTAGGGTACTTGATGGCATGCCTTATAATGTAAAAATTGACGTATGATGTATGTAGATTTGGCATATTCTTATGGAAAATATATTGGCGTGGTGCACTTTATAATCGATATTGGCTTTGCCGAGGTTTCTTCTAGCAACTAAGACAGGTGAGTTTGAACAATTGGTGCAGCCTGATTCTAAGAAGTAACTTCATGACTTGCTTGAGAGGCATCACATTTTATGATGTCTTTATGACTTCCTAAATAGTTATATAAATTTTTTTATTGCATATAAATGCATATATAACAAGAAAATGGCATGTCAAGAAGTGAGGGAATTGTATATATCAAATGCTATGGAAGGCTATGGAGAATGTGCTTAGAGATACGACTCTCTCTAACTACTTATAATCTCTCTTTTGGTTTCTATTGATGAAGCTTTATTCTTTGTGTAGGGTGGAAATGAGTCGTCGAGTTGCATTAAGGCTAGAACTTACTCCTTCTTTAGCGTAATTTGTTATTCAAAATGAGTAAAGTTAATATTTCATTATCTTTTGCCAATGTGCATATGTCTAAATCTTTTCTATATAGGAGTTAGCTTTGCAAATGCTTTGAAATTATCGACAAGTGTCTCATCCGGGTATAGATGCTCGATTTGATCTCCGTGTTTTTACTCCGTCCTTAAAATCTGTATCTCTTCCATTAAAATGGTATGCTATTGGACAATGTTGGCATTATGAAAGAATGACCCGGGGGCCGTCGTGAACACTCTTTGGTGAAACATGGATATTATTGGTGTACGTGATGTTACAACATTGCTTGAGATCGCTCAATGTTTTCCTTCATTACATGCTAATGATATTTGTGATATTAATGTTTCTTATTAACATGCACAATGCACGTAGTAGTAAAATTAATTAATCACTATTTCGTGGATATTCTTCAAGTTTTTTTCCATGAGAACAACATCTTAGTTAGTCAAAAGTAGGTTTTATTTTCGTCTTAGTCGGATAGAATCATGGTGGGGTGGGTGGGTGGGTGGGTGGGTGGGTGGGTGCTATAAATTGATATTTGACTCGAAAATAAACACGTAATGAAGTTTGTTACTAAGGTTTTAGATACTTATTTATAAGCAGGACTTAATATAGTTATGTAGATTGTTGTAAGTTGAATTAGAGACATACATTGACCTAACCATAAGCTTGAGCTTTGAAGTTCAATTGATGATGAGCTCAATGTAGTTAGGCTTGATTTTGTGCTAAAGCTAACATGAAAATACTAAGCGAGAAGGCGGTTCTCTTTTCATTTTCCTTCCTTGTGCAAGAAAGACAAGCCTGAGTGAGTTACAAAGGCCGAGGAAACGTATCTCTCTATGATGCGCTCTAATGTGTTTTAGTAGAAGTCCTTGCACGTTCTTGTTTTTATTTGCATACACATTTGCATGTTCTTTGAACATAATCTAGATATGGTGCCGCGATAATGACTTCTAAATTTTGTACTTCACCGCATTGTATGATAAATAAGAGTAAAGGTATAAAGGCCAGAGATCGTTGGCATAATTTTCCTTTTGCTTATGTTGTGAGTTATGTTTCATAGAGTATAAAGTTCAGTAGCATTTATTAGATTTATGTCATCTTTTTTTTTTCTCCTTTCTTTTTTTTGCGTCGCTCATTCCGCACTTAAAGAGTGCATAAAAAGGCGGAGTCCTAAGCTATTTTTCATTTATTGTAAACCCATGTTTGATCTTTTGTTTCTACTCTGTAACTATTTTTCTTTTATTGATTTAATGTGATGTAATGTTTTGTGTAGCATCGTAGCATCGAGTGCGAGGTCTTGGAGGTATATATGATTTCAACGATTATGATCAAGATGCTTCTTTCCTTCACTACCGGTAATTTCCTATAAAGGGGGCACTTACTACTATGAAATTCATGAGATTATGGCCTGCTTTTATCTCAAATTTTTATATAGAGAGTAATATTTAATAAACCTGTCTATTCAAGCCCTACTTTTACAAGTTCACAAAGAAAAGATGAAATGTAAACATTTTCCTTGAATTATGAATAAAATATTGATTATAAGACGGATTTGCTTCATTCTTTCCTTCACTACATTGGTAATTTGCACTGCTAAGGTAGCACTTACTACTATGAAATTCAATGAGATTATGGATCGCTTTTATCTCAAATTTTTATCTAGAAAGTATTGAAGTATTAAACTGTCTATTGAGGCTCCTACTTTGGGGCAAGTTCTATGAAATTCATTATGAAATGTTTTATCTCAAATTTTTTATATAGAAAGTATTGAAGTTAAGACTGGTCTATTAATTCTCCTCTTTTACAAGTTCTAAAGAAAAAGACATAAATGTGACATTTTCCTTTGAACTTGAATAATAGAAAATATTATATTATAAGATGGGATTTAATTCTTATGCATTTACATGATAGATTGAAGATTACCTTTTACATGTCATTAATTCTATAATTACCAATTCTGAGTGCACAAATTTATTATGCATAATTAATAATTGTACGCATGCATACCCATAATAGAAGATAAGGGTATATGCCATTTACATAAAGATATGTTCGTCAGAATCATGTATGTGGACGCTATGCATAATTTAACTTGGTAAGATATCGTGCCAAAATTCCCACCAAATCTTTGGTCTTAAAGATATTCTAACTTTGCTCTTTTTACAATTGAAGGTTTATGGTCGTGGCATCGCTGCATTTGGTCTCGATTGTTGGAAGAATTGAGAGTATTCTTGTCTCACTTTCCCTAACCGCTTTTTGTTGGGAATATTACCAGAAGCTTTCAATCAAATTTTTTTTGTTTGTAGGAATTGATATCACTTGCATTTAATCTATCTCATCGCACACAATGATAAAAAAATTATTTGTGATATATTGGGTGCTTCATCCGTGACTCAATTACGACTCTACCACGCAACGCACGTGTACTCACTAGTATATCAAATAAGTTTAAAATGTCTCTTTTACGTAAAAAGACTTAAATATCCTTACTTAATAACTACTGTTAATAGACCCTCAACATAACAGACTTATGGTATGTTAAGGCCAAATTAACAGTCCAATAGGTATGTGGAAATTGGCCTTAACATGTCAAAAATTTGTTAACAGACAATGAGTTTGTTAACGCAAATTTATACATTTTAACTGATTTTTCAATTAACCCACTTCAAATGAATTCAGATTTATAGAAATTTAAAGTAAAAATCACAATTCATACTCAGATTTATACATATTTTCATGATTTATATTACAAAATCTACAATTTCTGCCGTAAGTTAAAAGAAGAAGATAGAATCGAATGAATTTCTACTTGAAATGAGATTTCTTACACAAATGAAACGGATTGGATTTTAACTTTGAAATTTTCTCTTTTTTCACATACAGATGAATTTGAAATCGTTTGAAATAGTTAAGAACGGACAAGAGAAAGCATGATCATAATTGACAGTTTACAAGCCAAAATAGATGAACAACTTTTTTGAAAAATTGACCACGTCACCGAGCCATTAAGCACTTAACCCACAATACATTAGAGGGTCCCCTGCCTAATTATTTTGTTTTAAACTTAACCAAACACAGCTACATGTACACAGATACAACATTTGACAGCCTAACAATGGTATTCAGACAACTTTCAAAACCGTCCAAAGCGATTCAGACAGTAATTTCAACGTCTTTTTTCTCTTCACTAGTAGTTCCCTATAAACCCAAAAAATCAAAAAATTTGAAACAGAAATCAAGAAAATTAAAAGCAAATGAGCGAAGAGTCGAAGAGAAGCGGTGGAGGAGCATTGGTAGCGCCGCAGCCGGCGTCCTCCGATGACCGGAAGTCCTCATCTGGGTCTACCGCCGCCGGGAAGAAAGTCGTCTTAAAGAGCGCCGACATGAAAGAAGACATTTAGAAAGAAGCTGTTGACATTGCCATAGCTGTAAATTGTTTTCATTTCACTCTAAATAAGAAAAAAATAAGCAAAACCCTCCCCTCCCCTTATTTTGGGTTTTTACAGATATCCATTTTTTTGAAAAGCATAGTTTTTCAGACACAGATTCACATATAATTATGTGTTTGTGTGTGTAGGCATTTGAGAAGTACTATTAGAGCATGTTGGTTGTAGTTTTTTTTTTTTTTTTTTTTTGAGAAAAAAGTTTTTTGAATCTTTATGACTTTTCAAATTTTTTTGTAGTGTAAAAACGTTGAAAAATCAAATTATAGACAAAAAAATAAATTTTTTTGGAAAAAAAATAGCTACTAAATATGTCCTTAATTTGTAAAAATAAAATGCTTAGGGAATTTTTGTACTTTTAAAAAGATTATGGTCCAATTGTAATTTTTTTTATTGTTTTTTTTTTTAGTTAATTTTATTTATTTAAATCAGAGGTGAAAGTGTAAAAAAAAAAAAATTAGGACTATATATTCGAGTAAAATAAAAAAAAAAAAAAAAAAAAGATGATAGGACGATATATTTGTGCGAATAAAATTAAAATGGGGTGATATTGTTATAGCTGAAAAAATGAAGAATGTTAATGTAATTAATCCAAAAAATAAATATTATTGCATACTGTTAATACGGCCCTTTATTAGCCGAATGTGGCCGAGGGACACCCCATGTGAGAGTGCAGTAAATGATTATTCAACAAACATTTGGAAAGGGGTGTTGGTGCAAATTATAGAGGAAATTAAGGATAAACAGTCTCGTGATTGGGCAGTATTAAGGGGACTCGCGGAAGCTACAAGTGTGTCCCCACGTTGTTTTCCTCTCTTGTCGGTCTACATTGTCTGCAGTACCACTTCCTGCAATTCGTCTCACTTACCATACCCTCGACTGGAAACTTTGACTTGACAGATTTATATTCTCTCTCTCTCAAATGTACAATTTCTATAGCACACTGCAGGAACTGCCTTGGGCCCCGCTCCATTCAACGCCTCATCTCCGAAATAAAAATCAATAATTTTCTACTTTTTGCTGCGAATTCAGCCATTCCGGCAGGGACCCACTTAATTTCATAAAGATCTTCTTAATTTTGCACTGCCGGTCACCAGCCCACCTCCAAACCGCATGTCATCTCTAAATTGATTTTCAATAAGTAATAGTATTTATGAGTATTTTATTTTTTTAAAATAAAAAAAAATGATGATTTTATTCTAGAAAAAAAATATAAATTTTGTTGAGTATCTAAAGGACTTTCTGAATCTAGAGTAAATCTTGTACCACATCAGCTCAACAGAGTTCGGTCAGATTACATTAAAGCATAAATTTTTTTAAACATTTTTTATTTTTACTTCATCAACAAATTTCTTTAAGCAATTCATAGAAGCATTGGAGATGTTTTCAAGGTGTAATGTGCCGAACTATCAAATGTGAGTTGGTGTCTTTAAATATATTTTAGTGACGTTGACTCTCCCTTACTACACACAAAAAAAATAAAAAAATAAAAAATAAAAATTAAAGTCATTCCCCATAATTTATAATGAGAAGGAAGAAAATTAAAATCTTTTTAATTTCATGTAACATTGTTATGTACTTTGTGCAGAATATTATGTGCTTAAATGAGATAATATAAGAAATTATAATTTAGGTAAGATTTATAAAAATAAAATGTAGAAAAAATTGTTTTTACATACTATTTAAATGATGAATACTTTTATCATAAAACTGGATTTATCCATTTCTTAATCTTCATGAGCTTCTTAAACTAATCCCGCTTTCTCTCTCTCACTCTCTCTGTCCATTTTTGTCTGCTTCTGTTTCACTTGTACATTGTCTCTTTTGTTTATCTCTCTAAAAAAATGTGTTAGCTACAATGGCAGTGGAAGGGAAAGAGCTTTTGCTTCTTCCTGCTAATCTACTGCTGGTACCGGCATTGCTACGGTGTCGTTTTGCTGTGATGTGCTCAACTACCTTGTTCGCATTGCACTTTCTCTCTGTTCAAAGCAGCTCGTGATCCGCAGTACACTTAAACTACGCATTTCAGGTGATTTTTATCTCCTTTTTCTTTTATACATTTCCAGCTTTTCTCTTTTCCTTTTGCAGTTTCTTTCTATGAAATCAATGAATGAATCTGTTGAATTGACCGTGACCTCTTTTTACTCTATATATTGTGTAATTGTTGAATTTCAGTTTCATTTTCAGCTGCATTTAGCATTCTCAGGTCTTTGATTCGCTTTTCCTTTCCTTTGCTAGAAGAATAATTTTCTGAGTTTTCTCTTGTTAATTTTTATTTTTTGCTGCAACAATGCTGATGTATAACTAATGTATTCTCTCTCTCCTAGGAGTGGATCTTCATTACAGATTTCTATAATTTAAATTTAAAAATTCGTCCTTTAATTTCATGGCTTGTAACCGCTCATTTACTGAAAGATCTTTATTGTTTGATTATTTTTCAGTTAGTCGGAGAATTAAATATGCTCTTTCTCGTCCAAAATTATTGCATTACTCCTATTCAAAGTTTAAAATAATTTGATGTAATTATTGTGGCACATCA
Source organism: Forsythia suspensa (assembly GCA_023638005.1). Lineage (NCBI taxonomy): Eukaryota > Viridiplantae > Streptophyta > Magnoliopsida > Lamiales > Oleaceae > Forsythia > Forsythia suspensa. The sequence goes on from CM042665.1 coordinate 12,176,821, forward strand.
CACTAATGCTGTAGCTATATATTTCTAATTCATGTGCTATTATCGAATATATTGTTCTATGTTGTTCTTAGTTTGACTGTAATTTGAACTGTTTCTCATTGTCTGTTCTGTTTCCTTTTCCGTACATTTTTTTGTCCCCAGAGCCCCCAAAAAAGAAGGGAAGTTAAATCAGCTTATGCTATTTGGTTGGGATCATTGTGAGAAGACTGCAACATCTGGTCTCGAATTGACTTCACCAGTTAAAGGAAGTTAAATTTAGTAGGCAATGGAGAAGTACGAAATACTGGAACAGATAGGAAAGGGGGCTTTTGGCTCTGCCCTTCTTGTAAGGCATAAGCTTGAAAAGAAGAAGTAAGCTTTGAACTAAATATGTCTTTGCCTTTCTCTCTTATCCTGACATTTCCAATTTCTATCATAAGCCATGTACATTGTCTGTAACTTAATAATTAACTAATGCATTTTTTTTTCATCATTGGTTGATTTTACCTCATTCATTTTTGTCTTAATATTAAGGTATGTGTTAAAAAAGATCCGTCTTGCTCGCCAAACCAATCGGACACGTCGATCTGCACATCAGGAGGTTAGTGGTGTAACTAATTTCTTTTTTCTTGCTCTTATAACTCGGTTGTTGCTGTCTGTCCCATTTTTCCATAGATCTTTTTCATATGTCATATGATTATGCAGCATTTAGTATTCTTGAAATTGACCGTTAGGGATACGGAATTTGACCATACTGTTTACAAGACACAAATTATTCTTCTTATGCTAAGCATTAGTTCCTAAACATTCAAGTAGAAGGGCAAATGATCCTTCATAAGCCAGAACTAGTTTTGCAACATCTGGTATTGTTGGCTATCGCACACACGTATATACACAATCATCGACTTGTCTCTAAATGTCTGTACTTTAAGATATCTAAAAAGATGCATTTCTCCCGTGTCTTATAGATGGAGCTTATATCAAAAATGCAAAACCCATTTATCGTGGAGTACAAAGATTCATGGGTGGAGAAGGTAGACACGACACTTGTTCGTAATGATATTTGTCCCTCAGTATTCATACTAAGGATTTTTATTTCTTTTGTTAAATATTCTTCTTTAGTTGGCATATAAAATTTAACCATCAATGTGCAAGCTATGCTCATTCAAACTAGAATATTGTAAGGTTCCCTCCTACATTAGTTCCTGGTCCTTAGCTTCATCCAACTTTGAACAATGGTTGAAATGTGTCATGATCTTAAGCATGAAAGATGAACTTCTTTCGATCGGTTGAATTTCTCCAATAATGAAGCTTTTAACAAGTGAACTTAGCGTTTAGTACAAGCGTTTAGTCACTTATCAGAAATAATACCTTTTTCCTTCATGTTATTCAATGCCTGTTATACTTCGCGGTATAAATCAAAAAAGAAAAATATTTTTCCAACTTAAGTCCATGGTTTGTGAACTGAAGGAATTGCAGATGTATTTCCTGCAATAAGAAGTAACTGAAGTATAAACTTGCTAGACATTTCCCATAATCTATACAATGTAATGGAATCAGATCCTCAGTTGACAAATACCTTGCCTTTTCATTTGGCAAGTGGGCAGCAGTAATATTTCATGATGGTACGCTTGTATCTATCTTCTCCATCAATTCTAGATTACTGACTTACTTTTAAAAGAAGCCATGCTAGTTACCAAAATGAAAATAATAATAATAATTGTAAGGAACTTATATGGTTGATTAGAAATATCGGAGCTGCTATATTTTGTTTCTTTACCTCCGGAACATTGATTATAGTTGATTTTTATTTTTATTTTTAAATTTTCTCTCAGGGTTGCTATGTGTGCATTATTATAGGTTACTGTGAAGGTGGAGACATGTAAGTTATTCTTCTTTTTCAAACTATAACAGTGGTTAATGATCTATGTTTTTGAGTGAGAGTATCCTCCACCCCACTCACACGCACACACCCCGAAAGGAAAGGAAAGAAAGATAGATCTTCAACTCTTCTACCACTTCTGGTTTGTAGGGCCGAAGCCATAAAAAAGGCAAATAGTGTCCATTTCCCCGAAGAGGTAATTTCTGCTTTTGCCCTTTTCTTTTGCAGTTTGGTTTGTATCTGGATACCAAGTAATTTGTAGATTACCCACTTTGTACGACTCTTTTCATCAAATTTACAAAGCTAACTGTTTGCAGACGCTATGTAAGTGGCTTGTTCAACTGCTTATGGCACTTGACTATTTACACATGAATCATATTCTTCATCGCGATGTCAAGGTTAGTTGCAACCATCTATCTCCTTGGCGGATTTGTTATAAAATATTTTTGAGTTCGTTAAAAGCTTATAGTAATTATATTACAAATTCCTGCAGTGTTCCAATATATTCTTAACAAGAGATCGAGATATTCGTCTTGGTAAGAGAATAAATATATATCTAAATTATTTTCCCATATTTGGAAACCATAATAGTGTTGCTCAACTATCATGATTGCCGTTGTTGCAGGTGATTTTGGACTTGCCAAGATGTTGACTTCAGATGATCTTGCTTCCTCTGTGAGTAATATATGATCGGCATGGATGATTTATTTCATGTTTCAATTTTTGTCTTATCATTGCATTGGTCATTCTTGCTGCTTTGTTTTTCAGATAGTTGGAACTCCCAGTTATATGTGCCCTGAGCTTCTTGCTGATATACCTTATGGTTCCAAATCAGACATATGGTCCCTCGGTAAGCTAAAAATAGTCCAAATGAAACACATTTCTAGTCATATAAGTTCATGCACGCACAGATCCAAATTGGTTTTTTTTTTTTTTTTTTTTTTTTTAAGTAGATCCAAATTGATATTGACGCACTCTATAGATTTTATTTCAACTGTGCTAATGTCTACCAAATCATGTCATCCAGGATGCTGCATATATGAGATGACAGCACTTAAACCTGCTTTCAAAGCATTCGTAAGTGGCTGTTAACCTAATCTCAAAGCATGCTGCTATAATCGATTTGTTTGTCAACCATTTGTGTTAATGGAGCCTAATATCTTTCGAGAAAAAAAATCTCCTGCTCATACTAGAGGAGCTGATTAAACTGTCTTGGAGTGTTTCTCATTCTTGTGACATTACCTGTATTATGGAAGTAAATTTTTAATCACCAATATCTGTATTATGGTACATTAGTTGTTGTCAATGCATCTACGTGATGTTCAATATTCAAACATAAATATTATGTCTATCAATTGGCGTCGATCGTGACCTTTACATTGGCTTCAGAAGTTAGATACATTTCTTCTGCAATGAATATCCTGCATTTCATTTGCCATTGTTATATAAAATATACTATGTGGTTTAGATGTGAAAAAATTAATATGGACTAGGTGATGCTTAAAAATTGTTGTCAGGAATGCCCTGATATTCTAAACATTCTTCTGCACCATGTGTTAAAGATGGCTGAGGCATTCAGAGAACATGGGAAAGACTGAAAAAAGTCTATTTATCTGATTCCTATCAAAGTTGTTATGATTTGTTTAATAGTGCATGGCATGGCTGATTGGTTCCAGCACCATATCAGCTTACACATTTGCATTCTAGGCAGGGTACTATTAGGGCATGTTCTGGAGCTTGTTCTATTGGAACTTTAACATTTTCGAATAGTCTCCTGCTAAAATGTAGCACACATAATTCTTCAGCATAGGATAATACTTAGAACTTGAAAACCAACAAAGAAGCACTTGTTAGACAGAAATTGAGCTTATACTTGGATTGTAATCCTTCTTTCTTGTTTTAGGATATATAAGAATAGCATGATCCTTGTCCTAGGCTATAATTATTCGATTTGGATGTGATCTTGTAAGTCAGCATATTTCATATTGTTAATGGAGTTGATAGGTAGTTGTATTTCTTACACAGAATCTTGTCACACATAAGTCCTTGGAGCCACCCACTTAACCTTGTTCTCTAATCTTCATTTACTTTGAATGTATTCCAGGCTTCCTGTCAACTCTTTTAGTTTCTGCTGTGTAATTGTTTTTCTCGAGCTATTTATGGATTTCTGTAATTTCTCAAGCAGGATATCCAGGCACTCATCACTAAAATAAACAAGTCTATAGTGGCGCCACTACCAACGAAATACTCTGGTGCATTGTAAGTTATGTCACGGTGTTGTTTTCTAGTTGTTCCTCGAGAGAACCATCGTTCTTTCTTTTCTAGTTTCTTTCATTTTCTGAAGCTTGTTTTGAAATTATTAATTTATATCAGGTTTATTTTTATGTCAAACAACTTAAATTAGCAAACAAAATCATAGGAATCACAAAGTTGTATTCACTTATTTCTTTATCTAGTTCACACAGTAGTGGAAATTGATGCATGTCTAGCAAGTATCAAATATATTGCAAAGATAATCTTATCTGATAGATAGCAGTATAAAAGTGGATTTTTGAAAGTAACATCATTATCAATTTTTCAAACAATTTCTCTCTCTATATATTCTTCCCTTGACCAGCCAATTGATCATATTATTTTGCTCACTTGTGTTGCAGCCGGGGTCTGGTAAAAAGCATGCTGCGGAAAAATCCAGAACTTCGGCCTAATGTAAGCCCTGTTCTGTAATTCCCATTTTACATATCATATTGCATAAGTTGGTATTGAATTTTTTTCCTAGTCCTTCTTTCTCTTGTTTTCTGCCCTGAGTGATCAACATCAGTGGTCAATGGCCATGATGCATAAGTCGGTATTGTATTTTTTTCCTAGTACTTCTTTCTCTTGTTTTCTGCCCCGAGTGATCAACATCAGTGGTCAATGACATCAGTGGTCAATGCCCATAATGTGAAAAGGGATAAAATTAGTGCAGCGATGAATCGAATGGAGTGGTAAAAAACAATTCATGTACCCAACCCATTCATTACCCACGTTATTGGAAATAAGGCTTGGTCTGTTGTTGGTGTTCTAGTGTTCCAGTTATGCAAAAATTATGCTGCCAGCAGTGTAAGCATCAAAAAGACATCTGAGTCTTGAGATTTGCATCATTGATTTCTGTTGCTCAATCCTTCTTGATATACAATCACCACCTTCAATATTTCAACAACCTCTTATGTGAAACAGAAATCCCATTCGTGTTCAAATGGCCTCCTTTGCCACCATGACTGCTACTGTGGATATCATGTTCTTTGCAATTGTTGTTTCCATTTGTTAAATCAAACTTGAAGCATTACTGTAAATGATTTTTTTTTTTGACAAATGCCTTGAAGCAAGACTGGGGAGGATTGTTTTGGTGGTTTCTCGTACATATTTTTGAAAGCTTAACATGTAAGCTCCTTAAGAACATACCCAACATGAAATATAAGCCTGCCTTGCAACTTGTTTCTTCTTCTCTTTGTTATTAGATGTAAATTTAAGTGGTATGGTGGCACATATTTGTATATCAGGAAATACTTCCATTTACCTAATCATTATATCATCATTGTGACAGGCTGCAGAACTTCTTAGGCACCCACACCTTCAACCCTATGTGGTTAATACTCATCTCAAACTCAATTGCCCCAGACGTAACAGTCTACCACTTCAATGGGCTGAAACTGAAACAAATAGGAAAATTAGATTTTCAGAGCCAATTAATGTTCCTCCTCCAGTGAATAGAGAGAGACGATTATCATGTGGAAATGACAGGACTTTGAATCCAAGTGTATCTGGAGCTGATCAAAGTTATCGTTCTTCTATGCAAAGGACTGAAAGTACTCCTTTTGATCTGCATCAGAGAATAAAACAATTGTCCACTGGAAGCTCACATGAAGGGACCGTCATTACAAAAAATGTTACTTCTAGAACCTCAAAGATTGCCAAGAACCTGAAAACAACAGCTATAAATGCTTCTCCAGTGTCCAAGAGAAAATCAGAGCTGTCTAAGAATCGTGAACCGGTAAGATCACAAGATAATTATGTGCACTGAATCATGCATTTTGTTTCTTGAAATGTAACTAAAAAAATTATAATCCAACTACTGAACTAGTCATCTCATTTAGTGGCCTTCAGAACTTAGGGCAGTGATCTAGCATGTTAGTCCTAGAAATATATAATCCAACTTAGCTTCTTGTACAAACTGCTTATTAATTTTCATTGAGTTTGATTTCCTAATATCTACACTAAATAAAATGAACTTGATAGCCAACTCACCGATGGATGCATGTTTACAATCTTTTAGATTTTAATTATTATAATCATTCTTAAGAAAATCCCTGTATCACCTACAACACGGAAACAACCATGAGTAAATAATAGAGGCACATATTGGGGAGTCAAACTAACTCTGAAGTAATAAATATAATAGCATTCTAAAACTACTATTGCACTTGTAATTTCTTAGTTAAAATAATCAATATTTGAGTTGAGGAAGTCAAAGATAAGAATGTGTGACCAAATGTATAATCCAACCAAGATTAGTTATTACATCGCAAACTATGACCTTCATAAATTTTATGAGTAAGTTGTACTTAAGATCCTCTGTCATTTTAGGATATTAAATAGACGTCTTCTTTTGCAGTGATTGATATGGCACCAACATTCTTAAGATGTCTTTCTCTTCAACTGATCTACAACATTTTAGTCAGATGCATTTATGTTAAATGAGAGTTGTAGTAAACAACCGAAGAATCTAAATTTGTATTAAGTGCATGTTGGTAAGGGTAAAAGTAGGAGGAAATACAGAAGTGGAAGTAAATGGTAAACATCACATGGTTTGGTTGAGATGAAACTTGAAAGCCGGTGAGGAAGCAAGAGTAAAGGGTAGGTACCCTGAAATCGCTATTTCATTCCGTCAGCTCATAAGGCATTTAATGACTAAACTAATCACAACTAAAATATGACTAAGAAATTAAGGGCATATCAGTGAATTACGGATAAAATAATTTCTCTCTCCTCCCTTTCCTTCCCTCTTCCCTTCCCTGAACATAACACGAAATAGCTCTAACTAAATGCTAGTGATATTGCTCAGGAATTTTCTCATTACAAGTTTTTACTGAAAAAATTCTCTATGCAGCTTCAAAATTCAAGAACCTTGGTTAAGAAATCTGTTCCTACTACTCGTAGAGCTTCTCTGCCTTTACCGGCCAAAGATGCAGTTTGCAGTTTCCGTCATAGGCCTAGTCTTGGAATTATCGACAGCATCAAGTCTCCATATGTTTCAGTCAATGCCCCTCGAATTGACAAGATCATTGAATTTCCTTTAGTGTCGTATGAGGATCCCTTCTTTCATATGCATAAAACTTCTTCTGCCTCTGTGCAAGGTTCCTCTAGTTCACCGCAGGTTGACCGTTCTATCATGAAGGATAGATGCACCATTCAGTTTCCTGATAGATCTGACAGATTGAGCTTCAACAACAATTCTAAAGGATTTCAAGGACATACATTTCATAATGTTAGAGAGGATGGAAGTGAGTATTCCGATCAAAATGCTACAGCTGGCGCGTCAAGCCGAACCTCATCAGACCAGAGACGTCGCCGATTTGACATGTCTTCTTGCAGACAACGAGCTGAAGCTTTGGAAGGATTACTGGAATTTAGTGCGAGATTGTTACAAGAAGATAGAATTGAAGAACTTGGGGTTTTACTGAAGCCTTTTGGACCAGGGAAAGTATCTTCCAGGGAAACTGCAATCTGGTTGACTAAGAGCTTCAAGGAAAATACAGTGAAACCAGAGGATTAGTGAAGCAGTCTGCAAGTGACCAAGAGCTTTAAGGAAAGTACACTCAAACCGGAAGATCAATTAAGCAGTCCGTATGTGCAATAAGGCTCTTACCGTAAATCTTGCAGTGTGCATCAGTTTTTGACATGCAGTGTCAGGCAGAGGCTAATGTAGTAGATTGTAGCTTAGCATGTCATTTAGGCATTCTTCCACGAATATTCAAGCACTTCTTTGGGAATTAATGGATGAGATAGCGAACGAATGATTGTAAACAGTATAGTAGATATTGTGTTGTCCTTTAGCAGTGTTAATCTCCTTCCAACTCTTAGTTTTATTTCTCCTCTCTCTACATTTTGTTTGTTATTTCTTTTGGTTCCTTTAGTGTCACCCGCCGAATCAAACTGGAGACGGGATATCTTTATCATGGCTTCAAGCTCATAGCTAGAAGAAACCAGCAGGGTACATAACTTTTCACTAGGTAAAACTGCTTGTAATTGATATTAAGGTTGACTTCCCTTTTCTTTCTATGACTTGTTATAAATTACGCTGGTTTAACTTTTTGCTTTTATGACTAACTATAAATTGTATCTAGAGTTGATAAACTTTCGAAGTTCAAAAAGTTGAAGCTGTTAAAATATGGTCATAAATTCCGGTTGCTGCAATAATTTTATCCATAATATATTGAATACTAGCCAGCATGTACTTGGGGGCATATTCGTGGTTAGTTCTACGCAAGAGATAGTTCCACGCAAGTCTTGGTTTTTGGTATGACTATTTACAAGAACAATATGAAACTGTAAACAACCCTACGTAGAGGTACTCCCTTAAGAAAATAGGAATTACAAAATCTCATGATGGTCTAATGGTCCTCTGGTGGTAGCTCCAGAGGGTATAACTCTCCTGTTAAGTATTTATGTAGTATTATTCAATCTCAGTCTCCATCATCTTGATCACGCATGACTTGAAGTCCATTCTTTGTCATGAAGAATTAGTACAAATTCATAGGAGGCTGCAGTCAAATGAAAGAAATCAGAGGCCTCAAGTGTTATGAAACTCATGAAAATAAACAGAAAACTCAACACACTTACTTCAAATGTGATTAGTGACTGTCTGTGGTTAGAATTACTGGTCATTGTACTTATGGAATCACAATCCCTCTCATTTCTGAACTTGTCGGATCCATAAAGCTTCATTAACCAAGGGTATAAGTTCTCTCTGTCATTCTTCCCATCCATCGATGATCCTCGCCTGCTGCTTTTTGGTTTCTTTCCCCATTTGGGACGTTGTTTCGGTTCGCTATGTGACCTAGCTTTTGCTTCTGATGATTTTGTATTTGACATGTAACTTGGTACAAATTGGGAGTCAGTAGGCATGAAATCTGAGAGCCGTTGAAGAGGATCATTGAATGGTGTCTTTCTGTGCTCGGTTTTAGACCAAGTAGAGTACTGTCTTGAACTTCGTCGTGCCATATCCAACGGAAACTCCTCTAACTGCCCATCGTAGGTTATTGAACTCTCATCCGTCAGTGACAGTGTTGATGGACTGGTACATGTCTTAAGTTGATGTTCCCTTTGTGAGGTCGAAGATCGACCGGGATTACATGTACTGAATCCATGTTCCACTCTTCCAGCAAGAGCATGATTTATGCGCGCACTTCTGCTCTTCAAAGCTCCCCTTGTTTTGTGTATATTCTCACCCGTGTCTCCCTACAACCACATTGCTTATTTATTGCTGAACTTGCATAAAGCATGTATTTGGTGGGAATTCACAGGGAACCCAAGTGCTTGTTTAAGTATGAGGACCGTAGGTGTAGTTTCCCAATACTAAATATTAGATTTCTTGACATTCGTACTTTTGCTTGAATGATTTTGTCCAATGCATTTGATTCTTTGTAAAAATTTATTGAGCCATTTAGATATCGATATGTGCTGAAGTTTCTGTAAATCTTTTAAGCATCATTTAATTTTATGTGAATAAATATGGAAAACTGACCCGAAATCCATTCCTGCGCTGGTTGTCCAAAGCTGATCCCCTGGAAGTTTTTCTTGTTTCCAAGATAACCTGCTTTTCATCTGCCATTTGGACTCTCTGAATCCGGGCTCTAACTTGAATGGCCATTACAGCACCAATGGACCTTAATACTGCGGCCATTTGTTTTCTTACCAGGTGACCCCTTACTAGAGCTTGTATTTTCACTAATCCTCTTAAAGCTCGCAATGCTCTCTTTGCCTGCAAACATTACCAACGAAAAAAATAAAATAAAAAGATAATATCCATAAGCAACACGTATTTGCACATGATTTTTTTTACGTAGCAGGCGTTTTATAAGAGAATGTTCTTAATAAAGAGAAATTATGAGAAGGTTCTTGATTACATACCAAATAAGCACGAAAGACGGCTTGAATTCTGGTAGCAGCAACATTTGCTTGTATTGCCATTCCTATATTTCTTGACTCATTTCTTGCCATCACAACCCTTTCAGCATGAATTTCTTCATTCTCATATGCTAGTAACCCTAATCTGGGGATCATAATTGAGTCGAAAGATCTATTGTTTTTGTGTGTAATGGGTTTTGTACTGCTTGATCTTTTAAAACTCCATCTCCTTTTAACTTTAGGAGTTAATGGCAGAATCTCCATTGGAGTTCCTAAACTTTGTGCAGAAACTAAAGCATCTGCAGATTTCTTGTCCTTCTCCTCCCTCTTCCCCATCAAGAAATTTCTGATCCATTTGCTTGCCTTGCCCATGTCTGCACCAGCCACACAATATAATTTCTTACAACTTTGGCAATGAAAGTTTAAAACTTTCACTTAGTATATAAAGATATATAAATAATTGTATATAGGGATTTGGTGATGAACATTTTAATGCAGGAATGATTGCTCCATTAATTCAGTTTGTTAACTGAAATTTCATAATAGTTTCTTTCCATAAAAGACAGAATTGAAGTGGCCTGCAATGACTCCCCCTTCCTCTGCCATTTGCCACTTATCTAGCATTGGTATGGGTTAAATATTGTCATGGTTTTATCTCATAAAAATAAATATAAATAATAATAGTAATTTGCATGAAATAACGTGTATTGCCGCAATTTATATTATTAGGTTAATAAGGCCAAATTCAAGCGATGAAGAATCAAAATTTAAAATTATGGACCCAGCGCAAAACCTGACAATTTTCTTAAGGACTAACACATTGTATAAATTAAGATACTTTACAAAATATGCCCACTACTTTTTATCAAGAAATTCCAAAAATATTGTCCTCCCCACCCCCACCAAAATATTGTTTTTAATAATTAGGTACTTAATATCAAAAATTCCTCCAAAAACCTAATTTGACCTTCCCGAACTTTCCACCACGGCCACCGACCATCGTCATGACCACATTCATCCTGATTTCAGATTTGAAATCGAATCTGGCTTAGGTAAAACTTCCAAAAACAATTTTTTTTTTACTAAATTAACCTACTTGATACTAAAATTGTCAAATGTACATGTGAATAAAATGTATTTGCTGCTGTCTACATAATAGAACAGCACGTGCAATTAATTCCAGAAATTTCAATTCCAAAAACCAACGATCTTGTTTGAGACTTTGAGTGTGTGTATCTTTTATTAGCAAATGCACCTAAAATAATACTAAAAGAATGAAAATTGGAGGATTCAATTCCAAATTTGAATGGGTGGAATTGAAATTGTAAACAGAATAAACAAAACCCACAACATCTGTACAGAGATTCTGTATGAAAATGCAGTGGCATACTTAATTGGGTTCTTTAATCAAAATAAAAGCATGTTGATTGAGTTAAAAAGCACATTTTTCTTGTACAGTCAAGCTCACCTAATCTGTTATAACCGGAATATGTCAACACCAATGTTCAGAAAATCGGACCGGTCATCGATTCAAAAAAGGCAACAGATCAAGGGTCAAAAGATCGAACCGGTTTCAATAAAAAATTAAAAATTAAACTAAAAATCTCATAAAATTTCTAAAAATAAGTTATTTTTAAATAAACCAACATTTATAGACAAAATTACTCACAAAACTTGGCTTTAAATAGACTTTTTATAACTTTCAATTAAAAAATTAAAAATTAATCCAAAAAAATTCCGATTTTCATTAAAACAGGACCGGTTCAACTATTAAAAATCTCGGTTTCCAGTCCGATTTTTTGAAGCCCGGTTAAATTGGTAAACCAAACCGATTTTGTGGCCGGTTCCCAATTTTTTTGATTTAACTGATCGGTCCGATCCGATTTTTTAAACACTGGTCAATACTGTTGAGCTAACTCAGCTTCATTACTGGGGTGGGTGGGGGCAATAAAGCATACACAGAAATCTGCATTGATAGGAAGTTTCAATTTTGGTGGGGGTGGGGTAACGCTATACATGTTATTCTTGTGTTACGTTTGTAACACATGTTTAAAAAAATGTAATATAATAAGTTATAAAAAAATATAACACGGAATATTACAAATGTAAAACAATATTTTCACAATAAAAAATGTTGAAAAGTATTTTTAATAATAATTTATTTATATAGTGTATTTATGAAAATTTCAATTATTGACCATATACTCACAACAATATAATTAAAAGGAGTTAATTTCACTGACAGTCATCGAAGTTTCAGCGAAATTACAAAATGCTCACTGAAGTTACAAAATTTCAACGCCGGTCAATGAAGTATACTAACGCATTCACCGACGGTCACTCTGTTAAATTTTCAGTATGAATTGATGATGTGTCACCTTTAAGTGTCTACGTGACACACAATCGATCGACATTTGGTAAAAATTGACGCCACAGAGACTTAATGTATTGATAACAATAAATTCGAACCATAAAGAATGCACCTAAGATATGAAGACCTAGCTACAATCGTTTTTAATATTCTTCGTTTCGAATGTTTCGTAGGATGTCAGGGTGGAATTTCAGTTCAGGATTGGCAGATCAATCCAATCAAACTAATTGCACCCTCCGACATACTGCGAAGCATTGGAAACGAAGAATATTAAAAACAATTGTCATTATGTCCTCATATTTAAAGTGCATTATTTGTGGTCCGAATTTATTATTATTAGTATATTAAGTCCCCGTGATGTTAATTTTTGCCAAATGTTGATTGATTGTATGCTACGCGGACACTTAATAGTAATACATCATCAATTCACGCTGAGAATTCAACAAAGTGATTGTCGGTGAACGCGTTAGCATATTTCAGTGACCGACGTTGAAACTTTGTAATTTCGCTGAAATTTCAGTGACCGTCAATGAAATTAACCCTAATTGAAAGTAATGTATACTATTCGCGTTCTCCATAATCCAACATGCTTAATGAGCCTCCACGGTCTTTCCAACTCAATGCTATTACACTGTATGACCATAGTCAAAAGTGATGTTAGTAATGTGTTCGTGATGTTTTCAGTGATACCATTGATAGTATTTCGATTTGATTGAGAATCTTGATACTATTGATATTATTTCGACCAATTAAAATCGATAAAAATAAATAAATAAATTGATTAATAAGGTAATAAACTAGAGCTTTAAACACTGGTTATAAATTATTCGGTTGAAATTTTTTATTATATATTTTCAAGTGTATTTTTAAACAAAATTTGAATAAACCCAAATTGATTATATATTATGTATAACATATACACCCAAATCATGTATAAGGTCCACTTGATGAGGCAAATTAACACTCATAATAATATACACGCTTATCATACACTGGTTTCTTACATTCTTATAATTTTTATATCTACATCCAAACACATTTCAATAAAAATTTTAATATATTTAGGCTGTTAAATTGGTTGAAATTAAGAATTATGATTATTTGTCAAATATATTGATAAATAAAACGGTTTCCAAAAACTAATTACCGCAATTATAAAGTGGACGTTTAAACATTGAATTTAAAATGAGAAGAGAAAATAAAGGAAGAGGGTAATTATATGTTGATACCTAATTAAAAACACAAGTAGTTGCTAAGTTTAAAATATCAAACACTACAAACTCTGCATTTATATCTAATATGCTTTTCACGTTATTCTGAAATGTTTTATAAATACTATAAAGATAATATTTAAAAATATTGTGTAAATATTAAAAATAGTTAATACAAATTGTTTGTTCCAATTGATTTATTAATGAATGTTAAGATGTACAGAGAGTAAATGGATGAACATACTGCATATAATTCACATTGTTAAATTATTTATTATTTTGAAAAATACCAAAAAATTATATTCAGTATTAGAAGTTGGCTTTGTTATTTTTTATGAAGAGATTTTGATATCACAATATTGCTTGATTTGGATTTTGTTTTCCCAATTCGAAGATGTTTTTCATCGTAGGGTTTCTAAAAAATTTAATTTTTTATACAAATGACATCAATTCAAAGAACCAAAACCATTTTACTTTATATAGTATTATTATTCACCTCTAGAAATAATTCCATTTAAAGAAAATAACAAATGACAAAAATTATATACTTCAAACAGAAAGAGAAAAAAAAAAAAAAGAATAGAAGTCTTGGCACTCAAATGTAATCTCCTTGCATAAGTGAAATTTAATTCCCCAAGTTGCATTAATCCAAAAGCAATGTGGGGGTGCTAAACCTCTTGATTATGCGACGTAGACTTCCTTCTTCCTTATCCACAAATGGCCTCAACAACGTAAATAAATATAATCAGTGTGTATTTTTTTTTTTTTTTGGATGTGTTTAAAATTTTGTTTGTTAAATATAGTGGGATGCACATGTGATAAAATAGTAGAGAGGGCCTTGGTGTCATTATGTGAAATTTGAATAGACTTAAAGTTGAACGAGTGATGAAATGTCGATGTAATGATAGTGACATATATATTATAATTCATATACGTACATGGGTGAATGCATGTACATGCATAAAAATATGTATAGATACATGGAGTTCAATAATAAATTAAACACATATTGAAAAAAGAAAATCAAGGATGTTATTAAAATATTAAGTATACTATGAGTATAATCGTCAAAAAATGATTCACACTTAATATGATATTAAATATATATTATAATATAATTATAATAATATATTATAGATAAGGGTAATTATATGTTGATTTTAGTATATAATGACCTATTGTGAAACTGTTACTAACTTTAGTAGTAACAAAATCTTTTGTGACCATTAAAGAAATTAACTCTTACTCAAAATATTATGTATACCTTATCGGTATTGTTGCTAAAAATCGCAAGTACACTATATCACGACAAAAAATATAATAGGAATAAAGTGTTTATCTCATGAAGATTGTGCTATTAATTATCAACCTAAAAATTCATACCTTTTGCGTGATCAAACTAAAAACTTGATTGATAGATGATTTTAAACTAACTAAAATTAAACTAAAAATTAGACAAAAGTATTCAACAATCTAAACTTTGAGAAAACTTGATGATTTGAATGTGTTAAGAATTACGCGTTCTCGAGTTATGACAATTATTTCATTTGAGTTGACAATTGAATTTATTAAAATATTTGACAATCTCTCTCGGATAAAATCAAACTTAATTAAAGATGCGATTTAATATATCTCTATGTAAATCACGACAAATCTTAATGCATTCAACGGAAATTCATAGACAATCGCACAAATTATAGAAGTACATCTCTATCTTTTATCCAAATTCATGATTTTTATCGCCAGTGCTAAATTGATATTTTAGTTATCGGTTTCAATAAGAATTCACAACCTATCATAAATCAGCTAAATTTATGAAAATCAGTGACAAAAATTCAATACGAGATCATTATTGAAGTCAAAATTCGAAACTTGAAATTAAACAATCAAACTAAATTATATTGTTCGTCTTAACTATAAGAAAATTAGCTATTCACAGTTGAATTGCACCAATACATTAAATTGTATTGAATTGAGGACATCACCGGGATTTAAAGATAAAAGAAAGAAATAATTAAAAATCCATCGTCGAATCTTGTAACCTAAATTCCAATTTTCACCTCGATACCTACTTCTTCAATCTTCGTTGTTCATTTCCCAACTAATAACCCGAGATGAATGTGTATGTCTGGGTAAGATTGTGTAATCTTCAATAGTTCCAAACTTCCCTCCAATCCCTCGACATCTGTGCTTCAAATATACCAAAATTGCCTTTAAAACATTGAAGTCCAATGCTTGGTTTGGTATTACTGTGCATTTAAAAGAATCAGTTTTTACTATACTATGGCATAAAAAATGAGCTGTGAAAAGAATCATATAAGTGTTTGGTAAACTCTTATTATATAATTGATGTATGTTTCTGATAGTCTAAGAATAACTAACCAAAAGAGAGGTGAATTGATTTTCTCAAACTTTTTCGAAAAATATTCTAAATAAAATGATATTTAAGAAATGAAAATTAATCTACAAAAATATAAACATAATATAAGTAAATAAAAGGGAAGAGAGAATGCAAACACTATTTTTATGAAGGTTCGATCCAACCAATGATCTACGTCCCTCGTTACCAAGCTCTCCAACACGAGCACGACCTTTCCACTATTTTGATTGACTTATGGTGCAATCCAAACTCTTACAATGTATCCGATGACTTACAAACAAAGAACACCGATCCTTATACAATATTGAGCTTTCAAGGGACCTCTATATGACCCAAAAATGTAAAGAGATTGATTTAAGTAATTATCTCTAGATGAATGATAAATAAAAATCTATATCTATACTAATTCTAAAAATTCCTTAAAGGGAGAAATATTTTTGGATGATATTGTCCTCAAATAACTTATAATTCTTAAAATCATCTTTCAATTAATATAATTTATTTTGGCTTTAATTTAAACTATTTAATATTATATAAATATTGTATTTTGATCATTAAAAGTGATTTGTCTATTTAAATTCCATTATTTATTGTAATTAATGAAAATAAATAAAAATATATTAATATATTTTTTAATATATTGAAATTATTATCTTTAATTATAAACAGTCAAATAGTCAATCTTATGATGCACGAGAATTTAAACAAATTCATTCATCAACATAACAAAACAAGATGAATTTAGCTTTGCATTTCGACTTTCTTATTATTGATTCATACTTTCTTCCTCTGTTCCAAATATGGGAGAAACATTTATGAACGATATTGCCCCTCAAATAACTTATAATTCCTAAAATCATCTTTCAATTAATATAATTTATTTTAGCTTTAATTAAAACTATTTAATACTATATAAATATTGCATTTTGATCATTGAAAGTGATTTGTCTCTTTAAATTCTATTATATATATTGTAATTAATAAAAATATACTAATAAAAATTTTAATATATTGAAATTATTATTTTTAATTGTAAACAATCAGATAGTCAGTCTTATTATGCACGAGAATTTAAGCAAATTCATTCATCAATCCAATCCAATCCAATTCATTCATCAATTCAATCCAATCCAATTTAAGCAAATTCATTCATTAAAGCAAATTCATTCATCAATCCAATTCGATCCAGGTCGGACCTCATTTCCAGGCGGTTCTTACTCCAGATCAGACCTCATCCCCTGGTGGGCCTTACTCCAGGTTGGATTTCATCTCAAGTGGGTCTTACTCCAGGTCGGACCTCATCCCCAAGCGGGCCTTACTCTAGGTTGGACTTCATCTCAAGCAGGTCTTACTTTAGGTCGGTTCTCATCCTAAGGCGGGCCTTACTCCAAGTCGGACCTCTTTCCCATCTCTTACGGTTAAGCTCACGTCACCAGTATGTCACGTCTTCTCACGTGTCAGACGTCAGATCAGCCGCCCATCACATAGATGTCACTTCACATTGAATTTCTATAAAGGAGATGTCTTGTAAGCATTAATTACGTAGCTTGGCATTTAATGCATGTAATCATCACATATTTTCCTATAAATAAGAGACATAAATGTCCAACAGTTCGGACATTCAACTGCTTAATAAAAGCACTCTTACAAAGATTATACAATCAAGTCTTCCTACATATACTTACATATCTGCCACTCATTACGGTCATAACCGATCTCAACACTTATCTTTAAGTTGGCTTGGAGGGTGCATCATCATTTTCCAACGTCAACAACTTATATCTACTATTTTCATGTATTTTAGAATTTGATACTAATTTTCATAAAATAAAGTTGTCTTTTCTGATATTCCATTAGATATATGCTTTAAAATATAATTAAAAGAGTATCAATAATCTTTCAAACTTAATATTCACGTTGGCCATGTATTTTTTAATGAACCACATGTTTTACCAAGAAGTTTGAATATAATTCCTTAGTTGGTCATAATCATTGATGAACTTATGATTGAAAATGAGTTTCATTTAAGAGTTATATTCATCGATAATTTTAAAATAAAAAAATCATAATATTATTACAAAATCACGTGCAACGCATGTATTCTTAACTAGTTTAGTTCTAAGAGAGACTAACACTTTAATGAATAATAATAGATGAGGAAAGTTCAAATGTTAGAAGAAAATTTTGTTGAGAATGATGAATCAAAAGTTTGATTTAATCAAACAAAGTTTTTCAATAAGAGATATTGAAGATATAAATGCAATGAAGATTTGAATAAAGTTTTTCAATATGATTCTTTCTATAAATGCTCTTGTGAGTGTTGTTGAATGATAATAAATGAAATGGTATTTATAGAGATTAATTTTCGTCACTTTCTGTTGAAACGGATGAAAAAACGGTCGACCGGTCAGATTGTTAAAACTAGCCGTTCGAACTGCAAAAAATCAGAACGAACACTTTTTAGAAAGTGACATTCAAACGGTCAACCGGTTAAGTTCAATCGGTTTATCAAACGGATTATCCGTTTCCACAGTTTTGAAAAATTGATTTTTGGCTTTGATAAAAATATTTTTATGCAAGTGATAAAAAAATATTTTCTTGCATAAAAATATTTTTGAGCTTTCGTTCATTTAATTGCTAAGGATTAAATAGTTAACACCTTTACAATTTTATTTAAAAATCTATTTTTCGATCTTGTTATTCGAATGTTGAATTTCGGATCTTGAGATATTTGAATTCTTGTATTGATTTTGACTTGATCTTGACATTGTATGAAAGTTCGATTTGTAGCGCTTTGAATATTGCTTAAAAATAGATTGTTAGAAAACACAACTATTTGTTTGTTATAATCAAAACATTAAGGTTTAAAGTTAACCATAGGTCAACAATTTCAAAATCAGTATTTAAGCATTTGGTAAACAAAAATGATTTATTGTTGTGACTGTATAAAATTACTAAAATTGACATTGATTATAATAATGTTATTTTGTATTATTATTATCATTAGTAGTATTGTAAAATATACTTCTATAACAATATGTAATATTATCAAATATTTTTTCAAGACAATGTATTTACCATAATTATTTTAAAATAAAAATGATATCCATCTATTAAATCTCAAAATTTGTAAAAAATAAAAAATAAAAGCATAGTAATATTGTACAAAAATTAATTAAATTTAAATTTAAATTATTTGTGGAGATGCATTATAATTAGAATACTAATAAATCATTGATATAAATGGAATTACTTTAATTAATTAAGGTCAAAAATTGGTATTTTAATAATCAATAGATAGAAAATCTAAAATCTGAATTTGAAAAGTTACAATTTTGCTGCTTATCAAAATTTCTTGATTAGGATTATCTGATTCTTTTATAATCACTTTTTAAAAATTTACCAAACGTTTAAAACAACTTTTGTTTGTTTGACAATCAGAAGTTGAACTCCAAAATCAATCACAAACGAACCCCAAGTCTTGGTCAAACAAGGATTGCAGTTGGCGTAAATGCGCTAGAGTAGCAAAAATCTCGTAGCCCAATTGGCACACATTGGTGTGCTTCCATAGAGAAAGTTCAGGGCCTTCTAGCACGCACTGCCGACTTGGGTAAATTGTTGTTCTTGTTCCATCCTCTTTCGGCTCCAATTTTCATATCCCTCCATCTTCCTCTCGAAACACCACATTTAACCAATGATTGTCCATGCCTCGTCCCAACATTGTAGTCCATCATACAAAACCAAAAACACGAGAAAATCAACACAATTCTGAAATAAATGACAAACAATCGTACAAGATAAAAACGAAGATACACTTGTGTAAATTTCCCTATTTAATTTGTATGCATAAATTTTAGGTTTTTTTTTGTACAAATGGTACCTATCTGTTGCACTTACTGCAAGTTGATGACCTATCTTTTTATTTTTGGCAGTGTGTCTTTGGCGACAATAATCATTTCCGTCCAATTCCATTAGATTTTAATGGTAGTTCTGGTGTGTTTTTTTATTTATTTATTTTTTTTTTGCACAAATGGTCCATGCGTGCATTCCACATTCTTTATTTTATAAAGACATTTTCGACATTTTACTGTTCATAAATAAAAAATTACAGTCCTTAATTTAAGAGAAAAAAAAAATGAAAGAACATAATAAATAAACCCCACCCCACCCCACCCCACCCCACCCCACCCCACCTAATTTGTTTGATCAGATACACTCATTCCAGAACCAAGAAGTTACTAACGCTTTCTGTGCACAAAGAGAGAGAGAAAGAGAAGACTTCACTTAAACATGAGCAATCAATTGTCTACAAGGATTATATATCCTACTTGTATATATATTTCAAATTCTTATTAAGAATCTACTCTAATTATTTTCCAACTAAAATAGGTGTGTAATTTTAGCATATTCCTAATTCCAATTTCATCACAGTTTCCATCAACTTTCCTCTAATCTGACTCTTTCTGGTGGCAAATGTCGACACTACGATAAGATTTTGAAGGTGGACTGCACCGCACATTTTGCTCTCTACGATATTGCTACCAATACATACCGCTACCTAATGGATCTCTTCGGAATTTCTTTGCTTAGATGGAGCGGTTTCCGGATCTTAAATTCAATATGCATTTAATGGAGGCTGCAAAACGGGTGGGGTGGGGTGGGGTGGGGGGGGTGGGGTGGGTCGGGTCGGGTGGGGTGGAGAATAAGAGTATTTTTTATTTATTATTTTCTTTCTTTTTTTTTCTTAAGTTAAGGATCTTGCAGCAATTTTTTATTTATGAACAGTAGAATGTCGAAAATGTCCTTATGAAATGAAGAATGTGAAATGCACGCAGGGTGAAGATTATCACCAACTTATTTGAATGTTCTAGATTCTTCCTTATGAAATACATTCTCTAGAACTTTTCCTTGTCCCATATAAATAAAAAAGGATCTAGAATAATGAAGTGTTTTCATGATTAGGACCAGAACTTTCTAGTTTGTTGTTAACCTCCATTATAAATGTTTCTAGAAATATTGTAACCAAGTATAAATAGGATGTTAGTGTAGAGAAAAATGGGTAATGAGTGATGAGTGAGATCAACTAAAGTGAGGTGTTGTAAAATAATAGCGGTGTGTCCAAATTGTACAAGTAAGTTATATAATAAAACAAGTTCCTTTTGTGTTCCAAATCCAACAAGTGGTATCAGAGCGAGTCGATTGAGGACCACGTGTTTCCAGAGCAAGGCAGTCGAGTGGAGATTATTTTTGAGCTTCTGTAGATCGTGCACAAATTGAGATTATGAAGCTTCAATAAAACTTGCTTGGTAACGAGGAGGTTATTCAAGTCACGATGGGCGACCTACAAGTGATAGGCGGAGTGAAGAAGCTCAACAACCAAAACTACACTACATGGCAGACATGCATGGAGTCTTATCTCCAAGGCCAAGACTTGTGGGACGTGGTTGACGGCAGTGAAGTGACACCGCCAGAGGACGTCAGGGCTCTGAAGAAATGGAAGATTAAAGTAGGTAAGGCCATGTTTATAATAAAGACAACAATTGATGAGGAATTATTGGAGTACATAAGGGACAAGTCTACATAAAGGAAGCATGGGACACATTTGCACTCTGTTTTCAAAGAAAAATGATCTAAGGTTGCGACTTTTGGAAGCGAGCACTTGTCCATCACTCGGGAGAGATGACGATAAAACAATATTTCAACAAGGTAAAATCTCTGTCATGAAATCTCGAATTAGATTCTTCAAGTAAAATTTCGAGTTTAGGATAAGAAGAATAATCATACATGGATTGAGACCTAAATTCGAGAGGCTTTATTGCCTTGTAATACAAGGTTGGCGAGCAACCTTCACTGGTCAATCTAGAAAATTTGCTAGCCGACCAAGAGGCGTTGACTAAGCAAATGCTAAAGGTCTCACTGAAGAAAGAAGATGAGGCATTGTTTAGCTATAAGTGAAAAGGCCAATCCCCTCAACAAAATAATAAAGAAGAAAAATGTATAGAAGGTTCTCAAACAAGGGGAGCTTAAGAAAATCGCGACAAGAAAGGTCAGTTGTCCAATAGATATAGGCAACATAATGGCTCTTGCTTTGTATGTGGCAAAAGAGGTCATTACGCAAGAGATTGCCGATTTAGGAAAAAGCCAGCAGAAGGAAATATGGCAACCTCCAACGAGCAAGAAAAATATACTAGTGAAGAAGAGTGGGATGCTGAAGCGTCGCTCGCACTAACTAAACAAACTTATGAGGAGGTGAGCAGTTCAAGAGTTCAGGAAGAATCCGCATTGATGGCGGTCGTCCCTGGACAGATAGATTATGAAAATGATTGGATTGTCGACTCAGGATGTTCCAATCACATGACAGCTGACAAAGAGAAGCAGCAAAACACAACAGAGCATAATTGGACACCGCAGATGGTGGAACTACTAGATTCAAAAGAAATTAGAGATAAGTTGCAAGAAGAAATTGCAAAAGTACAACAGAATCCTGAGGAAATTGAAAATTCACATGAGTCAAGTGATAGAGAAAAACTTACGAGGGCAACGCAAAGTCCATGGCAAAATGGTGTGCATCAACCAACACCAGAAGCGAATAGACCGAGCCAACAAGAAGAGGTTGAGATACCAACGAGTCCTCAACCACAACTAAGAAAATCAACTAGACAACGAAGGCCAAATCCCAAGTACGCTAATGCAGTGGTAGAAGAAGATGAAAGTACCAAAGAGCAAGTGACATTTGAAGAGGCAGTCCAACACAAGGAGTGGAGAAAGGCAATGGAAGAAGAGATCGTGGCTCTAAAGCAAAATGAAACTTGGGACTTGATACCTGACGGAGTAAAGCCTATATCCTGCAAATGGGTATACAAGGTAAGGAGGCGACCCAATACATCAAAAGAGAAATACAAGGACACATGTTGGGATGATGAGAAGAAAAGAGTTAAATCAAATAGTTGGTGCTAAAAGGGAGAATTGAAGATTATCACCAACTTATTTGAATGTTCTAGATTCTTCCTTAAGAAATACATTCTCTAGAACTTTCTCTTGTCCCATATAGATCAAGAAGGATCTAGAATAATGAAGTACTTTCATGATTAGGACTAGAACTTTCTAGTTTGTTGTTAACCTCCATTATAGATGTTTCTAGAAATATTGTAACCAAGTATAAATAGGATGTTAGTGTAGAGAAAAATGGGTAATGAGTGATGAGTGAGATCCACTAAAGTAAGGTGTTGTAAAATAATAGTGGTGTGTCCAAATTGTACAAGTAAGTTATATAATAAAACAAGTTCCTTTTGTGTTCCAAATCCAACACGGGGACCATTTGTGCAAAAAAGCTAGAAATACCGTCAAAATCTGAAAAAGGGTCTATTGTCGCCAAAAATATTTGAAATAGGGGCTATACTGTCAAAAATAAAAAGATATATCTCCGATCTGTAGTAAGTACAAAAGATAGGAACCATTTGTGCAAAAGCCTAAATTTCATGGAGGACTTGTTTACCATGATCAGCTTTATTACTCAACGTTCATTTTTTATTTTGATTTTGGTTGTAGTTTTGTGCATTGATAAGCCTCATTATCTATGGAAATTCACAATTTTTATTTTGTTTAAGGAAAAATTATGCAAACAATGAAAATAAATGTTTCAACTTTCAAGGTGTAGCTCAACCCTAAAGAGTGATTTTTAAAAACCCCTAAATTAATTTTCTTATTGGCAGACTACAATTTGCCATCATCTATCTTAAACTTATATCCATACATTTTAAATTCACTTGCCCAAGTATTCGTTTTGTTCTACACAAATTTATCTTTTATTTGACAGACTAAACTTTTAATTAAATGAAATTTTCGACATGATATTAAATTTTGTATAGTCTTGATTTAAATCTCGTCGATACTTATTATAAAAATTATATACATGACAAAGCTTAAACTAATAAAGTAAATCTAAATTGTAAGTGATCTTACTTTCACAATTAATTAGATTTAAAATTATTAACATATTTATACAACAACAACAACAACACCAAACCAATTACACTATAATTAATTAATGTTAGCATCCTTTCTTCTAGTTAATTAATTAATTCTAGAATTACTTAATTAATTGTTTATAATTGTTCTCGTATTTACTACTTTTCTTCCATGTATCGTGACTTATATAGCCTGTTTGAAAGTGCTTATAAGTTGATCAAATATTATTTTTATTCACACATTAAGTAAGACCCACTGTTTATTATCTAAAAAAAAAAAAAAAAAAACTTTTGCGTTCATAACTAATTGTTACGGCATTAATATAAGTTAATACACTAACACTAGCTAGAGTTGGAGGCTGCTCCCAATAATACATTAAATTACTTGCAAAAATTTCTTATAGGTAGGTTGAACTGTGTCATTAATCTACAAGGAGCACAAGTTATTAGCATCCCCGTCCCCCACCCCAATAACTAATAGCGTTTTAAGTCCATGTCATTTTCATTTTTTTTTTTTACGCGAGATTTTTCGTAAGTATTTTTTATGATGGTAAACAAAGTGATGTAATTGAAACAAAAATGGAAATTATGGGACTAACTTGTAACAAAAAAATAAAAATAAAAATGGATGATGCAATTGAAATTTTACATTATGTTCTCTAGCTAACGTCGATGCCTTTAACCCAAATGAAATAGTAAATTTACATATAGATTTTTTATGGATTCATTTGGTTCTTTTGAATCTTGTTCGAGTTGAATATCATGTCCGGTTCGTGTGGGGGATGGATCTATAAGAATTCACCATTCTCAAAATAACAAAAAAAAAAAAAAAAAAAAAAAACATGATTTGAACGATTTTTGTATTAAGTGCTAGCTAAAGGTATGAGTCATAATTATTACGGACCATGTGTTAAGGTTTAGAGCATAATATTGAGAATTACTTTGAATCAACAAGCTCGCTAATTCAAAATAACAAATGTCTAATCATACGAAAAGTAACTAAGAGAATTGAAAGGCTTCACTCTAAACAAATTATTTATTCATCAAACTGAATCAAACCAAACACACTCCATTTTATTACCAAATTCATGCTTCACTTAATTCATTTGTTTTTCTTCACTGCATTAAAAATATATAACAATAAGTTATATAAATTCTCTTATTCAATTTATCGAGATATCTTTTTTTTTTTTTTTTTTTAACGATTTCTAACATTAGGCGTAGTTGTTCTGCTACAGAGTACTTATTTAAAGTCAATAATAAAAGAAAAATAACCCTTTCAAAGTGGAAAAATGTATTATGTCTAAAAGTAGAATTAATGTGCCGTTTTCTACAGTAATATTATTTGGGATTAGAAGCTTCTGTTTGAAATTAAAGGAGCCTCCATTTGACTTTTGTCCACCAAATACATAAAAGTTATAAACTCTCTAGAATATATAGAAAACGCTAAATTTCTTTTAGATTAATTGTGGAACATAGATTAGGATTTAAATAATACGTGTCTTGATGACTTAGTCTTTGAAATTACATGTTATATATATGTATCACGTGAGTGTATATATATATAGAGAAGGTTGTATATCAAGAAAGAGTCAATACAGCCTCTTCACTCTTCATCTTTGTGGACAATATGGCAGCAGCTTCATCCATTAATTTTCAGGCTTTTCTGGCAATTCTTTTGCTGTTGCTGCTACCCTTAGCAGTTAAAGGAAATGGTATTTTCCCTCCTTTTATAGGTACTGAACTCTCTCTCTCTCTCTCTCTCTCTCTGTGTGTCTCTGTGTGTGTGTGGGTATTGATGATTTGTGCATGGTGGGTTTCAGACAACATATGTGAGGAAGTACAATGTGGAAAGGGAACTTGCGAGGCAAATCCGAACTTCCCTTTTAGCTTCAAATGCAACTGCGAAAATGGATGGAAGCGCACACGTTTTGACAACGAAGAAAATCTTGAATACCTTCCATGCATCATTCCCGACTGTAATTTCTCAACTCTTGCTTCTTTTTCCTCGTGCTTCGTTTGAAGTACTGTACGAGAGTTGATTTGACTGTTCTAGCACATGTTTGATATTGTTTAAATTATAATTTCAGCCGGTCAAATTAGTCAAACATATTTTTTGTCCACACGTTTTATAGGACCCACAACTTACAACCTATTTTTTATCCACAAATTCACCAACAACTTATAATTTTACCACTTAAAAAATAATTTCATTAGTACCAAACATACGCCTAGTTATGATAGTAAAATTTCACATTCATATTGAATTACAAGAAAGTCCTTGTAACTCTATTTGTGGTCAATGGGCTCTCACATGAACCTCCGAGGTCTAGCCCCGATCACACAATAAACAGAATATTATAATTTTAGAACTTGTTTGGTAGGGATTGAAAATCTGATAAAAATGTGAAGTCAAAATCAACAATTAATTTTAACCACATATTTTATGAGACTCACAATTTTTCAATCACAGATTTCATTAATTTTTTTTTTTTTGTTTATCAAAATTACTAAAAAATTCTACCAAACAAGTGCTTAGTCACATACAATTATAAGTTAATTATTTACTTAATAATTTTCATAAAATGTTCATGTATTTATTTGCAGGCTCTCTTGACTACACCTGCATGCCAGCACCGCCTCCACTTCCTCCGGTTCCCTACAATTTATCTTTCTTTGACCGTAAATTTTCTTAACTTGACCCGTTTTTCTTCTTCAAATCGGGTCTATGTGAGACCCAAATCCCCCTAAACGGGTGGAGTTATATTTATTATTTAATTTGTCTTTAGACTACATTTAATTTCAAATTTATATTTCGGAATTATTGTTTAGCATGTTATTGGATCTACTGCGGACAAGGGACTTGCACGAAGAATGCAACATATACGCACACATGCCAGTGCGATTACGGTCATTACAATTTGCTCAATATCTCGGCTTTTCCATGCTATAGCGATTGTAAGTTAATTTACGTTTAAAATTTTAATTTTTAGTATTTTCATAAACCTATAGCTAATGGAAATTAATTAATTGATGTGTCGACAGGTGCCCTTGGATCTGATTGTCAAAGGCTAGGAATTCGGGTCTCCCGTTCCACTTCGAACCCATCTTCAAACAATAATGATAATCAAGGTGAGAACTTGTACTCATTGCGAAAGATAAAATTTAAATAAATATTTTTTTTTACGTCACATGTAAATTCTAAGACCAAGTCTCGTTAATTTTAAATTTTGTCAAGTGTTTCACGAAAAACACGTATTGGTAGGTAGGTATTGCCTTTTTGTACAAGGCATTTAGAATTAGGGCGCTACAACAATTGCCAATCAACTAGTCACATATTTATTATGTTTTAATAAATCTTATTGGCGTAGTTTATGAGGCTAAGGTCAATTCTCAAGGCATTTTCTTCCTGAAACACGACTTTATGACTTATTTAAGCCGTCCACGACTTTAAGATGGATTAGTTTACTGATTAAGAACAGTGAAAGTAGTCAATGGTTGCAAAAACACGCTAGTAATTGGAAAATTCCTGGTTTTGACAAAATATGGTCCATAGATTGAATTTATTTATTTTTATTAAAGGTTTGATATATGAAACTTTATTTAAAAATATATATAGAGTAAATTATTTATTTAAATTATATTTTCACAAAAAAAAAAAATGATACACAAGCTTTAAAAAACTAAATGTATTGGAAATAGTGATTTATCATAATTTAATTATGAGATTCTAATAATTATTTCTCCTTTTTATTGTTGGCAGCTACGTCGTTTTTGCCAGGGAAGTTCCACTGGATAGGGATTTTCCTTATATCCACCGTTATGGCTCTCTGGAAGTAGCCATTTGAAATTACCCATCTAATAATCACTCTCGAGTGTTAGCTACTTATATATGATGTGTGGGACATTGATAGAACTACTTCATAAATTCATGTGTACAAAATTCAGATTGAATAAAGAATAATACGGGTATTTGGTTTTGTACAAAAAATATTTAATATTATAAATGTGCGGATTGAATAAAGAATAATACGTGTATTTGGTTTTGTACAAAAAATATTTAATAGTTATAAATGTGCGGGTTGAGTTTTCTTTACATTGTTTTTGGTACATGTGAATAAGTTTTATACATTACAAAAACTTACTCTCGATATACTTGGTTTAGTATATGTCTAGTAAAGATTTTTGTAGAATATAAATAATGAATCATACGGAATGTGTGGATAAAAATAATGTTTAACCAACTTATAAATACTTATAAACACTAACAATTATGAACTTAATAATCTCTCCCGTCTACTAATTATTCCAATATCAAGCCTACCCATTGGCTTATTCATATTCCACAAAGAATGTAGTTAGCACAACGCTTTCGAAGCTTCTTTCCAACACGGTCAACAATTTTCATAGCCAGTGGCGGTGCCACAAGTGGTACTTTTTGAATTTTGAATTATTTATTTTAGTTTATTTTTTCTATATTATGTTTTTGTATAAAACTTTTAAGAACTTAATTTTTGACTCCATTAAAAAATGTGTTTGACTCTGCCACTGCGCACAACCTTCTTGATTTCTCAATAGTTTTGTGTTACATAAGGATAGAAAGGAAAAATGGTAAAAACGTACTAAATATCTTCTAATTGGTCGTTATAAAGTGACCAAATTCTTAATGTTCTCATGTAAATTGAAATTTATACTAAAAAGTAAAAAGCCATTAACCATGAGCTTGATATGCACATATTTTCAGAATTTTTTGACTTTGCATGTGTTTCATATATGGTAAAACTTACTTTTAACACTATGCCCACGTTGAATATTACATCAATGTATATTATGCATGTACTATAGGTATCTTATAAATCATTTAGATATCATAATATAGTATTTAATTTTTCTCAATAACTTTTGACTACTTCCAAATGGCATTTACTAGGTCAAATATATAATAATATAGTATAAAAAATACCCCAACCTTCATATCAAACAAAATATTATTGAGCTTTCGAGTTGATTGTAACTAGATAATCATTGATCACAACAGATAAAATAATAGAATATGCAAACAATATCACACTACGTGCTTTATGTTGTAGTGTGTGGCGTGCCTTGTTTGTTGAAACGAGTTGTGATTATATTTATTGTATATCAGATACAAATACCATAACGGTTGAAAAACAACAAGAAGCGAACGGTTGAATCTTTAAATAATGTCAATTTTAAGCCATACCGTAATTAAAATTGAGAAGAAGAAGTAGAAATTTAAAATTAAAAAAAAAAAGGAAAAACTAGAAATGGAGCTGACAACCTTAAATTCTTGAAACTTAACAAAACGAGGTAATTTGATAAATAAAAATATTATATGGACAGTGAGTTTCTAAATCTGAAAGAGTGTTAATTATGAATGCAATTAAAAAAAATTAATTTAAATTTTTGTCAATTTTTATTCCATACAATTAATGCAGCAAATGAAATTAACAATTTAAAATCACAAATACAATATTTAAGAGAGAAAGTAATAACATAAAATTAGATATTCTTGAATTACAAATACAGCATTATAAACCTTTAAAAGACAAAGAAAGATCACTCGTTAATACAATAATCTTCATAAAGTCATGAAAAATACTTAAAATCATTATATAAAATATAGTTACAAAAATGGTACTATGTGATTAAATAATAATAAATGGTAAATTCACAATAAATTATAAGGTATTAATAGACTCTTGTGCACATTGAAATTGTATTCAAGAAAGACTTGTTCTTACAAAATATTTTGAAAAACAACAAAAAGACTTTTTGGCGCTAAGAGACAAAAATTAAATTAAATATATTGTGAAAGGTCCTCTATCACGGTTCAATGTTCACGTTAAATCAATTTCTAAGTTAAATCAATTTCTTTTTCTCCACTTAAGCAGATAGTAAAAGTCAAAGCAATGTTTTAATGACGACCTCTTATTGTAGTCAACAAGATAGGATTCTCAACAGATAAGTTCCGTGAACTGGACAAAAGTGAACTAAAGTTCATATATTTAATGAAGGGTTTTGCTTCGAAAATATATTTTTATTAATAAAAGACTTAGAAAAAGAATTTGTTATAGGAACTCATTTTATTTCTTAAATATATCATTTTTAAGTTAGTGAGATAGGTATTTCTACAAAAATTATAGGTCAAGATGTTATTTTTAATGTTTTATATCTACCATCTTCAAGAGAACTATATACTATCAAAGAAATATATATTAATAAGATAATCAATAACATTAATAAAACAACAAATAAAATATTTAAAATAATAAATTAATATAAATGCATAGAAGATGAAGAAGTCAAAGACAAATAAGTCTGTATAAAGAAAATATTTTTAAAAATGTATGTTCAACTATTTCCAGCGCTATCTGGGGTAGGATGAAACATATTGACATATTGTTTCTTCACCTTATATAAAACAATTTAGAAAATAAGAAATTCTTACTAAATCTAGAACAATACAAATAAATATAAATTTGTTAAAATATTTTAAAAAATTACTAATTTACTTTCCAAGAAATTAATAAGACCTAGTAAGTCTATGTAGAGCTGTTTGTATGTCAATAAATCAAAGTAAAATTGAAGAAGGCGATTCAAAACTTTTAATTAATTACAAACTATTAAGGCTTGGTTTAGTATTGCTGTGTCTTTTAAGAGAATCAGTTTTTACTATGCTGCAGAAAATAATCAGTTGTGGGAATAATCAGATAAGTGTTTGGTAAATTTTTATTTCAAAATTGATGTATATTTCAAAAGCAGCATTTGAGCGTTTGATAAACAAAAGTGATTTATTAATGTAATGATATTAAATTACTAAAAAGAACATTAATTATAATAATGTTATTTTGTATTATTATTATTATCACGAGTGGTAAAAAAAATTTTTTCCTAGTCAAATATTTTTTAACAAGACAATGCATTCACTATTATTATTTTAAAATAAAAATAATAAACACCAAATAAATTTCAAATTTTATAAAAATTACAAAATAAAAGTATAGTCATATAGTGCAAAATTAATTAAATTTATATTATTTTTTATGCATCCAACTTGCATCAATTCGATTTCTCAAATGGGTATAAAGGAATTAATTTAATTAATTATGGGTAAAATGAGTATTTTAATAATATATAAATAAAAAAGTTAAAAGTATAATTTGAAAAGCTGACATTTTGCTTCTCAAAATTTGCTACCAGGTGAGTCAGATTATTTTATAACCACTTATAAAAATTTTGTCAAACGCCTAAATTAACTTCCGACTGTTTGAGAATAAGAAGTTGGGCTCCAAAATCAATCCCAAACGGGGCTTAAATAAAGTACTTTAATGGAATATTCCTCAAAAAAAATATTTACTCAATAGGCTTTATGATGTTGTTATCTTTTTAAAATTTAATACGAAGTTAGGGTTTTACAAATTCAAATTGTTGAGTTCGATATGTATAAAACTAATTTTAATATCCATTTAGACAATATAAGTAGAACGTAATGCCATTTGGTTTAAAAAACGCTCCATTATCATTCCAAAAATATTCCTTCTTGGCTTGCAAACTCTAAAAAGTTGGAATTAAAAAGAAATTTCGAAAGCGTAGAAAAGGGCTTGAGCTACTAATCAGATAGATAGATAAATCAATGAATTAAATTGATGTAAATGATTTCATATTATTGTATTGTGTGCCAGCCTTCTTTCTTTATCTATCCCATGACCCGCCTTTTTTTTACAGTTCAATTAAAAAATCGATAGTTAAATTTTTATTTGAACTATAGTTAAAAAAAAAAAATAGAATCAACAGTTCAATTGTAAAATCGAGTTCTAAAAAACGAGATGTTGTCTCGCAATAATTAGAATTTTTTTATTTTGTTTTAGTTTAATCATGAAAAACTATTATAAAAATGAGATATATTTTTTGACTATGAGTTAATTCACATTATCTTGTGTGTAATGCATTATATTGTATGTAATTTCAAGATCCACTTTGATAGTTTCTTCTTGAAATTATTTTTTGGAAAATATATTGGGCAAATAGAATTTTCACTAACGAATGTGAAATTGAATCTCACATTGGTTGAGAATTGGAATTGGGAGAGGAGTCTTAAAAGGGATTGCAATCCCACATTGGTTAGAAATAGAAAAAATTTATGGGGATCAGAATACTAGTTCCATCCCACATTGAAAAATGGATAAAATATGAAAATGTGTGGAAAACTTAGTTGTCCCCATCGGATAAAAATAAGATTGTGGACCAATTTATATATAGTTTGCAATTTGTAAAGTGTAACCATTTGTTGCAAAGAGACTCCTCCATGGCCTACGCTGGCGCTCGCTAGGGGGTGCAAATCTTGGACCGACTTGACCTTCGAGCCTTGAACTTGTGTGCGGGCGCGACACGAGGACCGAATGAATCAAAAATTGGCCACAAAGTGCAAGCCACGTTTTGAATTTTGTTTTACGTTTTTTCATTTAAAACGTAACTCCAAAATTGATATCCATTTATTTTGATCGATATCCATTTATTTTTGTAACTCCAAAACCTCCGGAGTAAAGGTAGTATGCACTAAATACAAAAGGCTCCTCCTGCTCAGAGTATATAAAGAACAATCCTTCAATCCGAAACAAAGAAAGTTACTCATCGAAATCTCTAAATTTCGCATTCTCATTCTTGTCATATTCCGATTCGCTTGGTGATTCTGCTCGGCTTGTTTTCGGATTCGACCGCACGCTTGCAGATTCACAAGTTTTACTTCGGTGAGGGGACGAATATTGCTTTAAGGACAATCAGATTTGACACTGAGCCCGGCTCCAACACGCTCATTTCAATTTTCTCGTTCAAAGACTGTTTAATTTATTGTTTAACCTTTCGTAAATTATTCACTACAATTGTTTACTTCAATTGCTTAACAAGTTTTATATAACAAACTTAAAGCAATATTTCTTGTTAAACAGTTTACAGAAAACGTTTCCAAAGTAGATTTGAAACTGTTCCTTAAGAGCGGTTGTTTTCATCTATATCATTTTTTTCTAATATTCGATTGTGTTTCGAAATGGAAAATACACCTACCAATAACGTTGTGGCATCCGGAATGAAACAAGTTGCATCCAATGGTGCAAAATGTGGCTCATTGCAGCTATATGCAAGTTCGATGTGGCTCAAGTAGTACATCCAAGAATACGCATCGTGGCTATGCCAAGTCTAGTCTGGCCGTCCGAATGGAACTAAGGCGTGGCTTCCATGCCAAGTCAAGCTCTTTGGTCCAACCGTGACAATCCCGGTTAATCAAGGGAAAAGTCGGAGAAGTTCAACGGTTTGAATTTCAAGAGGTGGCAACAAAAATGTTATTTTACCTCACGACTTGAATCTTTGCGAGATTCTTGACCGAGAATGCTCTAGTGCTCCAAGAGGGTCAATGAGACATTCAAGCAATCGATGTAGTGGATGCTTGGAAGCATTCGATTTCTTGTGCCAAAATTATGTTATGAACGGTCCGGCCGATTCATTGTATAATGTCTTGTCGCAATAAAAGCGGCTAAGGAATTATGAGAGTCTTTGGACAAAAAGTACAAAACCGAGGATCTTGGGGCCAAGAAGTTTCTTGTTGGCCGCTTCTTGGAATACAAAATGGTGGACTCCAAATCAGAATGAGTCAAGTACAAGAACTACAAGTGATCTTGCATGAAATTCATTACGAAGGAATGGTTGTGAGTGAATCCTTCCAAGTGGCATGTATAATTGAAAAGCTACCTCCTGCATGGAAGGATTTTAAAAAACTACCTAAAGCACAAGTTTAAAGGAAATGAACGTTGAGGAACTAATTGTTAGACTTGAATTGAAGAAGACAACAAAAATTCGAAAGAGGGTTCAATCCGGTTGTGGCCAAAGCCAATGTTATGGAGCATGGTCAAAGCTCCAAGTCCTACAAGAACAAGTATGGGCCATCTGGTGGAAAAGGGCCCAAGTTGGGACCTAAAGGTAGAATTTCTAAACAGAAGTTTCCTGGAAAATGCTTCAATTGTGACAAGATTGGTCACAAGTCTCACGGAGTGCCGTTTGTCAAGAAGAAAAAGAAGCAAACATGGTTGAAGATACATCCGCTCATGAACCTTGCATTTGTTATTTCGGGAAGTGAACTCGTGGGTTCAAATCCGAGAGAATGGTGGATAGACACCGGTGCCACCCGACATGTTTGCTATGACAAGGAGATGTTTAGTGGTTTTGAAGAAGCGAGATGGATAAAAGTCAGATATGAGAAATTCAGCAACCTCTCAAATCAAGGGCCATGGAAAAGTGGTTCTAAAGATGACGTCCGGGAAAGAGTCGACTCTAAACAACGTGCTCTATGTGCTAGAAATTCACAAGAATTTGGTGTCTGGCTCGCTGTTGAACAAACATTGATTTCAGTATAGTGTTTGAGTTAGACAAAGTTATTTTGTCTAAGTCTGGAATGTTTGTAGGAAAGGGTTATGTAAGTGATGAGCTCTTTAAGCTCAATGTTATGGCTCTTCCGTTTACTTACTTGAGTCTTCCAATTTGTGGCATGGTAGACTAGGACATGTTAATTATGACACTTTGCGTAGACTAATTAACTTGAATTGCATACCTACATTCCAAATTAATAATAAACATAAGTGTGAAACTTGTGTTGAGGCAAAATTGACAAGGACATCATTTTAATCATTAAAGAAAAAGCGAACCACTTGATTGAATTCACACAGATGTATGTGATTTAAAATCAGTACAACAAGGGGGGAGACAACAAATATTTTATTACTTTTATTGACGATAGCTATAGTGAAATTTGTTCTCTATAAGAATGAAATTGAAAATCAACTCAACAAGAAGATTAAAGTGTTGAGAAGTGATAGATGTAGTGAATATGAATCACCATTTGTGAATTTCGTGCACAACACGGAATTAAACATGAAACAACAAAGACCTTATTCACCTCGGGAAAATGGTGTTCTTTGAGCGAAAAAATAGAACATTGAAAAAAATGATGAATGCAATGTTGTTAAGTTATGGATTACCTCGTAACATGTGGGGAGAAGTCTGTGTTATCACTAATTACCTTTTTAAATAAGGTGCCCGGAAGAAAGAAGATAATAGCCTCTACGAGTTATTGAAAGGAAGAAAACCTTCCTACAAATACTTACTACGAGTGTGGGGTATCTTGCCAAAGTGTCGGTACCTACACCAAAAAAGGTAAAATAGGGAAAAACTCGTTGATTGCATATTTATCGGATATGCACATAATGATAGTGCTTATCGATTTCTTGTGTATGATTCAAAAATTTCGATATATACAAAAACACGATAATGAAATCAAGAATGCATCATTCTTTGAACATGTATTTCCATACAAGTCCAAAGAAGAAGCGAGCTCTTCTAAGCGAACATATGAGACTATGATTGAGAATAGTCAGGACCAAGAAGTAGAAAAGGAAGTTGAGACTGAACCAAGACGTAGCAAACGAGAAAGGACAAAAAAATCTTATGGTCCTGATTTTCTGACTTATTTGCTAGAAACTGAACCTCAAAACTTCAAAGAAGCTGTAAACTCTTCGAAGGACCTCAATGGAAAGAGGCCATTAAAATGAAATAGATTCTATTTTACAAAACCATACATGGGAGTCAAAGTGGATCTTCCCCCTAGAAGCAAACCACTAGGCTACAAATAGATTTTTCAAAGAAAATGAAAGCAGATGGAACTATTGATAAGTACAAGGCCGACTTGTAATTAAAGGTTACAAGCAACGAGAAGACCTTGACTACTTTGACACTTATTCTCCGTAACGAGAATAACTTCCATTCGGATGATATTAGCGATTGCAGCTTTGTACAATCTCAAAGTACATCAAATGGATGTCAAAACTGCTTTTCTAAATGGAGATTTAGAGAAGAAATTTACATGGAACAACCCGAGGGATTTTACGCACTGTGAAAAGAAAACAATGTGTGTAAATTGGTGAAGTCATTATATGGCTTAAAACAAGCACCAAGACAGTGGCATGCAAAATTTGACAATGCCATGATAGAAAGTGGATTTAAAATCAATGAATGTGACAAATGCGTTTACATCAAAGACACAGAACATGGTTATGTCATTTTATGTTTTTATGTTGACGATATGCTCATCGTTGGTAGCAATGATAAGATGATTAAATCTACTAAAAATATGTTGAATTCAAAATTCGACATGAAGTATATGGGTTTAGCTGATGTGATTCTTGGAGTTAAAATTTTAAGAACATCAGATGGACTCGTTCTAAGTTAGTCACATTATGTGGACAAAATTTTGAAAAAATCCAATAATGATGATACTAGCGTGGCTAGAACACCGATAGATACAAGTCAACATCTATCGAAAAATAGAGGCAATGGTATTTCTCAAGTTGAGTACTCTAGAATAATCGGAAGTCTTATGTACTTAATGAGTTGTACAAGACCAGATATAGCTTATGCGATTAGCAACCGAGTAGATATACCAAGTAATCCGTGGTCTGACCACCGGAAAGGAATAGTAAAATCTTGAGATACTTGAAATATACTTGTGATTATGGACTGCACTATACCAGATATCCCGCATTTATTGAAGGATATACCGATGCTAATTGGATATCTGATATTAAGGACTCAAAGTCTACCAGTGGATTTGTATTCACTTTGGGAGGTGCAGCGATATCGTGGAAATCCTCTAAACAAACGATTATTGCGAGATCTACCATGGAATCCGAAGTTTATAGCTCGGATAAATGTGGTGAAGAGGTGAATGGCTACGCAATTTCTTAGAGGATATTCCAAGATAGTCAAAACCTATGCTGACAATTTGCATACATTGTGATAGTCAATCTGTGATTGGAAGGGCGTAGAAAGCAACATGTACAATGGTAAGTCTGCACACATACGTCGTGAGACATAATACCATGAGACGAGTTACTCTCAAGCGGAGTTATCTCTATTGACTATGTAAAGTCTAAAGATAACATTGCAGATCCGCTAACCAAAGGGTTAAATAGAGAGTTAGTTGCAAAGTCATCTAGAGGAATGTGACTTAAGCCTCTGAAAGAATAAGTTATTGTAATGGAAACTCAACCTAATTGACTGGAGATCCCAAGATCTAGGTTCAATGAGAAAACCTAATTACAAATACTTAATAGGATCACTGTGGGGATCATCTCATGTCCATTCCTGTAATAACAGTGATGCCCGTGGAAAGAGGATAGGCAATAGGCTTTTAATGATTCTTATGCGTCGGAAATCTGAGCGGAGTAATGCGGGTTACTCTTAATTAAGAAATCACCTATGTGAGGGAGAAGTGGGGCCGCTTCGAAGAGAATTGTGAGGCTCAATTCTTAATAACTCTCACTAAACTAGGCATATGTTCATGGCCATAAACGAACATACCAATGAGAACTGAAATGTGTTAGGAAGAATCCTGTGTAAGGTACATCATCGTTTACACAAAAGGCAGAATAGTTCAAAGACATCGTGTCTACTAATCAGCTAGTAAAGTAAATGTACTTTAACAAGAGAAGGTTCAAAGGTAACTCCTACCTATCCTATGCAGGTTTCAACTATGGAACTTTATCACCAAGTATTCCGTGTCTCTGTCAATTTCCATTCATGTGGGGGATTATTGGAAAATATATTGGGCAAATAGAATTTTCACTAACGAATGTGAAATTGAATCTCACATTGGTTGAGAATTGGAATTGGGAGAGGAGCCTTAAAAGGAATTGCAATCCCACATTGGTTAGAAATAGAAAAGTGGAATTTATGGAGACTATAAATACTAGTTCCATCCCACATTGGAAAATGGATAAAATATGGAAATGTGTGGAAAACTTAGTTGTCCCACATCGGATAAAAATAAGATTGTGGACCAATTTATATATGGTTTCCAATTTGTAAAGTGTAACCATTTGTTGCAAAGAGACTCCTCCATGACCTACGCGCCCGCAGGGGGGTGCAAATCTTCGACCGACTTGGCCTTCGAGCCTTGAACTTGTGTGCGGGCGCGACCTGCGCACACGAATGTCGGACCGAATGAACCAAAAATTGGCCACAAAGTGCAAGCCATGTTTTGGAATTTTGTTTTACGTTTTTTTCATTTAAAACGTAACTCCAAAACTGATATCCATTTATTTTTGTACCGATATCCATTTATTTTTGTAACTCCAAAACGTCCGGAGTAAACGTAGTATGCACTGAATGCAAAAGGCTCCTCCTTGCCTACATATATGAGAACAATCCTTGATCCGAACACAAAGAAAGTTTCTCCTCGAAATCTCTACATTCTCGCATTCTCATTTACATCATATTCGATCGCTTGGTGATTCCGTTCGGCTTGTTTTCGATTCGATCAAGACGATTCTGATTCGCTTCTTTGTATCCTGAGAAGCAAGCGCTCAAGTTTTACTTCGGTGAGGGGACAAATATTGCTTTAAGGACACTGTGTTTGACACAGGCCCCGGCTCCAACACATTCATTTCAATTTTCATTCAACAATTTGTTTAATTCTTGTTTAACCTTTCGTAAATTATTCAACGCAATTGTTTACTTCACTGTTTAACAAATTTTATATAACACTATTATATGAGTTTCATGTAGTGTGAAATCTTAATTACATTAAAAACTTGTTATTTTTGCAAAAGGAATGGCTAAATTTGCAAATGTTATCAAATGTTTCCATATTTTCAATTCACCATTTACTTTTAAGTACTTTCGCAAATTCTCCATTTAAATTTAACAAAAGAAATAAAAAAAATAATATTAAAAAATATATAAATGAGTGAATGGATGGAAAATAGAGATATTTTTATCCTCTGCTCTTCCTCGTCCCATCCATGCTCCGCCCTTCCTCGTCCCATCCATGCTCCATCTCTAAAAAATTTCAACAAGACGAGAGACATGGAAGAGGCGCACCCCCCCCGCCCGCTATGCTATTGCGGATGGAGTTTGAGCCCTAATTGAGTGGGCTCATACTATATAGAAAGGGTTATTTTCATAAATAACTTAAAATAACAAATTATTTGTCAAAACACTTTTTAACAATTTATTTTTTTACCAAAATGCCGGTTTACTTTTTTTTTTTTTGACTGTTTGACTTTTTTGTAACATTATTTGTTACATCATTATAAACAGAATAACACTTATAACAATATGTAATACGCTACCATCCATGTCTTACTATTACACAAAATATACCCCATCATAACACACCACTCCCAACAAACCACTTCTACCAACACCACGACTACCCCCCAAACCCATACACCATCACAACTAGTCAATTCTGATGTCGTCGCCACCACCACCTCAAAAAAAATGTCCACCACCACCACTAGCCCACAATCTACAACCGCATTCCATCTCCACCATCACTATTTTATTTCCCAAAGGCACCACCACCATCACCTTCAATCACTAGACCTGCACCACCTGGTGGTCACAGTGGAAATGATGTGGTGGTATTGGTGGTGTCTTCAAAATTATTGAGGGGTATCTATATTAGGGTTTGGATTGGGAATATTATATAAGTTGTGTTTTTTAGGGTTAAGTAATTGAAAATTAAAAAAATGTATTTTGAGAATAAAAAGTTGGGATAAAAATTAAAGTTTGAAAACTATACAATATAGTTGACATAATTTACTCATAGCCAGAGTTATGTTACTTGTACATTTTTACTTACACTCTCATTTAGAGTATTTCCAATGCACTACGTCTATATCTTTTTAGACATGCTAGTATAATCAAATATATATGGAGTTATAAAAACCTTCTCCAATGCATGCTGACAAGAATTTTGTCTAGTTGATGTGACATACCAAAAAATAGATCCGTCTAGAAGTTCTTCTAAATTTAGATGAACTTCTAGACAAAGCGAGTTATCAAATTTAAATCTCCACTGTTATGTGGACTTTTTTATTATTATTTTATAAAAAAATTAAT
This sequence comes from Forsythia suspensa, assembly GCA_023638005.1. Classification (NCBI taxonomy): domain Eukaryota; kingdom Viridiplantae; phylum Streptophyta; class Magnoliopsida; order Lamiales; family Oleaceae; genus Forsythia; species Forsythia suspensa. The sequence goes on from CM042665.1 coordinate 12,216,749, forward strand.
GCCACATAAGTGGTAGTATTAATTTTAGACAGAATCCATTGGAGATGAATTTTAATTTGACCATCTATTCTATAAACGTAGTGTTACATGATTGATTGAAAATTTTCTATTTTACCCGCCACGTAAAAGCGTAATAGATGGAATGTATTAAAGATGCTCTTACACTCTCACTTTTGAGATAAAATATTTGATCAAATCATTATTTACCACATAAATATTTGTAAGTAAATATGTAAGTAGGAATTTACAAGTAGCATAATTCCTTCTAACAAAGGTATCCCATAAAATCTTTTCAAGAGAATTGCGGGCTGAGTCTGGGCCAAAATTGGGAAGGCTCATACCATGTTGCAAAGTGTCCCAAAAGTCTCAATTTGGGAGGGTGGAAGGTGGAGTCCAGGCCCTAATTGGGTGGGCTCACGTGTTCCTCCATGTTCCAGTGACAAGAGTCACATAACTGGTAAATCCGTAAATTTCACAATTTTCCCTAATTACACTACATTTTTATTACATACACCACGATTTAAGCTGCAATAAAGGTCTTCCAATCTTTGACATTTTGACACTTATTTCTCTAATTTTTTGGTCATATTTTTATCATTAATTTTCAATAATTTTCACATCTTATCTCTCGATAACGATTTTCATTCAAATATTCTACTAATGTCTATTAAAATGAGAGACAAACATTTTGTCAAATTTGTGAATTTGTTGTTTATTTTACTTTTTTAAAAATACGAGAGGTAAAAGCCCTCTTAATTAATTTTTGGATGAAAACTTATCATCAAATACTAAGATAATATGTGAAAATTAATATCGCGAGATGATAAGAATGTGATAAAAAATAATTGAGGACATAAATTCAAAAATAGTAATAATTTGGAACTTTGATTACAATTAAAATATAGCGTGGGTATAACCACACCACCCTTTTAGTATTTTGACGTTTTGTTTTATTTCATTTCCCTACTTTGTACGTTTGCGAATTATTGAAAACTATCCGGTGCTCAAATTTGCACGCTAAATTCGATTATCTCAAGCACAATCTAGCGAGCTGAAATTTTTTAGGGTTTTATCAATTAAGTTTGCATTCTCGCATTGATATATACTTTGACATGTTTAATTAGTTGTTATTTTCAGCACAAATTTGACTATAGTTACGATCTGATCCTAAACTGCGATTCTGCAACCTCTCCGAACGATCAGAAATAGCGAGTGAAATCAATGATACTGTTGCAGTCGCCCTCCAGATATCTCCTCCAAATCTTGTCTACTCGGGTTCAGAAGTAAGTTCCTGGCTTGTTCTTCTTAATTTTACTGTTTCTTTCTTATTTATGTAATGTGTGTGTGTGTGTATTTAACTTCCATTTTCTCACGCAATATAAATGTTAAGCCAATCTTTTGAAATTTAAACTGTTTCTTTGGTTATTTTATGGAGTATGTTCTATCTTTTCCATATTCTTCACATTTAGTGATACTGATACGCATATACCTAATACTCGTGTACCTGTCAACAAAAATATGCAAACTGATGTTAATGGTAAGTTGAACTAGGTTTAGAAAATCTGGTATCTTCGTGGGACCAAATTTACTCCATCATTTCCATTTGTTTAGTGCTTGAATGCTTTTACGGGTTTATGACATATAAGTTAGTATTATGCTTCTATGTTTTTTTTTAGTAAATCAGATTTTGTATTCTGTCCCAAATGTTAGTGGTTAGTGTTTTTTTTTTTTTTTGACAAATATTTATGCCAGTACACGCTTTACTTGCATGATCTTTTACTTATTTACTTATCCTCCATAATAAGCATATAAATTTTATCGGGGATGTGCAGTCTTGAAAAAGGAGTTGAATTGGATTGCCAGTGGATTGAATTCGATGATGTCCGTTATCATATTCAGGTGATTCATTTGCTTTTAATGTAAATATTTTGTTTAGTGTTGTTAATTTGGGATGTCATTGCATCCTTTGACCTGTATTGAAGGGCTGCAAACTTTCCTAATCTTGTTCCTTTACTCTTTTGTAGGCTTCTGTGAAAAATCCAAATCTCTTAGTGTTATCGGTGTCATTACCCACACCACCTCCAGAAACTGTATTTTTTGGGGGACTTCCTCCAGAAGCAATAGAAGCCATAAAGGCAGCATATGGCACGGTTGTACATATTCTTGATCCTCCAAAAGACGGTTTCAATCTCACGGTGAAACTGAACCTGTCAAAACTTCCTCCAGAAGAAGGTTCAACTGAGTTACCCTTTTAAGGTCATTATGAGCTTACCATGGTTACGCTAAGAGATAAATAATCCATCTTTTGAAAAAGAACAATATAATTTCTTTGCTTTATTGCCTCTTTCTGGTCCTTCTATCAAACTTAATTAGCAAGTTCTGTTCAACTATCTGCCTTGAAGATTTGTCTATTGGCATTCAAAAAAAAATGAAGATTTGTCCATTGACTAATATTTTTTAGAGGGAATTGAACTAACTACTTAAATCGAGAAGTATATTTTGAAATATGCCAATTTTTTATAACATTTATTGAATTGACCAAATTAAAAAAATTTAAACAAAATTACTCCTAGATTACCGGCTGAATATATATTATATCCATTTTCTTATCTTTCCAAGTTTATTCTCTCTCTTTCTAACTTAAACACTCTCTCTTTTCACTTCCTCCGCCATTGTCGCTGCAGTAAGCTCCATTTCCCACTCATTTTTTTTGTTGCCAGACTTTCTTATTTTTATTCAGATTCAAATATATTGTCAGATATTGGTTTTTGAGCCATTTAAAGAAGTCGACTGATCTGAAAATTTTGAAATCAGTTATAAGCTATTAAAAATTGAAAAAATTAGTATATTTTTTAAGTAGATTATATGAAACTTAAATTTGATATAATGTATTTCTATTTTTTTTTTTTTTTGATATATTTTATGTTGGTGGGTAATTTTTAATATATTTGTATATTAGTGGATTGTATTAGATATTAAGTTTAATTTACAAATTTTTTCGATATAATTTGTTGGTGTATTTTATTGTTGGAGAATGAAATTGGTTACATTTGGTCGAAAACATGCAAAAAAAGAGCACAAAACTTAAAACTTGTCTCTTCGTTGACAAAATAGACGATTATTTCATCGATATCATTGACAAAAAATATCAACAAAATAAGCACTCATTTTGTCGCTGTCGACAAAATGGGCATTTATTTTGTCGACATTTCAAAATGGGAACCAAATTCCCATTTGTCGATGTTAAAATGGGAACCAATTTGTCGATGTCGACAAAATGGTTTTGTAAAACCATTTTGTCGACATCGACAAATTGGTTCCCATTTTAACATCGGCATTATTTGGTTAATGTTGACCAAATATTGTCTATGTCGACAAACTTTTTGTTGATGTATTTTTTGATATCGAAATATTTTCTAATTTTGCAAGAAGATGGTAAGCAATATTTTCCAACTAACGAAAATTGAGAAGGGCTGTTGAAGAAGAATTTAGCATGCCAACACATAGTGAACTAAGTGAAGCCTCTAAGTTGATATGCGTTTAGTACCTTGAAAAACCTCTATATAAAATGTCTGATGTATACAGCAACAGTGCATCCAACTAGAACACAAACAATATGGAAGGGTTCCAACTTCCAAATAGTATTTGCATATATTATATCAGGTTACTTATTACTTTTCTGCAAGTTGTTTGATGGTGATATATTGCTCAGTTATAAAAGATGCATGTGGTTTTTCTAAGAAAAGATTGGTTGACGAGGTATGCTAGAACAATAGATAAGGCATTGATTTATGAAGTTCTTATGCAGAACTACTTGTGTATGCTATATTTCATAGTCTCTTAGGTGATACTTGTTTTACAAATTCTCTGAGTAGGTGCTAATTTTCTTGGATTAAGCTAGTTAGGTGTGCATGTGGGTGCATAAGCATCTGTTGTATATGGTTTGCATTTTTGCAAAGAGGACTACAGTGGAGGTGTAGTTTACAATTGTGAGAAGGGTCATATAAATAAATTTTATGTGTTCCACTAACCTCCCAACCTTTGTGAGGAGAATAAGCCTTTGGCCATGTTTCATTAGACAAACATGCCCCTGCACAATCAACTATAACATCAATAACGCAACAATGTTAGAGTATTTGACAGTTTTCCTCCTAAACATCCCACAAGACCTAAATTTCAGTGCTGTTCCCGTGCCTGAGACTAAGTGACTGCTGCTTATTGGCCACGAATGGATCTGTACCTCTGCTACCATTTTTCCTTTGCTGGAAACCAAAATTGATTGTTAATTGTCAATAAATCGGATACCTCTTATAGAAATGTTAAATGTCAAATATTTTGTTTGTTTTTCTTTTGAGTTCTTCATACAGATAAATTACTTTGGCCTTTTAATTCAAGAACAGAAGTTGGTATTTCTTTATTACATACGCACTCTATCTCACCGTGCGTGCGCACTGTTTACATCAAAATTCACCAAGTTAAAGAGAAATATTGAGAGCTATGATTGAATGACACTAGACATTATTCAAAAGTTAATGTAGAGGAAATTACTTGATTTATTTCAATTATTTATATTACATTCATAAGCAAGAATGAACTGGGTATTTATTTTGATTTTAAGGGCAAGTTCATTCTCTAGGGACAAGGAAACAATGGTCTTGAATTTGGATGGCATGAGTTATGAATTGAGTAAAGACAATAGCAATTTCTATTCCAGTGTTCTAGAAGATCTCGTGAAATGATCCTCTTATAAACAAGTGGGACAGATATATATATATATAGTAAGCAGGCTGAAGAATAATTCATCTGTTTCTTCTTTTCCTTCAAGGAAGCCTTGGAATGGCTGTAATTTATTGGTGGAAGAAGACAACTGCTGATAATTCAGCAACTTAAAAATGAATGACAATCTGTTTCCAACACTCTAGGTATTTACTAGAAGTCATACCCTACTGTATGAATTTCAGATTAGGGCCTGCCTCTTGAAATGCAGATCGAAATTTCGGATTGCCAATTCAAATGAGTTATGTCGAAGGAATGTGAACTTATTATATTGAAGAAAATTCAATACTGAATATATGATCCTAATTTTGTGTCAGCTCCCGTTATTGGATAACAAGACTTGGGTCAACTGTTATGTTATCCTGTTGAGTGAGCATTGTCTAGTTTCAGACCCAGCTTCGCGATCCTATTCATTCAGACTTTCTATTGTCTATTTATGATTCTATGGACTTTACATAACTTTTCTTTCTATCCTTAAAGAAGGTTTTTGGTTGTCCTTTGATTTTAATATGAAAATCCTTGTTTGTGTATTTCAACAATTATTATGCAGTAAATGATGACGTGACTCTTGCCTTGGGATACTTATATGCAATAATGCGTCCTACACATGTATATTGTATACTTCTTTTCGGACATTTTATTGTGCTTATTTGATGTTTCTTTTTGCTAATATCTTTGATAGAACACCGGAAAGCACTCTTGGGAAAGATTGCATCTATTAGGGAAGTTGTACAGGGTGCACCGCTGAGAGCTGTTCTGAAACAACTTGTCTCAAGGACAGTTAAATCTGATTTAAATAAGCTTATTTCCCTAGTGCATCGGCCAAATGAGTCCTTTTTCGTTGTACCTCAGGTAAATTGATTTTTCCTTTTTTCACTTGACTGTTTCTTTTAGTTAAATTAGCAGTTTCGGCTCTCTATCATTAATAAACTTCAAAGTAATATTAGCTTGTTCCTAAGCAATTATATGTGCACGTGTATTTTCCTCTGCTCTGTCTATTTCCATGCTAATCTGCTCACTGCTTACATCAATTGTTAATCTGAAACTAAACAACTACCGTAGCTTTAACCCCCGCCCCCCATCACTACTACCACCTCAAAAACTTAAGGGTACAAAAACTATGGTTACTTCTTGATTAAACTACTTGCGCATTGTGTATGATGTTGGGTGCCTTAATGCTATCATTTATTATCAGTGTGAGTGTGCTATGATCATGTCGGAAATGAATGACTTGTTGCTGATGGTTGCAGGCAGAAAAGGTGACTGTGGTTTTCCCCATGAGATTCAAGGATTCCATAGATAGCATTCTTGCTACTTCTTTCCTCCAGGTACTAAGAATCCTTTATTGGAAATTCGCTACTTTCATTTCTTTGCTTTGTGTCTTTTCTTTTTCTATTCTTCTGTCTCCCAATGTGGATCCCCCCTCCCCCAAGCACCTACTAAAAGAAAAAGGAAAAACACAACTCCAACTGCCCCTCAAAGGTAAATAAATGAAAGAAACCAGACATCCAGTTGCAATTGTCAGACACTGGAATTAACTTATTTATCGTTGTTTTAACTTGATTGATATGGTAAAGTTGTTGGGTTCTGAAAATTCAAATTACCTGCTGATTCTGTATTTTGTATGTTAGCCTAGGCCATGCATGTCGTGGTCGCGGTAAGCATCAAAAATATTCAGAAATCTTTTTCAGGGTTAAGGAATAAAAAATTTTGCTTTAAGTTCCTCTGCCTCCATTGTGACAGCACAGTTACGTTGATCATTTATCCTGCTTTTTGACATTTTTGAGGAGCAAGAAAGATGCATATCGAAATATTTTACCACTGTTTCTGAAGGTTATAAAGCAAGAAAAACATGATCAATATAAAAGGTGTATCATGAATGCGAGTCTTGGATTCTCTGAACTTATTCAAATAATATGAAGTGAAATATGAATAAAAAATGTCACTTGATTGGCCGAGGGTATGCAACTAAAACTTCCTGCTATAGTAAACCCATTTTATTCTAATGCAGATTTAGTCCAACGCTCCTACTTTCCACTTTCTTTTCAACCTTAAAAGTAGTTCTCCTAAATATCTGTCGTTTTGGTTATCATTCAGGAATTTGTGGACGCAAGGCGAACTGCTGGACTTGGCAATGCCCCTCAGTGTATGTGGTCTCCTTCTCCCCCTCAAGAACTGAAAGGAGCTCCTGCTGAAGCATTATTGGCAAATGCTGGATTTGTCAGTTTTGGTAATGTCTGATATTTTGACTAGTTTTCTTCCCCATAAACTTCTCTACTTTACCTGATTCTAGATTGTATTTGAGGAGCAGTCATTTCTCCACGTCACGTGGAAGGCAGAAAGCTGGACAGAACTGTTTGGAGCTTATCAACATTTCATGCTTATGTTAGTTACCACGTCAAGGTGAGAATTTGTGCACCCCAATTGTATTCCTTTAACATGGCCCTAAACTTGCTTGGAGTTGGGATGGTGGTGTTGCCCACAAATTAGCCTCCTGCTAAACCAATCTGGGCTCTGAGGATAGTTTTACATGCAAGAAGTCAAAGCACATCAAAATGTAGAAAGAATAACTCGAGGAATCGGATGTTAGCCTGTAGAGTAAGCAGCAAAGAAGCATGAAAAGAAGCACGGTGATTTAAAAGAAAATGAACTTTTAGAGAAAAAAGAGAGACAAAAGATGCTCTAATACCAAGCTTATTGCAGAGGAAACAAGAAAGAAGAATAAAGAGAACTTATGGTAATTATGAACAGAATTATGCTTTTAGGGCAACAGAGCTAAAGTATATGATGTGTTAGCGATAAAGCTGAATTTCTACTGTTACAGTGTGAGGGAGTATTTATAGCAAGATTTAAGACCCGTGTTTCCCTTAAAGTGACAAAAAGAAGTAAAATAAAACAAAGTTTCTGTAGTACACGTTCAATTAACATTAAATAACCACAAGTACCAAAGTAAAATGGTTTCAGTTAGCCCCTGCGGTCTTGATGCTGCTGCACTGCAGTTCTGCCTCATCGAGTTGTTTTGTAATCACCACATAGTGCCACATAGACTCTGAAGAAGTACTATTTTGAAACTGTAATGAAAGGTAAATGCCATTATATGTGCTTCAACAATTATAAATAGTCTCTACAGGGGAAAACAATTGCTATGCCAATATATGAAAGTTCATATAATGGTGGGAGATAAAGTTTTTACAGATACATGTTGGGACTAATAACAAAAAATAGTGACTTTTTCTTCACAACAGCTCTCAAGAATACAGTTGTATAAAGGTGGAGTAATGGAATTAGAATCCAAGTTTACTCTCTTAGGGTTCGTTTGGGATTGATTTTGGAGTCCAACTTTTGATTGTCAAATAATGAGAAGTTATTTTAAGCGTTTGCTAAATTTTTTAAAAGTGATTATAAAAGATTTTGTATTATCTGGCAGCAGATTTTGAGAAATACCAAAATTGTAGTTTTTTAGATTCTGCTTTTAGTTTTTCTATCTATCTATTATTAAAATATCAATTTTGACCTTAATTAATTAAAGTAATTCCTTTTATGTCACAATTTTATTAGTATTCTAATTATAATACATCTTCTAATTTAAATCTAAGTTTAATTGATTTTTATAATATTACTATGTTTTATTTTTAAATTTTTATAAATTTTGAGATTTAATAGATGTATATTATTTTATTTTAAAATTATTGTGGTAAATGTATTGTCTTGAAAAAATATTTGATAATATTGCATGTTGTTATATAAGTAAAATTAAATTTTACAATACTACTCATGATAATAATAATAATACAAAATACCATTATTATAATTAATGACTATTTTAATTTTATACACTCACAGCAATAAATCACTTTTGTTTATCAAACGTTTAAATATTGATTTTGAAACATACAGCAATTATAAAACAAGAATTTACCAGACATTTATCTGATTTTTTGCACAATTGATTCTTTATGCAGCACAGCAAAAGCTGATTATCTTTTGCTTATCTTAAAAACACAGCAATACTAAACAAATATAACTAAATTTCCTATATCAACTTGGCTTAAACTCACTTTTATAGTGTATTTTTATTTTATTGCCATTTCATCTCTATGTATTATGGTGAACAGTGTTCAGAAGGTTTCATGCATACTCGGATGAGGCGTCGTGTAGAGTCACTGATAGAGGTATTCTTCAGCATTTCTAATCTCGATCAGTCTGTCTTCTACTGCGGAATCATTGCTCAGATAAATTCCTCATTCTGAATTCTGAATGTATGTGATGTAGTAGGCTTCACTTAGAGAATAATTCAATGATGAAATCAGGAATGAGGATGTCAACTATTTTAAAAAATGGAATCTTTAACAGCAGTTAGCAGTTGCCATTTGCGATGTGATCGCGTTGGAGAAGTTTCTCTCTCCAAAAATTCATGATACTTAAACCATTGTTTCAGGCTTGTCTCCTCCCCATATAAAAAGAGATGGAGAGAGGGGAAAAAGAAAGAGGGAAAGAGTGAAATAAAATAAATGGAAATGACTAGGAAATCTTCAAACTAATTGATCACTTTCTGTTTCCTGGAAGATTTTGCTTTGAGGTCCAGATTTTGGGAGAATGTCAGCATTTTGGTGCTGGGTATTTCAGCTTCTACTAAAATGAGACAATACTTGTGTGTCATCAGACTTTTGCAGATTGTCTTTGTTGTGCATTATTTGATGATTTAAGATGTTCACTTTGATTGTTATGAATGTTTCCATGGCATTCAAAGGGGTGATCTAGGCTAGTGAATCAGAGACTACCTGCTTTAATGGTCGGATCATAGTTTTCAAACCCGAGCCGGTCATTGACTCGGTCAAGACACTGGGTAGCGTAGGTCATTGTTGGGTCAAAAATCTAAATAAAAATATTTTTTGAACAAAAAGAAGATGAATGGATATAGGCAATAGCCTAAGTTTAAGAGTTGTAGTCAAAATAGTTATTTGATAAGATTGATAATTACTAATTTTATTTTCAATTTTTGTATTTGTCGAAAGTGGTTTTTTTTTTAGTTTTCATAAATGTGGTTAAAGGGAAAAAATAACTGGTTTTTTCCGCATACAATTAACATATTAACATATTCTGCGACAGTAATAAATGGAAACAACCAATGTGGCAGAGTGGTTGGATGGCTTAATTTTAACCTTGAGGTGCTAGGTTCGGACCACAATGGCATACTTCTGCAAAATATCCAAAGACCTGTCAGGTTCATTCGGGTTGGGTCACGGTTTTCACTAAAACTGCACGGGTTTGGCTGGGTCATTTGCAGCCTGGTTCAATAGTTTCAACCGGACCAGTATAAGGCCCGGTTTGCCAATTTAATTATCCCTTTTGGTTTTGTAGAACACTGGGTCTGATGGTTGTTTTTTGGGGGGGGGGACTTTTCGTCTTTTAATTTTTTTTTTTTTCTGCTTTGACTTCCAAAATTCAAATCTGGAGAGGTGTATAACAAGAATATGTTCTGCCTCAGGCTTTAGATCGTGCCAAACCAGATTGGAAGAAGGTGAAGAAAGCTGTACAAACTAGATCTTTTAAGCGACTGGTACGCAATTAAGAGCATTCTATTGCGCCTGTAATGTACAACTCAAATTTAGTATCACCTCGATCATCTTCCAATTTTTATTTATTTTATTTTTCTCATTTGTTCTCATGCAGAGCATCAATGATGGACGAGCAAGTTCGAATTCAAGAAATTGAGATTGTGTGATTCAAGTAAGAAACGCCTGTTAGCTGCTGGGAAATTGGAACCCATTTGTTATGAGAATCTGTTTTCCGTGAAAGTACCAAGATCCGAATGGCAGTGAAGACGCATTCACCACTACGCAATTCTTTGTCAATCATAATTTTGATGCTGCTGATTATTTCATTTCTCAAGGATTCCCCTGAACAAAGCTTTTCCTGATTAAAACCTAGAATTTCCCTTTAACTCGACTTTTTAAACTTATCTATTTACTTTTGGACAAGATCTCCATAATAATGGGAAATTCCAAGCATGATTCTCTACCTAAACATTGAAAATTGAAGCATGTCTTATTGTCTGCTTAAATGTTGCGAGCCTGCAGTTTTTCCTTCCTTGTGAAAAAGGGTTTTGGACCAGCAGTGTTAATATTAAAGCATGTGCTTGTTTTGTTGTGAATGAATATTTGTAAATCTTCAAGCAAGTAATTATTATTGCAATGGAAATGTTATTTATTTGATTACTTTCAAATGCCCATTATATTGTTTTTGCTACAAGGGGTGATGTTATTGTCACAATTGAATAAATTTGAGCCCCTTGAAGTTTTATAATTTAATAATTCATTATTTGACATAAATAAAGACAGATAAACATGTTAATCTACTTTTTCTGTAAATGACATCCAATAATTGAAGATAAAAGTTGAGAAAGAGGAAACATTTAATTCAACGACCAACCAAATAATAATTAACATTTATATTGGCCAATGAAGAGTACAGTGGAGTTGACCCACTCCCTCGTCCCTACCTCTTAATTGTATCTATGCATGTGTAATGGTGATGTCCAACTAAATACTCCCTGTTGAATTGTTACGTCAAAATACTTGAGTTGTTGTACTCTCATAATGCAATGCTCATTGAAAAGAAGGCAACATATCATTTGCCTCCCCCTCCTTTGTATTTGCTCGATTGCGAACACGGGGCAGTCGAGCAAATGATATTTATCTCCCATTTAATTTCAACAGGGAGTGTTTTTTTTTTTCAAATAAATTTTCATTTTCATGGTATTAAAATATCTCTAATAGACTCTTTAAATGTAAGATATTCTTTATTTAAAATGTAAATTACGCTGTGGATTATCAATATTTTTATTTTGTTTCAATTTCGTTCTTATTCAATTTTAATAGCATATATCATTCTCAACTTTTCAATAAAAGTTAAATATATTCACACTACAATTTTTTATAACTGCACTACATTTTAATTGCATAAAATCCCTAATCTTTATGTATTATCACACTTATATCCTCAATATTTTTCATCGCATTCTTATTCTTAAACCTTCTATTGATTAGCACATATTATCCATGATGACGGTTTCTGCAAAAAAAAAAAAAAAATTCGGAGTAAAAAGACTTATTTATCTTTTGTATTTTTAAATAAGTAAAAGAATAAATAAATACAATATTACGATTAAATATTTGTCCTCATTTTAAACTACGCTAACAATTTTTTTGGACGATAAAAAAAGAGAGAAACTTGCGATTCTCTATAGTCTTGAACTATGAAGGTAATGTCTTTATTTTATTTTTATTTTTAAGTTTTGTTTGACTAATATTTTTTTCCTCGAGTATAAATGGTTTGGAAATGAAAACTTGCAATTCTTGATGCATTAATGGTGTGATCAAAATATATTTGCTTTAATGGTAAATGTTTATGAATAATTATACTTTAAGTCACTAATTTATTTTTTTTAAATTAAAGTAAAACTCTTAATGTTTAAGTGCAAATTAGGACAATGAATGGTCTACATTTTGTTCTTATCGCATTTCAATTTTTCACACTCAATCTCGTATTAAAAATATGAAAGAAAAGGTGGGGGGTAATTTATTAATAAGACCGTTTGTATCACTTTTCAAGATGTTGAAGTGTTGCTACTTGCATCTTTCATAATTTATGTAATATGTACTATGCTAACGGTAGCTCTCCATTATAGCAATTAGTGCTGCTTAGTTTTTTTCTTCGTAATGACCCTCCATGTTTAAATGTAATTGATTGGGGGTTTGGGGGTGGGGGTGGAGAGGGAGAGGGACTAGGCTATATTCCAATCCCGTCCCCAAAAAATATTTTTTAGTGTAAAAAAAGTATTTAGTGTATTTTTTTTCTTTTCGTAATGATCCAGGTCTTGAATTGAAGCGATCCCGATCTTCAAAAAATTCTTGGATCCGCTCCTGATTGTGACTTATTGAAGGTAGCCATATTAGGTCTAACTTAAATTATAATGTCAATTGGTCAAATATATTTTTTATTTATATATTACGTAAAATTTATAATTTACTATCTACTTATTAGTTGCACATTTTATAGGACCTACAATTTATAAACAATTAAAAAATAATTTCAACACTATATGTATGGTAGTGCTAAAATTATTTTTTAAGTACTTATAAATTATTGATCATATTTTTTAAGTACTTATAAATATATACTTATAAGTACTGACAAACGTATTAAACTTTTAAGGCGTGGTATAATAGTAAGTTGATATGCCATGTGTATGTTTGATAAAGATTTTTGTAATTTATAAGAAGTGAGTTCTACAGAATGTGTGGATAAAAAATAGATAAAAGTTGTGATCCTTACAAAATACGTGTTTAAAAATGATATTTGACTAACTTATAAGTACTTATAAGCACAAACAAACTAATCTTTAGCCAAATTCTTGAAAGAGATAATTGTATGAAAGGTCTCCAATCTTTCAAAATCGTTAGGGATATACCCCCAACCTAAAACAATAACACTACACATCTACAACCTATGAAAAATTTGGCATAGTAAGTCCTTTATGAGAAAAATTTGGTATAATAGGTCCTTTATGACAAAATTGTCATTCCCTTTAAATAAACAAAAAACAAGAAAAAAAAAACATGATTGAAAACTAACCAAATGTATCTCAAAAAATAAAAAGTAAAAAATATACTCCAAAAAAATAAAAAGTAAGAAAGATGTCATCTTCTCCAAAAATCCAAAATCTAACAATAAATAATAAAAAATAATTGACGTCATGATATTCAAACTATGTAGTACGAAAAGGCAACATGGATCTTGTTTTCTGGTGAGCATATCTAGAATTGCGCATTCCCAGATCTCTTCCTCTCGTACTAGTACTATCTGCTTCTCTGAGTTCGTTGTCGCCCTTGCCCAAATCTACTAGCGGCACGAGAACCTACGGCATAAAATTTTTAGTGGGAAGACAAGTTTTATGGGCTGAAGCCATTAAGGAACAACTCCTCAGCAGAACTCATGGATCCATTTCCACTCAATTCATTTGGCGACAATCTTGAACAAAACTCAAACTCGAAAGACGACCCAGATTTCGACTTAAAAAAAAATCGGCTCATACTTGGAAGAAAACGGTTCAACTTTCTCTTTGGACAACAGGAAATGCATTGGGCTAAATGGAGCACTGAAGAAGTAACCAGAAAGAAGTGAAGGAGCATGACTAGGACTAGATGGCGCGCTGACATAAGGAGTAGAACAAGTGCTGTCAACAGCTTCACTAAAACGTGGTGGCTTGTGGAGGAGGTTTAGTGGACTAGCACCGGCGGAGGTAGTGGTGGAAATACTGTCATTTTTAGAGGTGGAGAGGAGCATTATTGGAGAGAGAGGTAGAGAGAATGGAGTGAGAAAAATGGTGTGTGATTTCTGAGTAAGATTGTTGGACACGCAATTATTGTATTCAGAGGCGATTTGAGCGAGGAGGAATTTTGGATTTTTGGAGAAGATGATCTCTTTCTTACTTTTTATTTTTTGGGGTACATTTGCTTAGTTTTCAATCATGTTTTTTTTTTTTTTTGGTTTATTTAAAAAGAATGACAATTTTGTCATAAATGACCTACTATGCCAAGTTTTTCATACGTTGGGGATGTGTGGTGCTATTTTTTAGATTAGGGACATATTTCTAACGATTTTAAAAGATTGGGACCTTTCATACAATTATCCCTTCTCGAAATAGATGACTAGTGGGTAGTGGCTTTCAAACATAAATGGAAGTTTGAATAAAATGGCAAGTATTGTGTTTGAATTACTGCATTAAATGCCGCGCAATAAATTCGTTTAACTACCAACATCCTATCGTCCATCTCTTGTATACATGTGAATTATGTTTATGGCAGATTGAAGAGAAATAGGTACAAAATCGAAGTATAAATAGATAGTTTCCTTATTGGGAACAAGCAACATTAGCTTCTCTCATCGTGTGTGGAAATGGAGCTTTCGAAGAGCAACCGAGTGAAAGTGCATTCACTACTCAGTGTAGTATCGAGTAAGCCGATTGAGCCGGGGAAGGGTTTCAAATTCTCTTCGCTGGATCAGGCAATGGGACTTCACACTGTCCATGTCGTTTATTACTACGAGTCGAATCCATTTCACGAAGGTCCACACTCATTGGACATGGACAATCTCCGGACCACTCTCTCGGATCTACTGAATGAGTACCCGAAAGCAACGGGTCGGTTGACCCGAGGTGCGGATGGAAATTGGGAAGTGAAGTGCAATGATGCTGGTGTGAGGATGGTGAGGGCTGACGTAAGCACTACCATTGATGAATGGTTGAGATCTGCTGATGCTTCGGAGGAGCAAGATCTGACGTTGTGGGAGGATATGCCGGCAGATCCAAGCATTTGGTCACCATTTCGAATCCAGGTATAGCGTGGGTTTTTTTTTTTAAAATTTGAAATTGTGTATTGAATTAGGGTTTTGAGATAGATTTCTAAATTCTGACCAGGAAGATTATTGGAGATGGATAAATATAAGTGACAATGCCTAATTAATATGCTTGGACCATGTAAAAAGACCACGGTTCTAAAAATCTCGTATAATCGGTGTCTAGGCTTGAAGCTTGGCGTCGACGCCTAGCCACGCCTCACGCCTCACCCTTGTCTCACAATCGCATAGGTTTCGTCTAGGTCCGAAAAGTTTGAAGCTCGACCTTCACGTCTAGCCACGCTTTACGCTTTTAAATTACTGAAAAAAAAACTATTTTTTTATCTGTAGGCTATCATTAGACAAAAACTATTTATTTGCCATTTTAGTGTCTTAAACTTTTGATATCATTAATTTATAGCATCTTGCTATTTGTTAATACGAACCAATAATTCTCAACTCGTTTGATAATATTTGTGTGGCATAACAGACATCCTACCATCGGGTTTATAGTCCAATGATAATGGCACAAGTAAAGAGTGAACCTCTTAATCTGTACTTAGTCTCTCGTTTGATAATATTTATATGGATAAATTTGCAGATAAATAATTTCCAGTGTGGAGGCTTGGCAATTGGACTCAGCTGCACTCACATGCACGCGGATCTCACAAGTGCAACACTGCTTTTGAAATCATGGACCGAATTTCATCGAGGCCAACCCTTAACTCACCATCCTATTTTCAATTTCTCTACAACAAATGGTCGATCTTCAAGAAATGATAAGACAAAATCAATTGAGTTGTATGCAGCAAAATCCGCAGTAGAAACTAATCCTGTAAAAATGG
Organism: Forsythia suspensa; assembly: GCA_023638005.1. Taxonomy (NCBI): domain Eukaryota; kingdom Viridiplantae; phylum Streptophyta; class Magnoliopsida; order Lamiales; family Oleaceae; genus Forsythia; species Forsythia suspensa. The sequence goes on from CM042665.1 coordinate 12,232,768, forward strand.
GCACTGCAACTTTAAGATTTTCCGATTCCGCAATCAATAAATGTCTTTTACAAGTTCACTCTGAGTGCACGAATGTCACTCCCTTTGATCTTCTCGTCGCATTGTTTTGGTCCCGTATTGCTAGGTTGAAGAAACCAACAGATGGTGTTAAGCATTCCTTGTCATTTTGTGTAGACTTGAGAAAGCATACAAATAAGCTGGTCCCTTTTGGTTATTTTGGCAATGCATTGAGTTTCTCATCACTGTCTTTGGATGCCAAAGAATTGTTGGAAAGTGATGGACTTGGCAATGTATCAGGGCATGTTCATAGGCACATGGCCAGTCTTGAGAATGAATTTTGGTCAGCTCTAGATTGGTTTGACATGCGCAAGGACGAAGGAGCCAAATTGGCCCCACCATTTAGGATGTATGGCCCGGAACTTACTTGCATTAACATGGAGCACATGATAGATCTCGAGGGGCGGTCGTTGATTTTGATACGATGTTCAAGAAGGGCGAAAACCCCATCCACGTGAGCTATCACCTGAGGAACGTGGAAGGCGAAGGGTTAATTTTGGTTATGCCTTCCCCTGAAGAGGGGTTTGGGCGGATAGTAAGGGTGATGCTACCGGAGGAACAGATTGGCAAGCTACTTGAAGATGAAGTTATACTAGATTTAGAGCCAATGGTTCTTTTTAAAGGTTCTTAAACGATTGATTGATTTATAATATCACATTTTATCGAATCATCAAACCAAGGCTAAGATTGCTTAAATGAATTATTCTAGTTCGTGTCAAGAGTCATTTGACTGACTCTTGACAAATGAGAAATTTGCATTACTTCTTTAACGAAAAATAAGGTTTATTGTTAACAATGCATTCTAAATAGTAACAACAATTTGAACCTTTTTTTGAATGAATCTGGGATTGGGTACATTAATTATTTAACTCCAGCATCTTCGCGTAAATATATATAGGAAATAAATAATGTAGGTGACCGACGTTATGGATTACGTCATGAGTCAGCAGTCCTTTTTAGTACTCTTATTTTTCTTTTTCAAAAAACTTACTAAAAAATTACTAAGAAAGGGGGAATTAACGTATATGGTAAAAATTAGTACCGTAAGTGTGGTTATATTGTTACTATAATTTTTTTATAATGCATTATATTTTAATTGTATTAAAAGTCTATAATTTTTAGTTATTGTGACATTTATGTCTTTAACTTTTTTTCATCGGATCTTATTTTTAACATTCCATTAATTACTACATCTTGTTCCTAATGACGATTTTTATCCAATAATTCTATTAACGTGCTCTAAAATGATGGACAGATATTTTATCATAATTGTTAAGAAATCTGCTTCTGAATGGGCTTAAGGAGACTGGACTCACTGTTCCATTACTTGTCTGAAAGTACTATTCAATTGCGGCCCAATATTAATATCTGGACAAGCCTTCTTATGCAAGTGGGCTTACTACATCCAGACGATGACAAGTGGCTGTTGAATTACCGTTGGATCAAGGGTTTGTTGAATGTCTCTTTTAAATACCTTATTCTTCATTCTTTCTGAGATAATCCGAGAGAGAGAGAGAGAGAGAGAGAGAGAGAGAGAGAGAGAGAGAGAGATAAGAACTCCATCTCCTTCTGAAAGCTTGCTTGTAAACAAGATTTCTTGAAATAAAAATAAGAACTCCATCTCCTTCTTCTTTTCTTCTTGCTTTGTGTATAAAATCTGAGTGATTTTGTAAGGAATACTGAGGGAGGTTTGTTCACAATAGTGTGAAAAGTAACTGCGAGAAACTTTGGTTTGTGTATGATTTCTGTAATCTATAACGAACTATGAAAGTGTGGTATTTTAGTGCTAGAGCTATATCTACATTTGGTAGATGCTCAACGGGTGATTAGCGTTTAGAATACGTGAACATCCGGACTCCTTAGTGGGTGAAAAATCTCTTGTGTTCTTTACTGTTTTTGCTATATTTTGTTTTTGCAATCACGTTTGGGACCTACCAGTGGTATCAGAGCCTTGATAAAACCACAGATCTTGAAAGTTTTCTTTTAAAACTGAAAACGTTTTTGTTATAAAGATATGTTATGGTTTATCAAGATTCAGAAAAAGAATCTTGTTTCTTGAATCTTTGTGATCTAACCTCTCTTCGATCTTGATCTTGTAGTGATCTTTGTGAAATCACTCCCCCTGGTGATTCTTAGTGACTCAACTTTAGTTTTTGGTGATACTTGGTGCTTCGCCTGTTTGTCTTTCATATTTCCTTTATATATTTTTCAACTATCAGAAACGTAGGGTTTCGATCTGGTAAACTCTGTTCTCTATTCTCAGTTCTTATTGCATGCGTGTGACTGAGAGGTTATTAAGGTAATAAAACCCTGTCAAAGTTTACCTTTGTCCAAGATCTCTGCGAGGATCTGGGAATCTGAGGGAACTTTGGCCCAACGTGGGTTTTTCAGCCCTTAAACTTCATATTTTGTATTCTGTTATATTATTTGAAACTGTTATGAGATAAAACTGTCTTTCATTTAGTTTGGAATTGTATGTTTTTGAAAAATCTCTAATAAAGTCTTTGTAACTAATTACTGTTTTTCAAAAGAAAAGAAACTGATTAAAATCTTGCTGTAAAAATCTTTTTCTTAAAAATGTCTACCTATCATAAATTCGAAGTTGATTTATGGAATGGAATTGGAGACTTTAGTCTCTAACGCCAGAAAATGAGAGCCCTTTTATTACAACAAAGATGTGATGCTGCTCTTGATTGCCTTGGGCAGCAGAAATCAGTACTTATAGAAGAAAAGAGCTTGATGAAATTGCTTGGAGTTCAATCTTTCTTCATTTATCAGATAGTGTTATTAGAAAGGTGGGTGAAACAATCACTGCCGATTCTTTATGGAAAAAATTGGAAGACTTATATCTGATAAAAACAACGCCAAACAAATGCTATCTGTTAAGACTGTTTTACAATTTCATATTTGATACTTCCTCATCTTTAGAGGAAAATATTGATAAATTTACTAAATTGATTCAAGATTTGGCAAATTGTGATGAAATTTTATTTGATGATCAGCATGTTGTTGCCCTTCTTAATTATCTAGGTGATAAATATAGAGATATTAGAAATGCCCTTGAATATGGGAGGGGAGACTTAACTGTGGATATAGTTACTTCTGCCTTAAGAAATAAAGATCTTGAATTGAGAGAAGATCTGAGAGAAAATAAGAGTGGTGAGGGGTTGTTTATGAGAGAAAAACCAGGAAGTAAGAACCATAGCACTCTACCTCTAATTTTCAGAAGAAGGGTAGAAATTCTTCAGATAAACCTAGAGATAAGAACAAGATAAAGAATAGAAATAATGGAAAAGGAAAGAAGTGTTATTATTGTGGGAAAACAGGTCATATGATCAAAGACTGTTTTAAAAAGATGTCAGATATGAAAGAAAAGCCCTCTCCAAATGGGTCTGCTACCTTAGCCTGTGATAACAATGGTGAAATGAATATGGTAGTCCTGGTTGCCTCAACTAGTAAGGGTATAGATGATTGGATTCTTGATTCTGGATGCACCTTCCATATGTGTCCAGTTAAAGAATGGTTTACTGATTTTTTGGAAATCAATGAAGGTCAAGTTCAAATGGGAAACAATATGAGCTGTAAGATCAAAGGAATTGGTAAATTTACTTTACTTTTGAATAACAGTTATGTTCTGATTTTAAACAGAATCAGATTTGTTCCTGACCTGAAAAGGAATCTAATTTCCTTGGGTGAATTAGATGCTGATTATGATATTAGGATACACAATGGAACTGTAAAGTTCTTCCTTAATACCATAGAAATCCTATGTTCACCTAAAACTAGTGGTATCTATGTTATACAGGCTAAACCTCAAATAGCTACTTCTGCTTCTGCTATCAGTTCTGAAAAAGATAAATCCTTTATGTGGCATAAAAGATTAGGACATATAGGCAATAAAGGTCTTCAAATTTTGAAGAATGAATGAGCTTTTGGAAAAGATAATATAGAAAAACTTGATTTTTGTGATAAATGTGTGTTAGGTAAACAATGTAAGTTGTCTTTCATGATTGGAACTCACAAGTCTACTTCTATTTTAGAATATCTGCATGCTGATCTTTGGGGACCATCTTCTGTAAATACTCTTAGTGGGTATAGATTTTATCTTTTGATAATAGATGATTTTTCAAGAAAACTATGGACTTTTTTTTTAAAATCCAAATCTGATACTTTTCAAAATTTCAAAGTCTGGAAAACTTTAATTGAAAATCAGACAAACAAGAAGATTAAAGTTCTCAGAACTGATAATGGTTTGGAATTTTACAATTATGATTTTGATCTTTTTTGTAAAGATTGTAGTATCCTTAGGCACATAACAGTGACCTACACTCCTCAGCAAAATGGAGTGGCAGAAAAAATGAATAGGACCTTGCTAAATAAGGTCAGATGCATGCTTTTAAGCTCAGGTTTGTCTAAATCTTTTTGGGGGGAAGCTTTAAATACTGCTACCTATTTGATAAATAGAAGTCCCTCAAGTGCAATTGGTTTTAAAACTCCTGAATTAATCTGGTCTAAAAGTCCCACTGATTACTCAAGGCTTAAGACCTTTGGGTGTGCTGCCTTCTCTCATCAAAGTGAGGGTAAGTTAGAACCTAGATCCATTAAATGTGTTTTTCTGGGATATGGTGAAGAAACAAAAGGGTGCAGGCTGTGGGTGAAAGACAAATGGGGTTATAAAGTCATAATAAGCAGAAATGTGATCTTTAATGATAATGAAATGCCTGTTTAGACAAAGGAAATTCTCATGTACCTGAAAAGGAAAGTTTTATCAAACAAATAGATTTGAACCTTCAAAGTAGTGATGAAACTTTACAAGAAGCTCATACTGAGGTGGAGACTATTCAGCCTGATTTAAATCAATCTGAAGAAGAAATAAGGAAAATCAGGATCAAGTAGAATCAACTGACCTAACTGATTATCAACTTGTAAGAGAGAGAGAAAGAAGAATAAGGTTTCCTTCTTCTAGAGTCAGTAATGAAGATTTTGTAACCTTCTTTACTGCTTTAGATTTGATTAGTTCAGAACCAAGCTCTTATGAATAAGCTGTAAATGGAAAGAATTCAAAGTTTTGGCTTGATGCTATGCAAGATGAAATGAATTTCTTGTTAAAGAACAATACTTGGACCTTAGTTAATAAACCAAAGGACCAAAGAATTATAGACTGCAAATGGGTCTATAAGATTAAAGAAGGAGAACATGCTTCAGATAGAGTAAGGTATAAGGCAAGATTAGTGGCTAAGGGGTTCACTCAAAGGGAAGGGATTGATTTTAATGAAATTTTTTCTCTTGTTGCTAAATATACTTCTATCAGAATTCTTCTTGCTTTAACTGCTCAATTTAATTGGGAATTGGATCAGTTAGATGTTAAAACTGCTTTCTTGAATGGTGATCTTGATGAAGTCATTTTCATGTCTCAACCAAAAGGTTTTGAGTTGAAAACTAAAATTGAAAAGGTTTGCCTGTTAAAAAAATCCTTGTATGGCCTTAAGCAGGCTCCTAGGCAATGGTAAATAAAGTTTAACACTTATATTCAAACTCTAGGCTTTAACAAAAGTAATTTTGATCCTTGTTTCTTTTATAAAAGCCTAAATGACAATAACTCTGTGTTTCTGTTTTTATATGTTGATGATATGCTATTAGCTTGTCATGATAGGAAAGAAATTGAACTTATTAAAGAAAAATTGAAGTCTGAGTTTGAAATGAAAGACCTAGGAGAAGCAAAAAGGATTTTAGGAATGGAAATCAAAAGAGATAGAGTAAATAGCATCCTTTACTTAAATCAAACTTCTTATGTTTCAAAAATTTTAGAAAAATTTTCAATGAATGATGCTAAACCTGTTACATTACCTTTAGCAAATCATTTTAAACTTTCTAATGAGCAATCACCCAAAACAGAAGAGGAAATTGATAGAATGAACTTGGTACCTTATGCTAATACAATTGGCTCCATCATGTATCTTATGGTTTGTACCAGACCTGATTTAGCTCATGCTTATAAGTATCTTAAGCAAATTCATGGCCAATCCAGGTGAAACACATTGGATTGCTATGAAATGGATACTAAGATACTTAAAATGTTCAGATAATCTGAGTTTAAAATTCAGTAGAAATGATGAAAGGGTAATCTTAAAGGGGTATACTGATTCTGACTTTGCAGGTGATTTGGATAAAAGAAGATCCACTTCCTCTTATGTTTTTACTCTTTGTGATGGTTGTATAAGTTGGAAATCCCAACTGCAAAAGATTGTAGCACTTTTCTCTCTGAGGCGAGAATACATTCTTTTGTGATCTTTGTAAAAGAATGACTTTGGCTGAGAGGCCTACTTGGTGAAATTGGTTTCAGAAATGAAACAATCAGATTATATACTGACAATCAAAGTGCTATTCATCTAAGTAAGAATCCAGTATACCATGATAGAACCAAGCATGTGGACATTAAATTCTATTTTGTAAGAGATATGGTTGAAAAGAATATAGTAGATTTGATCAAAATCCCTACACAATTCAACCCTTCTGATATTGGTACTACGAAAATTCTTCCCTTAAATAAATTCAAAGAATTGCTTAAATAACTTGAATATCTCTGATGTTGAGTTCTAAAGGTAATACATCTTTCTTTGTTTTTCTGTTTATTTTGTTTTAGTTCTGTAAACTGACTTCAATTTATTTTTTAGGTACAATCTAGCAATGAAATCAAAACATGATACAGCTTCATGCACTAAGAAATACTACACTAATGGTTCAGCCATCTCTTCAGCAAGGTGGAGTTTGTTAAGAAATCTACTTCTGAATGGGCTTAAGGAGACTGGACTCACTGTTCCATTACTTGTTTGAAAGTACTATTCAATTGCGGCCCAATATTAATATCTGGACAAGCCTTCTTATGCAAGTGGGCTTACTACATCCAGATGATGACAAATGGCTGTTGAATTACCGCTGGATCAAGGATTTGTTGAATGTCTCTTTTAAATACCTTACTCTTCCTTTTTTCTGAGATAATCCGAGAGAGAGAGAGAGAGAGCTGTGTTTCTTGAAAGCTTTCTGTAAAAATAAGAACTCCTTCTCTTTCTTCTTTTCTTCTTGCTTTGTGTACAAAATCTGAGTGATTTTGTAAGGAATACTGAGGAAGGTTTGTTCACAATAGTGTGAACAGTAACTGCGAGAAACTTTGGTTTGTGTATGATTTCTGTAATCTGTAACGAACCGTGAAAGTGTGGTATTTTAGTGCTAGAGCTATATCTACTTTTGGTAGATGCTCAACGGGTGATTAGCGTTTAGAATACGTGAACATCCGGACCCTTTAGTGGGTGAAAAATCTCTTGTGTTCTTTATTGTTTTTGCTATATTTTGTTTTTGCAATCACGTTTGGGATCTATCAATAATTTTGTATTTATTTAATTTTTTACTTTATTTAAAAATATGATGGAGAAATATGTCATTTTACTCTCTCTCGACAAAATTTTGGACTAAAATTGTCACATCAACAAAATGTGCTAATTAATAGAAAATCGATAATAAGAATGTGATGAAAAAATTTGAGAATATAAATGTGATAATAAGTAAAATTTATAAATATTTCATGCAATTAAAATATAGTACATTTATTTAAAAAATATGGTGTGAATATATTTAGTCGTACTGTAATTGAAAAGTAGCTATTTTGGCTTACATAAAGTCTTTTATACCTTCTCATAAATTTGGACAACCTTCGCGTAAATATATATATGGGATAATTGCATCAAAGGTTTCAAATGTTTTAAAATCGTTGGAGATATGCCCCTAACCTAAAAAAATAGCATCACACATCCCTAACGTATGAAAAACTTGGCGTGATAAGTCCTTTATGACCAAATTGTCATTCTATTTAAATAAACAAAAACCAAAAAACAAAGAAAAAGAAAAAAATGATTGAAAAATAACCAAAATTTATCCAAATTAATAAAAAGTAAAAAATGTACCCCAAAAAATAAAAAGTAACAAATATGTCATCTTTTCTAAAAAGTTCTAAAAAATCCACATCATCTTTATCATTTACCAATTTGTCGAAGAAATCCTCATCAGTGTTATCCTCCACCTGGAATGGAAAGGATTAGAAGCCATCTACTCAAATTATTTGAGCTAACAACACTCATATCCAACAACCAAATCCATCGAATTCCATAACAAAAAATCCCAAACAAATACAAATCAATCAAGATCGAGGGTTTTCAGATCACCCAAATTCCTCAACCATCAAATGAACAAGAAACACCCAAAATTCCCAAATTTTGCATTAATTCAAAAGCAACCCATCTCACAAATAAGACAAAATTCATGGAGAAACTACTCAACAAACAGATCAAAATGAAAATTCGCAAATCAAACAAATAAAGAGAAAAAAAACACATTTCTTCATGTATTATTTTAGAGAGAGAAAAATGGAATTAAGAGAGAGAAAGTAGAGAGAGGGAGAGAGTGCGTGTGTGAAAGAGATAACAAGTCCTTGATTTCGCACCTAGAGGTGTCAACAACCTACAAAAATTCTTGGTTTCTTACAAATCAAAATGAAAAATCGCAAATCAAACAAACAAAGAGAAAAAAAGCACCCTTCTTCATATATTATTCTAGAGAGAGAAAATGGAATTAAGAGAGAGAAAGTAGAGAGAGAGAGTGTGTGTGCGTGTGAAAGAGATGATAAGCCCTTTGGAGGTGTCAACAACACACAAAAATTCTTTGTTTCTTACAAAAATATATATCTTTATATATATACATACACATATCAAACTTCCATGGATGCACAGCAATCGTCGATTTGATTTGTTTTGAAAAAGATTTTTCTCTCATTTTTTTAAAGTTTGATAAAAAAAGAGGGTCACTTTGTTACTTTTTATTAATTTGGGGTAAATTTAGTTATTTTTCAATCATTTTTTTTTTTTTTTTATTTTTTGTTTTTTGTTTATTTAAAGAGAATAGCAATTTGGTCATAAAGGACCTATCATCCCAAGTTTTTCATATGTTGGGAATGTGTGGTGCTTTTTTTTAGGTAAGGTGCATATCTCCAACGATTTTGAAACATTGAGGACCTTTGATGCAATTATTCCTATATATATATATATATATATATATATATATATATATATATAGGAAAGAAATATTTTGAGTGACCAACGTTAAGGATTACGTCATGATAGTTGGGCACTACGTTTGTGGTCCTTCAGTCCTTCTTAGTACTCTTATCTTCTTTTTAGGAAAAAAGAAAAAATTACATATTTGGCCCGCAACCTATCAAAAAAGTTGAAAATATATTCTTAATCTTTAAAAATAGCACCAAACATTCCACCGTTTGAAAAAATAAGCATAGTAGGTCATTTATGACGAAATTGTCATTCTCTTTAAATAAACAAAAAACAAGAAAAATAAAAAAATGATTGAAAAATAATCAAATGTACCCAAAAAAATAAAAAGTAACAAAGTGACTTTCTTCTTTATCAAACTTCAGTTTAATAATGATATCTATTTCAATTTCTACACTCCAAATCTATGTCAACAATTCACATTTGGAAACTGAAATCTTTAATATGATTGGATGAAATCAAGATGAGAATGGCAATAATGTTTATTCATAGATGGAATGCCACTGATAAATAATTATGATTTGAGTTCACAATTTGTTGCACAAGATGAGCTGTTGTCTCTACTCTCCTCTTCATTCAAATCCATAAAAGCACCACTTTAACTCTCATTCTCACAAAACCCAACATTTCTCTCTTCAACTACTTCACCATCCATTACCAAAACCTCCATTGTAGCCTCAAGATGACTGGAAGAAGCACAATACACAAAGTTATTCACTATCATACCATCAAAATGAAACCTCTTATTGGAAAACCCATTGCCACTTTGGCTCTATATTTCAAGATTTTAACAGATTTTGAAGCCCAAAATGATGATGTCAAAAATGGGTTCGAATTTCTTGAACTTGTAGTCTGCTTCAGAAGTGAAAAAGGCTTGAACTTTGGCCGGTACTGCAGAGTGCCCTCTCTTTTTTCTTGGTTTGAAAGAGCTCTATCCATAAGGAATCACGTTCAATTTCTACCTCAACCATGTCTGGTTCTAAAAGGAAAAACAGAAGCCAAGAACTATGGTGAATTTGTGGAAATGGCAATAATTATTGCAAACTAGTTGCTCAAGCATTGAAGAAAAATGAATGATACGCGTGTGATAATTGCAATAACGAGGTTTGTTTCACAATTATATGTGGACCAAAAAAGGGGTGAGGCTCTTCCTTGTTGGGATTTTCTTAAACCAAACGCTTTCACTATGTTTGGCTTTGCTTAAACAATATATCATTATTATCTGAGGTTTAATAAGAAAGAGGACTACTTTGTTACTTTTTATTTTTTGGGGTATATTTAGCTAATTTTCAATCATTTTTTTTCTTATTTTTTATTTTTATTTAAAGAGAATGACAATTTCGTCATAAAAGATCTACCGTACCTATTTTTTCAAATATTGAAGATGTTTGTTGCTATTTTTAAATATTATAGATATATTCTTATTTTTTTTGTAATGTTAGAAATCAAATATGTAATTTTTCTTTAAATAAAATTAACTTTAAAAAAAAGGAAAATTTACGTAAATGGCCACTTTTGGCCATCCATTTTGGCGTAATTGAAAAGTGGCCATTTTAGCGTAAAAATTGTCTTTTATACCCTTCTATAAATTTGGACAAGAACACAATTTTCGAGGTTGTTATTAGGTAGCTTCCAAGAAAAGCAAATCATCATTTTATCCAATTGAAAAGTGGCTAATAGTGATGGCAACGGGGCGGATTGGGGCGGATCGGCCTGATCCAAATCTGCCCTGCAATAATTGTAGGAGATCTAAATCCGTCCCACGATCCGCTATTTTTCGGGGCGAATCGGATACGGATCAGGGCGGATCGGAGCCCTGATCCGTATACTGATCCATTTTTTTTTTTTTTGGATCGGCCATCTCGGAAAGGGGCATTAAATTTGACCAGAGGAGTCTATTTATACTATTTTTAGAAAGTTGTTCTACTTTATTACAATAGACTTATCCGACTCAAAATTTAATTATCTCAATCCCAAAATTAATAATAAATTGGATACCAATTTCGGTTAACATTCTCCCTATTCACTCATTCAAATTCATACACGTTGTCTCACGTACATATGTTAGCGTCTAATTTCCCATTGGTGATAACCAAAACAAGAACCAAAATCGACTTTAATCTGCTTTTTTTTTCCATTTCTTTGACTCATGTAATGAAAATCTATATTTTTTCCTTCCCATTTCCATTTCCATTTCCCCTTTTACATGTTCTTTTCTGTTTAATACATTTCCAATTCGAACCCGTTTCTAATTGAGGATAAGTAATTCTTCGTAATTGAAACAACGAAACAAGTTGTGTAAACTTTGATCCATTTTCTCTTCTGGGGAAGAGAGTTGGAGAGATTCGAGAGATTGATTTCATTTGATTTTTAGGAAGTTTAAAATTGCATTTTCGGTCCTAGTCCCAAATTTTGATCTTTTACAATTGAATCCTTTTTTTTTTTTAATTGGGCGGGCGGATCGGGCGACCGATGCGCCGCCCGCCCACAGTGGCGGATCACGGATATCCTCTCCGATCCGCCTGCCGATCCACGGATCGGTATTTTTGCTCCATTCGGATCGGGTATCTATCAGGTTCGGGGCGGATCGGATATTTTTGCCATCACTAGTGGCTAAAAGGCCATTTTAGCGTAAAAATTGTCTTTTACGTAAACTTTATCCACTCATGTTATTATCCAATAGACAATGCAAATTAAAAAAAAATAAACAAAATAACTTTCATTTCCATAGTTAAACCTTTACAAACTAATCTACGTTATCAACCACCTACAACTATCATTTTTTCTGAATAAATTGCAGTTAGTGTCTCTAATCTTTAACTTCATTTGTACTTATATCTTCAGTATTTAATTCTTGACATTCATCACCCCAACCTTTTATATAATTAGCAGTCAATGTCCTTATGTCTTTATATAATTAGCAGTCAATGCTCTCACACGAAGGCATTGACTGCTAATTATATAGAAGATTGTAGTGATTGATGCCAATATTTAATATTGATGATACAAGTGCAAATGAAGTCAAATGTTGAAAACACTAGCTGTAATTTACCCTTTTTTCTACATCATTTGCAAATTAGAGGTTGAAATCAGAGTATTTGAACCTCTCATTTGAAGGCTAGCATTTAAAATTTCCACAATTTTAGCTAGTTATTGTGAATCATAGTATACACCATTTCATTAATCATGTGTAATGTAGTTTATTATATTCTCATTTTTTATATTAATGGTACTTGATTATTAAATGATGTTTACAAGGTAATAGAGGTTTTATGATCTTAGTTATTGTTCGAAAACAAACTTTTCATTGAATAGAAATGTGAAAGATGAACATTTTGTATATTGACTGGTGAAACTTACGTTCTCGACAGTTGAAAGTGTTAGGATAATAGTTAATCCGTCATTCTAGGTAGTTAACTACTGTGTTGGTAAGTATTTCAGCTAGCATATTCATATATATATAAATTGTGTAGTTAAATAATTACAAATGTCGATAAATGAATAATGCTCCATATTATTTAGATCATTACGCATAGTACAACTTGGACATTATAATTTACTCTACGTTGACACTATTTGTTTGCTTAAATTGCAATTATGAGTGGTAGTTTGAGACTAATTGTATTGCACGATAGGGAATTTATCAACGTAGATGATGATTGGAAGTAGCTGGGTAACACAATCACTTCAATCGTAGTTCCAAATGTTATTATTCTTGCAGAACTTATTGTTAGATTGTCGAAGAAGCTGTGACATGATGATTCTTTGTTCAAATTGCAATTAAAATTCAAAGTGTCAACTATGAATCTTCCGTTCGCCGAGATACTCGATGGGGAGGACTTAAAGTGGTACATCTCCATTCATCGAGAAACTGCAATTTGTGACATTCTCGTCCCTATTGACACATCTTGTCTCCATAAATTGTGTTACATGTTAGTGCAAGTTAAAAACTCCCAATGTCACTATACTTTGTCAAACGTTCGTGGAATGCTACTGTACTTTAAAACGTTTCTAAAATGCCATTAAACTTTAAAAAATAAATTTTATATGTCACTATATTTTGCCAAACGTTCTTGGAGTGCCACTGTATTTTAAAACATAGTGGCATATGAAATTTATTTTTGAAAATTCAATGGCATTTCAAGAACGTTTTAAAGTACAATGACATTCCAAGAACGTTTGACAAAGTATATTGACATTGAGAGTATTTAACTCCATGTTAGAGCTAATGAATATGTAATTTATATATACAATTTTTCAATGTAATTGGAAAAGTGTAAATATATATTGGATAAAATCGTCCATAAAATGATTTTCAACTCATGTGACTTTTAATATATTACTAGTTATAAACGCGTGCGTTGCACATACTTTTGTAATCATATTGTTAATTTTTAATATTTTCAAATTTTTTATTTTTTAATTGTTAATAATTAAAATATTAAAGTAACAATTGCAATAAATATAAAAAAATATGGTTGTTGATAACATATTGTTTTGTATTGTTTAATGTTGATATTTTATTTACATTCATAGAAATACAATTGCAATCAAAGATGAGTTTTTATATAGTAATGTCTGAATAGTAACTTGAATTGATGAAAAAGTTTGGTGATTTGAGCTTTAATAATTGATGAATCATTGATATCAACTCGTAAGGAATTAATGATGTACTATTTATGGATATCGAGGGGTTGTGTTTTAAAAAAAAAATAATTATTATTAATTTTATTGGAGAGAATGTAATGATTGACTATATAATATTATACATTTGTTGGAGTAGTGACTCTTATAAAGAATATTACATGTATGTTCTAACTTTTTATTTAAGCGTCGATTTGTGATGTAAATAATAACAACATAAATGTAAGTAAACAAAAAAAAAAAACTAAAGAACAATCTCTCTCTCTCTCTCTCTCACTATATATATAATTATTAATTAAATTAAAAATTAAAAAAGCATCATATATTAGTTGTCAACTATAATCACTGTAATCCAATGTATTCAAAACAATATTTTCATCTCCATGATTTGAATTTTAATCTGGTAATAAAAAAAGTTACAAATTTTCCATTAATTTTTTTTTAAAATCCATTTTTCATTTCTTTCATCTACGTAAGACAAAAAAATTTGAGATCGTCTTTTCACCTTCATATTGAATTTAATATATTAAATATTTACAAATTTTAAATATACATTTAATAGATTGTTAAAAATTTAATATACGATAATAATGAACAATAAAAGAATAACAAATAAATATTAAAAGATAATTGCATTCATTTAAGTACAATTACAATTAGATATGAGTTTTATATAGTGATAATTCCAACAATAACTTGAACCCGTTAAGACCTTTTGGTGATTTAAACTTTGATGATTGATTGAACCATTGATATCAAATCTTATAGTATTAATGATCTCCATGGTTATTTTTAATGTATTTTACGAAGAATATAATTAATAATTACTAATTTTATTGTGAGAAAATGTAATGATTGACTACATAATATTGTACATTTGTTGGAGTAGTAGTTCCTACGTTTGTTGGAGTAGTAATTCTGAACAATATTATTTGTGTATATTCACTTTTTATTAGACTTGTTTGATTTGACGACGTAAATGAAACGTCATATATGTGAGTAAGAAACAAAAATTAAAGAAGTGTAAATACTTGTCTATGTTGTAAGAATATCGTTAATGGATATAGTAAGAATATTGTTGACAGACAGAAGTAAAATAAGAAGAATGTTTTATATATATTAATTAAATTAAATAAAAAATAAAAAAAGTTTCACACGTTAGTTCTAAACTAAAGTATATATTTGGTGGGAGTTTAAAGATTTTAAAAAAATTGGTAAAATGTGTTTTTAAAAAAATGATAAAAGTTTAGGTCCCACAAAATATATAGTTGAAAATGAATTTGAAAAAAAAAAAAAAGAACTGAATCAAATATGCTCGTAATCACTGTAATTTAATGTATTGATAATATTATTTTTTATCTCCATTTCAGTTTTGACAACTATGATTTGAATTTTAATGCGGTGATAAACAAAGTTACAATTTTTCTCATTCATTTCTTTTTTTGATTGAAATTCATTTCTCATTTCTTTTATCTACTTAATACAAAAATAAAAAATAAAAAATTGAGATAATCTTTTCACCTTCATATTTAATTTAATAGATTAAATGTTTAAAAAATTTAATTGTATATTTAGTAAATTGTTGAAAATTTTATGTACAATAAGAATAAACAATAAAAGAATATAAATAAAATATTAAAAAATAATTATACATTAATGAAAACTAAAGGTGAATATAGAATTTTAAAAAGTTTATAAGGGTATAATGGTCCAGGAGTAATTATCAATGTTATCAGAACTAGCATGGTCTGGTCGGTTTAACTAGTAAAATTGGGAACCGGGTACAAAACAGACTGATTATGTAGAAAAATCATCTATTTAAAAACTCGCCTACAAATTCGTTGACCCATCCGATTTTGAAGAACCTGTTGAATCGTTCTCGATTTTACTAATTTTAAAAATCATTTTTTTGTAATTAATTGTAACTAACCATTAAAAATCATCTCTCTCATTGCACGTAATAGATTAAAAGAATGACAAATAAAAAAAATTGCTTTTAAGTAATTTTTGCGATTTCCAAAAATCATTTTAAAAAGTTTTTTGTAATTTTTTTTTCTAAAAAAAATCACTAGGTCAACCCCAGTTTGACCCTTGACCCTTTCACTTTTTCGAGTCGATACCCGGGCCGATTTTTAAAACATTGGTAATTATATTTATATTATAATTAGTAAAGGCGGTAAATTTGGGTTGCCCAACACCGAAATTAGACGGGCTACATAAAAAAAATTTTAATGTTTGTATATAATTGTAATGAAGATCTTCATGTCAAAATATGTCCAAATCTTTGTTAACATACTTTGAAATGAGGTGCAAATATTTTTTCGAACTTTTATATTTATTATTATTATTACTTATTTAAAACTATGAGGGACAAATAAGTATTTTTATACTAATTCAACAAATTTCTTATTTTTGAGGACAAAAAGTATTTTTATACTAATTCAACAAAACAAACAAGATGTGCCAATTAATGAAAGATTGCAGATAAAAATGAGACAAAGAAATTTATGAACATAAATACGACAATAAGTAAAGATTGAAAACTTCCATTATATTTAAAATATAGTGTATCAAACAAAAAATTGCAGCGCAAGCATAATTCCTCATATATTATAGATTATAGTTTTGGGAGAGTGTTGTGAGTGATTTGACAAGTACATCTTTAGAAAACCCATGGGCAAGTCAAGTAACGCTTTGACGGAAAACTGAGTATAGACTAATGTACACTAAAGGCTAAAGCAGACGAGTTGAACATTCACGTGTCAAAATAAAATTAATTTAAGACCTAAAAATGCTTGATTAGTCCAAAGTTGTAGACCAGACAATGATTTGCCTACCGAAATTGGTCGAGGGAAAAAATCCAACCACCAGTTTAAATTGGTCCGAATGAATATGGAATCGCAAACATGAATTATGCTGTTACTTTGTTCAATTGATTGCTATTATCATGGGCGGAGTCGAAATTTTTTTTTTTTTTTTGTGGACAAAAATTAAGTAGGAAAAAAAATTTAAATAATATAACACTAATGAAAATATTTCGATACATTACTACAATTATTTTCTACTTGTTTTCATACTTTGAAAACATTATATAATTATATTATTATCAATTTTGTAGAATATATCTTTCTCAATATATACAATCAAATTGTCATTCAACCATTAATCTCTAATTCGATTACGCAATCGAGACTTCATAAGGTTAATTGTAGAAAATACTTCATCTATTGTTGTAGTAGCAACTAGAAGAATTAATGCCTATGTCACGAGTCTATAAAATAATGGATAAACTTCATTTTTTTCATAACAACTAACTTCTGTGCAAGATCACTAATGCCCTGTAATCCTCCAAAATATGGACAGTGAACATATCAATAATATATGTTTCAAATTGTTCATCAAATGCCAAAACATTTGTCGGTAAAAAAAATTTGAGATTTAGGGATGATTTTGGCTTATTTTAGCTTTAATTTGAAAAAAAAAAATTTGAGTGAAAAGTACAATTGAATTACTAGATTAGAGTGCGGCTGCAAAGAAGAGAATGAAATTAGAATATATGATATCAATTAGGTTTGGAGATTTGGAGTGTTCAACATCTACTATGAACTAAAATTTGAGAAAATTTAGGGCTTGAGCCAATTTGAGCTGAAACTATTTTTGACTAATTTATATTTTTGAATTTGGATGGGTTATTTTCAAAAAAAATTGAGTGGTCAATTGTCCCCTTTGCCCTTTGATGGCTCCACCCAAAATATCCTAAGTTCCTACCAAAATATACTGAGTAATCGCCAAAATGTCCCAAGTTACTACCAAAATATCCTAAGTAATTGCCATTACCAGAAACACAAGAACTCGTACTATAACATTTCATTTGATTAACTAAAGAATAAATGATAAGTGTTCAAATTTGTCCAAGTATTATTGTGCAATAAAATTAAAACATTCTGGTTCCATACTTGTATTCAAAGAGGTATCAACGGACAGCCAGCTACAACACGGCCAGTTTTTGAGGCAGGCTTCACCTCACCAGTCAAGAAAATGTAAAGCTAGAACAGTCTGCAAATATAGAGATCTACGTCCACCATGACTCATCCTGAACCAAACTAGGTTGGGCCAAGTATGGGCCGAGTGACCCTAAACCTTAACAGTACAACCCATTTTATAAATCTATTCTATTGTAGGGTAGTGATCTCCTTCCTTATATGGTGGGGAGGAATTATAAAAGCTACATGACACGTGTCATATGGTCCTGTGGCCTTTATAATTCCTCCCGCCATGAAAAGGAGATCATTACTCTTCTATTGTATACTTATCCAAGCATTTTATACAACAGTGGAGATTACAACAACAATATTGGTGTCAATTAAAAGCGGTTCACTTATTTAATAGCCCTCCAACAAGTGGACAGACTAGTGAATAGCAGAAAACTACAAAAGGTATTAACTATTAAGAGTGTCTTGCAAGGGAAAGAACGATCAACAAATAGGCGTGCAGCTTAAGCACTTCCCACATTTTGTTGGGTTCATTTTGGGGGTGGTGTGTTGGCAAATCCCCATGAGACCCGACTAAGAGCCTCAAACTTCTCGACCCCGCCACTTCACTGATGGGAACAGCATTAGAAATCTCTTTCAAATCATCTATTGTAAGCTTCAATTTCACAGAACCAATATTGTTGTTAACAAATATTTACTTAACTTATTGATAGATATCTATTTGTAATAGAATACCATGTAATTAGGATTCCTATTTTATGTGTAATATTCCTATTTTATGTAGAATTCCTTTTCTATTAGGTTTCTACTCCTCCGCCCCTACAAAATATACTTTTTTTTTTCCACGGATTAAAGAAAACTCATTTAATATAATTGAAATTATAAAATTTTACACAGATTTTTCCTTGGTTAATTACATGGACATGTGAAAAGATTATATCTACTCCCCACTATGAAGAGTAGATCAATCCCCATATATATATATATATATATATATGTATAGATATAGAGAGAGAGAGAGAGAGAGAGAGAGAGAATTACACGGGGAAAAGAAAACATAAATAAAGGTTTAGAGAGAGACTTACACTGGAAAAAAGAAAAAAATAAATGAAGGTTTAGAGGGAGACATATTTTAGTTGCTAACAATGTAAATTAAATAAGGATATAATAGAAAAAAGAAAAATTTAATATATCTTGTATAAAGTAAGTAGCCTATAATTTGGGACACATAAATAAGGAAAATGAGTCTATTTTTGAGGGACGGAGGGAGTATTAGTTTTCTATTAGTATATATATATATATATACCTTGTAACCTTATTCATTCATTCAATACATCAATACAGAGAATTATTTCTCTATATATATTTTCTCTCATATTTTACATGGTATCAGAGAATCGATTCTGAGTAACAATGTTTGGCACAAATACCATAGAAGCGACGATTGTCTAATCGGATCCCATGGCTCTACAACAATCCGATCATCTCGGCTTAATTCTCGTTTATAAACCACTTGATAGAAATAATTATAGATAATAGAGTAGATCTATGATAATTGCTCTAATTATCATATACTCCGAATCTGCCTTAGAGGTATGGAACGACCTACGAGAGCAATTTTCTCAAGGTAATGATGCGCGAATATATCAGATTCGCCAAGAAATTGTTGAGCATCGACAAGAAAATCAATCGGTGTCAGCCTATTATACCAAATTAAAGGGACCATGGGATGAATTGGGTTTTTATCATAACCTAATTGGATGCACTTGTAGAAATCTTAAGGCACTAGCTGAAAGGTATGAGAAGAAGAAAGTCATGTAATTTCTGATGAGATTGAATGATTCTTATTCCACAGTTCGTGGAAACATACTAATGATGACCATCTTCCCAGATACCAAAAAAGTCCACGCTATTTTAATGCAACATGAAAGGTAAGTTGAGGTTGCAACAGATCGTGAAGGG
Organism: Forsythia suspensa; assembly: GCA_023638005.1. Classification (NCBI taxonomy): domain Eukaryota; kingdom Viridiplantae; phylum Streptophyta; class Magnoliopsida; order Lamiales; family Oleaceae; genus Forsythia; species Forsythia suspensa. Next base: position 12,252,536 of record CM042665.1, read on the forward strand.
CAACATTCAATCATTTGGGAGAAGTTTAGCAATTGGGATCAAACCAAAAATGTGACAATCGGCCAATCGAAAATCGGTCGGACCGGTCGATCGATTCGTCCAACCGATCAACCGTTTCAACCGGAACCGGGCAGACACAGTAGTACCTACTGTGGGATGACTGCCCACATTGTTGATACCTGCTATTTCATCCATGACTTTCCTCCAAGGCACAAATTTTATGGGAATGACGTGAAGCCATGAAACAAACGCTTCACAAACACTGCTACCGCTTCTACACTTGACCCAAAGGAAGGAAAAACGCTCACAGTCAAGGAATATGAACAGATCTTGACTCTTCTAAACATGACGGGTAATGATAAGTCTTATGTTAACACCTCAGATATCAATCCTTCTACTACCTCTTTCAGTAATTCATGGATTATTGATAGCGGGGCCACTGACCATGTGACAAATGATGAGATTATTGAGAATAAATCCATGCCAAAACACAAAATTGTGCAATTACCGAATGGAGGTCATGCTCCTATTAAATCCATTGGTGAGTTTAACTTTAAAAATAATATGACTGTTGATAATGTGATTTATGTTCCCAATTTCAAAGTTAATCTATTATCTATCAGTAAACTTACTAGAGGGTTAGGTTGTTATGTGACATTTTTCCTTAATTTTTGTGTCATGAAGGATTTGACCATGAAGAAGACGATTGGCTTGGGAAGGCAGAGTAACGGCATATATTACCTTTCACAAAAACCACAAATACATCATATTACCAGTGGATCAACCAACCTATGGCATAGACGTCTTGGGCACCCTTCAGCCTCACCCTTTCAATTCCTAGCACAAAGTATCTTAGATATTAGTTTTGATTTCCACGATATTTGTGATGTTTGTCTTTTCGCAAAACAATCTAGACTACCTTTTAAAGTTAGTCAAATTTCTAGCAATAAACCATTTGATTTGATTCATTGTGATATTTGGGGGCTTTATAGGATTTAGGGCCCGTTTGTTTTCAATTTTAATTTTGCTAAAAAGCTAAAGTCAAAGTCACCAATTAATTTTAACTACACATTTTATGGTCCCACAACTTTTCAACCACACAATTCAACAACAATCAACTTTTACCAAAAAATCTGATTTTAATCAAAATCAAACATACCTTTATTCTTATTCTGGTGCTAGATATTTTCTTACAATTGTTGATGACTTTTCTCGTTATACTTGGGTACACTTCATACGTCACAAATCTGAAACTCAAAGCATAATTAAAAATTTCTTTGTTTAGGTTAAAACTCAACACAACCTGACTATAAAAATCCTAAGGTCTGACAATGGTCAAGAGTTCTTATCCTTGCAAATATTTTTAGATGAAAATGGTACCATTTTTCATAGATCATGCCCTTATACCCCTCAACAAAATTGAGTAGTAGAGAGAAAACACCGACAACTTCTTAATGTTTCTCGTGCTATTAGATTTCAAGCCAATCTTCTATTAAAATTTTGGGGAGAACATATCAAGACAGCTTGTTACCTTATCAACCGGATACCTTCGCTATTGCTCTCACACAAAACACCATACGAAAGATTGCACAAGAAACCACCACCTTATTCCTATTTACGTGTCTATGGTTACCTGTGTTTTTCCACCAACCTTAGACCCAGCCATAAATTTGACACACGAGCCAGACGATGTGTGTTTCATGGATACTCCTCAGGACAAAAAAGATACACCTTATATGACCTAACCGACAGAAAGCTAATGGTGTCCCGATACGTCGTGTTCCATGAAACTATATTTTCATACGCCTCTCAACAAAATGATGAAGCCAACTCCATCCCGTTGCCACAATCTATGTCTCTATATGTTGAAACACCACATTTCACATACCCGAGGACCAACACACAGCATAAACGGATAACATGCCTAAAGGTCCCGAACACTGGTCAACCGATCGACCTACCGGTTGATTGGATCCCTTATCCAGACCAACCGGTCGACCAAACGGTCAACAGTTTTCTTCATCCGGTCCAAGAGAGAGCTCAAACGGTCGACCAACTTCACCTACCGGTCAACCGGTTGAGGCAACCACTGATCCACCTACCTTTTCTCACCATCCAGATAACCAGCCAACACAAACCCAAATACCAAATGACCAACTTCGACGATCCACAAGATCAATTCAAACTCCAAATCACTTGAAATATTACTATATCAATCATACTCTGCCTACTCTAGTCGGGTCTCTACCGGTCAAATCTAGCACTCGACATCCTATATCAATGTATGTATCATATAGCAACCTTTCTTCTATTCATCGTGCTTTTACATATAATATTTCTCATATTATTGAGCTAGCTACATATGAGGCAGCATGTCAGGATCCCAAATGGGTCACTATTATGAATGATGAAATTCGTGACTTAGAATAAAACAATACTTGGTCACTTGTCCCGCTTCTTCAAGGTTCTCATCCTATTGGTTGTAAGTGGGTGTTCAAGATTAAATTTCATTCTGATGGTACAGTTGAACGATACAAAGGACGGCTGGTGGCAAATGAGTTTACACAACGAGAAGGAATTGATTACATGAAACTTTCGCTCCAATTGCAAAGTTAACTACAATCAGATGCTTACTTACTATCGCATCTATTTGCGATTGGACGCTTCATCAGATGGATGTACAAAATATCTTTCTTCATGGTGATCTTGATGAAGAAATCTATATGACTCTCTCACCTGGATTTTGTCGACAGCGGGAGACACCAGTTGTATGTCGACTTCATAAATTTTATATGGATTGAAACATGCATCTCGTTCTTGGTTTCAAAAATTTGTATATGCTATTATTTAGTATGGGTTCAAACAGTCACATGCAGATTACTTACTCTTTACAAATGTCAGTGATGATTCATTTATAGTAATTCTATTATATGTGGATGATATGATGTTCACTTAAAATGATAGAGAAGCAATCTCTACTACAAAAACATTCATTGCATCTCAATTCAAGTTGAATGACCTTAGCACATTAAAATACTTTCTTGGAGTTGAAATTGCTCGCTCAAGATCAGGAATTTCAATAAATCAAAGAAAGTATACTCTTGACATTTTTCAAGAAGTCGGATTACTTGGAGCAAAATATGTAGCATTTTCCATGGAGCAGTCATTGAAATTTAATTCGACAGATGGAAAGTTGTTGAAAGATCCCACATACTATTGACGGTTGGTAGGGAAGCTCATTTATCTCACCATTACCAGACTAGAAATCTCATATTCGGTCAATACACTCAGTCAGTTCATGCAAGCACCTAGACGACCATTTCTTGATGCGATTTTACCGATTGCTCTCGATACTTGAAAGGGGCACCGGGGCGAGGATTATATTTCCCATCAAGTGGGAAATTGTAGCTAGCAGGATTTTGTGATGCAGATTGAGTCGGAGATATTACTACACGACAGTCAGTTACGGGATATTGTATATTTTTGAAAAAGACGCTTATATCATGAAAAGCAAAAACAAACGATTGTGTCCAAATCTTCAAACAGACAGTATAGGGCAATGGCTTCCACTACATGTGAGCTTATATAGTTGAGACAATTCTGCATGCACTTATATGTAGATCACCCACTTATATTGTGATAACCAAGCAAAGACAATGCATATTGTCGCTAATCAAATATATCATGAAAGAACAAAACACGTTGAAATAGATTGTCATATTGTTCGTGAACGAATTGATAAGGAAAATATCAAGACTGCTTATGTTCCAAGCAACAATCAGATTGAAGATTTATTTACTAAAGTACTGGGTAAGGACGCATTTCACAGCTTTCACTCACAAGTTGGACACTTTTGACATACATGCTCTAACTTGAAGGGAGTATTAACAAATATTTACTTTCCTTATTGATAGAATTCTATTTGTAGTAGAATACCATGTAAGTAGGATACCATATGTGTAATATTCCTATTATAGGTAGAATTCATTTCCTATTAGGTTTCTATTAGTTTTCTATTAGTATATATATATCTTGTAACCTTATTCATTCATTCAATACATCAATAGAATTATTTCTCCACATATATTTTCTCCCATATTTTACAATTGTCGTGGAGATTTTTATTAGTTGTACCTACAATTAGAACTAATCTACCCTAACTTTTTTTTTTGCCATTATTACATCCAACTATCACTATTTGTCCTACAAATTTGCATTAAATTTTTATAAAATCAGCTTTTTATTAATCCTTTTGGTATTTTATTTTTTTTTAAAGATTTGACTTTTGGTTTTGTTGAGTAACTCTAAAAAAATACAAAATTTGTCAAATAACTCGACTTTTTATTGCATCGAGTTAGAGCCAAAAAAATAAAAAAAAATAGAACATGAACAATGATAAATTATTTATGTATTTTTTTAAAATATCAAGCATTTAATTTTTTTATTAATTTTTTTATTTCAAAGGTAAAGTTGTCGGTAGCCAACAATCAAACATGGGACCATCTTGATCAATCTTAATTTTTTTTTATATATATTTAGGAGGCAAATTGTCCAATTTGACTTTTTATATATATTTTTTTAATAGTTGGGCCTGAGTTTGTCGTGAAACTGACGTGAAGCCTCGAACCCTCCAACAATCAAACAAAACTCAAATCCTTAACTCGATAAACTCAAACTTAATTTCCAAACAATCCAACAAACCTAACACTAACAAAATGGGCTAAAAGCTCATTTAGATATTTAAATATTTTTTTTTAATACATATTTGGATGTATATTTAACAAATCTATTAATTCAACTAATTAAAATGTGTTTTAATCCATTTTAACTTAACTTAAATTTTTTGCTTTTTTGTGTTTTTTTTTGTGTGTTTATCCGATCGAACGACGGACATTTATTCATTAGAATGAAATACATTATTGTCAAAAATCAATGTAGAAAGATTTGTGAGTATCATCATTCTTTGTGTATGTGATTTCAGAAGGAAAATCTCTTATGACCAACAACTTCTTTCATTCTAATTGTTGAGGATAGAATTGTAGCCTATCTAAAACAAGAATTTTTATGCAAGGAATAATAAAATTGGCTATAAATCACGACTTGCATCATATCGTGCCATTACATCATGAAATTTGAAAGGGACTAGTAAAATTGGCTATGAAACAATCTAACTTATGGTCTGGCTCTTTAATTCTTTCTATATGGGAAGAAATGGCCAATTTAATTACGGCCCCTTTACATAAACATGATAGGTGTTACCACCCGATTTTAATAGAGTCTCCACGTCAACAAAGGTCCAACGGGAGCCCCATATAGGCTCAGCAAGGGTCTCGTAAATTCTAAGAAGGCCTCAGAGGTCCATCAGACATCTTAGCATTCTTGAACTAGAATGTCGCGAGGCCCATGGAGGACATCGACATTCATGGCCGACCCATAGGGCCTCACCGGGCTTCGTATTTACTACAACTAGCAGGCAACACAATATTCTGGAATGACCAGAGAGATAATTGAAGATAGATTGCGTTGGATTGGCACATGGATCCTCACAAAGAAACCAAATATCAATCTCCTAAATGTAAGGTAACAGGATAAGGGAAATCAAATCAGATAAGTGCTAAAATCTAGGAGATTGCATTGACAACCAATTGTCCTTATCCTATAAGGAAAGAGAATCCAATCAGAGTTCTAATTGATTGCTTACATAGAATAATTAGGACTCTATAACTATAAATACAACGTCCCGGTTGTTCTAAGGTACGTATTTTTACACGCATGATTTTGATGACACTCTTTTTTGCACCCATAATTTCATCCTAAACTCTGCTCAAATCTCTGGCTATTTATCTCTCCCATACTCAATTATTTTCGCTCTCCGTGTATTATTCTTATACCGACAGTTGACTTGATCGTCGGAGTACCAACGATCGTCGGACCTTTTTCTCCGGAGATCTTGGTGCCTAATGATAGTCCGAGTGTGCAGGTAACATACAAGTTGACAAACGAATGACTGGAGATCTGTTGACACGTGGACGTTGTAGAATCCGACGAATAGGAAATGATTTTAGGCACAAGGCCAATAAATGAAGGCCTCTCAACTGCAAAGAGATCGATGAGCTCACATGCTTAAGATTTCTACTTCTAAGGTGCGTTCTTGACACCCCACAAATCGATAATGGGGGGCATCTGCAGGGAATAAATTCCAACGTATTTAAAACAAGAATCATTCATGATAGCCATCCATAAAGCATATTAATATCATAAATTTAAACCAAGAACCATTTATGATAGCCATCCAAGAAGCTTATTAATATCTAATCAAGCACACCAAAGACTCCAGACTCCTATTTATAATACCCAAGTCCTGTTATACTCTGAAGTATATAAGCACCCCAGGGGAAAGGCTTGATCATTACATAATATATTAAATCCTATACTCTAATAATCTAGGCCTAATTGTACAGTTATTCGTGAACAATGAAAGCTCTATTTCTTTCCTGTCTAAGTAAGGGTCAACTACTAGTCCTGCAAATAATTTGTTTGGCAAATGATCTACTTCCTACCATGGGAAATGATCTACTTTCCAAGTTTTGAAGGCCACCAAACACGTGTAATAAGTGCTTGATTTTAAAGAGAATGACACTTTTGAAGAACACGTGTGTCGTGGCCTTCAAACTACTCATCCACCATCATGAAGAGTAGATCATTTGCCTAATTTGTTTAATAAAAAAGTCTAAAACACAAAGTTCACCTAAAACACAAAGTTCACCACAAGCTCAAACTGAACTGGTCAAAGTCATGAATTGTGTGCAGATTCTTCAATAAAAAATATTGCCTCACTTTTCACTTTAGTCTTGCCTAGAACTTAACTCAGCTACAGGGAAGGTAAACAATGGCATGTTGGCAGAGTTCAATTTGCCGGACAGAGTAATCTCGGACAGCTCATATTATAGGAGGGAAGCTCAAGATTTGCTCAACGCGAAGGGATAACAAACCTCAGGAGATGAACAGAAGCGTGTGTTCTCTCTCTCTCTCTCTCAAGTGCCTGTTCGTGTTCTGTGGCAGGGAGAGGCGTAAAATAAAGGCTTTCGCATTTTTTGAGGACGGCCTGGGAGGGGAGAGGAGAGTTATTTTGCCGTTACTCCCACACGTAACTGAGGAGCAAACTTTGAATCGTTAATTCTCTAAAAAGCCTTTGTCCAATGCCAAACTAACTGAATTTGGTTTGTTTCAAAAAGAACGTTTCAACTTACTCCAACCCATAATTCCGGTTCAGTTAATAGTCATGAATTTGGTTTGTTTTTAGCTTTTCTATCTATCTATTATTATAATACCAATTTTAACTCTAATCAATTAAAGTAATTCTTTTTATGTCACAATTTTATTAGTATTCTAATTATAATACATCTTCACAAATAATTTAAATCTAAATTTAATTGATTTTATATAATATTACTATTTTTATTTTTAATTTATTATAAATTTTGAGATTTAATAGATGTATATTATTTTATTTTAAAATTATTGTGGTAAATGTATTGTCTTAGAAAAAATATTTGATAATATTGTATGTTGTTATATGTGTAAAATTAAATTTTACAATACTACTCATGATAATACAAAATATCATTATTATAATCAATGTCTATTTTAGTAATTTTATACAGTCACATTAATAAATCACTTTTATTTATCGAACGTTTAAATACTGATTTTGAAAAATACAGCAATTATGAAATAAGAGTTTATCAAATACTTATATGAAACAAGAGTTTACCAAAACTTTATCGATTCTTTCCATAATCGATTCTTTACGCAAAGACAAGATGGCTGATTTAAAAATACAAAGAAATGGCGATTACGTTAAAACACGTGAATATCAAACCAATATAACTAAATTTCCTATATCAACTTGCGCTTAAACTCACTTTTAAAGTGTGATTTTTATTTTATTGCCATTTGATCTCTATGTATTATGGTGAATAGTGTTCAGAAGGTTTCGTGCATACTCGGATGAGGCGTCGTGTAGAGTCCCTGATAGAGGTATTCTTCAGCATTTCTAATCTCGATCAGTCTGTCTTCTACTGCGGAATCATTGCGCCTCAGATAAATTCGTCATTCCTCATTCTGAATGTATGTGATGTAGTAGGCTTAACTTAGAAGAATAATTCAATGATGAAATCATGAATGAGGATGTCAACTTTTTAAAAAATGGAATCTTTAACAGCAGTTACCAGTTGCCATTTGCGATGTGATCGCTTTGGAGAAGTTTCTCTCTCCAAAAATTCATGATCCCCAAGTAAAAAGAGATGGAGAGTGGGGAAAAGAAAGAGGGAAAAGAGTGAAATAAAATAAATGGAAATGACTAGGAAATCTTCAAACTAATTGATCACTATCTGTTTCCTGGAAGATTTTGGTTTGAGGTCCAGATTTTGGGAGAAAATCCATATAGAAATAAGTTATATAGGTCCCAAATGTCAGCATTTTGGTGCTGGTTATTTCAGCTTCTACTGAAATGAGACAATACTTGTGTGTCATCAGCCTTTTGCATAGTATCTTTGTTGTGCATTATTTGATGATTTAAGATGTTCCTTTGATTGTTATGAATATTTCCATGGCATTCAATGGGGGTGATCTAGGCTAGTGAATCAGAGACTACCTGCTTTAATGGTCGAATCATAGTTTTCAAACCCGAGCCGGTCATTGACTCGGTCAAGACACTGAGTAAGGTAGGTCATTGTTGGATCAAAAATCTAAATAAAAATATTTTTTGAACAAAAAGAAGATGAATGGATATAGGCAATAGCCTAAGTTTGAGAGTCGTAGTCAAAATAGTTATTTGATAAAATTGATAATTACTAATTTTATTTTCAATTTTTGTATTTGTCGAAAGTGGTTTTTTTTAGTTTTCATAAATGTGATTAAAGGGAAAAAATAACTGGTTTTTTCCGCATACAATTAACATATTAACATATTCTGCGACAGTAATAAATGGAAACAATTAATGTGGCAGAGTGGTTGGACGGCTTAATTTTAACCTTGAGGTGCAAGGTTCCGACCACAATGGTATACTTCTGCAAAATATCCAGAATAAGGCCCGGTTTTCCATTTTAATGATCCAGTTTGGTTTGTAGAACACTGGGTCTGATGGTTGTTTTTTGGGGGGGACTTTTCTTCTTTTTAATTTTTTTTTTTTTTTCTGTTTTGACGTCCAAAATTCAAATCTGGAGAGGTGTATAACAAGAATATGTTCTGCCTCAGGCTTTAGATCGTGCCAAACCAGATTGGAAGAAGGTGAAGAAAGCTGTACAAACTAGATCTTTTAAGCGACTAGTACGCAATAAGAGCATTATGTTGCACCTGTAATGTACAACTCATAATTAATATTTATATTGGCCAATGAAGAGTACAGTGGAGTTGACCCGTTCCCTCGTCCCCACCTCTTAAATGTATCTATCCGTGAGTAATGGTGATGTCCAACTAACTAAGGTGATAGCTCGACTTGATGCTACCTGTTGAGTTGTTACGTCGAAATACTTGACTTGTTGCACTCTCATAATGCAATGCCCATTGAGAAGAAGGCAACATATCATTTGCCTCCCCCTCCTTTTTCTTTGCCCAACTGTGGATACGTGACAGTCGGACAAATAATATTTCTCTCCCATTTAATTTCAACAGGGACTTTTTTTTTTAAATAAATTTTCATTTTCATTGTGTTAAAATATATCCAATTGACTCTTTAAATGTAAGATATTCTTTATTTAATGTAAATTACACTGTGAATTATTAATATTTTTATTTTGTTTCAATTTCGTTCTCATTCAATTTTAATAGCACGTATCATTCTCAACCTTTCAATAAAAGATAAATATATTCACACAACAACCTTTTATAATTGCACAACATTTTAATTGCATAAAAATCCGTAACTTTTACACATTATCACTCTTATATCCTCAACACTTTTCATCACATTCTTATCTTTAACCCTCTATTGATTAGCACATATTATCTATGATTATGGTTTCTGCAAAAACAAAAAAAAAAACTGTTAAAATGGGAGTAAAAAAACTTACTTATCCCTCTTTTTTTTTTAAAATAAGTAAAAGAATAAATAAATACAATATTACAATTAAATATTTGTCCCTCGTAACCACGCTAACAAATTTTTTGGAGGATGAAAAAGAGAGAAACTTGCGATTCTCGATAGACTCTAATTATGAAGGTAATGTCTTTTTTTTTTTTTTAAAGTTTTGTTTCACTAATATTTTTTTCCACGAGTATAAATGGTTTCGAAATGAAAACTTGCAATTCTTGATGCATTAATGGTGTGATCAAAATATATTTGCCTTAATTGTAAATGTTTATGAATAATTATACTTTAAGTCACTAATTTATTTTAGGGTTAAGTACACTAATGGACCCCATTCTTTCAGTAACGATTTCATCTTTTTTTTTTTTTTAGCAGATATCATCCACATTCTTCCATTTATTCTCATAGATGGTCCCCAAATCACTATTTTTCACTATTCTGACAATTTTTTGACAATTTTATCCCTTGACTTAAATAAATTAAAATGATAAAAAAAAATATAATGGAAATATTGCAATTGGACCCTTATCTTTTTCAAAAGTACAAATAAATCCTAAACTATTTTATTTTATACATATAGGTGTTCTTCCAATAAAAAAAAAAATCATCTTTTCCAACGCCCCCGCCCCCCGCCCTGCCCCTTTCTCTCTCTCTCTCTCTCTCTCTCTACAAACAAATCAAATTGCAGGGCTGTAATCTTTTTGGGAAAGGTGGAGCAGAAGGTCAAAACAAGTACTTGGTATATACAATTTTTAGTTTCTAGAAGCTAGAGTTTAGCAGGTGTTTGGAGTGTGAAAAATCAGTAATTGGCATGAACATGAGTCTGGAGACTTCTTTTGAAACAATTCTCTTTATGGCAACAGGTTGTAAAGAGTAAATATGGAATGGATCTAAATGGTTGGGATTCTAATATGATCTTGACAAGCTCATTTTTGGACTCTTGGAAGTTTATATCTTCCATTTGGTTCAATAAATAGGGCGTGAGGATTGGAAACGAATCAAATTTTGGGAAGATGTCTGCAGGATCATTGCTCCTTGGCATCATCCTTCCCTAGGTTTGTATAAAGTCTTGCATGAAAATATTCCCATTAACTTTGTTCAAATTTGGGGCTTTTTGGAAATTGCAGGGCTGTAATCTACAAGGTTTAGCATAATGGGGTCGATTCAAGTAAATTCAAGACGATCCAGTTCTTTCTGAAACGTAGATGATGGTCTCGTCTTAATCGGAAAACTGGCTGTTGAATTTGATGGAGATACCGTCGGTGAGGCAATGTTCATTGTAGTCCCAATTGTCGTGAAAGTTGGTGGGAAGCTTGGCAGAGAAAATATCGAAGCCGTAATCAGCCTTGCCAACGGTGGTGAAGACGATAGTTCCAGTGGGTTCCATTTTTGCGGCGAGAAGTGGGGTTTGTAGAGAGAGTGTGGGGCAATAATGGGGGTGGGTGGGTTGGTTGGAAATATGATTCTTTTTTGGAGGGAAGAACACCTATCTATATAAAATAAAATAGTTTAAGATTTATTTATACTTTTGAAAAGGATAAGTGTCCAATTGCAATGTTTTTATTGTATTTTTTTTGTCATTTTAATTTATTTAAGTCAATGGACAAAATTGTCAAAGAATTGTCAGAATAGTGAAAAATAATGATTTGGGGACCATCTGTGAGAATAAATGGAAGAATGAGGATGATATCTGCTGAAAAAAAGAATAGAGATGAAATTGTTACAAACCTGAAAGAATGAGGACCATTAGTGTAATTAACACTTTATTTTATTTAAATTAAAGTAAAACTCTTAATGTTTAAAGTGTAAATTAGGACAATGAATGGTCTACATTTTATTGCATTTCTATTTTTCACAGTTAATCTCGTATTAAAAATTAGAAAAGGTTGGGGGATGGTATATATTAATAAGACCATTTGTATCACTTTTCATGATGTTGAAGGGTTGTTTATATGGAGAAGTTCTACTTGCATCTTTGGTAATTTATGTAATGGTAATTTTAGTGCTGCTTAGTTTTTTTCTTAGTAACGACTCTCTATGTTTAAATGTAATTGATTCTGATTAGGGGCGGATTTAGGAGGAGGGTGAGGGCCATAGTCCAGTCCTGTCTCGAAAAAAATCTTTTTTTATAGTGTAAAAAAAATATTTAGTGTACTCTTTTTAAAGTAATAGTCCAGTCTTGAAGTGAGCAGTCTGATCTCCAAAAATTCTTAGATCCACCCCGAATTATGACTTATTGAAGGTAGCCATGTTAGGTCTAGCTTAAATTATAATTTCAATTGCTTACATATATTTTTTATTTATATATTTCGTAAGATTTATAATTTACTATCTACTTATTATTTACATATTCTATAAAATCCACAATTTATAAATAATTAAAAAATAATTTAAAACACTACATACTAATATGTTTGGTAGTGTTAAAATTATTTTTTAAGTATTTATAAATTATTTCATCATATTTTAAGTACTTATAAATATATTATAAGCACTGACAAGCGTATTAAACCTTTAAGGCGTGGTATAATAGTAAGTTGACATGTCATGTGTATGCTTAATAAAGATTTTTGTAGTTTATAAGAAGTGAGTTTTATAAAATGTGTGGATAAAAGTTGTTGTTCTTACGAAATGTGTGATTAAAAATGATGTTTGGCCAGTTTATATGTGCTTATAAGTATTTATAATTTTCCAAATTCTTGAAAAATATGACTAGTGGCTTTCAAACATAAATGGAAGTTTGAATAAAATGGCAAGCATTATGTTTGAATTACTGCATTAAATGCCGCGCAATAAATTCGTTTAACTACCAACATCCTATCGTCCATCTCTTGTATACGTGTGAATAATGTTTATGGCAGATTGAGGAGAAATAGGTACAAAATCGAAGTATAAATAGATAGTTTCCTTATTGGGAACAAGCAACATTAGCTTCTCTCATCGTGTGTGGAAATGGAGCTTTCGAAGAGCAACCGAGTGAAAGTGCATTCACTACTCAGTGTAGTATCGAGTAAGCCGATTGAGCCGGGGAAGGGTTTCAAATTCTCTTCGCTGGATCAGGCAATGGGCCTTCACACTGTCCATGTCGTTTATTACTACGAGTCGAATCCATTTCACGAAGGTCCACACTCATTGGACATCGACAATCTCCGGATCAATCTCTCGGATTTACTGAATGAGTACCCGAAAGCAACGGGTCGGTTGACCCGAGGTGCGGATGGAAATTGGGAAGTGAAGTGCAATGATGCTGGTGTGAGGATGGTGAGGGCTGACGTAAGCACTACCATTGATGAATGGTTGAGATCTGCTGATACTTCGGAGGAGCAAGATCTGACGTTGTGGGAGGATATGCCGGCAGATCCAAGCATTTGGTCACCATTTCGAATCCAGGTATACTGTGGGTTTTTCTTTTAATTTGAAATTGTGTATTGAATTAGTGTTTTGAGAGAGATTTCTAAATTCTGACCAGGAAGATTATTGGAGATGGATAAATATAAGTGACAATGCCTAACAACTGTTTTAAAAAACTTGTATAAGCGGTGCCTATGCTTGAATCTCGACGTCGACATCGACATCGACACTAATCACGCATCACCCTCGTCCTCGCCCTCGCCCTCGCCCTCGCCCTCACCCTCACATCGCCCTTGTCTCACAATCGCATAGGCCTTGCCTAAGTCCGAAAAGCTTGAAACTCGATCTCCACGCCTAACTACACCTTACGCTTTTTACAACATTGAAAAAACTAACTTTTTTTCTATTTGTAGGCTATCATTAGACAAAAACTGTTTATTTGCCATTTTAGTGTCTTAAACTTTTGATATCATTAATTTATAGCGTCTTGCTATTTGTTAATACGAACCAATAATTCTCGACTTGTTTGGTAATATTTGTGTGGCATAATAGAAATCCTACCATCTGGTTTATAGTCCAATGATAATAGCATAAGTAAAGAGTGAACCTCTTAGTCTGTACTTAGTCTCTCGTTTGATAATATTTATGTGGATAAATTTGCAGATAAATAATTTCCAATGTGGAGGCTTGGCAATTGGACTCAGCTGCACTCACATGCACGCGGATCTCACAAGTGCAACACTGCTTTTCAAATCATGGACCGAATTTCATCGAGGCCAACCGTTAACTCACCATCCTATTTTCAATTTCTCTGCAACAAATGGTCGATCTTCAAGAAATGATAAGACAAAATCAACTGAGTTGTATGCAGCAAAATCCGCAGTAGAAACTAATCCTGTAAAAATGGGCACTGCAACTATAAGATTTTCCGATTCCGCAATCAAGAAATGTCTTTTACAAGTTCACTCTGAGTGCACGAATGTCACTCCCTTTGATCTTCTAGTCGCATTGTTTTGGTCCCGTATTGCTAGGTTGAAGAAACCAACAGATGGTGTTAAGCATTCCTTGTCATTTTGTGTAGACTTGAGAAAGCATACAAATAAGCTGGTCCCTTTTGGATATTTTGGCAATGCATTGAGTTTCTCATCACTGTCTTTGGATGCCAAAGAATTGTTGGAAAGTGGTGGACTTGGCAATGTATCAGAGCATGTTCATAGGCATATGGCCAGTCTTGAGAATGAATTTTGGTCAGCTCTAGATTGGTTTGACATGCGCAAGGAAGAAGGAGCCAAATTGGCCCCACCATTTAGGATGTATGGCCAGGAACTTACTTGCATTAACATGGAACATATGATAGATCCCGAGGGGCGGTCGTTGATGTTTGATGCAATGTTCAAGAAGGGCGAAAAACCCGTCCACGTGAGCTATCACCTGAGGAACGTGGAAGGCGAAGGGTTAATTTTGGTTATGCCTTCCCCTGAAGAGGGGTTTGGGCGAATAGTAAGGGTGATGCTACCGGAAGAACAGATTGGCAAGCTACTTGAAGATGAAGTTATACTAGATTTAGAGCCAACGGTTGTTTTTAAAAGTTCTTGAACAATTGATTGATTTGTAATATCACATTTTATCAAATCATCGAACCAAGACTAAGATTGCTTAAATGAATTATTCTAGTTCGTGTCAAGAGTCATTTGACTGACTCTTGACAAATGAGAAATTTGCATTACTTCTTTAACGAAAAATAAGGTTTATTGTTAACAATGCATTCTAAATAGTAACAACAAATTGAACCTATTTTTGAATGAATCTGGGATTGGGTACATTAATTATTTAACTCCAGCATCTTCGTGTAAATATATATAGGAAGGAAATAATGTAGGTGACCAACGTTAAGGATTACGACATGAGTCAGCAGTCCTTTTTTAGTACTCTTATTTTTCTTTTTCAAATTACGTAAATGGTAATAAATTAGTGGTTGGTTATATTGCGATTACATTTTTTTTCATAAATACTTTACGTTTTAATTGTATTAAAAGTCTTTAACTTTTATTCAATATCATACTTATTTCTTTTCATCGAATCCTTATTCTTAACCTTTTATTAATTACTACATCTTGTTCTTAATGACGGTTTTCATCCAATAATTCTATTAACGTGCTCTAAAACGAGGGACAAATATTTTATCACAATTTTGTATTTATTTATTTTTTACTTATTTAAAAATATGATGGATAAATAAGTCATTTTACTCTCTCTCAACGAAGTTTTGGATGATAATTGTCAAAGCAACAAAATGTGTTAAGTAATAGAAAGTTGACGATAAGAATGCGATGAAATAAATTGAGGATATAAATGTGATAATGAGTAAAATTTTGAATTTTTCATGCAATTAAAATGTAATACACTTATTAAAAAATATGATGTGAATATATTTAAAGGTACTGCAATTAAAAACTAGCTATTTTGGCTTACAAAATGTCTTTTATACCCTTTCATAAATTTGGACAACCTTTGCGTAAATATATATAGGAAAGAAATAATTGAGCGACCAACGTTAAGGATTACGTCATGATAGTTCGGGCACAACGTCAGCAGTCCTTAGTACTCTTATTTTCCTTTTTCAAAAAATTAACTAAAAAAGAGAGGAGAATTTGCATAAATGGCCAAAATTAGTACTGCAATTGAAAAGTGGCTATTTTAGCGTACAAAATGTAAATTTGGACAACTTTTACATACTATGATGAGGGCACAATTTTCGAGGTTGTCATTTGGTAGCTTCCAAAAAAAAGCAAATCATTATTTTATCTACTATAATATCAACAACCACCGACAACTAACCAAAGTACTCAAACCTCTCATTTGAAGGCTAGTATTTAAATTTCCGAAAATTTCAGCTAGTAATTGGGAATCATAGTATACACCATCCCATCAACATCACTAGATTTATACTCATATGTTATTAACTAAAAATTTGAATTATTTTGAAAAAGTCCATATATCAAATGAGAGATGTCTCATTAGAGTCCCGTTCTACTGTACTTAATGGGCAGAAAAAATATTTACCCACAGTTGACTTGGCACTCCATGTTAGCTGCGGTTCCTTTAGATTCAAAATGAAAAACAACCCCATCCCCAAACCCATTTTAGTAGCCCATTTACCCTTCACTCTCCTGTGCCCTAAATCGCCCACCACCGCCCTCAAATTGCTGCTGCCCATTGTTGCGTTAGCTCTTATTCTTCCTGTCCTCGCCCTTTTAAACTCCGGTCACTGCTTTTTCAAGTCGTCGCGACTGCATTTTGAAAAATATCCGACGACATTGTGTTTTTCCACATGCTTTGAATCGCTGTGATTTGAGGGTGATTGCTGATGTCCATTGTTACTCAAAATCTCGTTGAAATGTATTTTGCCAGCGCTTTACACATTAATGAAATAATCATATTGAGCATGATAAATTGTTTTTTTTTTTACTAATGTACACTAAAGCAGATGAGTTGAAGATTCACATGTCAAAATAAAATTAATTTAAGACCTAAATGCTTGATTAGTCAAAAGTTGTAGATCACTATGATTTGCCTACCGAAGTTGGTCGAGGGAAAAAATCCAACCACCAGTTTAAATTGGTCCAAATGAATATGGAATCGCAAACATGAATTATGTTGTTACTTTGTTCAATTGATTGCTATTACTACCAAAATATCCAAAGTAATTGCCATTATCAGAAACACAAGAACTCGTGCTATAACATTTCATTTGATTATCAAAAGAATAAATTGTAAGTGTTCAAATTTGTCAAGTATTACTGTGCAATAAAATTAGAAACAATCTGGTTCCATACTTACATTGAAAGAGGAATCAACGGACAGCCAGCTACAACACGGCCAGTTTTTTAGGCAGGCTTCACCTCACCAGTCAAGAAAATGAAAAGCTAGAACAGTCGGCAGATATAGAGATCTAAGCATTTTATACAACAATGGAAATTAACAACAATATTGGTGTCAATTAAAAGCGGTTCACTTATTTAATAGCCCTCCAATAGCGGACAGACTAGTGAATAGCAGAAAACTACAACGGGTATTAACTATTAAGAGTGTCTTGCAAGGGAAAGAGCAATCAACAAATAGGCGTGCAGCTTAAGCGCTTCCCACATTTTGTTGGGTTCATTTTGGGGGTGGGGTGTTGGCAAATCTCCATGAGACCCGACTAAGAGCCTCAAAAGTTTTCGACCCCGCCACTTCACTGATGGGAACAGCATTAGAAATCTCTTTCAAATCATCTCTTGTAAGCTTCAATTTCACAGAACCAATATTGTCGTGGAGATTTTTTATTTTGGTTGTACCTACAAATAGCAAGAATGAAAGACATTATTGTCAAAAATCAATGTAGAAAGATTTGTGAGTATCATCATTCTTTCCGTATGTGATTTCAGTTGATGATAGAATTGTAGCCCATCTAAAACAGGAATTTTTATGCAAGGAATAATAAAACTGGCTATAAATCACAACTTGCATCATTTCGTGCCATTACTTCATGAAATCTGGAAGGTCTAGTAAAACTGGCTATGAAACAATCTAACTTATGGTCTGGCTCTTTACATCTTTCTATATGGAAAGAAATGGCCAATTTAGTTACGGCCCCTTTACATAAACATGATAGGAAATGATTTTAGGCACAAGGCCAATAAATGAAAATAGCCTCTCAACTGCAAAGAGATCGATGAGCTCACATGCTTAAGATTTCTACTTCTAAGGTGCGTTCTTGACACCCCACAAATCGATAATGGGGGGCATCTGCAGGGAATAAATTCCAACGTATTTAAAACAAGAATCATTCATGATAGCCATCCATAAAGCATATTAATATCATAAATTTAAACCAAGAACCATTTATGATAGCCATCCAAGAAGCTTATTAATATCTAATCAAGCACAACAAAGACTCCTATTTTTAATACCCAAGTCCTGTTATACCCCAGGGGAAAGGCTTGATCACCACATAATGTATTAAATCCTATACTCTAATAATCTAGGCCTAATTGTACAGTTATTCGTGAACAATGAAAGCTCTATTTTTTTCCTGTCTAAAGCCCTGAATGACCTGAGCATTGGAGGTTCATTGCTCAGTTACTTCCAACACCCCTATAGACGTAATTTATTCAGTAGGTCCATTGTCGAAGTGAGATCACACAAGTAGGCAAGTCATTATTTTACTCCTCCTAACCCTTTCTGATCATTGGAAGAAAAGGGTAAAAAGTGATGGAAATACGTAAGAGAATGACATTTTTGAAGAGACATTGGTTTTCTATCCTACAAACTTTTCATCCAAAATCAGGAAGAGGGTATCTGAAATTCACGAGGTGCTGAGTGTTTGGTTGTCACACAGTAGCGGCAGTTAGTAATCTATTCTACAACAAATAAGGGTCAACTACTTGTCCTGCAAATAATTTGTTTAATAAAAAAGTCTAAAACACAAAGTGTTGACCCCCAAAAATGGTTGCCAACAGGATCCCCACGCTACCTATGCCCACGTGTGCTTTCCTCTCACTAAGACTGCCACGTGGTTTATTCAACCACGTAGATCACCTCCCGTCCGGATGGAAGGAAGATAAAAGGTAAAAAAAAAACACTCTTAAAGCAAAGGTGAAAGCCTGAGGGCCTCCTACTAACAAATTCCCAGGTGGTTGTAGCACTTAAAAATAATTAGAAAGGAGGACTTGTTATATGTATGGTGATAGTAATATTTTCAACATCCCCTGCCTTGTGAAATGAGTTTGGTATTTATAGACAAATTCTATGGGAAC
This sequence comes from Forsythia suspensa, assembly GCA_023638005.1. Taxonomy (NCBI): domain Eukaryota; kingdom Viridiplantae; phylum Streptophyta; class Magnoliopsida; order Lamiales; family Oleaceae; genus Forsythia; species Forsythia suspensa. The sequence continues at coordinate 12,271,775 of CM042665.1, forward strand.
GATCCTCTTGATGTGCGACACGTGGCTCTATCTCGAGGGGTTCTCAAGTCACATCCTTGGTGTCACGTCATTAGCATTAATGGGAAAGTCACTTTCACCGCAAACTAAGCGGGCTATGACCACGACAAGCCGCTGGCGGTTGTCTCATCACTCTTGTCAAGATTGAGTTACTGTGGAGGCTTCTTGGGCACGCAATCGGGGTCGGCCAACCAGTCGTTTCGACCAATAGCCTCGCTGACCGCCTCCTCGGTGCGCACCGCCCGGAGAAGCGGTCGTGGGTCGGCCCGGACCGCATCGGAGAAAGGTTGGGGGTCGCCCAAAACGCCCGACTAATGCCAGGGTGCCGGTAGGACGGTTAATGCTGCGTGGCGCCACAGCCGCCGGTAGGATTGGTGCGTAACAATAGTCCCCAAGTTCGTAATCATCATTCATGTGGGATCTTTGGACTGGATGTTTGCTTTAAAGTTTGAGGTAGAGATTTAAGTCCCATGAGGCCCGGACGTTCATTTACGCGGGTGGCGGGCTCGACAATGTTGGTGGTTTTAATTTGGTGCTTGAGCGGGATGCCGAGCTCCAGGTTGGAGAGGCGACGGGCCGAGTCCCAAGTGGGAGAGGCGGATGGGCCGAGTCCCAAGTTGGGAGAGGCGGAAAATGTCGAGTCCCAAGTTTTGAGAAGCGAAAAATACCGAGCCTCAAGTTGGGAGGCGGGGCCGAGTCCCAAGTTGGGAGAGGCGGATGGGCCGAGTCCCAAGCTGGGAGAGGCGGAAAATACCGAGTCCCAAGTTGGGAGAGGCGGGGGTGCCGAGTCCCAAGTTGGGAGAAGCGGAAAATGCCGAGTCCCAAGTTGGGAGAGGCGGATGGGCCGAGTCCCAAGTTGGGAGAGGCGGGGGTGCCGAGTCCCAAGTTGGGAGAGGAGGATGGGCCGAGTCCCAAGTTGGGAGAGGCGGAAAATGCCGAGTCCCAAGTTGGGAGAGGCGGATGGACAGAGTCCCAAGTTGGGAGGCGGATGGGCCGAGCCCCGAGTGGGGGGAGGCGGATGGGCCGAGTCCCAAGTTGGGAGAGGCGGATGGGCCGAATCCCAAGTTGGGAGAGGCGGAGTCCGAGTCCCAAGTTGGAGAGGCGTATGGGCCGAGCGGGCCGAGTCCCAGGGTGGGAGAGCGAAAAATGCCGAGTCCCAAGTTGGGAGAGGCGGATGGGCCAAGTCCCAAGTTGGGGAGGCGGATGGGCCGAGCCTCGAGTTGGGGGAGGCGGATGGGCCGAGTCCCAAGTTGGGAGAGGCGGAAAATGCCGAGTCCCAACTTGGGAGAGGCAGGGGTACCGAGTCCCAAGTTGGGAGAGGCGGACGGGCCGAGTCCCAAGTTGGGAGAGGCGAGAAAATCGCCAGTCCCAACTGGGAGAGGCGAGGGAGTCACGAGTCCCAAGTTGGGAGAGGCGGACGGGCCGAGTCCCAAGTTGGGAGAGGCGGAAAATGCCGAGTCCTAAGTTGAGAGGCGGATGGGCCGAGTCCCCAGTTGGGGAGGCGGATGGGGATTTCAGAGCGGGGGAGGCGGATGGCCGAGTCCCAAGTCGGGAGAGGCGGAAAATGCCGAGTCCCAACTTGGGAGAGGCGGATGGGCCGAGCCCAGTCTGGGGGTGTAGAGCTCACGCCGAGGCGATTAATGGTTCAATCTACGGGTCATAGATTGATTGGGTACTGACGACGCGTCCTTTTTGGGTATGGTGAAAAGACGGACGCGGGTAATGATGGTGTTTAATTATGGTGGCTTTGGTGGTATCGAGAAAACGCAGCGTGGTGAGCACACGCTGCATCGCAGCGTTGATTGAAACGGTTCCTCGCGTCTTTTCGGATTCAAAAGGCGAAGATGGATGAGATGCCCTGACGGACGGCGGATGGAATTCTCAGAGATCCAGCGGTGTGATATCATTCGCATTTGCTTATAAATAGGTGAGGGGTTATAATTTTCTTCCTTACGCTCGAGAGATTTGCGGTGTGTTTCTAGACTTCAGCGAGATTTCCGGCGTTTGTTTCCATCTGTTTCCGCGAAGAGTTAGGTTTAGGTAAACCCTCTATCTGTAGTCCCTTTACTTACCGATTTTGTTTTAATTTTTGACAATGTCCGCGGAGTTTGGTGATAACGAGAAGCCCGTCGCGTTGAGGACGGGGTCCCGACCGTCTCACCCGAAACGGCCGAGGTGATGCTATTCGGGCGTGTGTGGATCGATAGGTGAGGTGATGAACGATCACTGCATGCAGGGTAGTAGAGGAACAAACCCGTTTGAGGCCGATCCGATTAGGTGGACGCGATGGATGTCCCTCGATAATGGTGGAAGGGACTTGGTGTCGCTGAGGAAGCGGTCTGCGAGGTGCACAGGGACATTGAACTCATACTCCGGAGGCAAATGAACGAGCACGTGTTCCGAGGAGGGGTTGCTTGTACCGCACCTAAATGCTTTTGTGGGCGGGCTGCGCCTCGCATCCCTTCTTCAAGCCGGATTCTACAGGCTTTTGGGCTAGCTCCCACTCTGGTGGCTCCGAACAGGTGGAGTCGGATGGCGGGTAGCATGTACCGTGGTTCGTGCATTCGTTGGGGTTGGAGATGCCTCTTCACGTGTTCCGGACCTATACCGGCCACGGAAACTACCGAGGAAGAAGGACGAGGATGAGGAGGTTGGGTGGTACTACTTTTGTCCGTGGGGAGCACTGCTGAAGCCCCTTGTGACGGATCGCCTTCTTCCATAAAAGCGATGGAAGAGTCCCGGTTCGGGTGTCGGGTAATTGGCGTAGGTAGCGGACGACCGGAGCCGCACTGGATGTGTCCGATTTTACGGAATAGCCCGGTGAGTGGGGATGCGAGGCGATTGTCTTCGACGTGGGTGAAAATATAATCTAACTTGTTCTTGGTTTCCTTTTCGGGATTCTTTGCCCGTTGCGAGTTGTCGGAGGATCGGTTGACATGCTCAATCCATCTACCGATCGCCTCCGTCGAATGGGAGATACGGGTTTCTGTTAAACCGCAGAGGTGTTTAAGCGGGTGGGTTTAATGGCCTCCAGGTAACGTTCCGATATCTTTGCTTGATTCGAGCGCTTGTTTAGAATTGAGGTGACACTAAAACCTCTTTGTTTCTGCGATGATATAAAGCGCAAGCGCCTTGAAGAGCCAACCTCGCCCGCTTATCAAGCAAAAACCGAGGGCACGGGGCTCTTTGGATCTAAGGAGGAGGCCCGGCAGAAGAAAGTCATCGAGGACCGAGCCGAGAGGAAAATAGGGTAGACATTTGAGGGCCTCGAGGTTGTGGAGGTCGATGACGTGAGTGTCCGGGAGGGCGACGAGCTTTTTCGAGGAAAAGGAAATCTAAAGCCGCTTTCGTTCGAACCTCCACAGCGAGAGGAAGGCGTGGAGGTAGATGAAGATGTGGGGTTCGCCTCGCCCCCAACGGGTCGGGTACAGACGGCCGTGAATCTGCGGGGAGGTGGTCTGGAGGGGCCCCCAAGTCCCAGGATGTGGGGCAGCGGAGAGGGTCCTATGACTCAGAAAGAGGTCAAGGAGTTGATTGGCGGCTCGGGTCGAAGATCCCCAAGACTCGCCGGGAGTTGCCATTTTATCCTTCTTTGGGGCCTGGGCCGTGAAGAGTACTTCACCCCTAAGTGGGAGGAGTTCTCTCTCATGGGGACCTCGAGGATGTTTTGGAGGCCGATCGGCCGGCTATCGTGGCCTCGGCTATGCAGATGAAGGTCTTTCGGCGAGTTTAGGACGCTGCAAGAAGAGCAAAGAAAACTCAAAGCCGAGGCCTCAAAAAAATGATAAGGAGCAGCAAGGGCTGGAAGAAGGTCTGCAGGCCGCGTTGGATAGCGCCGTGTGGCCTACGAGCGGTGGAGGTCGACTCAAGGAGTCGACTCAATGTCCCGAAAATAATGAAGCGGTGGACAATGCCAACCTTGGCTCGAGGGTGGCTGCAGAGGCCCGGAGGCCTTGATAAAGAAAGGCGGCTCGGATGAGGCCCGATCCGCGAGGAGGCTTCTGTAATCGAGAGAGAATTTGGCCTCCTCGGAATCGGAAGTGGCTCGGTGGTTCGAGAAGAAAAGAAAGAGCGAGGCGGTGGGAGCAAGTGCGGAGGCGGATTTTGTGGCCAATTTTCACACCAGCTGAAAACTATACCAACTTCTCGGATTACTTTGCTAGGGTTGGTCACAAGGAAGTTCGGCCGTGATTGAAATGACTATCCCGACCTCGGCACTCGGTGCTTTAGAAGCGAGTTCCCTCGCTTTGATGTGAAGGCGAGGAGGATAGCTAGGAGGATAGTTAGGTTTTCTTTGTATAAGTTTCTTTTGTAATTTCTCCGGAGACCTTTGTATAAGTTTCTTTTGTAATTCCTCTGTTATGAAATGAAGTTTTATTTTTCTTATGGGCCTCGTTTTCAATTTTTTTTTTTTTTTTTTGTCTTGTTATTATTTGGTCTCTGTATTTGACAAACATCTCGTTTTGAGTTTGCTTTCCCGACGCGTGAGTTTGGGCCATCGAATAAATAAGATTAAATATAACTAATCGCATCTCAATAGTCAAACAAAGTTAAACTAACTACTCGGCCTTATAACGACCCGTTTAACTACTGGTAATACCGACGTAGGTGCTCGGCATTCCAGGGATGGAGTTGCAATTTGGCGTTCATGTCTTCGATGCGATATGTCCCGGGGCGTGTTTCACTAACGACCTTGTATGGTCCTTCCCAGTTTGGTCCGAGCGTTCCGACGCCGTGCTCTTTGGAGGATAGGAACACTCTCCTTAGGACGAGGTCACCCACGAAAAGTCCTCTTCTTCACCTTCTTGTTGAAGTATCTGGACATCTTTCTTTGATAAGACGCTAACCTCACCTGGGAGTTGTCTCTTCTTCTTTCACTTAATAGGTTCAGCCACTGTCTCTCATCAAATCGCTTATTAACCCGATCACCGAATAATAACCGACGGGCGAGGAATACCAATTTCAATGGGCTCATGACACCGGCACCATAAGCCGTGGAGAAAGGGGTCTCCCGGTCGAAGTTTTTATGGTGGTTCGGATAGCCCATAGGACTTGAGGTAGTTCATCGACCCACCCCCTTTTGATCCTCGAGCTTCCGCTTAGCGTGTATTTGATGGTTTTGTTGACCGCCTCTACCCCGACCATTGGCACTGTGGATGATGAGGGCTAGAGAAGTGCTTGGCGATTCCCGGCTCCTCACATAGGTTTCGACCTTTTGTTGTCGAATTGTTTTCCATTATCCGATACCGTGGAGTGTGGAATTCGAACCCTGCGTATGATGTTCTTCCATATGAATTTGGAGGTGTTAGCACCGGTGATCTTCGCCATTGGCTCGCTTCTACCCATTTCGTGAAGTAGTCGATGGCGACTAAAACGTGTGCATTACCTCTACCCCAAGATAGGTCCTATGAAATCTATCCCCACTTGGAGAAGGGCTGTGGATCTTGTGGTAAGTTCTTCGTGGGGCAGACGAGGAATGGTGGCGTAAGCGTTGACATCTTGTCGCATTTCTTTGCATGATTCGAGGAATCTTTTTAGCGGGCGCGAAGTATCCTGTTTGAGGATTTTTTGCGCGCGAGCGAGGCCTCCGATGTGGTTCATGAGACAGACCTCGTGAACTTCCCGGAGGATGTAATCCGCTCGTTCATCCCAACACACCCGAGAGGCGGTAGGGAGTAGCCTCGTTTATGAAAAGACGTCGTCGTCGATAAGGCAAGTGGGCAACCCCTCCTCCTCGGCCCTTCTTCGCTCTTCTTGGTCAATGGGAGCGTTTGGTCTTTCGTAGCGCGAGGATGGGATCCATCTAGGTGGTGGTTTCACGACCCACATTATTTCATGACGACCGCTCTATGGAGGGTGGTGGCCGGTGTTCAATGGGAACCATTTTTTAAAAGCTCCGAGTCCTTGCTACTCGCGAGTTTAGAGAGCGTCTGCGTTGGCGTTATCGACCCCGCACCGAACCATTCAAACTTCTCAAAGCTAGGGATGAGATTTCTTACCAATTTTAGGTAGGAGGCCATATTTTTTCTCCCTAGCGGCGAAATTTCCCTTTACTGGCTTACTACTAACCGGGAGTCACTCGCAGCAGAGCCCTGAATCTTCATTTTCTTTGGTGGCGCATGCCCCGACAATGAAAAGCTTCAGATTCGCGACATTGTTTGAAAGCTTTGAAGTCGAACCGGATTGCTTGTGATTCGGTTTATGGCCTTCGGGCTCGCGAGGACCACCCGGCAAGACCGACCCGATCTCTCACGAGTAGCCCAAGAAGAGATACCAAGTGGGTGGTTCTGCGGGATCCATCGGGTATCGATCACGCGGTGTGTTAGCAAGTGCGCCACGAAATCGCTAAGGCCCGCCCTTTGATGGATGGTCGGGGTTTGAATGTGATGTCGAAGCGGCTTAATTCGATCGCCCACTTCAATAGCCTCCCGAGGCGTCTGGTTTCTGCATTACACCGCCTCGGAGGAAAGTTGGTGAGAGCGTGAATGCTATGGGCCAAGAAGTATGGCCTCGATTTCCGAGAAGCGGTGATGAGTGACAATGCAAGCTTTTCCCGTATCGGATAACGTGTTTCCGCCCCTAGTAGAGCGCTTTACATAGTAGACCGGCGGTTGATGTCCTCTTCCCGACCGGGACCGAGCTTACCGATTCGGTCGAGGCGGCGAGATAGAGCGAGTAGTACCTCTCTAGTTTAGGTTTCGATAGCGGAGGAGCCTCGCGAGTGCTCCTTCGGGCTGGAATGCATCCTCGCATTCTTCGTCCACTCGAACCGATTACCCCCTTTAGGATCTTAAAGAAGGAAGGCACTTATCTCGTAGCTTTTGAAACGAATCACCGAGGTCGCCATTCTCCCCGCGTGAGGCATTCGCATCCTTGGGTTTCTCGGTGATTTCATTTCTATTAGAGCTTTGATTTTTCTGGGTTGGCCTCGATACCTCTACAGTTTACCATGTAGCTCAGAATTTTCCCGAAGCAACTCAAAGCGCGCCGAGGTTGAGCCTCATCTTGTAAGCTCTCGAGCGTCTCGAAAGTCTTTTCCAGCGCCGTATGTGATCTTGGCTCTCAAGCTTTGACAAGCATATCATCCACGAGACTTCCATGGTTGAGCCGAGTTGATCGGCAAACATCTTATCGACGAGCACTGGTATGTCGCCCGGCGTTTTCAAGCCAAACGGCGTGACCAGAGCAATAGAGCCCCTCGTGCATTATTTAACGACGTGTGCTCCTCATCAAAGTGTACATCCGAATTTGATCAGATCCGAGTAAAGCGCCCATGAAACTCAAGAGTTCATGTCCCGCCAAGCGTCGACCGGTGATCAATCCAAAGCGGTGGGAAACCTGTCTTTGGGACGAGCTTGGTTGAGGTTGGAGAAATCTATCGCAGTTTTCATTTTTCCATTCGAACTTCTTGACCAACACCGGGTTGGATACCCACTCGGATATCGGCTTCTCGTATAAAATTGCTTTGGAGGAGTAGGTTTACTTCCACCTTCATGGCATCGTACTTTTCAAAGATTCGGTGGCCTCCTTTTACGCGCGTGTGAGGGAACTTGGGGTCGATATTGAGGTGATGGCAACTTATTTTTTGCGTCGATCCCACCATATCTTCGTGTTTCCACGCAAAGATATCGATTTTTGAAGGAAACTTTTCATGGCTTCCTTGGGCTCTTCAAGGAGATTTTTCCCTATCTCGAAGCTTTTTGGCGGGTCGTTGCCCACCGCTCGAAAATGTTCTAAATCGTGAAGAAGAGCTTGGTAATCGGCTTCTATTATTCTTGGATCGATGTCATCGGGTCGCCGCTTCCTCCATCGTGATATCCCCGGCTCTTCTACAATTGTTTTCGCATCTCCACGCGTCCAATGAGTCATGTTAACCTCTTTCTTCTCTCGCTTTCCTTAAAGGCGTTCCGATAACATTTCCTAGCTTTCTCGGGTTGATTGCCTCGATTTGTTGCTATTCCTCCCGGTGGGAAATTTCATGCAGAGGTGGTGGATTGAAGTTCTCGCCCGAAAGTTCTTTTAGGGCGGTCGGCCCAAGACCCGTGATAAAGCCGACCTCGTCAACCACTAGGAATTCCATGAAAACATGGGATGCGAGGAGCTCCTCTCCCATGCTAACGAGAGAGGCGCACTATCCCTTTCTTGGTCACGCAATCCCCGGTGAACCCGTAGAGGGCTCGGTCGATGGTTCGGTGCGCGCATCCACGCTCATTTGCTTCATGGGTGCTTAAAAGATGACATTGACGGAGCTGCCGTTGTCAACTAAAGATTCTTCCGATCCATTCGAGCCACTCATCGCTCTTACAACTAGGGGCGTCGCAACGGGTAATGCACGCCCTTCATGTCTTCTTCTTGCGAAGGTAATAAGGTCGGCCTTTTTGATCCCGGGGCTCGCTATTGATAAGCCGGTTAGTCATCCGGATCCTCTTTGGCGCGCATAGCTTTTACGGGCATTCCGTGTTTGTCCACCAATATATGGTCCTCCGTGGATGGTGTCAATCTCTCGAATCGGAGCCTTTTCGGCCCTACTTGATCAATCGGGGCTCGGGGTTGCGCTCCATCCGAGGTTGTCTGGCCTCACCGGGCTTGAATTACGCTTTCGATCGGTGCTTTCGTGACCCGAGGCCTCCTATCCTCCTATCCCATCTTTGGAGCCTTTATCTTGAAAATTGGTTCCACGTCCTCTTGCGGGGCTCGATCACCTCGTCGGTGTTAGTTCCGCGTCTGGTCCCCAGTTGGCCGTTCTCCGATTGGCGGTTCTTCCACTCTCGACACTCGTCCATCTTATGTCCGTGACTTCGGTGACGCAGCAGATTGATCGAGTTCCACGAGGAGGAAGAATCACTGGAGGAGCGCTTGGTTCCTACCTCATAGTAGGTGGATGGGGGCGTGCCATGGTTATGCAGTCCGATCCGCGGGGAATGGCGGCGAGGAGCCGTGTAGGGGGAGCGAGCCCTCTTGTGCAGAGGCCGCATATCTCATCCAGACATTAGGGTCGGATGGGTAGTTTCTCCGTCGGGGATTGTCTAACAAGAGCGACTATGTTGGAATTTTGGACATACCCGGCTCTCGACGCCGGGTTGGCTCCCAACCCACCTCGATTCTGTGGAGGATCATATTCTCGTTAGTTATCTCCTCGGTGATCATTTCCACCGGTTGGTCAAAGGTGCACAGGTTCTTGTTGCGTACATCTCTCCGTAACGGATGGTTCGTGTCTAGTCCCGCCTTTTTGGCTGACAAGGCCTCAGCGTCGGTTATTCTTTCACGTAACAACATCTCTTCATTAAAGCGGCCAGTAACTGGCGGCTCGCTTAGGGGTGTCTCGCGTCGTGGAGGCGTTGGGACCGGGCGATGATGGTGCTTTGAGATGAAAAGTAATTTATGAATGTCTTTTTCAGCCGCCGGTGGAATGCTGCCTCGCGACTAGCTTATTATACCACCGCCGCTCCCCAGCAAGGTCGGTGAAAGTGCCCCGTGATTTCGCGCCGGAGTGGCTCCTCGAAAGCTCATCTCCGTTTTGTATGTGTTTACGTGATCCAACGGATCGCCCTACACTGTGTAAGAGGTAATCTTGCACGTGAAACTCGTGGGGATGGGACGCCTCGATTCCCGGTGAAAATGGGAGGTTCTCGCCATCGTCGTCCACCTCGAATGATCTAGTAGGCCTCGGATACTTCTGCTCCGGTGTCCACTTCTGGAGGTAATGGGGCGAGGCATTGGGCTTGTTGTCCGCCCCCAAAGTTCGATGTTGAAATTTGTGGTTGCATGGTTGGCCGGGGTGCGTATGGTTGGTAATCCGACTCTCCCCCAGCACCGGCTTCCTCGCCTCCTTTCCCGCCTATTTCTAGGGGACTTTGGGCGGTTCCTCCTTTCGGGTTCTCGGTGGCCACCTCCTCGCTCTCCTGCTCGCCTAGCCTTTCAAACACACCCAGTGACATCGCGGGTCATGGGCCTTCTTTCCGATGCTTGGCTGCGCTTGTTCCCACCCTCGTTGGGTTCGGCGTGGGAGGCCTCTCCCGGCTTCTTTGGTCACGGGCGCCCGCTATTAACTCCCCGATCTTCCTCGGGATCGTGGGTTCGACTCTTGTGACGGTTCTCACCCTCGCATGCATCATTGGATATACTTGCATTTGTGCAAGTCTTTGGTGCCGCGCCACCACCTCACCGGGCGGCCATCGTTCTCATTTCTCGTTCGAGGTTTGTGGAAGGCCTCCTTCCTCGCCTCCTTCGGGCTTCTCCAACCCCGACCCCCGTCCCGTCAGCGGGCCCGGTTCTTCTTGGGTTCTCCTCTTCGTTGCTTCCACTCATATTGTGGGTTGTCCGGTCCCTCGCTCGGGGAGATTTCTTTGCTCAAGAAAAAAGTTTTTTGTCGCGTTTCCCACAGACGGCGCGCTAACTGCTGACCCCAAAAATGGTTGCCAACGGGATCCCCACGCTACCTATGCCCACGTGTGCTTTCCTCTCACTAAGGCCGCCACGTGGTTTATTCAACCATGTAGATCACCTCCCGTGGGATGAAAGGAAGATAAAAGGTAAAAAAAAAAAAAAACACTCTTAAAGCAAAGGTGAAAGCTTCGAGGGCCTCCTACTAACAAATTCTAAAGTGGTTGTAGCACTTAAAAATAATTAGAAAAGAGGACTTGTTATATGTATGGTGATAGTAATATTTTCAACATCCCCGCTGTCTTGTGAAATGAGTTTGGTATTTATAGAAAAATTCTATGGGAACGATCCTCTTGATGTGCAACACGTGGCTCTATCCGAGGGGTTCTCAAGTCACATCCTGGTGTCACGTCATTAGCATTAATGGGAAAGTCACTTTCACCGCACACAAAGTTCACTTTAGTCTTGCATTATTTATACACGTGGGTGATTTGTACATTATGAACATGAAATTTGTTCCTAGAACTTAACTCAGCTACAGGGAAGGTTAACAATGGCATGTGGAAGGTTAACAATGGCATGTTGGCAGAGTTCAATTTGCTGGACAGAGTAATCTCGGACAGCTCATATTATAGGAGGGAAGTTCAAGATTTGCTCAACGCGAAGGGATAACAAACCTCAAGAGATGAACAGAAGCGTGTGTCTCTCTCTCTCTCTCTCTCTCTCTCTCTCTCTCTCTCTCTCTCTCTCTCTCTCATGTGCCTGTTCGTGTTCTGTGGCAGGGGAGAGGCGTAAAATAAAGGCTTTCACATTTTTTGAGGGGGGCATGGGAGGGGAGGGGAGAGTTATTTCGCCGTTACTCCCACACGTAACTGAGGAGCAAACTTTGAATCGTTAATTCTCTAAAAAGCCTTTGTACAATACCAAACTAACTGAATTTGGTTTGTTTCAAAAAGAACGTTCAACTTACTCCAACCCATAATTCCGGTTCTGTTAATAATACGGTGCTAAACCAATCAAATGAACCAGAGCACCAGAATATGTGAATATGCCATACTTCTGGACAAATGTTCTCATTCTCAGACACCAAACAAAGGTTCCAATATGAATGTCATGTAAGGTCAGTCGCACAGGTTATATTAAATGGATGGTTCAAACTTCTTGATTACTGCACATATCCTGTTTGGCGAATATGGTTTCTACCACCACAGTCCACATTTAAAGCAAGATTCTTATAAGAATGGCTTACCCGGAATAGGAACAACATCGTCTCCTTGATGAAGAACCCATGCAATCGCGAGTTGAGCAGGACTGCATTCATGCCTTTTAGCCAACACTTCTATACGGAAATAAATGGGCTTGTTCTGTTCAAAGTTCTGCCCTGTAAACCTTGGATGACTTTCCTGATGGTAAAAAATTACCCAGCCATTTAACAAATAGAGATTTACTAAAAAGAAGAAACTATTAAATTATCTCGGGGGGGAAAAAACAGCAGATTACACAGTGAAAATTAAAAGATATAGATGCACACACCAATAAACTATTTCGAGGCAAGCTTTCCACTACGGCCTTCCCAGCAAAAAATCCTCTGCCTACAGGACTGTATGGAACTATTCCGATCCCCAGTTCCCTAATCATCCGTTCCAAAAATAACAAAGAATCCTATGAGAACATAATCAATGAACAGGAAGGATATCAATAAGAACAAACCATACACATTTGAAGCATAGTAGTGGAAAGAAGATGAACCAGAATGTTGCAACATTCATAGACAATAGGAAAAACTCTTCTAGTATTCTTATTTAAAAGCACAGTGTTCAAAACACTGAGACTGTAGTTTAACCCATTAAAGATAACATCGAGAAGGAAAAGTACACAAACACAAGTAATTTACATTGCAGAAAATTAATTTGAAATTCCAACATCAGCATTTAAGTTCGCACTTATAATACAATTTGGCAAAATTTTCACTGGAAATGCAATGTTTTGGACAGTCAGGATTATATTAGAATTATTTAATAAATATGGAAAACCTGCATAGTGGAATTATTTCTTCTTCGATGTCACGAGTCCAAAGGGAATATTCCATTTGTATAGCCGTAATGGGATGAACTGTATGAGCCCTTCTTATCGTGTCTGGGCTAGCTTCAGATAACCCAATATATTTTATTTTACCTTCATCGACTAGCTTTTTAAGTTCTCCCATCTGAAACTCAAAAACAATATAATCACCAAAAGATGATAATATTATCAGTTAAATGGATAGCATGTTAAGAAAAACATATGCAAGACCAGAGAAAACGAGGTTATGGTCGCTAATCAAAATGGATACACAAGACCAAATAAAAATATAAAAGAAGAGCACTCACTGTCTCTTCAATAGGTACAGTTGTATCAATTCGGTGGACATAGTAGAGATCAATATAGTCCACATCAAGACGCTTCAGGCTAGCCTCACAGCAAGAGCGGGCATATTCAGGAGATCCTTTAACTATAACTTCAGAAGCATCAAATCCACATATACCAAACTTTGTAGCCAACTGAATCTTTTCTCGAGGTAACTGCTTTAATGCCTGAATTTAAATCTTTTAAGTGGAGGTAACTCAAAGGTGGCCAATGAAAATGACAGAAAATGCCGAACTTAAACATAATTTCATAATCATCTAAAGAAGACACAATTGTAATCACTTTTTTCAAAGAAAAACTTCACAAATTTATACTGTAATATTATCTTCCTTGGTCAACTTTGTAAAACACAGATACAATGTCTAAACTTTTATCAATCATATTTTCCCACTGACTAGTGTCGCATCCTGACTTTTGTAGGGAAATTTTAGCATGCTCATGAGTTCGATACTAATTTACATATTTAACAAGTGACAACAAGTTTTAAGCAGTTTATGATATTCAAGAAATGAAGCTGCCTGTCATATATTTCTTTTTCTTACTATAATTGCTCTTTTATTGTATTATTATCAAGGAGTTAAATATAGGCAAATGGAGCTTCTGGAATGAAAGAACTTGATTTTATATGAGAAAAAAATTCATTTTTAGTTCTACTTGATGTCCTGAATATCATTCTGGATGTTCATCCTTCAATGACAAAAGAAGCAAAAATATCTTGCCAGCACATAAATTCAAATGTGCTGCCACAATCAAGAATCAGTTTCTCAAAAAAGTACCAACCTTCCCCACCAAGTATTCATTGGCATGGTTGGTACCATAAATATCAGATGTATCGAAAAATGTAACCCCTTTACTAAATGCTTCTTTGATTACTGCAATTCCTTCCTCCTCAGGAACAGGGATATTGTAATTTCCACTAAGCCCCATACAACCATAACCTAGCTTTGATACCTGAGAGCAAAAATATATTTAAATGAATGGAGGAATCAGATTGAAGAATAAATTATTTGAGAAATGCAATGACAATAACAGTATACAATGGATTATGAGTGAAAGACTTCTATTTGTATAAATTATGCCCTTCTTTCTTGAACAAAATATCTCCAATCTCAATAATTAAATAGACAACTATTTAGTATTTACACATTATCCGGAAAAATATGGAAGAGACAGGACCGCAAAATTTCAATGCGTTCCATTGATGAAAAATAACAGATACCTCAAGTCCTTGGGTTCCGAGTTTCATTCGCGGCATCTCAACTTGTTCAGCCATTGCTAAATTTCTTCTCGCTTTTTGAAGCTCCACAACTTTGCCTCAAGAGTCAAGATATATATGAAATGAAAAACCTGGGCGATCGACGTCAAGGATTCCGTCATGCTTAGGCTCTACGTCAGCAGTGATGAACCCATGTGGATTTTCTCCGTTGTCCATGGTTTGTCGTGTATCAAGCTCGTGGGCCAGGGGGCGGATTCAACGAGCTTGAAGACTTTGGACTACATGGGAAATTTCCAGTGACAGTCCTCAACTTGCACATGGTCTCTTTTCAACTACCACTTTCATTTCTGCCCAAAGCCAGCTTATCATTGGGTTAATTTCAACAATGATCATTAAGTTTATTAAATATTTTAAAATAGTCATTGAAGTAATTTTCTTACAACTAATCACACAAATTTTCAACATTTACACTAGTAATCACTCAACTGGAACGTCAACCTAAAAAGTTAAATTTTAACATGAACACAAATGACTTTGATTAATACACTACTTCATACAAAGTCGGGTTAATTGTAGCTATGGGTTAATTTCACAAACGGTTACTAACGTTTGAGCGAAATTCCAAAAAGTCACTAATGTTCAAAATTTACAGCAATGGTCACTAATGTTTGTAGAGCTTACTCTATTGGTCACCTTATTAACGGGGTTAATTTCAATAGTTGATATGGCGCCGTTTAATGCATACTTGGTATTATCCCGTCAATTTATTCGCTACGTTCGATAAGTTGCTCAAAAATGTAAAAAAGGTAATACCAAACACGCCTTAATCTTGGTCATCTTTCAAACACGGTCTTAATCCTTGGTCATCTTCTTAAACATATCACTGTTAATCCTTGGCCCAAAATCACTTGAATTTATTTGGAGAAGATAAAACACTGACCCCATCCATCCATCCATCCATCCATCCCTCTAAAAAATTCGTTTGTGACTTTATTGAGGTTGTCCACTTTTAAGGTATAAGAAATCTAACAGCAAAATCCACAAAATGTCTGAAAAGGGGCCCGAATATGAAGGTAAGATAGTTTTCTGGAGCAATAAAGTATATTTATTTGGGACGACTATCATTTTATTACTTGTTAAAGCACTGTATTATTTGCTTTATCTAGGACCAATGTAAATGTATTAAATATGGGACCACTATCCTTGTATGAAAATTTGAATTCTGGAACCACCGTAAATGTAAGTTATTGGAGAATATTTTAAGTTTTGAACTTAATTTTTTTGGGTTTTGGCAGGTAGTATTATTTTGTGGACCACTATCGTTGTTGTTTTTTTTTTTTTTGAGTTGAATGGTTGTTAACAACTTCTTATATTGTAGAACCTGTGGAGAACAGCGATGCCACGGATGATGATCCGTATTTCAATGATTCAAATTATAGTTTGGGTAAAGACGATGATCAACATATTCGAAAAAAATGTAACAACTAGCATCGAATTGGATGCAAGGAAAGATAGCATCGTGTCAAATGAAATCAATGATTTAGATAGTTTGGAAAATCCACCATTGGACGAGCTTAAAAGCGTGCATTCGGACAGTGAAGAGGAATTCGTATAGTTTTCTGAATTTAATCCTGAGAAAGAGATGTTACATCCTTAGCTTGAAGTGGGAAAGAAGTTTCGATCGAATGAGAAATTCAAGGCAGCATCCAAAATTTTTAGCATAAACAATTGTTTTGAATTGAGATTTCCTGTTAATGATGCTGATAGAGTTAAAGCAATATGCAAATGAGACAAATGTCCGTGGAGGTTATGGGCATCAGTTATATCAGTAGAATTGACATGGCAAATTAAATCGTATGAGTGGAACTACACTTGTAGTCGAGCTTGGAAAAATAGAAGCGTGTTTTCCACTTGGCTAGCGAATAGATATATAGAGACTTTCAAAATTGTATCGAAGTGGGATCTTAATTTATTTAAGGCTTCAATTTTGAAGGATTATGGTGTTCAAATCAGTAACACTGCGGCTTGGAGAGCAAGGAGAAATGTTAAGGTGGTGCTTCGAAGATCGTTAGTTGAGGAGTTTAGGTTACTTGGGTCTTACGCAGCAGAGGTTAGGAGAACGAATCCCGGTAGCAATATTATACTATCCCTAGATGAGAGTGTTTAAGGGTATTTACGTTTGCTTTGATGCTTGCAAAAGAGGGTTCTTGGCGAGGTGTCGACCGATCATTTGTATTGATGGGTGTTTTCTCGAGAGGTAGTTTTGGAGGCCAATTGCTATCTCTCTGCATGAGGCATCGATGGAAATATTTGCATATTCCCTATTGCATATGCGATGAGTGGAAAGTGAAAATAATGCGAGTTGGTCTTGGTTCCTTAAACTGCTCGGCGAGGATTTGATGATTGAAAATTCTTATAGGTTGACATTTATATCCGACAGACAAAAAGGGTTAGAGAACATTGTCCGTGAGTTATTTCCTTTGGCTAAACATCGGTTTTGTGTTCGTCACATGTATGCCAATTTCTTCATGACAGAGTTCAAATGCATGAAACTATGAGATTTTGTCTGGCGAGCAGCACGGTCAACATATTTGGCTGAATTTAAATATTGGATGGACAAGATTGTGAAGGAAAATAAGGATGCTTGGCTATGATTAATGAAAAAATCAGCTAAGTAGTGGTCAAAATCTCACTCCCAAGCTTGTTAAACATGTTTCTTTTATATTTGTTTGATTTTATTAAACATTTAATTGGTGAAATTTTACATTTTTGTTGGCAAATTTTCTAATGTGGAATAATTTTATCTAATCTAGCATATATCCACTTTAAAATTTAACAATAACACGTAAGATTTTAAGTTTCCATCCGAATAACCATTAACGCAACTATTACTGTAAGATAAATACTTCAATTACCATTTTGAAATTTATAACAAATTTCAGTAATCGTTGCTAAAATTAACTCTATAGCAACCTTTAAAAAAAAAAAAAAAAAAAGAACTACTACCTAACAATTAACATTGTCTTTTCTAGATAAAAACCTAAAGACAACTATTTTTCACAAAAAAATTCACAGCTATTTTTGTCGATAAACTTAAAGCTCTTCTGCTAAAAGTTATATTCACAACAACTGTGTCAAACGGATCCTAATACAAATAATTTCTAATCAGAATCTAAGATGGTAAGGGGTGAGATAATTGAGCTCAATTTTGGGAGGGTGCCCCGTCATCTCTATAATTGGCTTGCACAAGACTATGCATCCTTAGTTTCTTTTAGGAATAATTGTATATTTGGTTCCTAATTTTTTAAAATCATTAGAGATATGTCCATTACCTAAAAAAATAGCACCACACATCCCCAACGTATGAAAAACTTGGCATGGTAGGTAGGTCTTTTATGACCAAATTGTCATTTTCTTTAAATAAACAAAATAAAAAAAAAACATAATTGAAAACTAACCATATGTACCAAAAAAAATAAAAAGTAACAAATAGGTCATCTTCTCCAAAAAGTCCTAAAATTTTATTTGTACAAAATTTGCCAGAAAACACCACAAACTCACCAAAAAAACCACCACTTTTCTCAGATTCCAACTGGAAAAAAAATCACTGGCAACGGACCGGCGACTTCTATAATCTGTAAAAAAAATTACCAAACAAACACTTGTAATTGTTAGGACCGACTCTCGAGCTGCCTGCCTCGTGATTCGTGAAGTTCTTCAACCTCCCTATCGGACCCATTCCTTTCAATTCATCGACAAGCTCCAATAGTTGAAGTTCTACGCATCAAAGAAGAACTTCAATTCTTATAAAATTCAAGTTCAAACCGATCTTCTTTTTCTTTTTCTACATTAGTCTAGAACCCCTGTTTAACTCTTGATTTTCTCATGGATTTCAAATTTGCAGGAAAATGGGGGATGATTGCATGGATTGCCAGTGCAAAGAAGAAGATATTTACTGATGTCGTTTCCAAACAATACAATTCTTTTAGATTCTATCTGGGCCTTTTGATCAGCAGCCTGTGAGTTCAAATTCTTCTTATTCTTCCTTGCGTACGTGTGTATTTGTGTGTGTCTATGTTTTGCAGTATGTACTTTGAGGAAAATGAAAAAATGTAAGTTAAATCGTGATGCATATTATATATCTTTTTTTTCCCCATTGGGATTCTCTTATTATAGATGCAAAAATACGAGTTTGAGGTATTTTTCGGCGAATTTGGTACAAATAAAATTTTAGGACTTTTTTGAGAAGATAACTTATTGTTACTTTTCTTTTTTTTTTTTTTTTGGTACATTATTTACTTTTTATTGTTTGGGATACATATGGTTAGTTTTCAATTATGTTTTTCTTTTTTCTTGTTTTTTGTTTTTTTGTTTATTTAAAGTGAATGACAATTTGGTCATAAAGGATCTACCACGCCAAATTTTTCATACGTTGGGAATATGAAGTACTATTTTTTAAAATTAGAGACATATCCTCAACGATTTTAAAAAGTTAGAGACCAAATATACAATTATTCCTTTCTAGTAAATTTTAATTATAAAATAATTCATTTCGACTAATTAGTTAATTTTTTTGTAGTTGATGCTTCAGGTTCGATATTTTATGGGATCGAAAAAGTATAATGGATAAAAATTTAATTTCATTTATTTTTTTTCTTCCCATGCGAGGATTTTTATTTTTTCATTATCCTCTCTCTTCATATTGATTATTGAGATAAAACGTGTAATAATAAATTTTTGCCATTACATTATTTACAATAGTAAAATGTACTATTCCAAGACGTCAATTGGCACAAGCAAGTAGACTTGCAAAACACTCAAAAAAGTTTTATGCTTTTTATTGAACTTCTTCTTATCTTACATCTTACGTAGGTTAAAAGTGTAGATATTTGATTTACTATTTAAAATAGCCAACCAAAGTTATTTCTTATCTATTTGGTTTAAAAATTTTGCAAGATAATTATAGAAATCCAAAGATGAATTCATCCCAATTACATATGATATTTGTTCATGTTTTATAATTTTAAAAATTAAGTTTATGTGAATAAATTCAGTATTTTAATGTTTTTTATTATTTTTATAGAGACTTAATGAAACGTGAAATACATATATAATTCTTGAAAATATAGCATGTGAAGTGTAATTTACACTCTTTATACGAATAACTAGGGAGTGTTTTGTAAATTTGCACGTGTAATATTTTCCAAAATAACGTCAATGAATAGAATTTAGAATAAATTTTGAAATCCAAACTAATCTATGTAAAATGAAATCCAAGAGGAACTTCATAAGCATCGTTACCGGGTACAAGTTGTAGGACTTGATCAAAAAGTATTTCAACTTCGAATGTAAATTCTAAGATAATTGTGGCTTGTTTTGCATAGACTGAAGAAAGTATCTTGTGAGTAATGCAATAATGTAGAACACATTATAAGAGGGATTAGTAGACCAAGATTCCTATAGTAATACTTACTGTAATAGAATCAAAATATTTGGTTTTATTGTAGACCAAGATTACTATAGTAATAGAATAAAAATATTTGGTTTTATTGACTTTCTTCACACAGTGAAACTTGGGTGTTTTTAAACACATATCTACATATATGTTTTTTTTTTTTTGAATTTGAATTCATTTTGAGTATATAGGCTTACACCAATTAATTGTTGGATTGTCTTACAACCATCGCCACAAATAGGTAAAATGTATATTTAACATATTTTTACTACTTCTATATCAGTTCGAATAAACTAAGTGATATGAATTCGCCAAGAATTGAATCTCGTAACCCACAAGAAGTATAGATATGAACTCTAATAAAGCTAAAATCAAGCCGTAAGACTTGACCAACCCGATGATTACTTGAATCATAAAACCAAGTTTGAACGCCACAAAGATTTGCGAGGTCTTTGATAAGTTTTGGTTAGTTTAATTAAGAACACGAAAGAAATAAGTGGATCTCACTTACTCTAAATCTTTCAATAAATCAAAGTTGTAAATTGTCTACAATCGAAGTGTTTATATAGTAAAAGCAAGTAAAATCCTAATCTAATTCGAAAATTAACTAAAACTTAACAAAATAAAGTTCTAATCGAAAAAGGAAACAAAAGCGGACAAAATCCAAACTTTCCTCGAAAATGGCATGGACGATCATCCATTGTAATTTCGAGCGATCGCCCAGTTCAACAATTTGGTTGATATTTTGGAATTATAGTGTTGGGTGATCGCCCACACTTTTGCCTAGGCGAAATTTGCCAATTTCGTTTTTGACTTCCAAATTTTGTTTTATACTCATTTTGACCCTCAAATCTTCTATTAGCCTCCAATATGTCTTCAATATGGCCCTTAGTTTGAGTCAAATATACCAAAGGTCCATGGCTCGCATCATCATCGCCCATGCAAAATTTGCCCCTTCATGCGTTTGACCTCCAAACTTTGTTTCATACTCATTTTGACCTTCCAATCTTCCATTAACCTACGATATGCCTTCAATATGGTCTTTAGTTTGAGTCAAATGTACCAAAAGTTCATGACTCGCATCACTAAGTTATGATTATTCCAAGTTTTCAAGGCATTGCCTAACCAAATAGTTCTGATGAATGATGCCTGGCATTAAAATTAGAAATTGTGTCATTAATTTGGATTCATTTTTCGTAAAATCCAGTTTCAAGAAAAACAAAACGTAAAATATTTTCGAATCTTATAGTGAAGCGACAATAAGATGAAGGAAGATAATTGATAAATTCAAAGTTGTTGTGAAATACTTTGAACAACTTTTTGGTTAAATTTGACGACATGTGAGTTCTGATTTTGGTTTTTAGTTGTTTTGAAATTTGAATTTAAGAAGAATTGTAGTTTTACTATTTATTAGATTATTAAATTTGTAATTTTTTTAATTGTTTTGGAAAGTTTAACTTTTTATTGTTTTTTTCTTTTATAGTCTTGTTTTTGGATTTTTATCGTGTTTTATTCATAGTTACTTTTTATTACTCAAATTAAAAGACATATGAGTTGGGAAATTTTCGTGTTTTATATCGTGTTTTATTCATAGTTACTTTATTTTTTGGGAAATTTTCACAACTAAGCCATCTTATGTTATTATTTATAAAAAACTGAAACATGTTTTTATTCCAAAATACTTGGGTTTCATCTAATTTTTAATTAATTATTTAATTGATTAAATATTGTAATGTAATCCTTAATTATCTCATTTACTATTTTGATTAAGATTTTATATACAACTAATTAAGATATTCTCTCTTGTCAATCTAATATCTCTCTTGTTTCTCTCTCTTTCATCATTTACAATTCTAATCATTTCAATATCTCTCCAACATTACAATAGATCGCAACTCGTCTCTACCAACTGCAAAGCGTCTTCTTCATGCAAATCGTGTTTGATAATAACATCCCCATAATTATAACTGAAGCATATTATTGTAACATCGTTTGCAACAGATTGATAATAGAGAGAACAAAACCGATTTTTGTAACATTGTTTGCAACATATTAATAACAGAGATAATGAAGCAGATTTTGTAGCATCGTCTACAATGATTAGTAATGTAGACAATGCAAACCGATTTTGTAACAACGTTTGCAATACGTTAATAACAGAGACAACGATATGATTTTTGTAACATCGCTCACAATAGATTAGTAATGAGACAATGCAAACCGATTTTGTAACAATGTTTGCAATGATTAGGAACGTGGACAATGTAAATTGATTTTGTAACAACTTTTGCAACAGATTAGTAAACACCTATTCTCCGGCGACTTCCTTCAATATGTGCATCCAAATAACTTTCTGTTTGGAATGTAATACAAGCTTCTTCACATAGTCAGGTGACTCCTTCTTTGCCGCCGACCGAGTCATTCTACAAGTAGGCGTATCCATGTTGGGTATCTTTGTCCAGCGACTAAAATTTCTACAAATTGGGGGTTAGGCTTTTACATAGTGATGGAACCCTAGAGATTAGAGATAAGATTATCTTGTTGGCGGCAATGTCGATGATATGGATGTGCTAAAAGGGAGAGAAGATGAATATGGTATTTTCTCTCCTCCCATGGTTTTTCTTTTCTCTCTCCGCATGAAATTAATGAGGATGTTTATTGTGTTTCCTTTTGTAAATATTATATTATATAAATATATATAGAATAATATATAAATAATACCCAAAGATTTTTAGAATAAAACATTAAAAAGTAAATTTAACAATATATTATATATACATAGTAATGGATGTAATTTCCTCTTATTTTTTGTTTAAGAGTTTGAATTCTGAAAGAATTTTACTTTTATAGTCTATTAGACTGTTAAATTTGCAATTTGATTATTTTAGAAAATATTTCAAATTTTGTTTTATTAGTTTCTTTTTTTGTAAAGTTTGAGATTTGTGTTGATTGAATACACTTTATAGTTTTATTTAATAATTTTAAATTTAAAAATTTTAGTTTTGTTTTGTTGTAATTTGATAATATTGTCACTTTGAGGTATTGTTTAATTTGAAATTTTCTTCTGATTGTTTCTCGTTGAAAATTTACTATCATTTGAAACATTATTTAATTTGGAATTTGGTTTGTTTAGTTGTAATTGATTAATATTATCATTTCTTGAACTACATAAACTTGGAATGAAAATTACTTGTTTATATATAGGATTTTGAAATACAACATTTTAGTAATGTCTCAACTTATTGTCATTTTTCTTTTGAATATTAATACAACTACAGGGTATTGTTTCTGAAAATGACTTGTTTGCACATTATCAATTCAAATTCTACTTAGTGCTTTAGAAATTTGTATTTAAGATGTTATTTTTTACACACGGTGGTTGTGGAACAGTTGTAATTGTAATTAATATGTTTACTGACTTGTTTACACTTTTGTAGTCCATTTTTGCCACAATCTCTGACTTGAATCAAATACACACAACTTCACTAGTATGCTTAATTAACAACTGCAAAGTGATTTATTTACTTTTAGAAATTATGTTGTTTTAAGAGTTTTAATTCTATCATGAAACGACTTGATCAATCAACTTAGTGATTATCTCAGAGCTTTATCTAAAGTAAGAAAAAAAAATTATGAACTTTTTATTCTGCCACTAAATATTGTGATTATTGAATTGGTACACTTACCGAAAAAGTTTAATTTGCCGTTCTTGAAAATCCAAATCTTTGATGAAATAAGCTCAATTCAACTATATCTTTTTCTTTTATTTAAGTTAATATAAAAAAATTTGAAATTAATGTGCAGATATTGTTGTAGATACTTATGATCGTAGTCTTATTCTATAGCAAATGTGAATTTCTTAATACAAAGGCATTCAACTTTCTTTACGCGATTAAAATATTATAAAAGAATTAACTTAGGCTTCCACGAGGAATGCAAATTTGGGGAAAATTGTAGTTAAGAATAGTAATTTTTATAAAATAAATTGAATTCAATTTTATTATATATTTAAGTCATCTACTATAATAAATTTTAATAAACTAGGTTTTAAGTTATATGAATGCTATTTAGGTTTCAATAGTTTGATTTGTTAATATTTAATTTTTTTTCACTTGAGATTATCAAATTTTTAGAAAAGTTGATAAAAGTTAAAGAAAATATCAAGTTGTGAAATGTGTTGTTAAAATTAAGACATATCAAATACTATATTACATTCTTAATTATCGATTACATTCTTAATTATCGATACATGCACGTGCTCACACTAGTTCTGCATAAACAACTTTGAACTAGTTCTGCATAAACAACTTTGAACAAATGGCCTGTACATATGAAAATCAATTTTCTGCAGCATGTGTTCAGAGCAGTCGATAACATTTATAGATGCCATATTTGAGACGCTTGACTACACACAACTCGATTTGATTAAGATTGACATGTAATTCCACGTTAATAAGAGGTGTACGAATAAGGAGAAACAATTACATCCCAGTTAAATTTCAATACTCCCAACAAAGATTATCAAAACGTGCTGCAAATTAGATTTGTACCTACTATAAGAGAACATTTTATTGTCCATTCTTCCATTTCTTCATTGGAGGCTTTGCAGATATGTCATTGTCATCTTCTGAAGAAACCTCTTCTGGTTCGTCAGGAATTTCAGTTGGAATATTATGTTTCGTTATGAAGTCCTTCAGTATGCTCATACTCTGCTCCTTCACTGAAACCAATTGCTCAGAAAGAACCCCGTTGTTTGCCTGAACAGAGAATGTTTCTGATCCAAGGTGAATGGTGGCTCTAACACGTGGATAGGTAGGTACAGCATCTGTAAGCTGAGCTTCCATAATGCGAATTTTTGTGGCACCTGCATCATGGAAATCTTTATTCAAATCATGTTCATATTTAAACTTAGCCAAGCTTGACTCTTGTCAAATCACATACTAACTGTTAGTCGTAAAACTCAACCAACCCGGTCCCATATGACCTGGGCCACCTGGCTCTGTAAAAACATAGGCAGTAATCGTAGGTGATTTCTGTCAATTTAACCGTTAAAAAGACAGTTACACCCTCATTTTCAATCCAAATAGAAAAATATACAAGGATAAAAGAAGAAATACAAAAAAACAACTATTTTCTTAGTCCCACACACCCACATCTGTGGCCACCCCATCCCCACCCTAAATTCCAGGTGGGGGCGGGGGGAATGGGCGAGAGGGTGAAACCAGGGACGAGGAACCAAAACTGAAGGATGAAACCAAGGGAGGATGGGAAGCTGCTAGCTGCCGGTGGGGAGGGCAGAGTTGGAGACAATAAACGGGGTGGGAATGAGTAGCAGGGATTGGAGATGGAGGGGCAGGAATGCACGTTTGCCTCTTTTTTTTTTCTCATGTTTATTTCCTTTAAACGAGAACTTGAAGGCTGTCCAGTAATAAATGGTATGGCTGGAAAGAATATAATTAGAAAAGAAGAAAAGACAAGGAAAAAGAAGAATAGAAGATCAGACAAGAGAAACAGCCTGCGAATTTCTCCGAGGCAGAAAATATTACCTTAGAATCACCCCAAGGCCTTCTAAACATCTCTCTTAGATGAAAATTAATGTAGCCTCACAGTTAAAGATGCAAAACTGCAGGGAAAAATATTTTCTACTAACAAAGGGGGAGACTCGGTCATTATTCAACAATTTTCTACTAAACCAAGGTTCATCGTTGAGCAAGGAAAGATTCCATACTTCAAACACTTCAAACTAAATGTCGAGTTTTCTCTATCTATGGGAGAATAATGCATGATGTTGACAATGAAAGTCTTGGGAAAAAGAAATTACAGAAGTGAAAGATGAAATACTTTTAAGCTCTAAGATGCGCTTTTTATCGATATCTTATCTAGTAATTTGGCTTTTTATTAGTACTTATTTCGTCAATGAATCCATGGTTAAATAGAAATATATTTCTATGGTTATACTTGCTTTTTGAGAGCATTTTATTGCTTTCATTGGTTGCATGTCAACATAAAGGAGGACAATTGCGATAGGTTAGGGAACATCATAACACATTGTCACAACTACGGACTCTATCCTTCAAAAACATTTTGTTACCTCCACTGCAAGAGTTCCCATTCACAACTATGGACTCTATCCCATAAGTGAAGTGATATGTTCGCACCCGTCCAAGTAAGCAATAGTTCCCATTCTCTAAAGGATGTAAATTGGTAAAGAATATAGTAGTATGATGTTTAGAACGAAAATCAACATAGCTTGTACACAAGATGTAAAATGGGTGGAAAATAAGTGAAATAGCCATATAACATAGGCTATAAACTTTGGTATACAAGTAATAAAAATTGCAAAAATGGGATAGAAATTATCACTAAATCCGAGTTTAAAAGCTGAGATTGTAGAGGTCATAGGTCAGGGATAAGATTATATTCCTTAGAGTAACTGTTCCCAGTCCTTCATACATAATTATTCATAAATTTTATGAATGGGCAAAAGATAATCCGAGTAATACATTAAAGAAAACAACATTTT
The DNA here is from genome assembly GCA_023638005.1 of Forsythia suspensa. Lineage (NCBI taxonomy): Eukaryota > Viridiplantae > Streptophyta > Magnoliopsida > Lamiales > Oleaceae > Forsythia > Forsythia suspensa. The sequence goes on from CM042665.1 coordinate 12,297,776, forward strand.
ATCCTAAACCCCAATATTTGGTTCTCAAAAAATAAAATTAAAATCACTAGACCAAGAATTATTTCAAAAATTGGACAATTAATTCTCCACAAATCCTACTATTGGATTCTATAAATTTCCCAAAAGCAAAAGCACAAATTAAAGCAATTCAATATGCCCAGTACAAAACAAAATTGAAAGACTAATACTAAAATTAACCTGGTGAGACGGAGCTGACAATATTGTGAGGACAGTTGCTGCGTCCAAATTGGTTGCCCCCTTTGTTTATTCTTCTGCCCGTGTTCTTTGCGGTCTGTAGGGGAGGAAGATACTGAAGAGCAAATTCAAAACCCTGAGCTTGATTGTCGCCCTTATTTTTCATAAATTATATTTTCACCCACCAACTTTTATTAAATACTAATTTGGCCCATCAAATATGTTCAATTTATAAATGAACTACTCTTTCCGTCTTTCGTATTAAATAAACTGGATAATTGCATCAAATGTCTCCAACGTTTTAAAATTATTAGAGATATGCCCATAATCTAAAATAATAGCACCAAACGTCCCCAACGTATAAAAAAATAGGCATCAGAGGTCCCCATTGACAGTTTTCATCCATTTTCTCCGTTAAATCCAAAATTTGGAATGCACGAGCTATAATTCTCCAAAAAAGGCGAGTGGAAATTACCTCAATTGTTCAAGCTCATTTATCCACGAATCCATTCCAGTTGGTCCGCCGCTGCTAGGAGCTTCCAAATGCCAGCGATCGATGTCGACGCACTGCATAACTGACTTCCATTAGCTGCCGGTGTCGACTTCGCATCCTTCGCTGGCGTTAACTTGCTACCGCCTGGCCTCGGCATCTCGATCGACCCCCTTCTCATCCCAGGCATTTTATTGATTCCATTGCAACAGAAAGAAAGCCATCTGCAGGCGAGAAAAGGCTGCGGTTACTTTGCGTCGAATCTCCGCCACCGACTCCTTTTGGAGTTGAAAAAGCGTCTGACTCCGGTTGGCAAAGGAGCCCTCAATCTGGTACTCCTCGTATGGAATGCTGGACACTTCCGCAGTTACACTCGAGCATTCGATTATTGATGATCTACACACGTTGAATAGTGGCTTCTTCCCTTCCATCCTCTCGCCGATGAAGCCTTCCCACCTCTGATGTGGACTCGACCTCTGCTATAAAAGAAATAATAGTATCTATCTTTAGTGAGTCGACTCGGACAAATTGAGTGAATTATTATTGTTGGTTATATGTTCGTGTGAAATTATGTTTTTCACTATGAACCCAATCAAAATGGTCCTTGTGCTGATTATGATGGGAGAGGAAATTAGGGGCCTGAGATTGAAGGAGGAGGAAACTGTGGATCTGGCTATGAATAAACTCTATTTTTGTGGCTTAAATTGAAACCTAACCTCAACTCGAGCTGTCGAACGAAGTCATTCAGAGAAGCAAAATCATTGTTGTTTGTGCAATCGTGAGAAGAGACTCCAGTGCCTCCGCTATATCCTGGTCGGAACCACCACACCACGTTTTGTAGGTGAAAAAACCAAAGTTTCCTTTGCTTGTATCAGTCTGAAATTTCTAGCATTTAAACAGCTCTTGCAGCAGCATTAAGAGTTGCAGGAAAACTTTCTACTGCAAAAAAAAAAAAAAAAAATCTCCAATTGCCTAATTTGGAGAGAGAAAGCGCGTAGTGTGTAATTCTGAGGTTTAACGGAGAAAATGGATGGAAAGTGTGAAAAGAGACATCCGATGCCTATTTCTTCATACGTTGGGGACGTTTGGTACTATTATTTTAAGTTAGGAACATATTTCCAATGATTTTGAAACATTGTAGACCTTTGATGCAATTATCTCTAAATAATTCAATAAAAAGCTTTAAGGGATAATGGCACCACTCATCCCAAATTATTGCTCTAGTAGCAAGTCGGTTTCCAATTTGTAAAATTTAGCAAGTTATTATAATATTTCGTTATAGTTTTACAACCAACCTCGAATGAAGAGAACTATCCATATTAATTTTATTTTTATTTTATTGGAAGAGGAACTAATTCTCAAATCCTAGACTTCAAATATTGTAAAACACAATCACTAACCAATCAAAATAAAGAAGAATTAGTGTCGCCACTCCTCAAGATTAATTAAGTAAAACTTGGAACTTGAGTCATCAAAAAAGAAGAAGGGAGAATTAGTTATCCATGTTAATTCTTTATATGGTCCTCGTGTGTTTAATTTCATAAAGCTACATTTTGCATCACAATTTAAACTCGCACTTAAAAATTTGTAACTATATGTGTTTTTACTTTCACGAGCGCTACATTACAAACTGATTGTGAAATAAAATGAAAAATTAGGGACCAACTTGTTCATTTTTTAGGTTTGAGATCATACGCTACTAAGACAACGACTAGAAAATACAATATTTCAGAGATGGCAATGAGACGGGACGGCCCTCCTCCATCCCCGCCTTATCAAGGATTTTCGGGAGGTGGGGTGGAAACATTGACTAAAATATCTCCATTTACTATTTTTTAAATTATATTTAAATTTAAAAACATAAAACTAAAATTAAAAATAAGAGTTGGAGTGGGACCATGTTCCTTGTCCTCGTTTGATTTTACGACACAGCGAGGAATTCGTGTCCTATTTGGAGCAGAGAATTACGGAATTGAGAAAGACGAGATTGAAGTATTTTACCATTCCTAAATTTTGCTATAAATTAAATATGAATATTATTTGTTAAGGCTTATTTTGTTGAAAACTAAATTCTCGTAATTCGAAATATTAAAAATATTTCTTTAGATTATTTTATGAGTGTCTGATGTGTGGAAATTTCAACTTCAGTAAATTTCTAAGTTTCTAAGTTTATATAAGTTCATAAATCTTTTCGATTTCATGTATGTTCGTGCATTCTTTCTCTTTTCAATTTCATACGTGTTTATTTTTAAAGTTCATGTATTCATTTTCATTTCTTAAATTAATGATATTTCTAAATCCATAAATTTTGCATTTAATTACATAGTTCTTGTACGGGGCAAGTGAGTCTAAGAATTGTCAATATTTTAGCTTCTTTGAACACAGACATACATAAAGCGTCTTTAATGTTTCCTCTGTAGAAATCATACGCTTTCTAACTCTCCACGTCCCGTGCTATGCAGTATTGTATATTACACCAATTGCAGTTCACTAGCATTCTTGGACATAATAGACGGGTATTCATCAACATCATAAATTGAATTACCCTTTGCATTCTCAAATCTATCCCCATCGCTCCACAACGCATATGCTTCTTCACCATGCACAGCATCATCCCCAATTCTCAATTCCTCTTCATTTAATCTAAGTGGAACTATCAACTTTATGAACAAACAAATCAAGCTTGTGGTAACTATGTTAAGACACACTATGAAAACGATCCCTATAAGTTGAATCCTCATTTGTTTAAGCCCAGCTGAAGTTCTACCAGTTTGGAGACCATAAGCTAGGCCAATGTACTTTTCCCAATCAGGGACCTGGAAAAACAGTCTGCTGAGTTTAGGCATTGCGAAAAAGCCGGTGAGAATCCCGCCTAAACCTCCGGCTATGGCGTGGGTGTGGAAGACTGCAAAAGTGTCGTCGACATGTTTAAGGAGATTGAGCTTGCTGTGGAGTACCATCATTGTGTACCAAGGCAGGCTCCCGGAGATTAAGCCCATCAGAATGGCTGCCCAGCACTGAACAACTCCTGAATCAAATAAATTTTCTGAATTGGTTAGAATGCCATGGTAGACCAAAAATTTGCGCCAAATTGACTTTAAAAAAAAGAATATGTATACCTGCACCAGGGGTGATGCAAACTAAACCAGTTATCATGCCCTGCACAGCTCCAATTACAGAAGGCTTGCCAAAAACAATGGTGTCAAGCAGCAGCCAAGTGAGGAGGCTAGTGGCGGCACACACGTGGGTGTTGAGGGCTGCCAGGGACGCAACTGTGCTGGCGGCGTAAGGTGCTCCACCGTTGAACCCCGTCCAACCCATCCACAGCAGGCCGGCGCCGGCCAGCATCAGAAGTACGTTGTTCGGCGGGAATCTTTCTCTATCCTTGTCAATTCTTGGTCCCACCTACATATGAATGCAAGAAGCTCCAATTATATATCCCTCATGCATATGTGCATTAACAATTAACGAAAAGAGAGATTAATTAATTACCCAGTAAGCAGCAGTGAATCCAGCTACACCAGAGGAGAGATGAATAACAAATCCTCCAGCAAAATCAATGACTCCAAGCTTTGCCAACCACCCTTCCGGGCACCAAATGCTAAAAGCACCAATTGTATACGAAAAAGTATGCCAAAGAGGCACAAACATCATCCACGCAATAAAATTCATTCTCCCCAAAAGTGCACCTCCAATCAAAACAGGCGTAATCGCAGCAAACACAAACTGAAACAACACCATTGTTGCCGTCGGAAAGTAACCCAAAAACGCCTGTCCAAGAAGATACTTCTGGTCTAAAGCCACCGCCGGTTTTCCCCAGAAATCGATTAGCCTTTCTCCGAATGACATGCGAAAACCCCAACCGACCCAACAGATTAGAACAACTGCAAATGCGTAGAAAGCCATGAACGCTGAATTGATAGCCCATTTTTTCTTCACCATGCCGCCGTAGATGATAATGAGTCCCGGTACGCTCTGTAGCCCTACAAGTGTCGCCGCCGTGAGTTGCCATGCGTTGTCGCCTTTGTTCATCCACTTGGGATTGGCCTCATCCGGCAGGAGATTTGGAGGAAACTCCATAAATTGATTATATGTTACTATATGATCTAAAGCGCAAATTCTCTCACAATTTGGTGATTTGAAATTAACGTGAAATTTTACGAAATTAGGAAGTTTGGAAGTTTGATTGCATGGTTGTATATTATTACGAAATTAGTTTGATTGTTAAGTAGTTTTGGAAAGGGATTTATGTGTATATATAAAATTAGTTGATGTGCAGGCAAATGTCATTTGCAGCTCCTTTTTTCTGTGAGCATTGGCATCAATGGCCGGCATAGACTTGCTTATATATCTTTGAAACACCCCAAATAAAAATAAGAAAAAAAAAAGTAAAAGTTCTTAAAAAAAGAAGAAAGAAAAATAAGTTTATTAACTCAAAATTGCTTTTTATGTTTTGAAAATAAATGTTATTTTTAAGTACCTTTTGCTTTTTTTTTAGACTTTGGCCAAGCTCGTGCATAGTACAAACCAAACACAAAAAAATACACTAATTTTCAATTTTTTGGAAAATTTGACACAAGTGTTGAAGATAAAATAAAAATAAAGAAATTTATCTATTTAAGACAATGTTATATAGAGCGTAAAAGCGTGGCTAGGCGTGGGCCGAACTTCAAATTTTTCGAGCCTAAGCAAGAGCGAGACAAGAGCAAGACGAAGCGTGAGGCGTGGATAAGTGTTGAGGCCGAGCTTCAAGCCTAAGTGGAGCTTAAGCGAAGTTTATATGGACTTTTTAAAATAGTAATTAAAAATAAAAGACAAATAATAAATTTATCTCATTTATAACAATTTAAACTTTTTAAATGAGATGATTCATGGTGGCAAAAGAAAAATTAAAGTTCCTATGTTTCACTGACTACTCACTATATAAATTTATACGCAAGAAAAAAATGTAGAAGAGCTCGATAAATCAAATATTGAGCAGAGAGAATTGCCCAAGGTAAAACTATACATAAGAGTTTTGTCGTGCATGACGAAAGATTATACCGGATAAACTCTTACACAAATTAAAAAGGATCTTTGTGTTTGGTTGATTTAATTTGTTAAATGAGTAAATCATTTGTTTTTAAGATTTCTCAAAACTACTCAACAAGTTAGATAGCGACGGAGGGAGGTGGCTCCCACTGAAATCTGAGATTTATTTTTTATTTTTTTATGAGCTTGTTATTTTTTATTATTATTATATTTAGTGTTTGAAACATTTTTCATAGTTAAATTCTGCTCCTACTGTTCTAAGTTTTGATTTTGTCATTGGATTAGATTAAATAAGACTTATTGTAACAATAGATAAACATGTTTTTCCTTTAATCTTGTACAGCACAAAATACTAAACATGTCAAACTATAAACATGTTTTCCCTTTAAACTTGTAAAGTACAAAATATTAAACGTGTCTAACTTATATTTTGTGTAAGATATGTTAGAAAATATATTGGAAAAATAGAATTTTCACTAATGAATATGAAATTGAATCCTACATTGGTTGAGAATTGGGATTGGGAGATGAGTCTTAAAAGGGATTGCAATTCCACATTGGTTAGAAATGGAAAAGTGAGAATTTATGGGGACTATATATACTAGTTACATCCCACATTGGAAAATGGATAAAATATGGAAATATGTGGAAAACTTAGTTGTCCCAAATCGGATAAAAATAAGATTGTGGACCAATTTATATATAGTTTTCAATTTGTAAAGTGTAACCATTTGTTGCATAGAGACTCTTCCATGACCTACGCGCCCGCAAGGGGGGTGCAAATCTTGGACCGACTTGACATTCGAGCATTGAACTTGTGTGCGGGCGCGACTTGCGCACATGAATGAACCAAAAATTGGCCATTCTTCAGTCCAGAACACAGCAAAGTTACTCCTCGAAATCTCTCTGCAATCTGCATTCTCATTCTTGTCATATTCCAATCGCTTGGTGATTCCGTTCATCTCATTTTCAGTTCGAATGCACAGTTCCAGTTCACGCCGCTGTATCTTGAGAAGCAAGCGCTCGAGTTTTACTTCGGTGAGGGGGCGAATATTGCTTTAAGGACACTGTATTCGACACAGGCCCCGGCTCCAAGACATTCATTTCAATATTCTGTCCAGCACTATTTAATTTACTGTTTAACCTTTCTGTAAATTATTCACTGCAATTGTTTACTTCACTGTTTAATAAGTTTTATATAACAAGATAAACTCGACCTTAATCAACAATCAACATGCACGGAATATATAAAAAACTACACTACAACAAGTCATAAAAATGATATAATATCAATAAATTTATTAGAAACGCTTATTTTTTAAGTGAGTTTCGCCTTACTAAAATTCTTCGGCCTCTCTATGATATTTAAATGATGCAGTGTAATATAATTAAAAGTTAAACTAATAAAAAAATTATTATAATTAATTTCACGGGAGAAATGATATTATTCATTGTCAATTCATCTAAGAGTACCCAAATTATAATACAACTTAATTAAGAAAGAATTCTTTTATGAAAATAATACAATTGAGAAAAAAAAAATCTCAGAATTAAGAAAAGTACCATAAATAAAAATATAAACATTCAAGAAATAAAATGAAAAATAAATAAATTTAATTGTTTCTCATCATAATGAACTTAATTATTACTACTGAATTAAACCCTTGATGTGAGTTGACAATATATTAAATAATTTAGAACACAACAAGAGTGACAATTGACGAAAATCAAATATTTAAAAATTAATAAAATTTAACCAAAACCCTGCCAAACTTCTCTCTTGAAGGATCCAATAGATCCTTAAAACTGTTTAACAAAATTGATTCCTTAGTACCAGTTTGACCCGTTTGACAGATATTATAAATCAGTTTATAAATAATATTTGTTTATTTGAGTTGAAATTGTTGATTTTTCAAATCAATTTAACATAAAATGATAAATTTGTCTCTTCTACTTTGAAATTATATTTTGTTGATTAAGAGTAATATGGTCATTTCATGTTAAAAATAAGTTGAAAAGTCAAAAAATTGATTGAAATAAACTAACTTTGGTTTATAATCTTTATTAAATGTAGCCCGGGTTAAAGGCATTTTTAACTTTCATAAGGATGTAATTACAAGATTATCCTCCATTACCAACAAAGTAAATAATTACAGAGGAAAAGACTAAAATTAACATCCAAAACATCATGAAGTACAATGATTTGGAAGAAGGCCGGCCGGCCGGTACCTTTGAAACATTCTTTATTTGTCTTCCATGCTAGCGGGTTAAGAAAAGACAACTTGTATGCTTGTATTAAATCACATTGTAAAAAAATATATGTTAATTAGCGCATGTGTGACGATACTGAAATTATTTTTTAAATACTTATAAATTATACGTCATACGAAAATTGTAGATAAAATAATAAATTATAATTTAAATTATGACAAACAAACATAAGTAAATTTGTAAAAATCTAAACAAAATGATATGTACAAATAATTAAAAACATGTAAAACTAAAACCTTGTTTTGTGTAGATTATAAACTAAAATTTTGTGTCCCTAGGACATAGTTCAATTGGTTGAAAGGCGAGAGTGAAGTAATCTCAACACATTGACAATTACATGGTGGGGTTCGATTCCTACTTTTGGTATGGAAGATGCTTCATTAAAGATGAGCTTAAAAAAAAAAGCTCTCAACCCCGCCTCCACTGAGACACATCCTGCGATTTACAACTTCCACCAAAGTCCCAGAACATAAATGGTGGGGACCCTCAAAGTTGGGGTTCAACTTTTATAAACTAAAATTTGGTTTTTTTGTGCTACCATAATTTATTTTTCAAACTAAATAGAGCGTGACATGACAAAATTGTCATTAATCATCTGAAGTAGCATTTTTTCATTAAGAACAATTTTATCATTTCACACTCTAAAAAATGACAAGGTATGCATAAACTACATTATACTAAACAAGGGTTTTCTAATTATTGTTTTTTAATTGTTGTAGAAAACCAAATTTAAGCAACGAAATTTTGTTTTTTTAATTATATATTAATCTTATTTAAAATATTTTTTAGAGTGTCTAACTTACTAGCAATCGTGAATTTTAATGAAAACATTGACATTTCGTTTAACTTTTTACAATGACCATTTGATAGCAACCACAACAAGTCAAGAAAGAAATAAGAATGAGTAATAAAATAAATACATCTATAATAGTGTCAAGGAGATATAAAAATGGATAAACATCATGATATATTTTTCACTAGATTTGTAAAATAAAAATAAAAATAAAAAAGAGAAAGTTTTAATTTTTTTCTTCTCCGAAAAAGTCAATAAATAAATATAAAATAGTTGAATCGAATGACACTTAAGATAGTAATTTTCCATCAAGATTTATTTAAATTATAGTTCCATCTTAAAGGTGGACCTTGTTAAGTTAAAGGTGGATCTTTTAACATATTTTTATATTTATTCAATATGAAATTTATCTTTTAACACACTCTATAAAATTATGATTTGTTTGAACACACCAATCTTAAAATAGATAATTACCTCATATATCCTTTTTTTAATAAAAAGTTGAAATATACCCACTTTTTTAAATTTTTTATTTTTATCCCACGTGTAAATAATACATATAAAAAATACATCTCCTCTATTATATAAACTCTTTTAAAAATATTTATTTATTGCATAGTAGTCTATGTACTTTATATAATATTCACTTTAATCCCTATATTTCAATTAAGTTCTTCAAAAATTGCATCTTAGGTCCTTAATCTTTTACATCTTTACATTTTGGTCTCCAAATTTTTAATTATCTTTCAGTTAAGTCCTCCAAAAATTGCATCTTAGGTCCTTCAACTTTTTACATATTTACACTTTGGTCTACAAATTTCAATTATCTTTCAGTTAAGTCCTCTAAAAATTGTATCTTAGGTCCTTCAACTTTTTACATCTCTACACTTTGGTCCCCAAATTTTTAATTATCTTTCAGTTAAGTCCTCCAAAAATTGTATCTTATGTCCTTCAACTTTTTATATCTTTACACTTTGGTCTCAAAATTTCAATTATCTTCCAATTAAGTCCTCAAAAATTGCATCTTAAGTGTGGTAACATATGTGTTACCCGTGTCAAATTAATTTTAATAAAATTGAGGAAGTAACATATGGTAACAAATACAATAACATATATGTTACACGCGTAAAAATATTGTTTTTAAAAATATAAATTGAAAATATTTGATTTTAGACCAAACTAATGTATTTTTAAAAAAAAAAATTACGTGGAGATATATCATAAAATAGCAATTGTATATGTTGATATTAAAAATGAAAAAATTAAATATATTATTTTTATTTAACATAATTGTAATTCAGTTTATAGAAGGATATAATTTGTTAAAATTGATTTTAATGATATTGAGTAAGTAATATAGGTTAACAAATATGGTAATATATATGTTACACCGATTGTAGATTTAAATTAATGTACTTTTTAAATACATTTACAAGAATATAAATTATACAATAGTAATTGTACGGAAAATGAAGAAGTAATATAGAATAACACATGTGTTACTCGTGTCAAATTATTGATATTAAAAGTGAAAAATTAAATATATATATATATATATATATATATATATATATATATATATATATATTTTTAATATAATTCATAATTGAGTAAAATTGTATAAAGATATAATTTGCTAAAAATTAATTTTTAAGAAATTGAGTAAGTAACGCAGTTAACAAACACAAGAATATATATGTTACCCACGTAAAAGTATTGTTTTCAAAAATAAAAATTGGATATATTTGATTGTAGACGAAATTAATGTATTTTTTAAAAATATTTACAAGAAGATAAATTATAAAATAGCAATTGTATTGTAAATAAGTAAATAACATAGGGTAACACATGTGGTAACATATGTGTTACCCGTGTCAAATAGTTGTTTTTAAAAGTGAAAAACTTAAATATATTATTTTTATTTAATATAATTCATAATTCAAAAAATTGTAGAATGATATAATTTGCTAAAAATTAATTTTAATGAAATTGAGGAAGTAACATAGGTTAACAAATACGGTAACATATATGCTACCCGCACAAAATTATTTTTAAAAAAAATTAAAATTAGAAATATTTGATTTTAGAAAAATTAATGTATTTTTAAAAACATTTACAAGAAGATAAATTATAATATAGGAATTGTATTGAAAATGATGAATTAACATAGGGTAACACACGCTGTAACATATGTGTTACACTGTGAAATTGTTGATATTAAAAGTGAATAAATTAAATATATTATTTTATTTAACATAATTCATAATTCAAAAATTATAGAAAGATATAATTTGCTAAAATTGATTTTAATGAAATTGAGGAAGTAATATAGGTTAACAAATATGGTAACATATATACGCTACTAACGTAAAAGTATTGTTTTCAAAAATGAAAATTGGAAATATTTGATTTTAGAAGAAATTAATGTATTTTTAAAAATATTTACAAGAATATAAATTATAAAATAGCAATTGTATTGTAAATGAGGAAGTAACATGTGGTAACACATGTGGAAACATATGTGTTACTTATGTCAAATAGTTGTTTTTAAAAGTGAAAAAAATTAAATATATTATTTTTATTTAATACAATTCGTAATTCAGAAAATTGTAGAATGATATAATTTGCTAAAAATTGATTTTAATGAAATTGAGGAAGTAACATACGTTAACAAATACGGTAACATATATGTTACCCGCGTAAAATTATTTTTAATTAAAATTAGAAATATTTGATTTTAGACAAAATTAATGTATTTTTTAAAAATATTTACAAGAAGATAAATTATAAAATAGCAATTGTATTAAAAATGATGAAGTAACATAGGGTAACACATGTGGTAATATATGTGTTACCTGTGAAATTGTTAATTAAAATGAATAAATTTAATATATTATTTTTATTCAACATAATTCATAATTCAGAAAATTATAGAAGGATATAATTTGCTAAAAATTGAATTTAATGAAATTGAGGAAATAACATAGGTTAACAAATATGGTAACATATATGTTACCCGCGTAAAAGTATTGTTTTCAAAAATAAAAATTGGAAATATTTGATTGTAGACTAAATTAATGTATTTTTAAATACATTTACATGAATATAAATTATAAAATAACAATTGTATAGAAATTGAGGAGTAACATATGGTAACATATGTGTTACCCGTGTCAAATTGTTGATATAAAAAGTGAATAAATTAAATATATTATTTTTATTTATAATTCATAATTCAGAAAATTATAGAAGGATATAATTTGCTAGAAATTGATTTTAATGAAATTGAGGAAGTAACATAGATTATTAAATATGGTAACATATATGTTACCCGCGTAAAAGTATTGTTTTCAAAAATGAAAATTAAAAATATTTGATTTTAGACGAAATTAATGTATTTGTTAAAAATATTTACAAGAATATAAATTATAAAATAGCAATTGTAAATGAGCAAGTAACACATAGTAATATATATGTTACTAGTATAAAAATGTTGTTTTTAAATGAAAAATTGAAATATTAATTTTAAATGTAAAGAATGTATTTTTTAAAAATTTATAAAAATAGAGAAATGGTAAAATATTGATTTTAATGAAAAATGAGGAAGTAACATATAGTAACATATATGTTACCCGTGTAAAAAAATTGTTTTAAAAAAAAAAAAAAATTGAAATATTAATTTTAAAGAAAAATAACGTATTTTTTAAATAATTATAAAATATTAATTTTATTGCAAATGAGCAAGTAACACATAGTAGTAACATATATGTAACAAGTATAAAAATATTTTTTTAAAATGAAAATTTGAAATATTGATTTTAAATGAAAATAATGTATTTTTAAAAAATTTATAAAAGCGAGAGAAATTGTAAAATATTGATTTTAATAAAAAAAAATGAGGAAGTAACATGTAAAAACATATATGTTACATGTATAAAAATGTTGTTTTAAAATTAAAAAAAATTGAAATATTAATTTTAAAGAAAAATAACGTATTTTTAAATAATTACAAAGTATTGATTTTATTGCAAATGAGCAAGTAACACATAGTAACATATATGTTACTAGTATAAAAATGTTGTTTTAAATGAAAATTTGAAATATTGATTTCAAATGAAAATAATGTATTTTTAAAAAATTTATAAAAATAGAGAAATAGTAAAATATTGATTTTAATGAAATATAAGGAAGTGACATATATGTTACCCGTGTAAAAATGTTGTTTTAAAATAAAAAAATAAAAATATTAATTTTAAAGAAATATAACAAAATTTTTAAATAATTATAAAATATTGATTTTATTGTAAATGAGCAAGTAACACATAGTAAATATATATTACTGGTATAAAAATATTTTTTTTAAATTGAAATATTGAAATATTTATTTTAAATGAAAATAAGGTATTTTTAAAAAAATTATAAAAATAGAGAAATGGTAAAATATTGATTTTAATGAAATATGAGGAAGTAACATATATAGTAACATATATGTTACCCATTAAAAATATTGTTTTCAATGAAAAATTAAAATATTAATTTTAAATGAAAATAATATATTTTTAAAAAATAATAAAATGAGTAAATTATAAAGTATTAATTTCAATGAAAATGATGAAATAACACATATGTTACTCGTGTAAAAATATTATTTTTCAAATGCAAAAAATGAAAATAATTGAAAACTTGGGGACCAAAGTGTAAAGATGTAAAAAGTTGAATGGCCTAAGATGTAATTTTTGGAGGACTTAACTGAAAGATAATTAAAAATTTGAAGACTAAAGTGTAAAAATATAAAAGATTAAGGACCTATGATGTAATTTTTGGATAACTTAATTGAAATATAATTTAAAATATAAGGATTAAAGTGAATATTATATAAAGTGCATGGACTAACATAAAATAAATAAATACCACATCATCATGCCAACTCATAATCATAATTTAATTTAAAATAAATGCCACGTCATCATCATAACTTAAAATATTGTTTTTAATAAAATGAGGTATTTTTTAAATCAAACTATGAAAATAAGGTATTTTTTGAAAAATTAAAAAGAGAGAGGTATATTTCAACTTTTTTACAAAAAGTAGGGCTCTTGTCAACTTTGCCCATCTTGAAATACATGTGTTCGTTTTAAGTCTCAGTCAGATTGAATTGTCCATTTGATACAATATTAAAACTTGAGGTTCCATGTTAAAAAATCAACCTTGTTATAAATAATAGTTGAAATCTTTATATATTGTTTATTATTTTTATAGATAAGGCCAATAGACACGTTGAGTTTCTATGTAGCTCCCTTAAATGGTCTATGCCTAAACCATACCTAATTGTTGACGTAGAGTCTAGCAGTCATGGATGAATACAGGAGTCTCGTCCTTTGTGCTGGAACTCTTGTTGACCTAAGGACTTTTGTTTTTTTTCGTAGTGTTGGAAATTTTATCTTTTTTATATATTAATTTGACCAAAAAAAAATTTTGAACTCCTATTTAGATCCACCTGATAGTAGATTTATACAAAAATGTTTAATTACATGATCAAAAAATGTAAACTGCAGAATAAAGTAATAAGGTAAACATAAGATAGGAAATTGCAAATCGATGCCTGTGCGAACACAGTTTCCTTAAAACTTATTCTCTCCCTTACCGTAGCTTATTGAGGATAATGATACAACGGAAGAACTAGTAGTACGAAGCTGCAAAACCAGCTAACTGAGCTACTGTCAGAACAGTATCACCAGAATGACACTTGGATATTTTGGAACAAAATGAAGAAGTAGTAAGACTGAATTCGTGTGTTGGATTGTGAAAAATGCAAACCATTTTTTAGGCTCCTAGATGACTACTCACCTCCTCCTACATTAACAGCAGCCTTAAACACTTAGCTACCTTTAGGAATTCAAGAGTTAAAGGTAGCTGCAAAGACATAAATTTAATTCTATAATTAAATAAATAAAAAAACTGCAAAACGTAGGCTTGACTATGTGGCCAATTTTTGTCCGACATTCATGTACGCAGTTGCGTTCGCACATGAGTTCAATGGCCCGATGCGTTAATCGGTCCGTGATTTGCACCCTCTATACTCGCGCACGCAAAAGAAAGTCTCTATGCTACACATGATTACACATTTCTAAAAGGTGGCCATATATATACTAATCCAAGTTTTTCTATTTTTTCGATGTGGGATATGGGATGGAACCATTTTCTTTCCCTTCAACCATTTCCAACTCCATCTTTGAGTCTCAATTTCCCATTCACCCAAGTATCATTTTGGGCAAGTAAATAAATGATCTCGATATTCTTGCGAAGAAGAACACGAATCAACTTTTGTTTTCATCAAATAAGAAACGGGTCCCACGTTAATCATGCTCAAACATGGCACAATTTTCTAATTTTTTCAACAATCCCCCACATGAATAGAAATTGACCGAGACACAGAAGACTTGGTGATAAAGTTCAATGTCCGAAACCTGCATAGGATAGGTAGGTGTTACCATTTGAACATTTCATTCGTGAAATATATTTACTTTACTAGCTGATCAGTAAACACGATGTCCTTGAACTGTTCTGCCTTTTGTGGAAATGATGATATACATCACACAGACTTCTTCTTGACATAGTTCAGATCTCATTGTTCTATTCGTTTGAGGTCGTGAACATATGCCTAGTTATACTAGAGTTTTTAAGAATTGTGCCTCACACAATTCTCATAGAAGTTGCCCCACTTCTCTTTCACATAGGTGATTTCTTAATTAAGAGTAGTCCGCTTTACTTGGCGTAAGAATCATTAAAAGACTATATCTTATCCTTTCATCTACATGTATCACTATTTCATCATAGAAATGGACTGGAGATAACCCCCACAGTGATCTAATTAAGTTTTTACAATTAGGTTGTCCATTTGAACTTATATCTTGGAATCTTCAGTTAACTATGATGGGTTTCTAATGTATTAACTTATTGTTCCAAAAGTTTAAGTCTCATTCATTTCAATGACTTTCCAACTAATTCTCTATTCAAACATTTAGTTAGTGGATCTGTAATATTATCATTTGACTTCACATAGTCAATACAGATAACTCCAGTTGAGAGTGGTTGTCTTATGGTATTATGTCTACGACTTATGTGTTTATACTTACTATTATGTCACTCTGCCCTTACCAATTGCAGATTGACAATCACAATGTATGAAAATTGTTGGCACAGGCTTTGGCCATCTAGGAATATCCTCTAGAAAGTGGTGTAACCATTTAGCCTATTTACCACACTTGTCCAATGCTATAAACTTAGATTCCATAGTAGATCTGGCTATAACTCTCTATTTAAAGGATTTTCATGATATAGCTGACCTCCTAACGTGAACACAAATCTGCTTGTAGACTTTGAGTTTTTATATCACATATCCAGTTAGTGTCACTATATCCTTCAATAACTGCAGGATATCTAGTATAGTAGTCCATAATCACGAGTATATCTCAAAAACCTTAGTACTCTTATTATTCATTTCTAGTGGTCAGCTCTTGGATTACTCGTGTATCTACTCAGTTTGCTAACTGCGTAGGTTATGTCTGGTCTTGTACAACTTATCAAGTACATTAGACTTTCGATAATTCTAGAGTACTCTACTTGAGAGATACTATTGCCTCTGGTTTTCGATAGATGCTAACTTGTATATATCGATGTTCTAGTTATGCCATAATCATCTTTATTGAATATTCCAAGAATTTTGTCCACATAATGTGACTGACTTAGAACAATTTCATCTGATGTTCTTGAAATTTTAATTACAAACATCACATCTGCTAAGCCCATATCCTACATGTCAAATCTTAAATTCAACATGTCTTTAGTAGATTTAATCATCTTATCATTGGATCCAACGATAAGCATGTCATCAACGTAAGACATAAAATGACATAGCCATTTTTAGTGTCTTTGATGTAAACGCATTTGTCACATTCGTTGATTTTAAATCCACATTCCATCGTGACATGATCAAACTTTCCATGCCATTGTTTTGGTGCTTGTTTCAAGCCATGCAATGACTTCACCAATTTACAGACTTTGTTCTCTTGTCCTAGAACAGAAAAATTTTCACGAGATTGTTCCATGTAGATTTATTCATATGGAATCTCTATTTAGAAATGCAATGTCGTATCCTTTTTCATGGCTTTATCTATTTGATACTTGATTTGAGATTTCGTAGTATCACGATTTTGAAATTGCAAGTATATGGATGTTATTCTCGTTGGTGGAATCGACATGTATTTAGTGATATTTTGGATAATATGTATCAAAGTAATCAAGTCATTCTCGTTGTTTGTATCTTTTATAACAAGCATGGTTGGATTTGTGAGGTGATTTTATACTTTTTCGATTGTTTCATCCGCTTTTTATATTTCTTCTTTGTAGCCTATTGAAATATCTTTCTTCCAGGGTTTGCATCGACCGGTATTATACCCCTGAGTCGAAGATCTCACTAGCTCATTGGAAAATAATAACAAATGATGTTTCGAGCGGTCTTGGATTTCTTTGTTGGAGGACACCTATAGGGTTTTATATTATTTATTGTTTTATTATTTATTTATTTATTTGTTTCCTTTAGATCTTATGATTGGAGGTCGGATAAAGATCTACTAGCTCGCACGTATGGTTTTGCAGAATAGAATCTATCTCACTTTTAATTGCATCTTTCTATTGAGGTCCTTCTGAAGAGTTCACAACTTCTTTAAAGATTTGAGGTTCACTTTTTAGAATATAAGTCAGAAAATCTAGACCAAAAGATTTTTCAGTTCTAGCTTTTTTGCTACGTCTTGGTTCAACTTCCTCTTTTTCTTCTTGTTCTTGATCTGTTGTTTCATGTGTCCGTTTAGAGGAGCTTGCTTCCTCTTTTGATCTGTATAGAAATATATGTTCAAAAAATAAAGCATTTTTCAAATTCATTAACGTATTTTTGTGTATGTCTGAGATTTTAGATTCATGCACAAGAAACTGATAAGCACTACTGTTTGTGCATAGCCAATAAAAATACAATCGACAGTTTTTGGATCTATTTTTACCTTTTTCGGTGTAGGTACAACTACTTTGACAAACACCCCACACTCGCAAGTATTTATAGGAAGGCTTCCTTTCTTTCCATAATTCGTATGAGGCATTCTCTTCTTTCTTTCATGGTACTTTATTTAAAAGGTAATTAGCTGATAAAATAGCTTCCCCACATATTCTGAGGTAACCCAGAACTTAATAGCATTGCATTCATAATTTCTTTTAAGGTACAATTTTTTCGTTCAGCAACTCCAATTTGTTAAGGTGAATAAGGTGTTGTGGTTTCATGTATGATTCCGCTTTGTGCACATAATTCAGCAAATGGTGAGTCATATTCACCACATCGGTCACTTCTCAACACCTTAATTTTCTTGTTGAGTTGATTCTTAAATTCATTCTTATAAAGAACAAATTTCTCGATAGCTTCGTCCTTACTTTTAAGTATATACATATAACAATATTTTGTGATGAAATTAAAATTTGGGTTTCATTTTAAAAGCTCAACAAAAAATTTTCTTATTTGAGTTGATTTTAAAATTCAATTGCTCATTATTATAAAGAACAAATAATGAACTTTGATACTATATTAAGACTTGAAGTTCTATCTTAAAAAATAAATCTTATTATGAAGAGTAACATAAACTCTTATATATTGGTTAATATTTCGATAATTAATGAAGTACTTGTTGTCACCTTTTGTTTGTACAAATTTTAAATCACACACGTCAGTGTGAATTAGATCAAGTGGTTCGGTTCTTTTTTCAATAGTTTGAAATTATGACCCTGTTAGTTTTGTCTCAACACAAATCTTGCACTTATGTTTTGAATTAATATGGAATGTTGGTATACAATTCAAGTTAATTAATCTATGCGGTGTCCTAGTCTACCATGTCACAAATTAGAAGACTCAAGCAAGTAAGCAGAAAGAGTTATTATTTTTATTCATCTTTGACATAATTGCCATTACATTGAGTTTAAAAAGCCCATCATATACATAACCCTTTCCGACATACATTCTACTATTAGATAAAATCACTTTATTTGACTCAAACACCATGCAAAAACCGTGCTTGTTCAGTAGCGACTCGGACACCAAGTTCTTGCGGATCTCTGGCACATATAGCATGTTGTTCAAAGTCAACTATTTTCCAAAAGTCATCTTCAGAATCACATTTCCTCGACCTTTAATTTCAGAGGTAGTTGAATTTTTCATATATTGCTTCTCTCCATTCTCCGTTGTCTCAAAACAACTAAACATCTCATAATATGAGCAAACATGTCAGATAACACCAGTGTCGATCCACCATTCTCTTGGGTTTGAACCCACCAGATTAACTTCAGAAATGACAGCTACAAGGCTCATTTTAGACACATTGTTTGCAATGTCATCAACCATATTGGCTTCTTTCTTGTTGTTCCTCTCTGGCAACCTGCACTCCGAAGATCTGTGACCTACTTTATCGTAGTTGTAGCATTTTTTAGGAAATTTCTTCTTGGACACACCTCCTTTCGGTCCCATCTTAGGCCATTTACCAAACTTATTTTTGTTCCCCTTAGAACTTTGATCACGCTCCACCACATTTGCTTTGGCCACAACAGAATTGAACATCTTCCTTTTAGAACCTTGTTGTCTTCTTTGATGCGAAGTCTAACAATTAATTCTTCAATATTCACTTCCTTTATTTTGTGTTTGAGATAATTTTTTAAATCTTTCCAGGCCGGATGTAGCTTTTCAATAATAGCTACACTTGGAAAGTTTTACTCAAACTCATTCTCTCAGCATAAATTTCATGCAAGATCACTTGCAATTCTTGTACTTGAATGATCACGGGTTTTAAGTCTACCATTTTATAATCGAAGAAGCGTCCAACAATGAATTTCTTAGCCCCGCATCTTCAGTTTTATATTTGCGGTCTAGAGACTCCCACAATTCTTTTGCCATTTTAATTGAACTATATACATTGTATAGTGAATCTGTCAAACCATTCATGATAAAGTTACGACACATGAAATTATAATGCTTCCAAGCTTCAACGACACTGATAGTTTGGATATCTCTCTCCCTCATTGAGTTTTGGAGCATCCTCAGTAAAAAATCTAGCAAGATTTAAGGTGGTAAGATAAAATAGTATTTTTTTGTTGCCACCTTTTGAAATTCAACCCATTGAATTTCACTGGTTTCTCTCCATGATTAACCAGAACATTCACAGTCGGGATAGTGGTTCGAGTTACAATTTGGGCCACAGATGAGTTGGACACATTAGTTGGTGTTTCTTTTCCAGTAGCCACAACTTCAGTAATCGGATCAGTTGCTATTTTCTGAAACAAGAGGAAAATTTTAGTTCCACTTTTAAATAAAAATAAATAGTATAAATAATATTATTTATGAAAATCAGATTTCCAATTTATACAAACTGCTGGAAATTTTTATTATTATTAAAAAAAACTATTTTAGACAGTATAAACAAGCTGCTGAAAAATATTCTGCCAATTAAAACTATTTCATTTTCTCAAATTTTATTTTAAAATCTTTTTATCTTTTAGTATAATATTTCTTTTTTCGAATCTGTTTTAAGAATGTTAGTAGATTTATACAGAACGTGTTTAACTACATAGTCTAAAACTGTAAACTGCAGAATAAAATAATAAAGTAAACAAAAGACAGAAACTGCAAACCGAGTCCTGTGCATATTCGCTCTCCTACCGTAACTTCTTGATGGTAATGAACTCGCTTTCCAGCAAATTGAGCTACTTCCAAAACAGTATCACCAGAAGGACACTTGGATATTTTGAAACATAAATGAAGGAGTAGAAGACTGAATTCATGTGTTGGATTGTGAAAAATGCTGACCATTTTATAGGTTCCTAGATGACTACTCACCTCCTCCTCCATTAACAGCAACCTTAAACACTTAGCCGCCTTTAGGAATTCAGGAGTTAAAGGTAGCTGAAAAGACATAAATTTAATTCTGTAATTAAATCGGGAAAAAAAATTTGCAAAACGTAGGCACTATGTGGCCAATTTTGGTACGACATTCGTGTACGCAGGTCGCGCTCGCACATGAGTTCAATGGCCTGAGGTGTTAATCGGTCCGTGATTTGCTCCTCCTGCAGGCGTGCACAAAAGAGAGCCTCTATACTACACATGATTACATATTTCTAAATGATGGCCAAATTATATACTAGTCCAATTTTTTTTTTTATTTTTTCGATGTGGGATAGAACCATTTCCAACTCCATCTTTGAGTCTCAATTTTCCATTCACCCAAGTATCATTTTAGACAAGTAAATACATGGATCTCGATGTTCTTGCAAAGGAGAACACGAATCAACTTTGTTTTCATCAAATAGGAAATGGGTCCCATGCAAAATCATACTCAAACATGGCACAATTTTCTAATTTTTCCAACACCACCTCCGTTGGCCATAATGTAATCCTTCACATCAGCCAAGAGTTTTCCTATCCTATATATATTTACGCAAAGGTGCTGGAGCTTCAACTCAGTGGAAGAAGCGTTATTTGATCTAGAAAGCCATAAGAAAGTTAGTAATGGCCGAACAAATTGAAATGCCGCAAGTAAAACTCAGAACCCAAGATATTCTTTCTAACTTAAATGAAAAATAAGGTAAATTCAACTATTGACCCCGAATTTTAACCAAATTACTATTTAACCACCTAACTTTGAAAGTTTAATAACATTACATGAATGTTTTAAAGTGCAATAGCATTCAGAATTGTTTGACAAAACATATCTTTGGAGAGTTAAATATCCCCAATGCTACTATACTTTGCCTAACATTCCTGAAATGCTTAATTTAAAACGTTTTTGAAATACCATTGAACTTTCAAAAGTGAATCTCATATGCCTCTCCTTTACATTCCGTTTATAAAATAAAGTAACATATGAGATTCACTTTTGAAAGTTTAATGGCATTCTAGGAACATTTTAAGTGCATTCCAGGAACATTTGACAAATGATAGTGGCATTGAGGGTTTTAATTTATGTTTGAGAGTACTTTTCAACACTTATAAGCTGGTCAAATATTATTTTTATCCACACATTTTGTAGGACCTACAATTTTTATTCATTTTTTATATACATGTTGTATATGATCTAATGCTTATAAGCATTTATAAGCAAAGCCAAATATGAACAAGTATAGTTATATTGTGGGTATTGGACTTGTGTGAAAATTGTACTATTTAAATATAAGAATGTGTTTGATTGCACCATTTTTCATGAAAAATGTTACATCCATGGAAAATAATATCACATCCATGGAAAATGTTTTCCAATTTTGGTTGTTTGATACAAGGTGGAAAAAGAAAAAAATTTTTAAGGGTGTGTTTGATTGATTCCATGGAAAAGAAAAGATTTTCCATGTAAGTAGGAAAAAAAACCCACCTATTTTGGCAAGAAAATATTTTCCAACTTTTCCTTCTTAACCCTCGATTGTACCTTGGAAATTATTTTCATTTTCCTTATAATCAGCCTAAGATGAAAATATTTTTATTTTCCAAGATTTTCCATGGATTAGACATTTCATGGAAAATCTTCCAATCAAATCAAACACATCATTTAAAGTATGGATTGAATCAATTTGTTGAAAAATATTTTTCACCTGATGGATTTTTATTTTCCTTGTAACATGGAAATTATTTTCCTTTTCCACCCTTCATAATCAAACACATCCTAAAAGTTGAATCATTTTAAAGATTGTGATGGATATGCTCTAGTTTTTATATGCACTATCTCAAAAGAATTTATTAGGGTGTATTTGATTAGGAAGGGTGGAAAAGGAAAAAAATTTATATGTTACAAGGAAAATAAAAGAAAATATTTTTCAACAATGTGGCCAAATTCATACTGTTACAAGGAAAATAAAAAAGAAAACATTTTCCAACAAAGTGGCCAAATTCATACTTTAAGGAATTGTACCTTAGAATTCATTTTCTTTTTCAACATGTAATCAAACAGTCAAAATTGAAAAACATTTTCTTTTGATGTGAAATTATTTTCTATAAATATAATATTTTTCATGAAAAATAATGCAATCAAACACATTTTATAATTTACAAAAGGGAAATTGGCCCAAAACGTCACTAACGTATAGACTCGGTGCACAAATCATTCTTACTTTTCAAATTTTAGCAATTACATCTCTCACCTATCCATGTAGTGCACAAATAATCTTTTGAACGGAATCCATCCAATATTCCGTTAAACCTTTGGGATTTTAGTGCAAATGGTCCCTAACTTTGGTCCTTAGTGTGTAATTGGTCCCTAACGTTTATGTTTTGGTAAACAAGTCCCTAACATATGTGTTTTGGTGTGAAATTGGTCTTATGGAATGAAAAAGACAAATATATCCTTAATTTAATTAGAAGAAATTGTATGTGGATTCCCAATCATTACAAAATGTGCAAATAAGTCCAATACTTTTAATTTTTATAAAAAAATTAAAAAAAACCAATGAGTTTTTTTTTTGAATTAACAATTTAGTAATAAACATGTCAAATAAATTTATTATTTTTATTATTAAGTAATAAATATATTTAAAGAGAGAGAAATCATTGTGAGAAATCATTTTTCTTTCTTTTTACTTATAATTTTTTTTATCCCTCTTTACTTTAAAAATTAAGTTAAATAAATAACGAAATGACGTATATAATTTTATGATATTGAACTAATCTTATTACATTTTTATTTAACATAAAAATACTAATAAAAATTAATGTACACCTTATGCGTTTAATTTTTGAACGAAAATAAAACGATAAATTAAAATATAAATAATATTGTTAGATTTCTAATATTTGTAGTTAATAAACATATAACTCAATTAAATAAAAGTATTTGAACATCAAGTTTGTGACAAAGTTATTTTTTTTGTACTACAATAAAATAAATTTTTAATTTTAAATAATATATTTATTACTTAATAATAAAAATAATAATTTTATTTGACATGTTTATTACTAAAGTGTTAATTCAAAAAAAAAAACTCATTAGTTTTCTTTAATTTTTTTTTATAAAAAATAAAAGTATTGGACTTATTTGCACATTTTGTAAGGATTAGGAACCCACATACAATTTCTTCTATTTAAAACTAAGTGTATATTTGTCTTTTTCATCCTATAAGGACCAATTTCGCACTAAAACACATAAGTTAGGGACTTGTTTGCCAAAATATAAACGTTAGGAACTAATTCCACATTAAAGACAAAAGTTAGAGACCATTTGAGCCAAAATTCCAAAGATTTTAACGAAATATTGGATGGATTCCGTTCAAAAAGATGATTTTTGCATTACATGGATAAGTGAGAGATGTAATTATCAAAATTTGAAAGGTAAGGATGATTTGCGCACCAAGCCTATATGTTAGAGATGTTTTGGCCAATTTCTATTTGCAAAACATTTTAGGAAAAATTACTTATAAGTCACTTACACATGACTTATTTCAAATTAGGTCAATATACTTTTTTAAATTGTGATTAAGTCATACTTTAAGCAATATTTTAAATTAATTCCAAAATACCCTACGATCCGTATTTTTCATCGGTGCCTTTTTCTTTCTCCACAAACCTCTTACTCAGAGCTTGTAATCGGAAATTATAACTTCAATTCGATGACTATGTGTAGTGGTACCACGAGAATGGATGGTAGATCAATGATACCACGAGAATAGGTAACTTCAATTTCGGCGGAGGCGGAGGTGGAAGTGGAGGTGGAGCAATGGTAACTTCAATTTCGGCAGAGGTGGATCAGTGGTAACTTCAATTCCGGCGACTGTGTGTAGTGGTACCACGAGAATGGAGGGTAGATCAATGATATCACGAGAATGGGCAATTCAATTTCGGCAGAGGCGAAGGTGGAAGTGGAGGTGGAGCAATGGTAACTTCAATTTCGGAAGTGGATCGATGGTAACTTCAATTCCGTGGAGGCGGGGGTGGAGGTGGAGCGGTGGTACCACGAGAATGGGTGCACTTTGTGAACATGTTGTGAATTCGGTGAAGCTTTTAGAAATATTCACCGACTACTAGCTATTCCAACTGTTAATTCTTTGAATGCTGGTAGTCCTTCATCCTTATCGGATTGTGTAGTTAGTTCTCTTCATCCGGAAGATGTTTTGTCTCTCTTAAAAAAAATGCTACTGACGTTGCCATTTGAACAAAATGTGAGGACAACAAAATATGGGATGAGCGTATAAGTTAATGTTTAGGAAGTATATTTGTTGTGGCCATGATTTGTTGTTGTTAATAGTAGGTTTAATTCTATAAGGATGAATACTGGTAGCCCTTAGATTATTTTTTTGTGTTGTTAGTCATGTATGTTGTTTAATACTGTATTATAAAACAGTATCACTAAAAGTATCATAACTGAAATTATATAGAATTCGCATACGTGTTTGATACTGTTTTAATCCATAATATTGTTTAATTATGGAAATGTTTGAACCTGTGATACTGTTTGAATGTCTTAATTTTAATCCATGATACTGTTTTAATGTCTTAGTTTTAACCTATGATACTGTTTTTATCTTGTGATACTGTTTGAATCTATGTGATCTTTGATACTGTTTAATTATGGCAAGATTTGAACATGTGATACTGTTTGAATGTCTTAGTTTTAATCTATGATACTGTTTTAATCAATGACACTATTTTGTTTAGGTAATTAGTATATTTTGATACCGTTTTAATCTATGATCTCGCTTTTTATCTGTGATCTTGTTTGAATCTATGTGATTTTTGATATTGTTTAATTATGGCAAGGTTTGAACATGTGATCTTGTTTGAATGTCTTAGTTTTAATCCATGATAATGTTTTGTGTTAGGTAATGTGCATTAATATAATTTGATCTTTGTTTTAATCTATATTTTAATCTATGATCTTGTTTTGCATAATCGATGATCAAACAAAACATATCGACTAATTAAACGAAGATCAAAGATAAAAGCATGATATCATAGTTATGTGTGTTGTTTGATCTTGTATTATGCAAAACTTGATTATCATAAAAAGCAAAGATCACAATAGAAATGATCATAGAATTTGCACACGTGCTCAAAATTTTTATTATAATATGTTTTCGGAATGGTCTCGACGAAGCGGTCAAGACCAGTCGCTTTGCCACTGCGTATGATGGAATTTATCCGTTTGAAGTCGTCTCTTTAGCTTAAAATGGCAATCTTTAATTTTTTCTCAAAAGCGATTATCACAAATCCTAAAAGCGATTATCGCGGATTAATGTACATCATTTCTTTGCAAATTAAAGCTCTTTCAAGATATCTCGAGTCCTTTAAACGCAAACACATACTTCGAGTAATGCCAGAGATGAAGAAAGAAGAAGCGCCAATCATTTCTCAAGTTAATGGGAAGTCATACAATGGGTTCTTATCTCGAAACTATGAACAATGTTTCTAATTCTTCTCTTGAATTAGAACATGTTTGAGATTCATTTAGGACATAGATTCTCATTGGATAGATAAGTATAAATATATAAGGTGTTTAATAGTAGGTAGGCAGATTAATTAATCAAGAGAATAAACAAAGAGAATAATATTGTTCTTAAAATGTTTCATTAGTAATACAAAATCATATGTTTAACAATATCACAAAAACAAGATCACCACAAAAAATAGTATAAAAAAAAATAGTATCACCACAAAATAAGTATCGCGATTAAGCGTTTTTTCTGATTAAGGGTATGTTGGTTTTAATGGCTAAAATGTGACTTTAATTAATTAAATTTTGAGTCAATGGCTTTACAACTCTCCAAACAGGGATCGCCTGAATTTACCCAACATTTTAATCAAACAAGCTCAAAACGACGAGTCTACTGGGGGCGGTGGCCGGTGGCCCTAACTGGAACAGTTTTGAAAATGTAAGTACCACTCCAGTAGAATTCCTCCAAACAAATTCCAGAACTACGTAATTGCTGACGTAGAGCCTGACCATGACGTAATCACTGTCGTCGGCCATCCAGAGTTTTTCTTACCTATATATATTTATGCGAAGATGGTTGATCTTCAAGGAAGAAGCGCGAGTTTGATCTGAAAAGTAAGAAGAAAGTTTGCAATGGCTGAAAAAGTTGAAATGCCGCGAGTGAAACTTGGAAACCAAGGACTTGTGGTATGTGTTTTTTCTTAATTCAGTTTCACATTCGATTCAATTTGTAAATCCCATTTCAATTATTAATACATGTTTTCAATCAAATTTCTGCACACCTTTGCAATTATGTTTTCATCAATGGAACGGAGTGAATTTTTGTGGGCGTCTCTTATATATTTGTCTGGATACTGTCTATATTGTTTGTGAATAAGTGTATCAATTTAATTATTAATATATGAAAATAGGGTTTTATAAAAAGTACAAAGAATCTGGTTAAAAACCCGATTCGTCCATGTAATTAATTATCTTCAGATAATGTATTCATGAATCTTAAATCCAATGATATATAGTTTCCTCCGCAGGTATCAAAGTTAGGTTATGGTTGTATGGGGCTTACAGGTAACTACAATTCTCCTGTTCTGAGGAGGAAGGAATTGCGACAATCAAAGAGGCATTTAGTAAAGGCATTACCTTTTTCGACACATCGGATATTTATGGTGTGAACCACGCCAATGAATACTTGGTGGGGAAGGTAATTTCTAAGATACTTTTTCTTCTTTAGCCTTTGTAAGATGATGGGAACAACAGATGAATGTTAATCCACAGCGTCAAGTAGAACTAACATGAAGCTATGAGTTCATCCCCTGAAATTGTTGTTACTTTTGATGAAACAATCACAATCTTTATGGTTATACAATGAACAACTCATTTTATAGCTGTTACACTCTCACTCCAAGCTACGCCTGCTGAGCAAGATGCATTGCGATTTCCTCTTATGTAGACGCACCCCAAAATTTAGATCGAAGAATTGTTGGGGTCTTGGAATTTCATGAACGCGGAACCAGTGATATTTTCTCGTGTTCTAGAAGCTAGAATTGGACCGGCTTTCCTTTCTTAACCAGGCTAAAGGAAAGTTAGGAGTGAAAGAAGCCTTGGTGCCCAGCGAAAGCGATTTTTTTTTTTGCTGCCACATTATTAGTTTTGAGATATTGGTGTTGGACTTGTGCATTAAAACTGGTATATCCTTTTGGACAGTTGCTTTAGCCCATTAAGTCGTGTCCTGGGCTTGTTTCCTAGGCTGAGGTAGCACATTTTAACACGTCTGCACTTATGTAAGCATGATATTGCTCAGATAATTTGATGTTAAGGGTACTACAATATAGATTATTCTTGAAGTTATATTTAACTTCTGGTTTGCCATAATGGACCATTAGATGACTATTGATTCAAAAACTAGTAAATATAACACACGAGCATTTCGTTAGTCACCTTTGAGTAACCTTTACTTAAGACATTTAAATGCTGCAGGCATTAAAGCAGTTACCTCGAGAAAATATTCAATTAGCTACAAAGTTTGGTGTATGCAAAATTGATGCTTCTCAAGTTATAGTGAAAGGCTCACCTGAATATGCCCGCTCCTGCTGTGAGGCTAGCCTGAAGCGTCTTGGTGTGGACTATATTGATCTCTACTACATACATCGAATTGATACTACTGTGCCTATTGAAGAGACAGTGAGTTTTTTTTTTAATACTTTTATCTGGTCTTATATAGCCATTTTGATTAGTGGTCATTAACATCATTTTGTCTCGACTTGTATTCATTTTTCTTAAACATGCTTTCCATTTCAGTGACAATATACCTCTTGTCGATAAACTTGTTTTTGAGTTGCAGATGGGAGAACTTAAAAAGCTAGTCGGTGAAGGTAAAATAAAATATATTGGCTTATCTGAAGCTAGCCCAGACACAATAAGGAGGGCTCATGCAGTTCATCCTATTACTGCTCTACAAATGGAATATTCCCTTTGGACTCGTGACATCGAAGAAGAAATAATTCCACTTTGCAGGTTTCCCCTATTTCTCAAATATTTCTCTCTCTCTCTCTAAAGCATTTCTATTATAGTCTTGATTGTTCAAATTTCAAAATATTACATTTTAATATTTTGGCAAATTGCAATTTAAGTGGGAACTTAAATGCAGATGTTTGAATTTCTAATTGAATTTTTCAGAACATAAATAGTACTTGATGTCATTTTCCTTCTAAGACTAACATTTCAATGTTCAGCTCCTATTTTGTAACATAATAGTTCACGTTTGTGTGCTTTTCTTCTTGATGTTAACCTTATATTTTTAATGGGTTAAACTACTGTCTCGCTTGGTGTTTTGAACATTTGTACTTTTATTGAGAATACTAGAAGTACTTTTCCTTCTTTCTATCAGTGTTGCAATTCTCCGGTTCATCTTCTTTTATTTTTCCTGGGTTCATTTTCTTTCCAGTGGTATGCTTCATGCCTATGTATAGTTTTTCTTCTTGATGTTTACCTTCGTGTTCAATGATTATGTTCTCATATAGGATTTCCTTTTTCTTTTTGGAATGGATGATTAGGGAACTTGGGATCGGAATAGTTCCATATAGTCCAGTAGGCCGAGGGTTTTTTGCTGGAAAGGCTGTCGTGGAAAGCATGCCTCCAAATAGCTCATTGGTGTGTATGCATCTATATCTTTTAATTTTCATTATGTAATTTCTTCTTGTATCCAACATCATTTCGTAGTTTCTTCTTTTAAGTTATCTGTGATTGATGAATGGTTGCCTGCCTAATTTTCATACCATCAGCAACATCACCCAAGGTTTACAGGTGAGAACTTTGATAAGAACAAAGCTATTTATTTTCGAATAGAAAAGTTAGCAAAGAAGCATGGGTGCACTCCTGCTCAACTTGCGCTCGCATGGGTTCTTCATCAAGGAGATGACATTGTACCTATTCCGGGTAAGCCATTCATATATGAAGCTTGCTATAAATATGGTAGAGTTTGATAAGACTATACTTAGTATATTATAACTGGAAAATTGTTATTATTTGTGAATATCGTAAGAAATTTTACTCAAAATCACTTGTTTTGATCTTTACGGTAACATGTTATTCATTTTTGTAATATTTGTAGGTACGACTAAAATAAAAAATCTCCACGAAAACATTGATTCTGTGAAGGTGAAGCTTACAAAAGATGATTTGAAAGAAATTTCTAATGCAGTTCCCGTCAATGAAGTGGCAGGGTCAAAAACTACGGAGGCTTTAGTTTGGGTCTCAGCGAGATTTGCCAACACCCCACTCCCAAAATGAACCCAGCAAAATTGATAAAACTCTGTATAATATGTTATGAAAGAATGGATACTTCTAGTTTCTAGTGATATTTCTAGCAATTTCTACTATTTTAATTTACTATTTCTCTTGAGTTGATCATTTTTGTAATGTTTTTGAGTCACTAATGTTATACGTGGAATATGAACCGTTGTTAAATTATTGGTTTTTTTATTTAAAGAAAGGCTGGTAGAGGATTCAATTACGTGTGGGTTGCATATTGTGGTGTGACTATGATATATTACGCTGTGTTTATTTATTTATTTATATTTAAGGTCATATGAGCTCCTTAGGAAGATGTATGTGATGGATCGACAATACTGTTAAAGTGTTCCTCATGAATTTTGAGAATTTCCAATTCTCAAGACTTACCAATGTTTCTTACGAGTGGAAGCAACATTTCTTTTTTGTGAAGTGCAATTGGGTTTCTTTCTTGACGATACTAGATCAGATATATGGGCACCTCGAAAACACGGTGACTTTGGTTAATGTCTTTTTAGCATTTTATTGTATGTTCAATTAAATATTATTAAATAAATATTCATGATTTATTTGTACCTTTTTTTCAAAGGTGTTCAATTGAAAATTTTTATAATTAAAATTAAGGACGTATTGATCTTTTTGATTAAAAAAAAAATGGACGAATTGCTTATGAAAACACACAAGGGGATGTCTGTGCTAATATATTGACTCTTTTATTCCTTTATTTATTATTTTTGAAAATGAATTCACCTGTCTTTAGAGATGGTAAACGGACAACCCGACCCTTCAAAGTTCGGCTTGTGAGTGGCCAAGGCCCAAGGTCAGTTGGGGCTGGATCAAGAAATGAAACACCGGCTGAGCTTGGCTTGGCCCGTGGATCCGGCTTGTGGGCTAGTCTGTGGACCACGGACCTGTGGTCTAAATGGAACCAAATTAAGTTGAGGACTAAAAATTGCAATTAGTAATTATATTTTCATATTTCTTATTATTATTATTTTTAATTTTATAAAAAAAATTGAATTTCACATGGTCTCATGAATGACATGAGACCCAACCGAGCTAGTCCATTGCCTTCTCTACTTGCCCTATTAGAAGCATCTCAAACGCATGCAATAATGTCGGATAATGCCTAATATTTTTTTTGACAAATATCCAAAAAGTCTTATGTAAGACAATCATATATATATATATATATATAAAGTGGGCTAGTCGACTAAAAAGTCAGACTTCTTTTTCCCGCCCAAAAAAGTGTCTCCTCATTAAAATGTTGTATTAATTCATTAGGAAACAATGAATATTGCTCGTGGATGCTTGCCTTGGGAAAAATACATTATTTAAAAATTTGTCCCCTCATTATTTCATTAAATGGGAAAAATAAAATATTCATTGTTTCATTAAATAAATGTTATATCTCGAAAACTATGTAGGCGTGTATATTAATGACTGCTGCATTAAAATTTGTCACCTCATTAAAATGTTATATCTTTAAAAATAAATAATAGATTTGACAAACTTTAAGTCTTCCTTTTTTTTTAAAATAATTGCTTATTTGAAAGTTATCCTACATTAAGGTATTGTTTGTTTCAAAAATTTAAAAAAAAAAATAAAACGAAATTTTTTATTATATGATTTCCCTAGATTCTGAATAGATGTGCATAGAAACTAACAAATTGACCTGATTTTTTTCTTAATGGGAGTGTGCACATTTGTATATTTTTGTTTATTTAGTTGCCTCAAAATAAATATTGAGTGCACTATTCCATTTCAAATAGTTAACACGTAATTTGCACATAATTTTTGTAACAGTGTTGTAAAATATAATTTATTTAAATAATTAAATAATTATTGTTCAATCTAATTAAAATATAAAAATCTAGCATTATATACATACGGATTTAATTTAGAGTTCAATAATAATATTAATTAAAAAAGCCAAATAAAAGATTATCAAATATCAGCGAGAGCATGATATATTATAAATAGATAGAAGAAAAGTAAAAGAAAAGGAGAAGTTAAAATTTCTAAAATTTTATTAGAGGTCACATAACTTATAGGTTAGTTTCATGTGGTCACTCAACTTCAATCTTATTTTATTTTAATCACTTAATTTATATTTTGTTATTTGAATTTGAGTATCTCATATGTAACCATAACCAAAACTAATTTCTATTGCAAATGAACGACCAAGTGATTTAACCTAATTAATAAATGGGTTGAGTCTAAAAATTCATGAATTTATGTTTTCCTATTTCTAATTCAAAGATCATCTTATTCCAAAAGAATTAAAATTTTTTCTATTCTATTTCTAATTGGTGATTGATATACCTTCTGATCTTAGATTACCTTTCAAATTTACAAGGAGTCAGTATCGTCTAATTATTTCGTATGTAATGACAATCAATAAAAGTCAAGGACAATCTCTATAGTACGTAGGTTTATATTTAAAAAGATCGGTATTCAACCATGGACTATTATATGTTATTGTGTCAAGAGTCACATCGCATGAATGAATTGAAGATGCTAATCTATGATAAAGATGTAGGCCATTAGATTCAACAACGAATGTAGCCAGAGGCGAAATTTTTCAAAATCTATAATATTTTTGTTGTCGTGGGTGATCTACTCCCACAAGTGGGAGCTTATGCTTTTCACTTGTCATTTGTTCAACACTGGTTGGACAAGCATAAAGTTTAACTTTATGCTTGTCCAACCAAGTGTTGGACAAGTGAACAAGTTATGCTCCCCACTTGTGGGGAGGAGATCAGGGTCGTTTTGTTGATGTGTGTATTTATTTCCTTTCATTGTATATAAAATTTTGACTTTCTCGCTTATTATTCATAGTGATTTTCACTCGATCAATTTCAAAATCTTTTTTACTATTCAACATTATGATATTATTCATGTTATGTGCGCAGCATCGCATCGGTGATACACTAGTTAATCTTTAGAATGTGTCTAAGATAAATGTCTAATTCAGAGCATTGTTTCGACAACGTCTATAATTAATTTAATAATCTCAATCCAATCAATACATTTCTTTCTCTCTTTCTTTTTTCTAAAAATTAATAATAATTTCTGGCATTTTTGATGATGAACGTTGTTATATTGAATTTTTTTTTGATATAACGTCAATATCTTTTCGCCACGTATATATATTAAACATTGTTATATTGGAAATATTCTTAAACTTAAGCCATAAGCGTCAGTTCCAACTTCAATTACGCGTTACGCGGTTTTCCTTTTCTTCTCACTTTCCTTGCGTACGCTCTGCAGTCTGCCCAATTTCATTACATTCAAATATTCAACTCTCTCTCTCTCTCTCTCTAAAAATTGAAAATGTCAGAAGGAGGTTTAACAATTCTGGATGGAACGCAGCTGCGAGCAGTGGACTTGTCGCTGCCGCCGGTAGAAGGTAGCGGCGTGATCACCGGCGTGGAGGTACTGGAGCTGGCGGAGTCGATAGCCTCACTTGCTCTTCACGGCCTCGCATTACCGGAAAGTATCAAGTCCGCCGCTTTCCAACGCCTTGGCGTTTCCGATGGCGCTACCTTTCGCACGACGGAGCTCGATTATGAAAAGGCACAGTCGATTCTCCAAACTTATGTGTCCGCCATCTCCAATGAACTCAAAGGTTGTGTTGACTTGGAATCTTGACTCATTAATTAATTTATATATTTTTTATATCTGCCTGTTGGAAACTTGTTGAAATTTATTCAAATAATGAATATACATAGTTATAAATGTGAAAAACTAATACATTTTGCCAAAGGAGTTTTTGAGTAACGAGGAAAATTGGAAGCTTGAATTGGCAATTAGGCCTTTCTTTTGTCTTCCTTTATTATCATTTTTTTACATTTTACAGATTAAAGTAGCTTAAAATTCTCTAGAACTAGTCATTTCCATTAAGAAATATTCAAACATGTAACATGAAAGAAATTTATGTCCCCAATTTGATATACAGTTGAAGACTTGAAGTTGATTGACTTGTTTCAAGTGCTTTAAGCTAATCAGAACTACTTCATGGAATTCATTGTTCTTGATTAGATCAGACGAAAATAATGCAAAGGAACCTTTTCTTTGATTTCATTTTCCATTCGGTACAAGGATCAATGTCTGGAAGATGAGAATGGGAATGTAAATTATGGGAGTTCCATCTCAACGACAGTGTGATGTTATTGTGTCCTCATCCTTCTCAAGAAAACTGAATCTCTCAATTTTGGGATTGATTAGAGGCTCATGGAGCGCTAAGTGAAAGAAACACGGATGAATCCAAAAACTCGTTGATTCTGCGAATACCCGAGAATTTGGAGATCAGAAATTCGTTGATTGTCAACAAAATACCAAATGATTGATTTTGATCACAAAATCGTTGATTCTAACGGATACCGGTTTAGATTGACAGACTGGAGAAAATCTCACATCTTAAAAGCTTTTTTTTTTTTTTTTTTAGGATAACAATGCCATATGTTCATGCCGAGTAGCTTGAGTTTTATAAAAGATCTTGTGGCTTAGTAAGGATAATATGCCTCCCAATCACTTAGCTGAGGTGAGTATAGTTAACACAACATAAAATATGAATTGAAGTACATGAAATCAATAATTGGAAAGGATTGGCGGAAATATTCTTCATCTTTGCACCATGAAATTATCCTTGCACTGTGGAATCATATACATGCTTCCCCCTTGCACCAATCACTTCTTC
This sequence comes from Forsythia suspensa, assembly GCA_023638005.1. Taxonomy (NCBI): domain Eukaryota; kingdom Viridiplantae; phylum Streptophyta; class Magnoliopsida; order Lamiales; family Oleaceae; genus Forsythia; species Forsythia suspensa. The sequence continues at coordinate 12,332,536 of CM042665.1, forward strand.
TTGTCCATTTTCGGTTGAAGTCCTAATCAAACTCCATAAAATCCTTTCTTGTGCCTTTGTCTCAGACCAATTCACATCTGTTAAAATCCCTTGCTCACATCAACTTGTCCTCTAAATTGGCAACAATAGATCCCTGACTTTAGCATCGTAAGACTTATTTGTGGAAAACCACTTAATCCCATCAGTTATGATATGGTTCAAGTTTCCCCTGCCCCTTAAATTTGCATGAAAAAATGAATGTGGAGCATCAATGAAACAGTGGGCATCTTTTTGTTTTCTTGGTTCTTCTTCTGTTCACTTTCACAGCATCTAACAAGTTGAAGCAGCAAATCGAAGAAAAATGAGAATGCAGGTTATATTTCAATTTAGATAATTATGTCTCCTAGGTAATTTTCTGTTTTTAATATGTTGACAAGGATTCTCAACAGATTTTACTCTGTAATTCCACAATACATAAAGGTCCCTCTTGAAGCGGCAATTTAGAGGAAAATGATACACTGGACACATTTATATCATGCACAGAGGGAATATGTGTAATTTACAGTATTCACTGTCTAGAACTTTCCAAAAGAATTATTTTTGTACATGGACACTGCTCATGTCTTTGTGCATTTCCATACCATACCATAAACTACATTTAAAGAACATATATGTGACCATGGAATGTGTTGGTGATGAGGTATCCATCTCTCTTTGCAACTGCGGCAATTCTAGTCTCATATAAGCCATTGCTTCCTCCTCTCTTCAAGTAAAATATGATATATAACATTATAATAGAATTGGATAATATATCTAAATAGAATCGAAAAAATATATATTGTTATTAATTTATTTCTTTGTTTTTATTATTTTGTCGTTTGGTAGAAGTTTGGCCTAAGCACTCCACTTATTTCTTTGAGCTATTTGTGACTCTTTTGTTGGATGACCTTCATTTGATCTTTTGAACTCTACTTCTTTTTGTATTGAATGAAAAACCTCTTGACCATACTTTTCCTTGCTTGGATTTTGATATACTATATGCTGTTCCTATTTTGCATTCAGACGATCCCATTGTTGTGGCAATTTTGGATGGAAGAACTCTTCACATATTTTTGGAAGATGAAGATGATTTTGCAATGCTAGCTGAGAATATTTTCACTGATTTAGACACAGAAGACAGAGGAAAGATTAGTAAGAATGAGATTAAGAATGCTCTAATTCGTATGGGTTTAGAAATGGGAATTCCTCCTTTGTCAGGCATGCCCTCTCTCTCTCTTCAAATATGAGATGTGGAACATCTTGACATGTTTTCATTACAGGTTTCTTGGAGTTTTATTACTGTCAAATGCCTATAGCAAGCATTTATTTACTTGAACGTATAAATTGCAAAAATGTATTTATGTCTTAGTTATTTTCCCTTGAGAGTTGCATGTTTTATGCATAGTTGAGCTAGATGGCCTTGATTAAAACTTTTAATATGACTAACTCTGTTATCTCAATTTCTTAATCTCTTATGGGACTCCTTTATAGGTTTATTTATTATGACCATATGCTATAATATGCTAAAAACCACAACGTGAAATATATATATATATATATATTATATGCACGTAGACATTTTATTCAAATTTCTGTCTTGCTCATTTGTGCTTACTGCTGATATGCTTTTGTGGGTCCTTTTAAAACTCACTAAAATGCTCAGTCTGCTCTGGAACTCCCACTGGTTTAGTTGTTCCTCTGCTCATTAATGTCGATCATGGACTCTCAATACTTTGGTCTTTTTCTGATGGAAAAATCAACAATATGTGCATTATTGATGTATAATTGTTTATAAAAATTTATATATATTATATTCATTCATCAAAGTTAGATTGTATAAGCAACTGACTTACACTGTATAACACCCAGGGTCATATCTGGGCCACCAGGCATCTGCAGTAAAAAAATTCCATTTCTGTTTTTTTTTTTTTTAAAGTTAATTTAATCATATGGAAGGGATTGTGAGGCAATTTTGTTGTTGAACAGAGTTTCCTCAACTAAGCGATATCTTAAAAAGGCATGGAGCTGAAGAAAAAGAAGAATTGGGGCAGGCACAATTTGCACAGTTACTGCAGTCTGTGCTTCAAGAACTAGCAGATGCTCTTGCTAAGAAGCATATTGTGATGGTACAGAACATCAAAATCGTGAATGGTTCTAAGCTTAGAAAGGTAGTTTTTCTTCAGTTAAGACACATTTAACACGTGCCTTTCTAGGAAATTGTTCTTGGCTATCTTACTTGTCCGTTGTTGAGATATTTAGAATGCAAGTTTTGGTGTTCATACTTCACAAATCGCTTTCTTTTGCAGATTTACAAGTAAATTTCTCTAAATCGCTCTCTTTTGCAGATTTACTAGTAAATTTCTCTAGTTTTATTATTTGCTGTGTGTCAAGCCATTCAATTCAAAAGGCAATTTTAAGTTTCTTAAAATATATTTATGAATTTGTAGTCTTTATCGCTAGCGAGTCATTCCATTGAGAAAGGAATGTCTTATTTGTCATTTTAATACTGGTAATTTAATTGTTATTAAAATTAAACAAATAAGGACTATAATCTTTTCCACAATAGTTACATTACTTGTTTCCTTTTTGTGACGTTTCTTATGAACTTAGTAGTGTATCCCAAACTGATCCACGAGGTCATAGTTTTCTATATATTTGGTCAGTTTTGTTAAGCAGGTGTTTAAAATTTTCAAGCAAGTTATTTCATGTTTAATAATATTCAGTAACATATTTATTTAATTAACTAAATAAGATAGTGCCACCATGATTATAAGGTTTAAAGAGGACAAATAATTCTACTTCTTGATACTTTCCCTATTCTATCTGCACGAATTTAGACTTGCTAATATGAGAATCTAGATCTAGTGGCTGTCAGTATTTTATATTATTTTCAGTGTGCATAATTTGGGTGCTAATTTGGACAATGTTGCAGCTACTGGCCGACGAAAACCAACTTGATGGTGTTTTAAAGAAAATTTTGCTGGAAAAAATGATCACAAGAACGAAGAAAGAATCACAACAAAAATTCGTCTTTGCCTTGAGAAAAGTGGAAAGGATTTGGGTTTACCACCTTCAAAAGTAGATGAAACAGAGACTCTCTTTGATGAAGTATTTACTGAGATAGAGAGCAAGAAAATAGATGCAGAATCGGAGAAGGATGAATTCATGGTTCTCTTGAAGGAAATCCTTGAGAAATTTGCAGAAAAACTAGAAGCCAATCCAGTTCTTTATGATGCTGTTGACTGAAAAGGACCTGATGATTATACTGGTATTGTTCTTACATGTTACACAGGTTCTCTCTATCCTTTAGATTTGTTTTTCACACACACATATATATAATATAACATGATATATTACAATGTTATATATGTTGCCAATTTATCTTGTCATTTACAGAGCATTCAGAAGTCTCCACTTCCTAAAACATTATGTTTTCCACTTTGTTGTTACTTGTTTATTTTCTTTCATGTCACATCATCAATTTAGTACCCGAGTAAAGAGTTCACTCACTACGTGCTTAGACAAATTCTTATATTATTGCATCCGAAGTACTTATTCTATACCTCATATTCATTTTTCTCGACAAACGGGTCCCAATTCCATAGGTTATAAACTTAATAGCATACATTGCATTCAAATCTCACATGAAATACTATAATTTTGTTTTTATTTTATTCAAAAAGCTGCATTAAGAATTGGGCCCACAAAGTTGGACCCCCACAGAGAAAGGTGGGCCAAAATATTTGTGGGCTGAATTCGATATTTATCCACAACAAGCCGCCGCTTCTCTCGCAGATTCATCCAATTGAAGACTTTACTACCATTTTGTCTTTCCTTTTATAAATCTTTTTAATTAATAATTAAAAAAAACACGGAAAGAGTCGCCCCTCGGCTTCTCCCAATCACCAAACGACAGCCCAGCGAGGAGATAACATATAAATTGAAAAGTTTTTCCTTTTATTTATGTACGACGTACACATTCTTACCTTCCTTGCGTTTTCTGTCCTCTTTCCACATGGCATATAAATTTCAATCTAATAATTTGCCACTCGACACATGCATGGAAGGAATGATTATTTGTGATTAATTTGTAGTCTATGATAAGTTGTAGATAGGTAATACTTAATTAATGTATAAAAAACCCCACATTTTCCTAACAATTCAATAATTTGTTGTAACAATGGAGGACATTTTTAATATACTAAGTTCAAATTGAATCAAATATGCCGCTCGTGCTTTTGATACGATAGATAAGTGCAAATCGATCCTTACAAAAAAGAGACGTTATTTTCATTATATGTAGAATCAATTTCACCATACAAATTGGGTTATTTTGAGTAAGATTAAAAGTTATCGTAAATTTGAAGGTCATGTAAAATTAAAAAAAAAAGATTCTATCCCCAGAGGGGAAAAAAAAAACCAACAAACCAATATATTTGAGAACCAAAAACAATGTAAGTCTTAGATAAATATTTTTATATTTTCTATGTATTTTTTCTATTTCAAATGCACATCTCGCCTCTCCGACTGCATTTTTAGTTTTTTTTGGATAGTTTCTATCTGGTAAATTCTATTCATGGTATTTTCACTCAAATGTCAATCAAATAATTATATTTCAAATTTGTTCAATTGTGTTACTATAGTTAGTTTGGTCTTAATTAACGTAAGTACATCCAATTTCGTCACATACAAAAATCATTGACCACATTCATTAATGATAGAATTTGACAGAGTTGCCTTAATTTGAGACAAAATAAAGTGTGATTATCCCTATTAAAATAAATTAAAGTATAGTGACATGATTGACATTTTAGTGAAAGTATTGTTATTTATTGTAAATAAAGTTACCATACGGAATATATAAAAAAAAAGTACTAAATGCTTGCCAAAAAAAGGTACGAAATGTACAAAAATGTTTAAAAATGTACGAAAATATACAAAAAATTATAAAATATATGGATAAATTACATACACAATAACTATACTTTGAGTCAAATGTTAATCAGGTAATTGCAATTTAATTTGTTTCAATCAAATAACTATACTTTAATTTGTTTATATCATGTAGCTACATTTTAATGGTATCTCAAATAAAATAACTCCATCCAATTCCATCACTTAGACATACGAAAATAATTGACTTGGACGTCAATTAATGACGAAATTAGACATAGTTGTCTTAATTGAAATAAAGTTAAAATATAGTCACCTTATTAAATAAAATTAAATACAATCATTAAAATTAAAATATAATTATCCTAAATAAAAATTTACTCTTTTTTTTTTTCACTAAGTACACAATCTCGATCGATAGTCAAAATTGTTATTTTTATAGTTTTCAAATAATTTCTCCAACTCAAGTTCATAAATATGGATTAATATCGAAATTGATATTTATATAAAGTTTCATAAAAGATATTATGGTATTAAAATTATTTTTAAAAATTAATAAATTTTATAAAATATATATAGGTAATAAAGAAATAGTAAAATATGAATCCAAAACACGACTTCCCATTTGTACCACTTTGAGAAGGTCTGCCGAAGTTGCCAAATAAAATAAACATAAACTTCTCAATAAGTAGCCACCTTCTCTCTCTTTTACATTTCAAGAAAAGTCAGACACAATTTCAGCGTCATTTGGAAAAATTTATGAATTTTTTTTTACCATATTCCAACAAATCACCCCCATCCCACAACTATAATCCTGCAAATTGCCGTACGAGGTTTTTTTTTCTTTGACGAGTTTAAGGTAGAGAGAGAAGAAAACCCAGAGAGAGATGGATAGGGTGTTCTCAGTGGATGAGATGGGGGACCAGTTCTGGTCGCCGCAGGCGTCGATTCGGCTGGATTTGGGAGAGAAGGACGGGGAGGAACAGTCGTCGTCCTCCGCCACTGCTGCATCGTCCTCATCGAAGGCGATGAAGATGAACCGCAGCTCATCAGAATGGGCATTTCAGCGCTTTCTACAGGAAGCTGCCGCACCTGATCATTCCCCGGCATCATCGATGCATCCCCAAAACGGCGACGTTGTGGAGATCGAAGACAATAGTCATCACGCTAATCACGATGAGTTTAACAACGCTAACAGTAATCAGCATCGGAAGATGGCGCCGGCGGTGGCTGGGGACCCTTTACCGCCGGCTATTCCAGTGAATTCTGATGAGTACCAGGCCTTACTTAAAAGCCGACTCGAGTTGGCTTGTGCCGCCGTCGCGTTTACCCGGGTATTTTTTATTCTTGTGCAATTCTTCAATTTTCAATTTTCTATGTGATTTGTTGGATAAATTTCCCGGAATATAAGAGGAAACAATGTTTTCTCTGTTGGAATTAATTTATTGGTTTACTTTTTGCTTCATATTTTTTTCACTTTCTGTAGACTAAAACATGTAAGTATGTAACTAAACTCTGCATTCTGAATTGATCTTTGTAGGCAGCTAATGTAAATGCTCAAGATTCAGCAGTTGCGACTCCTGACAACGGGTCGCAGGCCTCTAATTCATTGCAGCCGGGGTCTCAGGTTCCTCAAAAAGGTTAGCATGCTGCAGCTTCTTTGACGTCAATTTTCTAATCTGATTTTGTTTCCATTTTGAGACGCAAAATTCTATTTGACGTCAATTTGACTCGTGTCGCTCATAAAATTGAATATAAAAATATTACAAAATTTTGAGGCGTTAAAGTGAGACTTATGAAGTAATTTAGTACAAAAATAAAATAAAAATTGGATTCAGAAAACCTTTTTCCTTTAATTTATGTACGACATACACATTCTTACCTTCCTAGCATTTTCTGTCCTCTTTCCACATGGCATATAAATTTCAATCTAATATTTTGCCACTCGACACATGCATGGAAGGAATGATTATTTGTGATTAATTTGTAGTCTATGATAAGTTGTATATAGGTAATACTTAATTAATGTATAAAAAACCCCACATTTTCCTAACAATTCAATAATTTGTTGTAACAATGGAGGACATTTTTAATATACTAAGTTCAAATTGAATCAAATATGCAGCTTCGTGCTTTTGATACGATAGATAAGTGCAAATCGATCCTTACAAAAAAGAGGCGTTATTTTCATTATATGTAGAATCAATTTCACCATACAAATTGGGTTATTTTGAGTAAGATTAAAGTTATCGTAACTTTGAAGGTCATGTAAAATTAAAAATAAAAGATTCTATCCCCAGAGAATAAAAAAACCAACAAACCAATATATTTGAGAACCAAAAACAATGTAAGTCTTAGATAAATATTTTTATATTTTCTATGTATTTTTCTATTTCAAATGCACATCTCTCGTCTCTCGACTGCATTTTAGTTTTTTTTTTTGGATAGTTTCTATCTGGTAAATTCTTTTCATGGTATTTTCACTCAATTGTCAATCAAATAATTATATTTCAAATTTGTTCAATTGTGTTACTATAGTTAGTTTGGTCTTAATTAACGTAAGTACGTCCAATTTAAATCGCATACAAAATCATTGACCACATTCATTAATGATAGAAATTTGTGAGAGTTGCCTTAATTTGAGACAAAATAAAGTGTGGTTATCCCTATTGGAATAAATTGAAGTATAGTTACATAATTGACTTCTAGTGAAAATATTGTTATTTATTAATGAATAAAGTTACCATCTGAAATATATAAAAAAAAGTACTAAATGCTTGCCAAAAAAAAGGTACAGAAATGTACAAAAATGTTTAAAAATGTACGAAAATATACAAAAATTATAAATTATATGGATAAATTGCATTCACAATAACTATACTTTGAGTCAAATGTTAATCGGTAATTACAATTTAATTTGTTTCAATCAAATAACTATACTTTAATTTGTTTATATCATGTAGCTACATTTTAATGGTATCTCAACTAAAATAACTACATGCAATTCCATCACTTAGACATACGAAAATAATTGACTTGGACGTCAATTAATGACGAAATTAGACATAGTTGTCTTAATTGAAATAAAGTTAAAATATAGTCACCTTATTAAATAAAATTAAATACAATCATTAAAATTAAAATATAATTACCGTAAATAAAAATTTACTCTTTTTTTTTCACCAAGTACACAATCTCGATCGATAGTCAAAATTGTTATTTTTATAGTTTTCAAATAATTTCTCCAACTCAAGTTCATAAATATGGATTAATATCGAAATTGATATTTTATATAAAGTTTCATAAAAAGATATTACGCTATTAAAATTATTTTTTAAAAATTTATAAATTTTATAAAATATATATAGGTAATAAAGAAATAGTAAAATATGAATCCAAAACACAACTTCCCATTTGTACCACTTTGAGAAGGTCTGCCGAAGTTGCCAAATAAAATAAACATAAACTTCTCAATAAGTAGCCACCTTCTCTCTCTTTTACATTTCAAGAAAAGTCAGACACAATTTCAGCGTCATTTGGAAAAATTTATGAATTTTTTTTTTACCATATTCAACAAATCACCCCATCCCACAACTATAATCCGGCAAATTGCCGTACGAGGTTTTTTCTTTGACGAGTTTAAGGTAGAGAAGAAAACCCAGAGAGAGATGGATAGGGTGTTCTCAGTGGATGAGATGGGGACCAGTTCTGGTCGCCGCAGGCCTCGATTCGGCTGGATTTGGGAGAGAAGGACGGGGAGGAACAGTCGTCGTCCTCCGCCACTGCTGCATCGTCCTCATCGAAGGCGATGAAGATGAACCGCAGCTCATCAGAATGGGCATTTCAGCGCTTTCTACAGGAAGCTGCCGCACCTGATCATTCCCGGCATCATCGATGCATCCCCAAAACAACGACGTTGTGGAGATCGAAGACAATAGTCATCACGCTAATCACGATGGGTTTAACAACGCTAACAGTAATCAGCATCGGAAGATGGCGCCGGCGGTGGCTGGGGACCCTTTACCGCCGGCTATTCCAGTGAATTCTGATGAGTACCAGGCCTTACTTAAAAGCCGACTCGAGTTGGCTTGTGCCGCCGTCGCGTTTACCGGGTATTTTTATTCTTGTGCAATTCTTCAATTTTCAATTTTCTATGTGATTTGTTGGATAAATTTCCCGGAATATAAGAGGAAACAATGTTTTCTCTGTTGGAATTAATTTATTGGTTTACTTTTTGCTTCATATTTTTTTCACTTTCTGTAGACTAAAACATGTAAGTATGTAACTAAACTCTGCATTCTGAATTGATCTTTGTAGGCAGCTAATGTAAATGCTCAAGATTCAGCAGTTGCGACTCCTGACAACGGGTCGCAGGCCTCTAATTCATTGCAGCCGGGGTCTCAGGTTCCTCAAAAAGGTTAGCATGCTGCAGCTTCTTTGACGTCAATTTTCTAATCTGATTTTGTTTCCATTTTGAGACGCATAAAATTCTATTTGGCGTCAATTTGACTCGTCTCGCTCATAAAATTGAATATAAAAATATTACAAAATTTTGAGGCGTTAAAGTGAGACTTATGAAGTAATTTAGTACAAAAATAAAATAAAAAATTGAATTCAGAAAACCTTGGGGAGACTAGAACAGCCCAGGCCCACCCCACCCCCCCCTGTCCCTCCATCCCTGTATAATGACATAAGCTTTCGGTTTAAAATTGGGCTCCAAAGATGTATGTAAGATCCTCTATGTGGCGAAGTCCTTAGGTGGTAAAATCTATTATACTCTAATAACTTTATGAATGTAGTCTCATTGTTATTGCACTATGATTTTTCTTAATCATACAATGAATTATTAATTTAGACTTGGCTTTCCCGGAACTCCAACATTGATTTTTATACACTTTTTCTTCTTTTTACTGCAGTGTTTTGTATGGAGGATTCAATAACAATAACCAAAATCTTGTTTAGTTTAGTGTCCATTGCTATTCAATACTATGTACTAAACATGCACTCGATGTATTTGCCAAAACCTCTAGGTTGGCTCTCTCTTAGTCCTAATCAATGCATCACCTCATCCATCTTTTTACTCTTGAATATATTTGGTGAACGCATCTTGGGATTATTGTAAAATTTACCTTTCAAGTTGGATGTTAAATCCTCTTTATACGAGACCTTTATGTTTCGCTAGTTCATAATGATGACGTGTTTTGTTAAACTTAGCCAAAGACTAACCAACTTCACGATTCACCTTTTCTCCCGTTCCCCGATATGCAATGTTGACAACTAAATTCTTTGACTTATTCATTTCTTCATATCTACTACTAATCATCTTTCAATTTATACATTCAGGCTTAATATTATAATGTTAAGTCATCTAGAAATCCTTTTGATTGAAGCACTTTCCTATTGAATACATCCTTACTTTTGACAAGTAAAACAATATAATAAACCAGTACAAGCAACATGGGACCGTGTTTTATGTATATTGACTGTCAAGGAATTCATTACAAGACATAAATGACAATGGCTTGGTGTATAAAATACTGTGAAGGCTTTTTTAAAAACTGATTCTAACATTATTCTTGATTCGGATCTTGTATCTCCTCCTTAACAGCTGGGCGGGGTTTATCAAAAGGCCAAGATAAGGACACTAGATTACCAATTGGTCTGCCTTCCCTGCCTGCAATTCCAAGAAAATCTGTGACCCAGGTGAAGTCAACCACAAGTGGATCATCTGGGGACCAGTCAGATGATGATGAAGCTGAGGGAGACACAGAAACAACTGATAATATGGACCCTACAGATGCAAAACGCATGAGGAGGTAGTAACACCTTAACCTTTTAGTTGGCTATCATATTAGATTAGTACAATAAAAGAGAATTGCCAAAGCAAAAGTTTACTCTGCCCAACTATTTTTATTTATTTTTGGTTGTATGAAAAATCTACTGTTTGAGATCTTGATAATAAAATCTTACCGTCCTTCAAAAGGGACTCTCTCTTTCTATGTGTGTCTTGCTCCACCAATCCAGTAATGAATTACAGATTTAATAATATTAGTGGTGAAATACGGAAGATTATTGACACTAGTGGTTGATGAAAGCATCCTGACGCTGCCTTTGCAGCCAACAGTTGAGGAAGCTGCAAGGCAACCAACTGTTGATTAAAACATATGTAAAATTATATGGATATCACACAGATCAGAGAAATTCAATTGGCCAGACAACAGATTATATCAACGGGTTTGAGACTCTCGTCAAGAGATTATATATAAATCTATATATAGATAGAGAGAAACGGATGTAAATGAAACACAAAAAACCTGAAATTTCATTACTATCTTAGGAGATAAATACATTGTGAAAATGTGAACTACCAAAAATCTCTCTTTAAAATTGAAAGAGATGTTGTAAAACTGGAAAAGTGAAGCTTAAGACAATGATATAATAATATATCAAATAATCTAATTAAAATGGGTATGCACTCATTTAATTTGTTTCAAAATTTATTGAATATGTTTTCAATATATAGGAAAATTAGTATGTGGAAATGAATAACATTTGTTTTCCACCAATTTTACTGATTATCCTCCCGGTATCTAATTTATTCTTTAACATGCTCTGTAAGATGGTAGTTTGTGTGAGAAGACCTATCTTGGAATTCATATGCTCATTTTTTAGTTTGTCATTGGATCGAATTGTTCGTTGGAGCTTAATGGGCTCTGATACCATATTAAGATTTAGGATTCCATCTTAAACATCAAATTTGTTAAAAAAGTAACTCAAGCCCTTATATATTGGTTAATATTTTGGTATCTAATCGATGTTAGATTTATCCCTTAAAATACCAATTTTACTATTCAAATAATGCCAACCCAGTCTATCTTTAGTCTTTACTAGTAATCTCTTTCTCTATGCATAACAAGTATTTAACACATACCACCACTTGGTCAATTGCTATTTAGAGAGCACCTAGCCAATCTAAATTTTGGAATTGTAACATTTATTTCTTGGTTAGAATGGAAAGATTTACAAGAAGAAAGATCGACATGGAACAACCACTATACGTCGTATCATATGATTTAGAAATTGTATAAAATGTGAAATTTAAAAAAAAAAATGTATAAATGGAGAAATGTATGTTGCTAGAATACTTGTACCCTATTGCTTAGAGTACAAATATTTAATTAAGTCTTAAAGTTCTTGTTCAAAATATTTCATATCTTGAGAGATGCGCATTAGAACATGCATATGTACCACTGTTCCAGCGAACAATAAATTGACAAATAGACTGGCGTCAATAATAATTAACCAGTCATTAGTTTACCTTGTTATCTATGTTTTAAAATCTGATGTAATCATTTATTTTTTCATTTCTCAATGTAATTGTTTCCTATTAATTCTTGTGATGATTTGCATAGAATGTGGCATATCTGGTTTTAAAATAAATTTAGTCCTCTTAGAGCATCTCTAAGTGTCTCTTCATTTTTAAAGAGCATATTGTATATAATTGAGAGTATCTTTAAAATAAAGAGTAAAATTTTTGACGACGCTCCAACAAACTCTTTATTTTACTTTTTCCAACAACCATTTTTTGTTTTTCGCTCATTTTTAAATTAATATATATATATATATATATATATTTTTAGATGTCAATAGCTAAAATATTCAGATATTATTTGAATAATTTAAGAAGTGGATCATTGAAACTCACAATTTATTACATGCAATAATCATTATGAAATACAAATAGAGAGTGGGTATGGCTCTCCAAATATAGTTAATAAGCGCATTCTCTATTTTAAAAGGTTAAATTAAAGAGCCTATTAGAGCCTAATTTCAAGTATTAACTCTTTAAAATAAAGAGCATTTTACATTTAAAGGCTTTTTTTTTTTTCAGAATGCTTTCAAATAGAGAATCTGCTAGGCGCTCAAGAAGAAGAAAGCAAGCCCATTTGATGAGACTTGAAACACAGGTATATACTTTACTCTCATCACCTTCATTTACCATAATTTTCTGGGTATACTCATGTCATGTCTTGCTCATGCTTCTTCCTAGGTCTCTCAACTAAGCGTGGAAAACTCTTCTTTACTAAAGCGCCTCTCTCACATAAACCAGAAGTACAGTGAAGCAGCTGTTGACAACAGAGTTCTGAAAGCTGATGTTGAGACATTGAGAGCAAGGTCAGTAAAACTAGTGGTGTGGCATTTTATCCTTGTGAATCTGTTTTTGGTAGTTCAAAGGAGTGTTTAAATTAGAAAAATTATTGCATTTTCTCAACAAAGAGAGATACATAATGAAAGAAAATCTAATATCATCTTACTGGTGCATAGCGGGTAGGAAAACTGATGCTCTTATGCTTCTCTGTTTTGTTTATAACAGATTCGTGTCCTTAACCATGGGTTCCAATGCACGTTATTTCTTTGTAAAATCATAATTTTATGTTGCATGACTAGGGTTTGCGGATCTGTATTACTCAAGTTTAGTATCCAAGTCAATTGATAATCTCGCATTCTATAACAGGTGAAAATGGCAGAAGAGACTGTTAAAAGGGTTACGGGTTGAACCCACTGTTCCAAGCCATGTCTGAAATATCAACGATGGGTATGCCATCTTTCGGTACTAGTTCTGATACATTAGCAGATGCTGCTGTACCAGTACAAGATGTCCCAAAACAGCATTATTATCAAGTTCCTCCTAATAACCACATGTCCACAAATGATCATTCAATCCAAAACAATTTGGTGGATAACATACAGCAGAATGCTGCAACAGAAGAAGTTGGGGTAACAAGGTGGGAAGAACTGTTTCTATACAGCAGTGGCTAGCTTGGAACATCTGCAGAAGCAAATCCGTGGTGGACCAGGTTCCTCCGGAAGCCATGGCACAGGAAAACATTAAGTCTTTCTTGAAGATCTTGACAGAAAGGCATTCGCCAACTTCTATCAGTTTATATGTAGAAATTCCTTATTTTTATCTCAATACTCGTGGAAAGATTTGGTCTTGCCTTTGATTTATTATTCTTCTGTGGCTGGATAGAACAACCTAATTTATTGGTTCTAACTTTGTGTATTATTGAAATTTCGGTTCACTTTGAATTTCGTTAGATTGTTCAAGTTTTTCCCATTTTGAGCATGGATTTAGAAATTGTATAAAATGTGAAATATAAAAAAAATGTATAAATGGAGAAATGTATGTTGCTAGAATACTTGTACCCTATTGCTTAGAGTACAAATATTTAATTAAGTCTTAAAGTTCTTGTTCAAAATATTTCATATCTTGAGAGATGCGCATTAGAACATGCATATGTACCACTGTTCCCGAACAATAAATTGACAAATAGACTGGCTTCAATAATAATTAACCAGTCATTAGTTTACCTTGTTATATATGTTTTAAAATCTGATGTAATCATTTATTTTTTCATTTCTCAATGTAATTGTTTTCTATTAATTCTTGTGATGATTTGCATAGAATGTGGCATATCTGGTTTTAAAATAAATTTAGTCCTCTTAGAGCATCTCTAAGTGTCTCTTCATTTTTAAAGAGCATATTGTATATAATTGGGAGTATCTTTAAATTAAAGAGTAAAATTTTTGACAACGCTCCAACAAACTCTTTATTTTACTTTTTCCAACAACCATTTTTTGTTTTTCGCTCATTTTAAATTAATATATATATTTTTAGATGTCAATAGCTAAAATATTCAGATATTATTTGAATAATTTAAGAAGTGGAGCATTGAAACTCACAATTTATTACATGCAATAATCATTATGAAATACAAATAGAGAGTGGGTATGGCTCTCCAAATATAGTTAGCCAAACGCTTTCTCTATTTTAAAAGGTTAAATTAAAGAGCCTATTAGAGCCTAATTTCAAGTATTAACTCTTTAAAATAGAGAGCATTTTACATTTATAGGCTTTTTTTTTTTTTTTTCAGAATGCTTTCAAATAGAGAATCTGCTAGACGCTCAAGAAGAAGAAAGCAAGCCCATTTGACGGAGCTTGAAACACAGGTATATACTTTACTCTCATCACCTTCATTTACCATAATTTTCTGGGTATACTCATGTCATGTCTTGCTCATGCTTCTTCCTAGGTCTCTCAACTAAACGTGGAAAACTCTTCTTTACTAAAGCGCCTCTCTCACATAAACCAGAAGTACAGTGAAGCAGCTGTTGACAACAGAGTTCTGAAAGCTGATGTTGAGACATTGAGAGCAAAGGTCAGTAAAACAAGTGGTGTGGCATTTTATCCTTGTGAATCTTTTTTTTGGTAGTTCAAAAGGAGTGTTTAAATTAGAAAAATTATTGCATTTTCTCAACAAAGAGAGATACATAATGAAAGAAAATCTAATATCATCTTACTGGTGCATAACGGGTAGGAAAACTGATGCTCTTATGCTTCTCTGTTTTGTTTATAACAGATTCGTGTCCTTAACCATGGGTTCCAATGCACGTTATTTCTTTGTAAAATCATAATTTTATGTTGCGTGACTAGGGTTTGCGGATCTGTATTACTCAAGTTTAGTATCCAAGTCAATTGATAATCTCACATTCTATAACAGGTGAAAATGGCAGAAGAGACTGTTAAAAGGGTTACCGGGTTGAACCCACTGTTCCAAGCCATGTCTGAAATATCAACGATGGGTATGCCACCTTTCGGTACTAGTTCTGATACATTAGCAGATGCTGCTGTACCAGTACAAGATGTCCCAAAACAGCATTATTATCAAGTTCCTCCTAATAACCACATGTCCACAAATGATCATTCAATCCAAAACAATTTGGTGGATAACATACAGCAGAATGCTGCAACAGAAGAAGTTGGGGGTAACAAGGTGGGAAGAACTGTTTCTATGCAACGAGTGGCTAGCTTGGAACATCTGCAGAAGCAAATCCGTGGTGGACCAGGTTCCTCCGGAAGCCATGGCACAGGAAAACATTAAGTCTTTCTTGAAGATCTTGACAGAAAGGCATTCGCCAACTTCTATCAGTTTATATGTAGAAATTCCTTATTTTTATCTCAATACTCGTGGAAAAGATTTGTTCTTGCCTTTGATTTATTATTCTTCTGTGGCTGGATAGAACAACCTAATTTATTGGTTCTAACTTTGTGTATTATTGAAATTTCGGTTCACTTTGAATTTCATTAGATTGTTCAAGTTTTCCCATTTTGAGCATGGAATTGACTTCTCTCTCGAACTCCTGGTCGATACTTGTTTGATGAAAGGGCAAGTGCAAATTGACGTCTGAGAGAGAGAACAGTACCAAAATATTATGATGGTTTAGGCAGCCAAAGGAGAAATATCTGATTCAGGGGGATAAAGAATGTCAAAGGAGCCACCCGTGTATTCACGAACAGAGCCAAGTACAATTTGTGACTTCAGAAAACTTTTGCCTCATTTCACGACGACAACGATTTATTAGGGATCCATCAATGACAAAATATCCAAAAATATATCAAAACCGCTATTACCATTCTTAAATATATGTGATTCAACATGACAAAGCAGACTTTCTAATCCTCTTGTGACGAAATTGAAAAAAGAATACAACAATAACTTGGACACAACTAATATCAAAATGGAGGAGTCGTGCACCAAAAAAAGAAGCAGCAGCTACAACAAGTACTATTACATTAGCATGTCTCAAACTTGAGAGCTCTCCTTCGTGCTCGAGACTTTAGCCTCTTGTTTCTCTTCTTCAGCGACTGTTGTAATCTTCTCAGCAGGAGGCTCCACTGAAGACTCGGCATCCTTCTTCAGTTCTGACTCTAATTCTTTTGCAGCCTACAACAGAAATGTTTCAGAAGAACTTGAAATAACCTTCCTATGTTTTTATCTTTTAATAGATTTCAGAAACTCTTGAGAAAATTCAAAGGGGGCTTGAGGAACTCCAGGAAATTCGGGCAAAACTCTGAAAATGTTACAACTTTATTTATGTTTCAAATAATATTTATAACTTTACTAATATATTAAATTACAAACAAGCCAAAGGAATTAAAAAAATTAAAGAAAGTGGGAACGATGTCAATTGAGTATGTTTTGAGAAGAAAATAAATAAAAACCATGAAATTCAAAGAAGAGTAGATGAAAAAGAAAGAATAGGACATCAAGATGAAAATGACAAAAGCAATATACAATTAAACAATCATGTTAGCAAACTTTTTTCTTCAATTTGCAGGTCTCCACACCACACAAAATTAACGGAACCAACAATAAAATTTGGTTGGTATTCATAATTTATTACAATTTTCTAAACTAACTATTAATTTTACAGTCAATTCAATCTTTACAAACAACAATTATAGATTAACAACTATATAATTAATAGTAATCTCCATTTTCTATCGAGAAAAGTCCACGATAATAAGTTGGAACAAATTATAATGCGGTATGTAGCAGGAGAAGAATTTAGCGCACCGAAGATGTTGGAATATAAAAGTTGTAAACCTTCTATCACAGATCAGAGATGGAACCATGTTCAAATACATATGCTCATGGTGATGATGATAAAAAAAAATTTAGGCCGAACCATTTCAACAATTTTTTTTTTTTTTTTTTTTTTTTTTTTTTTTTTTTTGGGTGATGGGTGGGTTTAGTAGTTAGGCGAACATGTTTGGTACTAGAGCATCTCAAGAACCTCTTTTTAAAAAGAGTATCTTGTACATAATAAAGCATGCCATTTAGAACAGAATTGTGGGTCCAACCTCTTTATTTTACCATTTCCAATAACATTTATTATTTCTCTCATTTTTTAATTAATATTTTTTTTTTTTTATCTCAATAAAACATTCAGAAATGTGGTTGGACAGGGGCTGGCTTCGAATGGTCCTGTAGCTGTCGCCCAGTGTGGAATTAGTCGCAATGTTTATTTTTGACAAACAAGTCCTCAACCTATGTGTTTTGGTCGAAATTGGTCCTTATGGGATGAAAAGAACAAACATACCTTTAGTTTTAATTAGAAAGAAATTATTATCACGGATTCTCCTTAATGGATTATAAATGTGCAGGCCGGTCCAATCACTTTATTGTTTTGCAAAATTAAAGAAATTAATGATTTTTTTTTGAATTAACGCTTTAGCAATGTCGTATGTTCGAATAAATTATTATTTTATTATTAAGTAATTATATTATTTAAATTTAAACTTTTGGCTTATTTTATTGTTGCTGTAGGAAACATAACTTTGTCACAAATTTGATGTTCAAATCTTTTTTATTTAATTGAGTTATACATGTTTATTAACTGCATTAGAAATCTAACCAATGTTCTTCATATTTTAATTTATCGCTTATTTTTCGTTCGAAAATAAAACAGCATACTGTAAAATAAATTTTTATTAGTATTTTATGTTAATAAAAATGTAATAAGATCAGTTCGATGTCGTAAAATTATATCGTTGATTTGTTGTTATTTAACTTATTTTTAAAGCAAAGAGGAGAAAAATTTATAAGTAAGATGGAGAAAATAATTTCTCACAATGATTTCTCCTTCTTTAAATAATATAACTTGCTAATAATAAAAATAATAACTTTTATTTGACATGCTTATTATTAAAGTGTTGGTCAAAGAAAAAAAAATCATTAGTTTTCTTTAATTTTTTATAAAAATAAAAGTGATGAACTATTTGCAACATTTTGTAAGTGATTAAGAATCTCGCGACACAATTTTCTTCTAATTAAAATCTAAAAAGGCGATATTTGTTATAAGGACGTTTGCGAAACACATAGGTTAGAGACTTATTTGTCGAAAATAAGCGTTATGGACGATTACGCTAAAAGCGAGGTTGAGGACTATTGGCCAAAATCCGCACAGATAACCCAGTAGACATTAAAACATGCAATCCGCACGAGTACAAATAAGTGGATTGAACCTACGTTTGAAGCGGTACCGATTTTAAAAGTTCGATTAAAATTTTTTTGAGACTTAATTACAAATTGACTCTTTAAATTAAAGCATTTTACATTTATAGGCTTTTTTTTTTTTCAGAATGCTTTCAAATAGAGAATCTGCTAGGCGCTCAAGAAGAAGAAAGCAAGCCCATTTGACGGAGCTTGAAACACAGGTATATACTTTACTCTCATCACCTTCATTTACCATAATTTTCTGGGTATACTCATGTCATGTCTTGCTCATGCTTCTTCCTAGGTCTCTCAACTAAAGCGTGGAAAACTCTTCTTTACTAAAGCGCCTCTCACATAAACCAGAAGTACAGTGAAGCAGCTGTTGACAACAGAGTTCTGAAAGCTGATGTTGAGACATTGAGAGCAAAGGTCAGTAAAACAAGTGGTGTGGCATTTTATCCTTGTGAATCTTTTTTTGGTAGTTCAAAAGGAGTGTTTAAATTAGAAAATTATTGCATTTTCTCAACAAAGAGAGATACATAATGAAAGAAAATCTAATATCATCTTACTGGTGCATAACGGGTAGGAAAACTGATGCTCTTATGCTTCTCTGTTTTGTTTATAACAGATTCGTGTCCTTAACCATGGGTTCCAATGCACGTTATTTCTTTGTAAAATCATAATTTTATGTTGCGTGACTAGGGTTTGCGGATCTGTATTACTCAAGTTTAGTATCCAAGTCAATTGATAATCTCACATTCTATAACAGGTGAAAATGGCAGAAGAGACTGTTAAAAGGGTTACCGGGTTGAACCCACTGTTCCAAGCCATGTCTGAAATATCAACGATGGGTATGCCACCTTTCGGTACTAGTTCTGATACATTAGCAGATGCTGCTGTACCAGTACAAGATGTCCCAAAACAGCATTATTATCAAGTTCCTCCTAATAACCACATGTCCACAAATGATCATTCAATCCAAAACAATTTGGTGGATAACATACAGCAGAATGCTGCAACAGAAGAAGTTGGGGTAACAAGGTGGGAAGAACTGTTTCTATGCAACGAGTGGCTAGCTTGGAACATCTGCAGAAGCAAATCCGTGGTGGACCAGGTTCCTCCGGAAGCCATGGCACAGGAAAACATTAAGTCTTTCTTGAAGATCTTGACAGAAAGGCATTCGCCAACTTCTATCAGTTTATATGTAGAAATTCCTTATTTTTATCTCAATACTCGTGGAAAAGATTTGTTCTTGCCTTTGATTTATTATTCTTCTGTGGCTGGATAGAACAACCTAATTTATTGGTTCTAACTTTGTGTATTATTGAAATTTCGGTTCACTTTGAATTTCATTAGATTGTTCAAGTTTTCCCATTTTGAGCATGGAATTGACTTCTCTCTCGAACTCCCGGTCGATACTTGTTTGATGAAAGGGCAAGTGCAAATTGACATCTGAGAGAGAGAACAGTACAAAAATATTATGATGGTTTAGGCAGCCAAAGGAGAAATATCTGATTCAGGGGGATAAAGAATGTCAAAGGAGCCACCCGTGGATTCACGAACAGAGCCAAGTACAATTTGTGACTTCAGAAAACTTTTGCCTTATTGCACGACGACAACGATTTATTAGGGATCCATCAATGACAAAATATCCAAAAATATATCAAAACCGCTATTACCATTCTTAAATATATGTGATTCAACATGACAAAGCAGACTTTCTAATCCTCTTGTGACGAAATTGAAAAAAGAATACAACAATAACTTGGACACAACTAATATCAAAATGGAGGAGTCATGCACGAAAAAAAGCAGCAGCATCTACAACAAGTACTATTACATTAGCATGTCTCAAACTTGAGAGCTCTCCTTCGTGCTCGAGACTTTAGCCTCTTGTTTCTCTTCTTCAGCGACTGTTGTAATCTTCTCAGCAGGAGGCTCCACTGAAGACTCGGCATCCTTCTTCAGTTCTGACTCTAATTCTTTTGCAGCCTACAACAGAATTGTTTTAGAAGAACTTGAAATAACCTTCCTATGTTTTTATCTTTTAATAGATTTCAGAAACTCTTGAGAAAATTCAAAGGGGGCTTGAGGAACTCCAGGAAATTCGGGGAAAACTCTGAAAATGTTACAACTTTATTTATGTTTCAAATAATATTTATAACTTTACTAATATATTAAATTACAAACAAGCCAAAGGAATTAAAAAAATTAAAGAAAGTGGGAACGATGTCAATTGAGTATGTTTTGAGAAGAAAATAAATAAAAACCATGAAATTCAAAGAAGAGTAGATGAAAAAGAAAGAATAGGACATCAAGATGAAAATGACAAAAGCAATATACAATTAAACAATCATGTTAGCAAACTTTTTTCTTCAATTTGCAGGTCTCCACACCACACAAAATTAACGGAACCAACAATAAAATTTGGTTGGTATTCATAATTTATTACAATTTTCTAAACTAACTATTAATTTTACAGTCAATTCAATCTTTACAAACAACAATTATAGATTAACAACTATATAATTAATAGTAATCTCCATTTTCTATCGAGAAAAGTCCACGATAATAAGTTGGAACAAATTATAATGCGGTATGTAGCAGGAGAAGAATTTGGCACTTTTAAAGATATTGGAATACTCGAAATTGTCAAACCTTCTATCATGAATCAGAGATGGAGACCATGTTGTTCAGTACATATGCTCATGGTGATGATGATAAAGAAATTTTGAGAACTTGGAGCGAACCATTTTCTTTAAATTTTTTTTTTTTTTTTTGGGGTGGGGAGGGGTTGGTAGTTAGCTGAACATATGTTTGTTTGCTAAGAGCATCTCCAAGAACCTCTTTATTTTTAAAGAGTATCTTGTACATAATAGAGGCATACTTAAATTTTAAAGGGTGAAATTTGTGAGTCCAACAACCTCTTTATTTTACCATTTCCAATAACCATTTATTGTTTCTCTCATTTTTAATTAATATTTTTTTTTTTATATCTCAATGGCTAAAACATTCAAATATGATTTGAATAAGGAATTTTGGCTCAAATGGTCCCTAACCTTTGTCCTTAGTGTGGAATTAGTCCCTAACGTTTATTTTTTGACAAACAAGTCCCTAACCTATGTGTTTTGGTGCGAAATTGGTCCTTATGGGATAGAAAAGATAAATATACCTTTAGTTTTAATTAAGAAGAAATTGTGTCACAGTTCCTAATCGATAAAATGTGCAAATGGGTCCAATGCTTTTTATTTTTATAAGGTCAAAAAGAAAATTAATGATTTTTTTGAATTAACACTTTAGTATTAATAAATATGTCAAATAAAATTATTATTTTTATTAAATAATTATAATATTTAAAATTTAAACTTTTATTTTATTGTTATTATAGCTCATTATCTAAATTTGATGTTCAAATACTTTTTATTTAATTGAGTTATATATTTATTAACACAAATATTAGAAATCCAACTATATTCTTCATATTTAATTTATACGTTTTATTTTAGGTTCAAAATAAAACAATGTCAAATTAATTTTTATTAGTATTTTTATGTTAATAAAAAATGTAATAAGATAGTTCGATGTCGTAAAATTATATCGTTATTTTATTATTTATTTAACTTAATTTTTAAAGTAAAGAAGGAAAAAATTTTTATAAGTAAAGATGGAGAAAATAATTTCTGTAATGGTTTTCTCCTTCTTTAAATGTATAATTACTTAATAATAAAATAATAATTTATTGACATGTTTTATTACAAAAGTGTTAATTCAAAAAAAAAAAAATCATTCGTTTTCTTTAATTTTTTTTATAAAAATAAAAGTATTATTTTCTTTATTTTTGTAGTGATTAAAATTCACATACAATTTTCTAATTAAAACTAAAGGTATTTGTTATAAGGACCAATTTTATGCAAACACATAAGTTACTAACATTTGTGAAAATAACGTTATGGACCAATTCCACACTAAAGGCAAAGGTTAGGAATTGTTGGCCAAAAACCTTTGAATAACCCGATATGGAACATTAAAGCATGCAATCAGCAGGTACAAATGAGAGTGGATTGGCTCTCTACATTTCTGAAAGCGAACCATCTCAATTTAAAAAGTTAAATTAAAATTTTTGGAGCTTAATTCTAAAATTGACTCTTTAAATTAAAAAAGAGCATTTTCATAAATAAAGTGAATTAAATTTTAACTTGCTTGTTATGTATTATTTTTAGTATTTAATTGATACTAAATAGATTTCCTTAAGTGGAATATATTATAAAATTACAGATATGAAATATATTTTTAATGAGATGTTTCCCAAAGTTTCGTGTCCTACTCTTTGTTAGCAATGTTGTGTCTACTGTACCTTATGCATTCCACATTTAAATTTCCACCTTTTCCACCCTGAACAACAATGTTCATTACGTATATGTTCCTTAAGAATTAACAAATTTACTTTACTGTCTAGTTTTGGGAAACATAGAAGAAAATGCAACAGTATAAACCGATATTTCTCTTAAACCAAGGTTTGTTTATTTGAAAATAAGTTACTAATAGAAAGCATGAGAACCACATTCAAGAAGTTCCTACGATTTCCGCAGAATTAATTTCTTCTTATTCTTCTTCTCACTTCTCTTGGAAATCAAACGAAAGCAAAATATGTATTCCTCTCCTTCTCTTCTAATTTCCAACTTACATTTCTCTCGGTTTCTATGTTTCCTTCAACTTTCTCTCACTTTGAACAACTTTGCCTGATATCAATGCGCCGATGAATGTCAAATAAAAACGAAGTCAATAAACAAAAAATCTTATATATCTCGTTACTTGGAAGTTCCTAACAATACTATATGGGATCTGAACATTGGAACTATGTTTGGGAGTGCTTAAAAAGGCTCCTTGTAGGCTATATTGTGGCAGCACTCCAAGCATGCACATAGTTTCTTTGTTGAAAAAGTAGATAACAATTCAATAAAAGCATAGAATGATAAAGAAAGCATAGAATTAGAATAGATCGAAACAAGAGAAGATTTACGAGCAAGGTCAATCCTTTAGGGTCATTTGTGCTTGGGGACCCATTCAATCTTTTGGCATAAGGATACTAAAACTTCATTTTAAAGCCATTAAAAGAGATTCATTTATATAGAAATCATCAAAATACGGTGGTAAATTTGGTAAGAAGACAAATTTTCCTTACATTCGAACAAACCGAAAAACTAAATATAAAGCAAAGATCCCGATTAAGGTCAATATACATACTCTTTACGGACTTTCCATACGGTGGAAGTCGATTTAAATTATAATCGCTTCAAGCGTTTGGTGTTTTGTAGATGATGTACGTAGTGATTGAAATAACCAGGTTTCCAAAGTTTATCTTTTGGAATGAATTTCTTATCTATTCTTTGTTGGAAAGTGGTTTAAAATGTTGTCGAGTAACTAAGTGACTTCGTGTCGGCTCAGCCCAATCTCCTGAACCCAGGCCGATGCATTTGAAATAATTTGTTTGCCGCCCGGCCCTGCGCTTGAGCCCAGCGCCCGGGCGGGATCGATCGACACTGCCAGTCCCGGTCGCGGGGTTCGACCATTCACGGTCAGCGAAGTCATCGAAAGCGGCGCGCCTATCAGAACTTCGACTGCCGCCCGCGCGTCAGTTATACCAGATGTATAAAAATATGTTGGCGTTTAAAACCGATATCTGAATATGAATAGAAATTCTGAAAAAAGACAAATGTGGTCAAAATTTTTTGATAATACGATCCATACGGTATATACTGCGGTCATAGGTTAAATAGGCCACAACGAGAATGCATTTTGGTCGCTTCCGTGCGGTAGCGATAGACAAAGCTTGCGATGGCATGGTTTTCTGGATGAAGTCTTGTTACAATTTTTTCTCGCATGCGATCATGACTTGGTTAAGCGATACGATCGCATAGGTTCTGCGTGAAACGACATGTCCGCGCGAAGAGTTCTGCCGCAGTTTGGTTACGTTCGGCGCCGTTTTTGACGAGCTACTCCAGCACGTTAAAGGAATTTGTGAGCGTCCGTTACCGCCGAAGATAATTGATACAAAGCGATTGCAATGATAAAGCATACATCTTGTTTCGTCTTTGAACCTTGATTTTTATTGTATTGAAGTTGCGTAAAATACGGTTTTCCATTTCCATTCATCCGTTGAATCGTCGGTACAAAACAATTTGGTTATTTGTGCCAGTTTTTTATGGTGCTACCTGAACTCAGGTGAAGCCGGGTTATTATCTTGAGAATCGTTCGCGAAAGGCAAAGCGCGCTTTCGGGGGAATATTTGACTTAAGGATAAAGTTCGACTCTTTTCGGTTAATTCTTCCATTCCATTTGGGTTCTTGTTTCTTTGACTTTAGAGTCACTTCACGCAAAATTCCTTCGCATTCTTGACTAATAATCTTTCTCTTTGCATCGGATTTGAATGATGGGAGGTAGCCCCCAGGTGGAAAAGGGGGAGCTGGATGGAGGGTCGTGCACTTGGTCCTCCATCCTTTGGGATCACGGAGAACTGTTTCGGATGAATTACATCGAAAGGACCTCGGAAAAATTGAAGTTTGAGAACCGATATGCCAAAAATAGACAGGAACTCAAATGCTGCTGACCACCAATGCTACATTTTTTCTAATAAAATTACAGTGTTGTTGGAACTTGATGTAAAGACACTTGCTAATCCTTATTAGTTAGGGGCTTAACATTTTACGGGTATAGTTAGGAGTCTTAGGGCAGAAATTGTGTTATCTTATTCAGGCAAACAGAAAGTATTTTCAATCAGGTATTCTTGAAATAAATTTATAATATTGGAATTGAAAAGTGTCTTACTAAGGTAGAGTGGCGTTTCGGTGTTCTCTTGTGAGATCTCTTTATTGCACTTATGACGGCAGTGCTTTAGAAAGTTTCGCGTCGAGACAATTCTCGCTTGCAAAAATTTTGCCCAGGCAAAAGGTACAACAATGTGTTAGACACCTGCAAGGGGATCCCTACTTGTCAACTGTTGACCGTAGTATACCAAATTTATCCGACTCCAGTATTTTTCTTTTTGAGATCCTTCAAAAAACTTTAAGTCATTTGAATTGCATGATGCAGTTCCAAACCTGAGTGCAACCCTAGTTTCCTTACTTCTTGCATGACTTTGACATCCCAAAGATGAAGGAACTTCAAGTCTGATTAAAATTTATCTTGCCTCATACGGTCTATTTGTTATAAAGATCAATTTTGTACCAAAACACATAAGTTAGAGACTTATTTACCAAAAAATAAACGTTATGGACCAATCCACACTAAAGGCAAAGGTTAAGGACCATTTGGCCAAAATCCCTTTGAATAACCCAAGAAATGGAGCATTAAAACATGCAATCACTGACGACAAATAGAGAGTGGATTGGCTCTCTACATTTGGAAAGCCAAACCATCTCTCAATTTTAAATAGTTAAATTAAAGAATTTTTTGGAGCTTAATTCTAAAATTGACTCTTTAAAATAAAGAGCATTTTACTGTAAAATAAATTGAATTAAATTTTTAACTTGCTTGTTAATATTATTTTTAGTATTTAATTGATACTAAATAGATTTCCTTAAGTGGAATATATTATAAAATTACAGATATGAAAATATATTTTTAATGAGATGTTTTCCCAAAGTTTCATGTCCTACTCTTTGTTAGAAATGTTGTGTCTACTGTACCTTATTGCATTCCACATTTCAATTTCCATGCTACCTAGACAACAATGTTCATTACGTATATGTTCAGCATAGAAAATTAACAAATTTACTTTGCCTGTCTAGTTTGGGAAACATAGAAGAGAATGCAACAGTATAAACCGATATTTCTCTTAAGCCAAGAGTTGTTTATTTGAGAAATTAGGACACTAGTCAAAATATGAGATACATTTCAAGAAGTTCCTATCAGTCCCACAAATTGATCTCTCTTCTTATTTTCTTCTCACTTCTCTTGGAAATCAAACAAAACCAAATATGTATTCCTCTCCTTCTCTTCTAATTTCCAACTTACATTTTCTCTCAATTTCTCTATGTTCCCTTCTTTCTCTCCACACCAAACAACACACCACCAATATCAATACTTGATGAATATCAAATAAAACCAATTAAATAAACCAAAACCTTATATATCTCATTACTTCGAAGTTCTAACAGCCCTATATAGGATGCAAACATTGGAGCATGTTTGGGAGTGCTTAAAGGCTCCTTGTAGGCTATATTGTGGCAGCACTCCCAAACATGCACATAGTTTCTTTATTGAAAAAGAAGTAGATAACAATTGTCCCGTGGCATAGAATGATAAAGAAACATAGATTAAGAATAGATCAAAACAAGAGGGAAAGTTGCAACCATGGTCCAATCCTTTAAGGTCATTTGTACTTGGGGACCCATTCTAATCTTTTTGGCATAAGGATTCTAAAACTTCATTATCCGTAGTAAAGAGATTCATTTATATAGAAATCATCAAATACAGGTGTTAAATTTGGTAAGAAGACAAATTTTCCCTTACATTCAAACAAACCAAAAAACTAAATATAAAACAAGATCCTGTGGAGTCAATATACATCTCTTTGCAGACTTTCCGCCAGTCAAGTCAATTAGGTATAATCGCTTCAAACGTTTGGTGTTTTGTAGATGATGTCTGTGGTGATTGAAATAACCAGATTTCTCTTTTTGCTAATTTCTTATGTTCTTGACTAATAATCTTTCTCTTGCATCAGATTTGGACGATGGGAGAAGGGTAGCCCCGTGGAAAAGGGGGATTGGATGGAGGGTCGTGCACTTGATTCTCCATCCTTTAGGATCACCAGAACCTGTTTTGGATAGTTACATCCAAAAGGACCTCGGAAAATTGAAGTTTGAGAACCCGTATGCCAAAAAAAATAGAACAGGGACTCAAATGCCACTGACCATAAATGCCACAATTTTCCCTAATAAGAATTACAGTGTTGTTAGACTTGATGTAAGAAGACACTTGCTAATCCTTGTTAATTAAGAGACTTAACATTTTACGGGTATAGTTGGAGTCTTGGAGCAGAAATTGTGTTATCTTATTCAGGCAAACAGAAATGTTTCAAATCAGGTATTCTTGAAATAAATTTATAATATTGGAATTGAAAAGTGTCTTACTAGGTAAGTAGTTTCAAGTTGTTCTCTTGTGAATCTCTTTATTGCACTTATGACAGCAGTGCTTTCAAAAGATTCACGTCCAGACAATTCTACGCTTGCAAAATTTTGCCCAGGCAAAAAGGTACAACAATGTATTGGACACCACCAAAAAAGGGATCCTACTTGTCAACTGTTGTCGGTGTATGCCAAATTTATCCGGCTAAGTATTTTCTTTTCGAGATCCTTCAAAAACTTTAAGTCATTTGAATTGCATGATGCAGTTCCAAACCTAGGTGCAACCCTAGTTTCCTTGCTTCTTCTGGCAAACTTTGAAGCATCCCCAAGATGAAGACAAGTCTGATGAAAACTTATCTTGCCTCATGCAGTCCATAAATTCTCTTCTTAGTCCCATATTATTCTCTATCTATATGTTTTCTTCCAACAATCAAACCTAACTTTTGATTTCCAAAATATATTCCCAGTGAACATTATTTCTTTTCTGTTTTCCATGTTTTCCTTTAACGGACACCATACCAAATTAAAAAAAAAAAAAAAAAAATTCTAGAAGTTGAAACAGTGTTTTCCCTGATTAATGAACACCAAAATTCTCATATTTTTACCCGAAATCATTTTAGAAAATCCCCAATATTCAGAGTACAGCTATATTCTTTCCTAAAATTAACTCAAATGATACAGTTCATATCAAAATTTGACAAACTACAAAACGAAACAAGATAATACGAAAAAGTTGGGATCATTAGTATATTAATCAGAACATTATTAATAAGACCAAGAAAGCAAAAACCCTGAGCTTAAGAAATAGAAAAACAGAACCTGTTGGAAGCTCTTAACAGTCTTGCCAATACTGCGGCCAACTTCAGGCAACTTCTTGGGCCCGAAAACCAGAGCAACCACGCCGGCAATTACCACCAGCTCCGGCACTCCGAGCCCAAAAAGACAGTTACAAGAAAGCCCCCTTTTCCCACTCGTACGGGCTTTTCTGTTCCGATCCACAACCAGGCGAAGACCGGCCCGGTTATTGACATTGTCGCCAAAGAACACTGAGCTGGACGAAGAGAACACAGTAGTAAATCTCCTAGTAGGTGTAAGGTTGACTTTTGTAGCAATGGCGGCAGATGAAATGGTCGCCATTTATGCAGAAAACTAGCCTTCTGCGTTTGATTTGATGGATTTTTGTAAAATTGATTTCAGATAATAGAATTCACGCACGAGTATTATACAAGATTAATTAAGAGTATACATTGCTTGGTTGGTGGTGAGCATATATTTCACTGATTTTTTTTTGGGTCAGATCAGAGCTTCCATACTCGTACTGACAAAACCAAGTTTTCCACGTTTATTTGACTGGACTATTAGTGGGTCGGATCTAAGGCCCAAATCAAACCCAATTTTGTTTAAACTGAATTTATTCAAAGTTTGATCCAAATAAGTGTTTTAAAACCCAGGCGTCGAACTCGAGTTTTAAAGTTTTTTAGCGTAGAAAAGAGTGGGACAAAGACAAAACGTGAAGTGTCACTTTAGGCGTGGGAGGCCACGCTCACACCTTGCATATACGCGAACTTTTTAAAACAAAAGATCAATTTTAGCTCTTCCTAGACCATGTTTGAACTTTATAACTTGTTTTATAATTATACATAAATTGAACTTTGTTCTAGAAAAACTCCTAGACTGTCCAAAATTTGAAACTTGCCAGCCAAATTTAAGAGGACAATTGAAGTCGCGGACAACGCGCCTACATGGTTGGATAAAATTGCCCTTGTAAACATTTCAACGTGAGAGGCACGGGCACAACTAACCGCATGAACTTAAGTTGAGGATGTGTCAAAAAATAAATGTAAAGACTAAAATCGGCAAGGGGTTAGGAACCATTTGCACCAATTTTTTATTAAAACAACAAAAAACAAAAGAGTGCAATTATTTCATACTATCTAAGTGGTTGTTTAGTAAAGCTTTTTGTATATAGTAAATAGCGAGTCTTATTAAATATGTGGATAAAAAATAGAAAAAAAAATTTATATTCTATAGAATGTATGAATATAAATGATGTTTAACCAACTTATAAATTTAAAAAAAATATTTTCAAACATGCTCAAATAGAGAATATCCATATGAGACAAAAAACTAAAAAATAATAATTACCTGAATTTTGAAGTAAAAAGGAAACAAACAAGTTATACAAAACTAATTTTAATGCCAAAAAGATAATTTATTCAATAAACACAATTTTAAAACTGTAATCCATGTTGTATTATACTTAATTAGAATCTCAACATCTTTAATTCAAAAAAATACTTGAAGTGATTTATTATAGTTTAACAATCTAATACGCTCCAATAATCATAGAAATGATTTATTGAAAAAGACACATCAACATACTTATACATTTAAACATAATGTTATAATATAGAATATATATAAACTCTTAAACAAAACGTTGCACATTAACATTTAATAAACTTGTAACAATTATATTTAAATCCACTAAACAAAAATGAGTTTATATATATATTAATTTTTTGGGTAAATAGCACTATGGGTCTT
This sequence comes from Forsythia suspensa, assembly GCA_023638005.1. Lineage (NCBI taxonomy): Eukaryota > Viridiplantae > Streptophyta > Magnoliopsida > Lamiales > Oleaceae > Forsythia > Forsythia suspensa. The sequence continues at coordinate 12,362,960 of CM042665.1, forward strand.
GAACTTTGTACGTAGTAATGATGAGATTATGAACTTTTGTTTACTAGCACCCGGAACCCCGAACCTATGAAACGTTAGCGCTTGAGGTCATTTTTTGACAGAAATCGTCAGTTTGATCGTTAAATAGGCAAATTTTTGTTAAATAGACAATTTTATCCTTAAATTGAATCATAAAAAAAGAAAAATAAAATAAAATAAAAATTACAACTAAACCCCAAACATTTCTTCTTCTCCAAAATACTGCCACCAACCACCACCTCACCGCCATGGAATTGAACTACTTTACACAATCTGCCACCGTGAAAACCCACAGCCAACCACCCTCCGCCGATCTCTTCCAGCTCAGATTGAAAATCCACCGCCAACCACTACTAAAAATATAAACTAAAAATTTAATCTATTAATGAAGACTAGAAACATTAGATACTATATGGATACCATGTAATTATAAACTAAAAATAGTTCTCAAAATAAGCCTTATTGTAATTGATTGGTGCCTCTTTATATACTGCCCTGCCTTACTCCTAGATCCACTGCCTGCACACGCTGAATGACCACCTACCTGATGGTGTAATGGCTGGATATTATAAGATCCGTACAAGGTAGTAAGTATGAAGAGTAGTGAAATTAAAACATGGTTTTATTCCACAAGGCTTAAAGAGAAAAACTCTCTTTAGCTTATTTAATTACAAGGATGATCCAAAGGATCTAATGTCTTTACACAATTTGCCACCGTGAAAACCCACAGCCAACCACCCTCCGTCGATCTCTTCCAGCTCAGACTGAAAACCCACCGCCAACCACTACTCTATACAATCAGACTATGTAAAAGAAAAGAGGGAGCATCACTTAAAGAACCCACTAATTATGTGGTTCTGAGACTCAATCTTAGTGGAGCAACGGGGAACACCAAAGAGTCTGAGAGACGGCGAGGTGTCCTGAGGAACTTCTCAAAGATAGCCATGACAAGAAACATAGATATGAAAATGGCAGTAGCAATAAACCCAAATGAAACTGCATTTATTGAGTTATCAAAATGGGTCCAGTGGTCATCTTTCTGTATGTACGGAGGCGCACTACTTGGAGCCGATGGCCAACCCATAATGTCCTCTTCTTCTATTCCCATTACTACGATTCTTCTTCAATTAATTTCTAAATAAACTAAGCAAATGTTAAGCTTTGCAGGGAATACAATATCATTCAAGCTAATCCATAATCAAGATTCAAGAGACATATGTGGAAGTTTGAAAAGAGTGTTTGCTTAAGATTTAGCACTAATATTGTTTGAGATTCTTTGAGAGAGAAGGTGAGGGGCACTGTGTTTTTTTTTTATATATATAATTTGGGATCAGGCCGGAGTTTGACTTTCAACCGACGACTTGAACCTAACAACCTGCGATACAACCGCTTTGGAATATCAGATTTAATGTTGTTTCTCACCGGAGTTTGGGCTCTGCCAAATCCAAATCGCCTTCGCCGTGATCACTGTTCTCATGACTTGATGACATGTCTACACCGTCTTCGGCACATGTCTTATCAATCCATTCCAAGATTCCAAACTGGAATGCACATGCAAACAAGGTATATTAGAAAGTGAAATTTGAGGAAAGAAGGATGTCATCATCTTTTCGTCCTTTTTGTGCATTTTCCAAGGTTGTTGCTGAAAGAGATCAACGAAGGGTGGTTGGCGGTGGCTGATTGTGTAGAGTAGTTCAATTCCATGACGGTGGGGTGGTTAGCCCGGTGGGTGGCGGTTGGTAGTGGTATTTTGGAGAAGAATAAGTGTTTGGGGTTTAGTTGTAATTTTTTTATTATGTTGGTTGGGGTTTAGTTGCAATTTTTATTTTTATTTTATTTTTTTTATCATTCAATTTAAGGATAAAATTGTCTATTTAACAAAATTTTGACCATTTAACGATTAAATTGACAGTTTCTGTCAAAAAGGAACATTAAGCGCTAACGTTTCATAGGTTCAGGACTCTGTTTACTAGTAAATAAACGTTCAGGACCCCTTTATTATAACGTTCAAAGGTTTGGAACCCTGGTGCTATTTACCCTAATTTTTTATCAAAGACATCACATTGCAACACTTACTAATCATTTTGATAAATCATAACTCGGTTCAAAAGATTAAAAAAAATGTATAACATATTATTAAACATAGTTTTACACATAATTAATTCATATCAATAACATGTTACAATATTGAAAATATTCTTTTGCAATACAGAACTAAACATAATACAAAAACACAATTTGGTTGTTAAAATAGCATGTTGTAACAAACATGTCTTTAAAACATAATATGTTCATTCAAATATCATGGTTTAATGTAGATGTCCGCCACTTCATCTTGGATCTTCACATGCTTCAATTCCACTTTTTTTTCTTGCTATGGTCTCTCTTATGAAGTGGAACTTGTGTTCATGTGCATGCTTCGATCTTAGAACACGAAATTATCTACTAGCGCAATTGTCGATTTGTAGTCAACAAAAATCTATGTTTGCTCATTATCTTGTCTCATGTTCAGTTCTTTCATCAAATTCCATAGTGAAATCGCATGAAAATTGGTTTTTTGTTTGAACTCCAAGTGAAAGCAATATCTCCATTTGCTGGTTTTGGGTCATGAGGACCTCCAGAGCATCGGGGTCATCGACAAAAGAGGCATGGAGGAGTTGTTTGTTGACTCCTTGGGTGTAGGGACGACAATGGGGCGGGACAGGGACCCCTTGGGCGTAGAGATGGCAATGGAGAGGGTCGGCCCCACCCCACCCTGCCCCGCGACCAACGAATTCGCAAGGCGGGGTGCGGCGGCCCTTTGACCCGCCAACCGCTCCAGTTAAATATTTTTTTTGTGTTTTTTTTGTCAAACTCAAAAAATAATTAAAAAAAATATAATTTTTTTTAAATATATGTAGCAAACAAAACAAAAAAAAATTATAAGATTGAGGTTGTGGTGTAGTGGTTGAGATTAATAGTTTATAAGTTTCAACTCGTGTTTAATTCTTCTTTAGTCAATTTATAGTGAAAATTATAATTTCTATTCTATTTTATGATTTTTCAAAAAAATAAAAAAAATAAAAATTGAGGGGCGGGGCGAGTCCGGAGCGGCGAGTTTTTTAGCCATCTATACTTGGGCGACGGTGTCCTCGGCAGTGCAGGCGTGGGTAAAATGGAAATTGACGAAGGTGTGACCTAGCACTAAACCCATTTTTGCCAATTTTGAACCTACGAGATGTGCAAATCATAGAATGTTTGACTAGAAAAGTGAGTGGGAACTGGTTTCCCACCTTGGACATTTACACCCACACCCCGGAGGAATTGGTAGGTATTTACGTAGAAGCTCAGATATGCATGGCACCAAATGTTTGAGAAACACATTTGCATCTATACTTCATTGTTGGAATATCTCTTCTCCACTTCATTAAAGTCATATTAATCAGTGGTGAAACCCCCTAAATTGCTATTTTGTATCGTGTTTCAGTATTTATGTGCTGATCTTAGCTAGGAAGATGACTAGTGGGATAGTTATTTAGGAGAATATTAGAGAGTGAAGAGGCTAAAAGAAGGAACTCTTTTATTTGTATGATTATATCTGACTTGGCTTGTTACAAATGATAAGGAAACAATCATATTTAGTGCATGTTTAATATTGAAATTATTTTTTAAGTGCTTATAAGTTATATAGATAATAAGTAGGTAATAAGTTGTGAGTCTTAAGAAATGTGTAGATTAAAAATATGTTTGACTAATTTGACCATTTTAAATTATAATTTAAACAAATGTAAACAAACAAACAAACACGTGCTCATTGTACTCTTTCACACATATCTCACAACTACTTAATTTCTACCATAATAATTAAATCTCCCAACTATTTGCTATACCTACTGATCAGTCTTATATACAAGCCAATTCATCAATTCTAGACATAGAAATCTAAAATATACACTATTCTAGGCGTTGGCTATTCTATAATATGGACCCATTCTTGAACTCAAATAATTAGACACATTACAATTAATAAGCACAAAACTTAAAACATAAGTCCAACAATTTATTTAGCCCAAATCAAGTTTATTTCAAACACCCCCTCAAACTTGATTTGTCACTCTAAGCGAATATCTTTAACTTGAAAAAGACCTCATGCTTCAACGGTTTGATGAAGATGTCCACCATTTGATCTTGGATGTTGACATGCTTCTATTTCACTTTTTTTTTTTCTTGATATGGTCTTTTTATGAAGTGATACTTTGTGTCAATGTGCTTGCTTCAATCTTGGAACATGGGATTCTTTGCTAACGCAATTGTCAATTTGTTGTCAACTAATCTCCGATTGCTCCTCTTGTTTCATGTTGAGTTCTTTCATCAAATTTCTTAATCAAATCGCAGGGCAAATACAAGAAGGTACGGCTACATATTCAGCTTCACATGAAGAAAATGTAACAATTGAAGCGATATCTCTCATGATAAAACATAAATTGCGTCATGTTGTGCTTTTTTATTCATCTAAGTCGCCGGCTTAATCGCTATCACCATATACCCAACAAGTTTGAAACAATTAGATGATGAATAAAGTAAGCCAAAATCAATTGTACGTTTGATATAGTGGACAATTCTCTTTGGGGCTTTCATATGGGTAACCATTGATGATTCCATGTAATGACTAACAAGACCAACTACATAGAGAAACTAGTGCCTTGTGCACATTAAATACCGCAAGCTTCCAACAAGGATCTTGACATTTGTAGGATGAACTCTTTCTCCATCATCATTTTTTGACAATTTGATTCAACATTCAACGGGTGTGTTTACCGGCTTGTATTCTCTCATATTAAAGTTATTGAACACTTCTCTTGCATACCTTCTTGAGAAATGAAAATAAAGGCATCACTTTGCTTCACTTCCATGTCAACATCAGTCATCTCAAATTCCTCGATCATAGTCTGCTTGAATTCTTGGAACATTTTAAAATTATTTCCCATGAAGATCACACGTCATCAACATATTTCCATTTTCATCCATCTTTGCATAAATGGCATGTTCATATGGACACTTAGTGAAATTATTGTCTAGAATATTTATCATTTCTACTATACAATGCCTTCGGTTTGCTTCAACCCATATAAAATATTTTTCAATTTTGAAATTGTATTTTCTTTCCCTCTCACCTCATAGCCAGGTGGGACTCTAATATACACGAGACCAAAGGGTAAACTAGGTCTCTCGAGTGTCTAAGACAGATCCGATCAATCAAGTGATTAAGAAAAGTTTTTTATGACCTTCCCTTGATTATGAAGGCATCTTCAGAACAAATTTTGTTCAATAAACTATTTTGTATGGAATGTTAGTAAAGATGAACACAGTTAAATTTTCTCATTCAAACAGCAAGAAAATAATTAAAGGTGATTTTCTATGGATCATCCTTGTAGAAATTGACGATTCCTATATATGTACCTATATATGTTCTATAATGGAATATGCTAGATCACATGTTAGCTCATATTAGCAACAAAAAAAATAAAATAAAAGATGCTTTGGCAACGAAAGGAATCAATAAGACAAACTCAATTGCCTTTTCCTAATTAGGGTTCATTCAGAAGTAATTATTTTATGCTTAATGATATAATTAATTAGTACTAACAATCTTACACCATTTATATGGTGCTTAGCATCAGTCCACCTTTAATTGTCTTTAAGTATTAGTTTAACTGGGAGTAGACCCTTCATTTAATTGTCTAATAATGAATCAAAATGCATTCCAACTTTATTAGATAATTAAAGTTGAAGGACTCTCACAAGTCACAACTACTTAAACTGATACTTAGTATTACTCGTATAAACCATAGTTATCAGATCCGGCCCGGGCATCGACCCGAACAAGGAGGCGGGTCATCGGATTTCTGGTTCAACTCGTGATGGAGTGGTTAAACCGGTGAGTCAATTCATATCGGTATTTTTGTTACATTATCACCATCAAAATTTAGTTAGCAAAATAAGTACGAGAATACTAGTATCATCAACTAATTCTTATAAAAAATAATATAAATTATTGTAATTCACTGCAATAACATGTTATTAATAGAGTGGAGAAGTACTTGGTACATATTTTTGGTAGATTATAATAATAAAAAAAATTAAAAATTTTTATTATGTAATGATCTGGCTGGGTCACCGGTTTACTAAAAAAATCGTCGGTTTTTTCAAGTCATAAACATTCAATTGTTGGGCGGTCCAATTAAGAAAATCGGACCAGTTGGGACATTGAGTCGCCGATTTTTTGTCAGCCGATCTGAGTTTAATAACTATAGTATAAACGAAGAAAGATGAACACGAAAAGGTACCAATAGTACGCAATAAATGCATCCGTGTGGTATTTAAGATATAGATATGGATAGAGAGGTTTTCCTCTGTTTGTTGTGTTGGATGTTTGAATTTTACACAAAATTAGTAGAGTGTACCATCTGTGAACAGTGAATTGTGATCTGTCTTGGGGCCATGACACACGTGAGGTTCTTCTGAATCTGAACGAATTGGCAATTTGGGCATTGGACCTACGTCTTGTTTGGCCAGCCAAACATTACAGTGCAGACAGGTCCTTTTCCCTATTTTCCAATGTTTTTTGGTTTCAGTGTAAATTATAATTCAAGTTTAGCTGCTTCTTGGTCCTCCCATGGCTTATCAACATGCAAAATGAGTGTTTAATTTTACAGTAAATTAATTGAAGCTAAGGTGCTTGTTGACCCTCCCGTGGCTTAGTGTAAAATGTTCACTTGAAGCCATTCAAAAAAACAAAACAAAAAAAAACGAGACTTATCCGATCATTCACTAGTCAAGTGAGTCACCGCGTTCAAGAAATGTGGATAGAAGTGTAAAATAGTTCGATCGATTCATTTATATAAACAAGACTCATCACAATATTTTCTAAGCAGGAGTAAATTATCGAGTAAAACGTATAAGTCATAGTTCTCAACTTGATCAAGTAATTGAGATAATATATATAATTAATAATATATAAACAAATAGAGATATAATTCATAAAATGAAAAAATAAAAATTATTCAAATGTTACTATTGAAATAATAATTAATTCAAATTAATTATTAGTAAAAACTAAAAAGAGATGTCAACAAGTTTAGAGGACAACGTAGAACAACCTCTAATAAAAACCTTAACAATCATTTGAGCCAATAATTAGACCGCTGATTTCGGCAGCTGTTTCCATTAATATACCTAAATAGAGAAGTCAGAAAATTTATAATTATTATATTGAATATTGAACAGCATGTGGGCAACATTTACATTCTTACATGGATTGGGTCACAATCAATTGGGTCAAATCGTCCATTTTTATTAGTTTGACTAAAGAAAATGTTGTTGACATAAAAATACGTTGATATACACTTGATAAGGCCCGTTTGTTTTTAATTAAAATTTTGTTAAAAAATTGAAGTCAAAATCAACAATTAATTTTAACCATACATTTTATGACCCACAACTTTTTAACCACACATTTCATCAACTTTTCTAAAAAATCTAATTTTAATCAAAATCAAACACACTATAAATCAATGTGGATGTGATGTAAATAAAACAAAAATTGATGTCTCGATTGAATTTTTGCTAATTGTTCGATGACTTTGAGTCCTCACTCTTAAAACCTAAAAAAAATAACAATAAATATAAACAAAAAATAAATTTAAAAATAAATAACATATTACGAGGATTAAAAATATAAGTAATAATATTTATAATCAAGCCATCACTCCCAGAATATCATACGTGACATTATTTAATAATTAATTATTATAAATAATTATTGACTATAAATAAATAATTCAATTTAATTGAATAATTCATCTAAGAATAACGCCACCGAGATAGTGAACAACTATAAATAACGATTATTCTAAAAGTATTATACTTATTGAATTATTAAAAAAATTTGTATTAGTTACTAAATTTATAATTCGTTATGAGTTAGATCACTTTGTCTTTGTACATTAGTTAAATTGATAAAAAGATCACATTCGGTCTAGTTAACTGATATAAAAATATATTAATAGACACGTGATACATTAATAATTAATAATATATTTAGCTAAACTTATAATAATGCACGTACAACGAGTTTTAAGTTTGTACATTGGGACATTTTCACTCTTCATTTAGTTATTAATTTTAATTAATAATATATTTAGCTAAAAAAACAACGAGAATAAGAGTTCATCATTTAGTTGTTTTATTTATAAAAAAAAAAACCTAGAGTTCATTCAACTATTACTGAAATTCAATTTGGTCACTGAAATTTATTTTAATTCAATCTATCAAAATTACATCATATTAATTACTTACATTAGTAGTAATATATATTTTTATGTAAGAAACGAACTAATAAACATGAGTGTAGTGACTCAATTGCAATAAACATTTAATTGAGTGTCTCAATTGTGTAATTAACCACAAAATTAAGTGATCAATTGAAGCTAATAAAACTCAAGTTTGAACATAAATGAAGATATTTATTAATTAAATTATATTTATATAAGAAAAGTAACTATATATTTGTTTGTAAAATTGGATGGGTGCGGGTGCACATGGGAAAGGTTGGGAGAGTGGGTGACATGCCCAACATGTCCCATCTGCACATGGGAGTGGGGTTGGGTGCCCTTTTCTCTGCCCCAATAAAGTTAAGCACATGCTTTCTCCATTTTGACTTTTTCGATTTTTCCTCTCCATTAAAAATGTAAAGGAATAATCAGGAATTTGTTTAAAGACCATTTTCCTACTTTTTCGTGTTATCTTCCTTTTGTGCCTCGTCTTTTCTTTAGTAATTTTGTATTGTATTCTATTCTCTCGTTCTCAAGACAACTACATGGCAGTTCGAGAGACTCTTAAACTACTTTTGAGCATGCAATAAGAAATGTAGGAGAGACAAGAAAAAATGGTGGATATAAATGCGACACGAAAAGAACGTTGCAATCTTGCAGAGTAGGAAAGGAGTATCATATTGAGGAAAATATGAATGTTATTATCAATAAAATTATACGAGGAAATTGGACAAAATGTCAAGTTTGAACTGTCAGTTTTGAAAAATGCCAAACTTGAAATTTTTTGACCAAATAGCCAAATTTAAAAAAAAATATACGCAAATATCCTTAACAAACAATCGAAATTTCAATTTTTATCATGTCTCTCTTCGCTTTCTCTTTGTCGGATTCTACCAATGTTGTCGTAGGAATCGAACACAAAGCAAGATCCACCGCCATCCACTTTAACTGCTACTGCAACGCCGCCACCGTATTGTCACCCCACTCAAATATTCGATTGTTTCTCACTGTCATTCGGTAGAATTTTGGACCAAATAAATTTTTATTTGGGTGCATTTATTGTTTATTCCATATGTTCACTCAATCAAATGTTAGGTTTTATCAATTTCTTGCGAACCGTTTAGTTTAATATTTGACATTGTTGATGATACATGTCGATTTATTTTTTTATTTTTCAACAATTGATTGTTTTGTGTGAACTATTATTTCATGATTGTAATTTGTAGAACAAAGAACAAAAACAAATTGGTGACCCATTTGTTAGTAAATAAAACTCAAAGAAAGTGCCCGCCAAGTTCGAGACACTTATTCCTTTTCTTTTGTGGAATTGTCGATTTTTCAAAAGAATTTTTTCATGAACAGTCGATTTTCAAAATAAAAAAAATTCAACTGTCAATTTTTTTAAAAAATATCTTTATTGACGATTTTTCAACTGAGCTCGATTTCACCCCCCACCAAAAAAAAAGAGAGACTAAACTGTCAATTTTCAATTTTTTTTCAAATGTCTATTTTCAAATTTTGTTTTTAACTGTCAATTTTTCAAAAGAAAAAAACAAAGTTCTTCAAAAGTAATTGTTGATTTGTTTTGTATTATCTTGTGTGTAATAGAATAATATCGTGTGTAATTACAAGATTCTTTATAGCTTCTTTTTAAAGTCATTGTACGACTCTCAACTATCGTGAAATTTTAAACACACAAAAAAATGGTCATTTTTGCAAAAATAGTATATTTGACATTGATTTTACATCTAAAAATAGTTTAGTCATATTGTAAATGTGATAAAAATTGTTCCATTTTCAATCCACTAATTATTTTGTGCACTTTTCAAAATTCTCCTTTAAAAAATACGTTTTAAAGGTAAAAAAAAAAATGAAAAAGATTATTTTTTTACTTTTACCACTATTGAAGGACTGTTTTGATAAACTGACCATGAATAAAAGATTCACCAACTTTCCTCCATATACCAACCCCAACAAAATATTTCTGAATTTTAAAACTATTAATCAATTTGTTTATATTTTTGTAAATCTGAGATTTCTGTAAACGGAAAGAAAGAGTGTTGCCCAATTTGATTAGAATTGATTATATTATATTATGAGTAGTGATATAGCAGTTACCGTGACCTCGCCTAGACGCGCTTTTTTAAACTCAACGCGTTTGCAAAACGCATCGTATTGAGGGTATGCGGCGTTAAAATGCGGTCAATTCTTTTTGTTGACCGACATGCGAATATACTAATATACGAGAAATTTTTTTTAATAACGAATAATCACGCATTAAAGCAAGCACGGCTTTTAAATTTATTTTCAAAAATAAAAATAAAAATTTTAAATCTACAAGAGATATAAAAATCGAGAGATAAAATAAGAGAATCCCGTGAAAATGATTTTATATCGGATGGCACGGAAGATGAGTTAGATGAAGAAATTTTGTTTTAGAATCCGATATAAGAGTTAGATAAAATTTAAGCTATGTTGGTATGTAATAAAATTTAGAAAATTATTGAGTAATTTGTGTTTATGTTTTGGTAGTTAAAATTTACTAACTTTTGAAAACTATTATGTTGGGCTCTTGATTTTATAATCTAATTCTTTGTATGATATTAAAATTACTTAACAATTTTGATTTGAAACCACATTGAATGTGATATATATATATATATATATACCTTTAATATAAATTTAGCACCATGCCGCCACAGTATCAATTTTCAAAATTCATCTGAGTTCACTTCTTCAGCTAGGTAATTTTGTAATCTAAATGCTATGTTATTAAAATTTAAAATTTGAGCATTAAAAAAATAAAAGCCCCCGATTTCCGCGATAGCTTCATGATAGCGCCGCGCCTATAATTCTTGATGCTTCATCTCGCCGACGTTACGCATTCGCATTCACGAACCTTGCTAATTATAACATTCACGTAGAAGATCAGTCCGCATTGTGTCAGATATAAAAGTTGTTGACAATTTTTTCAACTTTTTAAAAAGACTCAACGTGATAACTTTACGTGAATAATTGATACTATAATTAATGCTTCATTTGTGCCGCTTATATCACTACTCATTATATATATCAAAGTACATTAAACAATCATTTCCCAACATGATAAAAAAATCGACGTGTAAATGATAATATGAAATTAAGCTAGTAACATATATGATATATCAATATTAGATAAATTATTGTTGTATTGCACCTAATCCACTAATTATTACTAGAATTTGAAGACATCTTTTGTTACCTAAAGGAAGGTAGATTAAGATGATACCACTTTAAATTGCAACATTTGCTTATTTCTATGTCAAATGAATAAAATATTTAATAACATGTTAATCATCGTATAAAATTTTATAAAATTACTTGTATTCATCTATATTTTATCTTCAACGGCTCCATCGTGTGTAGGTGGGTTGATTTCAAAACCTAATACGTGTACATATTTTAGTAATGAGTGCGATGAGACTCGAACTTAAGTATTTTTTTTGCTATGATAGATTAACCATTTCGTATAAAAACTTAAATCGATAATATTTTCATTAGTCACATCTAACTTTACGTTACAACACGTGACAACTTTTTCAAGTTCGTTCTTATCTTAATATGCTCAATCTTGTCATATTAAGCATGTTGAAAATATCATTGAAGATTAATTTTAGCAACGGTCATAAAGTTTGTTAAAATTTTTAAAATAGTCATCAAAGTAATTTGTTATATTAATAATTACTGAAATTTTTAACGTTTACACTTATAGTCACTCGATTGGAAACGTTAATCTAAAATTACATAGGAATTTTAGGTTAACGTCTTCAGTCGAGTGATCATTAATGTAACAATTAGAAATTTAAGTAATTACTACAGTAAAAAAATTTGATGATAATGAAAATGTTAACATACTTCAGCTATGATTGTTGAAATTAACCTTATTATTAGAATATCATTCTTTATTTTTTATATTTCTATCTTTTGTGATTGGTTGGCTCCTTTATTTTTGTTTTAACTTTTTTTATTAATAAATAGAAAAAGCAAGTGCATCCAAAAGATAGGCAAAAGAAGCCAGCCAGCTGCTCTGTCCCTTAGGCTCAATACAATAATGCATACACTATGTCATTAATTACGTCACTCACCCGACAGTCTGGGGCTATTTCGACCATTTACATACTCCACTTGGTAACATCTCAGCCGTCGAAATCTCTAAGCTGAACAAATTTCTTGCCGTATATCACCACACTTTCCTCCTCATCTTTATTTTCTTCTTACCATTCTAAACTCCCTTGCTTCGCCTTTTTTCCTCACAGTAATCACTCCAACAATTTTTCAGAACTGCACGTAAATTTGAGGGAAAAGAGAGATAATTAGGTTTTATAGGTGAAATTGTGGAGAAATGAGGAGCATAATGGGCGATTATGAGGAGACGGAGCTGCGGTTGGGTTTGCCCGGAGCCGGAGGAGGTGGAAATGAAGGAGAAACATCAAGGAATAATAGCGGAAAGAGAGGATTCTTGGAAACTGTTGATTTGAAATTGAATCTGAACTCTAACAACTCTGATGGAAATCAAGTTGAGGATATGAAACAGAAGAATATAATTCAGGCTTCCACTGATTCTGCTAAACCACCTTCCAAGTTAGTTACCGTTTATCTTTCTTCTTTTTTTTCCTTAGAATTTTTCAGCATAATGTTAATCATGTAGAGGATGATCCAGAATTTACGGCTTAGAGCATGTTTGGCCATGCTTAAAAGTCACTTTCCCGAAAATTAAGTTAAACATTACTTTAATCATAGCCAAGCATACTCTTATCTAGAAAAATGTTGTTAAAACAGTTGACAGGATCCTTTATTGAGTTGATATATACAAGATTTTGCATGGAGTTTTGGCTAAGTATGCAATTTTTGCTTGGAATACCCCGTTGATAAATCAGTGGTGTAACGGAAAAAAAAAATTGTTTAGCCAACGCTATCTCAAATTTATCGGAATACTTTGTTGATGTTATATGTTTGGTCGATGAATTCTTGTTGCACTTTACAAGAATAATCATTTCCTAATTAATTGTTCTAAATTAAATGATTCTTTCCTTATTTTCAAGTTTTTCTTTCCTTTTCGAGAAATAATATGATTTTACCCGACAGAGGGTTATCGTACTATTTGTATTATTCTCAAGTGATAACAAATAGTGTGTCCACTTTTAAAACCTGGCCTCCCTTGTCTATGTGCAAGTGGGCTTGATAATATGCGGCCGCGTTTGGTTTTGTGGATACCCCAATAAAGAACAAAAACATATGGAATCTTACTTTTCTTTTAACACCTATTTTTATTTTTAGTGGAGGAGACATGCACCTTGAATAATCGTGTATTCAGTAAAGCAAATATGATTTCATTTGGATAAGACACCATGAAGACTATACTAATAGTGTGGCAGCTGAGTACCTTAGATTGGATAGAATTAGACTTGGATCTATTTCAGAGTTCTGTTGAGTTATATCTAATTGTATTGAATCTCTAATAAATAGAAGGTAATTTTGAAGCACAAGTGCAAAATTTACACAGAGTCCTACAAGTTTAGAACGAGTTGAGGGCTCATGAATTATTGGCCGAGAAGAAGCACTGTTAAGTCCCATTTATCTAATCTGTATCTTGTGGAGAGGGAAAAAAACTTCTGTACTTAAACTATAACAACTTGAAGTAGTCTTTTTAGTTTCTTTTTATATGACTATTACAGAAATTCGGTTCACCCCTTAAAAAATGCTCGAATCATTTCGCTTGATTATCTTATGGTAAGTAGAAATTCAATAACAAATTAAGTTTCATTCCTACTAAATTTGGAGTTGTCTACGTGAATTCTATCCATTGCTAGATCAGATGTATTGAAAACTTATATTAACTTGAAGTAAGATACATAACAGTATATTTACAAGAGACGTTTGAAATTTCAGGACCCAAGTTGTGGGATGGCCACCAGTGAGATCGTTCAGGAAGAACGCCCTTGCCGTCCAAAAGAACAACACTGCCACCGATGACAAATCAGGTGGCAGCAGCACAGCGTTTGTCAAAGTCAGTGTGGACGGCGCACCGTACCTCCGTAAAGTGGACTTAAAAATGTACCGGAGCTACCAACAACTTTATGATGCCCTAAGCAAAATGTTCAGCTCCTTCACCATTGGTAAATAACTAAATATATAAACATAGACAATAACATTCTTTCAACATTAACACAAAATAATTAATCAACAATGTAATCTCTCAGTCCTAACAGAAAATCACTGCACTTGATGTTAGGTAATTGTGGTTCTCAAGGACTAAATGACTTTATGAATGAGAGCAAATTGATTGATCTTTTGAATGGTTCTGATTGTGTACCTACTTATGAAGACAAGGATGGAGATTGGATGCTCGTTGGTGATGTCCCATGGGAGTAAGTTGTTCCTACATTTTCAAGTTTCTTTTGTTTTCTTAGTAATTATCAATATTTACCTCTGTGAATTACAAACATTAACAAATCTTCCTGTCGTAACCAGGATGTTTGTTGATGCATGCAAACGCTTACGTATAATGAAGGGTTCAGAAGCCATTGGACTAGGTATTGCACTATAATTATTGAACTTAGAGCATATTTGGGATAGGTGATTGGATGAAATTTGTCAATTGTAATGTTTAGTCCTATCTAGTCAAACATGCCTATTAAAGCTTGGCAAACAGACTTGCATGCCTGCTAACAGTTTATAATTCCTTTTGTTATATAACAAATTAAACACAACTGATCTGACTTTATTCAATGTATAGCTAAACTAAAGAAATTTACTCTCTTGAATTCCAATGCAGCACCAAGAACAATTGAAAGGTGCAAGAACAGATGCTGAAACTATTTCCTGCAAATCCTTCACCATAGTTCCTAGCATGGACGATCAGACGATAGCTGGATCAAGCGGGATTAAGCCTCGTGATTGATTATGCCTGTACTTTAGTTTGATCCAGTATATGTATCTATATAAATATATATACACTGTTGTTCTCTTAGGGGGAAAAAATTGCATAGTTGAATCCAACTCGACCATCTTTAGGTTCTTGTCCGTGACAGCCTTGTTGGTATAGTTTTGGTAAACATGCAAGTATGTTTATTCTCCACAAATTTGGTTGCCCCCCTTATTTTTGTATGCAGATTCTCTGCGTGTATCACATCTCTTATAATTTCTGAATGAATTGTTGATTATCATGCAGACAATTCAAAGGTGCATTGAACCATTTTTACGTAAAAGTATGTTTGTATTTGGTCCATTTACACAATGCTTGGTTTAAGGGAAACCCGCACCAATGGTCCCGAATTTCCACTTACGGGGATAGTAGCTAATTCGTCTCCAACCTCAAGTAAGGGAGCAAGCAAATTGTTCCCAGTTTATCTAACAGATGCAGTTTTATTTCAAAGACATTCTAAACAAGTCTGTATTAAACAATAGTCTTATTTTTTGTCACTTGATCGTATTAATTTTTAGAATAATACAATTCATAGTCGCTCACTACAATGTCTAATAGATCCTACTCGAATTGAATTGACTTTCCTAGAAGATAAGGGAGTTAAGTTTACATATTTATAATTGTACAGAATATACACAAGATTATATAAGTAAGATTCTCTCTTCTAACAGGTCATTCCTAGACAATTTCTGATGAGAAATTTTCAATTACTATTCCGTGCCTAACGAGTCCTACAAATTACTTTCAATAATTTGTAAATATACACTATACTCACATATATTTTAGAATTTTACACATATTTTTCTTCTTACGCAAAAGCACCGTCACATTATCGACATAAGGAATAGACCTAAGAAATATTTAAATGGTTAATAAACATCTAAAAAAAACTACAACTATTTTATTGAGAATGACAAAATATCCTGGCCCGAGCTCCATCTCTCCCCGCCAGGAAATGTGGGTGGAAAGGAGTAACATGGTCCTGTCTCAAACCTGTTCCAAATCTTATTTTATTTTTTAAAATTTAAATCGTATTTAATAAATAAATAAATAGACAAGAAAATGGAGCGATAATGGAGTCGGAGATATTATAATTTTAATCCTAATCCACTCATGTCTTACCTCTAGAAATCCTTGACAGTGCGCAAACGAGAAGGATCGCCCCGCCCCAGCCCCAGCCCCAGCCCCACGGTAAGGATCCGAAAATTCGTAACTCTAATTATTTAATTTAAAGCCAAAAAAGAATAAAATAAGAAATTTATTTGAGTCATCCCAAAAAATACCTCAAAAATCGAAACATTTAATATTTAATTTAAATCCTAATAATAAAAAGGAAAAATCGGATTTAATAAGTTATTTATGGACTAATGTGAATTAAATTAAGATTTAATAATTTATGTTTGGACTTGATTGATTAAAAGTACAAAAGTTGGGTTGAGACTTCAAAAATTAGAAAAGTAAAGTTTTAAGTCTTTTTAGTTAAGTCAAGTAGTCATTTTTGAGGCAATCGTACGAATTCTGTATTAGTCAAATTTTACAACTCTTATGGGGTTGCGAAGTATTTAACGAGACCTTCAAAATGGTATCAAATACACTTACATTCGACTAAGAAAGTAACCCCAAAATTTAATGCCAAAAAGTATTCCAGAAAATGAGAAATCTGGAAATACTTGAAAAAATCCAACAAACCATGTTCGGATAGCCATTTTTACAACTTTCATATAACCATTGTATTCAAAGTGAGTTGCGAAGACCTCCGTAAGATCTTTGAAACAGTATAAGACGTCAAAAAAAAGATCAAGCATCGACCTTCAAAACACGATCTAAAAACATGTCTAAGAAGTAAAAAATCTGTCAATTTTTATATTAAACAAAGTAGGCCAAGTGGGATTTGCTGTAGAGATTTGTCCTATTATGCCCCCCCACCGCCTCAATTATACCTATTACATCCTACAAAAACCTATAGAAAAATGTAAGAGAGTTACTTGTGGACAAATGAAAATCTTAACTAAATCTAGCAAACTTTACAAGTGGCCAAATAAGAATAAAAGTAATCATGAGGGGAATATATTAATGTATATACATATACATTAACCATGTATGCGTGTTGTGTGAGAGAGGGTGGGAATTTTCCCTTAAATACTCCCAAATTAAGACCACACTTTGTCTTCTCTTTCCCTACGATCATTATAACATTTGTCTTATACATATACTTACTAACACTTAAAGAAAGAAAGAAGAGCACATCTAAGAGAGGAAAATCTACCTGAGAGAGAAGGTGAGCTAAGATTTAAAAATGAAATGAAAGGACTTGGTAAATAGAGAAATCTCCACACCCAAGCTTCAAGGACCCTAAACGGATAGTAGAAAAAAAGAGAGATCAAACCTCAGGTTTCATGGTGGAGAAAAAGATTATATTTTAGGGGTTAAAACTTAATTTTTCAAAATAAAAATATACTTGAGACATTTCTGCCTCGGAGGGTATTAATACCCCGAATCCTTTGTTTCAAAATAGGATATCAGTACCCCGGTATCTTCTGCACCATAAAGGCCTGGAATTGGGTTCTGTAGGGTCTAAGTACCCCTGCCTAAGGACTTGAGTAATACTCATCTTCTACAAGATTGTGACATATAAGACTTTTCATTTTCAGGTGTATCAAGATCACTTGCAGCGAGTTGTGAGTAACTTACATTATTTATCCTATGTACAATATGATAAGTATATATGTACATAAATTTTATGTGCTCCAAAATGAATTATGTTGATGATATTGATTCAAGTAAATATACGAGATGTTGTAAGTAAACTACGTTATTTGTCTTATGCGCAACACGATAAGTATATACGTGCATAAATTATATGTGCTCTTAAGTGCTACAAAATGAGTTATGTGGATGAGTTACGATCCAAGATATGTGATGTTGTAAGCATTTTGAGCCTATAGAATTTATGCAACATGAAGAAAGAATGATGATTAAAAGTTATTTGTGTTATGCATGTTCAACTTGAGTTGAGAAATCAAAGTATATATACAAAGACAAGTTGTTTCATAGCACAATAAGTCCTCTAAGCTTATTTGTACACCATAAAAGGACATATGTCCAAAGAAAAGAGTTGAACAACCAAGGGTTAGAGCGATCCATATGAGGACAAAGGTACGATTATAGTTTAATAAACGGCGATTATAGTTTAATAAACGGCCAAGGCATTTAGCCATATACCAAGCCTTGTGGTGACCCCAAAATTCTATCTAAATTTTCTTTTTTTTTCTTTTTTGCATTCTGTCCATTAGGAATTGGTTAGGAGGGTATTAGTACCCTCATACATAGAAAGCATATTAGTTTTCTTGTTAATTAGAAGCTGGAATGAATTGTTCTTACAACAGTTTATAACACTATTACTAAGTGTACCCGTTTCACACACCATAAATAAGATGAACCCGAAGCAAAAAAGAAAAGGGCAACACGCAAATGTATGTTCTAATTATTCCTAATTGTTTTTCGTAAAAGAAAATATTAGAAACTGTTATAAGAACAATTCAATCCAACTTCTAAATAAACAAGGAAACTAATTTGCTTTCTGCGTATAAAGGTACTAATACACTCTTAACCGGTTTCTAATGCCTTACTAGACAAAGAAAAAAAATTAGATTGAATTTCGAGCTTATCACACCCGCCCCTTGGACTTTATATGAGGCCCAAAAGACAGTTTCCTGAGGGCCTATAAGTAAAAAATAATGTTGTCTTTTTTTTCTTTTTCTTTTCTGAAAATATTGGCCCAAACAGCCCAAACTCACATCCAAATTAAAAAACCATCAAATTAAAAAGTGGAAATTACACCCACTAGTTACCATTATGATAATATTTCTACTTTTACAAACTTAGCCTTTTATTTTTAAAATACTGTTTTTATATTATTATATTAATAATTAACATAATGGTTTGAAATCAAAACAAAATATAAAAAGGTTAACCTTCCATTTTGGACTCTTCAGCATATTAACTCACTAATTTCGTTTTCCCTAATATTTTATTTATTGGGTTAATTTCACTAACGGTCACTAAAGTTACTTTCAAATTTCAAAAAGGTCAATGAAGTTCAAAAGTTGTAACACTGGTCATTAAAGTATATAATCCTTTCACAAACGGTCACTCCCTTAAGTTTCTAACTTGAAATAGTGATGTGGCATGATGAATTGGCATACAATAGACATTTATTTATTGCATGGTAGCCATGTACTTTATAAAATATTTACTTTAGTTCTTATATTTTTAATTATATTTCAGTTAAGTCCTCTAAAATTTGCATCCTATGTTCTTAATCTTTTTACATATTTACACTTTAGTCCCCAAATTTTCAATTATATTTCAGTTAAGTCCTCCAAAAATTGTATCTTAGGTCCTTCAACTTTATACATCTTCAAATTTTGGTCCTCCAAATCTTTGATTTTAGTGGCCAAAATAAGTACAATTTTAGTGGTCACAATAAGTGTACTTTCAGTTAAATTCTTGACTTTACACTCGAATTTTCACCTAAATGAACAAAATAACATAATTAAATAATAAACTACTTGACAAAACTCGCAAATGTCTAATTTTAGTAGTCAAAATAAGTGCAAAACTCGTACTTATCACCTGGAGTTGTCAATGAAATATATTTTTGTCAGCTCTAAGTGATAAGTGCGAGTTTTACACTTATTTTGATCACTAAAAGTGGATATTTGTGAGTTGTATCACGTAGTTTATTTTTTAATTATGTTATTTTGTTCATTTAAGTGAAAATTCGAGTGTAAAGTCAAATATTTAATTGAAAGTGTACTTATTTTGACTATTAAATTTATATTATTTTTGCCACACAAAATCAAAGATTTTGGAGACCAAAGTTTGAAGATATAAAAAGTTGAAGGACCTAAGATATAATTTTTAGAGGACTTAACTAAAAGATAAATGAAAGTTTTGGGATCAAAGTGTAAAGATATAAAAAGATTAAAGACCTAAGATGTAATTTTGGGAGGATTTACTTGAAAGATAATTGAAAATATAGAGACTAAAGTGAATATTATATAAAGTGCATGGACTACCATGCAATAAATAAATATCTATTGTATGACAAATTATCATACTACATCACCATTTCAAGTTAGAAACTCAAGGGAGTGACTATTTGTGAAAGGATTATATGCTTTAGTGACAAGCACTGCAACTTTTGAACTTTAGTGACTATTTTGAAATTTGAATGTAACTTCAGTAACCGTCAGTGAAATTAACCCGTTATTTATTATAGTTAACCTTCACGATTATTTTGCGTAATTAATGCCCAAAAAAGATTACGTAATTATTTCCATTACTTCATCAATAACAATTAGTTTTCTTGATTGGATTGTTCATTAATTACATATTACCTTTTTAATTAGTACAGAAAAGGAAAACTACCCATAAATCAGGCAAAAATTTGTTATTTCTAAACACACAAAAATTCTCTATTTTTTATATTTGAATGTTCTTGATTGAATTGTCACTCAAAAATACAAATTATGTTACACAATTTGTTATTCTGTAACAGACGGTTAAAGATGTTACAACTTGTTATTGGTTAATTACATGTAACACGTATTATTGATACACTTTTTGTAACACTGATGTTAATATGATATTTTGATTGAGCACTCTATTTTTGATATTTAAATGTTCTTGTTTGAATTGTTACAATTTGTTATTCTGCAACACTGACTGCTAAAAATATTATAACTTGTTATTGGTTAATTGCATGTAACACGTATTGTTAATATACTGCTTTGTAACACTTATGTTAATATGATGTTTTGATTGAACACTCTATTTTTTATATTTAAAAGTTCTTGATTGAATTATTACATGAGAATACAGATTATACTACACAATTGAGAAATACAGATTATGTCACACAATTTGTTATTATGTAATACATGTTATACAATTGGTTATTATGTAACATTGACTGCTAAAAATGTTACTTGTAATTGGTTAATTGGTGTTTAATATGATGTTTGTAACATTAATGTTTAATATGATATTTTGATTCTTAATACAGATTATGTTATTCTCAATTGATATTTTGTATCACTAATTGATACAGATTATACAATTGAGTATATCATAAGTTTTTTGTGTGAAAACTGGTATTATATGTTACATCTCAATTTGTAACACAGATTGTTACAGATGTTGAAATTGAAGATATCTGTTTGTAGTTATTACAGCTATTTCTTATACAAATGATATATATTTGACAGTTATAACAATAAAAGATTCTGTTATATATATTCTAATCATTTCGATTTTTAAAGATTCGGTTACTATAATAATAAAAAATTCTGTAATATAATTTAAGTATTTCCATCAAATCCGTTTTTAATGATTTAGTTACTAAATTTAATATATATTATAATAAATTAAAATAATGATTTTTAAAAAATAGTATTTTTAGAATATATGGAACAAGAATAGATTTTTGTACTTCTTTTCAAAAAAATGGTTTATTTATGAAAAAATCCCAATTAAAAACCCACCTAATTACTCCATTAAAAACTCACTACTCATGTAACCCACCCATTCACATTCAATAAAGTGATAAAAACCACATGTATCTCTTGCCTCGCCCCTGACACATCAACAATAGCAACTATAAAGATACAAATTGTTTATAGTTTATTCAATGGACTTTATGATTTTTAAGTTAAAAACTCTTTTTAGGCCACAAGTACTTCTTCCAACTTTTGATGAGATCTAGGCTTAGCTCTACAACCTCCCATCCCCGAAAGCACACACAGACTCAAACGAATAAAATGAAATTAATGAAAAAGAAATTAGTAGGATAATTGTTAGGAAAACACATTAATTAAGTAACTTAGGTAATAAAAGAAAAATGTGACAAGAATACCTAAATTTTGATTTTTGACAATTTCTTAACCACGTTATTTCAAACACACATAGAGACCCACGTATTTTTTCTTCGTTATGGTGGTGGAGAGGCTAATTGCTTTTCTTATTATGTTTTTTTGATGAATTCTAAGTTTAGACTTATTATACCATCAATATAAGTTAATCCCGAATTCATGATTTTTGTGGTCTATTATGTATTGGATATTAAATTTTGTTTGTCGTTTTATTGTTGGGTTTTGAATTTATTGATTTAATTCTAAAAATCTTTTATGAAGAAAAACATTTGAATACATATTACGATTTGAGGACCCAAATTAAAGTTCGACCCTGTCCGCCCCATTACAATCCAAACGCTTAGGCGGCACCTAAACGTGATGGTCAACTTCCGCGTTTAGTCACGACTCATACTTCGCCCTTACCTCGTCTTCACTTAAACATTGTCTAGGTTCAAAGAACTTGAAACTCGACCTTCACACGTGGCTAAATTGTAGGTCTTTTAGAATTATAGTATTATGCTAAGTTTTATAGCCATCCAAACCATTAGAAGTTTATGGGTGTGTTTAATTTTGATTAAAATCAATTTTTTTTTTTGTAAAAGTTGATGAAATATGTAGTTGAAAAATTGTACGAAACTGTAGGTCCACAAGATGAGTGGTTAAAATTAATTGTTAACTTTAATTTTAACTTTTTAACAAAAATTTAAGTTAATTCAAACAACCTCTGAATGGCTTAAGAACAGTACATCACTCAATAGAGAGGGGGAAACCAATCACTGTTGTAGGGCTTAAGAATTTCTCCTCTCCACCCCCTCCGCCCCGACGCACCACGCCGCCGCCGCCCAACCACTAACGTAGTACAACAATGCCCGTAAACTCATCCTCCACTTACGGTCCCATATCCACCCGTACCCCCACCACAAAACCTCCTCTCCTACCAGCTTCACCGTCCTTAATCTCTCGCGCCCGATCCTATTACGCTATACGCCGCCCATGGCGCGTGTTTTTCGACATCTCCGCATTTTCTCTCCCCTTAAGCTATGCCGAGGCCATGTCCCGCATCCGCCACAACCTCAACCACTTCCGCTTCAATTACGCAATTATCGTCCTCTTCATCCTCTTCTGCAGTCTAATCTACCACCCCGCCTCGATGATTGTCTTCTTGATTACCTTCGCTGCTTGGTTTGTCCTCTACTTCTTTCGCGAAGGCCCAATTGTCGTTTTCAACAGAGTTGTCGATGATCGGATAGTTTTGGTGGGGTTGAGCCTGATTACTGTAGTTGCACTCGTGTTTACTCATGTGGGATTGAATGTGCTTCTGGCATTAATCATTGGGTTTGTTGTGATAAGTGTTCACGCGGCTTTTAGGGGCAATGAGGATTTGTTCTTGGACGAAAGTGAGGCTGCCGAAGGTGGACTGCTCTCAGTTGTTGGTGGGGAGCAGTCGTATCGCCCAAGTTGAGTTTGGAATCGAGTATTTCGATTTGATGGGAAAACGAGTTGCTTTTTTAGTTTTGGATCTATTGTTGAATTGATTTCAAGATTCATTGTTTACTCCCCCTTTGATTTATTTACATACATGATGGGGATCGAAATTTAACCCATTTTTTTGTGGGACTTGATCTCTTAGTGGTTGTTCCCCAGTTGTGAGTTTGGGGGCAATTATTGGGCTAATGGAACTTCATTTCTAAATGGATGGTTTTGATTTGTGTTCTTTTGCTGGGATTGGTTGGATTATGAAATATTTGGTCTTTTCTTCCTTTGGCTTCTCTAGGAATTGCTCATCACGCCTCGTGATCTCTGTGTCTGAAGTTTCGAGCACTTGTTCATTGACACGTTTTTCAACATATCAGTGACTTGATACGCTTGATGGATTTGTATTTTCCGAACCTATGTTTGTATCTTATATGTTTCATTATGCAACAGTTTTGGTAGCAGCTTATAACAGCTCAATCGACCGTGAATTTGACAGTGTTGGCTGGCGTTATTCGCAAATGGATTTCTTCTAAAAAGTCTGGTAAATCAGGGATGTTTTTTCAGGGCTTGGGGGTGTGTCAATATCGAAATGGTCTGTTCAAGACATATTTGAGGGCCATCATAACAGTAAACAATTCTTGATCAATCCATCTCGTCATCAAGGAGTTTGAGGAGGTATTCATTGGTTGATCATGGATTTTGTCATCAAGAAGTTTTAGTTTCGGTTGGGGCATGTAAAATGCAAAATTCTGTGAACCCGAGACCATCAGCATGTTTGGCTAAGCTTATTCAAGTTTATAAATTAGTTTAACATTATTTTTATCCACACATTCCGTAGGGCACGACTTATAATTTACAAAAAGCTTTACCAAACAAGCACTAAATTGTTTCTTGAAGAAAAAATCAAATTAATGTCAAGACTCTGCATGCGCTAACATGACCATCTAAATATGAAAAAGGGGGTCATTTTGAGGACAAAATTGCACAACTATTCTTCAGTTTATACACAACCAGTATTTATTCTAAGATTTTGGCTGCTCCGTACCATGAAACTTTCTTCCAGCTTCAACAGCTTCCCTGAAAGCAGTTACAAGCTCTTTATTTTCAGGATCAAGTCTCACCCCCTCGTAGAAAGCATTGGCTGCCTCTTCAAATTTCTGCAACGGGAAATATGGAATGTGTCTAAACAAAAAGATAAACACTTTCAAGTTTTTATTGCCCACGCAGACAAGAAGCTTACCTGCATTAAACGAAGAGCTGCACCCTCCCGGTAGCAAGCCTTGGGCCAATCTGGTCTAAAACCCCTGCACGCCTTAGCATCAGCTAAAGAGTGATCAGCTTGGCCCAGACGAAGCCAGCAAAGACTTCTATTAGAATACAACGTTGCATCAGTTGGGTCGAAATCAACTGCCTGCAAATCCATAAAATGAAAGCAACCACGTAGATAAGTAACCCAACAGCATTCACTATAGGTAACATCTTCACCATCAAGGGCAATGACGAGTTGAAGAACAGCACGCATTGTCAATGGTTGTTACAACCCTTATCGACTCAATTTGGATCAAACCCAGTCACACAGATAAAGTTGCAAATTCAATTTCTTCACTAACCAAGAACAAATGTAGAATCACTTTCTTTCTAGTAGTGGTATACAAAGACCAATTATAAGAAAGTGAAGTCGTGCAAATATTTTCATGTGACAAAATACAAAGACCTAAAAGACATTTGTAAATGACATAACTCAATATGCTAGAGAGAGAGGATTACATGAAATATGTAAATTTATAGACCAAGAAAAACAGTTTTCTGTATCAAGAGAAAACTAAATGTAAAAAAAATTATTCTAATGGAGGTTAGCTTATAATTTCTAGGCTAAGCACTAAAAAACAGATGGAAAAAAGAACAAAGAATCAAAACTGGATAATCATATATAAAGCCAGTAAAGTAACAAAACGCGAACCTGTGTATAAGCATCAACTGCAGTCATAAAGTCCTTCCTCTTAAAAGCATCATCACCTCTTGCTTTTGCTTCAGCAGCTTTCTTCTTGGCCTCCGCTGTTACCTGAATCATCAGTGAATTAGTCAAAAGGAAAACCGGACTCAGAATCTGTCTTCAAGTAAGTGTCAGCAACAGAAAAGAAATTAGGTACTTCACAAGATATAGAGACTTCACAAGATATAGGGAAAATGGGACGACTTGCTGTTAAATTGCACAAAGACTCTCCTGAGGCAGAGCTTGTGGACAAGAACATGTCGCAGTGCATTCTATTTTAATTCTGGACACCTAGAACATGTTAGGGACTTCTAGGTACTTCACAAGATATAGAGACTTCACAAGATATAGGGAAAATGGGACGACTTCTAGGGGGACATGTTGACAAATATCTCAACAATGCATGAGGATGGGACATGATAGGGACACATTTGAGGACAATTTTGAGATCAAGGCATAACTAGGAAAAGACACAGGCTTAGCTATTATATGACAAACTTCTGGTTCAAGGAAGAGAAGAAAAGGTAAAAATACTATGAAATGTAAGAGACGAGAATTGTAAATAGAGTGATTACTCAAGCCTCAAGGTTTAATGTATATCTTTGGTGACCACTAACATTGTTTGGCTACCTATAATGGGTGTGTTGAATTCAATCAACTATCCTTTTTCTCGTCTTCGATTAATCTATATCAATAGTTGCATTTCACTCTCGGTCTCAAATGTTTCAAAGTTACACAACTTTAATTTAGGAACAATGATCAGTATCTTCATTACATCAGCCCAAGCTTATTTATTTCTTATTACAAGATACGAATCTGTTATCCAATACATCCCTAACTTAGCCTCTTAACTTCCATTTACCTCACTAATTTCTCAATAGTCTCTGTATTTTTTTTATTTGGTATGTTTCTGTAGCATTAATCTTGGCCTCATACACCATCTGAACCTTTTCATTCCAACACTACGCTTCCTTATTAGATGGGCTTCTACCCTAAAGACAACCCTAGACCCTTGTACTAACTCATTTCTTATGTTGCTAAAGCAACTAACCAACCCATTTCTTTCGTTCAAAACTCTATCTGAAAGTCACTTGCATTTCACCCTTATGTTCCGCCATCTTGTTCATTAAAATGAAACTCTTTATTTTTTTCTTTTTCATTCGTTAATAACCAAATCATGGACCAACATATACGATATAGTTAGGCTCTCCGTAGTAATAACCTCATGATACTTGCACAACGAGTTATCCATCCTCCCAGTCACAATGATCTTTTTAACTGAACTTTCATCCGCTTCTAAACGATAGAGTGAGAGTATCTTTTGAAACACGTGTTTGTTCAACACAAAATCACAATTTACGCTAATGTATGTTCTTCATTCTGCCTGTAACCTGAAATTGCCATTACTCTTTTGGAGCCTAAATACCTTTTGCATATGAAAATTTCTCCTCTAATAAAGTTCTTATCTTGACTACGGTCCCGTTGAAGACATATATAAATATAATTTAAATCCCCCCCAATCGAGAGAGAGAGAGAGAGAGAGAGATCCAAGAAAAGTTAACGAATGTTTAAGCTTTTTTGTATTATGTCCCATAAAACCAACCAAAAAAAAAAATGAAGTGGACTGCTAGATAAAGAGAATCTTAAGACGATCAAAACTATTTCAGAGAAATATGAAACCAAATTTAAAGAGAAAACTATTCTTTATCAACTAGTTCATTCATAGCTGGTATAACAATTATTAAAAGACGGACCTCAGGAGCATCTAACTTTGGAGGTGTATTATCCTTCAACTTGTTTGATTCCCTCAAAGCTTCTACTTCTCCCTGCTTTTATTCATTAAAAATTTCGTAAGCCCAAAATCTGAGACAAAAAAGCAAAAGAAACAGGGCTACTTTGCAACAGACCCTGAATAAAATTGGGAGCTGTTATGAATACTTGATTAAAATCTATGCTCCTTTCTCTATAATGAAAAGATCCTCCTTTTATAAGTAAAAGCAAACTTAAGAACAGCCAAACACTGGCAATCTTAACCATTACCCTTTGTGGCTCGGCTGAATACAAATATTACCACATTATCCCCCGATGGAGATAAGTCACAAGAGTGAGGCTTTTAAGAACAAAACACAGTTCAAGATCTTATGGGAAGACTAACCGAATGCAAATAATGAACTGAAATACCTGTTTTCTCTCATTTTCAGATTGCACGTGTCCAATAATTCCATCAACACTCCACTCTGGAACATTTTCAATTGGCAAAGTTACAGGGAAAAGAATCTTAACTGCCTCTTTGTTACCTCTTGCAGCTGCAACCTGTATTGGCTTCAAATCATCCTGCAGGGAAGAAATTTCAATCATTCATAGCAAATTTAGTTACACTAACTGCACATATCTTTGTATCATTAAATGCAACAAACTTCTATTTCCATCTCTGTGCACTATGCATCAGCTAAAGGGATCTTGTTAGAGTCGGGAAATTTGGTGATAAATGCAAGACAATTTGTAAATGCAAAAACCTAAGATGGGGTGGCAGATTGTGTAATTAAGCACATTCCTTCCCTTCCATCATCAACAAAATAGATTTTCAATGAAAAAAACATCTTCATGAATGTTGATGAGGGTTCCAAAGGAAATCAGCTAGCTGAGCAGTAAATATGAGGGGAACTTTTGTAGATCATGCTGTCAGTTCAAAGTGAGAGCAAAAACAGCAGCAACTTGATCAACACGGTATAGAACAGCAACCAACACTTTAAACTCTTTTTCTACTAATTTCTGGCAAATGGGATATGTTAGCAATTACGTCTCTTTTCTACCCAACATATTAAATACAATATTTGGTTGATTTAATGGCAGGGAAATCATATATCAAAGAAAGATATGTGACGGTATTTTCTAACTTATCCTGTAGCAATATTCCACTTGAAAGGTGAACACGAAAGACCAAAAAAATCTCTACTTAAGAACTTTACATAAATAGTACAATGCAAAAACCTGCGCACATAATTTGAAAATGTTACCTCGTCTGTGGCATTGGGATTTGCTCCAGCTTGCAATAAGCAGTTTATGACTTCTGGGCTACCAACATCAGCAGCAATGTGCAGAGGCGTTGCTCCACCAGCAGTAATATTCACATTGGCACCTGCCTGTATGAAAAAAGAAGAATGTGTGCCTAAATTGTGCTTGGTATGTTTAACAACAAAAGAAGGGAAAACACAGATAAATGAATAAATAAATTAACCACATGGAGCAGCCAAATCCGACATTTTTCATTTTCATAATCTATGAACATGAAAACAGATTATCTGCTAAAACAAACTGCCACAAGCGCAACAGCATCCAGTGCAGCAGAAAAGATTCCACAAAGTTTAGTCATCAGATAACCATATTTTCAATCTGATAAATACAACATGTGAATATCAAATAATGACACAAAGTGTTCTTGATGAAAGTAGATCTGACATCAGAATGAATATGATAAGAGACCTAATAGATCCTAAAAATAAAATATATCATCTACCAACTTAGCATTATATTTTCAGTAACTATAATGCAGAAACGATAGCATTTGTTTTAGTCAAAAAAGTTGTGCCAAACACCAGCAGATAAAAGTCTTTACTTTTACTTTTCTGTGAAAAAGAAAAAGAAGAAGACCAATATTCTGATTCTCTGAAGCAAGATTAACCACTTAACAGCCAAAAAGAGCATCAATTCAGAACATTCATGTTAGCCAAATAGCTATCAGATATTAAAGTACCTAATACTAATAACATATATGGGATTAAAAAGAAAGAAAGACCACGTAGAGACTTTTCCACAGATCCCTGCAATAAGCTTACGCCTAGGAAGCATACAGGCAAACAGTGAAAAGATTCTCCCTGCTTAAAGCTCAATAGCTTTCTTAAAGATGAATAGACTTATGTTGAAATTCAAAGAAAAGTCATTTAAGGGATAACACTGAAAAAAGAGCGAATAAGAAAATGTTTGTACTTTGAGAAAAGAAAAATGTTAACAAAATTTGTGCAACAAGTGATATAATATTGAGTTCCCAAATGAGACAGATGTTGCTTTGGAGTATAACTCAGCCAATATGCAGTCTAAATATTTTTCAATTTTCATGAAAGAAAAACATGGTTTCTTTGACATCCATGGATTAGGAAACCAATCTCTCGTAAGGCATGCATGTCCTGAATAAAAGAATCACAGGAAACTGAATCTTGATTGTAACTGAACATTAACTGAAGAGTATCATATTCTATTCCAACTAAAACTAGTGTTATTTAGATCATTAAGTTCATGCGATCAAACCAAATCTTTTTAACAGGAGATCAAATGCCCAAGAAATAGCATGATCCTTTTTATCGATGGTTGATGGGTCAAAACTGATGCATCCACTAGGACAAATAGAAGGGATAATAAGGTGAATGCATGGGCCATGGAGCATTTCTGGTGGTAACCATAAATGCAAACAATATATCGAAATGCCAGTAGCCCACTACAGAATGCTGGCGACAGCATACTAGACAGTGGCATCAAAATTGGTAATTTACTAACAAGGAATAGAAATGAAATTAGTTAACCTTGATTAACAACCCCAAACATGCTAATGAACCTGCTGCAACAGCTGATAATAGAGGAGTAATATCATCTTCCGTTTGAGCATTAGGCTGCAAAAAAGGGAAAGAAACTCAGAATACACAAGTACAACTAGTCTTCAAATTGAAGAAAGTAATGCACGTGTTATATGGTTGTAAGCAAATCAACTCACCGTGCAAGAAAGATAACACTGAAATATTCTCAAAGTTATATTTGGGAAGGAAATTTCAAAAATTATATGGACTTCAATGTTCTTTTTTTTTTGGTTATTTGATCATACTCGCAGATTTCAGTTTATAATGTACATCAAAACAAGAATTAGCACAATTTCCACTCTAGGACTTGCACAATCTTCCACTATATAAGGGATTGCAGAGATCACATAACTGACAAAGTTCAAACATTCTGATAGGATCTCAGCTCAATCCAGATGCAAGGAAGCTCCTCCAGGTAGCAGCGCGGCTGATCTTGCTGGATTCAATTGAAGTTGTGATGTAGTATAGGTTATTTGTAATTATATGAAGCTGTTGTATATGAGAATTATAAGCTGAATTTGTAATGAACTTTATTGATATCAAAATGGAAATTGCAAGGAATTGTAAAGTGTCTGTTGCAAGAGTTCGAGAGCTCTGCCTCTCCAATTGCTGAAAATCAATTTCTAACTGCATCAATTATTTTCCCTCCACAGCCTTATTTATACTTCCCGCCCCCCTTTTACAAATTCAGTAACTAATACTCCAAACAATACTAAAAACAATACTACACTTTAAAAGTGTTTATTACATTGCGAATGCTAACAACAAACTAGGCATCAATTAAACACTCTTGAAGTCTCCGCTTCCGCTCTTGCGTCTGGCATATACGTGCTTGATCTCCGCCTCGAAATGGACCTATCAATACTTCCCCCCAAAACAGCCACCTTGTCCTCAAGGTGGAGATCCGGACCAATTACAAATTTAAAATACCGTAAAGCCGAACAATTTCCTTTGCCAGAACTCCATCCACAATCAAAGTAGAAAAATGGTATTTCAACACCAATGAGCCTGCGGACTTCCCTACAACCATGAGTATAGCATCCATGAACACCCCGTAACCAGTTGGTCCTATGGGTGGAGCTGATGAAGTTGCGATGACCGAATGAGTGCATGTCAGGCAAAGTGCAATTGTGGTCCTGACTGGAGGTGAAGGAATTGCGCGCGCTTATCACCTTACTTATGTTCACAAAATTAGGCCCAAATTGCTGTTGTTTGACCAGCCCATTTCTGTCTTCTACATGTAGGGCCACCTCTATAATCTGGCCCAAGCCCACGGTTCGTAGCAATCCATTTACCAAGTTCCCCTCCACTACTTCTTCAGCCAGATTTGGTAATGGTGAAGACAAATCCTCAAATTGCCGGCGATACTCCTTCACTGTCCTCTCTTGCTTAAGAGCCAGAAATTTTTCATAAATGGATCCTTCTACCGATGAACGGAATCTCTCCAACAATAAAGTCTTCATCTCCTCCCATCTCCTCACCGGACGACGGCAATCTTCCCATTGATACCATGCTAAAGCTTTCGCCGTCAAGCACAAAGCAATTGCCTCTAACCTCTCGCGCCGGTCCAAGAATTGACGTTGAAGTAACGCTCGCCGGTAAATCCACCCTCAAGATCGTCGCCGAGGCGAACACCGGCATCTCCGATCGTCGCGATCTCGGTGCTCCTCTCTCACGATCCGGAGAAAATTCACAACGCCGACTCATGGGACTCCATATGGTGGACTTGAGTTGGTGTATGGCTTGCTTCCTATTGAATTTCCTTTCCCTTTCTTTGAACTCCACGTGATTATCTCGCTCCCAACTGCCTGCAATAAGCGTTCCATCTTTTCAATTACAGTTAATTTGCTCAAAACCTGACCTAAATCTTCCTTAATCGATTCCATTTCGCGGTGCATTCCGCCATACATCTCTTCAATGCGTGTTTCGATTACTCCGACGCGATCCTCCAGTTGCTTCTTAGATGATGCCATGGCGTTGAAGTTACGTGCTCTGATACCAATTTGATAGGATCTCAGCTCAATCCAGATGCAAGGAAGCTCCTCCAGGTAGCAGCGCGGCTGATCTTGCTGGATTCAATTGAAGTTGTGATGTAGTATAGGTTATTTGTAATTATATGAAGTCTGTTGTATATGAGAATTATAATTTGAATTTGTAATGAACTTTATTGATATCAAAATGGAAATTGCAAGGAATTGTAAAGTGTGCATTGCGAGAGAGTTCGAGAGCTCGCTCTCCAATTCTTTGAAAATCAATTTCTAATCGCATCAATTATTTTCCTCCACAAATTTTTATTTATACTTCCGCCCCCTTTTACAAATTCAAGAACTAATACTCCAAACAATACTAAAACAATACTACACTTTAAAAGTGTTTATTACATCATGAATGCTAACAACAAACTAGGCATCAATTAAACACTCTTGAAGTCTCCGCCGCGCTCTTGCGTCTCGGCATATACGTGCTTGATCTCACTTTCGAAATGGACCTATCAATACTTCCCCAAAACAGTACCCACCTTGTCCTCGAGGTGGAGATCCCACCAATTACAAATTTAAAATACCGTAAAGTCGAACAATTTCCTTTGCGAACTCCATCCACAATCAAAGTAGAAAAATGGTATTTCAACACCAATGAGCTGCGGACTTCCCTACAACCATGAGTATAGCATCCATGAACACCCCAGTAACCAGTTGGTCCTATGGGTGGGCGATGAAGTTGCGATGATCGAATGAAGTCATGTCAGGCGGTGCAAATTGTGGTCCTGACCGGAGGTGAAGGAATTGCAGCCGCTTATCACCTTACTTATGTTCACAAAATTAGGCCCAAATTGTCGTTGTTTGACCAGCCCATTTCATCTTCTACATGTAGGGCCACCTCTATAATCCGCCCAAGCCCCGCGGTTCGTAGCAATCCATTTACCAAGTTCCCTCCACTACTTCTTCACCGTATGTCCGGGTTCCCATCCATTCCCAAGTTCCCTCCACTACTTCTTCTTGATTTGGTAATGGTGAAGACAAATCCTCAAATTGCTTGGCGATACTCCTTCTTCACCGTCCTCTCTTGCTTAAGAGCGTAAATTTTTCATAAATGGATCCTTCTACCGATGAACGGAATCTCTCCAACAATAAAGTCTTCATCTCCTCCCATCTCCTCATCCGGACGACGGCAATCTTCCCATTGATACCATGCTAAAGCTTCACCGTCAAGCACAAAGCGGTACCGCCTCTAACCTCTCGCCTTCGGCCAAGAATTGACGTTGAAGTAACGCTCTGCCCGGTAAATCCACCCCTCAAGATCGTCGCCGACGAACACTGGCATCTCCAGTCGTCGCGATCTCGGTGCTCCTCTCTGCTGATCCGGAGAAAATTCACAACGTCGACTCTCGCCGGACTCCATATGGTGGACTTGAGTTGGTGTATGGCTTGCTTCCGGCTGAATTTCCTTTCCCCTTTCTTTGAACTCCACGTGATTATCTGCTCCCAATCTGTCTAATAAGCGTTCCATCTTTTCAATTACAGTTAATTTGCTCAAAACCTGACCTAAATCTTCCTTAATCGATTCCATTTCGCGGTGCATTCCGCCATACATCTCTTCAATGCGTGTTTCGATTACTCCGACGCGATCCTCCAGTTGCTTCTTAGATGATGCCATGGCGTTGAAGTTACGTGCTCGATACCAATTTGATAGGATCTCACTCAATCCGGATGCAAGGAAGCTCCTCCGTAGCGGTAAGCGGTGATCTTCTTTGGATTCAATTGAAGTTGTGATGTAGTATAGGTTATTTGTAATTATATGAAGTGTTGTATATGAGAATTATAATTTGAATTTGTAATGAACTTTATTGATATCAAAATGGAAATTGCAAGGAATTGTAAAGTGTACATTGCGAGAGAGTTCGAGAGCTCGCCTCTCCAATTGTTTGAAAATCAATTTCTAATCGCATCAATTATTTTCCTCCACAGCCTTATTTATACTTCCCGCCCCCCTTTTACAAATTCAGTAACTAATACTCCAAACAATACTAAAAACAATACTACACTTTAAAAGTGTTTATTACATTGCGAATGCTAACAACAAACTAGGCATCAATTAAACACTCTTGAAGTCTCCGCTTCCGCTCTTGCGTCTGGCATATACGTGCTTGATCTCCGCCTCGAAATGGACCTATCACATTCCTAGCATGTTTGGCTGAAAAGAAGACTATGGGCCTTCCTATCAGACATTTCCTTGTGTAACCAATAGCACCAGATTCAATAATACTATTTACATCAATGAACAGGATAAAATCATTATAGATAATAGACCTCGAATGTAGGGACCTCTTTGGGCTTGAGGTTATTTCATTGATTGGCTAATTTTAATATCTAAGAGGTGCAAATATTAAACAAGATGAGGGAGTTTACATCATTTCATGTTGCAATATGAAACCTTGAACCAAGATTGATTTAATACATGGATTTGATAATATCAAATAATAGATTGAATTGATGACTTGATGATAGAACATACTACTAATGAAGTTTGTGCTTGCAGAACAGACGTAAAATCAAATATCTAAAAGTAACGGAAAAAAAGGAATAAGGCTACAAATCCTTTTGAAAAGGATAAAGGAAAGAAGGTTGCAAAAATCCAGTTAAAATGAAGAACCATTTGTTGACGAGACGTAGGATGATCTCATGAGACACATGCGTCTAAATGAGAGAGCATATATTGGTTTCATGGCACAACCTGATGACTCTTACATATCTTTTTCACACTGAGATGATCTACAAGAATATGATTATAATATGAAAGTGGTACATAGCTTTAGTAACTTGATTAATAAATATAAAAGCTAGAAATGTTTGTATAAAAAGACAAACTGAAGAAGAAAAATGTCACTTCTCTTTCTTCTTCACAGTGCGTAATGTTTAGGAAGAATTCGAAATGTATTGACCATCTATTTTTACATAGAGATGTTGCAATGCTGTTATGGGGCAGGTTATAACAGAAAGCAGATATAGCTTGGGAAGGTGCGACGTTTTATTTCTTGAAAAGCCAATTGGTTTCGCCTCAGGGAAGAAGGGTGTTGTTATGTAAAAAACAATAGTATCAACCACTTTCTGGGTAACATGGATAGAAGAAAAATTCCAGGACTTCTGAATCAAAAGCACAAGACGCTTTGGGCTAAGGAAAAAGGAAAACCTTTTAGCATCTTTACAGGCTTCTACATCTGACGATTTTATAGGTTTTCCTCTTTCCATAATTGTTAATAATTGAAAATGCATTTTCTTGATCGTTTTTTTTTAAGTGTATAGAGGATATCTTGCCCATTTGTTAATTGTAAATCTGTTCCTTTGATTAACAAAATAATAGATTCCTATCAAAAGAAAACATATTTGATAGGGAACCATACTAATGAATTCAGGTAAACACAGTCAATGAGGAGGCAACACCCTTGGAATCATGTAAATATCACCTATATGCGTATATTCTCACCATTCATCTGATTTTCTACCCACTAGTAGTTAAACATCCCCTAAGATATATCTGCTATGGACTTTGATGTATGGTCTAGGTTCTACTAAGTGGTGTGTGCATATGATATTATGGAACAAGATAAAGTAATTAAGGGATGCACATCCCCAACAAAAACATCTATGGAGTAGAATGTTAACTTACATTAGCATTATGTTCTAGTAGCAATTTGACGGCATCTTGCTGGCAGTGACCAGCAGCCCATATAAGTGGAGTACCGGCATCACTTTGTAAATCAACATGTACACTCTTAGCAAGTAAGAATTTCAGTAACTCAATATCTCCTGCAAGCAAGAATGCAAAACCATCAAAATTGGAAGGCGAGTTTACAACAAACATATATCAAAAGCTAAAAACAAATCTTCATGAAATTTGCATTGACCATGGTGAAGCGAAAAAGTCAACATTCAGACAATACAACAATAAGTATGCTTAGATGTATGTATATCATGCTTAGCTTAATATTAGAATAAGAAAGAAATTGAAGTATGGTTTCTCAAGACACAGAATACATAAAAAAAAAAAAATGGATAAGTTAACCTCGACAATTCTTGATTCCAGGTGAAGCTTGACAGCCCAAAAAAACAACTTAGAGTCGACTGCATGAATCCTTTTTAGCCACGCCACTTGGTTCATTGTTATATTAGCTAGAAGATGCAAAGCAACCACATCAAGTTATGTTAGTTTTGGTCTAGCTCTCCTTTTCTACCAACTTCTATGATTGCATCAGTATTATGAATAGGAGTTATTTTAGGTCGACGCAAGACATGCCCCACCCACATACTTCGTCATTCTCTTAATTTATCATCAATCAGTGATACGTCCACTTACAAGGATCTTCCTATCACACAGAATTTGGACTCTCCATTACATCAAAACTGCACTAATCCCATGCATTAGATTCTCTTCAATTACTCCGTAACAAATCGAACCTAAATACCCAAAAACAATCACTTGTTAAGAAAACATTATCCTTTATAATGAATCAATTCTTATCATTATTCCTACTCTTACTAAAGTGGCATTGCAAGAAACAACCTTTAGATACCAAAATATTCCAAAATTTCAACTCATAATTGAGCGCCTTTGTAATCTCATCAATTAAAACTATGCCATGAGCGAATAACAAACACCAAAGAACCTCGTCTTCAAATTGTCTCGTAAGCTCATGCATGACTAAAGCTACAAAAATAAAGACTTAAAGCATAACCTTTATGCAAGCATATAGTGATGGGAACTCTACTACTGTCACTACATTTCAAGTCTCCATCGTACTTATCCTCTATGTTGCTCGGACTCGGGTACAGGTGTCGGATACAGGTACATATCTAGGAGTTGGATCCTTCTCATCTTAAAAATTAAGATACGGAGACACGGTTAAAAAGGATCCGGATTTTGGATACGGCATGCGAGATATCGTCTTATGTAATTTTTTTTAAAAAAAATGACATAAAAATTACCAAAATAACAAAGAGAAAAATTGTTTTTTTTTTAAAGCAAATAACAAGTAACAACTATATTAAAGCAAATTGAAATAAATTGAATAGTGTCATAGAAAGCCCACATATTAATTGAGTTTTAAATGGCAATGGCGATGTCGATTCAATTATAAACTAACTTTTTTTTATTTAGGACTAATTGAATTGATTTGTAATTTTAATTTGAAATATATTTAAATTTAAAGTCGAAATAAATTATTTTATAAAATTAAAAGAAAAAAATCAATTTCAGCGTCT
Source organism: Forsythia suspensa (assembly GCA_023638005.1). NCBI lineage: Eukaryota > Viridiplantae > Streptophyta > Magnoliopsida > Lamiales > Oleaceae > Forsythia > Forsythia suspensa. Next base: position 12,400,524 of record CM042665.1, read on the forward strand.
TATATATTATTTAAAAACTATAATAGATATAAATTTAAATTTATCATTCCAAAAAACGATGTGGCACTAAATCATTTTCATTACAAAATAAATATTCACACAAATAAAATATAATAAAAAAAATTAATTTAATAACACAATAAACTCTAATTATATTGGTTTGACCATACAACTTCCAATAATTTTATTGTATTAAACACTATGAATTGGGCTTCACTAGAGCCCATGTAATACATTTAAAAATCTGGTCTACACTCCACAGCCCACTTATTGAATTAGGGCAGAGAGCATCGTCTTCCCCCAACACTCCCTCCCTATTATCTGCAGTTTTCTACAAAATGTTAGAAAGATTCTTCCTCCCTTTTAAACTAATCAAATAGCCTTATAAGCAAAGCCAAAAATCCGGTGCGACCTCTACCACAGATGCAAAGCCAGAAGCAAGTCTCCACCTTCTGCAGTTTTCTCCCTTCTGCCGTGTCCGAGTGAAAAACCAAGGATCCGATCCATATCCCGTGTCGATATCTGTGTCGTGTCGTGTCGTGTCAACACGGGTTCTTTGCCATTTTTGAAGAGTTCGAGCAACATAGCTTATCCTTAATAATATTGATATATCTAACAAAAACTACCTTGGCATAAAGCCAAACAAAATTTTTGAGACCTTTGAATTGCAACTTAAACTAGCTCAATCGCCTTCTCCTTCATAGTTATGGATTGTGGGTTTAATACTTTTGTAGTCTGTACAATCTTATAATCACTTATAATCTCATAAAATAGGCACCATAACAGTCTTCCTCCATCCGACATGCTTTTACTCTTTAATACCCACCTTGCCTAAACACTTGCATACTTCAACGGGAATTCTATATGGCCATTAGGATTTCTCATCTTCAGCCACATGATTTGTTACTTAACACCAAAAACTATGTTATTCTATTAAAACTAACATTCCAATCTACAATTGAATTCGACAAATCCCTAATATCTATACTATGCCTTTCATTAAACAACTAGTTTGAATAATTCTTCCATCTTTTTGTGATCTCATTGTACACAAAACAGACTCTTTAGTTTTCATCTTAGTAAAATTACTTTGCTTTAGATCTATAGTCTCTACTTCCCTTTTCTATTTGTAAAGATAGTTCTTAAATGACTTTCTGTACAATTTTTCTTGTTCTTCCGCACAGGACTCCCGAACCACCCTCTTAATATCCAATTTAGCTAACTTACATTATTCAAAACCTAGGCACTTTTATCTTTTGGTAAATGTCTATTGACATTTAGTCTTACATACCATTAGGGCATTCCAGCTCTAATGCAACTACCTATCTCACTTCACATCATGTTATAATCTCCGTCTATCATATTCTTGGAGGCACGGACACATCTACATGTCATTTTTTCAGAAAAACTAGGACGAGCACGTCGAGGACACGTTGACTAAAATAATCTTCAATTATTTTTTTACCTTTTTTTTTTCTTTATGCTTTACTTTTCAATATAAATGTGTATAAAGATTCATGCCATCATATGTGACAAAATAAACTAGCTATCAACCTTCTGGTCGTTTCGCAGCCTTCCTTTATCTAGACTTTAAACCAGCTTCAGAAAAGCATAGTCAGAGTTCGTTTCGCAGCCTTCCTTTATCTAGACTTTAAACCAGCTTCGGAAAAGCATAGTCAGAGTTCATAAATCATGCTGTATACTTATGAATTTTAATAGAATTTGACATATTTCATAAAATTTCAATAGATTTTTATATTATAGATTTTAATAGAGTCTCATTAATTTCATTGATTCTAATAAATTTGTGGTCTTTTTATTAAAAATTATAATTTTACCTCCTCAAAGTCTTTTTATTAAAAATTATAATTTTACCTCCTCAATTGTTAAAAGCAACTAAAATTTAAAATTCCACCACATCATTTCAAGTCTATTTTTCTCTTTTCAAACCAAATTATGTCTGAACGAGAAATTTGCTCTAAAATTAATGTTGACAAATCAACTCTCCACAAAGCGCACAATTTTCTTTCTTAAAAATCTAGACTAATAACCAAAAAAAAAAAAAAAATAGACAACTATTTCATAATCTATTTATATATATAATTTACCTTTTACATATTACAAATGTGTAATGGGACACTTATTACTTTTAACAGAATTCTAAATTATAGAAGTTAATAAAATTCGTACAACAAATTTGTGATTTTTTTTGTTAAACACTCATTGTGCACAAATAAATATGAATTTTTGAAGAAAAAATAAAACAAAAAAATGGTATAATTTCTGAATAGATTACTCAAAAAAAAAAATTCTAACATGTAATTAGAAAATAAAATTCATAACATTATTGTATACTAAAAGTAACTAATAACTTTGTCATTTAAAACAAAATTCATAAAGTTGGAAATATGAACAACGCTTGGAGAAAAATAGAATAAAGACATGAAGAATTACAAATTGATACAGAATCATTTCCAACAAAATCTTATGTGAAAGGTGAGAGGTTTGAGAGAGAGAGAAAGAGTTCAAATTTTAAGATTTTGAGCTAGAATTTTTAACAAATTTGGTATTTATACTAATAGTTTCAAATCTATTGAAATCTATTGAAATCCATCAATTTAATGAAATTCTTCAAAATCCACTAGTGATTGAGGACGTCTAAATTTCTAAAGAGTCTATTAAAATCCAAGTTGTTGACACCTATATTTTAGAAGATTCTACTAAAATCGACACCTCAATTTTTATGGATTACTAAAATCCATTAAAATATGAATTGAGGACACCCCCCTTAATTTTTCAATTAAATTCAAAATTTTCATTTCATTCGTATTTTTATTTTTTCCTTTGTTTGTTCATTTGTTGTTTGCATATAGTTGAAGACTAGATATACACTCAAATAAACATGACCCCCATAATGAATAGACTAAACCCACTTCCCATTCCAATTTTTTTATTTCTTTTTTAGCCCACTCCACTTATCCTAATACTCTAATTCATGGTCCATCTTTCAGTTTCAACAAATGAAAGCTCAAATTGAAATTTCACCCATAAATCACAACGCATATTCACGTATTTTCACTCGTTTTTCTCAAATTCAACCTCCAATCAGCCGAAATCAATCATAAACCCGTTAACCCAGCTCGCTATCTCCGTTAATCTAGCCATAAATCAGCCGTAAATCTATTTTATCTTCGACAGGCGACTGGACAACGTGCGAGTACCAAATAATTGGTATTTCTCGATTTTTTCTTTCTGATTTTTAGCATTTGTGTAAAGTGTATATTGTTTTGCATTTTATGTTTTTGATTTTCCGCCTAGTACTCGATTTTATTTGTATTATTTTTTTTCCTAAGTATTGAGACAAATTATTTAAGTGAATGACATTTAATGCAAATAATTTACAAATGGCATTTAATTTTGCAAGAGTTTAATGTTTTGAATAAAATGAATGTTTAGTGGTGATTTAAATTATATTCGATCTATTAATATAAGTACGGAAAATAGTGGGAATGAATGTTATGTGGTTTTACTTGACTGAGTAATTCAAGTTCTATTTTACATAGAATGTCTTTTAATACATGACTTACGTCATGAATTGTGGGAAGATGCTCTTAACAATAGGCATTTGGTAACTCATCAATTTTCACCAAGGTGCACCATTTGGACAACAAGTAATTGAAGTTAGAAGTGATACTTTTCCAGCATTTCATTTGAAATAAATTTGTGGAGAAGAACTTTCACACATTGAAAATTATTGGATTTTTGTGTCTTGTGACCTATTTAAAACAAAATTGTTAGATTGTTGATAGATTTTTTTTTTCTTTTTTCGATTCATACAATTTACAAATAAAAGGTCAACCTTCTGTCAAGACAAAAAAAACCTTGTTTTCATCTTTTATCGAACGAGAACTTGTCAAGAAAATAGATGTAGATTTTGTTATAGATGAATTTTATGTTTCAAAACCTGACAACTTCAATAAATAATTTTATTTTAATGACTTTTTATGTTATATATGAATTTTTTTATATTTCAACCCCTGCGAACTAAACTCCTGGATCCGCCCCTGGATATAGACAAAAACGCAAAGTCCACACACCATACAGTCATTTACCATATTGAATTGGATAAGATGTAAAGAACTTTCCATATCCTTAGATTGTTTAGGCAATAATGACCCTCAATTCAAGGAATAAATTGCTACTTGAGTAAAAAACCATGTATATCGTGTCATTTGGATTTTTTCTTTTTTCTTTTTTTGAAAACGCACAATATTCTTCCAATGAATAATAGATTGTTGCCACTAGGGGCGGTCTTCTGCATAAAATGCCATTTGGTTGATAAAGGTCATGAAGTTGATTAAACACTATGATATCAAAGTTAACGAAGAGGTCAAAAAGGTATCCCTTCATGAAAATTAAGCTATTCATTGATTTATTCGTATATGATTTAAAATCATCCCAGGTCCAAAATCAACAATTCTTCATAACTCCAACACTTGATTTGATCTCTATTAGCTTACCATAGGATTTTGAATTAATATATTTTAAGGAAAAACGACAAAGGTTCTATTCATTCGGGTGAAGCTATGTTGACATTTAACATGTAAACTCAAAAACAGTATGCCAAGAACAAAAGAAAATCATACCACAATGATAAATGAATAAGTAGAAGGTCTTAGGTCTTTTAGTACAGGTTTCAGCATAAACCGAAATTTCATTAGTTACTCCACCATAAATATTTGGGTACCCAATTAAACAATACCATTACTAGAACAAGAAATGGATTTAAAGATGCCAGACATGTCTGTACAACTATTTACAAGAAACTATGAAAAAAAGTTGGTCTTGACGAGAGAACTTTAGCTTGGCTATACTTGCCAATGTTGTATCAAAAATACAAAAAACAAAAAAAGAATAAGATGAAAACAGACCAACAATTGTAGGAAGGAAATAACACCCAGATAAAGGTAAAAAAGCAAAGGCCAGGGCACATAAAAAAGAAAGCACACTCCACATTCTTGTCATGGAACTTAAACTAACACCAATTCAACTCTTCTTTTCCTCTTGCATTTACCTCAGTGTATCCAGTAATATGGTCTCATATTTTCATCAAGAAAAAAAAAGGGAGGAAAAGGAAGACATGTACCTATTCCAGCAGAATGATGCAGAGCAGTGGCCCCTAATTCACTTGGTATAGCAGGATCAGCACCACACTCCGTAAGGTATTTGGCAGTGGCTGTATGTCCCTGCCGAGCTGCATGGATAAGAGGAGTCTCACCTGCAGATTAACAAGAATGGAAAACAAACAAGAAGCAGTATCGTATAAGACCATAAGTATAAAACAAAACAGGGGCAACACAAAAAAACAAAAAAATGAATCTTGGCGATAATACCAAATTAATGGAGAATATATGTGGCAATAAATAACTACCATCTTCATCTTTCGTATTGACATCAAGCTTCAACTCCTCCAGCAAGTACTTGCACACCTCAGTCTGGCCCTCCCTTGCAGCAAAATGCAGAGCCCCTCTCTTGTTAGCATCCTTAACATCAGCTACTGTGTGGGCCAAACCTTTTCCATCATCAAGTTGTTTGGCCAATTCTATTTTATATAAGAAAAAGAAAACACACAACAATTACAGAAAAAATATTAAATTGAAACTAAAAATCCAATAAAAAGGCATAAGAAATAGAACCAAGAATTTAAAAAAAAAAAAAAAAAATCCCAAGTTGCTTACTCTTGAGAAGGTCCAGATTTCCAGTCCGAGCAGCATTTAGGAACTTCTGAACTTTTTCCCTCACTGCAATAAAAGAAAAGTAATACTAGTACTCGCTCAAAAATGAGTGTTTTATATATTCTGAAGGTAAGCAAACCTGCGAGGGCATCAGAAGCATCGGGAGCCATTATTGTAAACAAGAAGATTGCTAACAGCCGAGTGTAAAGCGTATCACTCTGCTCGTGGGATTTTAGTATACAGTAGTTCGACAAAAAAATGCCTCTTCTTGACAGTAGCAGAAGTTTCTGGGTTGCTATGACATTTAGCGGAGGCAGAAAAGGGTTTTGAACAAACTGTCTTTCTTCCTATATTGCGGCCCACCAAGTGATTTTACTTCAAATTTTGTTAAAAAGATAAATTTAAACTCAAGAATTAATTTTAGTGATGATAATTTTGCAGATTTTCCATTAAAATTTTAAAACTACTTTTTATCATTTTAAACTCCAAATATAACGCACATTTTTTATAAAAAATAAATCAATGTAACAAATATAGTACTGGTTCGATGTGAGAGATTATAACTAGTTTATAAACCAATTTTTAGTTTATTTGACCAAAATGGTTTATTTGAGTTAAATCATTGACTTTTCATATTAAAAGTGGGTTGAAAAGTAAAAATGACGGCTGAAATAAATCAAAAATGGTTTATAATCCATGTCAAACAAGCTCATAATAACAAGTGTTACAAAAATATCAGTGTTTTTAGAATAAAAGTATTTTCTAAATAAATTATTTTATATTTTGTGATGTATGATGAAACTATCCCTTAATTTTATCTATACATTTGAGTGGCGTTCTCCTGAGTCGATGGGGCAAGATGTAAAAAACCCCACGCTAATGTGGCGCGGCCACATAAGCATGTGGGGGCTGCCCATTTCACTCCTTTCTGATTGCTTTTCTTTCTCTCTCCATTCAAATCGCTGCCCTAGCCTACTGCATTTCTTTTTCTCCACTTTGAAATCTCCGGCCACTTTTGGGGCAAAATCAGTGACGCTTTCTGAGTTCTTACTATCTGCTCGCCCCCAACTTCGGAGATTTCTGATATTTTTTTTTTTTTTGCAAATTGACCGGTCCTCCTACCTGGAAAGGGGCTTCCACAGGTAGCGACACCACCACTCGTGTAAGGAGCTCCGCCGGTGGAGAATAGACCACGGTTTGCAAAGAAAAAACTCCGGTAGAGACAACACCACCCATTGTTCACAAACAGTTACTTCGCACTGTAGGTACGTTCCTCCATATGTGTTGTGGGCTTCGATGTAAAAGAAATCATCGAATGTATAATATACTTCTTTAATTGATGAGGGAGAGGAGGATTGAGAATTTTTGAAGAGTTGTTACCCCTTCCTCGTACCCAATGATATGTAGGTCAATCAATTAACAACCCTTTAACTGTAGGGTCGTTCATGAATATGTGGGTTACGTGGTATTGTGGATTGTTGCTTATGAAACCATGATTTTTTTCGTTTGAAACGTTATGGGACAGTGAGAACGGCACTCTAGAATTATGATTTCTTGTTTTGGTTCAGTGAGAAGGGACTACTGTAATTTTGATTTTTTGATGTGGTTCATAATATGTTGAGACTGAATTCTATAATACCTGAAATTAAGAGTTGTAAATTGGTTTTATTTAATGTTGTTGTGTAGAGGCTGTGATGATATTCTAAAATTCTTGCAAAAATGAGCGAATGATTTTCGGCTAGGAGACTATGAAAACAGTAACTTGGCTTGGCAACTCGGATGGCATGAGATTAGGAGTTGTACGAAACTCTAATCCAAAAATGCAACCGGTGAAATGTAGCCATGGCGGGGACGTATGTATCTTCGCCTGTTGTCTATCTGAGCCTCTTATTTGATGTTCGTATAATGTCCACAAGGTAGATGATTTTTGGTTTGTTGGTGTGGATTTCGATAAATAAATAGGTATCCATCAATGTCCACCTCCAGTGTAAATAATGTGCAACCCCGCATTAGATGTACATGTGGTGCGTATATGAAGATACACACATCACACAGTGAACGAAATCCTCTTCGTAAGTATTGGAGATGCCACAATGTAAAGGTACGTGTATTGTTTTCATAATGTTTTTAGATTTTTTTTATAGACTAACTTGGTTTAATATTATTCTTTTGTAGGAAGGTGTCATATGTGGAGGGTTTACTTGGGCTGATGAGATTGAACCCCAAGTTGGCTATCCGAAATTCGCGTGAGAAGTTTGACTGACTAGAATGATCATGTGATGAAATTATCGGACAGGATAGAAAGGTCGAAGATGAAATACGGTTACTTCATCGTGCTAGGAATATGAGAACAAGTTGGGGGGAATGTTATCGCATTTGCTTGTATTTTCTTGTTGGTTATTGTAATTCTCCAATGTGTTTTTTAAGTACAAATACTTGTTGGGATGTAATAACATTTAAGTAATGTATGAATGGAAATGATTCTTATCGGCTATTTGGTTTTTTAACTGTAGTTCATACATCAATAGGCGAGATGGAAATCTGAGAAATAATTAGAGACTTTCATCAATTCTCACTTGAATATCTCACAACTGCTACTATTTCTCTTCGACAATAATTTTGCAAGCAAGGAAAAAATGTTGGATTGGAAAATCTGTCCATTTCCTAGAAACAATAAAACATAAACGTGGACAATTTTCCTACTGGGATAAAGGAAGAGTCCCACCTCCATCAATATGTATCTACAACATCACCAACGTTACACAACAAAACGAAAAGGTGCAACAAAAAAGGAAGAAATGTTGACCAACTTGAATACTAGTAATAACTGTTATCACAAACATTAACATTACACAACAAAAAATTAAATATTGTCCACAGAATACATTGATACAAAACGGCAGTTTATGCAACCAATTTCCAACATGAAAATTACTACTAGCATTAGAAGCTAATGTCGCATCGTCTCTTCCATCATTTTGGGTGCTCGGGAAATCATTTAGATTGGGCTGTACATCTCCATATTGGACCTACAAAAATCAACATAATTCCAAGTCAATAAGTAAGATGTTATGAATTGAAATTGAGAAAACCCAAACAATTATAGAGAATAACAAACATATCATTCAACTGAGGACATGTTCTTTTGTCGTGCCCGTTTTCTCCACAACAACGACATTGTCTGGAGTTCTTCGAAAGTGATTTATCTTTTGATGACTTAAGCCTTTTCCTGCCACCTTTGGCTCTAACTACAGTAGGATCACCAATTGGTTCAATTTGCTTGCGGCTTTTGCTCATGTTCCTGCTAAAGGTACCATTTCTCTCATCATCTAACTCTTTGATTCGTGTATGCAACGAATCAAACTCTCTCATGAGTAAGGTGGTACAAGCATCTGTCAACGCAGCGTCATCAACCAACAACGAACACTTATTAGCCAACAACTCATGTCTTGCCATCAACGAGGTACTAGAACCACCGACATTGGATAGACTACTAATAGGATCATGAACCTCTCCCACTTTGGCGTTCTTCATCCACCTCCACAATATGTATTTTTCTGACAGAACGAGTACTTGTTTTTTCCTAAAATAACTAATCATGTGGCGGCATGGATAACCCTCAAATTCAAATGTCCGACAACTGTAATAAATGAAATTAGTCTCCGTACAATAAGTGAGCTGACGTTGACGATCAAAAGATTTGCCTGGCTCAAATCGCTCAACCACGTATACCTTCGAATTCAAGGTGCCTGATCTCTTAGAACAAATATAGTCATTGCTTTGGTCAACTTCAATTTGGAATAACAAAAATATCTTCTTCGTGGAGATATGTACCATCTGATTCTCCATAAAAATCTCGATGTCAGTCTTGGTTGTTCATTCAGATCAATGTGGTTGGCAACTAACTCCTCATGTCGTTGATGACGTAACGCCATGTTGAAACGGGTGATGAAATCCATTAGTGAATTCTTTCTGTTCACATACCTTTTAAAAAAAGAATGGGTAGTTTCTGACCTTTGACTACTTGACATGCCAGCACTGAATATGTGTTTCACGTAGGCAGGAACCCTTCGAGTACGCAGCTCGTACATGCTAGTCAACCATTCATTGCAGTCCAAACTAGTGGATACCATTATTGTAGACCAACGTTCTTCGAACTCCATAGATGGCTCTGAATTTTTGATGATATTTACCAACATATGATACTGCTCATTGTATACCATCACATTCATTTTCTCTGAAAACTTGTTCAGTATATGCCATAAGCAGTAACGATGAAATGTCGATGGCATAATCATGGATATAGCTTTGGCAATCGCTGCGTCCTGATCGGTAATAATCATGTTGGGTGCTTGTCTGGGCATAGATTCAAGGAACTTCGACAACAACCACACGAATGACTCAGTTGACTCGTCACTCAATAAACCACATGCAAAAACAGTTGTTTGTCCATGATGGTTCACGCCAACAAATGGTGCAAAAATCATCGAGTACTTATTGGTGTTGTATGTTGTATCGAACACCATAGCATCGCCGAAGTACAAATATGATCTTCGTAACTCTGAATCTGCCCAAAAACAACGAACCAATTTATTTTCCGAGTCAGTCTCATAATCAAAAAAGAAATTGGGGATTTTCTCCATTTCAAATGTGAAATACTCAATTAGTGTCTCAGCATCATGACCACCGAAATTCTTCTCGAATATTTCTTTCATGGTTCCTCAGGTCTCTTTCCACACACCCAACCGACTCTGGACCACCTGCGTCTATTTCCATAAGTCGCAATTGTTGACATGTGGGTATGTTGCAAATCGAAAATTGTTCTTGTGAGTGCCTTTTTATGGATGATACATTCCGCTGAGATCTCAACAAATGTACTTTACTAGGCGTAGTTAGACCATGGTTATGTTCCTCAACAAATTTATTCACTACCCATGAATTTCCTGTTTGTTGCTTCACAACAGACAATCTTGCATTGCACCCAACTCGTGTATGACCACGTTTTCTTTCACAAACCCGTTCAACTGCATTTTTGTGTTTGTTCTGATATGTTTCGTCGGTTTTTCCTTCTTTAGAGCACACGAATAATTTCCAATATATTTCATTCGTTTCCTTCTTCTTCCTACTATTGGCTATGCGTGCACTAAAACCGACCTCCCGCAGATATTGATTGTAAACAGCATATGCGTCCTCATGTGATTCAAATTGTTGTCCAATCTTTGGAATTCAGCTTATTGTAACTTGTGGAACAAACACATTGCTTGAAATTTCTGCCTCCATTCCTACAAACACATCAACTAATTAAAACAAATACGCATATATTTACCGCAGCAGCAATTTAAATTAGGGATACAAACTTACTAATATAATGGGAATGAATGTATTTACAGCGGCAATTTAAATTTCAGATGCAACTTACCAATTCAGCAATTAAAAAATTGGATGCAATCTAATTAATTCAAATAAATATGCCATTTTTCCAAGTCCGTTTATTACATATAAAATTCCTAATCAAACAAATATATAAAGTTTGCAAACTTACTGCCGTTGGAATAGGAATGAATGTACTGCCTTGTCAAAGATAAATAGTGACCACAAGTTCCAGATATATGAAGTCCCGGTGGTGTCGCTACCAGTGGAAGCCCCTTTCCAGGTAGGAGGACCGGTCGATTTGAAAAAAAAAATATCAGAAATCTCCGAAGTCGGGGGCGAGCAAATAGTAAGAACTCAGAAAGCGTCACTGATTTTGCCCCAAAAGTGGCCGGAGATTTCAAAGTGGAGAAAAAGAAATGCAGTCGGCTAAGGCAGCGATTTGAATAGAGAGAGAAAGAAAAGCAATCAGAAAGGAGTGAGAAATGGGACTGCCCATTTTGGGGCTGCCCTTATTAGTTGAAACCCCACATGCTTATGTGGCCGCGCCACATCAGTGTGGGGTTTTTTACATCCTGCCCCATCGACTCAGGAGAACGCCATTCCTATACATATTATGTAATTCACAATTTTTATCAACGTTTTAACTATATATTTTACCAACTTTTATTAAAATTTTAAAAAAAAATCTAATTTTTTGCTAAGTAAATGGGTACTAAATTAAATTTACTAAAAATCTAAAGTTAAAATCAAAGTCAACAATTAATTTTAACTGCACATTTTTTTATTTTTTTTATCAAAATCTGATAAAAAAAAACTCTACCAAACAAGCTATATGGTTTTTTTGGCACAGCTATTGTGAATATAATTTTTGGTAATAGAGCTTTTGGAAGTAGAACTTTTGACAGTAGAACATTTGTTAAAAAATTATTAACTGTTTGACAATGAATTCAAAAAGTGCTGTGAATATTAAATTGAGTTTTTGACTGCATAACTATAAAAGTACTTTTGTATAAAGTTTATATTTATTTGACTAAACAAATTAATTATTATATATATCATATTTTTTTATATTCTATAATAATTATTAAAATTAATATCTTAATTAAATTATGATAAACCCAATTATTTTAGTATATATCATGTAACTTAAAATTTATTTAAAATCAAAATATATTATGTGTAATTTGTATTATATTATTTAAAAAGCCAACACATACAAAAAGACAAATTGATACAAGTAATTAATGTGGTAAATAAATTAATATCTTTTTTTATGTATTAATGGTTTTTGATAATTTTTAAATTTTATTAAATGTTAATTGCAACCGTAAAAAATAATTAATTTTTTTTTATAGAAGCTCAAAATTTAAGTTTTTCTAAAATAGTTTTTTTAAGCAATTTTTTTAGTCAAAAAATGCTTATTAACTTTAGCCAAGCAATCATAAAATATAATTAAAAGCACTTTTACTCTTTACGAAGTATTTTTGAGCTTCAAAAAACCCTTCCCAACATGGACTAAATCTCTAATAACATTTGCATAGAGGAGAAAATTTCACCGCAGGTCATCTAACTTACATGTTAGTTTCATGTTCATCATTTTATTCATTTATATTTAATTTCAATTTTATAGCACTATTGTATCTATAACTATTATCAATATTGGCATAATTTGTGACTTGAACGGCATAATTTGTGACTTGGCGAGTGGAATTTTTCATTCGACTATAAAATGGGTCTAATATTTATATGTATGTCATTTGGCAAATATGTAATCTTTTAAAAGAAAATACGTAATATTTGTACTTTTCTAATGTCCAAAAGATATTGTATTACACAGTGTAGAAGTCGAGTATAAATTTTGTTAGTCAGATCACGAATTCTATTTGTTTATACATGACATGGTATGAAGTTGAAATAAAATAAAGTTTGGTGATTTGAATTAATCGAATTTGTAAATTGGATGACCTCCGACGAAATTTCTTTGTTATGAGAGACACCACCACTCAATTAGGTGTGTCCAAGTGCCCGAGGCGCCCCGGCCCCAATGGTAAGCTTGTAAAAGCCTGATTATGACTCGACTCGGCCGAGAGATAAATAGGGTCAACCCGGCTAAACCCATGGGCCTAACCAGGCCCATGGGTGTAGGCTCATCCATCTTATGACCGCTCATGTTATTTTGTTGATACATTATTATTATTATTATTATTATTATTATTATTACTAGTCTTAGTCACGTGTGTTGCACGTAAGTGAAAAATATAGGAAAAATTTTAAGTTTTAAATATAATTGAAACGACAAAAAAAATATACGAATAAATTTGAAAATGTAAAAAATTTAGAGAGAATTGTGTACAATTTTGCTTATAAGATAAAATTAAAAAAAATAGTAAAAAAGTAAATGAAAATCTATTTCCTACTAAACTCTAAAAAAAAAAAATACCAAAAAAATCTATTTATGTTCTGCAAATAATAAATCTTTAAGTGTTATAAGATGAATATTTTGAGTTACATTTGCAATAAAGAAGGGAACAGAGGGGAGAACTGTAACGTTCGTCCCAAGTTCATTGTAGTTATGTTGCAATTTGGAACGTTGGGAAGTTAGAATTTGTAACTTAGACATGCAGCAGATGGTTGTTTTACTACTTTGAATGTCCAAAGAAGCTAATTCTTGGACAGAAAAATCGATCGCATAATTTTCTGCATCAGTAAGGTGTTCAACAGGTGCAATTGGAACTGCTGGGGCAATCTTTCTGCCAAATTTGCAAGACTTGTAGAAGTACTTGGCATTTGATTTCACTTTTGTTTCGGTTTTGAAACACAGCCACCCATGATTGTGACTAATTTTCACAAAATCTAGTGAGAAAATAATGCCTTCCTCATATCAGATGCCAAATTTATTGATTCACACACAAGATTAACAAAGTTTTAGCATTCAAGGAATCAGGACTTCCTTGTAAGCCAAAATATCACAACAAATAAGTGAAAGTATTCAAAATATTTGATTCACAAGTAGTAAGCAAAATTAGATAAGAGAGAGTCTAGTTTCTTGGGAAAAATAGCTCTAATAGGGGAGAGAAACTACATAAAAACACTTGTTTTACTCCCCCTGTAAGGAAATATTCTCACATTTTTCTGTTAAAAGTGAAAAAAAAATTGCAACCTCGAATGTAGATAGACGGATAAAAGATTTAGGACCATATTCTACAATCATGCTTTGTCAGCCATGTATTATCTACTGTAAGTAGCTGTTGGAATAATCCAGTACTAAAAACTCACCAGTGAGAAAATCTATAGGACTCAAGATACTACCTTAAGTTCCCGTTGGCTAAAATACATAAGCATTTTAGGGTCTAAATGTACATGATTGATGAACAGACCATTAGCCATTTGAGTTCACAGAGAGGAAAATCTTAAGAATTCACAGCACAAAAGTTTATCTACTTGCACCACAAAAGTACATAAGTAAACATGCCTCAAAAGCAGACCTCGTGTACTGCTTTGCGATAAACGTGTGTTAGTTGAAGTGAGAGAAAGGCTAGTTTGATTCTGCAATGGTCGAGGAAGTTGGTTGGGGAGTGTAATGGAGGCAGATCTCACATTCGATATTTTCCCTTTAGATACAACATACACGGTGCAAAACTACGGTGCCATCTTGGAAACGCCGCTTGAAATATCTATACTCCCCGAATCTTACGGGTCCAAGAATTGTAAGTAATATTTCCAATATATATTAATAAACCGAAACAACTAAATATATACCTGACAAAGCTACTCCTTGAAGGGGCACACCCAACACCAAAGTCTCGAGCAAGTTGTTTTTAACATAGTCACAAAGGGCTCTTGTTATGTCTGTATCTTCCAATACAATTTCAGTAACTTGTATCTGTTTGTAGTTTAACAAAGGCTTCTACAGTTAGTATTGTAAAGGTACAGTTGATATGCTGGACTTGACAAAAGTGGAAAAAATTGACCAAAAATAAGAAAGGAAGAAATGTAATACGTTTCTTCTATTTCTTCTATCATGTCTAATTTCTTCTCTTTTACAGGTTGATGAAAGCATTAGACATTTAACTAACAAAAATGAAGAGCAAACTTTGAGAAAAGGGGTAGTGTTGATCCACCTCGCCTAAAAATTTTTAGAAGTAGATGAAGTGGTTCTAGGTTCAAGTCTTGTTGCTATCCATTTACGAAAAATTGTGCATGTGTCCTTTGACATTTGATGAAAATGAATCAATCCAAGTTCGAGACTTGTTGAAGACTAAATCGCTAGTAGTTCTTACATTCTTATGGGTGCGAAGCGTGAAAGAGAAGGAACATCTCCTTGGTTTGTGTTGGATCTTTGATAACCCTAACCAGCAACAGACCAAACATACAGAAAGCAGTAAAAAAGAACACAAGAATTGTTTCGCCACAAAGGCCTGGATGTTCAGTCAAAATGACCTACATCACCCGTTGAGCATCCCAAATGGGATAACACTCCAATCTCTAGGCAAAAGCGTCAAGAACAGCAGCAAAGTATGTATTACAGACCAGCCCTCTCAACTACTCAAGAAACCCTAACAATATACAAGAATACTCTTAGACGAAACCACCAAGGTTACTGTTCATCACACTGAACTGAATTAAACCTTCCTTCCTCAAATCTATACATCCAGTTTGTATGAAAACCAACGGTTTTCATCAAAGATCAAAAGAGAAAAAGAAGAGATGAAGTTCTTCAGAGAAGGAGAGTAAACGTATACGACACACTAACTCACACAATGCCCTGCACTTCAGTATTCAAGGCATTTAGAATCGAAGAACCTAGAAGAGTGAAGATCAGCCATCCATTTAAACAACGTGTCATCATCTGAGGGAGGTGTGAAGATGAATCAACATTCCACTCATGTATATAACAAGCGCTTGGGCCTCGGATCCTTTTTCTTCAGATTTTGGGCCTCCGACTAAATCAGTAAATAAAAGGGCTTTAAGAGACTTGGGCTAAATGGGCAGCATTACCCAACATACTCCACCTTGCTGTCCTATTTGCCATACCAGTAGTGATTGGAGAACTACCAAACCATTTGATCATCTGCTCATTACCTACATATTAGAGAAAGAAATCAGCCACAATCAATATTTAAGAAAGATAAACAGTTCTTAAATTTGTTTAAAGGGAGAATTTTAGTTTCCATATCAGATGGATTAGACAGAGTCAAAATTTTATTCAACTTAATAATTCCCTTTTCTATTACATCTCTAATGATATGAAATTTTACTTCTATGTGCTTAGTTCTATCATGGAAAACAGGATTCTTACTTAGGTGGATTGCACTTTGGCTATCAGAATGTAGAACAACTTGATTATCAATGAATCCTAATTCACTAAGTAAGCCTTTGAGCCAAATTCCTTCCTTTATAGCATCGATTGCAAAAGCAATGTACTCTGCTCAAGAGAGGACAAAGCAACCAACTTTTGAAGTTGGGATTTCCAAACTTATACAACAACCATTTATGGTATAAACATAAGAGGAGGTAGATTTTTCGTTGTCCCTATCTCCAAAGAAAATCGAATCAACAAAACCACTAAGGACTATCCCTGTTCCCCCTTCTTAAATTCTAAACCCGCACAAGCGGATCCTTTTAAGTATCTGAAAAGCCATTTCATTGCTTCCCAATGATACTCACCAGATTCCCCATATACCGCTTAACACACTTATAGCATGTGCAAGATCAGGTCTTGTATGCACTATAAGGTACATTATGGATCCTACAGCATTAGCATAAGGAATCTTAGCCATTCTACTAAATTCTTCTTCAGTACTAGGAGACTGATCTGATGAAAGTTTAAAATGATTTGCTAAAGGCAAGGATACAGATTTAGACTCGATCATGTTGAACTTTTCTAGAATTTTAGAGATATAAGAGTGTTGGTTTAAGAATAAGAAATCAGAAGCCCTATCCCTTTTTATTTCCATGCCAAGAATTTTTCTCGCAGCACCCAAGTTCTTCATTTCAAATTTACTATTTAGTTTATCTTTAACAGATTGAATTTCTTTCACATCAGAGGAAGCAAGTAACATATCATCCACATAAAGCAACAGATAAATGGAATTTGGACCACCATTACCTTTAAAATAAAAACAAGGATCAAAACTATTTTTATTAAAACCAATGCTTTGAACATAAGAATCAAATTTCTTATACCATTGCCTCGGAGCTTGTTTTAAGCCATAAAGAAACTTATTATTAAGGTGCAAACCAAATTTTTATTTTCGGTTTTTCAAACCCTTGAGGTTGAGACATGTATATAGTTTCATCCAAATCACCATATAAAAAGCGGTTTTACATCTAATTGGTCCAATTCCCAATTAAATTGAACTACTAAAGCAAGTAAAATCCTAATGGAAGTGTATTTGACAACGGGAGAAAAAATTTCATTGTAGTCAATACCTTCCTTTTGGGTAAAACCTTTGCTACCAACCTAGCTTTATATCTTGGAACTCCACCTTCGTTTCCTTCCTTAATTTTGTAAATCCATTTACAGTTCACAATCTTTTGTGATTTAGGTTTACAGACTAAGGACCAAGTGGAATTTTTTATTAAGGAGTTCATTTCTTCTTGCATTGCAGCAAGCCAAAACTTATGATCTTTAGACTTCATAGCCTCTTCATAAGAACCAGGTTCAATTCCAAAAGAAGGTTGAGCATTAAGAGCAATAGCAAGATCAACTTCAGCTAACCTTGCATGAGGTCTTATATTTGTTCTTCTCTCTCTATCCCTAGCAAGCTGATAGTTACTTAGGTTGGGAGGAAGTACAGCTTCATCTTCCAAAGGTTGATTTTCAAAGTCAGTTTCTATTTCTGAAAAATCTGTTCTTTCATTCTCATCTGGAAACTCCACCTCAAGTTGAGTGGGATTTAAAGGATTTGAAACATTTGAAATTTCATAATTATTTTCAACAGATTTTTCTTTTTCAGAAATAGAATTCCTTAAATAAGGCATGACTTCTTCATTGAAAATAACATTTCTGCTAATTATCACCTTAAAACCATTTGTTTCTCTAACCCATAGCCTATAACCCTTTATACCTTCCCCATAACCAAGAAAGACACATTTCAGAGCCTTAGGCTCAAGTTTGCCATTATCTTGATGGGCATATGCAGCACAACCAAAGATTTTTAGGTTAGAATAATCAGGATTATAACCATTCCACACAAAGTCAGGAGTTTTAAGATTTATAGCACTAGAGGGACACTTGTTTATCAGGTAAGTTGCTGTTTTTACAGCTTCCCCCCAAAATAATTTTGGAAGACCAGAACTATGAAGCATGCACCTAACCTTTTCTAAGATTGTTCTATTCATCCTCTCAGCAACTCCATTTTGCTGAGGGGTATAGGTAGTAGTTCTATGCCTTAGAATGCCATAATTGTTACAGAAGCTATCAAACTCAAAATTACAGAATTCTAGGCCATTGTCAGTCCTTAAGACTTTTATTTTCTTATTTGTTTGGTTTTCAATCTGAGTTCTCCAATCTTTAAAGGCTTGAAAAGTTTCAGATTTAAATTTCAGAAGGAAGGTCCATACCTTTCTTGAGAAATCATCAACAACCAACAAATAGAACCTAAAACCAGTAAGAGTATTTACAGGGGCAGGACCCCAAAGGTCTGCATGTAAATATTCTAAAACAGACTTGGATTTGTGAGTTCCAATTTTAAAAGGTAGCCTATTTTGTTTTCCCATAATTAATTTTATCTTTGTCAAACACCCCTTCAGATTTTAAAATTTGAAGGCCTTTATCACTTATATGACCAAGTCTTTTGTGCCAAACAATAGACTTGTCATTTTGAGTGATGAGAGCAAAGAAGGTTAGCCCCTTTAGAGGAATGCTTGCAAAGTATAAAGGCCACTTTCTTTTGAAGAACTGAGAATTTCAAAATCATCTTTACTTATTTTCATCTTACCATTAGAAATAGTAACATTGAAAGTTTGATCATCCAAAATGCCTAAAGAAATTAAGTTTCTTTGAAGGTCAGGAACATATCTTATTTTTTCTAAAATAAGAACATTATTGTTGTTCAGCTTTAACATGATTTTTCCAATCTCCGTTATACCATAACACATATCATTTCCCATTGTTACCTGTCCCCCTTTTATTTCACAGAACTCACAAAACCAACTTTTGTTAGGACTCATATGAAAAGAACATCAAGAATCAAGAATCCAATCTTGATTAATGGAATTGGAAGCATTGAAGACTTGACTATTTGATGAGCGTGACTTCATTGTAAGCAATGGCACCGCTCCTTCAATGGGACTCTTCTCTTTTAACTCAGCTATCCTTTTGTAGCAATCTTTTATAAAGTGACCAGTTTTCCCACAAAAATAGCACTTCTTTCCTGCACTTGTCTCATTTATTTTGAGAACATCTGGTAATATCCTCTTCTCGTTTATATCCTTCTTGCTTGATCAAATATCTCTGTGACCTTCTTGCTTGATCAAATATCTCTGTGAAGGGGCAAAACACCTTAACCGCAAAAATTTCCTTTGTCTAAGATCTCCTGAGAGGATCTTAGAATTTGAGGGATCTTTGCCTGGTTTAGTATTTCCTTGCCTTAAAAGAAAAGTAATCTTAGTTTCTTTTTAATTCTTTTGTTTGATCTGGTAAATTCTATCTGAATAATTTCATACTGCTGATACTTTCTATGAACTAAATCAAACTTGTCTGTTTTTAAAAATTTCTTGTGTTATCTTTTGGGGGATTTTTTTTTTAGTTTTTTTTTTGGTTAATAAAAAGAGGTAAAAATGTCTTCTAATAAGTTTCAGTTAGATGTCTGGTTTGGCACTGGAGACTTTGTTCTCTGGCGCCAGAAGATGAAAGCAGTCTTACTTCAACAAAGATGTGCTAAGGCCATTGATGAATCTTGGCCTGAAGATCTTGATGATGTTAAGAAAAAGGATATGGATGAGATAGCATGGAGCTCTATCTTTCTCCATCTTTCTGACAGTGTCCTCAGGCAAGTTGGGGACCAGACATCTAACTGAAACTTATTAGAAGACATTTTTACCTCTTTTTATTAACCAAAAGAAAAAACTAAAAAAAAATCCTCCAAAAATAAGACAAGTGCAAAGATACTCAAAGAAAAACCGAGTTATAGAAGAAAAATTGTGTTCTGTAAGATTTTCACCAAGAAGACTTTTGGTCTAGGCAAATCCAGCCTAGTTCTCAACTAGATCTTCCAACTTTCACCAAGAAAAAACAGATCCAAGTTTGATTTGAAAGCTTTCTTTTCAAATGAGGGTTTCCAGCTCTGATACCACTGTTGGATCTTTGATAACCCTAACCAACAACAGACCAAACATACAGAAAGCAGTAAAGAAGAACACAAGAATTGTTTCGCCACAAAGGCCCGGATGTTCAGTCAAAATGACCTACATCACCCGTTGAGCATCCCAAATGGGATAACGCTCCAATCACTAGGCAAAAGCGTCAAGAACAGTAGCAAAGTATGTATTACAGACCAGCCCTCTCAACTACTCAAGAAACCCTAACAATATACAATAACAATATCCCAAATGTTTAATTCAGTTCATCACACTGAACTGAATTAAACATTCATTCCTCAAATCTATACACCCAGTTTGTATGAAAACCAACGGTTTTCATCAAAGATCAAAAGAGAAAAAGAAGAGATAAAGTTCTTCAGAGAAGGTGAGTAAACGTATATGACACACTAACTCACACAATGCCCTGCACTTCAGTATTCAGGGCATTTAGAATCGAAGAACCTAGAAGAGTGAAGATCAGCCATCCATTTAAACAACGTGTCATCATCTGAGGGAGGTGTGAAGATGAATCAACATTCCACTCATGTATATAACAACTGCTTGGGCCTCGGATCCTTTTTTTCAGATTTTGGGCCTCCGACTGAATCAGTAAATAAAAGGGCTTTAAGAGACTTGGGCTAAATGGGCAGCATTACCCAACAGTTTGACTATCCATTGGACCTTTATATGTTTTCGCAACGTTGTCATTGTCAGAGATAGAAGCTTGACTTCCCACTGAATCCACAAGCAAAATCAGAGAAAATGTTCATGAGATTTAAGGGAGAGATTTCTATATCTGGAGTTGGAAATGCAGGTTCAATACTACCAATGCAATGGCGGATCATGCAGAGAAGTATTTTCCACAATTGATTAACAAATGCATTAATCCAGAAGCAAGTTGAATGGTATATGCACCATGTAGAAACTCAAAAGCAGAACTCACATTTTGAATTTTCATGAGCCTTGATGTCAACATTAGGCTCCAAATCCCCACCCCAACCAGGAAAACATTCAAGATGAGATTTATAGAAAGCAAAGCTTTGTCGCCCCACTATTTTCGGACTAAGGAAATAGAGCAAGGGTCGTACCTTTCAGTATCCCAATCTTATTTCCCGAAAGAGGTTGGGAAAATGAATTATAAGTCCATGAATAAAATTTCGAGACATGCACACTAATGTAATATTTATTCTTCGGAATTTATCTCCAATCTTAACATGCATATCAAATGTTTGACAGAATGACAAATTGATGGTTCGTCTTGATTGAATTTCAAACTTTCTTGCATGAACAAACATGGCCTCCCCCTGATCAAGCATTCATCCCACATCGTTCATCGTCGAGTTACTCGACGATGAATAGTACTCGATTTTTTTTTTTTTTGTATGTGTGCTTTTCCATTTTCTTTGTCTTTTTCTAAATTTTTTCACTTGACAAGATTTTTTTCTTGTCGAGTGTGAACTTCAGAAAAAATGTTAGCTTCCAAGTATTCCAAATAGTTTCTACATTTCGGCCGCTTAATGATCATCTGTTCAATCTTCCAAATACAATCGTAATCCAAAACTCCTCAAATCCTTTTTCTTTTCTCTCTCTCTCTAAGAATACTCAATTTGCCTGTTTCATCATCTTCTCTCTCCAGGCAACCTGATAAGTACAAGCACCAAAAAACAAAATTTGATTTGGTTGTTTAGCTACTCGACAACCAACTTGGAGTTAGCTCGACATCCAGTTTTCCAGCCCACTGTCAATGCAGCTAATATTGAATCCATTGTCAATGCAGCTAGATACTGTTTGGGTGCTCATTGTGAGTGGTGTGGGATGAATGTGACAATTTGAAATCAAGACACATCAATGATGTAGTAGCTAATTTCTGGACATCTGAAGTGCTCTGGGACCAAACCATGCTTGAAGTCTAATTAACTAAACTAATGGGATTGAATCTCAAGTTTCTATTTCTATGGTTTGTACATCAGCTTCCATTAAGTCCAAAAAAATCATCAATTCAACAGTACCACGAGCAAGAAATTGAAAGGTTGGAACGAATCTACAAGAATTTTAAATCTTCTACAATCAAATAAAAAACAAACAATTTTAGTGTTGAAGCTTTTGCGAAACAGAAAACAACGGCGGTCTATGTTCAAGGAAAAAGAAATTAACACCGACAAACATGGAGGACCAACGGCAGAAACCAAGATTGAATTGTGCTTAGGACTTTTTGATAAGAGAGAGAAAATGGTTTTTTTTTTGTGAAATGCTCGACAAAGTAAAAAATTGCGGCTGTCTTTATTGTCAGGCGTATTGGACGAAAAAAACTATAGTAAAAAATTTAAGGCTCTTATATTATTGTAAGAATTATTATTATTATTATTATTATTTAAAATTCTATTTTTTGAAAAAAGAAATTATAGGACCAACGAGCTAGATTGGCTAGGCCCCATATTTGACAGTGATGAATAGGATCGGACCCTTTAAAATAGAATCGACCCTATCAAATGGTCGAATAGGTTAGGGTGTCAAAAGGTCGAGTTGCATCCCTTTGACACCCTTGCACACAGTTGTTTGTTTAGCACAACATGATATGTTTTTTTTTATCTAAGGTTTTGTTTTTAGAAAATATTTAGATACTACATTGACTTTAGATAAAATTAAAATTCTTCTTAAATTTCTTATTCTAACTACAACCATCTCCACCGTCAAATCAACATCCACGTGCTTTAAGCCTTTATCCACTTTCGATCCTCGTTCCAAACAACCCAATCTCCTCTCCTGTTACTTCTCCTTCTCTTGTAGCCGATCTCCCATGGCACTTTTTCCCAATCTCACAATTAGTTGCCAAAAGTGTTGAGATAGATGTGGCAATGGACCGAGCCGGCTCGTATCGTCACCCACCGAGCTCGGCTCGCCACTCGGCTTGTCCCTATAATTGAGGCTCGGTTAGCCGAGCGACCCATGAGCTCAGCTAGTTTTTTTTTTAATATTGTTTCGGAGAACTTAAACATAAAAAAGAAACAAAATACGATAATTTTTTTCTGTTAAAATTTATAAGTTGAAAATCCTCCACCTTTTCCCTGGCTAAGGACCGACTACTTTGAACGTAAGCGGAGTTAAAATTATACATGAATAAATTGTTACGTGTACAATTTTTTATTAAAATAAGATGAATGAGATATCAAATATTTACGCAAACAGTACTTACTACAAATTCAAGTATGTATTCAAATCTTCAATTTCTTCAGACATTATTCGATCTACTTTATTTTTTATCCGAAGTTCGACATCCTCCCAGTCTTTCTGACACAATAAGCTTTCTAATATATCGATTTTAAGTCTTGATCTGAAATCAAACAGAATTCTACCACTTGTACTAAAAGCATACTCCGATAATACAGTTGATACGAGAGGTGTTAATAGATTGCGTGCCATACTTGAAAGAATTAGATATTGACATTCATTTTGTCTCCACCATCATAGTATATCAAAAAAAAAATTCTCTTTATCATCTAGAATACTTATCATGTCGTGCGCGAAATACCTAGATCACTCTAAAAGTGTATCACTAGAACGGGAAAGAGAAGAGGTAGAAGAAGAACTATTATCATGTTGACTGCCTCTAACTGAACTAAGGTAACTCTATAAGTCATTATCGTCAAGTGATGACGAAACATGTGTTGGAACATGGGTTGTATGACGTTTCTACCGTCATTTTCAGCGTAGACCTCATACATTTGACATAAAAAAATTATAAATCACCACACGTTAGTAGATGTTAATGGAAATAACACAGGCAACTCTTTCCAATATTTTATAAATTTAGCCTCCATCACATATATAATATTAGAAAAAATAATAAAATCTTTATACCTATTAAAATTGTTAACAATATAATATAAACAATTGAAAATTAGTGGAGAAGTCGGATAATATACACCTGAGCATGAATTTGTTGTGTTGAAAAAAACTTTCAATTTTTTTTATCATGAGCATATATTTAACAGTTATATGTTTGCAAATCATATTCTGGGTCGTGTGGATGTCGGTCGTTATAATATGCAGTAATCAATCTTTGTACCTTTCACAAGATTCAAGAATGACATATGTTGAATCCACATATTGCCTACATCAGTGCAAAAACTTTTTTCTTGAAATCCATTTTCAACACATAGAATAGTAAAAACTTATTTTCTAGCAGGTGATACCGTAATATAATTAATAGCGTATCTAATTTTTATAATTGTACATCTATGAATTTTAAACACATCTTTTACAATTAAATTAAAAATATGACATACACAACGAATGTGAAATAAAATACCATCAAATTTTGAATGAAAATGTTGAATTAATTTTTCAATTACTATATTGTTGAGGCCGGCATTGTCAAAAGTAAAACTACAAATCGTCATTTTACAATTAAATTCGCGTAAAATACCCAGTAAAACATGAAAAATATTAATTCATTATGAGGATAGTCAATTGTTCTAAACGGTATTACTTTTTTATGCACTATTAAGTGTTTATCAATGTAGTGTGCAATTACAACCATATATCATTTTTGGTTATTACTAGTCCATAAGTCCAAAGTGAAAAATAAAATACCATTATAATTATTAATATCACATATAATAACTTCTTTCTTTTTATTAAATAAAACAATTGTATCTTTTCGAAGAGTATTTCTAGCAACAAATACGTACATTGGTTGAAGATATTTTTTTATGAAGTTCGTGAAATGAGAATTTTCCACCAAGCTTAGTAAACTCGGCACTTGCCACTAATTGTGGCATTTCTTCGCGGTGCATGCTGTCTTGTGAATATACTCAACTGTTTAGATCGGGAGTACCACTGGGCCGGCTCCGGGATATCCAAACTGGAGTTGTGCCTGATTTGATTCCAACCCTCCGTATTTGAACCACACTTTTTGAAGTGTCTGTTTAGATGGGTTGTGCCTATCACCTTTTGCCATGCTAACTTTTCTTTACAGTGTTTATACTGTGCTTTGTGCTCAAACACTTCGTCTATTAGTTTACCAGTGGGCACCAACTCAAAATACTTTCAGCATCTAACCTTTTGTTTTTTGACTTTTCGTTTAGTGCTAGAACATATTGTTTTATTTGTATGTATGTCGACATCTTCTTGAATGTCATCCAAATCAATTGAATATGTGCTACCATACTCATCAACAATATCACGAGGAAATGGATTGTCATTAAGACCACTAAAATCATCATCACTTTAAGGATGGCAAAAAAATCCGCCGCCTCGAACCCCCCGCCCCGCCCCGCCCCGCTTATTCGAGTAATATGGCAGATTTTTCTGCCCCGCGACCTGCGACCTGCCCTACCAAGATTTTTTTTTTATAAAATCATAAAATAGAATACAAATTAAAACTTTGTTAAAAATAGACTAAAGCAGAATCGAACCCGGGTTGAAATTATAAACTATAAATCTCAACCATTACACCACTATCCCATTCTTGATTTTTTTTTTGTTTGCTACAAATATTTTTTTTAAAAAAATTATTTCTTTTTAATTTTTTTTTCAGTTTTATATAAAAAATTTCGTAGAGACGGTTGATGGTCAAAGATCGATGACCACCGCAAATTGCGGGTCGTAGGGCGGGGCGGGTAAAAAATTTCGTGGGTCCTGGCCGACCCGCCCCATTGCCATCTCTACATCACTTCGATTGTAAGTCATTTCGAATAAATTATATAGAAAAGAGTAGAAGAAGTAGTAGAAAATTAGAAATGTAGATTAATATTGAGAGACAATGAGATTTGAGAATTATTGTTGAATTTGAGTATATAATAAATTGAGATATTGATGTGTGAAAAGAATGAATTTAAATAGAGGCATTTATAGAAACAAATTCTGAAATTGGAAAAAAAAAAGTCAAAAAAATAATTGAACATCAAACAGTCACTTTTTTGTGGTCGTTAGATGGATCCACGAGCCCTTTTGACGAGTAGCTCATTGGCATTGACAAGTTGGCTCGTCTTTTTTTCGAGCTAAACAGACTTTCCCCTAGACCGAGCTCATTATGGGTCGAGCTTAGATGAATCGAATCCACGAACCCACGAGCCACTTGATTTATTTTGCCACATCTACGTTGAGATGTATATGAATAACAAACTTAGTCGCTTAAAATCATATATTTTGAAGAAATTCAATAGTTCAAGTGCATACTTACTATTAATTTAATCGAATCATTGGCCCACCAAGAGCTTGTTCGGTATTCATTTTTTGGCAAAAAAAATAGATTTTTTTTAGTCATCATTTTGAACTTTTCAAACCAAATGATGGCTGAAATGATCAAATTGTCCTTCATTTGAAAAATATAACAATTTTGATAAATGAAAATTTGGTCATTTCAGTCATTATTTCGTTTGAAAAGTCTAAAATATTGGCAAAAAAACCCATTTTTGGCACCAAAAAAAAAAAGATATCGAACAAGCTCTAAATTGAAAAACTACTGCAAAAATAGGACAAATTCTATAAACATTGTGCTATGCCAATTTTACCCAAATGATGACTCATCAAATGACCGAAGTACCCTTGACATAATTTTCTACAGCTACGGTTAGTATTTTAGGGGCATTGATCTCATCCACCTAAATAAAGCATGAAGGAGTTAAGGGTTCAGATTTGTTGTCTTAAATATATGTTTATTTAATAGTCTTTCCAATAAAAAAAAAATTACACATCATCGAATATTGTCCATAATGATCTCTTTGTTTATTTATTTGATGATGTATAATTTTTTTAGTAGAAAAACAATTAAGAGGACATATATTTGATACAACATATCTTGACTCTATTTATAAGCACTTATAAAATGTGGTTTTGATCTAATACTTCCGGTGGACATTGTTATAATGTCCACTGGGACACTCCCAGTGCATAGCTCAGTAGTTGAAAGGATGGGAGTGAGGTAGTCTCAACTTTGCTGGCAGATGCAGTGTGGGGGTTCGAGTCCTACCTTTGGTATAGATTTGACCCCTTGTAAGCACAGTTAAAAAATAGCTTTCAACCCTACTTCACTGAAGTATATCCTGCCATTTACATCCTCCACTTAGGCTCCAGTGGGACCTCAAAGTTGGGGTTCAACTTTTATAATGCTTATCAAGACACTTGTCACTTCTTTATTGGATGAGTGGAGATCAAGGCCCTATAAAATGATGACCAAAGATCTATACAAACAGCCCTTAATCTACGCAAATTGGCTTTTTTCAACAACTGTTGGAGCCCACTTTGATCCAAGAAAATCAATTTTTACGGAATCTAAACCATACACGAGCTCAAAGTACTAGAAGAGGATTCTTTATTTTTTTTAAAAAAAATAAATGTAAAGAGTGAAAATTTTATAACACTCGACCAACACTCTTAGTTCTACATTTTACTTTTTTTCTAAATAAGCAAAATACACAATTAAAGAAGTAAAATGAAAAGTCAAAAATAAAAAGATTGTTGAAGTGTGTAAACAGATTAACTATTTATATTTAAGGACGTTCTCTACTCATGTAGATGTTCTAAAATGTTAAAGTAAAAAATCTATTTAAGTCTATTATTAAGAACCAGCTCTTTAAAATAGAGAATATCTTACATTTAAAGAATCTCTTGAAGATGCTTTAAAAAGGTTAATTTTTAAAAAGGAAAAAGGTATTCGTAAAAATTTGTTGTTTCGTGGTTGTCTTTCTAATTTACGAAGAGTGATAAAAATTGAGAATGGCAATTGTTTTTAAAAACGAAGAGAAAATAAAAAATATTGATTTTAGAAACTTCTAATGACTCTTTTTAGTCAATTTTTTTATTTATTTATAAAACTTACCCTTTCTTAGCACACGAATTCTTTTCTCCATTCTTTTTTTTTTAATTTTTGCACAAAAAAACCATCCATGTATAATATTAACTTGAAATATTTTACAACGAGAGAAATTAATTATTGTAATTTAAATTTTGAGATTTTGTTTCTATGTGAAGAGAGATCATCATGTACAATTATATAATTAAAATGCTAAATAAAACGATACGTGTAAATATTATTTTTATAGTGCTCAGAATACAAAAGGTTTTCCGAGCATTATACTAAAAGTTGGGAATCGGAGCTTCACAACCACTAGTCAATAACTATCTAGAAAACGATGTCTTAGCAATCACGAGATTAGAAAATTATATTTTATTTTACACTGAAAATATTTTACAGCAAATAACCCATGCACAAACTCTTCAGGCTAGTCTTTGGTATAAAGTCACCATCTAATAAAATCAAAATTTCGATCACAAACATAGATCGATAACTTTTGAAATATGACTATACAATATTGACACGATTAGATGACGCTTTTTTTTTCTTTCACACGACTCACAATTATCCAGTCTACCTTCCGAACTGGCATGGTCCTCTAATAAAGAAACTCGCGCCGGACCAAAGTAGTTTCTATTTACAGTACTCCAAGATGCCTGGCTTCAAGGTTAATTATTATAATTACTTGCAAATTAAGCCGCCTGTATCATATATGATATATTCAGGGCATGCAATACAACTGTATTTAATCGAGCCTAAAAGAAGATTAATTAATTAATTAATTAATCTCACAGCTTGATCATCTCCCCCCTCTCCCCCTCTCTCTCTCTCTAACTTAATTTCTGTACAAATTAATTTGATCAGGCACCCTTCTTCATGAGGATTGCATCACAGAACATGCCACTGCTCGTGCCCAATGCCTCAACTTTTGTTTCACCTGTTGAGGATCATCACCTGCACCATTAAATTATTTTTTTATCAAAAATATAGTCGAGCGAGACATAGATTTAGAACATTAGTTTCTTTCGATACCAAATTAATTAACTAGTTAAGACTTAGAATTTCATTTTAAAATGTCAACCTTATTAAAAATCTTATTAAGAGTAGTAGTCAAAATTCTTATACATTGGTTAATATTTCGTTATATAACTGATGTGGGATTTATCATGCCCGCAAGATGCGTTTGAGTACACCAATCTTGAAATCCAAATGCTCGTTTGAGTTTTAGGATGATTAAATTCTTTAGTTTAAAACAATAGACTACGATACTATAAATAGACTTGGGGGTTCTATTTTAAAAGGTGAACTTTATTAAAAATAGCTCAAACTGGTTAATATTTCGGTATATAACCGATGTGGAATTTATCTCTTAATACTAACCTGGGCTGCAAATCTTCCAATCAGATTCGCTCCTCGGGCTCGCAGAGGATGACGACTGGCCTCCAACAGACACCGAAGATGGTGACGGAGGGCCTCTGAGCAATGGGGCTGAGCGGCTGCTGGCGGGGCTGGGGATGGGGCTGGTCAAGAACTGGCGGTTCACAGCAAAATAAAGGTCAAGGGCGGGGATAGTGCCGCATAGCCCCTGTCCTTCTTCTTCATTGAACCCGAACCCGAGCTCTATGCAACCTTTTAGCTCATTGAGATCCTCATCCGTCAAATCATCGGTTTCGTGAATGCCATTTCTCCTCCTCTCTTGCCTGAGAAACTGGAGGCGCCGCTTCTCCCATGCAACATTTCGCGGGGCTACACACACAGACAGCTGCTTGGACAATCTCTTTTTTGACTTTGGAGTTCTCCAGAACGGCGGAGTGTGCTCTAAACGCTTCAGCTCCTCGGTTTCCGACTCATAAAGAGGCAAAACAGATGGCGTCGACGATGGAATTCTCTCTTGATCCCGTGGCTCTCCCATCTCAACTTTGTTGTTTAAATGAAATTCAAACTTCTAACAATGCAAATGGTGAAGAGGCAAGCTTTTATTTTTAGCAAACAAATTCAGTTTTTATACGTCGTTTCAGACGTTGTTCGGCGACCGTGGCGGAGAAGCTTACAACCGCCCGGGCCAGCCGTGGTACGGTTGTTTAAGGGGCCGGGTTGGTGCGGTGAAGGAATATGTTTTTCTTAAATGAACACACCAACCGACCAGTTGGAGCGGACTAGCCATTGGAGGGATTGAAATGGGAAGATTTGTAAGGGAACATCCGTCCATTACGCCTTCTCTTTCTACACTTCACCATTCATTTCTAACTGCCATTTAACCTCATAATTGGTTTGTTTTGTTTTCTTGTTGAACATGGGAAACTTTTTAAAATGTCATTTTCACCCATATTAGTTACAAATATTTTTTCTATTCAAAATTCGACACACTACTCAATCGGATCAATTTGATGTGAACCCATGCACATGTACATTAGTGTTCTACTATAAACTCATAAAGTCAAATTAAAAAATCCATTTTTTCATACAATTAATTTTTTGTAAAATCTCTCGATGGAAAGATGTAAAAATTCTAACATTCATATGATCGATGTAGAATGTGATCTAAGGTTAATAGCTTGTTTGGTGATATCTCAGAAAACATTAAAAAATAAAATAAAAAGAAGTTTACCGTACCGGTACCAAGTATTGCACATTCTTGTTTGTTTTGGTAATGGTAATTCCATCTCGCAGAAAGAGTTTTCTTTGCAAACATCTATAAGAATCGGGGGAAACATTTTATTTTTCGAACAAAGATGTTCAATTCAAATATTTGAGTTTATTTTCTTCCTCAATACTATTAAGTACGGTCTAATCTGTCCAACAATTCTCTTTTTTCAAAAATTTGGGTTTAAATATTAGTTCACATTGACGAGCCATTATCAATAGTGTTCAAAATTCAAAAAGTTTTC
Source organism: Forsythia suspensa (assembly GCA_023638005.1). Classification (NCBI taxonomy): domain Eukaryota; kingdom Viridiplantae; phylum Streptophyta; class Magnoliopsida; order Lamiales; family Oleaceae; genus Forsythia; species Forsythia suspensa. The sequence goes on from CM042665.1 coordinate 12,431,624, forward strand.
CGTGTGTGTGGTTGAGGAAAAAAAATAATATTTTTGAACATAAATAACAATTCCAACAATTTTTCAACTTTTTCTTTGTTTTTTGGAACTAAATAATTAGTAATTGCAACTACAAAAAGAAAATCAATACGCAGAAGAAAGTCAAAAATTGAAAATTAAATTGAGTAACATCAAGATTTGACTCAATAGTCTAGCTGCTTTATTGAGAGATTTCGGCATGTTTGAGAATGAAATAATTAGTTATTATCTCAGTGGTTGAAATGTCCATCGCTGTTGTCTTAGTATTTTGGGACACTGCTTGTGCACTTCTCCCACTCTATTGAAGTGTTGGAGCCTGGAGGCGATTGGACTTTTGGAAGAACAAAAATTATATATATTTCTTATTTATAATTGAATTGAATTGAATTAAGATCAATAATTTATATACTTTATCACATATTTATCTTTTCAATTTCATAAGATGTTGTTAATTTATTTAATTCAATAAAACAAGTATGACTCGAAATTGTCGTATATCTCAAGTTTTTAAATCCTACTATGTACATGTAAACTAATTAGCGATGTCTTGACACTTCTAAGAGTAGTTCGTATACTACCCAAATGCATATCAATATTTTTTTTAAAAAAAATGTTCAAGAAAAATAGGAACAAACATGTTTCTTGCACTGAAATCAAATGAGATGACAATGTTTAATATGTAATACTAAGACCTATAGTATTCTACAAGTGTGAACAAGTACATTTTAGGCACTCTCTCAAGGTTCTAGATGTCATATTAAATTTGTAATTAGAATGTTAGAAAAAACGAGAGTGGCAAGTGTACGTACTTAGAAATTCATATGTAAATATCTAGACGGTTTGAGAATGTTCTAAAGAACTTATCTCGATTATTAGTTAAGACGGATCTTTACCATTTATCATTGAGGAAAAAGCATAAATAAGTGGTCAGGAGGCTTATTTATAAACAAAAATGAGAACAGTGCTATAACAAGTGGTATGTGCATCTCTCTCTCTATATATGTGCGTATGCATTTCAATCTTTAGTTGCAGAGTTGTTATTCTAGTTTTCAATGATGAATCCCAACTTTCCCTTCTATCTAAATGAATAAAATAAGAACCAAATATGCATTTAACCCTAACAAGGAGTGAATTGTTGTCACCTTAAGGGGGATGATGAACAGTGAAGCGTTGTCAATGAATCGCATTTGCGAATTTAATTTGTATAATGAATCACTACAAGTGAATCCCATTTACGAATTTGATCTATACAATGAAGCGATCCATCCTGACATGCTCAAGCATTGGAAAAATCACAAATTTTGTATTTACCCCGTGTAGAAGCAGGTTCTAAAAAATAGAATTCTTGTAGGTAGTGGTCACAAACGTCAGCCCGGCCCAGGCCAGGTCGAGCCACACGCATAAAGCAAGGCTAGCCCGATTCCAATACAGGCCAATAAATTGCTAGACGAGTCCAACCATAATTCTATATTCTTTTACTTTTTTAATATATGTTATACAAATATAAAAGTATATAAAAGTATATAAGACATAGCACTATTGCAATTCAATAATATTACATATAGGAGGTTGTGGACTTTCCCTTCAATTACAATTCTGCAGATTACAACTCATGGCCTGTTCATACAATAAATATCTTCACAATGTCAAAATCAAACATTAGGCCAAACATCCACTTATTCATTCTCAAAAAGCACCCTCCTGATTCTAACTATATATTGATTTTCTATAATTTTATATAGAGATGCTTTTTATTTCTATGTTGCGTGGACCTCACGTATTATTTAGCACTATTCTTTTTAGAAATAGAAAATAATAATAATGGGCTTTTCAATCTCCCTCTCATCAACACACGGTCTCACCTCTCTCCCTCTCTCTCTCACACAAAATCTAATTGCTGCCTCCACTCTCGTCGGATCGGACCAAATGCCAATACTGTCGGCTGCCTTCACCAACTCCACCTCCGAAATTTTGCAATAGCACCGCTCATAGTCACCACCGGAAAGCAAGCGACCAAGTGTCCAAGAAAATTTCAACGACTCATTTTGAAACTACAGAAAAAAATCCTTAATCTTTGTGAGTTTTCTTGTTTTCTCTTTGGTTTGGATTTACTTATATTTCAACGACTCATTTCCTTAATCCTTAATCCTTAATCCAATGGTGTGTTTGATTTTGATTAAAATCAGATTTTTTTATAAAAGTTGATAAAAGTTTATGAAATGTGTGGTTGAAAAGTTGTAGGCCTATAAAATGTGTGGTTAAAATTAAATCTTGCCTTTGACTTTAGCTTTTTAGCAAAATTTTAATTGTTTACAAACAAAGCCTAATATGAAATGGGTTTGTGTTTTCTCCTTTGCCTTTTGGTTCGTTGGCAACCTTAGAATTTTCCACTTCTATTTGATTATATCAAATCTAGGTAATCATGTTCCTAGGTTTAATCTCCTAAATTGAATTATATATGTTATAATTTGGGGGACAATTTAAAATTTTAATTACTCTGCAAGGTTGATTGAGGGAGGAACACATGAAACATTAACATTTATTTTCTGCTTTTGTTAAATATTTGAATCTTATGCTTTTGTTTGTTTGATAAATATATTGATATCACATAATAAGAAAATTCCAAGTTTATGGGAAATCATCTCGATGGTAAAACTCGTCTTGGTTGAAAGTAGCTCTTTTTGTGCCTTTGTGCTGTGCACGTCATTGGAATATTGGTTTTTTTGACAAATAACTCATTTTCTCTACAATTTGCTTCTATGTATGTAGCATCTATTTGGATTTTGCAAAGTAACTTTGCTCATATCAAGTGTTTTGTTTTTCAAAAGTTACGTTTCAATTTTACGTATCTTTCAAATACATAGTTGACTGTTTTTTCAAGTGTTTGAAGGAGCTACTGAGGTTAACCATTTATGGTGAATGCAGGAAAGAATTTTTAAGGGGATGTAGCTGAAATTCAAAAGGCACGCTTTTGAGCTTAACAATTCATAGTGAATGCAGGAATGGATTTTTCACTTTGTAGTACTTACGTTGATGCATTATTAATGAAGAGTTTTGGAACTTCATTGTCTTTCCCTCAACTAGCATACTTGCATTTTGAATCTTGTGTTACATTGACTCGAGTATGAGTTCAAGGTGTGGGAATTTACATTACAAATTGTTTACTATCAAATACGAAATCCAATGAGATCTACACCTTTGTTTTAAGAAGTAGAATTGAAGAAGAAATTTTTGATTTATTGGATTGAGACATGCTTTGCTTCAAGTTCAAGTAGAACCTCATGTTCTACAGTTTTAATTGAAGTTGTATGTACTTACTCTTAATATGAGTGTTTTTATATTTTCTTTTTCCAGAGATTCTAACAAATTATTATTATTTTACAAACAGCTCAAAACAAAAGTTTTCAATCAAGAGAATCCAATTGGGACTGATAAAGGGAAACAACACATTGAGATTGCACTTGTAAGAACGGCAATAAACTCTACTTGTCACAGAGTTCTGGGTATCTTTGACAGCCCATGAATAAAGTCGTATGTAGTGAATTCCTTACCATACATTGCACGAAATGTACTACTTCTCCTTTAAAATCACGATGTTAATTGATAATGTTAAACCATTGTACATCGAATAAAATGTGCCAAAACACACTTTCAATTAATGATGCTTGCACAATGATCATTTTGCAACTGTTGTCCGACCATTCAACACTAGAAAATCATACACTCGTAAGCATATGTAGAATACACGTACATGATCATATCATAATTCTTTATCAGACAAAGAATAACTTGGAGATTTAAGTAAAATCGAAATTAAAGCCAAAATAGCTTTATATTCAAACTATGAGCAAACTTTTATATCCTATATGTGAACCCTGTTTGTTGATCATTATATGAGAACCCATACTGCATCATCTATTTCGACAATATTGCACAGACAATGCCACAATTCAACATTAATTTCAATGATCATTATATGAGAATTCATTATGCAGAGCACTATGCGCCAATATCTCAAAATTAAACTTCCACAATAATTTTTCGTCTCATCTCCAAAGTTCTAATCTCTTGATCATTGACAGTTTGACACCATCAGTTTGAGTGGTAAATTACCGTTACCTAAGCATAAAAAGTTGATCATTTACATATATTCAAGGCTTATAAGATAATTGAGTGGTAAATTACCGTAACCTGATTCAAATTACAAGCCCGTGACATCTTCTTGCTGCACATATGGATTATAGTAATGTGTGGTATGACCTGATGTTAAAAAAAATATTAACACACATGAAATAATCAACTGATACTACACAAGGAACTTCTACTTACCTTGATCATTGAATACATAATTTGGTAAAACATCAGGCCTCAAACTGTAAGGTGGTAAGTGTTGAAAGTGAGGTGCATGTTGCTCGAATCTTGCCACTTCATTAACATTAAAATTATCAGGTGTAAATACTTGCGTTTCCTGCTAAGCAAATAAAGTGAAAATAAAATTAAAATAATTATCATTAAAATAAAATAAAAATTGAAAACTATGAAAACAATATTAAAATTACCTGAATATTTGTACTTTTTTGCGTGCCAACCCCAATGGGAACGCTAACATCTTGTTCAATTGCTTGAGACTGAAAGTAAATAAAATATAATAATTTTAGTATGTTTATGTAAATTATAATTTTTTAATTAACAACTAAAATATAGTATGTAATATTGTACCTCCAAATTTTCTCTATTTTTCTTAGTTTTTTTTGTCTTCACATTTTTTCTTCTTTGAAACAAACTTCTCTACATTGGAGATTCTTCTAGTATTCGGCGGACGCCCATGTCTTCGAATAGCCAAAGGACTACGAAGTCTATTGTTTTCTCCAAAAGATTTGCACAACTCACTAGTGGCATTATTACTTGTCAAAGAACAATTCCTCAAAGTTGATTTATTTTTGTTTATTTTTGATTGAAATTCATCCATCATGTTTCACAGTAAGTTACAGTTCTCATCAGAAATGACAGCCAAGTCAGCAACATCATTCTTTTGCAACTTGTTATAACATTGAGCCTCATGATCACCTTTCCAATCATCATAAGTAACTTTCACCCTTGTGTGAGACCTTTTTAAATCCTTCGTCCAACGTGCTAAGATATATTTATCTGGAACTTAATGAATATTTAGTTTCAAAAGAACTGATAAAGTATGCTTGCATAAAATCCCTCTAAATTCAAACAATTGGCAAGCACGCTTGACTTCATTTTTTCCTTCATTGCAAGAAAGAGTGAAACGAATTTTTTTATGTTTACCTCTAACCAAAATATCCTCAACCACATCAAATAATCTAATTTTCTCATCAACACAAGAAATTTCACAATACAATTTCCCAGTCAACTCTTTTTGAAATTCTTTAAACTTTGAATTAGTGTATACACTTTGAAATTGCTTTTTCTATTTCAAAATGTGTTACACACGGTATCCATGTAGTAAAAGACTTAAAATCATCACAATTTTTCTTTTCGACCTTGCTTCTTAAAGCATTATCATACTGCTCGACAAATTGCTTCAATGTTGTCATTGAGTTTACGTAGTCATCAAAGAATACATTCATACTTTCGCTACGTTGTGTGGTTGACATACCGGCCCAAAATGTATCCTTTACAAATGAAGGAACCCAACGATGCCTCTCTTTATACAAATTACCTAGCCACACATTTTCACGAAGATTGAACTCACTAATGAACTGCTCCCACTTATCTTCAAATTCTTCTTTCTCTAAAGATTCATACACAATATTATGCAAGACATTTTTTATTTTTTCAAACAACCTATAGCCTCTTAACTTCTCTGGTACTTTTTTCATTATATGCCATAGACACCAAAGATGTCGAGTGTTAGGAAACACATCCTCAATTGCTTTCTGCGTTGCTTTATCTTGATCTGTAATTATGCACTCGGTGCACGTCTAGACATACATGCTTGCCAAGTGTGAAACAACCAAATAAATGTAGTAGTATCTTCATTTGATAGTAACCCACATCCAAATAAAATTGAGTGTCCATGGTGGTTCACACCCACAAAAGGTGCAAATAGCATGTCATATTTATTTGTCAAGTAAGTTGTGTCAAATGTAACTACATCGCCAAATTCTTCATAAGCTTCCCTACTCATTGCATCAATCCAAAATAAGTTCCTTATTCGAGCATTGCCATCTACATCCATCATATAAAAAAAGTTTGAATTCTTTGCTTGCATACGCATAAAATAATTATTGATTGCTTCAGCATCACCAATACCAAGTCGTAATCTTCTTTTCTTATCAATGTAATTTCTACAATCTTTTTCCAAAAATAGGACATTATCATGACCACTAGCTTCCACTACAAATGATTGATAATTCTTTGCTTCACCAATCCCAGCTCGGTCATTCAATTCAAGTTTTCTTTGAGCACCTATACTAATTTCCCTATTGCATGAGTAAAATCGTGATTTTTCTGGACTCGCCCCATGATTATGCTCAAGTATAATAGAATTAATCTTGCACTTCCCATCTCTAAATACAGAAGTATTAACCTTAGCTTTGCACCTCGTTTTCATCAATGGATTAGGGTTAAGGTGATTTTGTTTTTGTGGCGTTGAATTTCCCGCTCGAGAACATAATAAGCAAACAAATCTTAAATTCCCATCTGATCGTGCCGATTTCTTTATAATTCCAAATCCTTCTTGTTTCACATATTGTTTATAGTACTCAAAAAGGTTATCCAGTGAATCAAAATGCATACCAACTTCAGGTGCTTGAATAATTTCTTTATAAACCAAGTTATTGTGTACCTCTTTCTCATCCACATATTATTCATCACTCGTATCCAACATATTGTCTTTTTCAATAAACATCTCGATCACTTTATAATCTATTAAAACACAAACAATAATTAATAACAATACCACTAAAAATAATCAAGCAGAAAATAAATGTTAATGTTTCATGTGTTCCTCCCTCAATCAAACTTGCAGAGTAATTAAAATTTTAATTTGTACCCCAAATTATAGCATAATTCAATTTAGGCGATTAAACCTAGGAACATGATTACCTAGATTTGTGATAATCAAATAGAAGTGGAAAATTCTAAGGTCGCCAACGAACCAAAAGGCAAAGGAAAAAACACGAACCCATTTCATATTATTCTCACTATGAATATAAGTAAATCCAAACCAAAGAGAAAACAAGAAAACTCACAAAGATTAAGGATTTTTTCCTATAGTTTCAAAATGAGTCGTTGAAATTTTATTGGGCACTTGGTCACTTGCTTTTCGGTGGTGGCTATGGGCGGTGCTACTGCAAAATTTCGGAGGTGGAGTTGGTAAAGGCAGCCAACGGTATTGGCGTTTGGTTCGATCCGATGAGAGTGGAGGCGACAATTAGATTTTGTGGGGGTGGGGGTGGGGGAGGGGGAGGGGGGTTGATGAGAGGGATATTGAAAAGCCCATTATTATTATTTTCTATTTCTAAAAAGAATAATACTAAATAATACGTGGGGTCCACGCCACATAGACTGCCACCTCTACTATTGATGGTCAGCAGTAGAGATAAATAGCATTTCTGTTTTATATATGATTAGGTCATCAAACATAGATACATTGTCCAACCAAATCTTCTTAAAATATGCCATTAAAATAAAATGAGGAATTAGACAAAAAATCAGAAAATAAAAATAACATATACAAAACAATATAAACATTACACAACTCACAAAGACTAATAAAACACACTTGTTAGAAATTAAAAAATTACCTGTTGCTTGGTCACATTTTACAATCAGTTGTCACAAAGACTAATAAAAACATAAAAATACAAAAAAAATACCGATTATTTGGCCATATTTCACAGTCAGTTGGTCAAACACTTCACACTCGCTCAGTCTTCAGTTGAACATTGTAGTCATCAGTTGGAGAAAAAAAGAAATGGAGCTGACGACTTGAATTAATAGATTTTGGGACTGATTTCGGTGGAGCTTGAATTCGAGAAAATGGGGGCGGAAATAGATGAAAAAAGTGCAATCCGATTTAGGGGCGAAGAGCCTTGGGTTGAACTTATCAATTTTGGCTTTGGGCCATCACATTTTGGGCTCAAGCTAGAGTGAAGGAAATAAAAATTAATAACTGGCGAGCCCGAAAAGAATTGGGGTTGTCCAGCACGTTCCCAATTGGCTCGATAGACTATTCGGTTCGGGTCAAATACGTTTAGGGGGTGTATTCAATTAAGATTTGATAAGACTTTTATTAAGTTTAGAAGTCTAGGTGTATTCAATTCAAACTTTTTAAACTCCATAAAAGTCTTGGGGTATTCAATATAAATTTTTAAAAACTTTTAAAAAGTCTTATAAAGTCATGCGATACTCAATTCAGACTTTTTAAAATATTACGAAATTTAGGAGTATTCAAAATGTCGATGACTTTTAATGACTTCATAGAAAATGTGTTATGTACTAACTTTAAAACACAAGGTAAATAAAAAATATTACAATTTCTCTCACATTCACTCATAAGACTTTGGAAAAAAAAAATTCTTTCATTTTTTTTCTTTATACTACATTTCTCTCTTTTTTTTCCTTCAAAAGTTCTTCTCTTTCATCAATGTAATTTTTTTTCCTCTTCAATATATTCTCCTAACTATTTTTTTCTCTTTCTTCATTTTCCTTCTACGAAAAGAATACAAATACTTTTATCTCTAGTCAATTTAATTTTTTTCTTTCTTTTCAATATTCTTCTAACTATTTTCCCATTTTCCCATTTTCTTCTTTTTCCTTCTATGAACCTTTAGAGATAATGTGATTTTTTTTTTCTTCATTATTCCCATAACCATTTTTTCTCTTTCATTTTTTCATCTTTTTTCTATTTTTCATTAAAAACAAGATAAATTTATAATTAAATTCTTATATAATTGTTGATTGTAGTTTATTAATAAATTTCATCAGGTTAAAAATTAATGTTTTACTACTGTATTTTTTATTTTCATTTTCATTTTTGTTTTTTCTATTTATCTTGATGAGCTGGTTGCATTTATTTTCTTCTTCATAAATCGGTACTTTGATAATTTATTTATGCAATTGTAGTGGCTAATAATGATATATTACCAATAGATTATTAAATATAAAAAGAGAGATTATGAACTAGATAAATATTTTTAAAAAGAGTTGCATGCCATAATTTTTTGAATTATCCACAAGCCATTTGAAAGTTTGTAGTTTTACCCAAAAGAAAAAACAGAATGAATTAATAATTTATGTCATTAACTTTTGACGTAGTTTACTTGCAGCAATTAAATAGAACATTTTTTTTATGAATTTAATAATATTAATATAATTAAATAAATTATTACTAAACTTTTCTCGTTCGACAAATTTTTTTTAATTGTGGGATATTAAATTTTTATCTTCAAAATTTTTAATTGAAAATATAAAGTCTATAAAAGTCCATAAAAGTCTGTGAAAGTTTAGGAAAATCTTTTAAAATAAAATCTAGAAAAATCCATAAAAGTCTGTAGGGGTCTATTAAAATATATAAAAGTCAGCAAAAGTTAATGAAATCTATCAAAATCAGTCACTTGAAAAATATCAATCAAAGTCTTTAAAAGTCTAGATTAAATACACCCCGTTAGGGGGTGTATTCAATTAAGACTTGATAATAAGACTTTTATGGAGTTTAAAAGTTTAGGTGTATTCAATTCAGACTTTTGAAACTTTATAAAAGTCTTAGGGTATTCAATATAAAATTTAAAAACTTTTAAAAAAATCTTATAAAGTCATACGATATTCAATTCAGACTTTTTAAAATCTTACGAAATTTAGGCGTATTCAAAATGTCGATGACTTTTAATGACTTCATAGAGAATTTGTTATGAACAAACTTTAAAACACAAGGTATAAATAAAAAATATTACAATTTCTTTCATATTCACCCATAAGTCTTTGGGGGAAAAAAATGAAAATGTCCATCAAAATCGGTCACTTGAAAAATGTCCATCAAACTGTTTAAAAGTCTAGATTAAATACACCCCCTTAATTTTTTGTAAAAATTATATCATGTTATTTTAAATTTTACTAGATTAGCTTTTTTATATATATAAAATTACTATTTATCATTTATATTGTACTGTTACCATATAAAAATAATTTATTTATTTATTAGCATTATTATATATTAACTATTACAACTACTATTAAGAGATTTAATCATATCATTACCAAATTTAATTAACAATCAAAGTATTTCCTAAATTACCCTTCCTACTTCACATTGAATGCTCACCATTTAAATCAAATCTATTTTAGTTTCAAACCCTATATAGTAAGATTCTACATTTCTTATTTAACCCATTATTTATTTTTTAAATAAGAAAATTTTATATTTTTATGATCATCTCTTTTATTCAATCTTTCATTAGTTTTTTGTTTCAAATCGCGCAAGAAATTTACAACTATTAGTATAAAAATAGGAAAGGATCTGGCATGGTAGATCCGCAGGCTTCGAATCCTAGCTTGAGTTGCCACAGAACCTTAGCGCCACGTATGTGTGGGAAGGTCCACCAAGGAAGAGGCATAGAAAGAGTGAGAAAGTTCAATCCAAGACATGAAAGCGGAATCACAACTATCAGATCTCGTGCTTAAGCAAAGAGAGATTGTGTGATGGCTACAAAGCGTAGTCGTAGCAATCCATATCCAAAAGCAGAATCGTGTGTACCTTTTCCATCGTGAAAAAAAATCATCAGGACAATAGAGTCTGGTTACTATTGAATGTTATTACATTATGCTACAATGTAATGTCAGGGGCGGATTCACAACATGGCGAGACCCCGCGTCCGCCCGTGCTGGAATTTCGCGAAAAAATGGTGCTGGCTATCAGGAGCGGTCGCCCCCACTGGGTTTCATCAATTTATTTTTTCTTCCTGTGTGCATTCTGCGTCTGCGTGTATGTATATGTACATGTATAAATAAAACTTACAGTAAAGGGTTGAAGTTGAGAGAGAGAGAGAAAGAAAGAATGTGTATTTTAAAGTCAAATTTTCATTTGTGGTCCTGAACTTTGAAAAATTAAAAAATAATGCAATTGAATAAATAAATCTTTAAGTAAGGATTTATTATTTCTCTTTAATATAATAATTGCATAATTTGGAAAGGGGTGTCAAAATTAAAGAATATAGAAAGCATTTATCAGAGCTTTTGCTCTTTTTTTTTTTTTTATATTTGTCATAGATTTGACTTTATATTAATCTTTTTCTTACGTGGTGTTGGAGGCGAATCAAGTTTGTGGCTGAGACTTCTATCTCTAACATGTTGAAGTTATTTCCATTTTGCAGTTGGATCTAAACCTACAGTCCACGAGTGTTTTGGGTGCAACATTTGAAGACGGTGCAGTTTCCAAACAATACAACTAGATGGAGGCATCAACAACTGAGCATTATTTTCACAAGCATCGGCCATTGATTAGTCATTATTTTCACATTATTTTTTTACAAGCATCGGTCATTGACTGGTCAACGTTCACCCTAGCTGAACTTCAACCCTAGATCCACCACTGTGTAATGTGGTATTTAATTATCTCGATTGGCACAAGTAAGTAATCGAACATTATATACATGTATATACAAGTATATGATGCTACAAGTTGTTAATTCAAATTAATTCTTGGTTAATTGTAACAAAGGTTTATGTGTTGTGTTGTGTTGCTCCAGGTTGTTATTTAAAATCAGTCTTTTTACAAAAACTATATTTCGTTTATATTATTTGTTGAAAATATATTTATTCTCGATTGTGGTATTAATCCGAGAAATTAGAAAATTGCAATATGTAATTATGTGCACTCGATGTTCAGTGATTTTGTGTTTTCTTTGCAATAGGTTTCCTTCCAATTGTTCTCTAAGAATATTATCAATATTCTGAAATTATGAAAATGGTGCTGAAAAGAAGCAAATATAGAATGTTGAATTTGTTGATTACATTAGGAGAATTTGAATTTCGAAAATATGATTTGAAGGAATTTTTGGAATAAAATTTCCAATTGAAACGGTTGTATTGATTTGTAAGAGAGTAATATTCGGAAACTTTGTTAGACCAAATAACTTTTTTCTAAATAGAATTGAATGTAATTTTGTCTTTATTTTTAAAAAATAAAAGACGTATAGATGGCATTATTGGTTGTAAATATAATCTTCAATGCTAGATATTTTCTAAAAAGTCTACGTGGCAAAAGAGAGAAGAAATGAGAGAGAGAGAGAGAGAGAGAGAGAGTGGAATGAGGGGGGGAAAATGAGAGTGATAGATACAATATGGCAGCATTTATTGTAGAACTGTATCTGGCAGCATTTATTGTAGAATCTGTCTAGCAAGTCGTCTAAAAGTAGACATCTTGTTGAACAACCTTCTATAATAAATGATGCCACATTAGCTTTGTTCCCTTCACCTCATCGCCACATTAGCTGGATATTCAAAATAGAAACTAGTATTGGAGATGCTCTTAGAGATCAATATCCATATAATTCTTTCAGAAGCTCTAATCAACCAAATGTGCCATATTGAAACAGAAAATTGGCATAGAACAGTTTCAGAAGGCTATATCACCAATAGATTCTCAGGCACAACCAATCAGCTTGTTCGTTTCACAGCATGGAACCGATTTTAACATACAAAATCAAGCAAGTTCAACTATGAACAACTTCTATTGAGGCAAATGTTGTTTTCCTTCAACCAAAAACATTCAAGAACTATAAAAAAAAATGGTTTTATTACAAAACAAGTGCAGTCGACAGCATTAGACCGTGTTCAAATTCTGGTGATTAATAGTGCTTGAGAAAAAATAATAAATAATAATTCCAGCAAATCTTCAACTTTATACTTTGTTTTTCGGGAACTATAAATAAATAGTAATTGTAACTGCAAAAAGAAAATCAATGAAAGTCAAAAATTCAAATTGAATCTAGAATGGCTCAAATTTTTTGATTTTCTCATTGATCTAAAAGCAAATCAAGAACAGAATCCAATAAAAAGAACTGATCTATGGAAAAAAGACAACTAAAATTAATAACTCGTTGTGAATCTATACTAGTAGATAATAGAAGATCATCTAAGATCCCAAAAATTCATAAACCCAATAAATAAGTATCAAAATCACAAACCCATTTCAATTTCATCACCAATGGCAGATCTGTTGCGTCGGCTTTTCGACTTCCACGGCTGAAGCACGGAATCATGATACATGGATGGCAATCCCATCATTCTCTTGTGCTTCTTCATCGCCGATTTTCCCTTTTTACTCACTTTCTTTTTATCATTATGTTCATGTCCTTCCTTCAACAATTCAGTAATTGTAAACCCATCAAACTTCAATTCTCTTCTTCTTCTTCTGATCATTACTCGTCGTTGAATGTACGGGTAGCCCACAACAGACCCATCTGTCACTTGGTGAATCGCCTTCACTAGCAGATCGAGGCCGTGGCAGCGTCTAGTATTGATTGAAGTTGATGAAAATAGACATGAATTTGACGAATCTTGAGATGAAACTGAAGAATTGATGGTGATCGATGAGCTAGAAGAACAAGGTGGGGAAGAAGATGCAGCAAGCGAAGAACATAATGATGACAAAGAAACAGAACTCGCAGATGATTTTCCTCTAATCCTCATTGGAAATTATTTGAAAAATTGATCAGAAAAATGGGATTAGATTTGGAATTCTGGGTTCTGTGATGCAGAATTGTGAGAAGAAGCAGATGCAGATGCAGAAGCGCAGAGAGAGAGAGAGAGAGAGAGTCCAATGGTGGTAAATAAATATATGTGAGTGAATTGAATTATATGGGAAATTCATGGACTTTTTTTTAACTGTTAAAACCCAAGAAAAAGCCAGCTGTTTTGCACTTGCTGAAATGAATGCTTTTTGCCGCGAATGGGATATAAGCTTAGAAAATTACTTTTTAGGGAAGTCTACTTATAAGTACATAAGTAAATTTTGTGAAAAATGAATAGGTTGGATTAATAAGACATTAGACATAAGTGATGCCTTATTTTATGAAAATGTTCTCCGACTAAATATAACATTACATTAGTTGCAGTATCTTACTCAATTTTATAAAAAACGTAAAGTATAACTCAACGTAGAGACCAAATCTCAAACTTTTAAACTTAGGCGAAGTCTAGTCGAAGACGAGACAAAAGTAAGACATGACTAGACGTAAAAGCTATGTTTCACGTATAAACGGACCTTTTTATAAAAATTGTCTTACTAATGCAATAAGAAAGAAGACTTTCTCCAGAGAGAGTAAGAAAAAATTAACAATTTTATATATAATTATATTCAACTAAGATAAACTAAAAAATGCATAATAGAGAAGGGAAGGAACCTTGATCACTAGAGGTACTGACACCCAAGTTTTTCGTATTGATCAAGACGACGAATTATGTCCTCTCATCGTTGAAAATGGTGCACATTGTGTTTGTTTCAATGTGTTTGTAAGCCTTGAACCTTTGAGTAATGCCAAATCACAACATCAATGCTTGACCCAAATTAAGGGCAACTAGTTTAGAGATACGAAAACATTCTAACTGCCTTATCGAGAGATTTTGATATCATTGAGAATGAAAAAATTAGTTAATATTTCAACGGTCGAAGTGAAATACACCAATTATTGTCTAACAATGTTCAAGAAAATGAGAAGTAAACCCGTTTCATGCACTGAAATTAAATTAGATGAAAATGTTTAGTACATAATACTAAAAAAATACGGTACAAAATAAGTGAATATCATATAAGATTTTAACTTTATTCTCACTCTCACTTAATATTGTAAACACATGTACAAAATTATTTAATTAATTAATTTCTTGCAGTTCAATCAGAGAAAGTTAAATATAAGTATGCATGATATGCTGGAATGTAGTATCATGAATTCTGTATAAAATTATGCAAGTCTAGATTCCTAAGGTTAAAAGATTATGAAAACATGAACCAATTAGTATTCAAAAAAGGGAAAAGATCGAAAAACAACACCAAGAACGTCTCTTCAGTAAAACATTACTAATTATTGAATGTCTTTATAGAACCAGACAAACCAAATTCGTTGTGTTTTCTGATTGATCAGACCTTCAATATTGCTTGCGTGACAGGCTCCTGAGTCCCGACTGTTTGGATCCAAATTTCAGTCACAACATCTTGATGTTTATCATACAAATAGGCTAGCTTAACTCACAAAGTTCTGCAACTGCTATTAACAGCTCGAATGTCTCTGTTTGCCTATTGGTAATGCAAAGAAGGGCCAGAAGACTGATTCAGCCATGTAACAGCATGCATACAACAGTTCATGCCGTTTTGCAGCAAGTACATAATTAGAAGCAAATGTGAAGTTGCAAAGGTTTACCTTTGTAGAGATCCATGAGGACATGAACAGGGAAAGCTGAAGCTCGCAAGTCTAGGCAATACGGCAACAATAACGCATCAGCTTTGTCATCTGGTGTATATACTCCCGGCTATTCTTTCAACATTTGTGATCCTTGCACTCTCTTGAACTGGCTAATCATGCTTGAAACAGAGGAGAGCATAAATTATAGGTTAAGTGAGAACTGAATAAGCAGAATCTCTTGTGAACATCCATGGACAAGACATGTTAACATCAAAATATGACACTGAAGAAACAAAAACTAAATTAATACTCACAAACATAATTATTACTGGAGTAAATTCAGGTAGTAAGTTGTACGGCATGGCACTCATCTAATTGTCCTTGAGACGCCAATCCTGGAAACTGGCCAATATCGTGTCCTTGAAGTGGATGAAATTCATTGTGCAACCCAACTGCAAACTCATCTGGACATGTTCCACCACTTTGGAAGTAATCTGCAATCTGCATGATTTGCAAAACTAGATATTTCAGTTTCGGTAGCTAATGTTATAATTGCAGATAAAGCAGGAAGCCACTTAAGTGCGTGTTTGGTAGTGCTGAAATTATTTTTTAAGTGCTTACAACATAAGTTGTTGGTGAATGTGTAGATTAAAAGTGGGTTGTAAGCTGTGGGTCATATGAAATGTATGGATAAAAAGTATGTTTGACAAGCTGAAATTATAATTTAAGCATGCCCAAACATGTGCTAAACTATAAAGAAAAGAGTGGAAAATTCAAGCAACTTGCATGATTAGCAAGAGCCATGCCACTTAAGGCTGCAGCTTCTAAGCTTGATCCCAACAGCCAATCACCACATATGCCAGCTCTTCCTTGAGGATCGAAGATGCAGGGGATGCCAGGAGAATTAGTAGGCAGAGCTGCACCCCTGTATGTTATGAAACTATATAATTTGAGTCATTGCCACATAATCAAACAAAAGCTTCCGCATATGGAAAACATTAAATGAATCCAAAATTTCGAAATGAAATCAAACATACTTTAGGACAGAAAAATCAATGCATAACTCAAAAACTAAAACAGCTACTATTACACTGTTTCACCAAAATAGTGAAAAAGTGAATGACATGGAGGTCCTAAATTGAGCATTTTGTCAACTGTAGGAGCAACTTCACCACACTACAACTCCATATGTTTTTACCTTTCCTAAATGTTGACCTGGAAGCAGCAACAATTTTAATGTGTAAGTTGTCTTGATCTGGATTGTAGCATTTCATAAAAAATTAAAAGTGGAAGTAAAAACTTAATTGATGTCTGAGTAACTTATTCCGCAGCCGTCTTTCTTCAATCACTACCTATTATCTTATACTGGAAATAGAACCAACATTGGAACAAATTCACTTGTATTGATTTGAAGTTGCCACGGACATTAGCTTACTGCATCATTCTGAATCTTCCAAATTAAACCCAAATTCCACAGAGTCTTGCAATAATTTGATTTATTACTAGCTAACTATGGATCTGAATAGTTATACATGCTGTCTCGTACCATAACTGTACTCGACTATAGAAAGGCTTTTTGATTGAGCTTCTTTGTAGTCCTAATGCATTCTCAACACCTTCGAGCATGGCTTTCGTCACCTTCTCTGCTGTAGCAGCTGGAATACTTTCCTGACAAACACAAATGAATTAGTTTAATAAAAAAATTACAAGTATCTATCAAGAAATTTCATGCGCTCTACATAATTCATCCAGTCCTTTTTAGCTTCTCTATTTAAGGGCTGCATTTGGATAATGCCTCTTAATGGCTAAGGTTCCACCACCAGCAAAGTAACAAAATGAACTTTGCTACTCACACACACAGTCAACAAAATGTGAAAGAAATATTATCATGTTGATTATATCTTTGGAATTTCGTTTTATCCTTTTACAATGTCAACATAAATCTACGAGCAGTCTTGTATGTTTTTGCTTAGAAATGACAACAGTTCACCAACTCTCAATCAGCCTTTTTCCTGGAAGGAGCAAGCCTCTGTAAGTGAGTGAAAAATAAGCATTTAACTGACCTGAGGAACTTTATTCTGCTTCGCAAACGTTGCTGTGCTGAAAAAGGTCCAGCACTCAGGGCCACTGTTTTGGGAACTCACTAGTTTCTTGGTGTTGTTTGCCATCCACGAGAGAGAATCAATACCTTTAACAAATGCTCCTTCAAAAGGGAATGCAGATTCAAAGGAAGGGACAGGAAGAGGATCTTCAAATGCTGCAAGAAGAGCCCATATAGAACTCAAATCCAGTCTCTGCATATACAAGACTAAGGTTCAGAAAATAGGAAGAAAATGAGATGGTAGTTCTTTAAGGTCAATAGAATCTGGATTACATGTCGAAGATTACCTTCATCTGTCTTGCAATTAATGGTAAGCCTGATGAAGCAAGCAATTTATTTGCACATTTTCCTGGTATCATGTGGTAACACAATCAGTGAATCATACGTTTTCCGTTTCTCAATCTGATTAACTTGTTCATCTGGCTGCACCATAAAGATGTCATGCAAATGCAAGGTCTGCAACCAACTTATAATAAATATCTATATCGCACCAAAGGCATCATTTTCCAGCCTGATATTACACAAAGTGTGACAAAATATATAACATGGAGACAAGCATGACCAAGCCAAGCTTCATCATTTCATGCCCAACTAGAAGTATGACTGGCATCAGAAGAAAGAGAAACTCTACACATAGTGAATATAAAATGTCACAAAATTAACATCAAGCCATAAATATAGTTATAGTGATGTTGAAATTCATCAAACAATTCTTGACAATCCGTGAAATGGATTCAGATCAAGAAACCATTAAAATTTTGAAAGCGTATGGTCTCTGGTGATTATGAGGTTTCATTTTTGAGTATATAGGACCAAACATAAACCACTGAACCAATTTGACTTGAGAAAATCAACCCAGAACCACAAAGGTTCGTCTGCACAAAAAGTAACAGAATTCAGTTTATACTAGGTAGTACAAATAGACTATATAACTAAACTTTGATTTAAAAAGTAAAAAGGAGAAGAAGTTTATATGAAGAGAAGGAATGTGTATTAAATAGTTCTAATAAGTTCTCCCTTAATCTACATGGAAACTATAATACGTATTGTCAAATATGTGCCTCCTGATCTATGAATAAACTATAGATGATAATAGACAGAATTCGGACAAGGGCTATTTCGACTTCTTGAAGGATGATTTCCAGAAATATTCCACAATTGGTTCCAGAGATCTGCAAGGATTGAAGTTTTTCTGTACATACTAAATGCAGGCAAATTGAATAACTAAACAACACTGTAGAAAAATTATTACCATTATGTGCAATAACGATAGCATCAAACTGTCCACAACGTTCCCCCTTCTCGCTCAAGTACCACTTCCCATTATACGGCTCTAGTGTGCTCACCCAGCAAGGGCGTACCACATCCACCATAGAAGTCTGAAACACAGCGAATTTCTACTTATACGTTAGACTAGGAATCACCATACACGGATGCTAAATTACAAGGCAGGCAAAACAAATATGTATAAAACCATGTTCAGGGATTAATTAGTACCAAAATGCCCAAGTTTTTACAGCTCAAAGCTTTAGTAACATATTATGTGGCTCATTTCTGAAATAAAATTTTGAACTGCTAAAACCATCCAAATCTCTAACAAGATTTAAGCATTTTAGATTTAAGCGAGTTGGCCCACCACTAAATCGAAGATTTGAAGGTTTAATTCCACATCCTGATTGTATTACGAGACGGATTAAAACACAAGTATACAAGATCTTGTTTTCTTTGTATCCTAATGTTTTAATTCATTATGAGTATGTTGTTTTGCGCATTTCATGATAATTTTTTTTGTAATCCTGGGTATGCCCAGTGTATTTTGTTTTGATCTATAAACATTACATTTACCGAGTAAAAAAAAAAGATTTAAGCATTTTAAAAATAAGGCCTTTTTCTAAGCCATTGTATTTAGGATGCAATGCAGAGGCTCGCAAATTTTTTGCAAATGCATTGATAAAAAAAGTGCAAGGATAACAAAAATTAAAAGAGAGAGAGAGAGAAGACTCAAACAGGACAAGTAACTGCAATATCCAAAATGCTTGATGGCTCCAATAAATTAAGGAGCATCAGTTCATACAGGATACAATGCACACCAATAACTACCTATAGTGAAAAATAAAAACAACAAATTGCTTCGTAGCAAAATTATCTTGTGGTCTTTTTCTGTGAAGACCACAATCAAAAGTCATATGTTATGAGATAAGCGAATAACTCAATTACAAAATAAAACAAAAAACAGTGGTGGTGGTGGTTGGGTGGGGGGGATGGTCCCCTCAATAGACATAGTGAACGTGTATATGGGACAGAATATTATAAAGGATACTTTTCATTGAGCTTATATAAAAGAGAGATACACCACTAACAACAAACACTGTAAACTTACGATATGCACCTGAGACAATATGGAATCTGCAAGAGGGCGCATTCCATTAACACCTATATATCTTGGAGGAGAAGTGGGAAGTGGAGCAAACAGTCCGCCAGCTTCAATCTCTCCGATTGTACCCTGCCACTGACGAACCAGACCTTTCTTGGACCAGTCATCAACCATCTCAGCAAACTTAGGGTCAGTAACTGTAAAGAACTGAGCCGCATGGTCGAATATCAAGCCCTCAGGATGAATTTTTCTGGTTCCCATTCTTCCTCCCAACCCACGAAGTCCCTAATGTAGCTAACATAATGAGAAACTCCATGAACTTACTGTACTACTTGTGCATTGTCTGAAACTTCAGAACAAGGAAAACATCCAAAAATATACACACAAATATTCAAATATAACGGTTTTCCTATAGTTGTTTTAACACATTCCCCACATTTGCAGCCTTAAACACTATCCTAAAAGAAGTATCAAGAATGTATCGACTTAAACAGGGAAATTTACCAAATAGATGAAAACATGCTGAAAACCCAAGGAAAACGTCGGATTTGTTACTTATTGAGGGAAACATTAAAATCCGAAAGTGCTAATTCTTTTCTTGAATTCTAATCACTAACCCCGGATGTCATGATGCTGCTCAAATCCAAATGCTATCCAATCTCTTAACATTCAAAAAAATCAGATAGTGATAGGGGTCATCATAAATCATTTGATATAAATATATTATAGCCGGAAATTATCGCATTGAAACTACTAAAACTCTATTGGCACATCACATATCTATACAATGTGTTAGAAAATAAATGTGCATTCAGGTAATGTCAAGGGAACAACAGAAAGAATAAACAACCAACCGTGTCAAAGACAGTGGATTTAATCCCTCTCTTCTCCAAATAAAGAGCACACGCAAGACCGGACATGCCACCTCCAATAATTCCAACAACCGGGTCATTAGAAACCGGACCGGTGAACACCACCTGCTCTTGGCTAAAGCTTTTCTTGATGGCAGACCTCCTGGAGGTTCCATAGGACGGTTTCTTTCTCGGGTTCCTGGAGGGATTATTCATGGGCGGTTTGGGTTTCTTGTGGGGATTAGTACTGATTTTGTTGTTGTTGTTGTTTGCGTTGCTGCTATTATGGGTGAGGGAACTGTGAATGTAAAATGGAATTGTGGGTTTGGGGGAACGAATTGGGAGGAAATGGAGTTGAGGGAGGGAAATGCAGATCATTGTTTGGGGGGTCTTGGTGGAAGAGATGAAGGCCGCCATAGATTGGAGGGAGAAGCAGAGAACGGGAGGATAAAGTGGCACGAGTAGTGTATGTGATCAGGTTATGAGTAAATTTACTTTTAAAATAATTACTTTTTTTAATTCACTAAGGTTGTAAATAAGTACTAGTATACACAGCTTTCTTGCAGATCTGACCGTACGCTCTATTATGACGATAGATTGATGTAGTGAACATATTTTGGAGTTCATGGATTGAGGAGGATTTTGAAGCGATTAAAAAAATAAAGATAATTTTGTGAGATGAGAAATTAAAAATATAGTAAATATTGAAGTATTTTTTTCTTTCCGTAGTCGAAAAAATTCTCTACGATCATGATGAACTTATTTCAATGTTAATTTCTTTCATACTTTTCCAAAATTCGGCATAATTTTTCCCACCTGTTGATGGTAAATGTTTGAAATATTTACCGTTTCAAGAAGTTTGGTATAAACTGTTAAAATGAAAATGAAACTCATCTTTGAATTGAAGTCTTCCATCCTCGGTGATACCTGTATTATAGATTTTACTTTGTCCATGTTTGGTATTTAAGCTTTATCAAATTGGTCAAACATATTTTTTATCAATGCGTTTTGTAAAACTCGCAACTTACTATCTACTTATTTTCCACACATTTCATAAAATTCACAATTTTTAAAATACTTAAAAAGTAATTTCAGCATTGCCAATATTATAGTCCAAACAACAAAGACTAATTCTATAGGATAATATTTCCATGTAAAACATGTCCTGGGGCATTTCTTATATGTCACACATTAAACATTATAAATTATAGAGAAATATACAACTCAGAATTTGGACATCTCTTTTGACAAGTCACTGTAGGAAAAAAAGATGATCGCCATTTTACCTTGCCATAACATTCTGATCGATCATGCTACAAGTAAAACTAAAACTACACAAGACTGGTAACTCTTCATGACTCAACACCAATATCTGCATTCCCCTGATCTGTGGGGTGGGAATTTTCTGTCGTCTCTTTCATTTGTTGTGGACGACCCTTGACTTTGCTTGTTGCATTTACATTGCGAACCCCAACCCGATTCTTGCTTTTGGGAGTTGTACTTGTAGGAGACTGTTTGCTTTCTTTGTAAATGCCTACGCTGTGACGAGTTGTCCTTGCACAAGTTCCCTTTTCCACTGGAGATGATTTCACCGCATCACTGCAGCTCTTTCTCCGGGTTAGATTTGGTGATTTGGCACGGGTCACTGGCAGCTGAAATTCAACCAAAACAGGGTATTTTTACTTTCTTTTTTGTTTACGGAAACAGGCAATATAATCAATAAATGGACAGTCCTCTAGTAATGGAAAACAAAGGTGGATTCTCCATGTACCTTCTTAAGCTCAATCTTAGGGGGAGGCCCTTCACGATAAAAATTAGGAACTGGATTTGCTTTATACGCCATGCTCTTTCTAAGCTGCTTTAAAGCTGCTGCTTCTTCTTCCTGCAAACTAGGATAAGTAAGACGGATACATTTATAATAACTAGAAGATTGAGAAAGGGGAGACACAGAGGAGAGTAATAAAGACCAACCATGTTAGATTTGCAAAGGACACGCAAGAAAAAAAAGATCCAAAACCAAAAAACAATGGCATGGCACCAGCAACAATATAATGGGTGAAGAAAATTGGTAGAAAATACGATCCATGCAAGGAGAGGTGTACCTTGGTTCTTGCTTCATATTCAAGTTTCTCATGCTCCAAAGCTTTATGTTTTTCCTCCAACTTGGTGTAATACTATAGTGGAAAGTAGAACCAAGAATAATGAAATAAATGCTAAAAATAAAAAAAATGAAAACAGATCGCACAATGAACTTCATTAAGTTATTTAATTAAAATACCTCCTTGCGTCTCTCTAAACGCTCCATACATCTAAATGTTGGAGCCACCGGAACTGTTACTCTGGATTTACATGTACGTACAGATGTTGCAGTACTATTAATGATAAGGAGAACTCCAATTTCAAGAGCACACGAAAAACAAGGCAACAAACTAACTCAAATTAAAAAAGAAAAATTAAAGAAAGAATCCGATGAGAGAAAAAAAATAACAAAATCTTTAACCCAGAGAGAGGATACGAGGAAGCCAAGGACCAATTATCATCTTCATCATGATATTTCTTATCATCAGTTTGTGGCATCTTGCTTGACACAATAGGAGAGCTCGTCTGGAAAAGATTGGAATTGCCCACCTCAGTACCAAATACAAATTTCCATCCCAACAAAATATCTCTATCTATTGCATAATAATTTACATCTAAACCAAACCTCATGCAACATGAATCTATTATTTGTCAGACACCACTCCAAATTTAAAACCACAATTTTACATGGTCAATGTTGTGCCAATTAATGCTCCACGATTATATGCAAGAAGCATTGCATGAGAATGTCATCCTGGAATGATGACAATCTGTTTGGTCCTCCAAAACTCATAACGCTTCTTTCCCTCTTCCAAACTTCTTATAGGTGTAACTGAACAAAAGACAGCACTCAACTCCATGAACTAGTAGACCAAAAGCAACCTATCATGCCTCCTAGATAGTTATATTGGATAGGATCTAGAAATGAATAGAATATTCTACCTCAACACGTCCCAAACTACTAGATTCAGGTATTATCATCCCCCCTGGCTAGGATGACTCAGATGAAGTTGATGGTACAGAATGCTTAAGAAACTTAATCGATTTTGTTGTGATAAAAACAGTAGAATAGGAAAGAGATACAAATATGACAGTATTGAAAGAACAGACTTACCAGTGAATTTTTCACGGTTTTGGGGGAATGCAAATTAGTAGTCTTTGATAAATATTTTAAACCAGAATCAAGTGTTTCAATCCCATTGGCATGGTTGGGAAATGAAGTTCGTTTCCCAGACTCAAGACCAGGTGTCAGCGACTCCAAAGAATTCATATTCACTGCCCCATTAACAGCAGATCCTGATGCAGGCTTAACTGGTGTGCTTAAATTTTTGTCGCTTGACTTGTGAGCCTCGGCCTTCAAGATTTTCTCCTCGGGCTCATGATTTATGCTTTTGACACCTAGGACATCTTGCTTCTCATTACTTTCATCAGCAGGTGTGCCTTTTTCAGTATGATCCTCCGCCTCGTAGTCCTCTGTTTCATCTCTTTCTGGCACAACTTTAGGAGCAACGTGAACTACACCATGAAAGGTACCATTTGAATTCTCATTGACAGCATTGGATTTCTTGTCAATGCGTAAACCCGCAACATCCCTCCCCATCAGCCTGCATGAATTTAGGACAGGGCAAAAAAATGAATTACTTTAAATCATAATTCCCCATTTTCTGTAACGTTAAATGTTGATTTATAAGATCATATATAAGAATTTCACTCGAGGAAATAAAGGTGGTTCCAACCTTCTTTCGTGCATAATTGGGAGGGGGAGGCCACCAATTTGACGTATTTTGGAAGAAATCTATAATTTATTATATCTCATAAAAAAAGAATAATGGACTACGCCAAAGTAAACAATACTAACATTGCTTGCCCAAGAATATTAGAGGATAGCTTAATCAATTATATCCTATATTATAATAATACAAAAATTTAGAACTTTGAGAGCAACCTGACCCTCACCCAACAAAAAAAATATATAAAATATAAGAGAGGGGACTTAGAGAAACACATTCATGGGCAGGGGAAAAATGTTGGCTCATTGCATAGTTACACTACTATCAATCCAAAGGTGGCCCCATTTGGAAAAAGTTGTTCTAAAAGGCTCCGCCAATCCTAGCCACGCCTCACACTTTGACTTCGCCTCGCCTAGAAAAGCTTGAAGCTCAGCGTCTACGCCTAGCCACACTTAGCGCTTTTTAGAACACTGGAAAAACATCAACTTCAATGCAAGTAAGGCTCACTAACACACACTAATCTGTTGCACTATCCGTTCTTTTTTACCATCAGTGACACGATGACATCTAAAGAAATTGGAACCCATTTCAAGCATCTGAAATGACTCTCTCCCTTCAAATTCTTGCTGACCCAAGAGTTTTGCATATGAACAAAAATGAAATCAGTAAGGAAAAATCCAATCAGTGGCAAAAAATAGCGCTTCTTAATAGGCCAGACCAAAAGTTCAAACTGGTAATAGCCTTTCAATCTAAAGCAGAAACTAAAAGAAAGGGAGATGAAATTATAAAGCCTTCATCAAGAAGAAATTATGGAAAAAGAAATTCATTGTAAACTGAAATTCCAAATCAATTTGAGAGAGGATTAAGAGTATAATATCATTGCTAATTGACCAGCTTCCCAAGAACATCAAGCAACAGAAGCTCGACCCAGCATCTAACTATAACGCCAAAGAAATATAATTTAAAATCTAAATTTTAAAAGCTAAAATAAATACGAAAATATAAAAAGGCAAGATTGTTCCACACCCATCGAATGGGTTAGAAATGTAGCCATATCCTAAAAATCATCATTCAAAATTGTATAAAAAATGTCACCGTTTTTCAATTCCAGTCTCGCATACCAAAATTATCATAAAAATCCCAGGAGATAATATAAAATCCAGAAAAAAATTGCATGCATCAGACAGAAATGCCCAAATCCCTCGTTACTTCCCCGCTTCGGCATAACAAAAAAATACCAAGATATACAACAAGCTCCCACATAGAGAGAGAGAGAGAGAGAGAGAGAGAGAGAGAGAGACCAGAAGAAGAGTAGCTCAGCAGCAGGCACGAAGGTAGGAGAGATGTGGAAAGAGAAATAATTCACAAGGCAACAAGCAGATCGAACCAAACAACACAAGACAATGCATGAAGTGGTTGAAAATTAAAAGGTCTAATAATTAACAACTAAAAAAATTTCTTACGAATGAATTTTCTTCTTCTTTCTGCTTCCGATCTGGCTGACAAGATCTCCAAACACCACCACCTACAACCCAACGTGACCTCAACTCTCTCTCTCTCTCTCTCTCTCTCTAAGAAGCAAATTTTTGTGTATTTCTTACAGCAATTTTTCCTTTTTGAGTTCTCTGGTTAGTCTCCAATCTCGAAACCGTTAATGACGGGCTGCTGCTATTTTATATTTTTTTTCTCTCTTTTTCCTTTTTCTTTTTTAATTGTCGTTGTACTTAAATAATTAAATTACTCTGACAAAATTGGAATCTTTTTAACTTTTTTTTCCCAAAATAAAAAAATATAACCTCGGCCCTCCCCGTTACAATTGAAAAATGCATGATATTTTTAAAAAATCAAATATTATTTAAAAATAACAATCTACATATTAAAACTCTGACTTTCGATAGTTGATCTTAAGAATATTATTGTAGTAAGTTGACAATCAACGTAAAACTTTGTTAATTTAGAGTAGTGATGGCAACGGAAAGAATCGGAGCGGATTGGCCTAATCCAAATCCGCCTCGCAATAATTGTCGAAAATCCAAATCCGCTCCACGATCCACCATTTTTTAGGACGGATCGGGCGGATCGTAACCCCGATCCAGTATCTCGATCCATATTTTTTTTTTTGGCATTCAAAAAATTTAAAATATATTGAAACAAGCTTTACTACTATACTATAAGAGTTTAAACAACATCATCCTTCTCACTAAACCTTGTGCAAGGTCCACAATATGTCAAAGGTGATAAATTTTTTATTCAAAAAATATTTTAATTATCAAATCACATATAAAATAAAATATAAATTCAATATTTTAATTCTTTTTTTTTAAATTCGGAGCGGGGCGGATCGGGGCAGCCCTGATTCAATCCGTTCCGAGATCCGCAGCGGATCACAGATATCTGTCTCGATCCGTCCTGCCGATCCGCGAATCAGGTAGTTTTTGCTCTATTCGGATCAGGTATCCATCGGGTTCGGGACGGATCGGATATTTTTGCCATCTCTAATTTAGAGCTCATTTGTTTTTATTTTTGATTTTGTTAAAAAAATAAAGTCAAAGTTAACAATTAATTTTAACTACACGTTTTATGGTCCCACAATTTTTCAATCACATATTTCAACAACTTTTATCAATTTTTACAAAAAAAAAAAATTAATTTTAATCAAAATCAAAAACACTCTTATTTTATAGAGTAATTGTAAAAGGATAAATTCGAATCTAATTTCGTGAGAGCGTGATGAGTGGTGGATTTGACTAATTGGTAATTAGCAGCTTAGGTTAGTTGAAAATGATTAAAACCCGACCAATGAAGAAATTGGTTGGTTGTGAGGGTAATTAACGACGTTAAGTAACGATGGGGATTGAATTTCGGAAACTTGAAATGAAAAAGTCAAAAAGAGAGGGACGTAATTGGGTGGTGGAAGTTGAGTGGTGGGAGGGATTTGTAAGTTTGAAATTGAAAGGTGTGAGTGAGTGATAGCATATGACTGGTAAAAGTCTGACTTTAACACTGTGTGGAGCCAAGTTAACTCGACTCTCAGATCATTCCTAACTACTCCTAGGGGAGACAACTTACTATTATGATATTAAAGTTTGTTTTATTTTACATAAAAAAGAGATAAAGTTTTTAATTTTCTTTTCATAAATTAGCTTTAACTGCATGACTAATTGTTTCAAAAATAATTGAATTTTAAGTCACCTTACGAGAAATTCACTCAACTTTAAAATATTGTTAAAACATCACTAAACTTTGTCAAAATACTTTACATCAATCACTCGTTAATATTATGTTGATTGTCTTTGACAGACCGCCTACATGGCAGATAGAGTTCACACCTAGCACACATTGTCGTCTTATTCCACCAACTAGCAGAAAGCTTGGTGCAATATCACGAAACCTCCCCTTGAAAAAGCACTTCTTTTACGTAAAATGCACCTTTCAACCCCTTTGAAGGAAATCCCAAAATTGACCACACGCAATTTACATTTCTAACCCCAATTATGCTTTCGACCATAGTCATCAGATCCAGTCCGGACATTGACTCGAACAAGGAGGCATGTCACCAAGTTGCTAGTTCAACCGGTGATCTGGTGGTTGGACCGACTGACCAATTTAAGTCGAACCGATAAATCTATTTGTATTAAATCACAACAATCAAAAATGTATTTAACAAAATAAGTACGAGACTATTAGTATCATTGACTAATTCTTGTAAAAAAATAACATAAATTATTGTACTTCATTGAGTTAACATCTCATTGATAGAGTGGAGAAGTACTTGATACATCTTTTGGGTCGAAGAGGGTAATAAAAAAATGAAATTTTTCATTACTATAATGACCCGGTTTACTTAAAAAATCGGCAGTTTTTTCGAGTCGTAAACGATTCGATTGCTGGGTGGTCAAATTAAGAGAATCGGACCGGCTGAGGCATCGAGTCGCCAATTTTCCGGTCAGATCGGCCGAGCCGGTTCGAGTTTAATAATATTGCATTCGACCCCTAACCACAACCCCTTTTTCCACCCTCTGTGAACATATTTGAGCACTAGGATGGAGAACTCCTCAAAATCTTCACAGATAATGAACGGCCATCCATGTCAATGGGGAGAATTTTCAATTTTGAAGACCTCTTGGACTGAGGTAATCCTGGACGTCAATTTCGAAGTTGCAAGTTCTATGGAATGGCACATGCTTGCGATTTCTTTTCATGGATTGATCCTCCGTCGCGTTCTACATATAAGTTAGTAATCAACGGGTTGATGCGAAATAAGAATGAGAGTGAGCTGAGGTGAAAAAGGAAAATTTCGTATGAGTTTGAGAATTTATCATATTGGTTTTTGGGTGCTCCTTGGCTACATTTTAATTTGCCTTAATTGTTTTATAAATTTGTTGGAGGAAGATGTACGAAGAGATAGACGAAGGACTGTATTATGTGACTTGTTATTTTCATGTTTTAAAATGTTTCGTCACCTTATCTCACGTATTGGAGATGTATCGTTGTGCGAATGGTACTGGATTGTGTAATGTTTTTTTTTTCTTTTTTTGTTAACATTTATGTTAACATAAGCCTTGTCACTGTGTTAATGTAAGTCTTGTCAACTATTCAATAGTTTTTTTTTTTTTATTCTCTTGATTAATTATTTAATTCCATTTGTTTGCATATATTGCGTAGAATAGTTTTTCTATTCCTTGATTGATTATTTAGTTGCATTTGTATGCGTTTAGTAAAGAAAATGAAGAACGTGTACGAGTGCTTACTAGAACGACATGTTTTTCAAGTGCATGATTGTGACACGGTAGCACGTTTTCCACTTGTTGGCGGAATTGGACAACAATGTGAGTCAAGTGTGCATTTCGTCTGCAGCGATTCGCCAAAGACAAGCAACGAAATCCTAACGAATGATAGATGTAGAGCATTTTGATAAAGTTCACCAACATTTTAAAGTTGGGTGAGGTTATTGTAATGCGACCCAAAGTCCAATTATTTTTAAAACAATTAACCCCTTTCAATGCAATACTTAACCTTTTAAAAAGAAAAAAAAAAGGGTTACAAGGGTAGACTTGGAGAGGTTGGGAAACACAAAAATTGTAAATAATTATCTCTAGTTTGTTTTGATAGAAAATATTTTTCATCATACTATATAGATTTACTAGATATTGGCAGGGATGTCGACGGAGTGGGACGGGAAACCCTTGCCCAATTTATATATTTTTTATTTTTTATGTTAAATATTAAATTAAATTAAAAAAACGACACTTGAATAATTGATACACCAAAGGAATAAAATAAAACTAAATTATTTATAGATATTCCTTATCTGATATGAATTATAGTTTTTCGATGTAGGATAATATTTGAATGGATTATGAATTGGATTTGTGGACTTTTAATAACTTCTTCCCGTCTCTGACCCTGACCGCACTAGATTCCATGATTAACTAGAGAATTCCTTGCTTTATTCGGGGTGGGTACACAGGGATCGAGATAATTTGCTATCTCTAATATTGGATAGTAAAAGTGCTCATAATACATATTTTGTACGTTGATTTAAACTATAAAACAATAGAGGCTAACAATAATATTCTTTGATTATTATTTTAGTTATGTCTCATCTAATTTAAGATAGTATAAGACAATATATTGTCACTTATGGCTGAATATAAATTTTAAATGATTTTGGAATGACGTGTTAAGAATTTACTTAGTATTGTCTAATTAGAATAGAATTTATATTTTTCTATGCCGTATATAGTAAGATTTTTAGTTTCATGCTTGTAATTGAATAGTTTAAAACCCACCACGAACAGAAATTAAAATCACATCCTTTTGTTCTCCTCTACAAAAGACTCACCATTCGGTATTTTATTTAGTACGATTTGTGAGGCAGTTATAGGCTAGTGAGACTTGGGGATCATTTGTAGTTTCGTCCGTAGTTTCGTCCAGTACGTACTGAGTGTATTTTTCTTAGTGTGTAGGTTTTTATGTATGCTTGAGTTTGGTGTGTATGAGACAATTACTGTATGATTGTAACAAATTTTTACACTGTGGAATTTCTTTTATGGCCCATAGTTTTTCTCTAGGTTTGGAGTTTTTTCACGTAGATCTTTTTTTTTCCCCTCCATCCATTTTATATTTTTCTGGCTTTTTAATATTTCTCTAAACAAGAATCTCGTGGGAAAATAAAAGAATTCATTTCAATTTCAGCAAGTAGTATCAGAGCACCAGATCGTTCGGAGTGTTGGAACACAGAGCAGATATGATAAGTGACAAATACGACGTGGAGAAATTTAATGAGAGATTCAAATTTGGCTCGTTGAAAGTGCAAGTCAACGATGTTTTGATTCAGTATGAATTGCACAAGGATTTGGAAAAAATATCTAGTGTTTCGACAAATGTAGACAAATAACACCTTGAGAAAAATTGTCCATAAGGTAAAGTAATTTCAGCTGATTGCTCAAAGTCAGTAAATGGAGATACTGACCATTAATTTTTTCTCGTGAAAGAGATTTATATTATTTGAAAAGAATACGGTCATTCTTATGGTATGTCTTTTGCCAACAAATTGTCATTGTGGAGGATGTGTTAATGCTAGGGAGTCCACAATTTTTGCATATAGATGTCGACTTGGCATGGATGCAGGATATGTGATGGAATTTATGTAGATAGCCGATGAATTATTAGTAAGCCAAACATGGGATTTTCACTCTAATTTTCAATATGTTTATTCGACGTGTGCTGATTTAAAATTTTTTAAAATTGTTGATTTTAAGTGTATATACTCATTATGGTGGAATATGATAATTTTATGTCTTTCGAATTAGAATTGTGGTTGTAAAAAAAATCGTCCAAATTTTTTCAAGCGGTGTGACCAAGAAGGTTGGGGAGGCAGGATTGAGACAGAGGCAAATATTCAATTGGGAGAAGACCTGGAAGAAATCCCATTTGGATGCCTCGACAATTCAAAGACAGTGTGGAGATTGTTAGGATCATCAACTTTGTACCATCCAATTAGAATATGATTTATATTTGTCGTGATATAGTTATGCGCTATTTTAGTGGTGATTTTTGGGAATCCTTTGTAATGTCGATAATGACATGGCAATGATTTCAAATAAAATTTATGTCAGCTATCTCTAGCCTAGTGGATTCGAACGAACCAGTCCATAGCTCGTGGAACATCAACCTCTAAAAAAAAAAAATACTTATATCTGATACAAGGCTAACCTTATTCTGTCGTTTTATAATTTATTTTACTTATAAGTAAAATGTTTTCAAAAATAGAATGCCTTTTGGTAGATTATATTGTATTAGAGTTGATAGAATTATAAAAAAAATTGCAATACATTTAATTCAGCTACATGTTTAATCTTGCCAAAATTCCAGTCCTAATAAAGTTTAGTTAATCAAGTAAGGTAGGATATTGTTTGATAATCAAATTAATTTAATCTGGATATTATTTTTCCCAGATAAATAATGTGGTGCAGTTAATTCAACGACGTGCTTAATCCTGCCTAAATCTCCGTCCACGTGGGTGTTAATTTTAGTGTTTGTTTGGTAATTTTTTTTATAAATTATAATTGATGAATATTACATATTATAAAAAATAAATAAAACGACAAGTCAGTCAATGGCTATTGTTCCTATTAAAAGAGTTAGGCGTTATTCAATGTGAACGCCTTTAAATTTAATCCATCACGCGAGAGAGCCTATGCGCGTATTAAGGTCACGTATAAGGTCAGGTCTTCTTCATTCATGCACACGTGGGGTGGGTACAATAAATAACGTAAGTAGGTCTTGAACTTTTAATATGCAATAATGGGTCCACAACTTTTTAATTCTGTGGCAAAGCAGGTCTTTGTTGGATGGTTTCCGTCCAAACTTGAAATGAATGTTAAAAAGTTAATTTAATTTGAAGGGTAAGTTAAATAAATATTTAATTCGGCTAAAAGAAAAAGAAAAAGAAAGAACCAACACATTTCATGCCATCCCTATCCAAAAAAAGGCAAGTGATATGGAGGATAGACATGAATTACAGGATTTATCATGCTTGAGATGCTTGTCGAGAGTTTGATTTAGATTTTTCTATGGAAGTTTTTGTATTTCAAGAAAATGACTATTGGCTGCTTTTGTTAAGCCTCCTTGAATGTCCACTTTTATTTGAATAAAATAAAACTTTTTAATATTGCAATATGTTATATTAAACTGCTTTTTCAAATTATTAGTCCGAATTGAACTGCGTTACACATTATTCTGAAATAATCTATAAGTGTTGTAAAAATAATATTTGAAAATGTTGTGTAAATATAAAAAGTAGTTAATACAAATTATTTATATAGAATGAATTTTTTAATCGATGAGAATCTCACTGTGTATAATATTTTTTAATCAGATAAGGAGTATTTGATTTGACCAAAATCTTTGTCGTTGTCGTAGAAATTCTTCTTGAAAGTGCAACGTATAACTGACCGTGCGAGAATATATGTTGTAAAAGATATATTTTGACACGATGTATTTTCTGTCCTTGTACCTTGTTAATTGGCATTGCAAAATAAAGATTAACATGAAATTGTTTGCGTATGAATTTGAATGAGTATTATTCGTCATTTACACGGTTTAATGGTACGTACGGAATGAATACCAAAGTCTTGTCCAATAGTTATCTCTGCAAGGATAACATGTTTTCTGAATTGACGACAAATCACTCTAGCTACTTTCGTTATAGAAACCATTTAAAGAATACTTGAAAGAGATTATACTTCATAAAATCTAGAGATTGTGGAAGTCATATTCAGTAACAAATCTACTTTTCAACTTTTGTTCTTCATGAATGTCAGTACGATATTGAGAATTCTAATAAAATATTGTTCAGTTTAGTTGATCCCGCTGAACATCTTCTTAATATTTCCTCCCACTATTTTGGAGGGTGATTACCTTGAATCTCTATGGCACAAGTTCCTCTAATTCTCAGACAATAATATTATAATTATAATTCTTAAAAACGTGTGGTGAGTTTTTAAAAGTATTCACCAAAAATATAACCCTAATGCAACCTCATACTTGGTGATTATTTTGTTGTATTCTATGTAGGCATCTGTGTTAGTTTCCAATCTCACAAACAGATTCACATTTTTCTAATGTTTCTAATGGTTGTCACCGAAGTGTGTATCTACTAATTTTCCCAAACCTATAAGCAATAGCAAACACGAGGTACGTACACTCTCTTTTGCTTTAGAACCCTAGCGTCTCGAACTTTGACAACTTCTTGCGTTGGACTTGGTCGGTCTTCTTAATCTGCTATTTGTATTTAGCTAATTCAACATTAAGCTAACTTGTCTTCTCCTCAACCGTATCATCTCTCTAATTGATCTGATCTGATATAAACAATAGAAGACGTCTCAACATCAATTAGAATTAGCATTTGGATATGGTAACAGAATTTGAGGAGGCAATAGAACGTTAATACTAAAGTGGGCGATAGAATGTCGATACCAATTTGAGAGGATAATAGAAAATATAATACTATTAGTTATAAAATACTATAGTTAAAATAATATTAATCGAAGGACTGAATTGTGGAATTGTGAACCCCTCAAATTTTATAGTAATTAAAGTAATTAAGATTTAATGAAAAATAAAAGTCCAAATGAGTGGATTAAAATGAAATTGAGATTTATAGTGAAATCAATGAATGTATTAAAGAATCATAATTATGTTGATTACTAGCTAGAAAAATATGGATATTATTAAAATAATTTAAATATAATAAAAGTAAAATTGTCTAAAAAATAATTATCATTTCATTTGGAAATTTCAAACTTCTCGGTTAATAATATTGACACAAGTGTCCCTACAATCTAAATTGCATCATTGCATGCACTCACAATTGCTGAATTGCAGTCAAGCCAATCCATTATCCCTTTGGATCCAAAATTCAAAGTGGACGACTTGGAACTTCAACGCGTCAATTTATTTCAAAATGTAGTTTTGGCTTATTTAGAAAACCTCTTGTTGCTTTATTGTTCGATATGCTCTAACATTTAACATAAGTTTTTCTTAAAGAGGTCAAATTATTAGAGACGCTAAAAAAAAAAAAAAATCATTAAGTGGCCCAACTCTCATGAACAGGGGTGAACACAGTTTAATTGGACGAATTTTGACTTATTTCCAAATTAAACTATTTAAAATGATTTGAAAAAATTTCAAGCAAAACAAAACAATTTTATTTTTCAAACAAAACTAATTTTTTGCGGTTCGATTTTAAACCACGGTTTACTTATCAAAATAATAATAACGTAGTTAAAACAAGTTACAATATAAGTAAACTGGTCTAAAATTCTCAATACAAATTTAAACGGAACTTTTTAAATATAGGTGTTATATACATTAATATTTCTCTCAATTGTATTACATTAATATTTGTCATAAAAAAAAAAAAAAGAATGCAGAGGAAATTGACAAAATATAGTAAATGATTGAGTCGAATAATGAATTTGTCGGTTATGAGCTAGTTACCTCATAGTTTGACAAAAATTAAATAAGTCAGCTCAATAAATTTAGTATTATATTATACTTTGCTCACTTTATAAATGTGTAATTAAATATAATTAATTATAAAAAATTAAAAACGGTTTAGTTCGATTTAAACAGTTTTTTAAACATTAAAACATAAACCAAACCATTTTTGAAAGATTCCGTTTGGTTTAAAGCCGAAACGTTGACAGGTCCACGTAGACTCGAACCAACAGTTTTAAACTAACATATTCAATTCTATTTGCAGTTTGATTTTTTTTTTTTTTTTTGTGCAACCGTAATAAACAATATATATACTAACAATGTACAAAATAGGTCCCAAGTAAAATGCTTATAAAAAAAAGTTTGTAGTCGTTAAATCAAAATAATTTATAAAATATACAACTCCTATAATTAAAATATGATTTTAATTCAACTACCATACCTTAACAAACATCAAATTATAAAACCGACATAAAATAAAATCCCACAAGAACAATTTACATGACCCACGTTTAGATTTCTTATACGTGCGGACAACATCATGTAGAAGTTGAATCGAATGAAAATGAAACATCAGAAATTAAATACAAAGATATGTACTAATTTGAGTCGTGAACGCATTTTCTTCTTACCACCTAAAGAATAAAATATTAGTAAAACATTAAAATCGTGCTTTCTTTTCTATATTTGTGGGGCTTCACGACTTTTTCAAGACGGCACCGACGTGCGGTCTGTTTTACGTCGAAAGTATCGTTTTGGGACCATAGAGGGCTATCTAGAGGGGACATAATTTGTCTTTAATATACATACTTTATGTTTAGTGGCTATCTGATTTGCTTTTTATAGTTACATCAATATACACAACACTTAAAAATAATTCATTCATAAATTATGACACTTCTCTTTTCTTAATATTAGCTAATTATATTCAATTAAATTCAAAAAAACTGTTTCAATCGAGTCGAGTGGTGGAATATCAATTCTAAATAAATATTATCTCCACTATAATTTGATTTCTTTTAATTCTTGATAATCAACACTCATACATCAATAACCTAACTAATATAAATGCAAAAACGACGCCGAATTGATTGATAAACTGATATTTGTGATAATCTTTTTACTTTATTTTTCTCCTATTGTTAAGACACTTCGTTTAAATAAGTTCTCTATTATCCCAAAAAACTACAATATTAAGGGCTTGTTCGGTAGAGATTTTTTGGGGAAAAAATATAGTTTTTAGTTCTTTTTGACTTTTAAAAGGTTTTGGTAGTGTAAAAGGATTGAAAAGTCAAATTGAAAGCGAAAAAAACGAATTTTTTTGGATAAAATAATTCTAGAAACGAGGCCCAAATAACAAATTTAGAGACACAAGCACAATGGTGCTTGAAACTATTAATTTGCAAGCAAAAATAGCTCCATTGTTTGGTCACCTTCGGATTCAAACAAATGTGGTCACAGGCACACGCATAAGTACTTTATTGAGAAATTGGTGCAAATGGTCCATAACATATATCAATAGTGTGCAGATAATTCATAATCTTTTATTTTTTGATGGAATAGTCTTTAACCTATCCACTTAGGTGCACGCAACTGTTCATTATTTGATAAAAAAAAAACAAAAATATCCTTAATTTTAGTTAAAAAAATTACAATTGGACTTCTAACTTTTGTAAAATGTGCAAATAAGTCCAATACATTTATTAAACAATATTTAATTTAGCATATTAAATATATGACTATAGCCGTGTCAAATAAATTTTTCAGATGAGAAAAATATAAAATTACCGTGCTTTAGGTATATGTAATTGTTATTTGACGTGAAAATTTTGAATAAAAATTAAGTTAAATAAATAATAAATTGACGTGTATAATTTTATGACATTGAACCAATTTTATTATGTTTTTTTTAACATAAAAATATTAAAAAAAATTAGTTTATACATTTTGTGTTCTTTATTTTTGAACGATAATAAAACGATAAATTAAAATATGAAGAATACAATTTGAACTCTAATATTTATAGTTAATAAATGAATAGCTCAATGAAATAATAATATATGAGTATCAAGTTTGTGACAGAGTTATTTTTTTTTATGTTGTAGTGATAAAATTAAAGTTTAAATTTTAATGATTACTTAATAATAATAAATAATTTTAATTAATACGTTTGTTAATAATTATGAACTTAAATTTTAATTATTTTATAATAGTTCGTAAAATATACAAAGTAATTTAGTATATTATCAATTTGTTAGTATGTTTTTATTTTTTTATAAAAAATAAAAGTATAGAACTTATTTGTACTTTTTTGCAGAGGTAATTAATCCAATTGAAAATTTTTCTAAATAAAAATAAGCATATTTATCTTCTTTTTTTTTTATCAAATAATGACTAATTGCGCACAAAACACATAAGATAGGGACTGTTGCGTCAAAAAACAAAGATTATAAACTATTTGCACAATAAAGACAATTGTTAGGATTCATTTGCGCCAATTTCCCGTACTTTATTTTGAGATAAGTTAGTTATTAAATGGTGAATATTTTGGTTCGAGTTTGGAGTGGCGGCACGCAATCTTACTCAACATACTAAACTTTGTTTGGTATAAATATATGTTCTAAGAGCATTTTCAACAAACTCTTTAAACACATAATGCTCTTTAATTTAAATAGTCAACTCTTAAATTTCTGTTTCAATAGACTCTCTAACTTAATATTTTAATTTAGAGAGTGAGTTTGGCTCTCCAAATTTGAAGAGCCAAACCCATTTTCTATTATTAAATGCATTGAAACAATTTTAATTTTCAATACTTGATACATTGATTTTAATTAAATAATATATACAAATTGAGTGGGAAGATATTAAAAAAAAAAGAAGAGAGGGAAATATATTAAGGCTTTGTTTGTAAAAAATTAAAATTTTGCTAAAAAACTAAAATCAAACTCAACATTTAATTTTAACCATACATTTCATGGGCCCACAACTTTTCAACCACACATTTCACCAACTTTTATCAATTTTCACAAAAAAGTTGATTTTAATCAAAATCAAACACACCCTGTTTATTGAAAGAAGTAAAATAAAGAGTATGGAGATAAAGATGTTGTTGGAAGAGTGGCGATCTAATGCCCACCATGTGGGCAACATGAAGTCTCCCACATCGATGTGAAGATGTGGGACTTGATGATAAAAGTCGCACTTTATCATCGTCGCCCACGCGTCGCCACATCGCACGTGCAAGCACTTTATAATGCCCACCATGTGGGCATTAGATCGCCACTCGTTGTTGGAATGTTAAAAAAAAAATTACTCTTTAAATATGGGGGGTGATCTATTGCCCCCCGGGGGCAATAGATCAAGCTCCCTTTAAATATATAGATATTTTTTAAAATGTTAAAGATGCTTTTTAAATATAGCTAAGTTATTATAGATGCTCTAAGTACCTTATTTTCAACCTTCAAATGTAAAATGATTTAAAAATCGAGTATCGACTTGAAAAGGAAAAAAAGTCAAGGTCAAAAGATTGAATTGGAGTTGATCTGGTAATTTTTAAAAAATTAGAAGAAATTAAAAGAAATTCAAAAAAATTTAAAAATTGGAAAACAAGTTTTGGGAAATCGTAAAACTTGCTCAAAAGCAATTTT
This sequence comes from Forsythia suspensa, assembly GCA_023638005.1. Lineage (NCBI taxonomy): Eukaryota > Viridiplantae > Streptophyta > Magnoliopsida > Lamiales > Oleaceae > Forsythia > Forsythia suspensa. The sequence goes on from CM042665.1 coordinate 12,470,301, forward strand.
TTTTTTGAATTTTCATTCTTTTGATCCATTTTGAGTAGAGAGATAGATGAATTTCAATGATCCATGTGGAAAAAAAAATGATTTTTAAAATCAAGAACGGTTTAACAAGTTGTTTAAAATTGGGCAGGTCGATCAATTTTTTGATGAGTTTAACCAGCTTGATTTTGATATCCATTCTTAGTTTTATCGGTTGAATTGGGTCGGATCGATTCTAACAACACTGATAAAATCCATTTAATTATCTCTTCTTGTTTATTATTTAATATTGATTGGTATCTTGAACTATCAGAATCACAACTCACAAAGTGCAAATTAATACAACATACTAAACAATACACTAACATCATGAAGCTTTATTTAGTAATTACTATTTATTTGGATGTTTTAACTTTTAATTATGTTTGTGTCTTCTATTGTTATCTAGAAGGCGTTCATACTTATTTTTATTTTTTATTTTTAAATTTCAAGTGAAGAAGAAACTATATATTTTGGAATTATAAACAAACTATTCAACTGTTGATTAGTAGACCATGGAAACAATTTAATTTGTCGTTAAGAAATTTTAAAAATAAATAAAATAGAAAATGAATGAAACAAAACAAAAAGAAACAATTGGCCAAAACCAAATCGAAAATTGTTAGAATCGTACACGACTTTCAAGTAATGTAAAGATAGAGAGCAAAATCGTCAATAATTTATAAATTTAACGTATGTATTGACAGTTTCCATCACATAATGTCCAAATTTACAGATTTAGGATCCGTTTGTTTTCAATTTTAATTTTGCTAAAAAGCTAAAGTCAAAAATTAATTTTAATCACACATTTTATGATCCCACAACTTTTCAACCACACATTTCAACAACTTTTGCAAAAAAATCTGATTTTTATCAAAATCAAATGCGCCTTTAAAGGTGTGTTTGATTTTGATCAAAATCAGATTTTTTGTAAAAGTTGATAAAACATGTTATTGAAAGAGTTATGAATCCCATAAAATATATGATTAAAATTAATTATTAATTTTAACAAAATTTTAATTGAAATCAAACGAGTTTAAAAATCTAAAACTTCACTTTGAAAAACATGAGGAGCGAACCGTAATATTTCCTTCCCTAATTTCGTCACAAGCCGCTTTTAATTTTGAAAAGAAAAGCATTTGAGAAATTTGGCGCCTTTTCAGTTTTCCCGTCTTCCGCGGTGCAGAATCGAGAATCCTTACAATTTCCGCCACCAGGAGCAACTACACCAGACCAGAAGAAAAACCTCACACACACAGACGCACAAAATTGCACAGGAGTGCTGTTCGCGTACAATGAAAATGCTTTCCCGAAAACGCCCTTCCAAATCCAATAACGCCTTTGTTCCCCCTTTCGCTCAACCCAACAAACTCCCCAAACCCGACACCGCCTCCGCCTCCGCCTCTCGCCACCGCCAAACCCAGAATGATACCAATTCACCAGCCACGCCAGCAGAAGCCCAACCCCAAAGCGCAAGTCCACTGGACAAAATGCTATCGGTGCTAGCCGACGCTGGTTGCACACTGATCAACCCCTCGGGCCCACCGTGCATCCCCTCCGATCTCCACAAGCTCCGAAACCACCTAAACCGACTATTTTCCGGAGATTCTTCCCTCCGCAATGAATTTCTCAAAGGATTCGCTTCTTATATTGCTTCCCCCAGTAATTTCCGCCGGTGAGTACCCCTTCTGTTTTGTTTCTGCAAGGTACAAAATCTTCTTCTTGTACTGCATAAGGCGCAAAACAAAAAAATATTTACGGTCGAGAGACATTTTGTTTCCGTATATGAATTCGTAAATATGACGGTAATGCCAAAGCTCCTTCCGAATTATAAGTACAACAAATTTCTGAAGTCTCAGGCGAGTACCAGGAGAATGTTTTGTAATTTAATTTTCACTTGAGGCCATGACAGTTCAACTGTGTCGGCGAAGAAAATGCATTTGGACATTTTTTTTGGTTTTGTTTCTGAAATAAAACAGTATACTAATATTGTAACTACCTATTCAATCACTATGTCGTCAATTGAATATGATTTATAATCACAAAAATTGAATTCAAATACGAGCTAAGGTTATTTTTGTATAGTGGTTTTCTTTTTTGAGCTGGATTCTTTTGAGTTTTTTTTTTTTTTTTTTTTTCTTTCTGATTGTATTTACTTTTCTTCATCTGTGAAGACATTATTATAAATATATGGTTTTTAAAGTTTTTTCTTGACAACTAGATGCCTTTTTTGATCTTAGTATTTAAGGTATTCTCAGTCAGTGTTTTTCAGTTACAGCGAAAAATGATCTGAAAGTTTTGAGTTAAATGTTTCATTGATCACTGAACTATTACTTCTGTCTTTATTCACTCACTCAACTTTAAAATATTTCTGAGTACTCACTGAACTTTCAAAAATACTTCACCGTTACTCACTGAAGACGATTGTGTTACAACCATGTGACGGAATATCTACGTGGCAGATGGAATATACATGTGGCAGACGAAATCATCCACCAAGTATCTGAAATCGTCCATGTCATCCAAAATCGCGCGCCATGTCATTATTTAAAAAATGTTTTCAGATGAATAAATTGAGTGAAAACGTTTTTTAAATGATGACATGGCACATGATTTTGGATGACATGGACGATTTCAGATGTTTAGATGTTTGGTGGATGATTATGTCTGCCACATGTATATTCCATCTGCAACGTGGATTTTCCATCACTTGTTCATAACAGAATCGTCTTTAGTGAGTAACAGTGAGGTATTTTTGAAACTTCAGTGAGTACTCAGAAACATTTTGAAGTTGACTGAGTGAATGAAAGCGGAAGTAATATTTTAGTGACCAATGAAACATTTAGCTCGAAAGTTTTAGGTTTATACCAAAAAGAGACATACTTTAACACATCTAGTTAAACCTTAGAGAACATTGGAAAGGAATGAGAGCGTGAGGGAAATTGTTTTTCTACATCACATGGAAGACAAGTGGAAATTAAGGCAAGGAAAAGACTAAAGCAAGAAAATTCAAATCTGTCATGGATTAAAGTGAAAAAACAAAACTCATCTTCCTCTACATTTCCATTCTGTTTTCCACTTTATACTCCACGAACAAATGCCAGACTTTATCTTGTTTATGTTTTTAGTGTTTGCTTGCCTAATCTTTTTTAGAGTATCTTAACTCCTCAGTATATTCAGTAGTTTCATCTATTGTGCAAAGAGATAGAAATTAAAACGATTATTTAATTTTGCTACTAACCAACTTGCCCACTTCTGAACTGTTTATAACTATAGGGTCTTACTACCTTCCTATCGTGAAGGTTCGAGCTCAGTAAGAGGTGAGAGCCTGATTCGAGTACTTTTACTGGTTCACTCTGTCCAGCAAGACCTTCTATGCATGTTGCTTGAAAAACTTCCGGAGTACTTTGACATGTACCCTAGTGGTGGTGTTTTTGGGCCGTCGTCATCATGTCTCAACGAGGATGTAGCAAGGCTGATACTGAACCAATTCCAATGGCTTGACTTCCTGGTGGATTCTGAGGCTTTTACTGAAAAACTATTGCAAGCCTTATCGATATGTCCCCTTCCTTTGAAGAAAGAGATTATAGGGTCAATGCCCGAGATCATTGGTGACCAGAACAATAAGATTGTGGTCAGTTCACTTCAGCAGATGCTCCAAGAGGACTCTTCCATTATAGTTAACGTGCTCGATGCATTCTCCAACCTCAATTTGGACAATCTTCTGCAAGAGCAGGTAGCTATTTTTATTAGTACACGTCTCTTTTTTATAATATTTTTGTTGTCTCCTTGTAATAAAATTTGTTTTGTTCTTCTCTTTTACATTTGAAGGTGATTACAATAGCATTATCTTGCATTCGAACAATTGATGTGGAGCACATGCCATACCTATTGAGATTCTTGCTGCTTTCAGTGGAACCATCAAATTCTAGGCGTATAATCTCACAGATAAGGGAACAGCTAAAATTTGTTGGCGCATGTCACCAGCGAACAACTCAACACACTAAACTCAAAGGAAAATCTGTTGTAAATAGTACAGAAGCTTCAATTCTGGATGCTCTGAGATCTAGTCTTCGATTTAAAGATGTGGGTTCAACATTTCATGTGTATATTTTTTGTTTTATTCACCTCATTTGTATATTTTCTTTGAAATGCATTCCTTATAAATAATGCTATCTATAGATGCTATGCCAGGAAATAATTAAAGAACTGAAAAGCCTTGAGGAAGCTCGGGATCATAAGGTGATTGATATATGGTTGCTTACACTAGTATACATGAACAACGAATCTTTGCAAAAGAGTGTTGAAAAGTTATTGAAGAAGAAAATAGTTGAAGGTTGTATACAAGAAGATATGTTTGAGCAATACATCAACGGTATTAAGGATTTGTCGAAGGTAGGGTGGTTACCAGATTTTACTTTACATTATCAAGAATATTGTTCATCATGAGGCTTGTTCTGAGTTTATTTTTACTATGAATAGGATTATCTTCCTACATTCCTATCAATATCTGCATACCTATTGGCTTGTAAAGAACAACGAGCACTGGAATTCGGCATCCACATGTATACATGTTTATTTGAAGGGTTTGTTGATGCATACTCAAGACAGGAAGTAAGTTGTTTCCTCAACTATTTCATTGGCTATTCATTGTTAATTTCTCAGGAAGTAAAGGCTACGAGTTTGCTTCATGCTCAGAGTCCTAAACAGTGCAATTTTCTGAAGGTTGTAGGAGCATTAATAGGTCATCTCGGCTCTGGCATCAATCTTGAAGCGAGTGCTGCTTTGGAGACCATGGTTAAGCTGGCCTCCAAGAATTCGAAGGAGTTGATTCCATTTTATTCTCATATAACTGGTAGTCCACCGTTTTTATTTTTCATAATAAACTTATTTTCATTTTAACCAAAGTATTATCTTAATTCTCTGCTTGTTTTCCTATTTTACAGGTATCTTGGATTACTTGGAGGGCTTTAATGTTGAAAGCCTTCGCAAGGTTACTGATATCTTGATTTTTTTTTGCAATTATGAACATGACTCCACAGCATTTCTCACGATATGTTCTTTCGTTCAAACATTTCATGTTGCAGGTGTATGAAGTTTTCACCCTTCTTGCACTTTCAACTCTATCTAGCTCCCAGCCTTACGAGTGTTCCATCGCAAATGAACTACTAATGATTTTGAGAAAACAGGTAAATTTGAAAGATTATCGTACTTTAACCTCTCTATAACTTTCAATATTTAAAGCCATAAAGGCACCGTCCTTCTTTATTTGCTCGTTTTGCTTTATTCTTTTTTCCTTCGCATAAATGTTTCTATTCATGGCAAACTGTTGGATTCAAATTGGGCAGATAAATAATCCTGATCTGATGTATAAGAAGATGGGCCTAATTGGAACTCTTAAGATAGTTTCCTATCTTGCAGATGCAAATAACACTTCCCTTCCATCTTTGTCACAGGTAAATAATTAACTCATCAGTTCCATTCGTTTATGGATTTCTTTTTCAGATTCCATAATGTTCATTAATCATTCACATTATCCAGCTTCCATACTCTTTGAGGTGTGATGTTAAGTTAATGACCACCAAAACAAAATCAACTGATTAAAATGATAATGTTGCCAGATGCTTTATCCCCTTGTTCTTAGCCGATCACTTTGGGATCACTGAGAAGATACTACAATGAGCTAAGTAGCTAACTAAGTTCCAGGCAGTAACTAAGTTACAGCCTGCCTGATATGTAACCGACACAACCACAGGCAAGACATGCTCTGTATATGTTGATCACACCCATATTACTATGCCTCTTCCTGGTTGATGATTTTTTGTGTTATCCATTTCGAAAGTTCTCCTTGGATTCTAGGTGGAGAACTGAAACGACAGAGGTTATAGGACACCATTATTGTATGTACACATCAGCAGAACGTATATGGATTAATTTGTGTATTTACGAAATTTATGATCTCGATACTGTTGATGAGACTGGGAGCAATTGGAACTTCGCAGTGTTTGGTAAATGCGAACTCTGAATTTAGCAAGAATAACCACAGCCAGTTAAATACCTTCTAGTTTAATAAAGTGAATTCTCAAACCTGTTATCAGATTGAGCACCAATTATTAAGAAGAGTGCGAGTAATGGACTCTTAATGGAGTTGGAATGAAGTGGAGTCAGGAATCTCATTTTACCCAAAGATGTTGACTTTTTCTTACTACATGCGTACGTCCCAACTGTCTTTTTCCTCTACACCATTGCCCCCTTCCCTCTTTCTGCATCCTCCTTTCTCTTTCCATTCTATCTGTTCATATCACCAATTTATACGCCAAAAATTCCTTTCCTTTTTCTTATCATGATTATTCCTTTTTTTGTTTTTTTTGTTGCTAGATTTGCACTTCGAAGTTTAAAATAGTATGAGCATAGCCTTCTATTTTGTTTTTTCCCGTCAAGTTAAAAAATTGTCATTTAACTTATTTGGATAATTATATTTATTGCTTGAATATCATGCTTCTTCATATTTGTCACATGGGAAACTGATTGCTTTTGCCAAGAACCTTGTATTTGCACCCCGTTTTCTACACAAAACCCAGCAATGTTAAAGATATTGTTGATGGCTGGTTTGACAGTGTTTTCATAATTTTTTTTTCAGAACATTTGGTAACAATGTTCTAGAGTTTTTGTTTTTTATTTTTTTATATGAATTTTCTTCTCGCAATTTGGAAAGCATAAAGCACTCTTGGATGAGATGATCCGAGAGCAGATTCTTGTATCCTCTTGATTGAAATAATGAAAACATATATCTATATACTTAACACGTGATCCCTTATGACAGGGGGAATAATATATGCTCTAAAAATGCAACCCAATAGAGATTGTGTGATCTAATTCAACAGCAATTGAGATAGGAGAGACACATGGATATCATACACCATATTAATTTTGAAGGATATATACGGTAATGCAGGATAAGTATTAATTAAAATACTTATGCGGTCTTGATGAGCAAGCACCAAGAGTTTGTCCAGATGAAGAAAAAGAAAATCCTATTACTGCTTTTATTCAGTTGTCTCTGGAAAAATTCATAGTTGGATATGTGCATTTCAGTATTGCTTAATTGATTACCTTATGCTCTCAGCTCTCTAGTGATTATCTTCCATAAGGTTCTAATAATTTCATTTTTCACCCTACAAATCTTCTTTGTAGAAATCAAATTATGAAGAAGCTATGGAGCTCTTAAAATTATCTTTGGACTCCTGCAAACAGTTGCCTTTACCATTGATCATGTTTTATGAAGAACTGGTTTCTACACTGAAAAGCAGAAGGCTTCATCCAACTGTAACAGAATGGTGAGTCACTATAAATACTAAAATTATTTAGAAACAAGACTAAGTACTGTTTTGTCTCGTAGGGTCAGCAAACATGTAGGAGAGTTCGAATCAATATATTTATCTGATCTTGATGGTGGATGTTTACCCGTTGAAGACTTATATACTGGTTTAGAGGGTAAAATATTGTAAAATCGTTTTCTGCACTTTCACTAACTTCCTCAAATTAATTTTATAAAGTTAGTCAGAAAGTTAATTTAAGATAAAGTTGAAACTTCTATTGACTTGTTGCAGGTGAACTATGGATGAACCTTGATGGAAATATGTCTCCTGTATGCTTAAACATTTTGCCACTTGTCTTCCCTTCTTTTAGGTAACTTTTTGTCGTTTACATGTGTCTTTTGGATGGTTGCCTTTCTAAGGCTCTCTTTGAGATCATTTTGAAAACAAGAAAGAGCACCGATGCACGGTCAAATAGGAATGTCCATGGTTATCTCTCTGTTTGTGTTTCTTAAAGTTAATATCTTCTCTTATCACGTATAACATTCTCTTTATTCATAATCTTTTCAAGTATTTCTTTAGCTCAGCAAGAAAATTTTCCTTACTTAAATCCAGACATCACATAGTTTTGACTTGAAATGGATCCTCAATCATTATTTCATAGGACAGACTTAGCTTATCACTGGATCTACTATTTTTTTTGTCAGTATTGTGTATTACTGCTGAAGTATGCAACTGCCATTTCCTGCAGATCTGCTTCACCATTACAAGTTCTTCCTGCAAACTTTGTTCTACTTTCTGTAGTAAGTGCATGGTTTAATGTAAAAAGAGATCATTGATGGGGGCAAATCTTATGTGTTTGATTTCAAAATTTTGTCAGGTTGAGAGATTGGCTAATCAAGGATCTCTTGGGGGAATTGATGCACTTCTAGGTTGTCCTTTGCACCTTCCTTCGTCTAAGGTTGGACAACATCCAATGCTAATTGATTTTTCTTAAATTGAACAAACCTGGTATTTTATATTTGATTTAATTTGAATCCTCATGTACTTGGGATACTCTTTCTTATGCTTTCTCCTCTGGCTATGATGTTTACGAGTTTTAAACCACGGGGGATCTTACTATACCGTTAGTATAGTAGACTACGCAGCCTATATACTGATTCTTCTCCTCCCTTTTAACTCTATTAAGGCTGTCTTAGACCTAGTTTGAAGATAACAATGGGACCAGTTAGTCTCAGATCATTTAAATTTTGGTGACTGATTCTAAGGAATTCCTGATTCTCCAGGTTTACGTCACATTAGCATCTTCAGTGTACTTGGCAATAAAGTCCTATATCAAGAACCATATAGTGACAATGAGTGCTCACAAATTTATGAACTTAAATGAGAGCCTTCAAATGCTCTAGAACTCCTTGAAAATACTTTAAAGAGTCTCAAAGCCTACTAGAACCCAATTAAATAGAACATGGATTGAAAATTTTGTTTTATTCATTTGGACTTTTAGCCTGCGTGTAATTCCTGCTGGCATAATAATCCTCTAGTACTTAATGAATCCATTCTCTTCTTATATGAAAGGTTTTAACACCATGCATAATTTGAGAGAACAATCTTATTTGCTTTACAGTCCATGATACGTCAGATGTTTTCCTATGATTTGTTCTCATCTGTTAAGTTGTTCATGTCTGCAGTGAAACCAGTATTGAGATAACTGCTCTGTACGCATGGAGTCTTTGAAGTTTCATTTGTTGTTGTGCTCCATCCGTCCCCCTTCTGCCCTGTTGTCCATTTCTATATGAATTGAAAAATGGTTCTGAATGGACAATTAAAATGGTAACTTTGTCCTACCAATTACGAGACAAAGTGAAGTCAAAATTATTTTAAAATTGAATTTTGAAACCTTTCTATCCTAACACTGATGACAGAGAAAGTATACATTTACCTTTTGAGGATATCAATGCGTATCTTATCATATTCACTACAGTATTGATGGCTTTAGTATATTTAATTCAGATAGAATTACTGTGGATGTAACATAATAACTGTTACATTCTATTGTGTGGCTATCAGCTGTTCTCTGGTCCTTCCTGGAAATCTTTGACAGGAAAGCAGAAACAGGTGGCTATTTTTTCACTCTATTATGCTGCTAACTGGATGAGGGAATTGGTAAGTTGGTGTCTTTGGTTTACTTTGTTGAAGGGAAACAAATTTTACTTCATTTTACAGCAACTTACACTTATTCCATTTCCTGTAGATCAATACCTTCTCCACTCAAGTTGTTGAGGGATGCGGCTATACAAGCCAGGCAACAAAAGAAGAGATAATCCTCAAGCTACTAAAGCGTTTGAGGAACCTTGTGTATGTTCTCATGAATACACTTGTCGGTTTTTATTACATGTATTGCTGTTAAGAGCCATCTAGAAATTAATTCTTTAGGACGACCATTTGCACTATTTGGTGTCATTTCATATAAATTGTTATCGAACCATTGTTCCTTTTGATCGCATCATGCAACAACAATTAAGTATTGACACTCCACTTGTTATATTAACCAACACATTAGTTTGATTTGTAAGAATTTTATATCTCACTGTAAATTATATTATTATTTGGCAATCAAACTGAAAGACAGCAAGTGATATATACCTTTTGACAGCATACTAAAAATTTAATCAAAGGTGTCCAGATTTGATAATAGACAACCAACACTGAGCTGCAGTTTATACGAAAATTTGTACTTGCAACTAGAAATTTATTTGCCTTAACAGACTCATTTTAGAGGCGGTTGGATATAGTTCATTTTCTTGTCTTGTATCAATTGTGAAATTCTCGTAGTCATTAGTGTCGTATCAACACCAATTATGAGGACAGCTACATGTTGCTTTTCTTCATCATGTAATAGATTATATTTCTGCTATAATTAATAAGTGCACACCGATGGTCAAATAACAATGTAAATAATTATCAGAAATTAATTTGAAATATTTCTGCATCAACCATTTCTTTCAGTTATTATCATGGAAAACCTTGTTTTGGTTTTAAGTTTGCATTTAAAATTTAATTGATGCAAGACAGTCTAGGCTTTGCGAAGTATTATAGCTCTGACAAAATGATAACACAATGGCTAACAAGACCTTGGTGATGCAGATTTATTGAGAGTCTATTGAACAACATCCTCGAAAAACATGCTGTACTGCTACCGGAGCTCTACCCTCATTTGGAACGCTCACCAGTTAATGAAAATAATTATTTATGTGATTTGGAAAAGACGAGTCAGCGTCGTAAGGGGAGTGAAAGTATTTCCCAAAACAAAAAGAAAAACAAAAGAAAGGCCTCAGCTCATTCTGCCAATTCAGATACTGTGGAAAAATTCAGGCAGCCAACAATTACTGATATCTGGAGGAAAGCCGGTGCTAATCCAAGCCAAGAAAATCTCAATGAGGATATGTCTGCCACGTTGTCGAAGAACGGACAATCTGACTCTGCAGAAAGTGAAACTAGCAACTTGAATATAGCACAAAACATAGAAGTTTCTGCTCCTGTCAAGTTTCTAGAAGCCCAAAGATACAGATTCAGGCCTCTTTCAGTTAATTGCTTTTCCATACTGACATTTTCAGAGGTACACACACGTCTTACTCTTCTATTGTTATGCATCTTTTTCAGCATTAGACTGCATTTGAATATCTTATTAAGGCTGAAGCTTCTCTTTATGATATGAACTACATAGATAATGTTGGACATTATAGTCTCTCTATTAGAAGGTGGTGCCATGTTTCATTTTCTTTACGATATACTTTATATACACAGTGTTTGGCACGATATCTATATTGATTTGCCTGTTATATAATTGTTAATTTCATGAACAATATCTGCAGAGTAATCAACGGTATCAAGCACCGACTCTTGACATAATGTTTTCTTTTTCTAGAAAAAAACTATTACTTCTGGTTAATTACATTTAAGCTTCATCTAGATGCACCTTCAAAGGATAGGGTTTACCATGTAAACTGTTTACACTTTACACTTTTCTCTTCTTATTTAATTCCTGGTGGACGATAACTCTTTCACTAAGCAGGGCAAACTAAATTCCACACAGCGACAAAAGAAAATTAGCTCAGCACCTTTGAATGGTCCAATTAGAATGATTTTTTGGCCTTACTTTAGCGTTGTACTCCTCCAAGCTTTTAAAATCTTAATCCAATTAGGAATTCACTTTATAACAGTGCTCTCGTAATGCCTCTATGTGATTCTGGAAATAGTGATGTGAGTTTAGACGCCTTAAGGTTCTTAAGATGTCTGAAGCTCCTCCTGGACCAAGCTAAGGATGTCTGGAATCGTTCCAGACATGAAGCTCTCTCTGGACAGATGTCCGATATTGATTTGGACTGCCCAATCTATGCTCCACCCTCAATGTCACAGCTTATGCTGCACATTCATACGGCACTTCAGACATTTAAAGCTCATTTAAAACATTTGAATCAGTTATAACATAATTTTTCAGTCCCAAAATCCGGAGCCAACTTGCTAAAATTGTTTTGGATGATTACTCTAAACTAGTGATGGATTGTAATTTTCACGAACATTTCCTTTATAAATTACCATTATTTAATCTTTCAATCATACCATATCTTGATTGGAGGAGGACTGCGGTTATATGCAAAATCTACTTAATCAATTATATGACCAATATAAGTGTTATGTGCTTTATGGTAATCATTTGTCTTTGAAATTTCCTTTTTAAGCCATATCTGCTCTCATATCAGATACCATTCTCCTTGTCAGATAACGGTGATAGGTCCTTGTTGTACACTTCAATGCCATGTCTTTATGACTAAGATGAACATAGTCCAACCCTTAGATATATCAAGTCTGTTGTGCAATAATAAACCTTAGTAATCCATAACAATATAAACATGGCGCCTCAGGTCTAAAGATCAGATATGCAACTTTAATATAGAAGAGCAATCAATAATATTTGAAGTACCATGTGACTTTTCCTTTCACGGGGTCATTTTAGTGAATTTGTTCTCTACAAGCATCTACATGATTACTTTTATATCTCATGTCAATACTATGAAACTCATCATTCCAGTAAATCGTGTACCGGTCTTGTTGAATTAATAGCCTCACTATATTCCTAGGACTTAGAACTTTACAGAGGCAAGCACTAAGAAATGCTCCTTTAATAATCTTAAGAATGAGTTTCCTTCACTTAATTTTATGGGTTCATTCGTGTACAAAATGAAATATGACCCATAATGTCTTGCCAATCAATAAGTTTTGACTAACTTGTCTATTTGCCCCCAACCCTACTACCCGCGTTAACTTAATACAGCTATACCAACTGCTGGCTGGTTGGTCAAGAACTTTTTCCTTCAATATATTTTTCTTCTAACTTTCTTTTGATATGGAGTCTTGAACAATTTTATTTAGTTCAAGTGAGAGTGATGTTCTGTAGCAGCTCTTAATTTCTTATGAATTTTTTGATTTTGTATTTTATTATATCATGACAAAAAAATTTCAGCACATGTTTAGTGGTGAAAATTTAATGCATTATTCTTGTCAAAGCTTTGGTCAAACCTGGTGTTAACTAAAGATATTTAAGTTGCCTAACATTTTGAAGTCTGGATTGTGGTAGTAATTCAAATATCTTTTATATGCAGAATAATCAAGGTTCTTGTTGTGTAGATTCTGTCGCAGAGGTAGTATCTCTTACTACTGAAATTATATAAGCTCATTTTGTTTCATAATCATAGTTGATATATACCTTCTGAAATAGTTGGAATTTTAGTTGTATTAGCATTCCTTATTTGCCTAGAAGTATTATGGAAATAATTGTGCAGTTTTCCTTCTTAGATAAGATACTACTTGTATAAATATCCATTGAAACTTAATAAATAAATAAGCCAATTACTTAAAAAAATTATCAATTTGGTATCAGAGACATTAAAATAATTTTTTTTTACCCAGAACCCTAGCAACCCTAGCTGCGACCTATCCACGATTGCTGGACGACCCAGACCTCCGCCGATGCCCGCAAACCCTCCTGCAACCATCGACGACATTTGCGAACCATTTTTTCGCTACTCCCTCTGGTCGCAAAGTGGCTAGAGCCCTCGTCAAAGAATTTTGAGCACTCCTACAGCTCCAACGACCATTAGCGACCTCTTTTTGTTGCTTCTTTTGGTCGGGAAGTTGCTGGACTCCTCCAGTTTCATCCGTCTATTCATTTTCTTGGAGCTACGAAGAACAAGGAGGAAGGCACGCTTACTATAGGGCCTTTTGAGAGCAGTTTGGTTTAAACTTTTTTGTGTATGGAGTTGGCTTAAAGATTGTTTGTGGACCATCAGATTTGTTGCCTTACTGCAGTTTTGTGGTTCAAACCCTAGTTGTCAAAAATGTCTTACAACAAAACTGTCTCTCCGGTGACTGTTCATGAAACTTCATCTCCAATTCATATTAAATTGGATGGGGCTAATTACTGTATATGGTCTAAAATTCTTAAGATGCATATTGTTGGTCAGAAGAAAAAGGACGAAAGGTTGAACTGGTAGAGAATTATCCGATTTATGATGAATGGGAGGCTGAAGATGCATTAATCAAGTCTTAGCTCATAAATTCCATGACTGACAATTTGATGTCACACTTTGTTCAATGTAGAACAACTAAGGAGGTTTGGGATGCGGTCAAAAAAAGCTATCTAGATGTGTTTAACTCTTCACAGGTTTATGAACTAATGAAGAAGTCGTTCCAATTGCATCAAAATGGTCGGCCTCTTGCTGAATACTAAAATGAACTAAACTCCATCTTTATGGAACTTGATTATTGGAGGCCTAATGATAGGTTATGTGCAACTAATATTGAGAAGTAGAGAAAGCGCATTGCAGAGGATAGGGTTTATGTGTTTTTGGTAGGTCTCGATCACACGCTGAATGATGTTAGTAGTCGTGTCTTCGCTACATTTCCTCTCCTAAGTTTGGAAGAGGCCTATTCACTAGTTCGTCGTGAGGTACAGAAGCAAGCTACTATGGCGACAAAGGTCTACTCTGATGCTTCAATTTTGGTTGTTCAGAAAAATAACTCTTGACCAACTACTTTCTCCACCACTACTGGATCGGGCACTTACTGCACTACTAGACATACAGTCGACATTTGCTGGAAATTACATGGTTATCCAGAGTAGTTCAAACTTAAGCAAGTTGAAAAGAAAAAGAGATTTGCTTTGACAAATTTTGTATCTTCTGGTTCTCATGTATCTTGAATATTCTCTTGTGAAGGTAATTCTTGTTCAGTTTTTATCTCTGCTACCACCAACACTTGGGTTATTGATTCAGGGGCCTCTGATCATATGACTAGTAATTCTTTTCTACTTAATTCACTCATATCTTCATTAAGTCCGTCCAGGTTACTAATGGGACTCCTATGCCAATTTTGGAGGCCGAGAATGTCTCACCTTCTCATACTCTCCATATTACATCTGTTTCCTTTGCACCTTCTCTCTATTAGCAAAATCACCAAACATTTTAATTGTTCTGTAATATTTTATTCTACCCATTGTATGTTTCACGACATTATAATGAAGATGGCGATTGACATTGTTGTGAAGAATTAGGCTTATACTACTTGGAGGTGGCAAGGAGTTGCAATTAGAATCTAGCAATGGATTTTATATAGTCGGACAAACATCATCTATGGAGAAAATTATGCAATGACATTGTCGTTTTGGTCGTCCATTCTTTTCTTACTTAGAGCATTTATTTCCTAAGTTGTTCCTAAACATTTCTACTTTAAGTTTACAATGCAAACAATGCATTAGTGCTAAGAATTATCGTGTACCTTTTAAAATCAATTCAATAAAAGTTCATTTCCTTTTGTTTGTATTCATACTGATGTTTGGGGCCCTTTTTCTATTCTGTCAACATCATGTCATAATATTTTGTCTTTTATTGACGACTCTACCAGGGTGAGCTAGGTATATTTGTTGAAATCCAAAACTGATGTTATAAATGTTATTCCTCAATTTACAAAAATGATTGCCACACAATTTAATACACATGTTTGATTTTTCATTCTGACAATGGTCGTGAATTTGTAAATAAATCTCTAAACCAATTTTTTACAAAACATGTCATTCTCCACCAGACAATGTATGCCTACACACTCCAATAGAACAACATAGCAGAGCGTAAAAATCGGCATATCCTAGAGTTAGCTCGGGAATTATGCTTTAATATGCACGTTCCTAAGTATTTCTGGGTTGAAGTTGTCATGACTGTTGTTTTCCTTATAAATTGGATGCCTGCTCGTATAATTGACTATCAAATCCCATTAAGGATATTGTCATGATTTTACCCTATCCGATATGCTCTAAATATTTGTCCTATAGTGTTTGAATGTGTGTGTTATGTTCATGTGCACTTTCACCTTAGGGATAAGCCTGACCCTCATGCTCTTAAATGTGTCTTTCTTGGATATTCTAACTCCCAGAAATGTTAAAAGTGTTTTCATCCCCTTACAAGGAAATTCTATGTGTTTATGGACGTTCAATTTTGTGAATTGGAGTCTTTTTATTCTGGAGCTATTTCGCTAGTTCTTCTTCAGGAGAAGATTAGTAGTAAATAAGAGGAACATGTGTGGTTGGAAGAGAAAATGTTGTTGATTTCGGGTAAGGAATAGTCCATAGATGAATCCTTCGTCGTTCCTCAATCTGGAACTGAAGTTAGAAGTGAAAGATTACACTCTTTTCTATAAAAGAGATGGTGATGATATTACGTTGCTTATTGTGTATGTCGATAACATGATTTCCACATGCAGTAGCTCCAGTAAAATAGAGGAACTTTCGAGTTATTTGGCCAAGGAATTTGAAATGAAGGATTTGGGGACTTTAAAATACATCTTCAGTATTGAAGTATCTCGGTCCAAGTAGGGATTTCTACTCTCCCAACGAAAGTATATACTAGATCTCTTAGCAGAAAGTGGTTACTCGGCCTGTGAGCCCGTAGACACTTCTAGATGAACCATGAGCTATCTATCTACCCGGATCAAACTCCTATAAACAAAGAGAGATATAAAAAATTAGTAGAGAAGTTGATCTATCTGACTCACACGAGACTTAACTTGTCGTAAGTGTTGTGAGTCAATTTATGCATGGACATCTAGATATTGTGGGCTACACTGATTCTGATTTTGCTGGATCGAGATTGGATAGGAATTTTACGTCAGGGTATTATTTTTTGGTGGCAATTTGGAAACTTGAAGGAGTAAGAAACAAAATGTAGTGTCACTATCTAGTCCCGAGGCTGAATACCGAGCTCTTTATCATGCCACTACCGAGCTTATGTGATTGAGGATTCTTCTTAGTAAACTTGGGTTTGGTTTGAAAAAATGAATGGTGCTATTCTGTGATAACACAACACTTATTGAGATTACAAATTATCCGGTATATCATGACCAAACTAAACACGTTGAAGTTGATAGGAACTATATCAAGAACAATCTCAATTCTGGGTGTATAGGAGTTCTATAAATTAAGAGTGTAGACCAACTGGCTGATATAATGACCCATGCTGTTGCTAGTGGGCCTTTCTATACGTCACTAACCAAGTTGGGTATGTGTGATATCTATGCACCAACTTGAGGGGGAGAGTTGGAATTATAGTTGTGCATTCCTTATTTGCCTAGAAGTAATATGGAAATAATTGTGTAGTTTCCCTTCTTAGATAGGATACTACTTATATAAATATCCATTGAAGCTTAATAAATAAATCAGCCAATTACTTGATCTCGGTCTACATGCACTCACTATCAACATTGACATTGATATCTGCATACCATAATGGACTTGAATCCCGTAGAAGGAGCAAGAAGGATGAAGCTTTCATCCATACATTAGTGCTCAAGTTTTCTTCAAAAAGTAAAATGAATATAATATCTATTCTAGTAACTAACTAACTGTATTTTAGAAATTGAAAATGCAATTTTGTTGAGAACACAGTCCATTTAATCGAAAGTTTTCTTATCATTTGAGAACAGAGTTCATTTAATGGACAATTTTCTTATCATGAAGCAATGCTGTGTGTAACCCAAACAAACATGCGTACTTGAATGGAGTTGTAGGGGATTAGATTAAATAGTAAAAGTGATGAAGAGATTGATGACAAAAAATGAAAAATAAGAAGAGGATAAAGAGGTAAATTTCATGGTATCCTATTATTCCAATTGCATTTAATGAAACAGCCGGCAGTTTACCTAAAAGTGTTCATGGTTTGATGGACTATGGGAATGTTGATTGGCAGGTTGGTTTTCATCACTGAGATAACCATTTAACTTACACATTAAAGTTACGATTTTAGCCAATTTGGTTCCGAACTTCTTAGAAGTTCAGAGAAGTTAAATCTGAACTCAAATTTGCCACTGTAAGCTTTGGACGTATGGATAAAAGGCCATCGGTATTTGATGTCATGTGCATGA
Source organism: Forsythia suspensa (assembly GCA_023638005.1). Taxonomy (NCBI): domain Eukaryota; kingdom Viridiplantae; phylum Streptophyta; class Magnoliopsida; order Lamiales; family Oleaceae; genus Forsythia; species Forsythia suspensa. The sequence goes on from CM042665.1 coordinate 12,488,099, forward strand.
CGGGAAAGTCATTATTTTTGTGTTTTCAATTGGCTTTAATGAGCAGGAGAGGATGTTTCCCTTTGAATGTAGTGCCTGTGCATATTTTGCTAATTGTTCCTCTGTTTGTACTAGTTACCTCTTCATCTGTATCTTCTGCGTGATCTTCACAAAAAGCTGGGATTCTCTACTCCTCCAAGGAAACAAAATATAGAACGTACGGAGGTTCCAGATTGTTTTATAGGAATGGAAGTATCTGAATTCTTGAGAAAGATTCAGCCTCTGTTTCCATCTCTTAGAAGGCATCTTGATTGTGCGGTACATATTCTTCGAAAAGGTACTTGAACACAGTTTGTCGGGTAAGCTGCACAACTAGTACTTCCTAGTTGTCTATATCTAACAGAAAAAACTGCAGGTCCAGAAACTTGTCAAGATCACTGGAAAACTCAGTCTAACCTGGCTGCGATTCCAGAAATAACCAACATTATTATTTCTACATCACCGGCTCTAGCTTCTGTTTCAGTTTCAAAAGAGATACTTCGATGCTTTGGCAAGGTAACCCTCAATCCCACATTGTCCACTTCTTTTTCTTCTACATAAACTACGCAAGTTTTTTATGAAATTCTTAGATCACGTCTTTTCATCCTTGGCACTCTTCATTCTGGGTAGAATCTCTAGTTCCAAAGTGTGGCTCATTGTTTCTTTTTTTTCCCCTTTCTTTCCCAAGTGCAGATGCTAAATCTGCCAGATATTCAAAAGGAAAAATCAATCCTCTCAGATCTTCTTCAGGCTTTCCAGCCAAAAGAAATACCGAATTGCTTTTTTCATGGAATGCACCTGATTCCTTCACCAGGAAATATAGACTATCTGTATTCTGGTGCTTATGCTTTCCTACAAGGGGTCTTAGATGTCGGTATGTTGGTTTATACTTCATCATACCTTTGTTTTTGATATGTGAACCAAAAAAGTTGTAAGATTCTACTGCATCGGTATTTTTTTCCTGGCAGCAATTACTTTCTCATTTATACTGGCTTCAGAAGTGGTGCTGACATTAGAGTTGATGGTTACATCCATCCGAATGTTTGTCGATAAATCGCTAAATGGGAATGGAAAAGATCACACAACAGCTAGTAAGGAACTCCTTCCTTTTTTGCGAAGCAAACTGGGGACTTGTGCTCAGAAACTCTTGATGCATAAATGTGATAGAGATGATATTGATGATAATCTGAAAGCTAAAGTGAGTTTATTTTCTTGTACTTTCAAATGTGAAAATCAATTTTTATTGAAAACGTGAAATGGTTACATTCTCACAATATATTTGAATGGTCTAGAGTAAGTAGCGATTCTTTCCTTATCGATGCAGGGGGAGATGGTCCAGAAGGTACTCCGCATATACTTGGAAAATTGCCAGTCGACTTCTGAATTGATAAATGAGCTTGTTAGCTCTGTTTTGCCTCAGGTATGTCGTTGTTTTCGATTGTCTTTCATTCCCGCTTCTCTATTTTTCAGTTTATTTGGGATTCTGAGATAGGTGTCAAAAATGATTTCCACTCTAGTATAAAGTTTTTCATAAGCAGCGGAACTCCCAAGATGTTAAATTCAAATGGCTATGCCGGGCGCACACTAAGTGACATTTTGTTCTGTGTCAGGTATCATCAAATGGAAATGCAGTAGTGAATGATAATCATAGTTTTCCAACCCTCTGCCCTGCGACATTGGTCATCTGGTACCGTGTGATGGTTAGCTAGCTACCACTGCTTTTATGTTTGAGAAGTCATATTATTTAACGGATCTATTGACAGAAAATGATTCAATGTGCAGCATGAAGAGAACCTTGCTACACTTAACAATTTGGTGAGCAGCTGTTCATGTTGTGTTTTCCATTCGAGATCAAGAATGAGGATGATGACTTATTTTGGCTGGAATTTAGAGTTTTTCTTTATATTTCTTTTCATGCTTAGGTTAAGGAAATTGCTGTTCTAAAGAAACGAAGAGCTGGCATTGAAGTGGAAAATGTGGAAAGACTCCTCAACAAATTACTGCAGTCTGTAAATGTGGTTGTGTCCCTAGTTAGCACGTGCAGGACCAATGATAAGGTGGTTCTCCTCTCAAACTCTCCGCGAATATGTCTTAGTTTCTAAAGAAAATGGACTGTTGACAATTTAAGAATGGTGAATTAGGTGAGCGTGCATGTAATGGCAGTCAAGTATGGTGGAAAGTTCATCGATTCCTTTCTCAAAGGTATTTATTAGTGTGAAGATATAGTCCCTGATCCCCCACCCAACACACACACTGGTTGAGTAGAATTCAGAACAGTAGATATGCTAAATGGGTGGCTCTACTTAGTGCTAATTGGTTTTAGATGGAACCTACAGTTGCTAACATGGCAATCATGGTGGGATTCGGAGTTGTTAAGCCAACTCTCTGCTATTTCCTTACTTGTGCCACCAGTTGTATCTGTACATCTTTGTCTCCCTTTTGTCTGTTGGTCCTGCTAGCCTGGATCATGCTACAGGGAGGGTATTATGAGCTTTGTTGGTGAAGTAAAATTCCACAACAGCAGTCAATAAACAAAATGGCCACATTTCCTAATGTCAAATGGTTTTCATAATGGAAGCTCTAGCACTTGCTGTAGGTAAATTATGATTTTCATGTGTTGCTGAAGGCGAGTTTTTTCTCCAGTTTTTGATTTTCTACAGGCTCAGTTTCAAACACACAGGGAACTCATAATCCAACTGGTGAGACATTTGAATAGGTTGATTGACCCAAACAGACTAGAGATTTTTGATCCAATTACCTCCTTTGCACATTGTCTCAGGTTAGAGAGCTTCAGAAAGCAACAAGAACTGTACAGACGCTATGTTCTGAAGCAAAGGTTTGCTCTTCAAATCCAATTCTTGTTATGAAACAGCATTTGCTTCTTTACGTGGTAACTTCAGGCATTCTCCATTTCTCCTTACGTATAACAACCGCTTTATGAAAGGGCTCAAAACGAACAGCTATCACGAGCAAAATTCCTGCAACAAAGAGGTCTATGGAACGCTTTTTGTTTCATGTCAAAGCTCTTCTGTACACAACTTCAAGTGGATATACTTTCTGGATAGGTAAGTATTGATAAATTATGCATTCACTCTTTATGAACCCAAGATTATGCTATAAATTCCAAATATCTATAGAACTATTGACCTTTATATTATGATTGAAACACCTACATTGAAGCTCCATCTATACAACTTAACCATTTAATTGCCAGGAAATCTAAAGCACAAAGACCTGATGGGGCATGTGGTTAGCTCTCAAGCTTACGTGGACGAACATATTGAAAATGTTGATGATGATCCTCCAGAAACTATTGTTGAGGATCAACCAACTAATGTTTCTAGCCAATGACGACAGAATGAGACTTATCAGAAAATGTGCATCACATTTGTTGAAGCATTTCTTATTTGCTGTCGAGCACAGGGCTCTTCTCGATGTGGGAGCAATACAGCAAGCTTATGCAGCAACTGTTTTATGCTCATTGATTTGAAAGGAAGTTGACAATGTGTTGTGGCTGATGTCAAATTCTTCAGGAAATCCTAGACACCGGTCAAATTAAGATCTCATAGTAAAATTGTGACAAGCAGAAGGTTGAACGTAACTCTGGCTTTTTAAGAAAATGAAGATCTCCCTGTTGGCTTGTCGTCTTTGTACACCTTGTAAATATTAGTGACAATAGATGCGTACAGGCCCTTTAAGTGAAACCATGGGTAATTTGTACAGTTAGTTTGTTATGCATCTGTATAGAACTCATTTCTTTTGCATTAACAGTTTGACCACCATACTGTTAAAAACTTCCCTTCTGCTGGAGACATTGGATATAGGATTAGGTATGTTATATGGCATGTTTGGTGTGCTGGGTTGAACCTAATATACAAAAGTCAAAAGTATTGATACTTAGGTTAAAGCTTTGGCACCTGAGGTTTCCGTAGTTTGTGCTTAATTCGGGTTAAAAATGAAAAAAATTACCCAAAATCATCATTATCAACTTCAGTGTTACCTTAACGAAAACATCACCGAATGACATCGAAAACCAAGAAATTTACCTAGCTTGGGGGTTGTCTCTGTTGAAACTATTTCATTGTCTTAGAGTTGGTGAAGTGAAGAAAATATCACAAATTAGTTAAAGTAGGTAAATGGTGACTCTTTCTTGGAAAGAAATAATTTTCTTTGCATTAAAGCAGCCCCAATTCTTGTTTCTCACAACTCTAAATCATGTTGAAACCGACCACAAGACGCACATGATTCTAACTCAATAAAGTATTTCTTCAATTATTATCCAACCATTTATTTGATTTTCCACCTCCTCGACATCCGATTTTAACACTGATAAAAACCAAAACTATATAAAAGGAAATCTACATGAACCTCAATAAAATATCTAAGTTTCATTGATAAAGGACTAGACGAATAAAATATCATCATATAATACGATAAATAAATAAAATTGTGTTATATTATGACTAGTTGCAAAAATGCTAGAAGATCAAATAGATAGCCTCTTTTGGGTTGTTCAATACTACCGAGTGAGGTGTCATAAATAATCAGATTGTCCTTTTAGAAGCGCAACATAGGACAAAATATCAAACTTCGAAATTTTTTGCCCAAATAGCCAACTTTGGAAAAAATGGATGAAAATGCCCTTACTAAACAATAAAAATTTAATTTTTACCATCTCTTCTCAATAGATCCCAAAAATGAACAAAAAATTTAAAAAATAGAATTGTAAATGATATTAATAGTCTTTACCATTTCACACTACTCGCCCACACTATCTGCCCCTCTTCTTTCTCTTTGTCGGATTCTACTATTATTGTCGCATGAATCAACCACATTGCAACATCTATCATCCGCCACCCATTTTAACTGCTACTGTGCAGCCTCCATTGTATTGCTGCTCCACTCAAGCACTCACCAACTGTTTTTCACTGTCATTCCTTTGAATTTTGGACCAAATAATTTTTTTTTATTTTATTCTAAATATGTTTGGATGCATTTATTGTATTCCATATGTTCATCAATTGAATGTTAGATTTCATCGATTTCTTAGTACTAATTTAGTTTGATATTTGACAATGTTAAAGATGCATGTTGATTTATTTTTTCATTTTCCATAATCACTATTGTGGGTGAAATATTATTTCATGATTGAAATTCGTACAACACAAAGCAAAAACAAATTGGTGACCGATTTGCTAGTAAACCAAACTCGACAGGTCTAACAGCCAACTTCGAGATACTTTCTCCTTTTTTATTATGGGAACTGTCGATTTTTCGACAGCTACTTTGTTAACTCATAACTGTTGATTTTCAAATCTTTTTTTTACAAATGTCACTTTTCACAATTTTTTTTTCTTCAAACTGTCGATTTTCAATTTTTTTAATTGTTGATTTTTCGATAGTCACGTTGGTGAACTGTCGATTTCCCAAAATAAACAAGGGTGTTTTTTGAAATGTTGAATTTTTGACAATTAACTTGGCGAATTGTCGATTTCCCCCCCAAAAAAAATGTTCATCAAAAGTAATTGTCAATTTATTTTGTGTTATCTTGTGTGTAATGGCATAATATCGTGTATAATAGCAAGATCCATTTTGATAGTTTGTCTTAAAAGTTATTGTATGATTATTAACAACTGTAAAATCTTAACCACACAAAAAATAATCGTTTTTGCAATTGAATATATTTGATATTCTACATATAAAAATAATATTATCAAAAGTTGACATATTTCTAATCCACCATCCTGTATTGAACACTTTTCAAAATTCCCATATTTTATATACCCTCCACACCAACCATTTCTTGTGATTTGTCCTCCACATTGAATTTGTGCTCCACCATATCATTATTTTATTGATTTATAACAATTTGAACGAGGTAAATTTGATCACCAAGGGTTTTTTTTTTTTCCTTTTTAAACATTAATTTTATGGAACATCATTTAAAAATAATTTGTACTAACTTAATCGATAAGAGTTGACTTTGATAAATAAAAACTTATAATTTTTAAGGTAATAGAAGTTTTTTTTTTTTTTTTGCAAATTTGTCTAGTGTAATAATATTTATTGCAAAAGTAAAGACGTGGGTTACAAATACAAGTGATTTTTTTTTTATTAACATGTATGCGTATAAACTCCTATTAGTTTCTTATTGAGAAGTACACAAGAGAGACGTACTAAATACTTGTGATAAGTCCGTGACAATAAAAGTAAATAGAAATAGAAAAAGCAAATACTTGTAATTTTTTCTTTATAAATAACACTAGAATTGAAAAGAGTAAGATAAACACTAGATACAAACATAACCTAAAACCAAACTATTTCTTCTAAGAATACTTTCCCTTATTTTTCACGAGCTCATTCCGATTAAAAAACATCAATTTCCATCTGAGAAAACCCTAGGTTTCCAAAAGATCCATTCCCCAATTAGGCTCTCTCATCAAATTAGCTATGCATCTCATCAATTATTGGTTGTAGATTCCAAGATTGGATTGCCTTCAAAGAGTCGAGCTCAGTCCAAATCTCTCTCTGTAATACTAAAAAAGGGGTTTGAAATTTAGCCATAAGATTAGTCCCAAAAGCCATATGAAATTTCTTGTTAAACCACATGTGCTAACTATTTTGATTACTCAATAAAACAATCGAAATATCTTAAGTGTAATTAAATAATAAATTACCAAAACAAGATCTTGTGCTTCATTATAGAGTCTTCAATGTTAACGTGGATTGTTTTGAAGAAATTGCCAAATAGACCGTGTTTATAAAAAATATCTTCAATACTATCTATTAAGGACTATGTCAAGTTGATGTGATATAAGAAAAACATACATTATCTAGAGTTTCGTCTAGATTTAAAGTCCTTATTAGACATGCTGAGTTAGCAATTTATTTGATTATGTCTCTGGATTTTCTCTCTCTTCCTTTCCATTTTATTTATTTTTATTTTAAGTTAAACAAAAGACGCGTAAGTAGTAGTATTGAGTTGTGAATAGAAATATTTGAAGACCAATTTTAGGTTTGACGGTCTATTTATTGCATATCAATGCAATGAAGACTGCAAATCTTTTGACTTACTTGTTACGTAAACTAATATCCAAAGAATGCATTGAAGATGCTTTTATAAGGTTAGAATAATTTTAATCTTGTAAGAGCGCCTCCAAAAGATTTTTTAAATGATTAAAAAGCCAATATTTGAAATTAGGCTCTAATAAACTCTTTAATGTGACTTATTTAAAATAAATAGTAAATTTAGAGAGCTAAATTTATTCTCTATTTGTATTTTATAATGATTACATTTAATAAGTTGCAAGTTTCAATCCTCCACTTCTTAAATTATTCAAATTATATTTGAATATTTTAGCTATTGACATCTAAATAAAATATATTAATTGAAAAATAAGATAGAAACAATAATTGATTGTTGAAAAAAGTAAAATAAAGAGCTAAAAATAAAGAGTATGTTGGAATGTGTCAAACATTTTAATCTTTAAATTTAAAAATGTCTTCTATTATATACAAGATACTCTTTTAAAAATAAAGATGATCTTGGAAATGCTCTCTAACCTGGTCTCAATTATGTAGCAAAACGACCTGGTCTCAATAAGCAAAACGAGGAGGGTTACAATAATCTAATAATCAATATTGAATTTATTGATAATGAAACATCTAATAATCAACGAATATAGTGATAAAAATTATTTACGTATCCGATTTAAATTTATTATCTATAAGACTTAACTTGTTGTTTGTTGTATAACTCCGAAATAAAAATATAAGTACCATAAATAGGGATATCAACGGGGAAGGACGGGCCTTACCATTCTTGTCCTATCAGAGATTTTTGAGAGGCGGAGTGGAGATTAAAATTATCCATTTTACCACTCCGTTTATTTAATTAATTAATTAATTTGAATTAAATTTTAAAAATAAAATAAAATAAAATAATTTGGGATGGGGCATGATTCATGTCCCGTCCCCATCCTGATTACTTAACAGGGGAGATATTTCTCGCCCCATTCGAGTCAGAGCAAGGCTAGGCTGGTTGGGAATGGGGTTCACTATTTTGCCATTTCTACCCATAAATGTTTAGGAGCTAGTCAGTGATGTGAATGTGTTCAATGAGCCTCCAAATTCTTCAATACTTCACAAAATAGGAAAGGCATCTGAAAGTTGAAAAAAATATGCACTAAAAACCACATAATTCACAATGACCCTTGGTCTTTGGTCCCTCGTGGTCCATCTCTTAATCTAGTTGGCTGCAAGTCATTGTAACTTATTAAGCGCAAAGGCGATGGCTCCCTTGATCTCTACAAGCCCGCCTTGTTACTAAAGGATTTCACCAACGTCCCAACATCGACTACAATGAAATCTTCAATCTTGTTGTGAAACCCACCACTACCAGTCTCGTTCTTAGCATCACATCATCCTCTAACTGGCCACTTCGTCAATTAGATGTCAATAACGTCTTCCTTCAAGGTACTTTAACTAATAATGTCTATATAACTCAGCCACTCGAGTTTATAGACAAATCCAAATCTGACTATGTTTGCCATCTTCATAAAGCCATATATATAAAGGTGGAAATGGGCCAAGTTGAGCAGGCTCAGACCATTGCCAAACGATCTCAGCCCGTGTGGAGCCGAGTCGAGCTGCCCACGAGCCGGCTCGCTTTTTTTTTTTTTTTTAAAGTAACTTTTTAAAACAATTACAAAATTTCAATTAAAAAAAAAAATTCCAAAACACGAGTTGGCTCGTAAAAAAGTTTGGAGCTTGGCCCGTTTGCAACCCCTAGTCATATATGGTCTTAAACAGGCTCTTCGCACATGGTATAATGAACTTCATAATTTTTTACTTACCTCTGGCTTTGTAAACTCCATTTTCGATACCTCTTTGTTCATATAGAATAATGCTGGTTGTATTCTGCATATACTTTTCTATGTGGATGACCTTATTATTGTCACAGAAAATGCACATTCATTTCTCAACTTGTTCTCGATTTTCCATCAACGACCTCATTGCTCTATTTTATTTTCTAGGTGTTCTCAACCAAATATGACATATTCTTGTCTCAACATCAATACATAATTAATATTTTACCGCATACAAAAAATACTGGGTGCAAAGTTTGTTTAGACTCAATTATTCACCTCTCCGAGTCTCTTTCTTAGTGATGGTTTTTCTCTCATCGATGTCACTGAGTATCGTCAGACTGTGGGGAGCCTCCCCTATTTAGTTCTTACTCGTCCGGACATTTCCTCCACAGTGAATAGACTGGCACAATTTATGCATCGACCCAATATCGATCATTGGTTTGCTTCGTGCTTACCTTTCACCATGGCTTATTCCTTCATCTAGGGACGGATCGAGACGGGCTAAAAATTTTTTTAGACTGAGATAATATATGATAAAAAATAAAATTTATCTATCTCAAACCAAAAAAAATGTGTTTTTAAATTCTTCAAAATTTTCTCACTTCTCTTTGAATATTATTTTATATATATATATATATATATATATATATATATATATATATAGAATATTGTTTTTTGGGTCAAACAAAATTAAATGCCAAAATAATAATTAAAGGGAGTCCCCCATGTATCCGTCCCTACCTTCATTGCTACTCTCAACTTTCTCTTCATGCATTTTCTGATGCGGACTGGGCTAGAAATATTGATGACATAACATCAGCCAGTGCCCATGTTGTTTTTCTTGGGCACAATCCAATTGCTTGGAGCTCTAAGTTTGTTGCTCACTCTTTCACTGAGGCTGAGTATCGCTTTGTTGCTCGTACTGCCGACGGACTTCTTTGGATTCGGTCCTTGCTTCATGAACTTGGGGTCTCACTTCGCTCTCCATCAGTGGTTTACTGTGATAATGTTGGCGCTGTACCTATCTATGCGCCAATCCTGTGCTTCACTAAAAATGAAACATATTCAAATTGACATTTACTTCATCGGTGAATGAGTGCAATCAGGAGCTTGCCTGTTTCCCATGTTTCCACTTCCGATCAACTTGTAGATGCCTTGACGAATCCCCTCTCTCGTGCTCGTTTCCACCACCTTCGAACCAAGATTTATATGTCCGACAAGACCATCATCTTGAGGGGGGCATGTAAGAGATTACATCTATTTTCTAGATAATCTTGAGGGGGCGTGTTAGAGATAATTCATCTCTTCTGTAGATAACTCTATCTCATGTGTACATAACCTTATTGTACATATCTACTCCAGTGTAGACAATCTCGTTGTATATAATATCAGGTAAGTCAACAGGATCCCATGTGCCTCAAGAAATTAAAATCTAAATACGAGGTTGTTTGTAAACGACACTAGTTTGTTTCTAGGTCAAGGGATCAAAAGATTGCTCAAAGTTTTAAGCTTGGTACGAGAAAAAAGAAAGATATTTAATTACCTGAGATTGATTTGTTAAAGATGATGCCACCTCAATTCAATAAAGACATAAGATGTCTACCAAGTGGTTGATACAACAAGGAGGTTGAAATTCATGAGTACAGGTACGAAAAGAATTGATCCGATACCACGATTTGAATTTGTGTGTCTATAATTCAAAACGAGTCACTCTATATATTTACAGAACTAAACAAGACTCTAAATGAAAAGATTCTACAATAATTATACAATTGAAAGTAATCGTAAAAAATTCCTATATTCAGATGGATATTTTTAATATACAGAATCCATCAATCAATTACACCTTCAAAGAAATTCAAACCAAAAAATAAAACTGCATTCTCGATCGATTCCAAATCCGAATCCTTGTTGTACAACTGAAAAATGTAGTTCACAAAATAAAATGGAATTCCTTCCAAGCAAATTATATAAGGCATGCACTCTACTAATGTGCAAAGCCACTCAAATGATGGTTTACTTGGTCAAAAGGGGCTTTTATTTCGGGTTTCCATTGAAATGTTGGCTGTATAAAGGCCCCATGCATGCAACGGCATTACCGGTTAAGCCCTCCACCCCCCAAATTTTGTGCTCTATTAGATATATAGTAGCCAAAGAATAGTAAGAAAGAGAGAGAATTAAGAAATAGAAAGGCCAAATTTAGAGATTTATATTAGATTTTTGACATATTTGGAAAAAGTTTAGAGAAAAAAATGACAATGGAAACGGCTGCAATGAAGCCTTTAAACAGTGAAAATCTGAAGAAGAACAGAATTCAAGTGTCCAACACCAAAAAACCCCTCTTCTTCTATGTCAATCTTGCTAAGGTACTCTCTACTCTCTTGGAATCGTGATTGGTCCGTGTATGTTTGGTAATTTGGAGATGATCGTCTTAACATGATCCTTTTGTCAAGTTGATGCTCCTATTTTATGCTTGTGCAAAGTCATCTCACGCACAGGGGTGGAGGTAGGGGGGCGGGACAAAATAATTTTTGAAGTGCAAAATTTATTTATTTATTGAGTAAGAGCCCAGTCCTGAATTGCAATTTTTTTTTTTTTTTTTTTAAGTAGTAGTCTCCCTCCAAAAAATTCTTGATGCGCCCCTCCTCACGCGCTATGAGCAAGTTGAGATAGAATGTGTGTTTATATAATTATCAGCAGTTCACAGTTTCCAAATTTCTTTATGATGCAGAGGTACTTGCAGCAGCATACTGAAATTGAGCTTTCTGCTTTGGGCATGGGTAACAATATTCTTAACTAGTTTTTATTTTTTTTTCCTGTTTTTGCTCCCACTTGCATCATAAGTAGTAATATACTTGTTTGTCACACGATTAGAGGTGTAAAGTGGACAGCCAAGGCCGTGCCGTGAGCAGGCCTGCGTCGGTCAAGAAAGTTTGGCTGTTTACAGTTTTTATCTATTCAAATTTCACTGTAGAATTTGAACTAAAGACTATCAGAGAGAAGATAAATTTATCTATTTTGCTTCGGCCTTAAATTTACATATTTATCGTCAATTCTTCGATACATTTGTGGTTGAGCTGACATTTTTTTGTACAAATCATTACAGCAATTACCACAGTAGTCACAATATCTGAGATTCTAAAAAATAATGGATTTGCCGTTGAGAAGAGTAAGTAATTTTAATTAGAAAAATTACAGTTTTGAAGAATGACAAGTTTTCTGATATAATTTTAATCTTTCTCGTGGTATTGGAGCAGAGATTTTGACTTCCACAGTGGGAATGAAAGATGAAGCCAAAGGCCGTTTAGTTCAGAAAGCCAGGGTCAGTACCTATATGCTCTTTTATTTCTTAGTGTCTGGTTAAACTATCTCGTCTGAATGTTTACACAAAAGAATTTCCCATATATTTATATCATCAGCATTTAACAGTCCCATTAGATTTATTTTTTTATTAAAAACCTGACGCGTAAACTATGAAAAACGGATTAAGTTTTTTATTTTTACTTTTACATCTTCTCCATATAGAACCACCTCGTTTAAAAGTTTAAACTATTAGAAAATAAAGGATTACACGGACACACATAGTGCTCTCCATACGTGTAGGCTGGTTTCATTTTTTCATTAAATGTATGACTCTTGAAATTTTCATTATTGAGTGGGAGACTTGAACCTGAGAGTCTTGCGTCCATTAATACTATGTCGAACCCCTCATTATTCGACAACGTTGAACTTCTTGTTATATATATACACGATAACATGAACAATCTTTTTCATTTTGCAACATGTTCAGATTGAAATTGTGCTGGAAAAGGGTGAGAAATTTGAGTCACTGATGAATCCAAGCCAAGCAGTAGAGCAAGAAGCAACTGCAAATGGGAAAGTCGAAAACAAGCAGTAGCGTCTACAACAGATGGCCTGTCGTTTGTATTCTAAATGTTGGCTTCCATTCTTACTGTCTATCTTTGTTTAAAAACAAAGAAATAGCTAGTATTTTCTTCCATTTAAATTGTGTCTATGACATTAGTTATTGTAAAAGTGAAAGAAGGTTTTCATTAATTTTGTCATATGTTTCCCTTACTCGTAGTTTCTATGCATTTTACTTTCTAGATGGGATTCAAGATCATAGATTTATTCTAACGACGAGTTGTTCCACTTATTATCATGTCTAGTACACCAAAGTCACAGAACTGAACGAGATTAAGGACGAGATGTTTATACGGGCACTTTTATAAACCAACAATTTGGTGTCTCAAGAAAAGTTAGGTAATTCGAGAGCGACAACCCACCAATGAATTTTCATTTTAGTCTATTCGACTCCAATGCGAAAAATATAAAACAGAATAGAACCAAAAATCGAAATACTTCATAGTTCAATATCTACTGATAAACATCAAATCCTTTTCTTTGTGCTAACCAAACTATACATAGACAAATAGAAAGAATCACACAAGCTCAACTTTAACTCCTATATAGAGAAATAGAAAGACAAAAGGATAAAGAAGTCGTTTACTTTACAAGTGAATCGGAATTTCTATAACCAGCTGTGCATCACAGTTACCTTCATCTGGCCAGAGAGTTGAATCACCTTCTACCATAAGGCATCTGAAAACATATTGGACAAAATTTTAATTAGTTGTGCAATTAGTTACGAAATATTTTCAGGAAATCGAGCATTACTTGCATATATTAAAGTTCTTCAATACGCGTAGTATAGAGAATTTGCTCTCACATTGCAGTGCCTGCCCTATTACTCATAAGACAATGAATTCACATATGATAGGTGTTGACCTCCAAAACTGGCCGCCAACGGGATCCCCCAAATTCCCACGTGGTTAAGATACTTAAGGATGGTTAGAATGGAGGGCTTGATATATCTATAGTGAGAATAATATTTTCAACCTCTTTTTCTTGTGAAATGAGTTTGGTATTTATAGACAAATTCTATGGGAACGATCCTCCTCGATGTGCGACACGTGGCTCCATCTGAGGGGTTCTTAAGTCACATCCTTGGTGTCACGTCATTATCATTAATGGGAAAGTCACTTTCAAAGAACAAACTAAGGGGCTATGATCAGGCGTCCCATCACTCTTTTCAAGGTTGAGTTCTGTGGAGGCTTCGGGCACGCAACTGCGGGTCGGCCAATTAGGTCAAGCTTTCGACCCATGAGCCTCGGTTAACACTGGTCACCTCGGTCCGCACCGCATCGGAGAAGCGGTTAGGCCCAAGCGTATTTGTTTCGACTATGCTTACGTGGGTGGGACTATCCTGCCCCCGTGGACTGCCAGGTGGGATCGGCCCATAACAATAGTCCCCCAAGTTCAGAATCTATCATTTACTTGGATGTTCGTTTTTAAAGTTTGAGCGGGATTGGAGTCCCACAAGGCTCGGAATGCTCATTGATGTGGATGGTGAGCCTTGGAATCCTTGGCGACTTACATGTGGCACGGAAATGGGAGAGGCTGTAAGAATAGCCGACTTCCGGGCCAGGGGAGGCCATGAGGATAGCCGAGTCCCGGGTCGGGAGAGGCTATGAAGAAAGCCGAGTCCCGGCCGGGAGAGGCTATGAGGAAAGCCGAGTCCCGTGGGAGGGAGAGGCTAGAAGAATAGCCGAGTCCTGCACGGGAGAGGCTAGAAGAATAGCCGAGTCCTGTGGAGGGAGAGGCTAGAAGAATAGCCGAGTCCAGTGCCGGGAGAGGCTATGAGGAAAGCCGAGTCCCCGAGAGGGAGAGGCTAGAAGAATAGCCGAGTCTTCCAAAACTGGCCGCCAACAGGATCCACGCTACCTCCGCCCACGTGTACTTTTCCTCTTATTAAGAGTGCCACGTGGTTTATACGATCCTCCTCGATGTGCGAGCACACATGGCTCCATCTCGAGGGGTTCTTAAGTCACATCCTTGGTGTCACGTCATTATCATTAATGGGAAAGTCACTTTCACCGCAAACTAAGGGGCTATGATCACGACAAGCCGCATTGGCGGTGTCGTCCATCACTCTTTTAAGGTTGAGTATGTGGAGGCTTCCTGGGCACGCAACCAAGGTCGGCCCCAATTAGTCGTTCAGGACCCATGAGCCTCGGTTAACCTGTCACCTCGGTCCAGACCGCCTCGGAGAAGGGTTAGGCCCAAGCTTATTTATTTCGACTATGCTTACGTGGGTGAGACTATCCTGCCCCCGTGGACCCCCATGGACTGTCAGGTGGGATCGGCCCATAACAATAGGCATTCAAGAATTATTTGCATGTTCGTCGTAGCTAACAAGCTCCATATTTTCTTACCTTTGATTAATTAAATGAATTCTAAATCTCCAAATTCTAATGAGCTATCAAGATAAGAAAATGAATTCACATATGATTTGATAAATGAGCTTGTTAGCTCTGTTTTGCCTCAGATGTGTTGTCGTTTTCAATTGTCTTTCATTCCCACTTCTCTATTTTTTGGTTTATTTGGGATTCTGAGATAGGTGTCAAAAACAATTTCCACTCAAGTATAATGTTTTTCATAAGCAGTGGAACTCCCAAGATAATAAATTCAAATGGCTATGCCAGGCGCACACTTGGTCATCTGTTACCATATGATGGTTAGCTAGCTACCATTGCTTTTATGTTTGAGAAGTCATATTTATTCAACAGATTTATTGACGGAAAATGATTCAATGTGCAGCATAAAGAGAACCTTGCTACACTTAACAATTTGGTGATCAGCTGTTCATGTTGTGTTTTCCATTCGAGATAAAGAATTTGGTGAGCAGCTGTTCATGTTGATGACTTATTTTGGCTGGAATGTATAGTTTTTCATAATTTTTCTTCTCATGCTTGGGTTAAGGAAATTGCTGTTCTAAAGAAACCAAGAGCTGGCATTGAAGTGGAAAATGTTGAAAGACTCCTCAACCTAGTTAGCACGTGCAGGACCAATGATAAGGTGGCTCTCCTCTCAAACTCTTATCGAATATGTCTCGGTGTCTAAAGCAGATGGACTGTTGACATTTAAGAATGGTGAATTAGGTGAGCGTGCATGTAATGGCAGTCAAGTATGGCAGAGAGTTCATCGATTCATTTCTCAAAGGTATTAATTAGTGTGAAGATATTATGAGCTTTGATGGTTAAGTAAAATTCCTCAACAACAGTCAGTAAACAAAATGGCCACATTTCCTAATGTCAATGGTCTTCACAATGAAAGCTCTAGCACTTGCTGAAGGTAAATTATGATTTTCTTGTGTTGCTGAAGTTTAGTTTTTTCTCCAGTTTTTGATTTTCTACAGGCTCAGTTTCAAACTATTAGAATCCTATTTACAGTAGAATACCATGTAGTAGGATACCATATATGTAAGAATATTATTCTAGGTAGAACTCTTTTTCTTATATTCCTTTTCCTTATTAGATTTCTATTAGTCTATATATATATATATATATATATATATCTTGTAATCCCATTCATTATATACATTACATCAATATACAGAGAGAATTATTTCTACATATATTTTCTCTCATATTTTACATGATATCAGAGCGACAATACTTCGCACAAATGATGATAGAAAAATCATAGAAGCGACGATTGCCCAATCGGATCCCATGGCTCTACAGCAATCCGATCATGAAAGGCAACATTCAATTTGGAGATCGAACTGAAAAAATAACGATCGGCCGAACCGGTCGACCGTTTCACCATTCCGGTCGATCGTTTCGACGAAATTTGGACAGAAACGGTGCACCTACTGCAGGATGATTGACCACATCATTGATACCTGCTATTTCATCCATGGCTTTCCTCCAGGGCACAAGTTTCATAGAAAAGACGTGAAGCCACGAAACAAACGCTTCACAAACACTACTACCGCTTCTACACTTGACCAAAAAGGAAGGCAAAATGCTCACAACCAAGGAATATGAACAGATCGTGACACTTTTAAACAACAAGTCGGGTAATGACAAGCCTTGTGTTAACACCTCAGGTATCAATCTCTCTACTACCCCTTTGAGTAATTCATGGATTATTGATAGTGAGACCACTGACCATATGACGAAAGATGAGATTCTTGAGAATAAATTCATGCCAATGCACAAAATTGTGCAATTACCGAATGAGGGTTATGCTCTTATTAAATTCATTGGTACAGTTAACTTTGAAAATAATATGACTGTTGATAATGTGCTTCATGTTCTCAAATTCAAAGTTAATCTATTATCTATCAGTAAACTTACTAGAGAGTTAGGTTGCTATGTGACATGTTTTCCTGATTTTTGTGTCATGAAGGATCTGACTACGAAGAAAACGATTGGCTTGGGAAGGCAGAGTAACGGCCTATATTACCTTTCACAAAAACTACAAATACATCATACTACCAGTGGATCAACCAACCTATGGCATAAACGTCTTGGACACCCTTCAGCCTCACCTCTTCAATTTCTAGCACAAAGTATCTTAGGTATTTGTTTTGATTCCCACGATATTTGTGATATTTGTCATTTGGCAAAACAATCTAGACAACCCTTTAAAGTCAGTCAAATATCTAGCAATAAACCCTTTGATTTGATTCATTGTGATATTTGGGGACCTCATGGGATTTATTTTTATTCCGGTGCTAGATATTTCCTTACAATTGTTGATGACTTTTCTCGTTATACTTGGGTATACCTTATGCGTCACAAATCTAAAACTCAAAGCATAATTAAAAATTTCTTTGCTTGGGTTAAAACTCAACACAACATGACTATAAAAACTCTGAGATCTGACAATGGCCAAGAATTCTTATCCTTGCAAACATTCTTAGATGAAAATGGTACCATTTTTCATAGATCATGTCCTTATACCCCTCAACAAAATGGAGTGGTAAAGAGAAAACACCGCCACCTCCTTAATGTGGCTCGTGCCATTAAATTTCAAGCCAATCTTCCGTTAAAATTTTGGAGGGAACATATCAAAACAGTTTGTTACCTTATCAATCGGATACCTTCACCATTGCTCTCACACAAAACACCCTACGAAAGATTGCACAAAAAACCACCACCTTATTCTCACTTACGTGTCTATGGTTGCCTATGTTTTGCCACCAACTTTAGACCCAGCCATAAATTTGACACACGAGCTAAACAATGTGTGTTCCTTGGATACTCCTCAGGACAAAAAGCATACACCTTATATGACCTAACCAACAAAAAGCTAGTAGTATCCCGAGATGTTGTGTTCCATGAAAATATATTTCCATACACTTTCCAACAACATGATGAAA
Source organism: Forsythia suspensa (assembly GCA_023638005.1). NCBI lineage: Eukaryota > Viridiplantae > Streptophyta > Magnoliopsida > Lamiales > Oleaceae > Forsythia > Forsythia suspensa. The sequence continues at coordinate 12,506,219 of CM042665.1, forward strand.
CCAACTCCATCCCATTGCCACAATCTATGCCTCTAGATGTTGAAACACCATATTTCACAAACTCTCAGGACCAACACATAGCAGAGACGGATAACTTGCTTGAAGATCCCGAACTATCATCCGGAACAACGGTCGACCCGTTCACTTATCCGTTTCAACAAAGAGTTCAACCGGTCGATCCACTGGTCGGCCGGTTACCTCATCTGGTTCAACAGAGAGCTTAAACGGTCGACCATCTTCACCTACCGGTCGACCAGTTGAGCAGTGTCCAATCACCACTGATCCACCTACCTCTTCTCACCTTCTAGATGACCAACTTAGATGACCCATAAAATCAATTCAAACCTCATTTCACCTAAAAGATTACTATATCAATCATACTCTGCCTACTCAAGCCGGGTCTCTTCCAGTCAAATCCAGCACGTGACACCCTATATCAAGGTATGTATCATATAGTAACCTTTCTTCTATTCATCGTACTTTTACATATAATATTTCTCATATCATTGAGCTAGCTACATATGAGGCAGGATGTCAGGATCCCAAATGAGTCAGTGCCATGAATGATGAAATTCGTGCCTTGGAAGAAAACAATACTTGGTCACTTGTACCACTTCCTCCAAGTTCTCATCCTATTGTATGTCGACTTCATAAATCTTTATATAGATTGAAACAGGTATCTCGTTCTTGGTTTCAAAAATTTGTATCTGCTATTATTCAGTTTGGGTTCAAACAGCCACATGCAGATTACTCACTCTTTACAAAGGTCAATTGTAATTCATTTACATCAGTTCTATTATATGTGGATGATATGATTGTCACAGAAAACAATAGAGAAGCAATCTCTACTACAAAAACATGCATTGCATCTCAATTTAAGTTGAAGGACCTTGGCACATTAAAATACTTTCTTAGAATAGAAATTGCTCGCTCAAGATCAGAGATTTCAATAAACCAAAGGAAGTATACTCTTGTCATTCTTCAAGAAGCCGAATTACTTGGATCAAAACCTGCAACATTTTCTATGGATCAGTCATTGAAATTTAATTTGACTGATGGAAAGTTATTGAAAGATCTCACATACTATCGACGGTTGGTAGGAAAGCTCATTTATCTCACTATTACCAGACCAGAGATATCATATTCAGTCAATACACTTAGTTAGTTTATGTAGACACCTAGACAACCTCATCTTGATGCAGTTCACCGATTGCTCCGATACTTGAAAGGGGTACTAGGACGAGGATTATATTTTCCAACAAGTAGAAAATTGCAGCTAGAAGGATTTTGTGATGCAGATTGGGCCAGAGATATTATTACACGACGGTCAGTTACAGGATATTGTGTATTTTTGGGAAATGCACTTATATCATGGAAAAGCAAGAAACAAACGACTGTGTCCAAATCTTCAACAGAAGCTGAATATAAGGCAGTGGCTTCCATTACATGTGAGCTTATATGGTTGAGACAATTGATGACATACTTATGTGTAGATCATCCACAAGTAGTAATATTATATTGTGATAATCAAACAGCAATGCATATTGCCGCTAATCCAGTATATCATGAAAGAACAAAACACATTGAAAAAGATTGTCATATTGTTCGTAAACGAATTGATAAGGGGGAAATCAAGACTGCCTATATTCCAAGCAACAATCAGATTGCAAATTTATTTACTAAAGCATTGGACAATGAGGTATTTCACAATTTCACTCACAAGTTGGGCACTTTTGACATACATGCTCCAACTTGAGGAGAAGTATTAGAATCTTATTTACAGTAGAATACCATGTAGTAGGATACCATATATATAATATTCCTATTCTAGGTAGAACTCTTTTTCTTATATTCATTTTTCTTATTAGATTTCTATTAGTCTATATATATATATATATATATATCTTATAACCCCATTCATTATATACATTACATCAATATACAGAAAGAATTATTTCTCTACATATATTTTCTCTCATATTTTACACAAACACACAGGAACTCATTATCCAACTAGTGAGACATTTAATATGTTGATTGACCCAAACAGACTTGAGATTTTTGATCCAATTACCTCCTTTGCACATTGTCTCAGGTCAGAGAGCTTCAGAAAGCAACAAGAACTATACAGACGCTGTTTGCTCTTCAAATCCAATTCTTGTTATGAAACAGCATTTGCTTATTTACAAGGTAACTTTAGGCATTCTTGCTTTATGAAAGGGATCAAAACAAACATCTATCATGAGCAAAATTCCTGCGACAAAGAGGTCTATGGAACGCTTTTTGTTTCATGTCAAAGCTCTTGTTTACACAACTTCAAGTGGATGTACTTTCTGGATAGGTAAGTATTAATATAATTATGTAATCACACTTTATGAATCCCAGATTATGCAATAAGTTCCAAATCTCTATAGAACTATTGACCTTTATTGGAGCTCCATCTACATAACTAAATAATATATTTGCCGCACAAAGACCTGATGGGGCATGTTGTTAGCTCTCAAGCATACGTGGATGAACATATTGACAATGTTGATGATGATCCTCTGAGATACTTTTGTTGAGGATCAACCAACTAATGTTGCTAGCCAATTCTCGATGCTTGGAGCAATACGGCAAGCTTTTTTAAAGCAACTTGAATGGAAGTTGACAATGCGTTGTGGGTGGCCGATCAAATTAAGATATCATAGTAAAATTGTGAACAAGCGTAAGGTTTAACGTAAATCTGCTCTGGCGTTTCAAGAAAATGAAGATTGTTGGGTGATTTTGTGTAAAGTGACTTCAAAGAACAAATTAATGGCAAGGAAAAAGAGTAACGGAAAAGTCGAGGCAAGTGTTGAACACTTTGTCCTTATATCGAATTTGTCTCGCAATGGTACCTACGGTTTATGACAATCAACTCCCAAGATACAACGATCTTCACTTGTATTTGCAAAGCACTTCAAAACACAAGCACAACGAACCGGAAAATGGCTTTGCACTCCAAAGAATGAATGTGAAATGAAAAACCAAAATTTTGCAATAAGAATGCAAAAAATTTTGGTTCAAGAGAAGAAGATATGATTATATTTGTGTTTGCATATCATTGTTGTATCTAATAGGACGTCCCTAGAGTCCTATTTAAAGATGATGAAGAGTTGGGAATGAAGTGGTGTGGAGCCAAATCGTGCTACACTTCAGAAGGACGCGCCTGTTCGTTAGACCATGCGATCGCATGGCTTGTCCCTCGATCGCATGGTAGGACCTAAAAACATCTTGCTCGAAAATTCAAAGCAAGTTGCGATCGCATGATAAAAGACCCATGCGATCGCATGGTCAAAAAATTGACCCAATTTTTTCCTTCTTGTAATTTTTCATTCATCGGATATTGGTTTCGAGATGCCAAATATACCCTTCAACACATACAGAGAAACTATTTTGCCTAAACTATTTCGATCGCAGGTCGATCTCCTTTTCGACGTCCCAAAGCGGCGAAGTGCAAACTATTTTGCCTAAACGGATTGGGTCAAGTCTGAATATTTTGACTGAAGTTGATACAAAGTCACTTTAGTTGGTTTTCAACACTTAAAATCAATTTCTCGAATTCTTAAACCAATTTTCAACAAAGATCTCCCTGTCGGCTCATCATCTATGTACACCTTGTAAATATCAGTGACAATAGATGCGTACAGCCTATTTTATGTGAAACCACGAGTAATTTGTACAATTAGTCTGTTATGCATCTGCTTGTTTTGCTTAACAGTTTGGCCACTATACAGTTAAAAATTTCCCTTCTGCTCGAGACATTGGATATATGTTTAGGTATGTATATGGCATGTTTGGTATGACAGACTGAACGTAATATACAAAAGTCAAAAGTATCGGTACTTAGGTTAAAGCTTTTGGCACCTAAGGTTTCCAGTAGTGGTTTGAGCTTAATTTGGGTTAAAATGACTTGCACATTATCCAAAACCATCATGTTCACGAATATAATTATCAATATCAAAGTGTTACCTTAACGAATCGTCGAATAGTGAAGATAACCAAGAAACTTACCTAGGTTAGGGATTTTGTCCCTATTGAATCTATTTCATTGTCTTAGATGTTGGAGAGATTTTCAAATTGAAGTTCGTGGTGACATGCACAATACAACATTTATGGTGGAATACAAGTGAAGAAGCAAGTGATGAAGTCAGAGCCGAGAAAATTTGACAAAACAAGAAAATTGGTTGGGAGAGGAAGAGGGCAGTGCATGTGTGATGGATGCTGCTAAGCAGTGCTGATGCGCTGCGTATATTTCTTCTAAGATGGCATGTGAGTGATAAGAACTACTAAGAAAGCCATTGGAGGAATTTCACAAGTTTTGAAAGTGAAATTTAACTTACACAAAGTTTGAGTACTGATTTGCACACTTTTGAAACTTGAGATGGACCAAAATCGGATGACTAACGAGGTTTGGGGACCAATGTGGAAGCTCTTGAAAGTTTTGAGATGAATGCTGAAGAAGTTTGGAGCAAAAAGGACCAAAGATGCGTGGAAAACTTGAATTAGGGACCAAAATGCACAACGTTGAAAGTTGAGGGATCAAACTGCATAACAGAGGAAACTTGCTTGTTGACCGCGGTTTGTAAACCATGGCAAACAGCAAGTGCAATTTTCCACGGCCGCGGTTTGCAAAAATTTCCTTTGATTCCATTGTATCTTAGATGTTTATTTGGATCTCGTGTACACTTTGATAAGAGACAAATAAAGTCTTAAGAAAGCTTTATCATGTGCCTTAGAATCATTTCGATGTTCTTCGGTTCTAGCTATTGCAACATTTATCCACATCAACATTAGAGAGTTGGCGTAGTAATTAGTTAAAAGAGGTAAATGGTGAGGTACTCCATGACTTTGGTACTCTTTCTTGGCAAGAAGTATTATTTTCATTCCATTAAAGCAACCCTAGTTTCATTATATCACAGGACTAAACGATAAAAATATATAAAATCTCGTTATATTATGACTAGTTGAGTACAAAAATGCTAGTACATCAAATAAATAGTCTGGGATGTACAATGCTACCGAGTATGAAGTGTCATAACTAATTAAATTGTCTTTCTAAAAACACAACACGCTACTTATTAGTTTTAAAGAATATATTATATACCCTCTACATTCCAACAATTTAAACGAGGCGAATGAACACTGTATTACAATAATAAACATCTTGTGATCAGATTTTAACGTGGCTTGTTACAAGAATTGTGCTTTAACAAAAAATAAATTCAATTTGTACAAATGAGTGGATCATCTCACAAAAAATATTAGGACCCACTAGAAACGTTGTTAAAGACATTATAGTTGCTGTCTTGAGCTGAATTCTTGTAAAGGCACGTGTCATTTTCAAGCAATAAAATCTTGATTCTTTTGAACATGCCTCTGCCCCCATGTGAATCTATGTTATCTTAAAACATTTTTCACGTGTCTTAAAAATTCAATGGGACATCACCTAATTTTTCTATATTTAACCAAGGCTTTTTCAATATTTTTCTTTAAAAATTAATTGAATGGGACATCGATAAGAGTTTTTTTTTTTTTTTTTTTTTTGTCTAGTGTAATTATATTTATTGCAACACATATGAACTTTCTTTTATTAGAACATGAACTCTTACTAATTTATTATCGAGAAGAATACAACAGATAAACGTAGCAAGTGCTTGAGAGTAATACGGAAGTGACAATAAAAAGTAAATAGAAATAGAAAAGGCAAAAGCAAACTATACGTGCACAAATAGTACTAGAAAAAAAGTGCAAGATAGCATTATATACAATCATAACGTAAAACCAAACTATTCGTCTACAAATATCTTTTCAATATCTTTCACGAGCTCGTTTCAATTAAAAAACATCAATTTCCATCTAAGAAAACCCTAGGTTGCCAAAAAAATCCATTGCCCAATTAGCCTCTCTCATTAAATTAGCTATGTATCTCATTAATTATTTATTGTAGGATTTCAAGATTCACCCACCAAGCCACATGCACAATGGAAATATGAACTTTCTTGCCAAACTACACGTGCTAAATATTTTGACTACTCAATATAATAATGGAAACATCTTAAGTTTAATTAATTAATAACTTACCAAAACAAGATCTTGTGCATCATTTACATGTTTTTATAAGAACATCTCCGAGAGACTCTTAAACGTAAAATACTTTTTATTTTAAAGAATAAATCTTTGAAATTAAGCTCTAATAAACTCTTTAATTTAATTTTTTAAAATAGAAGGTGAGTTTGAAATATTTTCTTAAATTATTCAAATTATATTTGAATATTTTAACTATTCACATCTAAAAAAATCGTATTAATTAAAAAAATGAGGGAGAAACAATAAATGATTGTTGAAAAAGGTAAAATAAAGAGTTTGTTGAAGGGTGTTAAAAATTTTACTCTTTAAATTTAAAATAAAGAGACTTTTCGAGATGCTCTACCTCCATGTGATTATGTTTTTAATACCTAGTCTCAAGCCTGAGCAACACAAAGAAGGTTACCATAAGTTGGTAGTTTTAATTCCTATTGATTGCTAATGGTCTTCATACACATCTAGCAATAGAGCAGTTTTTTAAAAGCGTGCTTAGGTGTGAGACGCGGTCTCCACGCCTCGCTTAAGTTATAGGCGCACAATTAAGAAGTTGATTTTGTTTTTTTAACTAAAAAGCGCGTGCCTTGCCTAGTCACGCCTAGACGCTATGTTTTTTTTTTTGCATCTTTTTTTAAAATATTTGAAAATATTAAAAATAAGAAAATGTTTTTTTACGTCTTGTCCTTGTCTAGGCTCGAAAAACTTTAAACTCAGCCTCCACATCTAACCGTACTTTATATTTTTTAGAACATTGCAATAAAGTGAAAAAAATAATTTACGTTCTCGGTCTTAAATTTATTAAAAACAAAACTTCACTTCTTGTTTGCAGTATATCAGCCCCATAAATATATGGGAGCTAGTTAGTGATGTGAATGTGCTCAATGAACCTCCAAATTCTTCAATACTTTCCAAAATAGGAAAGGCATCTGAAAGTAGAAAAAATGTGCACTAAAAACCACATAATTTAACAGCCAGAACGATAAAGTAAAACGGGTCGGGCCAAGCCAAATGGGAGTGTGTCTTTTCAGCACGTGGATATAAACAACATGTTCCACATGTCTGAATTAATTAATAACGTTGGGTCACTTTATGCTAACTACCTATGTGTTTATTTTTGTAGGGTTTGCATTTTCCTATAAAAGCCCTTTAGATTTTTCTTAATTGGTCCTATTCTCCTCTACCTCGTAAATTAATTAGATTATTTATCGTCTTTTGTATGGAAATGAATTACAAGGAATGAAGGCAAAAGTTTTAAGGAGGAAGTGAAATTAAAGGTAAAGAAAGCCAACCGGTGTAAGTTCGATATTTATTTTAGTCCTTTTTCGATTTTCATTTGTGGGGTGGACGGATTTTGGAGCACCAATGACGTATCCCTTAACGATTTCGATATTTTGCATAACGAAGATGCCTTATGTAAGATTCGTCAGTGATTTTTCTTTTCTAGTAGTGTTTGGATATTTTGCATAACTATACAATGTCTTATATATGAGACGATAATTAAGAGAAGGGAAATTTAATTATATTCACATGTAGATATGGGCGGAACTATGGGGCGGGAACGGATTGTAGCCCGGTCCCGCTCTGGGAAAAAGTAAATTTTGAAGTGCAAAAAAGTCTTTTTTTTTTTGTGTGTGTACTAGCAGTCCGGTTTTGAAATGCAATTTTTTTTTTTTTTTTTTTTGAAATAGTAGTCCCCCTCCCAAAAAAATCTTGATCCGCCTTGGCATTACTTAATGAACATATGTGCATGAAATTGCATACAATAATTTTCCATTTATGAATGTAGGACTGATTGCTCATCAATGACAAACCAGATTACAATTTTTCAGAGCGATGCAACTGAACTTCAGGTACCTACATAATTTCCCATTTACTTTTACATATTTTTAATACTTTTTCATGTATTTATTTCAATGAATTCCTGCAAAATCATGGACTTCTGTGTTAAGTAAAACATCAGCTCTAACAATTCCATCCCGTCTTCCAAAACGACTAGAAATGTTTCGAAGAAAGTAGGCATACACGTACAAAAACTGATTAATGGATGAGAAAGAACCAAAAAAAATTCCCAGAAAACTTGATGAATATACAATTTAATGTCAAATCAAATGAATTGTTGATTAGATTGTTTTTATGTAATGCTGCAGGCCATGGCTATCCTTTGGCTTGCTAGAATGGAAATGGAAGAAAAACTAAACAAGTCAAGAACTAGTGTGGCATCACCATATATGCAATTTCAGTTGTATCCTACTACTCGAGGCCTCTCGTTGAAGAAATCTCTACAGAAGTTTCTTCAGAAAAGAAAAGATCGGATTCAAGCAACGATGCCTTACAGCAACTAGAGCCCCATTTGTGCAATCAATACGATGTGATTAGAAAATTACTTAAAACATAGGAACACTACGAGGGTGGTGATCTCATTTTTCAATCAAATTCTTGTTTACACTTTAAAATAATTAATAGTTCACGAAAAATTCAATAAATGTACTGGCGAGGGAACTTGTTGTATGCTCGTCAGTGGAAATTGTAAAAAGTCTCGATTACCATATAAGGTTATTGAGAGGAATATTTGGTCGAGTAGATCTTTAATGTCGGAATTTGTTAACTAGTTGCCTATGGATGTGCCATATGTAGGATCATAAACTTAGCATCAGATTCTCAAACTCTCAAACAATCGAGTTAACCTTGCTATAAGTTAATCTAGCTCGAGAGATAAAATGAGAGGTACATTTGGTCGCGACAAGTAATAGCCATCAGATGTGACTTCAAAACCTATAAAATAATTAAGAGAACCCAAATTCATGATTGAGACATTGTTTGAGATCCTAAATTCCAAAAAATAATCATATCATTCGCATAATTAGTAAGAGTATGTAATTCAATGAAATGATTGTGAGTCGAGTTCATTAAATTCTCTGACATTTTACCATTCTCTACAAAATGTAGTCATAAGAACTGAAAGTAAATTCAAATTGCAAATGTAGTTGCACTGAATTTGGCAAACCAAGATCAGGGCTTTCTTTAGGCCATATGACAAGCTTCGTTTGGTGGTTAATTATAACCACGAGAAGTTGCGCATACACTTCTTCAGAGAAAAGCATTCTTAACATCGATTCAACACAAATTCCATTGTTTAGTTGCAGCAACAATCATGAAACTTTTTGACAGAAGTGAGTCTAGAAATTGGAACAAATGTCTCTTTCATGGTCAATACTCAATACCATATTCTTGAGTGAATCCTTTGACAACCAAGCGAGCTTTGTATCATTCAATTGAACCATCCGAATGTGTTTTGGTACAAGAGATCAAAATATTGCTCAAAGTTTAAAGCTTGGTACAAGAAAATATGAGATGTTTACCTGACATTGATTTGTTAAAGACGGTGCCCACCTCGATTCAATAACGACATAAGATGTCTACCAAGTGGTTGATACAATGATCGAGGATGTTGACATTGATGAGTTACTGGTACAAGAATTGCTCTAATACCACGATATGAATTTGTATGTTTATAATTCAAAATGAGTCACAACTAAACAAGGCTCTAAATGAAAAAAGATTCTACAATAATTATACAATCGAAACTAATTGTAAAAAATTCCTATATTCTGATAGATACTGTTAATATACAGAATCCATCAATCTATTACACCTTCAAAGAAATTCCAAATAAAAAATAAAACTACATTCTCGATCGATTCTGATTCCGAATCCTTGTTGTACAACTGAAAAATGTAGTTCACAAAATAAAATGAAATTCCTTCCAAGTAAATTATATAAGGCATGCACTCTACTAATGTGCAAAGCCACTCAAATGATGGTTTACTTGGTCAAAAGGGGCTTTTATTTCGGGTTTCCATTGAAATGTTGGCTGTATAAAGGCCCCATGCATGCAACGGCATTACCGGTTAAGCCCTCCACCCCCCAAATTTTGTGCTTTATTAGATATATAGTAGCCAAAGAATAGTAAGAAAGAGAGAATTAAATTTAGAGATTTATATTAGATTTTTGACATATTTGGAAAAAGTTTAGAGAACAAAATGACAATGGAAACGGCAGCAATGAAGCCTTTAAACAGTGAAAATCTGAAGAAGAACAGAATTCAAGTGTCCAACACCAAAAAACCCCTCTTCTTCTATGTCAATCTTGCTAAGGTACTCTCTACTCTCTCGGAATCGTGATTGAATCCGTGTATGTTTGGTAATTTAGAGATGATTGTCTTAACATGATCCTTTTGTCGAGTTGATGCTCCTATTCTATCCTTGTGTAACGCAATCTCACGTGCAGGGGTGGAGGTAGGGGGCAGGACAAAATAAATTTTGAAGTGCAAATTTTTTTTTTTTTTTTTTTTTCTTTTTGAGTAAGAGCCCAGTCTCGAATTGCAATTTTTCTTCTTCTTTTCTTTTTTTTTTTTTAAATATTAGTCCCTCCAAAAAATTCTTGCTCCGCCTCTGCTCACGTGCTATGAGCAATTTGAGGTAGAATGTGTGTGTATATAATTATCAGCAGTTCACAGTTTCCAAATTTCTTTATGATGCAGAGGTACTTGCAGCAGCATACTGAGATTGAGCTTTCTGCTTTGGGCATGGGTAACAATATTCTTAACTAGTTTATTAATTTTTCCTGTTTTTGCTCCTACTTGCATCATAAGTACTAATATACTTGTTTATCGAGTGATTAGAGGTGTAAAGTGGACAGCCAAGGCCGTGCCGTTTAGAGTTTTTATCTATTCGAATTTTACTGTACAACCAAAGACTGTTAGAAAGAAGATGAATTTATTTATTTATATTTATCTATTTTGCTTCGGACTTTAAATTTACATATTTATCGTCAATTCTTCGATACATTTGTGGTTGAGCTGACATTTTTTTGTACAAATCATTACAGCAATTACCACAGTAGTCACAATATCTGAGATTCTAAAAAATAATGGATTTGCCATTGAGAAGAGTAAGTAATTTTAATTAGAAAAATTACAGTTTTGAAGAATGACAAGTTTTCTGATATAATTTTAATCTTTGTTGTGGTATTGGAGCAGAGATTTTGACATCCACAGTGGGAATGAAAGATGAAACCAAAGGCCGTTTAGTTCAGAAAGCCAGGGTATGTTAAACTACTTCATTTAAAAGTTTAAACTACGAAAAATGAGTTAAGTTTACATCTTCAACCCGTGGAATCACCTCATCTCAAAGTTTAAATGATTACACGAACACACAGAGTAGGCTCCACACGTGTAAATTGGTTTCATTGTTTCATTAAATGTATTACTCGTGAAATTTTCATTATTGAATGGGAGACTTGAATGTGAGAGTTCATTGATACTACGTCGAACCCCTCATTATTCGACAACATTGAACTTCTCGTTATATATACACACAATAATATGAACAATCTATTTCATTATGCAACATGTTCAGATTGAAATTGTGCTGGAAAAGGGTGAGAAATTTGAGTCACTGGTGAATCCAAGCCAAGCAGTAGAGCAAGAAGCAACTGCAAATGGGAAAGTCGAAAACAAGCAGTAGCATCTACAACAGATGGCCTGTCGTTTGTATTCTAAATGTTGGCTTCCATTCTTACTGTCTCTATCTTTGCTTAAAAATAGCTAATATTTTCTTCCATTTAAATTGTGGTCATGACATTAGTAATTCATGTAAAAGTGAAAGAAGGTTTCCCATTAATTTCGTCATATGTTTCTCTTGTATTTTTTTTTCTTCCCGTATTTTAATTTCTAGATGGGATTCAAGATCATCGATTTATTCTAACAACGAGGTGTTCCATTTATTATCATGTTTGGTACACGAAAGTCATAGAACTGAACGAGATTAAGGAAGAGACATATATACTGACATTTTTATAAACCAACAATTTGGTGTCTCAAACAAATTTAGGTACTTCAAGAGCAACAACCCGCAAATGAATTTTCATTTTAGTCTATTCACTCCAATTCGAAAAATATAAAACAGAATAGAACCAAAAATCGAAATATTTCATAGTTCAATATCTACTTATAAACATCAAATTCTTTTCTTTGTGCAAACCAAACTAAACATAGACAAATAGAAAGAATCACACAGGCTCAACTTTAACACCTATATATATAAATAAAAAGACAAAAGGATAAAGAAGTCGTTTACTTTAAAATTGATTCAGAATTTCTATAACCATCCGTGCACCACAGTTACCCTCTTCTGGCTTTCCAGGGAGTTGAATTATCTTCTTCTATAAGAAGGCATCTGAAAACATATTAGACAAAATTGTAATTAGTTGTGCAATTAATTACGAAATATTTTCAGGTAATCGAGCATTACTTGCATATATTAGAAGTTCTTGAATACGCGTAGTATAGAGCATTTGCTCTTACATTGCAACGCCTGCTCTATTACTCAATAACATATCAACCAAAGTAGACCAATCCGTCATTTTGGACTAAAAAACACAAGATAATGAATTCGCGTATGATAGGCATTCAAGAATTATTTGCTTGTTCGTTGTAGCTAACGAGCTGCATCATTCTTACCTTGAAATTCTTTGATAACCTGCAGAGATGCTTATCTTATAAACTATTAACAATATTTTGAACTTGGTATTCATGTTGCCAGTTATGCTTTATTTTAAATATTCCATTTTTTTTCTCTTCCTAACCCTCTGAATCAGAGACAATTATCCAGCGTGCTTAACTTTTCATCACGTATCTTTATATTTCATACAAAAACAAAGCCTTCCTAAAAAAAAAAAGAAAAAGAATGCAATGACATATTACATTTCATACCTAAGTATTGCCAGAACTCACAATGCTTTCAAAGTTACATTTGAAAATAAGGCATGAACTAGGCTCACAAAAGGTAAATTACATGACTGATCTAATACGAGACTCGATAGAGTTTCCTTGTAAATTTAAACCAATGACTAATTTGTAACTCAATTGCAAACATGTCTATATGTACAATAACAATGAGCCAAATCCATTACGAAAGATTGACAAATAAGATGATTTTGTAAAGTGTTTACCTTTAAGGTGGTCTGTAATAGAAATCCACATTAAAAGTTGTTTTCTTCTTCTAACCTGAGTTGAATGAACTTCTCGCAGGCAAAAAGGTATTCTCAAATAGATTCAAGTCCCTACGTTCCCTTCTCAAGTGATAACAGAATGTTCAAGAAAACTCTGTTCTTCCTTCATAATGTTTTTCTGAGAACAGAAACCTCATGTATAGGAGCATCTAACTCGTATCTCAATTGATGTGGTGGTTATATTTGAATTTCTTCATCAACATATTGAAAATTTCACCAAAAAGCAGGTAGTTCTTGAGCAGAAGGGGTTGCTTCACTTAGTATCTTTTGTAAATGATGATCTCACATTCCACCATTTTTGTGAGACACCTCCCTGTAATCAAGCTCTTTGGAACCACTTACGCAACCTCCTTCCTCTGCTGAATTGTCTCCACCAGTCATCTCGGAGTAGACCTCATTTTTCGAGAATAAATTAAGCTTTTCTTCTAATTGTTTCAAACATAGCAGGATATATTGTTTTTCATCTTCAACATCCCCAGATGTATTAATGTCCTTATCCCCAAACAACTTCAGTGCTTCAACAATTCTATAGATGACATCAAATTTATCATCATTTGAACTGTGAAATGCAGTGGTATTAAATTCTGTACAGTTTGAATCTAATTGTGCTGCCTTCAATTTACCTGCACCAGATTCAGGACTTGGCATCACAAAGTGACCCAACGAAGATATATCTCCAAGTTTGTTCTTGTGCAGTTCAAGTTCAGCCTCTAAATCTTGAATCTCTTTCTTTCTCTGCAAGTAGGTCGTTTGCTTTCTGCAGTGCTTCGCCCTCATACTCAGCTTGCTCTTCCGTCATTCTTAGGCACTGCAATGCCTCCATATAAAGGGCTGCCTTTTCTTCCTGTAATCTAGTAATCATCGACATTGCTTGATTAGCAGCAACTGCAGAAGCATTTCTCTCTTCCTCCAATTCTTTATATAAAGCACCTATTACTTTTTTATCATGCTCAACCTGTCGTGTTAATTGATCTATCACACTTTCGCCTTCGATTTCACTGACAGTGCTTCCATCAAGAGATATATTAGATTCATTTCTCTCAAGCGATGTCCTTTGTAATATCTGCATCCCTATAGCGTTAGAAGCATCAAAAGATTTAAAATCATCACTATTCGCAGACACCCTAGGGCTCATATCATTTAATGACAGATCAATTCCCCGAGAAGATATTTGTGATAACAAGAGCTTCACATCTTCACTGGCTCTCTCAGAATCCTTCATAGACCTCTGTTGTTCTAAGAGTCTTCCTGACAACTGTCTTCCTTTATTGCCAACAGCTAACTTATAAGCATCACTAAGATCCAAAGAATTAGTCATCATTTGCTGAAGCGGTGTAACTTTACAACTAGAAGTTTCTCCACCCTCCAAGGTAACTTCTCTCTCCAATTCAGCCATTGGTTTGTCATCTACATCACGAAAGCAAATTAGATAATAGGGTAAACAACATGGTCCAATGCAACTGTCACATGATATTTTCAGAATCATCTTGATTCTTCTTTGATAGAAGAAAGCAGAAAAAGGAGTTAAGCCGTCTCTCAATAGCATATCAGCCAATTTTGAAACTTATCTTGCTTCTTTTTCTCAAATTATTTTAATAATTATTTTAGGAAAATAATCATTAACAGGAATATTATGTTTTAAAACCGGTTGAAGACATAATTTAAATAATATATACATGTCCCTTCTAACTGTTTAAGCTTTTACATCAGTGGTTGTACATACTACACAGCAGGCAAAGGTTTTGAGTTCAAGTTTCGCCACCAACCATTTAATCAAATTGTGCACGTGTCACGCTTTGATGAAAAAAATGAACCACACTTACACGTGAGGGGAGAAGACAAAATTTAAATGACATAAATATGGCTCCCTCTAACTGCTTAGATCAAGTGGTTCTACAAAACCGATGAAATAACTCGTATATATTGTTCTATCAATTTTGCTAGGTGACTTCATTAGAAAATTAAAGCCATTTTTCCTAGACTATGAAGAACACATTATGCATTCCAGACCAACAGAGATTTCAAATCCACCTAATAGTAGCTGGTATTGGAAGGTAAGCAAATCCAACAAAAAAGAACAAACATATGGAGACACAAAAATGCAATAACTCACCAGTCTCTTTTGATTCATAACTTTGAGTCCCAGAAACCTTGGGCAGCTGAAGTACCTTGTCAAAAGATATGAGCTCAGATGGTACCGAATCATCATTTTTGTGGTCAGCTTGTTGCCAGTTAAGTTCCTCCAACCCATGATGTCCAATGGGTGATTCAGATCTTGTATTGCAGCAGGAATTATTAGCATCCAGTTCCAAAAGTGAAAGCTTGGTTGAAGAAGCTGGATATATCAATTTCTCTGGATCTGGATTGTCAGCAAGAGAAATAATTGAAGGTTCTGGTTGTACATACTCAGCAGCTACATCTTTGTCCGATGACTCCATTTTACGAATAAGGGCACAAGTACTTTCATCATCAGAAAAGGGAGTTCCTGATTCAATATCAGAAGTAACATTGATCTTTGCATATTCCACATGTGACAAAGGATCGGCATCATCATTGTCAGCACTAGCAATAACCAGAGGTTCTCGTTGTACATACTTAGCAGCTAAATCTATGTCTGGTGACTCCATTTCACTAATAACTGCACAAGAACTTTCATCATCGGAAAATGGAGTTTCTGGTTCACTATCGGAAGTAACATTGATCTTTGAATATTCTACATGTGACAAAGGATCAGCATCATTGTTCCCCAAATGGTGGAAGTTAGATGATGCATCTTTAATCTCCTTCAACTCATTCCTATTAGGTGCAGATGCTTCAGATAAAGATGCATTAAGCTTAGCTTCCTCAGAGTTGATTGATTTAGTTTGAATTAACTTCTTGGCATAACTTGTAGGTATCAATTTTTCATTGCAACAAGAACACTTTCTCATGTCAGACGAACAAAGATTATGTTCCCAAGATACAGAACATTGATCAAGCCCATAATGAGGCTTTGCCCCCAATTTGCCAACCAATAATCTGTGTGTTTCAGCATTTGACTTGTTTATTGCGGCAAATGAGGAAAAACAACTTTCACATGTTCCATGAACATCAACAAGGTTGTCGTGAAGATGACAAAGAATTAAAGATGAAATCTTTAACTTGTGCTTGTGGCACATTAGATCCCAATAAAAACCTACTCTCTCATTGCCAAGAACATGATCAATTCTAGAGCATAGCAAACACGGAATTTGCAATTGGCAATAACGAGCAAACCTTGTAACTAAGTACGAGAAACCAGCATCAATAAAGAGCATAAAAATCAGCAACCATTCATGAACTGCTCTAACTAGAGCTGTGGCAATACTAGGGTAGACTTTCTGCTCAAATTTAACAGTCGGAGTCCCCCTTGAATCCATCGGCCAGTTGTTATGTAACCCGTAGCAAACTCTACAACAACTCAATGGAACAGTAACTCAATATTCCCAAAATACAATAGACAGTCCACAGTGTAATCTAATGCCGAAACATATAGAAAAACATAAAGAAGCCATAAAAATTTACATATACAGCTCACTCAAACTATGTATTCATGATATTCACAGACTTGTACACAACACAATTTACCCAAAATAAGCAATAGGCATTAAAAAAATTCCTTAGAGAGGCAAAAATCAAACAAATATTTGAATATGCCCCCAAATAGTGAGAGTGAAAAAGAATGACAAAAACTTGAAGTCAACTTTATGAAAAGTGGACGAACTCTGATAATATTATTGCCAAATAAACATATTAAATTATTTTAAAAAAAAACAAAAGATCCAAAACTGCGATCTCTGAAAATCGTAAAAACAAATCAATGTTAATGTATCTAACGTGGAAATAGAAATACACATACAATTTTTCAAAAGAATTAAAATTTAGAAAAAAAATGAAAACAGTAAGCAATCAAAACCTGGTAATCTGAAGCACTTGATCACCAAATGAAACAGTGACAGCAACAGAATGAGGACGACTCAAACCAAGAAAAAAAAGACAGAGTCAATCTTGAATTAATTTATGTAATGGGTTGTTGATGTAAGAAAATGAGTGCACGTAGCTTTTGAGAGATGGGACTGCTTCTTTTATTGAATATTGGAAAAAGGAAAGTTAGGAGAAGAAACGACAGCCGACCATGGCCGACGACCAACTTTTGCATTTTACCAGTTACCACTACGAATCTACGGTTATAAAATGGATTAATTTCACTAATTGTCACTTAAATTTGTGCAAAATTTCAAATTAGTCATCAAAGTATTTTTCTTTCTCCATTAGTCATTAATGTTATTGATTATTCATAAATGATCAAGTTATACATTAGATTTAATAAAAGGTACCGCTGCAATCACAATATTTACTCACTTTTACTGTCTTCAATTTTTATTTCTAGACAATATTTTATCCAAAGTTAGTGAGAGTTAAATCAAAAAATTCTGTTAAGTGAGTATTTAAAAGAGGAATATATTATTAAGTTTATATAAAGAATAAATATATTAATAAAAAATAGAACAACTAAAAAATATATTAAAAATAATAATTCACATTTTTTCTTCATAAAACTACAAAACTCCACGTCATCTTTTCCAACAAACCTATCTAGCTAATACTCACAATACCTTCTTTATCTATTACCCTTACACGGTCATCCTCAACACCAAGTCACACCTCTCATCTCAACGCCACTAAAAACTTTTTCTATTTTTCTCTTCTATAAATAGTGAAGGTGATGAGATAATTAGAGAAAATGCTATAAAAATTTGATATAATAGCTGAAGAATTTTTGTCGGTGCTATCGGGATATAGGCTAATATATTTTATTCTTAATAATGTTCTAACAATTTTGATGAGATTCACAGTTTCTTCTTAAAATTGGTTTTGTATATAATTCTTATTTTGCGTAATATTTTTCACTATTAATTTTTAATTAGAGTTTGATGATAGGGTACAATAGTGGTCGCTACTGGTATATAAGTGCAATGGTAGTTGTTTGTTGTAGTGTGTAGAAGTTGTGGTGGTGCACGAAGATGGTAATTAGTTACTACCATGAGACTATGGTGGTAGTTGTTTGCAGTAGTATGATAGTTGTAATTGTTTATTCTTGAACAATGATGAAGGTTTGGATAAAGAAGAATTATCAATTCTTCTATTTTCTTATTAATTTTTAACATTTTTTTTTTTTATTTATATGTTTTTATTTTATTTAAATTTATGGACAAATTCGTCTTTTAACACTTCAAAAAATATTATTAAAGGCTAAAAACGTCAAAAAATAAAGAGTATGGACAAAAGTGTAAAAGAAGATAAATATTAAGAACAAAAAATACAATTTTCCTTTAAATTTATTGATCGAGTGAATCCATTAATAACTTCAATAATTAATAATTTTAAAAAAAATACTTTAATAACTAATTTAAAATTTAGTAAAAACTTGAGTGATAATTTACCATTATTATCAAAAAAGAAAAAAAAAAAAGTTTTCTTTTAAAATTTTAATTTCAAAAAAAAAAAAAAAAAAAAAAAACATCCTGACAAGACTGCTCTATTACCGAAAGCTGCCACCCTTTGCCTCCCCCGTGAAAAATTAAAAGCTTTTTAAGACTTTTTTTTTTCGGTGAATTGGACCTGCAAAATTATGAATGCACCCCCTTATATCTTAAGAATTTGTATTTTGACCCCCCCCTCCTTAACGTATTAAAGTGATACGTCGACACTTGACAAGTACTAGTTAAATACGTGTGCGTTGCACGTGGTTTTGTAATCATATTGTTAATTTTTACTTTTTTCAAATTTTTTTTTTAATTGTTGATAATTAAAATGTTAAAGTAGCAATTGTAATAAAGATAAAAAAAAAATTATAGTTGTTGATAACATGTTGTTTTGTATTGTTCGATGTTGATATTTTATTTACATTTATAGAAGTATAATTGCAATTAAAGATGAGTTTTATATAGTAGTAATACGAATAGTAACTTGAATTCAGTAAATAGTTTTTGGTGATTTGAGCTTTGATGATTGACAAACCATTGATATCAAATCGTTGAGAATTAATGATATATTAATAGGGATCATCGTGAGTTGTATTTTACGGGAAAAAATTAATAATTAATAATTTTATTGGAAAGAATATAATGATTAACTATATAATATTATACATTTGTTGGAGTAATTACTCTTCAGTAAACAATATTCTCTCGCAGTATATTCTCTTTTTATTAAGTCGCGTCGATGTATTATTAATTAAATTAAAAATTAAAAAGTTTCATATATTAATTGTCAACTATAATCATTTGTAATCCAATGTATTCAAAACATTTTTTTCATCTCCATGATTTGAATTTTAATCCAGTAATTAAAAAAAAGTTACAATTTTCCCATTCATTTTTTTTTAAATCCATTTCTCATTTCTTTCATCTACGTAAATCAAAAAAAAATTGAAATTGTCTTTTCACCTTCATATTTAATTTAATATATTAAATATTTACAAATTTTAAATGTACATTAATAAATCGTTAAAAATTTAATGAGCGATAATAATGAACAATAAAAGAGTAACAAATAAATATTAAAAGATAATTGCATTCATTTAAGTACAATTACAATAAAAGATGAGTTTTATATGGTGATAATACCAATCAATTAAGACCTTTTGGTAATTTAAACTTTGATTATTGACGAATCGTTGATATCAAATTTTATAGTATTAATGATTTCTAGAGATGCATTTTACGAAGAAGAAAATGTAATGATTGACTACATAATATTGTACATTTGTTAGAGTATTAGTTCTTTGTAAACAATATTATTTGTGCATGTTCTTTTTTTATTAGACGTGTTTGATTTGACGACGTAAATAAAATGTCATAAATGTGAGTAAGAAACAAAAATTAAAGAAATGTCAATACTTGTCTATATTGTAAGAGTATTCTTGTTGTGAGTAAGAATATTGTTGTTAATGTAAGAAGTAATATAAGAAGAACGTTCTATATATACTAATTAAATTAAATTAAAAATAAAAAAAGTTTCACACGTTAATTCAAAACTATAGTATATGTTTGGTGGGGTTCAAACATTTTGAAAAAAATTGGTATGTGGTTGAAAAGTTGATAAAGTTGTAGATCCCACAAAATATGTAGTTGAAAATGAATTTGAGAAAAAAAAATTAAAAAAAAAATTGAACCAAACATGCTCGTAAACAATATTAAAAACAATATTTTTATCTCTATTTTAGTTTTGACAACTATAATTTGAATTTTAATGCGGTAATAAACAAAGTTACAATTTTTCTCATTCTTTTTTTTTTTTTTTTTGTTGAAACTCATTTCTCATTCCTTTTATCTACTTAATGCAAAAAAAAAAAAAAATGAAATCATCTTTTCACTTTCATATTTAATTTAATAGAATAAATGTTTAAAAATTTTAATTGTATATTTAGTAAATTTTTGAAAATTTAATATACAATAAGGATGAACAATAAAATAGTAATAAATAATTATACATTAATAAATACTAAAGGTGAATATGGAATTTATAAAAAATTGTAGGGGTAAAATGGTCCAAAAATGTTTCTCCATTTAAGCCCCTTTTAGAAGTAGTATAGATATAGATTAATACACTAGAAATGAAGAAAAAGGGGGAAAATAACTATGAAATAAGTAGTCAATTCAATTCTAAACCGATCAACTCAAAATTTAAGCAAGTAAGACGGTTGTCTGAGGTCCTATACTTAAGTAAGACTCTCAAATTCTATTGATATTAATCGAGATTTACCGACACAATTACAACATGAATTTGATTTTACATTCCAAGGAGACCAATTTAATCTCTGATGGAGTATTTCGTTTCGATAGATTTTTCTAATAGTTTAAAAAATTTAATTATCAATGAGAATTATGTCAATAAATATAATAATAAAAATAAAATACATATATTATCAACAAAAAATATGTCTATAACAACATTAAATTTTTTTTAAATAGTTTAAAATTACGCACATATTTTTTGTGTCGATGATAATTTATAAATTATCTAATACATTTGATTTATTGATAAAAAAAAATTCCCTAAATAAACTAATCTACAATTTATACAATACAATATAATATAATATATTAAAAGTCATGTGAGATAAAATCATTTTATGGACAAATGTTATCCAAATTATGTTTAAACTATTTTAATAGCATCCTTTTTAGTTTGATTTTATTAATTGACACACATATTTATTCACTTATTGAACCAGATTACTTAATATTTCAATTCCATATAAAAGATATATTGTATTTTTCTAAATTCATTTATTGATATTTACTATATAAATTGATGTATTTAAAGGGTCTCGTATTTAAATGAAGAACACATATGTAAATGTGGTATATTGAAGTTTACAAATGTGTTCTTATAATTGATATAAAATTGATATAAAATGTTCTTATAATTGATATAAAATTGCCATGCAATTCAGGTTTGTGAGGCCGTGGGAGTTGGATAATAAAGAATAATAACAATTTTACGAGACTTTATAAAAATCTAAATAATAACATGCATTGTAAGTTGACTAAGAATAAAAAGAATTAAATACCGTGAAACAATCAACAATTACATTTTAAAGATATTTTTGTGTTGCGTTTTATTATTATTCTTAAAAAGTCTCTTCCGAGATTGCTCTAGTATTGCTTGGACTGCCTCTATTGTAAACGTTAAAGCTATGTTTGGGAGTCAACTTGACAATTATTTTTGAGTATTTGAATTTAAGTTTAAACAATAATTATTTTTGGCTCAAGCTTTCACTTCTTCACTAACCTTATAATATGTTCTACTTATGATCATCATCATCATGAACGTTATGAATGCCTCTGTCATTCAGTGAACATCTTGTCAAATCAAGTGTATGTAATTAGAAAAAAAGGTTGAGACTAGAGACTAGAGACTAGAGAAAAGAGAGAGATTTTGAAAAGGAGATAAACAAATAAGTGAAATTAGGAATGTTCTTTTTCTTGTTCCTGAAAATTGAAAACTATTTTTTTTCTATAATATTTCATATTGCAAGAAAAATGATCAAAAATTAAAAGAGGGTTGTTACCAAAGTTGTTCAATTATGCGGTAGCTTGCAGATCGAACAAAATATGCACGGGGCGGAAATAGATACAGTCAATGGCGGTGGCGGAGGGAGTTGGTGGTTTTGAAGGTCATGTGACCCCCAAAAATTTTCCATTTGACTTTTTTTTTTTTTTCAATATTAGCCAAAAAATCAAATGCTGTCACACAAAAGTCAATTTCAAGTCTCAAGTCTCAAATCTCCCTCTCTTCAGCGCCAAAACCAAGACAAAATATCAAAATTTAAAAACCTAATTTCTAAATTCTACTCTCCGCCTCTACTTATGCACGCAACAATAGTCACATTTCTTCTCTAATTTACAAAATAAAATTGCTCCAATTTTCAAACCAAACTCAAGATTCAAAAGTTATAAAATTTAAATCGACATCTTCTACTAAGTGTTTTTGAACTTGTTCTTTTCACTTTTTCTCTCCATCATCGATCGAAACGATGACCCGTCTGCTTGAAACCGATGAAGATCACTCAGTTTTATTTAATATATAAATATACATATTAAAAAATACTAGATCTTTCTACTATTATTGTCTTATTTTTTATTTTATTTTTTTACGTGCTATATGTTGAACTCAATGTAAAAAAAGATATGGGAGAGATATTACAAATGCACTTCTTCAACTTTTTTCGATGAGTAAAATATTAATGAAAAGAAGATTCGGAATAAAAAGGACCAAACCGATTAAACGAATGTTAGTGATGAAACAAATATTAGAGATGAAATGAATGTTATAGATGAAGGGGATGAAAGGAATGTTCAATGTGTAGTGGATGAAGGGGATGAAATTGAGAAGGATGTATTTAACCGTATTAGTAATGATGTAATTATACAAGATTATTAGTATGAAAACACATAGATAACAGTTGTAATATGGTATAAAATAGTTTCATTATTATTTTCTAAAAACTTTTTTGTAACTTAATTTGTGCCCCCTCATTTTAAACTCTCTGGCTACCACTACATAACCAAAACCCCACATCATAGCACGGCTAATATGTGTAATCCCACTACGAATCGCATGAAAGGACCACACAAAATGACCATACTTCGTGAAAGGGACGAGTGGAGCAACCCAACCCACGAATTGATTGAGAGGTTTCTTTCACGGAATCAACTATTTGCATACGTTACCACCAATTGCCACATTTACTGATTTCGAAAGAACCTTACTTATTTAAGAAGAACTTTTTTTGTCGGAAGTACTGGGGAGTATCCAAAAACACAAAACTGGCAAATCAACATAAAAACTAAGGGAAAAAGAGTCAAATCAAATAAGATTTTACACGCACGGGTCCTTAGTACAACAATCTCGCAAACATGGACACAAATCGAACAGTCAATGCTGAATCTTACTCAAATACAATAGCAATGTACAGATTTGTGGTTACATGATAAAAATACATACCTTGTTCAATGCTTCGTCTAGTGTCGGAATACAGATGCTCTGCCTCTGTCGATGCCAATCGTTTATGGTGGAAAATAATGGACAAAGCTCTTTGACAAATATTTTTGTCACTTGATTGTCGTTAGGTAACGGTTAATAGGACGGATTGGTAATTTGGAATAAAATGGAAGGGCGGGACGGTCATTCATATCACTCTCACTAGTGTCTGCATCCATAGTAAAATGTCTTTCAACTTTTATTTTCAACCACGCGTTTGGCCATCTGGGTGATTATAAGCACCTTTTGGCTACTTATAATCACCGTCAAACATGATGAAAACGCCCTTACTAACAGAGGTCATGTGCATGGCGCATAAATTTTTAACAAAATTTTGGATGATGGTCATCTAAATGATTGAAAGCTACTTCAACTCAAAGTTTGAAAATCTAAAAATCAAGAAAACCTGTCAAATTAACGACATAAGCACTCCATGAAACGATATATAGAAACCACAACTTAATTGAAAACTCGAGAATGCATTCGACTCTTCCAATCTTCTTGGTAAATCTTGGACACTTTAATTAGAATTTCATTTATTTTAATAAAAATTAAAATTCCAACAAAATGGAGAATGTATTTTCCTCTTGATTCTTTATTTAAAAATAAAAGTGAAAGTAAAAGAGTGAGATAGAATTAATAAGTGATTTATTCGTCTAATCTATGTAATTAGGGTTTTTTAACATAGTGTTTAATATTTGTTTTTCTCTTTTAACAAACTTAGAGCAAGAGGAGCTTATATTGTAAATATACAAATATGTTTTCCTATATTTCATGGTAAGATGTGTATTCGATAATTGCAAGATTTTTTTGTTGAGAACGAATGGCTAAGAAAACACATTAGTCTAAAAATTGAGTATACAACGTCTTAAAGTTTGTGTAATACTTATTTAGACGAACACTTTAGATTATTGAACATTTGAATCGTTCTTATTGAATATCTAATTCTTTAAAGAATCAATTTTTGCTAAGAGTTAAGAGAAAACTGAACGTCTAAAATGTCAACTAGCTAAATTTGTACGTTTTGATGAGAAATTTCAAATTAGCGAGGTGGGATATTTAAACTAAAAATGTTAGACATCTTAAGCAAGTTGACAAATGTAGAATTATCACAAATATGTCTATCCATGACATTTATTTAAATTTGTTACTAATGTTCACTTATGTTTAATATCATTAAAATAAAATAAAAAATCACTCAAAACTTCTTCTAATTACAATGATGAAAAACACTAAATAAATCAAATGTAACAATTTAATCATCCATGCAAAAAGAAATTTTCACTTAATTGTTCTTCCCATACAATGATGACAAACAATAAATAAATCAAATTTAACAATTTAATCACCCATGCAAAATGCCTCATAAATAATATTTCAGCTAAGATTATAATATCTATTTTTCATTTTCACGACACTCCAAATATTTTTTTTCCATCCAAAAGGTTCACATATTTTTTGCACAACTTCTCATCTACACAGTCTTGTATACTTGCACGATTTGACCACTCGCACCCTTTTACATAAAGCATGTCATCACAACGCCTCATTTGAAGACGTGTGATGGTACTCCCCTACTTTTTACACAAATCATATCATCACAACCAACCAATCATGTGTTTTCAACGCCTCATTTGAAGACGTGCAACATTACTCTCCAACCTTTTACCAACTAGTCACGTCTTTCAAAGATTTATTTGAACACGAACGAGAGTATCCACAGTATTTAATAAATACGAAATTACAGATGAAAAGAAACAATTATATATAAACTACGAACAAAAAATACCTACGAGAGAAATTATTTATCACTCATCTAGAAAAAAAATAATTATTAACTCTTTTGTAGTTATGGATATAAAGTGAAATACTACAAAAACACATTAGAGAAAAACCCAAATTTAAATAATTTGGAGCAATAATATAATGCATGCATAGAAAAAAAAAAAAAAGAAAAAAAGAAAAAGGGGTAATATAGTAAATTCAAAAGGATGGAGAAACAGATGCCCAAGCCAATACTCGTCATAACTTTTGACCTAAATACCCATCTCTCAGAGCTTAAGCAGCGGCTGTAATTCCCATCTCAACCCTCCCAACACCCTCTTCTGCCCCTCCAAATCTCTCTCCTTCTTCTGCCCTTTTACCCGCGCACTTTCAAATTATTGTTATTTTCCTCGATTCTGATATTCTCTTCTAAACAAAATGAAGAAATATTGGATTACGTTTTCTTTTTATTTATCTTTTGATGAGGTGGTTTTTAGTTGAATTATTGGCAGATCGCTTTGTGTTTTTCCAAGATTCTTCAACTTCGAGTGTTTCTGCAGCTGGGTTCGGGCTCTGTACTGTTCTTGACAAGGACTTTATTCAAAAAAGTGGATTTTTCATTTCTTTTTGACACTTATCAGGTATTATTTAAGTATGACTTCGATTCTTTTTCTTGCAGTTTGATTTTTTTTCCATTTCTTTGCATTTTGAATTGAACCTCTGGTGGTTATTTGCCAACCTGCTAAATGGGTTTCTTGATTATTGTATTTCTTGATTGATGGGGATTGATTTACTTGAAACATGTGGGTGTAATTGATTCTAGTTGTTTGAAGAAATGTGTCTTTCTTTGC
Organism: Forsythia suspensa; assembly: GCA_023638005.1. Classification (NCBI taxonomy): domain Eukaryota; kingdom Viridiplantae; phylum Streptophyta; class Magnoliopsida; order Lamiales; family Oleaceae; genus Forsythia; species Forsythia suspensa. The sequence goes on from CM042665.1 coordinate 12,532,579, forward strand.
TGTGCGGAGTGTTACTGTTGTAGAAGTATGTGATGCTTGTTATGCTTCTATGTCGTGTGTTTTAAACATAGTTTGTGTTAGCGGGAAACTGGTTGTTCTGTATTGATTTCAACGACGGCACAGCAATTAAAGTCATTATCAAAAAGATGTTCTTTGTTTCCATTAATCCATTGCTTGCTGTTTGTTGGAGTTCTATCGGTTGGCAAAGCAAAGGAAATGTCCGTGTTAACTTAAACAATTGACTTTCGAGGGAAAAAGGTGGTCCTAGGCATAGCATTAAAGTCATTATGAAAAGATGTTATTTGTTTCCACTAATGCATTGCTTGCCGTTTGCTGGCTCTATTAATTGGCAAAGCAAAGTAAATATCCGTGTTGTTAACTTGAGACGATTGACTTAATATGTTATGTTTTCTGTGCAGAGTTTTACTGTTGTAGAAGTACATGACACTTGTTATGCTTGTTTCGTGCTGATTGAAATTTTTTGTATGCGGGGGAAATGGTGGTTCTATATTGATTTCCACACCGGCATAGCAATTAAAGTCACTACGAAAAAGCTGTCATCTGTTTCTGTCAATGCATTGCTTGCCATTTGTTGGAGTTCTATTAGTTGGCAAGGCAATGTAAAATGTTTGACTTTTCTGTGAGGAGTTTTATTGTGGTAGAAGTATGTGATGCTTGTCATGTTTCTGTTTTATGTGTATTGAAAATTGTATGTGTTTGCGGGAAAACAGTGGTTCTACATTGATTTCCACACCGGCACAGTAATTAACATCATTATGAAAAAAATGTTATTTGTTTCTATTTATACATTGCTTGTCATTTGTTGGAGTTCTATTGATTGGCAAAGCAAATAACAGCGTTTAACTTAATATGTTATTGTTGCTGTCCGAAATTTTGCTGTTGTTGAAGTACGTGAAGCTTGTTGATTCTGTTTCATGTGTATTGAAAATTGTTCGTTTTTGCGGGAAAATGGTGGTTCTATATTGATTTCCACACCGGCATAGGAGTTAAAGTCATTTTGAAAAAGATGTTACACGTTCCATTAATGCATTGCTTGCCGTTTGTTGGAGTTCTATTTATTGCAAAGCAAAGAAAATGTCCGTGTTAACATAAAATGTTTGACTTAATGTGGTATGTATTCTTTGCAGTGTTTTACTGTGTAGAAGTACGTGATTCTTATTATGCTTCTATTTAATGTGTACTGAATTGTTTGTGTTTGCAGGAAAATGGTGGTTCTATATTGATTACCACATTGGCTTAGCATTTAAAGTCCTTGTGAAAAAGATGTTATTTGTTATCATTAATGCATTGCTTGCCCGTTGTTGGAGTTCTATTGATTGGCAAAGAAAAGCAAATATCCGTGTTAACTTAAACTGTTTGACTTAATATGTTATGTTTGCTGTGCAGAGTTTTACTGTTATAGAAGTACGTGACTCTTGTTATGCTTCTATTTCATTTATATTGAAAATTGTTTATATTTGCGTGAAAATGGTGGTTCTATATTGATTTCCACGCTGGCATAGCAATTAAAGTCATTTTGAAAAGGATGTAATTTGTTTCCATTAATGCATTGCTTGCCATTTGTTGGAGTTCCATTGATTGGCAACGCAAAGCAAATATCTGTGTTGGCTTAACATGTTATGTGTTTGATATTTTTTACTATAAAATTGTGTAGTTTGTTTCCTAAGGCATTGATAGTATGACATTGTGAATGAAGGTATTTATTTCAAGCTTGAGGTGAAAATGGTGAATCATGACTTGATGTTTGGACAGAATCACAGTGTATCTCTTAGTCAGAACCAGATTGGCCATAATCATAATGTGGCTATTGCTCAAAATCATGGCTTGGAGATGGACCAAACTCATGACCATGAAGCAGGTTTGGGGCAGAGCCATGATAGCGAGGGCAATGATGATCATGGATATGAACACGAGAGCAGGGTAATGTTGGAGCAGAAGCCTGAAGATAAAGGCCATGATGCGCCTTTACCTACAGAGAGTAATGAGTTAGATATGTCCGAGCACAATGAATTGGTTGTATCTGGGAATCAAGAACTTGACGAGAACATGGAATTAGCTGTGATCCAGCAGGACTTGGGTATTGAACCGATGCATGATATGAGTATTCAGCAGGGCACTCTAGTAGTTACTCCCAATCATGTTCTTCAGGCACGCACTCTTGCTATGAACACTAATTTTGAGCTTCATGTGGGACAAGAATTTCCTGATGTCAAAGCCTGTCGAAGGGCTTTGAGGGACACGGCTATTGCCCTTCACTTTGAAATGCAAACCATAAAATCAGATAAAACTCGCTTCACTGCTAAATGTGCCAATGAGGGATGCCCCTGGCGCATTCACGCTGCAAAGCTTCCTGGAATGCCCACTTTCTCAATCAGGACCATCAATGACAACCATACATGTGGAGGAATTGCTCATCTTGGCCATCAGCAAGCCTCAGTTCAGTGGGTTGCTAATTCTGTAGAGCAACGGCTTCTTGAAAACCCCAATTACAAGCCAAAAGAGATCTTGGAGGAAATTCATCGAGTTCATGGTATTGCTTTGTCATATAAGCAAGCCTGGCGTGGAAAGGAACGTATTATGGCTGCTATGCGCGGATCCTTTGAAGAAGACTATCGTCTCCTCCCACAGTACTGCGAGCAAGTAAAACGGACAAATCCAGGAAGTATTGCCTCTGTTTATGGAAATCCGAATGACAACTGCTTCCAGCGTCTCTTTATTTCGTTCCAGGCATCCATCTATGGTTTTCTGAATGCTTGTCGTCCACTACTTGGGCTTGATAGGACATTCTTGAAGAGCAAATATCTTGGTACTTTACTTCTGGCCACTGGATTTGATGGGGACGGTGGCCTTTTTCCTTTGGCTTTTGGTGTTGTTGATGAGGAGAATGATGACAACTGGATGTGGTTTCTCTCTGAACTTCATAACCTGCTTGAGGTCAATACAGAGAACATGCCAAGGCTTACAATTTTGTCAGATAGGCAGAAGGGCATCGTAGATGGTGTGGAAGCAAATTTCCCCACTGCTTTCCATGGCTTTTGCATGCGTCATTTGAGTGAAAGCTTCCGTAAGGAATTCAACAATACAATGCTTGTCAACCTTTTGTGGGATGCTGCCCATGCTCTTACTGTCATTGATTTTGAAGCAAAAGTTCTAGAGATTGAAGAGATATCTCAAGATGCTGCATACTGGATTAGGCGCATTCCCCCTCGTTTATGGGCTACTGCCTATTTTGAGGGGACAAGGTTTGGACATTTGACAGCTAATATAGTAGAATCTTTGAATGCCTGGATTTTAGAAGCCTCCGGTCTTCCAATAATTCAGATGATGGAATGCATTCGAAGGCAACTCATGACTTGGTTCAATGAACGCCGTGAGACTAGCATACAGTGGACATCTATTCTTGTGCCTACAGCTGAGAGGCGAGTCGCAGAGGCTCTTGAGCGTGCACGTACCTACCAGGTTCTTCGTGCCAATGAAGCTGAATTTGAGGTAATATCTCACGAGGGGACAAACATTGTTGATATCCGAAATCGCTGCTGTCTTTGTCGGGGATGGCAGTTGTACGGTTTACCCTGTGCACATGCCGTGGCAGCTCTACTTTCGTGCAGGCAGAATGTCCACCGATTCACCGAGAGCTGTTTTACTGTTGCTACATATCGGAAGACATACTCACAAACCATACACCCAATTCCAGATAAAACATTATGGAAAGAGTTAGCTGAGGGAGATCCAAATGCTAGCAAAGCTGCCAAGATTGTTGTTAATCCACCTAAATCACTGCGTCCACCCGGCCGACCAAGGAAGAAGCGAGTTAGAGCAGAAGATCACGGTCGTGTCAAGAGAGTTGTACATTGTAGTCGTTGCAATCAGACAGGCCATTTCAGGACAACATGTGCAGCACCCATATGAGTCCTCATTCTGGCTATATATTCTGTGTAATAAAGGTAGAGTAAGGCAGTAAGCCCTTCATCTGTGCAGAGATTTTCTTAGATCTATTTATTATTATATACAGATTTCATGTTAGTTGAGGTTGCAAAGTCAATAGTGTAATTCTTGTCCTTGACATCATGCTATTAAGTTTATGATAAGTTGCATCCTGTATTTGGCTTGATAATGCAATAATGGATTATTAACCTCGTGGTTTTCCCACAATAATTCATAGAATTTTTTTTTTTTTTTGAGATTCTTCTTTTTTTCATTTTCATTTATTATTAGTATTTCCTATTTCTTTGGCAGGGAGGGCTGGCGGGGTCGTACAAAAATATATATATATCAAGGAAAAGAAAAGAAAATTAAGGGGTGGTTCAGGATTTAGAGAATTGCTTTTTTTGTCATTTTTAGTTTTGGGACATGCCTAGCAAGGTTTTCAAGCTGGATATGCGACTAGTATGAAGGTCGGGCGAGTCTCAGTTCAATTGATTGATATGAACTTTTCCGTCGTGTGTTTAATATATGTCAGCCACTAGTTTGTGTCCATATTATCTATGTAGCTGTTCAAAGACCGAACCTGGAAATGCCTTGTGAAGATCATGCTGCCATGTTGGCTTATCCATTTGATTAGGTTCCGATTTCTCGGCAATTAGCTAGCAATCATAAGTTGTTCATAGTTACACCCATTTGAAAATGCATTCTTGAGCAAAATTGCCCTTTCTGCAGAGCCACATTGAATCAGCAGTATCTGGAGAGATGGCAATCTTGATCTCCACTCAATTTTCTGATATCTATCATTTGACATGTCCTCGATTGGCCTCGTTGCATGGCTAGGTTATTCTCATTCATTAAAGAAGAAAACTCTTAGGTCTCCCTGGGATCATTCTGGGCGTCAGCTGATACTTTGAGTAATACCAGTAGTGGTCTTTTCCCACCAATGGTACTTGCTTGTTTGAGAGGCCAGGGAGTGAGGTTGGAGGAGGAGGATTGGCCTGTTTGTGCAACCCCACCTACGCTCTCCTCTTCGGGATGCACATACGGTGTAGGAAAAGAAAAACGGATTTTGTAGATTGGAACGTGAGTTTGAGACACTCATCCCCTATTGGCATCATGCCTTGTTGGTATGGTGGACTGGATACAACCAAAGAGAGACCCATAAAATCTTTGTGATCGTCGGAAATCTCTCCTGCGTTTATTACATACTTTCAATAGGGACTAGCAACAAGTTTGGTAATAAAGAGCACTAAAAGAAAAACAAGTTAAGATTTTATCCATCGTATTGTCTGCATGCCAATCATGCGCTGACAGCATCATAAACTATCAAAAAGAGTCCAATAGATTGACAAGTTGTTGAGGTACATGGAGAATAGTTTCTACTACTGATAGAAAACCTCATAATGTGAAAACAACAGAATCCAATTGGCTCTGTATCAAATAAAACCTAACTTCTGCAAGATTTGTATTTAATGTTTTGTTTAAAGGTTCCCTGAAAGGAAAAAGTATAATACTGCAAACATGTTACAAGGATCACTCGGTTCGTCTATCAAGCCAGTCAGAAATGACTTTCATTGTCTCACATTAAATTAATCAACTTAATAACCATAATTGCCACCATAGACTGAACCATAACGTCCGGTTTGCCCAGCAAGATTAGGATTCGAAGAAGGAGACGAGTATACCGAACCATGGGCTGCGTAAGAGTTATAGCCTGGATCAGTCAATGGAACATTTTGGGTCTGAGGTGGAGCAGCAGCATCTGCTATGAAATTCTGCAAGACATCCATTTAATCATTAATTGGGTACATAGCAATTTGACCATTCAGTGATAAAGCAAAGATTCAATAAGGTGGCAGTACATCAAAAGGAGCAAAAACTGTTATGTCACGGATATAGGTGTATAAATGGGACCTAGGGCTACCCCGGCCATGTCAGGCCTATAATTTTGAAAAATGGAAAACAAAACAGCAAAAATTTAAAACCAAAAGTGTCATGGCCAGACTCTTCATTCCGTTGGGTTGGACTCTACATAACACAGAGTCCATTGCAAAACAGAATTACTTTTTGGAAAAAAATAAAAAATAACAAAAAGAAGTTAATACGGTAAGTTCATGTCCGCACAGGCTAGGCCTCACCAAAACTGAGCCATCTCAAGTAATTTACACCTCTAGTTGCAGAGGTGAAACTGTAACATCACTTTGTGGCATTACATAGTTTTCCAATGGCCCAACATGACATAAGAAAAAATAAAGCAGAAATGAAATAAAAAAGGAGTATAAATCAGCCACAAGTTTGTTGCTTGTCAACTTCATTGGCACACATGACAAAGAGGGGAAGATATACAAGATTGGAAATTCACTTGTATAACAAATTCTTCGGGTATAAGCATAACAAAAATTTATGAGAAAAAATGTGCAGCTTTGGATAATCAATCCCAAAGTCAGGGTTAATAAGATTGCCTGGATCAATTGCTGAGCAGTTTGAGTTTGAGAAGCAGTTCCACTAATCTCAACCGTCATCTCCCCAGGAACCCCCCTTGTTTCCTGTATGGTAACAGTAGCACCACTAACCCTCCGAACATAGCTTATTGTTGAACCTTGTGTGCCAATTACAGCATCAGCATAAGAAAGCGGTATTTGCATTTGCTGTGTGACCTGCAAAATTACCACTTCCAATCATTCATCGAAATTACAATTGAATAATGTACTGCGGTTTGTTTTTGTTTTTGTTCTTCTCCATTTTCATTCGCTTTTTTACTTGCATCGTTTAATCATGTCTATATGGGCTTGCAATGTCCTAGTACACTAATAATTTCTTATTTTTCAGTGTGCATGCTAACTGAAAATTTAATTAGCTAAACTGAAACCAGAAAAAGTATCAAGACAAAAATCTGATTTCTACCAGCCAAACAGCAAAAAATATCACAAGCATAAAGACTGACCAACATTAGCCAAGCCCTGAACCACACAACACGGGGAGCTAAGACTGAATTTTTTGGCTCTGGAATTTTCTATTCTAGCAAGAATAGCGTGCCTGCTACTGTCAAAAGCAACTATATGTTTGACCAAATCATGGCTAACCTAGGCAAGGCATAACCAACAGCAAACTTTTCCCATAAAAATAGGGCATAGCAATCTTTTTATGACTTAATCATGTCTTGCAAAGTGATCAGTTAATAGCAGAGTACGAAGTTCCATCAAACAAAAATCTGGAGATAGTTTTGCACCACTTGAACAGATGCTATAAAAATCTTGATGGAGCTCAAAGCATATAAATCCCCTGTTCCTTACTCAAACTTTGATAACAGAAATATCACATGATACTCTCTGTGTCTGTTTGCTGGTGTCACTAAATGTAGCCCAAAAAAAAAGACTCAGGAGGGTTAAATTAGTTCGTTGTTCCAACTATACTTCTGCTAACAGATGTCAATAAAACCAAAAATCAGGACAGGATTACCTGAGTTATTACTGATGGTGCAGACTGATTCGATGAAGAATGCACTGGCATTGGCCCTTCTCTTCCATAGGCAGATATACCATGATGGGGTTGTTTTTCGGGTGGAGGCTGCATGTCAGCGGGTGGATAATAATTATCAAATTGCCTAGGAGGTGGGGCGAAACGAGGGTTAGCTCCATATCCAGGACCACCGGGTGCACTTGAAGGAAAAGCTTGAGGCGGCGGGCCCCAAGATTGGGCAGGAGGCATGTGTTCCATCTCGGAATTAGGCATTTGCATCTAACAAGAATAGCATTTAGTTAGGTCCAATTAATATATTAAACTGATGAAAATTTGTTCTGAATTGGATTTTATAATGGAAGGCACGCTAACCTGCATTTCAATTATAGAAATTATGCTGCGATCGACTAAAAATTTTCTCAGATGAGTAGCAATTAATTCAATTGCCTTATGTATGCCTGCAGGCTCCCCTACTACCTCTACAATCCTATCATCTTGAAGAGCAAAGACAGGCAAGTCTTCTGCAATGCAAAGGGAATTAAGTAAGTTGGGGCTCCCTTACAAATTCTACAGTCCAATCTGCTCCTTTCCAAATTTACAGGGGATGTTACCAGTTCCACAAAAGATGAAATAAGTTAGACTCGCTAACAGAATCTTGCAAACCAATGAAATAATCAAGCAACTTATTGTGAATGGACTACCTTGGACACACAGAGATAAAAGGAAATAGACACTCAGCAAGAGAAGCAATGCAGCTATACAGCTGTAATTCAAGCACCAGATTTTCATACAGGTAAAACAATGCAAAGAGAAAAACCTGCTCCAAGAACTCTAACAACACAATTGGACTCTTCCTGAATGGATTTAACTGTTGTGCCTTGTCTTCCAATCAAACTTCCTGCTTGGGCAGCTGGAACAAGCAGTCTTGTTGAAACTTTTCCTCCTGCACCTGGTGGAGCAAGAGAAGAATCACTCTCCAGCCCGTCCACAACACGTCTGTGAACCCTGAGGAGACCATCCACTGCAGGAGGAAGAGGAGCATTAGGCTCTTCCTTGGCAGATACCATAACCTACCCACAAGATAGCAACATCAGCTCTAATACAATCCAACTAACTACCAGCTATGGAAATTCTTCTACATTCAATAAAAAAAAATGTATTGCAATGTCAGAAGTAATAAGAAATTCTAGGGTGAATAAAATTCCTATTGCAAAAAATGGATGAAAGAAAAAGGTATACATGTGCATTTACATATTTGTACAAACTCAATTAAACTGTCGCATACTTGTATGGATCCTCTTCTTCAACTTTGCACTATCAAGCATCCTCACTGATTCCCCATAGTTAAACCACAAAGGTTGAAATCCTTTTAAATTAGCTCATGCTACTAGATATTACGTTGACCTCTTTTCTGGATTTACCATTTATATATACTTTTCCAATCAGAAAAATGAAAAGAAAAGAGCATCAAATAGCCAGCAGTATAGGGTTGTAAACATCGAATAGACAGCAGTATATGGTTGTAAGCATTGAATAGCCAGCAGTAAAGGGTTGGATGGTCATCGTTACAACCAACTTAGTTGGGACTGTAGTCAAATTCTTATGTAAATCTAAAATGACTATATAAAACCCATATACAGGTAGGATACCAAAAATAATATAGAAGAGAATATACAAAACTGAGATAGAAATATAGAAAATCAAGCAATGCCTTCAAAAGAAAGGTACAAAGTGAAATATACGAGTAACATGTCATTCAGTTCTTCAAGAGACGAAAAAGGCACAAATTAACTTAGAAAAGTAAATGTGTGACATGGCAGAAGTTTGACTGGGGCGGTCAACAAAAAAGATACCTCAAGATCTTCAGATTCTTCTAGCCGAGGCAAGATAATTATGTAACATATTTCCATTTTTTTTTTTAAAATTCAGTTTTGCTTTCTGGCACTCATTTACACCATTTGATCTCTGTTCAAGAGAGATTTGATTCAACAAGTGATGGGAGCTTTTCTTGAGAAAGTGCAGATGAGGATTGGCAGGATTATTTGATGCAATGGAAATGACTAAAAAGGTTAAAAAATTCTAGGGTATTTGATGGGCGAATAAACTGTCCCCTTTATTGCAAGACATTCTGTATTTGAAGCCCACGGTGCTTTGCTTTATGGGATTTTGACTAAGAACATTACTTATTAGGGAGTCAGAATCTAATTTTCTCCAATGTTATATAATCAAAAGCATTTATGATCCATTGCCAAATGGATGTGAAGCTAGAATTGCCTACACTGGCCTGCAGATATTCATTATCCACTTGTATCTTCACATCTCTATCATTGCTTATCAAGGTAGGAAATGACTCCCTTGTGCATCTTCAGGATGAGACGATGAGGCATAATTCTTGTACAGTTACCTATACTCAGTTGAACCATCTTCCCCCTATTCACAGTGCTCTCTTATATGTATTTTTCTAATTTTCTCCAATGTTATATAATAAAAAGCATATATGATCCATTGGCAAATGGATGTGAAGCTAGAATTGCCTCAAATGCTACTTACACTAGGCCTGCAGAGATTCATAATCCACTAGTATCCTTCACATATCTATCATTGCATATCAAGGTAGGAAATGCCTCCCTTGTATATCTTCCCCCTCTTCACAATGCTCTCTTATATGTATTCTTGTTATTTTGGATGCAAAACACTTAGTTGGATCATTCATTTATCCAAAAACTCAGGAGGTAAAAGTATCTTATAGTCATGATTAATTTGTTCCATCTAATTTGACCTTTCAACATTTCTGACCACAGGGTGGAGTCTTGTCATCTTAAGGTATGTATAAATGTCAAAACGTTTTCATAATTCTATATTATACAATACTGAGCTCAGTCTCTGTTCCTCTTGAATTCTTTAATTTTGAAGTACCAAGGCCTTTAAGGTGATGACTTTCAACATGTGCTTTGGTCCATTAAAAATTACACAGTGATGTTCTCTGTCAACGGCGTTGACCCACAAGGCCCTTTTCCCTTGATGTTTGAATGCATAAACACATCTTTTCTTGCACCACATATTTGCTAGAGAACTATGGAGGAAACTGTTTAATGTTTTTGCTTTTCGAACAATTGCACAAATTCTTTTCCATTAAATTTAGAGGTATTGGGACTTTAAAGAACAGTAAGATTTTATGTAGATGCGTTGTAGCCAATACAAGGTGGATTTCAGAATAATGCTAGATGTAAGCATTATAAACCAATATATTAAAGTTGATGCTTTGGGGGCATTATTTCTCTCCTAATTGGGACGTGTCTTTGAGATATATTCTTTGAACTTATGGGACAAATAGAAAATTGTGACAAAAGACAAGCATCAAGGGTGGGGGTTAAGAAAATGATGCAGTTAGAAGGGTAAACATCTTCTCTAATTAAATCCAGTGGGGCAGACACTTCGGATCTTAAGTTTGACAGAAGAACGTGACAGTAAGACAAAAAAAAAAAAAAAAATAGAAAAAATACCAGAAATAAAGGGAAATTTTGACCATAAAAGACAGCTTCTCTTTGAGGGAAACCTGGGCCAAAGTATCGTGAAACCAAGAAGTCCTCCGTCAATAAAGTCCAAAAATTAAAGATGGAAAATACGTTTAATTCAACGGAGCTTTTTCAAGAGAAGATCAAAGAATTATATCTAATCATAAATTGGAAACAGAGGAAAAGACATGGTTTCATAAAAGTCCACCATTGAGGACAAAGGTGTTTTCAAGGGGGAAGGAATGTTACAAGCTCATTTTAGTTTTAGGGAAGTTATTATTTGTTTGTATTTTTATTTTGCAATTGTAAGAATTTTATTCTATTTATTGTTTTATTTTGAATAAGTAGTTATAAGATCATATCCATATTGTGCTCTCTCTCTCTCTCTCTCTCTAGGCTAGCCTAGATAATGTGATACTTCTCACTAACACCCTCCCTCCCACCCACATCAATCATCAATTTTAGTTCAAGTTCATTGGTAGTTGGTAAATCTGGGTGCTGCAAGTGATATTGAAGCAGGAGAATTGGACATCCTTCCCTAGTCCCTGCCTTGTGCAGCATTCATTTGAATTTAGTTGAAAATCATCAATAGTTGCTAAATCTGGGTTCTGCAACTGATATTTTAGTAGGAGGAATGGGACATCTCTCATTCCCTCTCTACACACACATGCACACAAATACATATAAAAAGTAGAAGTACTTGCTCAACCCCCATTCTGAGGAAATTAATTAACATATCATACACCAACTAAAACATACACTGGCAGTTATATTGAGAGTATTATTAGGATTCTATTTTTGCATGCATCAGAAGGATTTTCCAAACATTTGCTTCGCTGACTAAACCAAGAAAACCAGTGCCAGCCACAATTTGCAGCAGGCATGCGAAAAGATCACAAATTCTTGTCATATAACATCTCCGCTGTGGAATCCGACCGTAGGATATATAAGAATGACTCATTGAGATTTGAATCTCTTTGTTCCTAATAGAGTCTTAATAGGCGAGGATGACGATCTGAGTTGCGGTGGTTATGGTTTTAGGATTGAGGCAATAAGTAGAACAAGAAGATGATTGTTTAAGGGAGAGATTCGTTTGAGAGAGAGATTGAAGACGTGGAAACACACGGACGTATATATTCTTTTTTTTTTCAGTAGCAGAGAAAACTCCCTAGATTGTGATTATATATATATTAGTGTCATGGTATATATATTTTAGTTTCATGGTTTCTAGAGTTGAAAAAAACTGAAAGCAAAGGCATATGACAATTGACTAGAAAATGAAGACAATAAGCATGTCATTTCACCTCTCATGAACCAAAGACTTAAGCCCCATTAAAGAAAGGAAATAAATATCCATATAATAGAATCATAGAAAATGTAACTTTGGCATATATTAGAGTATCATGTTTTATTATTAACTTCCACTCATTATGCACTCAGTTTTATCCAGTTCTATTAATCAACACATGACAGTTATCACAAGTTACGCTCTAGTGACCCGAACTGCAAAAATAAAAATAAAAAGTATATATCCCAACCAAATATAGTCTATACAAAAGCCCACCAACAGAAGGTGAAGGTGAAGGTGAAGGTGAAGGTGAAGGTGAAGGTGACGGAGCAGAAGGCCCATAGCACGAGCTAGTAAGACCTTGCTCTTCAGGAATGAAGAAGTTCTTTTTCAAGAAATTGACATTGTAACAATATCCCTCAAAGAAAACCAGTAGAATACCAACTAAAAGGAAATAATCACTAATCAAATCCATCATGCTAGGCTGACCAAAAAAGTTCCACAATTCAAATGCAAATCAAGGGAAAGAAATTTAACTTACAGCTCTTTCTCTCGTTCCTGAAGGACCATCAAGGATCTTAATCCGAGCTTTTGTCTCTTCACATGTTTTCTTTATGTACTCTCCTTTACGTCCGATTATACTTCCAACCTTCTGTGCAGGCACCAACATCCTGAAAACACTCTCTCCAGGCCACCCTGGCCATTTTACAGTGCCTCTAGCAACTGAATCATCTTCAAGATCCTGGTTTTCATCAGGATGCGAGTTCTCTGGTATTCCATCTTGGTGTTCTTCTTCTTCTTCTTCTTCTTCTTCTTCTTCTTCCTGTTCCTGTTCCTGTTCCTGTTCCTGTTCCTGTTCATGTTCTAGTTCTTGTTCTTGTTCTTGTTCTTGTTCTTGTTCTTGTTCTTGTTCTTGTTCTTGTTCTTGTTCTTGTTCGGATTCATGTTGATTTTCATGTTCATGTTCATGTTCATGTTCATGTGCTTGTTCACTTTCATTAAAACTAGGATCAAGTTCAGCCATAAGGTCTGTGCTGAGAAGTACAAATTGAAAGTTCTGCTGCACAGATAAGTACACAATACTTTTCCAATGGTTATAAATGAACTTCCTGTCTTGATGCATTTTTTCTTGTAAAAATATGAAATGAAAAATCTAGTTGTTCAAACACATGCAATGAGGAAAGAGAAAATGTAAACTCCAGGCAATCTGAAGACAAAAAGCCGGCAACAAGATACGTGAATAGGAAACATCTCGTATCTAATATCAATGATAGTGTTTTTTTTTTTTTTTTTTTAACCGTCTTTGTAGCCATATGGCGAAGGCCAAAACACATACATGCAAACATGTGCCTATTGGCAGACAGACACAGAACTTGGTGTTGCTTCTAGTTTGAAGCCACTGGGTCAGGGAAATTATAGACCATATCACATGGAGCAACTCAATCATCTTAGAGAGCACAAGGAATGTCATATTACTGAATCACCAAATTCTCTCTTCTGATATTATGTGTAAAGAACATGACATTTGTTTCAATAATTTCAGTATCCTTCAACTTCTCAATGTAACTCAACAAAGTCTTATCCATATTTAGTCCTTCTTGGCTACATGAAAGCTCTTCCACAGTGCTCTATGAAGGTTCATCTCAAAAGTTAAACAATAGAACTTTTTCTAATAAGATTCACAAATTTATTAATTATTATAAGCGTAATTACAACCAAAAAGAGGATAAAGAATGCAATGACATCAAGAAAATAATAACAAAGAAAGAATACAGAATATCTTTACAGCCAAGAATAATTAAAGAAAAAAGAAAACACCTTTTCAGAACAATGCTACACACTTAGCTCTATCCCATAACTATGAAACTTCTTGCTCTCTCATGCTTCAGAAATCTTAGTGTATATCTTTGTCCACATCACCTAAACGTTAGTCGAAATTATCAATTTTCACATAACCTCAGCCCACCAGCGTTTCAAGGAGCAATTGATTCCACTAGCTTGGGATGACCCAATTAAATTAGCTTCTTGAAGAAGTCCATGAAAGAATGAAGGGAGATGGGGTAGTTTGGCAAACCAAAAGGAGAACGAAAGAATGAATAGCAAGAAAAGAAGCACGACGAATCTAACATCCATAACAGCATAACCTTTTGTGATCCCGAGAAGTTTCAAGTAAGCATTCTCGAGAATAGTCAATAAAGAGGACATATCTAAACTCTACCCCTACTCAAGTTGTGCTGGAACTGTAAATTTCAATTGATTGTCCTATTTTCACAGAGTGACCAAAAGAATTTATAGTGAAATTTTTATGCAAAGAAAGATGATATAGTTTAGGAAATGAGCAAGAGTGAGAACCAATCCAACCTTCCTCCCAAAGAGAATCTTATCCTGCAAACCCATATCCCACGTTCTAACTTGGATAAAAGATAAAAATCACTAAAATATGAACTTCCAAGGGTTTCTAAGAGAACCTCTCACCAATGCAATCATGAGCACACTCTTTTTAGAAGGACCATCCAAGACCTTCAAGTAAGTTAGCAAATGAGAAGGAAATAATATAATGACCTCTCAAGACCTTATAAGTTTTGCATTGGAGAATGGACAAATTGTATCTCAATGAAGGTGAAAAAATGTTAGTTCTTCCTCTAAAACACTGAGGATGTGAAAGGTTTTACACAGATAATGCCATATAGTAATCAAGAAAATTGATCTTCAGTTGGAAAATGATGCAAAAATCAACTTAGGTTTGAAAACTAGAGGTAATTTTTTGATTGAAAAGGATAAATCCGATTCACTTTGCAATATTTGGAGACCTATAATTGGGTCCTTGAAGCGGAAATCAAGAAAAATAATCTTTAATCGGAAACTAATGCAAAATCAACTTAAGTTTGAACAAATACAGTTCAAATTCTGATTCCAAGCCCACAGTTGATTATTAGCCAATGCAGTCTTCATGCTCCGTAAAATGTAAAATCCAGTGAAATCACAAAATGCGAGCATGTAATTTGAGATCCTTTCATGTGAATTTCATTCTTATTCAATATTTTTCAACAGAACTACCCTTGAAACTCAGGAGAACAAAAGGTACTCCACTCTAAATTTATATCAAAATCACGAGCATAGAAACTCGAATTACAGACAAACTTAATAAATAAATCTTTTTCAATTACCAATCGACTGTGTTTCGTATTCCAAACAACTATGCACTTAGTTTCCTCCAATTAATGTTTACCTTTTCTGTTCCAACTCTATAATCCAAACAGACCCTAATCAAAGACGGTAAATAAAATAATATTCGAATATTGTGAACCTCGAAAACCCCTTAAACAAAACCCTTAATTTGCAAGTAAGCATGAAAGAGAAAATGCTACAAATTCTGAAATACAAAAGCTACAGTTGACAAACAAAGGTAATTTAACAATAAAACGAGAAAATTAATTCAAGATTTGGAGACAAAAAATGTAAGAACACGGTAAAAAGTAAAAAAAGCATACAATAGCGAGAGAGATGTAGGCTTACTGTGACGGAGAGAGAGAGAGAGATCCCAGAGAGTGTAATTAATATTTGTAATGGAATTTAGTCCAATATCTACTGCAGCATTGCGAGAGACGGCCAATGCTTCGTTGTCTTAGGTTGTATTTTCAGAATTTGCTTAGAGGTCCTCTGAAAATCTACAACTTAACGATTTACCCCTCGACTGGGATTAAAAAACAAAGGGTGCATCTTTTAAGGTGCTGGGTTAAGTCTCCCAACAAGTGCAGCTCTCATTTTAGTTGCTATCATTGACATAGTGTCGGAGATAAGTGAGAGAAATGTGAAGATTATTACAAGTTATCTTGCGATTTATCCCTCGATTAGGATTAAAAAATAAATTATTTATTTTTATGGAATAAAAGGTATTGGGTTAAGCTCCTAACAAGTGCAAGTCTCGTTTTTCATTGTTATTATTGACAGATTATCAGTGACAAGTCGAATGAATGTGAAGATTACTATAAGTCATCCTCCCCCTTTGTCCTGAGTGACACATGTACTATAACAATTGAGACAAATGGTCACAATTTCGCTAGGGTGAGTTAACCTCAAAAACTCGTTCCAAATTAGTAGTGATTTCTTCTTCTTCTTTTTTTCTTTTGAATAAAATTTCGAGCAAATTTGAACACCTCTCGACATTAGTGATTATTATACGGACATATTGTTTCATTTCAAAAATAACAAAAATCTTATCTTTTATAGCATATCCTCCTAATTAGCAAAAATTAACTATGTAATTTCAATTCTAGACTAATGTTATATTTGAAATTGTTATTAAATGCTACAAACTATTTTTTTTTTTTTTTTTTCCGATTTTTTCTAACATGGAAGTGTTTTTTTTTAGAATAACTTATTATTGATGATCATTTCACTCAGTGAGTATATCATATGTGACATTACTTAATTTGATGAATTATTTACTATAATTAAGTAATGTATTTATAGCCATTAATTATGAATAATTCATCCAATTAAATAATGTAATGTAGAAACCAATCACAAGCGATGGCGTATGTATAAGATCACTCTTCTTTTTAAGACTAAATTAATTTAATTGGGAAGACTTGATTGAAAGTGTAAAAAATATTTTTTGATTGACTAGAAACATATTTGATTTAAGTATTCTTAAAAACAATATAAAAATACAAGCTAACATCCAAAATTTTGATTTAAAAACATTTTTTTCTCTCTTTTAACTAAAAAGCACAACTCCCATCTAAATTAAATATGGAGGGAGGGAGGGTGGGGACCACCATTAAGGAAGAAGAAAAAATGATATATTTTATACATTTCAAGACAATTTCAAATATAGTATGAAGTAAAAGAATAAAATTGAAAATACATTGTTGGTTTTGACTTATGGGAATATGTTATAAAAAAAAACTCGAGCGAAGGTTTTGTTAAAAAAGAAAAAAGAAAAAGGATATTTACGTAATAGTCAATAACTTCATGGAGTACATGTGATATTTTCTCTAAAAATTTTATATATTATTTGAAGTTTCTCGACTTGTATTAATTAAGAATAAAAACTCACGCAATCAATTTATAAAAATTTGGACTATCCTGAAATTAGTCTTTTAAGACGAACACCAAAATTCAATAGTGTATTTTTAAGAGGATAATAAATGATCAAATATTTTTAAAATTGAGTATTTTATTTAAGCACTTGTATATATAAATCTAACTTGTATAGTTGTTATAAGTAATAAAAACTATTCATGTTATAGTTACTATCAACAATATGAATTTTAGCCAAAGTGCACAATATAAATATGTTTTGGTGTTCGAAGATTACTAAAATTCAATAGACAATAAAAATCATATAAATATATAGCATTCCGATAAACTCAACATAGGAAAATGATTGGACAATATCAATCTTCCCAAAATTCAAAACATAGGGAAACGTACATAAACATTATCCTATCATACATTTTTAATTTGTCTCTATATAAAATCATGTGACTTTTATATCAAATCGATCGCCTAACTAATATTTTTATTCCAATTTCAACATTTCATCGATAATTGTAACAAAAATTAACGGACAATACCACATAGCTTATAAAATGTGTCACCTAACACATTTCATGTCAAATGAGTAGGTTTTGCCAACAAAAAAATTTGGATGACTGAGTTAGAAATCTTAAATTTTTTTTGTGCAGTCTTCTTTTAATAATTTTATTGTAGATTTAACGTCAAATAAGTATAGATCATGCATTTCATTAGTCACATTGGATTGATCATTAACGATTACAAGATGGTTAAATGAAACAAAAATTTTAATTTAGTGATTGAATCGAAATAAATCGAAATTGAGTGACCAAATATGTAACTTTGGTGACCTATAGTGAAATTTTCCCTAGGAATTTATCCTCTCCTTCCCACAAAAAACACCCTCGTATTTATATATATGAAGTTTATGTTCTTGGGAAGATTGAAGAAAAAAAGTTAAAATGCTGCTAGTCTTGTGTTGTACACACAATGTTACTTAAACATTTCTTTGTTGGTGGATTTGTGTAAATAACTCCAAAAAATGCGAAACAAGAACCGAATGAAAATCAAGAAATAGTCGAGGCAAGAGTTGAACTCTTTGTCCTTAAGTCAATATTGCCTCGGAAAGGTGCCTTCGGTTTTAGCAATTGACTCCCAAGATACAACGACTTCGGCTTGAGTTTTGTAGCACTTCAAAAACTCAAGCACAAATAACCAAAATTGGTTTTGTACTCCAACGAATGAAGAATGAAATGAAGAACCGAATTTAACAAATGCAAGAAACTTGGTTTAAGAAATGAATATATGAGATCTTCGTGTTTGCTTATCTATTAAGTATCAATCTCTGTCAAAATGGACGTCCATGGACCTTTTTAACGTTGGAGATCGGTTGAAACGAAAAGGAATGGAACCAAATTGTACAACCCTTCAAAGGACATATCATTTCATGAACCTGTCGCGATCGCATGGTTTAACCAAGCTGCGATCGCAAGGTACAAAAATCGAGCGTAACTTGAACGAATTTAACCATGCGATCGCAAGGCTTTGCCTCCTGCGATCGCATGGAAAGACCAAAATACATTCTCGCTTAAAATTTAAGCAAGTTGCGATCGCGATGTAAATTAACCATGCGATCGCATAGTTAAACTTTGACCCGATTTTGTTCTTTTTCGTAATTTCTCATTCATTCGATATTGGTTTCGAGGCGCCAAATATACCCTTTAAACATGCGAGATAAATCTGAATTTTCTTTTCGGGCGTTGCCCCGCTACCCCATCGACCCCCGCGACCTAACCAGGCAGGTCGAACCTCGCGACCGACCAAGGCGGTCGATCTCCGTTTCTCCAAAGCGTCAAAGTGGCAAACTAATTTGCCTAAACGGATTGGGTTGGGTCTCATATATTTGGCCAAGTTGACACGAAGTCACTTTCGTTGTTTTTAACACTTAGTTAATTTCTCGACATATTTAAACCAATTTCCAACAGTCTTTTAAGTCTATATTGAGATTGATTTTAGAGCTCAACTCCTGATTTGTGAAATAGTCATAAATTATTTAAAGTGTTTGATAAATTTTAAAAAATATTATTATACGAGAATTCATACCATTTGGCAGTAGACTTTAAGAAATATCAAAATAATAACTTATCAGATTATGCTTTTACTTTCTCAAATTATCTATAAGACTATAACTAAAATACCAATTTTAACCATAATCAATGAAATTAATTCATTTTCTACTATATAGACTACGTTTTTATTTTATAGTTTTACATATTTTGAGATTTAAAAAGATATAAATTCCTTTTCCATTTTAAAATAACTATTGGGAATAGAAATATTTGTCCACTTGTTTTTTGTGATCTAATAACACAAGACCATTTCTCGATATTATGTTAATCTTTTCTCTATCGTTTCAATTTTATCAAATGTCCCCAAAACGAGTCAAAATTTCTTATAGTAGAGTTAAGGGCATTAGCGAAAGTGTCTTTGAACCCTCTTCGTTCCAGTACTTTATTTTTCATGAGAGTAAGGCACCACGCATAGTTAGTAAGGAAAGTTCTCAAATGTAAATGTGCAAATGTCAAGCCCAAATTGTTTAGTAAGGTGTCCAACCACTTTTCCGATTAGAGTTTGAGAATGGACTTGGTTGGTTTAGCCCATGTTTGGCAGTGATTAACTTACCCACAACTTACAATTCACTTTTTATCTACATATTCACTCACAACTTATAATATAAGTACTTAAAAAATAATTTTAACATTACCAAACATGAACTTAGTCAAAATCTTTTAGAGTAAAAGGAAAAGACAAGTTTCAAATGGAAAAGCCTTTTATGTATTGTTATAAATATAAATATAAATATAAATATTACAATATTACCAATAATAATAATAATACAAATTGACATTATTATAATCAATGTCTATTTTAGTAATTATATACATATACAACAAAAAATCACTTTCGTTTACCAAATACTAAAATACAAAATTTAAAGAATAATGATATTCATAATCGCTCACTATCGGTAGTCATCCTACGTGACATTACTCAATTGAATGAATTATTTACTTTAATTAAGTAATGTATTTATAGTAATTAATTATGAATAATTCATCCAATTGAATAAAGCCACATATGATGACTACCGGTAGTAAGCGATTATGAATATCATTACTTAATTTAAAACATTTAATTTTAAAACAAAAGTTAATCAAACACTTAATTGATTCTTCCCACATCAACACAACAAAAAATAATTTTCTTAAAATCACAACATACCAAACTAAACCTTAAATATTTTAGTTGGGCACTAGTAATAGATAGAAGTGTCAATCCGGCCCCGCCTTCGATAAAGTCCGGTGACGGCCCGCATTAGAAAAAACCCGCCCCATGGCAGGTTGCGGCCTGGTCAATCCAGAGTACATGAAAATTGAACACGAGTCCGACCCACCCGTCGACCCATCCGGGTCGAGCCCATATGGGCCGTGATTGGACCAAGTTCGGCCCATGTGAATAAAAAATTAATTTAGTAACTTATTATAATTCAACCAAAATATTTATTCATTTACATATTTACACTTACACATTCACACACTTACACCTTTTTTAAAAAAATTTATTTTTTATTTTTATTTTTATTACTTTCTAGCAGCAGCCATCGCTGCTCCATTATTATGATGATTCTTGTGTGCCGCCAAGCGGCTATCACATAATTAATTTATGGCAGAGAGCCAAACGACTCTATGCTATTTGTGTTTTATTTTTTTTTTTATTAATTATCTAAACGGGCTAGCGGCGTAGGCAATAGACTCGTGGGGCTGGGTGGGTCAGCCTCCTCGACCCGCAATTCTGGATCGAGACAGGTGGGCCGATGCAGATTCGATCGGCTCGTCCGTTTTGACACCACTAGTAATAGAGATGAATGCTAAATAAAATTCTCCCTCTAACAAAAGGGATTTTTCTTTCCCACCATCTAACATTTTCGATCTTTTTGAATAAAGTGTCTTACAATCAATATTCTACAAATCGTAAAGCATAACTAAGCTTAGAAACTGAGTTTCAAACTTTTCCAAGAACTAGATAAAAACGAGACAAAGGCATGGCTAGTGCCTCACCAAACAATGCCTACAATACATTAAAATAAAAACATATTTCTTCCTAAAAAACAGCAATATTTTACAAACTAACAGAGCATTGATTAAAAAAAGCTAGAGGGTCAAAGATCAGTTGTCCAAAGAATTAAACAAATAAAAAAACTATTCTTTTTTAGAAAATGAACATGTAAAATCGATTTACCCGAAAACCGGTTGTGCACTTCTTTCAACATATTTGATCTAATTTTATACATATAATCAAATCGAATTTTAAAATCGACTCCCCAATTATTTAGGTCAAACTGCTTATTTGTTTATGTTTAAATTATAATTTATAAACTAGTCAAATTGGTCGAATATATTTTTATCTACATATTTCGTAAAACCTACAATTTACTACCCACTTATTATCCACACATTCTAAAAGATCTACAATTTATAAATAATTAAAAAATAATTTTGAAACTGCCAAACATGCACTAAACTATTCTAGTTCTAAAAAATAGTTCAAATACTTTAGATGGCAATCCCCACAACAAAACCAAGTTTATGTGCTAAACACTAATAAAAAAGAAATCAACATTAATCCTCATGCTCTATCACATGCAGTGTTCTAAAAAGCGTAAGTAATGACTTGGCGTGAAAGCCAAGTTTCAAACTTTTCGAAAATAGGCGATGACGTGACAAAGGCGATGCGAGAGCGAGGCGTGAGAGGTAGCTAGGAGTCAAGGCCGAGCTTCAAGCTTAGGCAGAGTCTAGATACCGCCTATACGAATTTTTTAGAACAGTGATCTCATGTTATAGTCTTGATAGGTGAAAAGAGACACAATTAAGTTCGAAATATTAACAAAAGCAAAAAGTTGTCATCCAATTCCAATGCCCACAAAAAAGAGTATCATATGTGAATTACAAACTAAAAAGTAAAAACAGAAATATGCTCTCTGCCTGTCCAACACAAGTCCACCAAATAACGATTTGGGCTCCAGAGAAATAAATAACGGGCGACCTAGTTTTAAACCATTTGATAAAGAGAAGAAACTACAATTCTATTCAAAACTATGCATCGAATATGCTGTTTTAAGTCCTAAACTTTCCTCTTCGTTTTATGTTAATAACGATTAACGAAAAAACACGAGGAATATAGGCAACCATTTGTCCACATTCTCCATTTATCCCCCGGAACCTTTTCTCTCAAATAACAAAATCTAAGAGGGGAAAGGGAAAAACAAGAGGAAGAGAAGTAGCAAAAGACGAGAGAAGGCTAAAAGAAACACCGAGAAGATTCACCACACAAATCTCAGTATAACACAATTTCTTCAGTCCAAATGCAAGCCTTCAAGTAAATCAATTTCTCCAACAACAAATCTTAAGAAAAATGGTACTACTTTCTGCATTTTTTCCATATTCATGCATATGTAAAATATTGCATTCCTTTTCTTGGAACACCATGTTCATCTATTTCCCAGCTTCTTAAAAAGATTCCCAGTTTCTTAAAAAGAGTTTATGAGCCCATCAAGGTTTCTGCCATCAACTCTTTGTTTCCATTATATGTTTGCTAGTTAACAAACCTGATAGCTGGTTAAAAGCCTAGAGGCCCCGTATTTTGCACATTCAAGATCAGCTTGAAAGTGTAAAAAACAGTGTTCAGTCAATGAAACAACATTTGTAATAAAAGCGTAAACAAAGAAACAGTCAGTGGAGAAGAAATTAAGTGAAATCTACCAGAAAACCAACGATTATAATGAAATCTTGAAAAGTTGTAAACAAAGTGATGTTCTAATAATTTTATGAAACTCGTTCTCCGAGCTATCAAGAAATCTGAAATGATGTAAAATTTTGAAAAAGTAAGGCCTTAAAATTTGTCAAAATAATCTTGAGTAACAGAGAGGTTAGAGTGGCAGTCCAGTAGGTCGTTGTTAATGTCCATTGCCACCTGCTATCTATATTGTCTGTACTTGGATTTCTCGTGTGACTGTTGGCGTCATCCTATTTTGAAAATAATGTAACAGAAAAGAAGAAACCTTTCTTGCAACAGTTCTGAGGTTGAGACATGCTTGTGACCCCGACAACTTCATCTTCTTAACTTTTTATGGTTTTGGGGAGAAAAACATCAGAAGAGATGAAATAAATAAAAATCAAGTTATAAATATTAATAAGGAAAAGTGGGAGACAAAAATAGTCGCCATTTCATCTAGAAAATAAAAATTGAAACATTGAATTCAGTCGACTTAATAAATGAAGTTTTTCTAAACCAGCTTTAAATTGTTACAAGTATCGAATTTTAGCAATGTCGATAAAAAGATTTGGTGTGGATCGTTGAATTCTGGTAATAACATCCACTTAGCATAACATAAAATATATTCAAAACAGGGATCGATGTAAAAGCATCTATATTCAAATTGTTTAGGTTAGTCTAAACATTAACCTGGGTGATCTCAGCTGGTGTGGGCTTCAAACCCATTCCCAGCTTCTGAAATGTTCAAGTCTTCCTTCATTAAAGAAATCTCTCTCCGTGCGTGAGTGTGGAGCGGGGGGAGGGGAGGGGTGTGTGATGTGGAAGGATGGAATATGTTTCTGCATTATTCAGACGACTGAGCAATACACACTAAATAAAGTTTCAGAAAAATGGGATTGGTTCTTTAAACTAACTCAACTGTTCTATAGCTAATCCAGCTTTCAAGATAAAAACTTACCTTGAAAATACAATCCAATAAATACAAAAATCATGATGACGGGAACATGGGGCCTTCCATCAACACCAGCTGATATTGACCTACAGAAAGCAACATTTACCTTTCAGTAATATCTCATGTATGCAGCCCAAAAATTAAGGTCAAATTATAAATGTGTAAGTGAAAGAACATTAAAACGAGTATAACAGTTTTCTTCCACAGGACTCGGTATACAGTTAGAAGTTATAAAAGCATTAGAAATGTATTATTTAGTCTGCATGCAGAAAACGTGCAAGGAAAAAATGAAAGGAGAGAAAAAAAATGTGAAGAGAAAAATTAATAGCTGTATCATAAAATATAAAATTATTTATGCATGTCTGCACATAACATCAATTTAAATTTGTGCATAAAAAAAACTTGAAATTTTACCTTGACACTATTCTTTTAGTTGTGAGTCCAAATCCAAAGGGGAAAAGTGGATCATAGTGTGAATCCCCTACATTCATCGGGAGCTGATCTACAGTTTTGAACCAAGTCCTAGAAAGTTTTCCAGTAAAACCATAGTCCCCAAAGAGAACATCACTCACACCTTGACCTTCGGTACCAGGTAACCAGGCTGCCACAAGTGCATCAATTCCTGGAATGTATGGTTCAATTACAATTGGTCGACCAGATATGATGACAACAACACATTTGACAGCCCCACAGACATTTTTTATGACATCAGGTCCAGGATCAGCCATTGTGAGAGTTTGGCTGTCCCCTGCACTCTCTGTGTAAGGGTGCTCCCCAACAATGACGACAGCATAATTGAAGTTGTGGGATTTGACATATTCACTGTCAGGGTTCTCAGAGTAGATAACTTCTGTGTCTTTATCAACTGCAGAACTAATTGCACTAAGAATTGTTGTTCCTGTCAATGAAACAGTTTTGGCAATGAAATTAATTGCCAGTCCCAGTGTTTTCAGAACATTAGATACAAAAATATTTCGAATCAGAAGATGATTGGAACTGATTAAAAATAATATACTCATCGATGATAAAATAGGATTGATTAGGAAGATATCACCGACGTAGATACCTCACATAGTTTTCCTTGCTGTATCAATCTACCATGACGTCATATAGGCTATGAGGATGTTAGCCTTCATCTCATTTGAGACACTTTTCTTCATGAATTGTGAACATAAGTCTATTTAGATTTACTTAAAAGGGATTGAGTTAAAATGCAGTGACTCTATAGGCACCAGCAATTTACTGAACCTTCATAGTGAATACTCTGATTAATATTAGGTAGAACATAATAGAAATATTTTATCTTTTAATTTCTAGCATGCATCACTTAAATTTTACACTCACTTAACCATTTCAGTTTCTGTCCTGTAAAATGGTTTTGCAACAACTTCCAAAACAAAACTCACTAGAATCCAAGTAATTGATTTCAAAACTTCATTACTTATCAATTCTTTGAACTTCATCTACACAAACACAAGTGGAGCTAAACATACCACTTGTGTAGTTATTGCCACTGAATCCCTGCCAAGCTATAGTCCATCCACCACATTGATAACCCAAATTGTCAGCATGGCTACCGGCAACTAGAATTTTGCCCACTTTCTTAGGCAAGGGTAATACTGAATCGTTTGCATTTTTCCCATTCTTCAGCAGAACGAGCGATTTCCTAACAGCTTCCCTTGCCAAATTTCTGTGTGCCTGTAACATTAGAAGATTTTAGACCATTCACAGTAATAATTTAAACTCATGGAACTAAAACAGGGGGTTTATCCAGTGTAGGTGTTTACAGGATATAGCAAGTATAACTTATAGTATTAGAAATAAGATTGACCTGGTTCACAGAGAAAAAAATATTAAGCTACCTGGCTTCCAACCTCGTTGACCAGACTAAGATCAGCAAGAGGGTTCTCAAAGAGTCCCAAGGTGAACTTGACTAGCAAAATTCTCCCCACAGCATCATCAATACGCTCCATTTGAATAAACTTGTTCTTGACCAGGTACATGAGGTCATCTATGAACTCAGTGAAATTGTATGGGATCATAATCTGTGAAAAATTAAAGCTATGCCTCCTGAGTTTAAGATTGAACTTTCATGAAAACAGTTGGACCAACTTCAGTGGTTTGTAGATGCCAAAAAAACAAAAAAACAAAAAAGGCACTAACCATATCGATACCAGCTAGAACACTTTCTAGAACAGAGTAAGTGTAGTTTGAATGTGGTGGAGAGGTGATCCTGTCAATGCCCAGCCAATCTGAGATAACAAAACCCTGACGGCATATTTGGTATTAGACATGAATTGACAATATTAAGAAAGAAAAAGAAGCTAAATCTTGACCATTCTACTGAAGCACATTCTAATATCATATACAAAAACAAGCACTGGTGGTTCGTCCACATCAATTAGCAGAGCTACTCAGTAATGGTTCAAATTGTTTTAAAGTTTGAATTGATTCAGCATAAGAATATCAAAAGTGATAAAAGCAGCCAAATAAATAAAAAAATATCGACACAAGTTAATATTATGAACAGTAATATAAGTCCATATGAAATATCACAGATGACATTATTATGCCGAGTATAAATCTTAGAATAAGAGCATGTGAGTCGTTCAAAGCATATCAATTTAGTTTAAACTGGTACTATTCAAGACCTTAAACTAGTAATAGCACCTCAATTGAATGCAAATTAAATAACTAAGCATGGATGTTACCATTTTGAGACCCTACCTTGAACTTAAGTTTACCCTTTAGAAATCCAGTAATCAATTCGTTGTTTGCGTGCATCTTATTACCATTCCAGCTGGAGTAAGAAATCATGACAGTTGCTACGCCCTTATTAATCGCATCATAGTAGGCAGGCATGTGAATGCTGAGCAATCCATGCATGTCAGTCAGGGTGTTGTTTTCGTTTATGCCTTTGGTTGTTCCTCCATCACCAACAAAGTGCTTTGCACAAGCTGCTACCTTGTTCCTGAGAAAAAGAGGTAGATTAGTTGCCAGCAAAAGTGAAAGTCTCAAATTTAAAGTCTAGTATCAAGAAGCAGCTAGCCCAATTGAACAATTAAAATTCAGTAAAAAATATGATTGAAAAAATGACTATAGAAAAGTTATAAAATTCGGACATTATTGATGGGAAACATATTAAGAAAATGAATACCGAATAAGATTTTTAATCTGCTCACCTTTGACAAATATTGATGGTTCTTTATTATCACATTTGACAAAGATAGTAAGAGACCTGATAATGTAACTAACTACACTTAAAATATAGGACCGATATCATCAATATTTGTCAAAAGTGTAACCAACTACACTTTTGACAAATATTGATAGTTCTTCATCATCAATAACACTTTACACTTGCTAAACTGAATCTTATCCATAAAGACGCTTTATTTGATAGATTCCATACTTTCCAGCAACATAAGGGACACCCTGCTCTGAACCTTTGGGAATTTCACCTTGTAACCCCAGTATAATGTCCGTCATCTCTTCAACTATCTTAGGGTCCTCACTGTAACTTTCATAACACCGACCCCACCTCGGATCTCTGCAAACCTACATAAGATTACCAAACTGGTAATAACCTCAATCAGAAACTTAAGAATAGAGAAGTTTAAGGGTTCAGCAGACAATTTTTTAATTATCTACTGTACTTACAGTCTGTAAGGATTAGGACACATCTTATACTAACTTATAACTTACTGCAATGCAAGGAGCAAATGCATAAGGAATTCCGGTTGCTCTGACTTCGACAGCAGTTGCATCACCTATCCGTCGCAAAAGTTCAGGGTCCCTGATGCAGTCGACAGAATCAAATCAAGAATGTTGTTCAGGACCGATAAGATATCTGAAGGAAAAGTTATCAAATAATCTCCTGACAACTAGAAATATTAGCTATAGATTATGCAACTCAATTATGATATCTAAAATATAGTTCCTTGCTATATAGAGGTTTTCAGATATAAAATGGTCCGCATACATGGGAAACTAGCCCACTCTCTTAGTTAGGAGAGTTTGGGAGAAGAGTTTGCCAGATACTAGTTTAAAAACTGTGTTTTTTAAATAAAAACATGCAACAGTAATAAGCAGCTTGCAGTGATACCCAAATTGCTCGTTAGTTAACAAAGTGAAATGGTAACTTTGAAATTATGATACATGATATTGATATGAGAAAAGTTTGATCGCTGAATATTAGAAGACGAATATAAATTCTGTGCCAGATAGAAGGAACACTATTCCATATTATATTACAAAATGAGTGTCATATACTTGCCTGGTAGCCCCAAGCCCAATATTATGTGGAAATATGGTGGCATTATAGACATTGTTGTGTCCATGAACAGCATCAATCCCATAAATCATAGGAATCCCTAGACGGGTAGATAAAGACCCCTTCTGGAAGTCATTCACCATGTTCACCCAATCTGCAGCGGTAGCATGTGGAAGAGGTGTACTTCCACCACCGCTTAATAGGCTCCCTACAAAAAAGTCCTTTTATAAGCAGCATAATCTTAATTATCCTTTGCCTTTTAATAGACACTGCTAGAAGATAACCACATCCTGCAGTCTTGTACTTATGACAAGGCAAATAGGTTTTTAGCAACTACAATCAATAAGAGACACACATTTGATGAATCATATCAAGACATGATGGATATTATGCGAGTAAAATCACAAGAACAAACAATCAGCACAAACTTGTAGGTAGCCATACATTTCTCTGTCCACTTAATGGGCAAAAATATGAAATTGTGAAGCTTTATGTCCATTTTTTACATTGTATTACATTACCAGATACCAACTACAAAATGTGTATGTGAGCGAAATGTAGATTCTTTTCCAGTTTATAGAATATATTTACAAAATCACAAGATGGTAATAAAATGACAAATTTGGGGAGGGAATAAAAATGCACACTGATGCTCATTCAAAGACGGAGCTAATTCGAGATAAAAAATAAATAAATAAAAGACAAAGATTGAAATGCTCTATCAGTCAGTTCTTAATGAAGTTTCTTTTATGACAAATTCTACAAAGATAAAGCCAAGTGCAAAATAATCCTACATTATATTACTTCGTAATTTGAACTACTACAAGAACTCAATATTTGTGTTAACATATTAGGTTCGTCATACTCCATGTCAGGTTAACAAAAAGAAAACCCTTCCTAATTTCTTGTAATCTTACTATCTTAGAACTTCCAATTCCACTTTTTAAGGTTAATACCAACAATATTTCCAAGGCAAAAATAAAAACACACCCCAGTTTGCTGCCTGCCTGAAAAAGGTACTATTTCAAGTGAGTTGTAAAACCATACATTGCGCTGCCAGGACAAACCGCTCCTGCATTATGAATTGGTAATTTCCAAAATTACTTGCTATTTTGCTACACTACATCCAACATTTCCTATCTTTTCATCAAAGGAATCAAACTCTCGGTATTTGAAATTATTTATTTGTCAAAACAATAGCAGAAGTTCAAACATGCAAGATATGTTCTACAAAAAGATTCACAATTCCTGAAAATATGCAAGTACCAATTCTAATCTCTTGGGTTTTCGAAGCAACGACTACCCGCATAAATACAAACAGAACCCACATTTTTATCCTGACCTCATCAATGCCTAAATTTAACACAGATACACACAAAAACACAAATGCAGCAGTCTCATCCATGTTAGAGAGACAATAGTCCCGTCAAAGGTAGAAAATGGAAAAGAGAAAACGATCTTAACCACCACATTTATATTAGAACATAAATTAATGTACAAATACACGTAAAACGCCCAATTCCTTAGTGTTATACATTACCAATGTAGTAATTCTTCACTATATCAGAAGTGGCAACAGTCCTATCAATCTGGGCCATCTGTCCAATCTTTTCTTCCAATGTCATTCTACCAAGTAGATCTTTCACTCTGACCCCAATAGGCTGTTTCGCATCCTTGTATAACATAAACTCCTCCCCCCTTGTTCTTCTGAGACCCCACCAAAAAACCATTATCCCCACCCACAAAATCCAAACTCTTCCAAACATCATATTATCAACTTCACTACAAGAACAGCAGCAGTACGGTTTTCAAGTTGAATTTTGATGGATGCCCACACAAATGAAATGCTATAAAAATGGAGAAAAGAAAATAGAGGAATAACGTGTAAAATTGTGTTATGGAATAGTGGAGAATTGAGAGATTTTTGTAGTGTCAAAGGCAAGTGGGGTCTGGTAGAGAGATTCTGTGAGAACGTGGTTGGGTGATTTGTATTTTGTGAAATGACACTTTTACCCTCTATATATACATGTACATTATATAATTTATATTCCATATTTATCTCTTTAATAATTAACTATTATACCATTTATCGGTGAAATTCGACTATATAAAAATAAATAGAAATTGATAGGAGGAATAATGTTGAGAATGAAATATTTGGAGAAGAATAGTGAAGAAAAAGAGAATTGGAAAGGAGAGAATTGAGGAAATTGAAAAAAAAAAAAAACTAGTGGAGCTCTTTACACTTGTGATAACTAGTGTATACTGTTTTTGGTGGTGGATTCGATCATAGGTTACGATTCAAAATCGATGGCTATTCAAATATGTAATATAAATGAAGAAAGATGTGAATTTAAGAATTGATTTGAGGAGATGAAATTTGAAGAACAGAAGAAATGAGATGTGATGAATAATGTAGCAGATGAAGAAGAATGTGGATTTGAGAATTTGATTTGAAGAAATTGAATTTAAAGAACATGTAAGATATGATGAATAATATCAATTTTGAAAAAGAAGATAAAAAAAGGAATATACATGTTTTTTTAAACGAAAAACTCCATACGATCATTATTACCAATGCTTTTGAACATAATAAAAGACTAAAAGGTATATAACAAGTTGAAAAGATTAAGGAATAAAGTTACCAAAAAGTAACCCCTTTATAAAAAGAAATATTCACTTTTCGTATATTTACTATTTATATCTCACGTCAAATGAATCAAATTTATGTAAAGATGTAAAGTAGATTGTTTTTTACATGTTGATTCAAAATAATCCAAATTGTACAAAATAAGACATTAATAGTCTAGGATCCACTAGATCGCATGTAGTCGGCAAAAAGTATTTGTTGGGAGTGTTCGAAGGGAAATTTTTTCTTTTTAAATTATTAATACAAGATTTTTTATCGTCCGATATGCAAGCAAGCCAAAGCGCAATGATGGATTTGTGTGTTTGTGTCTAGTTGTAAAATATTTTATGTGCCAAGTTTAGTTTAGTATATATTAGACGTTGGCTGTATGAGAGTAAGTAGTATATAATAAATTGTAGAAATGTAGATTGTTTTGGTGATGTCGACCATTTTTTCACCCTCTAATTGTACTTAATTTAATTCTTGTAAATCGAAAATAAAATGGAGGATGTTATCATAAATTTCTACTACTAGATATTGATAATAAACTTATTATAGTTAAGATGGTTATATTGACACTACTATTTTTTTTAGTTGTATTAAAAGTTATCGATTTTACTTATTGTCACACATATATATCTTTTTTTTGGCGCATTATTATCATCAATCTTCTATTAATTAACATATTTGGTTTTCGATGATGACTTCTGTCAAAATATTATGTTAGTGTATTTTGAAGTGAAGGAAAAAAATATTATTTTACATTTTTATATTTATTGTTTTGTTTTTTGCTAATTTAAAAATACGATGAATAAATAAGTCTTTTTACAATCTCTTAATGAACTCTTTGGACGAAAAATATCGTTAAGTACAAGATATGCTAATTAATAAAATGTTGAAAATAAGAATGGAACAAAAAAAAAATTATGAATATGACTATGACAATAACCTCCCTTATAGGGTATAAAATTACTGAAAACTCCTCCTAAATTATGTTGAAATTATTGGAATGTAAAATTAACAATCATTAGTTCATCAAAATCAAAAGATGCAATGTTGAATCTATGATATTCATTTGTGTAATTTTTTAATATATTGTCTTTGTCTACATATAATTAAAACATGATTGGGAATAGGTAAGATTTGAATCTTTAATATGATGTTGTCATAAAGTAACATTAATCTAATCCAAGTGGTACTTTAATCAAATGAAAAATAATGAGTTTTCAAAAAAAAAGTCAAAATTCAAAGTACCTGCACAACAACTTTTTGATATATTCTTAAAGAATAATAGAAATTCTTCACATACAACTTGCAAAGTCGTCGTGTTTTGTTTGTTTTTTCCGTCTCAACTTCGTCCAAGAAAAAAAAAGTAGAAAAGGAACATACTTGAATTTTGTATGAACTATAAATCAAACATGTACGTCTTCCATTTGTCTTTATCAAATGTTTGTATTAGGGTGTGTTTGATTAGCAAAGGTGGAAAATAGTGGAAAAGGAAAACAATTTCTATGTAAGGTGAAAAAAAAAAAAAAAAACCCACCCAAATGGTGAGAACATTTTCTAAGAAAGTGGTCAAATCTATGCTTTAAGTGATTGTACTTTAGAAAACGTTTTTTTTTTCCACCTTCTATCAAACAGTCAAAGTTGGAAAACATTTTCTACTGAAGTGACGACATTTTTTATAGAAAATTGTGCAATCAAACACCGCCTTACTTTATTAATATTAATTTTCTAGAAAACAAATAATTATCATTAATAGTAGCAAGAATCCACACCAATTGATAAGCTTTAACTAGGTCAATATATAATCGGGCAAGTAATTCATGTAATATGTCAATTTTACCATACTTTCATCAAAATTAGGCACAAAATCTTGAGACTTCGGTGTGCTTCAACATATCAACTCTTATTATTAAAGAGAAAGACGCTAATAAAAGTTGGTGTATCTATATGTAAAAAATTTAATAGAGTGACAGTCAAGAAACAGCTAAACGGAGACACTAGATGTTAAGGAACAAACAAGATACTAATTCAAAAACCGCGATTTTGGAATGAAGGTCTTCCTTCTTACCTAAGAAAAAGTAAAAAACTTGGACGAATTGTCACTCCATGTCCATGGTCAAGCACTCACCCTTGGCATCGCTTGGAAAAGCTTGTAGGCCAAAAAAGAACTTTCTGACTTTTCTTTATCTTCACAGTAAGATATACCTAACATGCACCCTATAAAAACACAATATGGAAGCAATAAAATTGGAATTGTCTCATTCCTAAGGAAAGAAGGCAAGAAAAACAGTTTAAATTCCAAGTTTTATACACACACAACAACACTAGTTGAGGCAATCAACATATTTTGCATTTGAGTTACCAAAGTTTGATAGTAGATAAAACTAATAGAACAAATTAAACTCGAGAAGAGAGAGCTTGTTGTGGTAAGAATGGCAACGCCTAGGCAGAGACGTGGTGGCGCAACTGCTCCATATCAATCACGAACGGGTGGTTTCCAACCAGTTTATGAAGATTTGAAACCTGAGTCAAAATGGTTACAAGATGATGATAGCTATAATCTCATTATTCAAGTTCCTGGTAAGTCCTTCTTAACTTATTTCGTTCTTTTAAAGTATTATTATGCCCGACCAGGTGAGGACCAACACCATTAAGAAAATGTGAGGCTTGACACCACGGCTAGTGCCAAGCCACAAACGTCCTTCTAGGCCGGGCCAGATTTACACCTCTAATAGACATATGAAGAAACTTATATATATATATATATATATATATATATATATATATATATATATATATATATATATATATATATTTATCTTCCTTGTTTCCCTGACAGGTTTCATGAGGCAGCAACTCAAAGTTTCAACTGAAGACGAGAAAACCATCAGGGTTCGTGGAGAACGCTTGGTTGCCGGCAACAAATGGAGCCGTTTCAGGAGGACTTTCAGGTCCCGGATAACCCGAATTGACATCAGTTCGTGCAAAGCATGACAGTGGAACTCTAACCATAACTGTCCCAAGAAAGAATATTGCTGGTAAAACACTTAACACCAACAAGGAAGAAAACAAAGACAGTCAAGAAACCCTTAGCTCTGCCCAAAAAGCTCAAGATCAAGTCTTTCCTCCTAAAACTACAGGCATGACAGCTCTCAGCAAACCAGAGCCTGATCAGCAGGGCCGAGATAAATTTAGTCCGGAAATTGGTACTAGCAAGCCGATTACAGATGACAAAACCTTAGAACCAGCTCTAGGGATTTGGAAAACATCAGGTGATCATCCGAGGAAGAAAATAGGACGACAAGAAGATGAACAAAAGAGTTACATAGAGAAGGAGAAAAGGACAGAAATGAAAGAGAAACCTGCTTCACCAGAAAACATTGTGGATAAGGCAGGGAAGAAGATTGTTGATGACAAAAGTGTGGAACTGCTTGGGATTAAGAGAACGTCCGTTGATCATCCGAGTACTAGAACCGGACGACAAGAAGACGAACAAAAGAGTTATATTGAGACAAAGGGAAGCCAAGAAACCAAAGAGAATCATGTTATACCAAAAAATGCACCAAGGAATGATAATGTGGGAAAGGGTAAAGAAATAACTAAAGATCATAAGAAGATCAAATCAGAGAAAGAATCAAAAGGAAATCAAATAGTCAAAACAAGTGAAGCTGATGATTCTCCTGAATCTGATCATGGTGCTTTCAAAATGGAACTGAAGAAGTACAAGAAGAAAGCAATGAAAGTTAGTGAGCTGAATGAAGAGAGGCAATTGATGGTGAATATGGGGGCAGCATTGCTAGTTATTGTTGCAATAAGTGCTTATGTCTCCTACAACTTTGCATCACAGAATGCTAAATAGTTACATTCTCTGACATGTATGTATATAGTATATATATGCTCTTCCAAGTAATGAAATAAATTCTTCTAGCTTGTCAAAATAATAATAGAAATGGATTCTTCCCAAGGGAATTCTAAAATCCATTTTGTTCCTTTTATTTTTATTTTTATAATAGAAGTGTTAATTTAGACATATTGTGCACTTATTGTATTAATTAATAATAAGCACTTATTGTGCAGAGAGAGAGAGAGAGAGAATCACTCTTTCCCCAAACTAAAATCAATTCTCCCAACCAAAAATAAAGAAAAAAATTCTTCAGAATGAACAAAGAGAGTTTTGATATTAATTAGGTAATTTGGCATAAATGATCTCTAACATTTGCCTTAAGTGCAAAAATAGTCCATAATATTTGCTTTTTTGGCACAAATGTCCCTAACTTATGTAATTTAGTACGCAATGGATACTTATTTGATAAAAAAGATCTATATGCCCTTAATTTTAATAAGAAAAAATTATAATTGAGTTCTTAATTTTTGAAAAATATGCAAATGAGTGGTACAATTATTTTTATAAAATATTAAAGGAAACTAACGATTTTTTTTAAGTAAGACTTTATTGACCAAATTGATAACACGTAAATTGTTTTCTATATTTTACGAACTATTATAAAATAACTAAAATTTAAACTAATAATTATTAACATGCGTGTTAAATAAAATTATTAGTACTATTATTAAATAATTACATTATTTAAATTTTAAATTTTTATGTTATGATTATAAAAAAAAAAATAACTATATCACAAACTTGATCTTCAAATAATTTTATTTAATTGAATTTCTCACATTATATAGCAATTACATATACTTACTGGACAATAATTTAACATTTTTTCTCTTATGAAAAATTTAATTGACACGATGATAATAATATATTTAATCCGCTAAATTAAATGCTATTATAAAAGTACCAAACTCTTTTGCACCTTTTGCAAAAGTTAAGAATCCAACCACAATTTATTCTAATCAAAATTAAGAACATGTTAATCTTTTTCATTAAATAAAGTCTAAATGTGCATCAAAATACACAAGTTAAAGAACGTTCATGCAAACATTAGGGACCAATTTTGCAATGAAGATAAAGGTAATGGACCATTTGTGCCAAATTCACTATTAATTAATAATATATTCAAAAGACAAATGGGTACAACTAAGGCCCTATTTGGCATCCAAGTTGCTTCTCTTTTGACTTGTGAAATAAAAAGGTGAACAAATTTCTGATTTTTTTTAGAAATAATACGTTTAACAGAACCTGCTTGCTAACCTATAAATCCTACACCTGGTGTATAACAAAATATGTTACCATGTCATGAGTACACAACACCCATGCAAGAAGCAATATGAGAGGGCTACAAATAAGTCGCGGGAATTTGTCTCAAGGAATCGAACTTAACATAATCTGCAAATACACGAAGACAAATACATAAATTATGCAAACTGCAGATAAGCTTATAGCATCGATGAGTTACAGGACGCTTTCATCATTGATGGTGACTTCTCAAGATTCTCTAACTGCAAATCCTACACCAACTCTGAAGACCTCCTCTTTCTTCTTGAACTTGTTCCTCCATTGTCCTCAGCAGCAGAATTGTCCATTGCTGCAACAGAGTACCAAAATAAAAAATAAAAAATCGATACTTCAGTATGCTCATGATGCAGAAAAATGTGAGGATATGGATAATGCACAGGGGTATCCGTATTGTTTGGAAGCCAGTCTCAAAAGATTGTTCTTGGACCTTAAATTTTACCTCCAAAGACATTTCCATTTCTATATGCATATATGCACGGACAGGGAGATTATATAAATTCAACAGCAAAGCCATCAGAATCTTAAAAGACTAAGAGCATCTCCAATACAACAATGTGAATTGTTGTACACGTGACAAATAAAATAGAAATAGAGATGAAGAGCATCTCCAATAAGGTCGTGGATTGGGAAAATTATGTTCCAATTATACAAGAAAGAGGATGTAGATAAATTATAAAAAATTAATTAAATAATGATTAACACACATTGAAATAAATTATAAAAAATTAAGTAAAAGAGGCTTAACATATATTTCGATGGACATAAATGATAAAAAAATAAATGGTGCTAGACATCCTCCACTTTTTTTCTTGCATTGTAAGCATTTTAGGATGATGTGGCACACTTTTTAGTGCAGTCCACGGTTGCATTGGAGATGCTCTAAGTTTCCCGAGATCCTACCAGATATTCATTATTGTGATGAGAAGTCAGTAGCCAACATTATGTCTTTTTGTCAATAAACCTTTACCAACAAAGATAAAGTTCTGTATTACTAAATATAGAGTGCCCTGGTAATATAGACAAGATTTTAACTTCTTTTTTTCTTTCTTCGTACAATCTAGTATCAATTCCTCCCCTACCAAACACACCACAAGCAAATGCACTGGAGTTGCCAAAATTACAAAAAAAGTTGTGAATGTGCAAAACAGAGGACAATCTCACTCATGTACAAAAGCAATTCAATTATCCAAGAAAATGAGATTCTAAAAATACTATGGAAAACCCATTCAGAAAAAACTTGGACAGCGAAAGGCCTAATAAATAGAATTGTTGACAGAAATTTCATAAATTTGTTATATGAGTATGCAGATCCTGCATCAAATAAGCTCATCCAGAAAATACAAAAGAAGCAAATAAGTTGAGAACTCCCACTTTCTTCAAGCCGATCCAATAGGAAATAAAGCCAGATACACCAGAAATGACGTTAAACATTTCCAGCCTGGGTGTTCACATAGGTTGAAAAGTTCACTCTATTGTTGTTGGTCTTACATCCATAAGACAGCATTTAGCTGAGGTATACTTAACGTAGAATTCCACCTCTAATTTTGTATGCCAGCAACCTCGTCCTTGAAATTCACTGATAATAACCGATAACACATTTAACTGAATTCACTTGGAACAGATAATGTTACCTTCAAGTGGGGTGGATATGTGGCTTGTTAGACGACCACTTTGTCCAGCCTCTTCTGAAAGAGCTGATGCAGACTGGTTACTGTCCCCCTGCTTCGAAGTGCTTCCAACAAACTTGTCCTGCGGTTCAGGAACATCTGGGGATGGATCAGCGGGCAAAAAGCATATCTCACCCTGCGACATATCTGAATCACTAAAAGCAGAGTCTTTTTCAACTGCCACTATATCAATCTCTTCATCTTCATTGACATCAGATTCTTTCACCTGCAACAACACACACATGTTTAACACGGGTGTGGAAAGGGAAGAAAAGAAACCAATTCTGTTCTGCCCATAAATGTCCATCTGACCTTTTCAGTTTCTGGCATTAAATCAAATTCGTCCTCTCGTTCTACATACTCCTCATTTTCCTCAAGCTCCTTGAAGTCTGGAGCAAATGCACTCCAATTCTCAGTATAATCTTTGGCCCAGATATAAACCAAGCCAGTCAAGGAGACAGAAACAACAATAGGGTGAACAGGATGCCATGCTAAATCTATTAGTGCCTCCTTTGGACCTTCAAGGATTTTTACAAGATGCCCAGCCCTGTCCCATATGTAGATCTTGTGCTCTCCCTTACTGGCAGAGCCTCCAACAACCCACTCGCCATCACCACTGAAACATGGTGCTTTCCAGTGTACTTTGGTGATGGAATCCTGAAACTCCCGAAACAGAGCTAGACACCTTGATCCAACAGCTTTCAACTTTTCAAACGCATCTTCTTCATCCCCTGCATGATTCGATTCTTCCAAGAATTTAAGTCCACCTTTCAACGGCAAAAGGTTCTCATAGATTCTGATTGTCCGATCATTCGAATTTGTTAGAAGATACTGTCCATTCCTGCTAAATACAATATTCTTTATTACAGCATTTCCAGGAATAGGAACAATACCACATATTTGGACGTTTTTATGATCTATAATAAGTATCTCCCCTTTGGAATTACCAACATAAACCAGATCGCCGTACTTGTTAAAGCATGCCGCAGTAGGACTAAAAGGGGCAGATCCATCTGAAAATTTGTTACGCGAGGGAGGGACAACCCCATTTCCTGTATCAGATAATGACACAGGAAGTACTGTTGTGTTTCCTGTAACCATGTCAACAATCATGGGTGCTGATGAGAAGGGACAAGCTAAGCAAATAGATGGAGTAGAGGAACCAGGATGCAGCCGAGCTTGCAATGGGGTTTGTGGCAGGGTTGTTCGAGCTATTTTCTCCCCTTTGACAACGTCCCAAAGGGTCAATGATTTATCCGCAGAAGACACAAGTATACGATGACCATACTTTGACCAACAAACACTTGTTATGGCAGCAACACAATCCTTGTCCCTGAGTTCTTTGGCAATGCCTCTGGTTTCAAAATCCCAAATAACACAGCTTCCATCAGAGCACCCAGCTGGAAAAGAAAAAAAAAACTATTCACGTACTAAACACAGGGCGCGTTGAATCAGGTGGTAGCATATAAAAACAAACAGAATTAAGTAAAACAGAGAGAATAAATATCTCGCTCTAGAACTGGCAATGCATTTAAAAGGAGGCTAAACCTGCACCTCTTTCGGGAATTATGAATGGTAGGACCTAAATCTAGTTTAACATTTTACTACCAAGATACTTATCAAAAAAAAAAATTGCAACAAATTGGTGCACCAGCTATATTTACACTGAGTGCTACAATCCAACAACTACGATAAGAACAAGAAGCTAAGTCTTAGCCCCCATAAACTTGGAACTGGGTAGATCCCTTTCTCCCTACACTGTTTGATCCAAAGCTACATCTACTAAAAGGTCCATTAAAATTAAACTTCTTGCAACTACATCAACCCAAGTTACTTTTAGTCTACTTCTTCAACTCCTAACATATTCTATTGATATCACCTTACGTGAATTGAAGCCTCTTTACACCATTGCAAAATATGCCTCATCCATCTACATTGTCCATTCATTAACTTAACTTCAATTTATTACCTCCACTTGTTGGCAAATATCATTGTGTCTTATTTTATCCATTCTAGTATGGCCACAGATCCATCTTAACATCCTCATTTTTATATTTTGCTATTAACTGCCCAACACTTCCCATAAAATATTGTTAGCCCAATAACGTAATTTTTAAACTTGGTAGGTACTTCCAATCATAGAATTCCCATGTAACTTACTCCATCTTGGCCACTCGCCCTAATTCTATGAAAGAACAACATATTACTGAGTCATCTCTCTATTAATAATTAAACCTAAATCTCTAGACAATCAATTTTTGGAACAACAAGATCCTATATTTCAACTCCACTATATTCTCATTTACTATGAATAAAAGGACATTATATGTGTATTATCTTAGCTCTACTTAAAACATTTGAATCAAAAGCATTCTGTCAAAGTTCCATCTTATGACTACTATGATCTATTTCAAATAAATTTTTTTTTTGGGCACCAGAAAGGTTAGATGTTAATATAAAACAACCTAGGCAAGATCTGGAGTGGGTTCAATTCGTACATAAAAGACGTAATCTTTGTCCACCCATTGAATTCAATCTATTTTTCCTGTTTTCTAAGTTATTTCCCAAGTCTGTATGACTGGACGCTCTTTTCTTCTATCCTTCAAACTATAGGAGATAACCTGATTATGGATCTTGGTACAATTAAGTAAAGAATATAGTCAGTGTGACACGACTATGAAGAAAAGCTAATAGGAAAACTGTGCTCAAGCAAACTGTAGACATCCTAAGCTTCTTATATTTTCTTTTAACTAACCATATTTATAAGAAAATTTCCTTGTCACTCAGTTCATCCCACCTTCTAATGATCCAATAATCAAATTCTCTGACTTCACATCAGAGAACTAATCCCACTATTTTATAAAAACTCATCATTTTCCATTTTCTTTCCATGCGATTCCTATTCAGGATATTCTGAGGAGGGTTTCTAATCTTACTGTTATGGATAAATGCCATGAGCCAAAAGAGAAGGTGAACTTCTTTATTAATAAAAGAATAATGTAATCTCTTGCTTAGCAATATGTGCTGTGAAAGAAACCCTGAAAGATACGCCAGTTTGAGCCATTTGCAGGGTTAAGACGTGCATTGAGTTACATCATCAAATGCTATCCAGGATGGGAGAAAAAGAGCACCTCACTTGATTCGGAATAGATTTTGTCAAAGATGCATAAGCAAGATTTATTTAGAAGTCAGAAAGGGAGGAAGTATAAAATCATGAACACACAGAACATTAAGAATTGTCATACTACAGTTTTAAATGTAAACCAATACTGTAAGGCTCATTACTATGAGAGAAAAGCCTATTGGCTAGTGATTATTCTTGACTGGAGGGTACACCAGAGATTAAGAATTGTCATACTACAGTTTTAAATGTAAACCAATACTGTAAGGCTCATTACTTCTTTCCAAAATCTAGGAACATAGTAACTAGAAGATCAAAAATAAAGGACACACACGAAACATCTTAGGTTTCAGGTTTTAGCACCAAATTTTAAGATGAATGTTCTGTCACCTCAAGCAATCTTTATAAATTGAAGGCTAGGCTGTCAAGCCCCAAATTATTCGAGGTTCAAGACTAGCACAGCAGATTTGTACTACTATTCAAAAAATTAACTACCCTATGAAAAATGTTTTATAATGAGTTTCACAAAAAGTCTAAAGCAAATTACAATGACACCACCTGATCTTTTCAAAAATTAAAAAAACCACCTAGTGAGCAAAAATAGAATCACAATTCCCATTTTACGATTTTGTCTTCGTGCTAGATTTGAAACTATCTTCTTTTCTCATTTTTCTTTTTTCTTATTTTTTATTTAGAAAAAAAGAGAGAACAAAAAGCAGTTTTTGTACTTTAATGGTAATTTCAAATATAGTACTGCAACAAAAATGAAAAGAGACAAAAATATATTACTTTTTTGGCCAAAAAGGGAGATTATGTTGTGAAGAACAAATTAAGGGGAGGTTTTTAGTAATTTCTTGAAAAGTATGGATGTCTCTGTAATACAAAGATATCTCAGGGGCGTTTCCACAATTTGCTCAAATGTCTGTAATCTCTTATTTGAAACAAAATACATCAAAATATATTTACCAATACTGAAACTACATCATCGAAATTAAAAAAAAAAATTAATTTTTTTAAAAAATAATGCAGACCTACATGCAAGGGTACCAATGGAGAAACAGCTAAAAACTATACCAGCTAGAAGGGTTCCACGGCGATTAAAGGCGATACATTTCATAACTCCATGCTCCAAATACTCCTCTATTACTTCTGGAAAATCCCCCTGTAGTGGGTCTGTGCCAAAAAAAATAATCACGAAAAGTAACAACTAATCAGAAAAATTAACCGCTATAAGAGAAAAAGAATATTATACAAGTATTTTCCGAGCGTAATTTTCGTTTTACATTTTTATTTCACGAATTAGGTAGACAATTGAGAAAGAATGTGTTTTTTGTGCGAGAGATAGAATTACCAATAATTGAGGCGTTCATGATGAGTTAGTGTCAAAACGCTAAGGGGTTTAGGGATTAAGGAGTTAAACCCATGGGCGAGAAGTGCAGAGAGAATCTGTTTGCGTCTGTGCTGTTTTGCTGTGTTTTTAACAAAAAGGTTAATAAAAAAATAGGCAAATTTTGAGAAGAAAGCAATTCCTGTGTGTGTATATAAGAATACATATAGAGAGGAAGGAGGCAATGTGGCCGGCCGGTGGTGGTTCAAATAAAGGGTTACTCAAAAGCGGTAAGCGGTAAGAGCGGTGAAATTTGGCCCTTTTCGGGTTTGAGGAATTTATCAAAAATGGGTTCAAGACTGAGAAGAGAAATTAAAAGAGCTCTTCAATTTGTGTGATTTAAAAAAATAATAATAATAATAATAATAATTTTTATATTTAAAATACCTTTTACGCCGCGGCTACTCATTCTCTTCGTACCTTCTTCTCTACTTTGCCGGAATGTGGAGTAGTAGCCTAAATTGGGACGAACACTTATATGTATAAATATAGTTTTGTCAAATTCTATTGAAGAAAGATGAGAAGTTCACACGATTTCAGAATAAGATTTAACGAAACAACGAAATGAATTTATTGAATAGGAAATTACAGTTGTTATTAAACACCAACCACAACCTAAAAGACGCCTCACAACTAGCTTTCGAGCAAATAAAAATGCAAAAGTAATAAGTGGTCAAAACACACTTTTCTAACATGTAAATAAAATAAACGTAATTTGTAAAGGAAACACAGCATTGCAAGTTTAAATGCTAATACTACGCAAAGCCTCCATTCTCTTGCCCTATGTGGAAGGATTCAACCACGAAGCCATTGAGTGGGAAGGATCGTCATCTTCGTGAGGAGTATCATCATCAAATCTCCCTCATATTAACTTAAGGAATTCATAGGGTTGCCAAAGAAAAAAACCTCAAGCTTTAAATTTGATATACAAAACTATTCATTCTTAAAACTTAAACAAGTTGTCAAATCTGTCAAAATTATTTCATTTAAACCCCTAAAAGTTTAATTAAATTAAATTTCACGAGTTTCACATATGATATATAGGTTGTCTGGAATTGATTTTTTGCAGATTCTATAATTTGACCAAATAGTAATTGTATTAAAATATTGACAACAATTCATAATTTGGGGGAAAAAAAAAGATGTCGTTTCTTACCTGCATGCCGCAATTGTTGACTAATTCTAACAACTATGGACAAAAATACCCTTGATTACATTATATGACCAAATATGGGAAGTAATTATAGGGTTACAAAGGTAATTTGAGCTTTCCACAATTTTAAAAGGTACTGTTTCAAATTCAGAAGTGGATCATATTGAATCAAAAAGTCAAAAAAAAAATTTAGCAAAATCTGCGGTTTTAATCCATTCCAGAAGTGGATCCTATTGCATCAAAAAGTCAGAAAAAATTTAGCAAAATCTGCGGTTTTAATCCATTCCAGACAAAACCATAAACTTGACTATAACCTCAACATCTTTCGTCCAACAAATACTTGAAATAAACTAGTTTATCAAAATATAGCTTTTAAATTATTTTAAAAACCTTTTACCAAAAAAAAGACATGTCAACATAACACATACATTCAAACGCATTACAA
Source organism: Forsythia suspensa (assembly GCA_023638005.1). Classification (NCBI taxonomy): domain Eukaryota; kingdom Viridiplantae; phylum Streptophyta; class Magnoliopsida; order Lamiales; family Oleaceae; genus Forsythia; species Forsythia suspensa. Next base: position 12,576,479 of record CM042665.1, read on the forward strand.
ACTCTTAAGTAGGATGTTGCACATTGGCTCTTAATAAGCTTGTAACAATTTTATCTAAAACCTTTAAATGAGAATTAAATTCAAAGTCGCAACTTAAATTCCTCGTACATATACTTAGTGAATGCTTGGTAGAGGTGAACTTATTTTTTTAAGTACTGATAAGTTGTGGATCTTATAGAATGTGTGGTTAATAAGTGATTAGTAAGTTGTATGTCCTACAAAATTTGTGAATAAAAAGTACGTTTGACAAGCTTAAATTATTATATAATCTTGGCCAAACATGAGCTTAATCTAGTTGTTGCAACCTTGTACAATTCAACATGCCAAAATGTTGCAACATGATATTATTCATCTAGTAATATTGCAACTTATTCTTCGAGTGTAAATATTGCAATATAACATGAAGATATAACATGTAGTGCATATTAAATAAAAACAAAGTTGTTACAACAAAATATAAATTACAAATGACAACGTGTAGGAAGCCATCTTGATATGGTTATATCAATAGAAAGCATCCATAATGGACAACATCCCATGTCTAGCGGTGTTGTCCATCGATGGTTGAAAGAGTAATCAACAAGTCATCTTGATTATCAATATGTTCCACACGAGTTATCTGGTGATAATATGTCAATTCATACATGTAATCCGTGCAATTTGATAAAGCATATAAGTTCAACACATAATAGAACATGTGTATAAATACCATGCTAATCAAAAATTATATATTGTAATACAGGCTATTCATTTTTATTAACCATCATTTGTTTCACAAATTCAGAAAGTTGCAAGATAGATTGATCCCTCTTTTTCAACATATCGTGCACGTATAAGTATCATGTTGCAATGCAGAACAAAATGAATATAAAATACAAACTGTTTATTAAAACACCATGTTGTGATATGAAATACAGCAAATTGCAACATAGAGAAACATAGCCTTATTTTTATTTTAAAATGTCAAATTTTAAAACTTAAGTTGTCGGTCTTACAAAATATGATCACCGTCTCCTAATGTCTCGACTCCTATCGATCATGAACTTGTAAAATTTAGCAATTTACACAAGTATAAAAATATCTTGTAAGATGCAACATTAATATTAAGTAGAATAGCATAAATATACTTGCTTTCATTTGAAGCAAGTAATGGTTATTTCAATCTCAAAAATTAGAGCACTACAATAATCCATCGTGATGCTGGTATAAATAAGTGACCACTAAAGATGGGATTATTGAAATTAAATTTATTGTATATTTTAAGATTATAATTATAAGTAATCTAAATGTGAATCAACATTGGCCCGTATAAATTCCATTTTGTCGAACTCTATTGAAGAAAGAAGGAGAATCTCACACAATTTAAGAGCAAGATTCAACAAAACGAAAAAAATGAATCTATTCAATAAGAAAATTACACTGATTATTAAGCACTAGGTACATCCAAAACAACGTCGCGCGACTAACTTCCTAACATACAAAAATGCTAAAGACAAGTGATCAGAATGTGCTTTACTAATTGTAAATAATAATAAAAAACATTGCAAATTTAAATGCTTATTAGCTTAGAATCTCACCAAAATGACTTCACGTATTCGATGGAGGTTGGAGGCGATTACGAGTTGGGAATTGTGAATGAATAATGGTTGCGGTGATGGTTGTAATACTTAATTAGCGATTTTTAAGAGGCGTGTATGAATAATGGTTGTGGGCCATGATTATGAGGTGTATATCATTAATGATGGCAATCAATGATTACGAGGCATAATTAGCAATGTTTACGAGATTTGTATGGATAATGGTGACAAGCGATGCTTATGAGGCGTAATCAATGACTGTTAAGATATGTGTATGAAAAATTATGGCATGCGGTGGTTATCAAGCCAAATTAGTTGTCAGAAAATGTAAATGAATATGAGTAAAGTTGAGAGTGTAAATGCTATAAGGCTAATTTGCAATGATATTATTATTATCTTACTGGAAATGATACTCCACGCCACCTAAACCCATTCTCACTACATCAGAGTTGGTAAAAAAGTTACAATATTCAGACATAAAGCACCACATTCTTTAACTAATTTAATGTGCTTGATGAACAATTCTTCGTGCTCGAAACTTGATTTTACATATTATAATTCATGTCGTAGTAAAATGAAGAGTATTTATTTTATCAAAAGAATATTCACCTTCAAACATTTCATATAGAATATGTAGAATATCATTTGGTGTACCATTTATGAGGTTTCATGGGTTTTTTTTTTTTTAAGTTTGAATGTACAATCAACTACGAAGTAATCATGTCGCTTATATATTTAAATAGGTTGGATTTATCCTAATTTTACTGTTAATTGAATTAGATTTTCCTAAAAAGACTTTTCTTCATGAATGCAGCTCTTATCCTTGAGTAAATGTTATATAATTTAGCGAAACATACATGTGACCCCATGTATATAAGGTGCTAGTTATGCGCACGTGTTTTGCACAATTTATGTATTGATAAGAGAATTTATATTCTATGCTTGATATTCATTTGAAATTATATTATTACATAGTAGTGTATATTATATACATACGTGGATATCTCGTACATGTAACAACGTGGCAAGTGACCACTAAGATAGGATTATTGAAATTAAAGTTACGGTATATTGCTAGTACAAGTAAAGCTAAAGGATGATCAACACTAATCTGTCAATTAAGGAAATGACAATGATTATTAAGCACTGGAAATAGTCAAAACGACACCGCATGATAAACTTCATAAAAAAAAAAAATTCTAAATTAACAAGTGGCCAACACATGCTTTACTATCTGCAAATAAAAAAAACATGTTTTATAAAGAAAAACATAATGGTGCAAATTTAAATACTATTTAGTTGTAGTGACTCGATTCTCCTGCACGAGCACGACTTTAAATGATTTGGCGGAGGTTGGAGGTCATCGCGAGTTGGGAATTCTGAATGAATAATGGTGGCAATTGACGGTTATGGGGCATAATGAGAGATGATTAATTATTGATTGTTACGAGGCATGTATGAATAATGGTTGTGGGCCATGATTATGAGGTGTATTTGATTAATGATGGCAATCCATGATTACGAGGCGTAATTAGCAATGTTTATGAGATTTGTATGGATAATGGTGACAAGCGATGCTTATGAGGCGTAATCAATGACTGTTAAGATATGTGTATGAAAAATTATGGCATGTGATGGTTATCAGGCCAAATTAGTTGTCAGGAAATGTACATGAATATGAGTAAAGTTGAGAGTGTAAATGCTACAAGGCTAATTTGTGGTGATATTATTCTAAACCCATTCTCGCTACATTAGAGTTGGTTAAAAAGTTATTATATTCAGACATAAAGCCATGCTCTTTAACTAATTTAACGTTTTTGATGAACAATTCTTCGTGCTCGGAACTTAATTTTACATAATATTTTTCATGTCATCGTAAAACGGAGTGTATTTATTTTATCAAAAGAATATTCACATTCAAACATTTCATATAGAATATGTAGAATATCATTTGGTGTAATATTTATGAGGTTTCATGGGCCCTTTTTTTTTTTTTTTTTTTTAATTTGGATGTACAATCAACTACGAAGTAATCGTGCCGCTTATATATTTAAATGGGTTGGATTTATCCTAATTTTATTGTTAATTGAATTAGATTTTCGTAAAAAGACTTTTCTTCATGAATGTAGCTCTTATCCTTAGGTAAATGTTATAAAATTTAGCAAAACATACATGTGACCCCATGCATATAACGTGCTAGTTATGTGCACCTGCGTTTCACAATTTATGTATTGATAGGAGAATTTTTGCTTTATGCCTGATATTCATTTAAAATTCTATTATTACATAGTAGTGTATATTATATACATACGTGGATATCTCATATATGTAGAGGTGACAAAACTGGCCCAGTCCATATAACCCAGGTTTGTGGGTTGGGCTGGCCATGGTCCTCGGGCCAATATGGCCCGGCCCATCTAGCCAACGGGCTAGTTGGGCCGGCCCGATTTTGATTTTTTTTTTTAACACTAATCACTCATTTTGTGAATAGTCCTAATACATAATCCAAATAATATCAATCTAAAATCATCTAAGCCCAAGCTTCCAATAAACATTAGTCCAAAAATCCCAAGATCCAACATAAAATTGTTTAGATTTAATTAAAATTTAGTTTAATTTAAGTTTCAATCCAAAATATATTTGGTGTGACAAGTAAATTATTTATTTTAAATTTACTTTTAAGTAAACTTTTCAATTTAAGCCAAACATGCTTATATCTCAAAGCAATAAGACTAGCACGCTTTTAATATTTGTATATTTTTTGAAAAAAAGTGTTTACAAATAATTTACAATTAACAAAAAAAAATTATTTTGAAAGAAAATTGACGTTTATCTATTAACTAATACATGAGAGCCCAAATTTTATAAATATCTTTAAAAATCTCAAAATATATAGTCTAAATTTATCTAAGATTGTATTTGATGTAATGTATTAAATTGTATAAAAAATTTATTAAAAAAGAAAAAGAAAAAGAAAATTAAGACCAAGTTGGGTCAATGGGCTGAACTTGGCTAGCATATTTTTGGCCCATACAAAACTGCCCGTCCAATTTCATGTGTGGTCTTGCTTTAGCGCATTTGCCAGCTCTACATATATGAGATATCGTACATGTAACAACGTGGCAAGTGACCACTAAGATAGGATTATTGAAATTAAAGTTACAGTATATTGTTAGTACAAGTAAAGCTAAAGAAGGATCAACACTAATATGTTGATTAAGGAAATGACAATGATTATTAAGCACCAGACGTAGTCAAAACGACATAGCAAGATAAACTTCATAACAAACAAAAATTCTAAAGTAACAAGTGGCCAACACATGCTTTACTATCTGCAAATAAAAGAAGCATTTTTTTATAAAGAAAAACATAATGGTGCAAATTTAAATACTATTTAGTTGTAGTGACTCGATTCTCTTGCACGAGCATGACTTTAAAGTATTCGGCGGAGGTTGGAGGTCATTGCGAGTTGGGAATTTTGAATGAATAATGGTGGCAATTGATGGTTATAGGGCATAATACAATGAGAGATGATTAAGAGGCGTGTATAAATAAATTGTTGCAATGATTATAAGGTGTGTAAGAAAAATGTTGGCGAGCGTAGGTTATGAAGTTTAACTTACGATGTTAACGAGACGTGTATGAATGATGGAGACAAACGATGGTTATGAGGCGAAATTACTAACAATTAGGAAGCATTATGAATAGTGGAGGACACGGTAGTTATGAGACATAACTAGCCGTGGTTACCATGCCAAATTAGCGATAAAAAAATGTAAATGAACAAGAGTAAAGTCGAGAGTGCCAAATGTTACAAAGCTGATTAGTGGTGATATTATAATTGTCTTTTCGTTAGTGAAACTCGTCCATGCATGTTAGCTCTTTCTCACTACATCACATATGGTAAAAAGAATTACTATATTCAGATTTCAGACATAAGGCCATGTTGTTTAACTAATTTAACGTGCTTGATGGACATTCGTGCTCGAAACTTAATTTTACATAATATTTCTCATGTTGTCGTAAGATGGATAATATTTATTTTATCAAAAGAAGCTTCGCCTTCAAATATTTCACATATAATATCATTTGATGTACCACTATTGAGAGTTCGTGGACTTTTTCTTTTAAGTTTGAATGTACAATCAACAATGAAGTAATCACGTCTTTTATATATTTAAAAGTGTTGGATTTATCCTAATTTTCGTCGATAATTGAATTTGAATTTGACAAACAGACTTTTCTTCATAAATGCAAACTCTATCCTTTGAGTAGATGCTATATAATTTACGAAAACTTACATGTAGCCCCATGTATATAAGGTACTAGTTTTGTACACGTGTGTTACACAATTTACGTATTGATAAAGAATTTATACTTTATGTCTTCTATATATTGGGATTGAACTTGATATTCAATTGAAATTTTCTTATTATACATATTAGTGTATATTATATACACATGATTATAATTAATGACAATTTTATTTTTTTGTTAAACATATATATATATGAGATATTGTATATGTAAGAACACGATAAGTGAGCATTAAAGATAGGATTATTGAAATTAAAGTTATTGTATACTTTAAGGTTATGATGCTAGTATAGTAAAGCTGAATGAGGATCAACATTGATTTGTGTCAATATAGTTCGGTTGAAGTATGAAGGAGAAAATCACACGGTTGGAAATAAAGATTTAAGAAAATAGCAAAATGAATCTATTCTATAAAGAAATTGTAATTGTTATTAAGCACCATACAACCAAAACAATGCCCTGCGACTAACTTCCTAATAAACAAAAAAGCTTAAGTATCAAGTGGTCAACACACACTTTACTATCTGTAAATAAAAGAAGCATCATGCACCAGAATGACTTTGAAGGATTGATGGAGGTTGGAAGCAATTACGAGTTGGGAATTGTTAATTAATAATAGGGGCAAACGATAGTTATGGAACTTAATTAGCGAGGGTTAAGAGGCATGTATGAATAATGGTTGCAATCGATGTGATAAGTACTTTTTTGCACTTATTCAGACCTTTAAACTAAGCTTTTATTTTGTCATTTTATTGAATTTTTACTTAAGTTAGTGTATTTTCCTTTATATTTCAGTTTTGGACCCGTTTATAAGCACATGAAGAATATTGGACGAAAAGAGCATAAAATTTGGTGAAAATTGATGAGTAAATGATATACCATTGGAAAGATAATCGAATTACGAGTCAACCACTTTTACGGATCTCAATTTGAAGCTTTTCTGAGAAGTTATGGCTAGTTTGAAAAGCAGTCATCCAAGTGTTAATTTTGTCATGGATTTTACTTTCCTCTTTTTAGTCCCAATTCAACTAGGTAACTTATGGCCCACGAATTTTGTACTCTTTTGGGATATTTTGGGGCACAATTAAGGTAATATAAATATGAGTTATATTCTCATAACCAAGGGGAGGATTTTTGGGGAGCCGAACTTGGAAGAAGACGGAAGAAACAAGAGAAGACAACTGATTGATGATCAAAAGTTTTTGAAGATTTCTTTTCCTTCAATCCACGCCGGGTTCTATCAATTCTTGTCTTTTTAGTTTAATTATGTTTTTCTAATTTTCTTTAGCCAAGGTAGACTATGAAACCTTGTTTTAATTAAATGATTATTTTGTTATTCGTTTAATTCATTTTTAGAGCTTTAACGTTCATGGTTCGTTCTTGATTAGATTAATTAAATAAAATTCATTTCATCTTAAATATCATGTATTTTTTATTGTTAGAAATTGATTTAGTTAATTCGTGCTTGGTGCTTAAACTTGTTCTATTAATTTCTTTTGATTTTTCGTCATCTTTACTTCGAATTGGGATACATAGAATGCTTAGAAAATTTTTTTTCTTTCAATGGAACTTGATACGAAAAACACTTAAGTAATTTATGTTTGAAGCATAAGGGGAGCCTAAATTAGTTTTTCTTCTTTTGGACTTAATTGATAAATATTTGGGACGACAATAGATTGATTTGAATTATCGCGTTTGTTTTGGAAATTAATCAATAATTAGATAATTCTTTGAGTTTAACAATAGTGGATTCTGAAACCTTGGTATTTTAAATTTCTTGATTCTTCAATCTCATTATTTTTCGCATAATTAGTTATTCTTTAAATTAAATAATTTCAACAAAAAATCTTTTCGACTCAACTAGCATAGTAATAATTAATTAGGATTAAATTATACTTTTCCATTGCAGTCTCTGTGGGATCGACCTCGTTACTACTTTTCTATATTCCAATAGATTCGTACATTTGCGAGTTAATTAAAATTTGACATCAAGTCTTTGGCGCCATTGTCGGGGACTGCGTTTGAAAGTTAATTTAGTTTTATTTAATTTTATTCTTGACTAATTATAATTTAGGATTTTATTTATTTTATTTAGTAAAAAAAAAGGATCTTCATTGTGCATGCATAGTCGTAGATCTCTGGACATTAAGCTAGAACCTCTAGATAGTGAGATTGAAAGAACTTTTCACTAGAGAGAACGACCTACCAATTTAGATAAGATTGGAGGAACCAAAGCAATAGTAGCTATGGGTGATGAAATTGAGGAGAGACCTTTTATGGACTATTTTAGTCCATTGGCTAATTTGAGCACTTCATGTATACAATACCCACAAGTAATTGCTAGGAATTTTGAGCTAAAATCGAGTGTGCTTAATTGTCTTCCATCTTTCTATGATTTAGATAGTGAAGAACCCTATAATCATCTGACAGATTTTTATGCTGTATGTGTGACTTTTAAGTATGAGAATGTTTCTCCTGATAATGTTAAACTTAGTCTGTTTTATTTTTCTCTGAAAGATAGATCTAGATCATGGTTTAATACGTTACCTGCAAATAGTATTACATATTGGGAACAAATAGTTGCTAAATTTTTGAATAAATATTTTCCTGTTCACAAAACTAATGCTATTCGCAGGGAAATTTTAGAGTTTGTGCAGAGAGACGAAGAACCATTCTATGAAGCTTGGGAGAGATTTAATGGACTTCTTATGAAATGTCCACATCACGGTTATGAAAAATGGCACTTATACCAATATTTTTTGGAGGGTTTACTATCACATATTCAAGAGTGGTTGATGGCCACAAGTGGTGGAGAGCTGATGTCTAAAAATGCTACAGAAATTTGGAGCTTCTTTCAAAAGCAGGCTGACAATTCACAATAGCGAAGTCGTTCTTCTCGGACTGAACCAAAGAAAAGAGGTATTTATGAGATTCACAGTAGTGAACCTAGCTCAGAAATCAAAGAAGTCAAATGCTTGATAGAAGATATTTCTCGCAAGTTGACTTCGTTGACAACAAACAGTCCTACAGAGCCAGATGCATGTACTGATCAAGTGAAGGCCATCAACATGATGAGGAACCCACCATACAATCCTTACTCCAATACATATAACCCAGGTTAGAGAGACCACTCCAATTTTTCTTGGTCACAGGGTGTTTAACAGGATAATACAGTAGGTCAAACCCCTCAGCAGACTACTCAACAATTCAATCAAAATTTTTCACAGCCAAAACCATGGGAAGAGGCAATTCAAAACTTGACAAAAGCTACACAAGCTACATTAGAGTGCCAGAATCACACAATTACTGAGTTTAAGAATGAAGTACGCGCTAGCCAGAACTCACAGGCACAATCCATCTCCAATCTAGAAAACATGATGGGACAATCGGCCTCATCATCCAACGATTGGCAACAACCATTGAGAAGGAAAGTTTCCTAGTCACCATTTCCTAATCCTAAAGAAATGCTCAATATTGAGTTCTATTCAAGCAACCAACAGAAAGAGGCTAAATCCATCATGACTTTGCGACGTGGAAAACTGTTTGATAACAAAGTAGATATCTCAAAGCAAAACACATCTCAACCACTTTCTCCAAGTACTGTTCCAACTGATGATTCAATCCAAGAAGCTCCCAAAGAGGACAATGAGCCATCTTACAATCCAAAAGCCCCATTTCCTCAGAGGCTCACAAAGGTAAAGCAAGGTAATTATATCAATGATATGATGGAAATCTTTAAGCAGGTAAGTGTAAATATTCATTTACTTGATGTTATTAAGCAAGTACCTGCATATGCTAAATTCTTGAAAGATCTATGTACAACAAAGAGACAACTACATATGCACAAAAAGGCATTTTTAACTGAACATGTTAGCTATATAATTCAAAGCAACACTCCTCCGAAATTTAAAGATCCAAGTTGTCCTACTATCTCTTGCATCTTAGGAAACCATAAAATTGAGAAAGCTTTGCTAGATTTAGGAGCTAGTGTTAATCTTCTTCCTTATTCTGTGTATATGCAACTTGGACTAGGCGAGTTAAAACCAACATTTATGATTTTACAACTTGCTGATAGATCTGTTAAAGTACTCCGAGGAATTGTAGAGGATGTTTTGATACAGGTTGACAAGTTTTATTTCCCTGTTGATTTTATTGTACTTGATACTCAACCAGTACGAGACTCTACAAAACATATTCTTATAATTTTTGGTCGTCCTTTTCTGGCAACATCTAATGCTATTATTAATTGCAGAAATTGAGTTATGCAGCTATCCTTTGGCAACATGACAGTAGAATTGAATATTTTTAATGTCAATAAGCTACCACATGATAATGAGAATGTTGCTGATGTTGACATGATAGAAGCATTAGATGATGATTGTTTTGCTTATACTAATTGTGATGATGCGTTAAACATGTGCTTAACTCATTTGGGTTATTATTTTGATGTTGATAGTGCTATAAAAGAAGTTAATGCTTTGCTTGAATCAACACCTGTCATAAGTACAACTAAATGGAAACAGAAAATTCAGCCACTTCCAACGAATGCCAAAGTCAATAGGTGCAAGCAAAGCAGGTCCTCCAAAGCACTATTCAGAGTGCCATAAGGCAACCAGATAATAAGTCAAGCTAATGACTATAAATAAGCGCTTAATGGAAGACAACCCATTTTCTAACCCTTTTATTTACTTGCTTTATATGTAGTAGTTTTAGATAGTTTAAATAGTTTATTAGTTTTTATTTTATTTATTGTACTTATTAGGTCTCACCATGTCAAGCGCAGGATGTCCCACTTTACGAGCCGCTTGGCTTATATCTAGGCAACCTTCTTTTGATCAAGGGTCCCAATACTACATCTGAGTCTACTTCAACCGGACCTTCAACCAGTAGGATCCATCTTCTCCACGTTTATATCTGGGGAGTACCTGATCTCTTCTCTCCTTTATGTGCTTTATTTTGTTATTACATTTGGGACAATGTAATGTTTTAGTTTGGAGGTGGGTTAAAAAGTATCAGGATACTTCATTGTTTCTGAATTTGCGTATCACTCTGGTCTGTATAGCTGAAGTAATTTTATTTTGTTAAACAAAAAAAAAAAAAAAAAATATTTTACTAGTTTATTTGTCTAGTTATTATTGAATATCCTACTGCCAATGATGATATCTGTTCAAAAATTGAGCACATTTTTAGTAGACTATTAGACAACACTTGAACTTGTTCTTTTATCTGAATACTTATCTATGTTAGACCTGATTAAGGAAGCACATAGCCATTATTGACTTATCATTTGTTGGAAACATGACTTAAGTGTTTGTGTTGATATTATTGACTGAGTATCATTATGAAAAATTCTATTCCTACATCCTTAAGCTAGTGACCAAACTGTTTTAAGAACAGTTTGAGGTGTTAAAGTTACTATTTGTGTTCTGAGAATGTTGATGGTTTGGGTTTTCTAGGTCTCATCTTTGGTTGAATAGGTTATGGTCCAGAAATCTAGACTGAGCACTACTCATTGCTGATATAATAAAATAAAATATCTGACTCGAGTAATTAAGCTTGTTAACGTATCTTAAAACATGGTGCTCTATGGTCATCTGATTTGGGAGTCATCGGCCTAAAGCTCGCTACATGAGTCATATATATAAAAATAAAATAAAAAGAGAAAAAAAATTGAAAAAAAAAATCATATATATTTACATCTTCACTTCTCTATTAGCCTGTGAGACTCGAGCAATTAAGTCTGTTAGGGTATTTTAAAACCTGGTACCCTATAGTCATCAGACTTGGGAGTTATAGGTCCAAAGCTCACTACAAGGGTCACATAGAAAGCTAGTGTAAGAGAAGTATTGCACATGATGTAAAACTGTTAACATGAGTAGAATGAATAAAAAGAAGTAGAAGTGCTCGGTAAGGATTGCTAGGTTAGAACCTAAGAGACTGAGATGAGAATTTAGAAATCACTCACCATCCTAATTCTAAGAATACAAGTTCTGATTTTTACCACTTTAGTTGGAAAAAGCATTGTGATGATCAATATGAACCAATCGCTAGAACACCTCGGGATTAGAGAGAAAAGCATTAGAAGTGTAATAACTTACGAGATGTGTAAGGAACAAATGACTACAAAGGATTTGAGATTATAAAAATATCAACAACACAATATGGTCATGGTCTACTACATGTATAAGTTTAATTTTTGACTATTCACACACTCACACAGGGTCGAGCATCGGATAAGTGAAAAATTTTGTGTTGTTGTTTAATATCCTTCTAAAAGTATTGTTTTATTTTAGAACATATGGTAAGAAATTTAACATTGACTAATTTCTCGTTGATTCTATTAACTTAGTTTAAAATTATGGTTTATTTTTATTTTTGTTTGAGGACGAACAAATGTTTAGTTTGGGGGTGTTTGATAAGTACTTTTTTGAACTTATTCAAACCTTTAAACTAAACTTTTATTTTGTCATTTTATTGAATTTTTACTTAAGTTAGTATATTTTTCTTTCTATTTTAGTTTTGGACCCGTATATAAGCACATGGAGAATATTGGACGAAAATAGCATAAAATTTGGTGAAAATCGACGAGTAAATGATATACCATTGGAAAGATAATCGAATTACGAGTCCACCACTTTTTACGGATCTCAATTTGGAGCTTTCTACAAGAAGTTATGGCCGTTTGAAAAACAGCCATCCAGTGTTAATTTTGTTGAGGGATTTTACTTTCCTCTTTTTAGTCCCAATTCAACTAGGTAACTTATGGCCCACGAATTTTGTACTCTTTTGGGATATTTTGTGGCACAATTAGGGTAGTATAAATATGAGTTATATTCTCATAACCAAGGGGAGGATTTTTGGGGAGCCGAACTTGGAAGAAGACGGAAAAAACAAGAGAAGACAACTGATTGACGATCAAGAGTTTTTGAAGATTTCTTCTCCTTCAATCCATGTCGGGTTCTATCAATTCTTGTCTTTTTAGTTTAATTATGTTCTTCTAATTTTTTTAGCCAAGGTAGATGATGAAACCTTGTTTTAATTAAGTGATTATTTTGTTATTCGTTAATTCCTTTTTAGAGCTTTAACGTTCATGGTTCGTTCTTGATTAGATTAATTAAATAAAATTCATTTCATCTTAAATATCATGTATTTTTTATTGTTAGAAATTGATTTAGTTAATTCGTGCTTGGTGCTTAAACTTGTTCTATTAATTTCTTTTGATTTTTCGTCATCTTTACTTCGAATTGGGATACATAGAATGCTTAGAAAATCTTTTTTTCTTTCAATGGAACTTGATACGAAAAACATTTAAGTAATTTATGTTTGAAGTATAAGGGGAGTCTAAATTAGTTTTTCTTCTTTTGGACTTAATTGATAAATATTTGGGACGACAATAGATTGATTTCGAATTGTCGTTTGTTTTGGAGAATTAATCAATAATTAGATAATTGCTGAGTTTAACAATAGTGGATTCTGAAACCTTGGTATTTTAAACTTCTTGATTCTTCAATCTCATTATTTTCGCATAATTAGTTATTCTTTAAATTAAATAATTTCAACAAAAAAATCTTTTCGACTCAACTAGCATAGAATAATAGTTAATTAGGATTAAATTATACTTTCTCCATTGCAGTCTCTGTAGGATCGACCTCGTTGTTACTTTTCTATATTCCAATAGATTCGTACATTTGCGAGTTAATTAAAATTTGACATCACGATGGTTAGGAGGCATGTATGAACAATGACGGCAAATAATGGTTACAAGGTGTAATTAGCGAGTTTACGAGACGTGCATGAATAATGGTGGCGTATAGTGGTTACGAGGCACAACCAGCAGTGGTTACCAAGCCAAATTAGCAGTCACAAATATGAGTAAAGTGGAGAGTGCAAAGGTTGCAATGCTTATTAGCGGTGGTATAATTGTTGTCTTGATGGCAATGATACTCCTCCATGCACCTTTACTTATAAATTCTCACTACATCGTAGTTGGTAAAAAAATTACTTTATGCATACAAAAATCCATGTTCTTTAACTAATTTAACGTGCTTTATGTACAATACTTCATGCTTGAAACTTAATTTTATATAATATTTCTCATGTCGTCATAAGACACGGAATATTTATTTTATCAAAAAAGAAGCTTCACTTTCAAATATATAATATAAAATATCATTGGGGATTTTTTACAAATAACCACAAAAAACAAAGTATTTCTTATAATACTGTCATTGTTTCTAAATTTTCAAAATACTGTATGTATATGTATATATCGTTTTAACAAACAAAATCAGAAGCTGGGAAACTTTCCATTTATCAAAATCACAAATAACTCAATTCCTTCCATATAGATCGCACGGCCGACGAGAAGCAAGATTGAGATTCCAAATAAATTCAGATTTGATCCTCAAAAAACAAATTCGACGCGAAATTACAGAACAAAGTTGGACGGAAAATCTCAATTCTAGCCATAAATCGTGAAATTTCATCCAAATAAACATGAAATTGCATGAAATTGCAGCCAATATTCATGAAATTGCAGCCATTATTCAACGCGAATGAATCTCGGATTTGATCTCGATTCCAGCGAATTTGCAACGAATGAAATTTGCAACGAATAAAATTGCAGATCAAATTTGGTTTATCAACGCGAATTTGCAGCCATTATTCATGAAATTGCAGATCAAATTTGGTTTATCAACGCAATTTGCAGCCATTATCCATGAAATTGCGAGAACAAATTGGACGGTAATCTCACTCCCGGCCATCATCCGTGAAAAGCTGCAGAACAAATTGGACGAAAAACTTACTTCTATCCACCATCTATACGGGTAACATGTTAAATTGATGTGTATTAATCACAAAACCATATTGACCATCGGATGTTTGATGAATTCCCCAACTTGGTTATCATTGTAACAAATGTAACAAGTTATGTTATTATCTGATTTTTAATTTCTATTTTGCAATTGTGTTTTTCTACTTTCAGAAAGCTAATTGTTGACCAATGTGTTTATCCAGTTCAATGATTTGTCTCTAGTTGTTTGTTGGATTACTTATGTTGTTTGATAATCTTCCAAATATCTAATTTCTAAATTACAAATGTAACACGTTCTGTTATTTCTAAATTACAAATGTAACAAGTTCTGTTATTTTAAAAATATCTAATCTTCATCCACAAATTAACAAGTTATGTTATTTCAAAATAACAAATGTAACAAGTTATGTTATTTCAGAATAACAAATGTAACAAGTTATGTTACTATCTGTTTATCAGCATGTTAGAGGCATCTGTTTTATTTAATTTCTGTTTTAGAATTGTGTTTTTCTACTTTCAGACAACTAATTGTTGACCAATGTGTTTATCCACTTCAATGATTTGCAGGTATGGAAATGTTAAATATCTTCATTACATACTATGGTGAGATTTTGGAATTCTCGTCCCGATGGATCGCACATACATTAAACTCGTTGATATGATATTATCGATTGTTAAAGTTGAATCGAAAAAAAGATATGGTGACAATACAATACGAAATGTGTACAAACATGGCTCCAATAAAGATTACAAATGACAACACAGTTTTGTTCTATATGGAGCTGAAGCGAAAAGACCAACAACTAACAAGTTACCCATTGCAAGTTGAAGTTACACCATTCTTTGGAAAGTTTTCCGAGACATGCGTGTTTTGAGGCCATCGATTTTGAGGATATCAACCTACAAAGGTTAGTGAATGACATAATTTTGTTACATCAACATCTAAAAGGTGCTTGCACTAGAGAGCTTTGCTTCTAGTGCTTATGAATCTATCTAGGAATTAGAGGATGTGAATAGTGAGTCGAGAGATAAATTTGATTTCAAATCCACGATATTGAAGCAATAGCAAAAGACATGATATTCAGGAATAAAGAATTGTTGAGGAAGACAATGCGATTGTATGCTATTGAGAACAATTTTCAGTACAAAGTCTACAAGTCAGACAAATATGAATATGTACTCAAATGTCTAATTGATAGTTGCATGTGGAGATTTAGAGCTTCCAAACTTGGTGAAACAGATATGTTTAAAATAAGATACATTAAAGCGGCCATTCTTGCTCAATGGATATTATTCTGGGTGATCATAGACAAGCAACAAGTACACTAGTTGGAGATTGCATTAAACACAAGTATACATCTGCAAAAACTATCTACACTCCCGGGGATATTATAAATGACATGGCAAGGACATACGGATTGACATTGAGTTATGGGAAAGCTTGGAGGGCTCGAGAGCATGCGTTGGAGTCTATAATGGGAAATCCTGAAGAATCATATGGAAAGGTGCCAATGTATCTTCACATGTTACAAGAAAAGAATAGTGGAACAATAACGAGGATTAAAACTAATGCGGAGAACCAGTTTCTTTACATGTTCATGGCATTGGGTGCATCTATCTGAGGGTTGGGAACAACTGCAAGCCAATTGTTGTCATAGATGGTACATTCCTAATTGGGACGTTATGGTGGGACTCTATTCACACTTGCACACAAGATGCAAATGACAATATTTTTGTTCTTGCATTTGGGATTGGTGATAGCGAAAACAACAATTCATGGGAATGGTTCCTAATGAGGTTCAAGGAAGCTTATGGAGAAAGGGAACAAATGTGTATTGTATCGGACCGACAAAAAGCATTAAAAATGCAATTGGGAAGGTATATTCAAATGTGATGCATGGCTTGTGTTCATATCATTTGTTACAAAATCTAAAGTCATTTGTTGGGAAGAGTAGAAAAAATATCACTAAGCCATTCAATGCGGCTGCTAGAGCTTACACAGTTGCTGAATTTGATTACCAAATGAAACAACTTGACAACATAAACAAAAAGATTCGGCCATATCTGGTAAGATTAAATGCTTTTTATCAAAATTGAATGATTTTATCATTTGGCCATATATTGTAAGATTGAATGATTTTTTCAAAATGTGATATTTTATACTCTATTGGTGTTGATTAACATATGGAATTTTTTTCATATAGGAAAAAGTAGGATATGATAAATGGTCGAGAGAGCACACATGAGGACTAATGATTTTCAACAATGACATCAAACATTGTTGAGTGCATTAATCTTGAGAACAAAAGCGGTAAAGAATTACCCTATAGACACTTTGTTGGAATCGTTGAGATACATCTTGCAGAAATGGTTCTACAAGAATCGAGTAACGGCGCAATCAACGTTTACAAAACTTGCTAGCAAAAAGGAAAATATGTTAAGGAAAATTCTAAAAATGCATGAAAATGAAGGTAACAAGCTATGTTTTAACTACGATTGTTTCTTGTAAATTTACGATTGTAGATTGCTTAACTTATTAAATTGCCTTTTGGTTTTGGTGGAAAATCGAATTATTGTGTAATATAAAAATTGTTCATACTACTATAGGTGTCGACTTCAAGTGATATTCTATATCAAATTAGTGATGAGAATTCACGACATTTGGTCAACATACAAGAAGGTACATGCACTTGCAACGGGTTTCAAGTAGATGAAATTCGTGCCAACATGCATTAGCGATTATTGGTACAAAACATCAAGTAACATACACTTATTGTTCAAGTACCATACAAGAGAAGCTTACATTGCAACATACCAAGGAAATATTGTGCCACTTGGGGATCGTGTTAGCGGACAATGCAAGATCATTTAGAGCCTAGTGTGGTATTAGCTCCTACCCCAAAAAGAACAGTAGGAAGACCTAGAGAAAAAAGAATACAATCAACAGGTGAGGGCAATCAAGTCCAAAGATGTGGAAGGTGTGGAGAATATGGACACAATAGAAGAACATGTAAAAATCCATTGCCATTGAAGCAAATGCTCAAGAGAAAAAGGAAGCACACTGAATTGTCAATATCAGAATAGTAGTAGAGATTTATTCATATCAAATAATAGTTTTAAAGTTCTTTGATACATATTACTGTTTAAAAACTCCATGACAATGTTTAATGAGAATTAAATACACATCATTTCATGTGGATCTTGTTTTGGGAGTTGGTTGAAAACTTTTGGAATCTGTAGCAATACTGTTTAAAAACTCCATGACAAGTTTGACGCTATCATTTCATGTGGATCTTGTTTTGGGAGTTGGTTGACAACTTTTGGAATCTTAGGGGTTTGTTCATTTTATGAACGTAGTGTTCTCATGTCAGTGGTAATATGTTTGGATTAAAGTGAATCGAGATTTCGTGTACATTTTAGTTCCAATTTTTCCTTTGTGTCATTTTTTTTTTTAATTTTTCCAAATTTCTTAGATGTTTGTTGTTTTTGTGACTACAAGGTTTAGATTGAAGTGAATCGGGGTATGTTTTAGTTTCAAAATTTTCCTTTGTTTATTTTTTTTTTCCCTAGATTTCTTAGAGGTTTGTTCTTTTTGTGATTACAATGTTTCAAGTCAGGTTTTCCATTTATGATTTTTTTGTTATTAAAATTAGGTTTTCAAGTCGGGTTTTCAAGTCAAAGCTACGTTAGAGTTATGAGTAGTGTGCCATTTTGGTTTATGTTTACATATTGCTTGGGGTGTTATTCTTTTTTTTTGATCTGCAGCTTTTTAAGGCATCAAATAGGGCATCAAATCCCAGTAAGGTGCATGTTCCATGACTCAAGAACAATTTTAATACAATCCTTTATTTTCTAACTTCATATTGATAAGAAAAACTGGAAAAATTGAACTCAACATCCAACCATAAAAATCAAATTTCAAAAGGGGAATAAATAATAACAACAAAAACATTAATTACATCCATCTATTCAAAAGAAGTTATGATCCCAACTCAGTTATATATCAACTATTTACAAGTAGTTACACAAAAAATGTTAGATTAGTCTCCTAGGTAATCTGAGAACAAAAGCTGGTTTAATTGCCTTTCTTCAACCTCCTTGTCTTTCTCACCTTGAGTATATATCAACTATTTACAAGTAATTACACAAAAAATCTTAGATTAGTCTCCTAGGTAATCTGAGAACAAAAGCTGGTTTAATTGCCTTTCTTCAACCTCCTTGTCTTTCTCACCTTCCTTGCTACATTGTCACAATCTGTATCGTATCCATCTCTTTGTTTATCAAATCCATACTTGAACAACCGGGTAGCCAAGTTAATTCTTGCTGTAGAACAATCGAATGGATTTGGCATCCTTTCTATAGTCTGGTTAATTATATGCCTAGCATATTCTATAACAAAAATACCGCAATCAAATCTGCAACACCAATAAAAACAAAATTAGAAAGACCAAAAGAAGAGAATGGCAATAAGGCTGGACGGAAGTGTATAATTCAAATAAAGGAAAAGTCTAGAACATAAGTGATTGCCCAACTATCAATGATGAAAAGAAGACCTCTGACTCCCATTATAAACATCAAGTTTCTCTGGCTATCAAATGAACACATGTAACAAATATAACAAGTTGTGTTATTTCAAAATTACAAATGTAACACGTTCTGTTATTTCAAAATTACAAATGTAACACGTTCTGTTATTTCAAAATTAACACATGTAACAAATATAACAAGTTGTGTTATTTCAAAATTACAAATGTAACACGTTCTGTTATTTCAAAATTACAAGTTGTGTTATTTCAAAGTTACAAATGTAACACGTTCTGTTATTTTAAAATTACAAATGTAACACGTTCTGTTATTTCAAAATTAACACATGTAACAAATATAACAAGTTGTGTTATTTCAAAATTACAAATGTAACACGTTCTGTTATTTCAAAATTACAAATGTAACAACTTCTGTTATTTTAAAAATATCTAATCCTAATCATTAAATGTATTAAAAAAATCTATATGCAAGCACTCAACTCATGATAATGTCACAAGACACTGAAAAACATAAATAAATAAACTGAAACAGAGAACTAATAGATTCACACTAACCCATTTTCTTGTTGAGGCAAATGTTGAATGATATTAACATCTAGTGGTTCAATGCATTCTTTGCCATCAACCAGATTACTCTTCCAAAAACCAATCTTCACCAACATACGTGGGATAACCACAGCAAAGGCTTTAACATCTTCAACAAGCTGTCTATCCTTTATGCTAAAACCATAAGAGTTATATATGTTTAAGCACTTCTTCTTCAAGTCAAAATGACCAAGAATCCAATGGGCATGATCCTCCATCATGATTGGCATCAAGACATGGTCAATATCACGCCAAGGAGTGTTACAGTGCATATATTCACCCAACGGGTACTCAAGCAAAGTTACCTCATCAGCCATGGCATTATCATCGTCTGATATGACCTTAAAGATTTTTCTGATCAAGGCTCCGAACAAGCAATCTGTTGTAGTAACTCGTAAGTTTATCGCATTGTTGTATCTCACCATCTTTCTCAGATAATATAAGCAAACATCTATATGCTGTGAAAAAGAAATTTTTCAAGTGTGAGAAATAATTAAAAAACAAGTAAAAAAAATTAAAGGCAAACTTAAAAAATGTTACAAAGTAAAAAATGAAATAAAATCACCGTGTCTTCTAATGTAGCATCATTTTCACGCAAGTCATGAAACCATTGTTTCTCAGATATTGTAACTGGACCAAAATTGAATGCCGGGACAATTTTCTCTGCTCGTTTTATAAACTTATTACCTCTGCAAATTATAATTGAAATGTAAGATACAAAAACTACATAAATTTTTATAAGTATGAAATGGTATATTATCTTACCTTTTATTAGGCCTATGTCCTTCCCGATACCATTTCTCAAAACTGTCAATGTCAGCAACACTAGGTGCTATAAAGCCTGCCTCAAATGCAGATAATTCAACATGACTTTGCGGTACAACATCTGACGAAGATCCATATTTAAGCAAATATGGTGATTGGAGTAAAGTATTGGGTTTATGAGGCCTTTTTGTTGGCATGCCTGGCATATTCTGATCAGCAACAATTGTATCTGGTATATGAACCTAAACAGATATTAAGAATTCCATGTTAAACCAGAAAGATTTATGTCATACAATTGTGATATATTTAATAAACTATAGAAAAGTATACATTTTTTTGATCCATAGCTTTTGCCTTTTGCACCTCATCAATTGCTTTATCAACATTCTCCAACACTTCATCTGTATAAAATGAACCATCGGACAACCGAGGAAAGTTATCATTCGGAGTAAAATCAATGCCAAGATCAAAACTAGGCAAGTTATCCTCACACAGTGGTTGCTCTTTTTCTGAAATCACACCTTCTTTTTCATGAACCTTTAAATGAAAGCATGTAACACAAGTTAATACAAAAATTAGATGAAAATGAATAAAACACATACTGCTTATAATAATAAAAAAAAGTTAATTAATTAAAGCACATACGTTAAAGTCCAAAACACCAACTAATTAAAGCACATACCTTAAAGCCCACAAATTCATTTTCCTTTGGATTATCAAAATTTGTCTCCTCATTGTCAAAAGTTTCAACAAATTCATTCTCATTTGTGCTCTTAAAATCTGACCCCTTCTCATCAACCTATAACATAAAAAATTAATTAAACTTAACAAATCCATGAAATTATTAGCCTCTAGACATGAGAAAAAAATCTCAATGGAAAAAATATAATAATCGAGTCTTATACTCATATTACCCAAGGACAAATATTAAAAAAAATACCTTTTTATCCAAATGCCTTTCACCTACCTTTGGACTTGATATTTGTTTCAATCTTTCAATTATCTCATTTCTAAAGTCAGCAATCATTGATTCGACACCATGTTTGAACGACGTCAATTCATGCAATATTTGTTCTTGCTTTAGTTGCACATCGTTAAACGATTGATGATGTCTTCATTGTAGCGGCTTTTGAAATCCTAACAAAACAAGGAGATAATCAAATGGTTATTATACATTGGTTCCAAGATATTAACTGGCAATGACCGGAATTGAAAAAATAAAACTACAAACTAATAAGATTAAGAATATAAACTCTCTCTCTTTCGATTCAAACTGCAATAGGGGGTTCAACAAATTCATTGCACATCGTTGCAGCCCTTAAAGTTTTTCTTTACTGTGCTGGAGGGTCAACAACATCTTTGCTGTTATCATGAGTAGGAGCTGCAGATTTCTCTTCAAACATTTGAATACAATATGGTGCCTCATTCTTCTCTTCACACATCTCAAAAGATTTAGCCTTCATAGTCAAATACATATATGTCAAAAACTATAAATACAAACATGTATTATTAAAAAGAAAGACAAAATAATAATAAACATACTTCGAAAGAGTCAAACATGCTGTCCTCCAGTTGAGATGACATTATGCGCTTATCAGTTGTCCAATTGATTATCCGAGGCCAAAAACCATGTATCTTCTCACATAATATCCCATCTAATGGCAATATCTCATAAATCCACACTTGAAATGCAATTGGGAAGCCACATAGCCTATATGTGATTACCCCTTCATCATCAGCCTTGGTGTTCAATGCGGACTTCAAATAAGTGAATGTCGTGTTGAACAAGTCCTTCCCCCACGGAAAACTATCTAATACATCTAAATCAACAAGTCTCATAGTTGAATCTGATACTTGTTTTGCATAACGTAGTTGTAAAAAGTAGGATGAAAGCGGATAAAGAATTCTAATTTGACAACATCTTCATCATTGGTGCTATCAGGCAAATTGAGGAAAACACTTTCAACATCTTTTTTGTACACAGCATGCAGATGACTGAAATATCGTGTTTTGAGTGAGACTGGGGCCAATAAATATTTTGAAACATCACTCTCGCCGTGCATTTTAGTCCCGTGGCTATGCAAAACTCCTCCATTGAGAATCTTACGTGCTTCTCACCAATTCTAAACCACATTTCATTGTAATTTGGTTGCTTAACCTCTCTTAGCAACATTTTGTGAATTAGTTGATGTTGCAATCTAATGTCTTTGACATCTAAGAACCACCCAAAACAAGTTTCTTTGAAGCAGTTGTTACGAGATTCTTTCATTTTGGCATTCAAATTTTCTATGACATCAATTTTTGGTGCTACCATGATTCGCTTAACAGAGCCAACTTTTGCGATCTATGCGGTAGTCCCAATCCTATAAAATTAACAAGAAAATGGATTAATAAACATAAACATTCATTTATGTAAAATGTTGAAATTAACATTCTAATAATAACCCACAAATTAATAAGTCATGTTATTTTAATATAGCAAATGTAACAAGTTCTGTTATTAATCCACAAATTAACAAGTCATGTTATTTCAATATAGCAAATGTAACAAGCTATGTTATCTAAAAAGTCTCTAATCATAATTCACAAATTAACAAGTCATGTTATTTCTATATAGCAAAAGAGAGTTATCACGACCTTGCTACATCGCGATCACAAGCTGAGCAGAGAAGCTTTGCGTGGGAGGAGATCAGTAATGTAACAAGCTATGTTATTTCAAATTACAAATGTAACAAATGTAACATGTTCTGTTATTTCAAAATTACAAATGTAACATGATCTGTTATTTCAAAATTACAAATGTAACATGTTATGTTATTTCAAAATTACAAATGTAACAAATGTAACACGTTCTGTTATTTCAAATGTAATCTCAATGCAAGCACTCAACTCATGATAATATCACAAAACGATCAAAAGCATTTCATCGCATTCTCAATTAAACAATATAGTGCACACAAATAATATTATTGAGGAAATTGAAGTTGGAGTCACAGTTGATATGGAATCATGGATGGGGAAGACTATACAATCCTGCATTTCTATGGCCACACATCAACGAAACAATTAAAAAAAATGACAAGAGCACAACCTGTGCTTCGTATTTCCTAATTTCTTTCTTTTTCTTGGATGGTGACTCATTCGGTAAGATTTTAATCATAATCCACAAATTAACAAGTCATGTTATTTCAATATAGCAAATGTAACAAGCTATGTTATTTCAAATTACAAATGTAACAAATGTAACATGTTCTGTTATTTCAAAATTACAAATGTAACATGTTATGTTATTTCAAAATTACAAATGTAACAAATGTAACACGTTCTGTTATTTCAAATGTAATCTCAATGCAAGCACTCAACTCATGATAATATCACAAAACGATCGAAAGCATTTCATCGCATTATCAATTAAACAATATAGTGCACACAAATAATATTATTGCGGAAATTGAAGTTGGAGTCACAGTTGATATGGAATCATGGATGGGGAAGACTATACAATCCTGCATTTCTATGGCCACACATCAACGAAACAATTAAAAAAAATGACAAGCACAACACAACCCGTGCTTCAGATTTCTAATTTCTTTCTTTTTCTTGGATGGTGACTCATTCGGTAAGATTTCTCTACTCCTTTTTGCACTCTTCTCATCCATAACTTCAGGTGCATTTTTTCTTGTAGACAAGCGAGTTACACGATGGCTAGAAGAGTCCATATGTTCAATAACATCAGATGGAGACTTGTTCTTTGATGTTGAACGATGTGAGAGACGCAGTATAAGTCTGCATAACTTCACAGAAATGCAAAATCAATATATAAAGCCTATTTTCACATAAATAAGACTGAAACATAATTTAGAAATACACAGAGAAGACGCGCGGCTAAAATGTCAAATCGTGGGGATATATGTTAATTTAGTAAAGCAATAAACGTAAACATACGACACACATTTTTACAACTCGTACTATCCGAGTTCATGACTAAATATTGACAAACCATAAACAACCATAAACAACCACATTCAAACAAGATGAGGAAGGATTTCAAACTCACGGGTTCTAAAAAGCAAGGGAAAACCATAAACAACCACATTCAAACAACAATTTGAATGGCGATAAGCCGATGTTGTAGTGAAATAAAATCATTCACAACAATCAAATCGCGTGCAAAATCAACATATAAAGCCTATTTTCACGTAAATAAAATCAAACAGAAATACATAGAAAAGACGCGCGGCTAAAATGTCAAATCGTGGGGATATATGTTAATTTAGTAAAGCAACAAACGTAAACATACACCTCAGAACATGAAGACGCGCGGCTAAAATGTCGATTCCTACGAGGAAGGGTTCGTCTGCTTTTCCCCAATTTTCTCCGCTTTGAATTAAATCGAACTGCTTTTGTATGTATTTGGGTTAATGGTATGAACAGTTATTGATAGTGGAAAGTGGAAAGTGGAAAATGGCAAGTAGTGGGTGGTACGGTTATTGATAGGTGGAAATTGCATGTGGAAATTGGGCTTAATGTATTTGGGCTTTTTTAAAAACAAAGATTTTTGAAATAAAAAACTTAAATAGTAAAATTAGAATTTGAAAACTAAAGGGAGTAAGGAGTGCAATTTCCACAATATCATTTGATGTACCATTATTGAGTGTTCGTAGGCTTTTTATGTTTGTAAGTTTGAATGTATGATAAATTATGAAGTAATTAGTCTCTTTTACATTTGAAAGGGTTATATTTATCCTAATTTGGGTCATTAATTGAATTAGATTTTGGTGAACAAACTTTTCTTTATAAATGCAACTCTTACCCTTTGAGTAAATGTTATATAATTTAGGTAAACTTACACATGACTCCATGTATACAAGGTGCTAGTTTTTTGCACGTGCGTAGCACAATTTGTATATCAATAGAATAATTTATATTTTATGCATTTTTATATATTGGGATTAAAAAAGGTAATTGGTTAAAATTATCACATTTTACGTAATAATGTATATTATATATTGTTTACAAACTCTTGAAAATTTTAATTATTTGTTAGACATATGTGAGATATCAAACATGTAACACGTTAAGTGACCACCAAAGATAAGATTATTGAAATTAAAGTTTTGGTATAACTAAAGCTAGACGAGGATCAACATTGATTTGTGTTAATTCAATTTCGTCGAACTATATTGAAGAAAGGAGGAAAAGCTCACACGATTTGGTAGCAAGAGATGATCACGAGGCTTTAACCAGGCCTGCATGAATAATGATGGTGAGCGAGGCTTGTGTGAATAATGTGATGAACGATGATTATGAGGTGTAATCACCGATGGTTATGAGTTATGTATGAATAATGGTGACACGTGGTGGTTACGATGTGTAACTATAAGTGGTTACGATGCCAAATTAGCGATGAGAAAATGTTAAATTTTAGTTAAGTCAAGAATGCAAATGTTTTAAGGCTAATTAATTAGCAACTGTATTCTTATTCTCTGGTTAGGAATGATACTCCTCCACACACCTTAGCCCATTCTTATTTTCATTATTTTAATATTTTATTTAATAATAATAAAATGATAAATTTGCCTTCTTCATTTTTGAAATAATTTGGTCAAATGAGTTGATTGGCAAAAGAATGTATAAAATTCATATATTTGGATGAATCACGCCTATTATTCAAATGTTGTGGTCAAAGTAGTTAGAAAAAAGATTAAGGACGAAAGTGGAAATGAAATTATAAAAGACTTATACTGTAATTTATCACATTTTAATTACATTAAAAGTCTTTAACTTTTTTTATTGTCACGTTAATGTTTAACTTTTTTTTTTTCATCACATTCTTCTTTTTAACCTTTCATTAATTAGCAAATATTGTCTTTAACGATGTTTTTTATCAACAAATTATACTAGTGTGATTTAAAATGGAAAAAAAAAAATTTAATTGTAATTTTATATTCATTTATTTTTTTCTTATTTAAAAATACGAGGACATGTGAATTTTTTATTCATTCTTAATGGAATATTTTGGACGAAAACCGTTATCAGAGATAAGACATGCTAATTAATGGAAGATTGATAATAAGAATGCAATAAAAAAAATTAAAGATATAAGTGTAATAATGAGTAAAAGTTATAAATTTTTTATGCAATTTAAATATAGTGCACTTATAAAAAAAAAATGTAATGTGAATATATTTAACATTTTATAAATCACCTAATGTTAGCCTCCATCAGATATTGTTTTGCTCTAATCCCGACTAATTTGTACCGTTCCTGGCTTCTAATGCCTAGATATGCAACAAATAAATAAATACGTTACTTAATCTTTTATTTATTCACAAAATAGCTCAAATTAGAGCATGTTTGACCAGGGTGGGCTCAACGTATTCAGGAGCCTAGACTAATTTTTTTAAGGGACCTTATCAAAAATTTTTTTAAAAGAAAATAAAGAAAAATTGGGTAAATTGTTCCAAAAATCACTGAACTTTCTAACGGATTACGGATACAACATTGAACTTTAAATTGTTGTTAGAAACTCACTGTACTATATAAAAGTGCTCTTCATCCATTACTATTGACGCTTCCTTCTATTTGGTCTCACGATTCTGCCACGTTACCAACGTGGCAAATGAATTTCCACTATAGATTCAACCACCATCCATATTGTCCAACCATTAAACACACATACACCACCTATTGAAAACACATTTTCAAATACATTTTTTCCAACTGATATCTTCCAATTAAAATCGCCAAATTCAATTTCTTCCCCAATTTGCCAAAGCCCAAGCCCAAGCCCTAGCCCGACAACTACTCAACCATTTCCCGCTTTAGCAAATTGGGGAAGAAATTGAATTGGATGATTTTAATGGGAAGACGTCAGTTAGAAAAAATGAATTTGGAAAATGCGTTATCAATAAGTAGCGTATGTGTGTTTGATGGTTGGACAATATGGATGGTGGTTGAATACTCAGTGGAAAACTGTCTGCCACATTGGCATAAATGTGAGACCAAACAGACGGAAGCATCAACCGTGATGGATGGAGAACACTTTATATAGTACAGCGGGGTTCTAACAATAATTCAAAGTTCAGTAATGTACCTGTGATCCATTAGAAAGTTCAATAATTTTTGGAACAATTAACAAAAAAAAAAAAAAAATCCTCTTGTCCATCAATAATTCATTTCGTTTCATTACAAGAGAAAACTAATAAAAATTTAACATAAGCTCTTAAATTTAAAGCAACTAATATTTATTGCCAACTATAATTTAAAGAAGAAACAAATGATAATAAAAACAAAACTAGTATTTTCCTTGATACACTAGAGAGGTCGATGCAAGTTGGACAGATTTGAGAAAGCTCTCTAACTCTCTTGCAGCTAAAAAACAAAGATCTATATCAAATTTATTTTTATTGCCTATTGAGATGCATAATTAATTTTTAGATCATTATATTCAAGTTTATCAAAAAAATTGTGTTCAATAGACAAGAGAGCCAACCCGTTTAATCTTTCTTGCAAAATAGTTTATCTCGAATATGATTGTCTCAATTTTAATTTTGAAAAACTATTTTTTTTACTGAAGTAAGTGAAACTGAAATTGTTAACAAGATTCTATAAACAATGTATGCATTTGAAAAATAATCAATTATTTTTATGTAATGAAGAATTTACATTGGAGTGTACTTTTCTTCTTGAAAAATTTCACTCAACACAAAATTCGAAAATAAATCTAAACCATCTATATTTGAACTCATGTTTTAAATTGTTTTCAAGATTCAAAGAATACTTGTCTAAAATATTTGCATCCAATGATTTTGAGTTTTATTGAACTAGGTTGTTGTAGGTGACACCGTTTTATTTTTAGTTTTTTTAACAAAAAAAAATTATGTATTAAAAAAATTGAAAGTAATTTAAAAAATAAGAGAAATAATCAAGACCTTAAGTAGATTAACAACTTAAGCTTTAAAAGTTTACTAAGATCACTTTTGATTTAAGTCGACTATTTGTTTGACAAGGCATTAAAAGTTTACTAATAAGTAATTTTTTAATTGATCAAAATTGAATTTTTATATTTTTATTTTAATTTTTAGCATAAAAATTAGTTACTTTTAAAATAAATAATCATCACGATCCATAGGAATTTTGAATTTGAATTGTAACCTACGATCGGATTAACCGCCAAAAAGCGATATATACTACTTTTTTTCATTAGAAGAAAGAAAAATGTATTTGAGAGGAAACCAAATCTAACTTTTACTCATTTCAATCTTATAAGGTGCTTATAAGCTATAAGCTCACCCAAACATGGACCTCGCACTGTAATGAGTCAACAATGATATAAATTGAACAAAGATTCAGTCCAAAACCCAGTAGAGGGAAAACAAAGGGGAATGCATTCGAGGCTAAGTTTTTTCTTGGCACGCGCTGCTAGAAAATCTTCGTCTTCACTGCACTCTGCTCGTTCACCACCATTTTCACCAAACCCAAGATTAACTAGAGTTTTTTCAGCAGACAACATTAAATGTAGTAGTGGTGCCATTTTAAATTGTTTGTTTCACTCTCATCCCTCGCGAAATTTAAATTGTTTTATCATTATTCGGCGCGAGTTCAGTGGCTACGCCGCCGAGCAGTTCTCCGACGATGAGTATGAATGTGATTACGAAAATCATCCGGTAATTTCTTTATGTTTTTCCAGTTTTGTCTTTACGTTTTCGTATTTGTTGCAACTTGAAACTGGGATTTTTGATTATTTGTTCTGTTGATAAATGTTTGGGGACTGAAGGTAAGTTACAGTCATGTCTATAATATGATAAATTTATTAGAAATTACAGTGCCAATAATATTTAAAATACCCATTCTTTGAAGAAGAGTGGGCGGAGCGGGGTGATGGTTGAGGGTTTTGAAATGGAACCATTTTAGAGAGCGTTTTATCCAAAGGTTTAATCTTTCTTTGTATTTAGTGAATATTTCTCAGTGGATGAGGGTTTTGAAATGGAACAACATTTAGAGAGCTTACTTCGTGACTATCCAAATGTTTAATCTTTCTTTGTATTTAGTGAATATTTCTCTGTGCGATCAAAAGTATTATTAAAGGGAATCTCAGGAGCTACTGGATAAAGTTAAGTGAAGAAAAGAATATTTGTTTTCTGAATAAAACAAATGCTAAACTTGGATAGGCAAGTGTATTTATTGATTTTTCCTTTTCTAATTTCAATATTTGAATTTCCCCACAAGGAGAAAGGATGGAGAGGCTTTTATTCATAATACATACATGGTTGAATTTGTTATGACTTCAAAAACTAGTGATGAAATTCTTAATAAGGGTTTGTTGGGCTGCTTTGAAAACATGTACTGCAGGCTTAAAGCTTGTAGTAGCTACATGTGAGCATCAAAATGGGAAGATATAGAACTCAACCAGTTTCTCTTCTTCACTGCATCCTGTTATTAAATAATATTGTAGCTTTGCAATGGACAGAAATACAATTACACTTGTGTGCTTCCGTATGGATGCATGTTTATATGAAACATTGAAAATGTGGACATTCAAGTAGAAGCATAAGAATCAGTGACTATGAAATGTGTTCAATGTAGGCATCATCATCAGTGGCCAACATTGATGAGTGGAAATGGAAACTCAGTATGCTTTTACGCAGTGAAAATGATCAAGAAATTGTGTCCAGAGATAAAAGGGACAGGAGAGACTTTGAGCAAATATCCAACCTTGGCAAAAGGATGGGCCTTTACTGGTAGAATCTACACTTTACATTCTTCCCTCTGTGTTGTTTTCTTATTGGGTGATTTTTTTGACTTATCATGAATTACACTATCAGTAATATTTATGGGAAAGTGGTAGTTGCAAGCAAGTTACCTCTTCCCAACTACAGGCCAGATCTCGATGATAAGCGGCCTCAAAGAGAGGTAAAAAGTTTATTCTGTTTGATCCTTGGATGACTTCCATTGAGTGTTTATGCACAGGAATTTTATTAATCATTGGGAAATGAAATACTTCAGCTCTTTTCTGCAGGTTGTTGTCCCATTAAGTTTGCAAAGGAGGGTAGAGGGTTTGCTTCAGGAACATCTTGATAGAATGACGCTGAATTCTGAAAAAGCAGATGACTCTTCTGCCAAAACAGAGGCTGTTGATCAGGTTAAACATGTAAATACTGATGAAAATGCAGATCCCTTCCTAGATGGGTCTGTTATGGAGAAGGTTCTCCAGAGACGGAGCTTGCGCTTGCGCAATATGCAGAGAACTTGGCAGGTTTGTTGCACGAGATTTTAGTGTGTGGATGTGTGCATCTGCTGTCTGTGTGTTGCATTTATCTTATTTATATTTTATGCTTCGCAGAAAAGAAATTTTTTATCTTATGCAAGCATTTCATGCAGCTGACGTTACTGATTGTTGATAAATTTTGAGCATATGATTACCTATGTTAGATTCTGGCATCTGCCAGTTTGGGTCATTTTACTGCTCTTTGTCTTCCATTTTCTTGTTCAATCAGGAAATGAATAAAAATGTCCATCTAGAGAATTTGATTCTCCTTCCGTTGCTCTTTTATAGGGAATCTGATATGGCCACTTGATTTTGTCAGAGTTGTGTAACTATCTCTTGAAGTCACAAAGTCAAATCTTCAGAGTAGAAGTCTAGTTTAATGATATATGCTATTGTGAATGAATATTTGTACATATGGTCAAATTTCCACTCGGGGAAAATTCATTGCTGACTAAGAGCATGTTTGGAAGTGCTTATAAACTGGTCAAACATCATTTTTATTCAAACATAGGACTTATAACTTTTGTTTACACATTCCATAAAACTCATTAGTTACGATTTGCAAAAAACTTTACCAAACAAACACTAAAGAGATTGCTATTTATGTATATATAACAAGAAATAGAGAACAAACTTCTCAAACACGAGATTAGTTTTCTTTGGATTTAGATGTAAACTTTGAAAACAATAACAATGCATCTTGCCACCTTTTCCATCTCATTAGCACTTGTATGCTGTACGGGTGCAATAAGATTTTTATCTCAAAAAGAAGAGAGTAAAACTAAAAGCATCTCCAACGCATTTCATTTATTATTTTTTAGACGTGCCACATAAGCATAGAGAGACGGAATTATAAAAAAATCCTCTCAATGCATGCTAACGAGGACTTCATCTAGCTGATGTGGTATACCAAAAATAGACTCCGTCTAGATTAGACGCACTTCTAGATGGACTACTCAGCAATTTTAAATTCAACTCGACATTTTATTAAAAAAAAAAAGTCAGACGAGGGAAATAAAAATTGAAGACCTGTCAATTTAAAAAAAAATTAATGCCACATAAGCGGTAATATTAGTTTTAGACCAACTTGGAGATGAATTTATAATTTGACCGTCTATTCAATAGGCGTAATGCTAGATGGACTAGAAGTTCTGTCTATTTCACATATAGACTACAATAGATGGAGTTCATGAGAGATGCTCTAATATCCACACAATTATAGAACCTGGGCATTTGATTAGGAAGACCACAATGGATATGTGAAAGTAAGATAAGCTTTCACTCTTAAATGTCTGAAAATTATTAATCACTCTACCTAGCCGAGTATGTAATTGTTATTATTTAGGAAATAAACCTTGTGCCCAATAGTACTTTTAGAATCCATTATTAGATGATTTTACCCACAAATTTAGATCAGCAGTGAAGGGAGTCAGATTTGCTCTGTTTTAGGATTGGTGGTTTTATGATATTTTACTCTTACACATGTAGTTATAGATGTTATTGGTGTGGTTATATAGGTTTCAATAGTCAAGGGGTAATGGATTTGCGTTGTTTTAGATGTGTTGGTCATTATTGTATACATAGTTTCAGTGTATTATTTTGATATACCCTTCTCAGCAGTTGGCATTTTGGTGCTGAAATCAATTTGCTCATTTTATACAGGAGTCACCCGAAGGCAAGAAGATGCTGAATTTCAGGAATTCCCTCCCATCCTTTAGGGAGAAGGAAAGGCTCCTTCAAGCAATTGCATGTAATCAGGTTTAACTCTGGAATTCATATTATCCTTGTAAGATTACTAATATAGCGTCTTAAACAAGTAAGACGTGGATACCAACTAATGCCATTGTCTGTGGATTTGTATATATTTGAGTGCTGTTTAGCATCATTTTATTTTAGGTTTATAATGAGCTGCATAATTTTTGCCTCTTAGACTAATTAAGTTTTATGTTTAGATTATGATTATTTTTTCAAAACTCTAATCAAAGTAGGAATTATACCGGCTTATTTTATAGTTATCTTTTTAATTTTAACAAAACATTTTATGGTGCTTGTATATTTCTCCCTAGATAATGTCTAATGTATCAAATGGTCTTGTTTGGCCCTTTGATACAAGATTGTGATTTCTGAATTTTTTCCCTTTTCTTCACTATTGCTCCTTAATTTGTTCACCACTCTAAAGAGCAAAACTTGCCTATTGGCTGGACATCCATGACCCATATTGAGTAGTGTCTCTGAGTCTTTGATTAATATTGTAACGCCCCAAATTTTATAAATTCGAAGTGTTACTAGGATTCATATAACGTCGCGGAATAAAACTTAGTAATTAAAATTTTGCTAACAAACTAATTCAAACTTTATAAACTTTTAACAAGTTTTCAAACATACTTTAATAAAAATGAGAAGACTACTACTTCAAAATAAAATCCGGAAATAATACTAAACGTTCAATTAAATTTAAAATATCCTAAACATCTCTAAATTTACTTGGTGACCATTGGCACAGTAGCTCCACCAATCTGCCCCGCGTCCAACATGTCCCGAACTAATTTGAAATTTGATAGTGAGAGTGAGTATTTTGAAAAATATTTAGTAAGATGCTTGCAATTCTTATTCAACATAATATCAACAAAAATCATAACATATCCTTCCAGAAGATTTTATAGATTTAGAGCAACTAATCACAATAACCACGTGCTTAAGGAATTTCATGGAACTCCTATCTCCCGAAGGATTTACTTAAATTGACCCGAAAGTCCATCCCGAGGGATTTACTTGAAATTGGCCCGGAGGTCTAGAAGTTTTTATTATTCTATGCAATTCATTATATGAACATTACAAAGGACAAGAATTTAATCTCTTGCACGTCAAGTATTTTACCTTGATTGAAAACTCGTAAAATCTTAAAATAGACCTCGAAAGAAAATTGAAATTTCATGAGCTAATCTTTTTCCTCACTTTGCAAAATTTTCTCTGTTCTCAGCCTATGCTTTGCGAGCGTTTGTGTGTGAATTGTTTATTAAGTAAGAAATTTGGGAATGAATGATTCCCAAAAAAAAAAAAAAAAACGTGCATATATATAGCTTGTGGCATGACCTGGTGGAATACTGAAGCAATATGGTAAATTAAAATCACTGTTTACAAAAACTATTTGAGGCCTCAAATCCGCCTCACTTGAAGCTTTCATAAAACTCCTCGAATCCCCCGACCCTTAAGTGCTATTTGTCAGACTTATGCTTCCGACTGAATGAGGCTTATGTCTCAAGGCTAAGCCTCAAGACGACTAAGATGTTTGCCCATTTGTTTTGCATTTTTCAGGACATTCTATTATTGACTTTAGCTTTTTGGGCTATTTTACTTTCTTTTATTGATTTATTTTTATGTTTGTTTGCAAGCTAAACTTTTAATATTATTAATTTGTTTTATTATGGATTTTTTAAGATGGTGTATGATTTATTATATATATTTTTGAATTATTTATTAGTTTATCTTGAGGCGCGCTTCGAGGCTTGCGCTTCGCCTCACACAAAGGAAAAACACTTCGCTACCCGATTGAGCCTTTTTAAACAATGCTTAAAATAATAGGATTAGTCTCAAGTTTTAATCATAATTGAATTAGGATTAAAGAATTTTATAATAACAAAAATACTTAATTAATGCAAACTGTTGCCAAATCCAAACATGTTGTCCAACAAGTCATCACTTTTTTTGGACTTAAATTAAATAAATAATAGATAATTATGTATTCCTTTAAACGGCAAAAACTTGGGCCTAACTCGACCAAAACAAAAATTTCTTGAACCCAAAACTCGTATTTTAATACGAGCTTCAAAACAAGTTCAATATCGATATGCTAAAACTCACATCATTGGAAAATTAAATGGGTTGGGTGAAAAAATATAATACATGGGCTTGGACTATTTAGCTCGGCAGTACACGGACTTGAGCTTTTTAGCTTACGGACCATAAAATAAATCAATGCAATCTATGCCCTGAGCGAACTCCGGAAATTAAAATCTTATAATCCATATTGATTGTACTTAATGCACATTCTAAGAGCCCAAAAATTATTTTATCATGCTTAAAGTTTCGGGGTGTTACAAATACCTTGACTGTGATCATGGTTGATGTTCGAACTCCCCATTGACTGCTCTTTGGTTTTACACTGTAGGCTATCATTGTTACCAAGATTACATGGTTCCATTAAGGTGTATTTTCGGAGAGAGTAAATCTTTTGAGAAATTGTTATAAATTTTTATCGATGAAATGAAACAATCCATTTCTCAGGTACTAGAAACATTAGTTCAAGTTTTAGCAAGAGGAAACAGACACATTAAACCTTGGCTAAATTCTAATCAAAGTAAATGTTTTGCACTTCTGTGTTGCGGTGACTATTACAGGATGGAGGCAGATTCATTGCAATAGCAATTTCTGCCATGTCCTGGTTACCATGTTTCTTAAACTTCTATCACAGGATTCACGTGAAATGGCATTGTGGAGATTCTGCTCCCTTTATTTCATTACCTTTAGACTGTTGCCTTTTATTGGGACAATCTTTCTAATGTGGTAATGGGAGTAATATAATTGGTAACTTCGGTGTTAAATGAGGGCCCAAACATGTTTTTCTTGTATTTGAGACAATTCTATATAGTATTTCTACCTGCTAACTGAATCCTTAATTTGTTCTGCATCCCGATGTTTTCTTCCAAAGGACTCGTCTCCCGTACTGAGTATTATATTTTAGAGTTCACAAGTATTAAATTTATGGGATTTTGCATTTTATTAAAGTATAAATTGAATTTCATGAAATTTAAATGTTTTCAAGGCGAAATATATTTTTTGCCTGACTTTTACGAGTTATATTTATTTAGAAGTATTCCAGATTTTTCTTATAACAACAGGTTGTGGTAATTTCTGGAGAAACTGGATGCGGTAAGACAACCCAACTTCCCCAATACATTTTGGAGTCTGAAATAGAATCTGGCCGGGGAGCATTCTGTAGCATAATTTGTACTCAGCCTCGAAGAATATCAGCCATGGCCGTTGCAGAAAGAGTATCTGCAGAGAGGGGAGAGCCTCTTGGTGAATCAGTAGGGCTGCTTTCTGTCTTTTCCTTTCAGCCTTTTCCTTTTTAAATTATATTAACACTTGTTACTAATACAGTGTATGCTGCAAAGATAGTATCCAGTACAAAAAATTCTATATTCTAGTTGCTGTCATTCAACCGAGATATTTTTGATAGGTTGGCTATAAAGTACGATTAGAGGGAATGAAAGGCAAAAATACACATCTGCTCTTTTGTACAAGTGGTATTTTGCTCCGTAGGCTCTTGAGTGATCGCAACCTGGATGGTATAACTCATGTTTTCATTGATGAAATTCATGAGCGAGGCATGAATGAAGGTGCATGTATACACACTTTTAAATTTCTCCGTTTAGTGTTTCATATTTGATTCTTGACATGCCGTTCATCTTCCCCTTTCTAGACTTCTTGCTGATTGTGTTGAAGAATCTTCTGCCACGAAGACGGGATTTGAGATTGATCTTGATGAGTGCTACTCTGAATGCAGATCTGTTTTCTAATTATTTTGGTGGAGCACCAACATTTCACATTCCTGTAAGCTAAACCTTTAGCACCGAAGTTATTTAAGACTTTATGGTTTCAAACAGTTTTACACAGTGAATTGAAGTTGTTGATTCTAGGGCCTTGAGTACTTCTTACCGCTTAATAACTCTTGAGTTTGCATTCTCTAGAAGATTCTAGAAATGAGTTGCTCTATCAACTAATATAGCTGAAGAAAAGATTTCCATTTTTTTTTCTTGTTTGTAATGCTAATCTGATTTTCAAGAATTCCAGTGAGCAGTCTTCTAGAACAAGAGAGTTTGGGTGGCATTACTCAGTAACTGATTATTTTGTTTAAATGTATTTGCATTTTCTCATCCACGTTGGTGGGGCCTTTTACATGCCTTACCTTTATCTATCTTAAAGGCAGGAAAAACTTGTGTACTAGTAAATATAGTGGTTTTTATGTGAATGTAGGGCTTCACTTATCCAGTAAAAGCCCACTTTCTGGAAGATATATTGGAGATGACTGGATATAAGTTGACTTCATTTAACCAAGTAGATGATTATGGCCAAGAGAAGATGTGGAAAACACAAAGGCAGCTAGCACCACGGAAAAGGAAAAATCAAATCACTACTCTTGTTGAGGTAGGAAACCACATTTCAATGCACTCTTGTTAGCGTTGGCAATCTCGTTTGATTATTTTTTAAGCTGTTTGTTCCTTTGGTTTAGTCACTCTGTTGCTTAGCTGATAGAGCTCTTGATGTTTCATGGAAAATAATCTCTTACATTTTTTTTTTGGTAATTAATTGTGTTTTTTCCTGTCTTGGATTACAGGTTACACCTATGGAAAATCATTTTTGGTTTACCTTGTGAAAAAGGCTTAAATTTTTTTTGTGCATCACTAAAACAAGAATTCACTTTATCATAACACCTGATTTTATGTGTTAAGTTGGTTGACAGAACCATGGGCATATTGACTAGGGAATGAACCAAGCTTAACATTAGTGGGGCCTCTCTGTCCTTTTGTGTATTTTCCTCTAATTCTTGTAGCATTTGTTTGTCGCTTAACAGGCACATATTATATACCGGTGCTGTTTGATGGAATTTGTGAATTCTGTTTTTGATATCAGACTTCATTTTTTATTGGCTTTATCTTCTCCCTGTTTTCTTGATAGTTATTTGTTTTGTACATGATACTGGCTAATGCTGATGAAAGAATGTGCCTATTCCAAGTATGTGGCTTGCAAAATAGGTATCTAAGTAGATTTGTTTATACTGACAGGATGCTCTGAATAAATCAAATTTTGAGAATTATAACTCCAGGGTACATGAGTCATTGTCTAGCTGGACACCTGATTCTATTGGATTCAATCTCATTGAGGCTGTTTTGTGTCACATATGTCGCAAGGAACGTCCAGGTGCTGTGTTAGTATTTATGACAGGTTGGGAGGATATTAGTTGTTTGAGGGATCAACTAAAAGCTCACCCTC
Organism: Forsythia suspensa; assembly: GCA_023638005.1. Lineage (NCBI taxonomy): Eukaryota > Viridiplantae > Streptophyta > Magnoliopsida > Lamiales > Oleaceae > Forsythia > Forsythia suspensa. The sequence continues at coordinate 12,614,405 of CM042665.1, forward strand.
TCTTAGGGGACCCCAACAGGGTCTTTCTGCTTACATGTCATGGTTCGATGGCAACATCTGAACAGGTAGAGTGTTATCTCTTTAGAATTTTTTAGTTTTAGATTTCCTCTTATTACCGCCAACACCACAGTTATTCAGTTGTGTTCGTTATTGTTGTTGCTTTAGTTATTGTCACCATCTCTGTTTTCTATGGATAGATGTCTCCAGGGCAGTAGAGCTCTTGATTGCTTTCTTTTGTCTTGTTAAATCTTTACTCTTTCACAATAATGCATAGTTTTCACATTTTTTGGACTACAATTTTTTTTGCTCCAGTTGTTTCTGAGATAGCATGTTGTCAATTCTGTGTTTTCACTAGGATGTTGGCAATGTACCAGATGTGTTTTCTGTTGTCAGTACCATTTCTTATTGATAACTGTATATTATTTTGTTCACTCTATCTAGCCATGTTACTGTACAGAAACTCATATTCGAGAAGCCGCCTCCTAATGTTCGTAAAATAGTACTTGCCACAAATATGGCTGAGGCAAGTATTACAATCAATGATGTTGTTTTTGTGGTTGACTGTGGAAAAGCGAAGGAGACTACTTATGATGCCCTAAATAATACACCCTGCTTATTACCTTCATGGATATCACAAGCCTCTGCTCGACAAGTAAGTTTTATTTTCTGCACAGATTTTTCTCATTGGCTTTCTTGTTGTTCGAACATGGGAGAATGAAAGTACTTGCACACTTGATGAAATTATTAAGAATACAGCAGATGCTACATTTTCCAAGATGGAAACTCAAGTTGAATGTGTTAAATGGTTGTGCGTGATATATTGGCAGATTTTTAACTTTCATGTATATGTATCATTTGGAATGTTGACATAGTTATAATTAAAGCTGTGTACTACCATTGTAATTGCATTATGATTGCATAACTAATTGTCAAAACTCCCTAATTGTAATACATGATTAATCATTCATGAAATAAATTTCCCAAATACAAAAGGGACGGGCGATTATAAACTGTCATTTCATAACACATTAGAACATAGAACTGAAAACAACTCAGTAAGCACGAACAAATCCGGAAAGTTCATTAACATCAACTCGATAGAAATAATTTACATATTCCAAAAGTTCACAACAAATACAAACTCAAGATATTGTCTTGAAACAAAATCTCAGACGTTCTAAACACGACCTCGTTAGGTTACGCCTATGTACATTGAGCTTTGAAATTCTTTGGGAAGATTTTTGGCAACCCGCCGAGTTTCTATGAGCTCTGGGCTCGCCTGGCTTACAATGCAAGACTACGTGAGCTATTGACTCAATAGGTAAAGATATGCATAAATGCGCAATGAATACTGACATATTCTCCAATGCATTTCAAACCCTCAAAAGGTTTCTTCTCTTTGTGCAATAAATCTCATAAACATGATCATTGGTTCAAAATATTTACTTTTGTGCTTTTAATGCTTGTGCTATGCTTATGCACATGTCAATTCTTCGTAATCACATCACAATTGGTCAACACACAAAATAAGAGAAAATGGTGAATGCCCTTCGTTCCCGAGATCACCTGGGGTATCTCCTCCTCCTCCATGTTACCTCCAGGAAGGCACACACATTCTACCATTTTGTTAACTCATTATCATATTTAATCATCACACATCTCATAAGAACATCATCGTCCCTCGGTGCAATAGCACATGCTTATTTTTCTATAGAACACACATTTTTTGTTCATACATCTCAGTGCATACTGGGTTTCTTTAAATCATGTGTATGCGTGCACATGTTCATAGTCGTGCCGTGCCATGCCATTTGATCACAAATTATATGATTCACATCGTGCAAAGCGATACTCCACACATCATGTTCAATTATCAACACATGATCAACTTCGAATACAATAAGATAGAATAAATCCCATCAAATCACAGGTAAAGAAAACTGCAAATAGGGTCAAATTATCTCAATAGTGGCAACCAACTACAAGATTCACATCCAACAATAACGAAATCAATCTAATCCAACATTTCCATCGAAAAGCACGTTCAGTTGAGTATGGAGAAGACTAGGTGTCAGACTAATTTTGTTGAATTTCTTGCAGTATCTTCATTTTTATATTGTTACTTAATGGTTCTTTATGCTAGTTTATTCAGTGACCATTTTTTTGCACCATTTCATTGTTTGGGTTGCAGAGAAGGGGTAGGGCTGGTCGTGTTCAGCCTGGTGAGTGCTACCATCTATATCCACAATGTGTGTATGAGGCTTTTGCTGAATACCAACTTCCTGAACTTCTGAGAACTCCTTTGAACTCTCTGTGCTTGCAAATTAAAAGTTTGCAAGTTGGAAGTATCGGAGAATTCCTGTCTGCTGCTCTTCAGCCACCTGAACCATTGGCTGTAAGGATTTACTTTTTAACTGTTTTAGGATTCTTTTTCTGTAATATTCCTTTGGGCCTGATATCTACATGAACATATGCTATAATTTAATTCTTAATCCTACTAGTTACTATATAAAGCTTATTCTTTTCCATGATCTCTTAGGGAAGATCATTCATAATTAGTTTGAAGAACATTGAAGAGAAAATCTTCTGATAAAAATGGTGGAATATGGTTTTCGACCATACATGTTAGGGTGTGTTTGATTGGTTGACATGGAAAATGGTGGAAAATGAAAATCTTTTCCATCTTCCATGGAAAATACAATCCACCAAATAGGTGAGAAATTGTTTTCCAAGAAAGTTGGAAAAATTGTGCTTTAAATGCTTGTACCTTGAAAATCAAAATTATTTTCCATGTGCAATCAAACAAGAAAGGTGGAAAAGAAATTTTTTGGATTTGACAACATTTTCCATGGATTGGACATTTTCCATGGAAAATGTGCAAATCAAACACACTCTTATAGTTCCTGAGGCAGAAAATAGGAAACCGTGAAGGGGGATACAAAGTTGCATCCAACTGTGAAAATTTGTTTAGTTATTTAGTTTACTTTATGAAACTTCTGTGAAACTGAAGATTTATGCTTTATAAAATGGGTTTCCTTATCACGGAAAAAAAATTCCAAGTTTGGAAATGAAAACTCACGTCCATAACTTTTTAGAACTAAAAACCTTGAGAATTTGAGTACAAATATAATTTTGAAAGCTAGTCATCTATTTGAATCATGCCCTTTTTTCCTCCCTAAATTCAATCTCTATCGTGCCACATTGGCATAGCCAAAGTTCAACAATGCTCTACCGACATTTTAAAAAGTTCCTAGCAAGCAGCATCACAAGTACTACTGAAAACCAAAAACCACCATCACAACCCTCACACAATCTTCACTAAACCTGCTTGCCACTGTGCGAACTTTTGCCTTGTATTATCCTAGGAAAATTCCTAATATCCTGACCGCATAAGAAATAGACGTTATTGATTATTTGTGCGTATGCTTGGTTGTCTTTTATCATTTTTGTTTCTTTTGGATTTGCACCCATTCGGCTTTATATCATGAGGCTAAAAAGAGTAAAGTCAGCATATTTCCTTTTGCTGTGGCAGAAATCTTCTATAATTGAGAGAGTTGAAAAGGATTATGATTCAATTAGTAGAATACTCTTTGAGTATTCTATTTGATGCAAAGTGTAATCTACTTTACAGTTTTCCTTCACTTTTATTCTGGATGTATTTTTTTGTCAAGGAATTCACATCGAGATCTGGCTGTTCACTAGGGTATTGACTTTTGCAATATCTAGGTCTTCCTTTTGGAGTTAATCCTTTATCTCTAGAAATTGTCTCCGGTAATTGTGAGGCTTCTGAAAGGAATAGATGGGTGGAATAAATTATCCATTTCTAGAGGGGAAGGTTAACCTTACCCAGTCAATATTGTCTAGCATTCCTGTGTATTATATTTCGGTTTTCAGAATGGAGTAAAGTAGTGGACATTTAAGAAAAGTTAATTAGAGACCTTTTGGGAGTTAGAGGTGGTTTTTGGAGTAGGTAATCTTAAAATGAAAAGTTTGGCTTTGATAAATGATAAGAAAGCAGCTTTAGAGATTTCCCTGTAAGCAACTCTATCCCCCAAAAAAAAAAAAACCACCACATGGGTGAGAAGAATTTTATTAAAAACGAAAAACAAAGTACAAGGGAGGGGACTTGGCCAAAACCTCCCAGAAGGGAACAACAAAAGAAAAAAAAAGCCTAATTGCCATCAATTAAGAGCCAAAGCACCTAATTGAAGTCAACTAGAACAAGGAAAAGAACAAAAGGCTTAAAAGCCCACAACCAAAAGGGAAAGGCTTGAAGCCCAAAACATCATGTCAACCTCATGTGATTAATACCGATTTGGACATAAATGGGTGGTGGTTCAAACGAACCTGAGAGACTCTTCTATAAACCCTTAGAAATGTACATCTTAGGGTTTTGACATTTATCCAGTTCAGCAAATGGGTTTGGGGGTGGGGTGGGGTGGGGTGGGGTGGGGGGGGAGAAGATCGAATTCTGGGAAGATGTTGGATCGGGTCTTTCTTTATGTCTTCTTTTCCCAAATTATTTAATCTCTTTTTAAAAATGTTCCCATTAATTGTATTGGTTCACTTTCTAAAAATAGAACAATGAGTCGGAACCTTCAGTCCCGTAGAAGTTTATGTGATGGAGAAAATTCAGATTTTTCCTTGTTCGCTACTGCTTAAAAAAATTTCTTGATGCCTTTTGTTCTGATAAAAGATAGTGGACATTGGATTCCCAGGTAAATTCTCTCATCAGCCATATTTCCAAGCCTTAGTCAATTTTCCTTGTCATCCAATCTTTAAACCATCTGTATTCATTTAAAAATCCCATTCCCCTTACTAAAGAAAGATGTTTGATTGGCTGGTTTTTCATAGGAAGGTCGATGCTTGTATTTAGTTCAAAGGAGTTTAAGGATGTTTTTTTCTCTAGTTGTTAGTAATTGGGTTTGATCTTTAGTTTTGTGGATAGAGGATCTAGTGATTGTAAGTGTATTTCATAAATCAATAAAGTCATTGTTTCTTATAGAAAAAGTTAACTATTTCTCAATTGTCTCCTGCATAACATTCTAGACATGTCATCATTCACAACTTAGGAGTAAAAATTGGTCTGGATCACATTTACATTCAATTCAAAGATTCGTGAGGCAGATGCCATTTTCAAATTGCATCGGTTGAACATTTGTATTCTTTTTATTGGTTTTAGATTTTTCTTCGTTAGGGCGGGGGACAGTTAGGTGATCGACTTGCAGGAGTATGGAGTATATGATATCACTAGCAGTGGGGAAGTTGGAGGTCCGATTGATTTTTTCCCCACAGCGGCTATTAAAGGTGTTTTACTAGACACGAAACCAGTGAGCTCTCTTGTGTACAGTCATGAGACACATATAGAGCCATTTAGAATAAGTGCCTCAGAGCTCCATAATTGGGGGCATATAATGACACATGTTATTGTATTTTACTATTTTAATTTATGTGCTGATTTATCTGGTTTTGTTTTCGCCTTTATTTCCCATTCTCCTCTTGGCAATGAATTGTTTTTTTTTTTTTTTTTTTCCCCTCTCTTAAGACATGACACAATATGAAAATTATTGCAGGTCCAAAATGCTGTTGAATTCTTGAAGATGATTGGTGCTTTAGACGAAAATGAGAATCTTTCACATCTTGGTACAATTGCATTAGACAACATGGATACTCTACTATATATTTCCCTTGGTACCCTATATATCAGTTTCCTTTATATTTCATATTTTTTAATTGTTTTCATCTTATTCAATCAGGAAAGTACTTGTCCGTGCTTCCAGTGGATCCGAAGCTAGGAAAAATGCTAATTATTGGTGCGATTTTTTGTTGCTTTGAGCCTATTTTGACGATTGTGGCTGGTCTTAGCATCAGGGATCCTTTTCTTTTGCCTCAGGATAAGAAGGATGTGAGTTACCTGCACAACATGTCTAATCATGGCAAAATGCACAGTTATTAGTCTTTTTATGTCCCTATTCCTAAATTGTTAAATAAATATATATTTTCAGCATTGTGTTCTGCTTCCAATACTATCATTTGGAAGTGACAAATGATTAGCAATGATAAATAATAGATTTGGCCTTCTAAATTGAAAACTATCATACAAGTAACAAGTTTCCAAGAATAAGAGAACTCTGTAAGCATTCTAAATCCATCAAAGCTATCCCATGGAAAGTATTGGCCGACCTGGCCAAACAGAGGTCAAAGAGACAAGCCTGTCCCAGATTACATGAAATGGAGAGATCCAATCTTGGAACCATATCATTTTTCTCTAGGCAAACGCAGTCCTTGTTCCCATTACAGCCTGGCCCCTTAATAGAGTTCGTAGGCTTAGCTCATCACCATAAAACTGGCTTAATGTGAGGTTCGTGTTCACTTTATGCGTTGCACATTTCAATTGTACCCAGGTGATATAGGACACACTAACACTCTTCTACAGCACCAGGGCTGGAGTCATTAGGCACTCTCCCTCTACACGGGGATAGAGAATCAAATCCAATCCATCCCTGGCACACACAATCTGAAATCATGATGAAGTCTATGTGCCTAACTCATCACTGTAACACTGTCTTACAGTGTGAGGTTTGCCTTCACTTTGCACATTACAAATCTCAATTGTGTACCCAAGCGCTGTGGGATATACCAACAGTCCTGACCTTGACGAGTCTTCAGGTTTGATCTCAAATTAAATCCCTGGATTGAAAGACTCATTCTTATACAAGCACATGAAGCACACGTAAGGAGATACATGTTCTAGGTCTTGTTTCTAGCAAAAAATCATTAGCATTCAATTTTTTAAACACCATATATCAAGTGAAAGCCTTGACCATGGAGGGAAATTTTGCTTTCCAAAAGAAGAACAAAGGACACGGTGAAGAATGAGTAGAGTTAATAAAAGATAGGAAAAGTTTTAAATGTGAAGACACCTGAATTATCAGGGCTCCAGCTCTAGAATCTTGTGAAAGAGGAAGGATAAAATTGGAAAGATCTAATGGTACATTTAGTTAGATTTTCAGTTTCTCTATTGTCATCTTCTTCCTAATTTGGAATCATGCAATTTAGGCATTCTTTTCTTAGTTATTAATTGTCGTCTCTTGTTAAAATATTCTTCCGAAGTACTGCTGGGACTTCAATTTGAAAATAAGAATGTTGTCATGCAGAATTCTACACACTTCATCCATTTACTGTCAATAGCAACATGCATTATAGTATGCATTACAAATTCCCAGCATGATCACATGGCTTCTCAATTAACCTGAAAGCCCATTTCTCTCAGTATTCATTTGCAACCAGAACTGCATCAAATGCCTGCCCTCTGCAGTGGCATTTATGTGTCTGAAATAAGCTTCCCACATAACATGCCCATGACTTCTGTTACCATTTGAATCTTACTTTTTGTGTGTGATTTCCGTTTCACGCGCAACATTTTATTTGTATACGCATACTTTAGTCATGATAGAATAATGCATATAACCGTCCACGATAGTCTTCTCTTTGGATCGGTTTATCAGCTGTTATATGAGTTTCTTTGATGCAGTTAGCAGGGACAGCAAAGTCTAGATTCTCAGCAAAGGACTATAGTGACCATATGGCTCTTGTGCGAGCATACGAAGGATGGAAGGATGCAGAAAGAGAAGGATCTGCATACGAGTATTGTTGGAGAAACTTCCTCTCTATCCAGACTCTTCAAGCCATCCATTCTCTTCGAAAACAGTTCACCTACATTCTGAAAGACGCTGGATTGCTAGATGCTGACGTAGCGACGAACAATAGATTGAGTCACAATCAATCATTGGTTCGTGCTGTTATATGTTCTGGCCTATTTCCTGGCATTGCATCTGTAGTGGTAGGGTACTTCCTTTGCAGTTCTTGTCACAGTCATAACAGCTGAATGTGGTGTGGTTGATGCGTTCTTTCTTCTCTATGTGCAGCACAGGGAGACATCAATGTCTTTCAAGACAATGGACGATGGGCCGGTCTTTCTCTATGCTGTAGGTTCTAAAATTTCTCCTTTTACCCAAATGGTCATAGGAATAGAACTCTGATAATTGTACATTGTCTTTGACCCAAGGAAATATTTTGTGGCTACATTGCATTTTGGCAAAATCATTCTACAGCAGAACATCATCAAAATGTCTAGTTTTTTCTGTGTGTTGTGTTTGTCAATTCGTGGATATCAATTCAAGATTTATTGATGATGATGTTTCTTCGTATTTCCTTGGATCACTTGGCAAATATCTTTTGGGAGAAAATTGGACAGTCACCTTGATCATTTTTTTCTTTTTAACTAGGCCACATAGAGTTGAAGATGAGTTAACTGTTAGACTGAACTTTAGAAAATTCACTGCAGATTCTTGTACCTTTACAAATGTCATGGTACAAAATTGTGATGCATCCACATTGGTGTCTGCTTGCCATCTTCTGGGTGCTTAATCTTTGTTCAAGATATGAATTCACTAGTCTTGTATGTGAAAGATAAGCAGACAACAAGTGGCGGGGGAAGGAAGGGTAAAAGCTGGTTATACGTTGAGTATACTTTACTTGAACTGTACAGAGAAATATTTAGTGAACATTGAGAATGAATTAAATTACTAGATTATGTTTCTGCTATCTTTGATGATTCAAGGAAAAAACAGGATACTTAAATGTAGGGTGTGTGCATATTGCAAAAAATTGTGAGAGGTCTAGATAGCAATATTCAGTATTTATGCGAAAGGGGGAAGATTTGGGGTTAATAAGAGAATTCATGGTGTGGGCATGAGCATGACTGCTTGTTGTTTTTGTGTGTTAGAATTCATGCTAGTGCAATTTTACTCCTATGTGTGCAAATTCTACATTTTATTATATCTACTCTACCAATGAAAGATAAATATATTAAACTCTGTTACATGAATACATACAGACATAATTTGAATGCAAATGCTCATAAGAAGGTGGTAGTTCTCTCTGTGTGGACTTGGATACAGCCAGGATACACCTAATGGGTGACAGCTATTCCACACAATTTAATTTTGTGGACTTCACTGAAGTTACCATTATTTGTGGTTTGGGGATCCTATCAAGAAATTGAATTTAGAACAATGTACTTGTAGTTGTCCATTGGGCATTTTTCCTGCTTAATATGCATGAAATGAGCGCACTTAACGTCAAGGTATATTTTAAAAATGCAATTGCATTGTCACATGCAGGAAAGTCGATCATTGAAAATTTTACGGATAATGTCGTCCATTTTTCTTGATCTAGTTGTTTTAGAATTGGAGTATCCCTATCATTTTTCCCCGCGCCTAGATTTTTAATTTGATATGACATAATTCTCTTCGACTGGTATCAACTTTACAATCTTAATGTTTATTTGATTGATGGTGGTCTAGTTTCTGATTGTAATACTCTAAGCTATAACTCAATTTCTTGTTTGATCCTTTTATCATTTATCTAATGAATAGGTTAAGTGATCTTTGACTTACGGAGTTTAGTGGGTTCCTCAATAGCAATTGTACCATGATGGGTTGGTGCGGGAGTTATGTTGGATAAATTATGCAAGAGCTACATATATTTCTTGTAATTTGGCACACACCAGGGATTTTACTGAGAGTAGATCAGTGTTGCTTAGACATGAACATGATGACACAGATACTGACACATTACAAATATGGCAATACAGCAATTTGCGGAGAACATAAGACACAATTAGTTAGAACGTGTTTATTAAAATGCACATGTAAGTATATATTTGGTGAAGTACGGCTGCAAAACATTGACTGATTTGTATTAAAGACCAAGAATAGGTTACAACATTAGCCATTTTATAATCATTTGGGATATTTACAATACATGTAATGTCTTGCATGCCACATAATTGGTGACCAATCTGGATCTGACTTGTTATGAACAGAATATGTTGGTCATGTCCTTTATTTTTCTTTTTCTTAATTTCTTACACATTTTTTTGAATGTTAGGCAAGTGTTTGAGAAGTCTACAAGAGTGCATGTTGTGTCAAGTTTCAAACATGGATACGGTACATTCTGGAAGTGTCCTTGCATCATAGGAATAGATTAAGAAAAGTTAGTTCACAATTTTTTCTTTTTAAATGTAACATTTTATATTGTTGTTGGAGAGAGCCATCTTTTTGTTTGGTTAAAGGCTTTTTGCTCTATACAAAAGTTCTACTGAAAATCCGGTTCATTCTGGAAGTGTCCTCCTTGCATCATCGGAATAGATGAAAAAAAAGTTAACTTTTTTTTTTTGGTTAAATGTAACATTTTATATTGCTGTCTGGAAAGTGACATCTTTTTGTTTGGACAGTTTGGTTAAAGGTTTTCTGCTCTATAGAAGAATATTACTGAAAATCGGGTTTCTCTATCACATTGCTGAATTTGTTATATGATTGATTTTTGTTCAGAATTCTGTGAATGCACGTTACCAAACGATTTCTTACCCGTGGCTGGTGTTTGGTGAAAAAGTGAAAGTCAATACTGTATTTATACGTGATTCAACTGGAGTATCTGATTCTATTTTGATCCTTTTTGGTGGTAACCTCAACTATGGTGCTGCGGTAATTTTCTTTATCAGCAAATCTTCTGTATTACTATGATGTTCTTTGCGATTGTTTTATTTTTTTTTAACCTATGATTTTACTTTCTTTCAGGATGGGCATTTGAAAATGTTGGAAGGATACATAGACTTCTTTATGGATCCTAGTTTGGCAGAGTGCTATGTAAAGCTCAAGGAGGAGCTTGACAAGCTTTTACAAAAGAAGGTACACTTGACTGTTCCCTACTTTTCAGGCATACTCTTCTTCATTTGTTTCTCTACTTATTTTTCCGTTTGGTAACTTGCTGACGCTATTCACTTATTTTCTCTTTTGCAAATGTCATTTTCATTTTTACTACATTCATTTTATAGATATTTGGTCTAATAATCCTTCCATAGAACTTACATTTTTAACTTAAGCATCTAAGATCTAGAACCTCTGTTTTCGGAGTCCGAAAAAGTCTCTCATACTTTTGTCCTTTTGATAAGTGAGAGCATTTTCAAGAAAGACAGATCTAAATACCTAAAAAGATGATTAGAATAACATGATCTTTAATTGTGACCCCACAATCATAACGATTCTAAATGACTACTAGGATAATATTTTAATGTCGTTTTAGTTCTGCCTAACCTATAACTTCTAAATTCCATATGGTCATCCAAAGCTGTGATTTCTTTTACCTCATTCGATAAATGATAAAATAATTATGTTTTTATTTTATACTTAGCTTCCAAGCCAAAAAGATAGAACTTCACTTTATTAAATACGAGAAAAATGTGTTATATTTATATGTTGTCATCTTTCCATTTATTGCATACAGAGCCAAGATGTCTGGTACACATCATCATTAGCAAGTATGACCATATACTACATACATATTGTTAGCTAGCTTGTTGTATGTTTTTATAAAATGTTTTTCATGGGGTATGAGAGAGTGGAATGACAGTGGAATTGTAAATTTTCAAGTCCACATATATCCCAAGATTGCTTCATGTGCTCGTAGAAAGCGACACGAGGTGAGGCAGAGAGAAGAATAGGAGACCAGAGCATGGTTTTTAATATTGTTTGCAATATTAAGAAAATAGCTTGTTGAAATTGAGATATAGCTGTTGGGATCAAAAGCCAAAAGTGGAAGCAGAATGGATCTTGAACTTTTAACTATAATAGGATGAAGGAATATCTTGAATCTAAGTCTGATCTTAATTTAGATTTTTATCCAAAATTACTTGCTCTAGATGCCTTAGATAATTTACCAATATGCAATCACATTATAATCACATTAACTGTTCATTACGGATTTTAATACTTTTAAAAATGCTATATAATGACCTCATTATTATTATCGTCAAATATATAATTCTCAATATACACGACTATCTGTCATTCATCCACTGCTCTCCAATTTGATTGTGTAGTTAATTTTTTCAATGTTTACACGAGAAAATACTCTCTATAGTAGTAGTAGCAATCGAAAAAATGAATGCCAAAGTCACAAGGACGTAAACTAATGAGTATAATTTATTTTCATCACAAACCAACTTTTGTGTAAGATTAGTGGTTTCGTAATTATAAGAACTCTTTGCAATAGCTCATGTTAGTAATTAAATATAAGATTAGTGGTTTTGTAATTAAGAACTCTTTGCAATAGCGCATATTAGTAATTAAATATATCATTTCAAGGTTGCTCTGGCAATTTCAAATCTCTTTTCAAGCTGTTGAATTATTGCTTGAGCCATACTTATCAAGGGATTGGCCTCTAGTACTTTGAATTAGCCTTGGTATCCATGGAGTTGATACTGTTTTCTTCATTCCTCATTGTATTGGGTTGTCTTTGTGTCCCCAATTGTTGAATTAGTCTTGTTTACTCTCGATAAATTAGACCTCGAAGAACTGTACCAAGACCTGGGCCATAAATAAGCCCATTGATGCCTCATTACCTGAAATATGACCATCTAATAGCTTTCCCTCATTGTGAATTGCCCCCATTTCAGGCGCCCCAAATGGCTTCATGTCCTGCCGCTAACGTGGGCCCACAACTAACTTGTCTACCACACCAATACCAAGCCACATCCAAAGTAAAATCCACAGTTTGTCTTCTTCCCCAATTAAGCACCCTGTTTCAGTACCTTCTGCACGCTGTTCAGTATTTTCGTTCTCAAAGTCCAGTGCCCCCGCTCGTCCCTCTTTAGCTCCGCCCCTACTAGGGACTAACAACAGTAATTCTAATGTGTGCATTCCTACGAGTTGTTATTTGTTGTGTAAAATGTTAAATGAAACTATCATGGTAGGGTGGGTGGCTTGTCGTTTGTTGAGCTGATATACTCTTCAACCATCGACCTTTAAATTTTCAATGGATTGTGCATTCATCATTCTTGAGGAAATACATTGCACTATTTTGGCTTCTTTTCCTACTTACCGATTCTTGATTGGTGCAGCTTCAAGATTCTAGCATGGACATCCACAAGGAAGGTAAATACCTTATGCTCGCTGTTCAGGAGCTCGTGTCGGATGATCAATGCGAAGGGAGGTTTGTTTTTGGTCGTGAAAGCAAGAAGCCTCGAGAATCAACTGACAACAATCGATTTACAAAAGACGGAACAAATCCGAAGAGCTTGCTACAGACACTGTTGATGAGGGCAGGTCACTCACCTCCCAAGTATAAAACAAAGCATCTTAAGACAAATGAATTTAGGGCACTGGTGGAGTTCAAGGGCATGCAGTTTGTGGGAAAACCAAAGAGAAATAAGGTCCTTGCAGAGAGAGATGCTGCTATAGAAGCATTGGCCTGGTTAACTCACACATCTGACAATAACTGTGAAGAACATGATAATTCCACGCCTGATGTCACGGATAACATGTTGAAACTTCTAGGGAAGCGTAGGAGGTCAAAAGGGCGTCCGGGATGAAAAAAGTGGTTAAAATCGTTGCCAGGTTTGTGCTCGACTCAGGTGTCATCAGCAGAAGCATGATATAAACTGGAAGACACGAGGATAAGATGACGGCTGGTCAAGAACCTTTAGCAGTTGCTTGACCCGATATGGACAGATGGACTGCCATTGATGGTACAAGTGTTTGATGATGGGCTGTCCGAGAGTTCATTTCCTCGATGGGCATCCTCACCATATACAATAATGGAAATTGCTGTCTATTAGTCATAATACGGAGTATCATATAGACGAGTGAGATGTCAATTTTCATGGCAGTTCTTTGTAAAATTCCTGTAATTTAAAAGGGTCTGTTCGTGATATTTTCATGGAAAATGTATCCTAAAGTTGTTATTTCTGTCAGTTTATAATTTTGTTCTCTATTGCATTTGGGAGGAATGATTCAATTTGAAAGTCGACCAAGAATCATCATCCAAAATATATATTGAACATCTAGTAAAATATAATAAAATAAAAAGACCAAAACTTGTAGTTTTATTTCAACTTCATCCTTTTTATTGTACACAATAACAATAAAAATCATGATGTTACTAGGAGGGCAATGCCAGTTTAGTCACAAGAAGCACAATTTAAAATCCATACTGATGCTTAGCCTCACTGAGGAATGTCTTCCAATGTAGGTCGACAGCGGCAAACTTTAACCGTCCAACACTCCGAGCTTTGTGTAAGTTTGATACTTCCTCTCCCTTTCTCTATATTTCTCCTTCAAGTGGTTTGGTCCTTCCCACAGCACCTTCAAATTGAAAGCAAAATAAAAAAGTTACACTTCTTAGATTTACAGGCAAAATATGGTGTGGTTGGAAAATATATTTCTTAGTCAATATTGTAGCATTACTATTACACTCCTATAAAGTCACATCGGGCACATTCTTTACAAGATATAGAGAACTCAACTGTTATGGAGACTATGGATTTACAAGAAAATTGTCAACTACGAAATTAAAGATCTTATAGCAGAAAGGACCCGCACAGTTTAACGATGTCAGAACCTGTATGGCAATAAAGCAAGCAAGAAGTATAATGTGCATGGCATCTTAAGAGAATCTCAGAAATTTCACAGCTCACACGTGACGATAAAAAAGATTAGATTCTACTCGGGTACAGATCATTTACCCTATTCACATATACAAATTCCTATTCTGAATTCTCCAAAAAAAAATTGGTTTTAGAAAATGGATTGAGGCGTTTGTAGAATCAAATTTAGACATACATACAGAAAATGTTGAATACAATCATTTAGGTTAGCACATATTCAATCATTTACACCCGTTAAAGAAGAAAAGTACCTTTTGTATAACTTTTTGGAACCACAGGGACAGGGCGCATTTCTACTTATTTTTCCGCTCTTGGCCAAGTTTGATCGTGCAACATCCATGGGGGTTGATCCCATCAACTTCTGAACCTGCAGTTAATGATTCCTTCACAAGTCAATATTTAATTGCAACGCAATAACATCAAACTACAACGCCCAAGCCGTATCATATGATCTTTACTATTTTTATCCTTCTAAACATGCATTGGCAAGGGGAAAGTAGAATATAGAGAATAAAAACACATGAATCCATGTTCAGCGAACCAGAGCAAAACATGCACCCAACACAACAGGTACATAGTTCGTCACTCCTCACAAATCACTGTTAACAGCATGTGAAAAATGAGAAATGTAGGCAAAGAGATAAATACCTCGGCCAAGCTCTTTGGCATTGGTTTGCCTTCTTCCTTTAACTTCTCAATTTTTCTCTGAGCTTCTTTCGCCCAGGTAAACTTTGCTAAAGCATTTTCAACATCTGCTATTGTGCAATTACATTGTTTTGCTGCCTCTTGCTTTTGACCAGTTTGAATATTCTACAGTAAAAAAGCAAAGAAAAGTGGTGACCATTAAACCATTCCCAAGATATATCATATTGTCAATAGCATTCAAAGTTCAAACTATGATTTTCAATCCACTAGTACCACTTAGTTTGTGTGAATGCACAAGAATTTTAGCACACAAATGCAAAAATGTAAATGGGCAGACAAGTAATTACAGGTCAAAGCTATTCCGCTCACGCTATCACAATTGAAACCAGCTGCAACACTTGGGTAATAAGTTATCGCTACTACATTAACCTCTGAACATTACACTTTTCAATGCTTCTAGCTGCAAAAGGAAAATTGTGGTTGAGAGAGGAGAAGATAGAAAAATAAGGGCCAAAAAAGGAAAACGATAAAAAGAAGATAGAATGGGGATAAGGAAGAGACGATTGAATGGAAAGAGACGGAAGAAGAGGAAAAGGTACATAATGAGCCAAAGGAGAGATGACATGACAAGAGATATGCCTTACGGACCATTTTCAGCTAAAACAGCCCACCATTTTTGGCTAAACTAAAGCTCCATCAGGCGTTCACTGATGGGCATCCACCAATTTATTCATGCACTATCCCCAGTTGCAATCTTTGAATCCCTCTCTTTCTAAAGATAAAGCACTTCTGCGATTCTTTCCCTCCTACCCTGCTTCAGTAATTTCTTCTCTTCCGGGCAGCAAAGAAGCAGCATATATTACAAACTGTAGCATTATCAAAAAATTGCATTAATTTTCTTGCAAATTAGATGTGGGTCCAACTTGAAGAGGTAATGACATCACAGGGCCACAAATCACACTTCTTGCAATGGATAATGCCTTGATTGCACACTGTACTTAGATTGATCTGAATCTCATATAATTCTATCATGTCAGTTAGCATAATCCTATAATAAAGATAAAAATACATAATCTCATATAACTTTTCTCCCTCTCCAAACGAATGAGGGAAGCTGTGTTTTGTGGCACCACATCAATGTCCACTACAATAGATGTAGCACAATCCTAGAACAAACTTGGTATCCATGGACAGTTTCCGTAAATCTGTGACAGCCCCCATCTAATCAAGAATTATAAAAAAAAAAAAAAAAAAAAAAGGTGCTACTATTGGTCCATCTGGTGGGGCGCAAAAAAAAAAAACCTCAATCCTTTGCGTCATTTTCTCTTATTCATAGACAAGATCGTGCAATAAAGAAGCTGACGATTAGCCTGCCCTACAACAGCTGCAGTGTAATCATGACCTGCAAAACCGAGTTTAAATACCACCACGGGCTAAATCTGCATTTGTTTTCTCTACCCCGTGCAACTTGGTTTGCAGTCAAACTAGTCAGCCTATCCAACTCACAATACACAGATTTACGTGTGTCACTCAGTGGCTCTAGGTTGCAACTCAAAAGCCTAGCATATTGCACAACCATTTCTGTTTAATGTAGCCAAAGTTCACTACTTTAGTATATTTTGGCACACTTACCAAACCCGAAAAATAACTAGCCTGCATTATGTCAAAGCACCAGTGACCTTGCCACTCTCCCAAACACATTTCACTCGACCCAACCAGCATATCAGAAACAAGCCAACATGCCATAGCCATCAATGCACAATGCAAGTCTTAGGAAATAAAATTCAAGGAAAAATTCACGACGTGGCTGCACATAGCTGCAGCTTGCAACTAGCACCTACAACTTGAGCCAAAGCCCTTAGTGGAATATCATTCAGGCTATCATGCAGGCTAGCACTAACTAATGTCCAGCCTATTAGTCTTGGCATTATATCGCAGTGGCCTTAATCCAAAACCATAAGTACACCAACATATATGACAAAGCCTCAGCCTGTCACCCATAAACACAACCTGCAAGGTATCAACACATTTCCCTTAGGCAGCATCCACATGTAATGCAGCAACATAACACGAACGCGCAAGGCAGGGCCTGCTTAGTGCACTGGCTACAGAAAATGGTTTTATCACTAGTCTTGTAGGGGAAAATCAATTCTAGTATGCCGATAGGTAATGTTTTTACGTATTGCCTACGTTTGATACTTTTAAGTACTGACTTTCATTTGTTACATCCTTGTTTAAACATCCTGCAAATCTGCTACTATACACCAGTTGCCAAGGCACCACAATCAGTGGCATGGAAGTAGGGTTTTGGAAATGGAAATAGGAAAATTAACACTCAAAATGAATTGGTTTTGTCGAAATTCTAATGCCGTGATTGCATACCACCAAATCCAAGTATAGGTAATTGGCTGAGGTTAGCAATGCAGTTCAGAATGGACTAGACAATATGAAGTTCATTTTAGAGCAATTCAATTGAGCACACATCCGCTTACATACATAAATATTTCCTAAGGAAACCTACTAAATTATATGGGAACATATTCATTTAAATTCACTGCAATAGCTATAGAAACTTACATAAACATGGACATAGAACACACACACAGATGTATACATGGCTATACAACTCATATTCTTTTTCTAATGCAAATAACAAGAGTAATTAAAAAACCTCGAGAACCAACCTCCCCAGTAGGATCGAATCCGCCGAGATATCGAATAATGGCCTCTTGCTTCTCAAAGGCATCAGCAAATGTAGCCTCACTACTCCTCCCGACTATATATTGCTTCAAAGTCCCCATCTTCCTTGCCTTGCTCAACTCCTCAGCGAACCCTATTAATATTTACAAAATCAGGCCACACACACAACCCTCAAAAAAGGAAAAAGCAAAGGAAGAAAAAATCCCACATATGCACCATTTGAATACCATATACACAGATATATAAACACCAACATTATAATATATAAAGATAAATACATATGTGTATGTGCAAAATAAGAGTGAGTGTGGGTAAGACATACGGAGCAGAGTGAAGGACTCTGCGGTGGCAGTAGGGGATCGGAAGCAGTCTTTTGGCCGGTGAAGACGCCTTTGACCTTGTCCATCCATGAGGAGTTGAGATGTGACGTGGAGGATATCCAACGGTGTTTTGATGGAATGTAGTAAATGAGGGCGGAGCCTCTAAAGAAGAACACAACCCGCCGCGAAAGCAGCATTGTAAAGATTATATTACGTACCGATTTCTCTGCAAGGTTTTTGGTACTAGTATTTTATCTATCTGGGTTCGTTCATTTAGGGGTTAAGGTTTTGAGCACCCGAGGCGGCGGCGGAAGGCGAAAATGAATCAGAATGGAATTCGTAGCGGCGGCGCGACGGGGACAGAAAATGCTATAACTTGTGCATTCGGGAAACAACAATTGAACTTGCAAAGTAATTTTTTATTTTTTGTTGTAAATTCTTACTAAATTTTAATTTGCCTTGTACACTTGTTTGCCTAATCTTAAATTATAATTTAACTTGTTTGTCTATTCTTAAATTATAATTTAAATTTGTTAAACTAGTCAAAAATACTCGTTCTCGTGTTTCCGTGTTTACAGATATTTATAGAACAATAATTTGAGATTTTGTAATTACCATCGAACAACTGAACCAAATACTAAGAGAAACATTCATATGACAAAGAATTGTAAAGAACCAAATCCTTAAAGCAAGACATTGGTGAAGAAGAAACTTGAAGATCATCAAATAAAGATCAAACGGCAATCCAAGTACATCTTAACAACATTTACTGATTAGCTCTACATAGAAGGTTAATCCAAATACTTGGTACTTTGCCCACATTGAGCAGGGCACTACCCTCTCAAAAACACAGGGCAAGTCCCGCTGGCTTGCACATACAGATGGCATACAACTCGGCGGTTCTGCATGAAGCTTAATTTTATCTCTTCCTAAATAATTGCAGTCGCTAGAAATAAACTTCCAACAAAGAATTGCACGAATGAATTACAGAATGAGGTAGGTGTCCATGGAAGTCGGTTGCATGCTACAAATTACAGCAAAAGTCCACAAATGATTCTCTGTTCCGTGTTTTAAGACTTAAATCGCCTGAATTCAAACCAGATCTCATAGTGGTTGAAGAGCAAACTGTCATGCGTGTGCTTTCCAAGATACTCAAGCCCTAGATGATTTAGCCTTTTCGTGCATTCTTCTCCTCCCAACCGTGAACAAAACTTTATATTATGTGAAACAAAAATCCGACCTTCTAAAGGTTTCAGTCTGTTCGCTAACTTCTCTAATCCAATCCAAACAAGCTTGTCGGGCATATGAAGAAACACAGCACTTGCATATATCAAACTGTACATGGGTCCATCTTCAAACTTACTGAAATTCATATCTTCACCTTTTACAATCAGAGGACGCTTGTACAACAAGCCTTGCGATGGCAGCTCATACCTAAGTGCAGCCATCAGAGAAAGCTCATCTCTCTCTAAACAATGGAAATGATCTGGGTTCAAGTATCGTATGAAATGCAAGCCAACACGCAGTGTGCCACATCCAATCTCAAGAACTTTTGAGTTTGGCGTTAGATGGGCAGACTCAGCAAGAAACTCAAACACATCTCGTCCTCCTGCCCAGGGCTCCCCATAATTGCTATGGTGTTCTTCTACAAGTAGTTCGCCTGGACAAGGCAGAGCAGTGTGGTTGTTTGCTTCTTCTCCTTCATAGTGTGATATGCCTTTGAACCTGAAAATATGGTAAAAAACTTGTTCAATTTCCTTTAGTACAGCAGTGAGCACTAACAAGTAACAGTGAGAACAATAGGAGAAAGATTAAAGATAAAAAAAAAAAAAAAAGAATAATAGCTTCCATTAGAAATTGCCCTTTCCATGATTCCCTAGCTGTGCTATTTGGAAACCAATTGAAGTTGCAGTAATTTTCTGTAACCACGCTTATATCTTAAAGCATTTTAGTAGAAATTGAAACCATATAGCAGATCATACGGCCCCTGGACCCCATTTGATAGAATAATCCGACCACATAAGAGCATGGCTATATTGCAATATCCAGAAAATGATTTTTAAGTTATAACATTACTGTATAGGAGTGAATTAGGATCAGATGACATTATCAATTGAAATTGTTTCATTTATTTAAAGAGTTTTATTTAATTCATTCAAGATTCAGACATTAAATCATGCTTCAATACAATGAGAGCACATACAACAAGCCTAGAGCATTAGTGAGCACATTCGATTAGTCTAGAGCATTAGTGAGCACTTCTACGCCCAAAACACTCGTCTCTTCAATGTGTCAATTATGGTATGGTGGCAGAGATAACATTGCGAACTCCACAATTACTCCAGTACAAAAAACTATCGACATTAGATTTCCATTCAATTTCATTTATTTTAACGAATACCGAGGCATCTGGTCATCACTAGAACCTCCACCCCAACCCACGCCAAATTTAATTTTGAAGTGAAGATGACCTCGAACTGATTGATACTCCTGGCATATCACAAGTTCGATGGGATGCCATGAATGTGATCCAATTGCATAAACTTGTTCTTCTTCCTTCTGTGTATATTAAAAACTTCCCACAAATTGGTCGATGTTCATGGCACTATCATCAAAACAGGATGCTTAATTTCCATAATGCTTGATGATTTTACATGAACAAAATCACACTGTAGGTTTGCCAGATGGATCAATTAAGTGTACCTTTTATACAGAAAATGAGCAGAGAACACCAGAAATTAATTAATTCATTTGGCATCTCAAATGCAAGATCTTATTTTTAATGCAACTGATTTTGTTGAAATTTAATTAAAAAATCAGAAAATTCAATGAGTCCCAGCAAATGGCTAAATGTTCACAAACAAGGCGGAAGGGAGGAGGAGTAATAACAAACAATAAAGAGTAACAGAAAAAATTAGGAAAATTTTCCAAGCTTCTTCAGTTCATTTTTTCTTTTTCTTTTTTGAATTATTGTTCTCACTATAGACTTGAGTTCACCATAGCAGCGCCTCTTCTTCCAATATTAAGTTTTTGTTTCACTTTCCAGAAAAGTCTATAACATTGTAATTTGTCATAAAAGTATGTAAATGTATGGGAATTTCGGGAGATTGTCTTACTGAAGGAGATCTTGGAGCTGCTGTTGTCGAGTGCGAGGATTAATGCCTTTACGCAGCACATTCTGTTGCATATGTAATCCATTGGCTTCGATCTGACTCTTCACCCACTCTATATCCTTGGCTGAAGTTGAGATCTGATCCCCAAATCTTACATTATTACTGTCGGCGGAGGAGCTACGGGTGCTGGTGGTGGAGGAGGCGGTAATGGGGCAAGTACACGTCGGAGGGGAGGAAGATAGGGAGGAGAGGAGGAAGAAGAGGAAGATTGCGGCGCCGGCAACAGATAGTACGAGGGCCGGCATTGAAATCACCACTCCCTTCGATGGAAGCAGTGCCATTTGATAAGAACTGGTGGGGGTTGCTGGCTTGCTGCCACTCCTGACTGGAGTGTTGGGGAAGTTGGGATTTTTTTCTTTTATTTTTTAAACTAGTATATACTGCTTACTCGCAGTGAGATCCGACCGTAGGGTTACGATTCAAATTCAATAGCAACTCAATATCACCAGTTAAGAGCTGCAAAATAAAAATTAAAGGCGATTAATAATAGCACATTTATATTATCAAATGAAATGAAATTAAGATCATCATATACCATGCAGAAGTAAAATGTTGAAAGAGTCAATATTGCTGCAATTGATTAAATATCCAAATTACAGTAATTGACTTTATTTTGACAAAAAAGTAGGCATCCAAGTGATTACATGAATCGAAAAAAACTCCGACAAAAACTCACCCAGCACAAGATGTTTAACTCATGTAGATTATGAAATAAATTATTCATTTAGAGCCTGCAGATTATGGGCAATGCAGCTGTGATGGCAATTAATGATGGATGCAGATGGAGTGCATTGTCAATGATAAAATATGCAAAAGTAGCCTTATCTATTCAAGTAAAGGTAAAGACTTTGTATAGGTCCCGATTTTACAAGAGTTACTTTGAAAAAATAACTTTATTGTAATTAGAAGTAAGCAAAACGTTATCCAAACATGTTTGGAGCCAAAAAGTTACTAAAAAAATATGAAATCCTGGTCTAGCACCAAAACTATTTGATCATGCAAATTCTTGAAGAGAAGCAATTCAATATGCTAAGTAACGGATACAACATGCCTTGTCTAACGAATGCCTTAAGTTGGGTTTGCCTGGTATTAAGTGCCAAAAGAGAGGGGAGGGTCAATCTTATTCGACACTCATTTCCAAATAAAATTCAAGTAGAACATGGAAGGAAAAAGGACAAAAGAGCCAAAAAAGAGCACGGAAGACATCGTGTTCTGAATTCCCCTATAATCAACAAGGCAATCATGATAATTTTCATTATTTGGAAACCATGTATCACTCAATTCACATTTGAAGATCCAATTGATTTAAGTGGACTCTTGTTATGTTATTAAAGATGCTTGTAACTATTTTATTCGATGAAAATTTCTGTTCCAATTGCATAAACTTGAAGAAACTCACATAAAAACTTGGATAAATTCAAAGTAACAGTGTCAACTCAGCTTCGTTCACTAAAAACTCACCAAATACAAGTTTGATCAAAATAATTCAAGCGTTGAGTTGATGTCAAATTTTTATTCAACTGTATGTAATTTGCAAAACTTGGGGAATAATTTGTCACAAACTCCCAAATTCTATAAACTTTGGTAAATTTAAGAATCTACGAAATACCACCAAATCTTAGATCCATACCAATCTACCACAATAGCCTGTTCTATGTCTATCTGTGTATTTCACTCTCTTCCTCATTGTGGCAAGTCTCTAAGACCTCCACAACCCATCATAAGTAACATCCTGCAAGTCAGCCCACCACTTCATCATAAGTAACTTTATTTTCAACCATTTCTTAAATGTTAATTTTGAAAGCCTCTATAGATAGCTTGTTGGAAGGGGTTGATAAAAGTTAACCTCATAAAATTCAATCAATGATATGAATCTGGTTAGGTAACCATATGTCTTACTCAGAGGGTATGAATGTATGTATACCTTGACGTGAAGAGTACAATGTTCACTTACACCCAAATAAGCTAGTTACTTAAAATATATCATCTATAAGTAAAAAAATTCTCACCAGTTAGAAACAAAGTATCATTGAACAAGAACATCATCTTGAATGAAACACTTACTCAAAAATAATAATGTGATGAAAGGAAACTGGTGTCAGTTTTCAAGCCATAAAATAACATATTACTCTTTCATGATATCTATGGGAAAACTAATGGTTCAAACTAAAGAAACAGTGGAAACTATAGAATCAATTCAATTTGAAATATATGCAATAGATTTATAGTACTTATGCAGTGCAGCAGTCGAAGAGATGGGCACAAAGGACTAAAACATTCAGATTTGAGTAAGAACACTCGCAACTTAGCAGATATTATTAATGTTAGGGAATAACTATCGTACAAAAATGGTAAGCTATCACATATTGTTGCAATTGCAACTTCAAATAAACTAAGGTGATCAAGACTTGCAGACATGATCTCACAAATTTGTATGTATTTGAAGTCCAAAGAAGTAATATTCCAAATAAACTTACCGATATAATAAACAGAAGGGTAATTATATATCAATAAAAAGAAAAACACATACATGGTCGTCCAATTCTCTAGCTGCTTTTTACCAACTCAAAGCACGTAAACTGAGAATTATATTCTATGAGACACCTTACAAACTTTTGGCATAAGCTTAACAAAATATGATACCCAAAAAAAAATATGACCAAATAATTTAAACTGAAAAGATTAAAACATTTCCAAATCAATTTTCTAACTAAATGATCCAATTCATTCAAACTAAATTAAGTACTTAAATGATCCAATTCATTCTACCTAAATATGTTTGAGAACCAGCTTAAACTTATACCTCTTCTTATTCGGACCAAAAAATTTATAATGAAAAGATTAAAACCTTTCCAAATCAACTTTGTACCTAAATGATCCATTCCATTAATACGAACTTAAGTACTTAAATGATCCAATTCATTCTACATATATATGTTGAAGTGAAAAATTCAACATTTATATAAAAAAATTAAAAATAAAAGAGCCCATTCCGGCGAGAGGTTAAACTTATTAACTTAAGTACTTAAATAATCCAATTCAAAAGTGAATAATTGAATAGGAGAAGGAAAATGAAAAAAACATTGCCCATTCCAGCGAGGTGCTGCAGGTGGAGATCAGAATACCCATTAAAATAGAAAAAAAGTAATGAATTTATTTTTTACAAATGAAAAATCAGGAAAAAATCATAATTGTAGCTATTAATCAGATTGAACAAATAAATGGGGAAAAAATTTATCAAACTCAAACCTGATGGAAATTGAGCATCCACTACCAAACATGTAACAGTTATGAGAGCGAAAAATGGATGATTATTGTCTATAGAGAGAGAAATCGAGAAAAAATTGGAGGGACAGATAAATTTTCGTTGCCCAGAGATCGTTGCGCACGGATGATGATTTTCGATGTAGATTTTGGATTCCCAGAGCCTGGACATTGGATTTTGAATGTGGAATTTGGATTTTCGGTACGTGAATTTTTTGATTGCCAACAGATGGATCGGAATTTTTTGACAGGATGGGTTTTTTATTTTGATGAGGAAGACAGTAGTAAGTTTTTGCGTGAGTGGGAGTAGAAAACCTCCTAATGGTCCGAGCTGCGCCACACTTAAACTGGTCCGAGCTAGTTCAATCCACTAGTTTAGCCCATCAGGCCAACGATATAACCCGTTGTGATTGATTTTTCTCAACTTTACGATTCGAACAATCGAAGTTGACGAAAAGCGTTAGCGAAAAAAATTTAAAAGTGATTATAAAATAATCACCCCAGCAGCCAGATTTTTAAGAAGAAAGTGCCAGCGTTTTTCGTGATTCTCGCTTTTAAATTTTTCATTTATATATTATTAAAATACCCATTTTACCCCTAATTAATTAAACTAACTCTTTAATAACCATTTGAGAAATCGAATTGATGCAAGTTGGATAATAAAAATAATATTAATTTAATTAATTTTTGCACTATATGACTATATTTTTATTTTGTAATTTTGTAAAATTTGAAATTTATTAGGTTTTTATTATTTTTATTTTAAAAGAATAATAATGAATGCATTGTCTTGTTAAAAATATTTGATTAAGAAAAAATAAATTTTACCACTTGTGATAATAATAATAATACAAAATAACATTATTATAATCAATGCCCTTTTAGTAATTTAATCATCAATTAAAGAATAAATCACTTTTGTTTACTAAACGCTCAAACGCCGCTTTTGAAACATACAAACAATTTTGAAACAAGAGTTTACCAAACACTTATCGATTCTTCCCACGGTGATTCTTTCTCAAAGATGTACAGGTTTGATTCTCTTAAAAGACAAAGTAATACCAAACCAAGCCATAACCATGTCCTATTTTTATTTATTTTTTCTTTGTTTTGTAAAAATAATTTTATGTTGAAAGAATATTTTTTTAATGTCGATAACCCCGATCAAATATATTATTTGTTATAGTGTCAACTTTTGTGTACTAAACTAGTTTTAAGTAGTGTCGTAGAGAGTGATTTGCGAGCCAATATCACTAAAAAAAAATATTTAATTATATGTTAATTATCCTTTAAAACCAGTCCCATATCCTTCAAAGTTGCTAGCATGTTTACACAAACAATGCATAAAATCTGGAGGAAATTGCGCCCCCTACTGTCAGTTTTTAAAATAATTCCACATCTACTTTTCATGTTTTTTTATTCTAAGAATACTGGATGAGGTGTAATTAAATTATTATATTATTAAAACAATATATCAAAATAAAATCTCTTCATCCCCAAAATAACTCTCAACAGAATCTCAATTCCTAATCATCCGGCTACAACCCAGCGACCAAATCGAACCATGATCTTTAATTTTCTAGGGTTCTTGTACTATCATCCATTATTCATGTATATTCAAAAACATCACATACAATTCTTACTTCTCATTGTCTGTTACCCATTTTGCAAACCCTAGTCACGATTTTTCATTTTATAAGCATATGCAATCATTGATTCACTGTTATTGAAGGCAAAATCCGACCCCATGGATACTCCAACTAGAAGATTAACTCGGTCTCTCACGAAAATGGAATCGCTGGAGTAGGAGAAGAAGACAAATTTACAACCCAAGCAAAACTTCATATAGACACGCCCACTCCAATCAATGTTACTAACTCTGATCAAAATAGGTACTATATTTACATAAATGTGGGAGAAGTTATCATTGGGTGTTGATAAATATATATCAATATAACAGAAGTCTGTATAGTTTCATCTTGTGTGTGTTACATTGTTTTATGTTACAAAAATATTAGTTAATGTTGGATTGCGAGTTTGATGTTACAAAACATGTGATAATGTTACACTTCATAAATGCCTTTCTAATTTGATGTTACAAAAATACGTGACAATATTACAGTTCATACATGGCTTGCGAGTTTGATGTTACAAAAATTTGTGATAATGTTATATGTGATAAATGTTACAAAAATGCAAGAGAGAAAAATAGGAGAGAGACGTTCACGTTTGAGAAAATGAAAAAGAGAGAAATACGAGAGAGAGAGTGGATTCATGAGAGAGAAAATCCTAATCAGTTACATATAAATCCTAATTAAAATGGTAAATGAGATAATTAAGTATTGTTACATTATTTAATCAATTAAATAATTAATTACAAATTAGATGAAATCCAGTATTTTTGGAATAAAAAACATGTTACACTTTTTTTATAAATAATAAAATAAAATGGATTATGTTATAAACTAGAGAGAATAATAGAGAAGAATATAGAAAAACTGTGTATTTCATTATGATAAATGACCCATATATATAGGGTTTCAAATACATGTAAACTAGGTAAGAAATCTCTAAATATGGTCATCAATATTGTTTTCCATATTTTACAACACTCCCCCTTTGATGACCATTAGTACAATAACTGCTTCGCTAAAAACTTTGTTTGATAAAAATTCAGTGGGACAAAATATCAAACGAAAAGAAAAAAAAGAGTACAGTTAATTGTAAAAGTTTTTAGAGTATTAAGAAAATACTGCCTCATTAAAACCTTGCTAGAAAAACTCAGTGGAACAAAACCTGAGCGAATGAAAAAGAGTACAGCTACTCCTCCTGATTTCAATCAATAAAAAAAATCTTGTATCGAGCTATCCATATCTTGTGCGGCAATGTCTTCAATACCACCATTTTTTTAAAACTTGTATAAAACAATTCTAGTGAAATGTGCTCCTTGTTATAACTTACAAGCGAGATCATCTTCATACACTATCTTTGGTTGTTGTAGAAAGATAATGGTCTCTTTGCAATTATATTAAAAAGCAGATCTTGTTGTTGTTTCCTTCAGGAGTCTGATATACATTTTATAATATACGAGAGTATAACCATAGGGTAAAATGTTTTGTAGGTTATGGACATCTATAACTATAATATTTATACAACTTCCAATTGTATGTCATTTTATAAAACTTTACTAGAAAAAAAGGTGGGCAAAAATCATAGTGAAAGAAAAAGAGTACATAATTCTTACTACGCCCTAAAGTTGTCTCATTAAAATCACTTTAGGAAAATCCAATGGGACAAAACTTAGTTGGAATCGATTACAGTCCTCATCATCAATATCACTTAGTTGAACTGATCGATTAAGTTCTCAAAAAGTTGAACTATATGCTTTGCATATTAAATCCTCCAGGGATTTATATACATATTTTTATTAGTCATGCTAGATGAGTTGGTTATAACAATATTCATTATATACATATATATCATGCATTGACAGACTAACAAGATATCAACTTATGATTGCTTTATATAAGCCTTTGCGAAATTCATAATGTTAAAAGTCGTGTATTACATGTTACGACTTCATTTTCTCATTTTCTTTTCGCATAAATATACACCTTTAGGTGCTCGGACTATAGGTCCAGAAACTTCAGGTTTCTCTAGTCAGTTCAATTTACTTGGATTGCATCATTTTATTTGGCAAATTAATTCTTTGACAGATTTCTTTCAATATCCTTGCTACCTTTTATAATATGAAGCGCTTCATTATGTACAAAAATGTTGTCAACAACATTTAATTTTGAATCCATTTATTTCTCATAACGACATAACTTAACAAAATCTTTTTGTTTTATTATTTCAGCTAGCTGAACCTCTTCTTGGGTTTTTATAATTAGTTATGTCTATATACACTCAAAGAGTATACACCTCCTCAATATGACCATCTTTATAATTGGCTCCATTTTTTATTTAAGAATTTTTTGGAATCAAATGTCACCACGCTTCAGGCGTATCATTAATTTACCTAATATAATGTTAATGGATTGTCCTTCAAGGACGCTAATATAAATTGGAGCATTTAGAGATGGTATATAATATTTGATTTAATCTCTTTAGTCAATAAATACATCTGTCAATTGTATAACTTACAAATGAATTATTTGTCGAACTTCTGGTTCGTATTGTCTTGTGCAAGGATCTAGAAAATATAATATATTGTATTTCATGTATTCTTTCAAGCTACTTAATTTCTCTCATCTAATGTTGAGAAAACTGTCTTATCAAAATGACATTCGAAAAACCGTATTATAAAATATCACCCGTTAGGACTTAAGATATTTTATAATGTTCCATACTAAACATGTATTCTCAACATTTTTCAAAGCCCATTTCAGTGCACTATAGTGGACCTATTGTACATATATTGCACTATCAAAAATCATTTGATGGATAATATTAGACTCTGACCATAAGCCAACTATAGCAGAGATAACTTTGATGTTGGCATGATGCGTATAAGTATATATGCATATAAAATAGGATTCTATAGATAAAAATGGAAAGCACTTTATTCTAAATAGTAATGGTTTACAATTTAATTGGAGGCGTTAACAAACAATATTGCTAAACCATTTAACATCATCTCAACTAACATTTATCAAATGTTTAAGATTTAGATTCCCTAGCATTGAAAAGACACACCACCGTCTTAGTTGTATAATCTGAAAAATATGCTCATAATTTAAAATTTGAGCAAATAATCTCACAAACTTCAAGTTGCAAATAACAACACCATACAATCATCTAGTAGATGTATATATGAGATACAAATAATATATAGATGATCAACATGGAGAGTGATGGAGTCCCATAAATTACCCTAAATAATTTTCAGAAATACAGGAAATCCAATCCCGACTTTACCTAGTGAATGTCTACTGATTTATATATCATGAGAAAAAGCATCACGTGAGAATTAATTATATTAAAAAATCTTCTATTTTTCAATAGATATCATCATTAATAATTCACATCATATTGATCTAGGATGGTCTAACCAGTAATGCCAATCAATAAAATTTCGAGGTATTGAACTTCTAGTTCAATATAATTTAGCAAGTTTATGTTCTTTGTCTCACAATAATGGAGAAATGAAGAATAAATAATTGTCTCACAAGTTTATTATATTTCTTTAAGAGTATTAATACTCTAATATTACACAACATTAATATTCTGAAATTGTAAAGTTGTGCTTCTTCAAGAGCAACAATACAATATTTTTTCTAGAATATTGATATGTACAAATTATGCTTATTCAAGAGTAATAATAAAATTTTCGTTTAATTAAAATAATATTACTATAAAATATTAAAACGTTCATCGAGAACAATAACTTAATATTAAATCTTACATAATTACGCTCTTCGAGAGCAAGTAATATTTTACTGAAATATTAATATAATGTTGTGCTACTTCAGGAGCAACAACAAATTGTTATTCAAAAACATAATAGATGTTTAGATCTTATACAATTATACTATTCGAGAGCAACTAATATTCTAATAGAATATTGATATTTGCAAAGTTGTGTTTCTTTCAAAATATTATACAATATTCTTCTAGAATATTGATTCTTAGTAATAGACAATTCTTCAAGAATAACGATATAATTTTCTTCTATAATATCGATATAAGAAAATTATACTTTTTCATGAGAAATAACTCAATATTCTTCTAAAATATTAAATCAATAATATCACGCTATTTAGGGACAATTAACATTCTTATAGAATATTAATATAATATTGTGCTCTTTGGGAGCCTTAACATATTTATCGAACTTAGACTTATATAACGTTAATCTTTAGTATTAACATAATATTCTTTTAGAATATTGATTTGTATAAAATCTTGATTTCTTCAGGATTAATCAAAAAAATATTCTTCTTGAATATATATTTAATTGTGTTATGTTTCTTCAAGAACATCAACACATTTTTACTTATTTAAAAGTATTTAATTTGTTAAAACAAAAGATTTAACCAATAAAAAAAATCATAAATAATGAAAATCCAATCTTACAAAATATAATTAAAAGATTGTAAGAATAAAGTTACTTGGAATAGGAAAATAGTCATTTGTTGAAAGTAGTACCAATACAAAATTTTCTATTATTCACGTAGCAATTTTTCATGAATAAACCGTCGGATCTTAATCATAGCCGTTGAATTTCAAGAACAATGTGTTTTGAAGTTACTGTCCAAATTTCACAATGATCGGACCACGGGTGTTGAGATATCAATATTTGATCACAGCTGTGCATGCTGTCCAGATTCTGCGAATTTTTCTAAACTTTCGCTCTCAAATTTTCTCTCTATTTTGGAAGAGCTCTATCGTGTTGATAACGTTTTATAAACTAGAGAGAATAATAGAGGAAAATAGAGAGAAACTGTGTATTTTATTATGATAAATGACCCATATATATATAGGGTTTCAAATACATGTAAACTAGGTAAGAAATCTCTAAATATGGTTATTAATATTGTTTTCCATATTTTACAACAGGTTAGTTGTAAAAATTTCCCTGAAATCTGTGTGATCCCTTTTCGAGACCCAAAGCCACAGCAGCCCATTATCCGTGGTGCGTTCCTTATTATGATCCAAATTAGGCTCAATTAGACCTGTTAAGTCAATCAAATTTTCTTGTATCACGTCGCCGGGATAGTACAATGGCTTTGCATTCTAATGTGATGTAGTGTGCAGGTAATTTATAGAAGGATGAAAATAATATATTTAGACGGTAGTTAAAAATTTTGAATCAAAATAATATTAAAAAAAAAAAATTTGCGGGTCAGCCCGGGCCGGGCCATATGGGCCCGGTTTTGTTCGGACAAGCATTTTAACGAGCTAGCACAACCTGAAATCTGGGTTATACCAACAAGCCAGACCAGTTTTTCCACCTCTACCAATGTGTATATTTTAAAGGCCTGCAACTTGCATAATTTTAATCGCATTACAAACTCTCCATACAATTCTCAATACTGTTCAAGAATATTTTGAAAATAATGATTTTAGATCATTGTTAAGTGGAAGTCTTAAGAACAATTATAGACTTGAAGATGAAAATAAGTTCGTGTGTGGGGTGAAGTCTCTCGCTCCAGCAAGCATGTTTGTTAGTGGAGTGACTGCTTGTCGGTGTAGCGAGAAACAATCAAAGAGCAGACATGGTCCCACGCTTTGTACATCTGTGCAGAGTTTTTATTATTTTTAAATTTGTTTTTACAATTTTCTCGTCTAAAATGAAACCACTATTCAAAGATTGTAACAGTTGGAAATATTGTAAAAAATTTATAAATTAATTCTTTGCTTTAAAGAAGATACGAAATAGATATTGTATTTTATGATATTCTCGTTCATTACTTTCTTAAAAACTTATTTTTATTTAGTCGTTCTAAATACGAGTCTTCTCTAATATTGAATTTATTCTCCTTAGTATTTCAAATTGTCTTTATTGGTGAGTACGCAAACAACATATTCCATTCTATAGTATATGTTAAGAAAAACGATGCAACAACGTGCTTGAAACTTTGCAGTATTTCAAAAGTCTCCAACAACAAAGTTTGTTATAAATTACTCGCAGTACTATTTAGTGAAAAACGTGGTGCAGTCAACTAATTACACAATTGTGATCTTCAACAACTTGGCATTTAATTAAATTTCATGCAAGGCACCCAACTTATCAAATTTGTATCCTCTGTCCCATTTTCTTCATTAGCAAGATTATTGTGTGTATATATTATTGTAAGCTTGCTCGAAACACATGATGATGACATTTAAGTACTTGTATTGGGCATAACTATACGATTCACAGTTGGATATTCCCATAAGCCATGTACCAAAAATAAACATGTCATGGCCTTTACAACAAACCATATACCGTAAAACTGCATGAAATTCAAAGACTTGGGAGCCATTGTTTGCTATGTACATTGGCCGCCCAGTTTACCAAAAGAGAACCAATCAGGGAATGCTATGTGAAAAATCCTTATGCTTCTTTCGGCGGCTTCTACCGAATTTTACAGTTGCATGATAACAAAAATTATTTCTTATGAAACCCGTCACAATGAGGGATCGGGCTGGACTATTCAGGCCCCAGTTTTTACATGAAGAGTCATTTTTCTTTTGACCGGTAGGGAACACAAAGACGACGACCTGATAGTAGTTTAAAATGGACTGGGCCATAATATAAATTTTTTTTTTTTTTTAATTTAACTACACATTCAGGAAATTTTTAGGACAGTGGCTGGGCTGGGCCTGACAGCCCAGCCACATCTCCGCCTCTGCCCCACCCCATTTAAAAGAAAAGAAAAGCGGGAAAATTTTGGGTATGGGTCACTATTAACGCCATAGTGGGTTGAAAAGTCATATGATATAATCTTAATTCAACTAAAGTCATACTTTATTACTAAAAAGACCAATATACCCTCCAATTGTAAAAAGCATTATTTAAACACGTAAAACCAACAAAATCATTTCAATAGCTGTTTAGAAATTCCTTCATTTACTTTTAACAATTTTCATCTTCTTCTTGTGTTTGATTCTTCTCACCGTAACCTGTAACCGCATACAAACAATTCGAAAGCTGATATTTCAATGGCGAACATATTTTTTTATTTTTTATTTTTTGTATAAAGTAACTATTTTCGGTTAAAAATAATCATGAAAATATTGAGATATTGTTCCAATTGAAACATATGCAATGCAGTTAATAAATGGAGTTTGGATAAACTGATTCAACTAGTTTTTGATAATGTAGTTGTTGTGAGTTAGGATTTTATGTTGGAACATGTAAAATGCTTGATACTGTTTCAATAGATGTGTTTCAATATATGATACTGTTTCTAATGATAGTGAAATTTGCTGATTTTTTTCTCTGTTTTTAATGATAGTGAGCAGTTATTCTTTCTTCATCTTGGCATTGCTCTGAAGTATGTGTTTGCTTACTTTTAAGGGACTCAGATATCTTGGAAGAGCTTTAATTTGCAACAAAATAATGTACATTAATCCGTGATCTCTTTTTAGAGGATTTGTGATCTTGTTTTAAAAAAAAAATTAAAGATTGTTAAACATATGATTCTTGTAGTGAACCTTTATGATTCTTGTAGTGATAATGAAGAACAAGATCGATCAATCAAGAAGCGGGAGTGTTAATGAAAAGGATCAAGTTCAAAGGATGTTCAACAAGAGAAAGATGAATGGTGTCTTCAATAAAGATATATTTATCCGTGATCTTGTTTTAGAGGATTTGTGATCTTGTTTTGAAAAAAAAATTAAAGATTGTCATTTTAAGCTAAAGAGGCGATTTCAAAGCGGGTTAAATCCATCATAAGCGATAGTAAAGCTCTTGGTCTTGACCGTCTCTCGTCGAGACCATTCGAAAACATATTATAATAAAATTACGAGCACGTGTGCAAATTCTATGTTCATTTCTATTGTGATATTTTTTTTTGTGATCTTGTTTTTGCATAATACATTATCAAACAACACACATGACTATGATACCATGCTTTTATCTTTGATAATTGTATTATGCAAAACAATATAATAGATTAGAACATGGATTAAAACAATTATAAAAATTACTAATGCACATTACCTAAACAAAACAATTATCATAGATTAAAATAGTATCATAGACAAAACTAAGACATTCAAACAAGATTACGGGTTCAAACCTTGGCATAATTAGGCAAGATCAAAGAATAAAAGCACGGTATCATAAATAAAACTCATTCCACATAGAATAAAACAAAGATCATGGATTAAAATAGTATCAAAATATACTAATGCACATTACCTAAATAAAAGCAAGATTATCATAGATTAAAACTAAGACATTCAAACAAGATCATAGGATTAATACATATGCCTACATAGTTTTAGATGACTTCCCTTTAACTTGAGAATGATTGGCAGTTCTTCTTTCTTCATTTTAGCATTGCTCTGAAGTATGTGTTTGCTTTTAAAGGACTCAGATACCTTGGAAGAGCTTTAATTTGCAGCAAAAGGATGTACATTTATCCGTGATACTGTTTTAAAGAATTTGTGATCTTGTTTGAAAAAAAAAAAAATTAAAGATTGACATTTTAAGCTAAAGAGACTACTTCAAAGGGTAAAATCTATCATAAGCGGTGCAAAAAAAGCTGGTCTTGACCGCCTCTCATCGAGACCATTCCGAAAACATATTATAATAAAAATTCGAGCACGTGTGCAAATTCTATGATCATTTCTATTGTGATCTTGTTTTTTGTGATCTTGCTTTTACATAATACAAGATCAAACAACACACATGACTATGATATTATGCTTTTATCTTTGATCATTGTTTAATTAGT
The DNA here is from genome assembly GCA_023638005.1 of Forsythia suspensa. Lineage (NCBI taxonomy): Eukaryota > Viridiplantae > Streptophyta > Magnoliopsida > Lamiales > Oleaceae > Forsythia > Forsythia suspensa. The sequence goes on from CM042665.1 coordinate 12,649,407, forward strand.
CATATGTTTTGTTTGATAATTTATTATGCAAAACAGTATCATAGATTAAAACATGGATTAAAACAAATATCAATTTATATGAATGCATATTACCTAAACAAAACATTATCATGGATTAAAACTAAGACATTCAAACAGTATCACTTATTCAAATCTTGCCATAATTAAACAATATCAAAGATCACATAGAAGTATCATAGGATAAAAACAGTATCATGGATTAAAACGGTATCAAAATATACTAATTACCTAAACAAAACAATATCATGGATTAAAACAATATCATAGATTAAAACTAAGACATTCAAACAATATCACGTGTTCAAACATTGCCATAATCAAACGATTATCACAGGATTAAAATACTATCATGGATTAAAACGATATCAAAATATACTAATTACCAAACAAAACAATTATTATGGATTAAAACGAAGATCATAGATTAAAACTAAGACATTCAAACAATATCACATGTTCAAACATTGCCATAATTAAACAAAGATCAAAGATCATATATATATATATATATATATATATATATATATATATATATTATATAAACAAGATCACGAGAATTTAAAACAAGATTATCATGGATTAAAACATGTTTCAAATGATAGTGAAATATTATGACAAAGTTTCAATCTATTAAACCTTGCCATAATTAAGCGAAGATCATAGATTAAAACTAAGGCATTAAAAGCAAGATCATGGATTAAAACTAAAACATTCAAATATTAGATGATGGAACATTCAAGCTCCTATTTACAACAATTCTATGTCCATTTATATTGTGATCTTGTTTTACGTGATCTTTGTTTTGTATAATATAGTATCAAATAAAATACCATGACTAAACATTAGATGATGGAACATTCAATCTCCTATTTACAACAATTAGATGGTGGAGCATTCAAGCTCCTATTTACATAAGATAGTAGAGTATTCAAGCTCATATTTACTGACATTCAAGCTCATATATACAACATTCTATGTTTCATTTCATTTGTGATTTGTTTTGTTTAATGCAATATCAAATTGCTATTCTATAATACAAGATCAACAAATGATGTTATCTCATTATTTATATAAGCTGGAAAATGCTCATTGTTTACATAAATGCTAAAATACTCAACCTAAATACTCAACCTGTGTTAATCATATTGGTCACCTCTCTTGCGAGACGGATAGATCAATGCTAGCTGTTAAGACATTAAGAATAGAGTACAACCACAGAAGATGAAGAAATAAAAAAACATACAAACCTAAGATAAGGATTCAAACACTGTGACCAAAGTCCATAAAACGTTATTTTTTTAGTTTCACAGCTAACAAAATCTTCACCAAAAAAACTGTCTAAAAAGTGATCCAAAATCTTCACCAAGAAAAGTGCCGAAAAAGTGACACTGTGCCTTAGAAGCACTCGCTGGAGGTGGCCGGAGGTGGAAGCGGTGGTCGCTAGAGGTGGCCGGAGGTGGCCGGAGGTTGTCACCGGAGGTGGAGGAGGTTTGTGGAGTTGAAAGATTGTGTCAATGAAAAATATGGTTAAAAGGGGTGATTTTGGAATTAATATAAAATATTGATGTGAAGTATGACTTAATCATAATTTAAAAAAAAGTTTTGACCTAATTTGAAACAAGTCATGTGGAGATGACTTATTTACAATTTTCCCAAAAGAAAAAGACTCCAGTTTCTCGTATGTTTCCAAGTTAATTTGTTGAGCAAGAAGCAAATAACCCCGAGCGAAGCTTGTTTGTCCATAAAATCCTTTGTCATTGTCCAATAAGTGCTCTAGCCACCCCCTTACTGGTCCTTGAAAAAAGACTACCTTAACTGAAAAAGAATTACAGTGAGTTAACAGAATCTTATTTTCTGGCAACTAATACTTGTTACCGAACATTCTAATTCAATTCATATTGAATATTTCTCTTTTGTCCCAGGTGAGACAACTTGCTAACGTATACCATGGATAGAATATTTTACCTGGAAGAGATGGCACTGATCCACATACCGTAGATACCATGATCTTTCACTCCTTGGGACCATTGCCGGATAAGGCTTGGCTGTTACAAGGAAAAGACTTGACCATAGTAGAAGAAAAAGTGATTAAACCATACAACAATATCAATTAGTGATGTTTATAGGAACAAAGTACGAAAAGATATGGCTAGGCTAAAGAGCTGTTAACCGAAAAAAAACTCCTCTAGCACTGTCGTCCTTTGAGTCTGCGATACAAATTGCATCCCTACTAGACCAAGCACCTCATGAGGGCCCAACACCTCCGCTAGTGTATGCCACTATAGGCTAGATCCACACACTACAGACTTAAATGGCTACGAAGATAGCTTTGCTTCAGAACCAAGCGCAAAGGGCACCAGAGCCAGCACCGCAACAACCAGTTGCACTAGAGTTGCCTAGCCTGCAGTACCCCCAGTTGCCAGATGTTTAAGTGCTGGTTGTTACAGTCGGAGGGTTGGGTTTTATAAATTCCTAATGAAGTTCAGTACACAGTATAAGTATCTCAAATGTAACAAAGATAGTGGAAGAATATCGCATTTGAAAAGTCTATGAAAATGGATAAGCGTAAGGTCATAAAATGCGCTATGCGAAAATTGTATGGAATATAAAAACACTAGATTGTTTGTGCATGTGGTGTCATGGGCATTCTCATAAGTAATAACAACTTCAAAGCTTTTAGCTACCTGAGAATTCGATAAATGCTTTGTAATGCTTACACTAAGGTAATGTATTTTTTACCGCAGATTCACTATTGAAACCAATTTGGTTTCTGCACTTGATGCTCGCTCGAGGAGAGCGTCCAACGGAAAAAATTCTGGCTTGCTATATTTGAATTTCTGGTGCAAAAATTACACTTTTTCGTGATTGTTCGCCTCCTTTACGAAGTGTTGAGCTGTTATAATGCCATTTCACTATAAATATATGAATTGAGAGTTTATTTGTAAAATATAACAACATTATACAATCTTCATATTTCTCTCTAGAATCTATAGTTTCAGGAAATACAAAGTGTTCAAGTTCCTTTGTGAATTTTCACTTTTGCTTTGTGCAAATTCACCAAAGACTTGTCATATCCATTGAAACTATTTGTTAGACTGAACTCGAAAGCAATCTCTAATTGAGAGTGGGCAAATATCGCTTTTTAAGAAATCGTATTCCTATGCGTTTCAAGTCTCCATTGATTTGGATTTTCTTGTTCGTGATTCGAGTTTCATTCTTCAATTTTTTTTTTTTGTTCTTATTCAAAAAATTCTATATCTTTGGTTCGAATTCTTGATTCAAATTAATGGTTATTTTTCTTCAATATGGTGTACGAAATTTCTGTCTCCTACTCTCTCGAGACATTCGAACACATTATGTAATAAAGGGTTTTTGGCGACGATCTTCGGTTTTCTCATATTCTGATATCATTCTCCTTTCGGATCTTGTTTTCATTGAAGTTACTCAATTTTTCAACAATTACCTTGCACGTGTCACCACGATAAGACTTTCTCCTAGTTCCTCCTTGTTGATGCCAAAACTTGATCAACAAAGACGAGCTTGTTATGTTGTAGAGTTGGCAATGCTACCATACATGACCTTTTCACATAGATGTTTAAATTAGTAAAATATTATTTCTAACAAATTATAAGCTGAAAGCAAAACTATATATAGAATTCTGAGTAGATAACCCCTATTTTTATCTTAGAGGTTGACAACTTTTTTGTAGTCTTGGAACTCATCTTAACTAGAGTCTATGTTCAATTAGAGTATTCAATCCTTTGTTTCAAATACCGTGACTAAACTTATACGACAACAATTTGCTCAAACTTATCTGTCATCCTTTTAAGAGTAAAATATCTCCAATGTCACTATAGTTTGTCAAACATTCATGAAATGCCACTGTACTTTAAAACGTTCAAAGAATGTCATTGAACTTTCAAAAGTGAATATCATATGTCATTCCATTTTAAAAACTTAATGTAAAGGAGTGACATATGAGAATCACTTTTGAAAGTTCAATAGCATTCTAGGAACGTTTTAAACAACAGTAGCATTCCGGAAATGCTTGATAAAATAGAATAGCATTCCAAAAACGTTTGACAAAGTAGAGTGATATTTGAAATATTTAACTCTCCTTTTAATGTTTTATGAATGGAACTTATGTAGCGCTAAGGCTCTTATATAAGAATCATCACGTTACTAATAGTGTGTTTGGATAGACTTTTTTGAAGTTCAAAAGTATTTCTTAAATAGTAAAAATACATTTTGTGTTGGAATATTTTCTCAAAACTTGCCAAAATCAAAAGATACATCAATTGTTGAAAACGAAAATATATTTTATTATATTATATTATATCTAGTGATTAAAATTGAATAAGTTTCCAAATTTTGGATACTTTGTCGATCGAAACTTGGAAGAAAATTAGGTCACACGTTAACTATAAATTGACATGTTTTCTTTTCTTTTGTATACGTGACTTGAGGTTTTTGAGAGAAAAAGTGTAAGCCTAGTATCCTAGTTGTTTTTCTTGTTCTTTTCGTGGGTTGTACAACTAGTAGAAATTAGTAGATGTGGTAAAACTTGAAATATTATTTTTCTTAAGATACTTGGAGAATCTAGGTGAGTGAAATCTATATGATTGTAATGATTTCTCATATAGTGAAAGCTTTGACAGTCTATTAATCTTTCTCTATCTTTTATATTTTTGTTTTTTCGTTATTTTTCTTTGAACAATGATCTTGTGGGCAATAAAAGAATTGGTCTCAATTTCCAACAGTGGTATCAGAGATTCAGGTCGTTCAGAGTGTTGGCGCACAGGGACTATCAAATATGATGTAGAGAAATTTGACGAAAGAATTAATTTTGGCTTGTGGCAAGTATAAGTTAAGGATGTTTTGATTCAATCTGGACTGTACAAGACTTTGAAAAGAAAACCAACCACTGTTTCTGACAAATCCAGTATGAGTGATGAGGTTTGAGAAGATTTGGATTTGAAAGCTGCAAGTATGATACGTTTATGTTTAGCAAAAAATGTTCTTGCAAATATTCTTGGAATATCTGTCGCAAAGGAATTTTGGGAAAAACTTGAACAGTTGTATCAAACAAAAAGTATTTTAAATCGGTTATACTTGAAGAAATTGTTTCATTCTTTGCGAATGAATACATGTACAAAAATTTCAGACCACCTAAGTGTTATCAATGCGATCGTTTTTGAGCTGGAGGCTATTAGAGTTAAAATTGATGATGAAGACAAAGTGTTAAGACTCATCTGGTCTCTTCTATCTTCCTATGAATACATCAAACTAATTTTTATGTATGGAAAAGAAAATATGAGTTTTGAAGAAGTTACAAGTAAATTAATTTCTAAAGAAACAATGTTGAATGGTGGAAGTAATATTTTATGTGAAAACTCGTTACTTGATCTTTGAAAAATGAAGAAGAAGAATAACTCAATGAAAAGAAAAGTATGTTGTTGGAATTGTGGACAACTTGGTTACGTGAGAAAAAATTGTCCAAAAGGTGGAGCGAGGCTCGGTTAAGCGCTCGATATCGATCACGAACAATATCTCTCTTTATGGAAGACAATGATGTTGCTTGAGTAAATATTTACATTCTTGTGACATGCGCTAGTTGCCATGATAAATGATGTGTACTATTAGCGGGTCCACATATTTGCACATGGGCATTAGCTTGGCATTAATGTAAGGTGTGTGGTGGAATTGATATCGATGGCTAATGAACTTTCAAGTAAGTCAAGCAAGAAAGTTACACCATAATATTTTAGTAAATATATTCGACATGAGCCGATGAAATTCTTATAATTTGTTAATTTTAAGTAATTATATTTATATGGTGGAGTATATAGAATTGGAATTGTCAAAGTTTACCAATTTTTTAAAGTATCGAGATGAAGAGTTGCGAGAAAAAGATGATTGAGTTTTGACTCTTTTTTTTTGTCAAAGTGGAGATTGTTGAGATATTTTCTAAAAACTTGTCAAAATCAAAAGATGCTCCAATTGTTGAAAAGGAAAAGATATGATATGATATGATATTTGGTAATTAAAATTGAATAAATTTTCAAATTTTGGACACATTGGTCGTCGAAACTTGGAAGAAAATTAGATCACACGTTAACTATAAATTGACATGTTTTTCTTTTCTTTTGTATACGTTACTTGAGGATTTTTGAAAAAAAAATTGTAAGCCTAACATCTTAGTTGTTTTCTTGTTCTCTTTGTAGGTTGTACAAATAGTAGAAATTGATGGGTGTAGTAAAACTTAGAATATTATTTTTCTTAAGATACTTGGAAAACTTGGGTGAGTGAAATATATATGATTGTAACGATTTATCATATAGTGAAAGCTTTAACAGTCCATCAATATTTTTCTATCTTTTATATTTTTGTTGTTCGTTATTTTTTCTCTGAACAAGGATCTTGTGGACAATGAAAGAATTGATCTCAATTTCCAACATTTTGTTATATTTATAATTGTTTGGCTAAAATCAATAGCATTTTTTGACTTAAAAAATAACTTTAAAAAGTTGTTTAGACAAACCCAAATTTTGACGTCTCTGAAAAGCTTTAATTATTTAATAAACTTAAAAATTAACAAAATCACCATAAAAAAAAAGATACTCACTCCATCCTAAAAACATAGGCGTGTATTCCTTTTTCATTCGTCCCAAATTATAGACCAGTTTATTTGTTGAGAATATAGTTAATTATTTAGTTCCCTAATATGTCTATATTGAATGTGCATTATGATCAACAAAGTATAAACTACCATTATATTAACTAGTATATCATCCGTGCGATGCACGACATTGTTTTTCATGATATTGATTTTAAAATATTTTAAGAGTATATTATTTATTTATTACATTAAAATAAAAAAAATCATATAAATAACATTTGATTACTCATTGATATTGAAAAAAAAAAACAACACAGCTAATCCAGATGTTCAAACGCCTCTTAGAAAACCACGTTTGTAGTCGAATTGGTTGGCACTCCATCCCTATCACAAATCAACATCTTCAATCCCGTACGATTTGTAACTCTAGAAAATGCAACATAAAATTGTCCATGACTAAAAACGATTTTTTTACATACAATCCCAGCGGAGAAAGATTAATCCTGACTCTTATTGATAGTCATAGCGTATGAGACAATTAATTAATTTTTGGCGCGACTCATTAAATAATCTACTAATTTGTATATTATAATTTGAAAATTGATTTTCTAAATTGTAAAGATGTAGATTCCGTTAATGATATTATGCAAATTTATTGTTTTTCTATTTGTATACAATTAGTAATATTTACATACTCTAAACTTTATATTGATTAATTAATGTAGCATTTAAATTTGTTATTACTAATAATTAAAGCGAATTTATCTTATTCGGAAGATGTGTATTTTTAATTGGAAATATCAATTCATAGTTTTATTCATTTTACCGAGTATCATAGAAAATTCAAAATATTGGAAAGCTGAACTGGCAGTAGAATTTACACTGTATTGAAATATTGATAATTAATTAACTGAAGTTGGACAATTACTTAACAAATGAATGATTGAGAATCTCATCTGAGCTGCATTATTGTTTCAAAAGCGTTCGTTTGCTCAATTGTGAGATTAGAAACAGATTTTTTTTATTCTTTAGCCAGCGCGTTTCAATCATAACACAATTCATCATGTATAAGTCTATTACTGTAAATTGAAACATCTACGATATGAGGGAAGGACATTGTTTGAAAGTCTCGAAGACTCTTTCCATTACTACGTAATATTTTTTCAATCTCTGTGAGTGTACAATTTTTTATTTCTTCATGACTCAATTCTAAATTTGTAAATCGAGACAAATAGACAACTATAATTAATTTAAAAGACAAAGCAACAATAATAATTATTATGTAAAAAACATTGAGGAGTTAGAATCGATTATTTAACGTTTTAAGCTTATGTAATAAAATATTAATAAAATATAACGTTTTCAACCCATCTTTTGTCTAACACCCTTTTGAGGAGCTAGAATTTGAGACGGTCTTTGAATCGTATGAATTTAATTTTGAAATTATCATATTTAGTTTATTAGTTTAATCGACTTATTATTTTTAATCAATAAATCAGATACTTTGATGACATAATACAATTATATGTTTTTCGTGTATTGATATTTTTTAAATTGCAACATATTTAAACTCACTATGGAAATCATAAAAATTTGTGGAGAAAATAAGTTTATTTTCGAAAACTACTACATTATTGCCAATAGTTCTCGTGCATTGATGCTTCATTTTTTTTTTTTGCAAACATAACTTATTTAAATCTTGAATAAATTAAGACATTGGAACACAACCTCACATGTTTTGTGTTTTGAAGTGAATTTATCTTGTTATAAAAGATGTGCATTTTTTTTTTTATAGAAAATGTTAATTCTTAATATTATTTATTTTAATCGAATATCATAGGAAATTGAAACATTGGAAAGCTCCTCCTGATTAAATTATATTAGAATACTCAATTTAAGTGAATGCTTGATTATTATTTTCTAATTTTAGAAGTGCTTCCAGTTTAATTTTTGACGCAGCTCATTAAGTAACCCACTAATTTTTATATTATAATTTGAAAATTGATTTTCTAAATTGTAAATATGTAGATTGCGTTAATGATATTCTGCAAATTTGTTATTTTTCTATTTGTAGACAATTAGTAATATTTACATATTCTAAATCTTATATTGATTAATTAATGTAGCATTCAAATTTGTTATTACTAATAATTAAAATGAATTTATCTTGTTCTGAAACATGTGTATTTTTTAATTGGAAATGTCAATTCATAATTTTATTCATTTTTACCGAGTGTCATAGAAAATTTAAAAGATTGAGAAGCTGAAAGTTGGACAATTATTTAACAAATGAATAATTGAGAATCTCATCCGAGTTACACATTAAATCTGATTATTAATTATTTAATATTGGACAATTAATATGTGGGAGATATTTTGGGCGGGAAAATGTGTTGACTTTTACTAATGACTACCATTCTTTTTTATATATTAAGATAAGATTAAAGGGGTGTATTAGAAAAAATGTAAATAAAATTTAAGGTAATTATATTCACACAACACTTTTTATTTTTTGCACCACATTTTAATTACATATAACATTCTTAATCTTTTAACATTATAGCATTCACGTCCCCAACTTTTTTTTATCACATTTTCATTTTCAACTTTTCATTAATTAGCACATATTGTGTTTGATAACGGTTTCCGTAAAAAACATTTGTTTAGAATTCGTAAAAAGACTTATTTGTATGTCATATTTTTAAAAAAACAATAGATACAAAGGTACGATAAAATATTTTTCTTCATTTCAAAGTACGTAAATAAAATATCTCTACAGAAACCATCATCAATGTTGAAATGTACTAATTAATGAAAGTTGAAGATAATAATTCGATGACAAAAAGTTAAGAATATAATTACAATAATTAACAAAAGTTGAGGATCTTAAGTACAATTAAAATGTGGTGCACTTATAACAAATCGTGGTGTTAATATAACCACCCTAAAATTTATTGTTCCAACTATAATAACTATATTTTATTAATCTGTGTGAAAATAGAAACAAGTTTATCTTTTTAGAACGGAATGAGTAGTAATTTATTTGCTGCATTAATTATTTATATCAAATTGTCATTTCATATATTTATATAAAGTAAAAAATATATGTTGACGTGTTAATAATATAATATATAGTACACATAATATGTTTGATTTAAATAAATTAATTTTAAGTAATGTGATATATACTAAAATATTTGTGTTACCATAATTTGAATAGTTATTATAGAATATAAAAAAAAATTATTTATTTTAAAGAAAATAATATGAGATATATAATAATTAATTAGTATTTAATCAAATATATATAAAATTTATACAAAAGTACTTTTATAGCTATATAGTCAAACATTCAATTTAATATTTACAATACTTTTTGAATTCACGGTCGACAGTCAACAGCTTTATTTTTAAACATTCTACTATCAAAAGTTCTACTATTAAAAATTCTATTCACAACAATTACGCCAAACGAACTCTAACTATTATGTGCACTAAAACGTAATTTATCAAGATAACTATACAATGAATCTCTACAACACCTAGTATTCATCGTCTCTACATTATACAAAGAATCTCCAATTTTGCTCTCGGGGAATAGGCGAGTTAGTAAAGGCACGAGGTGGCGTGGGAGAAATCCTTCGACAATCTGAGTTCGATTTTTCGTGTGGGTGATTTTTTCACTGAAATATTGTGGGGATCTGTCTTGGGATTGGCATGTTGGCTCTCTCCCTCAAGTCCCTGCCACTCGTGCACATTCCTCGATTTATAACATGTCTGGTCAAAGAGCCTCTGACACAGGTGGAGGACTTCGTCTTCGAGACTTTTCCTTTATCACAAGAATCTTCAATTTTATTTTGTATTATTTTTAATTGTCACAATTAAGCATCATTTCTAGACTCAAAATTCTGTACTTCCCATTTTAAGAGTTTGATTTATTATTTTAACACGGTTTCCAAGAATCAAAATACATACATATATAACAACAGTTGTTAATTATTTAATTCCATTAATGTCCACTCGTTTATGATCATACAAATTCAATTAAATACCATATTTTTATTTTTTTTCAAAATTGGGTATTTGAATTAGTAATAAATTTAATTCTTCGGCTCCAAAAATTTTAAATTGATTTTCATCTTGTATTTAAGATTCATCCCTCTAATCCTATCTATTAATTAAGACAAAGATACAATTATAATTAGAAGTAAATAAATAATTATTCCTAATAAAGAGGAGCCTAAACACAACTAATTTCCCATATTATACAAGAAAGTTGGGACTTTTAACATAATCACGTGACAAAATCAAAGCCTAAACTGCATATCATCACTTGTAACTTGTAATAGAATTTAATACATATTCATAGGACAAAACATAGTGTACTTTAAACTTATTTCAATTTAGTCGAGTCAAATATACCAAACGAGTCATGTTTATATATGTCTGTAAATATTTGGTAAGTTATTACATGTTAACATTTAACTTTGTTATCTTCTTAATTTGCTTATATAACACCATGCAATGAAGGCATAATGAGATATTTTCCACATTCAAGGATTTAACATTGATTTTTCCATTACTTAAACAAGCTTCTTCTCCTCATTCTTCTTCGACCAACACTTATTTTTTGTAAAGCAATGGAAATCCATGGTCAAGAGCCATGCCACTCTGAAGCATCAAGTATTTCTGCTGCATCAGAAGAAGCCCATGTCAAAAAATATGGAGATAATCAGAAGAAAAAGGAAAAAATTGAAGAAGGATCTGATTCAAAGCCTGAGTTGACATCCCGAGTTGAATTGGATCTCAAGCTTGCTGCCAATGATGAGTTGAGTAACAATAATAATAATGATGTGGCGGCAGCAGCAGCCTCTAATCTTGAACTCAACCTGTTTAACTCGTTAAACTCGAGTTCTTCTCCTGCGAGTGAATCATCAAACGAAGGCTCAAAGCGACGTCCTGAGACGAAAACATTCACATGCAGCTTTTGTAAGAGGGAGTTTTCGACTTCCCAGGCACTGGGTGGCCACCAGAATGCCCATAAACAGGAGCGTGCACTGGCCAAACGCCGCCATGGGGTGGTGGAAGTGGCGGCGGCGGCGGCCACACCTTTGGCCACCATCCAGCCTATTCCTACTACCCCTACTCTACCTTCCCACAAACCCCTTTTATGGCAGTTTTAACAGATCATCACTTGGGGTCCGACCAGAATCTATGATCCACAAGCAATCTTATAATCCATATGGCATTCGTTTTGGCCATGAGAAAATTTCAGGGCATTTTTCATGAACCCTAATTTGCAGGGCTTATCATATAATAATCAAATCAATGGTGGATTTGGCCTTGAAAAGTTTGAAAAAAGGAGTGCAATTCTTGATTTAGGGCATAATAACCCTATTGATCTTGATCATCATAATTCATCAACAAGCAAGGGGAATGAAGGCAATAATCAACGGCTAAGATTGGGAACTCTGAATGGTGATCATCAAACTGATGATGAATCAGGCCTCGATTTGAATCTTAAGCTTTAATTGTTGTTATTTAATTTCTCTTTATTTTTTGAATTATTTATTTATTTTGTTCAGTTATTATTTGAATGTTAAACCACATTTATTTCTGATTAATACATGCTCATGTTTGAAATTCAAAACATGGTTTTATTTAATCATTGAGCATTCATTCATATTCCATTATGCACTAATATATATCTTTACCATGTTTTCCATTACTAAATGAGGCTATTGCCACTTAATATAATGATTGAATCAATTAATTTTCTCTTTCTTTATATAAAAAATCCAAATTAAGAATTAAGTCGGAATTCGGATATATTGACACGACAATTTTTTATAAGTGCACCGTATTTTAATTAAGTCTTCAACCTGTGTTCATTATAGTACACTTACGTTTTTTTTTTTTTTCTTTTTTTTGTCGAGTTGTTGTCTTCAACTTCCATTAATAAACACATCTCATCATTAATGATAGTTTGTGTCAAGATATTTCTGTTTGTGTATTTTGAAATGAGACAATAAATTTATCACACTTTTATATTTATTATTTTTTTAAAAAAATATGATGGATAAATAAGTTGTCTTAGGCTTGGTTTGGTATTCTTTGTCTTTTAAGAGAATCGAACACTGTTTGTCTTTGTAGAAAGAAGAATCGGTGTAGGAAGAATCAGATAAGTGTTTGATAAACTCTTGTTTCAAAATTGATATATGTTTCAAAAACAGCATTTTAGCGTTTGGTAAATAAAAGTGATTTATTGCTGTCACGATATTAAATTACTAAAAAGGACATTGATTATAATAATGTTATTTTGTATTATTATTATTTTCACGCGTGGTAAAACTCATTTTTTTTCTAGTCAAATATTTTTTAGCGAGACACTACATTCATTATTATTATTTTAAAATAAAAATAATAAAAACCTAATAAATTTTAAATTTTATAAAAATTACAAAATAAAAGTACAGTCATATAGTGCAAAAATTAATTAAATTTATATTATTTTCTATGATCCAACTTGCATCAATTCAGTTTCTCAAATGGATATTAAATGAATTAGTTTAATTAATTAAGGGTGAAATGGGTATTTTAATAATATATAAATGAAAAATTAAAAGCGAGAATAACGAAATGGCTGGCTTTAACGCTTCTCAAAATCTACCGCCAGGGTGAGTCAGTTCTTTTATAACCACTTTTAAAAATTTTGTCAACGCCTAAATCAAACACGATTGTTTGAGAATCGAAGTTGGATTCCAAAATCAATCCCAAAGCGGGGCCTTAAACACTCCCAAGTCCCAATGGATTTTTAGATGAAACTTGAGACACAAGATGTACTAATTAATGAAAAGTTGAGGATAAGAATACGATAAAAAATTTGGGAACATAGGTGTTACAATGGACAAATATTGAGAATGTTAAATATAATTAAAATGTGATTCGACAAATAAAAAATGTAATATAAATACAATTACCTTATGAAAATTTTAATAGTTTTTGTTTAAATCACGTCCCAAATAAAAAGCTCCATATACTAACAAATATTTATTGATGATGATATCTTTTTTATTATTAAAGATAGGATTTGCAACAGTTTTTAAACAGAAGGTTTATTTATTACTATCATTTTTTAAGGAAGAAATTAGGGTTCTAGTAAATCTGTCGTTGTAGTTGGGTGCGTACTTTACTATATGTAGAAGTGGCTCAAACAACTTGAACCCTTAGATCAAGGGGGTGTCTTCAATTCATATTTTAATAGATTTTAAAAATCTATAAATTGAAGTGTCATCAACTCATATTTTAGTAGAATCCATGAATAGTGATGGCAACGGGGCGGATCGACTTGATCCAAATTCGCTCCGCAATAATTGTAGAAGATCCAAATCGCCTCACATGATCCGCCATTTTTCGGGCGGATCGAGCTGATCTCGTATCTTGGTCAGTTTTTCTTTTTTTTTTTGGCATTCAAAAAATTTAAAATATATTGAAACAAGCTTTACTATAGAGTTTAAACAACATTCTAAAATACATTTGAGATCTTAGACCCACTATGGAAAGCTCTCAAACTAACTACCAAAAGTACTGAATATTGTAGGCTTTAGGAATTAAGAAATTAGGAATTAAGAAATTTGAAATTGCAATTGCAACCCTTGCTCCAAATTTTTTATCTTGTTATAATTTAATCTTTTTTTTAAAAAAAATACGGGGTGGGACGGATCGGATCGGTCCCGATCTATCCCGAGATCCATGGCGAATCACGGATATCTGCCCCAATCCGCCCCGCCGACCTGCGGATCAGGTATTTTTCGCTCCATTCGGATCGGGTATTCATTGGGTTCGGGCGGATCGAATATTTTTGCCATCTCTATCCATGAAAATGTAGGTGTCATTAACTTGAATTTTAATAAAAAAATTTAGAAAATTTTCATTAATTTTCTAGATTTTAACCAATGTTTTAAAAATCGACCTAGAAAAGAGAAAAGGTCAATGATCGAAGGGTTAAACTGGAGTTGACCCTGTGATTTTTAAAAAATTTAAAAATAAAAATTTACAAAAAAAATCAAAAATAAAAAACAAGTTTTTGGAAATCACAAAAACTGCTAAAAAGCAATTTTTTTAATTTTTTTTATTTTAATCCATTTCGCGTCAATTACAATTAATTGTGGAAAGAAATAATTTTTAAAATCGGTGAAACTGAGAACGGTTCAACGAGTTCCTTAAAATTGGACTAGTTGATGGGTTTTTGGACGAGTTTTTAAATGAAGGATTTTTTTGCAAAACTAGTCCGATTTTGACCTGGTTCCCAATTTCACCGGTTGAACTGACCGAGTTGGATCTAATAACACTGATTTTAACATATTTCAATAGATTTGGAACTATAATTATAACTACCAATTTTTTTAACAATTCTAACCCCAAACCTTAAAATTTCAACTGATTTTTTCCCCCACCCCACGGATCTGATTTACTAAAACTATTTTGTACCAATTAACTTCTCTCTCTCTCTCTCTCTCTCTCTCTCTCTCTCTCACCTTTCACATAAGATTTTGGTGAAAAACCTTTTGTACCCATTCGTAATTATTTACGTCTTTGTTCCATTTTCTCCAAACGCTTTCCATATTTTCAACTTTATAGATTTTTTTGTTTAAATGACAAAGTTATGATGTTTTTAATCTACAATAATGTTATTTATTGTATTTTATAATCACAATGTTAGAATTTTTCTTTTTGAGTGATCTAGTCAAAAGTTATATCATTTTCTTGTTTTATTTTTCCTTAAAAATTCATATTCAATTTGGACACAATGAGTGGTTAAAGTAAAAAAAAATACAAATGTATTGTACGAACTCTATTAACTTCTATAATTTAGAAATCTATTAAAAGTAATAAATATTTCGTTAAGATTTAAAAGGTAAATTATATATATATATATATATATATATATATATATATATATATATATATATATATATATATATATATATATATATATATATAATAATTAGTTATTTATTTCTTTTTTCTTTTTTGGCGATCACTCTACAAAAGTTCGTAGGTGATATAGTTTTAGTGGATCTGTAACTCCATCGTATGCTTCTATCATTGGTTACTTAAAACCTTTTTGTGTCATCATCTCTTCAATCTTCTTTTCCAAATTTACCATTGGTCACATCCCCTGTGGTCTGCCTCCACATAAATCGTCACCGGGGGCGGGGGTGCGACCGCTGGTTCCATTTGTGGTGGGGCATTAGGCGAAGGGCATCTCTGCCCTATCCTGGTTGGTTGAACGCTTGGTAGGATGATTTGATGCTCTACCAAATGTGGTTGTTCGTGATGATTTTCCGGCGAGTTAGGGACTAGCTTGGCGACTTTCTGAGTTTGATTATGCAAAAAGGCCATCAGGATTTCTATTTTTTGTCTCCAACGGATTGAACTGTGTATGAGTAACGTATGGGAGCAGTGGCGGTTGGTGATATGGGGCTAAAAATTCTGATTCCGCCGTAGTTATTGTAATTCGTGTTCCACTTCTAGTTTGTCGACCCATCATAGCTTTTATGTTTGGTCGTTCCCACAGACGGCGTCAATGAAATATTACTTGGTTTGAGATGGTTCAAAATGCTTCCAAAACAATATATTTGTTACTCCGATGACCTGAAAAGGAGGCGGAGAAATCTCTTCCGGTTTATCCTTCGGTGTGAGCATCAGAAGTTGAAGGAGAAAGAATTACAACATGAAGATAAAAACGTATAGAGTAATTATGAAGTTTTTCTTGTGTTCCCTTACCTGGCTCACATTTTGAGATATTTATAGGTAAGCGGTTTCCCTCCCATGCGCCAGACAGTTTTCTCCCACCTGTTTGGCAGTTATTGTCCACGTGTTAGCAGTTTTCGATAGTTCGCCAGTTGAATTCAGAACGTGGGACGTTTGTTTTATCCTCAAAGTAACCATCATGTGAAATATTCTATGGATTACCGATAGATGTCGGGTCGTTGATTATCCATTCTGAGAGTTGGTCTCTGACCCGGTTGCTTAAAGCGATCGATCGACTACCACTCGCGTAGAGTGCTTCTTGAGTCTATTTGAACTTGAGTCCGGTCCATTTCTAGTATAGCATCGAGTTAATATTTTAATATATTAATGAAGTATTATTAATATCAATAAATAATATGTTAATTAAATTATGAAATCATTAATTCCAAAAATGTCATTGTTCAAATATTACATGTTAAGATCAAATAAAATTTTAAGCGAGGCTTATCTAAACTTAATTTTATTAAATTAAATAAATTGAAATTTCATATACTTTTTAAATATTTTATTTTGGCTTATTTGCACAAATGGTCCCACGACTTTTGTACTTCTCTTGGGTTGAGGACCTATCTTTTCATTTTTGGCGGTTTAGCCCCTATTTCAAATGTTTTTGGCAAAGCAATGGTCCTTTTCATCATTTTCCATCCAAATCCTGTTAAAGTTGTTGGTAGAAAATTTTTTTGGGTAAATAGCACAAAACGTCCCTACCTATTGAGGTATTGTGGAAAACGTCTCTACCTTCAAAATTTTGGCATTTTCACCCTTACACCTCTTTGGATTTCTGCAGAAAGCGTCCTTGGTCCAAAAATATAGGGGTAAATTAGTCCAACCACTTTTTCACATATATATTACTTCTTTTAAAATTGAGGGCTTTCCATGCAATTTCCAAAATTGCAGCTGACCCGTCCCCAAAATTTCCAAACGCACCAATGGTCATGGATGAAAGGATCTGACCTCAAGTTTTTCGGCCACCGAACATCTCTTAAGTTACTCATTCCTTGCAATAATGGTCATGGTTTTGTTTTGTAAATCTTTAATATCCAAACTCACCCTGTTGAAATTGAATAGTCTGATTTCAAAATTTTCTCACCAATGTGGCTGCGCGGCGATGAAGTGTTGATATATCTCCATAAGACCGGGACATTGACGGTGAGCTTATTACAGACATGAGATGATCGCGATTGCCTCCCATGGCCTCGCGGCTTCAACGCATTGTGCTGACCACAAGTATGGCGGTCAAGCCATTGACTTATCGATGTTTGCCATATGTTCGTCATTTTTTTGAAGATCTTTGCGGTATGTTTCTTCTGTGTAATTGCGACCAATCTTTGAAGCCACCCGAGCCTCTTGAAACGGTGCATGGAGTGGGCATTTTGTACTCTTGTCTCTTCTTTCTTCTTCTCTCTCTTTTCCTTTAGCCACCTCCCGATTGTCTTGCCTTGGGCGTGCTAGCACCGGTGGCAGAGGCCCACCACCACCATAATCGGTAAGCGTGGTGGTTAATAAAGGTTGTAGGGTGTTGTTTGCATAGTGGCGTCAACCGAGGTTAAGATTAGGTAGATGCCCGTTCGGTGAACCGTAGCAAAACATGTATCCGTGTTCGTGAACCCGAGCAAAACATGCACCCAACACAACAAGTACATAGTTCGTCATTCGTCACAAATCACTGTTAACAGCATGTGAAAAATGAGAAATGTAGGCAATGAGATAAATACCTCGGCCAAGCTCTTTGGCATTGGTTTGCCTTCTTCCTTTAACTTCTCAATTTTTCTCTGAGCTTCTTTCGCCCAGGTAAACTTTGCTAAAGCATTTTCAACATCTGCTATTGTGCAATTACATTGTTTTGCTGCCTCTTGCTTTTGACCAGTTTGAATATTCTACAGTAAAAAAGCAAAGAAAAGTGGTGACCATTAAACCATTCCCAAGATATATCATATTGTCAATAGCATTCAAACTATGATTTTCAATCCACTAGTACCACTTAGTTTGTGTGAACGCACAAGAATTTTAGCACGCAAATGCAAAGATATAAATGGGCAGACAAGTAATTACAGGTCAAAGCTATTCCGCTCATGCTATCACAATTGAAACCAGCTGCAACACTTGGGTAATAAGTTATCGCTACTACATTAACCTCTGAACATTACACTTTTCAATGCTTCTAGCTGCAAAAGGAAAATTGTGGTTGAGAGAGTAGAAGATAGAAAAATAAGGGCCAAAGAAGGAAAACGATAAAAAGAAGATAGAAGGGGGATAAGGAAGAGGCGATTGGATGGAAAGAGATGGAAGAAGAGGAAAAGGTACATAATGAGCCAAAGGAGAGATGACGTGACAAGAGATATGCTTTACGGACCATTTTCAGCTAAAACAGCCCACCATTTTGGCTAAACTAAAAGCGCCATCAGGCGTTCACTGATGAGCATCCACCAATTTATTCATGCACTATCCCCAGTTGCAGTCTTTGAATCCCTCTCTTTCTAAAGATAAAGCACTTTCGCGATTCATTCCCTCCTACCCTGCTTCAGTAATTTCTTCTCTTCCACTGGGCAGCAAAGAAGCAGCATATATTACAAACTGTAGCACTATCAAAAAATTGCATTAATTTTCTTGCAAATTAGATGTGTGGGTCCAACTTGAAGAGGCAATGACATCACAGGGCCACAAATCACACTTCTTGCAATGGATAATGCCTTGATTGCACACTGTACTTAGATTGATCTAATTCTCATATAATTCTATCATGTCAGTTAGCATAATCCTATAATAAAGATAAAAATACATAATCTCATATAACTTTTCTCTCCTCTCCAAACGAATGAGGGAAGCTGTGTTTTGTGGCACCACACCAATGTCCACTACAATAGATGTAGCACAATCCTAGAACAAACTTGGTATCCATGGACAGTTTCCGTAAATCTGTGACTGCCCCATCTAATCAAGAAAAAAAAAAAAAGAGTGCTACTATTGGTCCATCTGGTGGGGCAAAAAAAAAAACCCTCAATCCTTTGCGTCATTTTCTCTTATTCATAGACAAGATCATGCAATAAAGAAGCTGATTATTAGCCTGCCCTACAACAGCTGCAGTGTAATCACGACCTGCAAAACCGAGTTTAAATACTACCACGGGCTAAATCTGCATTTGTTTTCTCTACCCTGTGCAACTTGGTTTGCAGTCAAACTAGTCAGCCTATCCAACTCACAATACACAGATTTACGTGTGTCACTCAGTGGCTCTAGGTTGCAACTCAAAAGCCTAGCATATTGCACAACCATTTCTGTTTAATGTAGCCAAAGCTCACTACTTTAGTATATTTTGGCACTTACCAAACCCGAAAAATAACTAGCCTGCATTATACCAAAGCACCAGTGACCTTGCCACTCTCCCAAACACATTTCACTCGACCCAACCGGCATATCAGAAACAAGACAACCTGCCATAGCCATCAATGCACAATGCAAGTCTTAGGAAAAAAATTCAAGGAAAAATTCACGACATGGCTGCACATAGCTGCAGCTTGCAACTAGCACCTACAACTTGAGCCAAAGCCCGTAGTGGAATATCATTCAGGCTATCATGCAGGCTAGCACTAACTAATGTCCAGCCTATTAGTCTTGGCATTATATCACAGTGGCCTTAATCCAAAACCATAAGTACACCAACATATATGACAAAGCCTGTCACCCATAAACACAACCTGCAAGGTATCAACACATTTCCCTTAGGCAGCATCCACATGTAATGCAGCAACATAACACGAACGCGCAAGGCAAGGCCTGCTTCATGCACTGACTACAGAAAATGGTTTTATCACTAGTCTTGTAGGGGAAAATCAATTCTAGTATGCCGATAGGTAATGTTTTTACGTATTGCCTACGTTTGATACTTTTAAGTACTGACTTTCATTTGTTACATCCTTGTTTAAACATCCTGCAAATCTGCTACTTTACACCAGTTGCCAAGGCACCCCAATCAGTGGCATGGAAGTAGGGTTTTGGAAATGGAAATAGGAAAATTAACACTCAAAATGAATTGGTTTTGTCGAAATTCTAATGCTGTGATTGCATACCACCAAATCCAAGTCTAGGTAATGGGCTGAGGTTAGCAATGCAGTTCAGAATGGACTAGACAATATGAAGTTCATTTTAGAGCAATTCAATTGAGCACACATCTGCTTACATACATAAATATTTCCTAAGGAAACCTACTAAATTATATGGGAACATATTCATTTAAATTCACTGCAATAGCTATAGAAACTTACATAAACATGGAAGTAGAACACACACACACAGATGTATACATGGCTATACAACTCATATTCTCTTTCTAATGCAAATAACAAGAGTAATTAAAAAACCTCGAGAACCAACCTCCCCAGTAGGATCGAATCCGCCGAGATATCGAATAATGGCCTCTTGCTTCTCAAAGGCATCAGCAAATGTAGCCTCACTACTCCTCCCGACTATATATTGCTTCAAAGTCCCCATCTTCCTTGCCCTGCTCAACTCCTCAGCGAACCCTATTAATATTTACAAAATCAGGCCACACACACAACCCTCAAAAAAGGAAAAAGCAATGTTAGAAAAAATCCCACACATGCACAATTTGAATACCATATACACAGGTATATACACACCAACATTATAATATATAAAGATACATACATATGTGTATGTGCAAGAATAAGAGTGAGTGTGGGTAAGACATACGGAGCAGAGTGAAGGACTCTGCGGTGGCGGTAGTGGGATCGGAAGCAGTCTTTTGGCCGGTGAAGACGCCTTTGACCTTGTCCATCCATGAGGAGTTGAGATGTGACGTGGAGGATATCCAACGGTGTTTTGATGGAATGTAGTAAATGAGGGCGGAGCCTTTAAAGAAGAACACAACCCGCCGCGAAAGCAGCATTGTAAAGATTATATTACGTGCCGATTTCTCTGCAAGGTTTTTGGTACTAGTATTTTATCTATCTGGGTTCGTTCATTTAGGGGTTAAGGTTTTGAGCACCCGAGGCGGCGGCGAAAGGCGAAAATTAATCAGAATGGAATTCGTAGCGGCGGCGCGGCGGGGACAGAAAATACTGTAACTTGTGCATTCGGGAAACAAAAATTGAACTTGCGAAGTAATTTTTATTTTTGTTGTAAATTCTTACTAAATTTTAATTTGCCTTGTACACTTGTTTGCCATATTTTAAATTATAATTTAAATTTGTTAAACTAGTCAAAAATACTCGTTCTCGTGGTTTCTGTGTTTACAGATATTTATAGAACAATAATTTGAGATTTTGTTATTACCATTGACAACTGAACCAAATACTTAGAGAAACATTCATGTAACAAAGAATTGTAAAGAACCAATTCCTTAAAGCAAGACACTGGTGAAGAACGAACTTGAAGATCATCGTATAAAAATCAAAAGGCAATCCAAGTACATCTTGACAACATTTACTGATTAGCTCTACATAGAAGGTTAATCCAAATACTTGGTACTTGCTCTCCTTTTGCCCACATTGAGCAGGGCTCTACCCTCTCAAAAACACAGGGCAAGTCCCACTGGCTTGCACATACAGATGGCATACGACTCTCCAGCTCTGCATGAAGCTTAATTTTATCTCTTCCTAAATAATTGCAGTCGCTAGAAATAAACTTCCAACAAAAAATTGCACGAATGAATTACAGAATGAGGTAGGTGTCCATGGAAATCGGTTGCATGCTACAAATAACAGCAAAAGTCAACAAATGATTCTCTGTTCCGTGTTTTAAGCCTTAAATCGCCTGAATTCAAACCAGATCTCATAGTGGTTGAAGAGCAAACTGTCATGCGTGTGCTTCCCAAGATACTCAAGCCCTAGATGATTTAGCCTTTTCGTGCATTCTTCTCCTCCCAACCGTGAACAAAACTTTATATTATGTGAAACAAAAATCCGACCTTCTAAAGGTTTCAGTCTGTTCGCTAACTTCTCTAATCCAATCCAAACAAGCTTGTCGGGCATATGAAGAAACACAGCACTTGCATATATCAAACTGTACATGGGTCCATCTCCAAACTTACTGAAATTCATATCTTCACCTTTTACAATCAGAGGACGCTTGTACAACAAGCCTTGCGATGGCAGCTCATACCTAAGTGCAGCCATCAGAGAAAGCTCATCTCTCTCTAAACAATGGAAATGATCTGGGTTCAAGTATCGTATGAAATGCAAGCCAACACGCAGTGTGCCACATCCAATCTCAAGAACTTTTGAGTTTGGCGTTAGATGGGCAGACTCAGCAAGAAACTCAAACACATCTCGTCCTCCTGCCCAGGGCTCCCCATAATTGCTATGGTGTTCTTCTACAAGTAGTTCACCTGGACAAGGCAGAGCAGTGTGGTTGTTTGCTTCTTCTCCTTCATAGTGTGATATGCCTTTGAACCTGAAAATATGGTAAAACTTGTTCAATTTCCTTTACTACAGCAGTGAGCACTAACAAGTAACAGTGGGAAAAATAGGAGAAGGATTAAAGATGAAAAAAAAAGAATAATAGCTTCCTTTAGAAATTGCCCTTTCCATGATGCCCTTGCTGTGCTATTTGGAAACCAATTGAAATTGCAGTAATTTTCTGTAACCACGCTTATATCTTAAAAGCATTTTAGTAGAAATTGAAACCATATAGCAGATCATACAGTCCCTGGACCCCATTTGATAGAATAATCCGACCACATAAGAGCAAAGCTATATTGCAATATCCAGAAAAGGATTTCTAAGTTATAACAATACTGTATAGGAGTGAAGTAGGATCAGATGACATTATCAATTGAAATTGTTTCATTCCTTTAAAGAGTTCTATATAATTCATTCAAGATTCAGACATTAAATCATACTTCAATACAATGAGAGCACATACAACAAGCCTAGAACATTAGTGAGCACATTCAATTAGTCCACTTCTACGCCCAAAACACTCGTCTCTTCAATGTGTCAATTATGGTATGGTGGCAGAGATAACATTGCGAACTCCACAATTACTCCAGTACAAAAAACTATCGACATTAGATTTCCATTCAATTTCATTTATTTTAACGAATACCGAGGCATCTGGTCATCACTAGAACCTCCACCCCAACCCACGCCAAATTTAATTTTGAAGTGAAGATGACTACAAACTGATTGATACTCCTGGCATATCACAAGTTCGATGGGATGCCATGAACGTGATCCAATTGCATAAACTCGTTCTTCTTCCTTCTGTGTATATTAAAAACTTCCCACAAATTGGTCGATGTTCATGGCATTATCATCAAAACAGGATGCTTAATTTCCATAATGCTTGATGATTTACATGAACAAAATCACACTGTAGGTTTGCCAGATGGATCACTTAAGTGTATCTTTTATACAGAAAATGAGCAGAGACAAAGACCGGAAATTCATTAATTCATTTGGCATCTCAAATGCAAGATCTTATTTTAATGCAACTGATTTTGTTGAAATTTAATTAAAAATCGGAAATTTCGATGAGTCCCAGCAAATGGCTAAATCTTCACAAACAAGGTGGAAGGGAGGAGTAGTACTAGTAATAACAAACAATAAAGAGTATCAGAAAAAATCACTAAAATTTTCCAAAATGGGCTTCTTCGGTTCATTTTCTCATTTTCTTTTTTGAATTATTGTTCTCACCATAGACTTGAGTTCACCATAGCAGCGCCTCTTCTTCTAATATTACGTTTTTGTTTCACTTTTCAGAAAAGTCTATAACGTTGTAATTTGTCATAAAAGTATGTAAATGTATGGGAATTTCAGGGGATTGTCTTACTGAAGGAGATCTTGGAGCTGCTGTTGTCGAGTGCGAGGATTAATGCCTTTACGCAGCACATTCTGTTGCATATGTAATCCATTGGCTTCGATCTGACTCTTCACCCATTCTATATCCTCGGCTGAAGTTGAGATCCGATCCCCAAATCTTACATTATTACTGTCGGCGGCGGAGCTACTGGTGCTGGTGGTGGAGGAGGCAGTAGTGGGGCAAGTACACATCGGAGGGAGGAAGATAGGGAGGAGAGGAGGAAGAAGAGAAAGATTGCGGCCGGCAACAGATAGTACGAGGGCGGCATTGAAATCACCACTCCCTTCGATGGAAGCAGTGCCATTTGATAAGAACTGGTGGGGTTGCTGGCTTGCTGCCACTCCTGACTGGAGTGTTGGGGAAATTGGGATTTTTTTCTTTTATTTTTTAAACTAGTATATACCGCTTACCCAGCGGTGAGATCCGACTGTAGGGTTATGGTTCAAATTCAATAGAACCTCAATATCACCAATTAAGAGCTGCAAAATAAAAATTAAAAATGATTAACAATAGCACATTTATTTAATCAAATGAAATGAAATCAAGATCATCATATACCATGAATCCAAAAGTAAAATGTTGAAAGAGTCATTATTGCTGCAATTAATCAAATATCCAAATTACAGTAATTGACTTTATTTTGACAAAAAATTAGGCATCCAAGTGATTACTTGAACCGAAAAAAACTCTGACAAAAACTCCCCCAGCATAAGATGTATAACTCATGTAGATTATGAAATAAATTATTCATTTAAAGCCTGTAGATTATGGGCAATGCAGCTGTGATGGCAATTAATGATGGATGCAGGTGGAGTTGCACTGATTGTCAATGATAAAATATGCAAAAAAAAAGTGGCCTTATCTATTCAAGTAAAGGTAAAGACTTTGTATAGGTCCTGATTTTACAAGAGTTACTTTAAAAAAACAACTTTATTGTAATTAGAAGTAAGCAAAACGTTATTCAAAAATGTTTGGAGACAAAAAGTTACTAAAAAGTAACTTTAACTTTTTTTAATGCTTAGCCTAACTTGCTTAGTGAGATGAGTCAACAATTTCTAGCCTGCATATTTAGCAACCATTTCACGGCTGGCTTGGTGCAAACTACCTACACGAAATGAATTCTTAAAAGCAGAAAACACGGCTGGCTTGCAGTTATCATATGTTTAAGCTGCTGGGTAGAGTAGTAATTTGTCTTCTCTTTGAGTTCATCTATTTTTGCTTACCTCTCAGCCGAAGCTTTTCCAAAGTCTTATGGTCCTTCCAATCACCTAAGAAATTGATGAGAAAATAGAAGCAATTAACAAAGCTGTCTCTCGTCAGGATTACCGTTGCAAAGGCTAAAAAATATGAAATCCTGGTCTAGCACCAAAACTATTTAATCATTCAAATTCTTGAAGAGAATCAATTCAATATGCTAAGTAACGAATATAGTACGCCTTGTCTAACGAATGCCTTAAGTTGGGTTTGCCTGGTATTAAGTACTAAAAGATAGGGGAGGGTGTTCGACACTTGCTTTCAAATAAAATTCAAGTAGAACGTGGAAGGAAAAAGGACAAAAGAACCAGAAAAGAGTATGGAAGACATCGTGTTCTAAATTCCCCTACAGTCCAACAAAGCAACCATGATAATTTTGATTATTTGGAGACCATGTATCACTCAACTCACATTTGAGGATCCAATTGATTTAAGTGAACTCTTGTTATATTATTAAAGATGCTTGTAACGGTTTTATTTGATGAAGATTACTGTTTAAATTGCATAAACTTGAAGAAACTCACAGAAAAACTTGGATAAATTCAAAGTAACTTTGTCAACTCAACTTCGTTCACTAAAAACTCACCAGATACAAGCTTGATCAAAATTATTATGTGTTGAGTTGATGTCAAATTTTTATTCAACTGTATGTAATTTGCAAAACTTAGGGAATAATTTGTCTCAAACTCCTAAATTCTATAAACTTTGGTAAGATTACCACCAAATCTTAGATCCATACCAATCTACCACGCTAACCTGCTCTATGTCTATATGTGTATTTCACTCTCTTCCTCATTGTGGCAAGTCTCTAAGACCTCCACAACCCTAACATCCTGCAAGCCAGCCCACCACCTCATCATAAGTGACTTTATTTTCAACCATTTCTTAAATGTTAATTTTGATAGCATCTATAGATAGCTTGTTGGAAGGGGTTGTAATAGTTAAACTCATAAAATTCAATCAATGATATGAATCTGGTTAGGTAACCATAAGTCATACTAAGAGGGTATGAATGTATGTATACCTTGGACGTGAAGAGTACAATGTTCACTTACACACAAATAAGCTAGTTACTTAAAATACATCATCTAAAAGTAAAAAATTCTCAGCAGTTAGAAACAAAGTATCATTGAACAAGAACATCATCTTGAATTAAACACTTACTCAAAAATAATAATGCGATGAAAGGAAACTGGTGTCAGTTTCCAAGCCATAAAATAACATATTACTCTTTCATGATATCTATGGGAAAACTAATGGTTCAAACTAAAGAAACAGTGGAAACTATAGAATCAATTCAATTTGAAACATACGTAATGAATTTATAGTACCTATGCAGTGCAGCAGTCGAAGAGATGGGGACAGAGGACTAAAACATTCAAATTCGAGTAAGAACACTAGCAACTTAGCAGATATTATTAATGTTAGGGAATAACTATCTTACAAAAGTGGTAAGCTATCATATACTGTTGCAATGCAACTTCAAATAAACTAAAGTGGTCAAGATTTGCTGACATGATCTCACAATTTTGAATGTATTTGAGAAGTCCAATGAAGTGATATTCCAAATAAACTTACCGATATAATAAACAGAAGGTAATTACATATCAATAAAAAGAAAAACACATACATGGTTGTCCAATTCTCTAGCTGCTTCTTACCAACTCAAAGCACGTAAACTGACACACGTGAATTATATTCTATGAGACACTTTACATACTTTTGGCATAAGCTTAACAAAAAATGATCCCCCCCAAAAAAAATATGACCAAATAATTTAAACTGAATAGATTAAAACATTTCCAAATCAATTTTCTAACTAAATGATCCAATTCATTCATACTAAATTAAGTACTTAAATGATCCAATTCATTCTACCTAAATATGTTTGAGAACCAGCTTAAACTTATACCTCTTCTTATTCAGGCCAAAAAATTTATAATGAAAAGATTAAAACCTTTCCAAATCAACTTTGTACCTAAATGATCCATTTCATTTACGAACTTAAGTACTTAAATGATCCAATTCATTCTGCATATATATGTTGAAGTGAAAAATTCAACATTTATATACAAAAAATAAAAGAGCCCATTCCAGCGAGAGCTTAAACTTATTAACTTAAGTACTTAAATAATCCAATTCATTCTACCTAAATATGTTAAAGTGAATAATTCAACAGGAGAAGGAAAATGAAAAAAACATAGCCCATTCCAGCAAGGTGGGAAGGTGGAGATGGAATACCCATTAAAATAGGAAAAAAAGTAATGATTTTATTTTTTACAAATGAAAAATCATAATTGCAGCTATTAATCAGATTGAACAAATAAATGAGAAAAAACTATCAAATTCAAACCTGATGGAAATTGAGCATCCACTACCAAACATGTAACAGATCTGGGAGCGGAAAAATGGATGATTATTGTCTATAGATAGAGAAATCGAGAATTTTTTGATTGCCAACAGATGGATCAGAATTTGCTGAGAGGATGGATTTTTTATTTTGACGAGGGAGACAGACGTAAACGAAAGTTTTTGCGTGAGTGGGAGTAGAAAAAAAAAAAACCTCCCTAACTAATGATGGTCGGTTGATTAAAAATTGTAGGGGCAATTGAAATTGGCAATGGACAGTTGAGTAGAGGATTTTTTCACTCATTTATGAAATGAATAAAAAATTGGAAAATAGGTATTAATGATCTCAACCCATACACGGTTACACCGAGATCGAAACAATTATTTAAAAGCATTTTTAATAAAATCGTAGATTGATATATATTTTTTTTCTATATAAGTAAAATAGATAATGTCTAAAAAAATTCTTCTCTAAAATAAATTGTCAATGACTATGTCAAGTTAACATGGTTAATGTCTAGATCTCCGTTTAAATTTAAAAGCTCTGTTAGACATACTAACTTAGCAAATTTAAATTTTCTATACATATTTAAATTTAATAAAATAAAATACAGTTAAATAGCAATACATACAACGTATTAGAGATCAAATTTGAATTTGAATGTCTATTCATTATACAGTAATTTCACGTAGATCGAAAGTCTTCCAATATTTATGTCACCTAAAAGAGCAATCCATAGAAATCCATAGAATGCATTGAAGATGCTCTAACTTTTTAAATTTGTAACAATTTAGTATGCTTTAACGGCACGTCATGGGGTAGGGGTCGTTTGCAGGGTTGGAAGCTTATGTGTACGGTGTTTGATAAGGCACGAGGTAGGGGTCGGGGGTAGGATGACGATGTTTCTTTTTCTTCTTATATTTTGTATCTTTACTTATTTAAGTTTGAGGTTTCAAATTGTTTTTATCCAATTCATTGATTTTTTAACAAGATCTTGTGAATAGAGATTAGGTGTAGGTTTGAGATTGATTTTAGAGCTCAACTCCTACTTGTCTAACAATTATGAGTTGTTTTTAGATTTTTGGTAAATTTAAAAAATAAAAAGTGATTATAGAAAAAAAATTAATATCTGAAAGCAAATTTTGAGACGTGGCAAAATGGTAATTTCTCAAATTCTATCTTTTGCTTCTCCAATTATATATAATCAAAATATCAATTTTAACATTTAGTAATTACGTTAATTCTTTTTGTGTCTTAGATTTATTAGAATTCTAATAATAAAACATCTTCATAATTTACCTTAAATATATCATTCCATCTTCCTCTTCTTCATAGTTTATTACACTTTTGTTTTGTAATTTTTATAAATTTTGAGATTTAATAGATGTTTTTTATTTTTATTTTAAAATAATTATAGTGAATGCATTCTATTGAAAAAATATTTAATAATATTAAATATTGTTATGAAAGTAAAAATAAATTTTACAATGCCACTCATGATGATAATAATAATATAAAAGAACATTATTATAATTAATGTCAATTTTAGTAATTTTATATAGTCATAAATAAATTATTTTTATTTACCAAATGTTTACATATTGATTTTGTAACATACAACAATTTTGAAATAAAAATTTATCAAACACTCATCTAATATTCTGATTCTTTTTACAGCATAACAAAAATCGGTTATCTTAAAAGTAAAGCAATACCAAATCAATCATAAAATGTGCTTGAAAACAAAAACTTGAAGATTTAAATTTCATAAAAAGAAATAAGAAATAAAAGTGCAGAAGAGTTATCAATGTTTGCAATTTAGCCAATTATTTTTATTTATGACTAATGATAATTAATGAACCAACTCAAGCACCCCATGATCGAATTAGTGATCATAAAGAAATTGATTGTCTTGCCATCACAGAGACCTACACCAACAGCATACCTGACCCTGCTGAGCGCCGATCAAGCTTGACGAACGAGTTAGCTCAGCCAACTAGTGCACAAGATGCTTGTTAGCACTAGTCGAGCTCGACCACCTGTTCGAACTCGAAGGGTAGTCCACTCGGCGTTTTCCCTTTGTCCTTGATGATAAATAATTTTCTCTTTCTCACGGCGGCGGCGACAATGGTGGAGACCTGCTAAAGGTGGCGGGACTTTTTTCCTCCGTGTCCACTCCGGTGTGATAATCAGTATATGATTATAATATTTATGCTGAATAGCAATATGGAGTGTATAAAAGTTGTGTGTTCTGTTTTTACCTGGGGGGTTGGCCTCTATTTATAGGGATGCCTTGCAGTCATTGATGACGGGTGTCCCTTCATTTTCCTTATTTGATAACGGGTGTTCATTCATCTCCTCATTATTAGGAGTTAATGAGGATGTTTCATCTTTCAATTTGTTGAGAGATGTTTCGTATTTCGATAACCGGCCAGTATCGTCATTCCATGGGTCGCTGCCAGCTAACTGGCGACAGTTAGGTTATTCGATCTATCCGTCGAAGCATCTTTATGAGACCAACGAGGCGGGCGGGTGTTGAGGCGGGCGTGCAAGACATGCCACTATAGCTAAATAACATATAGCAGCTGTCATTATTTATATCATCAGGCCTCTTCAATCGGTGTCTTCTTACGCCCATCGGTGGTCGACATTATCGTCTGCGCGGTAATAATGAGCAAGTTGTTTGGGTTCACTTGACCATTAGACTTAATCAATTTACCGCAAAAGAAGATCAGGCCTGCCTCGATTAAACTCGGCCGAACTTTCATTCCAAAGGTGATATTGAGCGGTGTGTCCTCCTAAAGGCTGAGATCTTGCGACATATGTCCCTCCACCCTTGGTAGATCTACTGTCATGCATCATTAGTAAGTGCCTAGATAAACGCTTAGCTGTATTCAAGGTCAATTCCAAAAATATCTTTTTGGTACTTTCATACTTGTTCCTTTTATATAGATTTTCTCTAGAATTGTTTTCTTCACTATTCTAATTTTTTGTGCCGAAGGGACGACAGGGCAAAAATCCCCGCCTGTCTTTGCAGGTGTTAGGATTGCTTGGGACCATTGCCGGATAAGGATTGGCTGTTACAAGGAAAGGACTTGACCATAGTAGAAGAAAAAGTGATTAAACCATACAACATCAATTAGTGCCGTATGTGGGAACAAAGTACGAAAAGATATGGCTAGGCTAAAGAGCTGTTAACCGAAAAACTCCTCCTCTAGCACTGTCGTCCTTTGAGTCTGCGATACAAATTGCATCCCTACTAGACCAAGCACCTCATGAGGGCCCAACACACTACAGACTTAAATGGCTACGAAGATAGCTTTGCTTCGGAACCAAGCGCAAAGGGCACCAGAGCCAGCACCGCAACAACCAGTTGCACTAGAGTTGCCTAGCCTGCAGTACCCCCAGTTGCCAGATGTTTAAGTGCTGGTTGTTACAGTCGGAGGGTTGGGTTTTATAAATTCCTAATGAAGTTAAGTACATAGTATAAGTATCTCAAATGTAACAAAGATAGTGGAAGAATTTTGCATTTCCGATCAAAAAAAATAAAGATAGTGGAAGAATTTTGCATTTGAAAAGTCTATGAAAATGGATAAGCGTAAGGCCATAAAATGCGCTATGCGAAAATTGTATGGAATATAAAAACACTAGATTGTTTGTGCATGTGGTGTCATGGGCATTCTCATAAGTAATAACAACTTCAAAGCTTTTAGCTACCTGAGAATTCGATAAATGCTTTGTAATGCTTACACTAAGGTAATGTAATTTTTACCGCAGATTCACTATTGAAACCAATTTGGTTTCTACACTTGATGCTCGCTCGAGGAGAGCGTCCAACGGGAAAAAAATTCTGGCTTGCTATATTTGAATTTCTGGTGCAAAAAATTACACTTTTTTCGTGATTGTTCGCCTCCTTTACGAAGTGTTGAGCTGTTATAATGCCATTTCACTATAAATATATGAATTGAGAGTTTATTTGTAAAATATAACAACATTATACAATCTTCATATTTCTCTCTAGAATCTATAGTTTCAGGAAATACAAAGTGTTCAAGTTCCTTTGTGAATTTTCACTTTTGCTTTGTGCAAATTCACCAAAGACTTGTCATATCCATTGAAACTATTTGTTAGACTGAACTCGAAAGCAATCTCTAATTGAGAGTGGGCAAATATCGCTTTTTAAGAAATCGTATTCCTATGCGTTTCAAGTCTCCATTGATTTGGATTTTCTTGTTCGTGATTCGAGTTTCATTCTTCAATTTTATTTTATTTTGTTCTTATTCAAAAAAATTCTATATCTTTGGTTCGAATTCTTGATTCAAATTAATGGTTATTTTTCTTCAATATGGTGTACGAAATTTCTGTCTCCTACTCTCTCGAGACATTCCAACACATTATGTAATAAAGGGTTTTTGGCGACGATCTTCGGTTTTCTCATATTCTGATATCATTCTCCTTTCGGATCTTGTTTTCATTGAAGTTACTCAATTTTTCAACAATTACCTTGCACATGTCACCACGATAAGACCTTCTCCTAGTTCCTCCTTGTTGATGCCAAAACTTGATCAACAAAGACGAGCTTGTTATGTTGTAGAGTTGGCAATGCTACCATACATGACCTTTTCACATAGATGTTTAAATTAATAAAAGATTATTTCTAACAAATTATAAGCTGAAAGCAAAACTATATATAGAATTCTGAGTAGATAACCCCTATTTTTATCTTAGAGGTTGACAACTTTTTGTAGTCTTGGAACTCATCTTAACTAGAGTCTATGTTCAATTAGAGTATTCAATCCTTTGTTTCAAATACCGTGACTAAACTTATACGACAACAATTTGCTCAAACTTATCTGTCATCCTTTTAAGAGTAAAATATCTCCAATGTCACTATAGTTTGTCAAACATTCATGAATGCCATCAGATCTTTTAAAGCGTTGAAGAATGTCATTGAACTTTCAAAGTGAATCTCATATGTCATTCCATTTTAAAAACTTAATGTAAAGGAGTGACATATGAGAATCACTTTTGAAAGTTCAATGGCATTCTAGGAACGTTTTAAACAACAGTAGCATTCCGGAAATGCTTGATAAAATAGAGTAGCATTCAAAAACGTTTGACAAAGTAGAGTGGTATTTGAAATATTTAACTCTCCTTTTAATATTTTATGAATGGAACTTATGTAGCGCTAAGGCTCTTATATAAGAATCATCACGTTACTAATAGTCTGTTTGGATAGACTTTTTTGAAGTTCAAAAGTATTTCTTAAATAGTAAAAATACATTTTGTGTTGGAATATTTTCTCAAAACTTGCCAAAATCAAAAGATACATCAATTGTTGAAAACGAAAATATATTTTATTATATTATATTATATCTAGTGATTAAAATTGAATAAGTTTCCAAATTTTGGATACTTTGTCAGTCGAAACTTGGAAGAAAATTAGGTCATACGTTAACTATAAATTGACATGTTTTTCTTTTCTTTTGTATACGTGACTTGAGGGTTTTTGAGAGAAAAAGTGTAAGCCTAGTATCCTAGTTGTTTTTCTTGTTCTTTTCGTGGGTTGTACAACTAGTAGAAATTAGTAGATGTGGTAAAACTTGAAATATTATTTTTCTTAAGATACTTGGAGAATCTAGGTGAATGAAATCTATATGATTGTAATGATTTATCAGATAGTGAAAGTTTTGATGATCTATTAATCTTTCTCTATCTTTTATATTTTTTTTTTTCGTTATTTTCTTTGAACAATGATCTTGTGGACAATAAAAGAATTGGTCTCAATTTCCAACAGTGGTATCAGAGATTCAGGTCGTTCAGAGTGTTGGCGCACTGGGACTATCAAATATGATGTAGAGAAATTTGACGAAAGAATTAATTTTGGCTTGTGGCAAGTATAAGTTAAGGATGTTTTGATTCAATCTGGACTGTACAAGACTTTGAAAAGAAAACCAACCACTGTTTCTGACAAATCCAGTATGAGTGATGAGGTTTGAGAAGTTTTGGATTTGAAAGCTGCAAGTATGATACGTCTATGTTTAGCCAAAAATGTTCTTGCAAATTTTCTTGGAATATCTGTCGCAAATGAATTTTGGGAAAAACTTGAGCAGTTGTATCAAACAAAGAGTCTTTCAAATCGGTTATACTTGAAGAAATTGTTTCATTCTTTGCGAATGAATACATGTACAAAAATTTCAGACCACCTAAGTGTTATCAATGCGATCGTTTTTGAACTGGAGGCTATTAGAGTTAAAATTGATGATGAAGACAAAGTGTTAAGACTCATCTGGTCTCTTCTATCTTCCTATGAATACATCAAACTATTTTTTATGTATGGAAAAGAAAATGTGAGTTTTGAAGAAGTTACAAGTAAATTAATTTCTAAAGAAACAATGTTGAATGGTGGAAGTAATATTTTATGTGAAAACTCGTTACTTGATGCTGAAAAATGGAAGAAGAATAACTCAATGAAAAGAAAAGTATGTTGTTGGAATTGTGGACAACTTGGTTACGTGAGAAAAAATTATCCAAAAGGTGGAGCAGGCTCGGTTAACTGCTTGATATCAGATACGGACAATATATCTCTCTTTATGGAAGACAATGATGTCGCTTGAGTAAATATTTACATTCTTGTGGCATGCGCTAGTTGCCATGATAAATGATGTGTACTATTAGCGGGTCCACATATTTGCACATGGGCATTAGCTTGGCATTAATGTAAGGTGTGTGGTGGAATTGATATCGATGACTAATGAACTTTCAAGTAAGTCAAGCAAGAAAGTTACACCATAATATTTCAGTAAATATATTCGATATGAGCTGATGAAATTCTTATAATTTGTTAATTTTAAGTAATTATACTTATATGGTGGAGTATATAGAATTGGAATTGTCAAAGTTTACCAATTTTTTTAAAGTATCGAGATGAAGAGCTGCAGAAAAGATGATTGCGTTTTGACTCTTTTTTGTCAAAGTGGAGATTGTTGGGATATTTTCTCAAAACTTGTCAAAATCAAAAGATGCTCCAATTGTTGAAAAGGAAAAGATATGATATGATATGATATTTGGTAATTAAAATTGAATAAATTTTCAAATCTTGGACACCTTGGTCGTCGAAACTTGGAAGAAAATTAGGTCATACGTTAACTATAAATTGACATGTTTTTCTTTTCTTTTGTATACGTTACTTGAGGATTTTTGAAAAAAAAATTGTAAGTCTAACATCTTAGTTGTTTTCTTGTTCTCTTTGTAGGTTGTACAAATAGTAGAAATTGATGGGTGTAGTAAAACTTAGAATATTATTTTTCTTAAGATACTTGGAAAATTTGGTTGAGTGAAATAAATATGATTGTAACGATTTATCATGTAGTGAAAGCTTTAACAGTCAATAAATATTTTTCTATCTTTTATATTTTTGTTGTTCGTTATTTTTTCTTTGAACAAGGATCTTGTGGACAATGAAAGAATTGGTCTCAATTTCCAACATTTTGTTATATTTATAATTGTTTGGCTAAAGTCAATAGCATTTTTTGACTTAAAAATAACTTTAAAAAGTTGTTTAGACAAACCCAAATTTTGACGTCTCTGAAAAGCTTTAATTATTTAATAAACTTAAAAATTAACAAAATCACCATAAAAAAAAAAAAGATACTCACTCCATCCTAAAAACATAGGCGTGTATTCCTTTTTCATTCGTCCCAAATTATAGACCAGTTTATTTGTTGAGAATATAGTTAATTATTTAGTTCCCTAATATGTCTATATTGAATGTGCATTATGATCAACAAAGTATAAACTACCATTATATTAACTAGTATATCATCCGTGCGATGTACGACATTGTTTTTCATGATATTGATTTTAAAATATTTTAAGAGTATATTATTTATTTATTACATTAGAATAAAAAAAATCATATAAATAACATTTGATTACTCATTGATATTGAAAAAAAAAACATCACAGCTAATCCAGATTTTCAAACGCCTCTTAGAAAACCATGTTTGTAGTCGAATTGGTTGGCACTCCATCCCTATCACAAATCAACATCTTCAATCCCGTACGATTTGTAACTCTAGAAAATGCAACATAAAATTGTCCATGACTAAAAACTGATTTTTTTACATACAATCCCACGCGGGAGAAAGATTAATCCTGACTCTTATTGATAGTCATAGCGTATGAGACAATTAATTAATTTTTGGCGCGACTCATTAAATAATCTACTAATTTGTATATTATAATTTGAAAATTGATTTTCTAAATTGTAAAGATGTAGATTGCGTTAATGATATTATGCAAATTTATTGTTTTTCTATTTGTATACAATTAGTAATATTTACATACTCTAAACTTTATATTGATTAATTAATGTAGCATTTAAATTTGTTATTACTAATAATTAAAACGAATTTATCTTATTCTGGAAGATGTGTATTTTTTAATTGGAAATATCAATTCATAGTTTTATTCATTTTTACCGAGTATCATAGAAAATTCAAAATATTGAGAAGTTGAACTGGCAGTACAATTTACACTGTATTGAAATATTGATAATTAATTAACTGAAGTTGGACAATTACTTAACAAATGAATGATTGAGAATCTCATCTGAGCTGCATTATTGTTTCAAAAGCGTTCGTTTGCTCAATTGTGAGATTAGAAACAGATTTTTTTTTTAATTCTTTAGCTAGTGCGTTTCAATCATAACACAATTCATCATGTATAAGTCTATTACTGTAAATTGAAACATCTACGATATGAGGGAAGGACATTGTTTGAAAGTCTCGAAGACTCTTTCCATTACCCTGTAATATTTTTTCAATCTCTGTGAGTGTACAATTTTTTATTTCTTCATGACTC
Source organism: Forsythia suspensa (assembly GCA_023638005.1). NCBI lineage: Eukaryota > Viridiplantae > Streptophyta > Magnoliopsida > Lamiales > Oleaceae > Forsythia > Forsythia suspensa. The sequence goes on from CM042665.1 coordinate 12,686,153, forward strand.
AATTCTAAATTTGTAAATCGAGACAAATAGACAACTATAATTAATTTAAAAGACAAAGCAACAATAATAATTATTATGTAAAAAAACATTGAGGAGTTAGAATCTGATTATTTAACGTTTTAAGCTTATGTAATAAAATATTAATAAAATATAACGTTTTCAACCCATCTTTTGTCTAACACCCTTTTGAGGAGCTAGAATTTGAGACGGTCTTTGAATCGTATGAATTTAATTTTGAAATTATCATATTTAGTTTATTAGTTTAATCGACTTATTATTTTTAATCAATAAATCAGATACTTTGATGACATAATACAATTATATGTTTTTCGTGTATTGATATTTTTTTAAATTGCAACATATTTAAACTCACTATGGAAAGCATAAAAAATTTGTGGAGAAAATAAGTTTATTTTCGAAAACTACTACATTATTGCCAATAGTTCTCGTGCATTGATACTAATTTTTTTTTTTTTTGAAAACATAACTTATTTAAATCTTGAATAAATTAAGACATTGGAACACAACCTCACATGTTTTGTGTTTTGAAGTGAATTTATCTTGTTATAAAAGATGTGCATTTTTTTTTTATAGAAAATGTTAATTCTTAATATTATTTATTTTAATCGAATATCATAGGAAATTGAAACATTGGAAAGCTCCTCCTGATTAAATTATATTAGAATACTCAATTTAAGTGAATGCTTGATTATCATTTTTTAATTTTTAGAAGTGCTTCCAGCTTAATTTTTGGCGCAGCTCATTAAGTAACCCACTAATTTTTATATTATAATTTGAAAATTGATTTTCTAAATTGTAAATATGTAGATTGCGTTAATGATATTCTGCAAATTTGTTATTTTTCTATTTGTAGACAATTAGTAATATTTACATATTCTAAATCTTATATTGATTAATTAATGTAGCATTCAAATTTGTTATTACTAATAATTAAAATGAATTTATCTTGTTTCGAAACATGTGTATTTTTTAATTGGAAATGTCAATTTATAATTTTATTCATTTTTTCAGAGTGTCATAGAAAATTTAAAAGATTGAGAAAATTCAACCAAGCGATACTATTTACACTATATTCGAATACTAAAGTTGGACAATTATTTAACAAATGAATAATTGAGAATCTCATCCGAGTTACACATTAAATCGATTATTAATTATTTAATATTGGACAATTAATATGTGGGAGATATTTTGGGCGGGAAAATGTGTTGACTTTTACTAATGACTATCATTCTTTTTATATATTAAGATAAGATTAAAGGGTGTATTAGAAAAAATGTAAATAAAATTTAAGATAATTATATTCACACAACACTTTTTATTTTTGCACCACATTTTAATTACATATAACATCCTCAATCTTTTAACATTATAGCATTCACGTCCCCAACTTTTTTTTTATCACATTTTCATTTTCAACTTTTCATTTATTAGTACATATTGTGTTTGATAACGGTTTCCGTAAAAACATTTGTTTAGAATTCGTAAAAAGACTTATTTGTATGTCATATTTAAAAAAAAAAACAATAGATACAAAAGTACGATAAAATATTTTTCTTCATTTCAAAGTACGTAAATAAAATATCTCGACATAAACCATCATCAATGTTGAAATGTGCTAATTAATGAAAGTTGAAGATAATAATTCGATGAAAAAAGTTAAAAACATAATTACAATAATTAACAAAAGTTGAGGATCTTAAGTACAATTAAAATGTGGTGCACTTATAACAAATCGTGGTGTTAATATAACCACCCTAAAATTTATTGTTCCAACTATAATAACTATATTTTATTAATCTGTGTGAAAATAGAAACAAGTTTATCTTTTTAGAACGGAATGAGTATTAATTTATTTGCTGCATTAATTATTTATATCAAATTGTCATTTCATATATTTATATAAAGTAAAAAATATATGTTGACGTGTTAATAATATAATATATAGTACACATAATATGTTTGATTTAAATAAATTAATTTTAAGTAATGTGATATATACTAAAATATTTGTGTTACCATAATTTGAATAGTTATTATAGAATATAAAAAAAATTATTTATTTTAAAGAAAATAATATGAGATATATAATAATTAATTAGTATTTAATCAAATATATATAAAATTTATACAAAAGTACTTTTATAGCTATATAGTCAAACATTAAATTTAATATTTACAATACTTTTTGAATTCACGGTTGACAGTCAACAGCTTTATTTCTAAACATTCTACTATCAAAAGTTCTACTATTAAAAATTCTATTCACAACAATTACGCCAAACGAACTCTAACTATTATGTGCACTAAAAAGTAATTTATCAAGATAACTATACAATGAATCTCTACAACACCTAGTATTCATCGTCTCTACATTACAAAGAATCTCCAATTTTGCTCTCGAGAATAGGCGAGTTAGTAAAGGCTACGAGGTGACGTGGGAGAAATCCTTGACAATGCAGGGTTCGATTTTCGTGTGTGTGATTTTTCATTTGAAATATTGTGGAAGTCTCTCTTGGGGTTGGCATGTTGGCTCTCTTTCCCTCAAGTCCCCGCCACTCGTGCACATTCTTCGATTTATAACATATTTGGTCAAAGAGCTCGACACAGCGGGTGGACTTGGCTTCGTCTTCGAGACTTTTCCTTTATCACAAGAATCTCCAATTTTATTTTGTATTATTTTTAATTGTCACAATTAAGCATCATTTCTAGACTCAAAATTCTGTACTTCCCATTTTAAGAGTTTGATTTATTATTTTAACACGGTTTCCAAGAATCAAAATACATACATATATAACAACAGTTGTTAATTATTTAATTCCATTAATGTCCACTCGTTTATGATCATACAAATTCAATTAAATACCATATTTTTATTTTTTTCAAAATTGGGTATTTGAATTAGTAATAAATTTAATTCTTCGGCTCCAAAAATTTTAAATTGATTTTCATCTCGTATTTAAGATTCATCCTCTAATCCTATCTATTAATTAAGACAAAGATACAATTATAATTAGAAGTAAATAAATAATTATTCCTAATAAAGAGGAGCCTAAACACAACTAATTTCCCATATTATACAAGAAAGTTGGGACTTTTAACATAATCACGTGACAAAATCAAAGCCTAAACTGCATATCATCACTTGTAACTTGTAATAGAATTTAATACATATTCATAGGACAAAACATAGTGTACTTTAAACTTATTTCAATTTAGTCGAGTCAAATATACCAAACGAGTCATGTTTATATATGTCTGTAAATATTTGGTAAGTTATTACATGTTAACATTTAACTTTGTTATCTTCTTAATTTGCTTATATAACACCATGCAATGAAGGCATAATGAGATATTTTCCACATTCAAGGATTTAGCATTGATTTTTCCATTACTTAAACAAGCTTCTTCTCCTCATTCTTCTTCGACCAACACTTATCTTTGTATAGCAATGGAAATCCATGGTCAAGAGCCATGCCACTCTGAAGCATCGAGTATTTCTGCTGCATCAGAAGAAGCCCATATCAAAAAATATGGAGATAATCAGAAGAAAAAGGAAAAAATTGAAGAAGGATCTGATTCAAAGCCTGAGTTGACATCCCAAGTTGAATTGGATCTCAAGCTTGCTGCCAATGATGAGTTGAGTAACAATAATAATAATGATGTGGCGGCAGCAGCAGCCTCTAATCTTGAACTCAACCTGTTTAACTCGTTAAACTCGGGTTCTTCTCCTGCGAGTGAATCATCAAACGAAGGCTCAAAGCGACGTCCTGAGACGAAAACATTCACATGCAGCTTTTGTAAGAGGGAGTTTTCGACTTCCCAGGCACTGGGTGGCCACCAGAATGCCCATAAACAGGAGCGTGCACTGGCCAAACGCCGCCATGGGGTGGTGGAAGTGGCGGCGGCGGCGGCCACACCTTTTGGCCACCATCCAGCCTATTCCTACTACCCCTACTCTACCTTCCCACAAACCCCTTTTTATGGCAGTTTTAACAGATCATCACTTGGGGTCCGACCAGAATCTATGATCCACAAGCAATCTTATAATCCATATGGCATTCGTTTTGGCCATGAGAAAATTTCCAGGGCATTTTTCATGAACCCTAATTTGCAGGGCTTATCATATAATAATCAAATCAATGGTGGATTTGGCCTTGAAAAGTTTGACAAAAGGAGTGCAATTCTTGATTTAGGGCATAATAACCCTATTGATCTTGATCATCATAATTCATCAACAAGCAAGGGGAATGAAGGCAATAATCAACGGCTAAGATTGGGAACTCTGAATGGTGATCATCAAACTGATGATGAATCAGGCCTCGATTTGAATCTTAAGCTTTAATTGTTGTTATTTAATTTCTCTTTATTTTTTGAATTATTTATTTATTTTGTTCAGTTATTATTTGAATGTTAAACCACATTTATTTCAGATTAATACATGCTCATGTTTGAAATTCAAAACATGGTTTTATTTAATCATTGAGCATTCATTCATATTCCATTATGCACTAATATATATCTTTACCATGTTTCCATTACTAAATGAGGCTATTATCACTTAATATAATGATTGAATCAATTAATTTTCTCTTTCTTTATATAAAAAATCCAAATTAAGAGTTAAGTCAGAATTCTGGATATATTGACACTATAATTTTTTGTAAGTGCACCGTATTTTAATTAAGTCTTCAACCTATGTTCGTTGTAGTACACTCGCGTTTTTTTTTTTTTTTTTTTTTTGTCGAGTTCTTATCTTCAACTTCCATTAATAAACACATATCATCTTTAATGATGGTTTGTGTCAAGATATTTCTGTTTGCATATTTTGAAATGAGACAATAAATTTATCACACTTTTATAATTATTATTTTTTTTAAAAAAATGATTGATAAATAAGTTGTCTTAAACACTCCCAAATCCCAATGGATTTTTTAGATGAAACCCGAGACACAAGATGTACTAATTAATGAAAAGTTGAGGATAAGAATACGATAAAAAAATTTGGGAACATAGGTGTTATAATGGACAAATATTGAGAATATTAAATATAATTAAAATGTGGTTCAACAAATAAAAAATGTAATATGAATACAATTACCTTATGAAAATTTTAATAGTTTTTGTTTAAAGCACGTCCCTAAATAAAAAGCTCCATATACTAACAAATATTTATTGATGAAGATATTTTTTTATTATTAAAGATAGGATTTGCAACAGTTTTTAAACAAAATGTTTATTTATTACTATTATTTTTAAGAGAGCCAATCTTTTTAAAAGGAGGAAAATAGGCCCATTGATGAAAATTTCATTTTTAGGTAGAAAAGGGTTCAAGAACTGTAGTTGTAGTCGGATCGTGATTTTACTACTATATGTAGAAGTGGCTCAAACAACTTGGAGCCTTAGATCAAAGGGGTGTCCTCAATTCATATTTTAATAGATTTTAAAAATGGGTAAATAGCACAAACGTCCCTACCTATTGCGATCATTGTGCAAAACGTCCATACCTTCTAAATTTTGGCAATTTTACCCTTACTACTTGATTTCTTGCACAAAAGGTCCTTGGTCAAAAATCACCATTAACATAGGGGTAAATTAGTCCAACCACTTTTTTCACATATATATTACTTTTTAAATTGGGGCTTCCCATGCAATTTTCAAATTTGCAAAGAGCCCCTCGTCCCCCAAATCTGAAAAGTCAAAAACAAGAAACCATTGGCGCCCACGCTTTTGGTATAACAACAATCTGAATATATTTTACATTTTTAAGCAATTATGATGAAAAATGTAAGAGTACTGTAATACGGCTACTCAACTCAGCAGTTTATCAATGTTTTGAACATTTCAAAGTTAGTAATGTTGGCAATAAGGTTTTAATTGAAATTATGGATTGACCATTTATGAAATCGTTCATCGTGTTCGCTCATGAATATATGATTTCAAGATTCGTATGTATATACCTTTTCTTTAAGAAAAATGGGTTTTTTCAATATATGCAATCAGTATGTTGATTTCATTTTTGGGATTTGGATTTTTATGTACCGTGGTCGGATTTTGTGGTTGTTGGTTGATGTTGGATCATGGATTGATGTTACCATCGTCGGAGAAGTGAACTCATGAATGTGATGGGCGCTGCGGTGGGTGGCGATCCAAATTCGCGCGACAGCTGCGTAGAGATCCAAATCTACCTCGGAGATCCGCCGCGCGAGGATCGATTAAGATGTGATCGCTGGCGCCATCTCCGGGCTCTTTTTTTTTTCTTTTTTTTTTTGAAACCACATTCATTGCGTATTGTGATTTGGGGCGAGGGACCTCCTACGGAAATTAGAAGTTATAAATGGCTAGTTTGCAATTTTTAAAGTAGATTATTCTTCTTCAATCGCATCCTTGAGATTTTAATGATCGCATTGTTGTTATACCAAAAATACTGGGTCAATGGTTTCTACCAAAAGTTTTCAGATATTGTAGGTGCAATTTTAGAAATTTGGAAGCCCCCAATTTTAAAAAAGTAATATATATGTGAAAAAGTGGTTGGACCCCCCTATTTTAATCGATGTTTGGACCCAAGGACATTTTTAAAGAAAAAAAGTAGTGGTAAAATTGCCAAATTTAGAAGGTAGGAAGTTCGGCACAACGACTTCAATAGGTAGGGACGTTTTGTGCTATTTACCTTTAAAAATCTATAAATTGAAGTGTCATCAACTCATATTTTAGGACATGTTCTGTGTATTTTTTGGGAAAAAATAAGTTTTTTCACTTTATTGACTTTTCAAACTTTTTTTGTAGTGTAAAAGGTTGAAAAGTCAAAATCGGAAAAAATAATTTTTTTGGAAAAAATGACATCTGAACATCCATAGAATCCATGGAAATGTAGGTGTCATTAACTTGAATTTTAGTAAAATCTTTAGAAATTTAAATATCTTCTTTAACTAGTGGATTTAGAAAATTTTCATTAATTTGATGGATTTTAACCAATGTTACCATCGACCCGAGAAAAGAGAAAGGGTCAATGGTTGAAGGGTTGAACCGGAGTTGACCCTATGATTTTTAAAAAATTTACAAAAAAAAATTCAAAAAAAAAAAGTTTTTGGAAATCACAAAAACTGCTAAAAAGCAAATTTTTTTTTTAATTTTAATCCATTTCGCGTATGGAGATGATGAATTTCAATGGTCAATTACTATTAATTGTGGAAAGAAATAATTTTTAAAACCAGTGAAACTGGAAACAGTTCAACGGGTTCTTCAAAATTGGATTAGTTGACAGATTTTTGGACGAGTTTTTAAATGAAGGATTTTTCTGCAAAACTAGTCCGATTTTGGTCTAGTTCCCAATTTCTTTGGTTCAACCGAAATGGATCTAATAACACCGATTTTAACATATTTCAATAGATTTGGAACCATAATTATAACTACCAATTTTTTAACAATTCTAACCCCAAACCTTAAAATTTCAACTAATTTTTTTTTTCCATCCACCCCACCCTCCCTTGGGACCCGATTTTACTAGAAACTATTTTGTACCACCAATTTCTTCTTCTTCTTCTTCTTCTTTTCTCTCTCTCTCTCTCTCTCTCTCTCTCTCTCCCTCCCCTTCTTTCACTCTTCACATAAGATTTTGGTGAAAACCTTTTGTACCCATTCGTAATTATTCACGTCTTTGTTCCATTTTCTCCTAACGCTTTCCATATTTTCAATTGTATATATTTTTCGTTTAAATGACAAAGTTATGATTTTTTAATCTACAAAAATGTTATGTATTTTATTTTATAATCACAATGTTAGAATTTTTTTTTTTGAGTGATCTAGTCAAAAGTTATATCATTTTCTTGTTTTATTTTTCCTTAAAAATTCATATTCAATTTGGACACAATGAGTAGTTAAAGTAAAAAAAAAAAAAAATTACAAATACATTGTATCGAACTCTATTAACTTCTATAATTTGGAATCTGTTAAAAGTAATAAATGTCTCATTATTCATTTGTAATATTTAAAATGTAAATTATATATCAATAGATAATAATTAGTTGTTTAGTTATTTTTATATTTATATATATATCTATAAAAGTCCGTAGGTGATCTAGTTTTTTCAGAACTCCTTTATGCTTCTATCATTGATTACTTAAAACCTTTTGGTAAAGGGTGATATGATTTTTAGCGGATGGGTCCTCTTCAAAACCATTTACCTACATCGGTCCTTTCTCTTGACCGAGCATCATCAATCTTTTGTGTCATCATCTCTTCAATCTTCTTTTCCAAGTTTACCATTGGTCACATCCCCGGGTCCGCCTCCACATAAATCATCATCAGGGGGTGGGGTGGGGTGGGGTGGGGGGGGGTGGGGTGGGGCATTAGGCGGAGGGCATCTCTCGCCTCTATCCCGGGTTGGTTGAACGCCTAGTAGCGTGATTTGATGTTCTACCAAATGTGGTTGTTTGTGATGATTTTCTAGCGAGTTAGGGACTAACTTGGCGACTTTCTCGAATTTGATTATGCAAAAGGCCATCACGATTTCTATTTTTTGTCTCCAACGAATTGAATTGTGTATGAGTAACGTATGGCAAGCAATGGTGGTTGGTGATATGGGGCTACAAATTACGATACCGTCAGTAGTTATTGTAGTTCGTGTTCCACTTCTAGTTTGTCGACCCATCATAGTTTTTATGTCTAGTCGTTCCTACGACAGCGCCAATGAAATATTACTTGGTTTGAGATGGTTCAAAGTGCTTTCAAAATAATTTCTTTGTTACTCTGATGACCTGAAAAGGGGGTGGAGAAATCTCTCCCGGTTTATCCTCCAGTGTGAGCGTCAGAAGTTGAAGGAGGAATAATTACAACATGAAGAGAAAAACGTATAGAGTAATTATGAAGTTTTTCTTGTGTTCCCCTACTTGGCTCACATTTTGAGGTATTTATAGGTAAGCGGTTTCCCTCCCATGCGCCAGGCAGTTTTCTCCCACCTATTTGGTAGTTATTGTCCACGTGTTGGTAGTTTTCGATAGTTCACCAGTTGAATTTGGAACGTGGGACGTTTGATTTATCCTCAAAGTAATCATCATGTGAAATATTCTATGGATTACCGATAGATGTCGGGTCGACTGATTATCCATTACAGTAGTTGGTCTACCAACCAGTTGCTTAAGGCAGTCGACTGACTGCCATTCACGTAGTCGACTGCCATTCACGTAGAGCGCTTACTGAGTCTACTCGAACTTGAGTCTAATCCACTTCTAGTATAGCATCAGTTAATATATTAATATATTAATGAAGTATTATTAATATCAATAAATAATATGTTAATTAAATTATGAAATCATTAATTCTAAAAATGTCATTGTTCAAATATTACATATTAAGATCAAATAAAATTTTAAGCCAAGGCTTATCTAAATTTAATTTTATTAAATTAAATAACTTGAAATTTTATATACTTTTTAAAAATTTTATTTTAGAATTGTTATTAAACTCATGAACAGTAATACCTAATAGTTAAATCAATTGCGTAACTTATTATTGAATTACTTGTTATTATTAAATTACTAGATATTGAATTAATTTTATAAATTCATTTTAACGTGAATAATATATATCTTCCAATAAGGGGATTGAACACAAGTGTGCATTGTATTATTAGAATCAATTGATCGGTAAATTCTAAACAAAGATTGTGATCCATATAAGACGAGACACTAAGTACATCATTAATTTGATGTGCTAGTTATATGTTTGACACATATAAATCAAACGTTAGTTTTCGAAGAGTTTGACAAAAAAAAAAAATTGACTCCTAGCTAAAAGTAGCTTGTCCATTATATTTGCCTTACCGAGTTTATATTCCAATACATAGTCAAATTCTGCCAAGAACTCCGTGTCATTAGCTTTCGGATCTCGAAAGCAACTGGATACCCTTTTGCATCAATACGTCGCCAATGGAAAAGTCTAAATCATCATTTTGTACTTCAATTGTCTTGGTAAAGTCAAACAACACCAAAACATGTTTTTCACTAACGGTCGCCTTCAAATCATTAAAGGCTCTTTTGGCAATTAAGAGACCACTCGCACTGATTGTTCTTCTTCAATAGGTTCGTCAAAGGGACTGCTCTAATTGAGTAGCCTTGAATAAACCATCGATAATAGTTCATCAAGCCAAGGAAAGATCTCAGCTCCGTCACCTTGGTTGGAGGTCCACATTTATTGATTGCTTTGATTTTTGCCCCATCCATGCACAACCGGCTATGACCAATGATATGTCCAAGAAATTGGACCACCTTCTTGGCAAATGAGCTATAATGTATAGTTCATGTTCCCGCAACACTTTGAAAAATGATTTTCAATTGATTGGCATGCTCCTCCAAGCTATTGCTATAGATCACTCACTTGTAAGGAATCGAGGATACACGCACATGTTGAAATTAAATGTTCAATTCCTTTAAGCTCGGATCAACCTTGACTTTGAGAGATAGTTTCGTGATAGAAGACTACCTTTGATGAATATCTTGAATCTGATTATCTGATTAGCTAGAGGTGCGATCTTCAATACCACAGCTGTCCAATTGTTCAGCCTCCAATGGTGATCCACACAGCAAGAACAGATCTGGACTTCCACGATCAAAAACAGATGAAAGCGAAACTTTGGGAGAAGTTGATTGGGTTGTCTTTTGCTTGTGCTAGCAAGTAATGGAAAAACAACACTTAACCCTAATACGTTGCGCCTATGTTTTTATAGGCGGGGCTAACCCTAGCCCTAGTTCTAGTCCAACTAGAACTCATCAACAATCAGGCCCGATTAAATAATCTTATTAATTAATTTGGCCCAATGAGTAATTAAGTCACGACCCAACTAATTGGACCTTGGACATTAATTCTTACAACTACATCATCAAAATAAACAACAACAAAACGATCCAAGTCGAGGTAAAATATCATATTAACTAGAATACAAAATGTAGTCATGGCATTTGTTAAACCGAAAGACATAACTAACCATTCAAATGAACTATACCGAGTGATCATACATGCAATTTTTTGCTCATCAACTTCGAATACCCGGACTTGATTTTAGCCTTTTGCAAATCAACTTTGGTGTAGTATTTGGTTCTACCAAGCCTATCAAACAAACTGAAAATCAATGGAATGTGATATGTATTCTTCACATTTACCTTATTTAGCACCTGGTAGTCCACATACATTCGCAAGGAACTATCATGCTTCTTTTGGAATACAACTGGTGTGTCGTGCCATAAGGTGCTTTGGAGAGTCTAATTCTGCTTGTCTCCATCAACTGCATTCCAAGTTCTTCCAACTCCAGTGGTGCCATCCGATAGGGAGTCATGGCAAAAGGTTTTGGCACCTAGTTCAAACTCAATTTTGTGATCCACCTCCCTCGTAGGCAATAGCTTTTTAGGCAAGTTCGGTGGCATTACATCCTTATTTTCCTTAAGGACATTTCTGATTATAACTGGAAAATCAACATCTAAGTGTCCCATTGCAATAGATTCTATATGGTCATCGACTTTCAACCACTGTTCTAAAAAGTTCGTCTATGCGTGAGGTGCGACCTTCACGCCTAGCCACGCCTTTGTCCTCGCCTCGCCTAGGCCCAAAAAAGTTTGACACTTGGCCTCTACGCTTAGCTACGCTTTACACTTTTTAGAACATTGCCTTCAATTGTACCAGAAACGTCGGTTCACTCTTTTTTAGTCACTTGACCAACTGCATGGCCAAAAGCTATCTCATCTTCGTCCCAACTAAAACAATATGGATCATGCCCGAAGACTTATTTTCCAGGATACAAACTAATTCGAAGGAAAGTAATGAACTTGCATAACCTTCCTCAAAAATCGAGCCGAAGCACCAATCAAGAATCATGTATCGATGCAATTGAAAGATCAATATGTCCGTGCCATGTGCTAAGGCACAATTCCATCCTCTGAACAGAGCCACTTATAGGCTTAGCAATTGCATTATCTGTCTTAAACGTGAGGCGCGGCCTTCACATCTCACGCTTATCTCTCGCTTAAGCTCAAAAAGCTTGAAACTCAACCTCTACGCCTAGCCATGCTTTATACTTTTTAGAATACTGACCATCTTAAGTAGACCACCACCCCTATGGATACTCAAGTCCAACCGCTTGGCTTTGTCGTCCATTATGAAGTTGGGTAGCACTAATATCAACCGATACCTAAGTTTGCGAACCATTAATAATGGCATGCATGTACATCCCATATAACATGTGGCTAGGGTTGGGCATTTTAACCGTAACCGAACCTCCTGAACCAAAATCAAACCGGAACTGGAGGTTCTGGGCCAGTTCCAACAAAATAAAATTAAGAACCGGAACCAAGAATCTAGAACCGATCAAGTTTGAGTCGGTTCTTAGTTCTTGAACTAGAACCGTGGGTACTCCATTGGAATCGAATTTATCATTTCTTATAAAAAAAATTATTTTTTACAATTTATTTACCCTAACTCAATGACCCACAATCCAACACCACGGTACCAAAGATAAGAGTCCAACTGTCCAAGATCCAAACAAAAAGTACAAAACCCATAACTCTTAAACTCAAACTCAATTGACTCAATTCTAATTACCCAACTCTCAAATTCTCAATTGATAATTGTTCAAATACTCAATACAAACATTGTCTTCTTCTCGCACTTTCGCTCATCTCTCTCTCGCTCAACACACAGTAAGACGGTGAAAGCGAAACTTCTCTGTAACCGAAATGAATCATCAATTTTGAGAAATAATTTTCCTTTTTCTAACTCTAATTTATAAGTTTGCAATTTTTGTGTCTATTCTTCCACTTAATGTTTAATCTTTCATAAATTGTTTTAATATCTAACATACTTTAATGTAATAAGTTTGCAATTTTTAATTCTTTTCAAAACAAGTTGTCAATAAACACTTTTAAAAAATTTTTATGGGTAGAACCGAACCTAAACCAACGGTTCCGGTTCAAATTCGATTCCAATAATTACGTGGAACAGAATAGTTCCATTTTCGCAATACCTGAAATGTAACGGGTGGTTTCGAATATTGAAATACATGGACCTATCCACCCGACGTCCAAGCCTACATGTGGCCCCTTACACACAAAACAGCTGCTACAAGGCACAAAGGCAGACTTTTTTACTCATCGTACTCCTTCTGGCCTGCATTTGCTTAGAATAACTACTAGTCTTAACTAGACTTATAATCATATATGTAGTCTGACTTACCCTTCTTCTTTTCGTCTACCCCACCTTTGCCAACATTACTTTTGGAGCTTTTGTTTGATTTCGACTCCTGCCCATTGCTTGCTGATATTGTATCAAAGATTTAGTCACAACAATAGCTTCATCCACTATTTTAACCCCACGACGTTGTATCTCCTGCCTTACCCAATTTTGTAATTCGTTCATGAACTAAAACAACAATACATCATCCGACATGCTAGGAATTTGAAGCATAAGAGTGGTAAACTCTTTGACATAGTCACAAATTATACACTTATGTTTCAGCTCTCTAAGATTTTTACAGGCGTGACATACAACATTTTCAGAATAAAATTGGTATTTCAACTTTTCATTAAAATCATTCCAATTATTGATCTTGCAAGTATCCTTTTATATGTTGGTGTGTCACGGGCCGACTCTTCAAGTCACGCAGCACGACTATTTTTTGCCCCGTCGCAGTAGTCTCACTTTATTCAACTACCTTCTACCTTCTCCATCACGAGTATAGACATTACATGTTACTAGCGTGTAAACACTTGAATGCATCCATACGCTGTACTCGGTGCCAAGGCACTCGCCTATTCGCAATGCACATCATCATCGATGTTCTCCAACTCTGTTGGATCCGACTTAGCTAGCTTGGACGCATGCTCATGCACAACATACCGTCTCCTCGAAGCATACTCGATGGATAGGAGCTTTCATAGCTCCGTCTGAAGCATTGAGGGTTATTTGCATGTCCCACAACACAATCCTTGTACTCGTCCCTTCCTACGGGCATATAGGCTAATTGCATGCCGCAATGCCCTTCGTTAAGGCCTCGCCCTACAGGGCCAACTAATAATCCCTGGCTAGCTTGAATTGCCCTCATAGCATACTCAATCCAACAACAGTATCTTGCCATATTCTCCCAACTATGCAGCGTCATCCCACAACTGAATTTCTAGCCAACGGACCCTCGCGGCAAGGCTAGAACCCATAGCCAAAGTGCACGAGTTAGCATACGAGGCCTTTAGAGTATGCCTTTAGAGTATTTTTCCTCAATAGCTCATTCGACCTAGAAGTGTTACCGTATTCTTAGTGTAGCCCTCGGGCATAGCAATGCTCTATCAGTAATCTCAGGCCTTTTCTAGGTGCCCAACAAAGGCCCCGAAAGCCAACGCCGCCCCGAAGAGTTCTCGAACTCAAACGAGTACTTTAGCCCTCTCTTGAGGTGCCTAAAACAGGCCCATAGTTGCCCCCGCGGCTCCTAAGGATTGCTCATTTAGTGCATAAGGTTAGCCAGCCTGCCCATCCATTAGGACAGAAGCACGGGGGAAGATGGCTGACTGCTCACCAAGCATACCCTCCTTATAATCCAAGCAACGTCTTTTGGCCGAGGAATTGTAACTTTCATAACTGGTGCTCCCAATCTCCAAATAACGCTTCGTTTGATCCATAGCGAAGCTAACATCTTCAATATGAAGTCCAATAAGTTTCAGCCCCAACGAATACTCAACCACTGAGCTATTGCCCTTGCAATATTTTGAAATTACGACAATGTCACTGCATGACATTGTCACCTTCGGCCATTACGTTTCATAACCAAACGGACTCCGCTTGTCATCTTCCTTGGTAGGAAGCTTCCTAAGTCCTTAGGGAATCTCTCCGAAAAACGGCTTCTCTAAACTTTATTGTTAAGGTTCTCTGCTCATCACACGAAGTTGCTGCCATTACGTTCACCTAAAATCTCATGCCAAGCCAATTTCACGTGTCATCTCCGATGGTCACGAATATTAGCGTTAAGCTAAAATGCGATCCGCGACACGGTGTGTTTGTAGTGCCACCATAGAGCAGCGGTATTTGAAAGATACATAGAAGCTTGAAAGATATATGGAAGCAGTACATACCTTGGTTACCTCATCAACAATGTGACACCCTCACATTAGACTTCTATCTACCAAAGGAAATTCTCCACCATTTTGGACATCAGCCTTGATAGCTTCAAGTTGCCCAATGTTCGAAGGTCTCCACACGCTGCAATGATCTGACCCAATTTCTCCTCTCTATTTGACTTTCATTTGATTCGTACAAAAACCTGTACGGACCTAGTTGCACGGGCTGCGTAGTCAAAATTAGTCGAGCCCTAGTCGATGAGTATTCCGAGTTGTTGACTGGTCAATCCACCTCTTTTGACACAAGTAGCGTGCAAGTCCAAATGCAGTCGGAGTCAATTACCTTTCGGAGATAAAGGTGCCACGAAGGGTCCAAAGGAGATTTCTATTTGCCATCTATCCTTCTTTATTTTCTCTTTTCTCAACCACCAGTTTCTCTTTCCGTAGTTACATACGTTTAATATTATTATTAAAGACGTAAATCTGTAGCTCTTGATCGCTTTCATATCTTCAACTCTCTTTTCTCATCTAAATTCATTCTTCGTTTTGAATCCAATCATGGAAGAAGCCAAAGGTAAGCCACTTGTAAATTCTTCCATGGCCAATTTTTTTTTTTTTTTTTTTTTTTTTTTCTGAAATGTTTAGTGGTTTATGATTGATGAGTTGTGTATACATACATTTTTTTTTTATCGAATTTCTTTTGCGTTTCTGTGGAATGTTTATGTTCCTGAGGAAGATTTCAATCTGCTTAAGTTGTTATGGGATTAATCGTGCACTTTTGAATGGAAGGATTTGGAATAATCCAGTTCAACAAATTATGTAGAAATTAATTTAACTTAATTGACTTATTTCAAAATCTTCAACTGCTTGGGGAAAATTTCCTCATTAGTTATGATTTGCTAGTCAATGGCTACAAACTACCTCGAATAATTTTGCTTCAATTTCGAATCACAAAATCACTTTGACACTATTCATAATTTCACTATGGATCCTGCATATTTACTTGATAAAACAAGTCAAACACTGCAATGTAGGTCATTACCATGGACTTAGCTTCAGTTTAGTGAGATAGCTCATAGTTGGTGACTTGTGGGATTTAAAGAAACTGGGTAGTGGTGGGTAATTGATCTAATAGTTTGATTGTTCCAATGTTGTTCCCAATTGCTAATCCAAGATACTACGAAATTACTCGCTTCAGGCTCCATTGTGGATCTACATAAGTAATTTACCACAGCGAGCTACTAGAGGTCGAGGACATAGCTGTTTACCTGCCGTGTATTGATATGTTCCCAATGGCTGTTCAGGGATGATAACTTTGGCTATACAGTTTATTTGCTTCATCAAGATTCAGTTACATTTCAAACACAGTTCAAAACTGCATGACTTATTATCTCTTAGTTACATCCGAAACTTGGCCCTGGCAAGCAATTAAAGTTTCTACCTTGATCCATTTACTTTGATTTAGTTGATCACTATATTCTGGCAAATTTCAATTGTAGTGGAATTTTGCCATCTAAAAGTTGTATCACAAGCTCCACACATAACTTACAGTTTGATTTCATTTGCTGACTCTCCTTTCTTTGTTTATTAGTTGTTGAAGCTAATGATGGAACTATATCCGTTGCTTCTGCATTTGCTGGGTACCAGGAAGGTATGATAGACCAGTTCCTTGTTTTCAAATGGTCTTTCCCATTTTGTTTCTTTTTTCAGTTTGAGCAGACTATATAATTTGACAACTGTGAGCAGCATTGTTTATTTGAACGAAATGCCTTTTGAAGGGTCAGTTGTATTTTGTTGTATGTATACAACCTATTCAATGGAGCCCAAAATAAAAATAAAATCGGCAGAAGATAAAATAAGAAACAAGTCCATATGTTAAAGGGGTAAAATCTCCTTTATACGGTACATCATTAACAGAGTTTTATATCGATTTGGCCGTCTGGGCGCCTTTAAACGGAGATCAGATAACGTGCCCAGAGGAAGAAGTAATATGATCAATATTAATGGAATCACTAAGAAAAAAAGGAAATTTATATAGTTAACCTCGTGTTAAACTGGGAAGCTGGTGCTTGATTTAGTAGAGTGGGGAAAAACAATTTATATAGTTAACCTGAAACATACTTGGGATAAGGTTTTTCAAGTATAGTTGATTTGTTTACATCATTCTCATCTTGAATATGTTGACTTTTATTCTTCATTTTTATTTGAGTTCACTTCTCTTTTTATATACCACCGTACTTCTCCTATATTGTAAAACTGACCAATAAAATGACTTGGTCAGTGACACCTATCATGAGCGAAAAAGGCACCTTTTGGTGTATTGTGTCTAACTAGTATCCTATTTCCTTTATTCTGCACTTATTTTAGATTGGGTACCTTGAAAAGAGGCATGCTCCAAACACACACACCCCGATTTTCACACAGAAAACTAATTAAATAGCTTGAAATAAGATGTAAGTTCGAAGCTGGGAAATTTTTTCATTCTTTTCTCGCAATACAGAATAAAGATCAATATATAATTATAATAATATCATGACACACGAGCTAATGAGATGCACTATGCTCACATTTTAATCTTCTCAAGTGACTTTGCACCAAAACTAAGCAAGCACAAGCATCGAGTTTCATCTTACATTTTACACATCATTTTTCTGGGATTAGTTCTATCAGTGATGGTATTTATTGTTACATTTTATGCAGTAAAACTTTTAACCTCACTCACTTTAACATAGTGAGGTGTATAACAGGAATTTAGAAACTTCAGTGACTTGAATATGAGGTAACACAAAGAAACTCTATAACAAAAAATTGGAGGGAGTGTTAATTCTTTGATTCCTTTGTGACAGATATATTTGGTTGGGTGTTCTTGCAGGATAGACTGATGATTCCCAAAAATTGTGGACATAAAAACTGATAATAAGTATTCTTATATGCTTTTGTGATTGTCACAGCTGTTCAGGATAGAGATCACAAATTCCTGACTAGAGCTGTTGAAGAAGCTTACAGAGGGGTAGAATGTGGGGATGGAGGTCCATTTGGTGCAGTCATCGTTCATGATGATGAAGTAGTTGTAAGCTGTCACAATATGGTCTTGAAGCACACGGATCCTACTGCTCATGCGGAGGTTACAGCAATTAGAGAGGTTAGAATTGCAGCCATGTTGCTGTTAAAATGTCTCTAGTTATTTTTTAGCACATTTTCAGGGAAGTGATGGAACTATGGGTTTATCGTCTAGTTTATTTTGCATTATCTAAATGCAATTCTTTTGCTGTCTTGATTGTTTAATTGAATTCTAGAAACTTTCTAATTATATGGAGAAACTTCCAAATATCAATTATATACACAAATCAATCAATATTCATATGTTCCTTGTTTTGAAACTGAATTAATGCTCATAGTTAAATGTTGCCCCCCCCCCCCCCCCCCCAACCCACCAACACTCAGAGAGGGCGACGGGGTTTCCTTAGCCTATATAACTTTATGGATTTTCTCTCATGCTTACTATGGATGCATTTTCAGGCATGTAAAAAGTTCGACAGAATTGAGCTCTCAGATTGTGAGATATATGCATCTTGTGAGCCATGTCCCATGTGCTTTGGCGCCATCCATCTTTCCAGAATTAAGGTTCTGCTATCTATTTGTTTCTTCTTTTGGATTTACATCTCTTAGTCTTGTAAGTTAAGCATGTGTTTCACATTAAAACAATATCCTTTTCTAATTATGCTCCTTGGTTTTTTTTTTTTTAAATTAATCAGAGGTTGGTATATGGGGCCAAAGCTGAAGCTGCTATTGCCATTGGATTTGATGATTTTATCGCAGACGCCTTGAGAGGTACCGGGTTTTACCAGAAAGCTCACTTGGAGATCAAGAGAGCTGACGGTAAAGAGGCCATCATAGCGGAGCAGGTATTTGAGAAAACAAAGGCAAAATTTCAACTGTATTGAGGATTATTCATCTCTTCTCTACAAGGGAAACATATACAATCTTTTGAATTCATCCTCCATTTTACAACTCTTTTCATTCCCTTGAATAAAGTCGATTTAAGTATATTTTGGTTCTTCTTGTGTTGGTTTAATGGTTAACGTGGAATGGTACGAATTGAAAATTCCTACTCGTCTTTGTTGTTACCTTAAGTTAGACAGTATTAAATACGACAACGAATAAATATTTCGTGCATATCTTCATTCATATCAAATATTCGCTTTGCAAGTATAGTTACCTAAATTAGAATAAATTTGGCAACAAAACCAGGTGCCACTCGCATATGATGAAATATAATGAATTTGTGTACGATCAAAAAAATTAAATTACGATCAAAAAAAAAATATATATATATATATATATAATGAATTTGTGAGTTGTCTTGAATATATTAACTACTTTTTTATTTGGAAGGGACAAAAGAACATTTTATTCTTGAAGTATTTTTTATTTCTCTCAACGACTCTAACGAAGAAAACTGAATATTGTAGTATTTTGGAGGGATATGAAATATAGCAAACAAATCGGATAAATGTTTTTAAACACAATCAATTTTACAAAACCAGTTTGGACAGTAAATGTTTAGGCAAAGACAATTGCAAATTTTTTTTAACATTGTATGATCCGATCATGGATAACACGCTATCCCTCCCATAAATTTTGACACTCATTACATTAATTTGGAATAATTAATAACAAGATGTCACTTGTAATTTACTATACAATATCGTACTATTGGTTATTTTGAACTGAAGCAGTGAGGTGGCTAAATATAAACGGAAAACAAAACTTTGAAAAACATGGTCTCAGAGACTTGAAAGAACAAAGATGAACTAGGAAACGGAGAAGAGGCAGTCATGAAATTGTGACAATATCATTGAGATGGAAAATTTGACACAACGGATGGAGGTAGATTACCTCTTCAATTATCCTTGTGAAAACAGCACAAGCACTAAGATTTAGTGGAACAAATCATTTACATTATCGAGAATCTTTTTGATGACAAAGTTGACAGAAAAATCTACATTGAACCTGTTACACACCAAATGATATACATAAAGATAATATAAGACACGCATGGTGGGTAATAATTATAATGCAGACCACTGACACGTAACATCACCACATTGGTTCTTTTTAAAAATTGTTTATAGCTTTTAAACTTTTTAAAAATAACCAATGTAATGATATCGTGTCAGTGGAATGCACTATAATTACGACTCACCACAAGATCTTAATATACATAGTATTAATGACATAAATAATTTTTTTTATTGCAACTCGAGTCAATCTATAATTTTTAAGTGGTTCGCATGAGATTAGAGATTAGAACCAACTAGATTTTAATTTCAAGAAAGTGAAATAAATAAATAAATAAATAAAAATAAAAACTTCATAGTCTATCTTGTATGCAATTATTAATTTACAATATAAATGAGATACCGTATTCTTAGAATAAAATTTCAGAAAATTATTAATTTATCTCTTTAACAAGTTGGGACGGACAAAATTTATCATACAAAAGAGATTTCTACCTTACCTAGAATAAAATTAAAGAGAGAACATTTTCCCATTTCATGATAGACGCACAAGCACAATGTGAACCATTTTAACCTGTAAATCTGGTTCTCACATGATCATTTCCCACCTCATATTTTTGGTTGTCCTAATTTTTACTTGCGATTGAATCATTGAGTAGAGATGACAATGAACTGAACAGAAAATGATTTAAAAAAAAAAAAAGATATAGAAAATTCTAAATTTATTGAGAATAAGATTTAGTTTGTCGGTTTCACAAGAAAAGTGAGTGGAGGCTCTCTCTCTTACATCTGAGTTATTATAAGTTGACCACAGAGCCAGAAAGCAGCTCTGTAAACTCTGAAACTGATACCAAAATGCAAACCATATAGAACTTCTCAAGGATACATTGCATTCCTAGCAAATCAATCCTGACATTATGTGTGTGTATATATATATATATATATGTATGTATAACCTGATACCAAAATGCAAACCATCTCATGAGATCTGAAAAGCTATACATACATAAGCCAGATAAACAGATTGAAACACTTCGGTTCTCATTGGTCATCTGTACTGAATCAGCTTCTCTTGTAGCCAATACATTAATCGCCAACATACCTCCATCACCACTTCTGATCATGTGGATCCAAGAATGCAGATCTTCTCTTCACCTTCTTTAATGGAGCAGAACCTTGATTCTACACACATTATGGATAAATGTAAAATATTGATCAAATTTGGGACCCCGAATTATCTCCAACCATCCATTTAAGACTCCAAGACTAAACAATCCATAATATTAAGGAGCTGGTAATGGCATAACTAATTAGGTACATAATTTGTTTCCTACAGTGTATGTGCCCTTCGGTTCTGACAAGGCAACCCAACCTTTCATCAGAACTTGTACCCATCCTGACCATGTGTCACAGTAACTCATCCATATAGAACTCTTCTAACCTAAGTATCTTATGCGATTCAGCTTCACTACCGCATAAGGTCACTTTGTGTTCTCTCAACTTGGAGCTGTTAAAGTGAGAACACTGGAGAGCAATGAGCTTTTTTTAACTCTTCACAATTACACAATCAGATCTGGACTTTTCAATAATCTGATCTAAATATATCATATATGCAGTCAAGCATCCTTGTGAGATTTTCAAGTTCAGGATAACAAAATAGTTTAATAGTGAGTATCAATCAAGACCATGGTTACTCCATCAAATTCCGAGCATTTCAGAAAGTAATACAGATATCGAGATCCTCTACAGAATTTATAAGAGATACAACTCCAAATATGAGCAACACATAATGGCAGTGTTTACAGAGAGAAAACAGAAAGAGCAAAAGGGGAAAAAATGCATTCACTGATGCATAATTTGAAGAACAGATAGAAATTATAGCATATAATTATCTAAGTAAACTACTAGCCCATGTCAATTCAGATGTACATATCAAACAATATTATCCTTCACAGACTTGGGGAGACATGCAACCCATCAAAGGCCTAATGATTAGAAGTATTATTCAGCAACCCAAATTAAAAATCTAAACAGAATCTGCACTTTCTCATTTATCAAAGACAAATGAATAAATATACTACTAACCCAGGAGTCAAGAAAATTAAAGAGCCAGCAAACACTTACTACAAAGAAAGCTGTCCATTAACTCCCCATGGACCTGAGCTCCTCCAACTGTGCTTTAATCTGATCCTGCACCAACTCCAACCTCTTTGAAAACACTTCCAATTCCAACATCTGCTGCTTCCTCCATTTCTCGTCAACGAACCTATCCCCACCAGTCACTCCACTAAAACCCAAAGGCATGGGACTGAAAGCCAACCCAAACCCACGGGTTCCATGCACTCCATTCCCATTCAAATTCATTGAATTTCCCAACAATTCCTTGAAAAATGGAGACAAACAGCTCCTCACGGTCTCCTCAATCACGTTTGATATTGATGCTGGCATCCCCACACCCAACGGAGTAGCCATTGGAGTGACCACGCCCATTCCCACTGATGGCTGATTGATTTGAGTATTACTTGTAAAGGCATGCTGTTTTTCCTCGACTTTCACTGCTCCGGCTCGGTTTCGCTTCCTGGATCGGGGCGTCTTGCTATTCCCATCGAAGCCATTAGGGTTGTTCAGGTTAGGGCTTTGATTGCCAACAAAATTGGGGTTGTTATGATCATTATCGTCAAACCTGGCCTCATCCGTAGGGGCAGCACGAACGGTGGTGCCGTTGACTCCAGCAGTGTCGCCCCAAATTTTACAGGAGATTTCGAAGGTGGCCTGATCGTGGGGACTCTTGAAGGCGTGATCTTTGCCAGAACCAGATTTACTGATGACGTTGCGATACTTCTTCTTGAGCCTCCTCAGCTTCTCGACAAGCTGGTTCTTATTGAAATCAAGCTGCAGCTTATCCTTGATCTGGTCGTAGAACGCCGTCGTATCATGGTGGTGTGATGAACTCTGAGGCCCACGCTGAGTGGTATACTCCAGAAACCCCTGCAAAAGCTCGATTTCGTCCTCGTCAGTCCAGAGACGCTGAAAGAGCTTGCGTGACTCGTCGGGGAAGGCTATAGCCTGCGGCTTCCTGGTGACGCTAGTGATGACGTCATCAGGAATATGCTGCTGTTGTTGTTGCTGTTTCACACGAAAATCAGGGACATCAGCGACGGCAACGGTGACTTGAGCGGCAGAGATGGAAGCGGGAGGCCGATCCACAACAGACGCAGACGCAGAAGCAGACACAGTAGCTGGAGACGAGGAGGCGGAATCCTCATCGACGTCGACGTCGGCCTCCAGATAGACATCTTCGCCATGGTCAGAGCTGTCGTCATCATCTTCGTCATCGAGAAGGTCTTCATCTTCGTTGTAGAGAGCGGCGCCGGTGTTATTGGGGTCTTCGGTGGAGGCCATAAGGGAAGGTGGAGGGTCGGAGTGCGGGGGTTGATTGTGATTAGGGTTGGGGCCAAAGGGTGGGTGGGTGGTTAGGTTAGGCGTTTAGGTTGTGGGCATTGAATGGGTTCATAAATTGC
Source organism: Forsythia suspensa (assembly GCA_023638005.1). Classification (NCBI taxonomy): domain Eukaryota; kingdom Viridiplantae; phylum Streptophyta; class Magnoliopsida; order Lamiales; family Oleaceae; genus Forsythia; species Forsythia suspensa. The sequence goes on from CM042665.1 coordinate 12,709,805, forward strand.
GTCTTTATTTGGCTAATTGGTTGCGTGTTAGGCTAGACCGGTCTGGGTTCGACGGTTCACCACGTGCCGTGGCTAACTCTCGTAAATAATTAATAAATAACATTTTAATTTTATTCACGTGTGCACTACCTTTAATATATTTAAAATATATTTTACATTTTCTTAATGGAAAATATTCGTCATAATTAAATATAAAAGATTTTTAATTTTTAGTTTTTTCCTTAATTGTTGAATGGTGGGATTAGCAAGTGAAGTCTTATTGAAAGACTCCATTGAAGTTTTGTTGATCAATTTACAATTTTGAGTTGGGTCGAGTTGATCTACTCGTCAACAAAAAATAGAATATATAAGTTGATAATTTAACTCAACTAACAAATAAGTTAATAATTTTTTTTCTCGTTTTGCTTTGATAATTTATGTCTTACGTTTGCCCCCACTTCAAAAATCAATATTTATGCATAAACACGTATTTTTCTTTGTCTCAACTATTTTAAACACAAAGAATTAGGAATGGCCTTTGAAAAATATCAATTACTCACAAAGAGTAAGTAGAAGTTGAGAAAGAAGATTTTTGTACAAAAAATATTGAGTTATGTTTGGTGAAAAAATGTATATATTATAAATTTTGAGTCCTACAAAATCTATAGACTAATATACCGCTTCCTTGTGATGAGATCTGACAGTAGACTCTATTATGATGATGGATTGAGGCACAGATTTTGGAAATGATCGGTAGATAGAGATTATCGATTAAGAAATATGGATTGAAGAGATGAGCAGATTTTGGAGATGATCGAATCAGTGAGATGAATTGAAACGGTCAACAAATTTTAAAGAAAATGATTTTGTGAGGGGATAAATTAAAGACGTACTAACTCACAGACGTTTAAGTATTTTTTTATTCTCGTAGTGGAGAAAACTCTCCACGGTCGTGATAAAAAGTGTATGAAAGATGTGAATGTTACAAAATGTATTAATGAAAATAATGTTTTACGTGCTGATCTGGTCGGCACCAAGATTTTTCATCTAACGAAATCATTTATTTTTTTAAAGAAAATTTAACGAAATAATGAAAGGAAGAGTAAATTGAATAAAATTTGATTTTTGTATTATTCAAAATAAAAACTTCGCATTATCCTTCCCAGTGACAAGGCATATGCTCTTCTCCCTTTTGATTTCTTGAATCAGTAAGAACCACACACGAACACCACCAACACAAATTCTCATGCAATCCCAGAATCAAACCAAACAAAACTGAATCACAAATTCTTTTCATTTAGGGGGAAAAATCAAGAAAAACTGAAGAACACAACAAAATCCTTCAATGGCGTCAGCAATAACCAGACCCTCGTTTACTTTCAATCTTTCCAAGTCTCCATCCTTTGTGCGTAAACTCAAACCACAGCCCACATTCCTCAAATTTGAACCCATTTCTTACAGAGCCCCAAAGCCAATTTTCACCGTAATTAAGTCTGTTGATGTCTCCAAAGAAGACAAACAACCAATTTCAGAAACAACCCAGGATGCAGAAACCCCTGATGAAGAGGTATCTGAGGTAACATTTGATAAGAGAAGGCTAGAGGAGAAATTTGCAGTGTTGAATACTGGAATATATGAATGCAGATCTTGTGGGTTCAGATATGATGAGGCTGCAGGGGACCCTTCATATCCAATTCCACCTGGTCTTCCTTTTGATAAGCTGCCGGAGGACTGGAGGTGCCCAACTTGTGGGGCTTCCCAGAGTTTCTTCGAGAGTAAGAGTGTGGAGATTGCTGGATTTGCTCAGAATCAGCAATTTGGATTTGGTGGCAATGCACTTACCTCTGGTCAAAAGGCTTTGCTTATATATGGTGGTTTGTTTCTGGGGTTTTTGTTCTTCTTGTCTGGTTATTTTATTCAATAATTACCTTTTGAAATATATTGAAATTTGGTATAGTTTGATAGTTTAAGAACTCTTTTGAGCAGTAATCTTGGTTTTTTGTGAATGGGAAACTTTATTATTAGTATACATGAGATATATGTTTGAGTACTCTTCTTTTGAGACGAATCACGAATAAGATTTTAACTTTTTGTTCTTCTTCAATATTATCTATTGTTACTTAATCCTCCCACCAAACATGCCACGAGTGTTTGTATTGTTACTATTGTATAGTATTGGACCGTAAGAAAAAGTAAGTAAAATCTTGATACTGGAGAACAAACACACTCCAAGGGCCAAGAAATCTGATAATTGCATCATTGGAAATGATTTAGTTAAATTTGACAATCTGTGGCTATTTTTTCATACAAATTTGTGAATTAGCAGAATTCTAGGAACTTTAATTCAGCACTTGAGAAAATTCTATTACAAAATGATCAACTTTGCCTGCTCATGTGCACAAAGATGAGGCAGTCACTTCTTATTTTCAATGAGTTTATTTCAATGTTATAAGTTTCGGTTTTTCCAAATATAAATTGAACTGTCCAAACTGGGATGGATATCCATATACGGACGCGTTAGACATTTTGAAGTAACCTCGTAATTATAATGTAGGTGGAGAAATGAGAGAAACCTTCACAATCACTTGTTGCTGCGTAAGTTCTGAGAGGGTTCGGCTACGTGTGTTTGGAGAGCCAAGGTTTGCTCCAATACACAAGTATTGGTATATGTATTTCATTAGGATCATTCCAGTTCTAGGTAGGGTTCTAGTACGCCCGAAAACATTTGGTACATGTTTGGTAGAAGCATTGGATAATATTAAAGAAGAAAAAGAAGTTAATATCTTGTTGTTTATAGTGTCCGGTACTGTTAGTACTGTATATCAAACATGCATTTAGTGCATCTCCAATGGTGTCTTCTATTTTGAATATCGAGCTGATGTGGCGATGAGGTGGAGAGGACAACTCATGTGACAGCATTTATTGTAGAAGATCGTCTAACAGACCGTCCAGTTTTAGACATCCTGTTAGACGGCCATCCACCTATTTTTTTATTAAATTGTGTTTATCTCTCTATCTATTTTTTCCTTCTCTTTCCTCAATTCACTCTCTCTCTCTCTCTCTTCATTTCTTTTCTCTCTTTTAGCCACATAGATTTTTTTAGAAGTTATATAACATTGGAGATACTCTGTTTTCCATTTTGAATGTCCAGCTAATGTGGCGATAAGACGAAGGGACAAAACTCGTGTGACAACATTTGGCTGTCTATTTTTAGACAGTTTTCCATCCATTTTTTTATTCTTTTGTGTTATCTCTCTCATCTATTTTTCCCTTTCTCTTTTCTTCTTCCATTCTCTCTCCTCATCTCTTTTCTTTCTTTCGCCACCTAGATTTTTTAGAAGGTGTCTAGTATTGGAGATGCTCTTAGTGTCAACAATGTATTCCGACTTATGATTGGCGTCTATTTGCCCCCGTCGTTCTAGGAGATGAGTAGGCATAAACTGATGCAAGGTTAAGATAGTAAGTCCCTCCCTGGCCAGAGAGCTTCCTTTAGTTACCATCAATCAAAACAAGGTGTTGGATAAAAACTTGCAAAACTTTATCCAAGAATCGGCTCTATGATTCAACAGCAGTTCAAGATTTGTTTATGGTATTTGACACCTCCTAGGATTTACATGAAATAGCGAGAGGCTAAGGTCATAATATAATTATTAAATTATAAAAATAAAAAAAAATAAAAAAAGTAAGATGCGCACTTGGTAAATCTGAGCTAGTGCTAATGGGAAAATCAACATCTATTTTCAAGATACAATACGGATCAATCTAGCACTGTATTTATGGGAATGGACATTATTGGTCCATGTTTATTTACCATGTGTTGAAGATTAAATTTTAAATAAATAAGTTTGATTATTGCCGTAGATTATTGGCGAACAATATGAATTCAAGTTCGTCAATACTCGTTTGATAATATTGTATGTGTTTGTCTTTTGATAATCAATACTTTTTTATTTTTATTAAAAAAATGAGCCCTCCTTGGTAAGCTAACTTGAAAAGTGAGTATTTATCTTTTCACTTTTCGACGCTCCCAAGTCAATATGGTCCAATATCTCGATAGTGGTCTACTTTGCGAACGAAATAGTTATCAAGTTATTTTTTGCCTCAACTCTCTAAATAGTGGGATAATTGCTTTGTACCTAATTATCTCGTTCAATACCTATATTGGAGCTTCATCTTAATTTCCTAAGATAGAAGAGTTTAAATCTCTTATATGAAACAACAATAATAAATGGAACAAATATAATGTCATTCTTAATATATTTAACCTATTATTGAATTACTTTTCTCTATACTTTATCAGCCCTCTTGAAATGTGAAATGTTGTATTTTGAGTATTGACTAAGCTTCCATATCCCAATGAACTTTTGAAGTATATTAAGTTCCTGTTAAACATAGTTAAAAATAAATAAATTACTTATTTTAATAGTACTTTTACTTTGTTATCAAAATAAGTAATTTTTGTTTTTACTTACAAATAAGAAAGAATGGAAAATAAGCCTTTATGATGGTTATAATTTTCTTCTTCATACAAACATTTGCTAAAAATCTGCAAAAATAAGAAAGGAAACAGTACAGAAATAAAGAATTAAAAATTAAAAAATAAAAATTGACCACACTACCATAGGCAAAATTTTGATCTATAGTGAATTGGACAGTTTTGAACTAGTTCTTTAATTATTATCAATCTTGTCTAATTCAAGATACAAAACAGGTCAATACAACCATGACAACTGCCTCCGCCAACCACCACAACCCACCACCGCTGCTGTCACCTGCGAACAGTGGAAAATATCAAAATATTCATGGAAAAAAAAATTAAGGTAAATATTTTGCATTAAAACACATGGAATTTAAAAAATGTACAATCCTTGACAGAGAAGAGGGAAGAAAGGAAAGAATAAGGAACCACTGTCACATTGTTTCCAAGAAACGTTCACCAACATTACATGAACAAATTTAGGATGTTGAGTCTGTAAATAAAATGCGTGAACTCATAACGTAGGAATCCACATCGCTCAAAAGTCTTGATGCATAATTGCGAATATTTTAGCCCTAGTATCCCAGGAATATTATAGTGTAAAATGAAGGCTGGACTCAAAAAAACTCTCCAACACTTCTCCATTACTCCATATGATATACTTCTCCAGAGAAACCGGGTCGTGAATGTCAACATACAGAAACAGCCCCCGGACCAAGATCTCCTTTTCCAACTTCGAGCAAGTTCCCAGTGGGAGTTTGCTCACGTTTGAACCTGTCAACTTTGCTGGTCAGGTTGTTTCTGCCCTAGTTATAACTGAAGGGACACCACTCTACTCATATCATCACTGCTGGAGTTCTGGATCCAGTTTATTCTGTGTTGCCTTGTTTTTTACCAGGTAGACCCTCTTCGATTGTCTCTCGTTCCCTGCAGCAGTTAAAGTCTGTTGTTGGTTAAAATACATCACATCATTTCCCGCAGCAGGTCTACCAATCCATTTAGGAGGTGGCGATGGAAGTTGACCCAAGTTTTGCACAGGTTGCTGACGTGTGTTTGGTATCTGACCCGAATTGTGCAACCTGGTTCCAGCACCATCTTCCATGGTCAAAGCATAGATGCCATTTCTTAAGTCATGATATTGTTCCTGACTTGGTTGCATCTTGAAATTTTGCCTGTTTTGCATATTGTTGGAGGAGAGACCATGTCTAGCACCATCCATTGGTCCTCTAGGATTGAAATGTCCGTGCAGAAAATTTGGATCATCCCAATAACCTCGTCCTTCCCAATTTCGACCAGCTACCCGGTCATGCCCAGATTGACCAGAAGGTCTAGGCTTATTCTGAGGGTGGTTTGAAGAATTATGATAAGATGTTCCATCGGAAAAGCCCCTTTCATAGCCAGGCGGTCCAGCTGGTCTCGATTTGTTACCTACATGGTTGCCATGGAAATTGCGATAAGCCGCCTGCTCTGAAATTCCGTAGTCTGTGTGATTGGATTTAATGTTCAGTGTGTTATGAAGCAGACGATAAGCAGCTCCTCCCAATGTAGGACCGGATATTGCCCCAGATACTTGTGGCCTGTGAAACAGAAGCAATCAGAGAAGTGCGACAATTCCATTGTAGGGTAACAAATGACCATCACCATTTTCAAGCAAGGTAACAATTTACTATTACTAGTTTCAGAGCTTAGTGTAACCTACAATGCCCCAGAATTCTCAAACTGTTGTAATCTGAATACCAAATTCTGGAATTGGTAGGTCAACAATGTAAGATATTGAAGTTTTTAATATTCCCAAAGAACTGTGAAGGAGAGATGGTTAACACTATCTGTGTGAATTCTATTACCTTTCTCTGCCTGGCATACGCCTGCCACCATTGTCTTCATGCCATAATATAGGGAACGGTTTTATGTCTGTAGGTCTCACAACCTGCAGGTAAATTATAACAGACGACATGTGTAAAGCTAAAGAAACATTATATTATGCAAATATGCATCTTCAAAGAAAACCAAAACAACCACTCTAGCAGAAAATGGAACATAAGAGAGACATAAGAACTGATAATTTCTTCCTCCCCCAACACCAAATTCCTCCAGTACAACCAGCAGCTCTACATGGACTTCGTTGGGTTGTGTTATCACTAGTGAAGGAAGAAAATCTCATTCGGAGCTCTAAAAACTCATTTTATGAGATTGCACATTGATCCAACTTCCCGATTCAGGTATGACCATCATAAGAGCGAACTATGATTGCTAGCTAAAATAATTTGAGTAGCTAGGAATATTACATACCTTTTCAGGTAGGACTGCACCTTCAGGAGGTTCTGCGATGTGTGCGTGCGGAGCTGGATAAAGATAGGTGATGTTTCTGCAAAAGAATAATACACTATCTTGAGGAATCCAAAAATTACATACTACACTATCTTCCGCCTTTCCTTTTTCTGTAGGCGGCTGAGGGACGGTGAAAACTTACAGAACTTGATTATCCATAATGTCTTCCAATCCATTGATTGGGGAAGGAACTACTTGTTTGAACCCATTCCGCTTAGTCAACCAAAGGTATCCGTTCATTCCACCACTGGAAAAGTTGAAAAACGAAAAAGAGATCAAGCATCAAAGGCAAGCAGGCATTAATTACCACAGTTAAAAACATAAATTTAGCTAGATTGACTGAATAAACCAACCTGGCATTCGTGTCAATTCTCCATGGCGATTTCTCCATGTCAGAAAGACGATAGTACAAGGTAATTTGGGCAGCCAAAGGATGAAGAGGATGGACATATAGTAAATCAAGCATCACGCTATTCCGAAATTGTTCTTCCTCCTACAAAGAAAAATGTGAATTGCCATGGCTTTTCTTCTGCTCCAATTTCTCAAGTAAAGAACATATTGATCATGCACCAAACTAGGCTCAAGTCCCTGTACATCAAGATGACATCTTGATGTAACTCAGGTATGATTTTGTTCAGAATCTTGCAGCAGTTTAAGCCATATGGACTTATAATATTCCACCTTTAACACAACTCTTGAGGTTTCAGAAATCAGACAAGGACTGATCAATCTAAGTACTCCCAAATCCCAACCAACTCAAACAGCCAAAAATTGACCACGGAGGTTTTCAATTAGCAGAGAATGTGGAGGTAAAAGGAAAAGATATGACCCCAACAATTGCAGAATGCAATGGTTTCCGATGCAGAAGAATCTGGTTGCGTGTGTGTGTTGGGGGGGGAGAAAAACAGAAGTGCAGGGACTGTGAATTCATTAGCCCCTGTATGGATTGTGCTACAGTGATCTTGGGCAAATTAGCTTCTCTTTATTACTTGGTAGTTGGTTTTGATTCTTTTGAAAAACTTAACTCTGTCAGCATTGTAAAAACTCCAATTACTAGTCAATTTTGGCATTTTTGTTAGGTTACCTTCTAGGAGGCATATATCTTGGTTTAGGCCTTAGGGTTGCAGAGTTTATGCATATTGTGAGACGCAATCCGATAGTTTATTCATATTGTACATTATGCTTTTCCCACAAATTTACAATTTCCTCCTCTTTTCCTGGGTTTCTCTCCAAGAAGCCTAGTCTTGGACATTGTTTGAGTTACTTCCCTGCCCACTTGCCCTATGAGATAATTCAGTTAATTATGAGCCATTTTTGCATCATTTTGGAAAGTGTTATACAAGAACCTATGATTTTACTTCAACATTTTCCAAACCATTTTGTTCAAATTTTCAAACATATCTTCACATATCTCTTTCAGAGAGCTAGAAAAATGTGTAATGTTTTAGAATTTTCTCAAACTAAATAAAGGGACTTGCATCTTTCAGAAGCATAACATCAACTAATATTCGGAAACAAGTGAAAGAACAAGTTTTATAACCTCTTATACTTGCTAGGTTTTGTAAAGAGGAGAAAATACTTTTGCAGAAATCATTCTTTGAGTAATAACAGCCTTTCGTAAGCTTCATTCTAAGATTGGTAAATGGCTTTTGTGATGTAAGGTTTACAGTAGCAGTTCTCTGAAAGAAATGGGGACCACATTCTGTATTAGCAAGTTTCTTCTTATTCTCTGAAATATTTACATTTGCGCATCTTGCCAGCTCCTTCCAAGGAACCAAGTTGGTGTAGAAATCTCAAAGAAAGAAATCTGGTTACTGCTAAAGAGTGAAATACGAGAAGATATTACTCAGAGTTGAACCACTACAAATCCTGGTGTTCTCTTAATTGCCTTCTCTACACTTCTACATTTATTATTATATTGTCAAAGATTATCTCTTAAATTTTCCAGAAGATAAGTAAAAGTTTTTGGAACAGATAAAAATAGAGAACAAGTTTTTGAAAACATCTAAGTTACTTAATTACCCCCTCTAGATTAAGTCTGCCAATAGAACTAACAGAGTGTAGCTTACCAAAGCAAAGTCACAAACATTTTGAGAACAAGGGATGAATTTAGTAGAGAAAGCATTTCGGTATATTTGAGCACGGATGGACCGCCTACTACAAAAAGTTCAATCCAGAATGAAAATCAGGGTAAGTTAAGGTAGCAAATCAATGTTATGTTCCCAAAACGGCGACTGCGAGGATCGTCAGAGAAACATTATATTAGAAGGCCACACCATAACAAACTAATCTTCCCACAACGCAGTGCATCTACACACGCACGCACACACTCCCCCAACTAGACTCTTCTCAGCCGTCTTTGAACTATTGGCTTTGGAAAAGCATTTGTGTAATATAGCTCACTCAGTTTTCCTTTCTTTTCTTGTCAATCTCTAGTCTCCCCACGCTTTATATGAGCTATGAATTTCAAGATTCACCATCTCCCTTCTATTTTCATCCACCTTTCTTTTTCCTCAAGGAAAAAAAAACCTTAAGATTATCGACTTCCCACACACCTTTATAATATTAGAGAATGCACCAATAGGGGTGGCAATGGACCGAGTCCACCCAGCTCGGCTTGTCTCCAAAAGACAGGCCCAGCCCACGAGCTCGGCTTGTTAATTTTTTTTATAAAAAAAAATACAATATTTTTTTAGGCTTGGCCCACTAGCCGGCCCGTATTTATCAAGGGCCGAGCTGGCTCATCCTTAGACGAGCACGGTCCATAATGGGCCCACGGGTAGTTCGACCCAATTGTCATCCCTATGCACCAATATCAAGTCTCAAGAACAGAGTCTAGGTTTATATGAGATTCTATTATAAAATGCTTGGTGAAAAGTAGAATTTCTTCTATCCTGAAGTCTCCACTACTGACTCACAATTGAAAAAATTAATGAACCAATCAATTGGCAATCTAGTAAGTTATTTATCCAAAGCCTTTCATGGGCCTTGTGCGGTTGAGAATCTTGTTCAACATTCTGCCACGATAAATTCAACAACTATAAACTAAATGTTCAAGAAAACGCCACACCAAGCCATACTGAACTCCTTGTCGAGCCACTTCCCGATATCAACTCTGAATGTGACTTATTTATATGCACACTATAACCTTTAGGGCCAGTTTGGTACATGGCTAATGAATAAAGATAACAGTAAAATTTGTCTTATTCTGCTTAGGCGGAATTGATATCTGAATACACTTTTATCTAAATAACAATTTAAGCAAAAAATAAAGATAAATTTATTTTCAAAAAGAAGAGGACAAATTATTTTATTCGGATAAAAGTTCACTCAATTTTTTTAAAAGACAAACGTATCATTTATAATATATAACAAATCTATTTTTGAACATCCATGTCCTAAAATAATCGCCACCGTCCGCCGCTACAACCACGCGCAGCCCCTCCCCCTCCCCCCGCTGTTCCACCTATTTTTTTTCTCTTTTAAGTTTTTTTATTTACTTGTTTTGGTTTAATTAAAAATAAGGATAAAATTGTCTTTTTTACAAAAGCTGATTTTTTCCATTATTATACGTAGTTGAGCCAAACGGGATAATGATAAACCTATTATCTGTATAACTATTATCAAGATGAATAGTTTTATCCACAAGCCAAACGGACCTTCGGTGTAAAAGATTACCCCATCAGTGATCTATTCAAATATTGAATAGCTAGGTCTTCATGCTTAATACTTATTTCGAAAATTTATAAGGCATCCATATCTACTTGCATAAAATCTGTGATTACCAAAGCTTGTGTGACAAAGTATTGATTATTAACAAAGGCTACTAGCATATAAGGACAAGGGACAGAAAATAAGACTATCTTTCATACCGTCAAGGTGTCCTCAAGCTTCTTCGTTTCAGCAAGCAATTTATTCTCATCAATGAATGGTAATTTGGCAACACCCTAATCAATTGGCAAAAATGAAAAATAAGGTCATTTCTAAATGTTAAATCGACAGATAGATAGAGATAATGGCACTCTTCACCTCAATAAAGATGTTTATATGCGGAAACTACCTGCCATGCAGCACGCTTTCCGTTCATGTCAATTTCAAAATCTAGCAATGTAAGAGAAGTACAAATTATTTCCAGAGAATATAAAGGAAAGAAAAGATAAGGAAAGATAATCGAGCTTTAGAAGACAACTGACTATACCAGTTGGGTAGAAATTAGAGATAGGCGACGAAGGATCCGTCATCAATCCCCTGTACTTTTGAGGGAGAGCACTAGAACTGTGGTAAGGAAAAATATATACACATAACTAAAAGGAATAATCAAAGGCAACTTCAAGAGTTTAACCTCTTGAAAACAGAAAGAACAATAAAGACCTTGCAGCCGGCAAGGTTCCTAAAAGCTGATCAAGGGGTTTAAACGGCTCCCCAGGAGAAAATAGTATCTCTAAATCAGAGAGGCCCTTAAGATCCGATGCAAATGGAGCATAATGATATGGATAGTACCTGAAGCAAACATCATAGGCATCAACGTCTACAGCATAAAAAATCAGTATTAAATATATATTTACTAGACAATTCAATGAACTTTTTATCATTAAACAATCAAAAACTCAAATTTCGTAAATTAGCACAGGGAGCTTGCAGGTTAGAGTTTGAACTGGAAAGAGATAATGACATCAGCTTTCCCATCCCCAAGTGAAGTGCTTAGAATCAAAGAATCAAAAACTCGAATTCCTTGACCTTGTGGCTTGTGCAAATGACACCAATCTTTCACGTCAAAATTTGAATTGGCATGGACGGTGATATTGACATTAGCTTTCCTAATCTGTCCCCCTTTCATAAAGAAACCAATATTTTGATATTTTGTATTCTCCACATTTCTTCGCACTTACGAAAATATTGAAAGTTTTCCTCTTCCAACAAGTCCTCCCAAATGGACATGCCTTTTCTGCTTATTCAATGCTAAATGGAAAGCACGATTTTTTGCAGTCATGTCGTCACCAAGTCAATAAATGTGCCCACTGCCCAGGATCCACCAGCAACCAAAAAAAAAAAAACACACAATGGCAAAGATAAAGAATCTATTAAATTTTTCGTCAAGGAAAGACAATACGCACCATTGCCAGGAGCATACACCTTGGTAGTAATAGCGGGAAACCCAACATAATCCTTCCACATACTTTGAAACCTGAAAAAAAATAAAAACTTTATATCTATCTTTTTCCACAATGGCAATAGTTTGCATCTTCACAATGACAATTCCATTTATCCAGACTGATATTCAAGTAAACATTAAAGATAGAAGGAAGCAACAAAATTGAAAACAGTGAAGACAGAGAGAGACCAGTTACATTCAAGAAAAGAGGACAGTGACACTTAACATGTGAAAACTAGAAACTAGAATCTTATAGAAACTATATTGCAATCTATAAACCTCAATCAGATTTCAGTCTACAAGATTCCCCAAGTTTCAAACAATTGGGATATCATAGGATGTACTTCCACATTCAAGGATTTGTGAGTTGAATTCAAGAGAGTGACTGCTGCAAAAAATTTCCTTTCTCGTTTTAAACTCTAAACCCCTCCCAAATAATCTGACTCCATTTCTCTTTCCTTTGCATCATTATTCCTATCTTTTCTTTCCATTAACTCAATTTACAAAATAAATCAGAAACTAGTCCATCCTGATAGCTATACATGACAGAAGTAGATCTGTCTGAACTCCAGCAGAAAGTATATGTTGTGTGCGTGTGTGTTGTTAGTACTAATAGTAGCCCATAAAGCAATAGACTTTATACTCAAAAACCGTGGAAGCAGAAACTAAAATCGAGTTTTGGTAAATTGAAAGACAAAACAAGACGCCCAAGCAAGCTGAAAGAATGCTACAAAGTTCCCTACATTTATGGATATGCTTACCACTTCCATTCTAACTTCATCAATCTTTTCTGGTTCTGATACACCAAATTTCTCTGAATAATACCTCTCTTTGTACCCAGGCTCCCCCAGTTTCACCTGACACAATAAAAATCTTAGCCAGATTATAACATAGAAGAGAGAGAGAGAGAGAGAGAGAGAGAGAGAGAGAGAGAGAGAGAATATTTAAGTATATTGGCATATCCAGAAAAAGATTTGTATACACAAATAGTAGTACAATGATTCAAACAGACAACTCCAGGCAAAAGGATAAAAAAGTCCTTGTTGCCACTTCAATTGTCAACCAAAATATAGTAAGAAGAAGAAGAATCAAATATAATCCACTATAAGTTCTCAAATATATATATATATAAAATCCACTACACAAAAATCAAGTAAATCCTCCTGTTTAGCCATATCTTACTGTCTGAAATAAATGAAAAACCCAGCCTGCGTTCACAATGATAATGAAAAAGAAAACTCTCAAAAATACAGTGTCTGAAAAATAAAGGAATTAGGAACAGCCGACATATCATATATCTATGATATCTGACAAACACAAACATTACACCAGCCATTTGACTTTACCATCCCAAGTAATGAATAGTATACTAATTTTAAAATTGAGTTGCATCGTAAAGAGAGGAACCACCTTGTCTGTTGCTGAAGCCCGTGGCTCTACATTATCTTCTCCTCTTGCTTTAAGTTTCATCTCTTCATTATTCTCATATGCCTGATAAACACAAAGAAAAAGATTAAAAAAAAAAAAAAAAAAAGCCACAGCAACAGTAAGAAGTTATTGAAAAGCTCTACATATAGATCAAAACAAACAAGAGATCACTCATTTGTGAAGCATGGTTCAACAAATTAGCATGTGAAATTGTGTTTTCACCCGAGTGGAATATGTAGCATCGGGCTATCATTTTAAGTATCTGCTAAAGCAAAAGGTGTTATCCATTGGATAAAAAAGGCCAGGAGAAGAGTGAAAAACAAGACTACCTGCTGTATTCGAGTTCGCTTTTGAAAGATTTGATCTTCATGGATGGAAACTGCCTGAGCAAAGTGTTCTACTCGATCTAGGAACACCTGAAATGTCGAAAAAAACAAAAGCAGAGGTGACAAGAAATTACAGAAGTTACCTTCATAATCATAAAAAGAAATTCAATGATAAGACATTTAGGTAGTTACTTGCACAAGAACATTTATGCGAAAGCGTCTCTAAATTTTCACCATTGTCCATTGCATTGTAAAACCAAATGGGGACATGTGAACAACACCTTACAGAAGCACTACTAGTTACTTTTTCCCCTTCCTCTCCCCACTTTTTAGGTGGGTTTGTTTATTGTGGGGACAGAGTGGGATGGAGGAGTCCCACTAAGTTCATTTTCATACCAAAATTTTACTTTAGATCAGCATACCGTTTGAATGACTAATAGTTTAGAATATTAGTACATCTATGAGGTCAGTCACAGAGCTAACCTACTTACCTTTACCTGGCTCGTCTCACTATCACATGCCTCTAATTCTAGGAAAATCCACATTGTGGGGAAAATATTACAGTCTAGTCCTTGGCATCATAAATAATGTGATCTGAACAAATATAACTTCCACAAATCTAGAAAATGTAAAACCATTTATGACAAATGACCAACACAGAAAGGGTTCGTAAGGTGCTTATAAGCATTAAGCACCTTACAAGCCAACCCAAACATGCTCTATGTATCATAAGGCAAGAACTTCCAGGGGCACACGTATTTGCAAATGACAACATTAGGACAATATCACATACACAATTGTCCATGATGAGAATTGCATGTCTTGTATAATCAAGCTCAGGTCTAAAGCTGAACGAAGAAGATTACCTCACCCGCATCGGTAAGATAACCACCCATAGCCGTGAATTCCCTTCTATAAACAAACATGAGCAAATTAATGGCACCCTACATCATTGAAACAAACAGCTAGTGAAAACATGATATTTGCGGAGCAAATGATGTTTCAATTCCAAATGATGAAATTCCCAAGTAATAATGTATCCAGAGATGGTTATAGTTACAAATAAAAACCCATGACTACCTGAACCTGAAATCCATGTCAGTATATATAAAAATATATTTTTCCGTTAGGTATGTCAATATCCATAAAACAGCATAAAAATTTCGAATTTCACATACCTCTCTAATTTCTAAGGTGGGCATATGAGGAAGAAAATCATTGCCAACAAAAAAACATAAAAACACAAAGTCATCCACCAGCCTTTCAAAGTGAATCTTAAATGGAGGGTTTTGAATCTCCATATCATATCTCAAATATTCTCGCAGCACCCAGATGTTAAGAAACTGCCATCAAAATAAAGATGTATCAAAAGAAGAGTCATTAAAGAAATACAAGTTAACAAGATAGCTAAAGTAAACAGCACTTTGATCGTCAACCCAAGGCTGGAAAAAGATATACAAATTAACAAGATAACAACACTTTGATCGTCAACCCATGGATGTAATTATTTAACCTGATATTTCTTCTTATGAATAGGAATGTGGTTTAAGAACTTCCCATTTGCATCGTGAGATTGGTCCCCCCGACACTCAGCAGCCAGATGACCAGCTTGACCACAGAGAAAACATTTTTCCTGCTGGCCAGGCATAGTGATTACCTACAACATAAGAAACAACA
Source organism: Forsythia suspensa (assembly GCA_023638005.1). Taxonomy (NCBI): domain Eukaryota; kingdom Viridiplantae; phylum Streptophyta; class Magnoliopsida; order Lamiales; family Oleaceae; genus Forsythia; species Forsythia suspensa. Next base: position 12,725,172 of record CM042665.1, read on the forward strand.
ACAAAAAACTTCATCATTTAGAAAAAGAATGAGTTTTGGATAGCAATAGAGTTCAAAAGTTGTAGCTATTGACCTCCCTCAATATTGAGAAATGGACTTCATGTGTAGCTAGAGATAACATAATCAGATCTGCATCCTATTTGGAAAAAAACAAATGAATGTTTTTCAAAACATGGCATTCCAAATACACAAACCAAATTGTCTTGAACAAACTAATAGTCGAGCAAAATAGGAAGAAGACAGACAATAACAATTTAACTTTAAGTTGAACAGTAGGATTATTATTTTTGCACTCACCAGACCATATAAACAGTGCCTGGTATTTGGATCAAAGCCAGGGAGATTCCGTTGTAATCGAATATAGGACATAATCTTGTGCTCCCCCTCACCAGGAACATTAGCATCAGACAGGATAACCTTCAAATAACCACCCAATACAGCCAAATAGATAAAATAAGAGAGTTATTTTATTGTGAAAACATGAAATGTGACAAGAAGGGGCAGAAAAGATTATACAAGATGGACTCATACAATCCCAAAACATAGTGGGAAGTGAAAAATATTCTTTAGATGATGCTAATCTAACCTTTGTAAAGCGCCAACCGGGATTGCAGTTCAACCTACACTGTACATAATATTGAAGGGCCACAGAAAGCACTGCCATAAATTGAGTGCCAGGGGTGATGACATTCGAATCGGATGTTTCGGGCTTCTCTTTAGGCAATAAATTTGCCCCCTCAAGCTCAAACTCTTTCCTCAATCTTTCTTCTTCAGCTTCCTGGCATGGGACAATAAGAAACAAAGAGTTCTTACAATACTATTACGACTGCCAAGAAGTTTACTTTCAATGACTACTTTGACTTTTTTGAGATAGAGAACACCCATACAGCTTCTGCAGCATCTTTAGCAGCCCTGAAACGACGAGTCCTTTGCTGGTTCATTTTAGCTCTAGGAGCCACTCCATCTGCAAGAGGGAAAAATGGTTAAAACTAAGTTTGATCCTTTATGGAAGAGAAGTAGTGAAAATGTATTCAGAAACAGCGTACCAATTGCCATAAAAAGAAGCTTTCTTGGGCGAACTAAAGAGAAAAGGTGGTCAATGTAATCAAAGATTGATTTAAATACATCATCATACGTGGTAGGTGCAGGCTGCATTCAAAATAAAAAATGTCATGTGTTTCACAACATAAAAACCATAGTTTGAGAGAGGAAGAGAAGTGAAACTCTCCGATAAAAACTCACAAGTATCACTTCAATTGGCACTACTTAATTTTACATTCATCCAACATACATATAGCTTTCGTGAATGTATAGCCACTGGTTCCAAAAAGACCAAAACTTTCAACTCCATTTCATACACCGAGTCAAAACCAACTATGAAAAAGGAAAATGAACTGTTTATGGACATTAACAAATTATTTTCCTTGAATAATAGGAAGAACCAGTTGAACCAATACTGCTTCAAGCTAAACATCTACAAAACTTAGTATCTATTGACAGGAGAAGAACACGATGTATTCTAATGTCTGGCCATGCGGTAGATTTACCTTAACACCTTCATTCTAACACACGAAAACAATCTAATAAGAGGAAACAGATCAAAAGCACACAAATTGATTGTACTTTTTACTTGACATCCAAACCAGGAGGTTCATTGATTATGACAGCATACTTGAAATGCTAAAACTTGGGATCATCGTTCTATTGCTTTGCTTCTTGTTAGAGAAGAAGATTGACCTTAACGTTCATATTGTTGGCTGAAGCACCAGCCATATCACTAGCCACATAAGCTATTTCACATGTCACTTAGCATTATTGTTTAGTCAATTAATTTTCATGTTTACTTTCTGTTAATCTTCGGTCATTTCTAGTACATATATTTGGAATTGATACTAATATGTAATTATTAAATACTTTTAGATTCACAGAAATACAATCTTTTTGTTTTCTCTCGAAGCTTCGTCTCACTTTACCTTTTCCACATTCTACTTAAGAATGCACCCTTTATGCTAGTTCGTGTTTCAGTCAATTCAAACAGGCTAAAGTCCCACAGCCAGCTCAAGAGGCTTTGATACTATGATATTCTTGCTAACTAAAGCTTCAGAAGATTCGAGGCAAAAAGTGTCTTCAATACTTATTTTCTTCTAAATATCATTTAAGTGGTCTATGATGATGGCAACATATATGATATCCCCCAAATAGTGGCCTTCTAATTTGCGAGAACTAGCCGATCACTGAGTTTAAGTGCCCCCTCAAGCATGAGTGAGCCCTTTCTGAAATGGTTAAGAATGGGCATTAAAAAGTACAGTGCATATATATATATGTATATGTATTTTCCTGCACTTATGAGCAGTGTAGCTTATGAATATCCAGAAGTAAACAAGGCAAACAACAAATTTTATAACACAATACTTCCTTTAATAAAATAATAATACATAAAATCGTTCGAACTCCATAATCACAACTGTCAAAACCACAAAATAGCCTACGCAGATAATTACTTATACTATAACTCCGTATTCAAGCAAATGTGCATACAGTAATTTAAGGAAACAGAAAAAATTGGAAAAAAAAAAAATCACCTTGCCTTCTGGGTGAAAACAGGGGTGAATAATACCATTCATATCCAAATATAAATTATCAAACTCTACGCCATTAGGGTTTGACTTAGATACATCAATAGGTACTGACACCCCATTTTTATCCTCCCTGGGCTCTTCCTCCACCACGTCCACAATACACAGCGGGTACCGATCTGCAAGCCACCTGTAAAAAGCCGGTACTCCCATTCTCTTGTACAAATATTTTTTTCCCTTTGGGTTGAAAATTGAATTCGAAGAAGATGTTAATTTTAATTAGGTTAAATTAGGGGTTGAGGAACTGTGATTTGTATGTATATGTTATACAATACATGTATATACACATATGCACATGCTGTTGCTGGAATGGGTTTTAAGATGGGAAAAGGTAAGGGTTGGGTATCTTCTGCAAATTTTCTCTCTCTAAAACTGTGTGTGTGTGTGTGTGTGTGTGTGTGTGTGTGTGTGTGTGTGTGTGTGTGTGTGTGAGAGAGAGAGAGAGAGAGAGACTTCACGATTTGGTAGGTGACACCGGGCGGTGTTGGGCATTTGTAACAATGACTAAACTGCCCCTACAAGTTTACAATTTAGAACTGTACAGGGTTTGGTTCGCCGAATGTGTGGGAAGTACTCAACAATACAGAACATCAAGCTTGTGTGAATTTAGAGTCGACTTTGTAACTAGAAGTAACTAGAAAAATAAAAATTACTTGTCCAATATCGGATCGAATAATAGAGACGTGCTTTAAAACGTATTAACATTTTTAACATTATTTGGATTTCCTTTGTTTGGTAGAGTTAAAAAATAATTTTTTAAGAGATTTTGATAAAAGTTGATAAAATGTGTGGTTGAAAAATTAATAAAAATTATGAATCTCATAAAATATGTAGTTAAAAATGAGTTTGAAAAAAAAAAATTAAATTTTACCAAACACGCTCTTAGTTGATCCAATATTCATAAAATATGATATATAATAATACAAATATGTTCACACTTACTTCTCGAAATATAATGAAGTTCGATCCATCACTTAATAAATAATTGAAATCTAAGAACATCTCCAATGCAATCGTGGATTGCAATAAAAAGTATGATACATCATCCTAAAATACTTATATGACAAAAAAAAAAGGTGAAAAATGTCTAGCACGATTTTATTTATAGTACACTGGGATTATGGAGTATGGAGTACTCAGTACTCCTTATCATCATTTAATTGACAAGTATATTAAATAAAATGGCTCAAATATACACATGTCAATTAAATAGTGATATGGAGTAGTGAGTTCCATACTCTAAGAATATTAGAGCGTTTACGACAACTTATCTATATTTAAAGAACATCTATTTATTTAAATAGCAATTTTTTTTTAGTATTCCAACAGCTTCTTTATCTCCATGCTCATTTTACTTATTTCAATAAACATTTAATATCTTTTTCTCTCCTCTCTTTTTTTTTCTTATGCTTCTTCTCAATTTGTATATACTATTAAATTAAAAACCAATATATCAAAGTATTGAAATTGAAATTGTTTTAATGCATTTAATAATATAGATTAGATTTGGCTCTCCAAATTTTGTATATACTATTTAATTAAAGCCAGTTTATCAATTATTGAAAATTAAAATTGTTTTAATGTATTTAATAATAGAGAGTGAGTTGGCTCTCTAAAACCTACCCTCTCAATTAAAATGTTACATTGGAGAATCCATTTGAGCATAATTTTAAGAGTTGGCTATTTAAATTAAAGAGGATCCTAGGTTTAAAGAGTTTGTTGGAGATCAGGGGCGGAGCCAGCACACGACTAAGGATTGGGCCGTGGTTGAAAATGGACTGGGCCACAACATAAAAAAAATAAATAAATAAATAAAATTTAACTACATGTTCAAGAAAAATTTTTAGGGCAAGCCCAGCCCTGTCTGCACCCTGTTGGAGATGCTTTTAGAAGTTTCCTTGTCTAGCACACTAATTTGGACGATATGGTAGACATCCTCTATTTATTTTTTTACAATTAATGTCCATCAAAATGTGTCTTAAGCCTCTTTTATTTAATTTTTTTATAATTTATCTACATTATCTCTCTTGTACAATTGGACTATAATTTTCTCAATCCATAACCACATTGGAGATATTTTTCTATCCGTCTTTATTTTATTTGCCACGTTTACAACAATCCACATTGTTACATTAGATATGCTCTAATTGTAATTAAATAAATGTAAGAATGTCACGACAATTCTTAGAGCGTGTTTGTATTAGTTTTTGTTAAACTTTTTTTTTCAACCTCATATTTCATGAGATCCACAATTTTTCAACATCCATTTCACCAACGTTTTTAGAAATCCATAAAAAACTACTTTTAAATTCTAACAAAGATGCACTTAATGGCTAAAACACATAAAATAAAGATTTCTAATGCAATGAGCAATCATATATTGTGTAAGATTAAAATGTGAGGGAATAAAGAGAATCACTATTTTTATTTTTTTCGATTACAACTAACAAGGAGCATTTATGACTTATTAGGCAGGCAATTGTTTCGAGCGGCTCACCAGACTCGTGGGCTGACCTTGTAAAAGCTCGGGTACAAGCTGGCCGCGACTTGTTCTAGACGAGCTTGGATTTGACTAAGCTCAAACTTTGGCCAAGTGGACAAAGCTGAGCCCATGTGCCTAGGTCCGTAGGCTCGATGATAGGCCAAGTCGTTTAGAGAGCCCATGAGCTTGCCTTCAGGTGATACATAGTAAAAAAAAAAATTATATATTTTTGTTGTAACTCGTCATGTTGTATCTGTAATTTGTCGTACAAATAACTATCTACTGTATTCGTTGTAAAAAAAATTAAAAATTTTCAAATTTAAATAAAAAGAAGAAGAAAATCGACAAGCTTGTAGACCGACCCGACTCAACTCAACTCGTGACGAACTAGAACTACGAGTTGAACTAAGCCCCACTTTTGAATAACGAGCCAGACCCGACTCGATTCCGCCTATTGCCACCATTTAGTATAGATATGATTTTATTTTTTCTGAGAGAGACAACTCTTATAAAAAGATTAAAATATATTCTACAAGATATGTGTTTCTTTTATTAGCTAATTTGTTTGTTTCTATTAGGAAGGGGTCAGTTGGATTAGTTTTCAACCCAAATCGACCCAACTCAAATTGAATCAATTTGGATCGGTTCGGTTTCTAGGAAGATTTGGGATTCGGCCCAAAATTTTGGACAAAAATCATAAATTTGGGGGTAAAAGTACAATTGTGCAAAATTTAGGGATTGAGTTGAACACTTTTGGAACTTAAAGAGGACCAATTTGGAAGCCTTCAAAGGATCAAACTTGTACAAAACTTGAGGTAGGACCAAATTGCATAATTCTAAAAATTAGGTGACCAAATTGCAAATAATAGAAATTTTGGTCAGGTTTTAGTTGGCACCCAACCCTAGTCGATCAATTTGGTCGATTTCAAGTCATTTGCCCACCTTTAGTTTGTATTGAATGTCTTTCCAAACAATAAAAAATAACTTTTTCATAATATAGCAATCAATTTCTTTAAGGAAAATTTGTACTTTTCATCATCAATCTATATACTTTGTTACTAATTTACCCTTAGCCTTTTTTTTTTTTTTGGCACCAGTCATCCATAACTTTTTATTTAATTACAAATCACGTCTCCATTGACAGAATTTAAAGGATTCGCCATCATCTTTGAATAAAAATAAATAACAAAACAAAAAATAAGAGAAAATTGCCATAATTTTTTAAAAAGTACAAAGTATCTTTTTCATCATCCACCCTACCAAAACAAAATGTACGATACAGTAATGCATAAACCTGAATATGAAGACTGCACCTCTTGTCCACAAAAATTTCATGGACTCATTCAAACACAAATTGGAGTTCCATTAAGGTCAACTGCAAAGCGAACGCCAAATTCCAAAGTCCAACCATCTTGACTTAAAGAAGAAGGCATGCCACACAAAAGACAATTCCATAATTGTCCTCGAAACTTCTGCACGAAAAGCTTGTGGTTACTAGTCGATACCAAGTTTGTTGGCTCTGAAAATACAGAAACTGAGCATTTCAAAAGCTCGATTGAAAATATGTGACATGGGTTTGTTCTTAGTGGCTTAAAGAATTGTAAGATGACGAGTTTAGATGATAGAAATGAAGGTCTGAAAAAATAGGTTGTTCATAAATTTGAAGTAAGAATATGAGAAATGGGAAATTTGGTTTGTGAAAGTATTTGTGTTGAGAAATTAGTGTGATTCTGTACAATGGCTTATGGTATTTAGGAGAGAAACAAAGTGTGTGCGCATGAGATTTGAGGAGTAAGGGTGTTGGGGTGTTTTTTTACTCTGGTGTGGACATTCCTTGGCTTGGCTTGGTTTGGCGTGGCAGGGTGGGAGAGAAGATATTTTGTACTTTTTTAAAAGTTATAAGATTTTTTTTTACAATTTTTTCTTATTTTTTGTTGATTTATTGCTTTCTTTTATTTTTGTTTATTCAAATATGAGGGAAAATCTGTCAAAATTTGTTAATATGGACGTGATCTGCAATTAAATGAAGGTTGAGAATGTCTAGTACTAAAAATAGTATTAAAGATAAATTAATAACAAACTGTAAAAATTGGAGACGAAAACTACAAATTTCCCTTATTTAACACTTATTCTAAAAATTGTTCCAAAGTCTTTTTCTTTCATTTTATTCAATATATTGTTGCATTAAAAAAATTATAAAATAATCAAAGGAGATTTTATCAACTCAAATTTTAATAGATTTTTGAAATTTATAAGTGTCTCTAACTCAAATTTTAATGGAATCAATAAAATTATAGGTGTCTACAATATTTATTAGATTCTTTAAAATTCTGGGTGTCCCTAAGAACATGTGGATTTCTATGAATTCCACTAATTTGAATAGATTTTATTCGATTTCTAGTCCATAAATATAAATTCCAAACTTTGTATATATTTTCATATATTTGAGTGGATTTCAAGCCGATAACTTGTTTTATTTTTTATTTTTCAAAAATTCATATTCAATTTGTGGACAATAAGTGATCAAAATAAAAAGACACACAAGTTACAAACTCCATTAATATTAAATAATTAGATTTATATTTATGATGTAACAATACTTTCTAAAATAGAAATTATGACGTCAAATATTTCAAGATACAAGCATTTCCTCATTTTAAACCAAGTAACATTTTCTTGTTTTCACCTTAATTAATTGAGTATTTATTTTATTCAAATCCAACCAAAATTGTAGTTTGGATACCCAATTCAAAAAATAATAATTATCTTTTTGATATATTGGAACAGAATGCACGTTAAATAATTTTAAATAAAAACATATTATATTCATATAATAAGTTAAGTTGTATAAAAAAATTGATTTTAATATTTCAAAATCCATGAAATCCACAAGAATCCAAAAAAATCTATAATATAGAATTGTGTTAAAATCTTATGAATTTGATTGAATTATATTCAAATTATGAAATCTATTCATAGTCATAAATATCAAGAAATTTATTAAGGGGGTGTCCTCAACTTAGATTTGAATAGATTTTAAAAATCCATGAAAATTTTGGCGTCCCCAACTCAGATTTTAATAGATTCAATTGAAATTTAGGTGTCCTCAACTCAGATTTAAATAAATTCTTTAAAAATTTAGGTATCCTCAATTACTAGTGGATTTCTAAAGATTTTATTAATTAGAAGATTTAAACAGATTTGTATGAATTTCGAGCTCATAAATATGAATACCAAATTCTTTAAGAATTCTATCCCCACCCCTCAAAATTTCAATCCAACTATTCTCTTGTACATCTCTTCCTCTTGCCTCTCTCCTTAATTTGTGCCACAAGTTTTTATAGTAAACTCTTGTTCTTGATTTTCAATTTACATTAGTACGGAAATTTATTGAATTTTTTATTTTTTATTTTAATATTTTTTTGTACAATTATGAAACATCGTCTTTGAAATTTTATTCTTGATGCTCAATGACTATTCATTGAACCAAACAATTATGCTGGAAAATATAAATAATCTATTGGTAAATATTAATTAGATAATTAGTCTAATACTATATAGGACAATTAGATATTGGACTGTAAAATCAGTATAGCACTAATAGTGTGTTTGAAAAAGCTTTTTTGAAGTCTGAAAGCACTTTCTAAAGAGTAGAAGTGCTTTTGGTCATTATTATTATTACTTTTTGGTTAGAGTCAACAATCATTTTTTGAAAAAAACAACTTTAAAAAGCTGTTTTAGATCAACCCAATTTTTGAGCTTCTCTAAAAAACTCTAATTAAGATTTTACGGAAATTTGTAATTAACATTTAATGACCTTAAAATTCAACAAAATTACAACTAATACATTAAAAAAAGGGGTTAATTTCACCAACAGTCACTGAAATTACCTTCAAATTGCAAAATAGTCACTGAAGTTCAAAAGTTTCAGTGGTGGTCACTGAAGTTATAAATCCTTTCACTAATAGTCACTCTATTAAAATTTTAATTTAAAATGGTGATGTGGCATTTATTTATTGCATGGTAGTTTATGATATTTATAATATTCACTTTTATGTACTCTATATAATATTCACTTTTATGTACTCTATATAATATTCACTTTAGTCCCTATATTTCAATTAAGTCATTCAAAAATTGTATCTTAGGTCCTTAATCTTTTACATATTTATACTTTGGTCCTCAAATTTTTAATTATCTTTCATCCAAAAATTGTATCTTAGGTCCTTCAACTTTTTACATCTTTACACTTTGGTTTCCAAATTTTCAATTATCTTTCAGTTAAGTCCTCTAAAAATTGCATCGTAGGTCTTTCAATTTTATACATCTTCAAATTTTAGTTTCCCAAATCTTTGATTTTAGTTGTCAAAATAAGTGTAATTTTATTTGTTAAAATAAGTGCACTTTTAATTAAATCCTTGACTTTACACTCGAATTTTTACCTAAACGAACAAAATAATATAATTAAATAATAAACTATTTAGTGGTCAAAATAACTATAAAATTCACACTTATCGCTTAGAGTTGACAACTAAAAGTAGACCTTTTAGTGGTCAGATCCTATACTGTTATTTTGTTCGTTTAAAAGAAAATTCGAGTGTAAAATCAATGATTTAATTGAAAATGCACTTATTTTGACCACTACAATTACACTTATTTTGGCCACTAAAATCAAAGATTTGGGAGACCATAATTTGAAGATGTATAAAGTTGAAGGACCTAAGATGCAATTTTAAGAGGATTTAACTGAAAGATAATTGAAAATTTATGGACCATAGTGTAAAGATGTAATAAGTTGAAGGACCTAAGATGCAATTTTTGGAGCAATTAACTGAAAGATAATTGAAATTTTTGAGACCAAAGTGTAAAGATTTATAAGATTAAGGATCTAAGATGCAATTTTTGAATAACTTAATTGAAATATATGGACTAAAGTAAATATTATATAAAGTACATAGACTACCATGCAATAAATAAATGTCACATCATCATGCCACCTCGCCCTTTTAAATTATGAATTTAATGGAGTGACCATTGGTGAAAGAATTTCTAACTTCAATGACCACCGCTGAAACTTTTAAACTTCAGTGATCATTTTATAATTTGAAAGTAACTTCAGTGACCGTTGGTGAAATTAACCCTTAAAAAAAGATACTAATTTATTTACTACATTAATTACTTATATCAAATTGTCAATTCATATACTTATATAAAGTGGAAAAAAAATATATTGGCTTATTAAATAATATAATACAAATTATACATAAATGTTTAATTTAAATAATTAATTAACTTTTAATCAAATATACTAAAATAATCATGATATTATAATTAAATTAATATATTAATTTTAATAGTTATTATAGGATATAAAAATATATGATTTCTTTTAAAAAAATAATATAAGTTATACAATTATTAATTATTGTTTAGTCAAATATAATAAAATAATCGTATTATTATAATTAAATTAATATATTAATTTTAATAGTTATTATAGGATATAAAAAAATTTATTTATTTTAAAACAAATACTATGAGATATATAATAATTAATTACTGTTTAACCAAATAAATATAAAGTTTATATAAAAATACTTTTATAGTTATGCAACCAAACACTCAATTTAATATTCACAACACTTTTTGAATTCATATCCAAACAGACAATAGTTTTTTAACAAAAGCTCTACTACTAAAAGCTCTACTACCAAAAGCTCTACTGCTAAAAGCTCTACTCACAACAGTTGTACCAAACGGACCCTAAAAATTATTTTTTGAACTTGGAAAGATTTACTCATCAACTGTGACACATGTAAATTATCTTTTTAAGCTATAAATAACTTTTTATACAAGATGGTTAAATAACTAATTTTGGAAGAGAATGAATTTTAAATATCCATCATCTAGTCTCGGTTATAAAAAAAAAAAGAATTTTATAAAAATAGACAAGTAGAAAGAAAGTGAAAATTAAAACTTTATTTCAATTTTTTTTAAGAAGCCTTGCTCTTTAATCAATTTTTTTTTTTAATTCAAAACTGAAGAAATTGATAATAGTAATGAATTTTTCCAAACAATGGATTTAATTGTGATTCGAGCTTAGAGACGATGAATAACCTATTTATTAGTTTATTCTATAGGAGTTTAGCTGACACAGCTTGTCAGATTGGTATACCTCCCAATCTAGCTGTCAGATTGGTATACCTCCCAATCTATCGGATCATTCACATCATTAACTACTTATTTATATTTTAAGAATTTTTCTCTTTTCAAAATTATACTCAAATTTATTTATGTAGGACGGTCACTTGAACCATTTAAAATAAAAACAATGTAAAATTGCTATTTTTAATAAAAAAGACCACAAATCCATGAAATTCATAGAAATTCATAAGAATATATTGAAATTTGTAATATAAAATTCTGTTGAAATCTTATAAATTAAGTGAAATTCTATTCAAATTCATGAAATCCATTCAAATTCATAAATTTTAACAAATATTTTAAAATCTGAGTTGAGAACACCCTCCTAAAATTCGAGTCTAAAGAGACCCCCGTAAATCTTTAACGTCAATGTAAGCCTATCTTGTGTTTTCTAATGTGTTGTACTAAAATTATCTATATACTAATTCTAAAAGTCCTTTAAAGGGAGAAACATTTTTGGACAATTTTACCCTCATATATTACAACTTTGGACTATTTTATCCTCCTACAATTCTAAAAGTCCCTTAAAGGGATAAACATTTTTAGACAATTTTACCCTCATATATTATAACTTTGGACTATTTTACCTTCCTACATTAAATTAAAAAATTCAAAACTCTTTCATCTCCCGAACTATTTTACCTTCCTACATTAAATTACCCTTTACATTAATTAAAAAAATTCAAAACCCTTTTATCTCTCGAACTATTTTACCCTCCTACATTAAGTTAAAAAATTCAAAACCCTTTCATCTCCCAACATTATCGAACAAAATAAGTTGTTTGGGACATTTGGACAATTTATCTTCAGTTTTTTTTCCAATGCGAAATAGAAATGATCATATGATGATTCCAAAAACTTTTCATTTTTCACCATTATTGAACAAAATAACTAAAAGTCCCTTAAAGGGAGAAATATTTTTGGATAATTTTACCATCATATATTACAACTTTGGACTATTTTACTCTCCTACGTTAAATTAAAAAATTCAAAACTCTTTCATCTCCTGAACTATTTTACCTTCCTACATTAAATTACCTCCTACATTGAATTAAAAAATTCAAAACCCTTTCATCTCTCGAATTATTTTACCCTCATACGTTAAGTGAAAAAATCCAAAACCCTTTCATCTCCCAACATTATCGAACAAAATAAGTTATTTGGGACATTTGGACAATTTATCTTCAGTTTTTTTTTTCAATTCGGAATACAAATTATCATATGATGATTCCAAAAACTTTTCATTTTCCACCATTATTGAACAAAATAAGGGGTTGTTTCAGTCTTTGGACAACTTATCTTCAGTTTTTTTTAACTGCAGAATACAAATGGTCATATGATGATTATGTAATTCTTAAATATGTATTTAGGATCATAAAAATGGGACTATTTTACCTTCATATATCACATTTTTGGATTATTTAACCTCCCGTATTATATTAAAAAATTCAAAAATCTTTCATGTCCAACTATTATTGAACAAAATAATGGGTTGTTTGGATCCTTTGGACAACTTATCTTCATTTTTTTTTTTACTTCAGAATACAAATGTTCATATGATGATTATGTAAATTCTAAATACGTATTTATAACACAATCTCACTAATATACAATACTCTTATAATATTTTACCCTTTCACATTCAAAAATCCAAAAACCTTTCACATACCACCATTAATAAACTACATTACACAATCTCATTTATGTACAATTATTTTATAATAATTTTTCCTCCCATATTCAAAAATCTTAAAACCTTTCACCTCCCATCATTATTAAACTATATAAATATGCATGTTGTGTGTTTATGTGTAGTTATTATATAATTTTTGTGAATAATAATTGAATTGATTTTGAATAAATTGTAATGTTGAAGTTAATCCATTGATATAATTGGAGCTGGTGGCTGGTGCAATTGACAGCGATAAAATGTGTGAACTGTGAAAAGTTTTTCAAAAACTTTGCAGCTATATGATGGGAATTTAAAACTTTTTCTTTGCTTATCAAGGTTTCTGATCAGAAATTATGAGTTTTGGGATTCAAATGCATTTTAACTATTCAAAAGCTAACTAGAATATTTTAAAAAAATGTTATGATAACTACTTGAGAGGTCTCAGCTCATATTTGATCCATCGATAAATTGAGATTTTTTGTGATGACCTCAATGTAGTTCTCTAAGAAATTTGGAAGGATAATTAACACAATTCTGGATGAATTGATATAAGGGATTGTTAGAAATACTACGGTAAGTGACAGTGCTAAGGAAACAAAGTGTCGAGTCATTCATCGGTTAAATAATATATTAATCTCTATGGATCACACTATGTGTGATATTTATTGTTGAACTATTTTGCAGGTTGGAACTGAAAAGCAGTGAAGAGATTTTTGAAAATAAATAAAGAGATTGATTTAAGTATTTCTCTCTAGATGAATGATAGATACAAGTTTAGTTCTAAGAGAGACTAACATTTTAATGAATAGCAATGGATGAGGAAAGTTCAAGTGTTAGAAGAAAACTTTGTTGAGAAAGATGAACCAAAAGTTTGATTTAATCAAACAAAATTTTTCAAAGAGAGATATTGAAGATATAAATGCAATGAAGCTTTGAATGATGTTTTTCAATATGATTCTCTCTATAAATGCTCTTGTAAGTGTTGTTGAATGATAACAAATGAAGTGGTATTTATAGAGATGAATTTTCGTCACTTTTTCGACCAAACGGATGACCAAGCGGTCGACCGGTCGATTGGTCGAACTAGCCGTTGAAGCGCGCAAAAAGTCGAACGGACACTTTTTGAAAAATTACGTTCAAACGGTCGACCGATTCAAATTAAAGCGGTCGACCGGTTCAACCGGATTTACCAAACGGATTGTCCATTTCACGATTTTGAAAATCGATTTTTGGCTTTGATAAAACTAATTTTTTATGCAAGTGATAAAAATTATATTTGAGCTTTTGTTCATTTAATTGCTAAGGATTAAAGAGTTAATACCTTTACAATTTTATCTAAAATCTATTCTTCAATCTTGATCTTGAATCTTGAAATTCGGCAGATCTTGAGATGCTTGAACTCTTGTATTGATTTTGACTTTGAACTTGACATTGCATGAGAGTTCGATTTGTAGCGCTTTGAATTTTGCTTGAAAATAAAATGTTAGAACACATAACCAATTTGTTTGTAATAATCAAAACATTAAGGTTTAAAGTTAACCATAGGTCAACAATTTCCCCCTTTTTGATTATAACAAACAATGTGAGAATATAAAATAATGAAATAGAATTAATCATGTATATTCCCCATTTCCAAATTCAAGTAAACATGATTTGCTGAATTTGTATTACATGATATCAATTTCATTTGATTTGCCAATTTTATCACATTACATGATATCAATTTCATTTGATTTGCCAATTTCATCATTTATTTTTCCCCTTTTGGCATAAACAAAAAAGGCAAAAGATAAAACATTAAGGTTTGAAAGCATATTCCCCCTAAATGAAACAACATATGCCATTCATTGATAAACTTAAAATTTAAAAACAAGCATAATTCCATAAATGAAAGCTAGAACATAGAATTCGTTTCCAAAACATAGATACAAACACAACAAAAATAAAGTAAATAAACTAAGGCTCGGGCGGTCATGGAGGAAGCACGACATCAAGTCGGGAATGAAGATCTCTTGAGCAATGTCGTCATGTCGACAACCGAGTCTTTGGAGAGTCCCCATGGTATAGTGTAGACCTCGACCGAGAAGAAGTAAGTGAGTCGATCCGTCCATGTAGTAAAGTGAATTGGTCCTCGTTGTGGCCGGAAGTGGAGGACGACGGCCTTTGTGATCTTTGCCGCGGAGGGGACGGAGGAGCATCTTTGTCAATATCTTCCCCCTCGAAAGGTAGAGTGGAGGGTCCCGACTCTTCATCAAATCCCTTCGACTTTGCCACCCACTGACCATTTTCTTTGAAGATCCTCATTCGTTTGAGCGTAAGAATATTGATGGTGTCGGTGGCTTTTGGAATGAGGGTCACCGTATCACGGAAAGAGATGTCGAAGTGTTGGAAAATTTTAGTGAGAATCATGCCGTAGGGAAGTGCCTTAGATCTCTTGCCGCTAAGGACGTAGTGCATGTGTTGGATCATGATGTAAGAAAAATCGAGCTTACGCCATCGGAGGATAGAGTCGAGCACAAAAGTATCAAAATGGTTGACCTCATCTAAATGACCCTTTCGAGGGACAATTATGTGGGCGATGATATTATGGAGGACACGACATGGAAGAGTAAGTTGATTGTAGCTAAGACGTACGGCAGCCTCAAAATGCTTGCCGGTGACGCGACAACATACTTCGACCGAATTATACTCGTCGGTGTGAGGAATTGTCTTGGTGGTATAGAGACGCATACCACCATTCTCAAGATGAAGAATGGAACGAATAAGATCTTGAGTGATCTTAATTCGTTTGTCCCGAACGAAGGATGAAATACCCGACCCCGGGAAATAAACCATGTTTTTGTAAAATTCTTTGACAATGGGGGCGTAAACATTATCATTGAGAGTAAGAAGAGGAACTCACCCCATACCCATAAAAAGATTTTCTATGTTGAATGATGGTGCCTCGTGTGTGAAAGAAGCAAAATCGACATTCTTACCAATGAGGACGGGACACCCATCGATTCGTTTGGATTGAGGGTCTTCGGCGGAGGAGGAAGATGGTGGAGAAGGTTGCCTTTCCCTCCTAGGACGCTTGGCGGCCATTTTAACCCGAGACATTGTGTTGAAAACGGATGAGTTGAATCTAGGGCTTAGAGATCGTCCGTTTGGGTGGAATGGGAAGAATTTATGGACAAAAATTGGGGATTTTTCGGATTTTGGTGTAAAATGATATGGGTTTTGTGATTTTGAGTGTAAATTGGAAAGATTTTAGGAGGATTGGAAGATTGGAAGAAGATTTGGAGAGAAAACCTTGGTTCGCGGGAAGTTGGAATGAAGAAATTTGAAAATTTTCTATCTTAAAACCCTGATTTCCGCTCATACGGACGACCGAAAACCTCAGACGGTCGACCGGTTGGACTGAAATTTTGATGTTCAAACTTTCTGTTCAAACGGATGATCATGCGGATGATATACGGTCGTCCGTTTAAAATAATACGGACGTCCGTTCAAATAAAACGGTTGACCGTTTAAAATTTTTAATTTTTGTAAAAATCTCTGGTTAGACGGATGATCAAACGGATTTGAACAATTGGTCATCCGTTTGACATGAAACGGACGTCCGTTTTATTAAACGGGTGTCCGTTTGGACAGGTTTGTGAAATTTTTTATAAAAATCATTGATTTGATCCTTTGACAAATGATTTTACAACATTTTTGTCATATAAAATGCAATCAATCATAAGAAACATAAAGATTTAGCCACATATTTCACATTCATCAATTATACCTAAACTTCGTCGAATGTAAGAAAATCTTTCGAAGTGCTAAAGGTTTTGTGAGAATATCGCCAATTGTTTTTCGGTGTTTACAAACTCCAAAGTTATATCTCCCTTTTGTGCATGGTCTCGTAAAAGTGATGTCTAATCTCGATGTGTTTGGTACGAGAATGCAAACGGGATTTTTGATAAGTTGATCGCACTAGTATTATCACACATAATAGGAACTTTGTCAAATGAGATGTGATAATCATTTAGAGTTTGTTTTATCCATAGGATTTGAGCACAACAACTAGCGGGAGAGAGATATACTCGGCCGGCGGTTGACAAGGCAACGGAATTTTGTTTCTTACTAAACCATGAAACTAAAGCAAAGCCTAGAAAATGGCACGTTCCACTAGTACTTTTACGATCAATTGTGCAACCGCCCAATCAAACATCCGAATAGCTAAGTAAATCAAAATATGTTTCTTTGGGATACCAAAGACCTAAAGATCTAGTTCCACTAAGATAACGGAAAATGCGTTTTACGGCACTAAGGTGGGAATTCTTAGGATTAGATTGATATCTAGCACATAAGCATACACTAAACATAATATCGGGTCTACTAGCGGTTAAATAAAGAAGGATCCGATCATACCTCGATATTTTGTTACATCAACGAAAGTACTTGCTTCGTCTTTATCTAGTTTGATTGATGACATTGGAGTGTTCATTGGCTTCAACTCTTCCATTTCAAACTTTTGAGCATATCCAAGATATACTTAGTTTGACTAATGAATATTCCATCATTGGTTTGTTTGATTTTGAGACCAAGAAAGAACTTGAGTTCACCCATCATGCTCATCTCAAATTCCCTACTCATGCACTTAGAAAATTCTTCACATAGGGTAATGTTAGTAGCACCAAAAATGATGATATCAACATAAATTTGAACAACTATCATATCATTCTTTTTATTTTTATAAATAATGTAGTATCCGCTTTACCCATTAAAAACTATTTGATAAGAGAAATTTACTCAATCTTTCATACCATGCTATAGGAGCTTGTTTTAAACCGTAAAGAGCTTTTCTAAGTTTGAAAACTTTGTCCAGGATACTTATGATTTTTAAAAGCGGGTGGTTGCTCAACAAAACTTCTTCTTGAATGACTCCATTCAAGAATGCACTTTTGACATCCATTTGAAATAAAGTAAAATTCTTATGACAAGCAAAAGCAAGAAGTATGTGAATTGATTCTAATCTAGCAACCGGGGCAAAAGTTTCTTCGAAATCAATGCCTTCTTCTTGATTGTAACCTTGAGCCACTAATCTAGCTTTGTTACGCACAATTATGCCATTTTCATCTCGTTTGTTTCGAAAAATCCATTTTGTGCCAATTGCGGTTTATGAATTTGGTCTAGCAACTAAATCCCAAACATTATTTCTTTCAAATTGATTTAGTTCATCTTGCATAGCTAGGATCCAAAATTCATCAAACTCGGCTTCTTTAAAGTTCTTTGGCTCAATTTGTGAAAGAAATGCACAATTGTTATGAAAATTTCTAGAAGAATTTCTTGTGCTTACCCCTTTTGATGGATCACCAATGATGAGATCCTTTGGGTGAGATGGGACAAACCTCCATTCTTTTGGTAATGATGAAGTGTTGGGATCTTCATGAGGTTCTTCATCATTTTGTTGCATACTTGTTTCCTCCTCATGTTGACTTTTAATGTTATTTGGATTCCCTTTATCTTGATTTTGAACACTTAGTTGTTCAAATGGGATTTCCAAATTTTCATCATCAATAACTTTTTTTTGTATAGAGGAGTTAGTTTCATCAAAAACAACATGCATAGATTCTTCAACTACTAAAGTTCTTTTGTTGAAAACTCTAAAAGCTTTACTAGTAGATGAATATCCAAGAAAAATTCCAATATCGGATTTTGGATCAAATTTTCCCAAATTTTCTTTTGTGTTTAAAATAAAGCACTTACAACCAAAAACTTTAAAATATCCGATATTGGGAATTCTATTTTTTCAAAGCTTATATGGAGTTTGGTTTTTTTTCAACTTACCAAAACTCTATTTAAAATATAACATGAAGTGTTTACGGCTTCGGCCCAAAAGTATTTTGGTAAATTGTTTTCATTCAACATGGTTCGAGCCATTTCTTGCAATGTTCGATTCTTCCTTTCTACTACACCATTTTGTTGAGGAGTTCTAGGAGCCGAAAAATTATGTTCATATCCATTGGATTTGCAAAACTCATCAAATGCTATATTTTCAAATTCTCCACCATGATCACTCCTAATTGTGGTAATGGTGTATCCTTTTTCATTTTGGACTCTTTTGCAAAAATGTTTAAATGCATTTAAGGCTTCATCTTTTAAATTCAAGAAAATGACCCAAGTAAATCTTGAAAAATCATCAACAATAACAAATGCATAATATTTTCCACTTAAACTAGCGGTTCTAGATTGTCCAAATAAGTCCATGTGGAGAAGTTGCAAAGGTCTTGAAGTAGAAGAGTGTTGTTTAAGTTTAAAAAAACTCTTTACTTGTTTTCCAAATTGACAAGCATCACAAATTTTATCTTTTTCAAACTTTATATTTGGCAACCCTTTCACAAAGTTATTTTTGGAGATTTTTGAAAGTAAGTCCATGCTAACATGACCTAATCTCCTATGCCATAGCCAAGAATCATCTTTTATACTTGAAAAACATTTTATTTCCTTTTCAAGTTCAAGTTCAAATTCAATAGATATGATGTAAACATCTTTGCTTCGGCTCCCCATGAACAATACCTCTTTAGATATAGCATCCTCAATGAGGCAATTGGAAGAATCAAATTTAATGAAATAACCTTTATCACACAATTGACTTATATTAAGTAAGTTATGTTTGAGGTTATCAACTAATAAAATATTTTCAATGGAGGGAGAAGAACGATTACCAATATTTCCAATGCCTATGATTTTTCCTTTGGCATTGTCTCCAAAAGTCACATGACCTCCATCTTTTCTTTTGAAATTTGATAGTAATGATCGATCTCCCGTCATATGTTTCGAACAACCACTATCCAAGAACCAATTGCTCTTGACCTTTTGTGGTACCTACAAAAATAATTTTAATTTTTGATTTTGGTACCCACATAAGTTTGGGTTCTTGATAGTTAGTGCTAATGGATTCTTTTATCCACTTGTGTTTCTTTTCAAAGTATAGTTTCTTTTAGTCAAACAATTGAAAGCAACATGACCATCTTTCTTGCAAACTACTACATGTGATGTTTTGTTGAGAAAAGTTGGATGATTTTACAAAAATAGTTTCAAGGGATTTTTGTTTCAAGAGAGGTTTATATCCAATTCTCCCTTTGTTAAACACACATTTTTGCTCACCAAGCATTAATTCAAAGTTTTTCTTTCCTTGGGTGAATTTGTGAATAATGCTTGTTAAATCAACCACTTTTTCTTTCAATAAAACATTTTCTTTAATCAAGGACTTATGATCATCCTTTTCTTTTTCAAAGTCCTTTTGTGCAATAAAAAGCTTCTTGACTACCTTTTTCAACAAAGAGTGTTTATTGTTAAGAATAGAGTATTTTGACATAAGTTTCTCAAATTATTCAAGAATTTCATCATAAGAGGTAGATAAGTCAATGTAAGAGTCATTGTTGTTTGTACTTACCTCATCCTCAATAGCCATGAAGCACATATTAGCGATTTCTTCTTGAATTTCATCATCTTCTTGATCATCTTGATCATTATCATCTCATGTAGCTTGAAGTGCCTTCTTTTTGTTGAACTTCTTCTTGTTTGGGCATTCGGTCCTCTTGTGACCGGGTTTGTCATAATCATAGCATATGATCTTTTTGTTCTTTTCTTCACTTTTGTCTTCTTTCTTTTGAAATCGCCTATTGTTTCGAAATCCTCTCCATTTCTTGACAAGAAGAACTAAGTCATCAAGTTCTTCATCACTCAAGTTTGTGTTGGATGATCCTTCATCATTTGTTGATTTCAAAGCAATTTGCTTCTTGGGAAGCTCCTTCATCTCTTCTTTGCTTCTCCTTGTTTTCTCTTTTGTTTCGGCATTCTTGAGCTCATATGTCATCAATGTTCCATATAGCTCATCCAATGGATAAGTGTTGATATCTTTTGTATTCTCTATCAACATCCTCAAGGAGTTCCAATCTTCCGATAAAGACCTAAGCATTTTGCTCACAAGTTCACCGTTAGTAAATTTTCGATCAAAGCCCTTAAGACCATTAATAATATCGGTGAAACGAGTAATCATATCAACAATAGGTTCATCTTGTTTCATAAAGAAATTTTTGAAATCTTTTGTCAAAAGATTTATTTTGGTTTCTTTAACCTTGTTGGTACCTAAATGAGTTATCTCTAATGCATGCCAAATATCATATGCGGAATCACATGTACTAATACGATTAAACTCATTTTTGTCGAAAGCACAATAAAGTAAATTTTTGGCTCTAGCATTCAAAGACAATTTTCTTTTGTCCTCTTCATCATATTCTTCTCTAGGCTTAGAAATAGTTTGGTCCGGTTTATCATCAACTTTGACAATTTTTGTAGGCACATATGGACCAAACTCGATGACTTCCCAAATGTTATAATCAATTGATTGAATATAAATCATCATTCTAGTTTTCCAATAATTGTAGTGGGAGCCATTAAAGAAGGGAGGACGATTTGTAGAGTGACCCTCAAGGTTTTGAAAATTTTGGTTAGCCATTACTCAAGATTGTGTAATAAAAAAAAATGAGTACCTTGCTCTGATACCAATTGATAGCCCAAGAATAACTAACCAAGAGGGGGGTGAATTGGTTTTCTCAAACTTTTTCGAAAAATATTCTCAAAAATGATATTTAAGAGATAAAAATAGATTCACAAAAATATAAGCACAATATAAGTAAATAAAAGAGAAGAGAGAGTGCAAACGATTTTTATGGAGGTTCGATCCAACCAATGATCTACGTCCCCCGTTACCAAGCTCTCCAACACGAGCACGGTCTTTCCACTATTTTGATTGACTTATGGTGCAATCCAAACCCTTACAATGTATCCGGTGACTTACAAGCAAGGAGCACCAATCCCTTATACAATATTGAGCTTTTCAAGGGACCTCAATATGACTCAAATAAATAAAGAGATTGATTTAAGTATTTCTCTCTAGATGAATGATAGATACAAGTTTAGTTCTAAGAGAGACTAACACTTTAATGAATAGCAATGGATGAGGAAAGCTCAAGTGTTAGAAGAAAACTTTGTTGAGAAAGATGAACCAAAAGTTTGATTTAATCAAACAAAGTTTTTCAAAGAGAGATATTGAAGATATAAATGCAATGAAGCTTTGAATGATGTTTTTCAATATGATTCTCTCTATAAATGCTCTTGTAAGTGTTGTTGAATGATAACAAATGAAGTGGTATTTATAGAGATGAATTTTCGTCACTTTCTGACCAAACGGATGACCAAACGGATGACCAAACGGTCGACCGGTCAGATTGGTCAGAACTAGCCGTTGAACTGCAAAAAGTCAGAACGGACACTTTTTGAAAAATTACGTTCAAACGGTCGACCGGTTCAAATTAAACGGTCGACCGGTTCAACCGGTTTACCAAACGGATTGTCCGTTTCCACAGTTTTGAAAATATGATTTTTGGCTTTGATAAAACTAATTTTTTATGCAAGTGATAAAAATTATATTTGAGATTTCGTTCATTTAATTGCTAAGGATTAAAGAGTTAATACCTTTACAATTTTATCTAAAAATCTATTCTTCAATCTTGATCTTCGAATCTTGAAATTCGACGGATCTTGAGATGCTTGAACTCTTGTATTGATTTTGACTTTTAACTTGACATTGCATGAGAGTTCGATTTGTAGCACTTTGAATTTTGCTTGAAAATAAAATGTTAGAAAACATAACCAATTTGTTTGTAATAATCAAAACATTAAGGTTTAAAGTTAACCATAGGTCAACAACTTTGTTCAGAGAGCTCAGAGTAATTTGGTTTGTTAATCCTGTCATTTGGAGTAAAAATACAGTTGTTTAGGATACTATTCTTTGTCTCTACTTTGTAAAACTACTTGCTTTGTTATTTTTTCAAGATCCAATGTTGCTTGAATTTGCCTGGATTGAACTTCTTGAAAAGAACAAATCAGTAAGAGTGGAAGAGCTGGCTGAGGTAAACTTTTTGCATTACTAAATTTGCATTTCTGTGTTCCTCTAATGACATTAGTTCATTCTAGCAGATGATTTTTAGTAGTGCCGAGCCTCTTGAGAGCTATTGTGCTCATCTATTGCTTTCGAAGGATGACATATACTTCACGGTTTTGGAGAGTAAATGTTCATTTTCTGTTTATAGGCCTCGACCTGCTGTTCAGGTATGTTGCAACTTCTTATAGGGACACAGATGTTTGGTCACTAATAATCTAGATTTTTTGTTTCACTTGATCTATTTGGTATTATATGTTATGCTCATTTCTAGTTGGTATTCCCTGTTAACTTTGTGGGCGATTAATTGATTTGTCGTGATGCGCCTCACCATGATACTTATTTGCTTTGTTGGCTTGTCAACTAGCTATGATTCAGTGAATATCAATTGTTAGGTTGACGCGAACTTCTACGAAGGAAGCATGCCAAAGAGGCTGCTGAGAAGGAACTTAAAGAGTTTGTGAAATTATTGAAATTTGCCGGGGAAATGCCATCGTATTCAAAACCCGCAAAATCTTCATGGAGGACTGAAGAGATGATCCGGCATAGAATTGAACTCTGGAAGCATATGCAATAGACAAACATTATATTTCACCGTATTTTCTAATGTCAGATTTTTGTATTTTAATATAGTATTAAATTAAGCTATAATTATTTAAATATTTGAATAAACATATAGCTCACAATACTAATATTAAATAACGTGTGACGCACATTTTACATACTAGTTATAGAAAGATGGTCTATCCAAGTATTTGAAGATGGAAATTTTCCTTTGATTCATTTAAATTTATCCCAAAGTACGTGATCGTCGGTCCAATAATGCTAACAATTCTTGAAAAAAGTGGAGGTAACAAATGAATTACTGATATTTATCTTATGAAATAAATAAATAAAAGATAATAAAATAACATATACAAACTCAATATACATGTTAAATTGGTTACCATCGAGTTAGTCTATAAGAAAATGGGTCGAGGATCAAATAGGAGCTTGCTTTATTTGAAATGTTATATATAACAAGAGTAAAGTGAATATTTTTGTGAATTGTTTACTAAGTTGATGTGGAAATAACAGATAAATCAATTTAGGTTGGATTTTGAAAAAGAAATGCCTTTAAAAAAAAAAGGTTTGCTAATTGACCCCATTTGTAAGTTTTGTAAGGAAAAATAATTTCAAAGACACATATACTTACATTTGTAATTGAAAAACATAGAAAAATAACTTAAAAAGTACATGAAAGTTGTACTTTGTTCCCCAACCCACCCTCCAGTCTTTTCTCCCCAATTTCAACCGTCGTTATTCTCACCCTCCCCCAATCCCCCACTCCCCACCATCACCAACCCCTCTCCCATGTCTCACCTCCACAACCAAATTAGCGACCATATTAAGAGTGTGTTTGATTTTGGTTAAAATCGGATATTTTGTAAAATTTGATAAAATTTGATTAAATGTGTTATTGAAAAATTGTAAAAATTCGCGAGTTCCATGAAATGCGTGGTTAAAATTAATTATTAACTTTGACGTTATCTTTTTAGCAAAATTTTATGTAAAACTAGACAAGCCCAAAACAAATGAGACTTGAATGTGTTTTAGGGTTTTAGATTAGCTTTCATCAAACCATAGTCATGGTTAGGTGAGTCACGACACTGGCATGTGGCATATATTTTATGACGTTGTGATATTGACCTTCGGTGGGCGTGGGTTGTAACTTGGCGTTAGACCTCTAGACAATGGATTTAAGTACGTTTTTACTATGTTAAAATTTAATTCTCTACTTGTATCGGACTGACTCAAATTCGATAGCGTGCCTGGTGATGGTGCCTGCAATTTGGTTTCCCCCATCATGTTGATCTTCCGTACTCTAATTTCTTGAAATTTTGTTTTCTAAGCTTTTAAATTTTAGCAAGAATTCGAGAGTTTTGAAAGTTTTCAATACATGGCTTTATGATAGAGCGGTCAACTCTTGGACCATGGCAACTTGATCGACCCATATATTGAGTTCACATTTCTCCCGCATGCCTCATATTGTAATGACCTAAATATAGCTGCATTTAAAGAAAACATAAATTTTTAGATTACTCCCGTATGTGTGGATACATACATACATAATATGTGTATGGGGTGGGGTGGGGTGGGGTGGGGGGTGGGGTGGGGTCGGGCCGGCATTGATTGAGAGTCGGAGTTTTTGATCCATTGAAGGCAAGGTTTGACGTTGCAGTTTCACTGCAATCCTATTGGAGAACTTGACATCTATTAAAGATCAACAACATTTTGATTGCGCATTTTGTCCTTTGCTTAATTTTTGAGAAATTGAGTTTTGAATATTGTTGCAGTTTAGTTGTTCAGGCCCAAATTTGCCTTTGGTTTCCTCAATATTTTCGTTTATTTGTCTAAGGATAATAATATTGTTCGCGATGGTAGTGCCCGCAACGACGAGTAGTGGTGGGGATGGAAAATTGTGGTGGTAGAGTGGGTAGTCAAGGAAGACACTATTTTGCCCTTCTAAACTTATTTATGTGAGATTCACGTACAAACTTAGCGAATAAAATTGGATGGATATCTTGAAGAACTAAGTTTGCACATAAACCCGTACGTTGAGGAAGGCGCTACCAAAAAAATTAGAATGGGGACGGATTTATCAAAAACCTTATAGGTTAAGGGGTTTTTTAATTTGGATTTTAATGAATTTCTCAAGTTGAATAGAATTTCACTAAACTATTTTTTTTTTTTAACTTATTAAATTTATAGGAATAAAATGTGTTTTTATTTGAAATTAATCAAATTATTTAACTTGCGTCCCAATATATCAAAAATAGAATATTTAATTTTTATAATTATTTTTAGAATCTCGTGTCCAAACTACAATTGATGTAAGATTTGTATAAATGAGATGCTTTGAGTGCATAGTTAATGTGAAAAACAATAGAATGTTGCGCGGTTTAAAATGGAAAGAATTCGTATATTGAAATGCTTGACATTATAAATTGTGTTTTAGAAAATATTATTATATCATAAATTTAATTTTTTTAATAGAGTTCATGATATGTATTTGTAGTCCTTTTATTTGATCATTCACTATCCACAAATTGAATATGGATTTTTAAAAATAAAAAACAAATCAAATTATAGATTTGAAATCTACGGAAATCTAAGAAAATCTGAAGGGTCAGATTGAATTTCCGAAAGAATATAGTATTTTTATTTATGGACTCGATATCTACTTAAATTTATTAAAATATTTCCAATTAGTGAAATCTTTAAAAATCCATATTTATCGAAGACACCTAAAATTCTAAAGAATTTATTACAATTCAAGGTGACACACCTAAATTTTAACAGAATATATTAAAATATGAGTTGTAACACTTGGAATTATATAAATTTTTAAAAATTTGTTAAAATCTGAGTTAAATATCTTCCTTAAACTATTTGTGCAAGTTTTTCAAAAAAATAATTATATTATCTTTCGATAATACTAGTTAGACACATGTGCACTGCATGTGATTTCGCAATAATGTTGTTAATTTTTAATATTTTTAATATTCTTATTTTTTAATTGTTAAAATGTTAAAATATTAAAATAGCAATTACAATAAGATAAAAAAAATATGGTTCTTGATAACATATTGTATTGTATTGTGTGATATTATAATGAATAATGTTGATATTTTATTTACATTCTTAGAAGTATAATTACAATTAGAGATGAATTTTATACTGGGGTAATACCAACAATAACTTGAACTCAGTGAATATATTTTGGTGATTTGAGCTTTGATGATTGACGAACTAATAATATAAAAATCTTATGGAATTGATGCTATGAAGAATAAGAATTTGTATCTATCAAAATGGATTAATGTCAATTTTTGTTTCAACACAAGTTGAATGAAGCCTCGACAATAGTAAAATAATTATTTTTTAATTAATAAAAAGATAGGCGACTAAGAAAATTTGAAAGAAATAAAGAAATGAATTACATTATTATGCATAGCTAAAGATCAATTATGTTGCATATTCTCATTTGACTGTATTCGTTGTTAACATTAATGTATTATCCCAGGAACTTCAATACATAAAACGTTTGGTAAACATCAAATACTTAATACTTCACTTGTGTTTTGAAGTTGCAATCGAGTTTTTTTTTTAACCCTACTAAATCTACAAGGACATAATTATAGCAACAATGCTTATACAACGTTTTTCACATAATGTTGTTTTCCCTATTTAGCGAACTTTGTGCAAGCTAATTCAATTGATAAAACTCCAATCAATTCACATTCTTATTTCTCTATGAACATAATCCATTTTGATAGATACACATAATTGATTATAGGAAACGAAAATGTATGAAAATCATTTATTTATATGAAGGATACTTACAAATATTTTTAAGAACTAATAAAAAAATGATGACTCGTTTTTTGTCTATTTCACGTCTCAGAAAATAAATTGGAAGAACAACCCAATGCTTAATGATATTGGAAAGAAACTGCAGTTGTTTTGAAAATGCTATGATTAACTTCTAGACCTTCTATTAACATTCTTTGTGCTGAATTACCATTTTGTTAACATTCCATTTGTTAAAATCAAATTTCTCTAAAATTAATTATGTCCAAAATTTGATCTACACATTTTTTTACTTGCACTATTTTTGGTGAAAATATTGTTTTCATGCTAAAAACTGATATTGTGTGTATCTTTAATTTTGTAGTGGAGAAGATTTAAAATGATTGTACAATGTTATAGAAGTAAGATTGTGAGTGCTTCCTTTTCAATTGGAGTTTGTTTGGGAAAGTTTTTTAGCAGATTTTGATAATAAAAATGGATGAAATGTGTCATTGAAAAACTAATGAAAGTCGTGTGTCTTCACGTGTTTGGATATGCTTAAATTATAATTTTAGTTGGTCAAACATACTTTTTATTCACACATTTCATAAGACTCATAACTTACAACACAATTTTTGATCTACACATTCACCAATAACTTATAATATAAGCACTTAAAAAATAATTTCAGCACTATATGAAATGTGTGGTTAAAACTAATTGTTGACTTTGATTTCAGTTTTTGTTACAACTCATTTTAAATTAGTTAAAGTCAATAAAATTTTTGCTCAAATCCAACTCAAATAGTCAAAGTGAGACTTAAATTAAGTAAATAAAATTTTTGGGGCTATTTTGAAAAATATGGTTACTTAGAGATTTAAATGATTCAACAAGAAAGCTAGAGACTTAAGTTGCAATTTTGGTTGATTTGTAAAATGAAAGTGGGACCTTTCCAGATACTTCTGCGCAGAGACAGAGAGAGAGAAAGAGACGCAGAGGAAAAAAAAAGGGAAAAGGAAATAAAAGAAAAGGCCAAAAGGGGGAAAAAGGAAGAGGAAGAAGTAGAAATGGTTCGGCTGAAAACAACTTTTCAGATTTGGGGTTGTCAACTTCCTTTGTAATTTCAAGAGGTAAGTAAGAAATTTCTTATTTTAGAAATGAGGTTAAAAATTAAGGTTTTTGCTTATTGACTTTAATGTGAAAATTATGAAGGTTAAATGATTGCTTTGAGTTTAATGAGCTAATTATTCAAGTTTAGTAATAGATTTAATGGTTGAATTTTTAGGGTTCTTGAAACTAGTAGATTGAATTCATGATTTAAACAAGTTTAAGTTTATTAAGCCCGTGTTAGTTTATTTCTTGTTCAAGAGGCTTGTTTTGGTAGAGTTATTTAAAGCTTAGCATACCCATGTATATACGTCCAATTTTGGCCAATTATGAAGTTAATTGAAAAGGAGATTTAGTATAAATGTGCATTGTTTTTGAATTACTAGTTAACAATACGTGCGTTGCACGTGATTTTGTAATAATATTATGATTTTTTAATTTTAAAATTATCGATGAATATAACACTTAAATGAAACTCATTTTCAATCATAAGTTCATCAATGATTATGACGAACAAATGAATTATATTCAAACTTCTTGGTAAAACATGTGGTTCATTAATACATGGCTTACGTGAATATTAAGTTTGAAAGATTATTGATACTCTTTTAATTATATTTTAAAGTTATATCTTCCTCAGCCACGTGCTTGAAAGAGTTAGAGTAACACCAATTCTCTTGTTCTAACTCGTTCTTCCACAATAAATATACGTTTAATTGCTTACAAAATGACATAAAACATCATTCGAGCTTAAATCTCTTTGTTATCAAGACTACCACAATAATTAACATTTTTACATCGAACAGATATTCTAAATCAAGAAAAAAAAAAAGATATAGAAATCAAAATTTAAAATCAATATTACCATCATATATATTCTTAAAATTAGTGAATCATTCATGGAAAATTAACACATCCATTATTACTACATTATTATCAAACTAATTATCAAAGATTAAAAATCGTCATTGTGAGGAAAAAAATATTATTGGCATAATAAAAAACAAAGACGAATAACAAATGAAGAAAGTATAAATCAATAATAAGAAAGTTGAAATGCAAAGTCAAATTCATCTTGTTTTGTTATGTTGATGAAAGAATTTGCTTAAATTCTCGTGCATAATAAGATTGTATATTTGATTGTTTACAATTAAAGATAATAATTTCAATATATTAAAAATTTTATTAGTATATTTTTATTTATTTTCATTAATTACAATATATATAATGAAATTTAAAGAGACAAATCATTTTTAATGATCAAAATGCAATATTTATATAGTATTAAATAGTTTAAATTAAAGCCAAAATAAATTATATTAATTGAAAGATGATTTTAGGAATTATAAGTTATTTGAGGGGCAATATCATCCATAAATGTTTCTCCCATATTTGGAACAGGGGAAGAAAGTATGAATCAATAATAAGAAAGTCGAAATGCAAAGTCAAATTCATCTTACTTTGTTACGTTGATGAATAAATTTGCTTAAATTTTCGTGCATAATAAGATTGACTCTTTGATTGTTTACAATTAAAGATAATAATTTCAATATATTAAAAATTTTATTAGTATATTTTTATTTATTTTCATTAATTACAATATATAATGGAATTTAAAGAGACAAATCGCTTTTAATGATCAAAATACAATATTTATATAGTATTAAATAGTTTAAATTAAAGTCAAAATAAATTATATTAATTGAAAGATGATTTTAGGAATATTACGTTAATGAAGGAATTTGCTTAAATTCTCGTGCATAATAAGATTGACTCTTTGATTGTTTACAATTAAAGATAATAATTTCAATATATTAAAAATTTTATTAGTATATTTTTATTTATTTTTATTAATTACAACATATAATGGAATTTAAAGAGACAAATAACTTTTAATGATCAAAATACAATATTTATATAGTATTAAATAGTTTAAATTAAAGCCAAAATAAATTATATTAATTGAAAGATGATTTTAGGAATTATAAGTTATATGAGGGGTAATATCGTCCAAAAATATTTCTCCCTTTAAGGTACTTTTATAATTAGTATAGATTACGTTGATGAAGGAATTTACTTAAATTTTCGTGTATAATAAGATTGACTCATTGATTGTTTACAATTAAAGATAATAATTTCAATATATTAAAAATTTTATTAGTATATTTTTATTTATTTTCATTAATTACAATATATAATGGAATTTAAATAGACAAATCACTTTTAATAATCAAAATACAATATTTATATAGTATTAAATAGTTTAAATTAAAGCCGAAATAAATTATATTAATTGAAAGATGATTTTAGGAATTATAAGTTATATGAGGGGCAATATCGTCCAAAAATGTTTCTCCCTTTAAGGGACTTTTATAATTAGTATAGATTACGTTGATGAAAGAATTCGCTTAAATTCTCGTGTATAATAAGATTGACTCATTGATTATTTACAATTAAAGATAATAATTTCAATATATTAAAAATTTTATTAGTATATTTTTATTTATTTTCATTAATTACAATATATAATAGACTTTAAAGAGACAAATCACTTTTAATGATCAAAATACAATATTTATATAGTATTAAATAGTTTAAATTAAAGCCGAAATAAATTATATTAATTGAAAGATGATTTTAGGAATTATAAGTTATATGAGGGGCAATATCGTCCAAAAATGTTTCTCCCTTTAAGGGACTTTTATAATTAGTATAGATTACGTTGATGAAAGAATTCGCTTAAATTCTCGTGTATAATAAGATTAACTCATTGATTATTTACAATTAAAGATAATAATTTCAATATATTAAAAATTTTATTAGTATATTTTTATTTATTTTCATTAATTACAATATATAATAGAATTTAAAGAGACAAATCACTTTTAATGATCAAAATACAATATTTATATAGTATTAAATAGTTTAAATTAAAGCCGAAATAAATTATATTAATTGAAAGATGATTTTAGGAATTATAAGTTATATGAGGGGCAATATCGTCCAAAAATGTTTCTCCCTTTAAGAGACTTTTATAATTAGTATAGATAAGTTAAAGGGAGAATGAATTAGCCACTATAGAGTATTTTCTTGTAGATTTGAAAGAGGTCCAGCCGTAGTACTTGGAAGTAAAGTGGGAGGTTGGCTAGTATGTTGAGTGTGGATTTACTTTGAGCAAGTGGTAATTAATTGAGATAACTTAAGTTTGATTTGAATTATTATTTTAACTTTCAGGATGTGACACGGAGATTGGTCAGACTTATCAACCGAACTAGATTTCGGTCACTAGTTTTGTGAGTGGAAAAAATTAAATATTTTTAGATAATGACAATTAATTATATTATTATGTTACGTATGATTTTAAAGGCTTATTTGTTATTTTACATGATTATAATTAAATATTTATTTTGTCATAGTATTTGTGAAATTACAAATTTTGTAAATTGATTACTTGTAAAATGAAATGCGATAAATATGTGATATTGAAATCTACTAGAAAAATGCCCATGATTTTATTTATTCTAGTGCACTGAGAGGTCTTGGCCGTATTCTATATTACACTGAGGGGTCTAGTTGGCCGTGTACATATAGTTCACTGAGGAGTCTTGACCGTGTACTAGAGTGTATATTTATAGGTCTTTATGACCAACTCTTATGCACAGAGGGGTTTTGGGCCGTATATAAGGGTGCTTATCTCAGAGGTCTTTGGGACCCACTTTCGTACACTGAGGGGCTTTGGGCCGTGTACGGGAGTACTCAACCGATCTCTGTGGCGTATGACCCATTCGAGAGATTATAGATTATCAGTGATTTATGATACTTCCTAGTGTATATATCTCTAAATAATCAGTATATAGATTTCACATTCCAGAGTATAGATTATTAGTATCATGGTATAATTTTTCAGTAAATGACAGCTTATTTAGTTGGTAGAAATACATGTTTGCATATGTTGTTATCAGATTGCACTTCTTTGCAGATTTACTAAAATATCAGATTATCTAGTTTATTTATAATATACAGTCTGCATTACTCAATACATATAACATGATAAATCAGTTTCTTGAAAATTATAATTAATTGTGAACTCTCCACTCACTAAGCTATCAGCTCATAGATTTTCTACGATTTCTTCTAATCACGTAATTGAGTTTTGAGCAGATTGGAGAGCCTGTCGAGCCAAGTCGGAGCCACACGATCCATTAGTTTTTATGATTCATTCTTTAGGCCATGTAGTTGTTAATTTTGTAGTATATGTTCGTTTTATTTGTATATGAGTCATTTTATATTATATATAAAAGTTAGATGGACTTAGTGCATTTTACTTCAATTTATAGACTGTATATTTCAGTAGTTACGATTTTTTAATTTAGTTTTATTTTGAACAATTGTTATATCTATTTTGAAGGAGTAGGTGGATCCCAGTTCATATTGTATATATTGTGTTTTGGGAATTTGTTGCTTTTCAGGTTCGGTTTAGCCTAATTTACAGGAGAAATTTTACCAAAATTTTTATAAAATCTTTTTAGTCAAAGAAAAGTCAGTCAGACATTAAAAAAATCTAAGTAGCCTTAATGGTGGATTAGACATCTAGTTGGTATCCATATTTTTATGATTGTTCTCCCTTGTCAATATTGTGATTTTTTTTTGTCTAATTGGGTTCAAAATTTCTTGACTTATAAAAGATTTGATAATAATCTTATAAGGGTGTATTTGATTGGCCAATTTTTCATGGAAAATATCACATTCATGGAAAATAATGTCACATCAGAGGAAAATATTTTTCACCTTTGGCTATTTGATTGAAGATGGAAAATGAAAATGAATTCTAAGGTACAATCATTTAAAGCATGCATTTGACCAAAATGTTGAAAAATGTTTTCTCATCAATTTGGTAGTTTTTTTTTTTTCTCTTCTTATATGGAAATTTTTTTCTTTTCCATGGAATCCAATCAGACATACCCTAAGTGTAACATCTCGAAAAAGAGAAAGTCACACATAGAGACAAAATTTTAAATTTGTTGTATTGCTTTCTTTTTAGTTTTTAAGCTTTGGGGAATATCTTTATAAACGAGAATCACGAAGAAATATATCATGGAGTCTTGCACTAAATTGAGCGAAGTTTTGTTTTGGATTTAAAATAAGTTTATGTCAAAAAAATTTCAAGAAGACACGTTGTTGTGAAAATATAACGTGATTGCAAGTGCACAATATCGTTAACAAGTAATAAAGTGGACTTTTTGAGTCCGGATTATCGTTCCCACGAAGACTATCTTATTTAGATACTAGTTAAATTAATTAAAGTGCTAGTCTATTGACAACAATGTAAAATCAATTGAGTTGAAAGATTTAAGCTAGAACTTTAGATTTTTCGAAAATAATAATAAGAGAAACTATCAATAATTAATAAAATATGTTGGTTGAAGCGTTTGGACAAACGAATTCACCTAGTTATCATCTCTAATTTCTCCTCTCAAGATTTATTCCTAAAGTTGTATTCGGTCGAATTCACAAATTTAACTTAATTTACCTCTCTCGAGTTCAAATTAGTCCTATCTAATTAAGTCAACTTAGGCGAATGAATGGTCCTTAATTAGATGCATTAAATCTCCTAAGAATTCAATTCAAGACCGTGGCAATAACAAAAGCGTATCTCTACCTTTTATCCAATTGCCAGATTTTACTACGTGGTCTAGATTAATAATTTACCTCTCGGTTCATTACAATCCACAAATCAATGACAAATAATGACCAATTATCTCAAGCATTAAGAAAAGAAGTAAAATCAAATACTTAATCAATTTATAAATCAAAACTTGAGATTCGAAATTAAAGAATTAAACTTAGGCTACATCGTTCATCCAAACATTAAATCTATCTATTCATGACTCGGGACAGAGAAAAGATAAAGAGAAGGAAAGACATAACCGGATCTTGAAAATAATAGAGGACGAGACGTTGAATATCTTGCACCAAGAAATCTTTGTCTTCAAGCTCCAATCTTCAATTCCGCCTTTGTTCTTCGTCTCTTTGTATCTCTCTCTCTCAATATGATTTTTACAAGATTTAACGACCCCCAATTATGAGTGTATAACTCATATTTATAGTTCCCCCAATAAGTCCTAAAAGATTCCTAAAAATCGTGGGTTACAAGTTTCCAAATTGTTTTAGGACTCAAAAAGGAAATAAAAAAACAAGAAAATCCGATGCAAAAATTGGCTCGGGCGAACGCCAGAGCATGTTGAGGGCGAACGCCTGTGCCAGTTAAAAGCCTCGATCGCTTTGCTCATTATGGGTGGGCGTTCGCCCGACACTGAGCAGGCGTTCGCCCAGCTCTCATTTCTTTGTATTTGCGCCTTTGGTCCTTCAACTTTTGATTGTGGTCATTTTAGTCCTCTGATTTATTCTTTTATTTCACCTTAGTCCTCTTTCAGTCCAGGTCCTTCAACTTTTGTATGTTTGCAAATTGATCCCCATCTCCAAGTTTTCGTACACTTTCAGTCCTTTTCACCTATTTTGCTTTGTTTTTTTCCAATTCCATCCGATCTTGGGTTTTGACCTGAAATAATTAAATCAACACACAATTAAGTAGAAAAGTACTTATGAGCACTTACAATTGTCCACTTTTAATTGTCTAGATAAGTGTAAAATCACACTTATCACACGTCCGTGCATCAAGAAAATCATTTGCGTCTTGCATCTTTTCTTCTTCATTATACATGAAAAAAAAATATTTTGAGAAGTAAGCACGTGTATAGTCTTACTGGTTTGAAGTTTAACGGGCACGACTTTGTGGTTAGGAATTGGTATTAGGTTGCAAAATTTGAAACTTTTGGTTCTTGATTTTTGGTAAACCATCTCTAGTTTCAAACTTGAACTTGGCTGGTAGCATATGGGAATTCTCGAAGGTCGAGCATTGGTGATACAAATAGATTCACATAACAAAAGATAAAGAGAGTCGTCTTTATTCGCAATTCATGATTGAGAATATTCGATTTCAATCTTGCAATGACATAAATTGAGTATCACAATGTTATGAATTCTTTTTAACGTTTTAAAAAATTGGGCAAAAATTTAAAATTTACCATAAACATCCTATTCAATTTCACTTTTAGGTTATTCTACCATGGCTATGAGCTTTAAAGTTTTTTGGTGCCATGAAATGGTCCTAAATGTTTTTTCTCGAACGTTAATTGTTCTTAGTACATAAAAGATGAGAATAAAATAAAAATATGTAATTGTTGAATCTTACACTATATAAATGTAAAAATATAAAGATTTTAGTGCGCACAACAAACTTGTTAAGAGCTTCAAGCATTTCACACAATGGTGAAAACACTATAACAATCTCAATAAATTAAAAGTAAATTAAACGTGTTTCAAGTGGCGTTCGAAACAAGAATCTCGAGTACAATAACATCGAGTTGAATTTGAATGTATTGCAATTAACAATGTGTTATTGAACCTTGGAGCACACTATTTAATTCTCCAACAGTGCCTTCATCCGGGGCATTATCTAGCTCCAGGTCCTAGTTTTCTTGCTCGATCGTTTGCTTCTGTCGCTGTCCCTTCTTTTGCGGCGGGTTACGTTCTTAAGGTCTTGAACGCTTTCTTGCCGCAAGTTTGTGTGATGAGATTCATATTCTTCTTCTAGGGAGTTTTCTGTTTTCATGCTCTTTCAGGCAGAAAACACGTTTTTACCACAAGTTTTAAGTTGTGTAACGTTTTCCGATTCCCATAGACGATGCCAATCTGTTGACATCGGATTATGCACTATCCACATGTCAACAGATCTCCAATCAATCCTCTGTCAGCTTGTATGTTACCTGCACATTAGGACAACCGTTAGACACCAAAATCACAGAAGAAAAAGGGTTCAGCGATCGTTGGTACTCCGACGATTAAGTCAACTACCAGTATATGCAAGGGATAACAATATACGGGAAATGATATTTGGGTGTGGGAGAGACAAGCAGACAAAAATTTGAGCAGGGTTTAACGGTGATAATAATGTGTACCTTAGAACAATCGGAGATGTCTTATTTATAGTCTCCGAGTTCTGAATTTAGGAAAACAATCAATTAGATATTTAATTGGATTATCATTCCTTATGGGATAAGGACAATCGGTTGTCAAGCCAATCACCCAGATTTCAGCTTTTATTTGAGTTGATCACGTTGCACAATCTTTAGGATATTGAGATTTAGTTTCCTTGTGAGAATTCATGTGCCAATCAAACACAATCTTTTTTTGAATATATCTTTGGTCATTCTGAAATGTCACAATGCCCGCGGATCTGTGAAGGATTCGGTTGCCGGCGAAGCCCCCGGAGTTGGCCAAGAATGTCGAGGCTCTTCACGGACTTCGCTATACTTATTTCGATAGTGCCAATGTGTTGCCAGGCCTTAAATACATTCATGAGGCCCTCACTAGGTACATGAGACTTTTACGAATCCAGAAGGCCCCCACTGGGCTTATGAGGCTTTTACGGATTCAAGAGGCCCTCGTTGGGCTCACGAGGCCTAACTTGGACCTTCACTGGGCCTTTATGGAGCTTTTATGGGGGCATTTGCTGACGTTGAGACCTTACCGATAGTAACATAATCCATCACTAAATAGATCAAAAATATTAAGAAAAATTGCCAATAAGTCATCTCCACTGACGTGTTTCAAATTAGGTTAAAACTTTTTTCAAAATTGTGATTAAGTCATACTTTACATA
The DNA here is from genome assembly GCA_023638005.1 of Forsythia suspensa. NCBI lineage: Eukaryota > Viridiplantae > Streptophyta > Magnoliopsida > Lamiales > Oleaceae > Forsythia > Forsythia suspensa. The sequence continues at coordinate 12,762,303 of CM042665.1, forward strand.
TTTTAAATTAATTCCAAAATCACCATTTTTAACCATATTTTTCATTGGCACAATCTTTCTTACTCCACAAACCACCTCCACCTCCACCTTCAACCTCCTACACCTCCGACGAGTGCTTCTTCTATGGCGCAGTTAAAATTCCATGCTTCTTCTTTATACCGTGCCAATTGATTTCTTGGTTGTTCCAAGTGCTTGAGCCAACTAGTGTCAGGATTTGTGGTACAATCTCTCTCTCTCTCTCTCTCTCTCTCATTTGTGGCTTTGTGTAGCTTGAAAGTCTTTTGGATTAATCATGCAAATATGAAACAATATTTTTAAAGAAGGAAGGGTAAGCTCTTTCTGGTTTTCCATTTTAATGATGTCTGAGAGTATTTGGAAACATATACCTTTCATTGTTATATTAGTTAAAGTTTGAGAGAAGATATGTGTGTCATTCACATTGTGGCTGAAGTTCTGGCACTGTAAGTTTGGGTTTATGAGTTTGACTCTTAGTTGTCTACTTCACTCTTTTATCATTGCCTTTTTAACAGGTATGCAATTAAAGGTTATAATTAAAAAGGTAGAACCAGAGAAAGGTTATAGGTATGAGAAACAGGAAAATTTTGGTATTAAATAGATATGTCAAGAAAGGTGAGAGTTGGAATCTTTGTGAAACTCGCAATATGTTGAAGCAAGAACATATGTTGAATGTTGAAAATAGGAGCTCGAATGCTCCACTATCTGATGTAAATAGGAGCTTGAATGTTCTACTATCTGATATAAATAGGAGTTAGAATTTATGGGGTTTGAATGCTCTACCATCTTATGTAAATAGGAGCTTGAATTTTTTGGGAGCTTGAATGCTATAAATACGAGCTTAATTACTCCACCATCTTATGTAAATAGGAGCTTGAATGCTTCACCATATAATTGCTGTAAATAGGAGCTTGAATGTTCCACTATCTAATGTTTAGCTATGTTGTGTTATTTGATACTGTATTATACAAAACATTATCACAACAAAAATGGGCATAAAATTCGCATACATACTTATAATTTTTATTATAATATATTTTCGAAATGGTTTCGATAAGACGGTCAAGACCAGTAGTTTTGCCACTGCGTATGATGGATTTTACCTGTTTGAAGTTGTCTCTTTAGTTTAAAATGACAATCTTTAATTTTTCTTGTCAAAATAATATCATACATTCTCTAAAACAGTATCACAGATAAAACAGTATCATGGATTAAATAGTATCAGAGTATACTAATGCACATTATTTAAATAAAACAGTATCATGAATTAAACGGTATCAAAGTTTAATAATGCACATTACTTAAATAAGACAATATTATGGACTAAACAGTATCAAAGTATACTAATGCACATTTACTTAAATAATATAGTATCATGGATTAAAACAATATCATAGACAAAACTAAGAGATTGAAATATTGTCATAATTAAACAGTATAAAAGATAAAACTAAGAGATTGAAACAGTATCATAGGTTGAAATTTTGTCATAATATTTTACTATCATTAGAAACAAGGAAAAAATTCGACAAATAGAAACAGTATCATAGATCGAAAGAGTATCAATCATTTTGCATTATACTCTTAGACAACATTGTCATAATTAAACAGTATCAAAGATAAAATTAAGAAATTAATACAGTATCATAGGTTGAAACTTTGTCATAATATTTCAGTATCATTAGAAACAATGAAAAAATTAGGCAATAGAAATAGTATCATAGATCGAAAGTCTATCAAACATTTTGCAATCATAGGTTGAAACATTATCATAATAAATCAATATCAAAAATAAAAGTATGGTGTAATTGTACTTTAACACATTATCTATATAAAACAGTATCATAGATAAAAGAGTATCATAATTAATATTTTTTTATAATTAATGGTATGCTGATGTTTTAGCTCTAAAATGTGAGTTTAATTAAATTAAGTTCTGACTAGAGTCCTTTAAGTGCTTACCAGCGTTGAATTTATCCAAAATATTAAAAGTAAAAGTAAAGGTTAAATAGTAATAGAAAGGGAATCCAAAAAGGGTCCAATTATTTTCATTAATTATGCGGAACATCACTAAAATTCCATTCAACCTCTGTGTGTAATTGAAAGCTTTTGCGGTTCTTAATTAGGTAAAATATTATGGATGGCAATAATTGGAGGTCGAACTCGGGTCAGGTGCAGATTCCGGGTCAGGTTATGGGTGGTGAAGCTCCGGCAGCTCCGGGTATGGATGCCGGTGATTGGAGGACTCAGCTACCATCCGATTTTAGACCGAGGGTTGTAAATAAGATGTACATAAATGCTTTTACTCCATGTTTGATTTTTTAAATTTTTTAATCTTTTAGGGTAGAAATTATTATTAGTTCATGTTGACTTGCCTGAAATCTTGAAATTCATTTTTTTTTTAAGTTCTGAAATTAAAAAAATGACAAGTTATATCATATCATATGTCGACCTATTCAACTACTGCGATTAATTATCAGTTTGATTTGGTTTACTAAAAATCTTGTTTTTAGTGATTATTTTGTCAGTAAGGAAATAACAGCACGATGCTTCACATGCATAGAATGGACTCCTTGAAGAGGCATCTTCCTTTCTCTGGACAAGAGGGACTGCAGGAACTCAAGAAAATAGCAGTAAGATTTGAGGAAAGAACTTATACTGATGCAACAAGTCAGGTATATCTGTCACAGAACTCTTGATTTCCGCTGTGTGCATTTCGAACTATAAATTTCTCAGTGTTTGTGTGTGTGCTTATAAGTACGTATAAGTTGGTCAAACGTTATTTTTATCTTACATATTTTGTAAGAACAACAATTTTTATCCACATATTCCGTATGATCCATTACTTATAATCTACAAAAATCTATACCAAACATACACATTTTTATCCATTTATATCAGCGCGTAACACAATGAGTTTTATTTGATTCTATTTTCAGTTCTAAACTTACGTTAATAATGCGTTCCTCCAGAAAGATTACCTTAGAAAGATATATTTGAAGATGCTGACAATGGAGACAAAATCACAAAACCCCATGGCCAATTCTCTTCAGTCCAATGCTCCAAGTAATAGCAAAAATCCCCAAGATCCAGGTATTGAAAATCCATGTACTTTACAGTGCACATAACAAATAAAATTTCTTATGCTTTTGAAATTTAAGCCGTTGTGATATGATCTATTTTTGAATTAGTCAAAAGTCAACAATTAATTTTAACTATAAATTTCATAGAACCAACAACTTATACTAACTTTTCAACAATAGAGTTTATCAACTTTTTATCAAAAATTGGTAAAAAATTGCTTTGAACAAGCTAGTAGTATAGTATGCATTGAAAGGAAAAAAAAGAAAGTGTAAGCTGAAGTGTTTCTATTGCAGGATCAGTTTTAAAGAGCCAAAGTACACCAAATGGGAACTCCAAGAGCCTGAGATTGTTTGGGGTGAATGTGGAGTGCCATGCAGATGAGTGCGGCCGGCCACCCACGCCTGATGGTTCGCCCATGTCGAGCCAGGGTCAAGCCCATCCTCAATATTACTCCAATTATTCATTACACTAACCACTCGGTACGTCAAACATTTTATTAGCTTTAGTTCCCGATGTTTGAAAACATGCAAATATTCATTGAATGGTTACGTAGACTTTTTGAAAACATATATCACTTTAAACACTAGCCCAAATTGAATAGCAAAATAACTTCATTAAAGTGTTCATATGTGGTCACTGACCACTTCACAATTTTATGTAAATCTAAATGTACTTTCGTCGCTGGAAAATTGAAGTGCAACTATGATAAAAGGTTGAAGATCAACTTACTCTTTTTAAAAATTGAAGACCTATTTGATACTTAAACATTCAATTGAGAACCAATGGACAAGAATATTTCAATTGCACCTAACATGATCTACAAAACACGTTATAGTCCAACTAGATCTTGTTGTTCTTTACCTTTACTAGATGCAAGGAGTTTAGACCGTCTCTTTGTTGAAAGATACTTAGATCATTTTTCTAGCATTTGCTTGCATTTTTGAACCTTGAAACTTCTTTGCAGGATCGAACACTTCCTTTAAGGTCTAAAAATTTAATTTTCTCTAAGTTTGGTAGTTGACCATTTGAGAGATGAGCATTTGAGGCTCGGCCCACGTACGTAAATAAAAGTTCAAATCATAAGTTGATAAAAGTCTAAGAAGCACGACACTACACCGGCGTGTTGGTTTCCGACGCGTAACGAACATGTTGCCGGGTACTTGTTTAGAGTTTAGAAAAAACAGGTTAATTCTTATGGGTGGGTCAAAATTTTAAATAGGCCATTATTTGTTTGTTAATGTTAATATGAATCAATCATTTTTTTTTAACTATGTGCCTATTTGGTGGAGTTTAAAAGTAGTTTATTAGAAGATTTTGAGAAAAATTGATAAAATGAGTGGTTGAAAAGTTGATAAAAGTTGTGGGTCCTATGAAATATATGGTTAAAAATGAGTTTGGGAAAAAAAGAGTTTAAAAAAAAACTAATCAAAACATGCTCTATATTTTATGCAATAAGTATACAAATTTTTATTTTTTTTACACTATAAAATTTAAAACAAAATTAAAAAAATTTAAACGACGTGCTGGCTGCATATCTGTGTCGGTAATTTTCTAAAAATTGCATGTCAACGTAACCAATATGTGTTGTGTCGGACACACGTATTCATATCGTTGCATCATAGATAAAAGTCCAAAGATTTAAGTTATTCTAGGTTTAAATGATATTTAATTTTATAATTCAATAAATAATTGAGTTGTCACTAAAATGGTCATCTTCATAAAATTTTATACAAACAACGCATGTTCAAATCATTATGCAATTGTTTTTTGTAAATATTTTATTTTAATCATTTGAGAGTTTAAAACTCTTCAAATATCCATTTTAAGGCTCATTTATACAGAGTTCATGATTATCATAGCTCTCCTATTTAGTTTTTCACTAAAGAGGGAGGATTCAAGAAGAGGAAAGTCATTTTTTCACCTCATCTCTTCTCAAATCTGAATCTCTCGTTTTCTTCTCAAAATTGTATTGCTTTCAAGTATATTTTCAACAAATAAAAAAGAGAATTTTGTTACTACAAGTCTTGGTTAGACTAAAAAGAATAGATTTTTTCATTTCATATCAATAATCGAGGTAGGAATTGTGCGTTGATAATTCTCCCTTTTGACTTATGTTTGTATGCAAATTATGTAATATTCATAAAAGCTATGAGCCGAAAGGTTATCTTACGGCCATAACTGATATTTACGAGCAATGGGGTTTTTCGGAACTATAAGGGATTTTGCCAGTAATCTATCTACGTGATATGAATACAGAATGAATTTGTGTGTTATATGTTAATATACAAGATTTTGACCAAGAGAGTGCACAAATATGATATTCTTACTGAGTTTTATACTCATTCTTTCCATGTTTTTAATCTATAGATTAATGGGGTTGTGGATGATGGAAGATTGATTGGATGAGATGGAGATGGGTAGAGGAAAACAAGTCAATTAAATAAATAAATCCAAGGTTCTAATGTTATGTTTTTATTTCGATGTTCGATAACAAAGTTGAAGTCAAACTCATGTAATAAGAAAACTTGACTTGAAGGACATTGAAGATAGAAATTTGTATTTGTATTATATGCATGATTTGGAATGTTTACACTTACCTCTAGAGTACGAAATGTTAATGTGTATTGAGTACTATGGTTAGGCAGTAGCTATTGTAATTGTATGTGCAAATGTGGAAAGGACTTAGTAACCAAACAATATCTATTTCTAGTTTTCTGCCCTGATTTTGAAATGTCTCCACGTGGTGAATACTTCAAGATTTTGGATAAGACCAATATGGTTACACAGTCCTATGAAGTTCTCTGTCCATATCAATTGGAATTTTGTCAAACGGAGGTCTATAGAGTTAGTTATAGTGTTTTTCGTACACTGCGTCAAGTGTACTCGAGAACAGAATTTTCTAGGTAATTGGTCAAGATGTTGGATAACTAAGTGATCAAATAACTTTGCAAAATCTTAATATGTTTAACTAGAATGAGTTTTGAACTTTCTGTATACATTTCACGTGGATCCGAGTTAGTTTGATTGGTTAAATAAAATGTAGCGTAAATCAGTGCATGATAGAAAGCCATAGGGCAGTTATGCCCATTAGCTAAAACCGACCATCGGTTCATATTACCTTGAGGATAATGGACTTTCACGATGAGCCAAATGTATAAGCATTAATATGTGATCATAATTTAGATATAAAAAATCTAAATTCCACAAATTTAAAGAGGCTCAACAAATCTTGCTTCCACGACAAAGTTCTAAAGTACTAATGAATGTAAGTTTAAACTATCAATCCATATCTTAAGATTTGGAGCATTACACTTTGACTAGGTTTTCCCTTGTAGAAATAGACCAGCAATGTTATCTCACCAATTGATACCATCGTGGCACTGTTTTCGCTAAATGACCTACTTGTGCATTGCGTTGGTTGATACATCTTTAAGTCTTTGAGGTTCGCTCTTCTCCTGAACCTCAAGAGACTTCGTACATGCCTCAGTAACCGCAAGAATTTTAATAAATTTTATTAGATTTCTAGCTTATAAATATAAATTTCAAGCTCTTTAGAAATTTCAGTCTAATCCCTCATATTTTCATATATTTGAGTGGATTTCGTGCCCATAGTTTTATTTTTTATTTTTCAAAAATTCATATTCTATGTGTGCACAATGAGTGACCAAAATAAAAAGACTACAAATACATTGTTACATACTCCATTAATATTAGATAAATAGATATATATTTATGATGTAACAATATTTTTTGAAAATAGAATGTATAACGTCAAGCACAAGATACAAACTCCTTCCTCATTTTAATCCAAGCAAGATTTTCTTGTTTTCACCTTAACTAATTGGGCATCCCTTTATTCAAATCTTAGAAAAATTGTAGTTTGAATTCCAAATTTTAAAAATTAAATTAAAATTTTTTCTCTTTTACGCATTGGAATGATTCATAAAAATCTATGATATAAAATCCTGGCAAAATCTTATGAATTTGATAAAATTCCATTCACAATATTTGCACAATTATTAATTATCTTTTTACATTTCTTATTTACCAATTTACATCTATATTAAAAAATTTAAATTAAGTAAACAAAATTGAATTAAAATGAGAAATTACGAAGTTTGCAATTTTAAAATTTTAGATTGCAATACCAATTTTTTTAGGGTAAATTGTAGCTAGTGTCTCAAACTTTTGATTTCATTTGCACTTGTATCTTCAGTATTTAATTTTTGACATCTATCACTCCAACTTTTTATATGATTAGCAGCCAATGTCCTCATGTCCTTATATAGTTAGTAGCCAATGCTCTAATGTGAGAGCATTGGCTGCTAATTATATAAAATGTTGGGAGTGATGGACGACAATATTTAATACTGAAGACACATGTCTAAAATAATCAAAAAAAGTTGAAAAGACACTAGCTGTAATTTACTCTTTTCTTTAAATCTACAACTACTAAGGTATGTTCAACTAAAATGATGCATATTTAACGATTTTTTATTCATTTAGAGAATGTAGGAGTTTGGACGATATTTTACACATCCTATTAGAAAAATTTGACAATACAATAAATAACTTCTTTTTTTTAGTTCATCTAGTATTGTTCAGTCTAGTTTACCAAAAATACTTTTAGAATAGGATGATTTATACTCAAGGTTCCCATCTTTTTCAGTTTGTGACAATTTCATCCAAATTCAATTTTAATCACACGTATTATCACAACCTTTTAGTAATTTACGTAGATGGTCATTTTAATAATTTTGTTCACAACTTAAATAAACTAAAATAACAAAAAATAAATAAAATAAGAAAATTGTAGTTAGTGCCCTTAACATTTTTAAAAGTGAAAAATTCAGCACTTTTATCCAAAATTCAAATAACAAAAGTAAAAAAAAGAAAAAAAGAAAAAAGAAGAAGATATAAATATAAATAAATAAAAAAAGAAAAAAGTGTTCTTCATCTTCAATGACCCAACTTCATCCACCCCAAAAGCTTCAAAGTGCCACTAGAAATGCTTCCAATCTGCATCCTCAAGAAATAATACGAACACACAAGCTATTTATAGAATAGGTTATCTGAAAAAAATTAAAAGTCAAAGAATATTTCATGCTTTTAGCAAAGGAGTTCATAATTCTATGAGAAATTAAATTTAAATTTTAACCCATCGTTAAATTGATAAAAAATATGAAGTAAAGGGTAAAGAATAATAGAAAGAGATATCTTTCTAAGTCTATGATATGCTTATTCCAAAAAGTGCCCAATTATTCTCATTTATTATGCCAACATCACTATTCCATGAATTTACAAATCATGACCTCTCAATTCCAAAATCTACCAAAAAAAAATAAAAAATGAAAAGTTCGATAAAAAATTACACTGATAAAGCATTATTAGACTCTAAAACATTCTTCTTCTAATTCTTCTAGACCAGGCCGACCTATTATTGCTTTGGCTAAACAACAACATAGTCCAACAATCATTTGACAGCTTTTTCATTAAAAGTCGATACCGTCGATGAAAAATCCCACCAAAAACAAATGTGGGAATGAGAAACAATGCCATCGAGATAAGAAGGGGCAAAAAGTACTTAATTGAATGGGGACCATGACCATGAGTCCATGAGTGAGTGAGAGCTGAGATTTGGGTCATTGAAAAAGAAGATTTTTTAATTTAGTTTTCTGTCTTTTGGTTTTTTTTTTTTTTTTTGTATTTTTTTTTTGATCAATGTACTAAATTTGTCACTTTTAAAAATGTTATAGCTCCAATTATAATTTTTCAATTTTATTTTAGATACTCTTTAGAGTATTATCGAGAATTTGACTCTATTAAGAGTTTGTTTGGCATGATTTTTTTAAAATTTTTTAAAACTTATTTTCAATTATATATTTTATAAAATGGACAATTTTTATTAATTTTTAACTATATATTTTATTATTTAAAAAAAAAATCTAAAAACTATTTTTTAATTCAACCGAATAAGCAATTCTACCAATTTTGGACTCGAGTGCGTTTCAATATTAGGTATTTACGATATGATATTTTAATAGAATTTTTAAATTCCAAAGTCAATAGAGAAGATGTTCGGTACATTCGCCAAAAACTCAAGTTTATATACAATCCATAATTTCTCTGGGTCAATCAAAATACGAAATTTGATTTTTGTTATTCAAATTGCAGCACAATCGGTGCGTTTCCTTCAGGTCATTTTTCTTTTTCGCTTTCAAAGAAAAAATTCAATTTTTGGGTGAAATCTTGTAAGTTACTGTCACGGTTCTTGATTAGGTAAAATCTCATGGATGGCAATAATTGGAGGTCGAACTCGGGTCAGGTTATGGGTGGCGAAGCTCCGGCAGCTCCGGGTATGGATGCCGGCGATTGGAGGACACAGCTACCTGCCGATTCCAGACAGATGATTGTAAACAAGATGTACATAAATGCTTTTACTCCATATTTGAATTTTCAATTTATTAATATTTTAGGGTAGAAATTATTATTAGTTCATGTTGACTTGCCTGAAATCTTGAAATTCTTTTTTTTTTTTTTTTTTTTTTAAATTCTGAAATTTAAAAAATGACAAATGTTGAGTATATTTGTCAGTTAAAACTATTTAATGTTTGTAAAACCTCAAAGAAAGCACAAATCATCCACTATAACCAAGAAATAACAATCAGTGTACATAAACGTGATAATCATATCAGATCTATCACTTATCATCAACAAAGGAAATAACAGCATGATGCTTCACATGCATAGAATGGACATCTTGAAGAGGCATCTTCCTTTCTCTGGACAAGAGGGACTGCAGGAACTCAAGAAAATAGCAGTAAGATTTGAGGAAAGAACTTATACTGATGCAACAAGTCAGGTATATCTGTCACAAAACTCTTGATTTGTGCTGTGTGCATTTCGAACAATACATTTCTCAATGTTTGTGTGTGTGCTTATAAGTACGTATAAGTTGGTTAAACATTATTTTTATTTGCTTATTTTGGAAGAATAATTTTTATTCACATATTCCGTAGGAACCACGGCTTATAATCTACAAAAATACCAAACATACACATTTTTATCCATTTATATCAGCGCATAACACAATGAGTTTTATTTGATTCTATTTTCAGTTCTAGACTTACGTTAATAAAGCGTTCCTCCAGACAGATTACCATAGAAAGATATCTTTGAAGATGCTGACAATGGAGACAAAATCACAAAACCCCATGGCCAATTCTCTTCAGTCCAATGCTCCAAGTAATAGCAAAAATCCCCAAGATCCAGGTATTGAAAATCCATGTACTTTACTGTGCATAACAAATAAATTTTCTTGTGCTTTTGAAATTTAAGCTGTTTGTGAGATGTTTTATTTTTGAATTAGTAAAAATCAACAATTAATTTTAACTACAAATTCTATACGACCCACATCTTTTATTAACATTTCAACTGTACATTTATGCATTGAAAGAAAAAAAAAAGGGTGTAAACTAAAGTGTTTCTATCGCAGGATCAGTTTTACAGAGCCAAAGTACATCAAATGGGAACTCCAAGAGGCTGAGATTGTTTGGGTGAATGTGGAGTGCCATGCAGATGAGTGTGGCCGGCCACCCACGCCTGATGGTTCGCCCATGTAGAGCCAGGGTCAAGCCCATCATCAATATTACTCCAATTAATCATTACACTAAACACTTGGTACGTCAAACATTTTATTAGCTTTAGTTCCCGATATTTGAAACCATGCAAATATTCATTAAATGGTTACATAGACTTCATGAATACATATATCACTTTAAAAACCAGCCCAAATTGAAAAGCAAAATAACTTCATTAAAGTGTTCACGTACAATTTTTTGTAAATCTAGATGTACTTTCGTAGTTGGAAAATTGAAGTGCAACTATGATAAAAGGTTGAAGATCAACTTACTCTTTTTAAACATTCAATTGAGAACCAATGGACAAGAATATTTCAATTGCACCTAACATGATCTACAAAACACGTTATATAGTCCAACTAGATATTGTTGTTCTTTACCTTTACTAGATGCAGTGAGTTTAGCCCGTCTCTTTGTTGAAAGATACTTAGATCATTTTTCTAGCGTTTGCTTGCATTCGTGAGCCTGGAAACTCCTTTGCAGGATCGAACACTTCCTTTAAGGTCTAAAAATTTATTTTTTTCGAAGTTCGGTAGTTGACTATTCGAGAGATGAGCATTTGAGGCTCAACCCACCTAAGTAAATAAAAGTCCAAATCATAAGCTGATAAAAGTCCGACACGTATCTAACACGTTGTCGAGTACTTGTTTAGAATTAAAAAAAAACAAATTAATCCTTATGGGCCGATCAAAATTTTAAAAAGGCCATTATTTGTTTGTTAATATTAATATGAATCAATCATTTTTTAACTATGTGCCTATTTGGTGAGAGTTTAAAAGTAGTTTATTAGAAAATTTTGAAAAAAATTGATAAAATGAGTGGTTGAAAAGTTGATAAAAGTTGTGGGTCCCATGAAATATATGGTTGAATATGAGTTTGGAAAAAAAGAGTATAAAAAAAATTAATCAAAAAATGTTCTATATTTTATGCAATAAACATACAAATTTTTATTTTCATTACACTATAAAATTTTTAAAAAAATTAAAAAAATTTAATAAACGTGTTGGCTATGTATTTGTGTAAGTAATTTTCTAAAAATTGCATGTCGACATATTAGATATGTGTCGTGTCGGACACACGTATCCATATCGCTGCATCATAGATAAAAGTCCAAAGATCTAAGTTATTCTATAGGGATGGCAAAAAAATAGTCGCCCGAACTTGTCCCGCTTATTCGGGTAATAGGAGCGGGTCCTGGGCATGATTTTCTGCCCTGCAGAGATCGCAGGGTGGGTCCGGGGCTGCCCTGCCTCGCGATCGGCCCCATGTATTTATTTTTTTTATTTTTTTATTTTTTGTAAAATCATAATATAGAATACCAATTAAAATTTTGTTAGAAATAGACTAAAGAAGAATCGAATTCGGGTTGAAGTTATTAACTATAAATCTTAACCACTATTTTTTTTTTGTTAACTACAAATATTTTAAAAAATATTCTTTCTTTTATTTTAATTATTTTTTTTCAGTTTTACAAAAAGAAAAAAAAAGAATATTTCGTGGGGCGGTTGGCGGGTCAAATGGTTGCCCCGCCCCGCCTTGCGAATTCGCGACGCGGGGCAAGGTAGGGTAGGGCCGACCCTCCCCATTGCCATCTCTATTATTCTAAGTTTAAATGATAATTCAAAAAATAATTGAGTTGTTAGGAAAGTACAATGGTCGTCTTTATAAAATTTTATATAAACAAACCATGTACAAATCATCATGCAGTTGTTTTTTGTAAATATTTTATTTTAATCATTTGAGAGTTTAAAACACTTCAAATTTCCATTTTAAAGCTTATTTATACAAGGTTTATGATTATCATAGCTCTCCCATTTAGTTTTTCATTAAAGATGGAGGTTACAAGAAGAGGAAAGTCATATTTTTACATCATCTCTTCTCAAATCCGAATTTCTCTCGTTTTTTTCTCAAAATTGTATTACTTTCAAGTATATTTTCAACAAAGAAAAAAGAGAATTTTGTTACTACTAGTCTTTGTTAAACTAAAAAGAATAGATTTTTTCATTTCATATCAAGAATCGACGTAGGAATTGTGCGTTGAGAATTCTCCCTTTTGACTTATGTTTGTATGCAAATTATGTAATATTCATAAAAGCTATGACCTGAAAGGTTATCTCATGGCCATAATCGATATTTACGAGCAATGGGGTTCTTCGGAACTATAAGGGATTTTGTCAGTAATCTATCTACGTGATATGAATACAGTATGAATTCGCGTGTTATATGTTTATATACATGATTTTGATCAAAAAGAGTGCACAAATATGATATTCTTATTGAGTTTTATACTCATTCTTTCCATGTTTTTAATCTATAGATTGAAGGGGTTGTGGATGATGGAAGATTGATTGGATGAGATGGAGATGGGGAGAGGAAAACAAAGTCAATTAAATAAATAAATCCAAGGTTCTAATGTTATGTTTTTCTTTCGATGTTTGGTAACAAACTTGAAGTTAAACTCATGTAATAAGAAAACTTGACTTGGAAGGACATTGAAGATAGAAATTTGTATTTGTATTATATGCATGATTTGGAATGTTTGCACTTATCTCTTGAGTATGAAATGTTAATGTGTATTAAGTACTATGGTTAGGCGGTAGTAGGTGCAAATGTGGAAAGGACTTTGGTAATTAAACAATATCTATTTCTAGTTTTCTGTCCTGATTTTGAAATGCTTCCACGTGATGAATTCTTCAAGATTTTGGACAAGACTAGTATGGTTACACAGTCCTACGAGTTCTGTGTCCATATCACTTGGAATTTTGTCAAACCGAGGTCTATAGAGTTAGTTATAGTGTTTTTCGTACACTGCGTCAAGTATACTCGAGAACAGAATTTTCTAGGTAATTGGTTGAGGTGTTGGATAATTAAGGGTGTGTTTGATTGGCACCAATTCCATAGAAAATGTCACGTCCGAGGAAAACAATTCCTACTTTGACTGTTTGATACAAATGTGGAAATGAAAAATGAATTTTATGGTACAATCACTTTGAGCTTGTTTTTTGCCAATTTCATGAAAAATATATTTTTATGCATAAAATATTTTTTTATAACTTATATGGTTTTTTTTTTCTCTTTTCTAACTTTGCCAATCAAACACACCTTAAGTGATCAATTAACTTTGCAAAATCTTAATATGTTTAACCTGAATGAGTTTTGAAGTTTCTGTAAACATTTCATGTGGATCTGAGTTAGTTTGATTGGTTGAATAAAATGTAGCGTAAAGCAGTGTATCAAAGAAAGCCATAGGTCAGTTATTCCGGTTAGCTCAAACCGACCATCAATTCATATTACCTTGAGGATAATGGACTTTAACGATGAGCCAAATGAATAAGCATTACTATGAGATCATAATTTAGATATAAAAAATCTAAATTTCACAAATTTAAAGAGGCTCAACAAATCTTGCTTCCACCACAAAGTTCTAAAGTACAATTATTAATTAACTTTTTACATTTCTTATTTACCAATTTGCATCTATATTAAAAATTTTAAATTAAGTAAACAAAATTGAATTAAAATGAGAAAATACAAAGTTCGCAATTTTAAATTTTAGATTGCAATATAATATCCTTTAAATCTACAACTACTCTATAGTTGTTGCGCTCAAAGTACGATCAACTAAAATGATGTATATTTAATGATTTATTATTATTCATTTAGAGAATGTAGGAGTTTGGACGATATTTTACACATCCTATTAAAAAAATTTGACAATACAATAGATAATTTTTTTTTTTTTTAAATTCATCTAGTATTGTTCAGTTTAGTTTACCAAAAAATACTTTTAGATATAATGATTTATACTCAGGGTTCCTATTCTTTTCTGTTTGTGAAATTTCATCAACATTTAATTTTAATCGCATGTATCATCGCAACTTTTTAGTAATTCACGTAGATGGCCATTTTAATAATTTTGTCCATAATTTAAATAAACTAAAATAACAAAAAAAGAAATAAAAAAAATTGTAGCTAGGGCATTAACATTTTTAAAAGTGAAAAATTCGGCACTTTTATCCAAATCAAATACAAAAAAAAAAAAAAAAAAAAAAGACATTAATAAAATGTTCTTCTTGTTCAATGACTCAACTTCATCCACCCCAAAAGCTTCAAAGTGCCACTAGAAATGCTTCAAATCTGCATGCTCGAGAAATAATACGAACAAACAAGCTATTAATAGAATAGGTTCTCTGGAAAAAATTAAGAGTCAAATAATATTTCATGCTTTTAGCAAAGGAATTCATAATTCTATGAGAAATTAAATTTAAATTTTAACCCATCGTTAAATTGATAAAAAAAATATGAAGTAAAGGGTAAAGAATAATAGGAAGAGATATCTTTCTAAGTCTATTATATTCTTATTCCAAAAAGTACCCAATTATTCTCATTTATTATGCCAACATCACTATTCCATGAATTTACAAATCATGACCTCTCAATTCCAAAATCTAAGGTAGTGTTCTCTTTGCGTTTGTATTTTGTGTTTTGTGTGTTGAATTCATTTTGTGTTTTGTGTTTTGAGTGTTTGTTTTGAGATTTTTGAAAATGCGTTCTTTTTTAAATTTTCGAACATTGTTTTTGAAAACAGAATACTCGAAAACGCGTTTCTTTGAATTTTTTTTTAGAGATTTGGATTTATTTGGAATTAAAACAATTATTAATTAAAAATAATTATTGTAGGAATTAAAAATAATTAAAAACAATTAATTATTTGGAATTAAAAATATTTATTAATTAAAAACAATGAAAAATAATTTAAACTTGGAATTAAAAACATTTAAACAAAATTAAAAACATTTAAAAACAATTAAAACATTTAATTATAGAATTAAAAATATTTAAAAACCATTAAAAATAATTAAAAACATTTACAAACAATTAGAAACAATTAATTATGGAATTCAAAATATTTAAAAACAATTAAAAATAATTAACCACTTGTAAAAACAATTTAAAACATTTAAAAACAATTTAAAAAATTTAAACTTGGAATTAAAAACATTTAAACAAAATTAAAAATATTTAAAAACAATTAAAACATTTAATTGTGGAATTAAAAACATTTAAAAACCATTAAAAAAAATTAAAAACATTTACAAACAATTAAAAACAATTAATTATAGAATTAAAAATATTTAAAAACAATTAAAAATAATTAACAACATGTAAAAACAATTTAAAACATTTAAAACAATTTAAAACAATTTAAATTTGGAATTAAAAACATTTAAACAAAATTAAAAACATTTAAAAACAATAAAACTATTTAATTATGGAATTAAAAATATTTAAAAACCATTAAAAACATTTACAAACAATTAAAAACAATTAATTATTTGGACTTAAAAACATTTAAAACCATTAAAAAAGTTGCAAAGGAAAGGAAAATTGAACCCCTATCCTTTGCTATGGAAATGGTGTAATTGGCCACTTGGACTAAGAACCACATCTTTTAATAGAACGAGGACAATTATTAAATCAATACTTTGTCGCCCGCGTAAAATGAAAAAAAAAAAAATGTCGCGACCAAGAATCGAAACCTTGACCTCCACAGCCAAAACACACGTTTTGGCCATTTTGGCCAACTCCGCGTTTTGTACACAAAACGTCCAAAATGATGAAATACCCGTTTTTCGTTTTCTTTGTAATTTTTTTTTATGTTTTCAAAAATACATTTTAAAAAATGGTAAAGAGAACACGTTTTGACTATTTTCAAAAACCCAAAACAGAAAACGAGAGAACATCCCCTAATTCTTCTAGATCAGGCCGGCCTATTATTGCTTCGGCTAATCGACAACGTAGTCCAACAATCTTTGACGATTTTTTCATTAGAAGTTGATACCGTCGGTGAAGAAATCCCACCAAAAACAAATGTGGCAATGAGAAACAGTGCCATGAGTGAGTGAGAGCTGAGATTTGGGTCATTTGATGAAGAAAAATTTTTTATTTAGTTTTTCTGTCTTTTGGTTTACTTTTTGTATTTTTGTTTTATTTTTTTATCAATGTGCTAAATTTGTCACTTTTAAAGATGTTAGGGGCTCCAATTATAATTTTTCAATTTTATTTTAGTTTTTTGCTATTATAGTTTATTTAGACTGGAGACAAAATTGTCAAAATGAACCATTTGCATGAATTATAGAAAAATGGTGGATGATACGTACAATTAAAATTGAATATGAAAGAAACAAACAACAAATTGCCACAAACTAAAAAGAATGGAAAGTTTGAATGTAGTTTACTCTTTCGAGTATTATCGAGAATTTGATTCTATTAAGAGTATGTTTGGCATGGTTTGTACAAAAAAAAATTTAAAATTTATTTTTAACTATATATTTTATAAAATGCGCACTTTTTATTAATATTTTAACTATATATTTAACCGCAAATAAATAAGAGGGAATAGTAGATAAATTATAAAAAATTAAATAAATGATGATTAACACACTTCCCGATAGAGATACATTATAAAAAATAAATAAAAGAGATTTAATACACATTTCGATTGATATTAATTATAATAAAATAAATGGATGATGTCTAGCATTTGGATGGTGTGCTAGACACCATCTTTTTTTTTTTTACCATGTAAGAAATTTGGGGTTAAGTGGCACACTTTTTTAGTACAATTTACAGTTGGATTGGAGATTAGGGTGGACAAAAGTTCCAAAATCAAACCGAGTTAAGTTTAAATATGAGAATGTGTATTAAACTCAAGAACCGACCTTTTATGGTTTTGGTATCGGTTCTATATTCAAAATCGAATAATCGAATCGCTTTATTGTTTATAAATTTTTTCTAAAAATTTAACCTATAAAAATTTAACCTATAAAAATAGAATATTTAATTTCTATATTTGTTATTTTGTATTGAGATAGAATATCGTGTTCAAAATTTGATATATTGTTATTTAATGAATACATTAAGCTTCGGAGAAATAATAGTCTCTTCCACTGTTGCCTCCACCCCACTCTAAAACTCGTACGTTGAGGAAGGCACTGCCAAAAAAAATTAGGATGGGGAGTGGAACGGATTTGTCAAAAACCTTATAGGTGAAGGGAATTTTAAAAATTATTTAACTTGCATTTTGTCCCAATATTAATATATCATAAAAATAATATTTAATTTTTATAATTATTTTTTTGGAATCTCATGTCCAAACTATAATTTTATAGGATTTATATAATTGATATGCTTTGAGTGCATAGTTAATGTGAAAACAATAAAATGTTGCGTGGATTAAAATAGAAAGAATTCATATATTGAAATGCTTGATATTAAAAAAATTGTTTTTGATAATATTATTATTTTATAAATATAAATTTAACTATTTTATTTTAATGGAGTTCGTAACATGTTTTTGTGGTCTTTTCTTTGATAAGTCATTGTCCACAAATTGAATATGAATTTTAAAAAATAAAAAATAAATCAAGTTATAGGCTTGAAATATCTACTTAAATCTATGAAAATCTCAATGGTTAGATTGAAATTTCTAAAGAGTTTAGTCTTTTTATTTATGGATTTGAAATCTACTAAAATTTATTAAAATACTTTTAATAAGTGAAGTCTTTAAAAAACCGTTAAATCGAGTTGTGACGCTTAAACTTTAATAGAATCTATTAAAATATGAGTTGTAATACGTAAGAATTGAATAAATTTTAAAATTCATTAAATTTGAGTTGAGGACGCTTATCTTAAACTATTTGTACAAGTTTCTTCAAAAAATAAGTGTTAGATGATGTAAGATATAAGTAGAGTTTGATGTTTGAATTGTAATTCAGGAAGAATAAGGATGACAAAAATACTGCTGCCCTAGACCCGTCCTCCCCCTCATTTTTTTTAAATTTTTTTTGTGGAAAAATCATAAATAAAATACAAATTACATTTTTCTCTAGAAGTGGATCAAATAAGAATCAAACCTAGGTTGAAGTTATAAATTATAAATCTTAACCACTATACCACAATTCCTATCTTATAGTTTTTTTGTTTTGTTTGCTATGAATACTTAAAAAATTCTTATTTATTTATTTTAATTATTTTTTTAAGTTTACAAAAAAAATGACCATGAATTCGCGGATCGCGAGGGTGGGGCAAGACAGTGACGACCCGACCCGACCCGACCCGACCCGACCCGACCCGACCCCTTGTCATCCCTAAGGAAGAAGAACCCAGTGCTTAAGGGTATTGGAAAGAAATTGTACTTGTTTTGAATAAAATTTGTTAAATGCTATGATTAACTTCTAGATCTTTTATTAATTAATATTCTTTGGGCTGAATTAAAATAATACTATTTATCACCGCTAGTTATTATTATCAATCTATACGTCAATTGAGTTGACATTAAATGATAGCTAGGTTTAATAAATTGTGGAGATATAAAACTCTATCATTTTGTTGACATTCCATATTTTTATGGTTATTCTCCTTTGTCAATATTGTGACTATTTTTCTTGTCTAATTTAGTTATAAACCTCCGGACTTATAAAAGATTTGATAATAATCTTGTAGATGTAACAGACAGTCACATATGGAGACAAAATTTTTTATTTTGTGGGTTGCTTTCTTTTTAATGCTTAAGCTTTGAGGAATATCTCTATAAACAAGAATTGCTTAGAAATTGAGCCAAGTTTTGTATTGAATTTAACTTGATTTTTTGTCAAATTTATTTTTAAGAAGACGCGTCGTCTTTCATCTTTTCTTCTTTGTTATACATGATAAAAAATCTATTCCAAGAAGTAAACTCATATATAGTTTCACTGGTTTGAAGTTTAATGGCCACGACTTTGTGGTTAGGAATTGGTCTTAAGTCTAAGTTGCAAAAATTGAAACTTTTGGTTCTTGATTTTTGGTAAACCATCTCTAGTTTCAAATTTGAACATTGCTTCTAGCATATGTGAGTTCTTGAAGGACAGGCAATGGTGACACAAACAGATTCACGTAGAAGAACAATAGATTAACGAAAGATAAAAATAGTAGTCTTTATTCTAATTCATGGCCAAGAATATTAAATACATAAATTGAGTATCACAATGTTAGGCATTCCTTTTAACGTTATGAAAAATTGGGCAGAATTTAAAATTTACCATTGATAAGTGCATTTTGTACACTTATTAGGACCTTTAAACTAAGCTTTTATTTCGTAATTTTATTGAATTATTACTTAATTTTGTGTTTTAATCTTCATATTTCGAGTTTTGGACTGTTTAATAGTAATTGGAGAAGAATGGACGGAAAGAGCAACAACTTGGTGAAATCGACAAGTAAATGGAGTTTTTGAAGTGAATATTAAGAGCCAAACATTGGCATGAGAAAGAATATAAAATCAATAAGTTTAAGGTATTTTGGAGTGACAATGAAGAGTTGAATCAATGGATCAAATACTAGAAAGTTTAAAGAACCGAATCGAGAAAACTACCACAAAGAAAGAGATGTGGGGAAATTTGAGCACAACTTTTGATATAGAAATCTCCAAAAGGCAAATGATATACCATTGGAAAGATAATTGAATTACGAGTTCAACACATTTTACGGATCTCAATTTGGAGTTTCTTACAAGAAGTTATGGCTATTTGAAAAACAACAGCTGCAGATGAAACATCGTGGTCGAGATCGCTTGAGCTTAAATAAGGGCGATCGCCCGGCACGTAATTTCATCAGCAGAGAGCATTTCAACTGGCTTGGGCGATCGCTTCGGGTTTGTAATCAGGCGACCGCTTGATGTAATTTTGATGACGTGGATTTTCTTTCCTTTTGAGTTCAACTTCAATTAGGGAACCTTTTGGGACTTAATTTTAATGATTTTTGAGATATTTTGGAACACCATTAGGGTAATATAAATATGAGTTATTAACTCATATCATAGGGGTTTTTAGAAGCCGAATTTGGAGAGAAGAAGGGGAGACAAATCAAGAACGAAGATCAAGATTTCATCTTTCAAGAACTCAACGAAGATCAAGTTCAAGATTTCATCTCTCAATTATTTCTTCATATCCGGGTTATGAATTCCATTTTTTTCTTCTTTTTTTCTTATTTTCTTATTATTAGTATGCTAGGCTAGTTTAATTAGTACTAGAATTACGATGAAACTTGTCGTTTAAATTCTTTTATCTTGAGACTTGGTTTTTGACACTTTACTTCAATATAGTTTTGAATAATTAATTTTGATTTGTTTGCATCTACAATTATATACGTAGTAATTGTATGATTTTTGTGGTGTGTTTTACTATCGAAAGGTCGAAAGCATGCTAGACGCTATTTTAATTATCTTAAAGTCCGATAGGAAATAGAAATATACCGCTATGCTTTAGGTGATCTTTAATTACCCATAGAAATTTAATGCTTTCATTTGTATTCGCATTCGTCATAGAAATATAGTCGAGTCATGCATATGAATATGTTTAACTTTAGTCGAGAGAAACTGTTGAACAATCTAGGGATATTGATCTTCATAACTGAATTAATTTGTCAAGACCAAGAATCAAGATAGAAGAAATAACAACTACAAGTGGATTCGGAATTCTAGTACTTTTCCTTTTTAAAAGTTAAATTAATCTTTAATCAATTTTAATCTTTCATTTATTTGAGCAATAGTTGTTTAACTGTTTTTAGTTTACTCTTTCAATTAGTTATAAAACACAAAATCTTTCAAAGTTCATTAGATTCTGTTAAGGTTAGCGTGATTAAATTGAATTATCTAAATTCTCGTGGGATCGATATTTGGACTCAAAATCCATTTTACTATTTGAGCGATCCGCACTTGCGGAATTGTTAAAGACATAAAATCGCTATCAACCATAAACGATCAATTCAATTTCACTTCTATGTTATTCTACCATGAGTATGAAGTTTTTTGGTGCCATGAAATGGTCCAAGTGTATTATCTCGAACATTAATTGTGCTTAGTATATATAAGATGAGAATAAAATAGAAATAAATATTTGTCGAATCTCGCACTATATGTGAAGATATAAGAATTTTAGCTACATTCAACAAATGTTAAGAGTTTCAAGCATTTCACACGATGGTGAAAATACAGTAGCAATAACAATAACAATATCAATAGATTAAACGCGCTTCAAGTGGTGTTCGAAATGAGAATATAGAGTACAATACATAGAGTTGAATTTGAATGCATTGCATCTCGGAGCACACTATTGAGTTGAAGAATGAAAATTCATCTTGTCAACTCGCGAAAATTAATAATTTATACAGGATATTGTTACTAGAGATAAGTACAGTAATTTATGTTATTCCACTTCAAGGAGAATTATAAAGTAACTTATTATTCAAAACAATGAGTGCATATTTGAATATTTGAAGTAGGAAGATGTCAAAAAGATGTCAACATTACTAATGAAAATATCCCAAATAACGGGTACGAATTCTTATATAAATTAGACATCATTGAGGCATATGTGGCCCATAGACACTCACTTTAGAAGTCGAAAATGCATTGAAATGGATATTGATGATAAATATTTTTTCCTCCTTCAAGTATGATTGTTATAGTGGTTGAAATCAGTGGCGGAGTCAAATATTTTAAGTTGGAGGGTCCTAAAATAAGAGTGGGGGTTCGAGGACAGTGCTCTCGAATTTTTTTTTCTCAAACTATAATTATTGAGCCCATTTTTTATGAGAATATAATATTTTTTTAAGGTAATTTGACCTTTCGATTCGACAGAAGAACTCAGACGACATGATTCTTGTTGCCGCCTGTCGTGTGTGAATCATGATTTGAATTTCACAGACCACAAGACGTGAAATTCAATGGCAGAAGAAGATGAATATGAATCCATTTTTGGACATTCTTTGTTTAGGTTATTTATCTTTGTTTAGGTCATGGGGTCTTTTCACAAATAACAATAATAAATAAAATATTTTTTAAAATACTGTCATACTTTTTTATTATAAAAATATTACTT
This sequence comes from Forsythia suspensa, assembly GCA_023638005.1. NCBI lineage: Eukaryota > Viridiplantae > Streptophyta > Magnoliopsida > Lamiales > Oleaceae > Forsythia > Forsythia suspensa. The sequence goes on from CM042665.1 coordinate 12,784,960, forward strand.
TCAATTTTTATAACATTTTTTGTTACATTTGTTATTTTAGTTACAATAAATATGTTACATTTGTTATTAACATTTGTTATTAACAAACATAACAAACGTAACAACAAGTGTTACAAAAATAAACAACATTATTTTTAGAATAAAAAAAAGTCAGATAGTATTTTTTAAAATTATTTTATATTTTGTGATGTATGGTAAAATTATTAGTTATTTATTTTGGGCCTTCTTTGGTTAGTAAATTAAAAAAAAAAAAAAAATCAAAGTTGGGGGGGGTGGTCTCCCCAGGACTTTCTTTCCCTCCGCCCCTGGTTTTAACCTGCAAAAGGTGGCAAGGCTTCTTTCTCCCGTGTCCACTTTGGTGTGATAATCAATATTTGATTAAATTCAAATATGTAGAATAACAATATTGAGTATGTGTGTTGTATTTTTATCTGAGGGGTTAGACTCTATTTATATGGGTGGACTGCAGTTATGACCTATAATGACCTTAATGGCATATGTCTTTACATCTCTCTCATTGTTGGGAGTTAATGAGGGATGTTTAATTTTTTAAATTGTCGGTGGTGACTGTCAGTCTTTGAATTGCCTGTTTGGCTAACTTAAGGATAGTTGGATTATTGTTATCTATCTGTAGGAGGCGAGCTTATGAGACCAACGAGACGGACGTGCCAGGACGTGCCACTATTTACACATAACATATAACAACTATCATTATTTCTATCATCAGGTAGATAATGTTTTCAATGCTTTTTGTTGACTTTCAGCACTTGTTTGATTTTGCTAAAAATCAGATTTTTTAAAACAATTTTTGATAAAAGTTATTGAAATATTATTGAAAAATTGATATAAATGGTTAAAATTAATTGTTATCTTTGACTTATGATGTTGAACAAAAAATTAAGCTAAATCAAACAAACTTATATTGTTAGCACAATTTGTGTGGCGATAAAAATCTGAGACACTTTTTAATTCTGTAAAATATAAGTTGTTTATTAAATAATTAATCCATTTAACGTTGATAAAATATTAAAAAACTCAATGTTTTAAGGATAATTTTGAATCATGCATGAAGACAATTGGTATACGGAATATATAATTCATAATAAGAACTTGAATATTTATCCACTACTAACAACAATTGAAGTTACGAACTTTACTATGTATGGTGGTATTGTTATTTACTACATAATTGAGTGAATAATTTATTTTGACAATGATTTATGAGTAAAGACACTAATATATGTAGAATGTATCGAACACATCTACAATAAATTTAGTTTTGCGCAAATACCATTAAATTATACACATCCAGGCAGACTCGACTTAAGGTATTAAGCGTCTTAGGCGAAATTTTTTAAAATTACAATTAATTTTTTTAATTTATAATTTTTTGTTAAAAAATTAAAAATAAAACCCAACCAACCTACAGCAACATAACCCAATAAAATCTCTAATGATTAGATGAAAATATTTTAGAAAAGTATTGTTTGAATCTTGAAGATATTTTAAAACATGATGAGATTTCAGATATAGATGGTTTAGATTTATTTTCAGAATTAAAAGTGTTAAGGGAAGTTTTTCAAAAAGAAAAGAATAATCCAATAGAAATTCTTCATTGCATAAAAGAGTCGATTCTTTTCCAAATGCATACATTGCTTAGAGAATATTATTAGCAATTCCAGTCTTTAGTGGAGATGAGTTTTTCAAAATTAAAATTGATAAAGTCATATTTGAGATCAACTATTTCACAAGAAAGATTGAACGGATTAACTCTCTTGTCCATTGAACACGATTTCTTAGATAAACTTGAATATAATGATCTAATAATTAATTTTACATCTCAAAAGGCAATGAAAACAAATTTTGCATAGATCTTTGTTTTCTTTTCATTTACACGAAAACTAGAAAGTTTTTTTTTTTCGATCTGCCCAACTTGCACAAACCTCTTTCGTGTTTCAAGGAAAACTAGTGTTTTTTTTTTTTTTTGGTCGTTTGTTTCTTATTTAGATTGTAGTTGGTTGTTTAGTTACTTTTGAACAATATGTATTATGTTTCAAAAATTGTATTTTAATATAAGACTTTCAATATTATTAAGAGCTTATCTTAAATTTTTATTAGTTTTCTATTTATCAATAAAATGATATTTTGATGGATAAGAGGATTTTTTGTTTTTTTGTTTTTACAAATTTTTTTTTTGAAAAGCACCCCCTAAAAATGGTTCGCCTAATAAGACTCCCGAATGTCTTGAGCCGGCTCTGTCACCAAGTGGACTAAGCGCGTATTAGACATTTAATGTCCCAAGCTCGTCGAGTCATCGATGAGCAATATAATGATGCGATTAATACATTGGTGTTTTGGGAGTTCGACTTGTGAATACTCAAAATTAAATAATTTCACAAGATAAGATTCATCTCTCTAAGAAGGTGTGAATGCCGTTTTAAGTATTTTTGAGTACTTGGATTTGAGGTCTCGATAATTCAGTAAAAAGTTTGTCAAATTATCTTATTTGCAATGGAATTTCAAATAATTTAGTTTAGTAGAGAAAATTATGACACCACAATAAAAGAAGGGAAAAATTGATACATACCAATATTTAACTTTACATTTTGATAAATGACAAAACTATCAAAAAATTGGAACAATCAGTCACAAATTATAAAAAAACAGGTGTACCGTGTGTTTCACTTATCTTCCATATATTATTTAACAATAATAATTAAAACAATATTGTTTAGATAAAAGATAAGATTTTGTAACCGACATTTGAATACGACTCAAGATAAACATGTGATGTAAGTATATAATTATGAAACATTGTTTAGAATTAGTTACTATCATGTTTTACAATTAAAAAAATCTGGTTCGTAGAGAGAGAAAAAAATATCTTTGTCGTGGGCGACATGCGAAGACGGAAACTCGAAGATGCCACTGAGCGATTCAGAAATCAAGATAAGACGTACTTGTTTGAACCAGCATCTCTTACTCACTTGTTATCTATACATTTCATACCACCAAAATTTTAAAAAAATTTAAAAAATAATTTCAGCACTATCAAACAAGAACTTAAATTCAATGGGACTAGAGTTGATCGTGACTAAAGTTGACTTTTGGAGCTTAGAAAACAAGACTCTATTACGTTAAAAATTCGATCAAACATACTCTAAGTGAATTGAATCCAGTGTTCCACTTTGAAAATGACTTTTTTGGTATTCTATTACATTGGGATAATTAATGTAGTCCTAATCTTTACGTATAGTCAATCCATTTATTAAGCATTGTGTGGATCTTGGTATTGGATTCAAAGTTCAAACGAATTGCACACAATTTTTGAAAAAAATACACTTTCCGCCGTTTTATTATGTTTTTCGAGTTTCTAAAATCAACACTATATGTGCACATCTTTCGAGTGCATCATGTGAACAGTAGTATCACATTTTGCCGTATCAGCACCATTTGTAACCAACTAGACTAATGCATCGACATTTTCCTTAATCAAATTAACGGACATCGACACAGCAACACAATTGTGAAAATTTGAATTCAATGACTTGAAATAAAATTTGGATGAAAATTTGACAACTTTGAAAGTTTTTCACCCTTTAATTGTCAAACTTATGAAGAGAACAAGCTCATTCGACTCCCAATGCATCTAGTGATTGATACAAATTGTCTCGATCATGTGTTAGCAAGTCGAATTGTCTTATTCAATACAAATTTTTTTAATCACGATGATATATAATTTTTCTTTTTCACAATATAACAAGTAAAATAACATCCCTAAGTTTGTTTAAAAGAAATTATTCACGCTAATCAATGAATTATTCATTAATTAGGTGTAGCATAATACACTTTTCTATCTAGTCAATGCAAATTCACAAAAAGATTGAGTTGCTTAAAAAATGGATTGATAGAATAAAAAGTTAAAAAGAGTAATCTTTAATGACATACAAAACAAGTTCTCGAAAACATGCATAAAATAAGTCGTTGAGAATTAACCCATTAGTTCATAGTGGGCCACATGCGGAACTTGGCTGACACACTTTTGAAGCTTGACAAAGCGTGCCAAGCCAACTCGATATAATATTCTTATTAACCACGACGAGTCATTACCAAATTGTTAGCAATATAATAAAAATGATTGAGAACTAGTGAAGTAGTTAGATAATATACACCTAAACATGTATTTGTTGCGTCGAAAAATATTATCAAATATTTTTCAATCATATGTTTACAAATCATATTCTGGGCCGTGTCACTGTCGACCGTTATAATATACAGTAATCTAATTTTCGTACCCTTCACAAGATTCAAGAATGAGATATGTTGAATTCAACCTATGGACTACATCAGTGCAAAAACATTTTTCTCGAAGTCCATTTTCAACACATAGACCAATAAAAACTCGTTTTTTAGTTGGTAAGACTGTAATATAATTAATAGCGTATCTAATTTTTTGCAATTGTACATCGATGAATTTTAACTCATATTTCACAACTAAATTAAAAACATGTCATACATAATGAATTTGAAATAAAATACCATCAAATTCAGGATGTAAATGTTGAATTAATTTTTCAATTATTATATTGTTGGGGCCAGCATTGTCAAAAGTAAAACTACGAGTCTTCGTTTCACAATTAAATTCACGTAAAATATCAACTAAAATATGAAAAATATAAACTCCATTATGAGGATAGTTAATTGTTCTAAACACTATCATTTTTTATGCATTATCCAGTATTTATCAATGTAGTATGCAGTTACAGTCATATATCTTTTTTAGTTATTACCGGTCCATAAATCCGAAATGAAAGATAAAACACCGTTATAATTATTAATATCACTTATAATAGCTTCTTTCTTTTTATTAAATAAAATAAGAGTGTCTTTCTGAATAGTATTTATAGCTAAATTGAAATCTTTAACATTTTTAAAAGTTTTAGATACCAATGATCGCTGGACCTTTTTTCTTCGGTGATTTTGGTGCTTAACGACTGTCTTAGTATGCATGTAATATACAGGCTGGTAGGGGATTGACTAAAAATCTGTTGACATGTGGATAGTAAAGATTACAACGTCAACACTTCTATCAAATGTGAGTTCTTGAAGGACAAGCAATGGTGACACCAACATATTAACGAAATATAGAAATAGTAGTCTTTATTCTAATTCATGGCCAAGAATATTCAATACATAAATTGAGTATCACAATGTTAGGCATCCATTTTATAGATCTAAAAATTGGGCAGAATTTAAAATTTATCATAAATGATCTATTTAATTTCACTTATATGTTATCCTACAATGAGTATGAAATTTATAAGTTTTTGGTGCCATGAAATGGTCCAAGTGTATTTTCTCGAACATTAATTGTGTTTAGTACATACAAGATGAGAATAAAATAGAAATAAATATTTGTCGAATCTCGCACTATATGTGAAGATATAAGGATTTTAGTACATTTAACAAACTTGTTAAGGGCTTCAATCATTTCACACGATGGTGAAAATACAATAGCAATAACAATCTTAATAGATTAAACGCACTTAAGTGGCGTTTGAAATGAGAATTTAGAATACGCACACTATTGAAGTTGATGAGTGAAAATTCTGTTGGAAATTAGTTAAAAATTCGAGAAATTGACAACTAAAGTGACTTCGTGTCAACCGGACAAAATATCTGAGACTGATCCAATCCGTTTAGACAAAATAGTTTGCCATGGCGCTTCGGAGAAACAGGTTCAACTTTGCATGTGATGAAGAGAATATTTGACATCTCGAAACTAATATCGAATGAATGAGAAATTACGAAAAATGACAAATTTGGGTCAAGTTTTGACTATGCGATCGCATGGGTATTTTACCTTGCGATCGCAACTTACTTAATTTTAAGCAGAACATTTTTGGTCCTACCATGCGATCGCAGGAGATAAAGCCATACGATCACATGGTTTGTATTTGTTGCGCCGAAAAATATTATCAAATATTTTTCAATCATATGTTTACAAATCATATTCCGTGTGTCATTGTCGAATCGTTATAATATACGATAATCTAATTTTTAGTACCTTCACAAGATTCAAGAATGAGATATGTTGAATTCAACCTATGGACTACATCAGTGCAAAAACATTTTTCTCGAAGTCCATTTTCAACACATAGACCAATAAAAACTCGCTTTTTAGTTGGTAAGACCGTAATATAATTAATAAGCGTATCTAATTTTTGTAATTGTACATCGATGAATTTTAACTCATATTTCACAACTAAATTAAAAACATGTCATACATAATGAATTTGAAATAAAATACCATCAAATTCAGGATGTAAATGTTGAATTAATTTTTCAATTATTATATTGTTGGGCCAAAGATTGTCAAAAGTAAAACTACGTAGTCTTCGTTTCACAATTAAATTCACGTAAAATATCAACTAAAATATGAAAATATAAACTCCATTATGAGGATAGTTAATTGTTCTAAACACTATCATTTTTTGCATTATCCAAGATTTATCAATGTAGTATGCGATTCATAGTATATATATCTTTTTTAGTTATTACTTAGGTCCATAAACCGAAATGAAAGATAAAACACCGTTATAATTATTAATATCACTTATAATAGCTTTTTCTTTTATTAAATAAAATAAGAGTGTCTTTCTGAATAGTATTTATAGCTAAATTGAAATCTTTAACATTTTTAAAAGTTTTAGATACCAATGATCATTTGGACCTTTTTTCTTCAAAGTGATTTTGGTGCTTAACGATCGCCTTAGTATGCATGTAATATACAATTTGGTAGGGATTGACTAAAAATCTGTTGACATGTGGATAGTAAAGATTACAACGTCAACACTTCTATCAAATGTGAGTTCTTGAAGGACAAGCAATGGTGACACCAACATATTAACGAAATATAGAAATAGTAGTCTTTATTCTAATTCATGGCCAAGAATATTCAATACATAAATTGAGTATCACAATGTTAGGCATCCATTTTATAGATCTAAAAAATTGGGCAGAATTTAAAATTTATCATAAATGATCTATTTAATTTCACTTATATGTTATCCTACAATGAGTATGAAATTTATAAGTTTTTTGGTGCCATGAAATGGTCCAAGTGTATTTTCTCGAACATTAATTGTGTTTAGTACATACAAGATGAGAATAAAATAGAAATAAATATTTGTCGAATCTCGCACTATATGTGAAGATATAAGGATTTTAGTACATTTAACAAACTTGTTAAGGGCTTCAATCATTTCACACGATGGTGAAAATACAATAGCAATAACAATCTTAATAGATTAAACGCACTTAAGTGGCGTTTGAAATGAGAATTTAGAATACGCACACTATTGAAGTTGATGAGTGAAAATTCTGTTGGAAATTAGTTCAAAAATTCGAGAAATTGACAACTAAAGTGACTTCGTGTCAACTTCGGACAAAATATACAGACCTGATCCAATCCGTTTAGACAAAATAGTTTGCCACTTCGCCGCTTCGGAGAAACAGGGTTCAACCTGCATGTGATGAAGAGAATATTTGACATCTCGAAACTAATATCGAATGAATGAGAAATTACGAAAAATGACAAATTTGGGTCAAGTTTTGACTATGCGATCGCATGGGTATTTTACTCATGATCGCAACTTACTTAATTTTAAGCGTAATATTTTTGGTCTACCATGCGATCGCAGAGATAAAGCCATACGATCACATGGTTAGCACGGATTAAATTGCTTTTCAAAAGTGTACTTTGCGATCGTATAGGTTTACGCGAACAGACATGTCCTTTTGAAGTGTTGCACGAATTGGCTCCATACCATTTCGTTTTCAACCGATCATCCTCTATATTTTGGATATTTTGGACGTCCTTTTTACAGAGAACTTATATGCAAACACTTTAAATCTCATACATTCATATCTTAAACCAAAATTTATTGCATTTGTTGCATAAAAATTCTAGTTTTTATTTCATTTCATGGTTGGAGTACAAAACCGTTTCTGGTTCGTTGTGCTTGTGTTTTGAAGTGCTACAAACACAAGTAGAAGTTGTTGTATCTTGGAAGTCGATTGCCATAAACCGTAGGCACCGTTAAGGACAAAGTGTTCAACACTTGCCTCGACTTGTATATCTTCCATTTCATTCGGTTTTTCTTGCTTTGGAGTCACTTATACAAAATTTGCCAACAATCTTAAGTCAATTTTTCTGCAGTAATTTTGTAGTAAGTGACATCTCTTGTTTTGGCTAATCTTCTGTTTTACGTAAACAGAAATGAATACAATTGGTAATACTGATACCAATTCGAACGATACTTCGAATGAGAGAACATCTAAAAGAAGTACTCCTACCGGTGTGATTCCTCCGGTTGTGCCTTCGGTTGTGGCTCCCCTTACTACTGTACATTCAAACTCCGTTCCATATGGAGAAAAATCGGAGAAGTTTATTGGGGTTGAATTCAAAAGATGGCATCAGAAAATGCTATTCTATCTCACATCCCTCAACTTAGCGAAATTCTTGAATGAGGATCCTCCTGCCATACAAGAAGGAGAAAACAATCGTGCATCATTGATTGCTTTGGATGCCTGGAAACATTCAGATTTTTTATGTAAGACTTACATTCTGAATGGTTTGGACAATACCTTATACAACGTATATTGTTCCAAGCAATCTGTAAAAGGATTTATTGGAATCCTTGGAAAGGAAATACAAGACTGAAGATGCAGGAACAAAGAAGTTCATCGTGGGAAAGTTCTTGAACTACAAAATGGTAGATTCAAATACAGTCATCAGTCAAGTGCAAGAATTGCAGATCATACTTCATGACATTCACGCGGAGAATATGTCTCTAAGTGAATCATTTCAAGTGGCTGCAATCATTGAGAAACTTCTACCCATGTGGAGAGACTTCAAGAACTATCTCAAACATAAGCGCAAGGAGATGAATGTTGAAGAACTTGTGGTCCGACTAAGGATTGAAGAAGACAATCGAAGTTCGGACAGACGTTTTGAAAATAGCATACCACAATCAAAGGTAAATGTGGTGGAATCCAACATCAACAAAGGAAAGAAGAGAAAGCATTCCGTTGAACCTACAAAGAAGAATGCAAAGAAGTTCAAGGGCAACTGCTATAATTGTGGAAAGACTGGACATCTCTCCGTCGATTGTTGCAAACCAAATAAGCAAGCCTAAGAGAACATATCTGAATCTGATGTCATATCAATTGGCATATCTGATATGAACTAATCGACGGTTGTTTCAGAATGCAACAATGTTGGAAATTCCATAGAATAGTGGGTTGATACGGGTGCAACCCGTCACATAAGTGCTGATAAAGATATGTTCACATCCTACATTCCAACCGAGGGAGAAAAATTGTTTATGGGGAACTCCTCAACATTCCAAGTGGAAAGACAAGGCAAACTGATATTGAAGATGATATCGGAAAAGGAACTTAGCCTCAACAATGTTCTTCACGTACCGGATATTCGCATGTTAAGCAAGAATGGCTTTAAGTTAGTCTTTGTTTCGAATAAAAATGTACTTACCAAGAATAACATGTATGTAGGCAAATGATTTCAAAATGAATGTCCTAACTATTGTACCGAAAATTATGAATAAAACGTCATCTTCCGTTTATATTCTTGAGTCATCTAATCTATGGCATCATAGATTAGAACATGCAAACTTTAATTCAATACGCAAGTTAATGAATTTAAGTTTAATTCCGAATATACATTTTAATAATAGAAAATGCGAAACATGTGTAGAGGCAAAAGCGACCAAAATACATTTTCATTCGGTTGAAAGAACCACAACACCTTTAGAACTAATTCACACGGATGTGTGTGATTTAAAGTTCGTACAAACAAGAGGTGGTAAAAAGTATTTTATCACGTTTATAGATGATTGTACAAGGTACTGTTACATATACTTGTTGAAAAGCAAAGATGAAGCTTTGGAAGTGTTCAAACACTACAAAATCGAAGTTGAAAATCAGCTTGGAAAATGAATAAAAATGATTCGTAGTGATAGAGGTAGAGAATACGTTGCACCATTTGAAGAATTTTGTGCAGAATCTGAAATCATTTATCAAACTACTGCACTATATTCACCTCAATCAAATGAGATTGTTGAATGTAAGAATCGAACATTAAAGGAAATGATAAATGCAATGCTAATAAGTTTGGGCTTACCTCAAAACTCTTGGAGAGAAGCCATACTTTCTGCAAATCATATCCTAAATAAGATACCACACAAAAATAAGGTTGAATCACCTTATGAATTATAGAAAGGTCGAAAACCTTCATACAAATATCTCAAAGTGTGGGGGTATTTAGCAAAAGTACGGGCACCATAATTAGTACCTACTGTAGGTGATATATCACCCATCTGTCCGACTAACATGACGCATATTTAACTATTTATTATTTGTTTAGGAAATGTAGAAATTTGGAGGGTATTTGACACATTTTATTGGAAAAATTTTGGATAATATATTTTTTTCTTTAGTATTATTCGATCTACTTTACAAAAAATGCTTTTAGAGTAGGGTAAATTACACACCGGATTCTTATCTTTTTCATTTTGTGATAATTTCATCCCCCATTTAATTTTAATTACACGCATCATCCCAACTTTTTAATAATTCTCATAGATGGTCTATTTTGATAATTTAGTCCTTAACTTAAATAAATTAAAACATCAAAAAATAAAAATAAAATGAGAGAATTGCATTTGGGGCTTCTAATATTTTTAAAACTGAAAAAATCAGCACCATACCTAAAAACAAATACAAAAAGTAAAAATAAAAAACAGAAATATAAATAAAAAATAAAAAATAGTTCAATGACCCCATCCACCCAAAAACTTCGAAATAATACAAACAAACAAGTTATTAAAGGAATAGATTCTCTGAAAAAATTACAAGTCCAATAATATTTCATGCTTTAAGCAAAGAAATTCATAATTCTATGACAAATTAAATTTAAATTCTAAAACATTGCTAAATCGATCAAAAATATTAAAAGAAAAAGTAAAGGGTAAATATTAATAGAAAGGGAATCCAATTTCTAAGTAGGATGGGAGATTTTTCTAAGTCTATGATATGCTTAGAAACTTTCTTCTTTGTTAGGAGAAATTGGCTCAAACGTTCTAACGATAGACTGGTCTTGCTTTACCTTTCAAATTTTGACATTACATCCTCAGCTTTATCCAGTATGATCAAGAATTATCATCGTTTGAACGGAATCCATCTAATATTCCGTTAAACCTTTGGAATTTTGGCGCAAATGGTCTCTAACCTTTCCCCTTAGTATGGAATTGGTTCCTAACGTTTACGTTTTGGCAAACAAGTCCCTAACCTATGTGTTTTAGTACGAAATTGGTCCTTATGGGATGAAAAAGACAAATATACCCTTAGTTTTAATTAAAAGAAATTGTATGTGGATTCCTAATCGTTACAAAATGTACAAATAAGTTCAATACTTTTATTTTTTATAAAAAAAATTAAAGAAAACTAATGATTTTTTTTTTGAATTAACACTTTAGTAATAAACAAGTCAAATAAAATTATTATTTTTATTATTAAGTAATAAATATATTATTTAAAATTAAAACTTTTATTTTATTGTTGTATAAAAAAAATAACTTTGTCACAAATTTGATGTTCAAATACTTTTATTTAATTGAGTTATATGTTTATTAACTACAAATATTAGAAATCTAACTATATTCTTTATATTTTAATGTATCGTTTTATTTTCGTTCAAAAATAAAATATATAATGTGTAAATTAATTTGTATTACTATTTTTATGTTAAATAAAAATATAATAAGATTAGTTCAATGTCATAAAATTATATACGTCATTTTGTTATTTATTTAACTTGATTTTTAAAGTAAAGAAGAAGAAAAATGATTTCTCACAATGATTTTTCTCTCTTTAAATATATTTATTACTTAATAATATAAATAATAAACTTATTTGACATGTTTATTACTAAAGTGTTAATTCAAAAAAAAAAAAAACCCATTAATTGTTTTTTATTTTTTTATAAAAAATAAAAGTAGTGGACTTATTTGCACATTTTGTAATGATTAGGAATCCATATACAAATTTTTCTAATTAAACTAAGGGTATATTTGTCTTTTTCATTTTATAAGGACCAATTTCGTACCAAAATACATAGGTTAGGGACTTGTTTGCCAAAATATAAAAGTTAGGGACCAATTCCACACTAAGGACAAACGTTAGGGACCATTTGTGCCAAAATCCCAAAAGTTTAACGGAATATTGGATGGATTCCGTTCAAAAGGATGATTTGCGCACTACATGGATATGTGAGGGATATAATTGCCAAAATTTGAAATGTAAGGATGATTTTCGCACCGAGTCTATACGTTAGGGACGTTTTGGACAAATTTCCCTTTGTTCCACGCCGGCCAGTAATTGCTCCGACTAACCTTCAACTTAATCCAACAATCCTTGGACAACTTGTCGTCAGAAGCCAATACTGTTGACGGAGAAATCCAACCAAAAACAAATATGGCAACGAGAAACAGTGCTGTCTGGACAATAAGATTTGGGCACTGAAGAAGATTTTTTTTAAAAAAAATTATTTAGTTTTTCTGTCTTTTGTTTTATTTTTTGTATTTTTTTGGGGGTAAATTGTTGAATTTTTTACTTTTAAAAATGTTTGGTGTCACAATTGCAATATTTCGTTTATTTTTCTTTCTTTTTCTTTTAGTTTATTTGAGCAAGAGACAAGATTGTCAAAAATTTTCTTTTTCTTTTTCTTTTGTTTGGTGTCACAATTGCAATATTTCGTTTTTTTTTTCTTTCTTTTTCTTTTAGTTTATTTGAGCAAGAGACAAGATTGTCAAAATGAACTACTTGAGTAAACTATTGAAACGTTGGGAATAAAACGTGTGATTTAAATTAAATGACGATGAAATTTTCACAAACTAAAAAGAATAAAGACTCTAAGTGTAATTTACTCTTTAGATTAGAGCGTATGTTTTAGTGGTGCTAAAATTATTTTTAAATGCTTATATTATAAATTGTAAGTGAATATTCGTCTAGATAAAAAATGGGTTGTGCTATGAAATATGTGTATAAAAAATATGTTGACAAGTTTGACCAACTGAAATTATAATTTAAGTATTTTCAAACAAGAACTAAATTCTACCAATTTAATTGAGTGTATTCAACTCAGATTTTAATAAATTTTTATAGATTTCATATATTTTAATAGAATTTGAAAGATTTCTATAGATTTCTATATTATAGATTTTAATATGTTCTCGTGGATTTGACTTATTCTAATGGATATTGTTGAGAATTGAGACCAATTTCTTTATTGTCTACAAGATCCTTGTGCAGTCCAGATTGAATCAAAACATCATTGACTTGTACTTGTCACAAGCCAAAATTGATTCTTCCGTCAAATTTCTCCACGTCATATTTGATAGACATATCTTCTCTGCGCGCCAACACTCTGAACGACCTGATGCTCTAATACCATTGTTGGGAATTGAGACCAATTCCTTTATTGCCCATAAGATCCTTGTTCAGAGAAAATTAATGAAACAGAAAAATATAAAAAGATAGAAAGATTTATGGACTGTCAAAACTTTCACTATATGAAAAATTGTTACAATCATATAGATGTCACTCACCTAAATCCCCAAGTATCTCAAGAAAAATAATATCCTAAACTTTACCGCACCCACCAATTTCTACTCTTTGTACAACCCACAAAGAAAATAAGAAAAACAACTAAGATGCTAGGCTTACAATTTTTCTCTCAAAAACCCTCAAGCCACCACTACAAAAGATAATAAACCCCGTCAATTTATAGTTAACGTATGACCTAATTTTCATACAAGTTTAAACTGTCAGGGAGTCCAAGATTTGAAAATTTGTTCTATTTTAGTCGACCTAGATATCTTCCAAGTTTCGACTACCAAAGTGTCTAAGATTATGAAACTTTTAATTTTAGTCGACTTAGATGTCTTCCAAGTTTTTGACTACCAAGTTTTCAGAAAATATTACAACAGATATGTGGTCTTTTTATTAAAAAATATATTTTTACCTCATCAATTACTAAAAGCAACTTGTCGATCGGAACTTTGGAGAAAATTTTTAAGTTCAAGACATGCCATTTCAAATCTTTTTTTTTTTCTTTTCAAACCAAATTGTATTTGGACGAGTAACTTGCTCTAAAATTAATGTTGATAACTCAACTCTCCACAAAAGCACATAATTTTATTTGTTTAAAACTAAAAAAAAAAAAAGACAACTAATTCATAATTTATTGATATATATAATTTACCTTTTAAATATTACAATTGAATAATGGGACGTTTATCATTTTTAACAAAATTCTAAAGTATAGAAGTTAATGGAGCTCGTATAATGTATTTGTGACTTTTATAATTTAATCAATTTCTAGCAAAATCATATTGGTACAAAAGAGAGTGAGAAGAGAGAAAGAAAAGTTAATTGGTACAAAAGATACAAAATCGTACGTGAAAGATGAAAGATTTGAGAGAGAGAAGCAAATTTAAATTTGAGTTTTGTGATAGAATTGTTACATTTTTTTTTTTTTGTATTTATACTTATGGTTCCAAATATATTAAAATATATCAAACTAGTGTATCATCCGTGCGATACACGAGTACACAATATGAATAATATCATAATGTTGAAAAGTAAAAAGATTTTGAAATTGATCAAGTGAAAATCACTATGAAGAAGTAGAAAATCAAAATTTTAGATACAATGAAAAGGAAATAGCACACATACGACAAAAATATTATAGATTTTGAAAATTTTCCTTATACACTACATTCGTTGTTGAGTTTGATGGTCTTACGTCTTTATCACATATTAGCATCTTCAATCCATCGCACGATGTGACTCTTGACACGATATTATATAATTGCCCATGGTGAATACGGTCTTTTCAAATACAAACATACGTCATGCGATAGATTGTCCTTGACTCTTATTGATTGTCATTGCATACGAAATAATTAGAGAATCTTGCCTCATCGTAAATTTCAAAGGTAATCTAGGATCGAAGGCATATCAATCATCAATTAGAAATAGAAGATATAAAATTTTAATTCTTTTGGAATAAGATAATCTTTGAATTAGAAATAGGAAAACATAAATTCTGAGTTTTTAGACTCGACCCATATATTAATTAGGTTAAATCACTTAGTCGTTCATTCGCAATAGAAATTAGTTTTGGTTATGGTTACATATGAGATACTCAAATTCAACTAACAAAATATAAATTAAGTGATTAAAATAAAATAAGATTGAAGTTGAGTGACCGCATGAAACTAACCTGTAAGTTATGTGACCTCTAATAAAATTTTAGAAATTTTAACTTTTCATTTTCTTTTTCTTTTCTTCTATCTATTTATAATATACCATGCTCTCGCTAATATTTGATAATTCTTTATTTGGCTTTTTAATTAATATTACTATTTAACTCTAAATTATATCCGTATGAATATAATGTTAGATTCTTATATTTTAATTAGATTGAATAACAATTATTTAATTATTTAAATAAATTATATTTTACAACACTGTTACAAAAATTATGTGCAAATTACGTGTTAACTATTTGAAATGGAATAGTGCACCCAATATTTATTTTGAGGCAATTAAATAAGCAAAAATATAAAAAGGTGCACGCCCCCATTAAGAAAAAAAATCAGGTCAATTTGTTAGTTTCTATGCATATCTATTTAGATTATGGGGAAATCATATCATCAAAAAATTTGTTCCTTTTTATTTTTTTTTTTATTTTTGAAACAAACAATACCTTAATGTGGGACAACTTTCAAAGAAGCAATTATTTTTTTAAAAAAAGGTGTTGGTGCCGAGGAAGACTTAAAGATCATCAAATCTTTTTTTTTTTTTTTAAAGATATAACATTTAAATGAGGGGACAAATTTTAATGCAGCAAGTACATTAATATACACGCCTACACAATTTTTGAATAGGAGAAAATTTAATTTAATTCAATAAATAATAAATACTAAAAAAAAATAGAAAAGGATAAACTTTTTAGAATTTGGAAAATGAAGTTCTGACTTTTGGTCGACTAATCACTTTATACTATATATATATATATATATATATATATATATATATATATATATATAGAGAGAGAGAGAGAGAGAGAGAGAGAGAGAGAGAGAGAGATTAATGAAATGTTTTGAAATTCACTAGTTATTGATAGAGATGGCAAATGGGCCGAGTCACCGTAAGCTTAGTGACTCAATCCATAAAAGCTTGGCCTATTATGGACCCAAGCTCGTCGAAGATCGAGCCCCGCCTAGGCCGGTGGGATTTAATTTCGGTTTAGCCCTTGTTGCCCGACATGCCAGCCCGTCACAGTGGCTCGTGGGCCAAATCCCACTTTTTTCAAAAGTGGGGTCCCAAACGGTCTTAATATGAAATTGATCAAGTGAAAATCACTATGAAGAAGTAGAAAATCAAAATTTTAGATACAATGAAAAGGAAATAGCACACATACGACAAAAATATTATAGATTTTGAAAATTTTCCTTATACACTACATTCAGTTGAGTCTGATGGTCTTACGTCTTTATCACATATTAGCATCTTCAATCCATCGCACGATGTGACTCTTGACACAGTAATATATAATTGCCCATGGCTGAATACCGGTCTTTTCAAATACAAACATACGTGCGATAGAGATTGTCCTTGACTCTTATTGATTGTCATTGCATACGAAATAATTAGAGAATACTGCCTCATCGTAAATTTCAAAGGTAATCTAGGATCAGAAGGCATATCAATCATCAATTAGAAATAGAAGATATAAAATTTTAATTCTTTTGGAATAAGATAATCTTTGAATTAGAAATAGGAAAACATAAATTTACGAGTTTTTAGACTCGACCCATATATTAATTAGGTTAAATCACTTAGTCGTTCATTCGCAATAGAAATTAGTTTTGGTTATGGTTACATATGAGATACTCAAATTCAACTAACAAAATATAAATTAAGTGATTAAAATAAAATAAGATTGAAGTTGAGTGACCGCATGAAACTAACCTGTAAGTTATGTGACCTCTAATAAAATTTTAGAAATTTTAACTTTTCATTTTCTTTTCTTTTCTTCTATCTATTTATAATATACCATGCTCTCGCTAATATTTGATAATTCTTTATTTGGCTTTTTAATTAATATTACTATTTAACTCTAAATTATATCCGTATGAATATAATGTTAGATTCTTATATTTTAATTAGATTGAATAACAATTATTTAATTATTTAAATAAATTATATTTTACAACAACAACATTACAAAAATTATGTGCAAATTACGTGTTAACTATTTGAAATGGAATAGTGCACCCAATATTTATTTTGAGGCAATTAAATAAGCAAAAATATAAAAAGTGCACGCCCCATTTAAAAAAAAAATCGAGTCAATTTGTTAGTTTCTATGCATATCTATTTAGATTATGGGAAATCATATCATCAAAAATTTGTTCCTTTTATTTTTTTTTTTTATTTTTGAAACAAACAATACCTTAATGTGGGACAACTTTCAAAGAAGCAATTATTTTTTTAAAAAAAGGTGTTGGTGCCGAGGAAGACTTAAAGATCATCAAATCTTTTTTTTTTTTTTAAAGATATAACATTTAAATGAGGGGACAAATTTTAATGCAACAGTCATTAATATACACGCCTACACAATTTTCGGAATAGGAGAAAATTTAATTCATAATTCAATAAATAATAAATACTAAAAAAAAATAGAAAAGGATAAACTTTTTGAATTTGGAAAATGAAGTCGACTTTTTGGTCGACGATAGTCCACTTTATATATATATATATATATATATATATATATATATATATATATATAGAGAGAGAGAGAGAGAGAGAGAGAGAGAGAGAGAGAGATGAAATGTTTTGAAATTCACTAGTTATTGATAGAGATGGCAAATGGGCCGAGTCACTGTAAGCCCAATGACTCAATCCATAAAAGCTTGGCCTATTATGGACCCAAGCTCGTCGAAGGACGAGCCCCGGCCTAGGCCGAGCTGGGATTTAATTTCAGTTTAGCCCTTGAAACTGACATGCCGACCCCGTACAGTGGCTCGTGGGCCAAATCCCAGCTTTTTCAAAAAGTGGGGTCCCAAACTGTCTTAATATGACCTTTTGGGGGTCGTTCTGACCGTTACTAACTGTCACGAAACTGACCGTTTTAGTCCCTAAAATTTATTTATTTATTTATCTTTTTCAACGACTATTTTTTTTTCTATAAATACCTCCATCAACTTTCAAATTCATCACAAATTCACAACTCTCTCAACTTACTCAATTCGAAAATATTATATTATCAATATTAACTATTTTATTGTAAAATTTACAGTTAAATTTTCTTATTTTAGTGATTTTTTCTATTCAAGTTCTACATTTTTAGTTTTATACAATTCAACATTCCATATTTTTATTTTCTACATGGATCATTACACACAAGGAAGTATCAACCACCAAATTAATTATGGTTTTCAGTGGATTTAATGATATTCCAATTCCTAAAATTAATAGTGATTATGGGATTGATTGGAAGATATCGATGAATAGTTAGAAACAGCCAACACTAATACAACAATTGGGTCGAGTACTAAACGAAGAGTTGCAAAACAAAATGTTCGATGTTGGAATCATTTAAAATTAATGCAGACCGGTATAACACTAGACCGACAAACCAATCTTCAAAACAATGTGTAAATACTATAAACACACATTTGCATGGCAAAGGGGTGAAGTCACGAGTCATCTAAACCGACATTATCCAAAGTGTATACAAAAATACGAGAGGTTTATATCAATCAAGCTCAATTTCAGTTCGGATCTTTTGATGGATCTTCTAGTTCTAGTCCAAATCTTAACAACTAGGTACATTCGCAAGATAACATGCGCCGGAAAGGCATGACTCAATTGGTGGCAAGTGTGGAGTTTCCGTTTAGCATAGTGAAAAACCATCATTTCACCAAATTTGTACAAAGATATCTTCAACCAAGGTACTCACCCTTTACTAGAAACAGTATTTGTGATGATATTATTGTTTTATCTAATAAAAAGAAATAAAACATAATACTTTATTTGAGTAAATATTCTGGTGTAGTATCATTTACTTCGAACTTATGGTCCGATAAAAATCATAAAGGATATATAGCTGCCACTTTACATTATATTAATAAATAATGGATTATGGATAAAAGAATAATTGTTTTTAAAGTAATTGACTACTCTCATAATAGAATACACATTTTTTACTTATTTAATGAATATTATTAGAGAATTAAAATGCGAATCTATAATTCACAATTTCATATTTGATAATGCTACGCTTAATAATATAGTAATGGAAAGATTAATGCAAATATTAAATCTGAATTTTGATGGCATTTTATCGCATGTTCGTTGTGTATGTCACATTTAATTAATGTGTAGAAAATTTCACTCCAACAAAATGTTTATGTACAGACATAGGCAATATATAGAACTCTACTTATTTAATGCTTCAATCATGTGAAGGTTATGAAAATTATATATCTGCCTATTATAATGGCTTATACTCACACAACCCATATTATGATTTACAAACATATGATTGAAAAATTGTATTTTATGTGAGAAAATTTTTAAACAAATTTTTCGACGTCATAAACGCTTGTGCTAGCGTATATTATTCTACCGTTCAATTAGTTTTAAATTAATTTTATTTTATTGTCAATAATTTTAATAGGTATAAGACATTTCTAATTTTTTCTAATATTGTATTAGCAGTGTAGATGAAGTTTAGAAAATATTAGGAATAATACCTATGTTGTTCTCATTAGCGTCAATTATGGACCCCAGAGTAAATTTAAAAGGTACAAATATATTGTGTCGGCAATTTCTAATAAGTTGAGTTACGGAAATCCAATAACCTACAGTGATCTACAAAAATATTATGTGAAATGTACGGCTTTTATGCGCCCTTCTTCGTCATCAAATAATGATAACGATTATTAGAGTTTTCTTAGTATCGTTAGGGGAACTCAACAACCTAGTTCTTCTTCGTTCTCTCGTGCTACGAATGTAGAAGTAGCAGAGATGTACCTCTAGAGTTAGTTAGATATTTTAGTCACGACATTGTTAATATGTTAGATGAAGAAGAGATAAATAATTTTGATATACTTAAGTAGTGGAGACAAAATGAGCGTCACTACTCAATTGTTTCTATTATAGCACATGATCTACTAATACCTCTGATATCAACTGTAACATCTGAGTATGCTTTTAGTACATGTGACAGAGTTCTAAATGATTTGAGGTAAATGCTTAAATTAGACATATTAAAGAGTTCAGTGTGTCTAAAAGATTGAGAGGATGTAGAACTTCGAATCCAAAATAAAGTGGACATTATATTAGTCGAAGAACTTCAAGAGTTGGCTACATAAAATGTAAGTATAGTTTATGTAAATTTATTTATTTTTTCTTATTTTTAAGTTTTACAAAAAATTGTACACGTAACAACTAGTTCGTACACAATTTTAACTCCACTTATGCTAAAAAAAGCCGGTCTCAAGCCTAAAAAAAATGAAGAAGTTTTAAATGTCAATTTTATCATACCTTATTTATTTTTAATTTTTTAAAGTCCAAAAAAAAGCGCATTTAAACACACACACACACACACACACACACACACACACACACACACACACACACATATATATATATACTAGTTGTGGAACGTGCGTTGCACGTTTTATAGCCGTAATTGAATTTCTAGCAACACTGGTAAATTTAGGAAACAAACTAATAAATAATCAAAGTGTTAGATGAAATTTAATAAATACAATTTTTTAAATATACATAGGAAAATGAATTAGACCCACAATAGAATGTTGCTTACAAAGAGAACAAGCAACCTTCTGCAAACCAAGTAAGTAAGAAATATAATTCTAAAAGCAAAAGTTCCAACTACGAGCAGATGCAAAAGGAAGCATATAAGACATAATCTCAAAAAAAGTCAAATCAGACTGGCAATTATTAAAGAATTATTGACTGGAAAAGAAGGAAAAGAAAAATAATGATTATCTCAGTGATTGACAATCCAAGAATTCAATAAGAAAAATAATACTTGAGAATCTTCAACATATTTAGGCAAGTTTTCCAAGTAGAGCTCTCATTCTTGTTTGTGCTAGTCAACAACTTCATCCTCTTTCGGCATCATACCAAGCTTAAACTCATTAGACAGTGATACAATCTTTGAGTAGATGTTGGAAACTGGCTCCATGGCATATGGAGGTATGCCAGTACTCTCGACCAATAATTTTAAATCAATATAGTCCTCGATTCCGGTAACATTTGCTTTCAAGAAATCAATAAACATGGAAGTGTCAATGGATTGGAACTTAAAGAAGCAATATATTTTTTAAAGAACACGTCAAATGCAAGCCTTCCAATCTGCACATTGAATACAACTAACATCAATTAAGCTCTTCTTAGAAGAGCTAAAAGAACCCAATCCAGGAGTAGGGGAAACAACACAAATGCATACTTGTCTCTCAATGCGCCATAAAAACTCAAATCATTTCTCATAGGGCACTTGAAATTAACTTACGGAAAGTAGTGGACATTATATCCACATTTTTATTGTTGCAACATCAAGGTTTCATAATTAATTGATTTAGAAAAAGAGTCACATACCAGACAAAAATATTATTACCAGACAAAAATATTATTAGAGACAAATCAGATATGTGAAAACTTGGTCAATATCTGCTCAAGAAAAAAATTTGACTAGACAAATCATAGAACTTATACAAATAACAATGAATAAGTCTAGATATGAAGAATGGTGAACTCATCAAACAATTGTCATATCAATTCTTCACATTCAACGCTGAAGAAATATGTCAAACTTCAAACTAAAATTGATATTTAGCACAAAGTCAAATGTACAGGATATATGACGCCGTTAATTGAGTGCGTGCTTCCACAAAGAAACTGAAGATTCTAAAAATCAAGATCTTCAAACTAAAACAATAAAAGAAGGGTTCATCATTTGTCAGTTGATACTAAAATCTGTGCCAATTTTATTTTTATTGTCTATGCACGGGCATGTGAATACAATTATGTGAATCAATGGCCTCTTTTAATACTATGTCTAAAGTTGATTTTTTTTTTCTCATTTTTACTTAACAACGGTTGCACTAACTGCTTACCTCCTGATATTTGTAAATCCTCAATCGTAATTGATTTCCCACAAAACGAAAATGAGAATAAAATACAATTCTTGAAAATAGTCCCAAATCAATAGAGCTAATAATTATTTTTAAATCAAATCAGGAGACTCAAAAATTTGAATAAATCTTTTAATTAAACCAAAAATGATTTAGAAAATTGTAATATATTGATAATAAGTTAAAACTTAAAACTTACATGCAAAAATTAATCCTAATAATTAAGACAGCAATAAGAAACAAGGTTTGATATAAGAAAAATGTATAGCATTTGGATCAAATAAATACACGTGTGAGATTCATGAGTTGTACACGCCACAAACTTCCAAAATAATATCTTTACTATTGACTTTTTATAAAAATATTGTAAATTAGATAGATTATTATTTAAGAAAAGCATATGTATAACTACTTCTGTGACATAAATGATAAATCATGACTTATTTTATCCAGGGTCTTCTTTGGCTTCTGATGTATGACCCGTTTAAGCAACCACAAGGTTCAAAATAATTATCAGCATGTACAAACTTGGACTAATAAATGGTATATCTTTTTAGTATTTATTGTTTCTTTCTTCGTAAGAGTTTTATTGATTGGTGTTCAAAAAGTGCAACTCATTCGTTTAGTTACAATTGCATAAATTGAGAAATGCCAAAAGTGTGCTTAAACCTAAAGGAAAATGAATTGCAATATATGAAATTAATGCCACCCCATAAAAGCAAAGATTTAGCAAAGCACTCATGAGACTAACCGATTTTCTTCTTTTGCTCTTCTTAGAGTTTTTCATATATCTTAATAAAATTTACATGTTTCATAATTTTTTCCCCTTGTCCATTTATTAGTCCATGATTCAATGTATCTATGGTGTGCATAGATACCTTTGGTAAAAGACAAAAATGACTCCATATATTGTTTAATGCTTGTTCATCTTCTGAATAAAAAATATTGAATATAAATTGCCATTAACATATATAATTAACTAACCTGTATAATTTGCTATCAGTAGTAACCTAAAATTAATGACTTCGCAAGCTTGGCCCATACTTTGAATTTGTAATCTGCGTCACATTAAGAAATTCAGAAACTTTTATAAATGCGTGTTTAATATTATGATCATTCTAGGACATGCAAATACCACATACAGCTTGAACTTTTTCCCTTTTGATAATCTGATATGCTATGGTAGATTATAATTAATCAATTATTGCTTGTTCAATAACTATTTCCAAGCAAAATGTACAGATATTCACAATGTATTCTTCAATAATTAACCCAAAAAGAAAAGAAAAAACTACATTTAAAGGGACATGAAACTGTATACTTGAATACACTGACAAATTTAGTGGGGATAAAGAAAAGAAAGCCATATCATAAAATCACTGGAATAAATACCTCATTAGTCGTATTGTAACACCAATTTTCTAGTTCGGCCAATCCAACCTTGATGTATTCACCATTGCTAAACAAGCAGCAATCTCCTCCTAGTAAAAGGCTGCAACAAGGAAAAGAACATTAATTTCTTAGTCTAATGGATGAGTGTCAAATGATATGCACATTAGTACATGCTTCAATTGTAATACCTGTTATTTTGGCGAAACAAAATATATGTTTGAACGCCTTCCGAACCAAAATTACAGGTACGTGAAGATATGATATACAATAAATTATGTCAACTCGATACCAAATATTGAACATCATAAAGATGTAATAAGTGTTGACAAGCATATTGGGAAGAAACCTTAGATTCTAAATTTTAGACAAATTCAGAAAACATAAAAGTACAAAAGTTAAACAGCCCACTTAAAAGAAACTTCACAAAAATCACTTATTTTTCAAGAACTGAGTAAAAGAAAAGCAAAAGGATTAAAACTTCGAAAAGAAACAAAAAGGATCTTCTTCGTTATTCTCTTTATCTAACCTTTATTTCTACATTATCCATTTTAGGACGTCCAAGAAATAAAAAAAGCTTCATTTCAGAAAGTCAAAGTTCTCACATCAAAAGTTCCCCTATACCCACACTAAAAGACAAACTTCAGAAAGAAAGAAATCATTAATTTCTTGAATTCCAAATTTTACATAATGGAAATTGAGGAAAATACAATTCAAATGTCATTATCATATTACTATACATAAAAAGTTTCTCTTTCAAAATATATATCTCAAATCGTGGGAAGGAGGGAGGAGAATAAAATTCACCACTTTGCCCTCTACAAACCATGGAGAACAATAGAAATAAATAAGAAAGAGAAGCAACATAACACATGCCAAAAAAGGACAAATGAAACTGATATTCTAAAGTAGAGGATGTCTCTCTAATTGGTGATGGATTTATCAAAATGAGAATTTTATAAGTTGAGCCTATTGCAAGCAGAAAGTCCACTTGTAATCATTACAACTAGTTATTAGTAGAAGACTAAAGCTGAAGAGCATCTGTAGTACGTGCCTTTGGGTGTCCACTAACTTCATTAAAAGTACAAACATCTGAAACAGCAAGTGACTTATTGGGTGCATTGGATGAAGTCTCTTTAGACATGCAGTTTTGTTGCTTGTATTGAAACCATATCTGAACCTAATATACCAGAAGAGCGACACGAGGGTTATAACGATCCAAGCAAGACAGAGAAATCGAGTTGTGATGAGATTAGTTAAAAAAAAACAGACATATGACCTAAGTTCATTTCACTGCAGGTTTTCCGACACGACCACTTGAACGGCTGAAAATAAAATGCCAAAAATACAGAGTCCCTACAAGTATTTTCAACAATTGGAAATCTTTAAGCAAAATCTAAGGCTCTACACAATCGATAGTTAATGCACACGTTAAGTGCTCCCGAAAACTCTTGCCGTTTCTTATAAAACTCCTTATCCGAGAGATTGTTCTTTATATTCTTTAAGTAAATGCTCCATCTTCTCAACTGTTTGATTGATGAAACAATATAAGTCTCGGATGATTGTCCAAATTCTCCGAGTGCAATTAAAGCAGACGAGACATAAAATTTCTTCACAACAAATTGTCCACAATATTGATGCATAGCATTTGAAGTCATTTAAGTATTAAATTTCCTTAAATGCACTCCATGGAAAACTACTATTTACATCCTTTAGACTCCTTTCTTGTCAAGCATTGAGAACAATAGGTCATAAAAGTACAAAAATAAGTATCAACTTTCCTTGTTGATCAACGGTAATCAATGCAATTTATACGATCTACCACGGCTTCCCTCATGAATAAAGAATATATACAATCAAACAGCTAGAGATCTAAGCAAATTAAGTTTAATAAATAAGCAAATCTTCCATTTCTATAATCAAGGATATTCACAAATGATAAACAAGTTTCTAGACTACAAAGCACACTAATCCGATAAACCCAACAACAAAATTGTAAAATAACAAATTTCTTACCGTTCAACCCTTTAGTATCAAACTATATTTAACATCATAACATTGCAAAGTTTCCCAAATAAACCAAAAATAATAATACACCCTTAAAATTAAAACAAGCCCAAAATTCACTATTCACCGAATAGCAACTTGTAAACACAATCAATATATAATAGGAGTTTTGCAGAATCCAAATGAACCACAAGCCTATGTTTGGTATGAGGGGAAAATGAGTAGGACAGAAAGAGAGACGAGAAGGGGCTTTCTATCAAATGTGATTCGACATGTGCTAGTTCAAATATATAGACATGTAAGGAGAGAGAAATGGCATTATGGATTTTTGATGTAATTCAATATGAATATCTTCCCAATTTTCTTAATTTTCGGTTCATCTTTTTCTTTAATTCCTTCACAATTCTATTTTTATGTCGATTATGTTAAATTGAGCTGAAATTTATACTCCATAGTTCAAATTCTTCACACTGGTAGTGATTCGAGCTTGATGTGTCCATTAATTAAGCTCCAACCATTACAATTAAACATTCAATTACTCATGGAGCAATACCAAACCAAATTTTACACAATTCTGTCACAGTGAAACATTATATACTACTAATCTAATTTATTTATTTGTTTGTAGGAAAATTATAGTTCCAGAATTCCAGAACCAGGTACAAAAACTGAAGAAGATGGTACGACATAAAAAAAATGAAAAAAAATGAAAAATAAGAGCAAGAATTTTTATTCAAATTACAAAGAGAAATTACGAATTGACATACAAATACTACTATCCAGAACCAGACAACTTAAAATTTTCATAAAACAAAACAATAAAATCTACAAATTTTTCTTCAATTAGCAAAAAAAAATGAATAAATTACGACAAAAAAAAAAATACTACTTATCGGCACGCGGCGGTAGGACGCTTGACTCTGTGGAGACCCCTTCTTCTTGATTATAAAAGCTGTATCCAATGAAAAAGCACTCGACGCCTTGCAACCAACCCGAATCCTATTAAATTGGCTATGTACATGACCCGGGCCGATTTTGAGAGAAACCTTGGTGAGAGAGCAAAAAAGATGCTCTTGAATCGGATTCCAACCCGGCGACTTCGTTTTGCAGGGAAGATGTGTCGTCAAAGTTCAACGACAATGAAATGGCACCATTCTTGGCTTCCTCGGTCTTTGTTGTCATTTGATTCCCCTTCCAGATCTAGCTTCATATGGTGGTTGAAAGGAAGGGGATTCTAGGGTTTTTCGGATTTACCACAAAAAGTTCAAAAATGAATTAAAATTGAACTACACCAATACGACCCCATTATTGTCGAAATGTGAAAAGTATCAAAGAAGGTTTCTCTATGGAAGAAGAAAAAGAAGAGAAATTAGTTACCAGCAAGAGATGGAGGAAGAAACGGCGCACATGTAGGTAGGGTTTCAAGGTTTGTATACCAAATGAAATGAGGAGCGTGAGTTAAAAAATGAAATCACTGTGACTTACTCAAACGACGTCGTATAGGTTGAATGATGAATAGTAAATAAATGATACACACTTATATAATAGTAATGATAATGATATTTATATCGACCCATGAGCCACGGGCCAGTCCGGGTTCTTTTTTTTAGACGTGCTAAGCTCGACTCATCCTTATAATGGCCGATCTCGGTCTATTGCCATATCTAGTTATTGAGAACATTTAAATTTCTAAAGAATCTACTAAAATCTAAGTTGAGGGCACCTAAATTTTAATGTATTCTACTTTAAATCTAAATTTGGGAAACCTCAATTTATATGAATTTTTAAAATTCATTGAATTATGAATTGAGGAAACTTGTAGACTCGAATTTTTAATAATTTTCAGTTGTTTTTTTATTGCTCTCTAGAAAGCATAAAAGAAAATGGATATAGAGGTGGCTCGGCTCGGTCCGTTACCCACTGAGCTCGGCTCATCTCCATAAGTGATGCTCGGTTCAACCCATTGACTCTGGGTCGAACGAGTGGAGTGGAGCGGCCCACGAGCTCGTCTTTTTTTTTTTTTAATATTGTTTCGAAGAATTTAAAAATAAAAAAATAAATAAAGTATGAGAAATTTTTTTCTGTTAAAACTTAAAATTTGAAATCCTCATCTTTTTTTGGGGGGGTGGGGGGGTGGGGGGGGGGGGGACCAGGTTACTTTGAACGTAAGTTGAGTTAAAATTGTATAAGAACAAGTTTTTACATGTACAATTTTTTATTAAAATAAGACGAAGAAAATATCAAATATTCACGCAAATAATACTTACTACAAATTCAAGTATTCTGTATTCAAATCTTCAAATTCTTCAGACATCATTTTGTCCACTTTATATTGGATCTGAAGTCCGGTATCATTCCAGTCTTTTAGACACATTAAGCTTTCTAATATGTCGGTTTTAAGTCTTGACCTGAAATAAGACAGAACCCTGCCACCTGGGACCGGTTACTTTGAACGTAAGTTGAGTTAAAATTGTATAAGAATAAGTTTTTACGTGTACAATTTTTTATTAAAATAAGACGAAGAAAATATCAAATATTCACGCAAATAATACTTACTACAAATTCAAATATTCTGTATTCAAATCTTCAAATTCTTCAGACATCATTTTGTCCACTTTATATTGGATCCGAAGTCCGGTATCATTCCAGTCTTTCAGACACATTAAGCTTTCTAATATGTCGGTTTTAAGTCTTGACCTGAAATAAGACAGAACCATGCTACCTGTACTAAAAGCAGACTCCAATGTTACAGTTGATACTGGATGTGTTAATATTCCTTATACATTTGACATAAAGTTTATTCTAAATTACCACACGTTAGTGGATTTCCGTACGTTAATTTTTGTGAAATTATCATTACTATTATTTTAGTACCCTCTAAGTTCAGGTTGGAATCCATAATAGATACTAATATAAATAACATATGCAACTCTTCCCAATATTTTCTAAATTTAGCCTCCATCACATATTTAATATTAGAAAAAATAGTAAAATCCTTATACATATTAAAGTTGTTAGCAATATAATAAAAATGATTGAGAATTAGTGGAGTAGTTAGATAATATACACTTGAATATGCATTTGTTGTGTCGAAAAAAAATTTCAAAAAATTTCTAACACGAGCACATATTTTTCAATCATATGTTTACAAATCATATTCTGGGCCGTGTGACTGTCGGTCGTTATAATATACAGTAATATAATTTTCGTACCCTTCACAAGATTCAAGAATGAGATATGTTGAATTCAACCTATGGACTACATCAGTGCAAAAAAAAAATTCTCAGAGTCCATTTTCAACACATAGACTAGTAAAAACTTGTTTTCTAGTTGGTGAGGCCGTAATATAATTGATAGCGTATCTAATTTTTTTGTAATTGTACATCGATGAATTTTAACTCATATTTCACAACTAAATTAAAAACATGACATACACAACGAATGTAAAATAAAATACCATCAAATTCATGATGTAAATGTTGAATTAATTTTTCAATTACTATATTGTTGGGGTCGGTATTGTCAAAAGTAAAACTACGAATCTTCGTTTCACAATTAAATTCACGTAAATATCAACTAAAATATGAAAAATATAAACTCCATTATGAGGATAGTTAATTGTTCTAAACACTATTATTTTTTTATGCATTATCCAATATTTATCAATGTAGTATGCAGTTACAACCATATATTATTTTTGGTTATTACTGGTCTATAAATTTGAAATGAAAGATAAAACATCGTTATAATTATTAATATAACTTATAATAGCTTTTTTCTTTTATTAAATAAAATAACAGTGTCTTTCTGAATAATATTTATAGCAACAGATACGTACCTTGGTTGGAGATATTTTTGTATGAAATTCGTGAAATGAGGATTTTCTACCAAGCTCAGTGGAAACTCGGCACTTGCCACCAATTGCGGGATTTCTTCGTGGTGCATGTTGTATTGTGAATATACCCAATTGTTTAGATCGGGGGTACCACTGGAGCCGGCTCCGAGAGATCCAAATTGGAGTTGTGTTTGATTTGATTACAATCCTCCGTGTTTGAACACACTTTTTGAAGTGTCTGTTTAGATAGGTCGTGCCTATCCCCTTTTGACACACTAACTTTTCTTTACAGCATTTTACACTGTACTTTGTGCTCATGGACTCCGTCTATTAGTTTACTAGTAGGCATCAACTCAAAATGTTGCCAGCACCTAGCATTTTATCTTTTTGGCTTTTCGTTTAGTGCTATAACTGGTGATTGTATTTGTATGTGTGTCGACATCTTCTTGAATGTCATCTAAATCAATCGTATCAGTGCTACTTTCAAACTCATCAACAATATCGCGAGAAATTGGAGTGTCATTAAGAGTACCGAAATCATCATCACTTTAATTGCACACCATTTCGAAGAAATTATAAAGAGAATAGTAAAAAATGTAGTAGAAATTTAAAAATGTAGTAGAAGTAGAAAATTAGAAATATGGACTAATATTGAGATAAATAATTATAAACTAATATAGAGAGATAATGAGATTTGAAAATTATTGTTAAATTTGAGTATATACTAGATTGAAAGATTGATGTGTGAAAAAAATGAATTTATGTATTTATAGAAAAAAAATTGAAATTGCAAAAATATAAAAATAAAAGAAAATCAGCGAGCATCAAGCTCTTGAGGCTTGCTCTCTTCAACCATGTTTTTTTTCTTTTATCATCTGTGCTGTTTTTTTTCTTTTAAGAGTTGGCTGTTTTAAAGGTCAAGTCAAAAACTAAAGTCAAGGCTTACCTCGGATCAAGTCAGCACCACCCGCAGGTTCAAGAGAAAGTGAAATTCTAAAGAAAAGAAAGAATCGAAGTTGTTGTAAGTTCAAAGGTCTTTTCGAAAGAGGTTGTTGTTAGCCACTTAAAAAAGTGACCGTTTGAAGCTTGCTCAAACAATCACTTTTTTTTTTTTTACCATTGGACCATGAGCCACGATCGCTTTTTACGAGAGGCTCATGGGCATTTTGCCAAGCCATACAAGTTTGACTCTTTTTTTTTTGTGGCTCGGTCCAAGCTCAGGCTCGTCCCGCGACGTGTTCGAACTCATTATTTATGGGATAAGCCGGCGAGCTCACGAGCCGTTCGGCTTTTTCGCCACATGTAGATGGATGTTAAGTACAAGTGAGACTTAATCGTGGATTCTCATAAATCAAGAAGTTTAGTGAAATCTCCATCCACCGAAAAGTAATAAAACATATGGACGGGATACTTACGATATGGAGTCTCATAAATCAAGAAGTACAAGTGAGACTAAATCGTGGAGTCTCATAAATCAAGAAGTTTAGTAAAATCTCCCTCCATCGAAAAGTAATAAAACATATGGAGATATTTACGATATGGAGTCTCATAAATCAAGAAGTACAAGTGAGACTATATCGCATGAATCAAGAAGTTTAGTGAAATTTTCCTCCACCAAAAGTAATAAAACATATGGACGGGATATTTACTATATGATATTTTAATAGAATTTTTTAATTAAATTTCAAAGTAGGGATGACAAAAAAAAATGCCGTGCCGTCCGGACACTGCCCGCACTCGTCGCACCCCATTCTTGTAGGAAGTAATGGGAACAGGTTTGGGAAAGAATTTTTCGCCTCATGATGGTGGTCCGTCCGTCCCGCCCCTTCAATTTTTTTTTTTTTGAAAAATCATAAAATATAGTAGAAATTATAATTTTCAATAAAATTGACTAAAAAAGAATCGAATTCGGGTTGAAACTTATAAACTACCAATCTTAACCACTACACCACAACTTAAATTTATATTTTTTTTTTGTTTTGTTTGGTACAAATATTTAAAAAATTTGTATTTTTTTTTTTAATTATTTTTCAGTTTAAAAAAAATAAAAATTTAACAGGAGGAGCAGTTGGTGGGTCAAAGGTCGCTCACTGCGTCGTCATCCTGTCTGTCAATTCACAGGTCATGGGCAGAGTCGGGCGGAGTCGACCCGCCCCATTGCTACCCGGGGTCACGGGCAGAGCGGGGTGGGGTCCAAAGTCGCTAGGGAAGATGTGGGTACATTCGCAGATTGGGTTGTGCGGGTACAGAAAATGTTTCTGGTCGGCCCAAACCATAAAATTCCATTCACCCTCTCCACCCCACCCCACCCCACCCCACCCGTATATATCTCCTCACTATATATACAGACACGATAATTATAATTTAACAAACTTTCTTGTTGGGTTTTTGCCGAAGACTCAAGTTTATCTACAATCCACAATTTCTCTGGGTCAATCGAAATACGAAGTTTGATTTTTCTTCTCTTCAAATTGCAGCACAATCGGCGCGTTTTCTTCAGGTTATTTTTCTTTTTTGCTTTCAAAGAAAGAATTCATTTGTTTTTGGGTGAAATCTTGTAAGTTCTGTAGTAATTGAAAGCTTTTGTGGTTCTTGATTAGGTAATATCTTATGGATGGCAATAATTGGAGGTCGAACTCGGGTCAGGTGCAGATTCCGGGTCAGGTTATCGGTGGTGAAGCTCAGGCAGCTCCGGGTATGGATGCCGGCGATTGGAGGACTCAGCTACCATCCGATTCTAGACAGAGGATTGTAAACAAGATGTACATAAATGCTTTTACTCCATATTTGATTTTTTAAATTTTTTTATCTTTTAGGGTAGAAATTATTATTAGTTCACGTTGACTTGCCTGAAATCTTGAAATTCATTTTTTTTTTTTTAAAGTTCTGAAATTTAAAAAATGACAAGTTATATCATATCATATGTCGACCTTTTCAACTACTGCGATTAATTATCAGTTTGATTTGGTTTACTACAAATCTTGTTGTTAGTGATTAAGTTGTCAGTAAGGAAATAACAGCATGATGCTTCACATGCATAGAATGGACACCTTGAAGAGGCATCTTCCTTTCTCTGGACAAGAGGGACTGCAGGAACTCAAGAAAATAGCAGTAAGATTTGAGGAAAAAACTTATACTGGTGCAACAAGTCAGGTATATCTGTCACAAAACTCTTGATTTGTGCTGTGTGCATTTCGAACTATACATTTCTCCTGATCATTTGCCTACTCGGTCTACTAAAACTAACTTGGCATGTTTTCCATTTATGTCAGCGTATAGCACAATGAGTTTTATTTGATTCTATTTTCAGTTCTAAACTTTTGTTGATAATGTGTTCCTCCAGTCAGATTACTTGAGGAAGATATCTTTGAAGATGCTGACAATGGAGACAAAATCACAGAACCCCATGGCCAATTCTCTTCAGTCCAATGCTCCAAGTAATAGCAAAAATCCCCAAGATCCAGGTAATGAAATCCATGTACTTTACCGTGCACATAACAAATAAATTTTCTTGTGCTTTTGAAACAACTAGTTCCTGTTGTTCTTTACTTTTACGAGATGCAAGGAGTTTAGCCCGTCTTCTTGTTGAGAGATACTCGTACATTTTACTAGCATTTGCTTGCAATCTTGACTCTAGAAACTTCTTTGCATGATCAAACACTTTCACTAGGTTTTGCCTTATATAAATAGACCAGCAAGGTCATCTCACCAATTGATACCGTCATGGCACTGTTTTTGCTAAATGGCCTACGTGTGCATTGCGTTGATTGATATATCTTGAAGTCTTTCGGGTTCGCTCTTCTTCTCAACCCCAAGAGACTTCATACATGCCTCAGTAACCACAAGGCTTGAAAGTTGATAATCTTTAATTTGGCCGGAATTGTGCTAAAACTGTTTCGATGACTGACCACCTCCTTCTTCCTTATATTTTTTTTCTCAGGCTCTTTGAGTTTTTCAACACTTCCAACTCACATGAGATCCACCAACTGAAACTGTAAACATCTGATCGCCATAAAATTAATGTGTCTAATCCCTTCTTGTTCTCCACCGAGTCTTCCATGTAGAGATCTATTCGTTGTTTTAGTAGCAGAAGTCTTTTGATTCTCTTGATGACTCGTGATCTTATTTTGATGTAGTCAATTAATATGAGAATGGTGTTATTCCACACAGCTCAATTCTTCGTAATATCAAAATTAATTAAAACGCATCTGGATTTCGGAAGTTCTTGTTCATGCACTCTGCAATCAGCTATAGGAGCCAGAGGCCTGTGTTTCTTGAAATTTAAGCAATACACCATCATCTGAATCTTTAAAATCCCATTAATTGCAAGGTTTTCCAGTGCCTGAATTGCCTGTAAGTTCCACTATGTATCGGCCTGTTGACGTGTTCCTATGAATTGCTAAAAGCTCATTAGTTTTCAAGCTCCATTGCCTGAATTCCCTGTAAATGCAACATTCCATGGCCTATTTGGGGAAGAGTGTTTCCATAGTTTCTTCTCTATCTGCTTTCAGTTCTTCTTTACTAACTTTATTCTTTTGTGCGTAAGCCTTCTGTCTTAATCACATATAACACATTTTCCTCTTGGTAGAGAATCAGTGAATCAATATTGGGGAAAAAGATATTTTAAGATAGTCTTGTTTCTAATGAATTGATTTTTGTTTGTTGTACTTCTGATGTCCAGTTGCCTTTGCATTCGTCAACGTGAGGCTTTTCTTTTATTCTCTCTCTTATTATCATTCATTCCATAACAGGATCTTTATATATGTGTTTTTGTATGTATTTTAACAGCTTCTCAAAGCATGCAATCCCAAATACCAAATCAGGGGCAGCCCCTACCTATTCCAATGGGGACTAATCAATCTCAAGTGCGACAACAGCTGTTATCCCAAAATATTCAGAATAATATGCCATCAACAGGAGTGCCAAATTCTGCTAGTTTGACATCAGCACTTCCCCCTGTTGGTGGCGTGTCTCAGGGTACCATGCCTAATGTTGTTGGCCAGAATCCCAACATGCAGAACTTACAAAACATATCTAATGTAGCTCCAAATGTAGTGGGAAATTCCATGGGGCAAGGGGTGCCTTCCAATATGTTTACCAATACCCAGAGATCAATTCAAGGAAGGCAACAACCGGTTGTGCCCCAAGAGCAACAACAGTCTCAGAATTCTCAGCAATATCTTTACAATCAGCAGCTGCAACAACGCCTTATGAAGCAAAAGTTCCAGCAGGGAAATATCTCACAATCCCTTGTACAGTCTCAGATCCAGCAACAGCAGCAGCAACAGAATTTATTGCAACCAAATCAGATCCAATCCTCTCAGCAGGCTGTTATGCAACCTTCTTTGAGGCAGTCGGCCACTTCATCTAGTCTTCAGCAAAATCAGCAGTCATCTATTCAGCAATCAACTCAATCTATGCTTCAGCAGCAATCACAATCAGTCCTCAGGCAACAACAGCCACAACAGTCTTCCCTCATTCATCAGCAACAAACGTCGATGCCGCAGCACCCAATATTACCTACACAACAGCAACAGCAGCTTAGTGGGCAGCAGCCAAATGCTACAAGCATGCAACAGAACCAGCTAATTGGGCAAAAAAATAACATTCTTGATGCGCAGCAGCAGCAGCAGCATCAGCATCAGCAACAGCAACAGCAACAGCAACAGCAACAGCAACAGCAACAGCAACAGCAAAGGATGATGAGCCAGCAGAATAATCATTCCAACCTGCAACAGCAACAGAATATTGGTCAGCAAAACCTTCCAAACATACATCAACAGCAGTCAATCGCTCAGCAGAGTAGCCTCCCAAACATGCATCAGCAGCAGTTAGGCCCTCAAACTAATGTTTCTGGGTTCCAGCAGCAGCAAATGGTTGGAATTCAACCTGGTAACTCTGGTTTGCAGAATAATCAGCAATCTGTTCATTTGTTACAGCAATCTAAGGTTGCAGTACAGCAACAAATGCAGCAGAATGTGGCAAACTTGTTGCCTACCCAAGCTCAACAGTCACAGTCTCAGCCACCACAGCAGCAAATGATGTCACAGATCCAATCACAACCAGGTCAGCTGCAACAACAATTGGGTCTGCAACAGCAGGCAAATTCGTTGCAAAGAGACATGCACCAAAGGATTCAAACATCAGGTCCCTTGCTTCAACAACACGGTGCACTTGATCAACAGAAGCATCTGGTGCAGTCTCAAAGAGCCATTCCAGAGGCATCATTATGTGAGTTTTTGATGTTCAAGTTTTACACTATCTATTCTTTGTTGCTTGACATGAATTTCCTTTCTCTTGTTATTCTGATATCTGAAGTATGCCATTAAGATGTTTATTGATTCTGATACAATACTTTTCTACTTTAGCCTATTGTAATCATATGGCTATTGGATCTTATGTCTTCTCTTATTCATCCTCATTAGTGTTCTATCCTTATTTCATGATTTGGGTGTGAGTGCGTACTTAATACGTTGACAATCTTAGTTTTAATATACATTGTACATTGGTTTGTCAAGATGCTGTAATTATACATTTTTCTAAATTCTACTATGGTCTTTGCTTAGTGAAATAATTAATAATAGTAGATGACTTGAAATTTAGCAGAAGGCATTGCACATACATAAAGTTGACTAGGGGTTACACTTGAAATGAGTACATAAAGATGAAAAATCCCGAAAGCGGGAAGTTTTCCGTTCCATTTATCATCAGGCATGGTTCGTCCATGCTAATGCATTTTTCAGTCGATGAAGGATGTTTTGGCTGCTTATAAATCAGAATTGTGCATTACATAGCGAGAGGTGGAATTGAATGAGTTTTTCGCTATCTTCTATAAATGCTACAGTGTGGCCCATTTATGTTTTGTCCCACAACTCTCTCTCTCTCCATATGTCTATCTCTGTTCTCTCTTTCTCCCTCCCTAAATGGTTCGCTGGAAAATGCTTAATGTTGCAAAATATAAAATATAAATTATTTGGAAAAACCTAGCACTCAGAGATAGCTCTCTCTCTCTCCCCCACATGGGTCTATGTGTATGCATGCATCAGGCTTTGCCTTTACAAAACCAAATTCTTTCTCCTCTTATGTTGCACGATGGAACTCTCAACTCTTCTTGTTTTGGCCTCATTGTCAGATGGTCTAGGAGCTGTCTGGTCTATGGAGTATGGATTAACTCATGTCTTCATTCCTTGTACTTGATCTATGATTTATTCATGTGAAAATTATAAAATGGTGCACCAAAAGGAAAAGATCATTAGGTATACTCAACCGAACACTGTAAACACTAGCACAGTAGTTTGCTGCATGGGAGCTAAAATTTGAGAATTTTTGGTTATAACTTTTTTGTTCAATCTAAAACTGGTGAAACTAAATCTTGTCTTGTGGTGTTTCTCTTGCTATCATAAAATTTCAAGGAGTAATTCTCCTGCAAAAATTGCTCTGTTTTATCTGAATGTTGGAATGATGAATGCAAGAAAAAGGAAAAAAAAAAACAAAAAAAAAGAAAAAAAAAACATTGAAATTCACAGAAGTAATGTTCTTGTTATTTCTTCCCTGCTATGTGGGCTGAGGGGGAAGGGGGAAGGGGGATATGGCTTGATCCCAAGACCTCCAACTTTACCTTGACTATTGAATGTTTCTAATATTGAGGGATTATGGAGTGTAGCTTGTATTGTAATTGTGTTACTGCTGGTAAAAGGTTTTTTAATCACTTTATTTTTCCATCAGAATTCATAGAGTTTTAACTTGATTTTCATATTTTAACCTTTAAGTATTAAATTTGAGTTTGAAGCTTGAAATCATAATGTTCTTCGCTTGTCCAGAACCACATGAAGTTCCCCATTCAGTATTATATATCTCATTTATATTTGAATTATTATTATTATTACCTCCCCTGATGGAACACGTGTCTAGTGTAGACATTTGTATTTTGGTTAATTAATTTTTTCATGTGAGATACTAGTCTCAAGAATTCTTTACGAATATTTGAAAATTTATCTACTCTGTGCAGTTCCAATCCATTTTAATAAATGGTTTATTTTTATGTTCATCAGAATTATGGCAATTATGTTTTATTTTTTCAAACATATCCACATATCAATACAGGTGCAAGTTCATTAAATGCGTACTGTGTGATAGAGAATTCATAAATCTGTAAATAAACTTTGCTCCTTGAATTCTTCACTTTTGTTTTGTTTACGCGGTCAATTTCACCATGGATATGAAAATATATTGAAATATGGGTATACAGAAGAAAATTGATATAAGGATCTGCATAGGAAATTTTGAATGAACAGTAATTTAAATATGTTACGGCTCAGTGGAACTTCTTAAAAGTAGATTGTTATGAAAAAAAAGAAATTTGCATGTCCAAAAAAGAGTCTGCTGCTCTTTTGAGTCTTTTGGTTAGACTCCACAAGTCTCAATTTAATTCGCTAACTCTTTGCGATTCTTGTTGCCATAGCTTCTGCAACATATATTAGTCAGAGGATTACCTCGAAGAAATTGAAACAAGAGGACTTAATCAATAATAGTAAGCATGAAAAAGAAAACAAGAGGACATAATCAATCGTATTAAGCATGAAAAAGAGCATCCTGTCTATGTTGCAACAAATCAATCAACCCCCTTGTGTGAACTTTGATTGAAACAAAATGTTGCTTCTCCCATTGTCACAACAAATTTACGCAGACTTATTTCTCATTTATGTAAAATTGTTTTGTTTTCATATCATCTAGTAGCTAATTCGTAATTTAAATTTTATCGCAGCATCTTTAGATTCCTCGTCACAGACAGGAAATGCAAATGGTGGGGATTGGCAGGAGGAGATTTACCAAAAGGTACTCCATTAAGATGGTTATCTTTTCCTGTCTATGATTTATTTAATCTTATGATATCTATTTTCAGCTAATAATAGCCATCCACAAACATGTTCACGTTATTAACCTTTTGTTATTTTTTATGTTTTTCTCGGAATCTGAAGTTATAAGACTTTACTTGCAGATCAGATCCATGAACGAGATGTATTTTCTTGAATTAAATGAAATGTACCAGAAAATGGCTGCTAAGTTACAACAGGTAAGATATTAATTTATAAGAATATTATACTTCGATTCAATCATTTCTTTTGTGGGCTGCCTTTTCCATCCATCTTTTTTGTCATGTATCTTGGTTGTATTGAATACCTTTAAAATGATGTAATAAACAAAGAAAAACAATGGCTGTCCACTCCATTTTATAAATAGCTAGTTAGTTTGCCAACTACACTCGTTGCTTCGAAGAACCTAAACATAACAATGCCACCACGCTCCCAGTTCCCCTGGAAAAGGGACAAATATCTTTAATATTAACCCCTACCAAACTCTTCCTGGGGATGAAGTTATGGATAGAATAGTCCTAGATAGCAATATTCTCGCATGATAATGTCCTCTACTAAATTGATTTGTTGTTTAACAATGCATGTCTTACTGTGTTGCAGCATGATTCTCTTCCTCAACCGCCTAAGAATGAACAACTTGAAAAACTCAGATTTTTTAAGGTTATGCTGGAGCGCACTATTCTGTTTTTGCGGATTTCGAAGAATGAAGTTCAACATAATCACAAGGAGAAGATTGTTGCAGTTGAAAAGCAGATTATCAATATTCTTAACTCGAATAGGCCCCGGAAGCCTGTTTCTTCTATGCAGCAAGGGCAGCTTCCCCAGCCTCACTTGCATGCTATGCAACAGTCTCAGCAGCCACAATCTCAAATTTCTCAAATGCATACCCATGAGAATCAAATGAATACGCAGATGCAACCTGTGAATATACAGGGTTCTATGGCAGCTACGCAGCAGAATAACGTAACCAACTTGCAGAATAATTCCTTATCTTCCGTTTCTAGTGTTTCAAATTCTCGCCAAAACATAATGGATGCACTACAATCTGGTTCAAATATGGATCAAGGTCAGGGCAATGCACTTAACTCGCTTCAATCTCTACAGCAAAATCCTGTCAGTGGTCCACAACAGGTGAACATGAACTCGATATCATCTCACAGTGGACTAACAACAATGCAGTCAAACCTTAATCCGCTACAACTGAATTCAAACATACTTCCAACCCAGCATGTAAAACAGGAGCAACAAATGTTTCCAGCACAGCAGATGAAACAACAATTTCAGCAGCGGCAGCAGCAATATATGCAAAGACAGCTGCAGCAGCAGCAGCAACAGCTGCAGCAGCAGCAGCAGCAACAGCAGCAGCAGCAGCAGCAGCAGCAGCAGCAGCAGCAGCAGCAGCAGCAAACAAATCAGCAGCAGTTGGCAGCACATCAAATGTTACAGCTTCATCAGATGAATGAGACAAATGAAATAAAGATGAGGCAGCAGATGGGTGTCAAACCAGGAGTTCTTCAGCAACATCATTCCTCTGCCCAGCGTTCATCATATCACCAACCACTGAAGCCTGGAACTCCATTCTCTATTTCCTCACCGCAAGTCCTTCAGGCAGCATCCCCTCAGGTTGGACCTCATCCTTCCCCCCAAATTGACCAGCAGAATCTGCTGATGTCTCATCCAAAGGCTGGAACCCCCTTGCATTCTGCAAACTCTCCGTTCGTTGTTCCATCTCCATCAACTTCCATGCCACCATCAACCATCCCAGGCGAGTCTGATAAAAGCAACTCTGGTGTTGCATCCCTGTCTAATACTGCAAGTATTGGTCATCATCAAACAACTGGAGCATCCATACCAGCGCAATCCCTTGCTATTGGCACTCCTGGGATATCTGCCTCACCTTTGCTTGCAGAATTTATCAG
Source organism: Forsythia suspensa (assembly GCA_023638005.1). NCBI lineage: Eukaryota > Viridiplantae > Streptophyta > Magnoliopsida > Lamiales > Oleaceae > Forsythia > Forsythia suspensa. The sequence goes on from CM042665.1 coordinate 12,825,305, forward strand.
TCCGGATGGTACTCATGGTGTTGTATCAACCATTGTTTCTGGAAACTCAAATGTTGTAGAACGACCACTTGAGCGCTTAATTAAAGTGGTTAGTATGAGACTTTTTCATGATTACTTATGTGGCATAAAGCGTGGCCTCATAATCCATATTTGACTTCTACCTTTTTTTTTTTTTTTTTTTTATCAGGTGAAGTCTATGTCACCTAAAGCATTGAGTTCCTCAGTTAGTGACATCAGCTCAGTAGTTAGTATGATTGATAGGATCGCTGGATCTGCTCCAGGAAATGGATCAAGAGCTGCGGTGGGTGAAGATTTGGTTGCGATGACTAAGTGTCGTTTGCAGGCCCGAAACTTTTTCACTCAAGATGGATCTAGTGGTACAAAGAGAATGAGACGTTATACAAGTGCAGTGCCATCAAATGTTGTTTCATCTACTGGAAGTGTCAATGATAGTTTCAATCAGTTAAATGGTACTGAATCTGATGGAGAGTCCACTGGTGCATCTAGCATTAAAAGGCCTAGGACTGAGGTACTTTCTGCTAATGCTTTCTTTTTCTCGTTGAACAGAGAGATAACCAAGTTCTATTATGGAAAAAGTACTAAGAATTAGAAATTTCTATTGTTCTTTTCTGTATTCATCTCGTGCTATATACTTGTCATATTTTTGTTGTTGACAAGAAATTATTGGTGAGTGTCAAAGGGCAATGCAATCTATGCACGTTGATGTATTCCTGGAAAATGAAGGTAACAAAAGGCCAACTGCATGGTGCCTGACACCTCCTGAGGTGAAAAATATGGCAAACCCCAAGTTCCACAAAATATCCAATACCATGAGATATAGCAATCTGACTTTTGGGGAACGTAAGAAATAAACTGTGTATAAAGATATTCAAATTATGGATTTAGGCACTTGAATGTGTTTAGAACGTTATTACTGTCAAAAGTAAGTAAAAAATACTGTATGAATGGCCGAATGGTTAGCCTTGTGATTTCTCTCTATTATATAAACTGTAGAAAAGAATTCTATATATGGAAAGAACTACATCTGCTAATAGTATCCGTATACATGGAATTCTATACATGGAAAAAACTACATATCTGCTAATAGTATCCCTATACAATCTGTCAAAATATTAAGCTAATTATTCGGAAGGGTAAATCAAGGAACCAAATATGGAAACAAATATGGACAGCAAATTTGTCCATTGACAATTACCAACCCAATTGAAATGTCGTCAATTATGAATCGGTGGGTACAACGAATGTTGGAGCACCCCATACACTATCAAAAACATATGTTAATTATATAATACGAAATGCTAGCCTGTTGGTTTACATACTGCGAAATAAAATTCTGATAAATTTGAACTTCTTCGTCTCTCTAATATATGTTCAGATTTTAGTTTTTCCAATTTTGATATGAGTTAATTATGACAATATTTTAGCCATGAGTTTTGACTACCAAAATTGCTTAGATGTAATACTTTTTACTGTTCATGTTCTTTTTGTGCTTCCAACTAGAAATTCGTTATTTACTCTTCAAAGCTTGATATGTTTAAGAGGAGGAAATACAAAGGGAAAAAAGCGCTTCCATGCAACTAAAGGTAGGTAGCAAGAAGTTTGGGACATGAAGAAAGTAATTTAGCATAAGATTCTTTAAATAGGAAAATGATCATCCCCTGCTACTGAAGATAATATTTTTCCATATTATCACTTTTGCTAACTGGAGCTTGGAATATATAAATTGAATGTTTGAAAACTGGTATTGTGTTTTGTTGATCCTGAATCAACTATCCGAGGAATATTTTCCCCAGAGTAAACCCCTGGGCAGCCGAAAAATTAAGTTGTTGGGTTAAATAGAAAGAGGGTGAAGGATTTTGTTGGTTTCGAATTGATTTATACCCCAGAGTAAACCCTTGGGCAGCCAAAAATTAAGTTGTTGGGTTAAATAGAAAGAGGGTGAAGGATTTTGTTGGTTTCGAATTGATTTATACCCCAGAGTAAATAAAAAGGAAACAAATCAAAACTGTTGATTTACATTGAGGCTTCGAGATGACGTGACATAATTAACTCTAGATGTTTGCCTTTTCTAGGATTAGATAAAAGAGAACTTCGTGGACTGGACGGAAATACTAGTATATCAGTAGTCCTTATTGTTTCATCTATCCTTTCCGTTTTTAGTCGTTATTAACATCTGGTGGAATTTTGGTGAATTGTTATTGTGGGACATGGGAGATCTACTCAGCTTTTTGTTGGGAGATGGTTCATTGTTCTTAGGGTTATGATGTTAGCCAAACATCATATCCAAAAATGTAGGTGGCCCATGTTTGACCTTGTTAAAAGTTAAGACAAGTAATTTCCATTTGTGTGTCAGATCCTTGATTAATTCACTTCAATGGTAATTATTATATATGATACCATGTCATCGGTTGTATAGGGTACTCCCACATCGATTTCATGTATTGGGCATACTGATTTTAGTAGGAGAATATTTATTTTTCTAGTGTACTATACACATTTTGCTTCCTTCTTATCGAGTATAATTGACCATTATTTGCAGGCTAACCATGCACTTGAAGAAGAATTACGTGAGATAAATGAACGACTTATAGACACTGTGGTATATATTAGTGATGAAGATGTGGATCCAACTGCGGTAGCTGCTACTGCCAAAGGAGGAGAAGGAACCATCGTGAAGTGCTCTTTTAGCGCTGTGGCTCTTAGTCCAAACTTGAAATCACAATATGCTTCGGCACAAATGGTGAGATTTTGAGCCCCATCATGTTAATGCCACTTGTCACATCTATCTCTTCTGTACGATGGTTATGACTTTACCTTTTACTGGAATGCAGTCCCCAATTCAGCCTTTACGACTACTTGTTCCCAACAATTATCCAAATTGCTCGCCAATACTTTTGGACAAGTTTCCAGTTGAAGTCAGGTGAGATAACTTAAAATTTGGCACTTTCATCCTAGTAAATTTTATATCATTCTTTTAAGTTGTAGTTTGAAATTTTTAATCCACACGTCAAGGGCCTCTTAATGTACACAGAGAACGCATGGGGCTATGCAAAAAGAGAGAGAAATGCACATAGCCCATAAAAACTTACAAAGTACAGTTCCAAATAGATTAAAAAAACACAACATTGGGAATGATATCAGGCACAATTTGACAAGGGACGACACAATTTGAAAACTCTATAACTTTCTGACCCACGATAGCTTATTCTGTTACCATGGCTAGCGATATGAAAAGGTACTAGAACAGTTAACCAAACCTTAAGACCCTGATTGCTAGACACATTTTTCCAACATCAAGCTGCATTTCAGATTGTGTGCTGGAAGAGTGGATAATGCAAAATTTGAAACTCCATGGTTTGAAGATACTAGGAGGCTATGTTGTGACAAGTCATGTATTTCTCCTCAGCAGCTCTGAACATGCTGTACAAATACTGAGCATACTGGTGCTGTTAATAGACTAGTAGAATGACTCGTGAGAGTCAATATGCTGCTAACAGACTAATTGAATTTCTCTGAACACATGATAGAAATAGTGGTCGCTGTTTTGTCCTTCTGCCTTTTGATCTAGCTTGAACATGCAATTGATCAGTTGCTAGGTGCCCCACTTAGTTTGCAGTTGTGATGGTTTATCCATATCAATGCTGTGGGGATAATTGAAGAAGGACATTGAGACGAGAAGGTACCACAAAGTTTCACACATTCGAATTAGCAGTATGTAGAAAGAGTATTTAATGCATTTGGAATTAAATTTGTTATGTTATTGAACACGGTTCAAGGAATTTGTTTCCCTTAAAACGTTGTACTCTATTTTCCTTTCACTTATTTTGAAGCGCCCGAATGCTTTCCGCATCAGAGAGCAAAATTTAACCACCACAGACGTACTACACATCAAGAAGAATTAGAGTATTCTGAATTTAGAATTGCTCTTTGGGGGTGAGATATATGAACAATGGTCATATTGATGATTATCACTCAGCTTGTGGGAGGCACTGATGTAGGCCTACTATTTAAATCCTCCTATTGGAACTCATGGGACGTGGAAGGATATTGCCACTACAATAAGATGTTGAATACTTGTGATGAAACAACCAAATACATAACATTGCCTTGGTATTGTTTGGGCCGCTCCATACCAAAGCTGGTGAGACAAAAAATTGGAAGTTCTGTATTTCTGTCCAAGCAAAGAAAATTATGAACATTTCTTCTGTCTAGTCTGAACAGTATTATTTGCTTGAACTGGGGAGACAAAATCTAGAAATTGAGGATTGCGGCAAAAATACAGGAAGATAGGGATAAAGGGTTGGTTCTTGCTTTTTAAATGTGCATTTAATTATTTTGGCGTAGCTGTGGACCAAAGTGTTGAGTGCCAACCGAGCCTTGACATTTTTTTTTCTATTTTCTGTTAGTAGAGAGTGCTGGCAGCCCCGAGCCCCAGCCCCAGCCCCAACTTTACACCTGTACTGTGAACCCCTCCTCCTCACCACGAGGCCGCTTGCTTTTCTCCAAATTGCGGCTAGTGTTTTCTCTTGCTTATTATCAGATTGATATCCAAATTTGCTGATATATCATGTGATCCCATGTATATGCAGCAAAGAGTATGAAGATCTCTCTATAAAGGCGAAATCAAGATTTAGTATCTCTCTCAGAACCCTCTCACAACCCATGTCACTTAGGGAGATAGCAAGGACTTGGGATATTTGTGCTCGTGCTGTTATTTCCGAGTATGCACAGCAAAGTGGCGGAGGATGTTTCAGCTCGAAATATGGAACTTGGGAGAACTGCTTGAGTACAGCATGATGCTGCTTCTGATTGTTTGTCTCCAATTAAAACTTTATGGATATTGGAGAAGAAATTCTTCTTTATTTCTATATTACCTCTCCCCTGGAACCCTGAACATGTAAATATAGGTTTTGTAACTCTCCTGCAACAGTCCTGTGAATGCGCAAAGATGCGAATGTGCAGTACAGTTATAAATGTGTATTATTCTGATTTGGTTTTGACTGTTCTGAACATATAAAGCAGCAGTTCTTAACATTAGATTTCTGTTCTGTAGCTTAATCTGTGATGAAATGATCCTAAGGGAGCCCAATTACTATACCTTATAAGGAGTGTAAAATCAATAGAATTAAATGTCAAAATAGACTCGACATTTTCTGGAGGAACTTGCATTTTAGCTTTGTTAAGGAATAACGAATACAAAATTGTTTATGGTGAAAGATAGAGAAACAAAATACACTAAGTTAAAGAAAAATTAATGGACACTGAGATGATTTTTCATATCTACCAAAGCTCAGAAAATTTACTTTAATCCCATACTAAGTATAATACAATCTCAACCAATGCACAAAGGAAAATCTCACAAAGAAATTTTAAGAAGAGAGTTCGCCATTATTAATGAAACAATGGCGGGGAAGAAACCATTCAAAAAAGAGGACCAACAAAGAAGCTGTAGAAAGAGACCACAAACGAGCAGTCACTGTTTCACGTGAGGGTGGGTAGTGTTTTAGGTTTGGACTCCTATTTTCTTCACTTACTTTTAGTATATAAGATAAATATATATAACCAAAGGATATAGTTTTATTTAAGTAAAACTCTTAATAGATAACCACGTCCATTAAACACATAGATAAACATGGTTCAGAGATTCGATCACTTGAGCAACTCTAATTGGTTACACTTCAAAAGTGACAGTTATTCAAACCAACTCAACAACCACGATTCTCCAATTTGAACGGGTCAATGACTCGATACACTAGTGTGGGATTAACTTGTGTTGTATATTTCATTTAAGACACAAGCCTAAATAAGTACGATTAATTTTTCATCACTGCCTTGGAGATTGTTTGACACAAAATACTCAACAACCTCCACCTTTGGTGCCAAAGAACTTGCACCCTCTTGTTACCTAACACAAGAAAAAAATAAAAAATTAGTGAGTTAATCAGAAAGGGAATTCGAAAATTGAAAATTTACCAACCTTTATCAATATTCAAAAAGCTTAAACAACTCTTGAATTTAACCAAGGGCAACACTTTTGTTTCCATATTAGTGGGATTAAATTTGAGAGAGAGTATATTTTCAAGGTTAACAGTTCCTGTGATACAATATCTCGAATAAAATGCATTCAAATATCTGTATGCTTAGTGCGTTCATGAAAAACAGGATTTTTACATAGATGTATATGATTGATTGTCGAGAGAACACAGTTACATTACTATCCAAAACACACAGTTCATTTAGAAGACCATTAAGCCACAAAGACTCTTTAATGACTTCTGTTGTAGCAATGTACTCAGATTCTGTAGTGGACTGATAAGTACTATTTTGTACTTACCTAGGCTCACAAAAAGGGATGATTATTAGTACTCTTAGTTGTTTTCAGTTTAATTGCATGTTGTTTTCTTATTATTTTAGGAAATAATCAAAGTCAAGTGTAAATGGGATGAAAAGAGCGCAAAGAGAAGAAAAGATGACTAAATTGAGCGGATAAAGAGACTTGAAGGACTTGGGATGCAATTATGAAAGGAAGAAAATCAAGAAGGCGTCCAAGATAACCATGCGATCGCATGGTTATCCAATAGTGCGATCGCAATATAATAAAAATTCAGCGAGAATGTAAAACCACAGAACCATGCGATCGTGAGGTTATAAACCATGCGATCGCATGGGCATACGAACACCAGTTTGGCGGTTTTTCGATGGGATTGAAACTCTACACTTCAAGATAAAACAACAACTTAAACACACGTCTTGGAGTCTTTTTGAGAGCATTATAAAAGGCGGATGATAGCCATAATAACAAAGGGACGAATTTTGGGAACAAGATACAAGAGGAGAATCGAGGATCAAGGCTCGGGATTGAGGATTCTTCACCGGAGTCACGGGTTGTAATTATTTCTTCTTCTTTTTCTTTTTCTTTCATTTGGATCATGAGGAAGTCAATTATTGTCATAATTGACGAAATCATGTCCCGGCTAATTACTTTTTCTAGGATGAGCGATGAAACCTCATGATTTTTAATTAATTAGAAGTTTTTACGTTTTAGTAATTAATTGCTTTTGGATTGATTATTCTTTATGCGGTTTTCTATTATTTTAATGCACGATCAACATTAGAATATATTGTGATCTATATTGAAGTCGAGAGATTCAATATAGATTAAGCACGTGGTATTGAATAACATAGGGTCCAATAATAGATAGAGATTACTATTATGCTTTATGAAATCTATTTAGGTGTTCTTGAGATTTTAATGCATGTGTTTATGTTGAAGCTTAATTAGAGATAATGAAGTTCGCATAACATATAGAATTGATTGACCATCGAGAGAGGCTTTCGATTAATTTAGGAGCGATTTTCAATCTATGGTAATTATAAGCTAAAAGCAGTTAAGCGGATGTTTGATTAAGGAAAGTGTTGGTGGATTCGCAAATCCTAGAGTTAGTAGATTTTGAATTTGTTCTTACCTTTTAAAGTTATTTATTGTTTAATTAAAATAGTTAAATTAGTTTAGAATCACAAAAATCAAATTGAATCTGTGTTTCTTTTATTGTTAAAATTTAGGTTATAAATTAATTGGTTAAATTAATATCTCGGTCCTAAATGGGTTCGACACTTTATTTTATCACTATATTACTTGTCCACGATCCGTCCACTTGCGGGATTATAATCGCACAACATGGACAAAGTAACTATATGCTGCAATTGAGATTTCCAACTCACACAAGAATGTAAACACATACGAAGTAGTAGACTTTCTATTGTCTCTGTCACTTGCATAATCAACATCAACAAAACTCTTTAATATAACATCCTCAGATTTATTTTTAAATACTAAGCCCGTATCACTAGATCCTCTCAAATATCTTAGCACCCACTTAAGTGCTTTCCAATGATATAGACCTCGATTTGACATAAACCTGCTAAGTGTGTTCACAACATAGGCAATGTTGGGCCTAGTGCACACCTCAAATACATAATATATCATATAGCATTAGAGTAAGGAATTTTATTCATGTATTCCACATCTTCATCACTTACGGGAGATTGATCTTTAGACAAAACAAAATGATTTGCTAAAGGTAAAGTAACAGGTTTACTCTCATTCATGCCAAATTTTTTCAACACCTTCAACACCTTCAACACATAAGATGTTTGATGCAACCACAACTACGAATTTGATCTATCCCTTTCAATTTCCATACCTAGGATTCATTTTGCTTTACCTATGTCTTTCACATCAAATTCTTCCCTTAGAGCAGTTTTTATTTTATTAATTAAGATAATGGATGAACCAATCAACAACATATCATCCACGTATAATAAAAGAAACACACAGTCATTTTTATTATGTTAAGGCAAAAGTCTAAATAAGTACAATTAATTTTTCATCACTGTCTTGAAGATTGTTTGACACAAAATACCCAACAAGCTTGATCTTGACTTGATTTCTTACTGAGGTATGTTAAATGGTCTGAGGTCGGGTTGAATTGAGGTCAACTTGAATTTAACAAATTTATGAAAGGATTATCGAGGAATGTTTGGTCATTGAGGGGGACTCTCAAAGGAGGTGGAGTAGAGTTTGTGCTGGTTAATTAATATAATTTTAGAGGAATTTTATGTTGGTCATTAAATTTAAAATATTGTTTTACTTAACTTTGTTTAAAGTTAGCTAGTGGATGGAAAGTTGAGATGACAATCTGTGTTTGTGTGTATTTATAAATTGGTTAAACATTATTTTCATTCATATATTTTTTGATATTTACAATTTTTATCTACATATTTTATAGGATTTAAATGTAGTATAAATAGGCATGGACGAGTTGAACAAGAATATAGTAAAATTTAGTGATGATCGTAAAATTTTATTAAAAGTTTAATGATTACATATGAATATAACTCAAACTATCTCTTTAAACAAAATTTAACCTTTTAAAAAATCATATTGAGATCATGCAATATTCTCAATTTTCTTGGTCTTATGTTGTTTTAGGCTGTTGTTAATAATAATAATTATTATTATTTGTGTGTGTGTGTGTGTTTTGAACTGGTTTTTTTGGTTTCTCCTTGGCCTCTTTTTAAGATTCAATGCTATGAATTTAGAGGATATATATTAGGTCATGTTTCGCGACATGTTAAGGATGTTTTTACTTTGCCAGATGTTTAGAAAAACTAGTTAAGAATACATGTTTTGCACGTTATTTTATAATAATATAATGATTTTTTTTATTTAAAATCATCGATAAATATAACACATAAATAAAATTCATTTTCAATCATAAGTTTATCAATAATTATGACCAACTAAAGAATAACATTCAAGCTTCTTGGTAAAACAAGTTGTTCATTAAAAAGTACACGACATACGTGAATGTTAAGTTTGAAAGATTATTAATACTCTTTTAATTATATTTTAAAGTATATATCTAATTTCATAAAAAAAAAAAGAGACAACTTTCTTTTATGAAAATTAGTATCAAAGTCTAAAATACATGAAAATAGTAGGTAGAACACATATTTTCATTGATTTTGTGTATTTATATCATTATAAAAAACACGTAAAAACAAAATATTTGGCATTTTTTAGGTAATTATTTCTCAGAAAAAAAGAAGAATTTTCTCTTGCAATATCCATTTAGTTTTAATGCACCAATAAACTAAAGTTTTTTTCTTTTTCTTTTTTGTTCTCTTCATGTATTCTTTCCCGCAATTCCATCAGAAATACTAATAAATTTCAAAAAAATTCAAAACAACCAGATATTTAGACAATCTTTTTCTTAATAAAAATTCATGATTTTAACATCACATAAAATCTACTTATTATGCGAGATTTACCTTCACCTTATGCATAGCATGACTCAATTTATTCAAGTTATTTAGTACATGTTAGCAACTCTTTCTTAGTTGCGCGCTTGAGAAAGCTAGAGTAACACCAATTCTTTTTGTTCTAACTCGTTCGTCTTCAATAAATATATGTTTAATTGCTTACAAAATGACATAAAACATCATTCGTGCTTAAATCTTGTTGCTATCAAGACTACCACAATAATTAACATTTTTACCTTGAACAAATATTCTAAATCAAGAAAAAGAAAAAAGATATAGAAATCAAAAGTTAAATAAATATTACCATCATATATATTTTTAAAATTAGTGAATCATTCATGAAAAATTAACACATCAATTATTACTACATTACTATCAAACTAATTGTCAAAAATTTAAAATCGTCAAAAAAAAAAATTCCTAGCATAATAAAAACAAAGAAGAACAATAGATGAAGAAAATATGAATCAATAATAAGAAAGTCGAAATACAAAGCCGAATTCCTCTTGTTTTGTTATGCAGACGAAAGAATTTACTAAAATTCTTATGCATAATAAGATTGACTATTTGAATGTTTACAATTAAAAATAATAATTTCAATATATTAAAAATATTATTAGCATTATAATTTCATTTATTTTCATTAATTACAAAATATAATGGAATTTAAAAGGGCAAATCACTTTCAATTATCGAAATACAATATTTATGTAGTATTAAATAGTTTAAATTAAAGCCAAAATAAATAATGTTAATTGAAAGATGATTTTATGAATTATAAGTTATTTGCAGGAACAATATCGTTCATAAATATTTCTCCCATATTGGAACTTTTATATGTAGTATAGATAGAGATGTTGTAGTGAAAATTACGTCTACTGTTTTTTTTTATTTTTATTTCATGAATTATTACAAGGGGATGGTTCCTTTCATTAATGAATTTGATAAATAATTACAATATAAAATTTAAACTAATGTAACGATCTAGTTCTATTCTACTAAAATAATTCAAAATCTCAAAATGAGCCTCACCCAAGATCCTCCGGTCCCCCCCACACACCCCCCACCTAAATCCTGGCGGTGATAAGGGCGGTCGGTGGTGGCAAAGAGGCCGTGAGGGGAAGAGTGGTTGTGATTTGGTGGCAGATGCATTTGAAGAGCAACCATTCAATTTTTTTTTTAAAAGAAAAATAAGAATTTGAAATCTAAACCATATTGTTTTCTAAAACAGCTAAGTAATTCATCAAAAATCGAATATAAATCGAAAGTTGTTATTAAAGAAATTATATTTTGAAATGCAAATCATCCAACGAGGCCTAGTTAGTATTCAAAATCAATAGAAATAACTGTCAAAATCTATGTTATAATCGACTTGACATTTTTTTGAAGGAACTTACAATTTAGTTTGTGCTCGACTCGACTTCTTACTGAGCTTATGTTAAGAGGTTGAGTTTACTAATTATTGAGGAATTTTTGGTCAGATTCTCTTAGAAAGCGGAACAGAATCGAGGGAATGTGTTTGGAAGGACTTTTTTAAGGCCAAAAGCGCTTCTTAAAGAGCAAAACTGTTTTTGTCTATATCTATGATTGTTTAGCTAAAATTAATAAGTTTTTTTGACTGAAAAATAGCTTAAAAATCTATTTTAAAGAAGTCCAAATTAACAATATTACCATTAATACATAAAAAAAAGATATTAATTTGTTTGCCACATTAATTACTTATATCAAATTATCACTTTATATATTAATATAAAGTGAATAATATATGTTGGCGTGTTAAATAATGTAATACAAATTACACATAATATGTTTAATTTAAATAAATTAATTTTAAATAATTTGATATATACTAAAATAATTTTATTATCATAATTTAATTAAGATATTAATTTTAATAGTTATTAGGATATGAAAAAAAATATTACTCCATCCGTCTAAAAAAGATAGATTTGTTTCCTTTTTTCATCAATCCCAAATTTTAGGCCACGTTCCTTGTTCTAACTATAATAACTACATTTTATTAATCTGTATAAAAATAAAAACAAGCATATCTTTTTAGGATAGATGGAGTAATTAATTACTATTTAGTCCAAAAAATATAAAATTTATGCAAAAATACTTTTATGTAACCAAATTCTTAAGGAAAATTGGTGCACATGGTCCATAACCTTTGTCCTCAATGCAGAAATGGTTCATAACGTTTATTTTTTGATACATAAGTCTCTAACTTATGTGTTTCAGTGCGTAATTCATCTTTATTTGATGAAAATGACAAATATACCCTTATTTTTAATTAGAAAATTTTTTAATTAGATTCCTAACTTTTGTAAAAAGTGCAAATTGTTCTGATACTTTTATTTTTTATAAAAAATTTAAAAAAACTAACAAATTGATAATATATTAAATTATTTTGTATATTTTACAAACTATTATAAAATAACTAAAATTTAATCTTATGATTATAACAAAAAATTAATTTATTATTATTATTAAGTAATCATACTATTTAAAATTTAAACTTTTATTTTATTGTTACAACATAAAAAAAAAAAAAATAACTGTCACATATTTAATGTTCAAATATTTTTATTTAATTGAACTATTCGTTTGTTAATTATAAACATTAGAACTCAAATTGTATTCTTAATATTTTAATTTATCATTTATTATTATTCAAAAATAAAGAACACATAATGTGTAAATTAATTCTTATTAATATTTTTATGTTAAAAAAGTATAATAAAATTGATTTAATGTCATAAAATTATATACGCCATATTTTTTTCATTTATTTAACATAATTTTTATTCAAATTTTTCACATCACATAGTAATTATATATATCAAAAGCCAATAATTTTACATTTTTTTTGTATGAAAATTTTAATTGACACGACTATAGTGATATATTTAATATACTAAATTATATATTATTTATTAAATATACCGGACATGTTTACACATTTTACAAATGTTAGAAATTTGTAATTTTCTTTAATTAAAACTAAAGGTATATTTGTTTTTTTTTTCATCAAATAAGGACATTGTGCACCAAAATATACAAGTTAGAGTCTTCTGTACCAAAAACAAAGGTTATGGACTATCTTCATACTAAGGGCAAAGATAGGGACCATTTGCACTAATTTTTCATTTTATAATTTAATATTCACATTACTTTTATAATACAATTTATTTCTAAAGTTTCAATAAAATGCATTATTATGTTAAGTATATTTCAATTAAACTAACGCGCTCACGCAACAACTATACAAGAGTTTTTGAAGATAAATTGATACACCATCCGTTTTAAAAAAAATAGATTTTCTTTTTTATATATATATTTTCACACAGATTAAAGAAATATAGTTATTGTAGTTGTAATAATAAAATTTACTAATATTTTTTTTAAATATCCTTAAATTAATATCATTACTCTATTAAAATTAGATGGTCATAAGTATTAATGGCCACATTAAATAGAGGTTATATTATGGAACTAAGAAATTAAATATGCTTGTTGAGAAGAGTAACTTAATTTGGGATGGATGAAAATGGAAATAAGCTTATCTTTTTAAGACGGATGGAGGATAAAACAAAATGGACGAGGGAATATTCTTTTGAAAATTATAAAAGAAATTTTCTTTTTTCATATTTCATCATAAAAAAAGGCATCTCACAATTAATTAATTTAATAAATTTTGTTAATGCCAATGGGCCATTCATAGGGTCCTTTTTGATCGACCGTACAATAGAGTCTATTACTTTATTCATTTTTTTTTTTTTTGGTGGTTAAAATTTTACTGTAGTTGAGACTTGTAATATAATTTTCAAGAGAAGCTATAAGTGGATCTTACCATTATACACAATATTATGCCATTAATTATAAGATAATATAAAATAAATTGACAATTATTTTTTGAGGGACATTTTTTTTTTAGAAATCGATAGTTAAATTTTTTGTTTTGAAAAATCGATAGTTCACAAAGTAATTGACGAAAAACCGGCAATTTAGTTGAAAAATCTCCAATTTTTTTTTTTTTTTTTGAAATTTGACAATTGGGTTTTTTTTTTTTTTTTAAAAAAATCGACAGTTCAAAAAAAGAAATTTCTTTTGGGAAAGAAAATGAGCAAATGTCTCGAAGTTGGTTGGCAATTCAATTGAGTTTTACTTACTTGCAAATGGGTCACCAATTATTTTTTTGCTTAGACTTACAAATTATAATTGTGAAATAATATTTCACCTACAAGTGTAGACTATTGAAAAATGGGAAAATAAATCGACATCAAATATCAAACCAAATGGGATGTTTCAAATGGATGAAATCTAACATTCAATTGAGTAAGCAGGTGGAATAAACAATAAATGCATTCAAATATATTTAGAATAAAGTAAAAAATTTATTTGGTCCAAAATGCGACGGAATGCCATAGAAAATTAGTCGGTTGAGTGCTTGAGTGAGACGACAATACGGTAGTAGTCTCACAATAGCGGTTAAAGTGGGTGACTAACGATAGATCTTGTAATATGTTTGTTACCTGTAACAACAATAGTAAAATTTGACAAAGAGAAAGAGAAAAGAAGTGGGTAGTGTGTCAAGTAGTGTGATATAGTAAAATTAGAAAGATAAGATGATAAATTTTGAAATTTTAATTGTTTGGTAAATACCTTTTTGTTCATTTTTATCAAAATTGGCTAGTTGCCAAAAAAATGGGGGGTTTTTAAAAAATAACCATAATAAATAAAATATTTTTTAAAATACTGTAATATTTTTTTAATTCTAAAAATCTTGTTTTTTATTTTTATAACACTTATTGTTACATTTGTTATTTTAGTTATAATAAATGTGTTACATTTGTTATTAACAAAATAGTATTTTTAGAATAAAAAAAGTTAAATAGTATTTTTTAAATTATTTTATATTTTGTAGTATATGGTGAAATTATCACCAAAAAAATTATAAGTTTGACATTTTTCAAAATAGGGTTTTGGTTAAAAAGTCTAGTCAACAATAGTTTTGTTACCACCCGATTTTGATAGGGCTTCCACGTCAGTAAAAGTCCAACGAGATTTCCATATAGGCCCAATGAGGGCCTCGTAAATTCTAAAAAGGGCCTCGGAGGCCCACCAGACATCTTAGCCTTCTGCGGCTAAAATGCTGCGAGGCCCATAGAGAAACCCCGACACTCACGGTCGAGCCATGGAGCATCGCAGGACTTCGTATCAACCCTAACTAGCAGGCAACACGATATTTTGGAACGACCAGAGAGATAATTGAAGACAGTTTGCGTTGGATTGGCGCACGGGTCCTCACAAAGAAACCGAATCATAATCTCTTAAAATCATGCAACGTGATAAGTTCAAATAAGGAAGATAATCTGGAGATTGCCTTGACAAGGAATGATCCCTATCCCATAAGGAAGGAGGATCCGATTAAGTATCTAATTGATTTGTTACCTAAATCAATCAAGACTCTGGCGCTATAAATACGAGGTCTCCGGTTGTTCCAAGGTATACTCTTTTTGCACTTAAAATCCCACCCTAAACTCTACTCAAATCTCACTGCTTGTCTCTCCACAACCAATTACTTTCGCCCCCCATGTATTACTCTTATACCAACACTTGACTTGATCGTCGGAGTACCAACGATCGTCGGACCCTTTTTCTCCGGAGATTCTGGTGCCTAACGATTGTGCGAGTGTGCAGGTAACATACAGATTAGCAGATAAGTGACTAGAGATCTATTGACACATGGACGTTGCAGGTTCCGACGTCAACAAGTTTTTTATTAAAAGACCTCCACTCAATATTTTTTAGTTAAAAGACATCTAGTCTATTTTATTATGGGTATTTATATTTACATAACACTTTTTATTTTTTGCACTACATTTTAATTACATTTAACATCTTTAATCTATGAACATTATAGCACTCATGTCTTCAACTTTTTTTAATTACATTTTTATCCTCAACTTTTTATTAATTATCACATCTTGTGTTTGATAACGGTTTCTGTCTAAAACATTTGTTGAAAATTCGTAAAAAGACTTATTTGTTTATCATATTTAAAAAAATAATAGATACAAAAGTACGATAAAATATTTTTCCTCATTTCAAAGTACGTAAACAAAATATTTCGACAAAAACTATCATTAATGATGAAATATACTAATTAATGAAAGTTGAAGATAATAATTCGATAACAAAAATTTAAGAACATAATTGTAACAATGAACAAAAGTTGAAGATCTTAAGTACAATTAAAATATGGTGCGCTTATTATAAATTGTAATGTGAATATAACCACACATATATTAAAAGTCTTAAACACCCTTCATTTGAAATGACTATGATGCCCAATTCAAAGTTGAGGTTCAAAATTTTAGCTATGCCCTAAATCATCAAATTTTATTCCACATTTTCATTTCATCTTTCAAAACCAATGTTTTAAAAACCGACCGGGCATCGACCCGGAAAAGTGAAAGGGTCAAGGGTTAAAGGGTCGACAGGGGTTGACCCGGTGATTTTAAAAATTAAAAAATTAAAAATGTACAAAAAAATTAAAAATGAAAAATAAGGTTTTGAAAATCACAAAAATTGCCCAAAAGTAATTTTTTGGTTTTTCATTCTTTAATCCATTTCGTGCAAGGAGAGATGAATTTCAATAGTCGATTACAATTAATTGTGGAAAGAAATGATTTTTAAACCAATAAAATCGGGAGCAGTCAAGCGGTTTCTCAAAACCAAGGCGGGTCAACGGGTTTTTAGCGGGTTTTAAATAGAGGTTTTTTTTACATAACCCGGTTTTGGGACCGGTTCCCGTTTTCTCGGTTGACCCGCCGGGCCGGCCGGGCCGGCCGCGGTTAAACACTGTTCAAAACGCACTCTCAGACCTAACTATTTCTTCTTCTTTCATTTCATTTTCTCCCAAAATTGATTGCATTAAGTGATCACATTTCCACAAAAGAAGAACATCGCATGATGCATATGATATCCATAGACTAAGAATTGAAGTCAATCTTCAATTTTTCTTTATTTTCAATTTTATTCGATCTTTAGAATGTAAAAAATCAATTGGGTGAGAGCAAAATAAACAATATAAATTACAAATTCGAGAGTTCGTGCTTAAAAATGGCATGCAAACGATTTAAATGGATGAGTGCAATTTTAACTAATTTCTATCTCTTTGAGTTTATATTCCATTGTAAGATCATGAAAACAAATGAAGATATGTTCCTATTATCTTTAGACATCTCGATTGATAAAAAATTCTTACTTAAAGATCAACACGACTTACACGTGAGTAAGTATCAATACATTAGGAACGAAGTTAACTCAAATTCTATCAAATTTGTTAAGATGAGATAGAAAAACGCAATTTTTTAGTCCGTTGAACTTATTTAATCTTGTAAAATGTTTCAAAAATAGTCAACTAGTTAGCAAATAATGGTAAAATTCTCACAGGTTGCAGATAATGGTAAATGTATTCACACTACCGGTAATAAAGTCCCTCAACTTTTGACATTTTGGCACCTATTCTCTAACTTTTTTTGGTTGCTTTTTATCATTAATTTTCAATTAATTTTCACAACTCGTCTCTAATAACGATTTTTTTCTAAATATTTTGCTAAGGTGTATTGAATTGAGGAAAAATATTTTGTCAAACTTTTATATTTGTTATTTATTTTGTTTATTTGAAAATATGAGAGGTAAACAAATTTTTTACGTTCTTATAATTAATTTTTTAGACAGAATTCATCATTAAAGACAAAAGATAAGACATGTAAATTAATAGGCGGATTATAAAAATGTGATTAAAAAGACTGAGGACATAAATGTAAAAATGAGCAATAGTTAGAGAATTTTATTGTAATTAAAATGTGTTTTGGTTATGATAAAATTTCTAATTCCCACCTTTGGAAACTAACAATTCAAATTTGTTATTTTGTCCAATTTTCTCAAAAAATTATAGGTGTTATCGCGGGTTGAAGTTTGTATTCCATAATTTCTCTCAAAAATTTCTTCTTCAGGTAAGGAATTTTCGTTTTTTCTTCTCAATTTTCCAGACGGAAAAACCAGTGAATTCTTATTTTTGTGATAAAGTTACCGAGTTTTGTACTAATTGAAAGCTTTAATGGTTTTTGATTAGGTAAAATACTATGGATAACAGTAACTGGAGTGATGATGCCGGCGATTGGAGGACTCAGCTACTACCGAAAAATAGACAGAAGATTGTAAACAAGATGTAATTAATATGTTAATCTTTTAATTTTACAAAGCATTTGGATTAATTCACTAATAATAATAAATATTTAAGTTTATAGGAAAATGATTATTTTTATTTTTTTTAGTTTCAATATTTATGTGATGCACATTTCATGATGCTTTTGGATGAATTACTACTTTGTTAGTGAAGCCTTATGCACTGATAACAAAGATTTAAGCACTTTTGCATTTATTAAGTATATGTTTTATTTATCTTTCATTTTCTTATAATGAATTACCTAAATTTGAACTCAAATTTGTGTATTCCATGAAAGAAATTTACTTTATCTAGGATTCAAAATCCTGAACATCGAAACCTCATGGGAGAGAGTACCAAAACTTGCATTCTAGAATGATTTTTGGGATTAATTTCTGAAAAAAGAACTCAAGCACATTTTACCTAGAATTTATGTTAAGAGGATGAAAATTACAAGTTCATCTTTTCAATTTACCTATAATTTATGTTAATTCCTAAATTTACTAGATCTAATTGTCAGATTTAGATTAGTTTTACTACAAATCTTGTTGTTAGTGCTTATTGTGTATGTAAAGAATTAAGATTATGATGCTTAACATGTATAGAATGGACACCTTGAAGAGGCATATTCCTTTCTCTGGAGAAGAGGGAATGCAGGAACTCAAGAAAATAGCTGTAAGGTTTGAGGAAAAAAAATTTACTGCTTCACAAAGTCAGGTATATCTGGCACCAAGCTTCTCTTGATTTGTACTCTGTGCATTTCGAACTATACATTTCACTAGATCATTCGTCTACTAAAACTAACTCAGTGTTGTTATGCATTAATTTTAGCTCCTAGCATCATGAGTTTTTCGTGAATTTATTTTCAGTCTTAAAACTTTTTCTCAATAAGTTGTTGTTGCAGTCAGATTATTTGAGAAAGATATCATTAGAGATGCTGAGATTGGAGACACGATCGCAGAACCCCACTGCCAATTCTCTTCAGTCCAATGCTCCAAGCAATAGCCAAAATCCCCAAGATCCAGGTAATGGGGGTCCGTGTATTTTGCATAGAACAAATATATGTTGTTCTCTTGAGCTTTTAAAATAACTGAACAGTATTCTTCTTGTTCTTTACTTTTAATAGATACAATGAATTTAGCCCTGCAACTAAACCCATCTCGTGAATTCTTTTCTTTATACTCTTCTTCCCAAACCCTAAAGACTCCTTATGTACAAAGCTTATGGCTGACCAATATTGCCCATCAACATCTAGCTATTGCATATATCCATGTGTAGAATGAATTTAGGGATTGGACATAGTATCAAAGATCTTTTAGATGCACATATTCATCCAGGGAGATGATTGGGACGAGGGCACACAATCAATAATTCGCTTCATTTTCAATTAGGCCTTGCTCTAGCTTCTTTAGGGTTATTACTTCCTTAGTAGCTTCTAAGCTTTAATTCAACTCGAATTCTGCTGAAAACTTGTCCATGTCGATGGCTGAACTCCTCAATGCTGCTTCTTTTATTTTCACATCCCAAATAAATGTTATGATTGGTTTCTGTTAAAGTAGATTTTTGGTACTAATTAATGTTGTTTCATGTACAGATATTTAAGAGTGGAGCTCTAATCCCAGGGGGCTTAGGAGGAATGGAGTAGTTGTGATTAATAAAACCTCCATTACATGCTCTGATTAATTAAGATATTGATTGATTTGCTATGATCCCGATGTGTCTTTGATCTAATGACACAGATAAATGCAAATGTTACAACTTTAAATTTGCTATATAAAGTCAAATCTAGTTAAATATGTAGTTGATTTAAATTAGATTTTCACTTTTTTTATTTGTTTCTTAATAATGTCTATTGTTGTATAGTCTAACCCTATCTTTGGAGATTAGGGTCCAACTAATCATAGGAAAAATATTAGGGTTGGGCAAAAGATTTGGAACCAATCGAATCTAACCAAATCTGACTAGTTCGGTTTGATTCTATGTAAGTATCAAACGGTTTTGGTTCCTAGAACCAAGAATCGAATAGTTCTAAGTATGCGGTTTTGGTTTCTAGAACCAAGAATCGATCGGTTCAAAATCCAAAATCAAGAACTGGAACCGGTTCTAATTTGTTAATTTTTTTTTAAAATTTAATAACTAATAGTGTTGTTGTCTATTGCTAACCGCCTGATTCAATTAGATAATTTACCAATTTTAAAAAAAAAAATTACACAAAAATCAATTACTTCTTTGAATTATTATTTTTCTTTCAAATTAAAATCAATTAGTCTTTAGCGACAGAAATTTGTATCATTATTTAAAAAAATTGGTTATAGAATCGAATTATACTAAACAAGAACCATTTCATAAGTTTAGATAGGACCAATGGTTCTATTAGAAAATAACTATCGGTTCTCTTTATAACTGAATCAAATAGAACTACGCTTACCCCTAGAAAATATTATACACGTGCCACTGA
This sequence comes from Forsythia suspensa, assembly GCA_023638005.1. NCBI lineage: Eukaryota > Viridiplantae > Streptophyta > Magnoliopsida > Lamiales > Oleaceae > Forsythia > Forsythia suspensa. The sequence continues at coordinate 12,845,848 of CM042665.1, forward strand.
AAAGCAATGTAAGAGACTCTGTTTTTTCCAACTAATCATGCTTTCTCATGTGACACAAATATAGCATTATAAAGTTGAGACTAAGGAAGCCAAAGAGCAGTGCTTTCCTATCTTTTTTTGATTGGGAATGTAAATATATTAAGCGATCAAAGAAATGTACAATTCCACCGGATATACTCGGGCAAAATCAAAAGAATAGAACGAAAATAAAAATGCCCCAACAAAAGTAAGGCAACAAAAAAAGTAAAGAGACAAATACACCAGGTATACTTTTGCAGAACCAAGAAAAAGTGCTTTCCTATCTTTTGATTAGTAAACTGGTACATAATATGAGTTGTGTGGTACATTGAACTCCAGCTCGATTTCGATTAAATGTGGCACGTAATCTACTGCAGTGCCTGTGGAGGGCTGGTTAGATTTGCCAGCAAATTGTAGTTGGGTGATTTAATTGCACAAATTAAAAAAGAGTGACCTCCGTTGAAAGTTGGGTAACCACTGTGCATTATAGATGAGAAACAAATTTCAATTAACCGCTATTTTTTTTTTTAAAAAAACATTTAAGCTTATGGGAAAAGGATAGTTTTATAAGATCTTTGGTCATAATGATTGGTTAATAACTTCACGTAGACTTGCTTGAAATATTTGAAGTCTTTTGTTTTCAAAGTTCCAATGCTTGCTATTTACTTTTAAGACATACTTAACCACCGTTACAAAAAAGTTCGTCTGCAAGCTCCGCTGCAGGTGTGAAAGCTTGGCTCCACGCCTAGACATGCCTCACGATCGCCCTCGCTTGCCCTTGTCTCACTCTCTAGGCCTCGCCTAGATCAAAAAAAAAGTTTGAACTATACCTAATTACGCTTTTACGCTTTTTAGAACATTATACTCAACACTGTAATCAACAAAATTTTTATTTTGTGATATTGTCCGATCATTCCTACAAATGAGTATAAACCTCTGAGATTGAGTGTGGCGACAAAGAAGTGGATCCACATTTGCAGAATTATATGTGTTTTATTTATTAATTGTGTCGTATCATTCTTTTTTTTTTTCTTCTTATAACTAAATACTTGCATTTGAACTCAATTATTTGTGTATTAGCATGAAAATTTGCTATATGTAGGATTCAAATCTTGAACAACATCGAAACCTCATGGAACTGAGTACCAAAACTTGCATTAAATAATGATTTCTGGGCTTAATTTCTGATAAGAGGTAAAAAGAACTCAGGGCCATTTCAGGCTTGGCAAATATTCAGCAAAAGCTTTTATTATGGGAGCAATTATGAAGAAGTTAGCTCAAGAATAACATGAGAAAAATTAAGAATGGTGAATTATTTCAACAACATAGTTTTAGGTAATGTGTTTATCTCACTACTGAAAACTGAACTTGTTTGGCATGGTAGCTGAACTCCCTAGAGGTGTAAGGCAAACCTTTTATGAATGTAAAGATATGGCAATATCCAGATGATGCTAATTGGTATTTACAGGTGAATGCAGCTCTTAGTCCAACCGTAAGAACTTTAGGATTTATGGGTCTGAAATTTCTCGAAATTCTCTCAAGCTGCTACCACAACAAGCTTCCCAGTGAAAACCTCGACCTTTCTTGTATTTATCTGCTGTTGCTCCTACTTGTTCTGGATGTTGTAGTCCATGAAGGCGAGTTCAAAGATTTGTTTACCACTACAACAATGCTTCCAATTTCTCGTCTCGCTGTTTCAAATGTTTATTATTGGGTAACCAAGCGCTTCTCATCTTCTGAATCCAAAGGGCGGCATTCACTTTTGTGCCAGAAACAACCCCCCACACACCCAATAGCCACCACCTTCATTAAAAACCCGGCGCCCCCACCATTCCTCAAATGACAACTCCACCACCACCGCCTCAAATCTCGCCAAAACCAAGAGGATTTCTCCCTCGAGGGGAATTGGAGGTTGGGTGTTAGTGGGGGTAGGGGTGGGGAGGTTGGAGAAGACGTAGATTTACTTTTTTGATATGATGTTTTTATCCCTTGATTCCAAACGATTGATCAAATAACGCGTGAAGTTCACTTGAGAAAATGACTAAATTGCATCATCAAGACCAACTATGCCTATTTCCTCAAACGTTGGATATGTTCAGTACTATTTTTAAAAATTTGGAACATATCACTTACATTTTTGAAAAATTAGAGACCAAATATACTATCATCTCCTTTATTTTATTGTCCCTATTTTTGCAGTGGGATGCACATTCATGATGCTTTTGGATGAATCAGTATTCACTAGTTTGTGAGTGAAGCCTTGTGCACTGATAACAAATTTAAGCTCATGTACATATCAGGAAGTGCATGTCCTATTTATTAGTTGTGCTGTATCATTCTATTCTTTCGTTTTCTTATAATGAATTATCTATCTTTGGATGTTAGGGTCCAATTATATTCAAGTTTCGAACGTCTTGTGTAGATTGTTACATTTTAAGACCCCAAATGACCTTTATAAGGTTAATTTTATATATTAATCTCCCCTAAATCCACACCCTATACAGGTTAAACTTAACCAGATTATCGGAACACCACAAATCATCTGAACTTTTGTGTCAAAACAATATCGGCATAAACAACAGCTCTAGGTTTATGCACAAAGTAAGGTCACCACAAGAAATAGCATAATTGCCAATCCAAAACACAATCCAGCAATTGCCATGAATGCCTGGAGAAATAGTGATACAATAGTATTATTAATGATAAAAATATCGGTGTGAAGAACCTACAAAGTTATGGTCATACCTTCCCTTCGGACTTCAAGTGGAACTTGATGGTGAACCATGATAACCCTCTATCAACAAGAGGAGCAAGTGCCAAAGCCCTACCAGGAAGAACACCACCGAGTCACTTTTCTAATAAATAATTGATTATTTTCGTTACACGAGAGTATTTTCCATGCAACAGATACTGTTTCTGTTGTTGGGGGCTGATTATTCGAATATAATGGTAGGTTGAGGATGAATTTAATTTAAAGCTTGGGGATTGGGGACAAATGGTACAATTTCCCCATTATCCATATATCATTGGGGCAGGGGCGGTACAAAGATGATAAATTGAACTATCAACCCTATAAACAATGCAAAACTATGGTTAGGCAGCTTACCCTCCAGCCCTAAGGAGCTTAGTCACTTGGCTCCCAGCCCATACCATAGCCATTACTTTGACAAACCTGCAGATTTGATTTTCGTTTTACTTACACCATCAGAAACAATTGTAAGGAAAATTCTACCTTTCAACTGCTGCCAAATAACCCATCCTTGCAGGTGCCGGAGTGACATAAAACCTATAAATCAAAATGTCAATTTAATAATTTCCTGATAAGAACCTCGTTTTAAGATGCAAGTAACTATGTTTCTGTTTTTCATTGATACAGGGCACAAAGTAAAATACTCACCACACCACAAGGAAAGTAGCAAGATAGTAAATAGTATTTAGTAGGCCGTAAGACAAAATTCCCGAGATACCATATCTCTTCAATCTCTTCATAATCCTGAAAAGTCCATCAAACAAAAATAAAATTAGAACACCAGGAATAGATGATCATTTTCCTTCTTATTAATTAAATGCATAAAAAGTACAAAGAACAAGTCTTGTTAATTTGATAGTCAAGAAACATAATTTATACAAATACCAGATCAAATCCTTCAGTTAGTGTTTAGAATATAAATATGGAAGAAAGAATAAAGACATTCACTTGATGAAGTGTAAATTACACGAATTATCTCCTTGCAGTATTAGCAATGCTTAGCCCTCAACAATCTGATAAATGAGAAGTATGTATGCTGCATTATAGCTTGCTAAGAGAGAGCAGTGAGACCCAAATATAATTACACAACCCCCAAACTGGGAAGCTGGATAAGAAAGAAATCAATTAAGACTCGCCAACAAGACAATAACAAACACCCTATCAAATAATAACTGGTCTTCACTACTGATAGAAAACTTTGCAAGGCAAGTAGTAAGTACTCATTAGGTGAGAGTGCTTGATGATTTTCATCCTTTCCCATCGAACCTAAAAAATAAATTTGACAATTTTCAGGAACTGTCACTTAGTTTTATTCATTGGTAAAATATACATGATAAGCACAACTCAATTTTTGATATATATATATATAAATACCTGGCTTCTCTACAGAGCTGTTATCATTATCTGCTGATTCATGGACCTGCCCTTGAACCAACAGATATATTAGAAGACGTTATACCCCAATACATACAAGAGGTAACATTTAAGGACCTCTAAACACCACTATCCTCCAATGTGATGGAGCGTCAACATGTCCAGAAACACAGAAAACAATAATGGTATATAATACAAATATGATTCTCAACGAAGTTTGTAAAGTAAAATTCTATCCCTCTAGTGCATGTTGTGCTGATTACTTGTGTCATGCTTTGAGATAACTATATTATAAGACCTGGAACCAACATGGGTAGCCGTTAAATTTGAATATAATGGTAAGATTTATTATTTGAAAGATTAGGGACTAAGTTGGATATAAACCAATAGTTTGGGACCAAAATGCAATTTTCTTTTCCACGTATTACATATTTTGTTTTAATTAAATAATTAGATATAATCGTGCATATCATTTAATTAATTAATTTAATTGTGATAATTAGAATAGTTTACATTGTTTAAAATTTGAATGGACTCTTAAGATAAAATTTTAATGAGATTGGGTTATCTTCGATTAATCTTATCACTTAAGATATGGATGGTTCTTATAGATAAGAGTCCAAAATCATGTTTATCTTTTAAAGACTCCTAGTTGGATTCAATTAGGTCTCTTGATAAACCTATAAATAGAACCCTTGGGTCCAGCATTTTTATTCCACAAGATATATTATATCTCCCTCTCCCTCTCTCTCATTTTATATTACACACGTAGATTTATATATATTTATATATATAATAAGCATACGATTCAAGGAATATTGAGGTGAAAATCTAGCAAATCAGTTTTCTTCAATCATTCAAACAAGGTAAGTATACACATGTTTTTATATTACACTTATAGATTATTATCATGGGTCCACATGTATGTTATAAGATTGGACCAAAGTTTTAGTACGCATGAACAACTATTACCATCCAAGTTCGATATAGTTTTCGTGTCTCCTCTATGCATGTTTCATGTTTCATGTTTCCAGTTTCAAATTTCAAGATTCCATAAAATTGTTAATATATTAACACGTCTCACTCTTATATATTTTTCCCCTAGAAAGGTAACTAGGATTTGTGGAGATCGAAGTATGGACTACATTCCGTAGTGAAACAATTAATTTAGGAGTTTTCTATTTAATTAAAAGTCTTAAGTATAAGTTTTACGAATTAATTGTGTTTTAAATAAGATACTATTTGATTATCTTTTAATCATGAATTTTCAAATTTTATTAAGCATTAACTTCCTTTTACTGCGTTCATGATATGTCATTATGGCCCTTGGGTTTTAGGATCCGGGTGTTTCAAAGTAGTATTAGAGCGAAAGTTAACATTCTTGTAGACTTTTCTTTAAAAAAAAAACAAAAACGTTATTGTTCACGTGAACACTAAAATGGAAAAAAAATTACAATTATTATTTTAGTAATAAAAATTCTTCTACGATAAGTTGATTTAAAGTTCACCACAACGATCGTCCAAATTTCGAATCTCTAAGCCTGGTACACACACACACAATAGTCATGCATAATGTATTTATTTTCTAAGTTATCATGTGAACATGACTTGTTAAGTGCTTGAACATGTATGACATTTATGTTATAATTAAGAATTTATGTGAAAATCATGTTTTATATTTAAAGTTATTTAAGTATGTGTTATTTCTAGTGAGAAAAACTTATATATATAGAAAACTTTTTAAGCTAAGAATCTGACCATTAGAAATTACCCAAAAAAGAATGTTATATTTTAGACTATTTGGTTTTTATTCATTGTTTGTGTTTTCTTGATTTGATATTCACAAAATTGAAAGGCTTTGTCAAAAGGACCTATACTGTCTAAGGAGAGCTTGGGATTTAAATGGTCCAATGACACCTCCTCCTCACCTGGAAGCCTTTTAATTGCACGATATTTAAATCAACGAAGCAAAAACAATATTATGAACTTTTACTTAACAAGTCTAAATAAAAGTCAATTAATTATGATTTCTTTCTTTTTTTTTAGATGGTTGATAAATGTCCACAGGTAGTTAGAGCCCAGGCCAAGAGACATGAGATGTTCTTGAAATTACACAAGACATATGTGAAGAATCCGAACCATAACCTACTAGAACACTTGAACACTATAGACAAAATGATAAGAGAAGCCGAGAGAAATGGGCATAACTTTCATAAAGATGAAATTGTTTATCACCTCCATAAGACACTTAGTCCTTAACTGGAAACAGTTTATGGATGAGATTGAACAGATGTTCGATTATCAGACATCCCCCACCTTGTTAATGGCGTGTTTGAGGGAGAAATGGTTAATTAGCGGCAATAAGCAAATTGAAAGACCTTTGGGTTATGAGCTAGATTTTACAGTGGTGCCCTCAGTTGACAATAGTGGTAATATCATTGAGGAAGACCCTGATGAAGACTCAAAAGGAAGAAGCTTGAGCACAACCCCACACCATACCCCAAGGAAGCACGTGAGCAAAAGCATGAAGATAATCAAGAAGCAAGACACAATGAGAACGAATGAGAGAATTTTTAGATGACTAGAAAGCTAATTTATTTATGATTTTTAAATTCTAAGTTTTGGACTCTTATGCCAAGCAATCCTTTTCTTTTATACAAGTTATCAAGATTTATGAAATAAAGTATGCTAATCTTTTGCCAAGTTTAGTGCTTTCAATGATTGATTGTTTCACGTTTACATGTTAACTAAGGTAATGGAAACCCGTGCTAGAAACGCGAACAATAGGAACAGTTAGCCACAGAACGAGACAAACGAATCAAACAATTAAAGTACCGGCTATGAGGGTTTTTTAAAGTACCGGTTTTGGGCGTTTATGAATGGAGCGGTTTTGGTGGTTTTTAGTAGTGTTTTTTTAAATGATCCAACTCATGCTTGGGAGTTTATTATCTAGCGATTCTAAAAGTTTCACAAAAAAATCAAGTTACATATATGCCCATATATTAAAAAAAAATTAAATTATATTTTAAAAAATTTATATATCCACTCATTACTGAAAATATAAAATTAAATTTATGTTCTTACATGTGTTTTTTTCTTTTGTATATGTTCTTTTATTTTTACAAATATTAAGTTTAGGATAGTTTTGAAAATAATTGTTTGAAAATGGTAAAATTAGAAGAAATTTTGAAGAACGGCCAAAGACCAACGATTTGGAGGGTTGGGAGATACGCTTCAAATTACACTATACCGGTTTGGGCGGTTTTTAAACCGCCCAACCACCAAAAACCGGTACTCCAAAAAACTAACAAGCACCGATTTTCTCAACTTTTCATTAACTGATACCACCGGTGCAGTCAAAACCAGTGGAAAAAAAAACTCCCAACAATATTAAATGTTCAGACCCTGCGAACTTCTTCAGCAAAAGACCCTAAGTATTTTCTATCTTACAGGAGAAATGTTAAGACCCTGCGTAACTTCTTCAGCAAAATAACATCATACAAACCATTCTAGACATTTCAAGATTTAAATGGCAATGGAGACTCCATATAATTACTGATCGGTGAAAAAGGCAGAACATTGGAAAATCGAACGCCTATTTTTCTAGAATAAAATGCAGCCAATTTACAATTTCGAGAGCGTCCGTGCAGTTACACAACATTCTACACAACAATATTAAATGTTCATTTCAATTTTCATATACAAGACTTAATTATTGACATTTCAAAATAACATAAAGTAAACCTAAACACAAAGAAACAAACAGACAAGTCAAAATCCAATTAACAAAAAAGGAAAAGAAAAACTCACACTGTTGTTGGTACTAACAGTGCATAGCCGAAGCAGGTGCTTTTTCGCAAAGAATTGCACGTTTAGCATTCTGCATAATCGAGTGCTTGCCTTTCACCAACAATAAAAAAGCAAATTATATTCATTAACTCTTAATTCAGCTTTGCAATCAATCGCATTTTTTCGAATTGCTGAAAAAAATTAAAGCGGCGGAAGATTTATACCAGGTGAGGAGGAGGTGGAGGAGGGGCATAATTGATAATAGACAAGGATAATGGAAACCTCAGCGTGGATGACATGAGAGTGTGAGAGAGGATATTCGGTGCCAATGGTGAATTCTTGGAGTAAAAACTTGAAGATAAACGTTTTGGTTCAAACTTTTGGTTTCAGGGTAAATTTGGAAGGATGTAATTTTTTGGGGGGAATGCAAGGGTCACCAATTTTATTGTTCGAAATTATATTTGCTCCACACTTTTTATTTATTATCATACATTTTAATTATACTTAAAAATTTTAATCTTTGCTCATTCTTATATTCGAACTCTTATTCTTTTTTTTTTTTTGTCGCATTCTTATTTTCAATTTTTCATTAATTAGCATATTTTGTCTCCAATAATAATTTTCGTCCAAAATTTTGTAAAAAAATATAAAACAACTTATTTGTCTACCATATTTTTAAAAAATAATAATAAATACAAATACGTGACAAAATATTTTTTCTTCATTTCAAATCATACAAACAAAACATTTTGACAAAAATCATTGTTAAGGACGAGATATGCTAATTAATAGAAATTAAAGATAAGAATTTGACAAAAAAAATAACTTAAATATTATAATGAACAAAAGTTGAAAACTTTAAGTACAATTAAAATGTGGACAAATAAAATTGTGGTGTCAATATAATCACATTTTTTTCTCATTTGTCGAACTACTTATTAATTGCATTAATTGTTTTGCTTAATATCGCATTCATAAACTCAATTTTTTTTGTCGTGTTTTTATCTTCGACCTTTTATTAATTTACACATTTTGTCCCCTGATAACGGTATCGTCCAAATTGTCCATTATTATGAGTGCATAAAAAAATTATTTGTCCTTCATATTTAAAAAGAAAAAAAGAAAAAAAAAAACTACAAAATGCGATAGAATATTTGAACCTCATTTCAAATCACGTTAACAGAATATTTGGATATAAACTCTAATTAAAAACATGATGTGCTAATTAATTAAATGTTGAAGATAAGAATGCAACCGAAACAAAAATAAAAATAAAAATCAAGGACGTAAATATGATAATAAGCAGAGGTTGGAATCTTTAATCCAGGAAAAAAAAAAGTACTACTTTAAAAATTACTTGTTTTGTATGAAATGTCCATAAGAGAAGTTTCTCATTTTAGAGTATGTTTGTTAGTACTTATAAATATTTATAAGTTGATTAAATATTATTTTTATTGACATATTATGTATGACTTACTGCTTATCTATATTATTATTTTTTTATCAAACTTCAATTATTTTCAATGTTCCTTTTCATAAATTCATCATAGGGGTTGAACAGTTCTGATACAACACAAGAGGGAGAATAGGCTCAACTGCTTATAACTTATAAGTGGAACATAAAATTATTGTAATAATTAAAGAGTCTTTACGAGGACTTTTCAAATGTTAGCCTAAAACTAGGAATTTCATTTTTAGTATTATGTCCGTTTCTTAATATTTACTAGTGACTGATTTTATTACTATTGGCGAGTTTATTAGAAACTTAAATAAAATTTCAATTTTACTCGTAACATTTTTTACATCAAAATAAACTTTTGAAAGAGTAAATTTCGTTTTAAGAAAAAAACACCGTGACACACAATGCACAAAATTTCCAACAATATTCAAGCACAAGTGTAGCCTTTTAATTTGAAGCCGACGAGGAATATTCCTTTTAGGAGTTTGGTTTAGACATTGTAAAAAATTGACGAAATTCAATTGCAACAAATTCGAGTGTAGAATAGAAAATCAAAGTAAACACTATAATTGAGTCGAGAGATGTCATTTTTCATAGAATAATATTATTTATTATTAGTAGAGAAAATCACGAGGAGGAGGCCAACAAAAATTTAGACAATGTTTCCACGTGCTCCTATTAGAAGGTGTTAAATAAAATTAAACAAACCTTGGATATATAACCAAATACTAAATATATGACTAGATTTTACGAGGTTTCAAGATGCTTTCTTTTGGAAAGAGACAATTAAGATTGAAGTGATTTGGCAACAAAACTTGGAACTTAGCTCCTGATTTAAAAATTTATGGTACATCAGTGAATTTTAAACATAGAAAAAAGTTAGATGAAAGATCAAGGCAACATTTGTGTCATAAAAATGAACTATTCATCAGCTCAGATGTGCTATTCCGAGCTTGTTGTCCTCTAATACATTTTTAACACTTCATTATATAACTTATTTTTAATAAATAAGAAGAAGCTAATGTGTAATGCGCAAGAGTGTCAAAAAATATGTTGTCATCTTCTCATTTACTAAGAAGAGATGATGTGTCAAAGTGTCAAAAATGTATTGAGGGAACAACAAATTTCAACTCCACCCAAACATGCTCCATAAGTTATATCCCAAGCACGCATAGCTTAACCATAAAGATTTCGGGCAACACGCACTACCATCTTGAAATGTCCACATGCTCCCTCAGCCTCAAATCAACCTAGGAATGCCGCCCTTATCATTCTACACCACATCTGAACTGGGGCGACCTTGGACTATTTGATGAGGAAGGAGCAATTTGTGAGAGTAATTCTATGTAGCACATGGTGCTTAGAACTTGACTCACCGTTTCATTATTCAATAAAATGAAATGTATTTTTGTTCATTAGACAATAAAATAGTAGGATTTGGTGCACGTAAACTGGTATTACATAGCATTATTCAATCCACAATGATTAAATAATAAAAATACCAACCTCCCATCTCATTGCAGACTTCGGACATATTTACATTTCTTTCTCGAAAAGAAACATCAAGCATCAACAATCTTCACGTTTACCGTTAAATAGCCAACCCTTCACTACGCTAATTAGAAGTTGATAAACTAATTAGAACTAAGCTTTTATTGCACAATTAGGTAACTATAAATATGAGTTATTAACTCATAATTAGAGAGCCGCTTTTGAGGGCCGCTTTGAGAGCCGAATTTAGAGCCGGATTAGAGGCTAATTTTGGGAACAAGATACAAGAGGAGAATCGAAGATCAAGGCACGGGATCCAAGTGATATTAAAGCCACCCCGATGGAAGACATGTCAAGCATTACAACAATTAGTGAGGAGCAACTACCTGAAATTTTGGAATATAGACCAGTTGTCCAAATTGAGGAAGCACCAACTAAAGAAGAAGAGTATATGAAGAATGAGAAGTTGATCATACATAAGCGAGAATGAAAAAGTGGCGTTTAATGATGCTGCACCAACCAAGCAATTCTCCAACTCCCATCTTTCTTCTAAAATTGATTTTGTGATCAAGGTCATTGAAGAAGTTGAAATTTTCATAGTTAAGTTCGAACAATGGGATCAAATTAAATCATATTTTTATGAGAAGGACAAAGTTAAATATTGGAGAACAAAGGAAAAATGGTGCAAAGTCAATCGATGTAAACAAAACAAGTTATCAAAAGCCCTGTTCAAAGTACCATGATTGATTACCGCGACAAAGTCAAGCTAATGACTTTAAAGAAGCGCTTAATGGGAGGCAACCCATCTTTTTACCCTTTTATTTAAATTTCGTATTTTTTTAGTTCTAGGATTTCAATTGACATTTTGCAAGTTTTAGGATTTTTTAAGTATGCTTTCAATTCTTAGGCAATGAGGCGATGGACATCGTCATTCTAATTTTTTAAAAAAATAATTAATTAATTTTTTATTATTATTATTTAAAAAAAAAATTTACAACCTGCGGGCTAGTTGGATGACATTTAAATAAAGATTTGTCGACCAACCTGTACAGATTTCTCCTCCAGTTGATCTTATCACACATTTTCTTCCAGCACCATCTAATCTACTTCAGGGAAGTCTCTAATCTTTTGATGTTAATTTTTACATTGGGGACAATGTATATTTCAAGTTTGGGGGTGATGGGCTAAAATGAAAAATTTGCTTGATTCGATAATTGATAATTGATATTTGATTTTTAATTTTAAAAAAAAAAATTATACTTATCTGTTTACATATTTATGTGATATGAATAGTCTTGCCTGGCTAATGATGCAACTTTTGATTTAATTATTTCACTTTAATCCATGACTTGTGAACAAATTATTACTATTGGTTAAATGTGAGACTATTTGACCATGTTTGATATTGTGTGGTGTCGGCCGATTAAGATGATTTTTAGCTATGTTGGTGCATTTAAGTTGAAAACAATAGGATACCATGTTTAAAACTAAAAATCATCTATATCTCGAACAAATAACCAATATAGTGAGAAAGTGTGGTAATTAAACTGTGATTGTGGCTATCTAGGTTATGATTGATTCCATGTATGTTGAAAATATTGTGTGGAGCACTTTAAACCAGTTAGAAGAAGCTAAGTATTGACCGAATGTTAGGAATCTAATCCCCTAGCATGAACTTATTGCACGCAAGGAACAAAATTATTTTTATTATTGCTTAACTCCTTTCGAAGCCTATTTGACTTGAGTGAAAAGGTCCGTAGGGGTTTCTCTAAACCTGATGCCCTAAGATTCGAAAGACACAGGAGTCATCGATCTCAAGCTCGTTACATGAGTCATTTAGAAAGCTTAATGGACTGAGTTTTGCACCTTATTAATATCTTATAACTCCTTTCGTAGCTTATTTGACTCGAGTGAAAAGGTCCGTAGGGGTTTCTCAAAACCTGATACCCTAAGGTTCGAAAAACCTGGGAGTCATCGACCTCAAGCTCGTTACATGAGTCATTTAGAAAGCTTAATGAATTGAGTTTTGCACATAAGATCTACATATTTAAAAAAAATTATTATTTATTTATTTAAATTTAATTTTTATTTACATCGATGAAAAAAAAATCCTTTGCAAAGTAAATTTAAGGATTAGATAACTAATGAGTTTGACTTATTTAGTAGAAACTTTCTAGTCGAGAGTGCTCATAAATTGGAGAATCTTCATATACCTAGGTTGTTACGATTATTTGTTTTCTCAACCATCCTTGAGCAAGAAAATAATGAGCGAAGTTTAACCTTTGAACCATAATCTCGGGATTTGAGAGAAAACAATCATATTGGGGGAAGTGTAATTTACGATAGGGAAAGGAAAAGTTGACCAAGTGGTTGGGCTATCACCACCATAGAAATTAAGTAAATCGGATTAACTGCTCTCACACACATATCAAGTATAGTTTGAGTATAATCACATTTGCAATAGTAATACTTGAACACTCGTCGTGAATTATGAGTTTTTACAAAAGAACGGCAAACTATTTATATTATGACTATTTTTATTAGTATGTGCATGATTGTTTTTAGCTAGTTTATTCGAGGACGAACAAAGGTTTAGTTTGGGGGTGTTTGATAAGTGCATTTTGTGCACTTATTTAGGCTTTTAAACTAAGCTTTTATTTTGTCATTTTATTGAATTTTTACTTAATTTATTATATTATTCTTTCTATTCCAGTTTTGGACTCGTTTATAAGTAATTGGAGAAGAATAGATAAAAGAGCAATAATTTGGTGAAATCGACGAGTAAATGATATACCATTGGAAAGATAATCGAATTACGAGTCCACTACTTTTTACGGATCTCAATTTGGAGTTTTCTACAAGAAGTTATGGCCGTTTGAAAAACTGTCGTCCAGTGTTAATTTGGCTGCGGAATTTTTATTTTCCTTTTTGAGTTCTAATCCGATTAGGAAACCTTTTGGCCCACGAATTTTATAATATTTTGAGATCGTTTGGGGCACTATTAGGTAACTATAAATATGAGTTATTAACTCATCGTTAGAGAGCCGTTTTGAGGGCCGTTTTGAGAGCCGAATTTAGAGCTAGATTAGAGACGAATTTTGGGAACAAGATACAATAGGAGAATCGAAGATCAAGGCACGGGATTGAAGAATCTTCATCCAGAGTCATGGGTTGTAATTATTTCTTCTTCTTTTTCTTTCGGCGGATCATGATGAAGTCAATTATTATCATAATTGACGAAATCATGTCACAACTAATTTACTTTTTTTCTATGATGAACGATGAAACCTCATGATTTATAATTAATTAGAAGTTTTTTCGTTTTAGTAATTAATTGCTTTTGGGTTGATTATTCTTTATTCAGTTTTTCTATTATTTTAATGCTCGATCACCATTAGAATATATCGTGATCTATATTGAAGTCGAGAGATTCAATATAGATTAAGCATGTGGTATTAAATAACATAGGGTCCAATAATAGATAGAAATTACTATTATGCTTTATGAAATCCATTTAGGTGTTCTTGAGATTTTAATACATGTGCTTATGTTCGAAGCTTAATTAGAGATAATTAGGTTCGCATAGCATATAGAATTGATTGACCATCGAGAGGCTTTGATTAATTTAGGAAAGTCGATTTTCAATCTATGGTAATTATAAGCTAAAAGCGGTTAAAGCGGATATTTGATTAAGGAAAGTGTTGGTGAATTCGCAAATCACGGTGTTAGTAGATCTTGAATTGTTTCTCACTATTTTAAAGTTAATTATTTGATAATTTACTTTTAATTAAAATAGTATAGAATCACAAAAACCAAATTGAATACGTGTTGTCATATTGTTAAAATTTAGGTTGTAAATTAATAGGTTAAATTGATATCTAGTCCTCGTGGGTTCGACACTTCATTCGTCACTTTATTACTTGTAAACGATACGTCCACTTGCGGATTTAAATCGCTGTGAAGTCCTAAGGGCATCTCAACCATGCGCCATTTTGGAGTGAAAACTCCAAAATGGAGTGTGAACTCCCTCCAACCAGTAGCTATATCTCGTGCGCCCTAATTTATGTTTTGAGCGATGCAGACTTTGTTCATTTGAAGTTGATATGGCGCAGATCCGTCCAATTTTATTTTTTTTTGGTTTTGATGTTAAATGTTTTGTTTTGTTTTTTGATGTTAAACGTTTTTTTTTTTTTTTTTAATTTTCTATCCAATTTTTTTTATGTTAAATACATTATATAATTAAATAATTTTTGAAATAAATTATTGTTTAAAATTAAAAATATAAATGGATGAGAATATATACTATTCATTTGGTGCAAAATTTGAAGTAATGGGTTGGAGATCATATATAGATTTGGTGTGAAAATTGCACTATTTTAGAGTAAAAGTTGCACCAATTTAAAGATATGAGTTGGAGATGGCCTAAGATAACAACGACTCAAATATGATGTAAGCATCCCAAGTGGATCTCGACATCACTCGCACCATCCAATAAGAACATAAAGTGTACCTTTAATTGGCACACATCTTAAGATCACATCAGACATGATTATTATTGTGGATTTTATGAAATGTGTGGAGCAAGAAATAGATAAAAATTTTGGTTCCTAGAAAATGTATGAATAAAATGATGTTTAATCAACCTATAAATATTGACAAACATACACTATTAAATTAGTACTCACTATTTACTTAGACTTTTTCCAACTTCATTAACTTAGAACATTTCTAATGCAAACGTAGATTGATATATTTTTTTTGCAACAAAAACAAAATAGACAATGTCAAAGAAAATTATTCTACAATGCAACCGTTGTCGAGGACTATGTCAAGTCGACGTGGCGTGGGAAAAAATAAACAATGTCTAGAGTTTCGTCTAAATTCAAAAGCTCAAGATTAAACATTATGATCGTAAAAATTAGATTTTTATGTATATTTAAAAGTTTTATGCATATTTAAATGTAATTCGATTTTTAAAAAAAAAAAAATACACATTGATAGCAATCCATAGAATGTATTGGAAATCAAATTTGAACTTGAATGTTTATTCGTTAGACATTAATACTACGTAAATCAAAAGTCTTCTAACTTTGTACTATCTAGATAGCAAACCATATAATGCATTGAAGATGCCCTTGGTATTGGAGTTTTCGACTTATGCAACTCTCTTCCTTCCCTTTCAATGGTCAAATGGACTAATCAAATATTCTTTTTGCATATTTTGAACATGTTTGGTTGAGTTTTATTTTATTTTTATTTTTTTTTATTTCAAAGTTATTTTCAACCATATAAAAATTGGGATCCAAATTTTTTAATAATTGGCGAAATCATGTCCGCTAATTTACTTTTTCTATGATGAGCGATGAAACCTCATGATTTATAATTAATTAGAAGTTTTTTCGTTTTAGTAATTAATTGCTTTTGGGTTGATTATTCTTTATTCGGTTTTTCTATTATTTTAATGCCCGATCACCATTAGAATATATCGTGATCTATATTGAAGTCGAGAGATTCAATATAGATTAAGCATGTGGTATTAAATAACATAGGGTCCAATAATAGATAGAAATTACTATTATGCTTTATGAAATCCATTTAGGTGTTCTTGAGATTTTAATACATGTGCTTATGTTGAAGCTTAATTAGAGATAATTAGGTTCGCATAGCATATAGAATTGATTGACCATCGAGAGAGGCTTTTGATTAATTTAGGAAAGTCGATTTTCAATCTATGGTAATTATAAGCTAAAAGCGGTTAAAAGCGGATATTTGATTAAGGAAAGTGTTGGTGAATTCGCAAATCACGGTGTTATCCTAAGATAGCAACGACTCAAATATGATGTAAGCATCCCAAGTGGATCTGACATCACTCGCACCATCCAATAAGAACATAAAGTGTACCTTTAATTGGCACACATCTTAAGATCACATCAACCATGATTACTATTACAATTCTAGATTTAAAGATACGAAATGTGAAGCGAAAAGTAGATACAAATTGTAGCCTAAGAGAAATGTAATGAATGAAATGAAGTTTAATGATCAACATATAAGAATAAAATGATGACAATCACATACTATTAAATTAGTACTCACTATTTACTTAGACTTTTTCCAACTTCATTAATTTAGAGTATTTCTAATGCAAACGTAGATTGCTATATATTTTTTGCAACAAAAACAAAATAGACAATGTCTAAGAAAATTCTTCTTCAATACAAATTGTCAATGACTATGTCAAGCTAACGTGGCGAGAAAAAATAAACAATGTCTAGAGTTTCGTCTAAATTCAAAAGCTCCGTTAAACATTATGACCGTAAAATTTAGATTTTTATGTATATTTAAAAGTTCTATGCATATTTAAATGTAATTACGATTTTTTTAAAAAAAATAAAATACACATTGATAGCAATCCATAGAATGTATTGGAAATCAAATTTGAACTTGATTGTTTATTCGTTAGACATTAATGCTACGTAGATCGAAAGTCTTCCAACTTTGTACCATCTAGATAGCAAACCACATAATGCATTGAAGATGCCCTTAGTATTGAGTTTTCGACTTATGCAACTCTCCCCCTTCCCTTTCAATGGTCAAATGGACTAATCAATTATTCTTTTTGCATATTTTGAACATGTTTGGTTGAGTTTTTTTTTTAAAATTTCAAAGTTATTTTCAATCATTTAAAAAATGGGATCCAAATTTTTTATCAATTTATTAACCATATATTTCACTAACTTTTTTTTTAAAATCTCCTAAAAAACTACTTTTAAACTCTTCCTAACAAATAAGCACTTTACCCATAAATATATACAAAAAGTTGGTCAAAATTGCTATGTGATACAATGCAACTTATTTGAATTAAGGATGTCAAACTAGCTAGTCCAGCTCGGCTTGACCAGTTTAAAAGTGGGCTCAGCATAGTCGGATCATTTTGGTAATTTTTCAAAAAAATTATAGATATTTTTTAAGAAAATAAATGCAAATCTCCAAATTTGATAAGCAGGTTGCATACTATACATTTAAGGAAAATGCTAGATGAACGATAAGCTTTGGCGTAAAGTTAGTTAGCAATGTAAAATGTCAAACTCATCATTTGAAAAGTCATAAATAGGAATTTGAATTATGTATTTGCAAAGAACAGATTTGATATTTTACACATAGTGGTCTAACTTTATATCTAAGTTGATATTGATGTAGCATTACTCTACATTTAATGTAGCTAGGCAGGCCATGCCACGTGTTGGCACGCAGGCCTATTTTTAAGGGTTGGGGTCACTATGTTTGGACGGTCCGATCTATTTTGACACTTCTATTTTTATTGAAAAAATAATAAGCCTCTCACTTCTATAATCCATGCATGTACTCATAGATTGCATGTCAAGTTATAACATTAGGCATGATACAGTTCGTAACAATAAACAAAATTTAAATTTTTTATTTGTTTATATTTTTGAATTATATTAGCATTGTCGAGCTTAACTTATCAAATATGTCAAAGATTTTACGGAGCAAGACGGATAACTAAGATTTTTTAATCTTTAGGTAATAGAAAAGTCGCTCTCCTCATAAAGATGGTGGAATCCCTTTTCTAAGTATTTCATTTATCGCTTAAATTAAGTCGAATTAATTTATTTAAGTTTTCTTCAACAACCCTATTAATCACTTGAGTATCGAACCGTCTCTTTATATAATTCTACACTATTATTAGACGAGTATTATTTTACACGTCAGTATCTAAGCCGTCATCACGAACTTGGAGATTCTCACAACCAGTATCACAAATGTGAAACCAATAGGCTGAAAGCTTTAGTTGTTGGATTCTTTTCTTTATCGTTTGTGCTAGTTATTATCAACATTGCTTCACCTCCCAAGATTATCAATGTTTGCGTAATTAGCACTGATTATATGGTTAATGAAAAGCTTATTGATTAATTACTTAATTGGTCAATACTTTGAAAATATATAAAATAGTGTCATTAGTAAAAGTTAAAATGTAGTATTATACAATATATTGCACTTGTTTTTTGGTGTATTGACAATTGAGTGTCGATTGTGTTAATTTAATGATGCACTGTATAAAAGAGTGAAAATTCATTGATCATAGGGATCATCCCAAGGCCTAAGAGGCTCGATGATGAATTTTGCTCTCCCAAGATTTACTTTGGCCCAGTTTCAATAAATGACATTAATAGAAAATACGAATTATAAACAGGAGGTACCTTTAATAATCGATTCTTTGAACCAATGAGATTTTGACTAGATTTCAATATTGTTTGTTAGGAATTGAGATCTATTCTTATATAGATATAGATCACCTTTCTTTTCCAACACCAAAATAGATTTTTAACATCTTTTTCTTCCGATAGTAATAAAAGCACACGCACAATTGCGAACAAAAGGTAAAATAATCTCCACCCTTGTTTATTTACAATTGACGACCTTTCACTTTTGGCATTTGAGGCAAATTCCCAACAATCTCCACCATGTCGAAAATAAGTCAAAACTTTTGGCATCTTTTCTATAGTTCTTGATCATGATACTTTGAAAGAAAAAAATCAATAAACTTTGACAATTTCAAATTTCAAAATAGAAAATTAATATACTCAAACATATAGGTATAATTACTTAGAAATAACTAATTCTAAGAATTTCATAGGTTTATGTCGAATAAATTTGTTGAAAAATTATTTTGCAACTCCCTTGCTTGACTTACTTGAAAGTTCATCAGCCATCAACATTAATTCCACCACAAACATCACATTAATGTCAAGACAATGTCCATATGCAAACATGTGGACTCACTAATAGTAACATATCATCTATCATGACAACTAATGTATGCCATGAGGATGTAAATATCAAATTCAAGCGACATTGTTGTCTCCTATAAAGAGATAGACTGTCCATATCTAAGTTCAAACAGTTAGCCAAGCATGCTCCATATTTTAGATAATTTTTCTTTACGTGAGAATATTCTCCACAGTTCCAACAAAGTACTTTCCTTTTCGTGAATTTATTTTTCTTCTATTTTCAGCAACAAGTAACAAGTTTTCAAATGAAATGTCGATATTCTTTCTTCATAAATCAATTTATTTATAACTTCTGCAAAATTCACAGTTTTTTTCCCATACATCAAAATTGGCTTGATGTGTTCATATGAGGATGAAAGAGATCAGATGAGTCTTAACGCTTTATCCTCATCATCAATTTAAACTCCAATACCCTCCATTTAAAAACGATCACATATAGAACACTCAAGTGATTGGAACTTTCGTACTTTGTATTCATTCGCAAAGAATGAAATTATTCTTTCAAGAACAACCGACTTAAAGGGGTCTTTGTTTGATACAATTGTCATTTGCAGCAGATATTCCATCAATATTTGTAAGAAGATTTTCTTAGACGTATCGTACTTACAACTTTTAAATCCAAATCTTTTCAATCCCTTGTTTATTTACAATCGAGGTCCTTTTACTTCCGGCATTTGAGGCAAATTCCCAACAGGTTAGAGGGTAAAATGGACACTTGTTTACTTTCCCGACAAATCATATTTTAGTCGCATTGAGAGTTCTTCACAATTTATCTATCAAATTCTTAGTATTTGTTTGAATAGACGAGTGATTGATTTGTTATCAATTGTTCACTGTTTCTTTATCGCTCCATCATTTTACATGCATCATCGAATTATGCGATGGTTATTGGTCTCGATCAAGGGCGAGCGAGGGGCGACCACAGGTTCAAGTCCAATCTTTGCCCAAAATTTTGCCCCAATATGTTCAAAAAAAAGAAAAAGAAATAAAGTCCAAATTTCACAAAGCATAGAAAAAGAATTATTTTACTCTCAATTGTGCATCCAAATTTAATTAAACAAACAATTATTTGCATTTCATGTAAGTATTAGAAAGTTCAAAATTGAAATTCAAACTTTAGAAATTTTGAAATTTGAACGTGGATTTGAATTTTTTAATTTGTTACACCTTCTACTAAAATATCATTTTATTTTCTAATTTAGTTGTAATAATTTTGTTGTTTATGACTTATTTATATGTCGTTTTATTAAATATAGAATTACAATATAATTGTATATAACACTACTAAAGAGTTTAAATATTTTGTGTGCATCGACTACATAACAATTTTTGTTGAGAAATATCTTGTTAATAAAATAAATATAGATTCTATTATAGAAGAATTTGTAATTGTAAAAGATCGCCGGGCATAACTTTCTTTAGCTGGTTTAGATCTTGAATACTTTTGTTTAATGATTTCTTGTAACATTTTAAAGATTGTGATTTATAAAAAACATTAGATTCTCATAAAATGAACTAAATAAATGTGGTTTGAGAAAAAAAAAAAAATTTGGGGCCGCTCCCGAACCCCGTAAGGGGGTCCCCCCTCATCCACCCTTTGGGTACATCCTGGCTCCACTCCTGATCTCGATACAAGGATGGATCCAAACGAAAGCTTTTTTTTTTTTTTTTTTAACCGAACTAATATATTAAAAAACATAAAATTTTCATATAAAAATTTGTTTTTTCATTTTAATTTTTTCCCGATACTTTGGCCAATGAAGATTCCAAGACGAGGAGACCCTTGTATCCGCCCATGTCCCGATACAATGTACCAAACCTTAATTATGCCATAATAAATAAATACACTCTTCCTATTGATTTATACTTTAAAAAAGTTTGATCTTGAAACCATGATGATTTCTTGAATGGTTGAGATTAATTCATGAATGTGCATTTCAGATTTATACAAAATAACAACTATTTTTTGCATTGTTCTATGACATTAATTTACATTACAATAAACAAACAGAATACTGGCAAAAAAGATTCAATTTTTATAAATTAAAATAAGCATAAAAGGATTTAATATTCAATAACCAACAAAATATTACTTCGGTTTAATCAATTCATTTTTTTTAATATAAAAATTAATACCAGCAATGGACAGGCTTTAAAATATCATAGAATTTACCTATGTTTGTGGCTTCCACACAGAAACTAGCATTGAATATACACTCTGATTAGAATCTCCCACCATTTCTTCTCCAGATTCAGTTTCTAACAAATAATGGCAAGTATACTTTTTGTTGATTTTCTCGACTCCTACTTTTGTCTTCTCGATAGTTTTTTAGATAAACAACGACTCTCCAAAGGGTTCCCGATCGGGGAAGGATGCCCCGGTGACATATCGGAATTTCATTTATAAATATTTTATCGTATTTTGTATTATAAAGAGGCTTATTATTAAGTTTTTGTTTAAATAAAATTGCAGATTGTGACAATGGGTGCACAGAAAGTAGTGATGATCTTAACATCCCTAGATGTAAATTGGAGTGCAATTAAATGGGTGGTAATGGATGGATTATCCCTAGACCCTGGGGATGAGCTCACACTTTTGGGAGTCCTACACTTGATTAATCCTCGTCCCGTGTCAGTGCATGGGGCTGCTAAATTTTGTAAGTGCATACTCGGTCGTCCCATTTATTTCTTTTCACATTTAGCTTCATGGGCGGATCCGGATCCGGATCCGGATCCCCTCGTACTTCCTTTTTATTCTCGGTCAATTCAATATGGCACATAAACAAAATATAGTTAGACGGATGCTTAGGATTCCTCGTCGTGTCAACTCACTTTACATCTCTAATTGCAACAATATTATTATTTGATTGAATCCGTGTCATTTTAACATTTTTGCAGTCGGATTCGAGGGTAAAGGTGATTCCAACAAGATTTATGCATCTGATAAGAAACATATGGAGGAAGAGCTTAGTATGAGAAGGGAAGAGTTGCAGAAAAACGATGGAATAATGCAACTGCAGAAATTGTGCGAAATAGAAAAAAAGGTTATACTCTCTCATCTCTCCGGAATAGTAAAAAACCTACGACACTAATATCTCAAAATACCCTCGTCCTAGAATTAAAAGTAAATGAAAGATAGTATAAAATACTTAAAACGAGGTAAAAGTATTAAAAGGGGTAAATACTAAGTTGCGAATCCTATTAAATGTATGGATATAAGTGAGTAGTAAATTGTGGATTCTGCGAAATGTGTGGATACAAAATATATGTTTAATTAACTTAAAAAATATTTATGCTCTGCCAAACACGCACTTAGTAAAGTTGACATTTTAAGATAAAATTAAAATTTTAATATAGTATCAAAAGTCAAAACAACACAAATTCCAAAATTGATGTTTTCAAACAAGCCTTTAACAGCTACCAATTTTTAACACATTAGCACCCGTAGTGGCCCAATGCCGTGTCATTCGTCTAATCTCCTTGCATCCCCGTCTTCATCATTCTCTTCTAATTGATAGATGTTTGCCCTCTAACACAAGTATTTTTACTAAATAGTTTCTTATACAATTGATTAAGCATAAAGTAAAATTGATAATTGACTTGAAATTTGCTTATATTAATTGATAATTGTGTAAAAGATGGTTGTGACTTGTGATTTCTTTTGCAATAAATGACAAATATAAATGGTTTACTTGTATTCTTTAATCACAGATCGTATGGTTTTCTCTACTAAAGAAAAAAAATATTTAAAACGTGTGTCACTACATCTTCAAATTCTCTCTTCACAAATTTATCTTTTCTAAAATTTACTGACCGCTTCAATCTATTTCTCTAATTCGATTATTTCTATCAACCGATCATCTCCAAAATCTACTCATCTACTCAATCTATCTCTCACAATCAATCATTTCTCTTCCCTAATCATCTCCAAATTTGTTCACCACATCAATCTATCTTCATAATAGAATTTATGATCATACTCGGCCAACTATACTAGTCATATTTAATTCAAAAAATGAGAAATTATATATCAAGTCCCTCTTTTTTACCATTTTACGATAATGTGGATAAAATTACATCTATAAGTGAAAAAATGTAAAAGTGCGCCAAGACAAAAATAAAATAGAAAATGATTGGATGACTCAACAATTATTTTAATTTTGGACTTAATTTAATTCACAAAAGGGTAATTAGGAAAATTTTAGCAGCTTTTATTATTGTTTAATTTTAAAAAAAAACCATGATTATGAATGTAGAAGAATTTATTGGAGAAATTGTCAATAATTTCATATTCATTTAAATTTTTTAATTACAAAATATCAATTTAACAAATTAGAAAGAAATCTGAGAAAACGATTTTTGAATTTTCAAAAAAAATATAGCTAATTGATTGCTAAGAAATTATTAAGAAAAATATCAAATGTTTTTATCTGAAAAATAAAACGTCCTCTACAAAGGAAGAAAAAGTTAAATATATAATTGAAAAATAGGTGGGAAAAGATTTTTGAATTTTACAAAACCTATGAGTTGGAAAATAGTGGATTGGAAAAATTGTAATCAAACGCAACTACAAAACTACCAATTTACGGTGAGATTCTGATTATTGAAAGGGGAAGAAAAGGGATGGGGGGGGGGGGGGGGGGGGGAATCACTATTTCATTAACACAGGAAGAGTAAAAGTTGGACAAAACGTAGAATCATGAGGGATTATATGTGAACTAGGGTTCAGGAATGGAAGGAAAAACAAATGCATTTTGCATCATGGGGACCTCCAACTTTACAATGGAGCCCTTGGTCAGAAGGTAAATCTTGGAACATTAATTATGGCTACGTACACTAAGACTCTTTGCCCTGAGTTTCATTTTTCTCAATTTTTTTTTTTTTTTCTATTTTTGTTGTTTTTTAACCTCTGTAAATTGCATATTTAATTATGTTTTTTTTGTTAAATATTATAGGTGGAGGTGAATGTAGAGGTGGAAGCTGGGCAATCGCGCAAGGCGGCCGCTGTTAGAGGCGCCAAAAAGTTGGGGGCAACATGGATTATACTTGACAGGTTTGTAGACAAAACAACTTTATAGCATTTTTGAATCTTGATCAATTTTCAAAACTAAATCATGTTCCACCGTGCTTAAAATTTACTTTTCTGAAAGTGAAGAAAATAAGTTTGTTAGAAAAATTTTAATTTTGTCAAAATAAGTAACTTAAAAGTAAGTTTGACTTATTTTAAACACAGCATTCATGCTCTATAGCTATGTGTGAAATTTGGAAACCAATCAGGACAATAACCTAATCTGTTTCCAATGTGTACACAACCTACAAAATGAGGTTTAAGATAAAAAAAAAAAAAAAAGCACATGTATTTCAAAGATGTCCTCTATTCATTTGAGCTAGCCTTTCTTCATGTCTTACATTTTATCAAGAAAGGCATCTAAAACTTGGTGAATATATATTTTTTACAATTTTGGGGAATTTCTTGATCTAATTTTAGTTGTTGTTTGATTTAACGGATTCGTAGGTCATACACCCTTAATTCATGTACTATAGAATGTCCTGTTTTATTAGTCAGTTTCCTGTAAAGAATTCATTATAGATGAAATTTATTGCAAAATAGTTTCTTTCCTTATTTTTTTTTCTTGTGGGAAATTAGGGAAATTAAAGGTCATGTGTAAAGTATAAGATTGCACTTTCAAAGATTTTTCATATTCCACTTTTATTGCAGGGAGTTGAAGAAAGACAAGCAATACTTTATGGACCGGCTCTCATGTGGCATATCTAGTATGAAGAGTAACAACACTGTTGTAATAGTCAGAGGTCCAGTTCTAGAACATGTTTCATATGATGAAATGATACCAACTTACTCGTGGGAAGAACTTTCTCCTTCACAACAAAGTAAGTATGGAGTATTCACAGGTCCAATTGGAGAACATGGGACATATGATGAAATGATACCATCATACTCGTGGGAAGAACTTTCTCCTTCACGACAGATTAAGTAACTTCATTTTTACCACTAGCAATTGAGAATACTGTCTTCAATGGATTGAGTCAGCATTTTTGTGCAGTCTTGTCTCAATGGAGAGAATGCAGTCTTGAGAATTTATTAACTGTGCATGCTCTGTGGGGTTATAAGTATGGGAATCAGTTCTGCCCTTTCTCATAGACATTTATGCATGTTTTTGATAAATCAAGCGTATAAAACATCTAATGCATGTGAACTTAAGTTATATAATCCATGTATAAGATAATAAAATAAAGAGACCAAAACTAATAAGTATCCGAAGTGATAAGTTAATTGGTCATTCTATCACACATGGAACCTTTTAACGTGCTTAATTCATGCTAAACACTTGAGATGTCTTTGTTTTTTCTCGTCAAAGTTTTGGCAATTGTCTCCTTTAACTGTCTACAATGTGTGTGTGGGCATTATATGCTTTTTAATGTGTGACCAGCACAATTGGTTGTTTGGTATATCTGTGTACAGATGTAACGTAGTTGGAGTTGGAATCCATACAAGCCAATTCAATTTTGATCCAGCTTTCTTCAATCAAATTTTGATCCAGCTTTCTTGAACTGTATACACTTCCATTACTATGATACTAATTTTTCAAGATTCAGGCATAATTTTTGATGGTCAGACTAAATTTCCCAATGAAGATTCAATATCACTATCTTGCCATGATCAGTATGTAGGAATTAGCTGGAACAGAGAGTATAATCACCTTTGCTTGAATATTTCTGTTTCTTCTTTGTTTTTTGACATTGCTGAAATTTTTTAAAGATGCTTCATCGACGGGATTATTTATTGAAAAAAAATAGAGAAACAACCAGGGATGATAATACATCAATCAGGAAAATTTGGATAATAAGTAATAACAACAAACAGGAAGTCAAGACTTTTTTTCAATAAATTTGGAGTTGGTTACTTGAATTTTATTGTGTCAATTAAATATTTGATCATGCATCTTTTGCAACCACACAAGACTTTGTTAATTGTGGTCAAAGTCTCTCTTCTAACATGTTCTACCATGATTGCACTGCTCTTTGAGAGTACAAGTTTCTTTATATGTACACAAAATATGTTACAACCATTTAAGTCATTATTCCCTTAACTTATACTGTATTGACGCTATCTCTACTTGTCAGCATTTATATACATTTTCTGTTTTATCCATTCTAGTACGATCACATATTCATATTAACATTCTTGTTTTCAGTGTTTAAATTTTTTCCTTTAAGGGACCAAAACTCAAAGATAGCTAGAAAATGATAGTAAGAAATTGTAGGATTATTTTCTTGGTCAATAACTTGTAGAAGTAATTTTTTTGGTTTATCATTTTACTTTTAAAGTTTGACATGCTATTCTGCCATGTTTTTGTTATGTATATAGAACAAGTCCTGCTATGCATAATGCTGCGTTGAAAACTTTCAAGTTAAAAGCTGTCCATTCCATTATTTTACTTTTAGACATGTTTTCCAAGTCTCAAATTATCCCCCTTTCGCGTTGAAGGAAAAGGAGAGAGTGAAAACTATTTACATTCATGTATTTATACATGGTATTGCAGAATCTCCAGAAACTCAAAAGGCTATCTCATGCAAAGAACAAGCTCTTAACAAATTTGATAGGCCCTTTGTGGATAGTTCCCAAATATTAGCCTCGAGTTCTGGTTCTATAGAGACAGGACAGTCTGCAGTGGATATTCAGGAGATAGAGAAAATTTTGACAATCAAACAACAAGTAGCTGAAGAAAAATCTACTCGTCGGTCTCTCAAATATCCAAATAAGGGCCAACGTGAAGCATGTAGTAAAATATATAGTCAGCGAGAGCAAAAAAAACAGAACAATGGGGAAGGTAATGTAACTGAGAAGACCCAAACAGGAGAGGAATTTGAAAATACATGTTCAGTTTGCAGAAACAAGCGACCTCAGATTGGTATGCAAAGGGATTTCACTTATGCAGAACTTCATGAAGCTACAAATAGGTTTTCACGAGAAAATTTCTTATCTGAAGGTGGATTTGGTTTTGTGTTTAAAGGAGAGTTGAAAAATGGACTAAAAATAGCTGTTAAGCAACACAAAGCTGCCAGTCTGCAGGGAGAGAAAGAATTCAAATCTGAAGTTAATGTACTTAGCCAAGCAAGACATCAAAATTTAGTCATGCTATTGGGCTCTTGTTCAGAAGGAAGGCAGAGGTTACTTGTTTATGAATATGTCTGCAATGGCTCACTGGAAGAACACTTGTCAGGTAATAAATGTTTGAACTGCTACTGCTTCTGTTCTCTTTTTCCCCTTAATAATGAAAGAGAACAGTCTTTTTGTTATATATATATATATATATATGTATGTGGTTATGTGAACATTTATATTTGCACACGATAGATTTGTGATGATACGGTGCAAGAAGAAGGCTCCACTATAGTGTACTGAAAAAATGCTCTTATTTGAAACAGAAAATCAGGTCTGAGGTTTACATTTATCCAATGTACAGGTGACAGCAAAACGCCTCTCAACTGGGAAAAGAGAATAAACATAGCGCTGGGAGCTGCCAAAGGTTTAGCATATCTGCATGCCCGCAACATCGTCCACAGGGATATGAGACCAGGCAATATTCTCATTACACATGACCATGAGTCACGGGTACGATTCGGGTTGTTAGTACAAATTTGCATATCAATCAATTCAAGAGAAAACAAGCTGGTCAAGTTAGTGACATAAATTGAAATTCCTGGCGGTTTGTTCTGGAGATATATAACCCCATTGTGCTAAAATTCCAAATAACACCCTCGGGATTATCTATTCCTGAGTAAGACTGCAGGGAGTAGAAATGTTACCCTATTAGATATAAATTATGCATCTATAATTCAGAACAGGATGAGGATGCATAAAATATGCGTTAACCAGGTCGTGATAATGTAGATTCCTCTTATCTTGCTAATGACAAGGTCAGGCTATGATGACTCTTAATTCAGAAGCATAACCTGATTAGATTAGCATGAATTTATTAACATTATATACTTTGTCACTTGGAATAAATATTTACAAGAGAGCACTTAATATCCATATTCATAAATTACTAATTGCTCAAATGTATCTGAGATGTTGAAACCGATGTATTCGTGCATAAATCTTA
This sequence comes from Forsythia suspensa, assembly GCA_023638005.1. Taxonomy (NCBI): domain Eukaryota; kingdom Viridiplantae; phylum Streptophyta; class Magnoliopsida; order Lamiales; family Oleaceae; genus Forsythia; species Forsythia suspensa. Next base: position 12,874,669 of record CM042665.1, read on the forward strand.
TATTTCATGAAATATATTCTTATGTATTTTTGTAAATCTTGTTTCTTATTTCATTTATGATGAAGTACTTTGGGTAAATTGCAACTAGTATCCCCACTCTTTGACTTCATTTGCACTTGTTATATAAAAGGTTGAGGTGATGGATGCCAAGAATTAAATACTGAGGATACAAGTGCAAATGAAGTTAAAGGTTGAGGACACTAGCTGCAATTTACCCAAGTACTTTTCTGTAAAAAGAAATACTGACAAGAAAACAATCCTTTTCATCCAAAAAGTGAATTTTTCTTTGAAATGCGTGATTGAATTTTGTAACAGCTGGGAGATTTTGGTCTTGCAAAAGCACAACAAGATGATTCAGTTACCTCAGATAGTGGCATGGTTGGCACTCTTGGATACATGGCACCAGAATATGCAGAGTATGGGAAAATGTCAACAAAGACAGATGTCTATTCATTTGGAATGGTTATGTTGCAGCTTATCACTGGACTAAGGACAACAGATAAGATTCCTGAAGGGAAAAGTCTTGTCGGATGGGTAGATCACATGGCATTATATAACTGTTGTTGTTTTTTTATATATTTATAGAAATGTTGAATTGAAAGGATACCTATATGCTAGATTCTGCAATTACCTAAGTGATTAATTGATTGCAGTGTATCTTTGCTGTCATCTATTAGATGATCATTGCCTTAATCATTATATGCGAGCACCTAAAGATGTGCAGTAATTATACGTTGCATGCTGACCATTAGATCACAGCTCATGTGCATGTCTAGGACACTCTTAATATTTTTGGATTATGTCATCTTAGCTTTATGTACCTATCCAGCTTAGAAAACTGCCTGAATAGACAATGTTTAGAATTAGGTTTCTTAAAGTATTCTCGGAAGAGAAGATTATTCAGTGCATGTTGACAACCAGTGACTGATTTTAAAGTTGATCAAATTTTATGACCGGAACAATGTCAAATGAACTTCTTAGGGCAAAACAGAAAATGAAAACCCTTCTTGACCTCTACATAATCTTTTTAAATTTCTCACTTAGAGATTATAACTTTGACAGGCAAAACCACTTCTGGAAACAAAAAACTATCCAGACCTCATTGATAAAAGAATTGCAGACTCCCACGATGTCCACCAACTACTTTGGATGGTACGAGTTGCTGAATGTTGTCTGAAAAAGGATCCCAATGAAAGGTGTACAATGGAACAGGTATGACAATCAATTTTTGAGACATTTCTACTGGAATATCATAAATACTTTATCATGGCACGAATATATGTGATACTGAAGATTGTGTGCTATTCCAGTTTTTAAATTTTATGATGTCATAAAATATAGCGAGCCTTCTGTCTATTTGTATTTTGATGAAACTAGCACAAATGCACAGTCCATTGACTTGTCATCACCGACAGTGTAAGGTAACATACTGCTCTTTGGAAGCCAACCCGTTAATTCACATTCCATCAGAACTGTACTTCTTTATCATAAAACAATAATACTCTCCCAAGAAATTGATAAAAGTTGCAGGAGTAAGAGTTTAGGAAACATGGTAATGTGATTGTTAAACTTCCAGTTTTTCATGAAATACAGGTCTATGCATATATGTACCGGAGTAAACACAATAAAAACCCAATCTAGGCTTTGATGGTGTTTTGCATAAAATAAATAAAAATAAAGTTAGTGGAATCATAGAAAGAGTCTATTGGTTAGTCTAATGTCAAATGTTGTCCCTAGACTAATTTAGAAGCAAATACTTTACTATAGCTTATTTCCTTTCACTTATTTTGATTGATTCCTGTAATCATGTAATTTGTACAGATCCCTTTAGTTTAGGCAATTTCCTAGCATTCAATTTCACGGCTGATCACAAGCATAATTGAATGCTAGGAAATTGCCTAAACTAAAAGATCAATCAAAATAAGTGAAAGGAATAAGCTATAGTCATGTATTTGCTATAACTAATATAAGGTGTCCCTGGTAAAGACACTGGGGCCGGAGCCTTAAAATCTGTTGTGACGGGTCTAATGGAGACAAACTGACATTTACATCTTTGTCTAACACTCATCCCAGTAGCTGTGCGATACCATCTGAACTGTAATATAAAATTATTAGGAGTGCTAAAGAGATATCTTAACCAATGAAAATTTGTAGTTCATTTATTATTAAGGTGAAGAAGAATGAAACTCATTAAAGAGACATATATGGTAGATCTGGAACCATAGAATATGACCCTAATTTATCTTGTGGAACTCACTCCGGAAGTATAGAAAGGACTTGTCCTTATATGAAACATCAAGTTGAAGGGGAGAAAAGAAATGCATATGTTGTCTCGTGAACTTGGGGATGGTGAGAGTACATCTCATAAAGGCTATAATTGGACGCCATTGTTTCTGGTACAAAAGTTCCTGTAAAAATTGGAAATGCATTAGTACACAAAAATCTTGGTAAAATCCTAGATAGGTGGTGATTGGCGACGGTGATCCTACAAATATTCTTAGTAAACCTTTAGACTCTAGGATTGATATGACTACAGAATACACTGATTGTAGATTACATTGATAAACCACCATCAGAGGTTAATATTAACTCGTGCTTTCATATTAATAAAAATGAACCAACCCAACTTAGAAATCAATACTCAAATTAACATTTCCATCATTACTTAGTTAAGGCATCAGATGACATTTTGCTGAACAAATTGACAGAACATGCAGAGGGCAATGACTGTACTACGAGTTTGAGCTTTAAAATGAGTTTGCAGGGGAAATATTTTGTATTCTTTCTACGTGTTATTGTATACTGGCATTTAATATTATCACTTTTTTGTGTGTACACAGGTAGTTCATGATTTGAGCTGCATAGATGGAGGCAACACAAACTTTGTTCGAGACATCTTTCCAACAGAGATGGATTCTGAGAATAGTATAATTGACTCTCATGAATCAGAAGAGAAATCAAAATAAATGAATGAAACTTACATACGAATATTCCCACCAGGCAACCTCAACGAAGTGTTTGTTTCAATTGCACAATCTGGCATAATCGGCTTCATTTTTCTGTACCTAGCACGTCCTTCTTAATATGTATTCAAGACTTCAAGTTGTCAACACACTTGTCTATTTTCATTTTGAGTTAATACTGTGTTGGCTGTGTAATGAGAAGGATGGATTTTATTTTCTTTGTTCTATTTATTTTTCTAATTTAATGTTGATGTAACTTGTATATTCACGTTTCTAATTTATGGGTATGGTTACGAGTCTTCAACCTTTACATGGTGTGGTTATGGGTCTCCAATCTTCAAAAGTCTTCCAGTCTATATAAATATGTGAATAAGTCTTCACGTGATCAAAATTGTCAATGTTGATAATAAAATTAAATATGAATTTTACGTGACTTGAAGTTAGAGGACAAAAATGTCAAATCACAACATTTATCTTTAATTTAATTGAAAGTTGTGTGCAATTTTATTCGGTCATGTGACGAACCTAAATTAACATATTTAAGTAGGTTGAAGATTGAAAATTCACTTTTGAAGTTAGAGAATCATAACCACATCACATGAAGATTGGAGAGTCCAATCTTATTTTTTTCCTTGTTTTTAGGGTAATTGGCGCAAACGGTCTCTAACTTTTGTTTTTTGGCACAACAATTCTTAGTTTATGTGTTTTGGTGCGCAATTGGTCTTTATTTGATTAAAAAAAACAAGTATACTCTTAGTTATAAATAAAGAAAATTACAATTGGATTTGTAACATTAGTAAAATGTGCAAATAGGTCCGATATATTTATTAAATAATATATAATTTAGCATATTAAATATATCACTATAATCGTGTTAATTAAATTTTCATAAAAGAAAAATGTAAAATTATTACGCTTTAGGTATATGTAATTTCTATGTGATTTGAAAAACGTGAATAAAAATTAAGTTAAGTAAATAACAAAATGGCGTATATAATTTTATGACATTAAACCAATCTTATTATATTTTTTAATATAAAAATACTAACAAAAATTAGTTTACACATTATGTGTTCTTTATTTTTGAACGATAAATTAAAATATGAAGAACACAATTTGAGCTCTAATATATGTAGTTAATAAACAAATAGTTAAATTAAATAAAAATATTTGAGCAAAGTTTGTGACAAAGTTATTTTTCTTTTTATGTTGTAACGATAAAATTAAAATTTGAATTTTAAATAATATGATTACTTAATAATAATAATAAAATAATTTTAATTAACACATTTGTTAATAATTACAACCTTAAATTTTAGTTATTTTTATAATAGTTCGTAATATATAAAAAATAATTTAGTATTTTATCAATTTGTTAGTTTCTTTTAATTTTTTTATAAAAAAAATAAAAGTATTGGACACATTTGTACTTTTTGTAAAGGTTAAGAATCCAATCAATTAATTTTTAATTAAAAATAATGACATATTTGTCTTTTTCATCAAACGCACCAAAACACATAGGTTAGGGACTGTTGTACCAAAAAATAAATGTTATGAACCATTTCCACACTAATGACAAATGTTAGGAATCATTTGCGCCAATTTCGCTTGATTTTATCGTTATAATTTCTATTTTTTATTTTTGTCCAAAGAATTTCAGTGTTTTGTAGGACTGGATTTGATTTCACAAAGTAATTTGGAAAATATTATAATAAAGGCAAATTAGTAAACATGGGAGATTTGATACTCAACTTTTTAGAAAACTAAGTTTGTTAATAAAAATTAACTTTTTTTAAAAAAATCATAATTGGCAAAATAAGTAATTTAAAGTATCTCCAATGCACACCGCTTATTGTTTTTTAGACGTATCACATAAACATATATAAGCAGTAGTTATAAAAAACCATCTCTAATGCATCTTGTGAGGACTCTATCTATCCGATGCAAGACATTAAAATATAGACTCTATCTAGAAGTCGCCTATATTTAGACGCGGACTTCAGATGGAGTGAATCAACAAATTTAATTTTAGGCATCGGTGCGTTGGAGATGAATTTTAATTTGACCGTCATTCTATACGCGTGCGCCACATGGATTGAAAAGTCTGCCTATTTTACTTAAGAAATATACCCCAAAAAATATAAAATAAGAAAGAGGTCATCTTCTCCAAAAACCCAAAATCCACAAAAAAAAAAAATAAATAAATAAAATTCCAACTTCCAAAGAATACAAAGAATTTAAAAAACAAAAACATAGTATTAGAAAAGAATTTTTTTTTGGATAAATAGCACTAAGGTTCCCAAACCTTTGAACGTTGTAACGATGGGGTCCTGAACCTTTGTTTACTAGCAGCCGGAGTTCCTAACATGTGAAACGTTAGTGCCTGAGGTCCTTTTTTGACAGAAACCGTCAGTCTGACTGTTAAATGGTCAAAATTTTGTTAAATATACAATTTTACCATTAAATTGAATGATTAAAATAAAGAAAAAATTGCAACTAAACCCCAACCAACAAAAAAAATTGCAACTAAACCCCAACCCAACTACTTCTTCTCCAAAATTACGGCCGCCCATCACCACCACCAGAAAATCTGCCGCTGCCGCTGCAGTGTACAAAACCACCTACACATCTTCCAAAATTTCATGGACAAAACCGCCTACAAAAACTGCCTACATTGACAACTAATCCCCACCGAAAAATTTGCACCGTCCATCACTACTGGTTTCCACAATGGCCACTCCGACAATGGCCGCTACATTTCCTATCACCAATGGTTTCAACAATGGCAACCCCATTTCCCATCAACAATGGGTTCGAAAATGGCCACTCAAAAGCATATCTCTATGGAACCAAATCCCAAAGGAGATCCAAATCAAAGAAAGAAGTGGAAGACTACACTGATGTGTGCTGTGAGAATTGCGGGCCTCACTTGGGCTTTGAAACTTCTGCGCGATAAATGTGATAGGCAGGTGTTTGGTTGCGGAAAATGACTCCGCCGTCGCGACCAAATCTTTTCCGGTGAGTCTCTGAACAACACATTTTTTGGGCAAATTCCAGCATTTTTTCTGGTGAGTCTCGGTTTCATTTCCTTTTTAGTTTTTATAAAATCAAGCTAAGAACGTCAAGAAACAGATTTGACTCTACTGCTTCAACACAAACTTCGATTTCTACTACGTTAATTAACACATCAACATTTGGATGGTCAACGTGAAATGACCGAGAAAAGGCCAAGGTCTTCAATGGATTCTCGCGATCGACAGTTCCAAAGAGCTCCATGGTTTTTCCATCCACCGGCAATGAGACTCCACCGGAAAATTACACTTGAAAAGGGTTGGGAATTAGTTGCAATTTGGTTGGTTGGGGTTTAGTTGCAATTTTTTTTTAATCATTCAATTTAAGGGTAAAATAGTCTATCTAACAAAATTTTGACCATTTAACGGTCAAACTGACGGTTTCTGTCAAAAAAAGACTTCAGGCGCTAACGTTTCATAGATTAGGGACTCCGGTTGCTAGTAAACAAAGGTTAAGGATCACATCGTTACAATGTTCAAAAGTTCGGGACCCCTAGTGCTATTTATTTTATTTTTTTTTACAAAAGATTTTTTTTACAGTTGGATCACAGGCAAAGATGATCCAAAACTTTTTTTTTTTTTCACAAAACATAGTAAGAAATGTACCCCAAACAAAAACATTTTCTAGTTCATATAGACACAATTATATGATCACATGCGATTCACATTTGCATTTTACAGTAATGTACAGGAATAAAAACAAATCTTCAGCTAAATCACAGTACAAGATACAAAACTATGTATGTAAAGTTACCTTTAGCAGATATTCAAATCTGGGTCAACTTAGAGACACCAAATCCTCATTTTTTTTAATCTCAGGGCTTTCAACTTTCTACCGCTTGAAAAAGCTTCCTTTTCAAGTTGAGTCAACTCAGTAATTCACCTGACCCAGACAATGATATCAGTCAATCAAAGTCATAATTAGACCCCAGAAAGCAAAAAATCCAAATAAAACCATTTCATCAAAAAATCAAAGAGCATAAAAACCCATTTTGAAAATGAAATAATCAAAATCCACTTTCCAAAAATGAACAAAAAAATTATTACAAATAATACAGAGAACAAATGAATTATTACAAAGGATTTTTTTTTTTTTTTTTTTTGGTGGATTTTGAGTTTTTGGAGAAAATGACATATTTTTTAGTTTTTATTTTTGGAGGTACATTTCTTACTTTTTATTTTTTGGGTACATTTGGTTAGTTTTCAATAATGTTTTTCTTTTTTCTTGTTTTTTTTATTTTTTTGTTTATTTAAAAAGAATGGCAATTTTGTCATAAAGGACCTACCATGCCAAGTTTTTCATACTTTGGAAATGTGTGGTGCTATTTTTTTAGATTATGAGCATATCTTCAACGATTTTGAAAGGTTGAAGACGAAATATGCAATTATCCTAGAAAACAAATATACCGTTAGTTATAATTAAAGAAAATTGCAATTGGATTTGTAACATTTGTAAAATGTACAAATAGGTCTGATACATTTATTAAATAATATTTAATTTAGCATATTAAATATATAATTTAGCATATTAAATATATCACTATAGTTATGTTAATTAAATTTTCATAAAAGAAATTTTTTATAAAAACGAAAGTATTGGACATTCGTATTTTTTAAAAGTTAAGAAACTTACTATTGCTTTCATTAGTGTCTCTTTTGTCTAGCCCAATTAACTTAGACAGAGCGACTTGATTGAAATAAAATTATCACTTTAATAATTTAAACAAGTTGTCTTGTAACAATTTGGCATTTTGGCTATCTTGAATCCAAAATTGGAGCCCTATCCTATTATGATGCTATTAGCCTATGTCACAAGTTACCACCATATCAAAACGAATGTACAATGCCATAGGAGACTCGTTATTCTGAGACTGATGTACTCGTAGAGAGTAGGTCTCAAACTGCAGAAGAACCCTTCAAGCACCATAAAATTATATGCTGGATTCCATAGAGGTAGGGTTCAGGGAATCCAGCCAAAATATTGATCGAGTGTGCACCATGCGAATGCGGAACAGTGGTGACAGAAGGAGGCGCTAACTACTTCACACGGAAGTCATGCCTAAATATGGTCAGATTTTGGGTAAACTTATCCCTGTTCTTTGAATCCAAGCTTCGAGTAATGTCGGCCATCAATTTGTCAAAACACAGTGCAAGGCGCTGATGTTGATCAGCCGGCTGCAAATTACAAAACATGTGATCACTTTGGGAACGTATAGGGACATAGGCTGAATAACTATAGTTTCACCAAGGAGTACATTTAACAGCTCGCATTATCGTGCTGAAAACGAAACAATGCAGATAGCTTGTGAACATAAGCGTAACAGATACAAGGAATTCCCAAAAGCTTCAGCAAATAATTCCTTCTCTCCAGCAACAATAATTACACTTTCTGCATAAGATACAAGATTTGTAACCCAGCCCTTCATATTGTTGAGCACAGCTGCGGAAGGATATTCATTACTTGGAATAATTCAGAAGTTGGTTAATTTTTTTCTTCTCTCCTTAGCTTAATATTTGGAATCCTCACAATGCTATAATGCTCCATACAGGTCAGTGCTATAGAAAACATTGAAATAACAGAACTACTGATATTGCCAAACTAGTTCCAAAAGAAAATGCATCATCTCTACAGAAATTTCAGTTGAATTGGCTAAGAATTCAGTATTTCTTGGCAACCAGTTTTAAAGAAGGATAAATTCAGATTGACAATCTACCTCAAGAACTGTAATAGCCATGATAATAAATAGAAACTAATCAGTGCTCTGCAATTGTAGGCGCTAATAATTTGGCTATCTTGAATCCAAAATTGGAGCCCTTTTCTTCTTTTAAGTTTTAAATAAATATGCAATTTTTATTAATAATTATATCTAATTGATAATGCACCCAAACACACCTTAGTCTAACCCATATTTTAAGCCTGTTTTACTGTACTTAAAAATTACTTATTTATAAAATGAATCTTCTTTAAACTCAACCCAAATCATGAAAAATCAATTTTGACAGTCTTAATAAGAATCAAGGTCAAGAAAAACAAATAAGCAATGCCAGAAATTATATGCACAACACACTAGTTGGATTTTGATCGCAATCTTTATTATTTTTCTTTTAAATAACAATGAAAATTTGAGAAAACATGTCGACAGCACATTCATCAGCACCTACATACACACATTGTCAAGACTTTAAGCAAATTCAAACACAATGGCATCATAACTTCGAAACTATCAAACCAACCCACATTCTTTCTATTATAGAATCTATATTTTCATTGGCTAAAGTAAAACATAAGATAGATATAATGTAAGAATAATATAATGTAGAACCATGAATGCTCAAAAGAGTAATATTTTGTACACTATATCCTTTAATTTCCTTCTTCTATCATCCACAACTAAAAGAATAGAATGAATGTACAAACCAAACCCTCTTCAAACTAATGAAACTGATAAATTATATCTTTCGGCACGCATCCAAAAATACATCAGCCATCAAACCAGAAACCCAATTTTATCTGTGCCATAAACCTGAAAAAATCCTATTATGATGCTATTAGCCTATGTCACAAGTTACCACCATATCAAAACGAATGTACAATGCCATAGGAGACTCGTTATTCTGAGACTGATGTACTCGTAGAGTGTAGGTCTCAAACTGCAGAAGAACCTTCAAGCACCATAAAATTATATGCTGGATTCCAGAGAGGTAGGGTTCAGGGGATCCAGCCAAAATATTGATAGAGTGTGCACCATGTGAATGCGGAACAGTGGTCACAGAAGGGAGGCGCTAACTACTTCACACGGAAGTCGTGCCTAAATATGGTCAGATTTTGGGTAAACTTATCCCTGTTCTTTGAATCCAAGCTTCGAGTAATGTCGGCCATCAATTTGTCAAAACACAGTGCAAGGCGCTGATGTTGATCAGCCGGCTGCAAATTACAAAATATGTGATCACTTTGGGAACGTATAGGGACATAGGCTGAATAACTATAGTTTCACCAAGGAGTACATTTAACAGCTCGCATTATACGTGCTGAAAACGAAACAATGCAGATAGCTTGTGAACATAAGCGTAACAGATACAAAGAATTCCCAAAAGCTTCAGCAAATAATTCCTTCTCTCCAGCAACAATAATTACACTTTCTGCATAAGATACAAGATTTGTAACCCAGCCCTTCATATTGTTGAGCACAGCTGCGGAAGGATATTCATTACTTGGAATAATTCAGAAGTTGGTTAATTTTTCTTCTCTCTCCTTAGCTTAATATTTGGAATCCTCACAATGCTATAATGCTCCATACAGGTCAGTGCCATAGAAAAACATTGAAATAACAGAACTACTGATATTGCCAAACTAGTTCCAAAAGAAAATGCATCATCTCTACAGAAATTTCAGTTTGAATTGGCTAAGAATTCAGTATTTCTTGGCAACCAGTTTTAAAGATGGATAAATTCAGATTGACAATCTACCTGAAGAACTGTAATAGCCATGATAATAAATAGAAACTAATCAGTGCTCTGCAATTGTAGGCGCTAATAAATAGATGACTATTGCGGTATTGCCAAATGCCAACATTGTCAGAGTGGTAATATAGCATAGAGATTTACCTGAGAAGCCAAAATTTGAGCTTTCAAGTCCGTAAACATCTGCACACATATCATTGTCCTTTAGATCCATTGCCAAGTATGGTTTAATTCAAAGCAAATGAGAAGAAATTCTTAACAGAAACTAAAACGCACAGCTCATTTCTCACTCTCTTTTCCTGTTTTATCACGAATCCATCTTAGTTTTCTTATGTCAGCACACCCAACTATATAATATGTTAGATGTCTAACGATAATTAAAAGTTATTTCCCTAGAAAACAAGCTTCAAAAAAAAAAAAAAAAAAAAAGAATACCCAACAATAATCACCTGCTCGTTTATGAGTATCAAGCTCAACATTGGCCTGCTAAGACTCCATTGATTGCCACAGTCCTCAAATAAAACAATCTCAAAGAGAGTTTTGAGTATCTGAAAAGGGAAGCCAAAAGCTAGATTAACATATGAAAGCACAAAGACAAGTTTATTTGAATGCGTCATAACATGAAAAGCCAGGATTAACATTTTCAGCAAAAACTAACATTGGGATATTATTCATCAGAATAAGAAAACATAAGAATCTTCTGCTACAAAGAGAGTGATCCGCGTGACAGGTAAGGGATCCAAATGCAAGCTAAATTGCCCATATTCATGCAATTGTTCGTACTCTCTGTGTCCCACAAACGATGTCTAGTTTAATACTTTTACTGGTCCAAAATACTTGCCTTATACCAGAAGTCAAACCATTCCTTAATTTATTTCCTACTCTGCCCCTGAAGAAAAAGAAACAGTTTTTTGACTTCTCTGATTTTGTTGAAAAATATCACCCTGACAACCTTTATGGAATGGAGAGAGTACCACATATGGAAGCCCTTGAATTACCAGACAGGTTGCTCAGTAGCTTCCATCTGGTACACAAGTATTCATGCATAGAGCATCTTTTATCATAATTCCCTTGTTCCTTTTGATCAAGTGGAGTAGATTTTAATGATATGTGCAAGAATGGCATGTGATTTAACATTGCAAAAACTTTACATTTGTTTAAGTGCATGTACAGATCATGAGCAATTTATAGAGTCATGCCATATAGAGTCAACAATCAATATTAGCCAGCAATAGGGTAGAATGTCCATCCTTGCATGACGAAATATTATATAGACATTTAATTAATGATGCCTCAAAAGTCAATTCCAGGTACGTGGTAGAGACACCATCAACATAAACTCAGCATGTAGTTCTTCATTGATTGAAACCAATATAAACAATTTGTATAATAGCCTAGGAAAAGAATTCAGCATGCACTTTCTACCCCCACTACTGTAGAAGAATCCAGATGATAATAGAAACTAGGAGCAAACAAATTTTGAAGCAAATGTACTCATTGCCACAGTGAAAAATAAGGGTAGTCTTCAACAACATGAGAACTGATGCACAACAAAAAGCTTATGCTAAGAATCCATCACTTACTTCTGGAAGCAATCTGGGGCATTCTGCAAGGTTCCTGGCAAGATTAATTGCAGCTGGTGAAGTAGGTGCATCCCCCATAGTTATGTTGTTGAAATAGAAAGCAGCCAAGTTATCAATTGCAGATGCACACTGACACACAATAAAAAAGTTGGACTTTGTAAGCATGACCATGAGATAATTTTTAATTCTAATGTGTATCAAGAAGAGAATCATCTACTTTAATAAAAAGAGTAACCAAAAAAAGGCCTGAAACTTCAACCAGTCAAATGAAACCCATGCAGCTGCACGATGGCTTTAATAAGATTAAAGAAAATGAAAAAGGATACAGTGCTGTAAAACATTTAATATATTTTGAGGCAGTAATCTGTAGCAGCTCTAAGACATTAAAATGAGCAACATACACCATGCAGTATCATCTATGTTTTACTAGTGTATCAAGCACGGGAAACTGTGACCTTAAATGCTTTGAAACCATCTCTAATGTCCATCTCATTGAAACGCTTAAATTGTCGGAGAAGGAATTTTTTCTATGGCCTCAACCAAGCCTATACACACTTCTTAGTAATATGTGAAATGATTGGAACACAGAAGGATAATTCAAAGTTTACTTTCCAGACACGTAATAGAGTTATAGCTCTCTTTTCAGTTAACAAATTAAAGCCATCACAATCTTAGCTTGTAATTCTTGAAGAAGAAAAAAACCATTTTTGCACCAAGAAAAGTGAAAACTGCAACCTCAACCCTTTCGCAAGGCAGGCTTCTCTTACAGCATACTATTTCCTAATTAAGAAATTGTACGTCCTTTGAATTCTTCTTTCAAAGGATGCAAAAGGATCCAGTCTCCTCCAACATTATAAGGTTGTCTTAGTTAAGGTCTAATTCAGAAAAATCGCAGTGCCCACTGCCTACAAGGTTAATTGTAAAAATAATTAAACTAATGGACCAGCAAATGATCACGTCCTAGTGATTCAATTCAACCATATGAAGCCTTTGTTTGGTTTTACTTAAAAAGTAGATAAAAATTTGAGTCAATGTCAACAACTAATTTTAACCACACATTTCTTGGGACTCACAGCTTTTATCAACTTTTATCAACTTTTCAACTACACATTTTCAACTTTTATCAAAAACTGCTAAAAAGTTGATTTTTAGCAAAACCAAACAGGCACGAAGTTGCAACGTGCTACCTTCATGCATGAAACACACACACACAAAACAGACACACAGAAATAGCAGCTGAAGTAAAATGGATTTATAGTTCATGACGTGCGGTTGCAGAAAGCAAAATATATGCAGCAATAGTTTGATGAACTACCATCAGGGATGTATTCATCAAAGGATACCTGTGAGGATATACCACTGTCAAGTGCTTTAAGACCTGACTCAAGCGAACCAACTATACGGATGAAGGTGTTTGTCTCAAGATTGAGCACAAAAACATTATGGCTGTTGAATAGAACCTCCAAAAATGCAAAGTAAGCTCGTGTTAACTGCACCAGAAGAGAAGATCTGTTTAAACAACCTCACCAACTGTAATCAGTTTTGATAACATCATCTTCAACAAACATAAGCATTACTAGTAGACAAAATATAGAACAAAGTACATTGCAATAGATATTTTTGAAGTGTCAAAAGTACTTCACCACTGGTCCAAACAGAACAGAGATTCTTGTGTTGGCCACAAAATGCACCACTAAACCAAAAGGGTTAATTATACATGCTCATTCTAGAAAAATAAAAAAGTTATCCTGTAGAATAACTATCGGCAAGCATGTTAAGTCATCGGGGGAGAAAATTACTCTTCCATCCCTTTCTTCAGGACATAGTTGTAACAGAACCTTTACGATCTTATTATTTTCTCTCTCTAATTAGGCTCAGCTACAGAGAGCACTTTATCAATTACAATGTTATAGAGAATTAGAATATGCTGGTATCTTAATGAAATAAAAAGGTGCACTTCTCTATGGTTAGAGTTGTGAAACTTGTGTCTATGCTATTTTCTCAAACATTAAAAACAACAGATTCTATGGGGAAAAATTGTTGGAAATGGGCTTGGTTCTTCTGATCTTTTGGTAGTTCCAAGAGACACAGTGGCCTATAATTTGGGTAAGGCAGAGACGAAGACCAAGACACGCACACACAGCCCCCTCAAAAAACAATCTTCCAATCCTCCCTGTCTTTATTTCATACAAGTGGATCAGTACATATGCCTGTAGAAAGGCAAATACATGCTGTAGAGGCAAAAGAAGTTGGTAAAGCTACAACATTTTAATCAAATGCTACAAACACTACCAGAGTGCATAAGTAGTATTTACAAACCTTCCTGTACGCCAAGATATCAGCCAGAGGAATTGCCAGTGTCAGCTTCAGTGCAATATCAAGTGCATCAGAGAGTGCTCTATCCCCATAAAGTTCAAACACGCCAAAGTTCACGTAGTTTCCAGCAAGAGCTGTCATTGGGAGGAAAGACTTTAAAAGTCAGAAAATAATATAACATTTAGATAGCATCTTTGACCAATGACGACAGAAAAGCACTGCAACAGTTAAAATGTTGCACTCATAAAGATTTAAATATCAAATTAAACTATGGATCCAAGATATATCTCCAGTGTTGGACTGAAACAAAACTAAATAACTACTTCATGCAACCCTGTGACGATCTCAAAAAGGAACTGGGGGAGACAATCAATTATAATTATCATAAGCATTTAAACAACTGTTTTATTATACTCTAACAATGCGTTTGTTGCAACTTCACCTGGTGCATGCAAGTCATTTCAATACCTCAGGTGCAAACAAATCAAGATGCTCATGAGCAATTCCTCTTCAAGAATGGAACCATCTAGGTCAAGTTTTATCAAGGTTGAGCTGCTTGGTTGACTTTGATATATTAAAATAGACTAAATGTTTCCTTAAATGATGTGTGGATGGGCCAAGACATTTCACTGAAACTTCTCTCCTCATATATTCACCCTCTAAACCAATCCCCCTAGCGGCAAATCACCACCCTTGTATATCCCTTTAATTACCCTAAAACCGTCTATCTTTCCTCTACGTCCAAAACAACTGTCTCCACTAAGTATGTTTTTTAGTCTTCACTCTGCCCCCTTGCACAAACCCAATTCTTCACTTCCCACATCCTCTTTCCTCACCCTCGTACCGCCAATTAGCTCACCCCCAACTCAAGCTTCACAGTTCACAACAACATCACTTCCATTTGCCTTGTCAAAGATGCACACACTATTGCATTCATCATCTATTTCTTTCTGTAGTTTCTTGTAAGCTTCAAGCATACCAACAAGGACAACCAATGCTTACAGCTGTTACCAAGGCAATTTACAAACTTGTGATGCACAGAAAATATTTTGTAAGCTTCAAGCATACCATCAAGGACAACCAATGCTTGCAGCTGTTACCAAGGAAATTTACAAACTTGAGATGCACAGCAATTATTTTGTGTGGTATAGTAACTCTTTGGGGTTTCAGTTTCATGATTTTCCATAAATAAGATTATTGGAGATCATTTCAGCTTGTTCTCCCCACCCACCCCCCACCCCGAGCAATTTCATGTAAAGAGTTCCACATGAGCTAAGGAGGACGTGATTTCATTAGTAAACTAAATGTCAGATCATTCAAAACGGAATAGGAAGGACACTATATTATGAAGTAGTGCCGATAAAAATCTAGCAAAATAGGGCTACCAACGGACCGATGTGTGACAACTGAAACTTCCAAAAAAAAAAAAAAAGACACAATTACATGGGCATCAGTGTCTTCCCTTATGGCACAATATGATTTACCATGTCAATATAAAAAAGTAATTTGTAAAACACAGAAATCATCTCAAAAGGGTGACCAACAAAGGGGCATGCCATTATAAAGATCATATTATATTAGAGAGTACTGCTTAGTGGTTATTCCAAACATAAGGCCAACGATATTTACCTCTAGAAAGAATAGTCAAGGAAATCCATATTCCCTTGTATTTGAAGGAATAGACATCAGTAACATTTGGAAGGGTCAAAATTTTTGAGCCAAATGCAACAAGTATTTTGCTAACTTCTCTGAAAAGAAGTATGCCGTTTGGAGACGAAGTATCAAAAGTCAAACGCTGAGCTTTGTTCAACACAAACTCAGCCATAAATTTCAGCAATGGTGTCGTCACCTACAAAAATCACTTGCCAGGTTTACATTTACAGGATAAATAAAATAAAAACCTTTCTATACATCATCATAAGATTGGCTTCTATTGCTTCAATTGGTATTATAATCTACTAAAAAAGATTTTGCTAAAACTGTGCCCAATTCAACAATATTTGGAGGGTTCTGAACATTTTGCAATAGAGTTTGATCAAGTTACAAAATGAAGGAAAAAGGTTAAAGAAATGAAGCAAACATCCCTAGTGAGAAGAATTATAAGGCCGAAGAAAAAGCAAAATGAAAGAATGATGCAGAAAATAGGATGATCAAGAAAAAGTAATATAAAGGACTATCTTCAAAGGAGCTTGTGTTATTCTAGAAAATATTCCATTGTTTAAACAATGTTATTAGTTAAAATTGCCAAATTATGTTTTCATAACCCAATCTCCTGCATAACTAAATTGCCAAAATTATAATAATAAAAAAACTTCCGTATACGACCGACCCTTGGTAATGACAGAAGCAGAATGTAATCACTCTGTTGGCAATCAATAGTACTACGCCTTTGTTTCCCTTCTCAAACTAAAATGTTATTAACCCTAACCCTTCCTGTTCGGGAGAATCCTGGCTGCTGGATCACATATGTCATACTCTCATGTGTTGCACTCGACAACTTTGCTTTTTTATTAGAACTTTTAGTATCAATAGAGCTAGTTTTTTTTGAATAATATAGATAATTTGAGCACAGTTATTCTCCCTACTTCTCTCCAGCATTCAAAATTCTTCTCTCTTCTTTGTCTCAGTTCTTCACTCTACCATCATCAAATCAACTGACTGAGAATGTATCTGACTGAAGAGGAATTGCAGTGGACATTAGCAAGCAGGTGACAAGGGAGGTGATAATGTCTTGTACAGATTTAACTACACTTTTGCAATTGATTCCTATAAGGGCAATAAGATCTTTTGAGGAAAATATGTACTGGCAGGAGAATCATTTTTCTGGCAGTATACTTCTCTGATAGATGTATAAATTTTAGCAATCCTGTATACTGTAGCAAAATGATTTCATTTCAAATAAATGACTATCAAACTGGTTTAAAGGAATTTAAAAATGATGACTATCAAGCACTAAACTAAAAGAAAATAAAGGAAACGAAAAGAAAGTGAAACATCAAGTAACTACAAGGATTAAGTCGGTCAAATAACCTCTGGTGTATCGGCCCAATGTGAGATGCCCCTTAAAAGAATAGGCATGTGAGAAGGATAAATCCAATCAAAAAGAAGCCCATAAGTTCTGCGACTGAAAAACAATGAAGAGACAGATGATGCAAGATATGGTAAAAACCATCAACAAATAGAACTCATAAACAATATGCACTTACCTATTTGTGGCCATTGCTATTCCTCTAAGATCTCTCATCAACCCAATTAATGCATATTTCACCGACTCATTTCGAAACATTGTCTCAGGTGTTGATTCCAAATAAATGAAAACCTGAATGGCACCCAAGAAAATTTGATAAAACTCATTAATGACGGAAACTATGGCAACTAAGAACAGCAGATCTATTGAAATTTCAAATGGCAACAATAGCAGTTGTCTGGATGAACGGAAAAAAGAACTTTTCTTCTTTTCTTCTATTTTTTCCCTTTTTTCTCTGATGTAGCAATACATCAGAATCCTTCAAATTTATTCTGTCATGGAAGTTAACATTTGGCCTATCTAAAAATCAGGATTAAATTAATCAATACCAAAGAACCAACCAGTCCGCCATTTGCAAACATTTCAAGGGAGAAAATTGTCTTGTTACCTAAAATAATGCTATTAACTACGTCAACCTAACAGTTCACCGTAGCAAACAGAGAAATATGTTAAAATATTTTTTGTGATTCTGAATTCCTTATATATGGATACAAATAGTAAACCCTTCTACAGGCAAAAGATAGATTACTTACCACCAAGAATAGTTCTTTAAGAAGTCAATGGATATTCATGATAAAGCACCAGAGGGTAAACGTCACTTCACAAACATTTCATTTTGTTAATTGTAATGCAAGTTTCACTTGCTTTTCTCAATTTTTTTTTCAATTAAACATGTCCTGCTGCAATTATTTCATCATATAATGTTATTTATAAGACAGTTTCCACAGAAGCATGATTCTTTGGTCCAAATAATCTAGCATTACTGTCTTTAAGATAAGTAATTAGCTGATAACATTGAAGTTATTATCAAATATAGCAGCAGGTGTTTAATCAAAGAAAATGAAAGAACTTCAATCGCACACATGCACAAAAAGAGAGCTATACTTGCAGTAGAGGATCCATTGACGGCTTAAACAGAACAGTACTGTCCTCCATGAAGATTAAGCAGCCGATAGTGTAATAAAATGTTGTTCTGCTCCGAGAGCATCTGTACTCTTCCAGAAATGGAAAATTCTCCTTCTGAAGTCAGGAATCCAGGAAGAGGGTATAAATAAGGATACAGTGAATATACTGCATAATTAGAAAGCTTTCCCCCCGAAATAAATGGACAATAAAACTTAAGGGAAAACACATCGGTTGCACTTACATGGTGATGTAAAAGTATGAATTTGACGGCATCCAACTTGAGAAGTAGCTTTCCTGTCATATAACTGCAAGAAAAGAAAATGATCCCACAAATGCATAAAGCTCGCTGTAGAAGATGAAAATAATTCTGATGTACAAAATACAACACAAGCAATCATACCCAGATGCCAATTCCAAGAACAAACTCAAAGTATGATCAATAACTTCCTCACACTGCATTTAAGAACAAACTGAGATACTGTACAAATTCCGTAAACATTACCAGCAATGGGATGCAAGAGTAAAATATTACCTCTGTGTAACACTTGAGGTTGGTAGCAAGTTTTCGGACAAAAAAGTCCAACAATAGAAGATGGTCATGGAGTCCAAGAAGGTCAGATAATCGGGCATATAACTGCTGTAATAAAACAAACAAGTGTCAAGTATGCAAATAATAAACGAAGCTTTATAAAATGAGAAGTTATATTACCTTTGATGAATGCATAGCATGGTCACCCACATAAGATTTCCTAAAATGCTGGAAAAAGGTGAGAATCGCACGATCAAGTCTTTGTTTGCTTATTTCACCATATCTCTGACAAGCACAAAAAGTATTTTAAGCACACTTCAGCATTCCACTAAAGATGTTACAAGAATTATTATGACGTATAATCTAACTAAAGAAACTTAAATCCTTAACAGAAGAGTTTTAAGGTTTTTTAAGCAACGTTTTTCCATACAGATCTTCCAGAAAAATTTTAAACTAAAGGAAAGCTGTAATAGAACAGCAAATTTTTTTTTTTCTTTCTGTATCTTCATAATAATAATGATAAAATCAATCAGTCTAAATGTGTAAACACACAATAAAAAGAAAGTGCATATAAAAAACAATAACTATAATGAAGTTGATGTTTTAGAGCTTCCAATCTGTTACAACTGATTTGGATCATAAGAAGATTTTGTCTTTGGCTTCTGTTTTGTATTTGAGTAGACAAATTTTAATGAAGTTCCAATCATGAAAAAAATTGTTAAGAGAAGAGATGGTGTTTGAGCTTGAGAGGATATAAGGGGAAAAAAGATTGTGACAAGATAACCATTTAGGAAGAAACACTGATTTGGAGGATGTTTTCAAGTAGGATCAATGCTAAACTTCAGCTACCATGCATGAAATGTAATGATGATTCCACTAGCTTCCATTTCTCAAGATGCATACACTCCTTTCCTATTTCAGATGTCTAAACTGTTCTTTCCTAATCATCCTTACTAAAAATGATAGAGTATCATTTCAAAATTCAAATGAAAGAGCCCACTCTCGTCTTTACCTCTTTCCAATACTGACCCAAATTACAGTAAGGGGTGAAACGGCAAAGATAACTATTCATAGATCATACTTTCAAAGGCTTCCTCGAACTGGGGTGTTCAGTTTCAAACAGAGAGAAACACAAAGTCAGGTTTTTGATAAGCCCATCCAACTCAACTATATGAATCCTTTTTCACCACTATTCAGTTCATTCCTAGCTTCAATGCAGCTAGATACTTAGCACCACAGCTGGCAGGCAATGTTAGTTTTGGTCTAACCCTCCTGCTTTTAACCTATTCTACAACACTGCATCACGATTGTGAATATGATCCTCTTTAGGTCTACGCAAAACATGTCCTAACCACCTAAGCCAATGCTCCCTTAATTGTGGTTCAATCAGTGCCACCTCCACCTTCTCCTCTCTTGTATTGACCAGGATTAATGTTGAACCTACCTCTCTATGCTAGGGAGTCGAAGTTTTCAGTAGAAGTTACTGAAGGAAAAACAGGATATTCTCCAAACTGAAATCAAGATAAACTAGATTATTTCCTACTTACAGATAAGAAAGAAGACCGTCTCATCACCAGAATATCCAATATCATCAAAAACCAACCGTTTTGAAGGGAAATCTTCTTGATGTTCATATCATTTAATTTACTTGTAAATTCTAGCCTTCATGTGCATCTAAAATTATGTTCCAAAGTGGTCTCTAACGATGTATCCATTCCAAAATATGCACTTGATCAGATACAGAGGAAAAAATAGAACTTATTCACTTGCTTCCACATGGGCAAAGGTCCACAGCACACCTAGATGCTAATTTTTCACGATTCTGGAAAATATTTGATAGCTGGACTGGCTTCATGATCAAAATACTCATTCCATATTCTTAGGTGGCCAAGGCAATTAAAAAGCAAAGAAATGGATAGTAAATCCCACAAACATAAGATATTATCCAAATAAAGATGACATTCTGCATATCTATGCTCCCTCTTCATCTAGTTTAAATCTAACAGCACATTCATTCAAATCTTTCACTCTCAACAGAAACAAACCAAAAGGAAAAAAAGGGTTGTTACGCGTGTCTTTGAAATTCAGCACAAACATAGCAAAAAACAGCATTGACCTTCACTTTTCTTTAACAGACTATAAGAAATGTCTGCCACATGGTTATGAGACTTCTATATGTCCAACTCACGAATAATCCAGGATAGTGACTTGTGATTATAAAAAGTCGAATCATAGACATTCATCTACCATCACAAGAGCTCTACTTACAAAGCCATATGCTAACCTGTCAATCTCTAGCACCCAATATCTCTACCAGCACAAGGGTATTATTAGTTACAGAATGTCCTCTTTCAAGACCATTTGTATCTATACAAACAAATTTCCACATTGCTGTAAAGCTCTAGTGTGCTATTACCCAAGTAATTTGTCTCTGTCCAATGTATTCCAAGATAATAGTTCTCACACCTAATGCTTGTCTTTCCTGTAAACATCCCATTTCTTTCTTCAGATTTTAATGCTGAATATTGTTTTCTGATTCCTGAGTTTAATATCCACCACTACCAAAAAGTTTTTTTTATTTTTTATTTTCAAATCTTCTTTTGACCAAAGTTTGGGTCTCAACAGAAAAAGAACTCTTTTCTACCTTAAAACCTTCACAATCATTCAACTCATATTCCTTATCAAAATGCATGTTCCTGTGGCTAAAGCAGTCACCACCAAGGTGCCCAAGTAATTAATAATTATCAAATGGAGCAAGCACCCCAACAAGACTAAATCACCATGCATGTGCAGTCTCATGATGATTTTGACATCTTTTACCTATTAATCACTTTCTAAAACATGTCCTTGTAGTAGATTAATTTGCCAATTGCACGTGAAGAAAGTTAATGCCCAGATATATGTTCGTGTAATTGGACAACCAGTTTAAACAAGTAGAAGCCTGGAAATCTACAGAAGGAATAGCAATAGAAAGCAGAGGCTTTTCTTCATTGAAAGATTAAAAGTCCACATTACAGTTCTCATTTCTCTGCTGGTTTACCTGACTGTGCAATCCACTATCAGCAACATTTACTAATCTCAAAGCTCGAGCAGAAAGTTCTGCATCAATCACTTCCTGTGATTCAACGCTGAAATGTAGACATAGGAGTCAGTTGGAGCTGTAAATAAGAGGCTCAGAAATTTAAAACAGATAATCTGTTGCTAATAAACTATGGTTACCTGGACCCCACACTCTGTTTTATTTTTAAAATAGCCGCTATTATATGTACAATCCAAGCAAGCTTGGCTTCAACCACAGAAAGGTCACTAGTATCACCAGCCTGGAGCTGCGCTTTTTCCTATTAGGAAAGGACCAAAATAAAAATTTGTCAGTATGCATATTCAAAATCCCAGGAGCTAACGAGGAATACAACAAAAAGAAAGCCATTCTTGAATGAATCTTCAGCTTACCACATATGTTTGCAAAATGGGCTCCATGATATTTATAAGAAACATGCTACTGCTTTCATACTGAAATAAGAAGCATATATAGGTCAACAGGTGAAATACAACATATAGTAAGAAAATAATAATAAAATAAAAGGCAATGGTGAGAGTATAAAGGAAAGGTCATACTTGAAATCGACAAAGATGAGGGAAGCAATCCAACTGATCTTGAAGAAGGTCAACATTGTCTAATGGATGCTCTGAAACATCATCTGGCAGGGCAGCCTACAATGACGAGGAGAAGCAGACAAGACTGTACTTTCAGAAACTTTAATCGAAGTCTAGTCATTAATGTGATTAAAAACATACCTGAGCAGAATCCAATCTTGACGTGATAAAACCCTCGGTGATCTTTGGCACAAATTCATCAAGTAAGCTAGGTACATCACCTTTCAAGTATGGTACAGAACTGACCAACCTAGACCACAGCCCTAAAAGGTAATACACACTGCTGCTGGCCCACTGCAAAAGGACACAAACTTAAAATCCATTTTAGAGCAAAAACTGACATTGTGCTATCTCCAGTGGAGAATGTAACATAATCGAAGACATGTAGAAAAGTAGAAGGAAAGCAGAATTTTCAAAGTGCTTCAACATTGACAATATCACATCTGGATGCCTTCTACAGTCAAGTAAAATCATACAAATATATATCACAAATTCATGAAAGATTATTTCCAACTGCTCACCTGCCAGGACAGCAACGATTTGCAAGTGAACTCTGCAACTAAACGTATCCAATCACTGTAGCCTTCCATATTTACAAGTTCGGATAACTGCAACAGAACATCAACCTTGCTCACTCACAGAAACTCAAATGACCCATAAGCAGAACAAATGAAAGCCAAGCAACCCACGTATATAACACCAGAGCAATAAGATAGAAGGTCTAAATGATTAGGAATTACCATAAGAGCAGAAAGGGAAAACATTACAAAAAAACCAAAGATCAAGGTTCTGATAATCTTCGAATTAGAATTCAGAGTCATTGAAAAACTCTTCCATATTTCATCTCCCTTTGTTGTCGGTACACCGAATGAAAGGCCAATTTAAACTCTCTCTTTCATGTTTATACATCTGTTCTACTCTTCATGCAGATTCCAACTTCAAACTTTTATCGACAGAACTCGTGACAACTGGAAGTCAGTTTAACAGGGATTGCCAGAGCTCAGAAATTGGCACTAAATCAGATTTGCACATGAAACCCCAGAAGATGCGTATCCATCTTTTAGTTGAATTCTTAGATATACGATACCAAAAAAATTGGTGGTAAAGGTGTACCAAAAATCTTTCTACATAAATCCTAATCCCAGCCCAGAAGTACTAACAGGACTGATTTTGCCACTCACCATTAATGTAAGAGCTTCAGCTTTATATTAAGGTACCTTAACTTCTCTTTTTGAC
The DNA here is from genome assembly GCA_023638005.1 of Forsythia suspensa. NCBI lineage: Eukaryota > Viridiplantae > Streptophyta > Magnoliopsida > Lamiales > Oleaceae > Forsythia > Forsythia suspensa. The sequence goes on from CM042665.1 coordinate 12,898,635, forward strand.
AAAATCTATAAAACACCAGGGAGAAGAATACAGATGGATAAAAAAATCCACCAAAACCATCATCATTTAAACCCAGCCACTCAGAATAGAATCTATGTGGTTTACAAACGTGGGAAAGCTAAAAAAAGACCCAAAGCCTAGAAAACAAGAAGATATAGCTGTATGAAACCCTTAGAATAATTTCCTTCCTCTTCTGCATGTTTCAGTCGCTCTAAAATTTGAACTTACTAAACTCTTGGGTCACAGTTTTACGTCAAATCTTATTATTGTCAGTTTTACTTCAAATCTTATTATTGTCAGTTAACATGTTTTCTTTGTCACTTCCATCACCTATTTCCCATAATTAAATCCTTATTACTCTCACTGTTTGAATCTTGAAATACACACTTCTATTTAGAAACAATGCACACAGTTTAGATTGGAATGAAAATATAAAAAACCAAAAAGATGAATGTTATTTAAACCAAGTACATTATAAGTATGTGTGAAAACAAAAAACCAAAGGGCATAACATGGTGCTGGATCTGCACATCAAGTATAACATGCACAGGCCTATAGCCGTAAGGAGTTATCACTATTTTGAAAAGGATAGATCAAAGACTAAGTATACAAATCTACCTGATAGTTAACTCTGAATCGTCCAAGAAGACGACAGAACTCATGGTAGTTATCATGATCCGCAAGACCTGATTTCAAGTTGAATACATTATTCATAACTGAATTGCTAGGGTATGACAAAAAGCAAGAAGCAAGAAGCAAGAAAATTAGAAACAGCGAGATGAATAATCATAATAATCAGTAGCACCACACAAGAATTGTTATCAGTTATTTCAAAACAAGAGTCCCTCTAAAAAAAATTTAAAAAAATACAGGATCCAAACAAGAGAATTTTTAAACAAAAACATCAATATCAGCTTTTTGAAAATAATATTTTATTTACAGTTTGCTAAGAATGAAGTCTAAAGAAAGGGACTGGTGAATGATCGGTCACTTGATAATTGCTTTTATCATTTTTTGCCTCAGAAAAGGAAAATGACAAATCAAATATCAAAAAGCTAAAAAACTAAAAATTAAAAACAATTAAAGGAGTAAAAAAGAACACGATGCTGCATCCAGGTGTGGAAAGTGCATCTGGAAGCAAAAGAGAAAAAACCATTTTGTATTTAAAGTACTAGTAAACCCTATCATTGAGAACATTTCAGTCAAAGCCAAGTTACATACATATATCTAATATTAAGCATATATTGCATGCAGAACACCTTTCGTACTTAATTACCATCACCAACAATCCAAGTGTTCTTTACCTTTTCAGTATTGCTTAGGTGATGCCAGTCAGGGTTAAGGAACATCAGTTCAGCTGGTACTATTTCGTAGTGGTGAAGGTAATGTGAACTGAAGAACTTTTGAAGGCATGAAGAAATCTTTGTGACAAATCAAAGGCACTCATTATATTTTTGAAATAGGGCAATCCATTCTCAATTATGTAAATTCTTGGATGGACCTCTTGGTTAGTAAAATGAACAGAGAATTGAATTAATTCTGCAGAGCTTGTAAATTAATAAATTTTTAGTTACCAAAAAGATTTTTTTTTAAAGGTTATTGTAACATGAATTTGCGTCACATTAAATTTTTTTGGAACTTGTTTAATTAATTGTATAATTTCGATTAATTTGGATACTATGAATGCTTGCACTTAAAGTTCGTCATGGCCATAAAGTCATTATGCTTTAGCCTTTCTCCTCTATAAATATGGAAACAGTCAAACCATAACAAAATTAATTGACTTCTGAATCTTAATTAAATTTGTTTTCAGCTCCTCTTACACAAGACTTTGCTGAAATAGTAGCTCCAATCTAAGCCATTGGTTACCTTCTAAGATAGAAAATGTTTTATCACGGATAGATTATAACTAGTATTCTCAGCCTCCAAAATGCTTAACACTTGTCATATAGAAAGATGTGGTTTCTCGGGTTCAATAGAAATGGAATCCACATAGATAAAGTTGTATAAACTGAAGAAGTTTAAGAACATACCTTGCCCCGTTCTTAAAATTTCTTTTGTTCCTGCTATTAAATGGTCCAAGAACTTGGTGCGTGCAGCATCATTGGTGAAAAGGGAGCGTCTTACAGAAGCCAATCGCACTAAGCACTCCAGTGACTGGAAAGCAAAACATAATTTAAAAATATTTGATAAGCGACAGTAATCAAGTTTAGAATTTGTAAAGCCAAAACAGAAAACCACAAAAGACCAACATAGTTTGGTACTTGGCATTGTAATGCCATACATTAAAATCAGACAAGGACAGTCTAAAGACTAATATAGGGATGCCCGAATTATGAATTTACCTCCTTGGAGATAGGAGGCTTTGTGAGTGCATAATAATCGAAAAATATCTGAAGTGTAGAAAGATCCTCTAACAGTGGCTTCCAAGCAGATGGAATCTGTGAAATAAAAGATAGATCGGCAATGTAAACAATTTCCAGAATGCATCCATTGACAACAATTCCTCATTAATATATACGCATAAAGATTATATCATATATTTAATGATGTTCATAAACTGTAAACAGATTATACATTAATAACCTCCTTTTATGGCCCGATGAACAAAATGTACCTGAACAGTTCCAAATTCTTCAGAACTTTCATCAATTGACGTCCCAACAAAATCAAAAGACAAACACTTCAGTGAAAGGGATAGCGCCAATTCTTGCAAGCGACTCATGGCTGAAATTTTTCAAACTAATAACTATCAGACTACTCTCGCAGTTAAAAACAAAGGAATCAAGTCATTTGTTACCACCTGTAACAAAATGAGAACAAAAACTAGCACATTACCATCAGTTTTTAGTTGATGCAATGAAGTTAAAGATATCTGAAAAATTTGGAAAAGAGACTGATCCCTGAAAGAGCAGGCCACCCTTCGATGTTGTGATGAAGGCAATCCTGGATTTGGCTGAAAGTATAAAGTCAAGAAACATCAAGTAAAATCCAGACAAGCAAAATCTGACGAGACAGAGAAAGAAAAAAAAACCCATAATAGCTCTTTAGAGTCTAAATGAAAAAATAAGCAAAATTAATTTAGTCAACAGTAAATATCAGGTGACAATGCAAAACTGTGATTCCATATATTCTAAAGCTGAAGCATACAAGAGTTCTAGAGATCTTCCAATATATAATTCCTCTCTGAACCTAAGTTTCTTCAAGCTAATGAAAAACTTGGACGAATGTTAAAAGAGTCCAACCTGATTCATCTCAGAAACAAGCTGATTTAATATCCTTAAACCAATAGCATAATGATCTGATGTAGCCTGATAAATAAAGAAACCTCATCAGGAATAATACGATAAGCATTAGCAGCTACATTACAAGAACTTAGTCATAAGCAAACAAGGCAAGAAAGACACATTGAAATTAAACGTGCATACATTCCCAAAAGAATGATGATGATGTCCAGTACATGCAAACTGAACAACTTGTATTCATGTGGAACAAATACCATCAGTGCAAATTGCAGAAGTTAGCATCGAAAAATGAAATCAATGATATGTAGAATTAAGTTGGAAAGATAAGGGGAAAAAAGGAAAACAAATAAGCTCTGAAACATGTGCCAAAAGCACCTAATTGATATCAAACGGATACCCAAAGTTATAGATAACATTATAATTTAAAAAGACAAAAAAATAGTTGCTCCAGAGATATAGGGTACATCTCCTCTTACACTAGGCAAAATTTTTGAAGATCTCATTGTACATATATCCTGTTATCGTCTGTAACTCCTTTCATCTTGTATTTCTCTTTTTCATTCATTTTTCTTTTGTTGGCAAAAGTCCATCTTTAGTCTAATTTGGCTGCTATTGGATATACTTCTGATGGTAAGAGGGTCACCTTAAGGTAAATGGAGAGTGCCAACTTTTCCTGCACACGATAGATGAACCTTCTACTCTCAAAGTAAATACCAATAATGATTATTATAAAATCACTTGATCTTGAGTATAGAATTTCATGGCAACAAATGTCAAGCTCCTTCCACATGCAAAAATACAATGAAGATAATGATGATGATAAAAGACAACTGATTAGCCTCCCCTTTCCCCTGGGAAAGGCAAAAAGAAAATAATGATCTGGATTAGGATGGCAACCATGACATTCATTAATCCTTCTGCAATGCATGCCAAGCTTCTAGTACAGGCTGAATTCATCTATAGTTGTAAATAAACATCTAACAGCCAGATGTTGAAGTCTAATTGTTAGAACCAACTTATATAGCATAGATTTTTCTGACTAAAATTACTGCTGGTAGGCTCAGTAGCAGGCAGAGCAACCAAGCAAGGAGTGAAAGCCACTTCGCATGCTATCTTTTCTGGATACTAGGGAGTCATTAAAAGCAATGTCGTTTATTTCAGAATTTGCATATTTTGTCTTTTATGTAGATAATCGTCTATGCAATTGTTAATGTAATCCATATCTAGTAGAAACAAAATAACTTTCTAACAAAGACATTGAGGAAGATAAAATAGTTATATGTATTGTTGCTATTACCAACTTTTGGGATTAGTTATGATTAGATTCTATCACCAACTTTCGGAATTTGATATGTTTCCTAAGAAGCACGGACACGCCGACGTGTGATTTTTCAAAAAAAGTAGGACACGTTGATTTAAATTCTTTAAAATTTTGCATTTATATATTATATCTTTCTGTTTATACTTTTTTTTATAGGACATGACACATTAGCCCAAGGAGTGTCCCTAAAGTATCCTCCGAGTGTCAAAAATTTAAAAACTATACAAGTGATAGGACATAACACGTGGCTTGTAGGATACATGTTCGGTAGTGTCGGTATCTAATACGACACATCACGTGTCGACACGGACACGCCACCCTAGTAGGAGTGTCCATGCTTCATAGTCTATTTCACTTAATTAAATGAACAACTTGGCGAGATACTGAATTATTCAAATCATACAGGGACTCCAATTTTTTACCTCTTTAAGCAAAATATTATCAATAATCAGTTGTTTGTATGCTCCAGAACTTTATGTGTAGCACTTCCTATCAGATGGAAAAGGATTTCATGAACCCTAACTGACGTTACCTGGGATTACAATTTTAACTCCCAAGTTTGTCTATGAGGAGTTGAACTAACTAGTTGAAGTTTAGCTGACAGGATATGATTTACTTTAAAATGTCCAGTGATTTTCAGAAAACAATACGAAATAAAACACCACTGTTTTTCTATAAGACCGATATAGTGGATAACGTCATCTTTCTCGCTAGGTACAATTGATGTATTGGCTTCCCTGTTTATCTTTTACCATTATAACTAGTGTTTTGGGATATTGGCAAAGACTGAAAAATCTTATGCAGTCTCAGCCAAATTGTCAACAATACAGCTGTAAGAATAAGATTATGACGAATTACTAAATTATAAGCGTTGAGCATCTCTTTTATTTATTTTTACTCTTTCATGTAGGGGTACAACCAGTATGTCTTGCTTCAGGACGAGACAGGGGAGGTTGGCATATAATCATAATTTTTATGTACATAAAAAATTTAAAATAGGAACCCACAGAAGCTTTAAATAATTATTTTTCAAATTATTTGAAGTGGTAATTAAAACATGCGATAAAGTTAATCAATCTTATGTTAGATTACTATACTTTTTCCCCTATAAAGTACTGGCAGACAAGACGGAACTGAAAATACTCTTATTCTAGTTTTGATTTTAGAACCTCTAATGTTTAAACTAGGGGCAATAGTTTTTACTATCCGAAATATAGGTTTTCTCATTGTTTTTAGCAAAACTGGACATGAGCACGCATGATTGACTTAGAACTTAGAGAAAGATGACCCAACTGCAAGGGGGTGTCTTGCTCCCTAATGTAAATAGGACGCTGACATGTTTACATGCCGGAGATGAGGCAAGAAGAGATTTCTCAACATATATAAGATTTGACAATACATTTCACGCTTCTTTAGATTTGAATTCCTTGTCTAGACAGAATTTTATGTTCTGCAATGCTAGGCTCCCCGTTCCTTCAGCCTTTGCCTTCAAATATGTCATATATAATCAGAAGTTACTTAACCAAGATTCTGTTTGTATTCCGCATATGATGTATGGATGTGTGTTAGTCATTAAATGAATGAACATTAGAGATCCCTATCCCAGACCCAGACCTTCATATTGGCTTGTTGAATACTTCAAAGTGATTAGATGTAAGAACATTAGGGTGCACTAAAACCATTACTTCCCACTGCTCGTAATTCCTAAACAATATGAAGAACCTCAAGTTCATTTATAGACCCTACCTAATCATTTGTCATGTTTACATTTTTGGATTCCAACTCACATGTACTGATAATGTATGATTCAGTACCAAATATGGACTGAATCAATTAGTAATAACAGATTGAACTCTCATCTCTGCTATGTTTATTCAAGAGGTTTACATGCTTGTTTAGTTTTGCAAGAGCAGCCAGCAGCTTCGGTGATTTTCTCCACTGACAATAGGCTAAATCACATAGCCAGGTCTGTTCCCATAGTAATTATATATCACATATCTCTTTATTAAAGAAACTTAACCTATAACAAGCCTGCAATGTGCTTTAGCATGACTTATGCTCTAATTCAATAGTTAAGCCCCCAACCATTCCCTTAACGGCTTAACCACCTGTGCACTGCTCTAGCCTTTCCTTCATTGATGACACAAGTGAAGACCAGTCACTTCCCTGCAACCCTTCTTTTTCCATTGGTCAATCAAAACTTGCTTTAACTTCCCTTGAATGACTTCTTAATTGAAATTGAAAGTATTCAAACAAAATCAACAAGATCTAATACATGCATCATGCACAACTACTACTTAGCTTGATTTACATCTGAAAATTATGCAAGTTAGGAAGATAGATAGAGTTTAAAAGGGCTGCCCAGTAAATTCACAGATGCCTGCACAAAGAACAAATTATAAAAACAAATTACCTGGTTCAAAAAGTTAATTGATTCTTTAACCACATCTCTAAATCTATCATCATCAAACCATCCAAACTTGGTAAGTCGACATAAAAGCTGAACTAAAGATCCAATCACAAAGGACTGCAGCTCAGGACCTCTGTTTGCCAGATAGTTTACAAGGTAGTTTCCTTCATAGAAAGTATAAAGCAATAAATTCAGATAGCAATAAAGAATATGAAAGTTAAACAAACAACCAATCTAATAAGGCTGTGCTTTGAATCTTGCAGCATGACCATGCATTGACAAATTCAGTATTATAGTTAAAAAGAAAACTTGTTAGTGGAGATATTATACTAAAATATTCAATCAAGTCAAACAAAGACAATTGTCCACAATAGCATAACAAACTTCCTTCCTCAAAGACAACAAATATAAAATGTGAAATGTGAAAAAAATAATATTACGGATATCAAGGCGGAGCTGCAAAGAGAGACTATGCTCTGTCACTTGCTTCAACAAGCTCGAACTAGCCAACATCAACGCGTAAGGTGTCAATGCATTGTCCAGAATATACTGACACTGTGAAATGTAATCAATGTTTGTGGAAAAGCATTTCAGTGTGTTCTCGGCATGCATTCGTTCAGCTGAGTCCTGCGAATTGTACAGCCTTTCACACAAAACTTCCAACTGTGCTAAGCTCTCCATTTTTACTTAACTATAACAACAAGCCCTCCTAAAAATTCCAGATGATCAAGAACCTGCACTCATCCAATCCAATATCAAGGTATAAAACTATGCACATTTTGCTGTAACATACTGTAAAGAGAAAAACTAGAATAAATATAATATGTTTATCAGAAACTCATTCATATGCATTGAGACATCAGTGTGTCCATGTGTGTTTATGTGGAGACATAATATTCAAGAACCGGAGAAAGAGAAAAAAGATTGCACGCAGAATTCACAAAACTAATATGGGCGAGAAACAGAGAGTTATATGCACACAGCACCACTGAGTGCAAGAAACCAACAGAGCAACAATGCTATTATGGTAAGTGCGAAGGCCAACAACAGTGGCAATATACCCTTTGCATCAAATGGTGTTCCCGTGCTGAATAAATTGCCTTCGAGCAAACAGTTCGAGAAAAAAAAAACTTAAGCCAAATAAACAATACAAATTGGAAATGTTACATTAGCTTTTTGCTGTAGAATAATACAAAATATAGTCACACACACACACACTCTCTCTCTCTCTCCCTATCTCAACAACACTCTTCTGAAAACGCAAATAAAAATAGATATACAATAATTTACACACACAAAAGTGCTCCAGATAAATGAACCATTAGCTGTTCAGCGTCAAACCCTGACAAGAAAACCAAGAAAAAACGAAGATAACAATTAATTGGTTTCATGATCTTATACAAATACATTCACGACCGAATGGATACTCTTATATATATATACACAAAAATGGATGAAAATTGTTTTGGCAAAAATAAATAAAAATTAGAAGAACCCAGAAACTGCCACCTCGGTAAAATCGAAGAAAAAATTGATTTGCGATCGGACGAAGATGATTTCCTGATGAGGAAATTAGATTATGTGATGTGATTCCAATTTTATTATATTTTCCGTCGAGAAAGCATCGGAGAAAAGAAATGTATTGTATTGTATTGTACACAGATACGCTAACGCTTATAAATGTCTGTATGTCGGATCAATGAACCAGGGTTGAGATGGAGGGTCAAACTACAGACTATAGTTAAAAGCCCATTTTTGTTTACTCCTCTTTCCTTTTCCATTTTTCATTTTTTTACCTAGTTTTTTGTTTTATGAAAAGAAATACACAGAGGATTTTTATTTTTTTAAAAGCTTTCTTACTATAAATAATTTCTAAAGCTTTCTTACTATAAATATAAACAAGATGAAACGCGTTTTATCTTTTCTTCTCCGTTTGTCTTTTTGACATTTTAAATTAGTCGAATTAACACTTAATTCTTGCAAATAGATTTTTATTTCTAACTCTATTTTGGTCACGTCAAAGTCTTTTCAAGAGTTTTTAATTTGTAATAATGGAAGATTGATATTTTTGGTGAAGTTGGACTCCTTAAATTTGTTCACTCGAGACGTGACAAGTAAAAAGTTGTAAATATTAACGAATTATGTTAGTGAGTTGAGAAATCACGAGAGACTGTTTGAATGTGGATGGGGCTGGATGAGAGTAGGTGTTTGTTTGGTGTAGTTTAAAATTAGGTTTTTTATTAGTTTTTTATTGAAGTTGATGAAATGTGTGATTGAAAAGTTGTGGATCTATAAAATATGAATTTGAAAAACAAAATTAAAAACTTAACCAAACAAGTGCTAGATGTGAGAAGTAGATAATGATTTTTTTTCCCCACGAATGACACAAAAATACTTGTAAATTTAAAATATAGAGACTTTATCATGTCAATTCCTCGATTTACCAATGCAAATTTGAAACGTTCTAAGTGAACTTGTCTAAGCATTTATGATTAATATTTACCATTTTACACGCCTACTATACTTACCTTTTAAATTTTTATCATGATTTATTTTTTCATAACTCTTTTTCAACCAATATCAATAATGTACGATTTTGTTCTAATTTATAGTCTAAGCACTTTTTTGGTAAAAAAAATTAAATTATGAACAGTGGATTCTACAAAAAAAAATATATGAAAATGTGGATAAAAATAATATTTGATCAACTTATAAATATTTATAAACACTTCTAATTTAATAACACCGTAACTATTAATAATTTCACTAATTTGCATTGGAAATTTTAAATTCTACTATTTAGAAAATTTCTTTAAATGTTCATCATATTCAAGTTTGATTGTTAAAGTGTTTGCTCGGATGTAACACCCCGGTCTTGCATCATGGATGACGAATATTTCCAATAATTTAAATATGCAAAAAAACTCAATAAATTATTCTTGACTAGTTACAATATCTATAGAAAATTTGTTGTGTTGGTCCTCGACCTATAGAGCTCGTAGAGTATTTAACTATGAACTATTAATCTTGATTTCAAATTATAAACAGCAAAAAGAGATCTCATTGCAATTTGGTCCTCAACCTATATTTCATTATGACACCGTCCTCAACTCTTGACTATGTAGTGTCATTAGTCCCACTAGACATTTTTCCAATCAAAACGAAACCTTTTTTTGTTGTTGTTGTTGTTGTTGTAGTAGTATTGTTTCTCTTTTCCTTCATTTAATTTTATTGGTTTTGATATTTTTTTTAAACTAAAAATAAAGATATAATTTGTCAATAAAACTCGACTTTATTAGTAAAATAGAAAAAAAAAAGTCTATTAACAGTATTGCAAAATTAAAAAGTCATTTGACTATGTTAATAGAAAAATAGATTGGAAATATATAATGCAATAAAGTCCATAAATTGGAATTGAAATGTCTTTTTTATTATTTTTCATTCTGTGTATAATATTAATAAAATTTACATTACTTATATCTCGAAAAGCATTCCACATGTGATAAAAATGTGTAAAAACAATGCAAGATATTAGATTAATAGATAATAAAACATACTAGAGTATCGTAAAAATCTTGCAAAAAAATCACTAAATTAAATGCATATTAACAATTGTCCTCGGTTAGGAGATTTGAACTTTATTTAGAATCATAACTAGAAGCCACATGATCATAATCTCTTCAATAATTTAATATGAATTATGTTAAATTTCGTAGTTTGAATGTCATATAACATTCTTTATTTTTCAATCTCAATGATAAATTGCAAAATTCATGTTGGCGCGAATGCTATATAACAAATTTAAGTTAAGATAAATAAGTTATGTATAAAATGATTTAGTTGGAGAAAAAAGTCACCATTTATTACGTTCTCCGTGTTTTAATTGATACTTTTAGAGGCTCTACATTTGAATAATCACGGTGTCATAAAAGGGGGAAAAAGACATGTAAATCCTTGTGAATTAGATTTGTCAACACCCAAAGGCTATATCAATTTGGAAATTGAAAGAAACTAAAAATTTGCGAGTAACTTTTTAGTATACATTTTTCTTCCTAATCTTCCATTTTCAATTGACTCCAAAAAGTCATAAGATTTAAAGTTCCACCACCGATGCCAATCTTTGTGCCCTAGGGCTTGAAATCCGGTGTTCATCATCTACTTACAATATGTTCGATTGCACTTAAAAAGAAAATTCATATTTTTTAAATTTTCTTTACCACGCTAAACATAATTTTTAAACTAAATTATTGATAACAAAATAACTAAAATACCATTTCATCAATTGTGTTCCACGCATATTGATTGCATTGATATACTTTTTATTTTACTCGCATTGAAATAAATTTGGAGGGAAAAAATGGATAGAAACGACAAGAAATCCTTTAATTTTAATCACTTTTAGAGATATTAAAATGATCGCTTATATTTGATACAATGTACTAAGTGCTTGTTCGGCTGCCATTTTCTCCAAAAAATCTATTTTTTTCTACAATTTTTGACTTTTCAACCATTTTTACACTATCAAAAAATTTGAAAAGTCAAAAAAATAAAAAAAATCCATTTTTTCCCAAAAAAACTCTACCAAACAAGTCCTAAATGTTGAAAAATAGTCATTAGAAATTAGTTCCAGTCAACTTTGACTAAATATTTGAATAGAATCCATTAGTTGGTTTTGAAAGTTTCGAAGTCGAACATCAAGTTTCTTGAAACCTATAAAATGTTGGAAAATAAAATGCCTGTTTGTTAGAGTTTAAAAATATTTTTTTTAGGAGATTTTAATAAAAAAAAATGATGAAACGTGTGGTTAAAATGTTAATAAAAATTGTGGGTCTCATAGTTAAAAATGAGTATGAAAAAAGAGAGTTTATTTTAAACTCTACCAAACATGTACAAAATTAAAAACTAGTAGGAAAATAAAATATAATTTTTCCACATTGAAGATGAAAATATCTTTGTTCAATTAATAGTTATCCATTCCAATATTTTACATCAATGAATTTTCTAATTTTGGACATTCTTAGAGCTTTTAAACTAAAGGTGGACAAAATTATTCAGATCGAATATTCGGTTTATTTCTTCTTAAGTTTAAATTGGATAAAGGGAATTGGAACCGATAACCGACTCTTTAGGGTTCGATTATCGATTTTAGACTCAAAATCAAAAATCTAAATCGATGTTATTGTTTTTTAATTTTTTTCTTAAAATTTAGCCTATAAAAATATATCTTATTTCTATGTTTGTTATCTTATATTGAGATGGAACTTTGTATTCAAAACGTGGTATTTTGCGTTTTTGTAAATAGTTTACAATTATGATTTTTTATTATTGTGTTGTTTCAAACAAAAAGAGTACAAATAGTTGTTAGAAATATGATAACTTTGAAAACTTTAATTATATAACTAATCCGAACCGAAATGAACGGTTGAGTTTCGGTTTAGTAACATAATTCAAGTTGGAACCAATTATTTTATTTACAAGATACGAGTGGTCAGTTGTCTTCAAAACTGAACAAAACTGGACCGTGTCCACCCTTATTTTAAATGATAATTCAAATATGCCTTTTATTACAAGAATAATGATATTTATAGTTGTTCATTACCAGGTTAGTCATCCTACGTGGTATTACTCAATTGGATGAATTATTTACTCAAATTGTGTAATGTATTTATAAAAAATAATTATGAATAATTCATTAAATTGAGTAATGTTACATATAATGACTACCGGTAGTGAACGATTATAAATAAAAACACTCTTTATTACAATGTATTGGACAAGATTAACAAATATTAAAGCAAAAATACACAATTATAAACCAACATGTTTGTCGCTGCTTATAAGTATTTATAAGCTGGTTAAACATTATTTTTATCTATACATTCTATATAATCCATAGTTTTTGTCCACTTTTATCGATATATTCCGTAAGAACCACTACTCATAATCTACAAACAATTTACCAAACAAATACTAATTCAAGTCACCAAATATTTTAATGAGCAAATCCGAATTTCAGGTCTTTATCACGTACGGTCGTTTTCTCCGCTGCTGGAAGAAAAAAGTACTTAAACGTTCGTATGTCACTGCATCTTCAATTTCTCCGCTCACAAAATTATTTCTTCCAAAATTTGCTACCCACTGCAATCCATCTCAATGATTCAATCATCTCCTTCAACTGATCATCTCTAAAATCTGATCACATTCTCAATCCATCTCCTTTAATCAATTGTCTCTTTCCACCGATCATCTCTACAATATATTCACCGTCTCAATTCATCACCATAAAATGATTCAAAAATAATTAATCTATTCTTATAGATCTTACAGTCGAATTCCATCACGAGTCGAATTCCATCACGAGTGAGTAAGCGGTATATTAGTTTATTTCTCTTTTTAATTTTTATTCTTTTTCCTTTTACTTTATTTTGTATATGTTTCTGTCGGTTCGTGTTTCGTCCACCCGCTCGCTTCTTCTTATTTACAAAAGTATCCTTAGCGATTATCATTCTCTCTCTCCCCCCAAAATTTCATTTCTATTTCCCTCTCTTAATACTCAATACTCTAGGGTTTCTTGATTCAATTTCAAAATCGAATCAAATCTCTTGACATTTCGCATTTGATTTTCGGAATTAAACCCTTCAATGTCCGCATCCACAGTTTCCGTCACTGCAAATGCCACCTCCACCCGACGCCGAGCCGTCGAGAAGAAACAGCCAACCGGCGGCTTAGAGTTGGCAGCCGACTCGACCCATATAGTCGCAACCGCGGCCTCCCCGACTACTCCCGATACTAACACCAACAATTCCAGTGCTAGACTCACAGCCGGTGGCATATCCGCCGCGATCCACAAGGATGTGATCCACGTTAGAAAACCGCCGCCCAATACTACTAGCGGTGACCCAGCGACGGCAAGACGGACTGGGGCGTCCCGAAAGTCCTCAAAGGTCGAGAAGCCACGCTGGCTCACTGTGATGAGCATTATCACCAAGAATTTTGCACTGTTGTTGGTATTATTGGTGTTTGCTCAGATGATTCGCTGGGCAGTTTTAAATTCGGATCACGATACGGATGGTATTTCGGCAATATCTGGGGATTTCGATGGTAAGTTCGCGGAGATGGATAAGTTCGTGAAGAAGTCGTTAAACGCCATGCAGGTCCAAGTGGAGGCCATTGACCGAAAATACGAGAAGGGGATCAGTTCAATAAAAAATGAATTTGACGAGAAACTAGATAATCAAGGGAAAAAAGTGGATTTGAAATTGAAAGAGTTGGATGGAAGGAGTGAACTTTTTGAGAAGTTCATGGGTGAATTTGAATCAAAAAGTTTATTATCAAAGGAAGAGTTTAGTGATTTCTTTGAGGAGTTTAGGAAGTCAAAGAAGAATGGTGTTGGTCAGGGTGACGAGGTGAGCCTGGATGAGATTAGGAATTACGCAAGGAAGATACTCGAGAAGGAAATACAGAGGCACGCGGCTGATGGGCTGGGGATGGTGGATTATGCATTGGCATCCGGAGGGGGGATGGTGGTGAGGCATTCGGAGCCATATAGGAAATTGACTGGGAGTCGGGGTTGGTTGACAAATCGGAATACGGTTCATGTTGATGCGGAGAAAATGCTTAGACCGAGCTTTGGGGAGCCTGGGCAGTGTTTTCCGCTTAAGGGGAGTAGTGGGTTTGTTCAGATCAGGCTTAGGGCCGCCATTTTACCAGAGGCTGTGACACTGGAACATGTAGCCAAGGTAATTTTGATTCTCTTATTAGTTGATAGGATACTTCATTATTACATTGTTGTTTACTAGCAGTTACTTATCGATATGGCATTACATTGGTATGTTTTATGTGCCACACTGTGGTCTATTAAGTCTTTGGTACCGTGATTTGTTTTACTAGATGCCCAGAGTAAGCTGAACAATGTGACATTCTCACTGTGCCTTTAATTAAATAATTTGTAGTATAATTCTTCCATCTATATGTGATATCGCCACTATGAAACAAGACTACTAGGTTTCATCATTAATACACTTGACTTGTTTAGATCTCTACTTCCCTTCACCCTTTGCCGAGAGTCTTGTAAATAGCTTCCTCATTCTGGTTTCCAAGATAACTATGCAACTTTTCATGTGATTCCAACGAGACTCTTTAACCACTGTCTTGCTGTAAGTATGTAACTAACTTGTACTTTTCAAAGCATCCGTATTTTTATATTTTGGTAAGTTTCAATAGCATTCTCTTTTAGTTACTGCCCTCTAAACCTTCTTGTTCCACGGGCATGTTTTCCACAGTGGGGCAATTTCTACCCCTCAACACCACCAACACCTTCTTCCCTGTTCTCAAAAGAAATTAGCTGTCTCATTTTCTCATATGGCAATTAAATCTCCCAAATGAAGACTTCATCTTGATTGGGGATTTTCTAGATCAAACCCATTAATGTCATCCCAAAACCGCTGTTTTGTTGCATTATCTAATCCCATTTGTGGAGCAAATGTGCTGATATCACTATTCCACTTTTCTTGTAGAAGTTTGACCATTATAATCCCGTTCCCTACTCAAACTTCTACTACCTCATATTTTGAATCCAATTTAATGACTCTATCTCCTCCATTTCTATTATATTTCCTTGATTGTTACTGAAGTTATATCTTGTATTCACTAATTCTTTTGCCTTCTATCCTACCCATTTGACCCTTTGCATGCAAGCTATATGCCTATATTGACTTTCCCATGCGCATCACATCACATTATTTAGTCATAAGGATTTTCTTGCAAGTATTGCTATATTCTGAATTCCAATCAAATTCTTTTTCCTATACTAACTTCAGCCCTTGCTTATTTTTCCAGAACTTTTTACCACCAAAGAGGGAGAATATTTTCTAAAAAAGAAATACATAATGTATAGGATAGTTCTGATTGACTTGTCACTACACTTGAGATACTATGTGAGCGTCACTAGCAGAGGATGTCTTAACAAGATGTATATATTTATTCACATCATCAAATGTTACAAAAAAATATATGTCGTTTGTCAACTTTTTGTAGCCTTACTTGTGTATCTGGACTTAAGACAGGCTATGAAGAAGTATAACGGGTTACAAACGGGTTCAAGAGAAAATGATATATTGCATGACGACTTTTGTTGGATCAGTAAAGGTTGACATTTTTTGGTGCTAGATATATTTAGTTGGATCATTAAAATCAGTTGGGTGCTTGGATGTGCGGTAGATGGTCTATTTTGAATGAGAAGGCATGTACGTGTAAAATCATTTTATTTTTTAATTTCTGGAAAACAATAAATTCTCTTCCGTGAAAACTGGAAATATCTCAAATGGAGTCCTGAGTACACGATAAATTAATATTAATTATTATCTTCCTCCCTTTGCCTTCATATTTAATTGGAATTACTATATATACACAATGTTTTAGGGGTAGAAGTCGAAAAAATGTAGACTTTTGGGAGCATTTACAAAAGTAGGGATGTCTGTCTTCATTTGTTGTAGGATGTACCATCTTGGCTTGTGAAATAGAGTCATTTGTAATTTTTTCTTAAATGAGAAACAAGATCTGTAATTTCTTGCTCCTTGTGACTTAGTTTTTCCCAAATCTGTCAAGTAGAGGGTTTATGCTGCTAAAGAATATAGCAAGAGATAGACCAAGGTCGATGACATCAGCCGACAAAGTTAGTGCTGCCAGCCATATCTTTTTAACTTTACAAGAATTTTATACTTGTATCTTAAGATTGAAGCACTAAAAAAATCAGCGAGGGTGTGAATTACTCATCTATTTCGCTGTCTAGAAATTATTTGAAGGTAGTAAGTTTCTTGGAAATTCGAGTCTAGGACTAGAGTGGGCAACGATGATCATTGCAAGTTGAGAGTTTCATATCCTAGTCCTCATTTTTTTAGCCATCTTAATTCTGTTTGATTTCTCTTTTACTTTTCCTTCGATGGCTTTTGCAATTTATAATAAAAGTACTCCCATGTGTAAGTTCCCAAACTTGTGGGGATATTTTGCTTTTTGTTTACCCTTTTTAAATCAAATGGTGTCAATAGATGAAGAGTTGTGCATTTTCAGGTGCATATGTATTTAAATGCTCGTTTCTCCTTTTACTTTTTGGATGTTGTTAGTCTCCAGAAGGGTACATTCACTAACATTTTCATGTTCTATATTGAACAGAGTGTGGCTTATAATAGGTCCAGCGCTCCCAAGCACTGTAGGGTCTCTGGATGGCTGCAGGGACGAGATTTGACCAATTTGGTGATTGATACCAAGAAAATGTTTCTCCTGACAGAATTTACCTACGACCTTGACAAGAGCAGTGCTCAAACTTTTGATGTGTTAGAGTCTGCAGCTTCTACCGTTGTTGACACAATCCGTCTTGACTTCACATCCAACCATGGGAGCGATTCTCATACATGCATCTACCGACTGAGGGTTCATGGTCACGAACCAGACTCCATCTCAATGATGGCAACTCAATCTTGACGCAGCTGTTTTAACTGGTCGTTTCATCATCTATAATTCTTTAATGTTCTCGTCTAGCTGTTTTTGCGTGTAGGTTTTTGTGTGTGTATTGAGTAGGACTATTTCTATCTTGTGATCTATTTAGCACTTGATCTGGTATAATCCGGTGTTCAAGGTGCTATTTCTTCTCTCCAATGTGTTGTGTACGCAAGAGCCAGATGTATAAATGTGCTTTCTAGAGATCATTTTCATACCGTCTATGTGTTAATTGTAAGTGTCAAGATCCTGGATATGAAGAAACAGTGGATGCTACCCAAATTTCCCTTCAGTTATTCCTGTGTTGAAACATTAATACAGAAATTATTCGTTAATTCAAATTGTCAATAATTTATAACTATATGTATATAATATGGCACTACTGTGGGTAATTTTGCCTCTATCCTTTTCAGTTCCAATATATAGAACATATGGAGCATAGAATTTAATCGTATATATCAAATGTGCATTGCACGTACCTTAAAATTAAATTAGTCGGAGAATAAGAGCTTTAAAATTAAATTAGTCCGAGAATAATGCTGGGTAGGGATTTTAATTTACAAAATAGTTTTTTTTCGTTTGTTTTCTGCACATGTAATTTTTAAAATATATACAGTATGATCTGACACACTTGATAATGTTAATAAAAATTGATCTTTCAGCTTACAAAGTTCACACATGAATTTTAGGGACAAAATTATAATTTTTGGCCACTTTTAACATGTGTTAGATTACACTATGTGCAAATTGATCAGGTGGGTCCATAAGTCAAAAATAGAAAATAGATTTTTGTTTTAAAACCGGCACTAAAAATTGGGGAAAAGAAAACAAAAGGGTTTGGGGGTTAGGTTTTAAGTGAACTCTATATAAAAGTTGAAGGGCTTATGGTATAAATAGGCGTCAATCATAAATTGGAAATAAAATTTGGGTAGGAAAATAAAATTAGCATAAAGTGAAGGGGCCTCCAAGGGAATTGGTTGGTGGTCACGGAGAAGAGAGCAATTCAGCACCAAAAGTGCATGAATTGAGGTGAAGAGAAGGTCAAAACATCATCTATGCAGTGCAATTATACGAAGATCGTTTTACCCGTTTAATTGTGTGATCGGTGAGTTTGTATTACTATTACTTATCATTGTGATGTTGAAAAGTTTTGTTAATGGAAGAGGAATGAAAAATGATGGAGAGGGAAAAGAACGAATGAGTGCAAAATGGGATTTTTACGCAAAGCACACGTTTATTGAGATATGTGTACAAGAGATAAAGAATGGGAATAGAGCTGGAGCGTATTTTTCACCAACTGGCTGGAATAATTTAATTGCCAACTTTAACCTAATAACTGGGCGTAATGACAATAAAAAACATTAAAAGAACCAATGGGATATAATGAAAATCGAATGGATAGTTTTCAAACAATTGATTAAGGAGAAACTGTAATTGGATGGGATGATGCCCGGAAAAAAATTGTAGCAGACGATCACTGGTGGAATCAGAAAATCAAGGTAATTTTAATTATTTTACTGTATTTTTAAATTAATTGTCTCTATTTAAGACTCTGTAAATTATCTGCTTGCAGGCTAACGACAACTATAAGAAATTCAGAGACAAATATTTATCTTTAATATTGTTCTGTTACCATGCACAGTTTTCAGACGCAGCAACTGGAAATATTGCACAAAACCCCACCCAACGTTCCCATATCGGAATTGATGAAGGAGATTTCTGTTTGGATGACAAGTACAAAGACGTTCATGTCCATATTGACGAAGGCTGTGGTGACAGCTCTCAAGGTGCCCATGTCCATAAAAGCATGCCCAAAATGCTTTATGATCAAGTAATGTTCAGGCCTTCGAATTATGGTAAGAGAAAGTCGAATGAAACCGGGTGTAGCTCCAAAAAAAAGGAAGTCTGCTGCATCGCAGTTATCAGATTCGATTAACAATTTCGTTAAGATGGGTAAGGATATGGCAGCGCAAAGAGCACCTTCAGCAGTTCAGCTCCTTCTATCCACGACTGCGTAAAGGTTCTATACAGTATGGAAGGAATAGAAGTGGGAGGTTCCTTCTTCTGCTACGTGCTAAACATGTTCTAGTTCGCTGAAAATCGTGTAATATTTTTTGAGATTAGAACTCCCAAGGAACAAATAAATTGGCTAAAGTACAACTTCGACAGTAGCTGAGGAACTAATCTTTGTGGTCCACGAGGTGCTTTTTTCTAACCTGATTTTTAATTTTTCATGTGCAAGTTTGTGTCTCATCTACTGAGTTAAGCACTTTGTATGGATTGCTGATGTTTTTTGGGAAGTCTGTGAATAAGTTATATTGTTTGTTTGTACATATGTAGCTCAACTAGGTGTGGAGCTTATGTTGGTATTGTTACAAATCTGTTAAACAGTGAACAAAACAAAGCAGGACCCAAAGCAGATTAACAGTATTCTTAAGTAGAAAAAATAACAGCGATGGATAGGCAAATAAAATCAATGTCTTGGAGCCGGGGCCTGTGTTCAACACAGTGTCCTTAAAGCAATATTCGCCCCCTCACCGAAGTAACGCGAGCGCTTGCTTCCCGTGATACTGACTTGTACCGCATGCCCGAAAGCGGTCGAATCGAGAATATCTTTGGAGCAGTAATCACCAAGCGATTGGAAGTAGTCAGGAATGAGAATGCAGAGAGATTTCGTGGAGGAAGAATTGTTGTGTTTTGGACTGAAGATTGTTGCTGTATATATAGGCAAGGAGGAGCCTTATGCATTCAGTACACTGCCTTTACTCCAGACGTTTTGGAGTTACAGAATAAATGGATATAAGTTTTGGAGTTACGTTTTAAATGAAAAAACGTAAAATAAAATTTCAAACGTAGCTTGTACTTTGTGGCCAATTTTTGGTTCATTCGTCCGACATTCGTGTACGCAGTCGCGCCCCAGACACAAGTTCAAGGCTTGAAGGCCAAGTCGGTCCAAGATTTGCACCCCTGGGCGCCAGAGGCCACGGAGGATTCTCTATGCAACAAATGGTTACACTTTTACAAATTGTTAACCATATATAAATTGGTCCACAATCTTGTTTTTTATCCGATGTGGGACAACTATTTAAGTTTTCACACATTTTCATATTTTATCCATTTTCCAATGTGGGATGGAATATTTATATTCTCCATAAATTCCCACTATTCCATTTGTAACCGATGTGGGATTGTAATCCTTTTTAAGGCTCCTCTCCCAATCCCACTTCTCAAGCAATGTGGGATTCAATTTCACTTCATTAGTGAAAATCTATTTTCCTCCAATATATTTTCCAACAATCCCCCACATGAAAGGAAATTGATAGAGACACGGAATACTTGATGATAAAGTTCCATAGTTGAAACCCGCATAGGATAGGTAGGAGTTACCTTTGAACCTTCCTTGTTAAAGTACATTTACTTTACTAGCTGATTAGTAGACATGATGTCTTTGAACTATTCTGCCTTTTGTGTAAACGATGATGTACCTCACACATGATTCTTCCTAACACATTTCAGTTCTCATTGGTATGTTCGTTTGTGGCCATGAACATATGCCCGGGTTCGATGAGAGTTATTAAGAATTGAGCCTCACAATTCCCTTCAAGCGGCCCCACTCTCTCTCACATAGGTGATTTCTTAATTAAGAGTAACCCGCATTACTCGCTCGGATTTTCGACGATAAGAATCATTAAAAGCCTATTGCTTATCCTCTTTCCACGGGCATCACTGTTATTACAGGAATGGACAGGAGTTAACCCCACAAATGATCCTATTAAGTATTTGTAATTAGGTTTTCTCATTGAACCTAGATCTTGGGATCTCCGATCCGTTAGGTTGAGTTTCCATTACAATAACTTATTCTTTCGCAGAGGCTTAAGTCCCATTCCTATAGATGACTTTGCAACTAACTCTCTATTTAACCCTTTGGTTAGCGGATCCATAATGTTATCTTTAGACTTTACATAGTCAATAGAGATAACTCCAGCTGAGAGTAATTGTCTTATGGTATTATGTCTCACGACGTATGTGTCTAGACTTACCATTGTACATGTTGCTTTGTGCCCTTCCAATCGCAGATTGACTATCACAATGTATGCAAATTGTGGCATTGTGTTTTGACCATCTTGGAATATCCTCTAAGAAATTGCGTAGCCATTCAGCCTCTTCACCACATTTATCCAGAGCTATAAACTCGGATTCCATGGTAGATCTCGCAATGACTGTTTGTTTAGAGGATTTCCACGATATCGCTGCACCTCCCAAAGTGAATACAAATCCACCGGTAGACTTTGAGTCCTTAATATCAGATATCCAATTAGCGTCGGTATATCCTTCAATAGCTGGATATCCGTATAGTGCGATCCATAATTACGAGTATATCTCAAGTATCTAAGTACTCTTACTATTCCTTTCCAGTGGTCAGACCCTGAATTACTGGTATATCTACTCAGTTTGCTAACTGCGTAAGCTATATCTGGTCTTGTACAACTCATTAAGTACATAAGACTTCCAATTATTCTAGAGTACTCAACTTGAGAAATACCATTGCCTCTATTTTTTGATAGATGTTGACTTGTATCTATCGGTGTTCTAGCCACGCCAGTATCATCATTATTGAATTTTTCCAAAATTTTGTCCACATAATGTGACTGACTTAGAACGAGTCCATCTGATGTTCTTGAAATTTTAACTCCAAGAATCACATCAGCTAAACCCATATCCTTCATGTCGAATTTTGAATTCAACATATTTTTAGTAGATTTAATCATCTTATCGTTGCTACCAACGATGAGCATGTCGTCAACATAAAGACATAAAATGACATAACCATGTTCCTTGTCTTTGATGTAAACGCATTTGTCACATTCATTGATTTTAAATCCACTTTCTATCATGGCATTGTCAAATTTTGCATGCCATTGTTTTGGTGCTTGTTTTAAGCCATATAATGACTTCACCTATTTACACACCTTGTTTTCTTGTCCTGGTGCAGAAAACCCCTCAGGTTGTTCCATGTAAATTTCTTCTTCTAAATCTCCATTTAGAAAGGCAGTTTTGACATCCATTTGATGTACTTCGAGATTGTGCAAAGCTGCAATCGCTAATATCATTCGAATGGAAGTTATTCTCGTTATCGGAGAATAAGTGTCAAAGTAGTCAATGCCTTCTCGTTGCTTGTAACCTTTAATTACAAGTCTGGCCTTGTACTTATCAATAGTTCCATCTCGCTTTCATTTTTCTTTTGAAAATCCATTTGTAGCCTAGTGGTTTGCTTCCTGGGAAGATCCACCATGACTCCATGTATGGTTTTGCAAAATGGAATCTATTTCATTTTAATGGCCTCTTTCTATTGAGGTCCTTCTCAAGAGTTTACTTCTTTGAAGATTTGAGGTTCAGTTTCTAACATATAAGTCAGAAAATCAGGACCATAAGATTTTTCTGTCCTTTCTCGTTTGCTTCGTCTTGGTTCTATCTCAACTTCCTCTTCTACTTCTTGGTCCTGACTATTCTCAATCATAGTCTCATATGTTCGTTTAGAAGAGCTTGCTTCTTCTTTGGATTTGTATGGAAATACATGTTCAAAGAATGATGCATTTCTTGATTCCATTATCGTATTTTTGTGTATATCAGAAATTTTTGAATCATACACAAGAAATCGATAAGCACTGCTGTTATGTGCATATCCGATAAATATGCAATCAACAGTTTTTGGTCCTATTTTCACCTTCTTTGGTGTAGGTACAGCCACTTTGGCAAGACACCCCCACACTCGTAAGTATTTGTAGGAAGGCTTTCTTCCTTTCAATAACTCATAGGGACTCTTATCTTCTTTCTTAGGGGCACCTTATTTAAAAGGTAATTAGGCGATAACATGACTTCTCCCACATGTTCAAGTAATCCAGAACTTAACAACATTGCATTCATCATTTCTTTCAATGTTCTATTTTTCCGTTCAGCAACACCATTTTGTTGAGGTGAATAAAAGTGTTGTTGTTTCATGTTTAATTCCGTGTTGTGCATGAATTCAAAGCAAATGGTGATTCATATTCACCACCTCTATCACTTCTCAACACTTTGATCTTTTGTTGAGTTGGTTTTCAATTTCATTCTTATAGAGAACAAATTTCTCTATAGCTTCATCTTTACTTTTAAGCAAATACACAAAACAATATTTTGTGCTATCGTCAATAAAAGTAATAAAATATTTGTTACCTCCCTTGTTTGTATAGATTTTAAATCACATACATCGATTGTGAATTAAATCAAGTGGTTCGATTTTCCTTTGAGCAGATTGAAATGATGACCTTGTCAATTTTGCCTCAACACAAGTTTCACACTTATATTTATTATCAATTTGGAATGTAGGTATGCAATTCAAGTTAATTAGTCTACTAAAGTATCGTAATTAACATGTCCTAGTCTACCATGCCACAAATTGGAAGACTCAAGCAAGTAAGCGGAAGAGTTTGTCATTTTATTCATTTTGGTTTAATAGCCATAACATTGAGCTTAAAAAGCCCGTCACTTACATAACCCTTTCCTACAAACATTCCGGACTTTGACAAAATAACTTTGTCTCGACTCAAACACTATCTGAAATCCATGTTTGTTCAACAATGAGCAGACACCAAATTCTTGCAATTTACGGTACATAGAGCACATTGTTTAGAGTAAGCTCTTTCCGAGACGTCATCTTTAGAACCACCTTTCCATGGCCCTTGATTTCGAGAGGTTCTTTGAATTTCCCATATCTGCCTTTTTCTCCATACGCTTCTTCAAAACCACTAAACATCTCCTTGTCGGAGCAAACATGTCGGGTGGCACCGGTGTCTATCCACCATTCTCTCGGATTTGAACCCACCAGGTTCACTTCTGAAATGACAGCTGCAAGGTTCATGACAGATGTATCTTCAACCATGTTTGCTTCTTTTTTTTCTTCGGCAAACGGCACTCCGTAGACTTGTGACCAATCTTGTCACAATTGAAGCATTTTCCAAAAAACTTCTGTTTAGAAATTCCACCTTTAGGTCCCAACTTGGGCCCTTTTCCACCAGATGGCCCATACTTGTTCTTGTAGGTCTTGGAGCTTTGACCATGCTCCACAACATTGGCTTTGGCCACAACCGGATTGAACCCTCTTTCAGAACTTTTGTTGTCTTCTTCAATTCGAAGTCGCACAATTAGTTCCTCAACGTTCATTTCCTTTCGTTTGTGCTTTAGGTAGTTTTTGAAATCCTTCCATGCAGGAGGTAGTTTTGCAATTATACACGCCACTTGGAAGGATTCACTCACAACCATTCCTCGGAATGAATTTCATGCAAGATCACTTGTAGTTCTTGTACTTGACTGATTACAGATTTGGAGTCCACCATTTTGTATTCCAAGAAGCGGCCAACAAGAAACTTTGGCCCCCGGCATCCTCGGTTTTATACTTTTGTCTAAAGACTCTCATAATTCCTTAGCCGTTTTTTATTGCACAAGACACATTATACAATGAATCGCCAAACCGTTCATAACATAATTTCGGCACAAGAAATCGAATGCTTCCAAGCATCCATTGACCGATTGCTTGAATGTCTCCTTGACCCTCTTGGAGCACTTTGGAACATTCTCGATCAAGAATCTCGCAAGATTCAAGGTCGTGAGGTAAAACAACATTTTTGTTGCCACCTCTTGAAATTCGAACCGTTGAACTTCTCCGGCTTTTCCCGTGATTAACCGGATCATCATAGTTGGACGTGTGAGCGACTGGCATAGAAAGCCACGCCTTAGTTCCACTGAGCTAGCGACTAGACTTGGCATAGCCACGGCGATGCGTATTCTTTGGAGCCACATCCGAACTTGGCATAGCCACAACCCGAGCCACATTCGGTAGATTCGGCACCATTGAGGCACATTTTCATTTCCGGATGCCACAACATTATTGGTACTTGTGTTTTCCATTTACGAAACAATCAGAATATTAGTACAAAAGAAATAGAATAAATTAAATGCAGTTTAAGAAAACTGTTTTTAAAACAGTAAGGAATATGTTTTGAAAACAGTAAGAAAGCTGTTTTTAAAACCAGTTTTGTAAACTGTTTAACATAAACGAATATTGCTTTAAGATTGTTACAAATCTGTTAAACAGTGAACAAAACAAAGCAGGACCCAAAGCATTAATAAAAGATTCTTAAGTAGAAAAATAAATAATGATGGATAGGCAAATAAAATCAATGTCTTGGAGCCGGGCACTGTGTTCAACATGGTGTCCTTAAAGCAATATTCGCCCTCTCATCAAGTAACGCGAGCACTTGCTTCCCGGGATCTGATGACTTGTACCATGAATCGAGCAATGAAGGCGAGAATATCTTTGGAAGCAGAATAACCAAGCGATTGGAAGTAGTCGGGAATGAGAATGCGAGAGAGATTTCGTGGAGGAAGAATTGTTGTGTTTTGGATCAAGATTGTTCTTTGTATATATAGGCAAGGAAGAGCTTATGCATTCAAGATAATCGCCTTTACTCCAGACGTTTTAGAGTTACAAAACGTTTTGATGTTCTGAGAATAAATGGATATAAGTTTTGGAGTTACGTTTTAAATGAAAAAAACGAAATAAAATTCCAAAACGTAGCTTGTACTTTGTGGCCAATTTTTGGTTCATTCGGTCCGACATTCGTGTCACGCAGTCGCGCCCGCACACAAGTTCAAGGCTTGAAGGCCAAGTCGGTCCAAGATTTGCACCCCCCCTGCGGTAGCCAGAGGCTACGGAGGATTCTCTATGCAACAAATGGTTACACTTTACAAATTGTTAACCATATATAAATTGGTCCACAATCTTGTTTTTATCCGATGTGGGACAACTATTTAAGTTTTCCACATTTTCATATTTTATCCATTTTCCAATGTGGGATGGAATATTTATATTCTCCATAAATTCCCACTATTCCATTTGTAACCGATGTGGGATTGTAATCCCTTTTTAAGGCTCCTCTCCCAATCCCACTTCTCAAGCAATGTGGGATTCAATTTCACTTCATTAGTGAAAATCTATTTCCTCAATATATTTTCCAACAGGTATCTCCTATGTAGTGCTATTTTATGTGTGGAACCTATGTTGGTATTAGAGTAACAAGTACTTTGGTGTGTTTAGGAGATATACTAGTATACCGCTTCTTTGCAGAAGGATTCGACCGTATGCTCTATTATGATAATGAATTGAGGCGGTGAATAGATTTTGGATATAATTGGTGGAGGAAGATGATCGATTGAGGGGGATGGATTGAAGAGATGAGTAGATTTTGAAGATGATCGGTTGTAGAACAACAGCAAATTTTGGAAGAGATGAAATTGAAGATTTTTTTTTTTTAAAAAAATAGCCCGTCTTAAATGAAATTCTCAAGTCACAATCCAACCATCGATGATTAGAAGAAAATTTCTATAACTTAGAAATGGCGACGCCTGGAATTAATGGGGGTAAAGATATCATTTGTTTGATTGAAATTTAGAGTAACATTCGTGAAGTAGCTGAAAAATAAGAATAATTAATTTCTTGCAATATTTTAAGAATGTCAATTGGAGAAAGAAAATTGATATATATGTTAAGATAATATTTGTTGTATTTTTTCCATTCATATCTATCAGTTATTGGAGATACAAACTTAATTGATTTTATTCTAAATTCAAACAAGTGCTATGGAAAAAGCTTGATTTTTTCAAATAATTGAAACATGTAGCATTTTTCAAGAAGCCACAATGAATACTGGACCCACATTACGATATTTGACTAATTTAAATTTAAATAAAAATCTGAAAATATAGAAATATAAAATAAAATAAAACTGTAACATTCCCAATCCTGGTGAGACCAAGCTATCAAACATACATAAAAAAATAAAAGATTTATTAAGATTTATTAAGAGCATGTTTGGTAGAGATCCATTTTTGCTTTCTGATTTTGACTTTTTAATCATTTTTTACACTACAAAAAAATCAAAAAAGTAACAAAAAAAATCTATTTTTTCCCCAAAAAAACTCTATCGAACAAGCCCTAAATAAGTTTTGATATTCTCTTTGTTGTTGTTGTTTTTTTTGTACTACACGTTCTTATCAAGCAAAGTAGTACGTATCTTACAATTTAGTGCTAGAATATGGATGGGATTTAACAAATTTTAGAGCATCACCAATGCAATGCACTCTGTCTATTGTTTTTTAGACGTGCTACATAAGCATATATAGACGAACTTATAATAAACCATCTTCAATGCATATTGACAAGGACTTCACCTATCTGATGTGGCACATTAAAATATAGACTCCGTTTAGAAGTCCGTCTATATTTAGACGGACTTACAGACGGAGTGAGTCAGCAAATTTTATTTTAGGCGGAGTGCATTGGAAATGAATTTTAATTTAACCGTATATTCTATAGACGTAGTGCTACATAGATTGAAAATCCGTCTATTTTACTTGCCATATAGACTGCAATAGACGGAGTGTATTGGAGATGCTTTTATATAATTATCAACAGATTTTTCTTCCTTGTGCAAATTTTCCTAATTAGGTAAAAAACTACAATTAAATTTTCTTAATTATCAATGGATTTATTTGTAGCTAACTAGATCAATCAAGAAGAGCATTCCAGTGCAATCGTGGATTGTTTTTTTTTTTTTTTTGCTATATAAGTAAAATAAATTATGTCTAAAAATATCTTTAAACATGTTTAGTCTTTACTTAAAAGTAAAAAATAAGTCATCCAAACTTTTACTTATATTCTTTATTAGCTAAACATGTCCTTAGGCGTGAGGTACCATGGCCGTCTTTTGTATGAATTTGGTATTGTATAATAGTTTTATTGTACTCGATACAATGAACAAATCTCTATTTCAGAATGACTAAAAAGATTAATAAAAAGAATTCTTTGTAATTGAAACAAAGCGTACGAAAGGATTGCATAACACTCAACAATCTTGTTTATTTCAGTCTAATACAGAGATAATAAACATGGCTACACACTAACTTCTCTAGCATATAATCATCAAGAAACAGTGACTTTAAAAACCAAATCATTCCTATCAATCAATTTGAAATTGCATATGTTTCCATTTTTCAGAGAATTGTCTCTCACAAATTTGGTCCAGCCTTGAGAAAATCGACCTCTATTGTTTGAATTAGCAACAACCACAGGCCACGACTTATCTTTGTGCTCAAGAGTAGCCGTTCGTTCGCCAATTTCACTTGTTTTCAAATATTCATTCACAAAGTGTGCTGGTATATGCTGCATTGGTGAACGAGAAACGGGAGAAGCTATCAGTGTCAAAATATGCCAGGTTATATGACAATTATAATTTCTTAGTTTACAACTGATGAACTTACCAGTAGCCCTTGATGGATATAAGTCTTCGTCATGACCATTTCAAAAGAAGGACATCTGCCTCGAGATGTTCTCACAGGCAGAGCCTTTGAGTGTCGATTTCCTTGGGCAGCTTCAATACAGTAAGACTTGCCTAAAATGTTTTGTACATTTTAACGAACACGGAGAAAATATATTCAACCAAGAAACGAGCCAGTAAGTATTATACAAGAATTTACCAGGTCTAGATGTCTCGTTCCCTTGGAGTAGTTTGATAGGTTCCTTCTTGATCATGCTACGAGTGGCGACTCTCTTTCTACAGCCATTTGTAGAGAATATCTTAACATAGAACTTTGAGTTACCGGCATAACAAAAGGTTAAAAATTCTCCATGTGCCAATGAATTTTCTTGCACAAATTCTGGCCAACCTCCCTCGAAAAAGAGATCATCGTTGATTTTGTTTATGCGAACCTGCCAAGAGAGGTTTGACGGTGTTCCAAGCAAGACCTTGCGAGGTATTTTTCCACCAAAATTCTCAATAAATGCTGGAGGAATTCTCTAAAATAGAAGAACAGATTCAAACAAAAGAACACTTAGACAATACACAACACATGACAGATCATATTGTTGCGTAATCATTCTTTAGTTTAAATTGCAATGCGACACATACTTAGCTAAGGGCCCGTTTAGTAGAGTTTATAAACCAGTTTATTTGACCAAAATGGTTTATTTGACAAAAAAAATTGCATTGATAGCCGTCATTTTTGAACATTCTTGGTCAAATAAACTGTTTTTATAAATCTAGTTTATAATCTCTACCAAACGGGCATTAAATATAAATTGGCCACGATGAGTTAAACAAAGAGAAAGGAAATACCATTCTTTCGGACCAAAGAGCAGACATATAAACTTTGAAGAACTCGGGAGTTCATCGGGGTAAAAAACTTCTCCTTCAGATTTCACCATCGCTTCTCCACAGGTAAAATGAACGCAATCAAAGTAGAGCAGTTCGGGGCTGTTCAAGATGTCTCCAATTTTAAGAGGAGGAAATAGGAACTGAAAATACGGAAACTAACAAGTACAACACCTTTATTCAGTAGCATAAATCGCAATTCAAACACGCAAAAAACAAATAGCTTTTAGATCATTTCTCGAAGTAGGGAATGCAGTTCGAATAACAACATGGATCCTAATTCGCAACCATTCTTCACGAGCCAAGCTCATACTAGCGACAATCAAGATAAACTTATCCCATTCAAACAATTGAGAAACCAAGTAATAGAGGTCAAGAAAATTACACACATCAATCAAAGAATGCAGTAAATTCCATGCTAAACAAAATCTTGGGCTTCTAGCCTTCTAGGTTATTTAGAACCAGATACATGTTCCTACTATGAAATTTACTCATACCACATGACTTATTGCTCATAGTGGTTGTGTCACCTTAATAGGCTTGGATGGAGATATTCTAGTAAATATCTGGAGTACTACACTAGCAACAGATGACTCACAAGGTGTAAGTGCATATTTGGTACACAGTACTGGATAATATAATATTTGAACTGTATGGATAACGGGTGTCCAATGCCTGTGATACTCTTATATGTACTCGGCCGCGCACATACTACACTTGCACATATGTTTTCAACGAGTTTATAGCCTTAACCCACGGCCTCCATCAACATATTATTTGTTGTTATACACTCCGTAACTCTTATTTACCCACGAATACGATAGCACAAAATAGCATTGAAAGTACAAGAATAGATCACCACTCACTAAACAAACACTTGGTATGAAATCCTAGGATTACATTGACTAAAATAACAACACAAAGTCTTAATTTCTTCAAACCCCATGCACAAAATTCGGATCAAATACTAATAAACAAAATCCCATGTGAAAACCTGTCATTAAATACTAAAAGAAGCAAGACTGATTACATTAAAAAGTAAATAAAAAAAATTAATAAAAGAATATGCTGCGGTAAAAACCTTATACCTCAAGAAAGTTTGCAAGGGATGGTGACTGCTGTAAGGGACGAGAGAAACGATAATCAAAGAATAAACGACGATCGTAACGTTTTTACCTCGGATGATTGAGGATCGACGGCTGTTATATAACGCTAATTTTGTTAAACGGAAACATGTAATTGGACAGTCAAAAGTATGAAATGGGAAACCTTTCAGTGTCATTTTCTTGTAACATAAATAATATATTTTTAGACTATTCATCTTTCTCTGTGTAGACATTTTTTTTAGAATTTGTAAATTTTTAAGTGATTTTTATAGATTTGTTGAGAATTAATAAAAAAAAAAAATTTAATTTTTTAAACTTTGATTAAAGATTTTTATAAAGTTTTATATACTTTCTTTAAAGATTTTCATTTTTTTAAAAAAATATTAAACACATTTAAATCTTATAATATAATATAATATAATATTATTTTGATTAACTTCTCGTATGTCCATATCATTTACATCATATATAATTAAGAATTCAAAGTAATAAATCACATTTCTCATGTGAATAAAAATATTTATTAAAAAATATAAAAAAATTAAGTCACATCAATTAAATTAACAAATAACATAAATCTCAAAAAAAATTAATAACATTTTAATAATATTCATATTCAATAAAAAAATATCACATATTTCCAACATCTTAGAGTAGACGAAAGAAATACAAAAAATCTTATCAGTAAAAGAAAATAAGCGTTCTTTATTTTGAAGCTCTGAAATCTTCATAAATCTATAGATTTTTTTTTTTAAATTTAATATTTATACTTTCCATCAAAAAGTCTCCAGAAGTCTCTAGAAATCTAGTAAAGTAGAGAATTCTTAAAAGTCTTTCTCAATTTGAATACTCCCCATGACTTATAGAAACTCTTAAAAAATTTAATTAAATACTCCATCACTTTTAAGGACTTTTTTAAAATCTCTAAAATTCTTTATTGAATACACTAATACTTTAGAGAGTCTTTAAAAATTTACATTGAATACCTCTAAATTTTTAAATTCTTAAAAGTCTTTAAAATTTTCAATTTGAATATACTCTCAAAATGATAGATCTAATAAAATGAGTTTTATATTTTCACATTTTATTTAACTTATCATTTAATACTAACACATTTGCCACATATATCGGTGATAATTACCAGTAATGATAAATAACATTAAATATTTTATCTGAAATCAAATTAAGAATTTGAGGGCATTTTATGAGAACAATAACTAGTGTTTACGATAGATTCAATTAGGATGAAGGGAAGTTTTTTTCGATCTCAAGAGTTTTTCAAAAATAGATCTGAGATTCTAATCGTATGTGAGGAAGAGATTTGAAATGAAGTCCCAAGCCTAAGGTACAATCTCCTTCCACTATAACGAAGAAAATGTTCGAAAGTTCAAGGATAACCAAGGAGTGCGAGAGAATAAAAAGTTACAGGGTACTTTAAGAAAGTTTCTCATTGTTGAGGAAAGAAGAAAGGAGTGGCAACGATTTACGTATAGGGAATGATTAGACTAGTCTTTGAATCGAAGTTAAATTTGATGGACATAGTCAATTATGTTTAAATTACATCTAATAAGAAATTTTCTTATTTTCCCCCATTTTTCGGAAAGTGAAGGGTTACACACACATGATTGGATTTGGTCTTCGAATTGAATCAATTGAAGTTGAACTCGATCGACCTTGCTAATTTTCATTAAAATCAACAACTCTATTGTATTCGTTCAATCATGTTTAAATTACGTCTGATCAAAAATTTCCTCCATTTTTTTTTTCTATTTGTTCAGAGAAAAAGGAAAGGATAGGGATGATTACATACCCTTAAGGAATGGACTAGGCCTTCAAAATTCAAATTAAGGTCATGTATTCAATTTTCATAAGAATTAACAACTCAATTAGATGTACCAAATTATATTTAAATTACGTCTAATTCACACAATATATGGTGAACAATAATTTTCAACAATTTTATTGAATCATTAAAGATGTACTAAATCGTATTTAAATTACATCTAATAAGATTTCTCTTTTTTTTTTTTTTTCTCAATTGTTGAGAAAATTGAAGGGATAGGGACCGTTACATATACAAAAGGAATAGATTGGGTCTTCAAATTGATCAATTGAAATTGAATTCGGTCTACCCTGTCGATCTTCATCAGAATTGAAGAGTCTATTATATTCACTCAATCATGTATAAATTATGCCTAATACAAAATTTATTCCCTTCCTTTTCCATTTGTCGAGGGTAAAAAAGAAAGAATATGATCAATTAGTTACATAGAAACTAGGTATTTGAATTGGGTCGATACACATAAAATTTAGATAACTTATTTGATTTTCGAATCAACAACTCATTTAGATTTGTTTAGTCGTATTTAAATTACGTCTAACTCAATCAGATCTATTCAATCACGTTAAATCACACCAATGGCCTCTTGCAAAATATCACATCACGTCGCTTGCTCGTAAAATGACGTTCATTAGTTTCAACAATTTTATTGAATTATTAGAGATTTTTATTGAATGGTATTTTGAAATAAAATTGATATAGCCTCATAATATTCCACATAAACTTTTTATTATTATTGTCCTTCACTTTAGAACCCTACTCAAGAAGAAATGCAACAAATCGCCATTTTTATTTTTCTTTTCTTATAATTTAAGAATAATAAAAGTATAGGGGTGGTTATGATATATTTTAAAAGTTATGTCCTTTTCATGTAAATAACGTAAATTTGATCTAACTTTCCCATTTCTTGGCAGCTTCTCTTTGCTTTTCTTGCAAAAAAGCAGTAAGCCAAAAATATCACATTGTGCAAATCCACATTCTCTCTCTCTCTCTCTCTCTCTTCCGCCCACCCCCCAAATTTCTCTCTCTATTTTTCTTCTTATCCTCTCTTATTACCTGACTTTACTAGTTGAACACAGCTGAGCCACAAACAAGCAGAGGAAAAACAAAGGGCTGGTAAGTTGGTTTATTGATTGTTTCTCCTTTGTTTCTTTTTCTTGTAATTGAAAGTTTTTACTTTGATTTTTTTTTGAATTATATGGTTCAAACCTGAAGTGTTTTGATTTGTATGTTGTCAATAAATTTTGTTATATGCAAGTAAGAAAAGGAGAACTTTTCTGTGGGTTTTAGTTTGATTGGCAGTTCTTGTGTGTTTGAGAGTTAATTTCTGTTTTTATGTGTTTATTGAAGCTGTAAAATATTGCCTTTCTTCAAAAGTTTTGTAGATCAGGTGAACATGGGAAGATTATAAGCTGGATCTTAAAGATCGTAGTAGGAGGTCAATTAATATATCATTTTTTTAAAATCAGGAACACAGGTCTTCAAGGTGTAGGTTTAGCAATTTTTACAGATTACAATTGTGGCGGTGAAAATCTTTTTGATTGATTTTATTTTATTTTTATTCTTGTCCAGAAAAGATCATATTTTGAAGGCTTTGCCTTGATTTGACATAGATTACTGTGGGCAAATTGATATTGCCTTTGTAAGAGGGAGAGGGAGAAGATAAGTCAACTTGTGATTGATACGTTTTTCGGAAATCTGTGCCTCTGCTAAATGAGCATTTTTGAAGAAATGGGTTTTTGTAGTAATCTTGATTTCTTCTCTACTCCTCCGGGAGAAGGGGGTGTAGCTTCGGAAGTTGAACCGGTGGTACAGGTTGAGGAAGATTGTAGTGATGAGGAGATGGATGTTGATGAGCTAGAAAGAAGGATGTGGAGGGATCGAATGCTCTTGAGAAGGCTTAAGGAGCAGAAGAAGAACAAGGAGTCAGTTGATGATAGTGCAAAGCAGCGTCACTCTCAGGAGCAAGCGCGGAGGAAGAAAATGTCTCGGGCACAAGATGGAATCTTGAAATACATGCTGAAGATGATGGAGGTTTGTAAAGCTCAGGGTTTTGTGTATGGGATCATCCCCGAGAAAGGAAAACCCGTGACGGGAGCATCTGATAATCTTCGCGCGTGGTGGAAGGAAAAAGTTAGGTTTGATCGAAATGGTCCAGCTGCAATTGCCAAATACCAGGCCGAGAATTCAATCCCGGGGAAAGTTGAGGAAGCAAGTATATCAGCCTCAACTCCTCACACGCTTCAAGAGCTCCAGGACACTACACTCGGCTCACTTTTGTCGGCTCTGATGCAACACTGTGATCCACCTCAGAGGCGGTTCCCTCTAGAGAAGGGCATTCCCCCGCCTTGGTGGCCTACCGGAAAGGAGGATTGGTGCTCTCAATTGGGTTTACCAGCTGATCAAGGACCTCCTCCGTATAAGAAGCCTCATGATTTGAAAAAGGCCTGGAAAGTTGGTGTTCTGACGGCCGTGATCAAACACATGTCCCCTGATATTGCCAAGATCCGCAAACTTGTCCGGCAGTCAAAATGCCTACAGGATAAGATGACAGCTAAGGAAAGTGCAACTTGGCTTGCTATTATTAACCAAGAGGAGGCTCTATCCCGAAAGCTATATCCTGATAGCGTTCCACCACCATCCTTGGGTGGTGGGAGTGGGTCGTATTTAATCAGTGATAACAGTGACTATGATGTTGAAGGAGCGGAAGATGATGGGAAGGGTGAAGTGGAATGTAAGCCCCACAATACGAAGATTTTCAACTTGGGGACAGCTGCACCCAGGGACGAGCATATGATGCCTCTCTTAGCTCCGATCAAGGGAGAGATTTTTGACGTCGATACAGATTTTATTCCAAAGCGGAAACAGATAACTGATGAGGTGCACATGGATCAGAAGATGTATACTTGTGAGTTTCCTCAATGCCCCCACAGTGATTATCGCATGGGATTTAATGACCGGACATGGAGAAACAATCACCAGATGAATTGTCCATACCGTTTGAATTCTTCTGAGAGGCTTAACAAACCAAGCTATCAAATTAACAATGACAAGCCAGCGGTTTTCTCCGTCCCTTCTGCACAAAACGAAGCATTTTCTCTGCCCTTGAACGATTCTCCCGCATGTGCGGAAGTTTCCAACCTTGGAATTCCCAAAGATGGCCAAAGGATGATTTCTGAGCTGCTGTCATTCTACGATAACAATCTTCAGCAAAACAGTAGCTTTGACTCTGGGGATCTGAACATTCTAGAAACTCAAAACTCGCAGCAGCAAACAACACAACTTCAACAAGACGATTACTTCATCAGACAGGGAGTTGTATCGGAGGGCAGCGTGTTTCAAGAAACCAGTATGTCCTCGAGTAATTCTGTCTTCCCATCAACAGAATTCCAGTACAATCAATGCAAGTCTTCATACAATTCCACATCCAATGGCAACACAAACGAGAATATCTCTGACTTCAAGTTTGGTTCACCTTTCGACTTGACAACAGTAGACTACTCCATGGATCCATTAGCAAGGCAGGATGTATCGTTGTGGTACCTCTGAAACAGAACGATTTTCATTGGAATGTTTCCCCACCAATAATTAGTTTAAGCTTTTATCCTTGATTTAGTAAAATATGTGATGCATTGCACTGTAGATATTGTATTAACTGTACTGCATCTGAATGCTTACTATATTTTGTACTTGTGTGTACTCTCTAGACTTTGTAAGGATGGGATTGCCTTAGTTTTCTTGAAATGTAATACATGCAAAACACTCTTGTTTTTTTCTGTCTACTTTATATACCATAGTTTTGGAAATGATATTTTACCTATTGGAGTTTAAGGTCTTGATCTAATGTTAATGGTGGACAATAATTATAATGTCAACTAGACATTTGTCCGGTAGGTATTGGAGGAGTATTTGACTTGTTTGTCAAACGCTTTTTCATCATCTAATGTCCACCGGACACGACAAGTGTCCGGTCGGTATTATAATTATTGCCCACCATGAACATTAGATCAAGTCCCTTGGAGTTTAATGCATGGTAGTACATGTTAGGTATATGGTTACTCAATGGTGTGCTAGGTATATAGTTATTCAATGATTATAGGACTCGACACCATAACAAATAAAACAATTTTTCTTTTAAATGTATCCAGTATTGTTCAATTACGTGCAGCTTCCTTTCTCAATTCGAGACTTTACGGTGCTAGTGTTGGACGGTATTGTTCATCATTTATCCCCTTATTGAGGTTGGTTTAATTTTTGCACAGGACAGTATTTTCAATGCAAGTATGCAACAATGTGGATTGTTGTACACATGGCAAGTGACAAGTAAAATAGAGATGGGGAAAAGAGCATCTCCAAGGTTGTAAATTGAGAAAATTATAATTCAATTGTAAAAGAAAGAGCATGTACATAAATTAAAAAAAAAAAAAAAAAAGGTGATTAGTACACATTTTGATGGAGATAAATTATAAAAATTTAAATAAAAAAAGTTTAACACATTTCAATGGACATAAATTATAAAAAAATGAATAGAAATGTGGATGATGTGTTAGACATCATCTATTTTTTTCTTGGCTTGTAAGTATTTTTGAAAAAATGTGACATACTTTTTAATACAAACCAAGGTTACATTGGATATGTTCTTTAACATGTTTTTTAATTTTTTAGACTTGCATAGGTCGTCGGACCATACAAATTACAAATTTTGAAAACAAAAAAAGAATAGATTTTTGTGATTTTAGTTTTTATAGTTTATGATATTTCCATTTTTCCATTTTTTATATTTCAGCAGTATGTGCTAATTTTTTCTATATGAAAAAATATAAAAAAATCTAATCAAGTATTTAATATTATTAATAATAAGTAAATGACCTAAAATAATATTAATTTAGTCAAATATCTTGACTCCAATAAATCTATTGATGAGTATAAATCTACAACACTTGTGATAGAAGCAGCCTCCAATTTTTGTCGAGTGTTTCAACTTCCATGAGGATACTTCAAATGGATTGAGTTAGTACTTAGTTTCGTCCTAATAATAAACACATATTTAATTATTTTAATATTAGTTTCGTCTTTGAAAATAATAAACACATATTAAACATATTTTTATTTTAATATTATTCAGTATAACACAATCTTTGAAAGTTATAATTAAAGGTGAACATTTATCCTATTGAATTGTCCCCATTTTTTAGACTAACTTAGTCTAAGGGATCAAGTTTTTTCAACAAAAATCGATTAAGTTTGATTTGTTTTATAAGAGTCGGGTTGGTTTTCAAGTTCACTTTAAAAACTCACAGAGCGTTCTCCGGAGTCTAGTGGGAGATTCTATAACGATAACGCCTACGTGGGCAGTTGACTCATCAAATTTAATCTACTTGGCAATATTACACGTCAATTGTATTACCCCATCCCCCGGTACCCATATACCCGCATAAACTACATCCCCAAATCCTCTCAATTTCTAGGCGATTCCGGTGCCCTAACAGTAGCGACTTCCATCCCAGCCAAACTGGTCGTTGCCCAGCTTCCTGTCGCCGGCGCATACCATTTTCGGACCCTGTGGGTTGCTAATCTTGCCCTCAATCTCTCTCTCGACGCACCGGACCGTCCGCTCAACTCATCCCGCGACTTCCATCGCACCCACAGTCAGTTGTTGCCCAACCTCCGGTCACACCACGCGACTCTATTTCGGACATTGTGGGTCGCTAATCTTGCTGTCAATCTCTATCTCCTCCAGTTCGCACCCTCCAGTTCGCAACCAACAGCAGGGACGTGGGTGAAATTTCACCTTCATGGTCTGGTCCGCAACAAACAAAAGGAATTATCCTTTGCCCATTCTACATTCAGTACATTTGGTGCGCTAAGCCGACTCCTCACGACTGTGTAGTGCCCGGAAATTAAAATTCTATTTGTTATTTGTAAGATTTGAACTCTTTCACAGGCGAAAAAGCATTGAATTTGATATATATTTATGAATAAATTGTTTAGTTGGAAGGGTATTAAATCAAAATCACAGGCGTAAAAGCATTCGGTTTATTGTTTGATATAAATTTTAATTGTGGTAATTATGTCTTGATTTCTCACTGTGTTGATGCTTTGTAATAAATATTGCTTGTTGTATTCGGCATCTTTGTTAATTATGGGACAATTGCAGTTTGAATGTGGGATTGAGCAATATTCATTGTAATGGATAAAATTATTTTGGTATTGTTGAAATTTGATTAAATTTTTCTTACAGGATATCATGGAATCAGAAAGTGGAGACAACATGTTTATTCCTCAAGTTGCAGTTGGTCGAATCCCCATAGTAGGACAACAATTTGAATCAACTGAGGCGGCATATAGTTTTTACAATCAATATGCTCGTGAAGCGGGATTTAGTGCTCGAATATCAAACAGTAAAAGAAAGAAGGACACAAATGAAACGTATTGGAAATTGTTTGTATGTTCGAAGGAAGGAAAAACTGATGAAACTTACCAACGAAAACATAAAGATGCGGTTCCGCGTGCTGGGGAACGAAATCGTGGACAAACAAGACTTGGATGTGGTGCTAGAATATCAGTGGTCAAGCAACAAACCGAGAACATGTGGATTGTAAACAAATTTGTAGAAGAACATAATCATGCTCTTACTACCCCCAGTAGGGTACATTTGTTAAGATCTCATCGGTCAGTCTCGGCTACAAAGAAAGCTTTAACACAACGATTTGCAGCAGCCAACATACCTACTTGTCAACAATTACGTTTTATGGAGATAGATTCTGGCGGTCCATCATCAATTGGTTGTGTGGAGAGAGATTTGAGGAACCATGAACGTAATATACGGGAAGAGCAAAGGGGGCACGATGCCGAAACACTAATTGAGTTTTTCACATTGGAGAAGGAAAAAAATCCGAACTTCTATTTTGATTATCAGCTTGACGATGAAAATAAATTACTTCGATGTTTTTGGGCTGATGCGGTGTCGAGAAGGTCATATGGTTGTTTTGGCGACGTCGTGGTATTCGACACAACTTATAACACAAATAGGTACTCCATGATATTTGCACCCTTTGTTGGAGTAAATAATCACGGTCAGACTATTCTTTTTGCTTGTGGCTTGATGAGCAATGAGTCGACAGAATCATTTGTGTGGTTATTCACACAGTTTTTTCAATCCATGTCCAACCAAGCGCCCCCTTTGCTTATAACAGATCAAGATGCCGCCATTGCGAAGGGCATATCAATTGTGATGCCCTTGACATTCCATCGCTTCTGCATATGGCATATATTAAACAAATTTTCAGAAAAGATTAATGCGATGTTGTACAACGAGCAGTATCACAGGTTAGTGCATATCATTAAAGATTCAGAGACGTCTGATGAATTCGAGCAACGGTGGAATGAAGCAATGGAATTGACCAACTTGGGGTGCAATGAATGGCTACGTAACATGTATGACATCCGGAGCCGATGGGTACCAGCCTATGTGAATCACATATTCAGTGCTGGAATGTCTAGTAGCCAATGATCCGAAAGTGGCCACGCATTCTTCAAGAAATATGTGAACAGGAAAAATTCACTTATGGGATTCATCACAAGGTTCAATAGGGCATTAACTCATCAAAGGCATGAAGAGTTGGTATGTAACCATGTTGATCTTAACGAACGGCCTCGGGTAATTTCAATGGTTATGATGGAAGAGCAAATGGTTGGCATATACACAAAGAAGATTTTCCTACTTTTCCAGAAAGAGATTGGCGAAAGCAATAAATACATTTGTACAAAAAAAACCAGTTGTGCCTCCATAAAAAAACACACACGGATGCGGCGCTTTTAATCAGGCGATAATTTTCGCCAACAACGTGAGGTAACATACTATGTAGAAACGGATCACGTATCATGCGGTTGTCGAACTTTTGATTTTGAAGGCTATCCATGTCGACATATGGTTTGCTTTTTAAGAAGAAACAAGTCCTTCTATTGCACGATAAATATATACTACGCCATTGACAAAGAATGCCAAAGTTGGCATATCATATGGCGATTCTGATGTATCATATGGCATGGATGAAGGAGCTCACAAATCATTAATGGCTCGACATGGGTGGTTGGCACATAAGGCTGCAATGATTGTTGACGATGCCTCGTTGACGGATGGTAGGAGTACTTATCTTCGAGAAGAGTTCAAAAAATTGCATTTGCGAATTAAAGAAATTGACATTGATGGAAATAATCGCATTCCTAATTATAGTAGCAAAAGTCGGGAGAGCCAACAATTTATAGAAGATCCAAGTGAAGTTCGGGCCAAAGGATGCGGTAAACGATTGAAGTCTTTGAAAGAGAAAGCAATTTCGAAATGTAGTAGACAATGTAGTGTTTGTGGAGTAGCCGGACATGACAAAAGAACTTGCCCAACGTTGAATTCCAGGTACATTGATTTCACCCTACTATTATAACATAAAAAAATGATTTTGGTATTACTCTAACTAATGTAAATTATAAATTTGATTTCCAGGTTCAATGTACATACCGATGACGTCGCAAACGAGCCTTACGAAGATGCCACATTCACTACAATTGGTAGTAGTAATTTCCAATTTGGGTTGTAGTTCATGTTGGTTGTATTTTGGTCATTTTTATACTTTTGTTTACATTGTTGTTCAAGCTACTAACAATGTCATGTAATGTGTGTACTTTGGTTTTTGGCTATTTCCACATTCACTACTTTTGTTTACTTTTGTGTTTTGATATTTGTTTGGTATCACAGGTTTGTCATGTTTTGTGTTTTCATATTTGTTTGGTTGTACTTTTTTTGTGATTAAATGTGTTAAACAGAGTTCAATATATGGAAAGAAATGTTGAATTTGAAATGTGAAAATTGTTCTATAATTGTACCAGAATTTTACTATCACAATTGTCCCATAATTGTTCCATAATCTAACAAGAGGCGGCATCATAATTCAAGCTAATTTTAGTATTACAATTTCACAAGAGTTAGTATCACAATTGTTCCATAATTTTAGCAATACATCTTGCAAATATTACAATGTCAATTACATAGATGGAATGCCCTTATGACAACCAATGCAGTACGAATATCACTACAACGACGCAACAAGCAACTTTTACAATCAACTTGTGAATATTGTCCTCCATGTTGTCCATTTTCTTAAGAAGCATCATCATATTACAATTCAATTCTGTCAAAACTCTTGTTTGATTTTCACGTTCTTCATCATTGCATGCCAAGTTGGATTCAACCTCATCGGCCCATGTGAATTCCCCACACAATACACCATCCTGCGCAAAAAAAAAATTTACAACAAAAAATAAATAAATTCGTATCAATATAATTTTACAGACTCCTAACTGCACATATTGGAACAAAAGGAACTGACCTTCAAATTATGACATTTCCAATAACGACGTTGAGGATTCCTTTCTGAGTGCGAAATATGTCTCTTCATATACGCACCACACCTACATCGTACTCGTGATTGCACATCATTTCCACTAGATGAAGACATTGTTCCTTACCTATTTGTTTATCGAGATTGTCACCTAATCATAACATTAATACCAATATCACATTAACAACACAAAAAACAATGCAAATAATTGTTGAGGCTCAGATCATTATCGGAACTACATACATACGTCATCGCCATGGCTTAAAGCACCCGGTTGCATGTGTAATAGAGTTTACAACAACCCCATCACTCAAGCCATCCGGGTTGCCAAGCCAAGCTACGGGTCATATTGATACATAGCCGAATTACCAAAATCATATACTTTCATATTCAAAGATCATCATAGCCTTTTGTGAAATCATAGTAGCGTTCTCCTGCCCACTGGAAAGCATATCAAATCAACACAGCAAATCACATCCCATATCTCCCTCTCCCCTCAGAAAGTATTCCATCTCCCTCTCTCCTCAGAAAGTATTCCACAAGTCATTCAAAAACAATATTATGGCAATTGCATTTCCTTATCATCGGGCAAGAGGGAAATGGGATTACATTTTCATTCCATCATCAATTCACAATCAACACAACATCATTCCATCATCATTCCATATCATTCCATAAATTCATATAAAAAAAATTCATATAACATGAAATTTCAGGAATCAGGAACCCATTACGAGAATATGCAAACGATATGGGATTAGGTTCAAATCATGAAAGCAAATTCTTCAAATCACTGGGCAGGAAGAAGTTGGGAAACAACAAACGTTATTTCCCAATTTCTATCAACCCTCAGTTTTTCTTTTTACCAGAATGGGCAAAGGATAATTCCTTTTGTTTGTTGCGGACCAGACCAGGAAGGTGAAATTTCACCCACGGCCCTGATGTTGGTTGCGAACTGGAGGAGATAGAGATTGACAGCAAGATTAGCGACCCACAATGTCCGAAATAGAGTCGCGCCGGTGACCGGAGGTTGGGCGACAACTGACTGTGGGTGCGATGGAAGTCGCGGGATGAGTTGAGCGGACGGTCCGGTCGTCGAGGAGAGAGAGATTGAGGGCAAGATTAGCAACCCACAGGGTCCGAAAATGGTATGCGCCGGCGACAGGAAGGCGGGCAACCACCGCATTTGGGATGGAAGTTCGTTAGGGCACCGGAATCACCTAGAAATTGAGAGGATTTGGGGATGTAGTTTATGCGGGTATATGGGTACCGGGGGATGGGGTAATACAATTGACGTGTAATATTGCCAAGTAGATTAAATTTGATGAGTCAACTGCCCACGTAGGCAGTATGCGTTATAGAATCGCCCACCAGACTCCAGGAGAACGCCATTGTAAAAACTCAACCCAAACCTCCAACATTGTACTTGAAATTATAAAT
Organism: Forsythia suspensa; assembly: GCA_023638005.1. Classification (NCBI taxonomy): domain Eukaryota; kingdom Viridiplantae; phylum Streptophyta; class Magnoliopsida; order Lamiales; family Oleaceae; genus Forsythia; species Forsythia suspensa. Next base: position 12,942,131 of record CM042665.1, read on the forward strand.
TAGATCTCTTCCTCACAGTCTCACAGTGGAGATGAGTCATAAAGGCCACTTGATACTTGTCAAGTTCCCATTAAACTAAATATCAAATCCTACATATTGATTTATCTCTCTCTTCTCTACGACATTGTCTCTCCCAAAATTGCATTTCTCATTCTCAACCACCACGCCACCTCCTCTCGTCAGAATTGCAGCCACCACGCCTCGTCTCTTCCTCTCATCAGAATTGCAAACCAAGCTGCTTTGATTAAGCAGATAAAGAGAATTCTGCTTTTGTTCAAATAGTACACAATTTTTTTTTATTGGAATTCTGAAATTTTTGGGCAAATATTCTATCTGAATTGGGCCAAAAGCCCAAACCAACTAACCAAAATCGAATTGACCCCAATATGTTCGATTGAGTTGGTAATTCACGATCGACATGATTGATTGAACAACAGTTCGAACCGAAAATCAAACTAATTCTCATACAATTAAATTTATCTTAAGGAACAAATCGAATGGCACTAAACATGACAAAATACAATTTTGAAGATTTGTTCTCTCGATAGTCTTTCCACCATATCTTCTTTTTTCTTAACTTCAAACGTTCAATCTCAACATAAAATATATATATTATCGCTTATAAAATTATAGTGAAAACACTGATTAAAAAATAGAATAAGAAAGGGATACATTTATAATTTATGTACAACCATATGTAAAAAAAAAAAAAATTGAAACTAAATTTTTTTATGTATGTTCCGCCCCATCTGTCTTGTCACGTCATTTAATTTTGATGAGCTTTTGAAGTACAAGGAAAAGAGAGGAGGAGGAGCGAAGCGGGGTTAGAATGAGGAAGAAGGTGTATTGAGGAAAAAAAAAAAAAAACATTTTCAAATAGAGTATATTAGACATTTGATTTGTAAGAAATTATATTTAGAAAAATTAATAATTCATTTTTCACTTAGCTACAAATACAAATTCATTTAAACAAAAAAAAAAAAAAAAAAAAAGTAACAATTGTAACTTCGAAACATTCTCATGTACTCTAGTCGAGTCGTGTGCCATTTTCATTATGAAGATCATGTCTACACTTTGAACAATAATGTTTCGAATGTCAAACTAGACACGGTCGAAAAAGAAAAATATCTTATACTTACGTTCATCATTTTTCATAACATAAAATATTAGGTAAATTCAAAACAAAATCAAGTAGTTATGATTGACTTGGTCATTCTGTCTCTTCATTCTTAGCTCTTTCTTTTTGTATATATCTCTATTGCCATTTGCAGGTCTTATATATATTTTATGCAATAAACTAATCAAAAACAGTTTGATTAGGTGATGCAAATCCGTGTATTACCACATCATTTCACAATAATATAAACCCTTAATTACTTTCTCTTTCTTATAATTGAAACCATCTTCTTCTTCTCAATTAATCTCTCCTTCATTGTTGACCCAACAATTTTTCATGGAACAGGAAACCAGAAAATCACTTACTGATGAATACGAAGTCACGGAAGTTCTGGGCAGAGGGGGATTTTCAGTTGTAAGAAAAGGGATTCAAAAATGTAGTGAAGGAAATACAAGTGTTGCAATTAAAACTTTGAGAAGATTTGGTCCACTTATGCCTTCTCTAGGACCAGGATCCAGAAATTCGAAAAATTCGAATCGGGCTTTGATTTCAGATGCTTTGTTAACAAATGAACTATTGGTGATGAGGAAAATTGTTGAAGATGTTTCTCCACATCCGAATGTAATTCATCTTCGTGATGTTTGTGAAGACAACGGTGGGGTTCATTTGATTTTGGAGCTTTGTTCTGGGGGTGAACTATTTGACAGGATTGTGGCTCAGGCGAGGTATAATGAAGCTGAGGCGGCAGCGGTGGTTAGGCAAATCGCTAAGGGGCTGGCGGCGCTGCACCGGGCGAATATTGTTCATCGAGATTTGAAGCCTGAAAATTGCTTGTTCTTAAACAAAGATGAAAATTCACCATTGAAAATAATGGATTTTGGATTGAGTTCGGTGGAGGATTTTACTGATCCGGTGGTGGGATTGTTTGGTTCAATTGATTATGTTTCACCGGAGGCGCTTTCTCGCGGCACAATCACTCACAAAAGTGATATCTGGTCACTTGGTGTAATTCTATATATTCTCCTCTCCGGGTAAGTGATTTTATCCCTAAAAATAATCTTTTCTAGATGAATAACGTCGATCACAACTAATAATATGTTTGCATGCGCTTATCATTATTTATAAGTTGATCAAATATTATTTTTATTTACATATTTCGTAAGATCCACATATTTCGTATCTATTTATAATCTACAGAATTTTTTACCAAATAAGCACATAGTCTCGGCCCTTGTTTGACAAAATTTAAATTAGTCAAACATATTTTTTATTTACACATTTCGTAGAATTTACAACTTATTATCTACACATCTATAGAACTCACAACTTATAAAACACTTAAAAAACAATTTCAACACTGCCAAAATGCACCCAACGTTCTTAAGTTGAGCAATAATATCGAAAATGGGTTAAATCCATCCGTGGTCATTAAACTTTTAACAAAATTTTATGTTAGTTACTAAATTTCATCACTCTATTCACGTCTGTAATTTACCTAATAGAAATAAGTGACGTGGTAATCTAATTATTTGCCAACTGAGTTGCTACTTCAATTTTTTCATTACTCAAACTAACAAACATGGAAGAAATGCACGGCCGGTTTTGAGTCGAGGCGAGTGAGGCAACCGTCTCGAGTCCAAAATTGAAAGGGCCCTTTTTCATAAAAAAAAATATAATTATTTATAATTATTGAAGTTGCCAAAAAATATATATATATTTGTGCAAAATTTGAAGTCCAACAAAGCAAAGTAAGTCACATTTTCATGAGTATCATGACTATTATTAAGTAATAGTTCAAAATCGAATGAGCCCATTTAAAAAAAAAACATTGAAGCTCATCCCACCAGTAGTCATGTCCATGACTTATCAAACTTTGCCTTGGAGCCTTTTTTTTAAACTTCACCTCGGACTCCGAAAATATCAGAATAGACTCTGATGAAATTACCAAATTGTAACAAGTGTTAAAATTTAATAAATAATTTAAAAGAGTGATCAATTTTTTTTAAAAAAAAAAAAGTTTTGTGACCAATATACAATTTTGCTTTTTATGTTTCACGAAATAAGTTGTGAAATATGGAATATTGAGGAAAACGCTTTATGATTTCCATGCCGAGTTTTTGTTATAACAATTTTCAAATTAAATATGAAAGAAAGTAATTGCAAATATTAGAAATGGAAAAGTTATGTCTCTTTAAAAAAGAGTATCGAAAAAGACTCTGTTCACAAACATGTACATAAACAAGAAAAGTTGTCTCTATTCAAAAAGACGTTTTTAAAATAAATCTATATATACCTTGCCCTCATGAAGACAAAGAACAAAAGCCCAAATTAATATTTTCTTTATTTCTCCACATGATATTACAGAAAAATATGATTGTTGAAAACTATCAACATTTTCGTGCTCTTGCAATTAAGTTAAATTTCGTACTATATTTTTGGACTTAATTTTTCCAATTCGAGGCACAATTAAATGAAAAGCGAGAAGCTCGCTTTATTCTATTGTGAGAAGCGAATAACCTCAACCTATCTCTACACCATAAGGGACGTATAATGTTTCAAGAAAAGTGAAATTGTAACATGCTTTGAAGTCCTTGAATTTTTTTATCGTGAAATCAACAAATATTTTCCAACAGTTTTTTTTTTTTTTTTTTTTTTTTTTTTATTTTTAAACCATACGTTCTCAAATCTCTGCACCCGTTTGCTTTGTCAAGTTAATAGTTTAAGAAATGGGGATTTTACATTGCATATCTTATGCTTCAGGTATCCACCTTTCATTGCACAGTCAACCCAACAAAAGCAGCAAATGATACTAAATGTATGTTCTTGCAGCTGAAATTTTCCATTTAGGACATGATTGGTATGTAACTGGACAAAGACTAAGGAACAGAAGTTGTCCTGTACAGTTTTGTCTAGTCAAGCGTATCAAACATGGTTAAGCTTTACATGCCTACATCTAATGCCAATGCGAATTCTTTCATGCAGGGACAATTCAGCTTCTATGAGAAAACATGGAAGATCATTTCATCCTCTGTAAAGCATCTCATTACTAGTCTTCTAAAAGTTGATCCTGACATGCGACCAAGCGCTGAAGAGGTGTCACAACTGCTCTCAAACAAGTTCAGTTATTATATTCACCTAACATAGAAAGATACTGAACTTGAAAATGTTTTACCATTGAGAACTAGGATGGTCACTGTTCTTTTTTGAATTCTTGTAGATTCTTCGGCATCCATGGGTGACCGGGGATTTAGCAAAGCAAGATCAGATGGATGCTGAGATAGTTTCAAGATTGAAAAGTTTCAACGCAAGGCGTAAGTTTCGTGCTGCTGCAATGGCAAGTGTGTTGAGCAGCAGCTTTTCTTTGAGAACAAAAAAGTTGAAGAATTTAGTAGGTTCCTATGATCTCAAGCCAGAGGAACTTGAGAATCTTAGCATAAATTTCAAGAAAATGTAAGCAACCAATGCTTATTCTCCTGATCTTCTCGATAACATATAGGATAAATATAGCTATGTTTAAAAGTTACTTTTTTGAAAAGTATAAACTCTAATTTTCTGTTGGCAATGCAGATGTAAAAATGGCGACAACGCCACATTGTCTGAATTTGAAGAGGTGCTGAAAGCAATGGAAATGTCATCACTAGTTCCTCTAGCCCCGCGTATCTTCGATCTGTTTGACAATAACCGAGATGGGACTGTTGACATGAGAGAAATTATTGGGGGCTTTTCGAGTCTCAAATATTCACAGGGAGATGATGCACTCCGTCTGTGTTTCCAGGTGATATCTCTCTACATTTATCAACCAGACACACAATACTGAAGTTAATCAAAGAAATTATACTTATTAGCACACGCACTGATACACGCACAATACTGAAGTTAATCAAAGAGGGCTATACTTACTAGTACAGATAAACGAGCTTCTGGTTCGCTTATCAGATTTGAGATTTCTATAGCCACAAATACAAAAACTTAAACAGAATGCAAAATGAATTTTCAGATGTATGACACAGACCGGTCTGGATGCATTAGCAAGGAAGAAGTAGCATCAATGCTAAGGGTAAATACTGTTCTTTCTTAGCTTTATACGTTAATGCATCATTCATTTTTGTTCTCAGCTTATATATGATCATTTTCAACAAAAATGTGCAGGCATTGCCAGATGTCTACCTTCCGGTGGACATCACAGAACCCGGAAAATTAGATGAAATATTCGATCTGATGGATGCCAACAGCGACGGAAAAGTTACCTTTGAAGAGTTCAAGGCTGCCATGAAAAGGGATAGTTCCCTTCAGGATGTAGTCCTCTCCTCTCTTCGCCCAAATTAGTCTCACAAGTTCCATGTATCCATGTTTAACTTTACCACTCTTTACTCACCATTCATTTTTAAACACAGCATTTATGCAAAATTTGTAACTTTAGCTATGAGCTGAGGCGGATCTAGGATTTTTTGGAAGGGGACTGCTATTTTAAAAAAAAATTAAACTTCAAAAATTGGTTTTTTCTGGACCGGACTAATCCTGTCCGGCTCCCCTAGTTCCGCCCATGGCTATATGTAACAAATTTGAGGTAAAAGAGATATTTTATTACATTCTACCATCGTTATGCCAGAAATAAAAGGTTCCACACAAGCTCCCGACATTCCTTCTTTTTCTTCTTGCTAGCTCTGTGTTCAGGCCGAAAAATAGAAGCCATCCTTATCAAATGATACGCGGATTGCTCTTGGGGCCTCATTTCATTCTCGTAAGGGAAATGATTGATCATGTTGCTCCTAGCAGCAAACATGCACGAACGAGTAGGAAGCCAGGTACGCTGTGTTGGAAAATGAAGAGAGGAGATTGAAGAACGAAACTTAAAGAAGAAAACCGGAACAAAAATGAAAAGCTTGAACACGTTGATAAACACTCTCCTAAAGGCTAAAACGATATTTGCTCCCTCTCATAATTTGAGATTTCTAAAGGGATCTACCAAAAAATAGTTAGAGGATTATACAAGCCTTAAGAGTTTACACCAAGCAACAAATGTAAACTCAAATAAGGAACAAAAATAACTTTGAGAAGTTCTGAATTTAGGGTTTGCTTTGAGATGACGATGAAAATTTCTTACATATTTCTTCATCAAATTCCTCTGTAGGAAGACACGAAGGGAAGTGATTTACTGATTTATCATGAAAAGATACAAAGGTTCAGACCAGAATTTGAAAACAAGTTTGGCGCTAGGCTCATTGGCGCGCGAGCGTGAGAACCAAGACGTGCGCACGCGGCAAGCGTTTCTTTTATCACTCGAACGAGAGTCATGGGGCGGGCATGGGTCTTGTTCGGTAGCCATTTTATCCAAAAAAATCTATTTTTTTGCCTATAATTTTTGACTTTTCAACCCTTTTTACACTACCAAAACCTTTGAAAAGTCAAAAAGTAACCAAAAAAATCTCTACCGAACAAGCTCATAGTGCCCTATCTCGCGCGAGAGGAAAAGCTTTGCAATTTTCCTCGAGCACGAGGATTTATGCAAAAAACAAGAAAAATATTTTCCGCCTTTTCCTAGCATAAAATAAATCCTACTTCGATTATTTACAAGCAACATAGATTTGGCCACATACTATTTTAAGGTTTAAAGTTCCATCTTAAAAAGTCAATTTTTTTAAGAAAAGTACCCCAAATTTTTACATGTTGGTTAGGAATATGATATTTAACCAATGTAAAATTTATCTCTTAACATGCCCCCACAAGATGGTTGTTCATCTGAAAACAACAATTTTGAAATTCGTGCTCTTGTTTTTTAGTCTTCATCGAATCGAATTGTTCGTTGAAGTTTAATTAGCTCTGATACCATATTAAGAACCCGTTTATGATTGATTTTAGAGCTCAACTTCTGATTATCAAACAATCAGAAGTTGTTTTAAGCGTTTGGTAAATTTTTAAAAAGTGATTCTAATAGAATCTATATCATCTGGCAGCAGATTTTGGAAAACAACAAAATAGTAACTTTTCACATTCTGCTTTTTGTTTTTCCATTTATATATTATTAAAATATCATATTTGACTGTAATTAATTAAAATAATTCCTTTTATATCACAGATTTATTAGTATTCTAATTATAATGCATCTACACAAATAATGTAAATTTAAATTTAATTGATTTTAGGACAATATTAGTATGCTTTTATTTTTTAATGTTTTAAAATTTTAAGATTTAATAGATATATATTATTTTTATTTTAAAATAATTATGACAAATACATTGTCTTGAAAAAAATATTTGATAATATTACATATTCTCATAGAAGTAAAATTACAATACTACTTATGATAATAATAATACAAAATAATATTATTATAATTAATATCCATTTTATTAATTTTATACAATCACAGTAATAAATCACTTTTGTTACCAAACGCTTAAATACTGATTTTGAAACATACAACAATTATGAAACAAACATTTATATGATTCTTTCCGCGAGTTGATTTTTACGCAAAGATAAATAATAGTTCGATTCTCTTCGCATGACCAATTTTATCACTCGTCCAATCTTGTAACTTATTCATTACAGAGTTTCTCGAATTTAACCGTCAAAAAATTATATACGCTGTAATTTTCCTTTAAACACGTGTATGTTTTAACTTTGCAATATTTAACACACATCAATATTTTTCAATTTACCCCCTATATTTTTACTATATTTGTGTAATTAACATAGAGTGTAAGTTACAATCTTGTAACTTATTCAATACAGCGTTTCTCAAATTTTACCGTATGTATGTTCTAACTTTGCAATATTAACACGCATCAATATTTTTCAATTCTCCCCCTATATTTTTACCATATTTGTGTAATTAACCTTAAAGGGTGCTGGATATTTTGAGCCCATGACCTATGGCATGCTTTATTTTCTTCCACTTGACCATTCTTTCTATTTGTTAACAAAAACTCACCACAAATAGAAAACAAATCAACTATTTTTGATAATTTGTTTCTATTCATTATTACAATCAATCACGAACAATTTTTAAAAAAAAATTTCTCGACGAGAAAAAAAAAGGGATAAAAGATAGTAGACTAAGCAATAATATAAAAAAATAAAAAATAAAATCAGAATACTAAAAACATGAAACTCATTTGATTGTTCACATAATAAGCATTGAGCCAATCATGTGTTGGTAATACTAAAAAAACATGTCTAATTCCGAAAGTTTGATGATAGTAAAAAGCACAGATAAGGATAAAACCTTAAGTTTGTGCAGCCACATGATTTCATGTTTCCTATCCACCTACAATAGTTTCCTGAGCTGAAATTGGAAAATTCTTACAAGACTACTATATGTTGCTACCAACTGATGTTGTTGTTGATGGTGGTGAACAAGTTTTTAATGATGCATCCATCCCCTTCTCGTCTCGACCTACCAAAATATCTCCCTCGACATCTTTGCATCCAGCAGTAGTGCCAGACATTGCATCCTGGAGGAACTCATTTTCATTGAACGAATTGTCAAAAATGAAATCAATATCATCCTCAAACCCTTTCTCATCAAACAATCCCAGCAACTCGTTTGGTTTGTCGAGAGGAATGTTGGGAATTTGAAGCGAATTGAGTCCCATGTCTAAGCAAAGGTCGTCCCAAGGGTGCTCGATATCTTCTGTGGGGTCCATCATCGCCATTACTTCCGAGTCAATGGAATCAATTAACTCTAACTTTGGGACACTTGATTGAACCATTTGATTGTATTCCTCTTGATCAAATGTTGTAGTATCTTCTGGAGTTTCTTGATTCATTACTTGCACGTCGTCTTCCTGTTTTACTTCGACCTCCTGTGTGATTTTCTTCAACTTGTCTGTATAATTACTAATGTCGAAGTTAGTTACTGCATTAGGCCCCCTGAATTCTATTGCTGCCATATCATATGCTGCTGCTGCTTCCTCTTGTGTGCCTTTGAGAAAAGAACCAAAACAATTAGACAACATGAATAGTCACAATATATCGAATTCAAGCATAAGGTGCTTCCCATTAGATCAGTTTCAATAGTATAAATCGAGATCTTAATAATTCACATTGCCCTCTCTTGTAAAGCAATCTGGAAGTGGTCCAAGGGGTTTCTTTAGGTCTTTTGATACCTCAAATGTTGATTTTGATGAGGCAATAGATGGCCCCCCGGACCGTGCTATAAGACAACAGATGCATAGTAATACAAATGCGTACCGAGACATCTACCATAGTGTTATGCTAGCACGACACTATGGTACACAGATCATACAATCTACCTTACCAAACAAATCTCCTCGAGCCTTACTAACGAGATCCAAAAGAGAAAAGTTGATGATAAAAATCTCGAAACTTATAAAATAATGGAGTTGCCCTTTATAGTGATCGTAGCATAATGGCTGGATCTGAACTTGCAATTTATAGCAAGTGTTTGAATTTGAGTTCTATTATTATATATAACTAAACTGAACAATCTGATAGAAAGAGAGGAGTAAAACTTAGAGGTCTAGTCTATTAAAATCAACCAAATTATCTGACAACATCACGAGCCCCGACATTGAAGGAAATATAAATTAATTAAGATGAAATGTGCAGAATGTTTTAATCTAATCAAGTTTAAAGCTTATCTTAAGCAATGAAAAACTTCAGTCCATTCTCTTCTCTAGAGCTGTAAAGTGGGTTGGGTCGAGCTAGTTTCGAGACCTTAAGAAAAATAAAAGCAGCCCACGACCCTAAGCTCCAAGGACGGGATGCCCCCGGTTTTCTAGCCAGGCCGAGCTAGATGCGACGAAATTTACTAGCTCTTGAGGGGGGTGGATTTGGTCACTTATATCCAAATAAACAAAGTCAAATATAGAATCAGAAAGTGCAGCCCCTCAAAGGGGAATGTTTCAGTTTTATAAAGAAAAACTATCCTTTTGTACTGGTCTCAGAGATTGTCTAAGTCAAGATCTCAGTTTTATCCCAATTAAAAATTATAAAGACACCTTCAAAAATAACATAAAATGAACTTTTTTTTATTGAAATAAAGTAATTAAAAATAACATAAATACAAGTTTTTGAATGATTAATAGAGTCATTAAAAATTCACTTTGCACAAAAAGATTAAAAATATGAACTTTTTTAAAAAATATCTAAAACAAATTGTTTTTGTCTAAAATCAAATTAAGGAAAATAGAAATATGAAAACAAAATAGTTTTATATTTATCATAAGAGAAAATGGAAAAATAAGAAATGCATACTTAATATATAAGGGAGGTTTTAGTAGTTTACTCAAATAAATAAACTTATACACTAATCTAATGCCAATTACACTCTTGCTATAACTTGAGTTTAATTATCTTCTTCCACTATAAAAAGATCTCCAACGCACTCCGCTCATTGCGTGTGTATGTGGCGAGTAAAAAAAAATGACTTTAACTTCCAATCAAGTGTGACACTACGCTACATAGAATGAGCGGTCAAATTAAAATTCACTCCAATGTACTCCATCTAAAATTAAATTTAACGACTCACTCAAATGCAGAAGTCGCCTAAATAAATATTTGAGTCTATATTTTAATGTGCCACATCGGATGGAGTCATTGTCAAGACGTCGTTGAAGATAGTTTTTTATAACTCAAATACATATACGCTTTATAAGACGCCTAAAAAAGCAATGTATATAGTGCGTTGGAGATCTTTCAAGAATAATAAACAAATGCTATATTGAAAACACGCCAATTATATATCCGTGCAAAGACAACTAGAAGTACATTGATAATAGAACATACTGTATGTACCCAAGTAGAGATATTTATTTCCAGAAACACGTCCAATTCGAGCCTCCCATCGGCCATTATGGTGGTGCCTGTTACATTCGAACAAAAAAAGGGTCAAACTTTTCTTTCTCAAAAAGGGCAAAAATAAAAAAATAAAAAAGTGGAAATTGATATGCACTTTTTGGTTTGTGGTAGAATTATTTGATTGCACACAAGTGTCACATTTTTTCCACACGCAGCACACCAAAAAAATTGCACAAACCCACGATAAGAATGAACATAAAATTGGGTCCCACTCAACACATTTTGTGTGCAAAGCATGAAAAGATATACTAAGAATCTAATTGTACTTTAATACAAATTCACATGAAACATTTTGTTACCTTGCCACACCGCGGTACTTAGAGACACCTCTAGAAAATCCACTACTCTGTCGTCGAAGTGATGCTAAGTACTCTTCCTTCGTCAATTTTTGCATTTCCTCAATCTCGGTTGAGTACATCTCAAGCTACATTGTTGTCGAACAATAATTAAAAACCGTTAAATGCACACTTAATACACATGCCACGATGAACACGTGTGACTCACGTGCAACACTGAGACCGCACTAAATATGTGCCACGTGCATCCAAACACAATGTACAAACGAACAAATGTCAAATGTCAGTTTAAATAAAACAGTCAAGAATAAACAATAAATCGAGTCAAGTACCTGAAAATTCAGGAGAGTACCGGAACCCCAATACTTGAGGGCAGCAAGATCATAAGTTCGAGCCGCAGATTCCTCATTGTCATATGCTCCTACATTAAAATAGCATTTTAACAATTAAACAGTAATTAGTAAAGTTGATTAAAATTTATTGACTAAAGTTCTGCATGCACACAGAATTAAATAATCAAAAATACCCAAAAATTAATTATAAGCAGCTTTTGAACTCACCCAAATAGACTGTGCAGCGACAAATGCGTGGACATGGATCATCATCAACAACACACCATATACAGTCAGAAAAACAAGAATTCAGAGGCAAATGAAATAATTAATTACTTTATAAGATATGATTAATAATTAATAAACTAAAGATCACAGATCTCCTTGATTTCACTTTTATTTTTTATTATTAAATAAATAAATAAAAATTAAAGATATTAACTTTGTCTTCCTTTCTTGTTCTGAATGCTGTTCCATGTACTCTTATCCCACAGGTGTGCTTCAAATCTTCCTGTCCATCTGTGCCTGTAAAAAACCCAAAAAAAATAAAAAATTCAAAAATTCAAAAACCAAAGATTAATATTTATAGAAATAATTTACATGCATGCAAGTAAAAAATTCAGTATTTTTCATCTGTAAAAGAGTGTATATATATAGGTGTATGTATATATATTTTACCTGGTGACACCTCTGAAAATGGAGCTTCTTGATTTAGTGGAGACAGCAGAATCAGCAGCATTCTGAATTTTCTTGGCTCTAACACGTTTAGGCTGTGATTTTTTTTGGGTTTTTGGTGAATTAATGCATGAAGAAGATGATGAAGAAGATGAATAAGAAGGTGGAGGAGGAGGGGGCCTCTTCATTTTTTTCAACTTTCTCTCTCTAGACTCTATACCCTCTCTCTCTCTCTTTACAGAGCAATGACACAGTAGAAATGTGTGCTGAGGAGAGAGAGAGAGAGAGAGAGAGATGGGTGGGTTGGTGTAGAATCAACAGAAAAAAGGCTTATTTTCTGGTAAACTAAAGTTGTTTACCAAATTAAGTGAGTGGGAGAGGGCAAGAATGCATAGCTTTGGGCCTTTGGCTTAGTGTTAAATGAGAAAGGAAATATTTTTGGTCGCGTTTGGTATGTAATATTAGACTAATTGTATGGCTAAACAATGTAACCAAACATGCCAACAGGGTATTAATGAGCATATTATTGCATTGATTTGAAATTTGGATCTCATGGACAAAACAACGGATAATATTTCGGACGCGTCTCTCTCTCTATTATTTTTGTCGAGTCGAACATGACAAACGTGTAATAAATGGAGGAATACTTTTTTTCTTTTATGTAAATTTATGGCAGATATTAAAAAGGGTTTATGTTTAACCATGAGGTAATGTTAATTAAACCATAGTTAATCAAGAAGTGAACACTTGGCCAAAAGGCTCAAATCACAGCCATGCCACCAATTGGCTTTGTTCAACTCACTCTGGTTTTCTTGGAATCTCTCTCTCTCTCTCTCTAGAAATTCAAATAAAATGAGAAAGAATAAATAAAAAGGAAAAAAAAAATTTAATTTAAATTGTAGGTGAAGAAGTGGTTAATTTGTCAGTAGATTCTGCCTGTAGGGATTAGAACAGCTTAAAGATGCATTTGGAGCATTATCATAACAAAATAACCTCAATTTTGTAGTAAATTACAGGTCAAACCAGCAGGAGGTGTGTAATAAATGTATAGTACAAGGCCCATATTTGTCTTGCACTACTTTATTGCGTATGTTACAATCTTATTCCAGCTCAAAAGATGAGCTTTGGTGAAGAAAATGGCAAATTTGGGGGAGATATTTTTCAAACTGTTTTCTTATCTTTTGCCCTTTTTTTTTTTTTTTTTTAAGTTCATCTAGATATTAATTTTGCTCAATCTTGTAATTAATGCGGTTTCAAAGGTATAATTGGTAATTCGAAAAGAAAAAAAAAACAATATAATTTCCTTTGCCACTCAAAAAGTGGTTCAAACAATACGAAACAAAATCGCCGAAGAGCTCTTTTTAATACTAAAAAAAAAAAAAATTGATGTGTAAATGATCATTGACAAAACTTCGTCCATGATCTTTGACACTTGACAGTGTTATCTTTGATAATTCTAACTAGGGACGGATCAAACAAGAGCTAAAAAAAAAAATTGGACTGAGCTAATATATGGGGGAAAATCATATAAAAAAATCCTATACTAACAAAAAAGAATTTTTTAGGCCAATGGGAGCTTGATCGACACAGAACCCTGTATTCACTCGTGATTCTGACACTAACCCATATTTGTTGGTGATTCGATCATAATTACGTGCAAGGATATCATTAGTGATCACCAATATACCTCCGTCAGTAACTAATAATGACAATAATGTCTGTAATGTTGATGACAATTATCGACGGTATTTCGATTGCATAATGTCATGAAAAGCTGTCGGTGTCACCGATGAATATTTTTTTTTTTTTTATAAGTTCTTGATAGTTAAGTTAAAATATATGTTTATTATATCTTTATAATACTATCGGTAGGTAATTTATATTTTTATCAATATTATTTTAATTCCAAAAAAATTTTTCATTAATATTTAATTTTTATATTGTTATTACATTATTTATTTACAAAATATTCGTTGATAAATTAAATTTATTAAACTATTTATGTTCTTACTATTACTAATTAAAGATTGTTCGTAATTTTAAATTATTTTTAAGTATTATTTAAGTACATGTAGAATTTTATGAAAGTAAAACTTAATTTTTAAAAATTTGTAACTTTATTTGAAAAGGAAATTTTAGCGATAAAGTAAATTTATTATTATTTTTTTTAAATTGTCACCAACGAAAAATTAATCTGACATGATTATTTTGTTACCATTGGACTTTTTCGTTAGTAACATTCATTTTTTATTTTTATTACTTTGTTTAGCAACAAAATTGCCATATGTAACTTAAATTTATTAAAAATAAGTTTTTTTAACTATTACCAATATGAAAATTTGACACCGAAGATTCTTTCACTAAAATTATTTGTAATGATTTTTTATTAAATTTAAGAGTCTTACTTGGATAAGGGACTTTATATAACCATTTATTTTGGCTAGAAGCTAAGTCGGCTCCAATGCCATCGCACCCTTCGAGTTGTGCTACTCAAAAGTGGATGGTGCTGAGATGTATTGTAAATCGTGGAGGTGGGAAAATGGGTGTGGGGAGGGAAGGCGTAGGAGTTCGAAAAATGAAAAGTTGGTCAAATTTGTCAAATATATTTTTTATCTACATATTTTATAGGACTCACAACTAACTAATCATTTATGATGTACACATTATATAGGACCCACAGCTTATAAACAATTAAAAAATAATTTTAGCACCACCAAATAAGCACTTAACAAATCACGTGCTTGATTAACGATAATTTGTGTAAATCGTAAATTCTAAGATCACGCTTTTTGTGCTTTGTTAGAAAATAAATTTACCTTTGGAGAATATAACTTTTAAATACAACTAATCATACTCTCAATTGAAATTGAACTTCTTTTTGGGATATTTTACCTTTGCACTTTTATACAAGTTGATGATTGATGAAAGCCACTTTTGGAGGGAGAGGATAAGAATGGGGGAGAAATTAAGACAAATAAAATTAAATGGGACTTTTAACTTTTAAATATTTGTTAGAGAGAGAAAAATATTATACTCCATAACACTACAATAAATGTGTGAGTCAACAATAAAGAAAGAAAAATAATGAAAATGACTAGAAAGTAAACATCCAAATTAAGCAAAACATTGGGATTATGAACAGATAATTATTTAAACTTAAAAAGAGTCAAAATGAGGTGAAAGTATCTGCCAATAGATTATGGACAGTTCTTCAATGAGGGTGATCACCAAAAGAAGCAAAAATATCACTTCTACTTATGGAAATTTTCTCACTTGAGGTGATTCAAGGGAAAAAATTGTTTCAGAGGAGAGTAAGTGAGATTGTCGAGTAGAAAACTCGTGTTAGTGGAGATCACACGAGGTGATTGGTGGTCGAATACAAATTATTTTACTTGTGATTTTCATCTACAATAGTAAATATTTATTTTCCATGTGATGCTTGCCATATTTTGTAATCACTTTCTGTTGTTGTTTGAAGAGTCTCGATTGGGAGTAGAAATATCGTTGTCCTTTTATGGGAGTTATGATCGAATTATTATTATACAAACATGTCCTTTTTAAATTGTCTAAATATGTTAAACTTGACCTAAAATATTCTTTATGCTTATCGAAATGGATTTCTTATTGCCAAATGATTCGTCGCCAAGGGATTAAGCACAAGTACAAAACAACTTTGTGAAATCATTAGGATAAACTATTGCTATCGAGGGCCTCACACCAATCATTTTTTTAAAAAAAAATTCCTCCTTCAAAATTTCCGCGATTCTCTCTTCTAAAAGAAAAAATTTGTTCAATACTATATAAGTTGAAAAGAGAAAATGAAAAATAGCTTATTTTACGAACTTATTGTACCACAACTTGTTTTAATTGATACTCTAAAAACACTTCATCACTTTGTTCTTACCTTGTTCTTCAACCTAATCCTTTATCGCAGTCCTCATTCCTTGCCCCTTGAGGATTCGTCAAAGTGGAATTGTTGTTGTTATTAGTTATTACCCACTAGCTTAACAATGCGGATGCAACTACAGAAGCGGAGCCAACGGTACATGAGTGTTAAGAGTAAGGTAGAGTGGCCTTCAAAGGATGTTGAACAGCCACTGGCTGTACCTGATATGTTGATGTCAATTATCGATCAATAAGCTCCTGGCAGCCATGAATCCACTGATATGATTCATGAACAATAGTAGAGTCCAAGTCCTGGTTTCAATATAGATTCGGTACGTTCGTGATTAATTTTAGATATTATATTTATAAAACAATATGATTTACCAAACGAGCCCAAAAAGAGGTCTTAATCTCATTATAATCAAGTTCCTAACCTAGAAAATTATAAAAAAGTTCAAATAAGATTCTCCTTCTAGTATCATCCATTGGATCCGATATTGCGCTATCTTTTGTTTTCTTTCTTGTCCCAAAAGAGGCCATATTGCACCATATAATTAGACTTTTTGCCTATATATCAATAACATTTGATCTAATTCCTTGAATATATTTTAACAAGCTGAGAAATTAATCATGTACCCAACCTATTGAGGCCCATCTAAAAGATTATGTTGCCATTCAGAAGTAAGCTGAGAGAAACCAAGAATTACACGGAAGAGTTACTGGTAAATTTTCATAACTGCAACTGATTCATCTTCTGTTTCTTCTCGGAGATAAGACATAGCTCGATTACAAGATATTCACTCGAATTATGTGTACAAAATTCTCCAGTAGCATTTGAAGAGTGGGCGTGGGACTCGTGTGGCCAAAACCTATTGCGAGTTTAGAGACTTCATTAGAGATGGAAAGCTTGAAGAAGGCATGTAAAACAGCTCAGGAATCTGGATTCCTGGCGTTCCGAGTTCCATCAGGTACACTTTTAAAATTCCTTTGTTTGCACGAGTAAGCCCACTTGAGCAAGGTAAAAAGGAGCCAAAATATGTATGCATAAACAAGTTGTTCGCCTGAAAAGATTTTACCTCTTTCTCATAAGATTACTAGAGCAAAGGAGGAAACTGAGATTGCTCTGCCAGTTCTATTTATAAAGAACACCCTGTCCAATAACAAACTTCCAGTGCAGCCATGTAAATCTTTTACTAGTTCACCGGAGAAAATGGGGAAGACGAGATTGCACCACCACATAAAAGCAAACTCCCAGACTCTAGTCTGTTATTAAAGAAAACCCTGTCAAATAACACGCTCTCAATGTGGCCTTGTAAATTGTACTCACCGGCATCATAATATGATTCTGCACCCTCTGAGTCGATATCCTTATGAATTTCTCTCCCAAAATGTTCGATGTAACTTTTGATATCTTGATGAGTTCCAGCATTTTCTAATTGTTTATGAGCAAAAGAGAACCGATATTCTTGACTGCTTCTTGGCTCATCACTACTACTGTGGGATGTTAAAGCAGAGTTCTCAGAGCAATGTTGGAGCTGCATGTTATTACCACGAGAGTAAGAAACAATTTGAAAAGGAAACAATGCCGTGACTGATGATTTACATTAATGATTAAAAAAATAAAGTGTCATAAAATTTCTCTTTTGATTCTGTTTTCATAATGAATCGTGAAAGACAGTTCCTTAAATTTCTTGAAAATGCTTTTCAGGTACAATAAATCTGGATCAGACACTGATTGAATTAATGCAGTGCTTAAAATGATGGTATTGTTCTTAGGATAGCCTTTCTGATTTCTAAACTTGGGAACATTAAGAAGGAAAAGGTTTTAGCAAACATTTCAAAAGCTCTTCTGAAAAAGTGATGCAATTCAGTCTAAAGAATAAATGATGGTAAAAGTAAGATCAAAGAGAACTCTGTCATACAATACAATAGTTACACTTTACTTGTGCCATTATTGCTCCCATCACAAGTCATTGCCAAGATATTGACTAACAACCCATGGAGATGCACAGCATACAGTACAAAACCAGAAACTATTAGCACAAAACAAACGGAAACAGTACACAAGAGACCATATGTAGCCTTTTTCTTTCAAAATGGATGAAAGATAATCTCATAATACATTTTTGAATTATATGCGTATTTTTGTCTTTATCATAATTTCAGGACAAGTTAACAAGATCTGGATTTCATCAAAAAGGTGAGGGATATGTAATGCATGAAATCTGCCACTGAGTAAAAGGAGAGGTGAAAGCCACCTCCAAATATTTTCAGTTACCCAGTAGGCAAAACCTCTTGCGAACTAGAGACCAAAAAGGGAAAAAGCAAAGTAAGAGAAGATTAAAGAAAATGAATTTAGATTTCAAACTACATAAACCAGTTGAAAGATTAAATAAAGATAGCTGGCCTAGCCAAAATTGAAAATACTAATAGGCTATCAAATTATAAAATTATAGAAGACCACTGCTTACCCCTCTCAGCTCTGTTTGGCAACTCCAATTTTTTCAGACCCGCTCAGACCTGAACCACAAATGCTTCTAGCAGGTATTTGGGCATGTAGTACGAATGGCCCCACTAGTCATCCTGGTCAGCATATGAAATCTATTTATTCGCTTAGCATACTTTTATCTCATAAATATTTAATCATTTTCCTCCTTTTAGTCCTTGAGTTCAGTGGGAATCCAAAATTTGGGTATTACTTCATTCAATATTACGAGAGTTAAATGGGCCGACATAATTTGACTTTCAACCAAATTCAGCTAAGGTGCCCTGTTCCTTGAATTTAAGTACAAACAATGTCGAATTTTTAAGTTCAAGACTGTATGGGTCACACATCTCCTCAGTAAAACAAGTGGTTTTGTTCCTTTTTTCATGTTCCCAAATTTTAGGTGGCAAAGTGAACGTGAACCACGGAGAAACCTGGATCAGCCCCAAAATGATGAATTGGGTTGAGTGATCTAAATTCTGAGTTGACAATCGGTTGGTTTCTGAACGAGTCAGCTTGTAAATGGGTTGGTCTTTGATGGAATGCCAGTATCAAAAGGTTCAGAACTCGGGATCAAGAATAAGCTCGTAATGATTGGTCTTCAGTTGAATGCCAGTGCCCACAGCCCAACATCATCATATTCCCTTAACTTTAGGATACTAAAAGCAGATACTGAACGAAATTTGTAACTCCAGCCATCCAGGTAGTGGAGACATTTATATCATTGCAAGTTATCTCTAAATATCTCCACTACCTTGATGACTGAAAGTTAAAATTTCTCAAAATAAATTTCTGGTATCTAACTGCTATGACATGCAACCGGCCACCAAATCATGTTCTCTTAACTGACAAATAAGACCACGACCACCAGCAATGGGAAATACCAACACGTAAGAAAGCTCAAGGACAAAGATGTCGTACAAATGCAGATGAATGATATATGTCTATATAGCTGAATAAAATCTAGAAATGCACTTGCTGCCATTGGGAGGAGGGAGAGGGCAGGAAAGGAGAGAAGAAAAATGAACGCAGTATAAATTTCCAAATTGCTGTCCTTTTGACACGCAAAAGTAACATATGAAGAAGCATAGAAAATCCATAATCTCCGTGATATTCAGCATAAATATGAAGACACGTCCATAAGGATCAAGAATGTGCTTTAGTGATTAGTTCATGTGTGAAATCTATCAGGATTCCAGACAACAACATATATATTGAGCGAATAAGCATGTCATATTAATGTGAACTATGAAAAATTAAACCACCATTCAGTTGAGAGAAGAACCTGTTTTTGGTGGAGGCCACTGCCGTGGTCCTTTGAGGACAAGGGGCTTAGACTACTTTTTTGTAAAGATAAAGCATCAGCAATAGGAGGTATAAATCCAGATGAGGTGTAAGATGGGTCTTCTGATGCTGAGAAGTCGGAACTATCAAAAGTTGATAATGACACACATTCATCAAAATATGCCAAGGCTTCATCAGTAAGACGTTTTGACATCCGTTTTCGTTCACTGCTTGTCTGCAATGAAATAGAATCATGGACATGTTGGGAGGGTTAGACAGAGAAGAGGAAAAAATCCCGAGTACCATTCGTCAGAAACTCAAAAGAGAAATGCAAGGCTTGTGACACAAGTTCTTTCGTTGTGCTAACACCTTAAATGATGCACCATGGTTATCCTCTCAGTCAAAGGATAAGAAAAAATTGGCACTGTTTGGAAGTGTCGTGTTAAGAGGAGCTACATAGAAAACAAGAAAACATTGATGTGTACCTTTAGTAAAAAAACTCAAAAAGTAAATGCAGGGCTCGCGACACAAGTTCTTTCACTATGCCAACAGATTAAATGATGAAATGGTTATTCTCCCAGTACCAATAAGAAACATCCAGCACTGTTTGGAAGTATTCTGGAGAGCTCGAGAACTGGTGGAGAAGTTTTTAAAATCGTGCAATTTAATTATGATTCCAAGAAGGACTTTAGAAGAATCCCAGATTCTACGAAGGGCTTTCCAAGTAGGACTACAGGAGTACCTTTTTGGAACAACTTTTCACAAAACTAAGTACATAAAATTATTTACTTAAAATTTCCATAGTTTCTCATGGAAGAACTAGTCATATTTGCACTAAATAAACACCAAGGCATTTGATTTGCATTTCATTTTTCAGTTTTGAGTTTTGAATTCATTTTCACCTTTCTGTTTTGAGATGGTCTGTTTTAAGATTGCTGAAAAAGCGTTTGGTTTGTTATTATAAAAAATTATTTCTCAAAACAAAAACTGAAAACATGTTTGGTATGGAATTTTAAAAATTGTTTTATGATATTTTATTCAATGAAATTGATTATTCAGTTAACTAGAACATTTTTATACTAATATATTATCAAGTAATATATATATTTTCAAGTTGGTGAATCTTATAATATTTTTTCCCACTACAAATATAAAAACAAATAATAAATTGACATAGCAAAAATTAGGGAATAAAAAAATAAAAATTAATGAATTTGAATATTTTTTTTACAACTTTTATTTAAATAGCCAATAAGGGCTTGAACTATTTTTAGAATTTTAGATAAACACTTATTTTCCTTGTTTTGAGTGTTTTCGGAGATAACACCAAACATTAACAACCTATTGAGTTTTATATTATACTAAACATTGTTTTCAAAAATACTAAACCAAACAAATTTTGAGTGTTTTACAAAACTCAAAACCGAAAATAATTTGAAAACAAACAAACTAAACGCTACCTAAGATTCTCAAGGACTTTATCACAAAGTCACTTCGAAAGGACTGAGTTAAAAGGACTTCTCACGCCACAAATCAATGCTAAGCACACAATAACTCTTATGTGAAGTACATCTCACATAGAAATGAAGCAACAGCTCTTCATCAATGCGAGTTTGCAACATGTAAATCCATTATCTTTTAATGGTATAGTGCCTGTAAATTCTCCTTTCTAAAAATCCGTAAAAGGTAATAAAATATCCTAGAAGTAGAATTCTGAGAAAGGGTAGAATGTCCTGCAAGAAAGAAAGCCAAGTTGCTTGGTTTGTCAATTGATTAAAGCTTATTTTCTAGAATGGAAATCATGTGCATGGACTGAGCTACATGGAGTCGAGTGCAGCGGCCGCATGACCGAGTTTTGAGAAATGCTTGGAAGAGAAAAATTTTACCTGTCTTGAGTGTGTGTGGGTGTGTGAGTGGACGTGTGTGGGTGTGTGAGTGGATGTGTGTGTTTGTTTGCTTCGCGCGTGTAAGTATATTTGTGTGTATATATATATATGTAAGTTAATGAAGGTGAAAGACATAAAAAAGAATATTTCAAAATTTCATTTATGGTCCCTAAATTTTGAAAAATTAAAAAGTAAGTAATTGCATTACTAAATCTTCAAGTAAGGATTTATTATTTTTCTTTAAAGTGGATCAAAATTGAATAATACAGAAAGTATTTTTAGAGTTTTTGCTCTCAATTTTTTATATTTACCATGAATTTGGATTTATTTTAAGCTTCCTCCTGCGTAAGTGATAGAGGCGAATCAAGTGTACGACTAGAACTTTTATCTTTAACATGTTGAAGTTATGCTAACATTTTATTTTTACATTTAAGAGCTTGTTTGGTAATTATTTTTCGAAAAAAATTCATTTTTTCGCTTATTATTTTTTGTCAAATTTTTACACTACAATAAAATTTGAAAAGTCAATAAAGTAACCAAAAAATTCATTTTTGAAAAAAAACTACACTAAATAAGCCCTAAATCTTGCCCTGTGACCGAATCGAAATCACGGCTCCGCCCCTGATCATGTGGGCATATCTTCAGAGTGTTCGGTCATGTGTGATTTCATTTCAACATTCTGGTCCGGAGATCTAGAAGAAAAAAGAGCAAGAAGAGGAGAGGCAGAACCCATAAAGAGACACAAAAAGGAACAGGAGAGAAAGAGGATGACATTGAATGCACCTAATTGACCCTTAGTGCTCACAAACCACCCTATTTAAAGCTCATTTTAAACTCCCAAACACATAAAATGGAAATAATATTCTCAAAACATTAAATAAGAAGGGCATTTTGTCTTTCTCATTCCAGAGGAGGACTTAGATTTATCTGACAATAGCATAGCTTATTTTCAAATTAGATATATCAAAAGGAAGAACAAACATAGAGCAAATATAGCCTACTCTTCTTCCTCGGCGAGATCTCTGAGCACTAGAAGTCTTTGGATCAGGAATTATCTCTTTCAGAATCCTACCCAGCTCCTGCCCACGGTGCTCTTCAATAGCAAGATCTGCTCGAAGTTTTCTTGCCCGTTCTTCAGACTACACCATTGAATTTTGATAAATTTCACAAATCCTGAATAGAAATATGAACTCAAACCAGAAGAAGGGCGAAAAGAGGGAGATTGACTATCACCTCTTCAAGTTTTGAGGCATATTCTCTTCTGATGTCGAAGATCAATTCAATATCACCGGGGTTTACTAAGTCTGGAGGCATATCAGCAACATTTGTAGCTGTGATAGTGCTGGTATTATTTGCTTGAAAAGCCTGAATTTGGATAGCAATAGAAGAAAAAAAGGTTCAATAGAACAAAATAACACATCACAGAAACTCAAATCTGGAAGACAAAACTTGTTAAAAAGAACAAACATGATAAACAGGCAAATAATATTTATATGTGCATTTCAAAAAAATTCTGCATATCGAAAGTAAGCTCGACAGATCTTGATGTTCTCTTCCATAGATGGTTTAGCATGTATTTTCAATGAGAAACTGCTGCACAAGCCCAGTAGCTTCATGCTTGTCTCACCGAGGCCCCTTGAACTTCATTGGCTTTTATTATAAATTTTTCAAAAGTATGTCTGATTTCCTTAAAATTTAGCACTCAGTCGTATAAATTGTAATCAAAGTAGAACTTTCATCCAGACCAGTCCAAATTACTGATAAAAATAGCATTCATTTGACATCAATATGACCCAACGGAAAAAGGAAAAATCCTATGTGATATAATTATAATGGATATCTGAAAATTAAATAAAAAACTCAAAAAAGTCCAAGAGTTCACCATCTTTCACATGCATAAACACACCCACTGAATGGGTTCACCTCAGGGCGCTCAAAACGGAAATCAATCAATCTGTAGTTATTGAAAGAAAATTGATCACCTTGAATTGAAAGAAGCTCCAGTTTCAGTTTGAAAGAGACTAAAGGTTCCTATTCTTACAGAATCAATTAGAAGTATCATTTCTTTTGTTTTTCCATCTTCTGTATTTAGATCTTTCCTTCTCGAAACAATGAGTTTTGAAGTACATTTTCCCATATCTTGGACAGAAATTTGTATGTAGGTGAGGAACTTGAGAAAGAACAAGCTTTAACCAACAAATAATAGAAAAGATTAAAAGAAGAAATGAATACTAGCAGAGGTCGAACTAAATACAAGAGAATAAGTGTGTTACACTTAAATATCAGCAAATCAGAATATTTTGGACTAAAAAATACAAGTTCTTTAATTGGTGCTTTTTGTTGGAATAATGTGGCCTATTCATAGATGCTAAAAACCTTAGGACTCTAAAACCTAATCTAACTAGGAAAGCTCATATCAATGTAGAAAATAAGGTAACTAGGAAAGTTTGGTTAATAGAAAAAAAGGTCCAAAACCTACTATAACTAGGATAACTTAAATCACTAGGAAAAAGTAAAGCTAATTCTTGTTAAAAACCTAAGAGAAATACTGAATTATAAGTCTAAATAATTAATCTAACAATACTAGTCCAAGAAGGAAATGAAGAAAAAATCAACTCTTACTCCTGCATCAGAACTTATGTTAACGCAAATCCAAGTGAGTTCAAATTTGGAGAGGATAACTGTTAACTAGCATAGAGAATCAACATGGCAACACCCATTGGAATTGATTACAAATAATGAGTGATATCATAACTCACCGCACCTAAACATTTACTTTCATGGTCATTTTGGGTATCAGATATAACACGTCTCACTTCAGATGGAACAGTTCCATAAATTCCACTAGCTAGTGCAGCACTTCAGTGATCACCCTCAAATGACTAAAATATGATACGTGATTATAAAACATGGATCCCTAAAATATGGAAGCACGGGTAAAAATAATTCAACTACTGAAGAAAGATACTTCCCAAACTAGCACTAAAGAAGCAAGGCTACTAATTCAACACACAGAATCTAAATTGTTGTGGAAGTTTAAAACACATACTCCAGACTCACTTTCATTTGTTCAGGAACAGCTATTACCATTTTCTCTTCAGCTTCTGACAAAGAACCTGTTGAAATTCTATCATCCACATTCGGAATTTGCAAACTACACTGAAAATGTGTAAAAATGCCCAAATTATTAAGCTTTTAGAACAATTGACCACGAGGTAATGACTTCATTAAAAGAATATAAACCATGCTCACAGCAGAATCATCTTCTGACCAATCAGTAGCTTGATTCTGGATCGTAGTTAATTGTGGATTCTTGACATGACCCCGTGTAACAGCCTCACTTCTGACTAAATTAGTTTTCTTCACATGGTTACCAATCTGTTTTTTCACATTTCTGTTTCGAGCATCTGTCCATGTCTCCATATCCTGTGACTTTTCACTCTGTCATAGAAACAAAATACCAAGTTAAATAAGAGATCCATAGAAGAACACTCTGTTTTGAGTGTAGCTACACTCCAGAGACACGGAGAGACGTATCATTTATCTTCTTCCTTGGAGAATAGATTACGCTAGCTAGATTATTCGTTTAGCATCCACCATAATTAATTAAATCCTGAACCAGCACATGCACATTGGTTAGGCAAGAACCAAGATTTCGTCTTCTTCCAGTCATAATATATTACAATCAACTGCATTTGACATTGTATCAACCAAATATGACAATAAGGTAAATAGACAAATGTTAACAGCATTTAAGAATATCATTTAATTTGACATTAGCAAATCAGTTTGTAAAATCCAACCATAAAAGTACCATACGGCATCACAGTATCACAGTACCACAGTACCATAAGCTAACATTTTATTATTCTATTCAGTGATCATCAGATCATCATATGAAAGTATTTTAAAGAATAAACCTCGTAAGCTCCTCCTCCATAGTGACCTCTGGACACAGAACGACCTCGTACTCGCGATAGGCTGCGACCGATCCCATTCTTAACACCACTGCTGCCATGAGAATTTCTCGTCACCGTACGCCCCCTTTGTTCGTTATTAATTCCATTACTCGCACTCGAAGAAGGTGAAGAAGGAAATTTATTGTTAATAGAAGGAACTTCACCACTAATTCCATTTTTTCCCTTGTCGATTTCTATTTCATTATCCGGAGGCGAAGACCCACTCCAGAAAAGAGGGTTATCTCTTTTGTAGGAAAATTCGGAGGAAATAGAACTGATTCTGTCGAGTTGACGGCCGGGGGTGCTCGGGAAACGGCGCTGACACTATGTGATCGTCGTTTGCTTGCGGTGGACGTGGATTGTGGGGCTTTGGATTCTGCTCCGCCTCTCCTGGAGGTGGATTTGAAGGCGGAGGTCGCCATTTTCGATTAATAATAGCTTTTTTATTGGAATAACATCACGGTAATCTTGAGGATGGAATTTGGGAAAGGGAAATGCATTTTCGTTGGGGGAAGATGGGTCCCACTGGATTGGTTGTAGGAATTTCGTATATGTTCTTTGTTTTAATCGACACTTTAGTTTCACACAACAAAAATAGGGTTAATTTCATAAACGTTCACTCAAGTTTGAGCGAAATTCTAAAACAGTCACTAAAGTTCAAAATTTACTCTATTGATCATTAATGTTTTGACGCTTACTATAATAACCACCATGTTAACATCATTAACCTCTGCGGTGACATGACACCATTTAATGCGAATGTGGCATTTCACTCCGTCAATTTGTTCGCCACAATGGATAAGTTACTCCGCCGCGTTGGATAAGTTACTCAACATGCTGTCAAAAAAGATATTATTACCCTTAATTTTTAACTCAAAACAATAAACAAAAGAAAAGACAAAAAAAGAAAGAGAAGATGAAAAAAAAAAAAAAACGAAAGTTCACCTTCTTCATCCCACCCCACTCTTACCCCCACCCAACAAGATCGCCACCATCAACAAAGATTGTCGAGCGGTGAAGAGCATGCATCGTCGAGCGATCAAGATCACGCAACCACCGTCGTATCCTCGAAAGACAAACATTTCACCGGTGGCTCAAGTCAAACTATACCTTTCAAATATTATAGACCCCAACCAAAAGCTCCCCATTTTAGTCTACTACCATGGTGGTGCATTTTGCGTCGAATCTGCCTTCTCTTTACTCCACCACCGCTTCATTAAAATTTTAGCTACCGAAGCACATCCTTTAGTCAAAAGAGACAGCAAAGATGAATAATTGGACTGAAGGGTCCCCTTATTGAAGCCTGCAAATCTGGAAGATCTGGTGGTTGTGGTGGCCGATTGTGGTGGCCGAAAAATTTGTGGTCCCCTTTTTGTTGTGGTGGTTGTGGTGGCCGATGAGAGAGAAATCTGGAAGATCTAGATCTATGGTCGTTGTGGCCGATTGTGGTGGTCGGAAAATTTGTGGTCCCTTTTTTGTTGTGGTGGTTGTGGTGGCCGGTGAGAGATAAATCTGGAAGATCTAGATCTATGGTCGTGGTAGGCGATTGTAGTGGTCGAAAAATTTGTGGTTCCTTTTTTTTTTGTGGTGGTCGGTGAAAAGAAATCTGGAAGATTTAGATCTATGGTCGTGGTGGCCGGAAATTTTTGGGATAGGGAGCGTAGCGGTGGTGGCCGGAAAAATTTGGAAGATCTAGATTTACTTTACATGAGTATGGCGGTGTGTGTTGGATGTGATTGGCTTGGCGGGCGGGCGGGCGGGCGGGCGGGCGGTTCAACCGAAAAAATCGGTGTTTAGAAAACCACTACGGTGGGCGGTGGATGGGTGGGTAGAGTAGGGTAGGGTGGGGTGGGGTGGGGTGGGGGCGAGGCGGGGCATGGCGGGCGAAGAAGACGAACTTTTTTTTTTTTTCTTTTCTTTCTTTTTTGTCTTTTTCTTTTGTTTATTGTTTTTAGTTAAAAATTAAGGACAATAATATCTTTTTTGACAGCATGTTGAGCAACTTATCCAACGTGGCGACCATTTGATGGGGTTAATGCCACATTTGCATTAAACGGTACCACATCAACTACGGGGGTTAATGTTGTTAACATGGTGACCATTATAGTAAGCACCCAAAACGTTAATGACCAATGGAGTAAATTTTGAACTTTAGTGACCGTTTTGGAATTTCTCTCAAACTTAAGTGACCGTTTGTGAAATTAACCCAACAAAAATAAGAAACCTTTGGTCATTTGTCATGTTTTATAGGGAAAATTGCAGCCTTAGACCCCTACCTATTGCTTCGGTGGTAAACGAGTCTCCGTTCTATTTTGTTTGGCATTTTCGTTACAATTGTATCATTTCTGTAGCACCTCAATCCTTATTGGATAGAGTCGTCTGATTGGACCGCTAAAGTGTATGTTTTTCATTGACACAGCCTATTTAAATTTATTCTTAATTGAAAGAAAAACTAATAGAAATAAACCAAAAATAGTTCATTAATGAATTTTTCCCTTTACGTGCAGTCAACCAATGAACACTCTTATCCCCACCATCACCCAATGGTGTCGACAGTATTAACTACATGCTCATTTTTCTTTTCCCTAAACCCATCCTCAACCTCGAATTATTCATTTCTCAACTCATTTTTGTTGATGACAAAAAATGACATAACACTTTTTAATCAACTTTTGAAGTGTTCAAGCTGACTTGGCCAGAAAAATAGATAAGCACAGTGAATAGTCGACTGTCGGAGGAAATAAGTATGCAACGGTCGATGACTCTCCGATGCTAAAGTTAGCAAGGTCGGAATAAGTTCGAGTTAATAAGTATGTAGAGAGCTAAAGCATTGGAATTGTGTGCTTTTGTAATGACATTGTCTATTATATAGTACAATAAGGGGTCGATGTCGCTCTAGTCACTTCAATCAAATGTGACTTGTACTTGGTCCACTCAACTGCTTTGGCTAGCTTCTTATTAGACGATTGGTGCGACATGGCAAGGCTATTATATCCTAGGTTGTCTTCTCTTGGTTGCTACTTGGACGTGTAAGCGGTGTATGCAAACTCCGTGCTCATTAAGTTATGAAATCATCATTGTTGTCAATTTTGTCATATCGATAGAAAACACAATCATCTAGTTGTCCATTGTCTTCAAGACTCCCACTATTGAGATTTTGGTTATGCCTCAACCATGCGGCCGAGGATCGAATAATCGTGCCTCACTTATGATTTCATTATTGACTTTTTTGTCCCAGTTTTGGGTTTTGACCATCTTGACTTGCTTTTGGCAAAATGAGGACTTTGTCTGAGCTGACGACTAGTTGAAAACCTAGGAAAAGTAATGTGGACAACTGCCTCCTAGGCTAGTCTATTATCACTTGATAGATTATCCCCTCTCTTCAATGTTCATCATCACATATTTTAAGTTGGAATTCTAAATGTCTTTACTTTTCCGGTGCATATGGCGATATCTTATTGCATTGATGACTTCAAAAGGTATCTTTTCAATTCCAGCCTTTGGAAACATGGACGACCAGGATTAGTTGTGGAATAGTTTATAAAAAAAATAAAAAATAAAATTATTTCTCTTTTATCCCACTTTCTCTACAACCATTTGTTGGGGTTGTTGCCTTGAAGGTGTCAAAAGTAAAGAGACCTTAGTTGTACATAAGAAATAAATAAGGGTGGACATTAAATTATGTGCTTGTTTGGTCTAGATTAAAGACGTGCTAAACAAGTGTGGTCAAAGTTAATAATTAATTTTAATTACATATTATTCACTTTTTATCAAAATCGCTTAAAAAGGTAAATCAAACAAACTGTATATTTTGTTTGCAATTTTACGTGTCTCTATTACTCTTGGAAGACAAATATGCAAAAAATATATTATGGTGTTGGAATGGAAAGGTTGCAACAAATTACCAAATAATTTTATCTTGGACAATCAAATATTATTGAGTACATTATGTCAGATTTTAGCATACGTCTTATAAATTAACGTATTGTTGTCTTGTTTTAGTACGTGACCTGAAAATTTTCGAGATAAAAAATTGTAAATCTAACATTATAGTTTTTCTTGTTCTCTTTGTGGATTGTACAAAGAGTAACAATTGGTAGGTGTTGTAAAACTTAAGTAGTTATTTTTTTCTTACGATACCTTAGAGATTTGGGTGAGTGAAAGTCTATAAGACTATAACAATTTTTCATATAGTGGATAATTTTGATAGTTCGTAAATTTTTCTCAAACCTTTTTATTCTTTTATAGAGATTTTGGTGTCAATTGTCCATAACTTTTGCCCCAATGTACAAATAGTCCATAATGTTTAATTTTTAGCACATAAATCCTTAACCAATGTATTTTGGCGCGTAGTTGGTCATTATTTGATGAAAAAAACTAATATACCATTAATTTTAATAAAAAAAAATTGTCGTTGAATTGCTAATCTTTGCAAAAACTGTAAATGAGTTCAATACTTTTATTTTTTATAAAAAAATAAAGAAAACTTATGAGTTATTTTTCTTTTTATTTGAATTAACATTTGATTGACCAAAATGATAATATACTAAATTATTTTGTATATTTTACGAACTATTATAAAATAACAAAAATTTAATCTCATAATTATTAATGAATATGTCAAATAAAATTCTTATTTTTATTATTAAGTAATTACATTATTTAAAATTTAAACTTTTCTTTTATCGTTATCTAAAAAAAAAACTTTGTCACAAATTTGATACTCAAATAATTTTATTTAATTGAACTATTCGTTTATTAACTACAAATATTAGAGATCTAACTGTATTCTTCATATTTTAATTTATCATTGTATTATCGTTCAAAAATAAACAACACATAATGTATAAATTAATTTATATTCTTATATTTATGTTAAATAAAAATATAATAAGATTGATTAAATGTCTTAAAATTATATACGTCGCTTTGTTATTTATTTAACTTAATTTCTATTCAAATTTTTCACGTCACATCAATTATATTACATATACTTAAAGCACAACAATTTTATATTTTTCTTTTATGAAAATTTTAATTTACATTACTATAATAATATATTTGGTATTCAAAATTAAATATTATTTAATAAATATAACGGGTCCATGTGTACATTTTGCAAATGTTGTGAATCATAATACAATTTTCTCTAATTAAAACTAAGGGTATATTTGTCTTTTAATTAAATAAGGATCAATTACGTACTAAAACACGTATGTTAGGAATTTCTGCGTCAAAAAATAAAGGACCATTTGTACCAAATTTCCTTATCCTGTCTAGTTATTATTCTCTAAGAAAATATATTGTGAGCAATGGAGGATTTGATCTCAATTTTCAACAGTGGTATCAGAGCATCGGATCGTTCATAGTGTTGAAGCACGCATAAGATATATTTGTCAAATATGATGTAGAGAAGTTTGACGGGATAATCAATTTTGGCATGTGGCAAGTGCAAGACATTAACGTTTTGATTTAGTATAGACTACACAATGTTTTTTAAGTGAAACCAACCATAGTCCTGACAAAGATGCTGAAAAATTTAGTATAAGTGACGATAAGTGAAAATATTTGGATTTAAAAGATGCAAGTACCATAAGTCTTTATCTAGCAAAAAACGTTATTGCAAATATTCATGGAATATTTGCTGCAAATGAACTATGGGAAAAGTTTGAAGAACTGCATCATAGAAGATTATTTCAAATTGATTGTCTTCATAATCTGTGAATGATTGCAGCTACGAAAATCTCACACCACGTGAATATTCTCTGTAACATCCCGAAAATTCGTATTTCTATTTTAAATATGATAAAGAAAATGAAGCAAAGAATTTAGTTGAGTTTTCCCGAAATTTTCTTCAAAAGTCGTAGCACTTAGAATTTAATTTAAATCCGAATAATAAAAAGGGAGAAAAATCGGATTTAATGTTTTATAAAATGGCTAAGATGAATTTATTTAAGATTTATTGGCTTTTATTAAGGCTTCTTTGGTTAAAAGTGAAAAAATTGGGTAGAGACCCAAAAAGTGAGAAAACAAAGTTTTGAGCCTTTTTTTATTAAAGTTAAGTAGCCAACTTTGGAGCCATCGTATGATCTATGTATTGGTCGTAATTCTTCGAAATTTATGGTGTTGCGAAGTACGCAACGAGACCTTCGAAGTGGTACCAAATATGCATATTTTCGACTATGAAAACAATACGAAAAATTATGCCAAAACGTTCCGAAAGTTAAAATATGAAAAACAGCCAAAAATTCAAGCAAAACCGTTTTGGGCAGCCATCTTTAGAGTGATGTTCCAACCTCTATGTTGGTCCGTTTTTCACGATTCAAAGTTCACAGAAGATCCCCGTGAGATCTTGAAATGGTATAAGGAACGTCGAAAAATGAGCACGTTTTGACCTTCAAAACGCGACCCAAAAATAGGTCCGAAATCGCCTAAGTGGAGTTTTGCATTAATTGTCCTATAGGTTACCCTAGCATCTTTATTTCACCCTTTAAAGCCATGTGCATTTGGGAGACAATTTAAGGAAGTCCAACTAGAAAATCTGCAGCAAATCTCTCCAAAATTCTTGTATTTAATGGGAGATATGCAATCACGAGGAAAAGATTTATTTTCCCCTATAAATACCCCCCATTTCAAGCTATCACTGGCTCATTTCCTCCTCTCTAACCTCCCTAACTCTCCCACATCTCTCCCTCACATTTTCTGGTAATAAACAAGAAGTGAAGAACCCACAAATAAGAGAGAAAAATCGAGAGAGAAGAGGTGAGTGATTTGGGTAATTAGAAAGCTAGGGGAGGAGGCTCTCTAATGCAATAGAGGAATTTCCAACCCAAGCACCAAAGCCCCATTTCAGGCAACAGCTTAGAAGGACCAAGAGACTCAGATTTCTCGGTGTAGAAAAGTTAGATCCCATGGGCCAAGAACGTAGTTTTCAAAATAAAATATTTTAGCACCTCTCTGCCCAAAAGGGTATCGATACCACAGATTTCGAGCTTTTATGTGGCACCAATACCCTAAAAAGCTCTTTGATCGAAATAATTGCGTCGTTCCTTCATGGTCCAAACACCCTCAACTTCATATTTAAGTATCATGCACCCCATACAAGATTATGATGTTTAAAAACCTTTTATTTTCAGATGGATCAAGATTAACAACAACAAGTTGTGAGTAAATTACGTATATGATTTATGTGTAATTTGACAAATATATACATCTATATGGGTGTGTATTCCATGTGCTCTTGCATGCTCTAAATGAGTTCTATTGATGAGTTTCATGATATGTTATGAGCATCTTGAG
Organism: Forsythia suspensa; assembly: GCA_023638005.1. Lineage (NCBI taxonomy): Eukaryota > Viridiplantae > Streptophyta > Magnoliopsida > Lamiales > Oleaceae > Forsythia > Forsythia suspensa. Next base: position 12,975,177 of record CM042665.1, read on the forward strand.
CCTATTTACTATTTATGCAACAAGAAGGAAGAACAAGAATGAGAAAGCTATCTTGTGTCATTTATACTCAACTTGAGAAAGCAAAGTTTATATGTAAATAAAGATAAGTTATGTTATAACACATAAAGATTTTCCCAAACTTATTTGTACACCATGGGCAAAAGTGGCCCATAGGGGACGGTAAGGGTCCCAAGAAAGGAGTTGATTCAACTTTGGCCAAGGGTTAGAGCGACCCACATGAGGATTTGATGTCCGATTAAAGTACGGCCAATGGCAAAAGTGGCCTATATTGGGACGGTAAGGGTTCCATAAGTTGATCAACTATGGCCAAGGGCAAAAGTGGCCCATAGAAGGACGATTAATGTCCTAAGAAGTTTGGCTATTGTGCTTATGCACAAAGAATGTTTATATGAGCTCGATTGTACAAATATTGTTTGTGGGAAGTGCCCTAAGAAAGATAAAAGATATATCTATATGCAATATCACACACGCACCGTATTTTACTCATTGAATGTCACCATTCATAGTCGTTTTATGACTCTTGTAGGAAATGAATCGAGAAATCTATGATGTCATGGGACTAAGGTGGGAAGTAACTTCGGATGGCCAAGAATATCATTTAATCACCAAGATTGACGTATGGTCCTCCAATCCACATGTATCCGAATTACAAAAATATGAAACTACCTACTTTGTTGTGGTCGTATTCGATTATTGGACCATGGAGTTTCTCACTACTGCTTTTATGAAATGTAATAAAATAGGTGAACTCGCCTTTTAATTCAAGTACTTTCTTTTTTGATAAAGTACATAGTAGCACTTTTAATTGGGTTCAAAGCATATGAACCATTCTTGAGACGTAATGATTTGTCATGAGTCACTTTGAAACAAAATTATAAGTAAGGTACTTTCTTCCCTTCTTTAAACATCTATTTTGAAGTAACTTAAAATGATGGAGGAAGAATAAATAAAAAAAAAGACGAGGTTCACATGTTTTACTCTTCTGCTATGTTTAAATGATTATACTTTTGTTTATGGCTTTTCATCTTACTAAATATACATACTTTTACAACAAATATAAAATGAATCCGAAGCATAAAGAGAAATGGTGATCTCCAATCCTCGTCTAAGATTAGTTTCTAACTACTTTCCTTAAAATGGAGAAAACATGTTTTAAATCGCCTTTTAATCAAACCAGAATTAGAGCGCTGTCTGCGTAAAAGGGTATCAATACCCTCAAATATGGGTACCGATTACCCTCTTGGGCGTAATACAAAAAAAAAAGTTTATGCAGAATTTTGAGGTCGCCACATTCTCAATGGACAGTAGAATGGTTTTCGAATTGGAGTCTATTGAAGTTAAAATTGATGATGAGGATAAAACGTTAAGACTGTAAAATTTGCAAAAAAAATAAAAGTAAAATGATTTTTGAAGAAAGAAGGTTGGATTATGGAAGTAATATTTTATCTAAAAATTCGTTACTTGTTACTGAAAAACAAAAAAAGAATAACTCCACGAAAAAAGAAAGTATCTTGTTAAAATTGTGAATAACCAGGTCGTGTGAGTATAAATTGTCCAAAAGGTGGAGCATACTTCACTATCTGCTCGAAATTAGATACGGACAGCGTGTCTCTTTATGGGATACGATAATGTCGCTTGAGTAAGATATTTACATCTTCATGACATGTTGTTAGTTGTCACGACAGATGACGTGCTATTACTAGTGGGTTTACATATTTGTATATGAACATTGGTTTGACATTGATGCAATGTGTGTGTGGAATTGATGTCGATGATTGACGAACTCTCAAGTAAGTCAGCAATGGAGTTGCACCATAATTTTCTAGCAAAAATTGTTTGACATGAGCTAATAAAATTTCTATAATTTGTTAATTCCAAATGATTATACTTATATGCTGTAGGATGTTAATTTTTTATTTTGAAAATTAAGGATGTCAAAATTTATTGATTTCTCAAGTATTGTGATCAAGAGCCGTAGAAAAGAAGATAAAATTTGACTCATTTTTCGATAAAGTGGAGATTATTGGGATTGTTGTCTAGCAAGTGCTAAAAGTAAAAGGACCCCAATTGTAAATAAACTAGAAATAATAATGGAGATATTACCTTTTGTTCGCAACTGTGTCTTTATTACCGTTGGAAGAGAGAGATGCCAAAAATCAATTTTGGTGTTGGAATGGAAATGTGACGTGGCATATTGTGAAGATAGCCTTCAAGAATTGCTAAATCTTCAAAAGAGCCTTTGACCAAATAAAACCTAAAATACCCTTAACATATAAAGAAATACCCTTAACATACAAAATTTTTAATATTTGCAATATTGCTGCCTTATAATTACGATTTTAAGTTTCCGCACCCAAAACTGGTATCAGAGCCAATCAATAATATAATTATGTCAAATAATTATAACAAAATATCAAAAATTAATATAATTGAACAAATTAATTGGATAAAAACCTTTTTGATATATAAATTCGGATTAATCGAAGAAAAGCATATTAGAAAAGAAGATCAAGAAATTCTCAAAGAAATTCTGCAAATTGAAATATTAAATAATACAAATAAACAAAAATTACAGAATCTTAGAAATAAACTTTCTGAAGAATATATATCGTTAAACGATCAAATAAAATTAATAAAAACTCAGCAAGAGTTGGAAGAGTTAAAAGAAGAAATAAAAATATTAAGAAAACCTTTAACTCTAGAAGAAAGAATAATAAATATAGAAAACGAAATAATGGATTACAAAGAAATAATTACTGAAATTGGGAAAAGATTAGGATTTCAATTTGAAGAAAAAGACAAATTATTAAAAGAAAATATTGTTATGATGAATGAAGTAAAACAAAATTTTCCAACAGAACAAGAAACTATAATAGAAGAATTTCTTGAACAAAATAATAAATACTACCAACAACTTGAACCTTATAACCTAAATCCAAATATGAATACTCAATTAAAAGATATTTCAGAAAATCTTTTAAAAATTAATGAAAATATTAAAATATCAACAGCAATAACAGGAAAACATATAAAAATCTATACTAAAGAAGAACCTCAAACTCTAGAATCTGTATATAATTTAATGAATGAAACCAAACAAGATCTAGAAGAAAAATTCTTTGAAACGGGAGAAGATGCGAGAGATATAGAAAAATGTTAGAAGATTTAGAAATACAAATGGCAAACATAAGTTTAGGAAATACTAAAATGAATACTAGTACCACGGGAGTTAGTAGTTCTACTACCCCTCCTACTATAAGACAACCTCCATTTACACCTACTACACTACCAAAAACTGAAGGAATATACCCTACAGTATGCTCAGGTTCTGTACCACCCATTGCACCAAGATATGAAGGACCCGGACAAACTAGTGGTGTAAATAAAGAAAAGGATAATGAAGAATATAATAGTTATAGATATCCAACAGATGAAGGAGAATTATATACCTGGTATAAATTCAGCCCAGAAGTAGAAGGCCCAAACAAAAGAATAAATCCTAGCAAAATAAAGGGCAACTTCAAAATAACTACCAAAGAAGAAAGTCCTATAGAAAATCTAATGTAACCAATATCAACAACAGGAATATGGTTAGATCTAGATTCAGGAGATAAAGATAAAAGATATCTGCTTGGGTTAAAGCCTCTAGCCTTGCTATACAATTTAGCAAAGGATGGGATACATATACAGCTTTCAATTTTCTTGAACACACCTTCGGAGGAAATCTTGAACAATTGTGGAAGAAAACTCCCCGATCAAATAAAAAGTAATATAAAATATGGAGAAGAATTAATAGTGACTCAAGAGAACATTTAAATAACCAAACAATTATGGATATATTAAAAGATTAGAAAAATATTTAAGAGCACAATTTCTTGGAGAAATTGCGTAAGAAACTAGTATAGAGAAAGAAATAAGAGAGAAATTAGAAGCACAAATAGAATTAGAAAACCTAAAAATCATGATATGTGTGAACTAAAAGGATACTTAAGAGATTTTGAAAAAATCTACATAAAAGCTTTAAATAAAGATATATGAGTTATAATGAAAAATTAAATTATCTCAAAATAATGTTTCTAAAACTTCCTTACCCTTGGAGCATAAAAATACACCAAGAATATGAAAAGATTAGGTCTGCCATGACTCATCCAGAAATAAATGATACTTTTGGCAATAGAGAACAATTTATTATCAATACAAATAATAAATGGTGTAGAGAATAAGTGATAATAAAGCAATAAAAAAGATGACAAAGAAAAAACCCCTTTGTTGTAATCAAGATATTTTTCATACTCATCAATGGGGTTGTTATCCAAAAGAATATAGAAAGAAAAGGAAATTCAAAAAATTTCTTAAACCTTATAAAAAGAAAGATTTTAGGAAAAGAAGAGATAATTGGAAACCTAATAAAAAACATTTTAAAAAGAGAACAAAACCAAAAGGTTGGATACCTAAGAAAGAATATATTAAAAAATGTAAATGCTTTATATGTCAAAAACCAGGACATATAGCACCAAACTGTCCAGATAAACATAAAAATAAAACCAACTCAAAATTTTTAGAAGTATACGAAGAAGCTATATACGACTCAGAATATGAACCTTATGAAATAAGTGAAACCGAATCAGAAATTTCTACTATATATATATATATTCTGATAGTGAAATAAAAATTGAAGAAGGATTTGAAGAATTAGCGCAAGCTATTCCGCCTAGAAAATTCAGATCCCACGAAATTGAGATACCAAGAATTTGTTTTAGATTTCAAAAGAAGAATTAAAACAATTAAAGAAAAACAGACAAACCAAGTAATCTACAAGGCAATGTTTCTATTGATTCAATAGGAAATATGATAGCAAAATTCCTCCTAGAAGAAGTCTCGGTCTTCCTAGGAAAAGCTACATAGGAGAGACATCCACTCCAAGAAACCATTGGAAAAAGAATATACCAATATTTGCCAAATTAGATAGACATGGAATAGAAGAACAATTCTACATCCTTCATCGAATGGATAAAACCTATGGAGAAATACAAGAAACGATTGCCCTAATTAATACAGAGGTGGTCAAGCCATGTTCAAGGAAATATGATTAGTATGTTACCTAGAACAAGACTTACCTCAAGGATACAAATATAAAGATTATCATGGAATAGAATATGAAATCACAAAATTGTGAGAAATGAATCTTATACTTACCAATATAAGAGGAGAACAATTCCCTATAACTATAGTTATACATAAAGATCCCAATAGGATAGAAACCAATGCACCAATCCTATTAGGAATGGACTTTTAGATATGTTCAAACCATACAAACATTCAAAATGATAGGTTACAAGTAACAATTAACCTTGAAGAACAACATATCCCAAGGATTACTAGTGAAAAGAAAAGATTTACTAACTATATGATGATTAGTTATAAATCTATAACCAAGAACATAACAAATCCATTAAGTCCCTATGTTGAAATCAAACTCAACCTACGAATATTGTAAAATTACATTTCATGCTTATCTAGATACAGGATCAACATTATGTACAAAAGATAATATAATGTTTTACCGACTTTCCTCTTTGGAAAACAGATCCTAAAAGAAATACTATGATCAAACAAACTAGTGGCCTATTTGAACCATACTCTTTATATGCCGAAAATATACCATTTTACTAGGAAATAGAGAAGTCATAGTTAGAGAACTTTACTATGCCCCCAAAATAGAATGTGACATTCTTTTAGGATGCACCTTCCTCCTAGAAGATTATGCACCCTTTACACAATATAAAAATCCTACAAGATTTGAATTTACAACACCACAGTAACCATAAAATAATTGTACCACAAATACAAAAAGCTATATCTATAGCTCAAAACCAATAAATCATCGAGATCTTCAACCCGGTGGTGGTGGATGTTATATGAAATAGAAAAAGAAAATTTCAAATCACTATTATACAACAAGATAAACCTCCAAATAAGTGAATCGAAAATGAAAAGCTAGAAAGAATAAAAATAATCTCGAAATAACTTTTCAGAAAATCCATTAGAAAAATGGTCCGTAAATAAAACAACGGCTAAAATAGAGTTAATAGAACCAAATGTCATAATTAGAGTTAAGCCTATGACATATAGTCAAGAAGATATAAAAGAATTTGATATACAAATAAAAGAATTATTAAAAGCAAAAATTATTAGACCAAGTAAAAGTCCACATAGTAGCCCAGCCTTTATGGTTAGAAACCATGCCGAAATAAAAAGAAATAAAGCCAGAATGGTTATAAATTATAAGAAACTAAATGAGAAAACCAAATTTGATGGATATTACCTACCAAATAAGGATATTCTCATAAAAGCCATACAAAATAGCAAAATATATTCTAAGTTTGATTGTAAAAGCGGATTTTGGCAAATATGTCTAGATGAAGAAAGTAAACCACTAACAGCATTTAGTACTCCTAATCCTCTAGGACAATTCGAATGGAATGTAATGCCATTTGGATTAAAAAATGCCCCCCAAATATATCAAAGAAGAATGGACGAAGTATTTAAACCAATTAAAAAATTTTGTGTAATATATATTGATGATATACTTATACATTCTACTACTTACAAAGAGCATCTAGAACACCTAGAAAATTTGCATATATTATCAACAAACATGGAATAATACTCTCAGAAAAGAAAGCTGAAATAGCTAAGACAAATATAGAATTTTTAGGACTCATCATCAAAGAAGAAGAAATTCAATTACAATCTCATATTGGAGAAAAATTACTCGAATTTCCTGACGAAATAATAAACAAAAAACAGCTACAAAGCTTTTTAGGATTATTGAATTATTCTGAACAATTTATTGAAGGATGTGCTTTACTTAAAAAGCCATTTCTAAATAAACTAAAAAAGGATCAAGTTTGGAATTGGACCAATGAAGATACTAAGAGAATCCAACACATTAAAAATCTTGTTCTAATCTCCCAAAACTATCTATAGCGTAAGATGATGACTATTTTATTCTTGAAGCAGATGCTTCGACTATTGTTGGGGAGCAGTCTTAAAAGCAGTATCAAAACATGGAGAAAATTACCCATGTCATAAAGATTGTTCCAAAACATGTCCTGAAAAATTAGTTGCATACACTTCGGGAACCTTTAAAGATATCGAAAGTTAGAGACAATCACTGAGTTTTCTCATATCTCTCTACTATCATACCATAGTCTTGCAGTCTTTTCTTCAGAAGTCAATAAGGTAATCTCTATGAAGTTCTAAACTTCAAATATAGGGAGTACCAAGAGTGTTTCTTACTAGAGTCTTTGTATATCAAGTGTGTATTTGTAATATGCTCATAATGATTTCTATAAAAGCATTTGAAATGTTTTCTTACAATTCCTTTTCTAAAAGAAAACTTTCTTTGATAGCCAGTCCCCGGCGGTAGTAAAATAACCTTGTGTTATTTCCTTTAAATCTCCTTGTTTTCTCGTTTTGGCTTGTGTTGCTTTGTTTGAGAATGTTTGGAGTGTCATTGGAAAAATCAAGTAGGTTTCTAAACCGAAAGATTTGTTACAATAAGGTGAAGATCATTTATATTGGACCGAATTTAAAATAAAAGGGGTTGAATCCTTTTGGATTTATAGGATTGCTAGCTTGAACTATCAATGCAAAAGGAAGAAGTAGAAAAGACAATGAGCTAGGAAGACATGTTTTGGATTTGAAAAAAGCATTGTGTTAATCAATAGGAACCAAATTTGCTAGAAACCTCGGGATTGGAGAGAAAAGCTTTAAGTGTATGAGAGGTGTAAGGAATAAATGACTACAAAGGGTTTGGGGTTGTAAAAGTATCAACAACACAATATTGGTCGTGGTCTAGTACATGTGAAAGTTCAACTTTTAGCTAATCACACACTCACTAAAGGTTCTGGATAATTGAAAGAATTTTTGTGTTGTTTGATCTCTTTTTAATTTACTTTATTTTTCAAACTTGAGGCATTTGAGGGGTGTCCTCAACTTAGATTTAAATAGATTTTAAAAATTCATAAATTTAGGTGTCTCCAATTGATTTTGATAGATTCAATTGAAATTTAGGTGTCCTCAATTGATTTTAATAGATTCAATTGAAATTTAGGTGTCCTCAACTGTATTTAAATAGATTCTTTAGAAATTTAAGTATCCTCAATTACTAGCTTGATTTCTAAAGATTTCATTAATTAGAAGATTTTTGATTTGTATGGATTTCAAACTCAAAATTATAAATACCAAATTCTTTATGAATTCTATCCTCAACCCTTAAAATTTCAATCCAACGTTTCTCTTACGCATCTCTTCTTCTTGCCTCTCTCTTCAATTTGTGCCACAAATTTTATAATAAATTTTTGTTCTTGATTTTCAATTTATATTAATATATATATTTTTTACAATTGTTAAATATCGTCTTCCAAATTTTATTTTTTAACCATGATCAAATGAACCAAAAATATTGGGTTAAAAATATAAATAATATTGGTAAATATTAATTAGATAATTAATCTAATACTATGTAAGACAATTAGATATTGGACCGTAAAATTAGTATAACTCTAAAAATTCTTTTTTGAATTTGAAAATATTTACTAAATCAATTATGACACATGTAAATTATCTTTTAATCCATAAAATAATTTTTTTATACAAGATGATTAAACAACGATTTGGAAAGAGAATAATCCTAAATATCCATCCTCTTGTCTCGGATATGAAAGAGTAAATTTTACAAAAAAAAAAAAGACAAGTGGAAAAAGAGTAAAAATTAAAACGATAATTCAATTTTTTTTTTTAAATTCAAAACTGAGGAAATTGATAATAGTAATGTGAATTCCCCACCATCCCCAACAATGGATCTAATTGGGTTTCGAGCTTAGAAACGACAAATGACCCATTTATTAGTTTATTCTCCAAGAGGTTAGCTAACACAGCTGTCTAATTGTTATATCTCACAATCTATCGGATCATTCCTCTTTGTTGAAAATAGTTTTACTTACTTTATATTTCAAGAAATATTTTTTTTTCAAAATTCTACTCAAAATATTTGTTTATGTATATATTATTACTTGAACTATTAAGAATAAAAACAATGTAAATTTACTATTTTAATAAAAGACCACATATCCATGAAAATTTATAGAAATCCATTAAAATATATTGAAATTTATAATATATAATTAATTGAAATTTTATAAATTTATAGAATTTATTCAAATTCATGAAATTCATTCAAATTCATAAATATTAACAAATCTTTTAAAAAATCTCGGTTGAGACTATTAAAGAAGAAACTTAACATTAAGTACATTCCTGTTCATTCTTTTAGCTTAGTTTAAAGTTCTAGTCTATTTTTATTTTTGTTCGAGGAAGAACATCAAGTATTGTGATCAAGAAATAAATAGAAGAGAGGATAAAATTTTGACTCATTTTTCGATAAAGTGGAGATTATTGGGATTGTTGTTCAACAAGTCTAAAGTAAAAGGACCCCAATTGTAAATAAACTAGAAATAAGAATGGAGATATTACCTTTTGTTTGCAACTGTGTCTTTATTACCGTTGGAAGAGAAAGATGCCAAAAATCAATTTTGGTGTTGGAATGGAAATGTGACAACAAATTATGCATTTGCAATGGAATGGAAATGTTGGATGCAAATTGGTGGAATTTCACATTGGGCAATCGAATTTTATTGAATAAATTAGGTTAAATTTTAACATATGTGTTTTGTTTTAATATGTGATGTTTTCTTTTAATATGTGACTTGAGAATTTTTGAGAAGAAAAAAGTGAGTCTACTATTATAGTTTTTATTGTTTTATTTGTGATCCACGTGATTTTATTTTATTTTATTTTTGGTTAAGCACTTGTTTAGAATAGTTTAAAAAGTTGCTAAAAAGTTAAGGACATGTTTGAGAGTTTTGGAATATTGGATATGAGAGTTTTTTAAAATACCAATTTTGAAACATTTATGAGAGGCTTGATTTTAGATAGTTTTAGTAGATGTTTTTAAAATAGTCAAACTTGTGCTTGAAAATTTATTATCCTAGCGATTATAATTTTTTTTTAAAAAAATAAATTACATTTATACCCAAATAACGTAGGCATTTGTAAACAATATGAAGCATATTAAAATTTAAATGTAAATATATATTCAACTGTTATTGTTTGGAGAGAAGAGTCAAAACGTGCATTTGAAGAGAAGAGGAATATGAAGTACGTATTTTAGATTTATAATAGATTTAGAAATAATTATTATAAAAAAGATAAAATTGAAAGATAATTTGAAGAACGACAAAAAACCACAAATTTGGAATTGAGAAATAAGTTCCAAATTACACAACAAAAACCACAAAAAAAAAACTAACAAATACCGATTTTTCCAATCTCTTATAAACGATACTATCCAAAATCAGTCAATACCAATAAAAAAGAACTCTTAAACAAACTCTAAAAATCAAAGTAAACAAAATTTAATCACATAATATATAGAACGTACAATTTTTACATTTCATCAATTTTTATCAAATTTATAAAACAAAAAAACAAAAAGGGAAATCCACGGTCCATAGCAAACGGCGACACGTGCTCTGCACGCGTGCAAACTAAAAATGATAAACCTGTAGTTGTACCGAAAGAACTTGGCGCGCAAAAACCCTAACCATTTAGGGTTTTGCAAATTCGCTTACACCCCTTCACTTTTCCCAACTCTGCACTCTTTTTTCTTCTGACAATTTCATTTCATGGCATGACCCCATATTGCATTAGTCTCGGATCCCAATTCGGACCCTCAAGAATCACTTCCAAACCCAAACTCGGACCCATGGCTCTGACGAATGGATTTCGTTTGCTCCGCTGCTGCGGTTCTCACCATCCTCTCAGCTTCTCACTGTCTCTCGGAGTCGGTGCTCCGACCCGGATGCTCAACAAACGGGTCTCCCAGCTCCGGGTCCTCTCTGCTGTGGGCCCACATACTCAGAGGAGGTTCTCAGTGAAAGCTTCGAGGCGGAGGGAGGAGGAAATAGATGGAGACGATGGAAATGGGAGCGTGATGACTGTGACAGATAAAGGTGGAAGCGGGGGCGGAGGTGATGGCAGGGTTGTAATTTATGAGCTGCATAAGGAGGCCACTGAAGCTTACATGTCCTATGCTATGTCTGTGCTCCTGGGCCGAGCTCTGCCGGACGTCAGAGACGGGCTGAAGCCTGTCCACCGGAGAATACTGTGAGTTGTTTATTTATTTTTAAGTGTCTGTTGTTCCCGAGACAACGTGGGAAAATTAATAAATGTGGGGCACACTATATTTTGGAGTTTCCGGAATCAATGGTTGGACAGGCCCGCACCGCACCGCACCAATGAATAGGAAGGAAAAATGTGGAAGAACATTTGGAGTTATTTTTACTAATTTTTGAGATTCTTTTGTTATTTCCGAGATCCCCAGGGTTTAATAGTTAAAAATAACAACAATAATAATTATAATGATGATGATGATCCCGTGGCTAACTAGATTTATTATTAAATGATAGTAATCTACTGTCTTTCGTCTGTTGTTTAATTTTATTGTTTATAGTTGTTGGTTACAAATACAAGATTGATAAAGGTTTTTTAAACTTATACATCAGAACATAACAAATAAATGGTGATATTTGTTATCTTGAACTGAAGTTCCAAACTCCAGCTCAGGGCTGTCAAGTGTCAACGATGCATGCTAAGCTAAAGAAGAGGTTCTTCACGCTTGGCTTGAGTTTTGGCAAGCCCATATAAAATGAGATAGAATTGGGGCTTATATGGTTGGAGTTTGTGTAACTTGGAACTCTCTTAAACCATTCCTTGTTAATTATCTTAGCGCAGAGCTTGATTAATTAACGAAAAGTGAAAACTAAATTTTTTTCAATCTTCGTTTGTTCAGCCAGAGAACCAAGATCAAAAGGGAATTTGAACTTATATAGAACTGCTTGCTTCCTTATTTACCCTACTCCAGCAATATTCAGATTAGATCCCTGCCTTTAAAATACAATTTGAGTAAATTAGCCTAGTATTGCTGCTGGCTCATATGAGATCATTAGCACATCTAAATGGCATGGTGATTCTACAGAATTGTTGGTTCTTCATGGATTGTTTACTTATATGAGGTCATTTGACCTATAGTGAATTTATGTGTATATCATTCTTTACTAGTTTTTCTGAATGTAGTTAGTTATGTGCAGCTTGTGTCTTTGATATGTATGCAACCATGCATCGCTCTGTTGTAACATGACTTCTGTCTGAATTATGACTATCTTCTTTTTATTTTGAACAGATATGCTATGCATGAATTAGGCCTTTCGTCGAGGAAACCTTTTAAGAAATGTGCAAGAGTTGTTGGCGAGGTTGTATTCAATCTATATTGAGTTCGTTTCACATGATATATTGAATATGTGTGTAATGCATTTTTTTCATCCTTGAGTGTTTGTTTTCCCTTCCTGAATTTTCTTTTCTTTTTGCTTGATTTAATTGCAGGTTCTTGGCAAGTTCCATCCACATGGAGACACTGCTGTGTACGATTCGTTGGTTCGAATGGCTCAGGTACTATTCCAATTTGAGCGATTTCATAATTGAATGAATTAGGTCTTTACCCAATAAGAAGCAATTATTTAAGATCTTGATACTTAGCAGTTCAAAAGCAGATAATTATAGATTTTGTAAAACTGTTCCTTGTCGATTTTATGAATTCAGTTTACTATTGATATCCTCTTGAGCATAATGAAAGATGGTATTTCAGGTGAGGGTCTGATTTCTGTAGTCTTGTTTACAACATCTATATATGCCCTTCACTTCCATGTCAAATTGATGAATTATTAATATCACAAATGAACCAGAACCATAAATCATTTTCTACTCCTTTCTTTTCTTCTGTTATGGTTGGGTGTTGTATTTTGTTCATTTGTAATATATTATCTGCAATTTTAATCCACACTTCTCAGGATTTCTCGTTGCGCTTTCCACTCATTCATGGGCACGGGAATTTTGGTTCAATTGATGCAGATCCTCCCGCAGCAATGCGTTACACAGAATGTCGACTGAGGGTAGGTTGATATGAATTCTTTCAATAGGCTGTGTTAAATGCTAATCTTTTGATACTTGTCCGGCGAAACTTAGTTGCTTAGAAATTTTCAAGTGTGCATGGAAAGCAATTAAACAGATGTGCAACAGATTACTGAAGAGAAAGTGCAATAATTTTGAACGCAAATAGGCTTCTAGGATTTAGGAAGATACAAGACAGCTCCAATGTTGTCATATTTTACCGAAAAAGATGATAATGCATCTATTTTGCCCTCATTGAGGAAAAGAAGAAAATATCCCCGATGGTGCTGATAAAAGACTGTGCCACAATATCTGCTAGTTTAAATAAAAGCTAAAGGAACATGCTGCAATCCCTCCCTTTCCCCAAAAAATCCTTATTAACATATTCTGAAACAAAATTTAGATCTAAGACTACAGCGGCTTTCAAGCTTTACTGGGCCTCCTAATTTTAACTGCATTTAGGGATTTAGGGATGGCAAAAGGGTCGGGCCGCCTGTGGGCCCGGGCCGGGCTGAAGGAAAAAAAGAGGTTCGGCCCGTGTATCATAATATTTTAGCATAATTTTTTTTTACCTTTTAGACTAAAAAAAATAAATAAAAATTTCACGGCCCGTGGACCCCATTTTTTGACATGCCAAGCCACTCGGCCCGTCTCTTCACGGGCTGAGCCGGTCCCATCTTAGCAAGGCCCGACCCGACATATTGCCATCCCTAACTATGTTCATTCTCCCCCTGGTGTGGAGAAAACTAGTCCTTGAGTTTCAGTTTTCCACAATCAACAGGATGCACAAACTATTCTTCAGATCCTTTCTTCTTTCTATTTCAACTTCCTTGATTGTTCAAGTTGTGCGGTAATTGGCATCGCATTGATAATCCTCCAATTCCTAAATGCCAGCCTATGTCTCTTTAGGTACCAATGAGAAGTGACTCCAAGTGAATGGCACCATCCTTTTCCAAAAATAATCAGCTATCCTCCGGTGATATATATATATATATATATAGTCAAAATATCGTTGCATCACTTGACCGTTTAATGCAACCAAATTGATGCAATGCTGGGTTGGAGTGGAATGTATATCAATGTCAACTGAATAGGAATTAGAACACGGGAGTAACTCAATTGAAGGTGGAACCAAAAAAACCTCTAAACGAGGACTTAATCAACTTGTCCAAGCCAAAAACTTTGATTTTTATGGGCATCTCAATCACCCAAACAAATCAGTATTTATGATAAATCAAAATCCATGACTCGTTATTTCATTCTTGAAGGGTATCCTAGTTGGCCCAATTCAAATATTTGAACCTAGACATACTTAACTCCCAACTGAAAGTTATTCCTTGTTGTAAAGACTTAATACAAGGAAACAGAATTGAAAAGATTCTTGTCAATAATTACATGCTCTAAATAAGCAGTGCTATACTTGTTCGTTGAATTGCAGCATCTAAGTTCTTTTCTCATGTTCCTGTTTAGAAAATTCACTTGTTTTGCACCTTTTAGTAAGTTCTCATGAACTGTAATCAACCATAGTATTAAAACAGTCACAAGCCTGCTCACGCGCTTCTTGAAACGATTAGGATAGCATTATATATTGGAGGTTTATCTTAATTACAGTGACTAACTTTGCAGTTATTTTCTTAACACTTGTTCTTAGGACTTCCATTAAACATGATGCATTTAAATTTTCAGAAATCTCAAGAGTTGCTAGTGCACTCACGTTAGTAACATAGTTTCATCTACATGTTCCTCAAATGCTGGTTTAGAACACCAAACTAATATGATATGACATTAAAAGAACTTACCTTGAGATCTTCACTGTAGAATGTAAAGTGGATTATTTCTCCAAAACATGATGTCATTATCTTCGTTCTGAACTGAGTTTTCCCCAAGATTGCCTTGCGTGTGGTGTCTAGTTCATCTTTGAGGCTACCTTCCAGTATGCCAAATATTTCCGAGTGTCCTGAAACTTCCATAAGGGCAATTGTAAGTTTTTGGCGCTTAAGTGCTTAAACAGCTTGTGATGGCTCCTTATGTCTGCAGCTTGTGTTTGCTGTCCTCTATCTCTGTGGCTTGATGTACCATCGCAAGCCATGGAAACTGGTTGAATTAGCAGACTAGCAGATTTGGTATGGGGAAGCAGTTGAAGAGCTCTTCAATAGATTGCTGAACACAGTATGGTAGTTATAAGGAGAATAGGCTTCTAGGGTTTTATGAAGATCTAAGAGTGCTCAAATTGTCATATTTAACTCCCGGGGAAAAGAAATCAATAGGCTGATGTTATGAAATGAGTATAAGCTATTGATAGGATTACAAGACCTCAATAATTCGATATGGTTACAACATTTCTTTTCCACACATATTCTCCTTCAAATGGCGTCTGAAAGTCATCATGGTTTCCTTGTAGTTCTAATGTTTCTGATGCAATGTTTTGAACTTGATGGGTATTAATAAATTTGAGATACTTCCTTCAGGCACTCACTGAGGCAATGTTGTTGGCAGACCTGGAACAAGATACTGTCAGTGTCTATCCTTGAAGTTGTTCACTTGTTTTTGTATTAAATTTTTATTTATAATTTTTTTAACCGCACATATGTTGCAGGTTGATTTTGTTCCAAATTTCGACAACTCCCAAAAAGAGCCGTCTTTGCTCCCTGCTCGCGTGCCCAACTTACTGTTGAATGGTGCTTCTGGGATTGCAGTTACCCACTCGAATCTCTTATTTTTCTAACATGGTTCCCCTTACTCTTAAATCTACATGGCTAGTCGTGGCTTTATAATTTATCATCAGTTTCATTTTCTCTGTGTTCTCAGGTTGGAATGGCAACAAATATTCCACCACATAATCTCGGGGAGTTGGTAGATGCACTGTCTGTGCTGATTCATAATCCTGAAGCAACGGTATCTATTTAATCATTCAAACATCATTATCCTATGAACTCCTTCCCATTTTTCTTCTGAGCTTAAACCTTATTCCCCCTAAACTTGAGGTCAGCTATATGAGTTTTTTTATTTTCTTTTGAATAATTGAAAATTTAAAAACAAACTCTTAAACTTGTAATTCAAGGCTGTTTCTTTCACTTCTGTAGTTCTTTAGTGTAAAACATGTGATAAACACGTCTTCGGTCATTTTGACATCTGTTTTTCCCCAGTGGAGAATGAAACCTTGAGAAGTTGATTTTGTTGCCCAGCATGATGTTGAACTTAACATTTGTATAATCGCTATTTGTTTGGGAGCATTGTATTGAAACATGGGTCCTCAAGAAATTAAGAAGTTAAAAACAGATTTATATGTTCCGTGAACACAATCATAATTGAACTTCGGCATAAACTTTTTATAAAGAATGTTTAATATTCTTCACTGCATGAATCCTTGGCAGAAAAATCGAATAACATGCATACATAGGGTATTCATCCTAGATACCTTTGATGAGTTTTGATTTTTCACCACTCTTCATTAAGATACAATCTATTGTCAGAATAGAAAATCTAATTGAAGCTAATTATCAATGTTTCTATAGAAAAAAATGATGGCTATGAACATCCATCTCTGAATCTGCGTGTGTATGTTTGTTTTTGTAACAGTTGCAAGAATTGCTGGAGTACATGCCCGGACCTGACTTCCCAACTGGAGGAGTGATAATGGGTACCATTGGGTAGGTCATTGGATTAACCACCTTTTCTCAATTGTTCTGTTACTTGGTTGCAAAACAAACAGTAGAATCGTCAGTGAGCTTTTTGTTGCAACATTCATACCACAAAATATGTAAACAACACTTGTGATTCGTTTGCGGCTTTCTTCTTATGTTTTTCATGCTACTGTCTTACCAAAATTGTAAAATTTCAAAGGTAGAATATGAAACTGAATATGGCAAAGAAGATGAAGTTTAGCCTCTGACATGGAAAATAAATTACTCAGGATAGGATGAGATCACATAGTCAATTTGGATGCTTTTTGACACCATACGCATGAAGTTTATTTTCTTTTTGGACCCTAGTTTATGTAGTTTTGATTTGTGATATAATTTTTGACAGCTTATTTATTCTTGTCTAGCATTTTAGAGGCATATAGAACTGGACGAGGGCGTGTCATAATCAGAGGGAAGACCGATGTTGAATTACTTGATTCCAAAACCAAGCGTACGGCAATCATCATAAAAGAGGTTTCTTCTTGCCTGCTGCATATGTATTACTATTAACTTATATTTCTCTTGACATTGATGGTGGGATAAGTAGTAATTTTTTTTATTTTAATGTGGTTTATAATTGAAACAGATTCCATATCAGACAAACAAAGCATCCCTCGTGGAGAAAATTGCTGAACTTGTGGAAAATAAGGTATCTTATGACTACTTTTATATCGTTTCATTTGGCCATTATTCTGCCGATTGTATATAATTTGAAATATTTTAATTATATAATCTCTTTTTCCTCCCATCCTTAGAAGTAATTACATGGGTTGGTGTTGTATATATTAACAGGAAGTTTATAATTGTTATTAGATAAGTTAGTGTTGAAGATTGAAGTTATATAAACAAATTGAAGATTGAAGTTATATAAACAAATGTGTACGTGTAACAATTTAAGCTTTTAGATGAGTCGATTCATTGTTATCAAGAGTTCAAGTCTTTTCACCACCTATGAATGAAATTGTGCACGTGTTAGGCCTTCGATAAATTCGGCCAACACGTGAGGGGGCTTGTTGAAGATTAAATTAAATAAATAAATGTTTTCTCCGGCAGTTTAAGCTTTTAAATGATGTGGTTCAATAATTATTAATCTTTTTTATGATTAGTAAAAATTTTGGGGACAAACTACAGTCCACATCATAATTTATATGAAATTAAGTGCGTCACTAATCTTCTTATTTAAAGTTGCTTCAAGTAGAGATGAATATGTTAATATGCTATCCCCTGTGTATTAGAGAGTACATAGAAACTTGTATATAAAATTATTCTTTGGACCCAACATGTAATGGATGTAAAGAAAATCTTTTTGGATGCAGATGTAGAAACTCTATACAAATAGTTCACTTGTAACTATTAGTTTTTTAAATGACTAAAAATGTTACTTCCCTGCATCCTTACTCTTCTTTGTATATAACCTTTAAGTCAAGTGCAATTTCCGCTTTTTTAGGATGGCCATCCTTTTTTCACTTTCCCATTTCTAATTTTTTCAATTTCATCATGTCATTTAGAGTTTAACTCACATTTCATGCTTTGTATTCTTTGTTGCAACCTTTGGGTTTTATTAGATTTTAGAAGGCATAAGTGATATTCGTGATGAGAGTGATCGATCTGGAATGCGCATAGTCATTGAGGTACTTCTATAATTGCCTTTCTTGCATTTTTATTCTCCATTTGTTTCTATGACCTAAAGGTCCAGTTTTACAACTGCAGATCTTCTTCAATTTGAGGATATTTGAATTGAACTCTTTTTCTTTCTTTATTCTTTTTCCAATCTTCCAGCTTAAAAGGGGATCTGATCCAACCATTATCTTGAATAATCTATATCGTCTAACAGCTCTCCAGTCTACTTTTAGCTGCAACATGGTGGGGTAAGTAGTTTCCAGAACAATACTACTTTGAGAGGTTCTCATTTGCTGTGTAAAGAAAGTATACACGTGGATTTTTCAATTCGGCATCTGATGAACCTATACTGACAATTCTTCCAACTTCATATGTTCAACTAGATGCTTTATGAAACTGTATTGCAAAATTTTTGCATTGTATTAATGAGAATATGATGCTTTATTATTGGTAAAATTGTAGTTTGGAGATTTTTTTTCTCCTTTCGGTTTATATTGTTAGATGATTCACATTTTTATTTTTTGGATATTTACAATTGGTGTGATGGGTTAATGGAGAATTTTGCGCATAATTTGTTTCTCTATTATGGTCTCTGTTTCTATTTTCATTTTTCTGTTGAAGAGCTATGTGCTAATGCATTGAAGATATATGTTGGGCGTTGACCTTGTTTGTTTGCTTTATTACAGTATCCTCAATGGGCAACCGAAACTAATGGGTTTAAAAGAATTGCTTCAGGTGACAAATTCTTACCTCACTGTCATGTACTTTTGCACATATAGGTGATATGTGTACACATTGAAATGATCTTCAATTGTTCGACATATCCATTTGAATTTGTTACTTGATTTTGGGAAAGTAACTTCTAACATATAGGGGCAGATCTAGGAATTTAGTTTGTGGGATTTGAAATTTAAGAAAGTTAAACAAAATTTTGACCTATCTTTTCAAAGAATGAAACAATGAAACAAGGTCTTTCAAATTTTTGGCAGAAGCTCGACCTTCCATTTGTAAATTCTTTAAACCAAAAAAAAAAAGACAATCTATCAACAATAGGCCGGTAATGCATAACAATCTAATAATAATCCCACAAGGCAACAAAATAGGCTGACGAGGCACAACAGTCCAATAATAAGTCGGCAAAGCAACAAAATAAGCCGGTAAGGAAACAACAATCCTCCAACAATTGCATTTAAATATAAACTATTATCAATAACAATTAACAAATAATGAAAAAAATTAGTGACATAGTGGCAAACGAAGTACCTGGTTAAGTGCTAAATGCGTAGGGTTTAATTGAGTCATTATCCTCTGAGTATAAGGATGAGGTAATTTCTTCCTCCATTTTATTCAACTTGGCCACTGATTTCTTCCTCTATAGTTAAATCCAGTTTTTAATTGCTAGAAATTGAAAAATAGCAAAATAAAAAAAGCTTCACAGTTTGGGATGACATAAGTGAAAACTTCAAGAATTTAAGTAATTGACTAAAATAAAAAATAATAATAATTTAATACGTACCATAGAGAAACATTAAGTAATTTTGGTGAAATAAAGTCTGAAATTGGATGAATACAAGTAAAAAAAAACATAAAAACTTGGAGGAAAATCATAGTTTTGTATGTTGCTTGGTTAACTCAAAATAATTAAATTTTAGAATAACTTAAATAATTTTTCCCAATAGCAAAAAAAAAAAAAAAAAAAAAACAAAAGTAATTTAACTTTTGTGCAATAAGATTGTGATTGATTGCACTATTTTTCATGAAAAATATCACATCCATGAAAAATAATGTTACTTCAGTTGAAAATATTTTTAACTTTGGCTGTTGATAGAAGGTGGAAAAAGAAAATATTTTCTAAAGTACAATTACTTAAAGCATGGATATGGCCACTTTCTTGGAAAATGTTTTCTCACTATTTTGGTGTTTTTTTTTTCCACCTTATATGGAAATTATTTTCCTTTTCCACCTTTTTTCAACCATTGCCAATCAAACACACCTTAATTTTCTTTCTTTAATAAACAAAAAAATCATGGCAGAATGAATCATGGTTTTCTTTCTAGGTTTAAATTTTCACTATTAATGCAATAACTTTCTTTCTTTAATAAACAAAAATTTATTTCAAGGTCAAGGAGCAGTCAAAATACAAATAAAATCAAGAATCAGGTAGAAAAAAATCAAAACTAAATTATACAAAACAATATAAACATTACACAAATGCTAAAAAAACAAAAATAGTGGTTGCTTGGTTGCAGTTCGTAGTTGGTTGGTCTCAAACACTCCGCACTCGCCTGTCGAACATTGTAGTCGCCCGATCAAGGAAGATAATAAATGGAGCTGGCCGGCTGGGTTAACAGATTTAGGACTTGATTAGAGCTTGAATTTGAGAAAATGGAGTGAAAATAGATGGATTTATTGCAATTGGATATAGGTTGAAGTTATCAATTTGGGGTCATGTTCATCTTCGTGAAAATTGAATCAGATTATATCAATTTGGGCTGAAATTGAATTAAATCAAATCTTAATTGAATTAAAACAATTTGGGTTGGGGACTTGGGCTATTTTGTGCTGGGGTTATTTGGATTTTGGACTAGGGAATTTTCAAATTAGACACGGGATATAGGTATGTAAAAATTTGGATTTGGGCTGAGGCTGGACCGAGCTGGCTAGCCAGGTCCAGCCAGGCCCCAGATCCGCCCCTACTAACATGAATACTGGGAGCTAAGATATTTGACTACTATTCAGTTTTATCAATGGCCTTTCAATCCCAAGGATTAAAATGTTGGATTTAAACACGGGGGTTTTCAACTATATGATAAGATCTCTATATAGGATTGACTTTCCAGTTTATAGAAGTATGTGGAGGAATAAAATAATTTTCTTGATGTAAAAGCTCAGAAGGGTAACAAAAATTGTTAATGAACAAAAGGAGGAGAACTGGTAGTTATACTAAGCTTCGTTTGTTCACCAATTAGATATTTCAGCCTGTAACATTAGGTATCTACATTTATGTTTGATAGTTGTGATAAACTAAGGGATGCTTGATTGGTGTGAATTACTTTAACAAAATTCCATGAAATATCACCTTTTATGTTACAAGGTTATTTACCATAAACAAATCAAATCACGTTATCATTATATAATCTGGTAAAGTGAGGATCATGCGTGGCAGGTAGTTTGTTCATAATAAAAGATTAGGTGGCTTTGAAAAGTTGATATGGAATAGAACAGTTGTCTTAAAACATATGCAAGAGACACAAATTGAGCTTTTTGTATTTTGAATTGTCGTGATTTTCATTGATATTCATCAGAAAAGAATCTTCATAAACTGTGGTGGCCATGCCCGAAATCATTACCTTAACCTCAAGGAGGGGGATGCCGAAGGCAGGGCTAGTGACTGGAGTGAAGTCGTAACAAGGTAATCGTACTGGAAGGTGCGGCTGGATCACCTTCTTTTTGGGGAGAGCTAATGCTTGTTGGGTATTTTGGTTTGACATTGCTTCACACCATTTGTCAAGAGAAGGAACGGCCTTAGGTTGATCCAAGGCAAGAACAGACTCATTTTGCGCATAGAAAACCGAAGTATAACAGAAAGAGGCGAGGAAACAATATCTATGTTCAGTGGCGAGGTGCGACTGATCAGCTTGCAAATTATGAACTTTGAGAACAAGTACAAGTCCGGTGATAGAACCTTGTAGTTCCAAATCCATAAATTGCCCCACACCTTATATTATTAAATAAAGCGTGTGTTCAAAAATGGCTTACACTGTATGATAAATAGGCAATGAAATAACTCAGATGGGTTGGGTTTTGCTGCCAGTCTTGGGGCTAATGAACTTGATACATGCTCAACATTTCTTTCAATTTGGCTTGAATACCAATAGATCTTCACCAAAATATAGCTGGCTCACATCTTCAGGAAAGCTCCCAATTCAGCAACTTGAGAACTGGATAAGGCATTGCTTAAAGCTGACTGCCGCAAGACATTTGGTCAACTTATAAGCTGATTTGTCATTAGTTGTAATTTTCTTAACTAGTGTGCTATAGTTTCACGGATATTATGGAATTTAACACTAAATGCATCATTGAGGTTTGTTTACTGAATTGTCTTGAGGGAAGTGGTGAAATTTTTTATGCAAATGTAGAAAATCGTCATGTTATTACAGATTAAAAAGAAAAATATTACATTTTCATCTTGTAGCAGTGCACTGTTATTATTTCTTCACACTGTCTGTCATAAAACATTAGTGTTTGCATTGCATTGTTCCTTTGCCTTTTCCTACCAGTCCTATTCCGAATCTCAAAGAACCCATGTGTTGCCTAAATTTGTGTTGCTTATGTTTTACATTGACACATTTCTTTTGCATGTATTGTCAACATCTTCCTAGTGTTGGTTTAGAGTTTAGCTTGTGTTAATACTATTTCTTTTATTTTGGGTAAAAATAAATTCTCTTTTCTGTTCTAATATTTTTTCTTTTTACAGGCTTTTCTAGATTTTAGATGCTCCGTGGTTGAAAGGCGTGCTAATTTTAAGCTGTCACAAGCACAAGATAGGTATCATATTGTTGAGGTATGTCAACAGTTCCTGGAAGACAGTGGTCTTTGTCCAGTCAAAAACTCTGTGTATTGCTTAAAATTGACCAGATTTTTGTTTTCCAAATTCATAAAACCTGAAAATGATATGAGTGATAATCTTTGCTTGAGTCGTTGTCTAGTGGCTTATGGTTGCTTTAATTGTTTATTCTCTAATGAATACAACTGATCCACTGTGCTTCTCAAATAGTTGTATACCTCTGTGCCATACTATCTGTAATTGTTGCTAATGATACCCTTTTTGGCCTCCTCCTCTCTTTTGTTTGTTTGTGAACTAAGGGTATTGTAGTGGGGCTTGATAATCTGGACAGAGTTATTGACATAATCAGGAAAGCTTCAAGTCATGCATCAGCAACAGCTAATTTGAAGTTAGGTAACTTCTTTGACCTCCTTAATTTGTTACTTTATAATGCTTTGTTCCCAACTAATTTATTCCTCCATTTTAAGTTCAATTATACTTGTTGATAGTGCAATGTTTAGGAGGCACTGATTTTCCTCCTTGGATTATTCCAAGTCATGTTTGTTTACTATAAAATAAGTCTGAGGTGTGTACATGCTTAGATCATGGCAGAAGGCTACTTTTGCACAAGTTTAGAGATTTTAAAGTAGCTATTTTCAATTTCTTTTGGTCTTGTGAAATCTGGATGCCTTAAGTGTAACTTCTAACACAACTTTTTCCCCCCATTTTTAAGATCAACTTTTCATAGTTTGCACGAGATATAGCTGGTCTTGGATCTATGAGTAATACAAGAGTCCGTGCTGAGCTCGGGAGCTACTTCTCAGCCAATTAGCATCCATTTTAATTTGAAAGTGCCCAAGGCAAGGCCTGCTTGTGCTAATGCTTGTGCATTTTAGCACATCTGTTGATAAAATTGTATCTCAAACCTGGAAGTTCTACATATCCTCGACATTCGTTTCCTCCTATAGGGTAACTCAAATCTTCTCCATAATGAAAATTCCTTTCTAGCCTCCATCCAACCCCCCTCCAATAAATTAAAATAAATAAACAAATAAACAAAACAAAAAATGTCCATCTTCTTAGTAAGAAGGGAAATAAGAATTTGAGAAGAGAATCAAAGTTTTTTATAAGTAGAGAAATACAATGGCTGTATGATATTGTGGTGATGACTCAACAGTTTTTTATGAGTTGGCTGCTTTTGTGCAGCATTTAGTAATTCCATGTTCAGTCTCCATGGATGGTCTTATTATTCTTTAGCTCTTGAACTTAACTGTTCATTATGAATTTATGACTAGATGTCAGAAAATAACCTATCTTGAACTAAATTGTACATTATCACAGTTGGAAATTCGGAACACAAATCTTGACAAATTTTCCATGATATATTTATTTTCGAGTGTTGTTATCCATGTCTAATGAATCCAAATCTTGGTGTAGTTATGGCTGAGAATGCTAGTCGTTTCACCAGTCTTGTATATTTCCATGATAGTCTGCCGACAATTAGTCAATTACCTAAACCTATTGTAATTGTTAACTTGGCCAGCACATAGAAGCTGTTCAATTTCATCCATAGTCATTCTAAATCTGGTTGAACGCCTACTTTTTACCAGTTTATATTACATTGGACATCCTTTTATCACAGTACTTCCTCGTTTCATAGGAATGGCGTGGTTGAATTTTTCTAGTACTAGACTGCTTGACATGATACTTCACACATGGCTTTGTATATTGAACACAGTGCCTTTGTGCAATTTTCATTTAGGATTTTGTAGAAGGAAAGTGGAGCTTTTGTAACAATTCTAAGTTTTTTTGTGGAATTATGGATGATTAAATTTTCTTCATTGTGCTGCTGTGAAAAATACTTTTCGGAAAAAGAATATGGAGATTTATTTTTCTATGTTCATGTATCCCTGGATTTGGAGGTTAGGTCCATACGAGACTCATACATATATGGCCACCCCACAACACTCGCATATCATATTTCAATTGAATTTGATGAGTCTCAGCTAAAAGAGTCTGGTTCCTATAAGGTTTTGTTGGATGAAAGATAAGAACATATATATATATCTGGTTCTCTTGCTACTCCCCTGCCCAAGAAGTACCTCAGTTGTCCTAGACATCGTATGCTATCTGTATCCAATTTTTTTTGTACTAGTACTTTCAACTTCAGAGTTGGAGTAGTACCTAAATAACAAGCATACACTACACAGGATTGAGCATGTTTCTCTACTGACAAGCTTTATTGTAATTCCTCGATCACATCATTTGAATCTTGCTTACTATTTAGCTCTTGTTTGGAGCTGCTGTAAAGTTTGAGTCTTAACATCAAATTGATGTGAAAGGATGATTTTTTTACCTGCAGATGACATCTGAAACCAATGTTGTTACTAATGTTAAATGTTGTTGTGTAGCCCCCTCCTAAGGTTGTACGCTTTATGATTTTAATAAAATACGCCACCATGTCTGGTTTTAATTAGACAAAAAAAAAAAAAAAGAGGTGGTGGTGTAGCAGTCAACTCCAACCTTTATATTGGTTTTATCAAGTGGAGTTTTAGTTTTAAATCTAACAACTTAAGAGGCCTTTGAATTTTTTTGCAAGACTTCAACGTCTGAATCCAGACAACTAGAAATGTTTGTTTTTTAGCTGATTGGTTTCTTAGATATGAGTAGATGGGGGCAAGGAAAAACAAACAATCTGCCAGGATTTTTTTAGAAATTGTTTATTTGTAGGGGAGCTGTACCCTTGTTAATTGTCCTTTGAAATTGTGCAATTTGGGTGCACTATTGGATGAGCTATATATTTCTTGGTTGCTACTGTTCCTCTTATGGTGAATTAAATGATTAGATAACTGATAACATCTATGCTTATTGGTTGATGTATAGTTCTCTTTTATGGTTAGAGTGATGTGTTGTGCTGCTACCATTTCTAGAAACCGTGTGTATCGTGCCACAAATAGTATTTTATTTTTTTCAGTTATCAATAAAAAAATTCTTCGTTGCAGAGTTCAAATTGTCTGATAAGCAAGCAGAAGCCATATTGGATATAAGTCTTAGAAAGCTGACATCTCTTGAGGTGCTTCAGTATCTCGTGACTTCTTCTTTGTCTAGATCACATTTTGAGGAACTATTTCTGTTATAGTGAGGGCTTTGTCTATGTTGTTTTCCAGAGAAATAAGTTTGTTGCTGAAGGAAAATCTTTGACAGAACAAATTTCCAAGCTACAAGAACTTCTGTCAAGCAAAAAGAAAATACTTGAGGTAGTTTTCTGTTGAGGTTCACTTCTATCTATTTGTTGTGTAGTATGAGAAGTTGAAGATATATTTTTGATGCATTCAACTCTGTTGTTACACTCATTAGGTGTAAAGCAATAAAGTGACTCCTTTGTCCCTTTTTCCTTCTGCATTTATTTATTAAAATTGGAAAATATAATGCTTGTGCTTGTCATTTATTTTCTGGGATGATATTTACTTTTTTCTTTCTGTATTGATTTATTAAAATTGGAAATAAAATGTTTATCGCTTATCTTCAGGGATAATTTTTTTTTTTTAAACTTTTTCTTCTCTGTGATTAGTTTTTAACTAAATATCTAATGATTTTACTTTTCCTGTTAGGCCGATAGTTATGTTGTTTGTCCTTTTGCTAGGCATTAATAGAAGTTTTGTTATATAATAGCTAACTGATTATCTTATAAATAGTTTCTTTTTTATTCTGATAGTTGATAGAAGAAGAAGCAATTGAAATAAAGAACAAGTTTTCTACTCCAAGATGTTCCTTGCTAGAGGACACTGAAAGTGGCCTACTCGAAGAGATAGATGTTATCCCAAACGAAGAAATGCTACTGGTACTCCTGTGAATTGTTGATCTTCCAGAATTAATATTACTGTATAGTTGGTACTCAGGGATGTTCCGGATTCAACTTTCAGGCATTTAGTGAAAAAGGCTACGTAAAAAGAATGAGGCCTGATACTTTCAATCTTCAAAACCGCGGAACTATAGGAAAATCAGTTGGGAAGTTGAGAGTAAATGACGTAATGTCTGATTTCCTCGTCTGTCGAGCCCATGACCACGTGTTGTATTTTAGGTATTTGCTTCTACTTTCAATTATATTTAACTTTTTCCTGTTGGCATTTTGTTTTGTTAATTAATTTTCAGCAAAAGAATATTTGTTGTGGCGTCAAAGCTTGTTTTTACCTTTAATTTCCATTTGGCCACTAAAAATTGTATCATGAAGAAATATGATTCAGAATAAGTGCTTGTTGGTAGAGCTTTTTGCAGGTTATAAGCAGTGGGTCCTACGGAATGTGTAGAAAAAAAGTGGATAAAAGTTGTGGGTCATACGGAATGTTCTGATACAAATGATGTTTAACTAGTTCATAAGTGCATATAAGCATTTTCAAACATGGTATAAGTTGGTATTGGTACCGATTAGGGAGTCAACATAACATAACTTAAATTTACTAATCTATGTTTGAAATCCTAATAGCACCATTACGTTTGCATACCCTAGGGAACGTTGTCAAGAGAAGAAAAAAATAGCCAACTCTGACCTATACAATTCCTCTCACGTTTTAATGCAGATTAGGTCTGAGTTTCAAACCGAAAGACAACTTGAGGTTAGTTGTCACTGGTAATACAGATTGAGTGCGATCATAGTGATATAGGATACTGGACATAGTGGAGGAAGGGGTCTGGCTGGTTATTTTGATTTTAGAGAGAGTACAGCAACCAAAAAAATAGAAAAAAATGAAGAGGAAGAAGAAGAAGAAGAGGAGCTGTAGTAGACGAGATTGAAGATTACCAATCGAAGCAAGTATTTTATGTCTTATGAAGTGAAGTTTTTAGATGGTAGTAGGACACCCGGATATTAGACTTATATGCTGGTGTTGAAGCTTGAAACCAGTACAGAACCTAAGAACCTGCCTCAGGTAGATAAATATTGTCGCTGCCGAAATTGGCGTTGAGTGTCAAGAAATGAGAGATTGGAGGTATGTGAAATTTGAGACTGATATAATCACACCGAGAGAGGATGAACTTGCTGCCGAAATTGGCGTTGAGTGTCAAGAAATGAGAGATTGGAACACCGAGAGAGGATGGGCTTGTGAGCAGGTACTGATTTGTGCTTGCCTGAGCCTTATTACATATGAGAAGCTGGGTTTGCCATTTCTGCTGCACCTGTGGTTTGTTCTTATCCACATGTTGTCACTATCATCAATGCTTGAATGATTGTCTTTGTCCATGTGTGAATTTGATATTCATCTCCTGGATCTCACTTATTGGATTATGATGAATAGTTCATCATTATCATTCTCTATTTTCTATTTTGCAGCGATAAGGGAACAGTATACTCAGCTCGGGCCTATAGAATCCCCGAATGCACCCGTGCTGCTGCTGGCACACCTCTTGTCCAAGTATGTCTTACCCCGGAAAAAAGTATCTGTTCATAATCTTCCCAAATATTTCTTTATGGTGGTTGACTTTTCTTTGTGAGCCAGATATTGTCCTTATCCGATGGTGAGAGAATAACTTCCATTATCCCAGTGAGCGAGTTTGAAGGAGACCAGTATCTTATGATGCTCACCATGAATGGTTATATCAAGAAAGTTTCTTTGAATTATTTCTCATCAATTAGGACAACAGGAATCATAGCAATTCAGCTGGTTTGTCCACTTCTTTATTGCTTGAATTGTGCGTTGATGATATTATCATATAGCTAAAGCCTTAAACACACCACACCAACTTACAGGTTCCTGGTGATGAACTGAAATGGGTAAGACGTTGCACCAATGATGATTTTGTGGCCATGGCCTCACAAAATGGAATGGTGATTCTGTGCCCTTGTGAGAATGTGAGTTAATTCTTCATCGTTTTTTTCCCTCGTGTGCTTCTTTTACTATATGTGTCTGATACATTAAGGCCTCGTCACTAAACACTGGAGTTCTAAACCTTTTTTTCCAGTTGAAATTTCACAAATTGGCTCAGTTGATTGCATCTTGTAGTTTTATGTGGATATAATTTTTTATGTTATTTAAGGGGGTGAGTATGCTTCAGGTCATTTGGTGAACTCTATTTATAGTACTCCCAAATCTTGCTGCTTTTCACTAATTGTGTGTTTATTTGTCTCAGATTAGAGCACTTGGAAGGAATACAAGAGGTTCCGTTGCCATGAGACTCAAACAAGGGGATAAAATGGCAAGCACGGACATAATTCCAGCATCTTTTGGCAAAGAGTTGGAGAAAGCCTCAGGAACACATCAGAACCAGTAATTTCTCAATCATTACGCTGGAATTTTCTGTTGGCAATAGAACATTATTGTATTGATCTCCCATAACTATGTTTTTTATGCCTAAAATGTAGGCAAGCTTCCCTTGGTCTTAATTCTGGAAATTTATTTAATTTTTGCTACTTATGAGTAGTCAGTATATGAATAATGAATAGCACCTGCATTTTTAGAGTGTTTATAATATTGCATTGGGCTCCCGTACCAGATATTGTCTACATGCTTTTGTATCTAAAACCATCTCTCCTGATAATTCGTTCAAACAGGTGGCGAGTCCTTTAACCTTTCAAATTATTTCATGGTTGTGCAGAAATGCCCAAGTTGAAACCCATCTTTTCTTGATATCTAGTTCTGTGATAGAATGACAATAATATTTCAATATTGTTTTATATCCCTTCTTTTCAGATTCATTTTCTCATCTGCCACTTTACTCTCTGGCTTCAAATTATTTTAGTCTAATTATCTTCAAAAACGGAAGAAAATGTACAGGCACCGTCTTACTTATTTCTGCTTATGTCGGAGTACTATACTAAACTGCCACACTTGAAAAACGATTGACCTTGAAAATATATATTAATCACAATTTTGTACCTTTTTATTGTTCTTTTACATTTGTATAACTTCACGGGTTGGCAATTTTTGTGTTGCATTAACCATCTGGTTTTGAAACATTAGTTTGTAACTTGAAATGCAATTTCACTTTTGACAAACTGTTTGGCAAAAGAATCCAAATTGCAATTGGATGTTACACCTGATTTGAGGTGAAATGACCAATTTTTAAGTCTTATTTCTCTTAATCCTTGTCCAACTTCCAATCTCTTCTCTAGTAATTAGACACGTGTCAGTTGTCTGTACTGCTATGTTAAAGAGCTTCACTTTTTGCCAATTCATTGCTTGTACTGAGATCTGTATTATTTTATCTTCAGTGTATGATTTCACTGACTGTTCTTTGTTTATTTTGGAGCAGTGGTAGGGGCTTGAGTGGTCCATGGCTGTTGTTCATATCTGAGAATGGCTTTGGGAAGCGAGTTCCTCTTGCCAATTTCCGCATGTCACCATTAAATAGAGTTGGTTTAAAAGGTTACAGGGTAGGTTTCTTTCTCATCATCACTACATCAAACAAAACAGAAAAATAGACCAAAGGACCAAAGTGGGAAAGACTAAAGTTGTAGAACTCAATAGAGATGATTTATACCTCTGCCCATTTTTTTTTTCAGTTTTCATCTGAAGATCACCTGGTAGCCGTGTTTGTGGTTGGGTTCTTAGAAGGTGATACATCTTATTATTTGTAATCTAGTTTATTCACGTAGGAACATTATAGTAAACTAGAAATGAATTCTGAATGTTTTGAACAGAAGATGGAGAAAGTGATGAGCAAGTGGTGCTGGTAAGCCAAAGTGGAACAGTGAATCGGATAAAAGTTCGGGACATCTCTATTCAGTCACGGTTCGCAAGGTATTATGGGTTATGGAATTGGCATTACTGTTCTCTGACTTGTCTTATTCCTTAGCGTTGCGTTTGGCGCACCGGATTAACCAAATAAGGAATTGAGTATAAAATTATAATAGATATTACTAGGTAGATGGTATTATGGTGGATTGTATTGTTTGATTTTTCATTTAAAAGAATGTCATTTACTATATCTTTTCTTATCCGGTCTAAATCCGTCTCTACGCTCCGCATTATGTTATATTGTTTATAGTATGAATGGCATTCTTTTGAATGAAAACTCAAAGAATACTATCCTACATAATACTATCTACCTAATAATATCTATTATAATATTCTAATAAACTTATTGTAAGGTCTAATTCAGTGCACCAAACGCAACCTAAATGCAGGCAATAATCTTGGTTTCTTCATTTTGCAAAAGAACTATAAATGCTCGACGAGGGATATCATTGTACACTTATCCTCTATTCAGCTAGAAAGACTAAGCTGATTTTATGACAGTTGTCATTTGCTCTTTTGCTGGAAATGCTTACCATTTTTGCTCTCGTCCCATGTTTTTCTTTTCCAGAGGAGTGATTTTGATGCGTCTTGAGCATGCTGGAAAGATTCAATCAGCTTCCTTGATTTCGGCAACAGAAACAGATTCCGAGGAAGTTGAGGTAGCTGTAAGCCTGTAGTGTAGAAGCTGGTACAATTAGCATAGAAATGTTGTTATAATATGTTGTTGCATAACAGTTTCCAGACACTGTATATAGATTTAATCCGTTTTCCTTTTTGACACTGATCTGTATCAAGTCACTCTTGTAAGCATTTTTTTTGTCAAAAGCGTGGTCTTATGTGACTATCATGTAAAAGCGCAATCAGAAGAGGTTTTCAATTCATGGTCTATCACACTTTCTACTTTCCACTGCCCTCCTATACCTTGTGTAATACAATTAATGGTCAATTTAGAACCCGGTGAAGTCCCATTTGGCTGCAAAGTTCAAGCCCCCCGATTACAGCTCGAAGTTCAGCTTCATAGTATGTACAACATCGATAAAACTCGTGGAAAATAGCAATAACGTCTCCCACAGAGGTTCTGAATGACTTCACCCCCTAGGGGTTCTCTCAATTTGACCATCTAAGTTTGATTTCTTCCATTTAACCGTGGTTTTCGCCCCATAGGATGTACTATTGGATGTCACATGCTTTTGCTATATCTAAATTCCCACGCCAATGCATATATTTAAAGAGGCCCTGCAACTCGTGTCAGCGATTTTATTTGTTTATTAATAATTCTGTAAGTGTACGGATCATTCAAGTAATAAAATGGATTACAAGATTGAGTATTGTTTCCACAAGGATTTAGATAATTCGGTTGCAATTATACTAATCTTAATTGAATCTAATTAACTTTCGAAAAATGGTGTTTCAAGTCTAACTAAAATTTGAACGAAAAACAATTAAATAATTATAATTCAAATAAGTAAAAATTAGATTAATAAAAATTACTTTAACTTTAAGAAAGAAAAGAAAAGCGTACTAGGATTCTAAATTCACTTATACCAATTCCTTTAATTCGAATAAATGAATTTGATAACAATATTTAATTATGAAGACCAATATTCATAATTTGTTTAATAATCCATCTCAAGTATAATTAAATATATTCCTACATATGACCCGACTATATCTCTATGACGGATGCGCACATATAAGAATGCATTAGAATTTGTGAATACTTAAAGATCACGTAAAGCATAGCGGTATATCTCTATCCCCTATCAAACTCTACAATAATTGATATTATGTATAACCTATTTTCAATCTCTCAATGGTAAAATAAGCCACAAGAATTATACAACTATTGCACACATAATTGTAGATGAAGAGAAATCAATACCAATTAATCAGAATTAAAATCATGCTTAAATATCAAAAACTCGACTCAAACAATTAAAGGTTCATGATACAAATTTCATCATGATCCTAGCACTAAAAAGTTTATCTAACATACTAATAATAAGAAAACAGAGAGAAATAAAATATGGAAGCCATCACCTGGATAGGAATAAAACTTGAAAGAGAAGAAATCTTAATCTTAATCTTCGTTGAATTCTTGAGAAAGTAATTATTGATCTTTGTTTCTTGTTTCTCTTCTTGTTTTTCTCCCAAAAACCGGTCTCTGAATCGGCTCTTATCCGGCTCCTAAATCTCTCACATTTTGTTATGAATGAATAACTCATATTTAGTGCCCAAAAGAATCCCAAAAAATCATTAAAATTGCGTCAAAAAGGTTTCCTAATTGGAGTTGAAAAAAAAAATGAAACAAAATTTCCCGTGGCCAAAATTTAGTCTCCCGGGCGATCGCCCAGATATGTAGTTTTGCTCTATGTATGCGTACCGCAGTGTGGGAGCTTGCCCAGCTTGAATTTTTCAATTCTGCACTTTTTGTCTTCCAACTTTGGATTTTGTCTTCTTTAATCCTCAACACTTTAAATAACTTCCAAAATGGTCCTTCAAGCTTCAATTGAATATAATTTGATTCTCATACTTTCGAAATATCTTTCAATTTATTGCTATTTTCATCCATTCTTCTCCAATTACTCACAGACGGATCCAAAACTGAAATATAAACAATAATACACTAAATTAAGTAAAAATTCAATAAAATAACAAGATAAAAGTTTAGTTTAAATATCCGAATCAATACACAAATTGCACTTATCAACTCGCATAAATGTAATCGCATTACAAACCCTCCATACAATTTTCAATGCTGTTTGAGAATATTTTGAAAATAATGATTTTAGATCATTGTTAAGTGGCTTTAAGTCTTAAGAACGATTATAAACTTGAAGATGAAAACAAGTTCGTGTGTGGGGTAAAGTCTCTTGCTCCAGCAAGCATGTTTGTCGGTGGAGCGAGAAGCGGTCAGAGGGCAAGCATGGTCTCACACGCTTTGTTTATTTGTGCAAAGTTCTTGTTATTTTTAAATTTATTTTTACAATGATATCACTATTCATTGTTATTTTTAAATTTATTTTTACAATGAAATCACTATTCAAAGATTGTGACCGTTGATATTATTGTATAAAAAATTTATAAATAGATTAATTCTTTGCTTTAAAAAAGATGTGAAAAAAGATATTGTATTTTATGATATTTTCATTCATTACTTTCTTGAAAACTTGTTTTTATTTTATCGTTCTAAACACGAGTCTTCTCTAATATTGGATTTATTCTCCTAAATATTTCGAGTTGTCTTTATTTATGTACTATGCAAACAACATACTCCATTCTATTGTACTATGTTAAAAAAACGACGCAATAACATGCTTGAAACTTTGCAGTATTTCAAGAGTCTCCAACAACAGTTTGCTATAAATTACTCGCTGTTTAGTGAAAAACGTGGTGCTGCCAACTAATTACACAATTGTAATCTTCAACTTGGCATTTAATTAAATTTCATGCAAGGCACCAACTTATCAAATTTGTATCCTCTGGTCCCATTTACTTCATTAGCAAGATTATTGTGTGTATATATTATTGTAAGCACATGATGATGACATTTAAGTACTTGTATTGGACATAACTATACAATTCACAGTTGGACAATCCCACATGCCATGTACCAAAAATAAAAATGTCATGGCCTTTACAACAAACCATACAACGTAAAACCGCATGAAATTCAAAGACTTGGGAGCCATTGTTTGCTCGGTACATTGGCCGCCCAGTTTACCAAAAGAGAATCAATCAGGGAATGCTATGTGAAAAATCCTTAAGCTTCTATCGAAGGCAGCTTCTACCAAATTTTACAGATGCGTGATAACAAAAATTATTTCTTATGAAACCCGGCACAATGAGGCTGGACTATTCAGGCCCCAGTTTTTACATGAAGAGTCATTTTTCTTTTGACCCCCATCCCATTTAAAAGAAAAAGAAAAAGACTCCAGTTTCTCATATGCTTCCAAGTTAATTTGTTCAGCATGAAGCAAATAACCCGAGCGAAGCTTATTTGTCCATAAAATCCTCATTGTCCAATAAGTGCTCTTGCCACCCTCTTATCAGTCCTCGAAAAAAGACTACCTTAACTGAAATCAAAAATTGTTTGAGAAAGTGAAAAAGAATTACGGTGAGCTAACAGAATCTTATTTTCTGGCAGCTGATACTTGTTACTGAACATTTTAATTCAATTCATATGCAATCTCTTTTGTCCCACGTGAGACAACGTGCTAACGTATACAATGGATAGAGTATTTTACCTGGAAGAGACGGCACTGATCCACATACTGTAGATTCCATGATCTTTCACTCTGTACAAGCACAATTCAAAGTTAGGACACACGTTTACAACAAAGGGCATGACTTGAACAAATTGAAAAGAATTAAAATTTGAGGCAAATTATTCATGATAGGTAAGTATCATCTACACTTGCAAACACTGAGCAACTGGACTCAAAACAATTGGAATGGGGGGCAATGAGCAAGCCTACTACCAAACAGGCTCATGCTATGCCTCTACTGAAATACACGAGCCAAGCAAGATGATGACATTCACCCTAATATAGCAGTGCTATTTCATTTCATACAATACACTGCAATTATTTGATGATTACACACACAAAGCAGGTTCGTTGGTCTGGTAGCTTCATTTGCTTTAAAAAACGCGAATAAAGTAGTGCAGATAGTCAAGAACTGGTTCATTTATTTTTGTTCGATTAGTTTAACTAGTGTGCCTCTCTGAATTCTAGCATCAGGTGCTCTCTCTGTTTCTTTTTTCTTCATTTTTTTTTTTTTTCTGTTTTCTTCCTTTGTGGACAGAAATTCAAAGGAATTTAAAAGCTGTTGTGTGTTAATTATCTCTGCTTCTTACAGGATAATGAGTCCAGTTTCAAATCCCGCAAACCCAGACTATTCGTCGCCCTTCGCCTAGGGCACAAGGAAAAGTAAATTCTTACCACCTCTATAAATTTCGTCAATCAAAACAATTATAGGGTAGTCAATTTGTTGTAGAAGTTAATGGATGGCAATCTTTCAACATCTTCAAACTAAGCCACGTGAATCATTTTCCCCCACTTTGTTCGACATGTCACTACATCTTCTGAAAGATCAAATACGATCAAATCATTTGCGATCACATCCAGTCATATTAATTTGGTCTACCTCTTCTCTTCTAACATCTTTTAAATATATAGCATCACTTTTGTGAATGGGAGCTTCCCTATGTCATATTCGTCAACTTTTTAAAAGGTGAAAACTCAATTAGGGACATTATGCAATGGGAAGTGCAAAACTGGTTAATTCCTTTCTATCCAAAACTGATGCGATGAAAATGGTGTTGGCGGATTTTGTGAATATATGACTCCAAGAAACCGAATGAACTGAGGATGATATTCAAGCCGAGGCAAGTGTTGAACACTTTGTTCTTAAGTCAAATTTGCCCCGCAATTGTGGTATATGGCAATCAACTTCCAAGATACAACGACTTCCGCTTGTGTTTGTAGCACTTCCAAACACAAGCACAACGAACCATAAATGGTCTTTGTACTCCAAAGTGGAAATGAAATGAAAAACTAGAAATTCAAGCAGCAAATACAAGAATTTTTTATTCAAGAATAATGAAATATGAGTGGATTGTTATGCAAATGTTTTCTGTATCAATTCTCTGTCAAAATGGACGTCCAAGGGTCCTATTTAACGTTGAAGATTGATTGAAAACGAAAAGGTATAGAACTAATTCATGCAACACTTCAAAAAGACATGTCTGTTCAAGCAAACCTATGCGATCGCATAGTTTTACTATGCTGCGATCGCAATGTACAAATTTGAGAACAGAACTTGATCCAGTTTAACCATGCGATCGCAAGACTTTGTCTCCTGCGATCGCCTGGAAGGACCCAAAACCATTCTGCTTAAAATTTAGGCAGGTTGTGATCGTAAGGTATTATACATATGTGATCGCATGGTCAAAACTTGACCCAAAATTGTCATTTTCCGCAATTTCTCATTCATTCGATATTGGTTTCGAGATGCAAAATATATCCTTCAATACATGCAAAGAAACCTAAATTCTCTTTCCGGGGGCGTTGCCCCCGAGCCCCCACGACCTGACCGGACGGTCGATCCCCATTTCCCGAAGCGGTGAAGTGGCAAACTATTTTGCCTAAACGAATTGGGTCGAGTTTGTATATTTTGGCCAAGTTGACACGAAGTCACTTAGTCAATTTCTCGAATTTTAAACCAATTTCCAACAACTGGCAAACACATAATGTAAGTGCATGGAGTAGGCTAAGAGAGTTTCTCAACCAAAAATGGAAACGCTAGAAAACTGGGTGCAACATAGGGGAGCAAGAAAACAGAGCGAATGCCATGATTATCCACTTACAAGTATCTATCATCTGGACTGATTTCAGGAAACAAATTGATATGAAAGCGAAAACCGTCAGGGCTTACATCTCGGCAAAGCAATCCTGCAAAAATAACTTATCAGTAAGTTATATTCTATTTTATGAGCTTCTACAAAATGATGCTGAAGGATGTACCTTTTCCTTCTGCAGCAAGGAGATACTCCTTAGCCATAGCTGGAGCAACCCCGAGAGTCATTGCTGCATCACTGGCACTGATCCCAGTTCGTAAAACATCAGGCTTCGATACCAAGGACCTGATCCTAGAAAATACCTACATGTCCAAAGCAGATCCTGATTAGGAGAACACATTGAGGAGGGAAAATCTTTCAGGAATTAAAACAGTAAGAGAAAAGTTACTATAAAGAACACGTAAATAGAACTGCACGTGCTTAAAACAATACCATTTCAAAAATATAGAGGATCAAAGTAAATCAATATTTCATCACTCACGAAATGTGTTGTGCACATATCGTGGGTACTGTACTTCAATCTTTGTTTTATCTGTGCTGGTTAAGGCTTGTCAAGTTCTTCAAAAATGTTTCTTTTTATCTCTTTCTTTTCTTCAAATCTTTACAAAGATAAACCTTATGGAGCTATAAGCTTGTTTATTCTGTCATCTCATAAATCATTATTCTATTTGTTTCTGGTTGTCTCAGCTCCCACATAGCTCTCTGACTTGATTCCAGAATAAGCACATCAAATCGAATATTTATGAAAGTACCCACAAATGTAAACGAAACAAATATATGTACTCAAACATCTTAAACCATTTAAATGTAAAGGAAATAACCTCATCATCACTGTGGGTCTTATTCTGGATGACCATGACACCGCTATCAAATTTCCGAAGCATTACAGGGCTGTTCGAAGAGAAAAACTAGAACTATAAATGCTACTATACAGGATTTGTAACAAGTTCACAAAAACACCAGATGATTAATGTGAGTGTTACATTATGTGTTATAAAAATCTCCCTTCATTATCACCCTAGTGGATTGACTTCAATGTGACATAGTACTTACGTGTCAAACTTTTCCCAGAGAGAGCATGCTTGTCTCAAATCATCAGGTGATATCAATTCTGTACAAGAACATAATGCTGTTATAATACCTAATCGACATGTAATAACTGAAAATACATGTATATATTTCCAGCAAAAAAAATGTGGAGGGAGAAAAAAGGAAAGATAAGATAGATAAATTACAAAATAAAACCTGTGCCACGGGCTCGATTGAAGAGGCAATAAATATCTATCAAATTAATCATTCCTCCAGCCCTCTCTAGTGGTTTCTTGACAAAATCTGCCAACTAAGAACCAATGGATACTGAGTCACAAATAGCCAAAGTGAGAACTTCCCCAAGTCCTATAACAAAAAATAACATCACCAGCAGAAACTATCTTCCTCAATCAAAGATGAAAATTATGAGGGGGAAATTCTTTCTACTTTATTTTACTATTTCTTTCTTTCTTTTTGACTGATTACATTTCAATTAATTTACAAGGAATTTGGGCAAGCTATTTATGAAGCAAAAAAGCTTAAGCTTACATAACTTTACTTATCTCTTTAAATCTGATGACATAGAGCACAAGGAACAAGGCAAAATAAAACTTTTTCCCTTGATTTTGGTGCATCATTATCTCAAACCATGAAGCACAGATACAAACACGGGTACATCAACATTTGTTCTTCAGTTTCCCCAATAGTACATTTGTTCTTAGGATCGTGCTATAGTAGAGAGTAAGGGCCCGTTCTCTTTGAGTTTTGAATTCATTTTCCGTTTTCTATTTTGAGAGTCTGTTTTAAGATTGTTGAAAATACGTTTGGTTTGTCAAAAACTATTTTTCAAAACAAAAAACTAGAAAACACGTTTTGTTCAAAAATTTGAGAAATTTTTTATGACATTTTATTTAATGAATTTGATTATTTAGTAAAATAGAATAATTTTATATTATTATATTATCAAGTAATATAAAATCTAACAATATTTTTTTTCGCTACAAAAATAAAATGCAAACAAATAATAAATTGGTAAAATAGGAAATAAAAAAATAAAAATTAATGACGTGGAATGATAATTTTAATATGTTTTTATTTAAATAACCAATAAGGACTTGAACTATTTTTACATTTTCAGAATTTTAGAATTTAATTTTTTAGAATTTTTATTTTTTAAGAATTTAGATTTTTTATTTTTTTATTTAAATAAATTTTGATTTTTCTTATTTTGAGTATTTTGGTGTTTTCGGCTTTTCGCTAATAACACAAGCACTGGCAAACATACTTTTAGTATGGTGTTTTTGGAAACGCATTTTTGAGAACAAGATAAAACTTATAAAGACGTTTTAAGTGTTATTAGCGAAAAGCCGAAAACTCCAAAATACTCAAAAAAAGGAAAATCAAAATTTATTTAAAAAAAAAATTCTAAAAAATTGAATTCTAAAAAACGTGCAATTCATTTAATAAAGCTCTTTCAAACACACTCTTATTAGGAATGATCATCTTTTCAAGTGAACTAAATTAAGGTTGGAGAATTTTAAATGAATTACTAGTTGCAAGTCTATCTGGACATTTTAGCATGGATAAGACCATAATCCTAATGGGAGATAAGTCTTCTGGGCCTTCCCCGAAAAGGAATGCTGCTCACATTGTCTCTCAATTTCATACTTGTTAATTAGGTATAGCTAAGAACAGAACACTGAGTTTTATTCTCCACTTTCTATCCCACGGCCCTCTTGTTGTGAACTGCATGGACTTTCTCCTAGAGTTGCTGAAAACTGTTACAAGTCATGTTTTAGTAGTCATGAATATATTTCTATTCACCCTAAGGCTGTGTTTGATTCCCCTTATTTTCCATGGAAAATGAAAATTTTCCACCAATTTTCCAGCCTTGGACTGTTTGATTGACAAAATTTTTCACGAAAAATGCATTTTCCTACCTATTTTCCTTGTTTTGTTTGATTGTAACCTTTTTTTTTTCCATGGAAATTTTTTTCAAAGTTTCCCACTTTTGGCCACATTTTCCTTGTTTTCAAGGAAAATATTTTCTTTGTGGGATAGGAGAATTTATTTTCCATGGAAAATTTGTTTATCTTTTCCAACCCATAATTTCTTGGTAATTCATTTCTATGGAAAATATTTTCTTTCCACCCAAATTTTCCACTTGTAATCAAACACAGCCTAAGTTCCAAACCTATTAACGCTTCCTATGTTGCTACATGTTTTTTCAAGAAAACTTGCTAATTGCATGGACTACTTTTTACGATTGTGTTTGACCAGAAACATTTTAGTTACCTTTAAATAACACTTCAGAATCGTTATGGATTACTTTGAAATGTTCACCGGCTTGAAGAAAGACTTATATGTTCAGGTGGCAGGAAACTCAATACTGGGACCTTGTCTTTTCTCGTAGGCCGTAGCTAAGTTTTCTTGCAGCAATTCAGGCAAATCGATTCACAGGTAAGTCCTTTTGAAGTACTCGCTGTGTTCAATATCCGCGCTCAAAGTGGTTGGTAAATTTTATTTTGCGTGTCATAAAGCATAAAATCACAGCGACAACAAATAAAAATGTACCTGACGAGATAACTGCTGGTGATACAAAGCACCAGCAGACTCTTTCGTAACCGGAGAAGCAATACCAACACTCAATAACCAATCTTGCATCTCTTCCTTGGTACCCATGTCCTCATCGTTTGTTCCACTAGTCTGATTATTAGAGCCCGAGAGCAGCTTCAACCTCATCCTCTCAGCTAGCACCACCATCTCCTTAGCCTTGCTCTATTTTTTTAATAATATACAAGGAGAAGATTTTATTAGGGCAAAAAAAGAAGAAGAAGAACCTATGGCATCAAAGGACAGGTTTTGCTCCATTTTATAATAAACAGAAATTTTATGTTAACCATCAAATCAGTCTTTCAGTTTCCATACACATTAAAAGGTATTGGCGATACATGTAGCAATTCAAAAGAATTCTAATTTTGACATTTCCTAGACCGTATCAGTACATTCAGTCAATCACCATAGCTAAGTAGTTGGCAAGAACCTAAGCACTGGCCGTGCAATTTATAGCAATTGAGTAATTCACACTGAAAAGGCGTACAGAAATGTTCAGGTGATAAGTTTAGAACGGGAGCATAAATATAAAGCAACCGGCACATTGCATCCAATCCTTGTACCTTCCATCGAGATTATAAAACTACATTTCACATGAGATAAAGATTAGAAAAACGCGAAACCACTTCATACAACCAAAATTTACCATTTCTTCCTTAGTTAATCAATTTTCTCACGCTATGTTCCAAAACTAACACTGAACACGGGGGCACAGATAAATAATCTGCTAAAGTAAAATGTTAAATTCGATAATTGGGAGGTTGTAACATTTTTACATACCATGAGAGCATTCAAGTCCTGAAAGGCATCCTGCAAGCTCTTGTCGGTACTCTCCCACATCTCCTGCTCCTTCCTCAAAATCCCCGACACTCCGACCACTGGCATTCTCACAGCCAACGACTCCGAACTCTCCCTTGATCCCGACCCTGACCCGGACTCAGTAGCCGACCCACTCGCCTCCCAGGCCCGCCCTCTCCAGGCGTCCCAGAATTTCCCCAAAAACGAATCCGTGTCCATCTTTCCCCTCAACACCAACGTGATCACCAAAGATTTCAGTCCCTTTTCTGAAACCTGGCCCTCCGGGGTAGTTGAAACCTGGAATCGGATTCTTGGGCTGTGGAACATGGACTTGATCGATTTTTTGGTGGAGAAAATGTGCTGAATTGTGGAGAGGGGAATATATACAGCAGTGGTAATATTGGGGGTATTGGAATCTGACGGGAGCCAGAGGAGGCGGTGGGTGGTGAGAATGAGAAGGCCGGATTTTAGATGCGGGAAGGCTGAGAGCTCTTCGGAGATGAGGTCCACGGTGGAGAGGAGAGAACACTCCACCTCGCCGGAGTCCAGAACTGGGCGGCCGCTGGCCGTGAGTGTGGCCGCCGGAAGAAAGTTTCCGGCCATCCTCGGCGAATACTTCGAGCAACGAGTTGGAATAGATACAGATTCCGAAGGGAAAAAATGATTCACAGACGGGGGTGCTGCAAATAGTCCATTGACTTTACTTTTGAACTAGTATACTGCTTCATATAGGATCTATTACAAAATAAAAAATTTGTTAATAAAAATAATATCAATAAAAAATCTAAATAAAAAAAAGTTTAATCAGAGTTCGAAAATTGAATACGTGAAGAGTAGTGTCAATCAACTTTGCTCAATTTTCATTAGTTTTTGGATCCCAATCAATCAATATTGAATTCGATCGACAATTATCTTTAAAATACTCGTAATCAAAACAATAAAAGCGAAACAGATAACATAATTTTCAGCGATAATGTAAATAAAAAAGAACAAAAATTTAGAAAAATATCATCAACGAAAGAAAAATTTAATCATATCATTATGGGCTTTCCCACCACAAATTTAAGTTTTGCATCACATCATATAATTTTAGGATCTCGACACAAGACATGACTAAGAAGAAGACAAATATTAAATATCAACATTGAGTATTTGACGTAATATCACAAAATAGACATCAACTCTACATTTGGATCTTCCTAAGTGTAAAGTGGATGTGAAATGCCAATTAAAACACATGCATATTGTCCTCATCTTTTCCAGCAAATCCCACTTAAAAAATAATGCTTCCACTACCTAGCCAACCTTGTTATGTTACACTAAGACCACATAAGCCCATACATTAGCAAGAACTATAGTATAGCCACTTTCTATGCTCAAAAGTAGAATACTATAAACGTTCATGATCTGTATGTAAAATATGTAACCTATAAGCCATATTTTATTTATAAAAGTCCTAGACCACATGTAAAAATGCATTATTGCACTCAGTCATCTCCGTGCCAATGAACATTATGAAGAGAACACAAGAAAAAGGGAGCTATAGGTCTATACCCAGAAAGTTACAGTTCATGCAATAATGCATTTCGACAGTAAGAATCTCAAAAGAATTGCAATCTAAGCAGATGAACTTACAATCACAGATGTTACAATGCCTTTAACTTCTCCCTTGTGTGCAATGGTAAGCTCAGCAAATCTCTGCACTACACGTTCTAATTGTGTCAGCCTCCATATTCAGCTACAACGGCTGGTACAAACAAGAAGAAAGGATCAATCATGAATGACATATATTTAAATAACAGAGCAATAATAACAGTGCATCAGAAGTATTAAACATCAATAATCGAAAATGAAACGATTCAAGACTGTGCAAGCAAACATGCAAGGGTTGTGTAAAATCTGCAAACATGTTGTATAATAAAAATTATTCACGTGATAATTTGCTAGGTGAAACAAGAGCTGTCATTCTCTTAACACAATGTAGTTTATGGGTAACTTGTCATCATAAATAAGCAAATATACTCTTGTTCGCTGAACGCAACCATATGATCTCATTTTTATGTTTTTTTTTGCCCTTCAAAGATGAAAATAAGGAAATTTTCACAAAGGTTAGAAGAATTAGAAAACAAGTGCTTTATTCTTTTTATTTTAGGATTTTCAGTGACCATTAAAACAAAATGTTTTTTAAGTACTTCCAACATTCGGTAGAACAACGTGAAAATGAGATTTTCAATCCCGTAAATCTTCATGCCCTGAAAAACAACAGTGTCACAGAAAATGCCACAAGCATAAACACTTGCAGAATACAAATATTCATTTCGCACTTTTTGGTAATTGAAACATCATAAACCAACACCCGATTATTTAATTCCAAAAAGAATTCAAATAACTTGAATCTGTGTTTGAGTCAACCAAATTGAAAGCCATCCTATTCAAAAAAAGTGAAAGGCATTTGGGTTCTCTGAGTACATACAAGTAAAACCCAATAAAAATGGATCCCTGAAGTATTTATATTACAACTGCAACGTCTGAAAGCAGTATCAAAAAAAAAAAAAACAAAGACAATCACAGGAAAAA
Source organism: Forsythia suspensa (assembly GCA_023638005.1). Classification (NCBI taxonomy): domain Eukaryota; kingdom Viridiplantae; phylum Streptophyta; class Magnoliopsida; order Lamiales; family Oleaceae; genus Forsythia; species Forsythia suspensa. The sequence continues at coordinate 13,019,226 of CM042665.1, forward strand.
ATTTTAAGATGCAGAAAGTAAGCATGCAAAATTAGAAATCTAGAAAAATATAAAATACAAAAAGCAAATACTGACCACGATTTCATACTCATCCATCATAAAACTATTGAAAACCTCAAATCTATTTTCTATATCTATACCAAGCAAGACAGTAGGTTCACATTAACCCCCTAGTTATGGGCGTGTGTGAATTACAATTAACTTTGCCTTTTGCAGTTAAAGATAATCACTATTATACTTTATGCATTCACAACATATTTCCTGAACCTATACCACGGGAATTAGCCATTTACTTATATCCCAGAAAATTCCCTCTCGAAGTTGCTGCACATCCAAGGTGCTAAGTGAAAAACATTACAGGTCAAGCTACACATGGCACCATGCATGCTCAGACAATGACAACCGACGAGAACCCAGGAATTTTTTTTCCAACTTCAGTTTTATTCAGATATGATATATGATGTGTCACTTTTAGCTAAACATAATTTCCATAATTTGCCATATAGTTTTTGGATCAAATACCTTTGAAACAGGCACTCGGACTAACTTCAGGAAATGAAATGTGTTTTATCGTCAAGATTCATTATTGTAAAGCAAACTCTAACTATGCAGTCGTCCATGTCATCACATAAACGCTCAAAATAAATACACAGTTTCATAAAATCACAATGCGCAGAAACGAACTTCAGTGCAACATATGTTCGGTGTCAATTATTCTCAAAACAATAGCTTTTATCCTTGGTATAAGTCAACATAAATTAAATATCTTTTAGGTTATCATTCAATTCAGAAACTAGATTTTAAACAAGAAATTTAAAGCCAAAATTTTCTACCCCTAGTTTGACCTTGCAACTACAAGAAATTAACTACAGATACATCTCAAACACAAGTGCAAAGCTCACCACTTCAAACTTTCATCTAAAGAAAGAGTATCGTAGGCAGTAACTTTTTGGAAATGATATTGGAATAATAGAAATGGAATCCAATTCATTTTTATATGTGCAGTCCCAAATCCAATTCAATCTGAATCCTATGTAATCAGTACTATGGAATAAAAATCCCCAAAAATCCATTAAAATTACAAAGAAAATTGACAAATTAAAACTAACACCCATTAAAAAAAATACAGATAATAATTAAAAACTGTTATGGATAAAGCTCAAATAATAGAAATGGAGCTCAACCCATAACTTAATACCTCACCTTCAATCTGAATTCAACTCCAAGGACTCGAAATCAAAACCAATTTCATTTAATTTCAGTAAGAACAGAAATGGGATAAGAGAAGATATTTAGAAAAGAAGAAAAACGAAAGCAAATCGTGAATTGACGAAAGAGAAACAGAATTTGCAGAACAAACATCCAAAAATCTCCCTTATCTCTCCTCTCAGTGGAATACATATAAGTTTGTTAAAAAATGTAAGTTCCTATTACAACTTATATAAAGAAAAGCAACTTATAAAAATGTGAAAGAAATTCTCCACAACTTCAGTGGTTGAAACGACGTCGCATCCTTTAATGAAAACGGCACCGTATTGCAGCTTCAAACGGCGTCGTCTAATCCATTTCAAAATTCTGTTAAAATCGGTTGGCACTGTTCTTCTTCTCCATTCCTTCATCTGCATAATTACTATGCATGATCATGACAACCTCTGCCTTTAAACAAACCTTCTCCCCCATGTTTAAAATCCTGATATTCTTTCAAAATTTCTTCAGAATCAACCTAAGTAGCATCTTCAGGTTGTTGTCCCTTTCATTTAATCAGCCAATGTGTACCAGCATGGTTACCTTTCTGAAAAAATTTTGTTTGTAGAATTTCCTCTGGTTGTTGTACCTCATCCTCTATTACTTCAGCATGTAGCTTAGCAACTACCACTGCTTTAGCCCCTAACTTCTTTTTTAGTAATGAAACATGGAAGGTAGGATGAATTTTTGTTCCCAATGGAAAAATGAGTTTGTAAGCTACTGCACCAATTCCTTTCTCTACTTGATATGGACCACAATATATTAAGCTTAATTTCTGATTAATCCTCCTTGCAACTATCTGCTGTTGATATGGGTATAATTTCAAGTATACCCAATCTCCTTCTTGGAATTTCCTCTCAGTTCTTTTAATAGGTCAGCATATGTTTTCATTTTAGCTCTAGCTTGAGCTAAATTCTCCTTCAGTTGTTCATTCATTTTATATCTCTCCTTCAACAAGTCTTCTACCGCAGCCACATTAGTTTGTTGATAAGGTCCCAATGCCAATCTAGGAGGGGTAATTTCTTAAAATGCCTCAAATGGTGTCTGTTTAATAGTTGTATGGTGAGTAGAATTGTACCACCACTCAGCCAGTGATACCCATTTGGCCCAAGCTTGGGGTTTGGAGTGGGTCATACATCTCAAATACATCTCAAGACATTGGTTTAACCTTTCTGTTTGCCCATCAATCTGTGGGTGGTATGCAGTACTGAAATGAAGTTGGGTTCACAGAAGTTTAAATAATTTTTGCCAAAATACACCTGTAAATATATTGTCCCTATCTGTCACCATACTCTGAGGCATCCCATGCAATTTGTATATGTTATCAAAGAATAGTAAGGCTATCTTATTGGCTGTGTAGGGATGAGTTAATGCTATAAAGTGACCAAATTTAGTGAACCTGTCTACCACCACTAAAATCACATCTTTTTCTTCAAATTTAGGCAGCCCTTCAATGAAATCCATAGAGATATGACTCCAAGCATGCTGGGGTACAGGTAAAGGTTGTAGTAAACCTAGATATTGCACAAGTTCATCCTTGCATTTATGACATGCTTCACACTGCAGCACTTCCCTTTTAATCTCTTGAGTCATTCCTGGCCGTTAGAAATGTTGTTTGGCACTGAATATACTTGCTTGCACTACTGAATGTCCACCCTCTTGTGAAGCAAGAATGTTGTTATTTAAATTCTTGTCTTATGTCACTTCCCTTTCCCACACATAATTTGTTCTTATATTGATATTCTTCCTCTGCATCTAGATCCAACAATTATGCATGTATCTCATCTTTTGGCCATTCATCACTGTCATAGTTGTTTATAATCTCTTGTATCCAGGTTGGTCTAACTTGTGATATAGCATTTGTTTCTCTTTTACTTTCTGTTCTCCTAGATAAGGCATTTGCTACCAGATTCCCAGCACTCCTTTTATACTGAATTTCATAATCCAGTCCTAAAAGTTTGGTTAACCACTTCTGCTACAATGGAGTGGTAATCCTCTGCTCGAGTAAATATTTTATGGGCTGGTGATCAGTTTTCACAATGAAGTGATGTCCCTCTAAATAATGCCTCCACTTGGTTATGGCAGTAACCAATGCTAGTAATTCATTCTCATATATAGACATTCCTAGCTTGGTAACCCCAATTGCCTTACTCATATATGCTAGTGGCCTCCTGTCCTGTACCAAGGCTATCCCAATTCCACCGTAACATGCATCTGTTTCAACTACAAATGTTTTCTCAAAATTAGGTAAGGCTAAAACTGGAGTTGAACTCATAGCTACCTTCAAAATTTTAAAAGCAGATTCTGCTGTTTCATCCCAATTGAACTTATTTTTCTTTAGCAACTCAGTAAGGGGTCTTACCAAAGTGCCATAACCTTTAACAATTGTCCTATAGTATCTAGTTAAGCCCATAAACACTCTCAATTGCTTAAGATTAGTAGGTGAACTCTAATCCTGCATAGCTTCAATTTTCTTGGGGTTTGCTGCTACTCATGTTCTGGATATTATGTGGCCAAGGTATTCAGCTTGTGTCTACCCAAATGAGCATTTGCTACGTTAGCATACAGTTGGTGCTTCCTCAGTAATCACAATACCACATTCAGATGTTCACAATGGCTCTCCAAACTCTTGCTGTAAACCAAAATGTCATCAAAGAACACCAGAATAAAATCCCTCAGGAACTCCTGGAACATGTCACTCATTAAACTTTGGAATGTAGCAGGTGCATTAGTCAATTCAAAGGGCATCACCTTAAACTCATACAACCCTTGATAAGTCTTAAAAGCAGTTTTGTAAATGTCTTCAGGCCTGACCTTATTCTGATGATAATCGTCAGATCAATTTTGGTGTAGTACTTGACCCCATGTAATTAATCAATTAGCTAATTTATTATAGGCATATGGTATTTATCCCTAACTGTAAGGTTATTCAGCTACATATAGTCAACACAAAACCTCCAAGATCCATCTTTCTTCTTAACCAGAAGAACATGAGATGCAAATGGGCTGTTGCTGGTCTGTATAATTCCTCATTCTATAATTTCTTTTACCATCTTCTTGATTTCAGTCTTTTGTATAAAGGGGCATCTGTAGGGTCTCATTTTAAAAGGTTAGGCTCCTTCTTTAAGTGAGATATAATGGTCATGAGACCTAGGGGTGGCAATCCTACAAGATTTGAAAATACATCATCAAACCCAGTGACTATTTCTTGAATTGAACTAGGGGTAACACTAATTTCCTTGTCTTCAACAATTGCCCAAAATTGTCCCATCAATCCATATTTATCTATTTGTTTTCCTTCAATCCATTCTATTCTGTCTCTCTGTTCTTTACTAGTTAATTCCACTGTCTCATCTCTATTCTTGAAACTGATGGAACTCTAATAAAGTCAAAAGTAATGGGACCAAATTGGCTAAGCCAATCTACTCCTAACACCGTATCACTGCCCTCCCAGTTTCAATTATCTCAGCCTGAATTGGAACTCCAAATCTTGCATCTGCCATACTAAGGGCTTGCATAGAGCTTTACTTTCAAGCTTCTACTCATTTGATACAGAAGAATCAGTTTCACATTTCAATAATAGCACCAATTTCTCATCTATAAAGTTGTGGGTACTTCCACTGTTAATGAGTATGGACACCCCTTCACTTATTCTTCTAAAGGATCTTCTACCCTTTCATCTTCCACAACCATGAAATTTATCATTCTATTTTTACAAACATGACCAAATGTGTACTTTTCATCACATCTAAAACATAGTCACAAATTTTTTTTGGTTTGGATATTAGTGGGTATGATAGTTTTATAATTGGGTGATGGGTTCTTTGTAACTAAGGAGGGTGAGTTATATGGTTGAGTAAGATTTTCACTAGGTCTGTTGTAGGGAGTTTTTGTGGGAATGAAAGGCTTTAGGTTCTTTGTGGTTTTATTTAAGGCAATAATGGTTGATTTTTGTAAGAGGGCAATTTCAAAGCTTAGGTTAGAGAGGTTGGTTTGATCATTTTCACCATGGACTTGATTTTCCCTTTCAGCCCACTAGTAAAAATACTGATGTACTATGATTCAGGTATGTTAGATAGTGCTATCATGGCTTGGGATTTCAGTTCTTCAAACATTTCCAAATACTCCACCACACCTCCATATTGCCTAATTTTACTAAAGGTCTCGACTACTTCTTCTCCTATGTTCTCTACAAATCTCTTGTAGATTTCAGTAGCCATCACACTCCAATCAGCTCTAGGGTGACTAGCCAAAAACCCATGAAACCAAATGTCTGCCCTTCTTTTAAGATACATTTCAGCAATTTCTATTTTCATGTCACCACGTATTTGGTGGATCTGAAAGTATTTGTTGGCTTTTCTCACCCATTCTCTTGGATGCTCTCATCCAAATTGTGGAAAGTCTATTTTGGGTAATTTGGTATTCATCTTTATATCATATCCACCACGGTTCATCCTTCATTTACCACCATCATTTCTCCCTGCTATACTTTCTCATTCATAGCTGGTCCCAATATTGATCTCTTCTACTTGTTTGTCTTTTGAGACACTTAACTTAGCTAGCATAGCTACAATCGTATTTATCATTCATCTAATGCATATAATTATCAATTTTTTCTTGCTTACCACATAAAGTCTTTATCAGTTTCTCTTAGGATTTTACTTTGCCAGACAAAAGTGTGACAGCAGCTCCTAAATCACCTACATCTTTGTCCAATCTCTTCCATTGGTCATTGTTTGTTCTTTGCCTGGTTTCCATTTTCTTATTCACATAATCATCTTCTCTGATACCAATTGTTATGGATAAAGCTCAAATAATAGAAATGGAGCTCAACCCAGAACTTAATACTTGACCTTCAATCTGAATTCAACTCCAAGGACTCGAAATCAAAACCAATTTCATTTAATTTCAGTAAGAACATAAATGGGATAAGAGAAGATATTTAGAAAATAAGCAAAACGTGAATTGAAAAGGAGAAACAAAATTTGCAGAACAAACATCCAACAATCTGCCTTCTCTCTCATCTCAGTAGAATACATATAAATTTGTTAAAAAAATTTAAGTTCCTATTACAACTTATATAAAGAAAAACAACTCATAAAAACGTGAAAGAAATTCTCCGCAACTTCAGTGGTTGAAACGACGTCGCTTTTTTAATGAAAACGACATCGTATTGCAGCTTCAAACGGCGTCGTCTAATCCATTTGAAAATTCTGTTCAAATCAGTTGGCACTGTTCTTCTTCCCCATTTCTTCCTCTGCATAATTATTGTGCATGATCATGAAAAAACATATCATATTATAGGAAACAAAATCAGAAATTTGATAAATTGAAATTGACAAAATTTACCAAATGCTCATTAATAAGATGGATTACCCAACGTTTAATAACAATAATCTGAATCTTCTTATTCTTCAATCTCCGTGCAGAAAATTTAGGTTGTCCAGTTATGCATCGTTCGTTCTCGTTCAAATATTTGGCCGAGCAAGAATGAAGATTTGAATTGTAGGGGCTATTATTGTAGGACAACAGATTGACCCGTTCACAGATTTGGCCGAGCAAGAATGAATATTTGAATTGCATTGCTATGATTGTAGGATAATGGATTGACGCGGTGTTGTTTGAGAGAGGAGACGGTTATGATTTTGGAGTAATGAGAGAGAGAGAGAGAGAGGATTTTGTTTATGGGGGTAGCCTGGTTATTTTATTCGGAACCGAACTTCTCGAATCAGAATCGGACCTGAACTGGTGGATTCGGTCTGGTTGCTATCACTAAATATTTGGATTCGGTTCTAAAGAACCAAGAACTAGCGGTTCTGGTTCTTAGGAACCAGTTCCAGATACCTGGTTCAGAATCGAAAATTCAATTTTTTTTTTTAATTTTCAGATTTGCATTTTTTTTTTACTTTTCATATTTTTTTACCAAAGTAACTACATTACACATTACTCCCAAAGCCCAAAGGAAAAACCCATTAATCTACCTATATCCCATTAGATGTAGTTCCGGTACCGTAGATCTTACTAATTATTATCAAGGAGTATGATTACTATTTGAAAACTTTGGTGCCTATAAGCTAAAGTATGATTTAGAAAATTTGTTTATTTGTACATTTAGTTTGAAATGATAATAGTTAAAATAAAATAAAAAATTCGTGCAGTAACGAATCGGAATCAACCGTAAGCCGGTGATTCTGGATCCGGTTCGGTTCTGGTTGAAAGTGGATAGTTTCGGCTCTTTTTTAATATATCCGAACATAAATGGGTGGTTCCGGTTCTTCCACTATCAGAATCGAACGACCCGACGCCCACTCTTATTTGTGGGGGTGATTTTAATGACTTAGTGAAATACAAGAAAAAGATTTTTTTTTTGTCTCGATGGAGTAAAACTTCTATGATAAATCTTCGTAAAAGACAAATCTTGATAAAAAAAATTTTGGAAGATTTTAATAAAAGTCCATAAAAATTATGATTTCCTCAAATGTATTAAAACTAGTATACCGTTTTTCTTTGTGGTGGGATTCGACCGTAGACGCTAGTGCAAAATCTTCACATTCACGATAAATTTTTCTCAATAAACCCCCCCACCCCACCCCACCCCACCCCACAAAATTTTTAAACCACCCCACCCCGCGACTTGTGAATTCGCAGCATGGGGCAAGGTGGGTCGCAAGGCAATCTTTTAACCCGCCAACCGCCCCACGAATTTTTTTTATTTTTATTTTTGTAAAACTAAAAAAAATAATTAAAAACAAAAAAACATTTGTAGTAAACAAAAAAAAAAAATTCAACATTGGAATTGTGGTGTAGTGGTTGAGATTTGTAGTTTATAACTTCAACTCGGGTTTGATTATTTTTTAGTCCATTTCTAGCAAAATATTAATTTGTATTCTATTTTATGATTTTACTAAAAAAAAAAAAAAAAACTTGATGGGGCGGGTCGCGGGGCAAAAAATTCTGCCCCGAACCCACCCATATTACTGGAATAAGCGGGGTAGGTTTGGGGCGGCGGGTTTTTTGACATCTTTATGGGGGTTAATTTTGAAGACGTTGCGAAGAATTTGGACAAAATTGAGAGAGAATGAGTTTTGTTTGAGAGGGATGAAGACGTAGTGACATAGTGACAATGAGTTCTTTTTTCTGTCCGTAGTGGAGTCGGTGATTAAAGATAATATGCAATTTTGGTCTCCCAATCTTTTAAATCTGTAACTAATCTACCTCTAATCAATTTTTTAGCACCAGACATCTCCAACTTTTCAATTTATTGCAAATCACGTCTATATTGACATATTTGACAGTTTTGAACAAAAATTTAAAAAAAATTATATAAACAAAAATACAAAAAAGAAGAAAAGGAGAAGAAGCTAAAAACAACAAAATTAAAAAAAATTATAAATAAAGTCTCATAACTTTTAAAAAGCACAAAATAACTCCATCTTACCACAAATCAATTTTCCGGCGAAAACAACAATAACTCGGCAAAAAATAATATAGTATCAATCCAACCATCCTTCTAATTTTCCTTTTTAGCATTCTTTAATTTTGTATCTTTTAATTAAAATTAACTTATTTTCTTCTTCTTTTTATTTTTTTTTAAATCTTTTTTGCCCCTAAAAAATTCAAACATATTCATAGTCATGTATGTTTTAGGAAAATTGGCGTAAATGGTTTTTATTGTATGTATATCATGCGCAAATAATCTTTAACCTTTCATTTTTGGCGAAAAGATTCTAAACTTATGTCTTTAGGTGCCTAAATGGTCATTTTGAACATATTTCATTCAAAATGTCAGTTAGTTTTGCAACTCCACTGTCCATTTAAAAAAAGAGTAAATTTGTTAATATAGTTTAAAATAAATAAAATATATAATAATAATAATAATAATATATCATCTCCTTCAACTCATCCCCATTCCAAAAAAATAATATCATTTATCATCTACAAAAATGAAAGAATGAAGATTCAAATGCGACAAAAAATAAAAATAAAAATTGTAGAGGATACACGTTATCAAAGAATTGTTTTATTTTCAAACTTCACATTTTCATATTTTTATTTGGAAAATTTTCTTAAATATTGATTATAAATACTATCATCTCTGAAAAATATATTACTACAATAATATAAGAGTCTTAATAGATTCATTGTTCAATACAACGTAGTTTTAGATGACTTTTTTTTTTAACAGCTAACTGTTTCTCTCCACCAACTCCCGTCTTTCTGTAAAGTTTCTCCAAAACATCTCCAATTCCTTGCAGATCCTGAACCACAAATTGGCGAGAGTCAGAAATAGCTCGAAATTTTATCAAATCTTTGTGGCGTTTACGAAATTGCCATGTAAGACTTGAATCAAGGGTAAATTCTTTACATTTTTAGGGTTTTCACTTTTAATTTGCATCTTTCATTTGTAAAGTGTTGTTTCTGTGTACTTTTTTTGTTTCGTGTTACTCTAAAAAAATGTATCTATGTATGTGAGTGTATATGTATGTGTATATGTGTAATGTAGGAAGAACAACAAACTGGAGACTGGAGAATCAAAATACTATTCACACTCCAAAATGCACCGGTTTATCATCCAAGATTTACTTATTTCATCCTCTTTATTATTTCCTCACACATATCTCATTGGAAACCTAGATTCGCCAACTTCCATTTATACAGGTAACATTCTAGATTTGTCTCTCCCGTCATATTTTTCAAACTTGAATAAAAAATATTCCTTCCTGTGTTTTTCAACCTCGCATAAAAAAAATAGGTTAGATAAAAACAAAGAATTATGATTTATTTATTAAGATATGAGATTATTTAACATTCTTAAATAAATGTTATTACATATGGGTATTTGAGAATTGAAAAATGGTAGCATACACAGGTTTTTTTGGACTACAAATGAAATTTGTCAACTTGGTAATTTGGTCCCATTTGTCGAGTTAATATTTGAGAATTGAAAAATGATAGCATCCACAGGTTTTTTTGGACTACAACTCAAATTTGTCGAGTTGGTAATTTGGCCCCATTTGTCGAGAAACCTCGACAAATGGGAGTCCTATTTATTGAGTAACTCGGCAAATGGGAGTCCCATTTGTGAAAAATCTCGACAAAATGGGACTCCAAATCCATTTTGTCGAGTCCAATTTTTTTTTTTTCATATCTTTTTGTGTGTGTTCAGGATTAGAAAATTTAGAATATGTTATTATAATAGAAGTATTTTTTTTATCTGCTTACTTGGATTCTAATTTGCTCAAGTATGTGCTTGTATTTATTTTGATTTGTCCAGATTATAAGTAAGTTTCTGGACACCATGGTACCATACTAACTACTAACTGGTGTATGACTCTGTTAAGAAACATAATAGGTGGACGGAAATAAATAGGTTTGAATCAAAAAAAAAAAAAAAAAAAAAGGAAGGAGAGATGAGTATGCTGAGCGTGCAAGGTTCAAATGTAAAAAAACGGCACAAAAACAAAGATTCAGTTATTTGATGAACTTGAAGTTATTGACATCAATGCAAGTAGTAGCTTGCAATCTTTGGTGAGCTCCCATTGGACATTTGATCATGATATTTTTGTAGATTTGGTATGTTATTTGTTAGTAGTTGATAAATTTTTTACCTAGAGAATCAAATGGCCAAGAGCATGTTTTGGAAAATCTTTTGGAAACCCAATATTATTACCAAGAATATGAAAACATATCTTCTAACAAAAATCACGAATTCTAATATACTCATTCTCATTCAAATATTACTGTTAAACGTATTCCTGTAAAAACTTATGTATTAAATGCTCCAACAATTTGTAGCTATTGTAATGCAAAAAAAATTGAAAAATAAAACAAGTTTTTTGTTGTTGTGATGGAAAGGTTAAATTGCACATCAAATGTGTCCTTTCTGCTTTATATGAGTTATATTCTTGTAAATAATGCAAGAAATTACAATAACCAATTCGCTTTTACTTAGGGATAAGATATGATAAAGACATTTATAATAGTTACATAAGTATTTACACTTTCAGAATTCAATGACATGTATACCATTATATAATGATCCATCTTACTTGCAATTGTTACGATACATATAATGAAATAACGAACAGACTAAAAACATCTACCAACTTCTCAGAATCCATATTGAAGAAGTTAATAGATGTATTAAAGACAAATTCGTATTCTAAATTTTTTATTCTTCAGTGACATTGATAGACTCAAAACATGCAAAATACATATTAGATGTGATCTTGGTCTTGATCAAGAGTCTATAATGTACCTTCTGCGTCCTAAGTAACTGCAGTTTGGGTTGACGATGACTCATCTACAGAGATAAGACTTCGTGATAAATCGATTTATTGTCACTCTAACAAGTCTCATAGAATACATTATTATTTTGGATGTTATAATTTACTTCAATATCTATTATTATTTTCCTCAGCCTGGTTGGCACGAAGGTATCGAAAAATTCAAAAGTATACAAATTTACACACGTAATATAGTGGCTGACCCTCTTCCTATAAGTAACATATCTTCTGCAGCCGATTTGATACATAAAGAGCAATAAGTTGAGCTTGCTAACGGAACATTATATTCCCACTACTAAATGTAATAATTTTTATTTTTTTATCGTACTGATTGTTAATATTATTACTTATCATTTGCAAAAAAAAAGGTTACAAGTCTCTTGCCGTGAATTCTATTGCTACAAATTGCAGGTAAGAGATGGACATCATTCTATTTTACTCCATGTTTGTAGACTTTTGTGATGAGTTTGATTGACAGATTAACATAGAAATATGTTCAACAGTTAAAGCTGTCAAATACTTATATAAATATTTTTACAAGGGACATGATAAGGGTAAGTTTTTCAGTAAATACAACCAATGAATCACCAACTCATGAATAACCAATCAATTTCCTTTTCGTCCTTGCTTTGCGATGACAATAAATAAAGCTCAAGATCAAATATTAGATTACGTTGGTTTATATCTTTCACAATCTGTATTTTATCGGTCGTGCAATAACTTTATGTTTTCCTATCTAGAGAAAAAAATAAGTACATGTATTAGAGCATCTGAGAGCACAGCATCATCTACTATGTACAAAATTGTGGTTTACAAAGAAATCTTATCAATCGTGCATCCGTAATATTAGTATACTACTTTTTTTTAAATAGACCGTTTATTACAAAATGTATGGTGGATCTGAATTTTCAAAGAGATTTATTCAGATTATCCGTTTGGACGAAAATCACGCCATCCATTTGGTAGGTTTGATCAATTTTCTATCATCTACAATGTTTTATTATATTATTTAATTCATTCTAATATCACTTCAATGCACATTTACATTATCAATATTATGTACTGATACTTGTAGCTAATACAGTTCATTTTTAGCCACTACCTCAAGTCTTCACTGATGAGTTTGCACATCAACTAGCTGATACAATTAGTCTAATTGACTGCTTCGGTATATATTGGGATGTGCAATTACAAAGAGTAAACAATACAGTCTTTCTTAGTAGTGGGTGAGGACATTTTGTTGTTCATCACACATTACAAGATGATTACGTTCTTATGTTTGAATACATTGGCAATTCAATATTCAATGTTACACTTTTCAATAACTAATCCGTGGCAAGAACATTTCAAGACAACATCAGTGATGAAGAATTTTCTCCCCTTGGTTATCCTGCTTTCATAGCTACATTAGAAATAAGACTACAATGTCATCGAAAATTTGTAAGTTCATTTTATTCGTTCTCACCTGCTCAACACAGTTTTTACTACTTCTAAAAAAATTCTATTCATTTGTAGTACATTCCTGGCACATTTTCAAGAATACATACCATTATATAAGGAGAATGTTGAAATTCATGATAGTGCGGGGAATGTGTGGCCTATTCGTACAAATATAAGGCAAAATTGTGATCTTCGTTGTTTAACAATATGATGGGCTAATTTTGCAACTGCAAAGGGGCTTGACAATGGAAATAAATGCATATTCGAGCTTGTAGATGATCATGACGATGTGCCAATCTTCATAGTCTACAAATATGTTTCTAGATCGATGATTCCTATTTAGATAATTTTCATTATCTGTTATATAAAAAATTACTAATGTAATATATGAAAGCAATTATCCCTATTTATTTTGACATATACATTGGAATAAATTTGTTTTCTTGAGTTTTTTTGGAATATTAAATTAGATCTTCCGCTTTTATTTTAATATTTTTGAATGAATATTGTATGCTTTTTTTGGAGTCACCAATTGTATTAAAATTGTATCAGCAGAAATATAACTTGAGATTGGAGAACGAAATATGGATTGATTTAGTACAAATTTTCCAACAGAAGCGTGTGTGTGTTTTCGAGCCTATGTATTTTCGAAAAATACCGAGGGCATATGAAGGCGAGAGATAAAGGCAGGGATAAAAGTGTTTATAAATAAACGTCATTAATGTCAAGAAAACCGACAACCCGACTTAAATGTCAGGAAAATCGACATATTTTATGTCAATTTTCCTGACAATAAATGTCGGGGAAAACCAACATAAAAAATTGTTGGTCAAACCGGCAATAAATAAAGCATTTATGTCGGTTTGACCGATATAAATATATAGATGAAAGTTTCTACATTTTTTTACATGATTTGAATTCTATTTAAATCATATAAATTTTCCCTACATTCTTAAATGTAGTAACTACTACTAATATTAAGGGATTTAAACACATCATTACCAAACTTACTAAACGATTAATTATTTTCTAATTTTCCATTTATAACATGCATTGAATTCTCACCATTTTCCATATGGTGAAGGAAGAAAGAAACCCTCGTCAATGGGGTTTTGATTTAATACAATCTATAACTATTATTAGTTTCAATGGAGTTTTGATTTAATAATCATGTTTGATTCCAAAATTTAAGAGTTGAATTCTTACCCAATTAATATTTTGTTTGAGTTAGTTCTCAATTGTACTATCCAAAAAATCACATATGTTTGACGATCTTTAACAAAAATTCAATCTTCAACAATGGCAATTATAACAATGAATTCCCGCTAATTTAAAATGATGTTATCATCTACCCAACATTTTCAACATATCATGGAATATGAATTACAAATTCAAAAATCTTACCAAGTAATTTTCCTATTGATAATTGGTGCTGAATTGAGCTCATTAAAAATTTATATATTTATGATCTTCTTCAAAGAAATTCGAATGAAAGAAGGACTTTTATGACTTTGCAATCTTCGGGAAGTAGGTCATACGTTACGTGTCTATGAAATCTGATCTCCAATTTTCTTTTTGAGACATTATGGCTTTTGAGTTGACCTTTATAACAAAGAAGGAATCCATAAAAACTTATGATCCGACAATAGGATAAAATACCGCCCTATGTCCCCTGAGATTTGATAAAAGAAAGGTGCATTAGCGGTTAATACATTGTAATTGGGTAAGTTATTAGGAATATGACAGAGATCAAGAGTTTGATTTCAAAATCACCTACATATGACTAATTAACATATATACCTTAATATGGAACTAATATTTGCACTTTGGTAATATGAAACTAATATATGATAAGTTGTCGGAAATTGAAAATTATCTTATATGGTATCATTCTGTAATTGTGGACTTCATTAATAATCGAACTTTACCGTGGGCCGTAACAGTAGCTAGTATTTCTGAGTAAAGATTGACAAGATTCTAGTATTGTTATCTATTTTATATTGAGCCAATATATTTCACATTTGGATATAAAAGTAGGGTATCCAATTTATTATGAAAAAAAAATGTGAAATTATTTTTCATCTATCTTTTCATGTTACCTTCTATTTTTTATGTTACTTTCTATTCGAAATTTAATAGAGTCGGTAAAAACAACTTTATATTACTTCATTCGTCTCATAAAGATAGGTTCACGTTCTTTATTCATCTGTTTCAAATTATAAGTTATTTTTTTTGTTGTAATATAGTAAATTTCTTAGTTTTCTAATACGTATCTATTTAATGTGCCTTGTTATCAACAAATATGAACAATCATTATATTAAGTGTTAATTATACTAATCGTCCCCATTCTTTCAGATTTGTAATAATATCATCATATTCAATTTTATTCGCAGACATCGTCCCCATCCTTTCATTTATTCGTACAGATGGTCCTCAAATAATTTTTTTGACAATTTTGCATCTGACTTAAATAAATTAAAATGATAGAAAAAAGAAAATACAAGAAAAATTGCAATTGGGATCCTAACCTTTTTAAAAGTACAAATAAATCCTAATTTTTTTAATACATATTTTCACTTAAAATAATAAAAAATATGTTATCAAGTCCTAAAACTTTTAATTACGTTCACCGAAAGGACATTTGAAGTCTCTACAGATTTCATCCAGTTGTACGTTAATTGATAAAGAATTACAACCATGAAATAAATTTGACCAATTTGACAAGAATAAAATAGTTTATTATATTATATTATTCAAAATAATTTTAAAAATATAAAAAAAAAAAAACTAAAAAGTGATCATCATCCCCAATTTTTGTCATTATATTTTCTCTTTTATGTTATTTTAATCTATTAAGCTAAAGGTGAAATCGTAAAAAATGACAATTTGGAGACTATTTGTTCGAATTAATGAAAGGATGTGGATGATATCTATAAATAAAATTGAATGTAGATGATATTGTTCAAAAACTGAAAGAATGTGGACTGTGAGTGTAATTAACCCTTAATTTTATGATAATTTACAACTTTAGTCCCCAACCTTTCAAATCTGTAATTAATCTACCCATAACCAATTTTTTTAGCACCAGACATCTTCAATCTTTCAATTCATTGCAAATCATGTCCTCATTGACATATTTGACGGTTTTGACATCCTCTTTGAATAAAAGAAATAGAAGAAAACTAAAAACAACAAAAAATAAAAGAAAATTGTAAATAAAGTCCCATAACTTCTAAAAAGTACAAAATAACTTCATATCTCCAAATACCTACCCACCCCAAAATTATATTATATTAATATCCCAAAACTATCTATTTTAACTGTGAAAATGGAAAAAAGAAACATATAACGAAGTCCCAATGATGGATCAGAAATTGGTCGCTCATATCGCCGCCACCACCTCCATGCATTGCTTGGAGGTCATGCGACACCGTGTGGTCGTCACATCGAAGTGTTTCATCTTCGACCAATGGCAGACTCTCATAAGCCACATTGGTGAAGGAAGATGCGATGATGATAACTAGTCCAAAGGCAATCAAGGTATCCACAACATTTCCACCCAATATGCAAATCTCTTTCTGTCTCTTACTTGCATAGGTGGCCACTGCTTCAAACATGTATTAGATGTTCCCAGTTCCAGCCCTTGATGTGAGTTATCGTTGTTTTTGCCAGACAATTGATTTCTATTAGTTTCATCATCAAAATCTGGTGGTCTTTGGAGGTGAAGCTGAGAAACAAAGTGGGAAGCTAAGCATAATCCAAACCAGCCATATACTACAACAAAGAGAACACGAAACCAAGAAAAAATAAAGTATGATAATCAAGCAAATTAATTATAATTAAAAACATAATTTTTTATGATTAAATATAGAAATTAAAGCGCAATATTTCAAACCTTAGGGTAAGATGAAGTTTTTGGGGAAAATAAAGTTATTTTGTGCTTTTTAAAAGTTAAGGAACTTTATTTGAAATTTATTTTTATTTTTTGTTGGTTTTAGTTTTTTTTTTTATGTTTGTTTGTTTAAAGAGGATGGTAAAACCGTCAAAATATGTCAATGGGGATGTGATTTACAACAAATTGAAAGGTTGAGAATGACTGGTACTAAAAAAAAATTGGTTAGGAATAGATTAGTTACATATTTAAAAAGTTGGGGACCAAATTGTAAATTATCCTTATTTTTTTGTACTACTTTTTAATTATATCAAAGGTTTTTAATTATTTTTGTCGCATTCTCATCCAAAATATTTAATTAATTACTACATGATGATGTTTATCTAAATATTATGTTAGTACGCTTTGAAATGAAAGGCAAATATTTTGTCTTCTGTTTATTGAAAATTATAAGGGGTATATAAGTTTTTGTTTTTTGCTTCCCTAACAGATTTTTTAGACGGCAATCATCGTCAAAGATCAAGCGTGTTAATTAATAAAAAATTGAAAATAAAAATACCACAAATAAAATGTTGGAGACATGCGTCTGATAATAAGTAAAAGTTGAGAACATTTATGCAATTAAAAAATAGTCTAACTATTAAAAATTGGTGGTGGCAATATAGTTACCCGAATTAAAAACAAAACTCAAATTAATTACCTAATAGTGGAACAGTGGTCCAACGGGAGAAATACTTCAATGAGTCTTAGGGTCCGTTTGGCATGGTGTTGTGAACATATAATTGATTGTTTGGTATCATAACTAGAAAAGTATTTTTAAATACTAAAATTGTACATTTATTTGACTAAACATTAATTATTTTCTCATCAATAATATTTATTTCATATCTTACAAAATCTATTAAAATGATTATTATAATTAAATCTTATTTGACTCTTTGTGTACTAACAAATATATTTGCCTATTTGGTAACAATTAAATTAATTTTTCAAAGTATTTGCACTAGAAATCTCATAAAATAATTAGTCGATATTTTTCAAATATATTTTATAGCAACAAAACGAGTTTTTAGACTTTTTTTGATATAAATTTAAAAATGTCATATTGTATGTGTTGGGTTTGGAATCAAAAAGTTATATTTTTTAAATTTTTTTTTATATTGATGTGTGGGATTTAATTTGGATGTATTTGACATTTTATTAAAATTATAAGTATAATATTTTTCAATTTCAAAATTGCATTAAATGAGCATTTCAACTTTTGGTATAAATGAATTTAGAATTTTTATGAGCTCAAAAGTGCTTTAAGAATTTTTTTTTTAACAAGTAATTTTTGAATGCAGCCAAACAACTGTTGTTTTATGACAAAGTGCTTTTGCTCTCCAAGTAGAGTTTTTAAACTCTATAAAAGTTCTTCCAAACAGACTCTTATATGTACACATGGTAAGATTGTTAATTCATATTAAGATTCTTTGGATGTTGAGTGGGTCCTCCTACACACTATGCTTTTCTCTCTCATATATTAAGCATTTGAAGTTTCGTGACTAGAGTGATTTTGAGTCTAAATCATCATAATTTGAATGACAATACTACTATGTGTGCATATATGATCGTCCACCAAATATTACATTGTCCAATGTTTGAATCTTAATATTATTTTGGGTAAATTATACTCACAGTTTCTATTCTTTCAACTTTGTAAAAGTATCATTCTCATTCAATTTTATTCGCAGATATCATTCTCATCTTTTCACTAATTTGCACAAATGGTCTTCAAATAATATTTTTGACGATTTTGCACTTAGTTTAAATAAATTAAAATAGCAATAAAATAGAAAACTTAATGAAAAAATTATAGTTGGGGTACCAAATATTTTCAAAATACAAAATGATCTCTTTACATTCTATTATTTAAAACAATTAAAAAAAAAACCCTTAGCAATTTCCCCATCCCCACCCCTGTGACCAAATCAGAGGCGGGGAGGGGGAGGATTTCTCCACCCGATTTCGGACCTAAACTCCTCCCCCTCCCCGGTTTCACGCCAAACCAGGGAGATCGCAAACCAGATCTGCGTAGATTCACCAGATATAGCAACAAGTTTCTGATACAATTATAAGACAATTTGTTAATTGCTCGTTTTTTAACAAGTCATCAACCATTCGTTTCCACTGAAGCTCAACAACTATGGCTGCTCCACTACTACCTTTCAGTTTACCAATTATTTCATGACGAAACAATGCTCTGTCTGTAATTTCCGTGTTCTTCTCCTTCACATTCTCAAGATCTCAACTCGTTTCTCACCTTGTAAGCATATTGATCTTGATTAAGGCCTTCATACTCCGTTGTAGATTCACGCGGAATGATTCTTTCAGCAATGCTTTTGCATATAAAAGTGGTGGGGATGAGTTTGGGTCTGAAATCCCTCTCGATTTGGTCACAGGAGGGGGCAGGAAGAAGATGCTTTTTTTTTTGGGTCTTTTTTTCTAGTTGTTTTAAATAATAGAATGTAAAGAGATTATTTTGTACTTTTGAAAAAGATAAGTACTCCAACTGCAATTTTTTTATTAATTTGTCTATTTTTGCTATTTAAATTTATTTAAACAAGGACAAATTCATCAAAAAAAATATTTGGGACCATCTGTACAAATTAATGAGACGATATCGTGCGAATAAAATTAAATAAGGACGATATTGATACAAAGCTGAAAGAACGAAAATTGTGAGTGTAATTTACTCTATTATTTTTTAAACGTTATCATGAACGTATGGAGTTTCCTCCACAATTAGAACTAAAAATGAATATATACGTCTATGTATCTCTACTTCTTCAATATCTATTAAACGAAACTCTCCCACAATATTTTCCTTACTCTATTCACTGCCTTAATTCTAAAAGGGTTAATTACACTAATGGTCCCCATTCTTTTAGGTTTGTAACGATTTTATCCCTATTCTTTTTTTTAGCAGATATCATCCCCATTCTTCTATTTATTCTCACAAAGGGTCCCTAAATCACTATTTTTCACTATTCTGACAATTCTATGACAATTTTACCCCTTGACTTAAATAAATTAAAATAATAGAAAAAAATACAATGAAAACATTGCAATTAGGCCCTTAATCTTTTCAAAAGTACAAATAAATCCTAAACTATTTTATTTTATACAGATAGGTGTTCTTCTCCAAAAAAAAAAAATCACAGGTAAGAAATTGGTCCAATTTGTATTGAAAAATCTTATTTTGTACTTTTTTCTCTTGTTTGTGATTATGCTTCTGGTTGTTAAATTATTTATTTGGATGTTGGAGAACTGATATTTTTGGTCCAAGGCTAATTTAAATTCTTTGCTGATCCCAATCTGATATTTTTGGTCCAAGGCTATAAAGCAGGGATGGATCCCGCTTAAATTCTTCGGTCCCATCATCCTCGTCCTTCAATATCTTCCTTAAATCAAATTCTGCATAATTATTACTACCATTTTCCGTACCATCAGTCGATGAACTAGATTTTTGTTGTCCTTGAGCAGCCGTTGCCTCTTCCAACACACGGTGTGGCTCAGTCCGCTTACGTATATACAAAAATGTTTCTCGGATCTCATCCAGGTCTTTTTCCGGCGTGCTAAATTTCCCGGCTCCCAGATTTCCTCGCAAAACGACATCGTAAGCAAAGGCAAAACAAATACGACTTCCATTACGTGAAGCCTCGAATTTGACGTGCGCGACGAGGGCCTAGGAATCGATCCAGCATGATGCTTTCAATTCTTCAATTCAGATCCTCAATCGAGACTAAAATGGGTTCAAACAACTAACAAATTTTGTGGGTTGTAAATATTAACATAAATAGGATCTACAGAAAGGGAACTTTGAGCTTATTTACTAAAATGAAATGGGTTTTTTGGTCCAATTTGTATTGAAAAATCTTATTTTGTACTTTTTTCTCTTGTTTGTGATGATGCTTCTGGTTGTTAAATTCTTTATTTGGATGTTGGAGAAGAATACTAATTTAAATAAAATAAAATTGTTTAGGATTTATTTGTAGTTTTGTAAAGGTTAAGGGCCCAATTGCAATGTTTTCATTGTATTTTTTTCCTATTATTTTAATTTATTTAAATCAATGGGTAAAATTGTCATAGAATTGTCAGAATAGTGAAAAATAGTGATTTGGGGACCCTCTGTGAGAATAAATGGAAGAATGGAGATGATATCTGCTAAAAAAAAGAATGAGGATGAAATCGTTACAAACCTGAAAAAATGGGGACCATTAGTGTAATTAATCCATTCTAAAACCATAACCATCGTAACTCAGATTGTTATCCTCGCCCATCAAGACTCTATCAGAAACAAAGTGATTCAAATCTCAGTGACTCATTCTCATAAATACTACGGTCAGATCCCACCGTGGGGAAGCGGTATAATAGTATATTATATATATTATATATTATCACAACCGTAGAGAGTTTTCTCCGCTACTAGGAAAAAAAAAGAATATATATATTCGTATATCTCTGCGTCTTCAATTTCCATCTCAAACGAAAATATCCCTCAAACGATTTTATCCATTCTCTATTCACTGCATCAATTTTAAAACTATAACTACCGCAATTCAGATAGTCATCATCGTTCATCAATAGTCCATTAGGAATAAAATAGTTCAAATCTCGGTGATCCATTTTCATAGATCTCTACGGTCGGATCTTATAGCAGAGAATACGATATACTAGTTATGGCAGTAGAAAGCTTTCTCCACTATTGGAAGAAAAAAAATATATATATATTCGTATGTCTCTACGTTTTCAATCTCATTTTAAATAAAACTCTCAATCAAATATTGCTCTACTCAGTGCGTCAATCCTAAAACTATAACCACCGCAACTCATGTTGTCATCATCGTCCATCAAAATCCTATATGGGACAAAGAAGTTTAAATCTTAGTGATCCATTCTTATAAATTTTATGATCGAATCCCAGTCATTGGAAGCGATATACTAGTGCTATATATATATTTGAAATAATTTCATCATATACTATAAAATATAAAATAATTTTAAAAATACTATCTAATTTTTTTTATTCTAAAAATACAATTTTTTTATTTTGTAACACTTGTTGTTATTTTTGTTATGTTTGTTAATAACAAATGTAACAAATTTATTATAATTAAAATAACAAATGTAACAATAATTGTTACAAAAATAAAAAAATATTATTTTTATAATAAAAAAAAAATGACAAGTATTTTAAAAAATATTTTATTTATTGTGGTTAGTTTTGATAAAAAAAAAAAAAATTTATATAAAAAAAACAGCTCGTATGGGTCCAATAGTCCATCTTCTTCTCGTGTTTAGTTTCTTCTAAAACCCTAAACACACGCGCCCACTCCGGCAACTGTAAACATGCTTCCGCACTTCAATTCTAATCCTTACCATTCTAATCAACTCCAATCCAACGGAACCACTCCTTCGGCAAATCAACAGGTGCGTCTCTCTCTCTGACTGTGTGTTTGCATGTGTTATATTTTTGTTTATTGTGCTTAATTTTTTTTCTCTCGGTTGGTTATGATAATCAGGTTATGGCGAATCCAGGAAGTTTTTGCCCAAACCCACTGCAAATTCAGCATCAACTTCAAATGGGAATACTAAATCCCGGGATTCCATTGCCATTTGCTAACCTAAATACGGGTTTTGCGCCTAATCAGCTTTTCCCTTTCCCACAAGGGCAGCTACAGAACCATAACTTGAATTTCATTGCGCTTAATCAAATGAATAGTAATAATAATTCATCACAAGCATTGGGTTCAATTTTGGCACAGAATGCAATGAATCCGCCTCAGTTTTTGCCTAATGGGCAATTAAATTTGCTGAATCCGATGCAAAACGTGAACCAGATGTTGCAGATGCAGATGCAGATGCAAATGCAATTTCCGGGTTGTGGTCCAGTTGTCCCTCAAAATCCCAACCTTGTTGCGAACGTGCCATCGGGTCTTGTGAATGGCAATGAAGTTGTGCAACAGTCAATGAACGGGAACAGCACGCGTAAGCATATGCCCCCCAATGTTAATAAGCAGCTGCATTCAAACTCGCCTCTAGCTCTAGGGAAGGATTCTGGCTGCCCTCAACCTGGATGGAATCAGAATAGCTTTTCTCCGAGGGCTTCAAAGCCACAGGTACTTGTTAAAAGTCGTGTTTCTTTGTCATGTCATTGCTCTATATTTTATGCACGCTTCACTAAAATGATTTTCTTTCTGGATTATGATTGCACAAACATTGTGGAGGGTGGAGGTATACATGCGTATGCAAATTCTAGTACCACAAAGCTCAGGCAAGCAGATGGGTAATTTTTGTGACTGGTGCATGCAGATTTAGAAATCTGCATGCTGATGAAAAGGAATTGATATTACATCAGTAATTGAGTAATAAATATAAATGGTGAGTTTGACCTCTATCTTGGGAAGACCGACTAGGATTTGGTGACAACATGATACAACAAGAAGCAAGCAATGTCCAAATTTTAGGTTGTCTGTTCATCTTGAGATAGTGACATTGAGGACATTTCATTTTAGTGATGGATAGGGAAGAAATTCCCTTGCTTTCTGATGTAGAATTCACATTAAAATTTCCCCTGAAAAACGCTAAGGAAAGCAGTTAAATTCTTACTTTAGGTAAACTACTATCAAGAAGGCAGATTTTGAAGAGGCATTCTGCTTGATTGCTGAACCAAGTGAATCCTTAGGACTATTCAACTTGAACATTTCAGAAAGAAATATAAAGAAAAATGATGAGCACCTTGATTGTCAAACTAAGATGCTTGTCGAGAAGTAAAAGAGTCATATTACTGTGCAATCCTACTACTGTGATGATGGAAAGTTGTACTTGAGTGCTATGGTTTTCTGTGATTTTTAGTACTTTAACATATAGATGTTTTCTTCTCTTTGAAATTTTCTAAGTTAGCTGAAATACGCTGCAAGTTTAGAAACACAATCAAATTAAATAGCTGGACTTGACCAGAAAACAACGAGAAATCTCTGTCAAACCATATTATACATAGTTTGGAATCTATGCAAGAGCACTATCTGATTCACAGTAACCTATTTTATATCCAGTAAAAAACTTGTCTGTCTCTGTGTTTATTGCGTCCTATTGACTTCCGAGCTTATTTGTGTCAGATTCTTCTAGTATTCATTGACACATTGTATGCACTTTTGCTTGAGAACACAATCAATTTTACTGAATCTTGATTAACATTTCACAGTGTACTAAATATTATATTACCAAATGGCTTGTTAAATATGAACTCAAGTTGTTTTTATTTTTCCAAACTTTAAATAAGCCCTTGTTTGGTTCAGCTTAAAAAGTTGCTAAAAAGTTGAGATCAAAGTCAAAAATTAATTTTAACCACACAACACACATGGGACCCCCAACTTTTCAACCACACATTTCATCAACTTTTATCAAAAGCTTTGTCACACAGGCCCTAAGTATATAATGAACAGTCTGTACATGGGTTTTTTTGCCCTTTCTTCTATACAAATACAATTAAAATTTTCAACCCGGTGACTATAACTGTTTCGACACTTGTGTGCCAAAATCTCTGGTGATGACCAGCATGTTTATCTATCCAGTTCACACGATCTTTACTGCATCACTACTATAGTAATTCTATACTAAGTAATGACAAGTTGCATTTTAATTTGGCGCCTCAAAATAATCAATAGAGAGTTGACCCAGAATGTGTATAAATGAGCTGTCGGCATTTTAGAATTTATACAGTATTGTTTTTATTTTACTAAATCAGTATTAAGCTAATAAGTGGTATTTTGGAATTACCATATAATTAGCTTTGATGTTCCTGAAACTATCTGCTTCTATTTATATATTTTTCACTGAATGAATAAACTTCATTACTTGTCACAGAGTAATTTAGGAAAATTCAACAGGGTCAACAAAAATAAGAATGGCTGGAGAAAATCTCACGACAAGAACTTCACTGGGAATCCCAAATTTGATGCATTGGAGAGAGGGTGTGTTTGCCTTTTCAACATTTTTGTATTGACAGATTTAGACAAATGGATGTGGTTGCTTCACCTATGTCAAATTATTTGCAGATATCCCAATCCACAGTTTCATCACAAGCAAAATACAAAAGGAAACTTCAAGTTTAATAATGAAACCGGAAGAAAAGGTGGGGATTGTAACTGATTTGGTATACATCATTTTTCTGTATACTTTATTCGTACTAATATGCTCTGTTAGTTGTTGTTGAAAGTGCATTTGTTCACATGCATCTCCTTATCTCCACAAGTCTCTGGAGATTGCTGATTTATGTTTTATTCTGATGCTGATCAAAAAGTTATTACTTTCAGAATGTTATGATTCATGCTTTCAGATCAACTGAAAGTTTTTATTTCCCTTTTCTCTAATGCCCCGTTTTCTTTGGTCTTCTATCAGTCTTTATCTTGTCTAATTGTCATAATATGTGATTCTTATGGTATTAGCAGACAAGAAATATTGCAACTATCTAGTTGAAGTTAGCGGACTATAAATATTGGAAGGTGTATGCTGCTGTAAATTCTCTCTTGCACTCTTCTACCTCATCTTTTTTATGTTTTTTTAACATAAAACATTTTGCTATTTGCTACCTCTTATCCAAGATATGCAATGAAATGAATAGAGGTCTGTTCACTAGAAGACTCTTATGGGGGTGGCTTATCGTCTAAAGCGGTGCTAGTCTGCTGGAATATCATTCTCATTGGCCTATGCCAGAGAACAGATAGTTCCGCATTTCTTCTCCCTAGCATTTCTGCTACTGGCTGCTATGTCCTTAGATGATAAGCCTCGAAATTTGTCCGCTTGATAAAGTAATTTGGGATATGTCAACGGGGCTTCAGTTGACCTTCTCGCAAGTATATTGTCTACTTGCATGCATGTCTGTCTAGAGATGAGCACCTTTGTGCAAGTAAAATTACAGATACAGCATCCTGAGATACTTTTACGTTATTTATTCATTTCGATGTGGGAAACTTATAATTTTCATGTGAAATATATAAGGTTTGCATTTCTTTAAAGTCTCTAATTCTCAGCAGTGTCTCTTTCATGATGATGATGAATCATGAATGTGGTTTAATCTCAGTAATTTGAGCACTTCTTTATGAACAAATGCTTAGTGTGCTTACATTTTTTTTAGGAAAGCTTGGTTTTGATATGAATCTAGTTGGCAGAGCAAAACTCCTAATAAATCCTGTTTTCTTTTTTCATGCCTTTATAACGAATGAATCACTAATTATGGGTTTTTTGGTTCCATTTGATTCCCTTGCAATACTTTATGTGGGTAAATAAATGTGCTGATGAGCTAAACCCTAGGCAAACAAATATCTAGCATAATTTGAAACCATATTGGCTTGTGCTATTGAATTCCTTTGCCGGAACATTATTTTGGTGGCTGTTCACATGTGGTTCTGTATACAATATATATATCTTACTCATACAGGGTCAACCTCTGAAGGTCTTAAATTGGTCAACATTTGGTTATTTGCATCCACACTTTTAGGGAAACTTGTTTTACGTTACACTTGTTGCTTCTAAATTTTTTTGAATAGTAAAGACTTACTTGTTTTAGCTACTCACATCTCCTAGGAATGATATGTCTGTTTTTCATTCATCGCCAGTATTCATTTTATATGTAGTATTGTAATAACACCCTTTTTTCATGTACTAACAGGGCATGAGAATGTAAACCTTACCCTCTCTGATTCCAACAAACAAATTCAAGTCAGAGAAAAGAGGTATGAATGATTTTCTGTTTTTTAATATAGATGTGGGGAATCGTAAAATTATTGCTCATTCCTTTTGATAACTGTAAATTAGGAGGGAAGGTACCCCATTACCCACATTGATTCCCCCCCTCTGTGTGTGTGTGTGTGTGTAATATTTTGTTTTGTTTTTTTGAATATTTTGAAATATTCAGTATAAGTGGTTATTTACTTCTGTTGGAGAAAAATGTAAGAGATGCCAATGGTTCAGTATGCAAGTTAGAATCCAGTTTACCCTGAATACTGGATAATCAAATCATGGATCTATTGATGCATGTTTATCTTTTTTAAGTGGCATTCAGTGAATGCTGGAGAAGCCGTTTCATTTGTTTAGTAATGGCAGAAGCTTTCAATCTAGATTTAGTAATGATGATGACCTGGATGAATAGTGGATCAATGTTCTCTTGGAGTTAGCATCAATTCTTGACATTTGAATATTCATTTCATTAAGTTTATTTTTTGTATACTGTGGAATCTGCTTTGTCCCCCTCCCCTTTTAATTACTTGTGAATGTTTTCCTTTCTAAAGTCCACCTGTTTTGGTTATCAATATATCCTTTTCCTTTTCTTGCCTTCTGCAACCACTCACTTTTGTGCCTGCTTGTGTTAGATTTTTACTTGTTTTCCGTTTCTTGTCTTTTAAATGAAGAACTCTCTCTCTGAACTACACGGAACAAGAAATTCAACAGTGGCGCGAAGAACGCAGGAAAAATCACCCATCAAAAGCCAAGATCGAGAATGTATGTGCATCTGCAATAACTGTGTAATACTTGATTTTAGTTTGAAGAAAGGATTGTCTTAAAATAGACTTCATTTGCAGAAGTTGAAAGAAGATCAGACAGGCCAAGAGGCCACAGATGCGGTTGCCAAGATACGGCGACAGGTATCTGGACTTGCCTTTACTGAACAGAAACTAATGCTAAGGCAACAGCATACAATCAAACTACCATTCTTCCATTCAGTTTTCTTGCCCCCAATATGCATAAAAATAAAATTGATGATTGGGAAAGAAATCAATTTGTTTAATATTTGCGTGACATTAATCTAAAAGTCCCAATACCAACTGATTTCTAATATGACCACATACCCTGGATTAGCTCTTGTATTTTTCAGATATTTTAAATATTGTGCATGAATCTGAATGAACGTGCCTATGGTGGATGAGTTGGCAATGCTTGACATTATCCTCCCTTCTTGTCTCCTTAATAGATGTGTTGCAGAAAACGTTACAGAAATAAAAACCTGACTCTAAGAGTTTTATAATATGCCACCGAGACACTATGGTTCTTCTTGCATTTCAGTAACAACAGTATCACTTCTGTTCATTATTTGTGTAAACCCTGAGCCCTTTAGTTTCAATATTTTCTGAATGTATTCAGTCATTTTGGGCGTATCTTATGGGGCTGACTGAGATAATTCTCTCCCCCAAAAGATAAATTTGAAAGCAGTAACACTGATTGGCGAGCATTGCCTGTAGACTGTCAAGTGTAGAAGTGAAATCATATGTGTGACCTAGGCTTTTTCATGTCGATTGCATTGTTAATGAAGCCACCTGATGAGAAGGACTGGTTCCTTGCAATTAAATTGTGGATTCTATTAATGCACACAAATTGCCATTGGTATGTACGACATATATATCCTTCTACCGGTCTCGTAGATATTCGCTACTTACTTGACATGGACCAGGTATCATATATGGTGCATACAGTTGTATAGCTTGATGCTGCTGTCCATTTTCACCTCCCATGTCATATATTGATGTCATTTGCACTATCATCTACCAAACAACAATCTCGCAATATGTTCAACAGTAAACCTGAAAAACCTTAGTATTACTTCTGAAAGATGCCTGTTTTCCAATGTTCTAACTGGATTACACATGCCTACTTTCTTGCAGCAACTCAAGGAGATCTTGGCAAAGCAAGCTGAATTAGGTTGTGAAGTTGCAGAAGTACCTCCTTGTTATTTATCAGATTCTGAGCAACAAGCAGATGGAAGGGGGGAAAATAAAAGGGCATTCAATAAGAGGGAAAGGTTTCAAAACGGTTTCAACAAACGGGGAAGATTCCATCAAAATGACCGGTTCTCTAAGAGGCCCGTAAACCATGATTCAGCAAACTTGCATGGTCAAAACAATCACTTTACTAAGAGGCAGAGGGGGGCAAATGATGGCCCCATTAACCAATGCATGACTAGCAAAAGGGAGCCATCCCTCTTGCAGAAACTTTTGAGTTCGGATATTAGAAGAGATAAGAGACATCTGTTGCATGTTTTTAGGTTCATGGTGATGAATTCATTCTTCCAAGAATGGCCCGAGAAGCCTCTGAAATTCCCTGTAGTTATTGTCAAAGAACCAGGAGACGAAAGCAAAATCGCAGAAGGGGAATATGCTCAGATAGTGAAAAATTGTAATGAAAATGCAGATGATAGCAGCAAGAACGAAGCTGATGTCATAGGTAAAAATTGCAGATAAAAATGTTACTAGATATGAAGTGAAAAACCCGAAGTATGTTTGTAGGAAAACTCGTAGTATTTCTTCTTTTAAATGTGAATTTCTACGTTTTTCTGTTTTATGTATATCTGTTCAGTTTCATTACTCACGACTTGGAACCTTCCTGCAGGCTGCTTCTAAACGTTTAATAATTTGGATATGTTTATTTTTCAAACGATTAATATCGTCAAGTGTGCTAGTAAGTTTCTGTTCCTTCAATATGTAGAATTATAACAAGCGATTGCTGAGATTCGTTCAGGAACATCCATTTTGAATTTTGAAGAGAAGGTTCGATAAATTACAACTTACACAATTGAAGTAGCACAATATTTTGAGAAAATTAGTTGCAATTTGAATTTCATCAAGATCTTCAAGAATGGTGAATTTTGAAATTTTTAATTTTAAGCTGTATTCTATGTCCTAGAATTTTTTAGCAACTCATACCCTTCGTGACAGTATGTTATACTTGTTGTTCGTGCAATATCCAAGAATATACTGCAATAAAATTAAATTCAACTTATCTTATCCAAGAATATACTGCAATAAAATTAAATTCAACTTATCTTACAAATTATAAGAAAGATTAATATACGAGACTAGTGAACTTTTAAGACAAATTTGCTCATGCAGTGCTGAAGGTCTTCGAGCAATTGTTTTTCTAGAATGGACTTCGTTCCAAAAGGCTGAGGGGTGTATTCAATTGAGACTTTTAAAAGTTTTTATGATTTGTTTAAGAGTTTTTGAGTATCGATTATGAGGGTTTTTAAAGTACCAGTTTTGAGAGTTGATGATGGGAGTGGTTTTGGGTGATATTTAGTAGCGGCTTTTGAAACAATTCAACCCATGCTCGAGAGTTTATTATCCAGCAATTTTAAAAAATTTTTAAAAGAATCAAATTACATATATGCTCGTATATAAAAAAAATTAATTTTAAAATTTTTATATATTGATCTATTATTGAAAATATAAAATTAAATTTATGTTCTTGCATATGTTTTTTTTTTTTTTTTTTTTACATATGTTCTTCTATTTTTACAAACATTAAGTTTATGTTAGTTTGAAAATAATTGTTTGAGAGATGATAAAATTGGAAAAATTTTGAAGAATGGCACCGAATTGGAGGGTTGAGAGATACATTTCAAATTATACTACACTATTTTTGGGAGGATTAAAAATCTCCAAAACCGGTGCTCCCAAAAACTAACAAGTACTAATTTTTTCAAATTTTCATAAATCATACATCCCAAAACCGATGAAAAAAAACTCCTAAGCAGGCCTTTATGGACTTTTGTAAGTGAGTGACTTTTATGAAATTCATGGATTTGTTAAGAATTAATAAAAATCTTCCATAAACTTTTGTAAACTTTCATCAAAGACTTCAAACTTTCATAGACTTTCAAATTTTTATTTTTATTTTTGTAAAAATATTAAGCTAAATTTCTATGTAACGTAATATTATTTTGAACAATTTCTTGTACGTCCAAATCATCGCATTACATATAATTAAGACTCCAGAGTAATAAATCACATCTTCAATGTCAATAAAAATAGTTTTAAAAAATATATAAAAAAATTTAAGTCTCCTCAATTAGATTAACAAATAATTTAATTACCAAAAATATTAATAAGGGTTATAGTTGACGTCAATTCAACATTTTGAACATTTCTAATTCAAAACTAGTCAAACCAACTCTAATATGAGCTCCAGGAGGTTCATTCATCCGGCCGTAAAGTAGAGCCACTTTGGATTCTACAATATTTTCTTCATTAATCAATCCCGATTCTTTTCATTTTCATGTAAAGATCATTTCCTTCACGAGTATGTTCGCATACTCTACCAAATATGGATACGCTCCCATGGACTTTGGTGATGTTGTTAATCAATTCCACAATGAGTACCATTTTACCAACTCTAACTCCTCCAAATAGATTCACCATTGCTAGACATCGATTCATAATAAGTAATATTGTTCAATAAAAAAAATGTTTAAAATTTGATAAGTCTATTTGAGATTCAGATACAAATATTCAAAAATTAAATTATTCTAACCCCAATCTCAAGCATTTCATGTCAAATCAATCTAAATTCAAATGCATTCACGAACATGTATCAATTAATTAACATAAATTGTGTGGGTTGGGGAGAAAGCAAAAGGGGTTTAAAATGGACTCAAT
This sequence comes from Forsythia suspensa, assembly GCA_023638005.1. Lineage (NCBI taxonomy): Eukaryota > Viridiplantae > Streptophyta > Magnoliopsida > Lamiales > Oleaceae > Forsythia > Forsythia suspensa. The sequence goes on from CM042665.1 coordinate 13,050,558, forward strand.
AGACAAAGTGATTCCAAGACAACATATAAATCTAACGATATTTTTTTAGAACAAACAAATCTGATATCAAATGAAATCTAGACTAGCATGCATTCAAAAAATCCATAAATGCATAATTGTTGTAATTAGAAAGCAAAACAACCCGTATCAATCACAAAAACTCATTAAACAAAAAATTGATTGATTTAAAAAAAAAAATCCCGTTATGCAATCAAGAAAACTGCACACCGAAAAATAATAAATTCAGCCTTCACATAAATTAAAAATGGTGTACCTAGAACAAGTAAAATCAAATTATTTCTGAAAAAAATACGAAAAAAGAAAAGAGTACTTCTTTGTTTAGGGGTTCACGAGTCTTGGCAAATCTCACAAATATACAAGAGATTTTCTTTGAGATTTTTTATTTATACTTTTCATTAAAAAGTCTCAAGAAGTTTAATAACTAGAGAATTCCTCAAAAATCATTTTTAATTTGAATATTTCATGATTTATAGAGACTTTTAAAAAGTTTTAATTGAATATCTCGTGACTTTTAAATTTTTTTTTAAGGTCTTTAAAATTTTCTATTGAACACCCATACTTAAAAAAAATCTACATCGAACACCCTTAAAATTTTAAATGTTTAAAAATTTTAATTTAAATAATCACCGACCATAAAGGAGGTTTTCATCCTCTCACAAAAAAAAAAAAAAGTGATATGCGTCTTCACTATTTTGAAAAAAAAAAAAAATCTCTCATCTCCTCAAATCTCTCATTCTTAATTTTGTTTCTCTTCACCATTCACTATTGTTATTCAAATATCTCATCATTCACTATCGGACACTCACAAATTTCTATCAATCTCTATTTTTCCATCTTCAACGCAAGCAAGCTATTATTTTACCCAACTAATTTTTATTTTTCTATAGTCGGATTCCACCGGATAAGTGGTTTACTAGTTACCTCCACTCAAACAAAAAAGTGATATACGTCTTTCTTCACATTTCAAAAGAATATCTCTCATCAAATATCTCTTTCTTTTCGCAATTATTCTCTCAATCTTTCTTCTCAACCTCGTTCCTCCTTATTATTCACCACTTGTCACTCACCAACTTCTATCAATCTCTATTTATTTTTCTACGATCAAATTCTACCGATAAGCAGTATACTAGTTGTTAAAAGCCAGCAAACTACAGTGAGGGCCAATTGTGAGCCTAAGGGCTACTTGAGAGTTTTTTTTTTCACCAGATTTTGAGTAGTACTGTTTATGAAAGATTGAAAAAATCGGTACTTGTTAGTTTTTTGGAGCACCGATTTTTAGTAGTTTTTAAACCACCAAAAATTGGTGTAGTGTAATTTGAAGCGGATCTCTCAACCCTCCAAATCGATATTTTTTACTGTTTTTCCAAATTTCTTCCAATTTTAACCCATTTCAAACAATTATTTTCAAAATTATCATAAATTTAATATATGCAAAAATAAAAGAACATATACAAAAGAAAAAACACATGCAAGAACATAAATTTAATTTTATATTTTCAATGATACGTGGATATATAAAATTTTTAAAATTTAATTTAATTTTTTTTATATATGGATATATATGTAATTTGATTCTTTTAAAAAAATTTAGAACCGCTAAATAATGAACTTCTTAGCATGAGTTAGATCATTTAAAAAATCATTACTAAAAACTACATAAAACCGCTCAAAGCATAATCTCATATACGTCCAAAATCGCTCACATGGCATAGCTGAGTGGTTAAAAGGACGAGAGTGAGATAATCTCAGCTTCGTTGGCAGCTGCAGTGTGGGGGTTCGAGTCCTGTCTTTGGTATAGATTTGGCCCCTTAAGCTTGATTAAAAAGCATTTCTCAATCCCGCCTCCATTGAAAGACATCCTGCGATTTACATCCTCCACCAAAACTTCAAAACAGGAGCGGTTGGTGGAGATCCTTAAAGATTGTGGTTCAATCTTTTTTTTCATATACGTCCCAAATCGATACTTTTAAAAGTCCTTTCATAACCGGTTATCCAAAATCCCCGCCCCACACACTCATTCAATAAGTATTGGATGTTGTGTTCGGTAGATATATTATAATTCGCGAGTAGACATTATAACAAAACCGTCCCGACCAGACTCAAATATAATACACTTTGGTCAGAACCCCCCAAAGGAGCGCAGCTTGAAACGTAACCTTTAATTATGACCGTACGATTCCTGACCAGAGAATACAGGCCCGGGCTCCTCTCGGGAATCGTAACCCGGTTGACCCGCCGATGGATGACCACCACTAACAAAACAACAGTGATGAGCTTTGGGGATGGATCCCATGGGGCATTGGGCCTGCCCATGTCCCAAACTGGTCTGGGCTTCGACGCCTACGAGCCCACTCCAGTCCCGGCTCTTCCACCCGACGTTTCCACCATTGCCGCCGGCCACTATCACTCCGTCGCCGTCACTTCTCAGGGCCACGTCTGGGCATGGGGCCGTAACAATGAGGCCCAGCTTGGCCGGGACCCACTTTCTCCAAGGTTGTTCTGTTGATCCTACGTATGAATTTAAACTAGCGTGCTTATTATGTTTGATAATTGTGGATATGTAGGAAATTGGGTGAACAATTATGTTATTTGTTATTATTATAATTATTGAGTGATTGCATTTGAGGAGTTAACTGCAAACTGGGAAGAGTTGGACTTCGATGCCTTTTGCTAATAGCCTGCTAAAATGTTTTCATTTGATATCTTTATTTGTAAAATTTTGTTGGAAAATAGGGACGGTCCGTCATGTAGGTTGACCAGACCGGTAACCTTGCTATTTTGTGATTATAACTGGTTCGATGGAGTTTTGATCCATCATCAAACTATAACATCGAATAACCAACCTTAGCCTCTGTGTACCGGAAGTGATGGAAAAATTATTCATGCAAATTTGTGCATGAAATTCAGCCAAAAATGGAAAGGGCCTAAATCCATTATCTAGTGTAGAAATCTCACAACATTAGGCACGTGGATTTTGGACAATGAACTCCATCCATTGTGATTGAGTTCTAGGTCATTGGACTGATCTAAAAATGAAGAATTCAAGCATTGAAAAGCAAGTGGGTTCAACCCAAAAGATCTTGGAGATTATTCTTTTCAAGTAAGAAGTTATTGAATGATAATATGATATAATTTGTAGCATGCTATAAATTCTTACTGTTTTGACATGTCCTTCTTACATAAACTCGTTGTTAAAAGAATACGTAAAAGTTGGGACTTCGATAACATAAAGGAATAGCATTATGTTTGAAAAGTTTATTTCTGTCAAATGAATTTTGATATTATTTTCGTGAATTCAAGGCAAAAGGATGGGGTTTAATGATTTTATAATTGCAGCTAAAATTCAATTTGTAATATTTTACTATTGTGTTTTTATGACTAATAAAATTACTACATTAGTTAATGTTTGACAACATGCAATGAAATGTGCCTGGCATCATTCTTTGATCTAAAAATATTACCAATTTATCATATAACTTGTGTACTTCTTGATATGCCATTAATTTGATTCAGAGAGACATGGAATGAACCACAAAAAGTAGAAGGATTGAGTCAAGTGAAAGTTCAAGCTGCATTTGCATCTGGTGTCATATCTGCTGCAATTGGAGATGATGGTTCTTTATGGGTATGGGGAAAGTCAAAACGAGGGCAACTAGGGCTCGGAAAAGATATCACAGAGGCTGTTTTACCTTCTAGAGTTGAAGTCCTTATTGGACAAGATATAATTAAGGTGGTCTCCCTATCATGTTTAAGGTAGAAAAATTATAGTATTCTAAAGGACTTAATGGTGTCATTTTAAATTGAATATAGATTATATGTATAGGCTCTAGCATGTGTCAATTCATTTTGCTGATAGGATATATCCTTTTATCTGTGACATAGCAGGTATCACTAGGTTGGGGACATGCTCTTGCACTGACTAAAGATGGAAGTTGTTCGGATGGGGTTATTATGCAGATGGTAGATTAGGGAAGATCGGTGAATTTTTTGAAACTTCTCCTTTGGATTCAGTTGCTTCTAAGTTAAAGTCGAGTGGTGAAAATTCCGGTTCCATGACTGAAGCTGCTGAGGAATTGGTGTTAGAAGCAATTGAGAAGGAAAAGAACATGCCAATTGTCTGGGAACCTACTTTGATTGAAGAAGTAGCTGATGTTGAAGTTGTAGATATGGCATGTGGGCTTGATCATTCCTTAGTTCTCGACCGTAAGTCATAGTTACAAGTATTCACATGCTTGTGATGCTATAAATATAAGTTAGTTCACCTCCATTTTTCCATTTGCAGGTGATGGCACTCTTTTAAGCGGAGGGAGCAATGTGTATGGTCAGTTAGGTAGGGTAAAGCAAGATTTGGGGTTGCTTCCTGTTGATATGAGCTTTGTACCTGTCAAAATAGCATCAGGACTCGGGCATTCTCTGGCAATTTGCAAGGGTACATCTTCAGACGTTGGCGTAGACGGATTAAGTGTGGTTACATGGGGATGGAATCAGAGTTATCAACTTGGGAGGAAAGGTCCTGAGAGTGTCCCTCTGGTGGTTGAGGAATTTTCGGGTGAGACACCTGTTTCATTATCGGGAGGGCGGGTGCATTCTGTAGCTGTCACAGCTAAAAACGAGATTTGGACTTGGGGCTGCGGGAGAAATGGCAGACTTGGACTGGGCAGTTCTGCTGATGAAGTTGAACCGATGTTGGTGGAATGCTTGGAAGGCTCTCAAGTTTTGCAAGCTGTGGCGGGTTTTGATCATAATCTTATTCTGATTGCTGATTAACATAAAGCAGAGGTTGAATCTGTATTTTGAGAAATAAATTTGGGAACTGCTTTGGGTAAGTTTCATATTGTACTTGACTTGAGAACCCTTTAAATCTACATTTCTATTTGCAGCAATTTGTACACCTCTCTAATACATCAGATAGGTCCCAGAACTGGTATTTTATCCTCGACGACATTTGGCATGTACATGGGTTCCAGCCATCATGCTGAACTTACCTAGATTCCTGAATCGAGTTGAATTTAAAAAAGACTTGCATGGGTCAACTCGCGTGAACCACCGGCCACCCTCACTCTGGCAGCCTTTTCAGTTATAATGCTTTCAAAAGCTACTTTGCAAGATGAAAAGTTTTCAGATTGCAGGTTTAGACAAGTCACTACAAATATATAAATAGCCTTATGGGCTTCCACTGATCAAATTTTCGTCCAAAACAACGTCGTTTTGGGCTTTTTTTTTTTTTCTTCCTTCTGAGGTGAAAACGACGTTGCTTCGCAATAACTGTGTGTGCTACTCCACAGATCAAGATTTTGGTCTTCCTCCTTTGCATTTTATCTCTGCCTCTCGCTGCTTCTGCTCAAGGACCCAGCGTCTCTGCCTCAGTTTTATTCTAATTTGAACGTAAATTTGTAGAAAAACAAAAGATTTGATGCTTGAGATATTTGCTGCAGTTTTTTATTTTGGATTAGTATTGTATCAAATATAGTTTTAATTTCTTGCTAGCCAAATATATGCACTCTATGCTTACCAAGTACCTTTCCTTGGGATGAGGTGCATTCAACTTTAGAAGAATACATCCTTACATCCTTGCAGGTGAATTATATCTGCTTAATATTTTCAAATTTCACTCTTTTAATAGTATAAAAACACTAATACTAAAATGACATTTGAAATGGTTGTCGAGTGTTTAATTACCATTCCAGTTAGTTATTGGTAATAGTCAATGCAGGGGCTCTACGAGTCATCTGGCAATTTCTGCACACAATGTGAAGCCGAGGGTTTTGAAAATTACAATCTATAAGGTACATTATTTAGATCATTGTTAAATTCCAGGCACTGATTTGTCTCCTTTAATATTTTCGCTGCTGATATTATTTTGCACTATATTGATATTAGTATGGCATTATTGTTTGTGCATAGCTAGATTAGATAAAGCTTTGCTGAAAAAATGGGGAAAAAGAAAGAGATGCTGCCAGTGAGGGAGTTTGACTTGGCAATAGTGAAATATCAGTATGGGAAAAATTGAAGGTATCTTTAGTTTAGTTAGATTATGTTTCAAATTAATTTTAACTTTTAATAAATTTTAATTGTCTTGGTGTTTGATGAATTGCCACTGCCACTGCATTGCCGCATTTGACTGAATTTTCACTCTAAGGTATTTGTTAAATTGCTCAAATCACCATTTGGCTCTTTGATTATATCTCACTTGAAGAAGGAAAATAAATTGTTCGAGGTATCTTTTCACCTACAATTTTCAATTTAATGATGCGCTTGCATTTTACTTGTTGGAGAGAGAGAATTGGGTTCACGTTTCTGTGGGTGTTGGTGGAGTTTGGAGATCTTGTCAGTCGCAGATCGGGAAGACAGAAAATTGATTTGTAAGAATTAATTATTAGTTTGTTAAAATTAGCCATTTTTTCCTTTATCTTTTACTTCATGCAATGTCTTATTTTGTTGCGTTTGATCTGCATGTTGCTCAGCTTTCCCCTTCTTTGGTCTCTCTCCATCTCTCTGTGTGTATATATTTACCTACTAGATTAATTTGATGTTATATCCTGATATTTGGCTTTGTATTGTTCTTATAGATATTTGCAGAAAGAAAAAGTTAATGGCCTTGAAGGCAGTACTTTATATTATGAGCTTGCTGAGAGAGCTCTAGATGGGGCACTCAGTGATAGAATATTTTGTGTGGTGCTCGTTTTGCACTAAGCATATGCTTGAATGAATAGATTTGCATTTTTCATGCCATCTTATGTTATTTTTCTTCTTGCTTTTTGGTTTTTTTTGGGTGGTTGGATGGGATGTATAGTTTTTGCCTAGAAGGAAAACTGAACAAGTTTAAACCTGCTATAACTGGTTTTCAATCTTGACAAGGCATATTTACTTATTCAACCCATATATAGTGGCTTAATGGTTGGATGGTGGGTGACATTGATGGGCCGTTGCTTTTAAGTCCTAACCTCGTGTCTAGGGACATGAGAACTGCTATAACGCGTTTGGTGGGAGGAATGGATAGTTGTGAACTGTATTGAGAAAGAAGATGCTGCTCAAAGCTTGTTCATTATATGCTGTCACCATGTCTATTAGTTTGTACCAAAAATGTATTTAGTCTTTATGCTGCTATGATCTCCAACAGTCATATGTTCATTACACCCCCGATTTTGTTGTACACTTGTACTACTAGGCATATCAATTTCCTTAATTAGATATTTACTTTCAAGCTATGAACTAGAAGGGATTAATGTTGTTGTACTATATGACCACCTGTATCCACTGACTTGTCATAAAAAAAGAATAAGGTGGCCTTTGGGCTGTAAAGCTACTATGAGCAGATTATTTAGTTTTTATACAATTCAGTTAAGTCTGACACAATGGAATTGCTGAATGTAGTTGGAAAAGGGTAGGGCTCTGGAATTGGACTCTTTGGTTGAACTGCTTTATGGAAGTGGGTTTTCTAACGGTTTTCCTTCAATTTTCACTCTTGGATGGTTCAGGGAGAAATGACTTGTCTACCTAGGTGGTACTGTCTTTCTCCTATTTATCTACGAGAATATTGAACGTTCTCGTAATTATAAAAAGTTAAGCTATACTACTATCCAAGCGAGAGAGCGAGTTGAGAGGATCCAAGAGAATTCAAAAGAATATTTCTATTTGCATTAGAGAGTTTAAATACAAATAGTTTATACTATCTCTATAATTGTCGAGTCTTGCATTACTTGTCGATTCTTTAATCTCAATATTTGTACTTGAATTATTCAAATGATGTTGATTCTACTGCAGACGAGATAAGACCAGAGTTGTACATTGAGTTCTTGTTGTACATGAATGGCGCACCATTTGGTCTTCCCATGAGAACAAAATTTCAGTTTTCATATCACATAAGTTAATTTTATTTTATTATATATATTTTTTTTTTCTTGTGTTTTTTCTAAATATTTTCTGGGTTTTGATTAATATTTTGTGAAATCTCATAACGCAGGTTGAAATTTTCAAGTCCATCGTATGGTTGGAACGAACCAATCACATTAAGTACTATTTTGAAAATTCACAACTCGTGCTCACCCATAAGTTATCACTTTGCTTATATGCTTCGGTATTTTGCGATTTGTATGATGAGATACGTTGTATATGATCCAATAAAATTATAAGAACAAGACTTATTTTGTTATAGTTATTCATATATATTTCTTTGTAATGAACTTCTATTTGATTTAGGTTTATGATGGTAAAATGTTGTGAAGTGGTAGGTGGGGGGTGACCATTCATATGTTTTAACAGGAAAAACAGTTGAAGATAGGGAAGCACAAGCTTAGACTTTGGTTGACAAAAACATGATGGTTTTAACAGGAAAAACATTTTTTTAATTTTTTTTTTATATATAGAAAATCCAAGTGAAACTATGCTTATGCAATAAGTTGGACTAAAAGCTGATGGTAGCATGCATGAAATTGGGATATTGGAATGGGATCAAAATTTTTTTTATAATTCCAATTATGCAGTCAAATTTATGCAGTTAAAATTGATTGTGCATTGGTGGTTTTTGATATGTTCCAAAGGAGAAGTGTAGAGAGTTGGAACGTCTGGAAACACTTGTAAATAAGTTTGGGAGAGGACAGATTCAAAGAGTTCATCGGCCTGTCTTGCATTTAAAGCTATGGAGAAAATCAAGGAACGTGAAAGTATTATAAATGGAAGTTTTTATGTATATATATTGTTTTAAATTTATGCAATTTTGAACAATGGGTAGGTTTTAGGTACCATTATTTGTATTTGCTTTATTTTTTGATCATTTTGATGCATTGAAAAGTACATGGGCTCCAGATGAAGGTTGTGTACTTAATAACATCTATCTCATACCTAGTATAAATAAAATTAGTGTTTGAGTGCTGAATTTAATCAAAAAAGAATATATCACTTCAACATGTCATGACAACGTCATTTTTGTTTTTATTTCTTTGTTTTTCATCTTTTAAAATTAAACTCACCAAATTCTTGGTGCCAATTTAATATTTCTTACAAATTTTATGGACTAGAGAATCATTTAAATATAATACGTCAATGTGCATCATACGGACTTAAAACTAGTTAAAAGAAAAGGACGAGGGTAGAAGAAATGTCTGTTGGTAATGGTGGATTGCAGATGGATTTCTTGGCTCGTAAAATTTAGATAGAAATTTAACGTCGACAAATTATGACAGAATTGGCTACAAATTCTTGAATTGAAAGTTTGAGAAAATACTTTTGTATTTGATGTTTATGTTTAAAAGAAACCCTATGCTTATACATCCTCATGTCCTTTTTGAAACGGAAGTATACAACAAGCAATAGAACCATACTTGTGCTTGAAATGTACAACTCTTGTGCCAAAACCAGTCAATACCAAGAGATTGTTAAAAAACTAAAATCAACAGAGTTTTCCTCTCACAAAGCTATCTCCCTGTACTAAAAATTTCAAAAGTTGAGCACTCATTAAAGCCTCAACAAAACCGAAAGAAGAAGAAATTGAGATTTTTAGACAAGATACTGAGTAAAAAAGACTCATTTCTTTCTTATATGGTACGGCTAACCACTTAAATAATGACACGTGATTTTTGTGTCATGTTTAATTTTTATTATATTTCTCTATTTATTTTCACCCACTCAAATGAAGATACATGCACGTGTCTTTTTGTGTAAAATTTAATTTAATTTTTCTTAATTTAATTTTAATAATTATTTTAGTCTTATTTTTTATTCGAAAGTTTATTAAACATCAAGTTTCCGCTAAGTATTTTTAATTGAATACTTAAATTACGTTTAAAAGCTCTAAACTTAGAATATTGTATTTCATTTAGATTTTTAAAGAGTTTGATTTTTCAAGTGACTGATTTTATGAATTTTATTAAATTTTATTGACTTTTATAGATTTTAATAATTATAGATTTTATAAACTTATATTTTTTCAATTGAAAATCTTAAATATAAAAATTTAATATCCCAAGATTAAAAAAAATTGCAAGAGAAAAATCTAGTAATAATTTATTATTTAATTGTATTAATATTATTAAATTTATAAAAGTTAATGTTCTATTTAATTGTTGCAAGTAAAGTATGTCAAAAATTAATGACATTAATTATTAGTTCACTCTTTTTTTTTTAAATAAAACCATTAACTTTCAAATGACTTGTGAATAAATTCCAAAAAAATATAATATGCGATTCTTTTTAAAAATATTTTCCAATGAATTTTTTTATCTAATTCATAATCTCATTTCTTATATATAATAATCTATAAGTAACATATCATTATAAGTTATTACAATTACATAGATAAATAACTAAAGTACCAATTTACAAAGGAAAAAAAATACACCCATGCTCATCAAAGGTAAATAAAAAAATTAACAAGATGAAAAAAATAAAGTAATAAAAAATTTAATTTTGAACATGATGAAATACATTAATAAACTAAAATCAACTATTATATATGAATTTAATTATTGATAATTAATCATAGATATAGGGTTCGTAGAATGAAAAAAAAAAAAGAAATAATTAGGAGAATATTAAAGAAAAAAAAGAATATTAAAGAAAAAAAGAATATTAATCTTGACTCTAGAGCTTATGAAAGGAAAAAGACGAGAAATATTGCATAAAGAAAAAAATTAAAGGAATGAAAGAGTTTATTTGTTCCAAAGTCTTGATGATTAATATGAGAGAAACTATGATATCTTTTATTTATGCCTTGTACTTTAAAGTTAGTACATAGAAAATTTTCTATAAAGTCATTAAAAATCATTGATATTTTGAATACCTATTAATTTCGTAGGATTTTAAAAAGTTTGAATTGAATATCGCACAACTTTTAAAGACTTTTTAAAAGTTTTTAAAATTCTATACTAAATACTCCCAAGACTTTTATAAATTTTAAAAAGTTTGTATTAAATACACAAAGACTTTTAAAGTACATAAAAGTCCTTTAATTAAATACACCCCTTTAGGGGTCCATTTGACGCGAATGTTGTGAGTATAATTTGTGTCACTAGAGTTTTTGTTAGTAGATTTTTTTTTTTTTTCATAAGAGCATTTACTAAAAAGTTGTTGATTGTTTAGTTGTCAATTCAAAAATTAACGTGAATTTGTTTTGCAACATAATTATAGAAGTACTTTTATTTTATTTTCTATACAAATACTACATATTCATTTAACTAAATTTTAATAATTTATTCTTATAATAATATTTATTTTCATCCTATTAAAATTATAAAAATTAATTTTAATTAAATATTTAAGATAAATTGGATATTTTTGGTGTTTTAGTAAATCATAAGGATAATTTTCTTAATTTAAATTTTTTAATAAATACATATTTAAATTTTTGGTATAAGCTAAATGTAGAGTTTTTTGGAGAATCTCAAAATTTGAGCTTCCCTAAACAGTTTAAAATCGTTTTCTTAGTCAACAAGCACTTTTGAACTTTAACCAAATATCTATTATTTTAATTAAAACAAGTTTTGTCTTTTAAGTAGTGTTTTTTAGCTTTGCAAAGCCCTTCTAAACACACTTGTTGACCTCGAAACTTGCACTATCCATATGTCAATGATTTTTAATCAATCATCATCGTCCCCAGTATATTACACGCACACTTGGACAATCGTTTAGTACACTAAGATTACTAAAGAAAAAAGAGTACCGGCGATCGTTGATACTTCGACAATCAAATCAGTTGCCGGTACAAATTATATGGGGGATATTTGGGTATGGGAGAGACAAGCAGATATTGATTTGTGCAGAATTTAAGGATAGAGAATAATGTGTATTTTGGAATAATGAGAGATCTTGTATTTATAAGAGGAGATGAAGTAATCAATTTGACATCGGATGAGATTATCCTTCCTTATGAGATAAGGAATAATTAAGTGTGAACTCAATCTCTTAAATTTTAGTCTTAATCTGAGTCGATTTCTAATATTACGTTGTTAATTATTAGGAAATTGAGATGGAGTTTCCTTGTGAGAGTCTATATGACAATCAAATATAATCTTTTTTGAAATATCTCTTTAGTTGTCCCAAAATATCATATTGCTTAGGAGATTCTGCGCGGCCCAAGTAGTTGGCTGGGGACCTTGGGTTAGTCAGGATGTGCGAACCACTTTATGGGCTTCACTTTGCTAAGACATTAGCGATCGTAATTCGAGACTTTGACTGTCATTGGAGGTTGAGGCGAGGACTTATGAGGCCCTTGCTGGACTCCATTTGCTGACGTGGAGGTCTTATCTCCTTTGGGTGGTAACAACACTTTCACATCATTGTTACAATGGAACTAGCGAACACAATTTCTTATTCCAAATCGAACTTTTTGAAATGAAATAATTGTAGAATTTTATGGATAATATTTATGAAATTGACTATTCAAAATGTAAAAGAAAAAGCCATATAGATAGCCTTCGAATGTTGCCATTTGTCCAAAAGCCAATGTCCTCCATAAAGGTTACAACTTTTAAATAAAAAAGTGGGAATATTAAAAGAAAAGATATATCCATGAAAGGGTTTAGCTAATAGAAAGAGATATAACTCTTTAATCTCAAGTTTTTTATATTTAAAAAAAAAATGAAGCTATTAAATTTAAATATCTTTCAATTACAAAGACAACTTCTTCATTCAAATTCAACATTTTCGAACAAGACTTTGTATTAGGTCAATCTTGAATTGCATTTACAACGAGTTAAGTATCTAGTATGAGCCCCCTCTTTTATTTGACATTGTGTACTAAGACTTAGAGGGGGAAAATGAAAACATAGTTATCAAATAAGGAGAAGAAAAAGTGAATACATTCTATCGTGAACTTGGATGGTTTAGTACAAATTTACACCCCTATGTATGTGTCATATTGTGTGTAATACGTGCACCTAAATATAATTTCTCATGTCAAATCTTTTTCAAGCTAGAAAAACATCCCTCCATGAGATCCCATGGGTCGAGGCTTGGTAGAATCAAGCCTATCACTCTTGAATCATTATTAATTTTCCTACCTTCAATTTGCTTAAATAATAACATGTTGGCACTTAAATACCTTGTTTAAGCTTAACTAAGGCAGATTAATCTTAAGGGTCCATTTAGTTTGTTAATAAAAATATTTATTTGGATAATAATTATAGGTTTATATTAGATTAACACTATTTATCACAATTGGTGATAATCATCCATCTATGTAGCATTAAATGATAAGTCTAATAAAATGAGTTTCAAATCCCCACATTTCATTGGACGTATCACTTAATGTCAACAATGTTGCCACATAAACTGGTGATAATCACTAGTAATGATAAATAATATTAAGGTAATTTGCAATTTTGATCTCCAATCTTTCAAATCTGTTATTAATCTACCCCTAACCAATTTTTTTAGTACCAGACATCCTCAACATTTCAAATTGTTGCAAATCACGTCCCCATTGACATATTTTAACGAATTTTTCTTCTTCTTTAAATTAAATAAAAATAGAAAAAAGCTAAAAATAACATAAAAATAAAAAAAAATTACTAATAAAGTCCCACAACTTTTAAAAAGTACAAAATAACTTCTTTTTCTCCAAAAACTCTTAAAAATGTTTTTGCACAACTCTGGATATAATATTATAATCTAACTAAAAACACGTAGTCTATAATCTAGCACCAATAGTTCCAATGTCTAGAAAAATCAAAAACCCTTTTCATTTCCTGCCAAAATTCTTTCTTCCATCACCAAAATTACCGTACTCAACCACAAGTGGTAGTGGTAATGGTGTCTCTTCCGGTTCAAGGCCATCTCGACCAGTTTCTCCACCTTTCCCTTCTCATCTCCACCTACAATATCCCCGTCCATTATGTTGGCGCCATCCACGATCGCCAGCGTATGACTCCGTGTCCTGATTGGGACCCTTTCCGTAGAAAACTTCCATTTCCATGAATTCCAAATTCCAGATTTCCATTATCTTCCTGCTAACCCTAATGCCTCCAACAAATTCCCTTCACATCTTCCCTCCAACGTCCCACCTTTGCCGGCCGGTTGCCTTAATACCGAACTCTCTCTCACCTACTATACACAGAGTCAAGGAGTGGGGAGAGGAAATCAACGAGAAATCTAGATTTGGCATCCGATATCTCATCCCTAAGCCTCCGCAAGTGGTCAAGATTTGAAGGGACGTCAGGGCGTAATTTACAGAGTTTATCGTACCTGTAATTTTTTCTCTCCAAATAGCGGGCATCATTCCCACCATTTCACCAGTAGTGCCAAAGTGAAACCCTATGTTCTTACAGAAAACTTAGTGCGTTATCAAAGGGTTATGAAGATATATGTTTATAAAAAGAGAGAGAGTGGACATCGGTGGGAATGCTTCACCGGGTGTTTTCTTCTGCTGGGAACTCAATTTACAGGGGGTGTTTTCTTGAGCATATTTTTAATGCATTTCTTGTCAATAGTGGTGAAAGAGATTTTAGAGTAGAAATGATTTGGTCATGAGATAGGGTAGGTTTTTGGAGAATAGGGATGGTAATGGAGCGGGTCTGCCCTGCCCCATAAAATTTTTAACCCGCCCCGCCACCTGCGAATTCGCGGGATGGAACAATCTTTTGACCCGCTAACCGTCCTACGAAATTTTTTTAGTTTTTTTTTTAAAACTGAAAAAAATAATTTAAAAAAATAAATAAATTATTTTTAAATATTTGTAGCAAACAAAATAAAAAAAAAATCAAGATTGAGATTGTGGTGTAGTGGTTGAGATTTGTAGTTTATAATTTCAATTCGGGTTCGATTCTTCTTTAGTCCATTTCTAGTAAAATTTTAATTTGTATTTTATTTTATGATTTTACAAAAAAAAACCTTGATGGAGTGGGGTGGAGCAGGGCTGCCCTGGACCCGCCCCGCGACCTCCACGGGGTAGAAAATCGTGCCCCGAACCCGCCCTTATTACCTGAATAAGCGGGACAGGTTCGGGACGACGATTTTTTTGCCATTTTTATTGGGGAAGATAAAGTTATTTTGTACTTTTTAAAAGTTATGAGACTTTATTTGTAATTTTCTTTTATTTTTTATTATTTTTAGCTGTTTTTTCTATATTTGTTTATTTAAAGAGGAAAGCAAATACGTCAAAATATGTCAATAAAGACTTGATTTGCAACAAACTAAAAGTTTGGAGATGTCTGGTGTTAAAAGAATTGGTTAATGGTAGATTAGTAATAGATTTGAAAGTTTTTAACCAAAATTGCAAATTACCCATAACATTATTCATATCATTATCATGTTTTGGCTCAGCTAAGTATAAGAATAGAAAAAGTCACTTTTAATAAATCAATTTTTTATAAATAAAAAAAAAAAAAACTTCTATCTTACTCTTAATTAAAAGAAAAAAAGTAAATAAAAAAAACTAAAAGAAATAAAATTGTTCATCTTCTTCAATTATGAACCAAAATCAGTATTGAGCAAACTTCAAAATTTACCAGCAAATAAACAAAAATACTTGTCGATAGCTCAAAAAGCTGAAACTCTAATTCAACTACTCGCTAAAAAGAATTAAAAGAAAGATTAAAAGAAGTCCGAATCTTTTACCAATTCAATAAAATCAATTCAAATCATTTGAAAATTTGAATCGAGTAAAAATTTGAAGCGTAATGGACAATTAAACATACAAAGAGGAGATTACGAGTGCAAAAGTTTTTGGATTTTAAATTATTAAATTTTTTGGTTCATAGATAATGGGGGGAGCGGCGGAGGTCATTTCACGGATTTTGGATAGTTGATTTAGAATAATGGTGGTGGTGGTGGTGTGAAAAGCGGTGCGATAGGGGATCCATAAATGGGTGTTGCTGTGGAGGATATTGGAAGTACGAAAATAGTAACGGAGAAATTAATTAGTGTTCTAAAAAACACGTTTATCTTTTTTTTTAAATTGAGTGAATTCTTATATTAAAAATATTTTTGTCCTTTTTTTGGAAATAAAAAATGTCATCGTTTTTTGCTTAAATTTTTATTTTGATAAAAGTGTATTGAACATCAATTCTGTTCAAACAAAATAAGATAAGGTTGTGTTTGATTGCAAGTAGAAAATAAAATGGAAAGAATTACTAAGAAAATTTGGATTGGAAAATTGGAAAATAAATAGGTTGGAAAAGATTAACAAATTTTCCATATTATCAAAAGTTCCAATTGAGAAAATACACGAACATACTGAAAAGTTGGAAAATGGGTGAAAAATTTTCATTTTCTATGGAAAATGAAAGGAATCAAACACACCCTAAATTTTATCTATTATCTTTAACGGTTAACTATGTACCAAAAGGAGTTTAAATGTAACACGTGACTCTCCAATGGTGACTTTTCATTAATGGAAAATCCCATAAATACTGATTTGATGCATTAGGCATTCATAACCCTGAACGCATATCTATAGGTTATAATTATATCTTACTAGACGCACAGCACGGCACAATCTTTTAGGGTTTATGTGACAAAATCTGAATAAGATATAATATAAAACTATACATAAAATGCAAGTACAAAATACAAGTAAAACGTCATAAAATGTTGACTGATTATGCTTACGAGGAACTAGGGATCACACAAGATTTATGTAGAGATGTTCTTTATGTTGATTTTGCAAGACAAATAACAATTTTGAGGGACTGTCATGATTCGGTTTTAATAAAAACTAGTGTATCACTAATGCAATGCACGCACTGTTTTCAATTTAATTATATAAATAGATGAATAATATTTATTATATTTGTATATAAAAATTAATTCTAGTAACTAAATTGAACATAATAAACATGTTATTGATTATAATATTTGTGTAACTAAAAAATGACAAAAATACTATTCTAAATTTTATAAAACTTCTTTGAACACAACGTTCGTCATTGAATTTGTATAGCCACCATCCTTATCGCAAATCAATATATTCAATCCATTGCGATTTGTTACGCTTGACACAACCACATATATTATGTAAATTTTATATCAATGTTAGTTTATTAATATTAGATAACAACAAATTAAATAGAAGAATCTTCGACAAAGCCCGCTAGATTGAAGTTACACCTCTCTAGCATTAGATATATGTTTGATGGTTCTTATCTGCGTAGTTCGAATCGCTAGATCATCAGAGACAGTGTACACAGGGTGAGAAGATATTTGACTTATCTTTTGAGAGCTATTGTCCCTTCCATCCAATAACCTTAGATGAAATAAGATGCAAACATTAATCGCGGCAGAGCTCGATTAATGAAAAGCTTTCAAATGTTTATTTGAAAGAAAACGATTTAGGTGGGGGAAAAAAAAAGAATGTCAAATATTTTACCAATTAATAAATTGTTTGGTCTGGTAATTTTTTGGATTTACCACTACTTTTATTACATGATAGGTGTTAGAAATTCTGATATCGCCTTCAGTAAAGCAATAATATTAAAAAAAAAAAGATAAAAACACAGGAAGAACCATTAGATATAACAAAAGTAATAAACCTCTTAATATCTTCGCCGGACACATTTGCAGTAAAACAACAAAAGGCTCCGGAAGCCCACTGTCCAAATGGCAAATACTCACTAATCTCATCAACAGTCATCCCATAAAGTACACGGCAACCGATTCCTCCTAATAAATGACATCAGAATTACTAATGGAAAAAAGACCGGAAATTAGTTAGTGTTATGCTTTTCATAAGGACATACATACTCTAGATCTCCAATTATTATATCAATCAACTTTGTGGTTCGTCCAGATAGATCCCTAGTCTTCCGGGGTATTTTGGCAACAATCTTCCCAATGATGTCTTTTTAGAAAATTGTATATTAGTTGTATTTAAAAAATTATTCAGTAAATTTGACAACAAAATGTAATAACAATAAGAATCTATAAGAAACATTGTGTGCGTAAAAACAATATGTATGTTATCAAATATTACATAAGAGTTCAATGTAATCGAGATTTGTCGAATATAGAATGTCATTGGAAGTCTTGAATTGAAAAATATGGTTGGAGAACATATCTCATAGATGTGAGTATTGGTCATGAAATTGATCTTGTATTTGTGGTTTTGTACTTCAAGTTATTGACCTCGACAATAAAATGTCGTATCACATAAAGAGCCCCCTCCCAAAGCAAAGGCTTAAAGATATGTGTCAACGATATCTTTATGGACGCATGATTACACTCATCCTATAAACAACACGTAAATACAATGACAACAATTTAAAAAAAAAAAAACAAGATTGTATTAATTTTCATCAAAACTTAGAAAATGTAGGAATCAAGACCAAAAAAATATATTATATAAACTTGTACTAAAAGACATATTACAAATAAATGAAACATAAGCAATATCAAGTGTAAAGGTAGTTTTAAATTATGAAACAACATTAAGAAGGAGTAACATACAATCTAAAAAATAGAAAATGCATAGTTTAAATTATTTCTAAATCATTACTGAAATTCATGCAATATTAAACTGTAATGGTAAACTTAAACTACAAAATAACAGCTAAGAAGAAGCAAATACATTTCAAAAAGTGAATTGAAATTACACAGTAATAATAAACATAAACAAAAACCAACATCAACTATTTCAATTATTTATGTAAAAATAAAAATGCGTATACACAATTGTTTTGTTTCTAAAAATATGTATATGAGAACGCGTATATAAGATGAAATTTATAAAAATTAAACTAAAAATCGTAATTGTTAAAAAAATAAATTAAAAAAAGCGCTTAACTATCTAGCTGCATTTTAAAACCCAAAAAACAAAATATGTATAACATGATAAATTAAATGAACAGATTTTACGATTCCGAACATCTATGTTTGAGTGTATTTCCCAAAATTATTTTTAATATAAACAAATAATAGTATCCAAACACACAATAAATTTTTTTTTAAAAAATGATATAAAAAAAACATTCAAAAGTGCAAATAATTTACAAAAAATGATTTTAACAAAAAATTAGAAACGATTATGACTAACCTCTTTGTCGTGGCAAACAAACTCTAGACTGAAGAGTTTCATCCGAATTACCATAAGTTGGGACCTCGTGCAGGTGAACGACGCGGACCTTCAAAGCCCACTGTATTTTTGTTAGATTCACCTCGCTAATGAAATTAAACAAATGAGCCATTGTTGCGAAATGTCCTCCATTTGATTATAGCCGTGCAAAAAAAAAAAAAAAGGAACACATAAGTTTTTATATAATGAACAAAATGTGCAACACATTATCTGTTTTGCAAGAAGAAAGCATAATCATGTATTTACTAGAAGCTAGTTCTCAATGGGGCAGTGCAAGAAACAAAACAGCTATCGTGATCCAAAAGTGAATTATAAATAAATCTCATATATATAGCTCAAACATAATTGCACGTTTTACAAAACGAAGTATAATTCTCAGATGCATAATCACACGCAGATCGATGTAGTGATGCTCTTTCAAAAATGTCAATTAAACTGTTTGAATACCACAAGAAAAGTCAAAAGACGGTTTCATAAAAAAAAATGATGATGAGTCCAATTGTTAGTTTCTGAAAAGTTGTTGCATTTATCCATATTTGAGTGCATTTCACAAAGTTATTTTAATTAAAAAAAATAGTATTCGAACACACAATTAAAAAAACTCAAAAGTGCAAATAATTTAAACAAAAAATAGGAAATAAATATACTGTTTGAATACCACATGGAAGCTCAAAAGATGGTTTTATACAAAAAAAGATGATGAGTCCAACGCGTTTCTGAAAAGTTGTTGCATTTATCATTTATTATTAAATGTTACACATGAAAATGAAAAATAAATAAATAAATAAACAATCAATGTGTGAAACCAATTAAATAATCTGAAAAGTTATTACATTTATCATATATAATATTAAATATTACACTTTGTTTTTTGCAGGAAAAGAGAAAAAAATAAATAAATAAACAACAAATGTGTGAAACTAATTAAAAAATATGAAAAATTGTTGCATTTATCATATATAATATTAAATATTATACTTTGTTTTTTGTAAGACAAAGAATAAATAAACAAACAATCAATGTGTGAAACAAATTAAAGAAAATATACTTCGTTTTCTGTTGAAACATGCAAATGAGAAAATTGGCCTACACATAGCATTTATGGCAGAACTTACTAAAACTGGAAAGAAAAAATAACGAAAAAATGTGTGCGTGAAATTTTTTACGGTTAATATATATATAGAACGAACAAAACCGATTCTTAAATCAGAAAGTTTTAAAGGAAAAAGATTTGATTTTTTTTTTGTTGTAAAAGTTTTGTTTAGCCTCGCACATGGGGAAGAAAATTGTTCAAAACATGTATGTTGCAGGGATGGCAAAAAATTCATCTTCGCCCGCCCCCGCCCGCCCCGCCCGCCCGCCCGCCTGTCCGTCCCGTCCCCCCCGTCCCGTCCCGCCCCATCCCGCCACGCCACACCCCACCCCATCCTACCTGTCTTGCCAAGAATCGTGACGAGAGACGTAGATCATGGTCCCCGTCCCGAATCTTTTTATTCTATTTTATTTTTATATTTTAAAATTTAAATCTTATTCAAAAAAATAATATTAAAAAATAATTAATTAATTAAACCGGACGATAAATAAAGAATTTTCAATCTCCGTCCCACCTTCCAAAAATCTCTAACGAGACGGGATGGCAACGGCCACCCCCGCCCCGACTCGTTACTATCTCTGTGTTACAATACCTAAATTGTGAGAATAAATATTCCGACTTGCTCTCTCGTCCATCCTAGAATTTTCATTTATTTTAGATGATTTTGCCAAATCAATTAGAATTCTTTTAATTTAAAACAAAAGGTCATTTTTTTTTTTTTTGGATAAATCGGTACGCGTTTTAGTCTAAAATAAAATCAAGAAACAATTGAATGGTTGGATTATTGGTCAACTAAAATTGATTGAAATTGACTCTTACGTTAGAATCGGACCAAATCGACCAATAATTTGAATATTTGGCTTACCCCTAATGACCAAAATCTTTGAACCCCTTCTAGATGACCTTATGTTGAAATATCTCAAGACTCAAAATATCATTCTCATTACGTTTGAAACGTTTTCAAGTATGAAAATGTGAAAAAGCTTGAATTCATTACAATATCAATCAATTTTAAAGCCTAGTATGATTTCGTGGGATTATAAGGTCAATTAAAAGACAAGAAAAAATTGGTTGAACAAATACCTACACATTTTATAAGATTCATAACTTATAAATACTTAAAAAATAATATCATCGCTCTCAAATATGCGCTTAGCAAGGTTAAATTAGAGTAATTGTATTTATCATTATTTTATGAGTTAGTAGGGCTAATGTTACATTGTTCGATAAATAAATATACGTTTCCAATTTTATTGAACAGTGTGAGAGTGGCACACAGACTAACGATTATTAATTATTAATTATTAATAGTGATGATTAATAACATTATTTGTTAAATTAGTCATTTGTCCCGAAAATAAAACTTTTTTAAATCAAAATTACGGTAAAAATATAAAAGTAAAATATGAAAAATCGGGAATTAAATAGCATTACTCTTTCCCTAATTCAAAACATAGCTAAAATTGGATATCCAACCTCAAATCACCATAAAGAATTAGCATTAATTAGATTCTATTTTCTAAATTATTGCACTTTATTTTGCCATTTAAATGCGTAGAGTGGGACATGCTAAAAGCAGCGGCATTAAACGTTCTTTTTAAACTTTAAATTTTTATTCCACTTGAAATTAAAGATACATCAACTTTCAACCTTTTATTTTTCTCACTCTTTTTCTTTTTCTTTCTTCTTTATTTTTATTTTTATTTTTATTCTTTTTTGACTGACAGAATCAGTTATTATTACTCAACGCCAAGTCATGTGGCAGAGCTAAACATTATTTATCGTGGAGTTAAAAATTAAGTTACAATTTTTTTTTTTCAAGCAATATAACATTAATGAATATAATTCTATGCATTACTACAAACGTTATTCACGTATTTTCATATTTTGAAATTATTGTATAATTACATCATTATTAATATTGTTGTTGGATTGATCTGCAATTGTTCATTAGACATTGACCCAAAGCACAAGCCCAATGATGCATTATTAACTCTCTCGGCCCAAGAAGAAGACTCTGTGATGGCCCAAACCAAATATCATCCTGAAGTCGCCCTTTCTGGAAACACGACTTGTGCAATCCTGAAGTTGTGTATGCCGTCTGATGGTGATACGTGGATTAGTGATGGCCGTTGATCTAAGGGCAACACTGAAGATGATATAAATACCAAAGTCTGTGTTGTTTGGATAGATATACAGACGCGCAGCTTTCTTCTGAAATGTGAACTTTCTTGAGTCTTCTCTGGGTCTCTTTTTCTTTCGTCTTTGACATACATCTTCCTTCTACCTTTCTTGGTGAATAGATAGTGGGTTAGATTAGGGGTGGTTTTGTTCTATTCTTGATGAACGAAGGCAGGGTGGTTATACTTGGTGTATTTCTGTATAAAGAGAGAGGAGTCTGAGGGTTCAGTCTGTTGTTTTGGTTGATACTTGGTGTATCATTGTAATCGTGTTGAACTTGAGGTTGTGCTAGTGGATTTGGAGCGTTAACCACGTTTGTGGAAGCTCAACGGGTGATTAGGCTTAACGGCTGAACATCCGGACCCGAAAGGGTGAAAAATCTTGTGTTCTTTACATATTGTTTGATTGTTTGTTTACAACTGGGACCAACAATTGTCAAATACATCATCATCAATATACAATTGTGTGGTCAAAACTGTGGGTAGAGGCCTTTGGGGCTTTTGGTGTTGAGGTGGAGAAAAAACGTGGCTAATCATCGACTTTGATGCAGATGATCTAGAGTAGAAAAATGTAATTATTTGGTAAAAGTGGCAAATTTAGTTATTGAAATAAAAATAGAATTCGAGGTTTGAAAGAAGATGAGAGATAGAAAGTGAAAGAAAAAAAGTCGTGTGGTTAGAGAAAAAGTTTTAAAAGAATAATTTAAAAAAAAAAAAAAAATCAAAAATATGTGGGGTTGAATGCATGTAAATCTGCCCATGGCCACATGGGAGTCCAGTCACGAAGCCAATAATTTTTTGTTGGGGGCCAAAAACTTTTGTTGAGGCAACAATTTTTTAAATTGAAAAAATGTCTAATGACGAGTTTAAAAAAAATCGAATCAAAGATAGCTGTTCGAAATAAATTTAATAAATTTATTTTTTATCTTCTAATTCTCATTTTGACATCACCTATTTTGAATTATTTTCGAATTACGTTCTTTACTTGTCAAAGTAAGTTCTTGATATCGTTTTAAACTATTCACGGCAAACTTCGCCATACATATTTTAGATTGAAAATTGTTAAATGAATAGCTCAAAATGGAAAGTTAAAGATAACTGCTAGAATGAATATAATAATCTAATTTTTTATCTTTTAATTGATATCACCTCTTTCGACTTATTTTTTGGAATATGTTACTTCACTCGTCGAAATAAGTTCTTGGTATCATTTGGAAGTATCAACTGCAAACTTCATAACGCATTTTTTCAGGTTAAAAAACTGTTAAACGACATATTCAAAATAACAAGTCAATGATAGTTGTTAGAAATTGATTTAATAATATGATTTTTTCACTTTTAATTTTCATTTTTGCGTTATTTCTTTCAGCTGATTTTTTAACTATGTTTCTTCACTTGTTGGACTAGGTTATTGATACTATTTCAAAGTATTCATGACAAACTCCGCAATATATATTTCGAAATGAAAAATCGTTAAATGATGAGTTCAAAATATTAAATTAAAAATGACTGATAGAATTAGATTTAATATTTCGATCCTATTTCTGTTTTAAGATGTTAATTTTATTAAAATTATATTTGATGTCAATTTGACTCATTAAAAATATAAAAAAAATTTGAAATATTATAACCAAACTCTCTCAGTCGGAGTCCTACGTCAATACTCTTGTTGAGATTACAACCTCTAAAACTATAACATATGAAAAATCCTATACAATATAGAATAAACTAATCATATCTTCTTGCAATCACTTTAGCCAACAGATGAAGTTTAGGCAACCGCTATGGAACATTGCATTCTGCCATCCAAAAATAGGCACCAATCTCCATATCATAAGAATACCCTAACCAATCTGTCCAAAGCCACACCCTCTTTCAGCAAATTTAACCTCCTAACCAAGAATTATTGTTCGCCTTCCGTTTCACGAAATATACTCAGATGAACCACTGATTACTGTTCACTCAACTCTCCGGCTATTAAGCCAACAACCTTACTCTTTATTCCCAAAGAAAAAGAAAAAGAAAGGGAGAGGGAGAAGAACCGGAAAGAGATGAAGCCGGACAAAGAGATTTCAGATAGAGAGAGGAAAAAAACTAACTCAACCAAACTAACCGTATGAGATTCCCAAGGCAGAGAGGTAGGGTGTATCCAATCTCTTAATCAATTACATCCATTGGATTAAATCCAATGGTTGATATTGATTTGAAGAAAGCACAATCCTTTACTCAACTGATGGGACAATCACACACTTCCACGACACCATAATAAGCTGAAGGAAGAGGCGCGCTTTTTAATTGGGTTTGAGAGACACGATTTCATAACATTCTTCACCTTGGATCACTAACCCATACCAGTATTCTTGGTTGCAGAATACTATCTATTTTATTGTAGTTGTTGTTTCATCATTGCCCTGTGCTTTTCAGTCAAGACCCTGCAAACATTGAAATTCAACATGTATCAATTAACAATTTAGCTAAACATGAATTGAATTTACTTACAGAGAGCACATTGGTACCCATGTCACCTGGATTTTCAGAAGTATCAATTTTCAACAATGTCAATTCACTAGAAGATAATTGTTCTCTTACAAAATGGTACTTCACCTCTATATGCTTTGATCTTTCATGATAAACAAGATTTTTACAAAATATTAAGGCACTTTGGCTATCAGTATAAAGGATAACATCATCTTTAAGTATATTTATTTCAAAAAGTAAACCTTTTAACCATAAGCTTTCCTTTACAGCCTCAGTAATAGTAACATACTTAGCTTCAGTGCTTGAAAGAGCAACTAAAGGCTGAAGTTGCGATTTCCATGATATACAATTTTTTCCAAGTGTAAAAAAGAAAGCAGTAGTGGATTTTCGTTGATCCCTATCACCAGCAAAATTAGAATCCACATAACCAGTTAAAGAAAAAACATCATGGGACTTCACATATAAGAGACCAGTGTTTAAGGAACCACTATATATCTTAATAGCCACTTTAGACCAGCCCAATGGGACTTCCCAGGATTAGCCATAAACCTTCTAAGCAAATTTATGGCAAATGCTAAATCAGGCCTGGTAGTTAACATGGAGTACATCACTGATCCTATAGCATTATCATAGATAATGTGCTCCATTTCTTTTCTTTCATCATTATTAGTTGGAGACTGATTAGAGGAAAGAATCATGGACCAGCAAGGGGCACATTAACAGATTTAGCATTCTTCATCCCAAACTTAGAGACAACCTTTTTCAAGTAAGTCTCTTGAGTTATGGTTAACCTATCTTCAAGTCTGCTCCTTTTGATAACCATGCCTAGAATTTTTCTAGCACTACCTAAATCTTTCATATCAAACTCAGACTTTAGGAGAACCTTTAGTTTTTCAATCTCACTCTTACTACTACTAGCTAAGAGCATATCGTCGACATAAAGAAGGAGATATACAACACAGTCCATCAGATTGTTGTTAAAATAGAAGCAAGCATCATACTTACTTCTCCTAAAACCAATTCTTATAAAAAACGAATCAAAACGTTTGTACCATTGCCTTGGGGACTACTTAAGGCCATAAAGGGACTTCCTAAGGTGAGAAACATGATCAGACTTTCCTTTTGCTTCAAAGCCCAAGGGTTGAGACATATAAATTGATTCTTCTAGTTCACCATGAAGAAAAGCAGACTTGACATCAATTGTTTTAATTCCCAATTAAACTGGACAACTAGAGCAAGAACCAATCTAATAGTCTTATACGTAATAACAGGGAGAAAATTTCATTGTAATCTATCCCTTCTCTTTGAGAGAAGCCCTTAGCAACCAGTCTGGTCTTAAATCTAGGAGGATCAGTGTCACTATTTCCATTTTTTACTTTATAAAGCCATTTGAACTGGATTACCTTCTGATTTCTAGGCCTGATAACCAGTTTCCAGGTATCATTCCTAATTAAAAAATACATTTCATCATTCATATCTTCTACCCACTGTCTAGACTTAGGACAACTCACAGCTTCCTCATAGGTCAGGGGTTCTAAGCTTTCTAAGGCTTTATCTGAAACTAGAGCATACTCAACCATATTCAGAGAATTATATTTGGGATTGGGTCTAATCTGTCTTCTCTCTCTATCCCTAACCAACCGATAGTTTTAAATATCAGTTTGATCAATAGTATCAGGTTGTGTGTCAACAGTGGGACTTGTAGGTGGTCCTGATGGGTTGGGGGTATCAAGGGTGCCAATATCAGTCAGATGGTCATTAGGTTGAACTTCTTCAGAGACACCTTTTTCTAACTCTCCCCTTCTAATCTCAGTAACAACCTTAGTGGTCTGATCAGGCTCAGAATCATCAATCTTCTTATACTTAGGCATTTTGTCTCATTAAAAATGACATCCCTACTATTGATGATCTTAATCCCTTTTCTTCACTTACCCATAACCTATATCCCTTAACTCCTGTAGGGTACCCTAACATCACACACTTGGATGCTCTTGCATCCAATTTTCCTTGATTCTGGTGTGCATAAGCAGCACACCCAAAGACCCTCAAATGTGAGAGGTCAGGGGGTTTTCCTCTCACATTTTCTCGGGAGTTTTGAAATTAACAGCACTCGAAGGGGATCTGTTAATCAGGTAAACATCAGTGCAAGCTACTTCACCCAAAAAACCTTTAGAAAGACCAGAACTGATTAACATACACCTAACCTTATCCATTATGGTTCTATTGAACCTCTCAGCAACCTCATTTTGCTGAGGTGTGTGCCTAACAGTTCTATACCTTTGAATTTCTTTTTCTCTACAGAAAAGGTCAAATTCTTGATTACAGAATTCAAGGCCATTGTCTGTCCTTAAGGTCTTAACCTTGGTTTCTTTTTGATTTTCAACTAAAATGAGTCAACTTTTGAAATTTTTAAAGGCTTCATCTTTAGTTTTCAGCAAAAAGATCCAAAGCTTTCTACTGTAATCATCTACCAGAGAGAGGAAATACCTACTGCCTCCATGAGTGAGGTGTCTCTCAGGCCCCCACATATGAGCATGGATATAAGCTAATGGCTTGAGAGAATTGTGAGACCCCTTACCAAAGTTAAGTCTATGGGACTTGCCTAAGACACATGTTTCACAAAAAGAGAAGGTAGAAATCTGATCTTTTCCTAAAAGTTGCTGATCATTCATAAACTTTAAGCCTTTATTTCCCATATGCCCTAGCCTCTTATGCCAAAGCTCTGACCTATCCTCATTAACTGAAAGAGAGACAGAGCTATTTGCCAAAAGGGCTTCACCCTGAAGGTAGTACAGACCACTTTTCTTTGGTCCTTTCATCACTACCAAGGAACCCTTTCCAATTTTCAAGACATTGTCCTCAGACTTAAACCAATAACCTTCATCTTCTAAGACCCATAAGGCTATAAGATTTCTCTTAATGTTAGGAACATATCTCACATTATGAATGGTTCTAATCATGCCATCATGCATTCTAATAGCAATATGCCCAACACCCTCAACAACCTAAGATTTGTTATCCCCTATATACACCTTTCTTGGTTCAATATCCTTATATTTATTGAACCAAGGTCTCACATGACTCATATGGAAAGTACAACCAGAGTCAAGTATCCACTCTTGACTATGATTGTCCTCAGACACATTCATAACATGAAGGCTATCTAATTCATTTTCAAGGGCATCATTGTTTTGATTTTCAACAGATTGGTGTTTCTGCTTTCTTTTGAAATCATAACAATCTCTCTTAAAATGGCCTAGTTTACCACAGTGGTAGCATTTCTTGTTACTATTGTCTTTGGATTTTGACCTACCTCTAGACTTGCTCTTACCTTTCTTAGAATTGTAGCTACCCTCCCTTTTCTCAGACCTTCCCCTAACAAAATAACTTTCCTCCCTAGCCCTTTCCCTGAACTTTTTCTTGACCTCAAGATTTCTAGACCTAAGAGAATCTATAACAATTATTTGAGTCAATGTGTCCCTAGAATACTTAATAATATTTTTCATATCTTTATAAGAGTCAGATAGGGAATTTAGCAAAATCACAGCAAGGTATTCATCAATAAAAGTTTTCCCATTATGGGACAAGTTTTTTACAATTATACTGAAATCAAATAGGTTTAATTCCAAGTCCTTACTGTTGTCTATTTTAAAACTAAACAGTTTTTCAAGAAGGTAAATTTTATTAAGCAAAGTCTTTGTAAAAAATAAAGCATCTAAAGCAGACCACAGTTCTCTTGCAGTTTTTGAATCATCAACTTGTCGCACAATGTTATTAGAAAGATGTAGTATAATTGAACTATATGCTATTTCATTTATATCAGCAATTTAAATGGGTTTTTCTTTTAATTCATCAGGATAATCTTCTGGGTCATCAAGAGCTTTAGCCACTCTTTGTTGAACCAGAAT
This sequence comes from Forsythia suspensa, assembly GCA_023638005.1. Lineage (NCBI taxonomy): Eukaryota > Viridiplantae > Streptophyta > Magnoliopsida > Lamiales > Oleaceae > Forsythia > Forsythia suspensa. Next base: position 13,079,238 of record CM042665.1, read on the forward strand.
GGCTCTCATCTTTTGTTTCCAGATAGAGTAATCACCATTTCCATCGAATATTGACAATTCGACCTTCGAACCCATACCGGATTCTAAAAAAGGAGTGATTTCTCTAGACTGCATTTACTGATCTTTTAGTAAAGTGCAGAGAACAAAGGATGGATTTAACAAGGAGCAAATAGAACACAAACTCGAGGTATATTTTCAAAGAAACTCAATATATGCTAACAGATTCTATTACACATTGAATCAGATACTTCAAGAATTGAATGAGCAAGACTCACGTAATTCACATAGTACAAGTTATACAGACAAGAGTGATCAAATTAAATTGTAGGTCAAATATTAAGAATTTACAGTTAGTCACAAATCAAGATATTCAACGGTCAGAAAATCTTACCAGATACTGTTGTCAAAACAGTATACTAAGTTCTTCAGTACTTGTTATGAGTTTTCAGAATACCAGAAATTAAGTCACCACAGGAGAATACAATGTAGAAGAAACCAAGAATCAAGTTCCTCAATGTAAGGTTTATACGTGATCTGACAAATCTATCATTATCTTGATAGATATGTCATCGCAAACCCTAAAACACATTCCACAAACTTCAGAGAATGGCTCTGATACCAATTTTGTAGAGATTACAACATCTAAAACTACAGCATATGAAAAATCCTATACAATATAGAATAAACCAATCATATCTTCTTGCAGTCACTTCAGCCAACAGATGAAGTTTAGGCTCAAGTTAGCAAACCACTATGGAACATTGCATTCTGCCATCCAAGAATAGGCAGTGGTCTCCCCAGATCATAAGAATACCCTAACCAATCTACCCAAAGCCACACCATCCTTAAGCAAATTTAACCTCCTAACCAAGAATTAATGTTCACCTTACATTTCACGAAAATGGACCCGGATGAACCATCGATTCTTGTTCACTCAACTCTCCAGCTGTTAAGCCAACAACCTTACTCTTTATTCCCAAAAAAAAAAAAGGAATGGGAGAAGAACCAGAAAGAGATGAAGCCGGATAGAGAGATTTCAGATGGAGAAAAGAAAAAAAAAACTAACTCAGCCAAACTAACCGTATGAGACTCCCAAAGCAGAAAGGTAGGGTGTATCCAATCTCTTAATCAATTACATCCATTGGATTAAATCCAATGGTTGATATTGATCTGAAGAAAGCACAATCCTTTACTCAACTGATGGGACAATCACACACTGCCATGACACCACAATAAACTGAAGGAAAAGGCGCGCTTTTAAATTGGGTTTGAGAGACATGATTTCATAACAACTTTATTAGAGCATATCCAATACAATCGTGGATTACATTAAAAAGCGTGTCACATTACTCTAAATTGCTTACATGGCAAAGAAAAAGATGGACAATATCTAACACACCGTCTACATTTGGACGGTGTTCTAAACATCATCTATTTATTTAATGTCTATCGATGTGTGTTAATCTTTTTTTTATTTTAATTTATCTCTATCGAAATGTGTGTTAATAATTCTTTAATTAATTTTTTTTAATTTATCTATCAATATCTTTTGTACTTGTAAACTACAATTTTTCTAATCCACATTTTTGTTGAAAATGTTATTTTCTCCGTCTCTATTTTATTTACTACATATACAATAATCTACGTTGTAGCATGTTACTCATTAATTACTATTTGTGCTGCCATAATCCTCCATACACGCAATGATGCCTGGACCCTTCTTTAATTATTAGCACAAAGATGCATACTTACTTTTTATCTGAGGATATATTAAATTTTTATTTTTCCTAATATACACTATCAACCAAAATATCTCTCTCTAAACTTTCCTTTTTTTCTTTGTAATTCTCTCTCTATATATAACTTAAATAGGGGTATAATTGGAAAATTGTGTGAAATTTTATAATTTCAATTACATTAAATGAGTTTTCCTGGGACGGAGGAGTATTAATTAAGGGCCCTTCGCCGCCTCGTGTTATTAATTATAATTTTCAAAACAAGCAAACATAATAAATTTTATTTTATTTTAAACAAGTTTTTGACCAGTTATATGAAACGTGTTTTTTTAATATATTTTTATTAAAAAATAAGAACAAAAATATGTTCCTAATTAAAAAGAAATAGTAAAACCCCCAACCCCACTACGCGTGGACAGCTTATAAATCTCCGTCCACCTCCACCCAATCCCTACATATACCAAAAAAGAACATACTATATTTAGTGTTCAAGTTTGAAAATAGAAGTTAAATATTGAAAACAAGTCAATATAAATATTTTTAGTTTGTTAAATTAAATTAAACGAGAAAATATAAAACATTGAGGGGAAAATGTAGCAAATTACTATTTCTATTAATCACTAAAGTCAAAAGAAGAAATTCTATTTAACTCCCGTTTGACAGAGACTGTGAACTAAAATTAATTTAATTCAGTCGAAATTATTGACTTTTTAAATTATTTTTAACATGAAATGACTATATTACATTTAATCAACAAAATATCATTTCAAAATAGAAAAAATAATTTTGTCATTTTATGGCAAAATGGTTTGAAAAGTCAACAATTTCGACTCAAATAAACTAATATTGATTTATAATCTTTGTCAAATGAGTTGTTAAAATGAATTTATATGTATTTCATTTTACGAGTTTATTTATTTTAAAAAAACACACAATTTTTTTTTTTTTAAATTCTTTATGTGCTATTTCTCCACTATCTTTTTGAAGTGAGTTCATTTGTCGTGCTACTTTGTCACTTTTACAGCGTTCTTTTTATAGTCGTGTCATTAGAAAATCTATCAATTTAAATTCGCTCCGATTTTGCAAGATTTGGTCAAGCAGGTAGTTGTCCAAAGAAATATGGAGTGCCACGTGTTGATTTATACGTAGTATCGAACAATATAAGAGTGTGTTTGATTTTGATAAAATCGTAGTAAAAGTGATAAAAGTTTTCTCCAATATGGAATGTATGGTTAAAATTAATGACTTTTAACAACCAAAATTAATGTGAAAACACACAATAAATGTACAAAAAGTTGCCAATTTTTAAACCTACCTATTTAATAAAGAGAATTAGTAGGGGAACTTTTTAAGCTTACCTAGCCATGGAATACAACAAATAAAGGAGATAGTTCAGTGGTTGAAAGGACGGAAGTGAAGTAGTTTTAATTTCGTTAGTAGTTGTTGTGTGAAAGTTCGATTCCTGCATTTAGTATGAATTTGATTTCTTTTAGAAAGCCTTGAGTTAAAAAACAATTTCTCAACCCTGTTTCATCTTGAGATACATTTCTGCAATTTATATTTTCCACCAAGATTCTAGGATCGGAACGGTAGAGATCATCAAAGTTGGGGCTCAATTTTTAATAAATATTTTTATAGTTTTATTTATAATTTAATTTAATTAGATGTAACACCATCTGACATAATCAAAGCAGTCATAAAGCATCGGCGGCTTTAGCGTGTGGGACGGGTTCTGGGTGAATGGTCTATATTACCATTTACTTAAATTGACATTACAAGTCCAAATCATTAATTACTGATTGATGCTCTCTAATAAATTAAACATTTAAGTCCACCTCATTAATTGAACGTGAAGAAAAATAGATATAGTAAACATTACATTTAGGGATTTTGGCGCAAATGGTCCATAACTTTTTCTTTTAGTGTGGAATTGGTCTTTAATGTTTATTTTTTGACAAACAAATCTCCTAACCTATATGTTTTGTTGCAAAATTGGTCCTTATGACAAATATATCCTTAGTTTTAATTAGAAGAAATTGTATGTAGATTCCTAATCATTACAAAATGTGCAAATGAGTCCAATACTTTTATTTTTTATAAAAAAAATTAAAGAAAACTAATGAGTTTTTTTTTGAATTAACACTTTAGTAATAAGCTTGTCAAATAAAAATTATTATTATTATTATTAAGTAATTATATTATTTAACGAGTGAAAAATCATTTTTCTCCTTCTCTATTTTAAAAATTAAGTTAAATAAATAACAAAATGACGTTTATAATTTTATGACATTGAACTAATCTTATTACATTTTTATTTATCATAAAAATAGTGATAAAAATTAATTTAAACATTATGTGTTTTATTTTTGAACGAAAATAAAACAATAAATTAAAATATAAACAATATAGTTTGATTTCTAATATTTGTAGTTAATAAACATATAACTCAATTAAATACAAGTATTTGAACATCAAGTTTATGACAAAATTATTTTTTTTATACAACAATAAAATGAAAGTTTAAATTTTAAATAATATAGTTACTTAATAATAAAAATAATAATTTTATTTATCATATTTATTACTAAAGTATTAATTTCAAACAAAAAACTCATTAGTTTTCATTAATTTTTTTATAAAAATTAAAAGTGTTGGATCTATTTGCACATTTTTTAATGATTAAGAATCCACATACAATTTCATCTAATTAAAACTAAGGGTATATTTATCCTTTTCATCCCATAAGGACTAATTTCGCAACAAAACATATAAGTTAGGGATTTGTTTGTCAAAAAATAAACGTTAGGAACCAATTCCATACTAAGAATGAAGATTAAAGACCATTTGCACCAAAATCCCTTACATTTATTATGCTACGATTACGACTTACAATAAAATAATAGTAGTAGAGAAAAACTTGTTCTATGAGTTTTAAAGCTATTCAGGCTAAACCTGTGTTGTCCTTTTTTTCACGAAACTCGTATAAAAAATAAAAATAAACTATTGAGCTATCACAGACGTGGACAATTTTGTTCGTTTTGACATGACCATGGTTATGAGAATAGATGTTATTGACTTTTAAGAGTTTCAAATGTAAAAATATGGATTCATTTCAATTTGTGATACGAGCATGAAATAATCAATATCTCCCCTTGAATCTAGAGACAAATCTTATACCCTTTTATTTGTAGTGCAAAAAATTCCAATAATTTGTGTGCTTGTCACAAGTGTTGGCATTGTAATTTTGAGTATGTTTTCCTAATGTCACGTATATGTTAATAGTATGTTTGGTAAAATTTTTTTGTAGATTATAAGTAGTAGGTTCTATGAAATGTTTGGATAAAAAATAGATGAAAGTTGTGGGTGTTCTAAAATGTGATGAAAATAATGTTTGAACGACTTATAAGTGTTTATAAACATACACAGCCATACTCTAAGGTTCTGTTTGGTAGTTTTGGAGTACCAGTTATGAGGGTTTTTTAAAGTACCAATTTTGGGCGTTTATGAGTGGAGCGGCTTTGGTAGTTTTTAGTAGTGATTTTTTAAACAATCCAATACATACTTGGGAGTTTATTATCTAGCGGTTTTAAAAGTTTTTTTAAGAGTTAAATTACATATATGTCCATATATAAAAAAAAATTAAATTAAATTTTAAAAATTTTATATATCCACCTATCATTGAAAATATAAAATTAAATTTATATTCTTACATGTTTTTTTTTTCTTTTGTATATTTTCTTTTATTTTTATAAATATTAAGTTTACTATAGTTTTGAAAATAATTGTTTAAAAGTGAGTAAAGTTGAAAGAAATTTTAAAGAACGATAAAAAACCACCGATTTGGGGGTTGGAGATACGCTTCAAATTACACTACACCGAAACCGTCCAAAATCGGTGCTTCAATAAACTAACAAGCATCGATTTTCTTAACATTTTATAAACGATACCACTCAAAATCGGTGAAAAAAAAAACTCCCAAGCAGGCCCTAAGTCATTTGGTGTATGTTTGAGAGTGTTTATAAATATTTATAAATTGATTAAACAATATTTTTTATTTACATATTTTATATGACTTACGATTTTTATCAATTTTTTATTTATATTTTATAGAACTCATTTTTTATAATTTCTAATTAAAAAAAGTACCAAACAAGTTCTAGAAACTCATAATTGCATTTGTCTATACAAAGAGAGGGTGTGTTGAGCCGGCTTCATTTTGTACTTGATATACAATCCTTTGATAATTCCTTGAAAATAACAAAGATTCTGTCTTCCACATTAGACAAATGAAAAGACATGAATCATAACCAAAATCCAGGCAAGTGTTTCACAACTTACAATTAATCAACTAGTTTCCATCGTAATTATCAAATCATGTTTGAAGATATGGTTGCTGTCCCTAGTTAAGCGGTTGTTTGGTAGTGATTATAAAATAAGTATATACCAATGAATAATCGGAGAAGATTTATATAATTTCAAAGTTATGAGCTTTTTATAAAATGTCACTACCCTTTTCCGCATCGTTTATAAAAGATCTCATATATTCTAGCAAAACCACCCATCGAGCCATCGTTAAATTTATAATTAAAAGTTTGGCCAAGTTTTATAAACTGTGTAATGGAAGAGAGTTTGACCGGTTTATTTATATTTAGTAATGGAAGAGAGAATATTTGTTATTATTAGTATCAGTTTTAAGTGGTAGTGGACTCTTTGATTTATTATCTAATTAAATTGTGATGTATTTTGATGAATATTCTAAAAAGTATAAAGTATAAAGCGTAAAGCGTAGTTATGTGTGGATGCCGAGTTTCAAGCTTTTCGGGTCCGGGCGAGACATGGTTGAGAGAAAAATAAGGGCAAGGTGAAAGCAAGGCGTGAGTCTTAGAAGCCATCCGCTTAGGTGAAGCTTAGACGAAATTTTTAGAATAGTGATTTTGATGTATTGGACAATGAATCAACAGGTCCACACAATTAATGAAAAAATAAAATTATTCTATGGCTTTAGCAATATTAATAGAATAATATTATTTATCAATACTGATGATGATCACCAATCTATATGTCAGTGTGTCTGCCACAATTGATTGATGTTACATATATGTGTTGTCTCCTTGAACTAATTAATTGTAGTGGACTCCACTTACACATAAATTGATGACCATAACATGTGGTAATAAATTGCATTACTCATATTAATAAGATATTAAAGAGGTGTACTTAATTTAGAATTCTACATATTTTTATAGAGTTAAAAAGTTTATGATATATTCAATCTAGATTTTGTAAACTTTATAAAAGTGTTGGGATATTTTATATAGAATTTTAAAAGTCTTTAAAAGTCATATAATAAATATTCAATTCATAATTTTTAAAATCGTACAAAAAATAGGAGTATTGAAAATGTCAATTACTTTTAACGACTTATTATAAAATTTTATGCGTACTAAACTTTAAGCACAAAGTATAAATAAAAAATATCACAGTTTATCAATAGTTCAATTCCAAGACTTTAGAATTTATGATTTTCTTTCTTCTTATCTTTCATTTTTCCTTCTATGAATTCTAGAACAATGATTAATTACCATTTTTTAAATAAAAATAAAAATTAATATTTTTCTTTTTTTTCATTTTTTTTCTCTCTCTTTTTTGCATTACCTTTGCCCTTTTTTTTACTTCTTTTTCTTTCTACAAACCCTATAATCATGATATTACAATTTTTTTTTTAAAATGAAAACAAGATTAGTATTTTTCTCTTTTCAATGTTTCTCTCTCTTCAATATTCTCATAACCTTTTTTTAGAGTGAATTGTGGGATATTATAATTTTATATTCATAATTTTTAATTAAAAAAATAAAAAGTACGATAAAGCCTAAGAAAATCTTTCAAAATTAACATCTATAAAAACATGTGAAAGTCTAATAAAATCAATAAATGTTAATGTAATCCATAAAAGTCTGTCACTTAAAAAATGTAAATTAAAATATTTAAAAATCTAGATTAAATGCATCTCCGATTTCATACATCAAATTGTAACAGATAACGATTGTAAACGAATTTGGACGACTTCGATTAGATTTCTAAAGTACCCTTCGTAGTAGCATTTATATTCCTCCTAAAAGTTTATAGAACTATAAAAAGAGACTTCAAAAAGAGTAGTTGTAAAATTTAATAATTAAAAAAAAACAAATAAAATCATTAATTTTTGCCTAAAGAATGTAATATCACTATATCAGATAAAAATATGAGAAAATAGGTTATTTATTGAGCATATATTATTGGGGGGATCATACACTATTCCATGACAGGAATGAATACATTTTGTACTTTTAAATTATTCTTTAATTATTGGAAGATTCCAGAAGACTAATCATGTAAATTGACCAAATAGCAATGACCACTAATTATATGTCAACAAATAAATTTTTTTATTAACTCATATAATATATCAATAATAAAAAAAGAAATATAATAATTCTATTTGATGAATTGTTCAATCTTATTTAATATGTAGATATATCATAAAATATGAATAACAAAAATAAATAATAATGATTAAACATTTAAAATCACACATTGAATACCAAATCCATTAAATAATTTTTGATTAAAGAAAATTATGTCACCAACTAACAAATAAATATGAAAGTGGATTTTGGGACCCTCTTAAATAAATGACTTTTATTTACACTTTGCTCTTTTAAGTTTGAAAATTTTCAATTTTTCCCATTATTTCAAATTTCTAATCACTGAACACCCTCTCTTTTACAAATTATTTTTTTACATTTTAAAAGTCAATTATTGGTCGATATATATATATTTTTTAAATTTGATCAATTATCTTGGTCAGTGGCCCTCTATAAAAGTGTAGAATTTAGTAAACAACTTTGGATCATATGGATGTATTTTCCCAAATTTTAATTACAAATTTTGATTTATTTTACAATAAATTTAAAAATCCATGGAAAGTAATTCAGCCTCGATTGTTCTATATTCAATATATTGGATATGACGTTTTAAGAAACATAAACAATATAGTGATAGAAAATTGAAATACTCGATATGGGTAGAGAGAGGAGACTCCGACTTTTGATTTGTTACGATCCATAATAGTTTCATAAAAATTTTGAACATCGTTTTGCAGAAGACGACGATTGCTAGAATAATCTTTTGAGAAAGATTTAACCCAAATTCTTTTGACGAGGAAGACGGACTTCAAAGAAACTTCTTTGACTTTCTAATTCACGAATTTAGTACCTCAAATAAATAAAAGTTAGAATTTATTGCACCTCGTGTCCAAACTCTAGAAAGATAAGGTGATTAATTAATGTTTAGTAAAAGAAATTGAAAAAGAAAAATGCCAAGTTGCATACATGCAATGCATGAATGATTGAATTGACACATAAATTTCAACCCTCACCCACCCCACCTGGGGGGGACGGGGGACGGTTTGCTTCTAGAACAGCAACCAAATCAAACAAAGAACTATTACTCGGAGAAGACTTTTATTACGTTTTCATTAACGTAAATGTTTAATCCAATAATCTTTTTCAATTTAATAAAATCGAATTATAATCTAAATTCTTTGGTGTGTTGTCGCCACCCTTTACGACTCTTCTTCTCACATTCTTTCTCTTTCCTTCTCTTCCCCGTTTCTTGCAATCTTCGCCCCCCATCTCTCTATTCAATTACGCAGTATGCCTTTGACCTTTGAATTTTCTCTCTTAGTTTTCAATTATATTATGAAAATGATGATAATTTTGCAAAGATTTCAAATCACATCAGCCCATAATAAACGCCATTCATCTTTTTCTCTTCTCTCAAGAAATCCCTTGCTGCTGTACATCCAAATTATATCAACCCATTTAATACTATAGCTTAGATTAGCAATATTTGCTTTATTTTTGTGTTGTTGTATCATCAATATTTATTACTGGTTAGCTTTGCAGTTCAGACAACTCAGCAACGAACAGAAGATAATATATTATTGCAAAGAGATCTCTTACATTTTACTGGTGTTGATTCTCAGTATAAGTTGTTAGTGTTGTGTTTTTGTTTAGTTGGAAATATTATTTCGCTGTTCTTGAATTGATATTGTTATTTTCAATTTTTGGTGATTTTGGTTAAGATCAGCTTCTGGGTATTGCTTAATTTTCCGAGTTCTGGTGATTTTTGGCTGGGATTGGCATCTGTGAAAAGAAAAATTGACATGTACTTCTTGGTTTTCGATTGTGAGCTGCTGAAGGGTTCTTGGATCTCCAGATCACGTTCCAACAGCGCCCTCTATTAATTCCTTCCCCACGAACCCCTGGTAAAGAAGAACTACCATATACCCCTGTTCAGTTGAAACCTATTTCCGAGAATCCTAAACCTTTTTCTGGGATGGATTCAAATTCAAATTCATATTCCCAGTTTGTAAATGAAAATTCTTCACATCCGGATTTTATCCGGAATTCCTCATCCCAGCGAAGTACTTCGTCAATCCAGTCGTTTCATTCAAAGGCCTCTGGTGGGCATTCTGTTAGGGAGGTTAGCTTTGAGTTGGGATCAAAGCCTTCCGTGAGATACGGGTCGAGGGGTGCTGATTCCGAAAGGTTTAGCTCCTCCTATAAAGAGATTAATGATCAGGATGCAAGGTTGGTTTATATAAATGATCCGGAGAAAACGAATGAGAAGTTTGCATTTGCCAAGAACACGATCAGGACTGGGAAATATTCTATTTTGACTTTCTTGCCCCGTAATTTGTTTGAGCAGTTCCATAGAGTTGCCTACATATACTTTCTTGCGATTGCCATCCTCAATCAACTTCCCCAGCTGGCTGTTTTCGGTCGTGAAGCTTCAATTATGCCGTTAGCCTTCGTGCTATTAGTTACAGCTGTTAAGGATGCGTACGAGGACTATAGAAGGCATCGTTCAGACAACATTGAGAACAACCGATTGGCATGGGTTTTGGTAAACGATCAGTTTCAACAGAAGAAATGGAAAGATATACGGGTTGGCGAGATCATTAAAATTTCTGCAAATGAAACTCTTCCTTGTGACATGGTGCTGCTGTCTACGAGTGACACAACTGGGGTTGCTTATATCCAGACGACAAATTTGGATGGAGAGTCGAATCTGAAGACTCGGTATGCAAAGCAGGAGACACAAATGAAAAATCCGGAGAAGGAGAAGATAAGTGGGTTGATCAAGTGCGAGAAACCCAACAGGAACATTTATGGTTTCCAGGCAAACATGGAAATTGATGGAAAGCGTGTTTCCCTTGGACCTTCAAACATAATCCTTCGTGGTTGTGAGCTCAAGAACACTAGTTGGGCACTCGGGATTGCTGTTTATGCTGGTGGAGAGACAAAAGCAATGCTCAACAACTCTGGAGCTCCATCTAAACGAAGTCGTCTTGAGACACATATGAACCGGGAGATTATTTACCTCTCTATATTTCTTGTAGTACTATGTACCATAGTCTCTGTTTGTCATGGTGTTTGGTTGAGGCGCCACAAGGATGATTTGGTTCTGATGCAATTTTACAGAAAAAAGGACTATTCAGAACCTGAAGTTGAGGATTATAATTATTATGGTTGGGGTATGGAGATATTCTTCGTATTCCTCATGTCGGTTATTGTGTTCCAGATCATGATTCCCATATCATTGTACATATCTATGGAACTTGTTCGTGTTGGTCAGGCTTACTTTATGATCAGGGATGATAGGATGTACGATAAAGCCTCGAATTCAAGATTTCAATGTAGGGCTTTGAATATAAATGAAGACTTGGGGCAGATAAAATATGTTTTCTCTGATAAAACTGGTACACTGACTGAGAACAAGATGGAATTTCAATGTGCAAGCATAGGAGGTGTAGACTACAGCGATGGAAAGGCCATTGCTGAAGATGAACAGACCGGGTACTCCCTTAGAGGTACTATAACTTCTCTCTTTGTGTGTCTGCGCTGTTCAATTTTCATTCTAAACATATTATTTATGTCTGCCTTATTTGTATTCAGTTGACGGGCAGGTTTTCAGGCCAAAGATGAAGGTGAAGGTGGATCCAGAGCTTCTCAGTTTATCAAAACAAAAACACACAGATGAAGGCAGACATGTTCACGATTTTTTCATAGCGTTGGCTGCTTGCAACACAATTGTACCTCTGACTGTGGAGACATCTGATCCTGCTCTGAAGTTGATTGATTATCAGGGGGAGTCTCCAGATGAACAGGCATTGGTCTATGCAGCTGCAGCTTATGGTTTTATGCTTATTGAAAGAACTTCAGGTCATATAGTTATTGACATTCAAGGGGAAAGGCAAAGGTATCTCAAAGCTTCTTTCTTCATACTTCTTGAGCTCAATATTTTACTTTGCAAGCCCCATAAGTGCAGCTACTTGTGATTGTTGAACTTTTAATGAGTTATTAGACTGTCAGTGATATAGTTGGAATGTTTCTATGAGATTTCTCCATAATATTATACCACAAAAGTCACATTCACGAAAAGATACAGTTCCATTGTTGCAGTAGAGGATTATGGAGGTTCTAGTTGTTTCTTCCTTTGTTGATTGCTTGTGGAACTCATTTGCTAATAGTGGTTGTCTAGGTCATTGCATCTATCAATTTTTCTTTTTCTCTCTTTTGTTTCCCTTTTTCTTTGTTTTGTTTTGTTGTTTTTACTTCTGCCCTTGATATTAATGTTGTACCCATAAATGGTCACTGCAGGTACAGTGTCTTGGGTTTGCACGAGTTCGATAGTGACCGGAAGAGGATGTCAGTCATACTCGGATGCCCGGACAATACGTTTAAGGTATTCGTAAAAGGTGCTGATACAACCATGTTTAATGTGATTGATCGGTCCTTGAACTCAAACACTGTAAAGGCAACCGAAGACCATCTTCACTTGTATTCCTCAAAGGGTTTGAGAACACTTGTTGTTGGAATGCGGGACTTGAGTGCATCTGAATTTGAACAATGGCAATCATCTTATGAGACAGCAAGCACTGCCTTATTGGGGAGGGCAGCTTTACTCCGTAAGGTTGCTTACAACGTAGAAACCTCTCTTAGCATATTAGGTGCCTCTGCTATTGAAGATAAATTGCAGCAAGGAGTTCCAGAAGCAATTGAGTCCTTGAGAAATGCCGGTATCAAGGTCTGGGTTTTGACTGGGGACAAGCAAGAAACAGCTATTTCAATTGGCTACTCCTCTAAGCTCTTAACAAGTAAGATGACTCAGATTCTAGTAAACAACAACTCTAAGGAGTCATGCAAGAAGAGCCTAGAAGATGCTTTGGTAATGTGTAAGAAGCTTACTACTGATTCTGACGCTTCAAGAAGAGGTTCTGGAGCTAGAACGACTGAAATTGCGTTAATTATTGATGGAACAAGCCTTGTTCATATTCTTGACACCGAACTTGAAGAACAGGTATTGATTGTCTACTGTACTTATTCTCTCTCTATCTCTGAGTTACAGTCTATTTCTATATATAACTTGTCCCTGTCGATCAATTTGCAGCTTTTCAATTTAGCCAGTAAATGTACTGTGGTATTGTGTTGTCGAGTAGCTCCATTGCAAAAGGCTGGAATTGTTGCCCTGATGAAAAAGAGAGCTAATGAGATGACCCTTGCTATTGGTGATGGTAAGCATAGTTATCTCTGTATGTTATAGAAAAAATACGTACGAAGAAGGGAATAATAAGCAACTAAGATGTATATCATTTGGCTATGCTGTCAGGCAATTTAATAGTTTTCTTTTTCGAGTTTCAGGTGCAAATGATGTTTCAATGATCCAGATGGCTGATGTTGGTATTGGCATCAGTGGACAAGAGGGTAGGCAAGCTGTCATGGCATCAGATTTTGCAATGGCTCAATTTAGATTTTTGGTCCCATTATTATTTGTACACGGCCATTGGAATTATCAGCGGATGAGTTACATGATATTGTACAACTTCTACAGGAATGCAGTTTTCGTTCTTGTATTATTTTGGTGAGTATGCTTTTGGTGAAAAATACAAATTTAGAATCCTTCTTCCCTCCATGGAAAAAACTAAAGACAACTTTAGTTGACTGTTTTTTATGGCATTTTAGGCACTATATCATCACTTGGATTTGTGCCTTTCGAAAAAAATAAGATGGAAAGAAAAGGCATCAGTTTCTTGACTATAAAACTGAGAAAGTCCAAAAATACTATAATCAATTGTATTTTGAAAATATTTGTTTATCCTCTGCTTATAATAAATTGAAATTTCTTTACTCACTTATTTTTATAATGGGCCCTTTTCTTCCTTTTGGTCTACCCTCAAAGCCATGTAAGTGAATGCTACTCATTTTTTTAATTTCTTTGATAAAGTGAAAAAAGTATTTCATTTTTCTCATTTTTCTTTTTGTCTGAATTTGAAAAGACACTCTGGGAGAGTTAAAGGTTCAAATAATATTGCTTCTTTGTATAAGATAAGACTGGCACGTTGAAAATATTAAATTTGAATTATAAAAATGAAACTGAACCTCTGTGAAGATTGGTCATTTAACTTGCACAATTTTTCTTCACAGGTACGCTCTCTTTACGAGTTTCACGTTGACAACTGCTATCACTGATTGGAGCAGTGTGTTGTATTCAGTAATCTACACGGCATTGCCTACTATAGTTGTCGGGATTCTTGAGAAGGATTTAAGTAGAACAACTCTACTGAGGTATCCACAACTTTATGGGACGGGACAAAGGCAAGAAAGCTACAATGGAAAATTATTCTGGGTGACAATCATGGACACACTGTGGCAAAGCATAGCAGCCTTCTTTGTACCTTTGCTCGCATATTGGGAAAGCGATGTTGATGGTTCGAGCCTCGGAGATCTTTGGACAATTGCAGTGGTAATTTTGGTTAATATACATTTGGCCATGGATGTTGTTCGCTGGTATTGGATAACTCACGCTGCCATCTGGGGATCGATTGTTGCTACTTTTATTTGTGTCATGGTTATTGATGTTCTGCCGTTCCTACCTGGTTACTGGTAAGATTTCTCCTCCTAATGAAATGGCCATTGTGTATGTTGTTGAGTTATGGTTTTTCAAGAATACATGCACATAGCATGGATTCTCGTGTTACAAATCCTACAAATTTTATGACCGGACCGTGGGTTTATTTAAATTCTGGTTTAAATCAACATTTCCTACATGCAATTTGATTCAGGAGTTCGCATATAAATGTACTTTTCTTTTCTTTCTGGCCTAGCTCTTAGTCCGTAAGGGAAAATTTTAAGTTTCAAGAGTCTAGCTCAATCCGAGTCTAGTTGATGTGAAAACTACAGAAATATTTTATTTTTTGTGAACTTCATTACTCGCTACTCTTGGGATTTTTCGACTATGGATATGTCATGGCCCAAAAAGAGCATGCATTACCACAATAAATGAATCGAAAGCTAATCCGCTTGTTCATATAATTCTGCAGGGCCTTCTTTCATATTGCTGGTTCTAAATTGTTCTGGGCGTGCTTGCTTGGCATCACAATAGCGGCGCTGGTTCCTCGTTTTGTTGTAAAAATTTTCATTCAGTATTTCAGACCCAACGACATTCAGATTGCAAGAGAGTTAGAAAAAGTCGAAAATTCAAGGGAGTCTCGAGATGCAGAGATCGAGATGAACCCAATTTTCGATCCTCCACGGAGATAACTATTTTGATAGTTTTATTTATCCATTTTTATGTTTCACTTCATTTGTAAAATGTGTACCATTCTTTATACAGCTTCAGAAATTTTCTTCAGCTTGGCCAGGTTGTTTTTGTTACTACCATGAAAGAATAGAAAGTTGTAAAACTTAGGTTCTGCTACATAAAGGCTGTAATTGTACATTATTTATGTTTGCAACAGAGACAATATATTGTCTGTATTGATGATATTATATACAAGGCTTTTGCCAATTTTGTTGTGTTATACTTTGTAAAGTGAATAAATTAAAGTCGATTATACTAGTTTTTTCTTTTCTATTGTTTGATATTTTATTTACTACTAGATATCGCCGCTTTTCTTTGCTTTGTGGAATTCTAATAGTAGGTTCTATATTATGATAATGGATTGAGGCCGTGAATAAATTTTGAAGATGATCGGTAGAACAAATTTTGAAGATGATCGGTAAAAGGAGATGATCGTTAAAGAAGATGATTGAACATCAAATTTTGGAAAAGATTAAATTGAAGACGTGTTTTTTTTTCTTTCCTCGTAGTAGAGAAAATCTACTACGGTCGTGATAAGATTTAATGTAACTAAATTGTTGGTACACATTGAGGGGCTGTGTTAATTAGCTCTTTGAATTGGATAAACCAGAATATAATTTGGAATAAGGTGGCTGAAATTTTAGGAGTCATGGGCAATTCAAGTTTAGTTCGTAATTGTGACCTTCAGTTCCTTGGATCAACCTAAGTTGTAGTCCTGATGTTACATGTGATGATCGTCTTATATTGTTACAATCGAGAACCTATTCCATCTACATATATGTGACTGTAGTGCGTAAATTTTAATGCGATATTTGAGTAATGCAACCATTAATGTGTCTTATTCAAAGACAGTGATGAAATCTAAGATTCAACATTTTGTTTTTGAGTATGAAAAGTTCTTTTTATTTTTATTTATGCAAATATGATTACAATTCAATAATATTTTTTAAAATTAACTTTTTTATTTAAATAAAAAAAGAACAAATTAATAATAAACGTTGACTAGAAAAACGGATAAATTATTAATCATAACCGTATGGAGTTTTTTTCACTATAAAAAAAAAATACTTAAACATCCGCGTGTCATTACGTTTTCAATTTCTCCCTCAACTGAAGATTTCTAAAATCTACTCAACTCCTCAATCCATCTCCCTACACCCAGTGGCAAATGTAGGATTTCAGTCAAGGAGGAGCACTATATAAATAATAAGCTAAAAATGAGATGAATTATTGTCTATGAATAAAAAATTGTCTATGCCGAGTTTTTATAATCTTAAATCGTTTAACAACATTATCATTACAAATATTATCAAAAATATTTTTTTCAATGT
This sequence comes from Forsythia suspensa, assembly GCA_023638005.1. Classification (NCBI taxonomy): domain Eukaryota; kingdom Viridiplantae; phylum Streptophyta; class Magnoliopsida; order Lamiales; family Oleaceae; genus Forsythia; species Forsythia suspensa. The sequence continues at coordinate 13,095,991 of CM042665.1, forward strand.
ATGCAATCATTTATCCATTCATCTCTAATCCGATTACGCAATTGATATTTTATGATATAGATAGCTGAAAATATATTTTCTACCAAAGCAGTTTGCAATTGATAAAGGAAAAACCAATTTGATGAGCAAATAAATCAAAAAAATGAATTTAGTCTTTTTTTGTGTGTCTCTCAATCATCTTTTGTATAAGGTCACTGAGCCTCTGATTCTTTTCAAATTCGAAAATTCTATATTGAGGAGCGTACATCTACTTTATAATTATCAAGTTAATCACCAAATAATACAAATTGAACATTAGAGAAGTTATTTAGATAAAACTTACTAAGTTGAACCAACTTGAACTTATCAAAAGCTAAAAATAAATTAATTAAATACAAACATATCAAACAAATAAGCAATATGTGTAAATTTAATTTTTTTTCTTTTTTAAATTGAGCAGGGGCCTAGCCCCCTCTTGGGCCCAAGTATATCCACCAATGCCTACACTGATTATCTCCAAAATTTGTTCGTCGTCTCAATCTATTATCATAATAGAGCATACGATCAGATCCCACTGCAAGAAAACGGTATACTAGTAAATAATAAATTACACGAACTTATATCAATCAAATAATGATATTTCTATGCATATACAATAATTTGTCCTAATTAATTTGCTCATTTAGATTGATAAATATCTTACTTTGAAAATCCAATAGATTTATGGAGAATTTCAGAAAAGATTAAAAATAACTGGGATATTAATTTTTAAGGCAATACAAATATAAAAGGATAAAATGAGAAATTTGTATTTGTTTTTGAGTGAAAATGAAATGGAAAACAAACTTTAGGGGAGGTTACTATAATTTCTGAAAATACAGGGGTGCCTGTAATAGTTAAATATTTCACGGGCTGTTTATGATATTTACTCAAAAAGAAAAAGGTCATTTTAGTATATTTCTGTAACCGCAGTGCTCCGCCGCTTCCCACCTGAGCCGCCAATACCGTTTCTGGGTCTTACAATCGCCATTTTTCTTCTTCACCCAATTTGAGTAAGGCATCGTAATAAATAAACTTGACTTGAATTCAATTGAAAGAAAAAATTATTCGTATTTTTTTTTTTTTTTGAAAACGCTTTCTCTGATGGATTAATTGATTGAAGGTTGGTGTTAATGGACTGTAGACTTCTTTCTTTCAATCAGATCAGTGGTTTGTCTTGTAATTTTCGAGCGTTTGCTATTCCAAAACGCATTCCATATCGCGTGACGTCTTTTACACAGCCAGGTAATTAGAAATTTGTCCTTCAAATCTCTTAAAAATTCATTGACATATTTTTTTGTTTATCTTCTGAAAGGTTTATTATTATTCCTATATGCACTTGTGAATGTAGAATCTCTGAAGCATAGATCAGTTTTCTTTGTGTCTGTGTATTGAAAATTGATAGTTTGTACCTTGCTTTGACTAAGAGCATGTTTGACAAAGCTTACAATGTTTTCTTATAAGTAATAAATTCTAAAATAAATATCCATTTTTATTGGTCAATGTTGAAAATTACTAATTACTTATTTTGACAGCAAGACAATATTAATTTCAGAAAAAAAGCAACTTCTTATTTTACTTAAAAGGCCGAAAAAGAGTAAGTTATCTAAATGTGTTTGAAAATAAAAAGTAACTTCTATTATTTTTTTCTTTTGAAAATGGGTTGAATTTGGTTTTGGACATTTCAATGAAGTTTAATGTTGAGGCAGGTCTTGTTAATTTAAACAAGCAAAGTTGAACAAGAATATGTAAAATCGTACTTAGAAAATGCTCTAAGTGATAACATTCACTTGTGATATATTTGACAACTAAATAACTAATCCTTTAAGTGGTCCAGGATGTATAACAAGTTACTCATTTATAATTTATGTATTATCAATATATTTTGCCCGTGCAACAAATAATCTTTTTTTTCTCAGAGTGATATTTCTTTATTTGATTCGGCTCTGATTGGGCACTGATGAATCTTAAGATATCTGAAACATTCAGCTATACTCTTTAGATTGTTTAAAGAACACCAGGCCTTGAATAGGTAACTGGATTGGTCAGTCATGTCACTCTTAATGCCTTGTTTGGGTGGGGGGGCTAATTGGGGCATTAAAGTTGGAATAGAAATGATTCCTTTTGAATTTTGCACTTACTTTTGAGAACCTAAGTCTATGTTGGCAATCCCAATTCCATAACAACATACATGGTCTTGAGAGCCTTGAAAAGTTACATGATGTATGGACATTTTTGGAAAGACGACAAAACAATGCAAAGTGGTCTAGTTTTTAATCAGCAAAAATTCAAGTCGATTTAAATTATAGGAATCAAATGCCTATGGCAAGCTTGCTTTTTAGTATAGTAATGATTAGGGTCATCTGTACATGGACAATTTTTTGTCCCGCTTTCAGTAAGCCCGTATTTACAGAAGTTACATCTTTTTACCACATTGTGATAAGTATATAACAAATCTAAGATTTTTATATCTGTTCACCTGGATAGAAAGACCGTATGAAGCTATTTCTCATACAAGTTCCTGGCGGCTGATTCATATGGTTGTAATCTCGAGCCATTTGATTCTGCAGTATTTTCTTCATTAATCACTTCAGTTTCTTTCATGTACATGAGATATAAATATTGGTAGTGTCGTGCTCTTTTTTCTCATCTTCTTCATTTTGTGGTTTCGCAGGGCCATTTTGTTGCACTCCAAATTGTTTAATGAAGTCCTATAGGCTATCAGATCTTACTGCATCCGAGGTTGATAGCCTCAAAGCTCGTCCTCGAATTGATTTTTCTTCCATTTTTAATGTGGTGAGCCTTCATGTTGTTCAGCAGCACCAACTTATTGTTTAAAATTATTTATCTTGTTAACTGGACTTCTCAAAGGTCTTAGTAATATTGGAATCGATATTGGTTCAGGTTCAACCCATTGTTGATGACGTACGCAGTAGAGGTGATGCAGCTGTTAAAGAGTTGGTGCTTCTTTTACTTCTTCATTCTGATTTTTATATTGTTTTGTGATGTTTGAGAAGTGTGAGAAAACTCTGTGCTATTTTGAATCCCAACGAAAATAGATGTTGATCAACAAAAGGCAGAACTCTATGGGGATGATAGTGTTTGTAGTGAAGTCTTGAGGACGATATTGGTAGCATTACAAAATTGGGATAGTTCATGATCTGAATTTGGTTTAAAGACTGGTTTTAAGCTTTGCTAGGTTCAGAGAACAGCACTCACCAACCTTTTGGTCTATTTTTGTTTTGTTCTGGAATTAGGGTGGGACATTAATTTGAGGGAGAGTTTGGTTTACTAAAACTAAAGTGTCTGGTTGTAAGGAGTGGGATTAAATTTCTGACTCTGATTATGAAAGCTTGATTAGAAGAAGAGGGATTTTGTGAATCCAATGCAAATAATGTGAATAGGTTGTATTTTTCTCCTGGCTGTGCTAGGGATTGGACCAAGATTCTAAGTTCTGAAAATTTGGTTTTATGACTTCTATATTATAACATACTTTTAAAGAGTACATATGGACTTTTTTACCAGATATGGGACACCAAAGGCATATTACGTATGGAAAATGATTTTAACCTTTTCAAGCATATATTTATCTATAGGCCTTGATATTGAGATGTTTTGCTCAGTTGTCAATTCCTACAGTTGAGGATGACTGCTATATATGATTTTCTTTGACAGCTATACAATGCGATTTGACAAAGTGAAACTAGACAAAATAGTTGAGAATGTCAACGATCTTCCTGATCCAGAGGTATATCATTTGGTTTGGACAAGTTTTCTGAGATTCTGCTTGTGACATCCTACTTGTTTAGTTGCTAAGTTTCTATCATATTACAAAAGTTCCATTTAGCATTCAAGTCCACAATAACGGTAACTGGTACTTTGATGATTAGCTTGATGCAGCTGTTCAACAAGCATTTGACGTGGCTTACGATAATATTTTTGCTTTTCACGCTGCTCAGAAGCCAGTTGAGAAAATTGTTGAGAACATGGAAGTAAGTACTTTAATGTTATATTGTAGTTATTGTATTGGAGTTCCTGGCTCAAGTTGCAGTTTCCCCATTTTCAATTTTGCTAGGGTGTTAGGTGCAAACGAGTTGCAAGGAGTATTTCCGCTGTTGGTCTTTATGTTCCTGGGGGCACAGCTGTTTTGCCTTCAACTGCTTTGATGCTTTCAGTTGTAGGTGACTCGAGTTAACTATATATTAGTTGCTTTTTTGGATTTACATTATGATTTTCATTTCATTTTGCTTGATTGACATGGGATTCTTAAATCAGCCTGCCCAGATAGCCGGGTGCAAAACTATTGTACTGGCAACTCCCCCTACTCAAGATGGCAGCATTTGTAACGTAATTGTTCTCATCTAGACATCTTGATTGAATACGGTGTTGATGTATTGCTAACTAGCCAATTTTTTGCAGGAGGTTCTTTATTGTGCTAAGAAAGCTGGTGTTACTCATGTTCTTAAAGCTGGAGGTGCTCAGGTTGGAACGCAGTATATTTTCTGAGTGTACATTGTGAATTTAAGTACACTTTCTGACATTTCTGAAATTTGTCAATAATATGTTCAGGCCATTTCTGCCATGGCTTGGGGAACCAAATCTTGCCCTAAGGTATCAGTTTCTGCATGATGTGTGCATTCACTATAAGATGCCCATTTTAGTAGCAATTCATTCTTTCTTTCGTCGTAGAAGCTCAAACTCATCTATTCTCAGTGCCAGGCTTTACATGAGTTTTACAGAACTTTGTGACTTTTGATTTATATGTACCAAAGTGGGTTGTTATCGTCATTTTTCATGTTCTGCCACTAGTTGTGCATTTCATCATGCCTTCTGAGTTCTGTCTTCTTTGCATTTTACTGAATTAGCTATCAACTTTATGGGACTATCCTTTGCCAATAGGGATGGCCCGGCCCGGACCTTGCCAAGACGGGCCTGGCCTGTGGGCCACACGGGCCCATGTGAATTTTAATTTTTTGTTTTTAAAGAAAGAACTCAAAGATTTTTTTTAAACCAAAACACGGGCCGGTCCACGCGAGCCGGCCCATGTTTTTAGGCTCTGCCCGTTTTTCATTTTGCAGCCCGGTCCGGCCCCGTTTGCTATCCCTATTTGCCAACATCATAATACTTATTTACACAGAAGCATGACAAGTTTGTACCTACACTGAAAGAAAAACAAAAAACTAAGCCTTTTATTCCCTATTGATTTGGTGTTGGCTACATGAATTCTTTTTTTGCCAATTATTCGGTTCATTACTAAATCTACTGGAAAATCCGACGTTTGTACCCTTCTAGTATATATTGCTGAGAAGGAAAACAGATGGAGAACTCCCTGGGAGGTGCCTGGAGTCAATCAGACGTGAGCAGGTCTTCAAAATGAAACTTAGAATAGAGAAGTAACATAAACGTCCTTGTGGACACACCAGAAAGAAACTTGTAAAGTCATTTATGGCATGGCAAAGAGGAAAGACTCGATAAAATAGAATCAACCAGGCTAGAAGACAAGAAGAGCATAGGTGTTCATCTCATATAACCAGGCTAGAATACAAGAAGGCACAGGTGTTCATCTCATATTCATGAGAACCTACCGGTGGTTGGAGGATGAGTCATGACACTTTCTTTACTTATCTTTGTTCTCTGCTTTTTCACAGTACATTTCTATTTTAGGATTCTTGGTTATGGAATTATTTCGAAAATTAAATAGAAAAGACTCTTTCCCATTAATGTGTCGTATGGGCACCAGACACTTGAACATTTCATGCCTTGCCAGATAACGCTATTCTTAAATAAACATATAATCAGGTAATAGGATTTTAAGTGATTCTGGAGGCTATCTTTTGCTGTTGTGAGGAGTTTGATAGAAGGATTTCATCAGATGCTGGTTTAGCTTCCTTGTTGTAGAGCAAGATTATTATTTAGGCAAGAAATGTTTTTGCTTCTCAGGGTTGTAGTTTGCTCCAACTACTTCTATTTGTATTTGTATGTAAACCCATTTTGCCAGGAGTTTGCTAAATACTTATTAAACCTTTATCAAACGGCGATTTGATGTGATTACAGTGTTAATCGATGCACAGATCCATGATATCCACAATCCACCTTTTAGTTCATCAGTGACTGGATTTGGCATGCCCAGTCTAACTTATGCTGGTAGCACCTCCCCTGTGGCATTTATGCCAATTGAAACAACTTGAGCTTGAACAAATAACCATGAGAACATGTCAGAGTCTAAAACTCACTAACAAAATGTTAAGGCGAATAAAAGAGTAAAGATCTATCATCTATACCACCAAGGAATCTGCAAATATTAAGAATTGCAATAATTATGAGATCTCTATTGGTGGAGAGTGTAATATATTGGTACTAGGACCCCGTGCAACAGAGTTGTCTTTTTCCATAGTGGTTTAATCCCCTATAAGTGGTGTACTTTGGAGCTCCCATAAAAACTTTTTTCAGGGCATTTCCCTCCATCTGGTCATTAGATATCATCATATGAGTAGACCTTTTGTGGTGTTGGGACTTTGATTGAATGTGTACTTGGTGGTCTTGGATTAGTGAAATGCTGTGACTAGTAGAGCTCATTTAGCAGCAGGATGTGTGACATCTCATATTTGTGGAAAGGGCAGTGGTGGACCATTTTGATCCAAAATTGGGCTACAGCCCAAGGTAAAGTTTGAGCCGATTTTTAAAACTTTTACTTCATAAAATTGGCCCAAAAAAGATTTATTCCATCCAAAAAGCTCAAATCAGTCCAACCCTAAATTTTATCCCACCCGAAAATCTAACTCTACTTCCGCCCTTGGGCAAAGGTGTTATATAATCTTATGTAAGGTTATGCTGTGGGATCCATGCGCTGAAAGTTGGATATTGTCCTGGGCATTGATTTATTCCCAACCAAGTTGTGCAGTGTAGGACCGATTGCACTGTCCCGCGGCATAGGACACCTAGATCCTAGGCCACCTTTTTTCTTCTGCTTTAAGTTGTCTATCTACAGCAGCGACTTGCATAATTAATGTTTTGATTGTGTACTTGATTTCAAACTTGACTTGTGTTTTATTTTATGCCCCAGTGATTCTCTTCCTGGGGGGTAAAATAGGCTTAAATAATTACAAATTTTTCTTTGAAACAAAAACTCATCTTGAGCTGTGTATTCTTTCTTCTCCAACCATCTGATGAATTTCGTTCATCTATCCCCATGCTTTTCTCTCAGATATCTGTTACAGTTTTGTGTTACTATTAATGCAGGTTGAAAAAATATATGGGCCTGGTAATCAGTTTGTAACGGCTGCAAAAATGATCCTCCAGGTAATAATGATTTTCACTGACTTTATTTCTTAATTGAAACTATCTTATATTCTGCACCGTATTTCAGAGTTGCCGCTAGGTTGCTAAAGCTATCTTTTTTTCTTAACAGAACAGTGAGGCTATGATCTCAATAGACATGCCTGCTGGACCATCAGAAGTGCTTGTCATTGCAGATAAACATGCCAACCCTGTTTACATAGCAGCGGATTTACTTTCACAGGTGTCTGTTCTTTGGATTTTTGTCCTTCAATTAGTTTTTTCACAGAAGAAGTTTATGTGAAGTTCCATTGTTACAATTCAAATTTGTGGTTAATGGAACTATGAAAGTAGGGGTTACACACTATGTTTATTTCAGCGACAGAAGTTAATGATCACTCTGTCACATAAAGATACCTTCTGATAGCCTTCTTTCTTTAAATGTCACATTATTTTCGTTTCTGACCTTGCAAAACACCATGTTGCCAATTGCAGGCTGAGCACGGCCCTGACAGCCAGGTTGTTCTTGTGATTGCTGGAGATGGTGTGGATCTAACTGCTATTCTCGATGAGCTCAATAAGCAGTGCCAAAGCCTGCCAAGGGGAGACTTTGCTTTAAAAGCACTAAGTCACAGCTTTTCCGTTTTTGCACGTGATATGGTTGAGGTTCGTACTTTAGTTTTTGACAAGTGTCATAACAGACTACTTTTACATATATAATTTCCAACTTGACACGGAATAATATGAAAGATCGACTGAACAATATGTTCCCATTTTTCTATTGCAAACATTTGAAGATTAGTGATTAGAGAGTGTAGAATTATATTCCCTTGTGTTGGGCATTCTAGAAAATGAAAGCTGATTATTATTATTATTCTTTCTTAGTTTTTTTATGTTTGATTTTAAGAACTCTCCTGTCTGAATTTCATTGCTAAATTAGACACATTATTTAACTGCACTCATTCATATAGGCAATTTCAAGAACTAGTTTATTGCACACTGACACAAAGAGATGTTTGCTTGGTTGCTTTGTTTACTTCCGTCTTGGTGTCTTGGTTGATTTTATTTTCTCTTTGCATGTATGGTTCATCTGAGTCTCAATTTGTTCTAAAATTACACTAATTGTTCGGTTTCACAGGCTATCAATTTTTCGAACTTGTATGCACCCGAGCATTTGATCATCAATGTGAAAGATGCTGAGAAGTGGGAAACTTTTATCGAGAATGCAGGTAGTTATTATTCATGTTCTTCTGCCTATATGATCCGGTGTTTGCTTCTATGAAATCTTTATTGTTGCAGAATTCCTATATTATCTTTTGCCGCCGTTGCTTCAATAACCACTCTATCTTAGTGCACAAGTACTTTTGAGATTTTATTAGTAGGCCTTTTCTATTCATTACTGCTTGGCAGGTTACTTTCTTCCCCTTCTCAATATTTTTAAACATGTTGCTATTATCTGTCCTTTCTCAATTGCATATGCTATTGCTATAGTTTATTTAGTACACTTTTTAGCATATGGTGATCCACGTCTGCTAATTACCTACTTTATACTTAACTATTAGAATTCTGAGTAATGCTTGCTTTCATTAATTCTTCGTGTATGGATAAAAGTAGGACAATCTCTGCATTGAAATATGATAATTTCCTCTTTGCAGTTTCTGCCTGCTTTGGATTATCTTTAGTTTATATAATAACTTCATGCAGAATGTTTGAAGTTGATCAATTTTCTCCTTCATATGATATTTCTCCATTTTGCAGTTGGTAGTAGTTTTAGGAGTGAATAGACAACAAATATTCCATTTCTTTTATATATATAATATCAATTAGGGTATTGAATTCATCATTTTACAGTAAAAGAATGTATAGTACTGTGGCTCAAACAAACTATCTGCAGGTTCTGTATTTTTGGGTCAGTGGACACCCGAGAGTGTTGGAGATTATGCGAGTGGAACGAACCATGTTCTTCCAACTTATGGTTATGCACGGATGTACGGTGGTGTGTCTTTAGACTCGTTCTTGAAGTACATTACTGTCCAGTCATTGACAGAGGGAGGGTTGAGGAAGCTAGGCCCTTATGTAGCAACTATGGCTGAAGTCGAGGGTCTGGACGCCCACAAGAGAGCTGTGACTCTCAGATTAAAGGACATCTAAAAAGAATATTATGTCATTGGACAAGAATCAAACAAGATGCCCCTAGACTAGAGGACATTAATAAAGAATTATGTCATGCCCTTAAGACTAGAGGCCATGAAATAGATAATTGTCACCGGAGATGATATGTGAATTGCTTTATAAAGGGCTTTATTTTGTTGTTGTCCAGATTTGAGATTGTGCTTTGTAGTTGTGTACAATTATGCTGTATGAAATTCTTTAGATATTTTATAAAACGAAAGAGTGTAATTCTGGAGAAATTTCATGGTACAATTGACATTGTACTTAAATTCTGTGGTATTCAGGGGTCACCTTTAGAAATATTTGTCATGAGTTGGCATGAAGTCGTCGACTATGACTTCCCAATATAGGTGAAGTTTGACTAAGTTTGAACGCAAGTCAAACTTACTTAAAACTTAAAAGTAACTTTGTCCCCCCTCTCTCATTCTCTTCGTGCGCATGTTTAATGGCATATTGAAAATTGTTGTTTACCATTACAAAAATGAGCTATTACCATGAAGATGGCTCTCCTTCATTGGGAAGACGTGGTACTCATTTTCGAGTGTATGGTGACCAAAGATTCCCAAATCTCGCGCCTTTTTTCCATATTCTACCCTCGTCTGTCCAAATGGTCAAGGTCGATATGAGCTGTGGCTTATAAAATATATATATATGAAGATTAGATAATAGTCAAATAGTAGTCATGTTAGGTTCTCAGGATTATTGAAGAAAGAAAGAGAATGGAAGGCTCGTGTCACCCCGGGGACATAGTTGGAGAACAATGTTGAAAATCGAGTCATGACTGAAGAAAATAAAAATGCAGCTTGGGTGCAGATAAGTTCTATACAGTAGCCTTTTATTCTCCAATACAGCAAATAGTGTTATTATTGTATTAAAAATCAAACACTGTAAATTTTATTCAGATGCCTTGAATTGGTGATCCTGTAGTGCTGTTGGAGTCTTGGTGCCGTGAATCCTGGACTTGAGCTGCAAACTGCAGATTCCAGATCACATCTTCAACAGAAGGCCTCTCAGATGGCTCATCTGATAGGCACCTCACACAAAGTTCAATTACGGTTTTCAGCGAATCGTCCGAGCATTCCTTGTGCACCGCTGGATCAACAATACTCCGACGAGCTTTATCATCTGCCGATAGGCTTACTAACAACTGATGAAGAATCAAGAAAGATCGAGTTAGAAAGTTCAAAGTCCTGATGTTACTTTAGGTATGAAAATTTGAATATTTTATCTATGTTGGCTATGTTTCCTCATAGCCAGTCCGAAGTAGAGTAATGGAGGACTATGGAAGGTTGATAGTCAATGTAAAACTGTCTTATGACATAAATCCTTATAAATGTTTCATTTGGGCGTTCTTACTAGAGATGTACTGCATCAAATTCCTAGTTTAGCGAATTGTGGGCCCAAGTTCTAGTTGAAGTAGTAATGAACTAAGCTGAATGAAGAAAAGGGATTATGGAGATGATCCCGAACTTATTGAGAATAAGATTCAGCTTGTTGTAGTAATGAATGGCAATTGACAACCTCGTACTAGGGCAAGAAACTTACTATATCTTTGGAAATGCCAACATCATTTTCAGAAACAATCATCCTGCCCACAATGATCTCAAGTAAGATTACACCAAAGTCGTAGACGTCATTTTTCTCCTCGTACCTCAACCTGCCCACAACACAACAATTGCAAAAATGAAGCTCCAATTAATATCTAGAGCCAAGTAATGCCTCAAAAAACTCTGCATAATCAATGAAATGAAGTCAAAATCATATACTGATAAGTGTACTGAAATGTAAAAGCTTCTCATCAAGATTAAGTGCAGAAATAGAAAAATACACTTACATCGATCCACAGTTTTCCTTTGATCCATGTGAAGACACTCCCCCATCATCCTGAATCGCATCACACAAACAGGCAATGTCAGGCGTGGTCTTTGAAGTTGACACAAATGATACTCCACATGTATTTTTAGTACTCTATGCAAATCAAGTTTTACCATACTGTGAATAGTTAAGATCTCGACTTACCAGTCTCCTATTTTCTGCCAACAAAGGGAGATTGCATTTGCTAATTTTCACGTGGAGATCGTGGTCCAACAGAACGTCTGTTATCTTCAAATGATTTGAATACGCTCCCGGAACCATCCCAGTATGAAGAAATTGAATACCCCTGGCAACCTCAATTGCAGTAGTAATTCTCTGTGTCCATGTAAATTTTTGTCCAGAATGTCCCTCTGCTAACATAAGTGTTAAACCAGAATTTGAAGTATCATGAATAGTAAAATAAACTCAGAAAGTTTCATGATTCCTATCTTTAGAATTTCAGATTCCCAAAAGATAGGTTTAAAAAGAAAAATGAAGGAAAACAGATTAAGAATGGGATTATGTATTCTCTGAAGATCTGATGCAAAACCGACCTACTTCCAGATGATGAATGCTTACCTGATACGAATTTTCTGAGTGTTCCGTTCGGCACATACTCAAAAATGAGGAAAATTTTGCTGACAGTTGAATCATCTTTATGGCACTCGAAGCAGTGGCCAATTGCACTAACTAGATGAGAATGTCTGAGTTTCGATATCAGCTCAAGTTGGTGTGTGTAACTCTGGATGCTTTGTCTTTTTTTCATTTTCAAGCTTCTTATGGCAACAAGAGTACCATCTGTCAACCATCCTTTGTAAACCTGATAAAATAGCCAATTCAAAATATGATGTCTGTGTTCCAACAAATGCAAGATCGGACAGGAGAAAAAAGAAAAAAGAAAAAAAAAAAAAAAAGGAGTTTGGCACATACAGAAAGTTGTGTTGCACAATAATGTAACAGCATACCTGTCCATGAGTTTCTTCACCAATAAGATTCGACTCGTTGAAGTTATATGTGGCCTCCTTAAGTTCTTCCCAAACAAAGGTTCTGTAGGGCGCAATGCCAAGTGCTCCCAGTTTCATGGTTTCAGAAATATACCCTGTCAATAAGATGTATTCAGATTGCAGCATTTGATGTATGCTTGTAGAACTCAGAATTGAAATTGTTTGTTCATTGATTTGACTTATTTTCATCTGAGATGCAAAACTAAGTAATTTTCTTTTTCATCAAGTGCTTGAAGGTTTGTTCTGTGGAATGATGAACACAGCAATATGAAAATCTGTCAAGAAATTTTCTCAACCAGAACAAAAGCACACAGGCATCTATCAAAGTTAACAAAGGAGAAGAATGTGAAAAACTCACTTGCATTCTTTAGCATCTTAAGTGTGTATGCAGGTGAGACCTTATCCACCATCAGGCTTGTGTGAGGCATTTCATTTCCCTGCTGCTTATCAAATTTTCTTTTGAAAACGATAAAGGCCAGGCCAAGAAGTGCCATTCCACCACCAATTCCTCCCACCATGCTTGATGCAAGAACTGCTTTCCCATAAGGCCTTTTCTCCTGCTGTTTTTGAGGTGAAATTCTCACGGCCAACGCTTCGTTGTGACAAAACGAATAAGGATGCTGCTGTTGGTATCTCCTAGATAAACAATTCCCACCATACAAAACAACCCTGCTCTTAGAATCCGGTTGCAAACAATCCGGTAATTCTCCCGTCAGACGATTCTCAGACAAATTTACGAAAACCAGGTCTGTATTACAAGAGATGTTCTGTGAAAGCTTCCCAGTGAACTTGTTTCCAGCAATGTCTAAGTAAGTAAGCGAAGGCAATGACAAAAGGGATGGTAGAAATGGCCCAACAAGTTCATTTAAGGAAATATCCAGCTTCTGAAGCTGGTAACAAGAGCTTAATCCATCAGAAATTGCAGAGTAGAACTTGTTCCTCCTGAGCACCAAAGAAATCAACTTCGTTGGCAAACTAGGAAAGTCGGGTCCAAGATTGTTGTCTTCAAAATCAACAACTTGAAGATTTGTCAAGTTGTGAAGAACAGGAACTTGCCCAGATAGATTATTTGCAGAAATCACCAAAGTCCTTAGACTTCCCAAATTTGTTAGAGAATTTGGCAACTGCCCACTAAATGAATTGTTCTTCAAACTCAGAACAGTTAAAGCTGGAAATGAACCAATCCAATCAGGAACCTGCCCTGTAAATCTATTATAATCCAATATAAGAGTTTGAAGGTTCTTCAAAGATGAAATTTCTCTAGGAATGCTTCCATCAAAATAATTTGAACTAACGTTCAGTATTTCTAGAGATGATAACTTCCCAATTTCTGGAGGCAATGGCCCTTTTAGGCCTAATGAAACTAAAGACACAACTTTCAGGTCTGGAAAACTAGCAAGATTTGAGAACAAGTAAACAGCTGAGAAATCTTGAAGCAAATGAGGAAACCAAATGTTGCCAGTAACATGAAGTTGAGTTATGCTATCTTCATAGCATGAAAGTGTTAGAATTTGGCTTGGTTGTGTGTTGCAGAAGTCTGCATTATCACTCCAGCTGCTAATTTCTTCTGGGAAATTCAAAAGCTCCTTCATTCTCAAAAGGGCCTGGTATTGTGAAGGTTGTAACTGGTTTGAATAATGGGGCAGAAGAACAAACAAGAAGAATAAAAGGTGAAGAAATGATCTTTGTTTAGCCATTGGAGTGTTGCATAAACCTTGTGGAACTTCCAAATGATGAATCAATGAACTTACAACTGATCACAAGGATTGCTTTGTTTTCATTTTGGCATTAATTATGATAAAATGATTAAGTATTTGACAGAATTTATTACTTGAAGGTGGTGAGAGTCATGTCACAAGCCACAAGTCACAAGTCACAGGTGGAGTTGAGCTAAAGAACAAAAAAACCCAGAATTTAATTGTATAGAATGTAATAAAATCATCAAAGACTAATTATTTTAGATGTGACTGAAGCATCCTATGTACATTGAAAATCTGAGCTTCTACAATGCCCAAGGCAGAGTGATAATTAAGTTTTATATTTAATAAATTTAGACGAAAATGTTGATTAATCAAGAAATAGAAATATCCTACTAACGACGACGTCAAAATGAATAGAATTCTTTGAAACTTATTAGTAAAAGTAAAGATGACATTGGAAATCGATCTATCACTCAATCACATAAAAATGAATGGGCTACATTTAGCAAAACATAAGTGTGTGTTTGGGGCCACCAAAAAAGTACTTTATTCTTATTCTTGAAACAGAAGAGAAAAAGAAGGCAATTGTGTCCAAAATAAATTCACATGACCTCTATAACAACCATTAAAAGACAAGAATGCTGATTAAGTGATAGCTACTATTGTAGAAAAAGTAAAAAATGTGTCCTTTGTGACAAAAGAGTTGGAAATTATTCACTTGAGAAATGGACCTTTCTAGTCACGGACGTGCGAAGTGCATTTGATAACGAAATTCACCCTTCTTATATGTTCAGGTAGTGACTGGTAGTCTATGTAGTGGGATTAGTGTGGACTAATTCTTTTTTTTATTTTTTTTTTTTTTTTCATATGTTTTTTGAAAAATATATATATAATAAAAAAAACATTTTTTATGCTTTAAATTAGGGGTGACAATTAGACCGAGTGGCTCGCCAAGCTCGTAGGCCGACCCCTAAAGCCTAGACTCGAACCGTGTAACTCGTTTCTGGATGAGCCTAGGCCTGGACTGAGCTCAATTTTTGGCCTCGTGGGCCGAGCTAAGGTCAGGTGTACAGGCTTGTCAACTCGACAAGCCGGCTTGTTCATGAGCCTATGAGTTCACCCACAATTTTTTAAATATTTTTGTAGTAACTCCATCACGTTGTATTTTTAATTTTTCATACAAATAACTAATTTGTTGTAAGATTTTTTTATTTATTAATTCAGTAAAATTTCAGATTTAAAAAAAAAAAATCGATAGGCCCAGAAGTCGGTCTGGCTAAGTCGAGCCTACTTTTGGACAGCGAGCAAGGCCCGACTCATCTCGCGGGCCCAAAAGTCCGAACTCATATATGTCACCAAGTTGAACCTAGAGTTTGGGCCAATAGACCAACTCAGTTAAGCCCATTCTCACTCCTACTTCAAATGGTCTACCTAACTGCTGACGTGCCAAAAAATGTGAATCGTGCAAGGTTTATAGGCAGCTTGGTGTGAATTGTTATTATTATTATTATTATTTTGTTTTAAATGTAACTACAAAAAAAAAAAAAAGATATAAAAAACAACGAGGCTCACGGATTTACACTAGAAAATTGTTTATTTATTCTCTATTGTATTTTTTCATTAGAAATATAATTCTATACCTTATTCCTTGTCAATAGGTGTCATCCACATGCCCCGTTTTTAAGATTTTCCACGAGAATTTAGTAAAGAGTAATGCTATTTATTACTATTCGTAATAATCAGTAGTCTATGTAGTATTAAATAATAGATCCAATTAAATGAATTTCACATACCCACATTTCACTAGACATATTAACTTGTTGAATTAATCGTTGTCATTTTTTTTTAAATACGAACAATTAATACAAAAAGGAAAACATTCAATTGCCTAAACCAATTAAGAGGCCTCTTTACATGATGAACATGAGAGCATCTTTAATCCATTCTATTTTATGTAAGATTAATATCCAACTAATAAATTTTCAAGTTCAAATTTAGTCTCCAATGTATTCTATAAATTGCTATCTAGATGTATTTTATTTTATTAAAATCAAAATTAAATTACATTTAAATTTAAATATACATAAGGAATTTAAATATACATTGAAAATTTAATTTTTTACTTAGTCAACAAGTCTAATAAAGTTTTTGAATGTAGCTCTAGACATTGTCTATTTTTTCTTCACTATGTGAATTTGACAAAGTCTTTGACAACTTGTATTAAAGATGAATTATAAGGAAAATTGGTGCAAATGGTCCCTAACATTTGCCTGAAAATGGTCCCTAACCTTTCATTTTTGGTGGAGTGGTCCATAACTTATCCATAACTTATCCATTTAGGTGCGCAATTGGTCCTTATTTGATAAAAAAGACAAATATGCCCTTATTTTTATTTAGAAATTTTTTTCAATTGAATTCATAACCTTTGCAAAAAGTACAAATGGATCCGATACTTTTATTTAAAATAAATAAATAAAAGAAACTAACAAATGATAATATACTAAATTATTTTGTAAATTTTACGAACTATTATAAAATAACTAAAATTTAAGCTCATAATTATTAACAAACGTATTAATTAAAATTATTTTTTTATTATTAAGTAATAATTAAAATTTAAACTTTAATTTTATTACTACAACATAAAAAAAAAAATAGCTGTGTCACAAACTTAATAATTAAATATTATTATTTTATTGAGCTATCCGTCTGTATTTACTGAGACATGAAGTTTCGGGATGACACCTTAGAAATGTGCAAGGTACTTAACCCGGGTGGTAGGTTCGTAATTATCACCAAAAGACTCGTCTTAGTTGTTAGTTACTCAAATTTGAAAGATTTGGGTAAGCTCGAGTTTGAAGGGTTTCGTGCAGACCCAAAGTGGGTGATAGAATCAGAAATTGGGTTGGAGAGTATAATTCATGCCGACGATGATAATGAGGTGATACATATTGTTTTGCAAAGGAAAAGCAGTGGAATATTTTGCATATTCCTCTCCCTCTTTTTCAGTGGATATGTATTATTGGGATTGGGGAGAATGTGGTGTTCTTTTATGTTTTTTAAAAAGTTATGAGATTTTATTTGCATTTTTTATTTGTTTTAGCTTTTTTGTATTTTTTTTATTATTTAAAGAGAATGAAAAATCCGTCAAAATATGTTAAAATGACGTGATTTGCAACAAAATGCAAATGATGGATATGACCAATGTCAGAAAAAAAGTTTGAGAATAGATTTGTTACTTTTTTGAAAAATTATAGACTAAAATTGTAAATTATCCAAAAAAAAAAAAATTAGCAATTCAGATTGCATTGGATATGCTCTAATAATAAAGACGTGAAGGGTCAATGTTAGTTATCCTACTTTTATTAAAAGTGTGGATATTTGGTTTACTATTCAAAATAGTCACCAAAGTTGTTTCCTATCTATATTAAAAGTAGATATTTGATTTAAAAAATTTGCAAAATAATTATAAGAATCCAAATATGAATTCATTCTAATTAAATATGATATTTGTTCACGTTTCTGAAATAATTGTATGTTATTTGTAATTTTAAAAATTGGGTTTATGTGAAATGCAACTACATTCTATAAATTTAGTATTTTAATATTTTCTATTATTTTTATGGAGATTTCATGAAACGTGAAATACATATGTAATTCTTGAAAATATGGCATGTAAATGTACACTCTTTATACAAAGAACTAGGGAGTGTTTCGTAAATTTGCAAGTGTAATATTATCTAAAATAACGTCAATAAATAGAATTTAATATACATTTTGAAATCCAAATTAACCTATGTAAAATGAAATCCTAGAAAAACTTCATATGCATTGTTACGCCGGGTACAAGTTGTATGACTTGATCAAAAAGTGTTTCAACTTCGAATGCAAATTCTAAGATAATTGAGGCTTGTTTTGCATAGACAAAAAAAAAGTATCTTGTGAGTAATATAATAAGGTAGAACACATTATAATGGTGATTAGTAAACCAAGATTCCTATAGTAATATAAACAAAATGTTTGATTTTATTGACTTTTTCACATAGTGAGATTTAAGTGTTTTTAAACTCATATCTACGTATCTGGTTTGCTTTTCTTTGAATTTGAATTTATTTTGATTATATAGGCTTACACCAGTTAATTGATGTATCGTGTTGCAACTGCTGGTCACAAGTTGGCAAAATATATATTTAGCATAATTTTGGCTACTTTTATATCAGTTTTGAATAAACTAAGTTGTGATTATTTCAAGTTTTCAAGTATTGTCTAACCAAATAGTTCTGATGAATGATGCTTGACATTAGAATTAGAAATGGTGTTATTAATTTGGATTTACTTTTCGTAAAATCCAGTTTCAAAGAAAACAAAACGTAAGAGGTTTTCGAATGTTATAGTGAAACGATAATAAGATGAAGGAAGATAATTGACAAATTCAAAGTTGTTGTGAAATGCTTTGAACAACTTTTTGGTTAAATTTGACGACATGTGAGTTTTGCTTTTGATTTTTAGTTGTTTTGGAGTTTGAATTTCAAAAGAATTGTAGTTTTACTCTTTATTATATTATTAAAATTGTAATATTTTTTAATTATTTCAGAAAGTTTAATTTTTTATTGTTTTTTACTTTTATAGTCTTGTTTGTTTTGGATTTTTGTCGTGTTGTTTACTTGCAATTACATTTTCTTACTCAAATTGAAAGATATATGAGTTGTTACTTTATTTTTTGTTTAGGAGTTTGAATTTTGGAAGAATTGTACTTTTATAGTCTACTAGTTTGACACGCGTGCGTTGTACGTATTTTTACAATAATATTGTCAATTTTTAATATTTTCACTATTTTTATTTTTTAATTGTTAGTAATTAGAATGTTAAAGTAGATAAAACGGATTTTTTGCACAAATGGTCCCTGACTTTTGCACTTATTGCGGGTTGAGGACTTATCGTTTCATTTTTGGCCGTTTAGCCTCTATTTCAAATGTTTTTTGCGACAATGGTCATTTTCGTTAATTTCCGTCCAATTCTCCGTTAAATTTGACCATGAGAAATTTTGGATTTAAAATGTAAAGGAAAATTTACAGCAAAAGTCCCAAATCTTTCAAAAAGTGTCGAAAAGTCCCCAAATATTCTAATCTTAACACATATGATCCAAACTTTTTTGACAATTTTACTCATAACTTAAATAAATTAAAAATAAATCTTAAACTTTTTCAAAAATACAAATAAGTCCTAAATTTTTTTTTTTTTTTTTCAGATTTACACTTAAAATAATAAAAATTATGTCATCAAGTCCCAAAACTTTTAATTTTGTTCACCAAAATGACATTTAAAATGTGTTTGATTAAAATCAAATTTTTTGGTAAAAGTTGATAAAAGTTATTGAAATGTGTGGTTGAAATATTGTGGGACCATAAATTGTTTGGTTAAAATTAATTGTTGACTTTGACTTTAGATTTTTAGCAAAATCAAAATTAAAAACAAATGGGTATTTAGAGTCTCTACAGATTTTGTCCAATGGTTCTTTAATTAACAAAAAAATTATATCCATTATCAAAATTTGACCAATTTAAAATTTTAAAATATTTTTCATACTAATTACTAAATAATAATAAAAAAAAAGGTTCTTCACCATCTTTAGCACACCCCCACCCCACCGAAAACAGGAGGGAATTTTTCTCTTGTTACTGGTGCTCGTGCCAGAAACATGGGGGTGGGGGGTTGGGGGTGGGGGTGCGGTGAAAATGAAGGATTATGATGGCAAAGATGATAATTTCGATGAAGATGATGGATTTTACTTTTTATTGCATAAAATGAAATGTGAATTGTTGAAAAAGGTTTTTATCATGCAAGCATCAGCGAAATTAATTGCATGCGATTATCATAGTGGGCTTGATATGGTGGTGGTGGGGTGTTCAAACAGGGTCTTCGGGCTCTATTAGATGCCCGATTTTGTGTGCATCCACTTGTTGTCAATTTCGAGAGAGAAGATTACAAATGTGGTGTTTAATGACCTTGGGAATTGGCTGACATTCAGGGTGTGCGAAGTTGGGACAGCTGCTTGTTTGGGAGCGGAAATCAGATGGGGATTTCTCCCCCTTAGTCACCGGGAATCCCAGTGACTAGGGAGGAGAGGATTCCCGGTGACTAAGGGAGAAATCCCCCATGGTTCTCGTGAAACCGGGGAGAAAAAAATCTCACGGTTTCGCGAAACCCAGTTCATGAGCTCGGTTTCATGAGAACCATGGGGAATGTTCTCCATGTTTTCAGACCGCAGCAGTAACAAAGGATAAATTTTTCCTGTTTTCGGCGAGGGTGAAGAACCTTTTTTTTAATTATTATTTAGTAATTGGTATGAAAAATATTTTAAAATTTTAAAATGGTCAAATTTTGATCATGGGTATAATTTTTTTTGTTAATTAACGGACCTTGACAAAGTCTGTAGAGACTCTAAAAGCCCGTTTGTTTTCAATTTTGATTTTGCTAAAAGCCTAAAGTCAAAGTCAACAATTAATTTTAACCACACATTTTATAGTCAAACAACATTTCAACCACACATTTCAACAACTTTTACCAAAAAATCTGATTTTAATCAAACACATTTTAAATGTCATTTTGGTGAACAAAATTAAAAGTTTTGGGACTTGATGACACATTTTTTTATTATTTTAAGTGTAAATCTGTAAAAAAAAAAAAAAAGATTTAGGACTTATTTGTATTTTTGAAAAGATTTAGGAGTTATTTTTAATTTATTTAAGTTATGGGTAAAATTGTCAAAAAAGTTTGGGTCATATGTGTTAAGATTAGAATGTTTGGGGACTTTTTGACACTTTTTGAAAGATTTGGGACTTTTGCTGCAAATCTTTACATTTTAAATCCAAAATTTTTCATGGTCAAATTTAACGGAGAATTGGATGGAAATTAACGAAAAGGACCATTATTGCCAAAAACATTTGAAACTAAGCTGTCGAAAATGAAACGATAGGTCCTCAACCTGCAGTAAGTGCAAAATTCAGGAACCATTTATGCAAAAAAGTTCCACATAAAATTCATCCCTGGTTCCAATTGTACTTCTATAAATATATATAAAATATCAACATTCTTCATTACAACATCAAACAACACAATGCAATATGTTATCATGAACTTTATAGTTTTATCCTTTGTGATTCAATATGCTAAAGATTTTAGTGCATACACTGTTCCTGAAGTGTTTTCTTAGTTTAGATTTTAATCTGTTAAATTTTGTGGTCTAAAATTAACAATTATTTTAATCACATATTTTATGTGATTCACAAGTTTTATTAATTTTTAATCACATATTTCATTAATTTTTATTAAAATTAATTAAAAAAATGTTATCAAACAAGCTCGAAATAAGAAAATAAGGTTGATAAATTTTCAAGAAAATTGATAAAAGTTGTATGTTTCAGAAAATATATTGTTGAAAATAAATTTAAAAAAAATTAAAATTAAAATAAACCTGATTTTTTTCATATGTTTTCTCTAATAATTAACAAAATATGGTTTTCTTCATATATTTTTCTGATTTTCTCTCCCCACTGGGCCCCTGGTGGTTCCGCCCTCTCACACACACCACAAATTATATGTATGATTTAACGTCGTACAAGTACATAAAGACAAAATATGTTGGATAAAAACAAAATACGTTGGTTCCATTTATTTATTACATGAGCAATGATTTCCTACCACGGTGGGTAGGTGACAATTTACTTGCTGATGAGGTTCACATAATACATAAATGTGTGTGGACACAAATGTGTCTACACACGGTGAAAAATGATCTCTTACCTACATGGGTAAGAGATCATGACTCTTGTTACCATTACGTATATTTGGTAATACTGAAATTATTTTTTAAGTACTTATATTATAAGTTGTTAATGAATATATAAATAAAAAATAACTTTAATCTTTAAACTAGTTCTGATACCTTGTCTTTTTTTCTTCGTTTTAGTAAGAAGAGTTGGTTACAAGAGATAGTTCATTTTTGAAAGAAAAAACTCATTTTGCATTAATTGCTAGTTTGCTACTGGCCTACATTAGTTGATTTCACGCTCTCGTCGTCTGATAAAGGTATCGGACAAATGATAATCTTGTCCATACATTTATACGTGCAGCTTTTGTTCAATTTCAATTTCCACACATGAATGTGAGGGGCATAAAAAAAGGTAGCTGGTCAAATTTAAGGTTCAAATTAACTAATGTGGGCTAGCGGCAATTAATGCAAAATGAGTTTTTTTTTTTGAAAAAAATGAACACCTAAATATGTTTGAATGTGCTGATTTCTTTACTATTAAATGAGAAATATATTTTTATTTTAAAAATAAATTTTTACTTATTTTACTATCAAAATAAATAATTTAATTTATTTTCAATTTTTACGAGTAAGAAAAGTTATTTATTTTCAAAATATAGTTATGTATTGTCAGCAATGTTAAAGCGTGACTAAGCGTGGAGATCGAGTTTCAAGCTTTTTGAGCATATGTGAGAGTAAGACAAGAGCAAGGTAAATGCGAAATGTGAGACATGACTAGGTGTGAAGGTTGAACTTCACACCCAGGCAGACTCTAGACGAAGCTTAAACAAACATTTTAGAACAGTTATTGTGAGTACGTATTTATAAATGAGTTTAATATCATTTTTATCCATGCCTATTTTAAAATTCACAATTTTTATATATTTTTAATCCACTAGTTTCATAGAATTAATCTTAAAAAAAAAAAAAAAAAAACCTTCCATTTCTCAATATAAAAAGTTGAATTCTTCCCACCATTTTTCATTCTCTCGCCACCCCTTCCAACTATCAAGTATTATGTCTATCTTCCTCATTATCCTCACTTTCACAATCCTCTTACTCACTTACCAGCTCTACCAAAAACTCCGATTCCGCCTGCCGCCGGGCCCGCGGCCATGGCCGGTGGTCGGAAACCTCTCCCACATAAAGCCTGTGAGGTTCCGCTGCTTCGCGGAGTGGGCTGAAACCTATGGTCCAATCATATCCGTCTGGTTTGGTTCAACTCTGAATGTTATAGTTTCGAACACAGAATTGGCCAAGGAAGTTCTAAAAGAGCACGATCAGCAGTTGGCAGATAGGTATAGGAGCCGGTCGGCGGCTAAATTTAGCAGAGATGGACAGGATCTGATTTGGGCGGATTATGGACGGATGGACCGCACTATGTTAAAGTTAGAAAGGTTTGTACACTTGAATTGTTTACTCCTAAAAGGATTGAGGATTTGAGGCCAATTAGAGAAGATGAGGTCGCGGCTATGGTGAAGTCTATTTATAAAGATTGCACTAATCCTGGTATGTTTTGGATATAAGTTGTGTTTGATTGCGAGCAAGGAAAATGGGTGGAAAGAAAACATTTTTCATGGAAAAGATTTGCCAAGAAAATATTTTCCTGGTAATTGGAAATGTAGTGTGTTTGATTGGATAAAAATTCGTCCTAGAAAATGTAGTCTTTTTCTTGCTTTTGGTATTTGATTGTCAAAATTTTCCATGGAAAATGTAAGTTTTTCCAACTTTTGTTGTTTGATAGCCTTAATTTTCTAGGGAAATTGTATCATTTTCCATGGCAAATTTGTATAGAAAAATCATAGTTTTTACATTTCGTCATTTTGAAATAATAATTTATTACCATTTTTCATCCACTTTTCAACCATACATTTTATATAATCCACCACTTTTACAAATTTTGAGGATATTCTATTGTACGTTGAAATCCCAAAAGCATATTAGTTCGTTAACAATTACGTACACGTTAGTCACGTACTAGCATTCCCACGAGTCATATGATTTGTAATAATCATGTAAATAACTTATTATCATTAAATAAATTCTGATCTCCTTTTATTAAACACATTGGACTAATTTAGCTAGCTACAGTACACTAGCGTCATGATTTCGACCAAAAACATACTATGATGTGTAATATGGTAGGAATCCGATTGCATCTTATTCATTTTCTTTCCTTCTTTCCCAAATGTTTCTCATGGTAATGCACGAGAGATGACAACACATTCACAAGGAAACCATCCGCAAGGTCCTTTGGTTCTTTGTTTATTCAACTCCAGAAGTCATTAACGTTATATTATATCAAACTTGCACATGAAATATGTATGCCATGCATCGCCCGAAGTATAAAACAACACATGCACTGGACTAAACAAAAATAGAGATACACCTTTGCAATTGTAACAATGAATAAGTGTAAGCAAATCAATTTAGCATTGTGGTCTTAGTAGACTAACTACAAGAAATTGAGCAACAAAGAATCATTCAATTCAAAAAATACTGCTTAAGTTTATTGCTTTGGGATGATTCGGTGAGAAAATTGGCACCAACCTGTTGTTTTCTCCAATGCCATTTGTAGTCACGAAAGTACAATGATGAAATTTTTGTCATATGGCTTTCAAATGCAAAATATAATTCCATGAAATAATATAAGGAGAAAAAGGGTAAACTATTTCAATTCACACTTCCCAAACCCAATTAGATTTTCTATTGACAATCGACTATCAAAACTTATATACAATCATCTATTTCGCGTTGCGTTATATATATTTATAAATTCCCACGAGGATGAGAGTCTCACAATGGTAAACATACACATTATTGACTATTTCCAAAGAGCATATATAACAAAACAAACAGGCTACGGAGCAATCATAAATCATCTTGAGTTGGCAATTGTAGACTTTCTTACACAACGGATGATTTGAATTTTTTTTTTTTCTAACATCAAGCATTCAGACCGATTCTATTTGAACATCGCACCCAATTACATGTGCTTATTTGATGCGAATATCCACCGACCCCCAACACACAAACGAAGATGTCCCAATCATTGGGGAGGCGGCGGTGGGTAGAGACTGAAATAGCCAAGAAGCTGCGTCAGCTGTGTGGATAACGCATCGTGCTCTCGTCGGCGGGATTCGGCCTCTCGGACTTGGGCTTCCCGAATCTCCCGAATCTGTGCTTCGAGTTCCGCCTGCGAGGTACGCCATTGACGAATCTCATGAGAAATAGATGCCAATGTTGGTTCAGTGACCGTTTCATTGAGGTCCTCGGCCATTGGATCATCATGAGCAAGCTCGGTTTCATGCGGTACATTACCCTGGATGCCAATGGGATCCTGTGTTCTTCGCTCCAGGTTGCGCGTCATGTGTAGTTCAGAACTACGTATCCCCATTCTGTCTATCTGCATGGTTCGCTTCACCTGTGTGCTTTCATGGGAGAGGTCAATGCCGTACATTTCACAGAGTCCTGTAATTAGAGATGAGAACGCCAGACATCTCCGGTTGTTTTGTATATGCAATACATTACAAAATATATAGGTGCCGATATTGAGGGTCCTATTCAGGAGCCAGTAAAGTAGGCGTGCTCGCTCCATAGTGACCGTAGAAGTATGTGTCGTAGGGAGAAGATTGGCGCTCACCATTTTGTCCAATATGCGTACTTGAGGACGAAGACATTTATAGTTTAATGTGCTGCTTCCTTCAGGCCAATGATCAATTGACTCAGAAATGGAGACGACTACTTCATGCAGATTACTAGTGGCGGCTTGGTAAATGTCGGACTCCGTGTTGTCAAGTTCGTAGTAGCGGAGAATGGCTAAGGGGGAGAATGGAATATATTGCCCTCGCATGTATACTTAGCGATACTTAGGATGATCGGGGTTGTCGATGTTATCATGGATATTGGCATAGAATTCTTTGACGATTTCTACATAGGCAACCCGCGGAGTGGCTACAAAATTTTCCCAATTATTCCTCGCAATAACTTGACCGAGCAATTCATTTTCAAAATCCGATATTAACACCCTTCGCTCCAGTATAATATTGCGTCCGCTTGTGTCGTTCTTGTAGATCATCCAAGCTGCCTCCGACTCAAATCTCATATCATCATAAGTTATCGGTTGTTTGGAAGTCTTCTTTGAGGGAGCCTTTCTCTTTCCCGAGCTAGGTCCCGCAACTTGCGTTGGTTTCTTTGATCTCGGCATTGTATCTATAAATTTTACAAGAGACATAAAATTATGGGTACAATGTGAGACGAATGCACTCATAAAATTATGCGTGCTTAGTGGTTCATCAATGTGGACTTGGGTGGATCTTGTGTATGTGTATCATGCGGTGCTTTGTTAAGAGTGGCATTGGCGTGAATAATCATGTGTATGAAGTAAGCATTTGAGTTATTATAGCATGGACACAAGCTAAGATCAACACACTATGTGAATCATTTTATCAAACACTTGGTGGGCATATTCTATTACAAGTGAATGCACATACATTGGATAATGCATTAAACCCAACAAATTTTGTTGCTAATCAACAAACCACCAACAATTCATCTATTTAAACCAAGACATATTACTTGCCCAACCTCCTTAATCAAAGAAAAAACCAATGACATGGTTTCAATTGGAGAAATTTGAAAAAAAAAAAGTGAGCCATGTTACCTTGATTTTTATAGCGGGAGGAGGATTGTCACGTATAACAACGGCTTGGAATGGCGAGGATTCCTTCAATTGATTACGTATTGACTACAAAATAAGTAAGTTTTGATGTGTGAGGACAAATGACGAAATTGAGGACAAGAGGAGTGGGAGAGGACAGAGGAAACTTTTTTTTTTTTTTTTTATGGTTGAAATGGGTTCACGCTGGGGTTTAAAACCCCAGCGTGAACCCTTCAGCAGACGTTCGTCGCGCTGAAGTGACAAGCCCCATTTGGGGCTTATTGCTGTCCGCTCGAGCGGACAGCAGCTCCATTTGGGGCTTCTAGCTGAATTTGGGGCTTCTTTCCGCTCGAGCGGACAGCAGGCCCAAATGGGGCGCCTGCTTTCTGGTCACGAGACTTGGCACATTTGGTCCACATAAAATCTTGTGTAATTCTAACATAATAAAAAGAAACTTATCTAATTATTCATTTTATAGATTGTTACCCAATAAATACAACAAAGTCTCACAAATTAAAACCGAATCTCCAACACTAAAAAAGTACCAACAAGATGTACGTTCACATAATGTTCACATAGCTGACATCTGACAAGAAAGTACCAAATCATAACGTTCACATAGCATACATCTTCCCTACATTCATCGTTGCTATACATACGACACAACTTCAGCAACGTATATGACAAAAAGTATACATCGCTGTTACAAAACCTGCCCCAACCGCATTTACAAAAGACAAGTCTCCCACAAGTCGGAGGACATCTAAAACATACAAGTGATTACATATGTACGAGATACAAACAGTGTAATCTAGGGCAATGGAGGGGGATCACGACCAAGCTGCTCATACACCAAAGCCCGCATGATAGTGGTATTTGTCAAGCTCATTAACACCTTCGCCAAATCACCATCCGATCGAAATGCTTTCATCACTTTCATGATGTCAACCAAGTCTAAGTCCATTGCTTCAAGCTTTTCGGTAATCATCTGCCAATTCACGTGATTCAGTGTATCAAGTGTTGCTTGCATGTGTATAGCGTCGGCAATTTTTCTTGATGACTCCGCTATTATTGTTAAAGGCCGATGACTTTCATCATCATGGGGTTTTGTGCGTTCACGACGCCACCGTGCTTGTTCCTTCTTGGAACCTCTCTTACGCGAGGAGTTGGGCTTGGATCGGTGTCCTCGGTTGAGTATCAAGCTCGTTGACACTGTCATCAACTGAAATAGGAAAAATAAAAAATCATGGTTGTCACCTAAAATACATTACGAATATAATATATATGTATTTGATACAAAATCAAACTACCTTGCATAGGCGAGAAATTGTCAAAACCCGATACTGCCCGATCTCCAGTAGCTGTATCGTTTCCAAATATACACTCCATATCATCATATCGACGACACAATTTGCTCCTCCATTTGCCCAAATCAGGTTTTTCCTACCAAAATGAGAAGAAATGATCAGTGATGTTACCACGACAGTTTCGGCAGATAATGGGAGTAATTGATACAATACAATGAGGAGAAATAATACCTTCACAAGTTCCTCCCACGCAAGTGAATCTGCAGTTATTCGTCCTGTTTCGGCATCCCACCCAAAGCCGCTAATACTTAATAGCTGGCTAACTTCTGCATATTCTCTTTTTAGAGTCTTCAAACGCGACCTAACATTCTTCTCTGTCACTACCATCCCGCACTCTTGTTTCACGCTTTCCATTGCTTTAGATATTTGAAAGGATGTGAAGCCATTGTCACTCGTTTGTGACCTACCAACACTTGATTAACTAGGCGATAATCATGAACCCATCCATGTCGTCATTCCAACGTACCTGACGAATCTTTGTACTAGGATCAACCTGGGAACTGTTTGTATCATTCTCATCCATGGTTGTTGAGGTTGTAGGTCTTGGAACTTGGAATGGGGATGCAGTGTTATGTCGTTGATGCGCCATCACATTTAGCTACAGAAAAAGCAATACCAGAAATGTATTTCAAACCTGGGATGACAAATTGTGTGGTTTTCAAAGTGCGAACGCAACAAAATGAGAAAATACACAATTCGACATATGTACAAGTGTCATTCAATTTTCCAAATGGCGTGAATGATTTTCGATCAGTTACACAATGTAATAATAGCATCAAATAATGTGACAATAGTTGCAACGTACATAGATGGGACGTATTCTTAATTAACGTCCTAGCTACAGAATGTTTGTTCCATTACATAAGATGAAACTGTAGAAAATATAATACAACGGCTTAATCAAATTCAATTTCAGCGTCGGCATTGGGAGTATGATGAGCCCACATTGATTGAGCCATTGCATCCCTATTATTAGACCACGAAGCGTCAGCAGAAAAAGATATATGAGCATTTATTGTCGCTTCTTCCGTCACTTCAGCATGAGTAGGGTTAACCTCATCATCACTGCTATCGATGTCCTCCTCACACACATCCTCTGCATCATCAATCCGTAGGAAGTTGTGAATAGCACAACAAGCGAGGACTATCTTCGCTTGTGTGCTAATGTCATGAAATGGTTGATGCCTCAAATATGCAAATCTTTTCTTAAGCAGACCTATTGTCCTCTCGACCGCATTGCGTAGAGATGAATGTCGAAATTGAGCAGGTTCCTTACTATTTGCATAGATACCGACCTCGATATCTCTACGATGATAACGAGTTCGACGATAAGGTGAAAGAAAACCCGGAACCAATGGGAATCCAGCGTCAGCAAGGTAGTACTTACCTATGAAACGTTTAAATTTAGCACTTGTGCTAAAAATGAAAGTACATAGATGAAAAAGCTATGAAACTACTAACCAACATGAATTGTTAGCTTATGTCCTTGGCGTAGTATTGCACTTCTTAACAACCTACCATCATGAGCCGATCCCTCCCAACCGACGAGCACATATGTAAATTTCATATCAAATGTGCAAGCCACTAAGACATTTTGAGAAATGACTTGTTTCCTATTGCGGTATCTAGCTTGATCCTCTACAGGGACATTTGCAGCTATGTGTGTACCATCTATAGCCCCTACAGCATCCTACAATAAAAAAAAGGGAAAGTATGTGAAAGTTTTTACATAATGTGATTTGTAATTTATAAAATGAAGTAGCTATGAAGACCTCACCTGGAAAAACAAGTACCACTCCTTGACATTATCCTTGTCATATGGTGAGTTATTGATAGTGGCATTGGTCACAACTTCTCTATACAGCCCTAGACAAGCGTGCAAAACCCTATGGAAATAATAGCTCACTGTTTGTCCAGATCTATAGAAAGTAAAACTTCCAGCTCGAGTACGTTGGTCGTGCCCGACGGTGTTGAGGAAAATAGCAACTTGTTCTTCAACTCGGACTGATTTACTATCAATCAATCCGAAGGTACGTAGACGAGAACATAAGCTTTGGAACGGACCTATTTTCATCCTAAGAAGATCACGACAAATTCTGTCACTCGTACCAAACATTCGTGTCAAGGTCATTTCTCTCTCAACTACCCAATTTCTATGAGGAGCCCTAGGAATATGTCGGGCACGACGTCTAATACCATCATATATCACAATTGCTTGGATGACCATGGTCCAAAACAAGCCCACGCGTTGTATTTGGCGCCGACGTTGCATCCTTTGTGTATCCATGGGACTCTAATATAGTATCAGAAATCAATGAACTCAGTAGTTGTGGTATCTAAGTCATACGATCAATACCGGCCCACATTGAGTTTTTTGAGATAATGAAGTAACATATATGTCGAATATGTAATATATTACAAATTATGTGTGGACAGGCATAATGAAGGTGAGTTTTGTAATGAGACTTTGCCTAAACAAAATGGGACTTGATTTACAAAATGTAAAACGTTTCAAAATACGGTCTCCGAACTTGCATTTTTCCATGTACATAGAAGGATTAAGGAACAGGCACAAAGGATGATTTTATTCTAGTTAATGCAAATGGTAAATTTACAAGAAAAGATGATTGCAGCCAAATTGAGCCCGTCTAGAAATAACCAGAACAATATGCAGTGAAAGGGAATGCTAGGGTGCCCTTTACTCAATTAAGGTTTATTCATATTATCATAAGAGATTGACACCCATAGGGAGTGTCGCAACTTCAACCCATATAGAAGAGTAGTGCTACTCATGTCAATTGGTATGCAAAAAATAACTCAATTGGGTGATGAACCTGATATCTCGGCCATCAAATGAGGCATTTGATTTGGTTTTGGAGTTAAATTCTATTAGCTAAAAAAGAATGCATTGAGTTCAAATGAACCTTGTCTCTTTTCTTGCATTTAGCCAAATACATTTTTTTTTTTTTTGGTGAGGCAAAGCAAAGGCATTGAATAAATGCAAGTTGGAGAGGGATGACACTAGGAAAAATCAAAGATGCAACAAAAAGTGGGGTGGGAAGGGCAATTCATGTGTATTTTAGACAATATAAGGAAAATTGTTAATGACATTGACTACAAAATGCTTATTAATTTATGTGTCCTATTTTTTCTCCTTCACCTCAGATAAGGAGAAAAAGAATGCGGTAATCACAGAGATGGAAATTTCAATAAACGAGACCATAGATCAATCTTCAAGTTGATCAAGTTCACTTCACATCATAAACAATCCCGCTTAGTGATTATTCGGATCAATAGGGTCGAAATTGAGTGACTTCATCAAGTTTTTGAGAAGTCGAGCTCGATCAACTTGGTTCATTATACTATACTCGGTGCTTTTTAGAAAATTGAGAATTCCGGTGCATTCCTCCACTCCCTAATAGCTTAAACAATGCCAGATAACTATCATGTTTCTTAAAAAAAAAAAATAACTCATTTGATTAAAGAACAAGGAAGAAAATGCAGGGAAAATGATACGATTACAATTTGGACAATGCATATGATGGCTGGAACGATTTCTTATGCCATTGTAACGTTTGTGCTCAGGTAATTGGAAATGGAAATATATCATCCAAAATCACGTTTTCTCTCATTTTGGCGTGAATAATTATGGTGATTGAAAATAGGACAATAGAGAAATGTTCCATACCTTTTGAACACCAAGGAAGACACGGGAATGATGAACAATTCACGAGCAGCTGTGATTGGCCAAGATTAGGGCACGAACAGATCAATGGCAACTGCAATAATCGAGCTCCTGGTGCTGCGATTTGAAATGGGCGAGTTGATGTAAGGAAGGAGGAAGACACTCAATTTCGTAGTCACGAGTGAAAATTGAAGGAATGGCGGCGATTTCCAATTTGGGAAGAGAAATGGGCGGGATTGTTTTCCACAGCCGAATGAAATTGATTTGCCCTGGAAAATTGATTCTCCTGATTAGGTAAGAAATTATTTTCACGATTTGGGTGGAAAATCGATCACGTGACTGGAAAATGGAAAAAGTTTGCCCTGGAAAATTTTGTGAATCAAACAACTCCAAAGGTGGAAAATGGGTGGAAAATGGGCATTTTCCAGGGCAAAGAAGATGTATCAAACAATGCCTAACTTCTTAGTTTCTAGCTTTAACATGCCAAAATATAAAACAAAGATTTTCTTTTTAAATACTATGAATCGAATCAGCACATTCAAACAGCGCCTCTACAATGAATCGAAACAACACCTAAATTTGTTTGAATGTGCTGATTTCTTTACTATTAAATGAGAAATATGTTTGACACCTCTACAATTAACGATGAAAAAGAACAAAGAGAAAAAAATAAAAATAAATCTTCTTTTCCGTAAAAAAAAAATAGTAATTAATAATGGCTCTAAGGTTTGTAGAAGGAAAAATAAGAAAACGAAAAAAAATATTAATATTCTTTTTCATAAAAAAAATTGGTAATTAATCATAGCTCTAGGTTTTGTAGAATGAAAAATGAAAGGTAAATATTGAAGAAAGAAAAAGAAAATCAAGACTAATAGACGTTTTTATTTTTTGAAAGTCTTTCAAAGTCTTAAGGGTAAATGAGAGACAAATTGTAATTTTTTTATTTATACCTCATGCTTAAAGTTAAGGGTAATTATATTCACACTACAGTTTTTATTGTTTACACCACATTTTAATTGCAATGAATGTTCATCAACCTTTGACATTTTGATATTTATGTCTCTAATTTTTTTCGTCGCATTTTTATTATTAATTTTCAATAATTTTCACATATCGTTTTTTGTTCAAATATTCTGTTAATGTGCATTGAAATAAGGAGAAAATATTTTGTTAAACTTTTGTATTTGTTATTTATTTTGCTTATTTAGAAATACGAGGGGCAAAAAAAAATATTTATGCACTCCTAATTATTTTTTTAGACAAAAATCATCATCAATGACAAAAATAAGACATGCAAATTAATAAGTTGATAATAAAAATGTGATAAAAAAAAATTAAGGACATAAATGCAAAAATAAGCAATAATTAGAGATTTTTATTGCAATTAAAATGTGGTGTAGTTAACAAATAATGTAGTGTGAATATAATTACCCTAAAGTTAATATGTAGAGAATTTTATAAAAAATTATTAAAAAGTTATTGACATTTCGAATACACGTGATTTTCTTGTAGGATTTTAAAAAGTGTGGATTAAATATCACATGACTTTTAGGTTGCATTTGATTGCAAGAATTTTTCCATGGAAAAGCCTTTTTTACACCTATTTTTCAACTAATAAGTTTGATAGTCACATTCTTCTGTGGAAAAATCCCTTTTTCCACATATTTTCCAACTAGAAAGGTGTTTGATGGTCATTTTTTGTCAGGTAAAACGTTTTCTCATTTCTACATAAATGATCGCATTTTCCTTGAAAAACCAGAAAACGTTTTCTTTGTGGGGGGTAGGGATGGCAAAATTATCTGCGATCCGGCCCCCCGCGCCCGCCCCGCCCGCCCGTCCCCCCGCCCGAACAATCGGGTATTCGGGCGGTACATGCGGAGATAAAACCGCCGGAGGCGGGGTGACCCGCCCGATTAATTATTATTATTTTTTTTTATAACAATGTGTATTTTGTATTTTTGTGACGTCCAATTTGCTTTACAAATGTTTTAGGTCACCGCATGAATGTCATTCATAAATCATAATTTTATATAAAGTAATGTAAAAAAAAATTAAAAATCAAAAATTAAAAAATCGGGGCAGCGCCCCGCCCCGCCCTAAGAGGGTAATGGGGCGGGTATGGGAGTAAAAATCCCAGCAGGGGGGCCACCCCATCCCGCCCGTTGCCATCCCTAGTTGGGGGGTGATATTTTATTTTCTAAGACAAATTTGCATCCAAATTTGTTTTCTTTCTACCCAAATTTTATTATCTCTGAAATTCTTTTTCTTTCCATCCAAATTCAATGCTTACAATCAAACGCACCCTTAAAGACTTTTTCAAACTCTATTGAATACACAAAAACTTTTATAAAGTTTCAAAAGTCTATAAAATTTTAGATTAAATACGACTAAGCGAAGTAGCGAACATGTATTTGTGAGCAATGGCTAATAACAACAATGAATTGTTCATGTAAAAACTGTTGACGAAAATGTAAGCTTAGGTAAGATAATAATTTAGAATGGCAAATCAGTTGTTTTAGCCTAATCTAATTATTGAATGTTAGAAGAGGGTAACACATAAAGGCTATAAGTTTGATGATGTAATTGCAAAGATCGATTAGCTTATATGATTTTATATAATGCTAGGGTGTAGTTTTGGATCTTTAGTGGAACGACTCGAGAGTAATAGTTAGATTGCACACTCTGGGTCAACTTGACCGTGTCTAATTTTTTGAACTTGAATTATATAAATCAGATTGCGTCCTTTTGGTAGCTCCAAAAAATAGACACGGATTTAATTGTGCAAGTAATTAAAGTCTAGGAATTGTGCAGTTGACTAAATCAAAATGTTAACTAGGTCAAACTCTGGTTTGATCTAGTCAAAGCTCAAGTTAAATTAAGTTTCAAGTTAATTAGAACTCGGAAATAAAAATCTTCAAGTACCTACAAATCATAAACCTATTGAACTAGAACAATATAGATATAAGAGTATATTTGGAAGAGTTTTTGCAAAGCTCAAAAGTACTTTTTGGAGGGCAAAAACCATTTTGTTTAAAATTCAAAATTGCTTGTTGACTAAGAAAACAGCTTTTTAAAACCGTTTAAGAGAAGTTCAAATTCCAAAAAACTTGCTTTGTGTTTAGACGGAAAATTGAAATGTTTATTTAATGAAACTTTTAAATTAACAAAAGAGTAATTATATTCACACCACAATTTTTATTATATACACCACGTTTTAATTGCAATGAAGGTCCTCTAACGTTTTAAAAATTCTTTTTGTAAGGTTTATAACATATTTTATCTTAATTTATATTATCATTTATCATTTTAAGTATGAAATATCTATAGAATAAATAATATTATAAGCACTAAAATAATAATGTCATGCTAATTTAATTAAATTTTATGGGATAAAAATAAATATTATATATAATAAATTATTAAAGTTTAATTAAATAAATATGTAGTAAATCACTTTTTGTAGTTATGGTATCAAATATCAATTTAAAATTCACACTTTTGGATTGGAGGATATTACACCCACTACTTATAAAAATTAAAATAATCCTAAATCTAACAATTTAGCTTATTAATTTCAAAAATACTACATTCTTAAAAATAATTTAATTATTTTAATATTGATTAAAAATAGTTTTAAAAATGTAAATTAAAACTTACAACTTTAACTCTCCTAGATCTACGCACCATTTACAGTGAAAAGCCCCAACCGTGAAAAAATCTCCATTATCAAATCAGTACAAGTTTTGTTCAAAATCTTTGCAAATCTTCGTTTGAAAGCCCAAATTCTAATACGTTTTTCAATATTTTTCATCTCCTTTGAAGAATAGAGACTCCAAGCCGCAGATTGACAATGTCGAAGAGAGCGTCGCTTGGTGTAGAAAACAAATTGGAGTCCAATGAAAGAGACAATGAAGATGAAGGACAATCTAAAATCAATTAGGCGAGGAGTGAGATTTACTCCTGGAGACAAATGAAACAATGACACAATGGGATGAGATGAAGCAAGCAACTGAGGGATGCTAGGATGCAGTTTCAATTTTCAATGTTGTAGCATTAGATTAGGAGAAAAGGAAAAGTTCCCAGCCAAATAAATTCTTCAAATGCCCATGTGGATCTGTAGGTGTTTTTAGGATTTGATTGTTGTGTATGAAACATTTTTTTTATATATATAATATGTATATATAGGTCTATTACAGTACATTGTATTTATTAATAGGAATTTGTTGAAGTTTAGATTTGGTTTTGGCTGTTGTAACAGTTGTAACTGATTCTCTTTAATATCAATATCGACGTCTTCTTTATTACAAATGATATTGTGTATGAATGTTTGATACAAGTGTTAGGGATGATGTTATGAATCAAGTTCGATCTGGATGTTACAATTGATATTTTGTAGCAATTAATATATTACTAAATATGTTACAGATTAAGTTATGTTACAGATTGAATTATGTTATTAAATCATGAGTTAAATTTGTTCTCACTGTTATATTCTGATGTTATAATGTGTCAATTTATTTTAGAGTCCAGTATGTATGTAAATACTGAAATTGTTGAAGTGTATTGTTGGTTTTGTAGTTGTAACATTTGTATGAGTTCTTTTTAATATTATGGTTTGATCTGATTTTATAAATGCTATAGTGTATCACTGTCTGATACATATGTTACAAACGACATTCTATATCATTGAATATATTACAGATGATATGATGTTATTTTACCCAGCACATATTACATATATTGATATTCTCTACTACTGACGTTACATATGTTACAACTGATATTATCATGACTTTTAATATATATAATGACTTTTAATACGAAATTTATTGAAGTTTATAATGGGTTTTCTTGAGGTTGTAACATTTGTATGATTCTTTTTAATACAGATGTTACAAATGCTATAATATATCACTGTTTGATACATATGTTACAAACGATATTATGTATCACTGAATATGTTACAAATGATATCATGTTATTTTACCCAGCACATGTTACATGTATTGGTATTCTTTACCATTGACGTTACATATGTTACAACTGATAAAATCATGAGTTTTAATATGTATCATACCGAAATGTAACATACGCAGATGTGCTAAATGTAACAAACAGCTTCGCAAACCAAAAACTTCCAAATGTTACAAGATCATAACAAGAAAATAATGTAACATCTGCAAATGTTCTCACTGTAACATAAACACAAAATATCATGAATCTTAAGATTTTTTTGTAACATTTGTTTTAGAGTGATGATAACAAAAAATAATATGTTACCAACATCTAAATGTAACACCACAAATGTAACATACGGATATGTAACATGCGCGATTGTAACATATACAAATGTTCTAAATATAATAGACGTCTCCACAAACCAGAAACCATAAAATATCATGAATTTCGGAAATTTTTTGTAACATATGTATTCAAATAAATAATTTTTTGAACTGCTACATATAATCACATTTTTTCAAAATCAGATTACATATATTTGGATTGATAAACATGTTACAATAATTAACATTATGTAATTATTTTGATCATTCACGTTCTGATTTTCTTCACCGCACTTTCTTCACGCGTGATGTTCTTCGTGGATTGATTTTCTTCGCCGAATGATGTTCTTCGTGGATTGATCTTCTTCATCGAATGATGGAATGATGTTTGCTTGATTTTCTGAAATTTTTTGTTTTCTATTCAGACAAAGAATCAATTAAGATATTCAATTTAATGGAAATAACTGAAAATTCCCCTTTTTAGGCTAGTAATTAATATATGAAAATAGAATAAATATATTTAAAAAACAGTATTTTTGGAATTTATGCAACATAATAAGTCTTTTGGAATTATTTTCAAAACATGGCTTATTTATGAAAACATCCATTTGGATTGACAATCAAACAGTCAACAACTTTTTACTAAAAGTTCTACTTGAAAAGGTTCTACTAGTAAAAACTCTACTGACAACAACGGTGTCAAACGGATCCTAAGTCTATGTAAGACGTAGGTTGGTGTAACTAGGGGTATGGAATTGTTTTTCACTTTATTTCAAAGATCTCATGTTCTAAAAATTAGGGTTTTGGGTTTAGGATTTTAGTTTTGATGCACATACATCTGTGTAATTTTGTCTTTAGAGTGTACTGAAGAAGATCGATCAAGAAATTACAACATTCCAAATTAGAAGCTTCAAAAAATT
This sequence comes from Forsythia suspensa, assembly GCA_023638005.1. Classification (NCBI taxonomy): domain Eukaryota; kingdom Viridiplantae; phylum Streptophyta; class Magnoliopsida; order Lamiales; family Oleaceae; genus Forsythia; species Forsythia suspensa. The sequence goes on from CM042665.1 coordinate 13,133,738, forward strand.
AAAAGAACCAATTCCTTAAAGCTTCAAGAAATCAAGAATGGAGATCAAGATTCAAGATCTAAGGCTTCAAGAATCAAAAACTTAATTTATTCACGAACAAGGAATTCCACTTTAACTCTTGTGTGGATAAATTAGAAGATTACGCCTATTAAAACATTTAGCTAATATGCTTGATGAAGTTCTATTTTCTTATTCTTATTCAAAATTATCAATAATAACAACTCTCCCTCTTGTGATTACAAGACTCTCCTATTTATAGAGTTGGCTTAAATGTGCTGACTCAGCCATTTTCAAAATATTCTGATGTGACTGAGTAAAGTAAAACATTTATATATATCGTGAATGACCGTAAAACCTCAACCGCTTGACTTATCTCCTTCGATATATATTCATAGGTTGATCGACTAGAGTTTGGCATCATTAGTCGGTCGATATAATCAACATCAATCTTGTTCGTAATTTTTAAAAGAATTTTTTTTTTCATGATTCCTACGAACTAGTTTTCAACAGTCTAAGTGCAGGCATGTCTTGGAAACAGTCGCAGCCCAGAACTGTTGTACAATAGACATGGATTTTGTGACCTCATACCATTCATCTCATGCATTTACTAGAGAACTAATTTTGAGAATGTTTGTTAGTGCTTATAAGTACTTATAAGTTGGTCAAATATCATTTTTATTCAAATATTTCGTAGGACCCACAACTTTTATCCACGTTTTATCTAACATTCCGTAGGACTCATTGCTTATCTACACATTCGTCAAAACTTGTAATTATACAGATAACTTGGGAAAAAAGAGCCTGGTAGTGAAGAAATATCTAGGAGATGTGGCATTCAATAACATAACAAGACTTGCATTTGGGAAGCGATGTATGAATTCTCAAGGTATATTGGATGAGCAAGGACATGAGTTTAAGGCCATTGCTGCAAATGGAATAAAGATCAGCGCATCTCTTGCCATGGCCGAGCACATCCCATCGCTGCGTTGGATGTTCCCATGAAGATGCATTCGCCAAGCATGGAGCTCGTAGGGACCGTCTCACACGAGCTATAATGGAAGAGCACACCCTTGCTCGCCAAAAGAGTGGGGGTGCCAAACAACACTTTCTTGATGCATTGTTGACACTTCAAGGGAAATATGACCTTAGTGAGGACACCATCATTGGTCTACTTTGGGTAAGCCAATTACAATTATATTCAAACTATACTAGTTATAAATCTGATGACAAATATATGTTTGAAAATTTACAGGACATGATCACTGCAGGAATGGACACAACATCAATATCTGTTGAATGGGCAATGGCAGAGTTGATCAAGAATCCGAGGGTTCAACAAAAGGCACAAGAAGAGCTAGACCGTGTGATTGGATACGAACGCGTGATGACTGAATTGGACTTCTCAAACCTTCCCTATCTTATGTGCGTGGTTAAGGAATCCCTCAGATTGCACCCTCCAACCCCTCTCATGCTCCCTCATCGTGCCAAGACTGACGTCAAGATTGGCAGTTATGACATCCCCAAGGGATCAAATGTCCACGTCAATGTTTGGGCTGTAGCGCGAGACCCCGCCATGTGGAAGAACCCTTTAGAGTTCCGACCAGAGAGGTTCCTCGAGGATGATGTCGATATGAAAGGACATGATTTTCGACTACTACCATTTGGTGCCGGAAGAAGGGTATGCCCTGGTGCACAACTTGGCATCAATTTGGTTACATCCATGTTAGGCCACCTCTTGCATCATTTCCATTGGGCTCCCCCTAGTGGGGTGACTCCAAAAGAGATTGATATGGTAGAGAACCCCGGTATGGTCACGTACATGAGGAATCCATTGCAGGCCGTACCTACTCCGCGACTACCAGCAGATTTGTACACACGTGTGGCTGTGGACATGTAATTTGTTGAATTTTGTATGGACAACCTTGTTTTTATGAACAACATTGTCATATTTACCTTCAACTAGTTTGTAGACGTGCTCTGCATGTCAGGTTCCCATAATGATTTATTTATTATGTATGACTAAACAAATATGATTCTAATAATAAAATCAAGTCATCGTCAACTTGGTGTATGAAAAAATTGTACTATCAATCATCACTTAAAGCAAGATTTCACACAAAAATTATACAAATAAGACTAATACTATTATGAAGATATCTAATATTGCACGAAAAGTATCATGAGGTGTACATATCCAACAAAACCCAACCCAATCATATACAGTTGGTCAACGATGACACATTTTTTACCCGACATGGAACAAAAAAAGAATCCTATTAGCGAGGAGCATGATTGTTCTACTTGAGCATTGGGATAGAAATAAAAATGCTCATTGATCTAAATATACAGTATTTAATATGTATAATAAACAACATATGGAATATGATTTAGAACCAGAGAATTATAAATACTATACAATGATTGATAAATAAAACTGACACATGCTATGCAAAAAAATAGTTGTTCCGAGAAATTAGAAATGATCTAAAATTTTTGATCAAAATTTATGCTTTCGCCCTAGATCCAAATATCTCGGATTAACACGTTGGCATGAACAATTTCAGGGAATCTAAGAATCAATCTTGTTAGGAAGCTATGAGCCAAAAATATAATAACAACAACAACAGAAAAAGCATGCTAAAGGAATAGGAATGTAATAAAAGAGAAACCAATGCTAATAAGGAAATCTCTTTACTTTGCAAAAACAATAAATAAAAAGCTTTTTCGACCAGTGAGTTAAAGCACATACTACAAGCCCAAAAGTAGAAAATATGCCAAAAAATCCTTCATTCACATCAAATTCAAATCTTTAAAATTAAGTCCATCAATCTATGAATATCATAGACAAAATGCAAATTATACGCTCAAGATGTAATAAATTATACATCAATTTAACAGACACCAGTGCAACAATGGGTGTCTTCACACAAGAATTCGGAACCATTAAGTGAAGAAATATAAGTATTTCCAAACATTCAAAGATTTACTTTTTCTGATTAAACCATCTATTCATACCAGTAAAAGGAAAAACACAACCAGCACTCAATCATTTTTTCCCAAACAACAAAAACCTACACATTTACAGTTTCTCTAATTCACGATTTCACCGAAGATTTCATCAAAAAATGCTACCCAGAGAAAAGCTGAAAATCTTTAAGCTAAACAAGTAGAGAAAAAACTGACCAAGAAAAGCAAAAACCCAGATGAGATTTTGCAGGGGCGAAAGGCAAAACATATACTTCTTCATGCCTGTGTCTTATGTCAGTCCCAGTCCTCTCAGCACCAACTCTCATGCTTGGAAGAACCCCATTGGAAGAACCGGCTGAAGTAGTTGTGTTTTCTGATGAAGGCGGCCTATCAATGAAGGTCTCGATTGGAGCAGCAAGATAAGGTATGAGCACATTGATGTCTAGTGTTCACCTTTCTTAAAGCATTTCCTGCAAACCATGATAGCAGCTCCTCTGTTCCTCATTGAAGCTAAAGGATCTCCAGCACAACCTTAACTTCTTCTTGTTTGGTACCTATTTGACATTTATCAGTTAGCTAAATTGTCATGTAGATGAAGAGAGATTAGAAATTACCTTTAGAAGAATGTCCTTAAATGTAACATTGGCATATATGAGATGCACTTTTGTTTTGTCATTTGGGTTTTCAAGAATAGCTCTAGCTACCTAATATGAAAACAAAAAGGATATAATGAGATAAGCAACATGGTGCCCCATTTTATTACCTATCATTTGGGATGGAGCATTCATATTCTAAATTAAAAGTGGAATATTCATGAAAGTGAACACATAATTGTGAAAGTTGAGCAAGTATAGAAAACTATCAATTCATATTGATATGGCTCAAATTTATTGTTGTGTTTTTAATTAGAACAAATGGAAAATAAACATTAATTTTTTTTGTAGTAGGATATTCGAATCAGATATCAATATGACAGCATGGTTTTTGGTGTATGCTCATTCAATAATAAATACATAGAAGGTGCTAATCCATGCATTCACCTGGCCTTTTCTAGGATGAGGTGGATGAGAAGGTGGATTGAGAGTGAATTTAGATCGAATTTTTTCCGTTGGTTTGTTCGATCAAACGCTATATTAGTGGAAGGTTTAATAAAATCATTTTTTGTGCTGCTGAATCAGGACAATGTAAAGCATGATAAAAAAGAATTGAGTTAAAGCACATCACATTCTTTAATGAAGTTAATGAACCTTGAATTTCCCGGTGCTAAAGAACCACCATTTCCAAGGTTGTCTTAGCAGTGGTATTCTTCAAGCATGGTATATGCCATGTTGTAGGCAGAACATCAAAAGAATAAACAATTAAATATAGGACACAAATGCAAAAATTGAAGTACAAAATTAATCAAGAAACAAAGCAACAAAGCATGTATGAAAAGTTTTAATTTTGTTTAAGTTGGATATTAAGGGCTTCAAAGTTTTGGAGGAAGTTGTTGGATTTATAACTCATGTTACTTAATAAATGAAGTCCATTAATCAAAGAAAGCATGACATGGTTGTGACGGTGAAGAAATAAGCGACAAAACCAAGAAAAAGGAAAAGGAAAAAACTTCACAGCTTAGAAATTCTAAGAAATTTTCAAGAAACGTGGGTGGGTGTGGGGATAAGAGCATGTGGATACACGTCTGGGCCTTTAATTACCTTGACAAAGGCAATAATGACATGTAGATTCTTCATGTACTCCTCAAGAGGCACATATAAAGTTCGTTATATACTCAGTAAATACACAATAAAAAGTGAAGAATCAAAACTTTTGCTTACATAATTGATTTCGTAAAGAATCAAATACAAAAAGAGAACACGTTCTACAAAGTTTTTGGTAGTGATTTCTGCTAACTATCGAGAGAAACAAAATTAAAGAGAATGAACTAAAGATTTAATTTCATGGTAAACTACATTTTTTGTACACTGACTATGAAGTTTATTATCTGAAATTGGTCTAACAAAAACTTTGATAGATTTACTTGTCTTTGCTCTTGACAATGCAACATACAATTGGCCATGTGAAAATACAGGTTGTGGAAGATATAATCCAACAAATTCTAGAGTCTGTCCTTGTGATTTATTTATTGTTATTGCAAAACAAGGACGAATTGGAAATTGTGTCCGTTTAAATGGAAATGGATTTGTATCACTTTCAAGAGGAACAAAAGGAATTCAAGGCAAAAATACATTTTTTCCACAATGTTCTCCAATGGCAACTTCAGCATCAATTACGTTTCGTTCAAAACTTCTACTTATTAATCTAGTTCCATTACATAGTCCTTCCGAATGATTAATATTTTGAAGTAAAATCACAAGACAATTTAGCTTTAATATTAGTTCATGTGGTGGTATACCATTCGGAGTTAAAGTGTCTAGGAAATATTCTTGCATGCTTTGTTTAATTTTATCCAATGTTTCATCAAAACTATAATATTTGAATGCATCACCTGGAAAATGTTCAATGAGTATATTGTTTATCTGATCAACGTAATCATTCTTCAGAGTTAAAATAACTCGATTTATCATGTATTCAATATTTTCTACATAAGTATGTAAGTTTGGAAAAACAACGTCAATTAAATTTTGTAATGATACAAGATCTTGTTCAAAATTTAATGTTATTTCATGCTAGAGCTTAATCATATTACAAAAGTGTTGTCTTTCAGTTCCATTGCCAATTTCAAGCAAGTACTTCGAAAATGATGGATCTAACTTAGCTCTCATATTTTCAACTAACTTTAGTTTCGAAATTGAGGGCCATAAATATGAATTAACTAAACTTGCTCCTATTATGTCTTCCCTAGAAGGACGTGATGAAAATCACCTCCTAGAACAACCACTTTTCCACCAAAGGATAAACTACAATCATTTATATCTCTTAACATTTTATCTAAAGCCTCCACAACGTGACAATTCACCATTGGAGCCTCATCCCATATAATGAGCTTTGTATTTCTAAATAGATCAGCTAAAGCATATTGCTTGCTAATCGAACAATTCATGTCACTATTTATCTCAATAGGAATTTTAACCCTCGAATGTGCGGTCTGACCACCAGGTAATAATCCAGCTGCTACTCCTGATGATGTTGTCGCTAAAACAATCAGTTTTTTCGACCTCACAATTGCGAGCAGAGCACGACATAAGAAAGTTTTTCTTGTTCTACTTGGACCATCGACAAAAAATACACCTCCTAAGTTACTTAAAACTTTATCTAAAATCATATCATAAGCAATCTTTTGTTCTTTATTAAGCTTATCCGTACATGAAAGATCTGTTTCAAAAGAAAGTATTCCCAATTCATCTTCTATGATCCTAGTCAATCTTTCATCTTTTCTCAAATCTACATCATAAGAAACTAAGCCATAATCATTTACACTTTTACCCTGAGGTTCTAACAAGGAATTTATGTAATGTAGTGCTTTGAGCTCCGCTTCATGCACCGACAAATTGTTTCTTACATAGTCTTCAACCATAAATTCTCTAAATTGAATCAACAATTTTTTCGGATCGTTAGGAGAACATAATGCCAAAATAATAGCAAATAAACAACGTAGTGAATTTGGCATTTGATATCCACATGCTTCTTCTAAAAATAACTTACAATTAATATATCTATCAAGCAAACCATGCAAAAGTGCTGCTTCACGAAACGATGATACATAAATGTTATTTACAAGTTTAAAAATTTCAAATGACATCACTCCCCTAACATGATTTAACAATAAGTATAGATAATACCTTTCACCTTCTGTTGGATTAGCTGCAATAATTCTTCCAACCACAAAACCTTTCTTTCTAGGAGTCCAACATTTTTCATGTGAATCCCATACAAAATGTTCGGAGAACTGTTTTTATAACAATGTTTTTGCTAGGTCATTCGTTAGATTCATCCTAAAAAATTCTGTTGACATTATCTTTTTAAAATAATCGGTGTTAACAATTTTTGTAAGGTCATCAAAGTTTCTATATGTGACCAAATGATTATTTTCAAGGTGTAGCTGTAGTGAAATAACTTATGGGTAAACTTCATATAAAATAGAACCATAAATTCTCCACAATGATACAGGTGGAGATATCTATCTAGCAGTTTGAAAATTTTCAATCTCATCTATATCAGTCATATTATCATTGCCATTTACGGAGAAACTAACTTTGTCATGTCCTTTATATACATATTTATACAAATACTTGATAGCTTTAATTGAAGAACAAATTTCAACATTTATATGGCAATCAAATTTAGCTAATAAGTGTGGATATAAGGTACGACTCATCTATTATCTAACAAATGTCCCATGACTCTAATTTTTCTATTATTATTCCGTCTTTTATAATTTGGGTAAGAATTTTTACCTAAAGATGTTTCTTGGATATACTGTTTTTGGATAATGATTTCTACATGTTTGATCTTTTTCCATACAAACATTACTCGGATTCAATACTCCACAATGACCATGCATCATATGTTTCACAACGACACGGTGTAAATGAAGATGTTTAGTTTCATTAGCGGCGCATACAATTTCATTGTAGAAAAAATTTTGGAGTTTGATTTTAATATTACCAAGAAATGAGCATGTGTCAGACCTCTTTTTTTAAATTCTATATCACACACACACACACACACATATATATATATATGTGTGTGTGTGTGTGTGTGTGCAGAAACTGGTCCTAATATTTGTCTTTTGAACAAATCTTTTTTTAATTCTTCCAATTTTTCTCTAAAAACATGTGCAACCAAATCTGGTCTATTTTGTATTTCATCATTGTATCTCAATTCTCGCTTTATTCCATGCCAATTAGGGTTATAAGTCATTGTCAAAAAAATATCTGACTTACCAAATTTTTGAATTAACATCATAACATCCATGTACCTTTTTTTCATATCCTAGGACCACTAATAAAAAATGAGGGTAATATAATTCGTCGACCAACTTTATAACCTCTATTCTCACCTATGTCAATAGTATCAACAGTTCCTTGATAAAGCTCAGCACGTATTTCTTTTTTATTGTTACGAAAGTAATCTAATCTAGAAGTTTCAACCTTAATATACATATCAACTACATATTTTGTAACAATCGACCAGCATGTAGTAAAACTGAATTATTCGAACATCTTACCTGTAGTTTGTAACAATAATATTCGCGACAAGACACTTGTGCTCCTTTTTTCTTCTTTTGCATAACTAAAAAGAGTAAACAGATAATCGTATAAGCAAAAATATAAAATGCTTTAAATTAAAATAAACATTAAATAATTCAAGTTGACTACTAAAATAAACATTAAATAATTCAAGTTGACTACCCAACCTCTAGTTTCACTTTCAATTAGTTGTGCAGCTAAACTAATCTGATGCACATTGATTAAATCAAGCGATGTGCAACTTTTTTGATTGTTTTGCTGCTTCACAAGTCTCTAAAAACTCTCATGCCAGCCACTCTCACCATGATGAAATAACAATGGGTATTGAAGAGGATCATAATAGCCAAAATAGTATTGAATTCGATATGCACTGCCCGAATGACAATAAACACATATATCACGGGTCCTAAGGTTTGCAGAAGAGTCTTTATCAACCCAAACAGTAGCAACTTGAGACGCCGATGGTATATTATACACTCTTTGATCAAGGCCAGGATTAGATGTTATTTTAATTGCATAGTTTTTAAAATTTGGAACATTACCTGAATTTAAAAAAAAAATTGCATACAGATTTATTTGCAAAATATGAATTAATTTCTATATAATCAGTTCATCTAACTTATCTGAAATTTGCAAACGCTTTTGTAGCTCATTTGCAGTGTCATAAAAATATAATTGTAAGTAAGAAAGGTCACTATGTGCTAGAATAATTTGATTAATATACTGATGAACATGTCATTGAACTCAAAAAGTATATACACCCTTGTTTCGTTTACATAAATCTTTATCATATTTTATGACAAATGATGTGAAACCAAAGTTACTATTATACATTCTAACAAATTTTTTGAATTCTAATGACTCATTAGATGTTGATGTAAACAATTTATGTAATTCTTCAGGTACATCATTTATTTGTAACCGAATAGTTCCATTAGCACCACATAATATTTTACTTTCACTTTCAAATTTCATAGCTCCGCAATGAACACATTCTGTAGGTAATGACAATACATAAGATTCAATTGGAACGATGTTGTAAATTTTGTTCTTATTAAACAGTGCATTTTCTAACATATTTCTTTGTTGAAAACCAACTTCATCACAAGAATCACGCAACTCAATATGCACATCTTGCATACCCGCAACACCTAATAATTTGGAATAAAAAAATCAAAAAGCAATATAAATTGAACAAAATAGAAGTTTAATTACTTACCCGCTTCATGATCATGTCCACTGTAATTAGAATGTTCACACATATTCAAATTGAATACACCATCTCTATAACAAATAGGCTATATAGTTTATACCAACATAAGACAAATTTGAATTCTATAATATGGTAACAACTCTATTAGTTAACCTCTTCCAGGTGCCGAAGAAGAACATGGTAAACTATGATTTTCTATATGATTTGCACGGTTTGCACCTGAATGAATTGTGCACACAAAATAATGTGAAGAAAAATTATATTAATAGGAAAAAATAACAAGCTTATTTGCTTAGAAGGAAACTCATACTCTTCATTTTTGTAATATCCTTCATTAATCATTCCTTCTGCTATAAGCAAACTTCTTCGGCTAAAACTATCTTCTTTATTCATGATTTGGTTCATCATTTTGTCAAGTCTTTGTTCCCTACGACGTTTCTTAATTCTTTACTCTCAACATATAATTCTCTACGACGCCTTTTTCGTGCATCTTGATCTCTTAAAGCCATTGTTCTAAAAAGTCCGCCTAAGCTTCGTCTAGGCTCCGCCTAAGCTTGAAGCTCGGCCTTCACACCTATATGATGTGTTTGTTCCTTGTTCAAAGACATTGTTTCCTCACACCGGCTCTCTATTTTGTCTCGGACAATATCATTGCCTGAAGGCACTGATATCCTGTTATACAGATATTAAAAATATGAATAGTTGTAGTACGGAACACAAAGAAGTAATCACTAACACAACAAAAGGAAAAAAAATCTACCAAGATGATGCAATTACCATGGAGCGAGTGGACAATTACGTACGAATAATTATGCAATCAGTGATGTATAAAATTTGCTTAATCTCTTCAATTCTATTAGCACAAATTATTGCTTACCCAAATAGACAAATGACTCTAGGAAGATAATTCTAGCACCATTTAGTCAAAAATGAAAAATCAATCCATTAGGCCCAAAGCACCCACCAACAACCTCAATTAATAGAACTGCACATCTTGGTCATATATTTGATGTTAAGATCGAATAAAACACCTTCAATTAATTAATAGAACTGCATCTGCACCTTTAATTTGGACCAACCTTTTTTGCAGCTATTTATCACTAATCACTATATATAAATCTGTTATTTAGTGCAATTAATTATACTTTCACCAAACAACACTTCCCAAATCACATTAATAGCCCGTAAAAAAGCAACTATCCGGCCAAGATGCCTGTGTAAGATCTAATAACTATGGTTGCAATATTCATATAATAGTTCAAGTTTTGGAAGAATGACATTTTTTTTAATTTAAGTCTTCCACAAGTCATTTCATGTATGCCAGTCTGAACCATTTTTTCATCAAAAGTCTAGCTTGTGCATAATTTTCATAAATGGTTAATGGTGAGACTTAAACTTAAGTATTTTGCTCGGCTCTGATACGATATTCAACTACCTTATCTAAAATCTTAAGTTAATAGACAAAATAAGCATTTTGTTGTTAAACTTAATTTTCAATTAATTTTATTTTCTTAAATTGACTTAAGATCACTGTAAGTGCCATTATTGAAATCTTATTCTTATTTCTCTTCATTCTAACTTAAAGTTTATTATGAATTCTTTCTTTAATTCGAACTGCCGCTATAAAAAAGGCAAGTACAAGTATATTGAGGCCTGAAAACAAGTAAAAAACTAAGGCCTATAAACCATCAGCAATTGAATTCAAAGAGGCACTGCAATTATCATTTTAAACCTTAATTAGGAAAAGTGAAAATCATTAAGCCCTCTACTTGAATCAGTCTTTCCATGAATAAGTCAACAGGCAAAGTTGCAAGTGTCACTGGTGGCGCAAGCGGCATCAGGCCAACTGCCCATGCTTTTGCCTATCATAGTGCACAAGCTGTTGTAATTGTTGAGCGGTGGCTGAATCCATTGGCTCAGAGAGTTGCAGCTATGTGCACTGTGATGTTGTGATGTTAGTGATGAAGAACAGGTGAAGGACATGGTTGATGCCTTGATGGGAGTGTCTAAATATATGGCCAACTTGATATCATGTTCTTTACAAAATGCATTTCAATTCCGTAACTTGAATGAGAAATTCCTCACTTCTTTGAAATTCCTAAAGAAAAGATTACGGCTTTCAATAATTTGGACCAACCTTTTTTACAACCATTTATCACTGACCATTATATATAAATCAGTTATTTAGTGCAATTAATTCTACTTACATCAAACAATACTTTCTCAATCAAATTAATAGCTCGAAAAAAGCAACTATGTACAAATTATGTGATTAAACTTCCAATTCAATAAAACCCATACATGATAAAAAAAATAATTTGTACATGCATAAATCATTGTTCTAAAAAGCCCGCCTAAACCTCGCTTTCGCCTAGGCTTGAAGTTCGGCCTCCACGCCTATCCACGCATCACGCATCGCCCTCTCCTTGCCCTTATCTCGCTCTCGCTTAGGACCACCTAGGTCCAAAAAGCTTGAAGCTCGGCCTTCCATGCCTAACCACGCTTTTTAGAATATTAAATATAATATGAGACAACATCACTGCTGCGTTTTCAAAAGGGGATGGAAATTTGCCTCTTGGGAGTGTGATGGAGTGCATTAATTGGGTTTAACAAGCAAAAACTAAAAAAAAAAAAATAGATTTAAGTTATAAAAGACTAATATTTCAATCATCACTTCATTAAACCACAAAAAAAGGGTTAATTTCACTAACGGTCACTTAAGTTATCTTAAAATTTTAAAACGGTCACTGAAGTTCAAAAGTTGCAGTACTGATCACTAAAGTATATAATCATTTCTCAAACAGTCACTCATTTAAGTTTCCAACTTGAAATGGTGATGTGGCACGATGACGTGTCATACAATAGACCTTTATTTATTGCATAGTAGTCCATGTACTTCATATAATATTCACTTTAATCCTTATATTTTTAATTATATTTCAGTTAAGTTCTCCAAAAATTGTATCTTACGTCCTTAATTTTTTTACATTTTTACACTTTGGTCTTCAAATTTTTAATTATCTTTCAGTTAAGTCCTCCAAAAATTACATCTTAGGTCCTTCAACTTTTTAAATCTTCACACTTTGGTCCCCAAAATCTTTGATTTTAGTCTTCAAAATAAGTACAATTTTAGTGGTCAAAATAAGTACACTTTCAATTAAATTCTTGACTTTACACTCGAATTTTTACCTAAACGAACAAAATAACATAATTAAAAGGGAAATGAGTGCAAATGGCTCCTAATGTATGACAATAGTGCGCAAATGGTCCATAACCTTTCATTTTTAGTGGAATGGTCCCTAACCTATCCATTTAGGTGCACAATTGGTCATTTTGTTACTATTTCGGTTAAAACCTATCTATTTAGGTGCGCAAATGGTCCCTCTCATTTTTTTTCTTTATTAGTAAGGGTAAAATTGTCAAGTTACATTTCTTTTCTTTCTTTCAACATAGGAAAATTAGCGTAAATAGTCCCTAACCTTTATTTTTTGGTGCAACAATCCCTAACATATATATTTTGGTGCGCAATTGGATCTTTATTTGATGAAAAGACAAAGATACATTTATTTTTAATTAAAGAAAATTACAATTAAATTTCTAACCTTTGAAAAAAGTGAAAATGGGTCCGATACGTTAATTTTTATTAAAAATAAAAAAAAATAACAAATTGATAATATATTAAATTATTTTGTATATTTTATGAACTATTATAAACTAACTAAAATTTAAGCTCATAATTATTAACAAATGTGGTAATTAAAATTATTTTGTTCGTTTAAGTAAAAATTCAAGTGTAAAGTCAATAATTTAACTGAAAGTGCACTTATTTTGACCACTAAAAGTGCACTTATTTTGGCCACTAAAATCAAGAATTTGGGAGACCAAAGTTTGAATATGTAAAAAGTTGGAGGACCTAAGATATAATTTTTGGAGGACTTAACTGAATAATAATTAAAATTTTGGAGACCAAAATGTAAAAATGTAAAAAGATTAAAGACCTAATATACAATTTTTGGAAGACTTAACTGAAATATAATTAAAAATATAAAGACTAAAGTGAATATTATATAAAGTACATGGAGTACTATGTAACAAATAAAAGTCTATTGTATGTCACGTCACATTGCCACGTCACCATTTCAAGTTGGAAACTTAAAGGAATGACCGTTTGAGAAATAATTATATACTTTAGTGACCAAGTACAGTAACTTTTGAACTTCAAATGACCATTTTGAAATTTTAAAGTAACTTCAAAGTGACCGTTAGTGAAATTAATCCCAAATAAATTGATTTTTCACACAAAATTAAAAAAAAAATAGACCATTCACAAAATTTTAAAAAATTAAAAATAGATGATTTTTCCTTCTTTGTCGTATTACACTAAGAAATAGTAGATGAATGAAACAAAAATAAAAAAAAGATTAATACCTGCAATATTGTGATTGAAGAAGAAAATGAGAGGAGATCGGTGGCAGCGGTAATGTTCTTAGGCTACAGCGTTGGTAGTGGGCTTAGGAAACAACAGTGATTGCGTTTGTGGGCATACGTAGTTGGTGATGGTGGCTGAGAAGGAAGACCATTGTTAGGGTTTTCAATTTCAATTTTTCTCCAATTTGCATGTTTTTGAAGGTAAATGTCTGATAGTGTGAGGAAAAATTGAATGCTTGAGGTAGGATTGAAAAAACCGCCACCATTTTAGTTCATAAATAGTAAACTTAAATATTCACTGGATAGAATTACAAATTGAATTCTAACGATTTATAAACCCGACAACTTGTGTTGCTTGTAAAAGTTAGTGTAATATCATTCTACATGATTAACCATACGCATAGTGTTAAAAGCATATAGCTATCATGACCTTCATCATTCTCGTTCAATTTTGAATTGTGTTGTGTTGTGCAAGTCGAAGGGGGTCGATGGCCATTTTGTCCGTTTGAGACAGGATACATGCGAATTTAATAAAACATAATGATTATAAAGATTAGAAACATGCTATATTAATTTCTTCCTATTCAAACAAGCATGTATCTAATCAACTGTTTCTATAACTCAACTCGAAATTTTCACTATTGTTATGTTATTTCAAAAAAATTGCAGCTTAATGTTTGTCCCCGCAAGAAAAAAAAATGTCTGATTGCGCCGCTGAACATTATCGTTGTCATTTTTTCCAATACAAACAATTGATGCAAAAAAAATAAATAAATTAAAAAAAACCATCTTTGATATGTTCAAATCCCTCCACCAATAAAGAGGCCTCTTTACATGATGAACATGATAACTTGTAAAGAATGAACAGGATAACAAAGATGATGGACGTCTTCAACAATCAACTAATAACTGATTTCGTACCCTAATCTTCAACAACATATCTGTTTCTCCGAGCACCAAAAGCAAAATCTCAAACACCGGATAAAAGAAATGATTAGATATCGAATCAAATCAAAGGTCAATTAAAGTTGCTTGGCGTCTAATATTGTTATTACTTAACCGAGAATATCTGCGAATAGGCTTTTAGTCCGAAGAAGAAAACGAATGTAAGTAGGTTTTGCCGATCCATTAATGGGGATGGATCTAATATTCGAACAAGGTATTCAGCAACCTGTGCACATAATCAAATAGAACATTAATAAAATTTCACAATAGAAAGATAGCACATAGATTATAATATTTTCGTAATATCTCCACATTATTTCACGCGTGTTTATTACTGGATTATCTGGTAGCGTTAGACTCACCACTTCTGCTGGTTCAGCCAAAACATTGATGAAAAACTTGGCCTGCAATAAGCGGAAGTTATTTATTATTATGATTAACAGGAAATAGTACAGGCAAATATTTGAAACTCATTTTACCTGCTTTGTGTTAGCACCAGACATGAGAAGATCAGTCGTAACCATTCCTGGCTGCACAGCACAAATAGTAGGATGTGTGAAAACAATGGAACCATAAATGTAAAATAACACGGCAGACACACATACAAAACCCCCCCTACTCATTATACGGTGTTATCATAATGTTGTACCACTTCTGTTTATCATCACAACACTTCCAACTCATTATATGGCATTCAATAATTATATTGGCAGGATGTGTAGTACTTTACATATTATCTGTATTCAGTTAAAATCTAAAACGTAGTTAATGTATTATTAGTCCCTGCATTCGGTCCATCCTCACCCCTAATCCTCCCTAACGAAACCAGAAAGTAAAAGAACAAACTGCTTCTTGTTCCAGAAATCAATAAATTCTTATGAGTTTTAAGTGTTCTTGAAATAATCAACAATGGAAACAACTAAATATGATGTAATTCTAATTGAATATTGCACCAAAGAAATATAAAGATATAAATTTGTGTTTCTCTTGTTACCACAATAATTATTTCGGAAGTGGAAATAAAGTTTATTTATTTCGTGGCTTCGATGAAAGTCAAAAATCCCATGGCTAGAAAGTCGAAATGTAGGCAGCTAAAAGATAAATGAAGCATACGCATCGAAAGATTATGTACTATAACATTTTTGACATCCTGCATCCTTAATTCTGCCTGTAGAGTAAGACAAAATTTATCTACTGCGCAAGACTATATTAACAAAACATAGATCACGAATTTGCAGAAACATGAGCTGATCCAAATGCACAGAATGAAGTTTGAAGAGGATTACACTGTACAAAACAAGAGAAACAACATAAACTTTTGTGACCCATAGAATAACATAGAAAATTGAAGTTGGATATTTTGACAAAGACAAGGTCAAAAAGATGTAGGAAGGCCATATTATGTTTTAACTTGTGGTCGCATGCATGCAAAGAGCCTAAATTGAAGGTTTTTCCCTGGGCCAATGGGGTAGTGCATTATTTTCCAGACCACTTTTGAAATTCAACTTTAACAGAGTGCAATAAGATACTTTGAAACCTAGCCCACATGCCTTCCCCTCTGCCATTGACATTCAGTTCTCAATTCTCAGAACACAAGGCACAATAGTGGTGCACCCAGTGAGACCTGCTGAAGACTTAGTTACTTGCACATGCCCGAGAAGCTACTCAGATTTTAGAAGCATAATGGATGTTCGCATTTTTTTGTTGGTATTTTTATAAAATAAAAGAGTACAATTAATCTTGTAAAGAAATACAAGCAATAACTCAGCATCACAAATATTTATGTGTGACGTGACTAAGCAGTTCGCGACTATCATAGTTAACTTTAGATGGGCGGGAGAACATCCATTCAATATGGAAAATATCTCCATTTAAGGACTGTATCAAGTGATTATCATGTCATAGGCACAAACCAAGCATTGAAACCATGAATTTTGAGTAACCTATGCAAGAATACTGCATTCTAGCATTATCATGAGCCCCCAGCTAAGATGATTTAGTTACCACCAGAGTTCACAGCCTTGAAATGATTTTCAAAATGATTTATGGGCATATGTTTCTTAACAAAATGGTGCATTGCCTAAGTGCTTATGTACAATTATTGCATGTCCAGATGTATAACTTAGATTCCACCAGAAATGGTAGAAACCTATGAAGATAGGGATCTTCATGAAAAATTCACCACATGCCTGTAATGATTTCGTCAAATGCACCACACTGCGTTTAGTTGCTCCATAAGCAGCAAATCTGAAAAACAGAAGAAAAAGAATCATCAAGAAAGATTGGACAAGGAATAGGAATTGATAAAACGTGGAGCTGTTTTGTAAATAATCTAGCATACAAATTAAACTGCATGACCAATAATAATAGTAATGGTGATGATGTAGACAACAAAAAAAATTATAAGAACAAAAGAAGAAAAAGGAAAAGGAAAACTATATTCAAAAAAAAAGAACAGAGAATTTATTTTTCAATTCAGCCTGTACTTTGCGGCTTTGCGCACACTGAAGTTGTGTCTTCAGTCCAAAGGCATTCCACAATATACAGTGCTGAAAAGATCAGTGTTTGATGGTGGTTTGAATATTTTAGCTACTCTTAACCTCCCAAATGTGACCTCAGGAGATTGCAAAAAAGACAATAATTCTCAATCTTGTAAATGACCCTGCACTTTCTGGTATATGAAAAAGATATTATGGTGCATTCCAGGTAACCCACTCTTAGATTGATTAAACACCAATGGAGAATTTGCATAATAATGCATACTTCTTATAGAAGTGGAGGCAAGGAATTACTAATGGGAAAATAACAACCGTGAATATATCGAAATAATAAAGAAATCAAGGTTATGGAAGTTTCTTTTTAATTCAGTTTTAGCAATAATATAATCTTAATGTACTTCTAGTTCAGAAACTTAGCATAAAAGGGTTGCCACAAGAAATGATCATATTAGATAAAGTATGGACACCTTATGCAAAGAAACATAAAAGGGGTTGCCACAAGAAATGATCATATTAGATAAAGTATGGACACCTTATGCAAAGAAACATAAAAGGGTTGCCACAAGAAATGAGCATATTAAATAACAGTATGCACACCTTATGCACAGAAACACGTCCACAATATGTACATGACAATCATAGTAGTGTACAAGCAAAACGGAAACCAGTTAACAAACAAACCTCACCTGGGCGTTGGTCTTCCATCTGAACCGGCTCCATCAATGTTAAATATATGACCTCCTCGAGGCTGGTTTAGCATCATCTTTATTGCCTACAACAGTAATGCGTGAGAAAGGACCATCATTCTATGATACTTCTATATACCTAGAAATCCAATTTACCTCTCGACAGCATATCATCAATCCAAGGGTATTTGTAGAGACAACTTCACTGCAAAAATCATTAAGCCCTCTACTTGAATCAGTCTTTCCCATGAATAAGTCAACAGGCAAAGTTGCAAGTGTCATTGGTGGCGCAAGCGGCATCAGGCCAACTGCCCATGCTTTTTGCCTATCATAGTGCACAGGCTGTTGTAATTGTTGAGCGGTGGCTGAATGCATTGGCTCAGAGAGTTGCAGCTATGTGCACTGTAATGTTGTGATGTTAGTGAGGAAGAACAGGTGAAGGACATGGTTGATGCCTTGATGGGAGTGTCTAAATATATGGCCAACTTGATATCATGTTCTTTACAAAATGCATTTCAATTCCGTAACTTGAATGAGAAATTTTCACTTCTTTGAAATTCCTAAAGAAAAGATTACGACTTTCAATAATTTGGACCAACCTTTTTACAACCATTTATCACTGACCATTATATATAAATCAGTTATTTAGTGCAATTAATTCTACTTACATCAAACAATACTTTCTCAATCAAATTAATAGCTCGAAAAAAAGCAACTTTGTACAAATTATGTGATTAAACTTCAATTCAATAAACCCATACATGATAAAATAATAATAATAATAATAATAATAATTTGTACATGCATAAATCATTGTTCTAAAAGTTCGCTAAACCTCGCCGCCTTTCAGGCTTCGGCTCCACGCCTATCCACGCATCACGCATCGCCTCGCCTTGCCCTTATCTCGCGCCTCGCTTAGGACCACCTAGGTCCAAAAGCGAAGCTTCGCCTTCCATGCCTAACCACGCTTTACGCTTTTTAGAATATTAAATATAATATGAGACAACATCCGCCGCTGCGTTTTCAAAAGGGATGGAAATTTGCCTCTTGGGAGTGTGATGGAGTGCATTAATTGGGTTTAACAAGCAAAAACTAAAAAAAAAAAAAAATAGATTTAAGTTATAAAAGACTAATATTTCAATCATCACTTCATTAAACCACAAAAAGGGTTAATTTCACTAACTGGTCACTTAAGTTATCTTAAAATTTTAAAGCAGTCATCAAGTTCAAAAGTTGCAAAGATCGATCACTAAAGATATAATCATTTCTCAACAAATCACTCATTTAAGTTTCCAACTTGAAATGGTGATGTGCACGACGACGTGTCATACAATAGACTTTTATTTATTGCATAGTAGTCCATGTACTTCATATAATATTTACTTTAATCCTTATATCTTTAATTATATTTCAGATTAAGTTCTCCAAAAATTGTATCTTCGTCCTTAATTTTTTACATTTTACACTTTGGTCTTCAAATTTTAATTATCTTTCAGATTAAGTCCTCCAAAATTACATCTTAGGTCCTTCAACTTTTAAATCTTCACACTTTGGTCCCCAAAATCTTTGATTTTAGTCTTCAAAATAAGTACAATTTTAGTGGTCAAAAATAAGTGCACTTTCAATTAAATTCTTGACTTTACACTCGAATTTTTACCTAAACGAACAAAATAACATAATTAAAAGGGAAATGAGTGCAAATGGCTCCTAACGTATGACAATAGTGCGTAAATGGTCCATAACCTTTCATTTTTAGTGGAATGGTCCCTAACTTATCCATTTAGGTGCGCAATTGGTCATTTTGTTACTATTTTGGTTAAAACCTATCTATTTAGGTGCATAAATGGTCCCTCTCATTTTTTTTTTCTTTATTAGTAGGAGTAAAATTGTCAAGTTACATTTCTTTTCTTTCTTTCAACATAGGAAAATTAGCGTAAATAGTCCCTAACCTTTATTTTTTGGTGCAACAGTCCCTAACCTTCATATTTTGGTGCGCAATTGATCTTTATTTGATGAAAAAGACAAAGATACATTTATTTTTAATTAAAGAAAATTACAATTAAATTTCTAACCTTTGAAAAAAGTGAAAATGGGTCCGATACGTTAATTTTTTATTAAAAATAAAAAAAATAACAAATTGATAATATATTAAATTATTTTGTATATTTTATGAACTATTATAAACTAACTAAAATTTAAGCTCATAATTATTAACAAATGTGCTAATTAAAATTATTTTGTTCGTTTAAGTAAAAATTCAAGTGTAAAGTCAATAATTTAATTGAAAGTGCACTTATTTTGACCACTAAAAGTGCACTTATTTTGGCCACTAAAATCAAGAATTTGGGAGACCAAAGTTTGAAGATGTAAAAGTTGGAGGACCTAAGATATAATTTTTGGAGGACTTAATCGAAAAATAATTAAAATTTTGGATACCAAAATGCAAAAATGTAAAAAGATTAAAGACCTAATATACAATTTTGGAGGACTTAATCGAAATATAATTAAAAATATAAGGACTAAAGTGAATATTATATAAAGTACATGGAGTACTATGTAACAAATAAAAGTCTATTGTATGTCACGTCACATTGCCACGTCACCATTTCAAGTTGGAAACTTAAGGGAATGACCGTTTGAGAAATAATTATATACTTTAGTGACCAGCGCTGTAACTTTTGAACTTCAGTGACCATTTTGAAATTTTAAAGTAACTTCAGTGACCGTTAGTGAAATTAATCCCAAATAAATTGATTTTTCACACAAAATTAAAAAAAAATAGACCATTCACAAAATTTTTAAAAAAATTAAAAAATAGATGATTTTTCCTTCTTTGTCGTATTACACTAAGAAATAGCAGATGAATGAAACAAAAAATAAAAAAAAGATTAATACCTGCAATATTGTGATTGAAGAAGAAAATGAGAGGAGATCGGTGGCAGCGGTAATGTTCTTAGGCTACAGCGTTGGTAGTGGGCTTAGGAAACAACAGTGATTGCGTTTGTGGGCATACGTAGTTGGTGATGGTGGCTGAGAAGGGAAGACCATTGTTAGGGTTTTCAATTTCAATTTTTCTCCAATTTGCATGTTTTTGAAGGTAAATGTCTGATAGTGTGAGGAAAAATTGAATGCTTGAGGTAGGATTGAAAAAAACGCCACCATTTTAGTTCATGAATAGTAAACTTAAATATTCACAGGATAGAATTACAAATTGAATTCTTACGATTTATAAACCCGACAACTTGTGTTGCTTGTAAAAGTTAGTGTAATATCATTCTACATGATTAACCATACGCATAGTGTTAAAAGCATATAGCTATCATGACCTTCATCATTCTCGTTCAATTTTGAATTGTGTTGTGTTGTGTTGTGCAAGTCGAAGGGGGTCGATGGCCATTTTGTCCGTTTGAGACAGGATACATGCGAATTTAATAAAACATAATGATTATAAAGATTAGAAACATGCTATATTAATTTCTTCCTATTCAAACAAGCATGTATCTAATCAACTGTTTCTATAACTCAACTCGAAATTTTCACTATTGTTATGTTATTTCAAAAAATTGCAGCTTAATGTTTGTCCCCGCAAGAAAAAAATGTCTGATTAGCGCTGAACATTATCGTTGTCATTTTTCCAATACAAACAATTGATGCAAAAAAATAAATAAATTAAAAAAACCATCTTTGATATGTTCAAATCCTCCACCAATAAAGAGGCCTCTTTACATGATGAACATGATAACTTGTAAAGAATGAACAGGATAACAAAGATGATGGACGTCTTCAACAATCAACTAATAACTGATTTCGTACCCTAATCTTCAACAACATATCTGTTTCTCCGAGCACCAAAAGCAAATCTCTGTAACACCGGATAAAAGAAATGATTAGATATCAGAATCAAATCAAAGGTCAATTAAAGTTGCTTCGCGTCTAATATTGTTATTACTTAACTGAGAATATCTGCGAATAGGCTTTTAGTCCAGTAAGAAAACGAATGTAAGTAGGTTTTGCCGATCCATTAATGGGGATGGATCTAATATTCGGAACAAGGTATTCAGCAACCTGTGCACATAATCAAATAGAACATTAATAAAATTTCACAATAGAAAGATAGCACATAGATTATAATATTTTCGTAATATCTCCACATTATTTCACGCGTGTTTATTACTGGATTATCTGGTAGCGTTAGACTCACCACTTCTGCTGGTTCAGCCAAAACATTGATGAAAAACTTGGCCTGCAATAAGCGGAAGTTATTTATTATTATGATTAACAGGAAATAGTACAGGCAAATATTTGAAACTCATTTTACCTGCTTTGTGTTAGCACCAGACATGAGAAGATCAGTCGTAACCATTCCTGGCTGCACAGCACAAATAATAGGATGTGTGAAAACAATGGAACCATAAATGTAAAATAACACGGCAGACACACATACAAAACCCCCCCTACTCATTATACGGTGTTATCATAATGTTGTACCACTTCTGTTTATCATCACAACACTTCCAACTCATTATATGGCATTCAATAATTATATTGGCAGGATGTGTAGTACTTTACATATTATCTGTATTCAGTTAAAATCTAAAACGTAGTTAATGTATTATTAGTCCCTGCATTCGGTCCATCCTCACCCCCTAATCCTCCCCTAACGAAACCAGAAAGTAAAAAGAACAAACTGCTTCTTGTTCCAGAAATCAATAAATTCTTATGAGTTTTAAGTGTTCTTGAAATAATCAACAATGGAAACAACTAAATATGATGTAATTCTAATTGAATATTGCACCAAAGAAATATAAAGATATAAATTTGTGTTTCTCTTGTTACCACAATAATTATTTCAGAAGTGGAAATAAAGTTTATTTATTTCGTGGCTTCGATGAAAGTCAAAAATCCCATGGCTAGAAAGTCGAAATGTAGGCAGCTAAAAAGATAAATGAAGCATACGTACCGAAAGATTATGTACTATAACATTTTTGACATCCTGCATCCTTAATTCTGCCTGTAGAGTAAGACAAAATTTATCTACTGCGCAAGACTATATTAACAAAACATAGATCACGAATTTGCAGAAACATGAGCTGATCCAAATGCACAGAATGAAGTTTGAAGAGGATTACACTGTACAAAACAAGAGAAACAACATAAACTTTTGTGACCCATAGAATAACATAGAAAATTGAAGTTGGATATTTTGACAAAGACAAGGTCAAAAGATGTAGGAAGGCCATATTATGTTTTAACTTGTG
Source organism: Forsythia suspensa (assembly GCA_023638005.1). NCBI lineage: Eukaryota > Viridiplantae > Streptophyta > Magnoliopsida > Lamiales > Oleaceae > Forsythia > Forsythia suspensa. The sequence goes on from CM042665.1 coordinate 13,156,925, forward strand.
GTCGCATGTATGCAAAGAGCCTAAATTGAAGGTTTTCCCTGGGCCAATGGGGTAGTGCATTATTTTCCAGACCACTTTTGAAATTCAACTTTAACAGAGTGCAATAAGATACTTTGAAACCTAGCCCACATGCCTTCCCCTCTGCCATTGACATTCAGTTCTCAATTCTCAGAACACAAGGCACAATAGTGGTGCACCCAGTGAGACCTGCTGAAGACTTAGTTACTTGCACATGCCCGAGAAGCTACTCAGATTTTAGAAGCATAATGGATGTTCGCATTTTTTGTTGGTATTTTATAAAATAAAAGAGTACAATTAATCTTGTAAAGAAATACAAGCAATAACTCAGCATCACAAATATTTATGTGTGACGTGACTAAGCAGTTCGCGACTATCATAGTTAACTTTAGATGGGCGGGAGAACATCCATTCAATATGGAAAATATCTCCATTTAAGGACTGTATCAAGTGATTATCATGTCATAGGCACAAACCAAGCATTGAAACCATGAATTTTGAGTAACCTATGCAAGAATACTGCATTCTAGCATTATCATGAGCTCCCCCCCAGCTAAGATGATTTAGTTACCACCAGAGTTCACAGCCTTGAAATGATTTTCAAAATGATTTATGGGCATATGTTTCTTAACAAAATGGTGCATTGCCTAAGTGCTTATGTACAAATATTGCATGTCCAGATGTATAACTTAGATTCCACCAGAAATGGTAGAAACCTATGAAGATAGGGATCTTCATGAAAAATTCACCACATGCCTGTAATGATTTCGTCAAATGCACCACACTGCGTTTAGTTGCTCCATAAGCAGCAAATCTGAAAAACAGAAGAAAAAGAATCATCAAGAAAGATTGGACAAGGAATAGGAATTGATAAAACGTGGAGCTGTTTTGTAAGTAATCTAGCATACAAATTAAACTGCATGACCAATAATAATAGTAATGGTGATGATGTAGACAACAAAAAAATTATAAGAACAAAAGAAGAAAAAGGGAAAAGGAAAAACTATATTCAAAAAAAGAACAGAGAATTTATTTTTCAATTCAGCCTGTACTTTGCGGCTTTGCGCACACTGAAGTTGTGTCTTCAGTCCAAAGGCATTCCACAATATACAGTGCTGAAAAGATCAGTGTTTGATGGTGGTTTGAATATTTTAGCTACTCTTAACCTCCCAAATGTGACCTCAGGAGATTGCAAAAAAGACAATAATTCTCAATCTTGTAAATGACCCTGCACTTTCTGGTATATGAAAAAAGATATTATGGTGCATTCCAGGTAACCCACTCTTAGATTGATTAAACACCAATGGAGAATTTGCATAATAATGCATACTTCTTATAGAAGTGGAGGCAAGGAATTACTAATGGGAAAATAACAACCGTGAATATATCGAAATAATAAAGAAATCAAGGTTATGGAAGTTTCTTTTTAATTCAGTTTTAGCAATAATATAATCTTAATGTACTTCTAGTTCAGAAACTTAGCATAAAAGGGGTTGCCACAAGAAATGATCATATTAGATAAAGTATGGACACCTTATGCAAAGAAACATAAAAGGGGTTGCCACAAGAAATGATCATATTAGATAAAGTATGGACACCTTATGCAAAGAAACATAAAAGGGGTTGCCACAAGAAATGAGCATATTAAATAACAGTATGCACACCTTATGCACAGAAACACGTCCACAATATGTACATGACAATCATAGTAGTGTACAAGCAAAACGGAAACCAGTTAACAAACAAACCTCACCTGGGCGTTGGTCTTCCATCTGAACCGGCTCCATCAATGTTAAATATATGACCTCCTCGAGGCTGGTTTAGCATCATCTTTATTGCCTACAACAGTAATGCGTGAGAAAGGACCATCATTCTATGATACTTCTATATACCTAGAAATCCAATTTACCTCTCGACAGCATATCATCAATCCAAGGGTATTTGTAGAGACAACTTCACTGCACAGAAGATGGAGTCTAAGTATTACATAAAACATTCACAATAGAAAAGGCAGAAATACAATAGCCTCACACTAGATCTTCATCTGACGCCTCTACTAGTGGTTTGTAACTATATGCATTTGATCCTGCATTATTTATCTGCATCATTCTGAAGATGGTGTGAGAAAAATGGAAAATTGGAACATAGACACTACTAATGGCTTTGAACAAAAATCACGACAACCATTTCAAGGTTGATAAAGTATACATATGTATGAATGTATGCAAACGTGCATGTACGTAAATAAAGTGGATGATTGAACTTGAGTGGAAAAGTGTAAGGTGTCAAAAATATGGTCTATCCATTAGATAGTTGACACTTATGGAAATGTGTTGCGACAGATGATTGAACTGATGTGATAATCAGCGTAGCAGTAATGTGTTGAGTCCTTCCAATATTGGTAATCGGATCAATTCATTAAGATGAAACAACATTCCATGTGGAGTAGCATGCTTTTGCTTTGTTAGGCTATAATGGAAAGATTTCATCAATAGCTTATTCCTGAAGTAGTAGCACATTCTAGGTCCACAAATTAATAACATCTTTTCCTAGTCATAAACTTCATATGCACCACACTAAAACAACTTGCTAAATTGAGACCTCAAATAAATCTTCTCAATATTCTTTAATAACATTGTAGGTGTCATTGGGCAAACAACATCTAGTCTAAACCTTGTAGTTAAAGCAAACAGTTGATGATATGTCGAAAGAAACTAACTAAAATTTATAATGGTAAGGTGCAGAAATATAGAGCTGGAGCTGTTTGCCACAAGTCATTCAATTCTATAAACCAATAAGATAGTCAATGTGAAGGTATATGCAATAATCATAAAATTTAATTAAGAAGACCATTTTGTTATATTCTTCTTCTATTAAAGAGAGAAATGCACATCATTATTGTGACATGATACTACATATATATATATATATATATATATATATATATGAGTAAAGAGATTGCATTACAAAGTTGAGAATTTGTATACTAAGTACCCATATATCAATGTATTTAAGCTTTTCCTGTGCAAAAGCAACTAATTTCTTGACATCCTCCCCATTTCTAACATCACAAGTGGTTCCCTGCATGAGGAATTTCAGCATTAGTATAAGTATGATATAAATACAAACATATGCAGCTACACATATGCACACTATATGCGTTGTCGGCATGTGTCTGCACTTGTTTGCAGAAAATGACATGTGAGAAACAAGATCAAGTCTGAAGAAAGAGATCACACGTGACAGCAAACAACTGTGATTACCGTTGTTGTCTTACAAATCTACTGTCAGCATATATTAGATAACTTGTATGGGATATAAGTGCTGGTCCAAGTAATAAAGCAGAAAAAAAAATCAGAAAACCAAATGTACCCACACATGCTGCTTCCCTGATTCCACTTGTAATCTTTCAAGAGCAGATTGCACTCGTTCATCTGCAAGTACATTAAGCACGTTGAATATTTAAGGCAGTTTTCCTGTTAATTGCAATTTAAAAGAGATTCCCCAGATTCTAACAGGTTCGATATTTGCTTAGTAGAGTGTGGTTGTTGCAAGAAGACTAGAAATCTAAAAAAATCACAAATTGCCAGGAAAAATATCTTGGTCCAATAAAGGTAGATCAATGGATAAAAGAGTTGTACTCAAAAACTTTTTTCCAGTACATGTAGTCTAGAAGTTATTGTTTAGTTTAATAGAGTTTGTGTAATTGTGAAGAGGCCAAGAGGGGCATAAAATTTTTCTTCAAGAAAATTATCAGAATTTATCACATCCGTTGCTTCCAGTTTAAAGGTTTTTCCTCCAGATTTTTCCTTAAAGAAATATGGATGCTGATGGTGATAGGAGAAAAAATCAGTTTTTGTCTACATAAATTCTCAATTCTAAACTAAAAGACAATACATGGAGTGACAGACCAAGAACATGCAACACGTTTAGTAACAGATACACCAAATGTATAATGACATCACAACAGTTATCAATTTAATTTCATGATAATCATATAAGATATATAGCTTGATAATATGCAGGTGACTAGCAATAACGGACAATCCGAGCATTCTTCAAAAATGAATCTTAATGCTCTAGTTATCAATTTCTCATTCATCCATGCCTTGATTAAAATGTCAATTATCACCCAAGTGTGGCATGCTCAATTAAGAATATTAGCGCCCTGATTATCAAAGTGGATCTACTTGTAAGCTTTATCACTTATCACTCACCAAAGGGATCTTAGTGCTTTGATTAAATATCAATTATCAATTTATTCACGACTTGTTAAAGATCAATAATATAAACGTGGAGGAGATTTGGAACTTATTAAACCTTAGTCCTAATTTTCAAAGGCTTTCCTTAAAGAAAGATTCATGTTTCCATAGTCAAGATTTAAATAATACAATTACATTAGAAATTATTGTGCTGGTTTATTATAAAAAAGGAATAACTAACTCTCCTGATATTAGAAAATTTGAATAAATTATCTAATGCTACATAGAACATTGCCTAGAACATATGATCTTATGCAGGATATATAATGCATACCTGATCTCGAGCATATAATGACATTGTCATTAGCTTTTAAAAACTCCTTTGCAAGTGCATACCCTATTCCTGAAATAAGAAAATGAAGTTGATAAATTCCCATCAAAAGTAGATAAAATTTTGGGAGAAAGGATAGGCATTAAATAAACAAACAGATTTATAAGGGGGACAATAGTAATGCTGTTTGTCCAGAGATTGGATTACAAATGCTGAGGTGGCAAGTGAATTTGTGAATTTGTAATAATAAGCCATAGGCAAATGGGTCATTGCACTATTTTGCCACATCATCTTCAGTACACTAATCTGGACACTGTGATGTACAAGTAACATGACTCGGGGGGACAAACATCAATATTTAATGCAGTTTGGTTCTTATATTTTCTCTAATTATTACTAAAATTACTCAAAATTATTAAAGGAGCCAGACTACTTATTTTTCTTGGTACAGAATTCATCAAAAGTGGTAACGATCATAAAATTATTTGATTTTGCTGTATGCATTGCCATATAATATCCTACACCAAGATGATCAAAACTGGCCTCTACGTTATATCATGCAGTAAGAAAGAACATAAGCTAAAAAATAATAATCCATAACTGTTGCTACTTGGCGATTCCAAGAAGCAATTACTCTTCTGGGTTGTCATTTAATTGTCGTTCTTGACTAAAAGTGGCAAGAAATTAACTTTATAAATGAACTCAAGTTGAGCCCAGTGTGCTGCTCAATGCTCATATACGAACTCAACTACATTAATTAGATAAGAAAAAGTTAACAGGAACTGAAAAACCGAACAGATACCCATATAAAGAAAGAAAAAATAAATAAAACACCAATCAGACCTTTGGTAGAGCCAGTGATCAAAACATTATATGGTGGAACTATTGGCTCCGGGGTTTGGGCCATCGAAGAAGACGCCTTTGTTGAAACCATGGAATTTTGTATGTTCAATTTATATTTGATTAGGTTTCGTTTTCCGGCGAAATTAAGAGTAAAAAAACTGGAATGGCCGAAAAATTGATACATGGGCTGGCGGTGAAATGAGGCAATAGGCGTAGAAGCCGGTGTAATTGCGATAATTGCCATTTTGGGTGAAGAAGAAGCAGTGTGGAAAACATAACATGTAAACGGTTGGCTCCTATCGCTTTGTGGCCTACACCGAGTTTTACTGCCACCGAGTCTCTCAAATCTCACACCTTTTTACGGAGTGTGAGTTGCTTTCTGTAAAAACATCGATTACACAAAGAAAAGAGATCTCACTATTAGAGTAAGAGCAAGGATTATATACCTGTATATACCACTTACCTTCAATGGATTATACTACTTACCACCAGCGGTGGATACGACTGTATAGGATTCAAATTTAATACAAACTCAATATCACCAATCGATCAATTTTAAAGTCGATCTCCAAAGGTGATCAATGAGAACTTTAAAGTCGATCTCAAAGGTGATGATGTAGGTCAGCTTCGAAAACGTTTTTCATAGATGATGAACTAATGTGGGAGACGGAATCCAAAAATATTAAAGACAAATTCGACACGAGTTGAAGAGAATGGATTTGAAGTAGGTGAGGTGAGATAAAAGAAGTGGTTTTGGCCTCAATTTTTGCAGACACTGTATATGATTTTAGGGTGAGAGTGGGTGAAAAAACCTCCCAAACAGTCGGTTTGATAAACTAATATCACGCAAAATTTGACGTAGAAAAATAAAAATTAAGTAGGTAAAATAATAGCTAGAAGTTGGTGAGTGATCGGTAATAAATAATGAAAAAGAAGAATGTTGAGAATGAAAAATTTAAAAAAACAATGGTGAATGGTGAAGAGAAACAGAATTGTGAGGAGAAATTTAAAAAGATTGACAAATTTTTTTCTATCTTCTCAATACAATTTCTTTTAAATTCATTAAAATTTCATGGACCGATTCTTGAATTGATAGAATAATCATGTAGGACGTTCTCAGGTTTTATACGTGTGATACATGTTCATTCTATTTCTCCAAATAAAGCTCTTCGCATCGCAATACCTATTGTGTCGACTTGACCTTTCATAAGTGGAGTGAATATAGATATATATTACTCCCTCTCGTCCCACAAAGATAGACTCACTTTTTTTCACACAGATTAAGAAAACTCATTTAATGTAATTGAAATTATAAAAATTTTACACAATTTTTCCATTATACCCCCATTTAATATTAATCATGTATAAATCTAATAATTTTAAATAATCATTAAGTTAAATAAATCATAATTGTGCATGGGTAAAAATGTTGACTCTTATTGGAACTATAATCATGCATGGGTAAAAATAAAGAGTAACAAAATTGATAAATGTGCCATTAATTGAAAATTCAATATTTTTAACCAATAATTAAAATTTAAAAGATGGGCAGATTCAAAATTGGCAAACTTGCCAACAATTAAAAATTGAAATTTCTAATCAACGCCGAAATTTTAGTTTGGAAAAATCGAAAGTAATTCATACATTTAAAATTAGTTTGGCAATGTATGATATGAAAATTTAGAGATAGATATGTATATATGTGTGTGTGTGTGTATATATATATATATATATATATATAGAGAGAGAGAGAGAGAGAGAGAGAGAGAGTGTGTGTGTGTGTGTATGTTTTGTAGAGGGAGAGACACTTACACGGAAAAAAAGAAAAAGTAAATGAAGGTAGAGAGAGAGAGAGAGAGAGAGTTTTACACGGGAAAAAGAAAAAATAAATGAAGGTTGGAGAGAGAGAGAGAGAGTTATATAGAGAGAGAAATATTTGAGTTGATAATGTAAACTAAATAAGAGTATATTAGGAAAAAAAAAATTTAATACATACTGTATAAAGTAAGTGGCCTATAATTTGGGACAGATAAATAAAGAAAACGAGTCTATCTTTGTGAGACGAAGAAATCTTTTTTGTGTGGGTGGGTGAAAAATCAATGATTAAAATTAACAGCAATAAATCAAAATAATTAAAAGATTAAAGCTTATCAAGTATATACTTTATAAAGATTTTTGTATATTATAATCGGTATGTTCTACGGAATATGTAAATAAAATGTGGATAAAAATTGACGAAATTTATGGATAAAAATTATATTAGACCACCTATAAGGGCTAATAGTAATGACAAACATAATATACTAACAGATATTTGCCTAAGCTTAGTTAGTGATTGAGCTGAGCCACTTGTTTTTTTTTTCAAGGCAAAAATTTTAAGATAACTTCAAAAAATTTGAAAATTTTTTCCAAAACACGAATAGTGAGATTTATTTGTACTTTTTGAAAAGTTATGAAACTTCTTTTGATATTTTTCTTAATTTTTGTTGTTTTATTGCTTTTTTTATTTTTATTTATTTAAAGAGGGGGCAAATCTGTAATTTAATGGTCAAAATAAAGAGAATGATGATTTTTGCTATATAATTAAAAGGTTAAAAATATATTGTAATTAAAAAAAAATTGAGGTAGATTTTTTATATTTTACAAACATTGAAAATAAAAAGTACATATTTCTTTTATTTTTTAGATAATAGTAAATAGTCCAATACAATATCTAGCTAACGTAGAACTATACATTCTTTTGGGATAATTGTATATTTGGTCTAAAAAAGTTAGGGATATACTCATAACCTTTAAAAATAGCACAACACATCCCCAACGTTTGAAGAAATAGGCATCGTTGGTCCCTCTTCACAGTTTTCGTCTGTTTTCTCCGACAATGCACGCACTTTTTTTCCCAATTAAGTGGTTGGAATTGCATGGGTAAAAATGTCATCCACTATAACCTACAGTATCGCGTTAAAGCCACAAATCCATTCAGTATATAGGCTGTATGCTCAATATCTCCCTCACAATTCACAATCTGTTCCTCCAAGAATTCAATCTCAAATCTAATACTTTTCACATCACGAATGGCCAATTATTCCACAAAAAATGAGTAAAGTTCATTATGATCATGAACCTTTCCATTCTCAAGTTCATTCAAGAAATTATAAAACTTCATCATCAACAAATCATCGTTCTTATCAATTAACAATTTCGACTTTCTTGATTGTTTCTTTAACAATTGTACATGTTCTTTAACATCTTGAGATAAATAAATTTCACTTAAAGGAAAAACATCCAAAAGTGTCAAGATTTCATAATTTAGATCATGGAAATGACCCGAAAATCGAATTGTTTTGAAGCAGAAGCCACAACTTACTCGATCCTTTAACATAATCAAGCAAAAATTTCGATCTATAAAGCACGAGATACAATTATTTGAAGCATAAAAACACCTTTGAAGGCATTCTTGACAATCCCACTTCACAAGAAGAATCCGTAAGGACAGAAAGTACCTGGATTTTTTTTTTTATTAAAGATTTGGAATTCTTGCCCTGGAAAAACGGCACCATTTTATTGTTGACCGAAAACGAAGACACCAACTCTCTAGAAACAGCACATAGAGTATCCAAAAGGGCCTCACATGATAGATCCATCGGCGCTTCCAGTAACGGCGATCTCCTCATCCTTAGCGACGAAAATATTGCCACATAAGCCATTTATTATAGAAAAAAATTACGTATAGTCAATTTTCACGAAATAAAATAATTAATGGATATCTAGTGTAATCATGAAATAAATTCAAGAATTTCAAGATGGTCTGTGTTTACTTTATGGGACTAATAAATAATTTCAATAGCTTAATTTAGAGAAAAAAAGTGCGTGCAGTACAACTGAGATGTTTAACAGAGAAAATAGACGGAAACTGTTAAGAGGGACTTATAATGCATATTTCTTCAAACGTTGGGGATTCGTGGTGCTATTTTTAAAGATTAGGATCATATCACCAACTTTTTTGAAAGGTTGGAGACCAAATATATAATTATCTCCATTCTTTTAATACAAGTTGCAGCACACACAGTACGATAGTATTACATCTTGATCAACTCTAAAATTAACTGTTAATATTATTCTTCATAATATAGCATGCAGCGTTGGACCTTAAGATTTTCATACTTCAGTTGAACTCTAAAAGTTGATCCCTTAGTGCATATTCATTTTTTTTTTACTTCATAAGAATTTTCTATAACTAAATTTATAAACTAAAAATCCAACAATAAAACGAAAAACAAAACGCAATATTCAAAAAAAGTATATTACAATCAAGGGTAATTAGTACATTTAGTTCTTATCATTTGCTCTCATTGTGCAAAACGTCCCCAACGTTCAAATTTTGACATCTAGACCCCTAAATAAACGTTTCTTTACGAAAAAGTCACTGTCGTCCACATCTGTTAACATATATCGTTAAAATTAACAAAATGATTAATTTGCGCGAATAAACTTAAACTAGAATAATGATTTGCGCAAAAAATAGTGAATGATAATGACGTTTTGCACACACAAACGTTTAAAGTCAGATTTTAGGTTTTCTTCTTCCAACAACTACAACATTTCACACAAACAAATAAAATCACATACACTGTAATAATATCATTTATTCTCATTGTGCAAAACATCCATATCATTAAGGCAAAAAATCTACTTTTATTGTCTAACCCAACAACGGTAATATTGTATATTTATACATATAATTTTATGAGAACAATTATATGTAAAATCATACGCAAAACATCTTATTGCACAGTAAAACAATAATGGATAGTCGCTTGTGTAGTTATGGAATGTGAATTGATATGAAGATCTCGTGGACACAAGTCAATCCTCGTTTAGGCTTCCTAATGTGTCAACATCATTTGATAATTACTCTTGCACAATTTTATTTTTTCAATTAGTGCATTTTTTGATTGACATCTGAAATTGAAATTCTTGTATAGCAAAATGGAGGTTATTGTTTCTTTGCCTGGTATGACCCACCTATATGTCCTAGATCCTATGAAGATAATAATAAATTTGCTTAGATTCAAGAATGCGTATAAAGAACAAATGTTGAATTTGCAAAAAAAGAGTAAGTTGTTCAATTTTAGAACACGATGTTTAAGTTGTGTGTGGGTTGATTATAATGTGGGTTATAAAAGCCATCTTGAAGTGTTTAGAATGTATTTATCGACATACATTTATTTGGATATGTCAAGTTCTAGTAATGTGTATTTAAGTGTAATATTACAATGTACTTGATTTTATTTGTCCGTGTAGAATTTTATACTTGGTAGAAGAAGAAGACAAAAAATCTGACTTAAAACGTTTGTGTGTGTAAAACATTCCCATCGTTCACCGTTTTTGCGTAAATCATCTCTCTCATTTAGATTTATTTGTGCAAATAAACTCTTTAATTAATTTTTAACGACAAATGTTAACGGATATAGATGGTGTGGATCTTTTCAGCAAAGAAATATTTATTTAGGGGTCTAAATGTTAAAATTTAAATGATAAAAACGAAATGTACTAATTACTCTATAATCAATTATTAACGTGGACGAATAAGTGAAAAACAAAATATACAACTAAAAAGAGAGAAAGAGACACCGAATCCAAATAATCAATGCAATTACATCTTTTATTTTCTAAAAACTTTTAAGATCTCTCTTAATCGTTTTCATTAACCGATGTTACAAATTGAATTGAAAAATGTTTTTATTCATAAATTAAATTATGTAGGCACTAATTATTAAAAAAAAAAACTATCAAAGTGGATGCAAAATTTATTGTTCAATTTAACGATTTCATTTATCCCATCTATTCATTCCATGGACAGACTGTAAATATCTAACATAATTTAACAAAAAAAATTCTACCAAATTTAATAAAATTAGAGGTCAAAATTAATTAACTTGTTGTATTTTATATTTAAATAATGTTATTTAGCATCAATTTACGTGTTAATTTTGAAAAAGAAAAAAAAAAGTGTAGTTTCGAAAAAGACCATTATTTGATAAAGTCTTTGTCTTTTACCAACCCTCACCAACACAAGTGGGCCTCCACTCACCTCACCAACTCCATAATATGCTATATAGACTACGGTCTTGTTTGGTGGAGGTCTTAGGCAAAAAATAAATTTTTTTACACGATATTTTTTACTTTTTAAAAGTTTGAAAGTGAAATAACAAAATTGTCCTTAATCAACACAATTCTATTTCAAAATAGTAAAGACAATTTTGTCATTTCACCTTTAAAACTTTTAAAAAGTTCAAAATATCATAAAAAGAAAAAATTGCCAAAACCCAATCGAACAAACTCTATATATTATCATAATTTGAACCAACCAAAACCACCACACCCACACCCACACCCACACCCACACCCACACCCACCGGTGGGCGCCCATGTAATTATGGGCCACGTGCAGATGACCTAACTGTACTAGCCATCAACATTTAAGAGTGTGTTTGTGAGAATTTTTGTAAAATTCAAATATACTTCTCAAATATTTAAATTATTTTAGAGTAGAGTATGTTTGGTAAAGATTTTTGTACATTATAAATAGCGAGTCTTGCAAAATATAAAAATAAAAATAATATTTGATCAACTTATAAATATTTATAAACATAACAAATATATCCTTACATATCAATATATTGATGAAAATATTACTACATTAATTTTTATAGTTTAAATAATTTATCTTAATTATTATTATTATTATTTATTTTAAGTATAAGTATCGTATATATGTCATATGTTTGACGTGTTAAAATATATTATAGAATATATAATAAGATAATGCACTAAAATAATAATGTTTTACTAATTTAATTAAGATTAATTTTAACAAGTTTTATAGGATGAAAATAAATATTATTTTTTGAATAAATTATTAAAGTTCAGTTAAATAAATATATAGTATTTGTACAAGTAATAAAATATAAATATTTTTGTAGTTATTTTATCAAAAAATTAACTTATACCGTGTAGATTTCAAGCATTCATAATTTGAACGCAAAATGAATTAAATTATTAATCTTTCGGTATTACAATAAAACACGTCTTTTAAATTTAAAAGATCTAATTTAGATATCGTTTATCGTTATTAAGTTTATTTAAAAGAGTAAATTAAAAATATAGTATTCTAAATATCTTTAGACAAGTTTCAAATGAGAGAGAGATCGTGTGCAAATTTTACTAAGTTTTAAAAAGTAAAGTTATTTACGTAATTTGACTAATTTCTATCTTTAGGTAACTTAATTTTATTCGTTTTAATAAATGTCAAAATAAGTAACTTATTTAATTTTAAATTTGATCAATACAAAATATTTATTTCTAAATTTTCTTATAAGTCAACTTCTAAGTTTATCCCATCATGGTTGAATATGCTGTTTTTTTTTTTAAAGCAATTTATTTATTTTCAACTTTACCCAAAAAGTTAATTATTTTTAATTGACTCATTTACTTATAAGTAAACTCTTTAAGCTTAGGCAAACATGCCTCACGATTAAAAAGACAAAAGTACCCTTCACCAACTCCCCCATCTCCACCTACTTTCTTTATCTATATAAAATGTTATTCTTCCCACCATTTCTCATTCTCCCACTGCCCTTCCAACTACCATGTCTCTCTCTCTACTCCTCCTCACTTTCACACTCCTCTTACTCGCCTACCAGCTCTACCAGAAACTCCGATTCCGCCTGCCTCCGGGACCGAGGCCTTTGCCGGTGGTCGGAAATCTCTACGACATAAAGCCGGTGAGGTTCCGCTGCTTCGCCGAGTGGGCACAAACCTATGGCCCCATCATATCCGTCTGGTTTGGTTCAACTCTGAATGTTATAGTTTCCAACACAGAATTGGCCAAGGAAGTGTTGAAAGAGCACGATCAGCAGTTGGCAGATAGGCATAGGAGCCGGTCGGCGGCTAAATTTAGCAAAGATGGACAGGATCTGATTTGGGCGGATTATGGACCGCACTATGTTAAAGTTAGAAAGGTTTGTACACTTGAATTGTTTTCCCCCAAAAGGATTGAGGCATTGAGGCCAATTAGGGAAGATGAGGTCACGGCTATGGTGGAGTCTATCTACGCAGATTTCACTAATCCTGGTATGTCTTAATTTGTATTCAATATTTGATTAATTCCTTTGATTTTTGGGTATATTCATTTAATTTATTAGCATCTAAATATAATTGTTGTGCATTTCGAATGTGATTTAACACCGCCATCGATTGTATGTAAAGAAATCTCCGATTGTTTTTGTATATATGAAAAAGGAGGGTATCAGTTTAGACTTAATTTGCTAGATCTTGCCATTAACCAAACAGAGTGGCGAAAGAGTAGTCAATGTAGCCGACTGAAAAGTGAAAACCAATATAATTGGTTTGTTGTATTAACCCATTGGTGCATCAGTTTTAAGTGAGCTCTTGTATATGATACATGATCAAATTGTAACACATACTGTTAGCTAAGACTTTCCCATACAATTGTCAAGATATTTTTCTGGGAAGCAGTTTGGAATTAGGTGGGACTTTTAGATGTTAATATCCAAATGTTAAAATGGATCCCTACAAATAAAGTTTTCTTAGATCAAGCTGTTGGCATTCTAAACTCTAAAGCCCCATTCTCTTTTCATCTTTCCATCGGATGGTAGGTAATCCAAATGATTGTCTGATTTGACAATAAAATATGGAGTGATGGAATGCTTGGTAGGGAGGAATGGATTATACGTATTAAGGAAGAAAAAAAATTAAAATCTTGTTCACTGTGTTGTCCAGTGTTGTACGCAACTGCATGCCACACTGTTTTTCTTACTATGGCGATGGACTTGAAGCTTTGCCCTTTCATGGGGCAGTATTGTGGCTGACTTAGCCGAGTCTGTTAAGAGACCGGTGGATAATAGAACTGAAGCGTTATGGGATGTCCGACTCCAAACTTGATCTATCCACATCATAGACCTTATAGAGCAATGCCTTATGTTTGATCCTTACACAAAATTAGAAGTTGTCAAGGATAGACACGTCTTGGAAAAAATTACAAGCCAGGACTGTATTGAAAAATAAGCATGGATTTTGTAACCTCATGGCATTCATCTCATGCATGTACTAGTTTTTTCTCCTGTGAAAGTGCATGAAATTCGTGAAAACTTTTACAGATAACTTGGGGAAGAGCCTGCTAGTGAAGAAATATCTAGGAGCTGTAGCATTCAACAACATAACAAGACTTGCATTTGGGAAGCGATTTGTGAATTCTGAAGGTATAATGGACGAGCAAGGACAGGAGTTTAAGGCCATTGTTGCAAATGGATTAAAGCTCGGTGCATCTCTTGCCATGGCTGAGCACATCCCATGGCTGCGTTGGGTGTTCCCACTTGACGAAGGGCATTCGCCAAGCATGGAGCTCAGAGGGACCGTCTTACACGAGCTATAATGGAAGAGCACACCCTTGCTCGCCAAAAGAGTGGGGTGCCAAACAACACTTTTTGATGCATTGTTGACACTTCAAGAGAAGTATGACCTTAGTGAGGACACCATCATTGGTCTGCTCTGGGTAAGCGAATTACAATTATATGAAAACAGGAACAGCATCCTTATATTGCCATCATAGTATGAGAGAGCAAACAAATGGAGCTTCATACTCACAAATCTATGTTTGAAAATTTACAGGACATGATCACTGCAGGAATGGACACAACTGCAATATCTGTTGAATGGGCCATGGCAGAGTTGATCAAGAATCCGAGGGTTCAACAGAAGGCCCAAGAAGAGCTAGACCGTGTGATTGGATACGAACGCGTGATGACTGAAATGGACTTCTCAAACCTTCCCTACCTTATGTGTGTGGCTAAGGAATCCCTCAGATTGCACCCTCCAACCCCTCTCATGCTCCCTCATCGTGCCAATTCCAATGTCAAGATTGGCGGTTATGACATCCCAAAGGGATCAAACATGCATGTCAATGTTTGGGCAGTAGCGCGAGACCCTGCCGTGTGGAAGAACCCTTCAGAATTCCGACCTGAGAGGTTCCTCGAGGAAGATGTTGATATGAAAGGACACGATTTTCGACTACTACCATTTGGTGCTGGAAGAAGGGTATGCCCTGGTGCACAATTGGGCATCAATTTGGTTACATCCATGTTAGGCCACCTCTTGCACCATTTCCATTGGACTGCCCCTAGTGGGATGGCTGCAGAAGAGATTGATATGGAAGAAAGCCCCGGTCTGGTCACCTACATGAGGACTCCATTGCAGGCTGTACCTACTCCCAGATTACCAGCAGAATTGTACAAACGTGTGGCTGTAGACATATAATTTGATGAATTTGCGAAGAAAAAGAAGAGATTAAAGTGTTTGTTTAGCAAGAATGAATTTTGATTCGTC
The DNA here is from genome assembly GCA_023638005.1 of Forsythia suspensa. Lineage (NCBI taxonomy): Eukaryota > Viridiplantae > Streptophyta > Magnoliopsida > Lamiales > Oleaceae > Forsythia > Forsythia suspensa. The sequence goes on from CM042665.1 coordinate 13,172,723, forward strand.
TGAGGACGTGGTGAGCCAACGTAGAAATTTCATTGGGTTTGGACAACCTTGTGTTAATGTATAATTGTTCATTTCGTACTCCGCAATTGTCCAGTTACCTGTTCTGCAGCTACATAAATCAATGTATAATATGTGTTCAACAGAATGTTGAAAATTCTGCACTATTACAGATGATTGCATAACTTTTTAGGTAATGGAATTGAAGTTATGCTTAAAATCCTTATAAGTCAACTTCTAAGTTTATCCCATCATGGTTGAATATGCTGTTTTTTTTTTTCAAAGCAATTTATTTATTTTCAACTTTACCCAAAAGTTAATTATTTTTAATTGACTCATTTACTTATAAGTAAACTCTTTAAGCTTAGGCAAACATGCCTCATGATTAAAAGACAAAAGTACCCTTCACCAACTCCCCATCTCCACCTACTTTCTTTATCTATATAAAATGTTATTCTTCCCACCATTTCTCATTCTCCCACTGCCCTTCCAACTACCATGTCTCTCTCTACTCCTCCTCACTTTCACACTCCTCTTACTCGCCTACCAGCTCTACCAGAAACCCGATTCCGCCTGCCTCCGGGACCGAGGCCTTTGCCGGTGGTCGGAAATCTCTACGACATAAAGCCGGTGAGGTTCCGCTGCTTCGCCGAGTGGGCACAAACCTATGGCCCCATCATATCCGTCTGGTTTGGTTCAACTCTGAATGTTATAGTTTCCAACACAGAATTGGCCAAGGAAGTGTTGAAAGAGCACGATCAGCAGTTGGCAGATAGGCATAGGAGCCGGTCGGCGGCTAAATTTAGCAAAGATGGACAGGATCTGATTTGGGCGGATTATGGACCGCACTATGTTAAAGTTAGAAAGGTTTGTACACTTGAATTGTTTTCCCCCAAAAGGATTGAGGCATTGAGGCCAATTAGGGAAGATGAGGTCACGGCTATGGTGGAGTCTATCTACGCAGATTTCACTAATCCTGGTATGTCTTAATTTGTATTCAATATTTGATTAATTCCCTTTGATTTTTGGGTATATTCATTTAATTTATTAGCATCTAAATATAATTGTTGTGCATTTCGAATGTGATTTAACACCGCCATCGATTGTATGTAAAGAAATCTCCGATTGTTTTGTATATATGAAAAAGGAGGGTATCAGTTTAGACTTAATTTGCTAGATCTTGCCATTAACCAAACAGAGTGGCGAAAGAGTAGTCAATGTAGCCGACTGAAAAGTGAAAACCAATATAATTGGTTTGTTGTATTAACCATTGGTGCATCAGTTTTAAGTGAGCTCTTGTATATGATACATGATCAAATTGTAACACATACTGTTAGCTAAGACTTTCCCATACAATTGTCAAGATATTTTTCTGGGAAGCAGTTTGGAATTAGGTGGGACTTTTAGATGTTAATATCCAAATGTTAAAATGGATCCCTACAAATAAAGTTTTCTTAGATCAAGCTGTTGGCATTCTAAACTCTAAAGCCCCATTCTCTTTTCATCTTTCCATCGGATGGTAGGTAATCCAAATGATTGTCTGATTTGACAATAAAATATGGAGTGATGGAATGCTTGGTAGGGAGGAATGGATTATACGTATTAAGGAAGAAAAAAATTAAAATCTTGTTCACTGTGTTGTCCAGTGTTGTACGCAACTGCATGCCACACTGTTTTTCTTACTATGGCGATGGACTTGAAGCTTTGCCCTTTCATGGGGCAGTATTGTGGCTGACTTAGCCGAGTCTGTTAAGAGACCGGTGGATAATAGAACTGAAGCGTTATGGGATGTCCGACTCCAAACTTGATCTATCCACATCATAGACCTTATAGAGCAATGCCTTATGTTTGATCCTTACACAAAATTAGAAGTTGTCAAGGATAGACACGTCTTGGAAAAATTACAAGCCAGGACTGTATTGAAAAATAAGCATGGATTTTGTAACCTCATGGCATTCATCTCATGCATGTACTAGTTTTTTCTCCTGTGAAAGTGCATGAAATTCGTGAAAACTTTTACAGATAACTTGGGAAGAGCCTGCTAGTGAAGAAATATCTAGGAGCTGTAGCATTCAACAACATAACAAGACTTGCATTTGGGAAGCGATTTGTGAATTCTGAAGGTATAATGGACGAGCAAGGACAGGAGTTTAAGGCCATTGTTGCAAATGGATTAAAGCTCGGTGCATCTCTTGCCATGGCTGAGCACATCCCATGGCTGCGTTGGGTGTTCCCACTTGACGAAGGGGCATTCGCCAAGCATGGAGCTCGTAGGGACCGTCTTACACGAGCTATAATGGAAGAGCACACCCTTGCTCGCCAAAAGAGTGGGGGTGCCAAACAACACTTTTTTGATGCATTGTTGACACTTCAAGAGAAGTATGACCTTAGTGAGGACACCATCATTGGTCTGCTCTGGGTAAGCGAATTACAATTATATGAAAACAGGAACAGCATCCTTATATTGCCATCATAGTATGAGAGAGCAAACAAATGGAGCTTCATACTCACAAATCTATGTTTGAAAATTTACAGGACATGATCACTGCAGGAATGGACACAACTGCAATATCTGTTGAATGGGCCATGGCAGAGTTGATCAAGAACCGAGGGTTCAACAGAAGGCCCAAGAAGAGCTAGACCGTGTGATTGGATACTGACGCGTGATGACTGAAATGGACTTCTCAAACCTTCCCTACCTTATGTGTGTGGCTAAGGAATCCCTCAGATTGCACCCTCCAACCCCTCTCATGCTCCCTCATCGTGCCAATTCCAATGTCAAGATTGGCGGTTATGACATCCCAAAGGGATCAAACATGCATGTCAATGTTTGGGCAGTAGCGCGAGACCCTGCCGTGTGGAAGAACCCTTCAGAATTCCGACCTGAGAGGTTCCTCGAGGAAGATGTTGATATGAAAGGACACGATTTTCGACTACTACCATTTGGTGCTGGAAGAAGGGTATGCCCTGGTGCACAATTGGGCATCAATTTGGTTACATCCATGTTAGGCCACCTCTTGCACCATTTCCATTGGACTGCCCCTAGTGGGATGGCTGCAGAAGAGATTGATATGGAAGAAAGCCCCGGTCTGGTCACCTACATGAGGACTCCATTGCAGGCTGTACCTACTCCCAGATTACCAGCAGAATTGTACAAACGTGTGGCTGTAGACATATAATTTGATGAATTTGCGAAGAAAAAGAAGAGATTAAAGTGTTTGTTTAGCAAGAATGAATTTTGATTCGTCTGAGGACGTGGTGAGCCAACGTAGAAATTTCATTGGGTTTGGACAACCTTGTGTTAATGTATAATTGTTCATTTCGTACTCCGCAATTGTCCAGTTACCTGTTCTGCAGCTACATAAATCAATGTATAATATGTGTTCAACAGAATGTTGAAAATTCTGCACTATTACAGATGATTGCATAACTTTTTAGGTAATGGAATTGAAGTTATGCTTAAAATCCAGTACAGGTATGATCCAAAGAAAATAAGAAATACATTGCCAATGAAATATAAAACAACATATTCAACATAGTCCATCATAAATAAATAAAACATTTTTCTTCTTATGATGCCTGTACCTAGGCATGGCAATGGATCGGGTCAAATCGGATCAATTCATGAAAAATGAGCTCGGCTCGCTCAAAGGGATGAGCCGAGCTTGTTCCCAAAAGTGCTACTTGGTTCTCGTGGGCCGAAAGAGCCGAGTTGAGCTACCCACGAGCTCGACTCGGCCTTGAAATTTTTTTTTTTAATTTGAAAATGAAAATGAAAGAAAATATCAGGAATCTATTATATTAAAATTTAAAGATTGAAAACCCTCTTCCTTTTTCCGGGCGTGGGACCAGCTATTTTGAAAGTAGGCGGAGTTAAATTGTATACGAACAAAATGTTACGTATACAATTTTTTATTAAAATAAGACAAAAAAATATCAAATACTAATACAAAATAATACTTACTACAAATCTGAATAATCCATATTCAAATCTTCAAGTTCTTCGGACATTATTCTATTCACTTTGTCTTGGATTTGAAGTTCGGCGTCATCTCAATCCTTTAGACACAGTAAGCTTTCTAAAATGTCGGCTTTGAATCTTGACCTGAAATCAGACACAAGCCTGCCACTTTTACTAAATGCATCCTCCGATGCTTCAGTTGAGACCGAATGTGTTAGTAGATCACATGCTATTTTTGAAAGAATTGGATAACTACGTTGATGTTGTTTCTACCATCGTAGTATATCAAATTTTTTTATCTCTTCGTCATCTAAAATACTAAGTATGTCACGCGCAAAATACCTAACTAATTCTACAGGTGTATCACTAGAACGAGAAAGAGAAGAAGTAGAAGAAGAACCAACTGATTGTTGACCTTAACCACTTCTATGTGTACTCACGTAATTTCATAAGTCAATATCATCAGTTGATAACGAAGTACATGTTGGAACAGGGGGTCGTACAACGTTCGTATCGGTCTTTTCAGCATAGACCTCATACATTTTATATAAAGTTTGTTCTAAATTACCACACGTTACTGGATTTTCGTAAGTTAATTTTTGTGAAATTGCCATTATTATTATTTTCATACCCTCTAAGTTAAGTTTAGGATCCATAATTCATGTTAATGGAAATAACATAGGTAATTATTTCCAATATTTTCTAAATTTAGCTTCCATGAAAGGTATAATATTAGAAAAAAGAGCAAAATATTATTTCCATTATGAGAATAGTCTATTTGTCTAAACGCTATTACTTTTTTATGCATTATCCAATTACTATCAATGTAGTGTGCAGTTGTAAACATATATCTTTTTTGGTTATTACATGTCCATAAGTCTAACGTAAAAGATAAAACACCGTTATGCTTCTTTCTTTTTATTACATCTAACAATAGTGTCTTTACGAAGAGTATTTCTAGAAATATTAACGTACATTGGTTGAAGATATTTTTGGATAAAGTTCGTGAAATGAGAATTTTCCACCAAGCTCAATGGAAACTTGACATTTGTCACCAATTCTGACAGTCCTTTGCGGCGCATGATATCTTGTGAATATATCCAATTGTTGAGATTGGGACTATTGGACCCGGCTCCCGGAGATCCAAATTAGAGTTGTGCCTGATTTGTTTCCAAACTTCTATGTTTGAATTCACACTTTTTGAAGTGTTTGTTTAAATGAGTCGTGTCTATCCCTTTTTGCCAGGCTAACTTCTCTTGACAGTGTTTACACTGTGCTTTATACTCAGGGACTCCGTTCACTAGTTTACCAGTCGGCACCAACTCAAAATGCTGCCAGCATTTAGCCTTTTGCTTGATAGTTTTTCGTTTAGTGCTAGAACTGATGATTGTTTGTGTATCGACATCTTCTTGAACGTCTTCCAAATCAATTGGATCAGTGCTACCACCAAACTGATCAATAATATCGTCTGAAATTTGAATGTCATTAAGACTACTGAAATCATCATCACTTCGATTATAGACCATTTGGAATAATATAATAAAGATAATAGGAGAAGATGAATATGTAGTAGAAACTAAGAAATATAAATGTAGAGAATTAGTAAAAATAGAAAATTAAAACTTAAAACTATAAAGTAACATCTAGATAATGAGATATTAGATACTAATTATAACACTAATATTGAGAGAATGAAATTTGAGAATTGTTAATAGATTGAGTATATAATAGAATGAGAGATTAAAATGTCAAAAAAATGAGTTTAGAATAAGAGTATTTATAGAAAAATAATGGAATTTAAAAAATAAAAAAATAAAAGCTATCCAACGGTCATGATAATGTGACCGTTGCACGAGCCATGAGCCACGAGCCACGAGCCAAACTAGCCCGTGGCTCGTGGGCGCGTTCACACGAGTCGGCTCGTTTTTTGGCTCGGCCCTTGCTTGTGCTCATCCCTAGACGAGTCCGAGCCCGAGCCAGAGCCAATATGGGCCAAGGTTTCATGGGCTGAGTCCACGAGCTAACGAACTTTTTTGTCACACCTACCTTGAGGATGCAAAGTTGAATGTACATCATTCTATGTGAAGTATTGCACTCATAACACAACATAATGTAACATTTTCCTTGGCTTACGAATTGTCGATTAGAGATGCACATTATGAAATTGAATTAACTTCATAGTATAACCTTTCTTGTAAATATCAATTGCCTGGTGCTAAAAACATTGTGCCACGACAAATTTGAAATAGAAATTTTATAACACTTCCTTACATGTTTAGTAGGTAGTATTAGATAGCACGGCATAGACAATGAATATCCAGTTTAACATATTAAACATTCTAAAAGTGTGTTGAAGTGAAATATACGCACTTCTGCATTCATACAGTCGAATTCTAGCTTGTTAATTATGGTAGTACAATAGAAAGAGAAGTAAGCCTTCTGAGACAGACATGGCAATCATGGAACGGGTCAAATGCACTAAAATACAAACTATAGCTTCTGTTAAAGTAGTGGGATTGCAGAAAACATATCATGATACAACTGCAGCAAAGAGATCATAAATAAAGAGGAAAAAACCTATGCAAAAACAAAAGGACAACATAATGCATGCTTAACTATGACCTGCAGTGGTATTGTTAAATGCCTTGCCGTTGTCTTGTAGCTTCCCGCATTCTGATCCCAGTAGATTAGCACTTGATAAGATGGCAAGAGAGAGGCCTTTGTTTATCATATAGTTACTCTAACCTTCTTCGTCATAATCTTCATCATCCTCGTCCAATTTTGAATTGAGTTGTGCAAGTTGAAGAGGGTCGATGGCCATCCTATCCATTTCAGAGAGCGACCATCCAGGATATTCTTCACCTTTAACATCAGCAGGTACAGCTGAAGAGGTAGAGGCTGCTTCTGCAGCCGGGGCAGTCTTATCTGCAGCCTCATCCACTCCAGCATTCAGATCGAAATTCCGTAATTCGGAATCAGCACCATCACTGTCTTTGATGTTCTCCTTTGATGCTTCATTCAATTCCGGCTTGTTATCCACTGTTTCCCTGGGACTAGGGATTTGTTTGCCTCTATCCTGAATGGATGTCATAGAATCAGATTCGACCTCTTGTCGAGTGGGCTCTCTCTCTGCTGTCCGGGTGCCCCGACCCCGTCCCCTTCCTCTACCCCGTCCTCTTCCCCTGCCGCTACTTGCATGGCATATCTCCTAGTGCATCACAATTGATTTTGTATTTCAGTACAAAAAATTTGACACAAACAGAATAAGCTTCTAGATTTACATGTACAAAGATGAAGGCTATATATGTCGACAAGCATGTGATAAATAACATCAATAGTCAAATGGAGATACCAATCTCTAATATATTGCAAAATTTTCTACTGCCAAATAGGAAACAAAAAAACTGATTTTTTATTTTTTGCATCTGATCTTAGGATCCAGAGTGAAGCAACAGGTCTCGGTACCATAATTTTTATTTTTAATCCACTACTGCAGTGAGAAATCTATTAAGAGCCCGTTTGTTTTCAATTTTGATTTTGCTAAAAGTAAAAGTTAAAGTCAAAATCAATAATTAATTTTAACCACACATTTTATGGCCCCACAACTTTTTAACCACACATTTCAACAACTTTTATCAACTTTTACCAAAAAATCTGATTTTAATCAAAATCAAACACACCCTAAATATAAAACTGAAAAGTACAACTTCAAAATTTAGAATATGCTTAATATTATGTTGCATAATATGTCAATCAATGACCCCTCAGATAAAGACCAAATTAAGCTGAAACACCTGTCTTTTAACTTTATTACGAACTTTTAGTTAGGAAATGTGTTTTGAGGTGATATCGACAGATGAATTAGCAAAGATTCAACGAAAAGAATCTTACCATATTGCTCCTTTTGGACTCTTCATCACTGTCATTAGATTCATCAGCGACAACTTTCCTGGTTCAAACAGTTACAATTCATATTAGTAGTTTGCCACTTAAAACTTGAACAGCAGGATTGGAAAGAGAGAAAAAAACAAAATAATTAACTAAATATTTCCAACCTTCTCTTTGATGTGTCAGCAGCAGTGTCAGAATGACCATAGTCAGGAACCTTGCTGACAACTTCCTTCAGAAAGTCAAAAACATTATAACTGTGAACACACCTTTTTCTGCATGTGGTAAAAAAAAAAAAAATATTAGAAGCTGCAGCACTATATACATTTGCGTAAACATGTGCAGGATTTTTTCTGTTGAAAATTAATTTCACTTTAACCATTTATTTTAGCTATTGATTATACTCGACAAGATTTCAAGGGAAGAATAAAATAAATTTATTACACTTGAATCAATACAACTAAATGCGTGTACCAATGTTTTCCGAGCTTAATCTTCCAATGTAAAGGTACTACAGATAGTCTATTATCTTAAGTAGAGAATACTCATATGTGCTTCTCAACAATCCTCCAAGTGTTTACTGTAAGGATCGTCTATTTGCCAAATTCAATCCTTCCAAATGTAACATGGGACAACCTTAGGGTTATGTTCATGAGCAATGATACAGAGGCAGAATAGGTCTCAATATTCCATGGAATCTGAAAATATATAGAGAGAAGAAAGAGGAGGAGAAGATAAAGTAACACTCACAAGGGTTGCACAAATTCACACGATACAATTTCAAATTCCAAAATAGTCAACTCCACTAAAATAAATAGATTACACAAGTATTTATAGACCTAGAAGACTTCAACAGAATTGGACACTTAGACAGGACACAACTAAATGATTAATTCTAAAACTAATCCTTGCTGAGTAAGGACTTCAAATAAAGCTCAAATAACAATTAAATCATATATTAAGACTCAAGGACCAGGATTAATGAAAATTTGGCAAGTACGAAAATGCCTCTACCTAAAAGTACCTAATATACCATATTCAATATAACTCAACAAATATTCTAAGATGAAATTAAAGACTTGCTATGGAATATCTTTAAAGGAGCCTTCATCAGAGCTGAAAAGAATTCCAAAATTTCCCCCTTTACATTTTCTTTTTTCTTGAGCATTTTAACATCTATATCAAAATGTCTTACCCCCAATCGCATTAAATGATTTATCCTCCTCCTTGAACGGGACCTAATGCTCAGTTAGTTAACTAACGTCTAGTTTAGATATTAATTACATTCATTTTTTGCCTGATGAACCATAATTCCAAAGAGATTTGGAGACTTAGATCTTCTTTGCTAGTGGCACAACAATTCCATTTTACACTTCTCCAGTTGTCAACCCAATCACACATCACCTTCTATTGCCAACAACATCACATTTGAGGCACGTAGCTTACCACATTCAGACCTCAACATGACAGAAATGACAGACGAAGAACAGAAAGTGTAGGGGTGGAGTTATTTTCATTTGAAGGTCAAACTTTAGGCTCTAGTTTTATAGTAATTAATTATTTAATTTCAACTTCCATGTCGAATTAAGCATATATGATTTAGACAAGTTGATCCATGAAAACCCTATGGAGTATTGGCCGATTGAAAATTACTGATTTATATTAGAAACCATGTATTGGATGATTGTTATGGGTAAAATATTGCATCAGATTTTCCTCTCAACATTCCTCCATTCCAATTTCTCTCTCATACCTTCTCTTCCTCTCTCTTTCTCCTACATCTATCTGTGACACTCTAAGCCTTTTATTTTCCAAACATTCATTGCTACAACAAGACGTCGATCATCTGCTGTTTGGTCGAAAACAATCTCGGGGAGGATACTGGGTTTTTTCGTATGCCTTGCATTGCAAGATTCATCCTGAAAGTCTTCATTAGCAAAACATTGTGTCTGGTGTGCAGCGTGCACACACCAAGACAAACCACCAAGAAATTCAGTACCTAAAATCCAACTTGGTTGAGCTTTCTTGCCCATTTGGAAATTTGATAAAGCTCAAATGCAAACAAAAACCAAGTCCCATAGACCTTCAAATTTACCAGCCATACAAGCATGATTGTTACGGTTTTAGCTCCACATAATACAATTAACTTGGTTCATGCAAGTACTTGAGACATCAGCTTCTTTCATAAGATTTATCCATGCACATTTTCTGGCACCCCTTAAAACCTTTTGAGGCATACTATTCCTAGAATTATTTTAAGATTACAGTATAACCAACAAGAAAATGCACATAATCATACTTCTCTATTCTCACAAGAGCTAGGTGCCATGTACAATTTTCAACATAACACCTGCAGCTAAGTACTCCTAGCACCTGGATTCCAGCCGGCTCAGGGAAGCAAGTTCCTTTCTGTCATTAACACATGCCACACAACCGAAAGTGTGAACCACTTATCGAGCACTTCTATTTTCATCACTCTAATGCCCATGACCTCGGAAATAGAAATGCATGCTTGCATGCTTCAATTAAGAGAAAATCAAAATAATCCTTCCCTAAGCAAAATGGGAAAACTCAACCAAATTCTTAAAATCCAAACCATCTTGAGAAGAAGTACCCATAATTTGTCGACTATGTGAACATATCCAACATACTTTAGTGCAAAGTGACTCCACTGCACACATCATCATTGTTCTTATTCAAGTTAACACAATTTGCTTCATGTCCATCAGATTCTCACCTTCCACCATCATCAATTAAAACAGTCCGTCCCGATACAACTTTGAGAGCAAATTCTTTGGATCGACATCAATATGCTCCTATAGATGACATAAGCAAATCGAAAAGGGCAAGTAAATAGTAGTAAAGTGGTATTACAGGTAGCTAATCGCCAATGAAGTACTCAGACAAACCAATGCGCATACACCTTGAAATGACAAGCAGATAGTACTTGCAATCTATGTTACATGAACACTGACATGCAACAGACACAAACGCATCCAAGTGTGGGTAAGTCATAAATATGCTTTGATGTTTAAAATGAAGAGTGGACTATGCCATGCTCATGAGTATCAAGTTTCCAACTTGGTACTTGAGCCTTGACAGAATGGTCTATGTAATATAGGTTGCATCAAAAGATGGCATATTAGAAGTTATGACATATATAATGACATTATCACACGTGCTCAAGGTTTGGCATGATTCAATTTCTTGGTGGACAGTTCACCCAAAATATGCTAATAAGAATAGTTGGTTCGAAGAAAAGGCTCAAGATGTGACATTAAAACAACTATGGGAATTTGGAGTCCTCTCATTCGGCTATAATACTTCTTCACCAATGTAGCATAACAACAATCATGAAATTGAAGAAACTGTGAAGTGCAAACTGAACAAAGAATTAAGAATGATATCTTCACTCACAAATGCAATGCACTAACAGTCTTGGCTCCTCTCTGAACAGTTATGTCATATGTTCGGTCACAAAGATCTTGTAGAAATAACTCCAAAGCCTTTGCTGTATCAATTTGTTGAAAGTGTAAACATAAGACATTCTGAGAGACATTACAAACTTTTAAAGGCATGCAAATAAATACTACTTACAAACTAAAACAGGTACTGCCATTGCAATCTTCCCAACATCCTCATCAGCTTGCATTATCTTTTTAATTCGGGCCTGAAACAAATTTCTATTAGACAGGGAGAAAGAATTCAAAATCTTGCTCATTAAAATGACAACATGGGGAGAACTAAATTTGGAGTCTCTAGTCTTTATTAATGTTTCCATGCTCAACTGCGCAGACTCACATATCAAGGCCAACAGGTTCTCGCTCAAAAATCAGGACTTTTAGAGGTGCTTAAAAAGAAACAAGATATTTCTGTGTATGATATTATCACAAGAGAATCCTGTTATTGTTAATGGTATCATTTGTAACTTTTTGGATTATTTTATATGTTATTAATAAGTTGTAGCTGTAACTGGTCCTATCATCTTCAGCAAGCAACAAGAGCTGATAAATATAATGAATCAATTAGAGCAACAAGAAAACAGCATAAGGATAAACAGATGTGATTAACCATAAGGTCCAAGATCTTGATCTCATGCTACATAAATTTGAATAGCGCAAATAAATTGCCATAAATATGCCAGAGGACCAAGAAGAATAGGTAGTACTGGACACAATGACGATGCGCTCTTTGAATTCAAGTTGAGTTAAAAGACCTCAAGTTTGACCACCAAATGATTTTATATATCCACTTTGCTAAATTAAACTAGGTAACCTAGTACACCAAGTAATTAAGACCATTCCCAACATCCAACTTCCTATCGAGAAGGCATAAAAATGAGAAGCCTTTTACATTCTAAAAATGTAAAAATGTGTATAATATAAGCAGATAAACAAAATAGATGGATATAAATTACACAAAATGCACCCACGGTTCTTTTCTGTTATTCATACCTTAAGTCCATGTCATCTCATCCTAAAAGATACAATTCATACAGCCTCCATTCTCTCAGGCTCACATCAGGTATTAGTCACTAACTTATCCCATACTTTCCATTCAACATCTAAAGAACTTCACATAATTCTATAGACTTAGTATAAGCACCTCAGTTTTACCAATCATTGTCCTTGTAACAATCTTAATTCAGGGCCTTCTCGTCCTTTGAAGCTTACCACCAAAACTTATTTCCTCACACAACCTATTCTCTAACATAACTATGACAGAGTTCAGAGCAAATTACATGAATAGGTTTCAATATATATATTTTTTATTTTTTAATCACAACCAGTGAAGTCTTTTGATCCAGGACTGATATAAATCAGTAAATCTTCTCAATAAAATCTCTCTCTGAATAGCTCTCAGGCAACATAAAATAAGCAAGGAAATTTCGATTGCCCGTCAAAATTCCCAAAACCAATACCTAACGGTGCAGCATAATTAAAAGATCAACTCAAATTTCAGGTTATCAGATTGAGAGTTGATGCAGTGGCACATAGGGATTATTTAAGAATCGTATTTCTGGTAATTCCTTTTTTAGTATTTATATGATTATTTTAGATTCTCCCCTTACATTAGGATTTTGTTTGTGGTAATTTTTAGATTACCTTCTTGCATTAGAATTTTATTTTTATTAAGCTAACTTTCACATTTTTTCTAGAATTAGGATTTTAGTTAAATTGCATACATAAGAGTATAAGACTACTGGGTCAGCTAAAATTTGCCACCTTTCTGGAAGTGCAAACACACACACTCAGATGAAAAATTTTACATCTAGTCATTTATGTCCCTTAAACATCCATAAACAGCTAGATGAAAAATAGAATGATCACTTTAAAGGGTTATTTCGGTACTGATAGCAGTTGCAATGTGTTGGCAAGCATTTCTCTCATTTCTAAAGCTTTGTGGTGAAAGCAATAATGATATAAAGAGTAATGCATTAACAATTCCAATGAGTGTTAGGGGTAACAGTTCAAGATACAAGTGTAGTAGAAAACTAGAGAATGAGGGAAAGAGAATAGGAGGTATTAGGAATTTTAAGGTCTTAAATCCTTAAGTCCTTGACATGGGGATGTGGTAAAGGCTGTGTAGGAAGTAGGATCCCATAAACCAACAAATTTTCTTGTGCTAAAGGATAAATGAATAGATCTAATCATCACTATGAGTGCAGAAATTTCAGAGAACAAAATGAATAATATAGATAAATGAAGAATAGACACCAAGCTATTACTCCCCAAAATTGTGTGCTCAGCAGGAAATTATGGCAGTAATCTAGGTTTGATGAACAAGTTGAAATCATAAATAAGTTGGAGCTTGTTTATGCAAACTTTGATTATCATCGATGGAAAAACAAGGAACAAGCATAAGTTGAAACAAGAATTCACCCTTCAAAAGTTGTACCATGTTTTGGCAGAAAAAGTATAATCGTCCTGGCAAAACAAGGTAAAACAAATGAAGCGCACAGTACAATTGCGAGCAGTACATCCTGCTTCAAAAATTGAACTCTAATTATGCAGTGAATACAAGAAAGGCTAATTTTCAAATATAAAATAAATAGTGGATTTGAAATATAACAATTCTTTCTAACATTTGCAAATATGTCATTTTTTAGATGCAAAATTTCAAATAAACCATTTTGCTAACACTTTCTTTCTGTGGTTAATATTTAACGGTAGTTAACATTCATACAATAGCTTCTAAGAGAAGTTACAAGTCCAAAAATCGACAAATCAATAAAAAAAAATCAATACAAAAAATCGGCAATTAATTTTTTTGTTTAAAAAATTTGATAGATTAGTATGGAAAATAGACATTTAATTTTTTTTTTTTTTAGTACGATGATATACACAAATTTATATCACTTAATCTAGACATTTATTTAATTTTAATTTTTAATTACTAAATGCTAATTTGAATTGAACATCGAAAAGAAATTTTTATCTCAGAACAAATATTTTTCAATATCAAAAATTTTGTGGACATCGACAAAAAATTTGTTGATATCCACAAAATTTCTGATATCGACAAAATAGACAAACAAAATAAGTACAAATTAGTGCCATTTTGTCTATATACAAATGGGCACCAAGGAAGTGCCCATTTTTATTTGGTTCCCATTTTGTGGAAAAGCCCATTTTGTCCATTTTTTTGTCGACGTGGGACAAAATGGGAACATTGGTTCCTATTTTGTTTGTCGATGTCGACAAAATGATTGTTTATGTCGATGAATTGTGTCCATTTTTCTATTTGTTTTCATCAAATCTAACCAATTTCATTCTCCGACAACAAATTAGATCGACAAAATTTGTAAATTAAACTCAATATCTAATACAATTCACTGATATACAAATTAAATTGAAAAAAAATAACCCAACAACATAAAATATATAAAAAAAAATAGAGATACAATACATAAAATTTGAATTTCATGTAATCAACATCTAAAATACACTGATCTTCACAATTTTTAATAGCATATAACTAATCTCAAATCGGTTGATTTCTTCAAATGGTTAAAAAAAAATTAGTAAGAGATCTGATAATATATTTGAATTTGGTATAAGAATTAGAGAATCCGACCACAAAAATAAGTGAAAATGGAGCTTATGGCAGTGACAATGGTGGGGAAAGTAAGGAGAGAGTGTGTTTAAATTAGAGAGAGAAAAGGTAAGCTTGGGAAGATAAGAAAATAGATATAATCGATATTTAGTTGGTAGGGATTTGATCTCTTAGCATCACATAATTAGTATATCATAACCCATTTCTACTGATGCCACCTCACCGGGGCATTATATCTCCTACCAACCATGGCAAGGAAATCAGGCTCTTTAGTTGGAAATCTAGGGAAATTTTGTTTAAATTTTTTAAATTTGATCAATTCATATAAAAAAAAATTGGCATATTTCAAAGATTTAGGTAGTTTGTTCAATTCCCTCTAAAAAAATAATTGTTGAAAAATTAAAAATGATAGTCCATTTTTCACTTTACACAAAATAATTAAAGCTTAAAACTCAAATGGGAAATGTACTGAATTATATCTGAAAAATATATTTCAAAAAACTAAAACTTTCAGAAAAGTTATTAATAAATAATAAACAACCCAGATCGCATGAATTCATTAAGATTGAACAACACGCATAATTCAAGAATTAAATTTCATGTCACAGTTCACGATTACGCATGAAAAACACGATAAATTAAAGAAGAGAGTAGAGAAACATACCGCCGGGAAACGAGTATCCAGTTTCTTCCTCATGGTGTATCACATTTAGACCTCCATAAAATTTTCTTTTTGTTGAAACTAGAAAAATGGAAGAACCAAAAAATCACAAAAAAAAAAAAAAAAACAAACAAATGCAGTCAAATCCAATCTAATAATTTATTACTCGTGATAATTTGAGTAATATTATTAAAGAATTAAAAAAATTATGGATAATAAAATAATACGATGATTATACGATCGATATAATGATTGAAAGAGGAGAGAGCAAAAACGGATTCTTCGATTCAGATCCGATAATCAAATGCGAAATTTTGCAGATTTGGGATTTCTGTTATTTTTTATTTTTTAGTGGGTCCGTACGTGAAAGCGTCTGTTTGCTTTTGCAAAGCCAATGTACAAATGATGCAGCATAACTACAATGTTTTCCATTATTGTTTGCGGTCTCTTTATGCAGCTAAGTTTTGGTGTCGAATTTCGAATTTTTCGACCCTACTCTAGATAGTGTGACGTGTGGCTAAATCACGCTTCACATCTAAACAGAGTCTAAACGCCGTGTAAACAAATTTTTTAGAACAATTTGTTGGAATAAAATTGACAAATATAAGTAAAAAGTACAATATAATCTCAAATTTGATTTGTCAAATTTCACTAACAAATGGATAGCAAATTTATGATACAGAAGGTTTGTTGATATTTGCCCATAAATTGATTTTAATATAAATAGAGATATAATTTAATTTATCCAAATATGTATCCATATCATCGGTCTTGATCTCCTCCCAAAGCACACACGTCCACTTTTCATTGGACAATGAAAAGTTGTTAATATTAAATGAGTTTCACTTGTCCAATAAAAAATAGACAAGTGTGCAATGGAAGAAAGATAAATCTTTTCAAATGTGAAGAGGAGATAAAGTATGTACATATCATATGTATACTTGTTCATATGTATACTTGACAAAAAAAGTTGTATAATAATAACCATTCAATAATCTAACACCTATAATCAGAGGTATACAGAATTCCATAATATTTAATACAAAATTTTCATTTTTTTTCCGATCAAAATTTACTCATTCCTTACTTTTAATGTCCCTATATCCTTGCGAGTTGCAACAAAAAATGATTAGGATAATTGTGTCTGAAAACTTTGGAATGGCCTCCTTGTCTACCAACCCATGCTACAATTGTATAATATCTTTAGGTCAGTGCTAGGGTTACTTGCAATCTAAATAAACACGAGGGTCGTCTTTGGGGAAAAAAAGTTTGACTCCTCAACAGTTCAACTAATCATAGTTCATATCATTGAAGACTAACGATGCTACAAAATTGATGGCTTGAAGATGATGTTATAAAAAAAAAAAAAAAAAAGTTAGGGACCAAGTTGTGATTAGGTCAATTGTTTGGTGACCAATGGTTCAATTCTTCCTATTAGTTTACTTGAAATTTAATTTACATTTTGAAAAATAACTTTATTACATATATGATTCTATATTGTCTCGTAAAAATTATGTTTGACCAACTTAAATTATAATTTAAATTTAGTCAAACAAGTCATGATGTTGATCGACCTTCCATCATCAATAACACCCAATATCCATTTGGGAAGACGGGCTCCTTGCTCCACCCGGCTGGGGGCAGGGATGCAGTGGGCTATCACTTGGTGAGCTCAAATGCAAAAGGGCTGAAGGCTAAGGAGCGAGAAACGAAATGAAGTAGAATAAATAAATATATACAAATAAAATAGTATTTTCAAATTTTAATTAAAACTCCTTTTCTTAATATACTTTTAATTTATTTAGGTCTTTTTAAGTAACTAGTTGTGGTTAACGTGAATTATTATGTGACTTTTTAAAAGTAATGTAAAAATATTATTTTGAAATGTTGGGTAGATATTAATTGAAGATTATATTGCTTATATAAATTGTTCAAGGAAAGTGAGTTTTTTATTAAATGAGAATCCCTGTGTATAAAATATTTTTTGTCAGATAAAAAGCATCTAATTCGATTAAAACTTTCGTCATTCGCATCGGAATTCCTTTTCGAAGTGTAATGTATAATTGTCTATGAGAAAAATACATGTTGAACGAATATTATTCATAAGTTATAGAGCCCAACAGTATTTATTAATATATTTATATACATCGTAACTTAGCTAAATCTTTTGTCCGAAAACCATTTATGTGAAAATAATCAGCTAGGAGATGAAAAACCTTCACCAGTCTATCGAACCCGATACCAAACGCCAAATTATATTAGTCAAACAATATTAATGAACACGAAGGCATAATTTATCTGAATTGATCATATAGTGCATATTCGCTACAATAAATTTGTTTCCAATATTTTTAGCGTATTGAAACTGGATACAACTAATTTTATTTTTGTATAGAACAAAAATCGGAACAATCTTAGTTCGACCCACAATCTCAATCACAAACACATACAATTACAACACCGCGGTGCCATCTTGATTCTTATAGACAATATTATACTATGTGTGACATAGACAACAAATCGAGTCATTTTTTTGATGTTCATGTGTGACATACACAACAATTTTTTAATGGCAAAAAAAAATTGTTGATCATTCATTGCCTTACTTATTTTTAGATTAATTAATTGCCATTGGATTGCTAATTTTGGAACAAAATTGAGATACTTTTATTGTCTTGCTTATGGAAATGTATTTATTTATGTTTATGTATTGAATCCATGGTAAAACAATTAAGTGAAGATCACAATATTTGATGAAAGAAATTTTAGGATCAACGAGCATAACTAACTTTAGATTCTAGACTAAGAATTCCAATTATGAAATATAATATTAGTGTCTATGATGAAATATTTGAACACCGTATGTGCAAATGGGTTCTACTTAGCATTGCAATCATAATTTTCCAATGAAAATTTTGAAGAATCATCAAGACGATTTATTGAACGCACAATCAAATTGGAAATCATTGCATGAGTGACAGTTTAGTTGCATATATTGAGAATGATATATTTGATAATATTTATATTTTCAAACTACGAAAACACTTAGGAAATGATTAAAATATATATTTATTCTTAACATGAATGTAGAAGGTGGGCTCGAGTCGTGTGTGTATATATACACTGTTCTAAAAAACTTGTATAGATGACGCTTAAGCTGTGCTTAAGTTTGAGGATAGCCACACCTCACATCTCGTCATTGTCTCACCTTTGTCTAGCTCTCGCATAAGACCGAAAAACTTAAAATTTTGCCTCCATACTTAATTAAACTTTACACTCTTCAGATAAATGTCTATATATAATATATATAGATTATATATCTATATAGACACTTCAAATAAAGAAAATTTAATTGAGCGATGAGTATATAATGAGTTAATAATATGCTGAAATTGATTAAGCTACAACTGGATTTGACAGCAGTACTTAACGGATGAAAAGGAACAAAAGATTATGGAATCCAAGAATAAGAATATGTTAATTCCCCATAGATTTGTCAACTAATTAAAGAGAAGAATATATTTGAGAATTGACATATATTTAATGGAATTATGGATATCAATATCATGTTTGATTTGCTGTCAGAATCAAAATACTATGGTTCGATATGTTTAGAATGTTAGGTCGGTATAATTAAAGAAAGGACGTCTATTATAATTGAGAATCGATTATTACGTCCAACGAACCAAATACTCATAGAATATATGATGCAATGTTTAACTCGTTAAACTACGCAAAAATAACTAGTTTTTCTTTGTGAATTGAGAACGGACAAAGAGTTTGATCTTTAATGCACGAAAACATTACAAAACTTAGCCAATACCAAAGAGACCGGCCTAATGAATTGAAAAAAAAAAAAAAAAAAAGCTAAAATCTTGTGCAATATAGTTTTATCTAGCATTTTTTGTCACCATACATATTGATGATTTTGTTTTAGCCATGACTTTGAAATTGTCGTCGAGTGACACAAACATGGACGATCGTCTTATTAAAGAAAGGGCACGTGTTGTCTTTCCCATATTCTTGCTTATGCTATACTACCAAATTATTCTGTGGAACAATTCATCAAATAGCAAAAGAGTTGCATGGATTCTCTTATCTCCCACATTATAGTAGTACTAATTACATGCATAAAACTTAACAAAATCTCTTAAAATTCCCAAAATCTTAAGATACCCCCCCCAAAAAAAAAAAAAAAAAAGTCTTTTTCAAATTTTTGTCAGACTTCGTTGAGTTGCCTTGGTGGGAGGGGCAAATTAATATCAACTGAGTGGCACTTGTCAAGATCAGCATCTCCATTTGGCACAGAATTTGCAGCAGTTACCATTTTTATGTTGTCATGTCCAATTCCCTGTGTATGAATATTATTATTCTTTATGACTTCTGGGATTTCATTCAGTTTCTTGTTCTCTTTTTCTTCCTTGTACTTGCCCCAAAGAACTGAGTAGAGACCAATCACAATTATTATGGAACCAATCACACTGTTCATTCAAACAAAATTTGGATTAGTATTCTCATAAATTGATTAAAAAACTGTCCAATAATTTCAAGTATTTCTCGAAGCAAGTTCAATAAGCAGTACAAGACAACACTGTACACAAGAACGGAGATGGCGGCCACATCCCGGTCCAAAAAATAATCAATTTTTGATTATTTTTTTTTGTTTCAGTGTCGTCTAGTCCAACAAACCGAACTTGTGTGTGTGTGTGTGTGTGTGTGTGATGGGGAAGAGAAATTTACCCTCCAAGATAGATTTTTTCAGCTAGAATAAATGAGCCCATGATAGCTACAATGATCATCATCAAGGGACTAAAAGCAGTGGCAAAAACTGGCCCTTTTGTCTTCATCACAAGTCCTTGGACATAATATGAAATGCTAGATGTCACGATTCCCTGTATATATTCAGATTCATTGAGAATATATGAGTCATCTTTTCTATAAAATATGTGTATGTATTTATTAGAGAGAGAGAGAGAGAGAGAGAGAGAGAGTTACAGCATATGCTGCAGCAAGGAGATTCATGTCCCAGCCAATTTGCCAAACTGAACTCTTGTGTTCCATTACAAAAGTGACAGCAATAGCTTGTATGGTTCCCATGAAGCACACCATTGATGTGAGAGAGAGCTGATGATTCGCGTATGTTTTAAGTGCAAATTTCTGATTAACAATACCTTCAATTCGTTAGAAAATCACCTCATCTAATTACATGTCACATGAAGTTTAAACTTTTAGACGAGATAGTTGAACAGTCAAATACTTGCCTGTAGAATGAACAAAGATGCCCATGCAAGGGTGGCAATAATGAGAAGAATGCATCCAATAAACCAGTCTCTATCACTGGTTTCTTTGGCAGAATTGGCAGTCGATCCTCGAGGGTGGACATGTTTGGACCAAAACATCTCAACAATTGGTCCTTGTATAAGGTCATCAACATGGCTCCAGCCACTGTTACAACTGTTCCTACTACTTTTGCTTGGTATATAACCTTCTTTATGTCTACTTTCTCCATCCTATCATGTTCAAAAAAGACCATACTAATATTAATTCATGTTCTTCGAAAATTTGTATTTAATTTTTTTTTAAAGAATAAATTCAATATAAACCTGAATATAAATGCCATGACAAATGTCAAGGCAGGAAGCATGTTGCTCATTGCACAAGAAAATGTTGGGGAGGTTAACTTCAACCCGGCGTAATAGAAGTTCTGATCGATGACCGGCCTATATGTAAAGCGAAGTGAAATTATAGAAATTAATTAAGGAAATTAAGAGATGAAAAAAAAAAAAAAAAAAGGAACAAAAAAGGGGACTAACCCAAGAAGGCCAAGAACAAAAATTTGCATGAATACTTTGAATGTTATCTTTGGCTGTGCTTTCCTGTAATATGAAATAAAGGGGTTCATTATGAGTTATCAAAACGAGAGGATGACTAAATGTTTAGTACTGTGTACCAAACATGTCTTTTACAAATGCATCGAATGAAGCAATATTATGTACCTCTCGAAGAAGAAAGCGAACGGGGCTATAACAGCCGTTGCAAATGCGTGACGATAAACCACCAACACATAGTGGCTCATCCCACCATTAAGAGAAATCTTAGTTATAATGTTCATCCCTGCATAACCAAATTGCAAGGATATCATAGCCATATAAGGCTTGCAGTTCTTGAGAAAACCCTCACAACACATTTTACTCTTCATTTTCTTATAAGGTGAGGGAATTGTATATAGGGGGAAACTTGTATTCTTACTTATAAGTTATAATGACTATCAGCAATATCTATTTATATATATATACACATGATCTGAGAATCATAGCAAGAGGGTGGGGGGTGGGGTGGGGTAGGGGGTGTTTTTGGCTCAATTCTTTCAAATGGAATCTGATGGAATTGAATATGAGAAAAAGTAAATTCTATTATCCATTTTACATAAAATATCTATTCTTTGGAGGGTTTTTGGAGGCTGACGAGAAAAAAAGAAGATGGAATACACGTAGAAGAACCAAACAAGGCATCTGAGTCATGAAAACAAAAGAAAATGCATGGCGTAAGCAAATGGCATAATTATTACTGTCCCAAAGTAATTGTAAGTAGTTTTTGTGCATAATCCACCAACCCAATTGCATGCAGCTTTTTTCCTACTCACAAAATGAAGAAATCCTGATGTTCAGGGAAGGAGCAATGATTATTTGGAGGGGGACTATACTACTTTCAAAAAAAAAAAAACAAAAACAAAATATTTGCACTTCAAGACCGAGTAACTATTGAAGAAAAAATAAAACTACACGTCAAGAAATGATTTTTTTCTGGAGCGGGACCGAAGTACCTGCCCGTGTTGATGATATTACGAGCATGTTCGGTAGAGTTTTTTCTCCAAAAAATCTATTTTTTTGCCTACAATTTTTGATTTTTCAACCCTTTTTACACTACAAAAAAAGTTAAAAAGTCAAAAAGTAACCAAAAAAACCCATTTTTTCCCAAAAAAACCTCTACCGAACAAGTCCTACATATAGTTTAATTAATCTAATTTTTCATTTATCAACTGATATTCTGATAAGCAAGCCAACTATGAGGACAGATTTTTACACTTGTATAATTTTTAAGTGATTATAAGTTGTGGGTCATATCTAACTTGTTGATAATAGTTAAATAGTAAATTGTGAGTCTTATGTAATGTGTGTATAAAAAAATATTTAGACAAACAAACAATTAGCTGCTTCCAAAAGTTATTTCCATAAGACATAAAATGGAAAAAAGGACACTTTGAAGTCAAACTACAAATTCCAAAATTATGATCCCCCGAAGGCCGCAGCTTTTGTACATAATCAAGATTCGTGTTTGTGAGTTTTGAAATTGATACTAACTCGTTTTTTGCATTCTTTAATTCAGCTGCTTTTGTTAGCTAGGGGGAGTCCATGAGTGGACCGGCCTAATCGTGTAAGACAAAAAAATGATTCTTATTTATTCATTTTTTTCCCTTTTAGTCGAGTTCATGAATATATAACATATGACTGATTATTAATGCCTCAAGAAATTGAGGTTTGAACCAGTTAAGGAATAGTCCAACTCGAAGCAATTTTTTTCAAATACCAAACGGAACCATTTTATACTTGTGATTAGCTTTAAGGGGCCTTCACTTTTAACTTAATTATGTTTTAATTTGTTTGATCAATTGCGGTTAGAACCCTAGAATAATTTTCTTTTAAAAGGTTAATATTATGGACATGTTCGGTGTAGTTTTTTTTGGAAAAGAATGAGTTTTTTTGATATTTTATTGACTTTTCAAATTTTTTTTGTAATGTAAAAAGGTTGAAAAGTTGAAATTCTAGACAAAAAAATAGGTTTTTTGGAGAAAAAATGTCTATCGAACATGGCTTATATATCAATGGTGAATGGTTCAATTAGAATCATATTTTTGCATTCTAAATTTGTTTAAGGTTGCGTCACATCACTTAAATATGAAAGCAATAATTAATATATAGGAGTTTGAATTGTCTTTCTAAATAATTATCATTTTCGATTGATGAATCCCAATACTCGATATAGTGTTATAGTCCCAAAAGACAAGCGAGTCACTATTTTGAAGTGATGTACATATTAAGATTTGGAGTTGTTCTCTAAAAGGTCAAACTTATTTTAAAAAAAAAGTAATTCAAATCCCATATGTTGGTTATTGATTTTATGATTTATTTGATTTTACTTAAAAATTTGTTAAAAAACTGAAATCAAACTAACAATTAATTTTAGAGAATGTTTATATGTGTTTATAAATATTTGGCTTATTTGCACAAATGGTCCTCGACTTTTGCACTTACTGCGGGTTGAGGACCCATCTTTTCATTTTGGCAGTTTAACCCCTATTTCAAATGTTTTTGGCAGAAATGGTCCTTTTCAACAATTTCCATCCAAATATCGTGAAATTTGACGGTGGAAGAATTTTTATTTATAAAGACTTATTTGCACAAATGGTCCACGACTTTTGTAAAGAAAAATTTATGACAAAAGTCCCTAATATTTTAAAAAGTGTTGAAAAGTCCCATAACCTTCTAATCCTAACACATATGACCCTAAACTTTTTGACAATTTTACCCCTAACTTAAATAAATTAAAATAACTCACAAACCTTTTTAAAATACAAATAAATCCTAAATCTTTTTTATTTTTTCTGATTTACACTTAAAATAATAAAAAGTGTGTCATCAAGTCCCAAAACTTTTAATTTTGTTCACCAAAATGATATTTAAAATGTGTTTGATTAAAATCAGATATTTTTAGTAAAAGTAATTGAAAACATTGTGTGACCATAAAATGCGTGGTTAAAATTAATTATTGACTTTGACTTTAACTTTTAACAAAATCAAAATTGAAAATAAGCAGAGCTCTTAGAGTCTCTCAGATTTTGTCAGGTGGTACATTAATTAACAAAAATTATATTCGTGATCAAAATTTGACCAATTTAAAATTTTAATTTATTTTTTCATATCAATTACTAGAGGTGGTAAAATGGGCCGCCCCGCATAGCAGTCTGCCTGGCTTTGCTGGCCGGGTCGGTCTAATAAAAATTGATTAAATAAAAATTAGGTCAATTTAGTCCGATAAAACTAGTCAACAAATTTTGGTCCGATAATTTTTTTGTCCAAATCCCCACCCCACACTTCAAACACCCCACCCATCCCTCTCCTCCCTCCCGTGAAATGTGGCAAACCCGGGTGGGGTGTTTGAAGTGTGGGGTGGGGACTTGGGCAAAAAAAAATTATCAGCCATCTGATCATTAGTTGTGTCCCGGGACTAAATTAACCTAATTTTTATTGAATCAACTTTTATGGACTCACCCAAATTAGAGAGACAAAGCTATCAGGGGTGACCCATCTTGCCACCTCTAAGAATTGATATGAAAAATAAATTAAAATTTTAAATTAGTCAAATTTTGATCATGTGTATAGTTTTTTTTGTTAATTAATGTAGACCACCTGGACAAAATCTGCAGAGATTTCCAAGAAGCTGTTTGTTTTCAATTTTGATTTTGTTAAAAAAACTAAAGTAAAAGTCAACAATTAATTTTAACCACACATTTTATGGTCATACAATTTTTCAATCACTTTTTCTAAAAAATCTAATTTTAATCAAACACATTTTAAATATCATTTTTGGTGAACAAAATTAAAAGTTTTGGGACAATGATGACACACTTTTATTATTTTAAGTGTAAATCAGAAAAAATAAAAAGATTTAGGACTTATTTGTATTTTGAAAAGGTTTGTGAGTTATTTTTAATTTATTTAAGTTAGGGGTAAAATTGTCAAAAAAAATTAGGGTCATATGTGTTAGGATTAGAAGGTTATGGGACTTTTCAACACTTTCTAAAATATTAGGGACTTTTGTCGTAAATTTTTCTTTACAAAAGTCGGGACCATTTGTGCAAATAAGCCTTTATAAATAAAAATTCTTCCACCGTCAAATTTCACAGATTTGGATGGAAATTGTTGAAAAGGACCATTTCGCCAAAAACATTTGAAATAGGGTTAAACCGCCAAAATGAAAAGATGGGTCCTCAACTCAAGAAGTAGTACAAAAGTCAAGGACCATTTGTGCAAATAAGCCTAAATATTTATAAGCTGGTTAAATATCATTTTTATCTACACATTTCGTAGGACCTACAACTTTTATCCACTTTGTATCCACACATTCTCGTATGACCCACTACCTATAATTTACAAAAATCTTTTCCAAACGTACACTTAATCACACATTTTATGGACCCAAAATTTTTATCAATTTTTCAATCACACACATTTTATCAACTTTTATCAAAATTTACAAAAAAAATATGATTTTTAGCAAAATCAAACAGACACTTAATTTTAACGTATGAATGATTTATCTCTTAACAATATTAAAGTAAATTAAATATAAAAACAATCTTCAATTCAAGGGCTTGAGCTACTCTAAGACAAACTTCATTTAATGATGATTTTGAGTAGAAAAAAGTACGAAATCATTGTAATAAATAAATATTTAATTACATTACATATATATAAAACTAAAAAAAAAAAAATTAAAAATTTCTTTTTTCCCCTTAACTTCTAGAATAAAATATGTAACAGTGACTAAAACCCAAAAATAATTGTATAAAATGCCAAGAAAAGAATGATCAAGTGGAGCACCAAAATTAAAATGGATGTCTAATCATCTTCAATTCTTGTCTACAGTGATCGGCTTGTACAGTTCCTTCCACTCGACAACCGGAAAGTGTCAGTATCATTGTTATCGTCGAATCGCGCATCAATTGTATTCACATTACGACATCATGGGTATCTTGCCGGCCATACGCACCACCACTTTTTCCCTATGCACAAATCAACAATTATTTTGCACCAATTAAATGGACCGTGCCATAAATTTAGCATGACGAATTTCAGTATCATATCAAATCAGAAAAAGATTTTTAATTTAAATATTTCACTACAACTCAATTGAGAAAATGTGAATTCGACCACAAAAATGGACATTTTTAAAAAAAGATGTTTGAAAAGAATAAATTAGCTTCATCGAGTATATATTCTTACAAACCTACCATCTTTAAAAACATGGGCGGATTTGGGGGGCCGGTCTTGCCCCAAAAAAAATCGTTTTTTATAGTATATAAATTTTTTTTAATAAAAGCACAGTCTTCAAAAAAAAAAAATCAGTAACAACCCGAACTCCAAAAATTTTGGATCCACCCATATTTAAAGGTTGACTTTTTCAATCAATTATATATGTGTATATCTATTTAAATATAATGAAAAAATAAATCAACAAATAATTAAGATTATCCTAATATTGAATGTAATGGTTTGGTACCTAGTAATTTTTAATTAAGAAAAAATGAGAGAACGATAGGAGAAAGCGACAGTTGGTCAATAAGATATAGAAGATATGAAACTCGTGAAACTATTAAATTCATATGATTAATTAGTGGGACAAGACGAAATAATTAAATAAATTGATGCCTTTGAGACACGGCATCGCTCTTGTTTCGTTGATAAATAAATTAACTTGGATTAGCTTGTTAGTGAATATATTGACTTTATTTTAATTTAATTTCAAATGTTCATCACTCTGTTAATCAAATTAACCACTGTCACCTACGTGACTGTAAATTCTTTAACAGATTGGTGAAGTGGCATCCACATAATCAATACTGTCATTTTTACTCAGATGCCACTTCACCAATCCATTAAGAAATAACGGCCATGTGAGAGACGTTGGATAGTTTGACTAACGGAGTGATGGTATTTGTGTTGGAAATAATTGTTTATAAATTGGTTTGATCAATTTTGATCAAATATTCGGATGAGTTTCGATAATCGATTATTATAAAATTATAGTCGAATACATTCTACTCCGTAAGTAGATGCTTGTGGTACATTTGGTTTCACAAAATTATTTCCGATTGAATGAGAAATTAGTATCAAAAGTTGACACCTTGAAAGTGTAAATTGAATGTTGTAGCAAGTTGGGAAGTGTATCCCACATCGAAAGATGACTTAATTTTAAACCGATTAATATACCTCTAGTTTGGATTTGGGTTTGGACTCCAAAGAACACAGCAAGTCTTTAGAAGGGAGGAGACTTAGATGTTATCGGGTTCGGTTCAAAGCCCACGCACGCCGCAGCCCATCGATCGGGCGGGCCGGGCTCATGGGTCGTGTATTCTCTTTAGACAAAATAATTTATTTATTTTAATTCATCGTTTCAAATTTGACACGTGTCACGTGTCTGTCTATTGGATTAAGAACATACATGATTGTTCAACATGTCATTCCAAAAGTGTTGTGTTTTTTTAGACACAACACTTCTGGTATTCTTTAAATAGGCCCCTATAGTTCTGCGTTTATTCATTCCATCATATACAGAATTTATTTTGCATTTCCATAGCATTCGAGACAATTCAAGTTCGATGTCCTTTTGGTTTGTAGTGCTACTACCGAAAGGTTTTGATTGTTGTATCTTGGAAGGCGTTTGCCACAATACCGTAAGCACCGGAGCGGGACAAATACATCTTAAAGAAAGAGAGTTGAACTCTTGCCTCGATCCGCATATATTTTTATTTCATCGTCTTTTACTTAAAGTAAGTGTTGTGCATTCTTTAATTAAAAACAGAATGGAGGAGACACAGCAAGTCTTTAGAAGGGATGAGACTTAGATGTTATCGGGTTCGGTTCAAAGCCCACGCACGCCGCAGCCCATCGATCGGGCAGGCCGGGCTCGTGGGTCGTGTATTCTCTTTAGACAAAATAATTTATTTATTTTAATTCATCGTTCCAAATTTGACACGTATCACGTGTCTGTCTATTGGATTAAGAACATACATAATTGTTCAACATGTCATTCCAGAAGTGTTGTGTTTTTTTAGACACAACACTTCTGGTATTCTTTAAATAGGCCCCTATAGTTCTGCGTTTATTCATTCCATCATATACAGAATTTATTTTGCATTTCCATAGCATTCGAGACAATTCAAGTTCGATGTCCTTTTGGTTTGTAGTGCTACTACCGAAAGATTTTGATCGTTGTATCTTGGGAGACGTTTGTCACAATACCGTAAGCACGGGAGCGGGACAAATACATCTTAAAAAAAGAGAGTTGAACTCTTGCCTCGATCTCGCATATTTTTAGAAGGATGAGACTTAGATGTTATCGGGTTTGGTTCAAAGCCCACGACATGACCCATCGATCGGGCAGGTAGGGCTCGTGGGTCGTGTATTCTCTTTAGACAAAATAATTTATTTATTTTAATTCATCGTTCCAAATTTGACACGTGTCACGTGTCGTCTATTGGATTAAGAACATACATGATTGTTCAACATGTCATTCCAGAAGTGTTGTGTTTTTTTAGACACAACACTTCGTATTCTTTAAATAGGCCCCTATAGTTCTGCGTTTATTCATTCCATCATATCTGTAATTTATTTTGCATTTCCATAGCATTCGAGATAATTCAAGTTCGATGTCTTTTGGTTTGTAGTGCTATTACCGAAAGGTTTTGATCGTTGTATCTTGGGAGACATTTGCCACAATACCGTAAGCACCGGAGCGGGACAAATACATCTTAAAGAAAGAAAGTTGAACTCTTGCCTCGATCTGCATATTTTTATTTCATCGTCTTTTACGAAAGTAAGTGTTGTGCATTCTTTAATTAAAAACAGAATATAATTTTATATTTAAAATTCGAATAACAATTTGAAATTAAATTAAAATTGAGTGATTTAATTGAACCAAATTAGAGTTCGGTAACCAAAATTGAAATTTACCCTATCTATATTAAAACTTAGCTTTCGGAGCCAAAATAATATCATTTTAATTATAATTATATAATTATATGAGTAACTTTTTCGGAGTGATGAATTTTGGCATTCTTTATATATATATATTTTTAAGGACAATTTGATGGGTTTTGGCAATGAAAAAGAATAGCATACCGTTCTTTTGTAGAATAATACATAGTTTTTAGTGCCATATAAACCATCTATGAATGTTGTTGGATGTCGCTAGGACTACAAAATTAAAAAGCGTGCATTCGATCTTTCGTACTAGTTCTTCAAGGTGTGATTTTGGTTCAAGCCCTTAACCTAGCGCTCGTGGAGATAACGAGATAACCAAAATATTTTCTTAGCGCAAAGAATAGCTATATTTCGTTAATCCTTTTCTCTTCCTTGCCCACTTGAGTCCAATCCCTTCTTATATGGTCGGGGGTTAGCTCCATGGGATAGGAAACTTGCTTCAATTGGTGCTTTCCTTCTTTCATTTCTTCGTTCCAATCCATCCAAACACATATGGCAACTCGTGTTATACCAATTTGAAATATAAAATTATATTCTGCTTTTTTTAATTAAATAATGCACAACACTTACTTGCAAATTCGTAAAAGACGATGAAATAAAAATTACATGAGATCGAGGCAAGAGTTCAACTCTCTTTTCTTAAGACGTATTTGCCTCGCTCCGGTGCTTACCGTATTGTAGCAAACGCCTCCCAAAATACAACGATCAAAATCTTTTGATGGTAGCACTACAAACCAAAAGGACAAATGAACTTGAATTGTTTTTGTACTCTCTAAAATGAAAACTTGAATGCTATGGAATGCAAAATAAATTACGTATATGATGGAATGAAAACGCAGAACTATAGGAGCCTATTTATAGAATACCAAAAGTTATGTCCGAAAAGATACAACACTTGAAAGGACTCGTTTGAGCAGGTTGCACAACGGAAGGACATGTTGAACAATCATATCTCGTTCTTAATCCAATGAGTACATACGTGTCAAATTCGAATGATGTATAAAATAATTGTATATTTATTTTGTCTAAAAAGAATATACTACGCAAAAAGAATATACTACGCGAAACACGACTCGAATCTCGAATCTCGAGCCCCGAGCCCCGAGCCCAGCCTGCTAGTCGGCACGCGCGCGTGTGAGCTTTGAACCGAACCCGATAGTATCTAAGCCTTCTCCCTTCTAAAGACTTACGGTGCTCCTTGGAGCCCAAACCCAAATCCAAACTAGAAGTATATTAATTGGTTCAAAATCAAGTCATCTTCCGATGTGGGATACACTTCCCAACTTGTTACAACATTCAATTTCTACTTTCAAGACGTCAACTTTTGATACTAATTTCTCATTCATTCGGAAATAGTTTTGTGAAACCAAATATACTACGAGCATCTACTTACGGAGTAGAATGCATTCGATTATAATTTATAATAATCAGTTATCGGGATCCACCCCAATATTTGGTCAAAAATTGGTCAAACCAATTTATAAACAACTCATTTCCAACAACTCGTACTAATTGTCCTTGCACTAATACCATCTTACTCGTACCAATTGTTGTTGCACCAATACCATCTTAGCTTTTCAAATGGATGTGACCCCCAACCTCCTATCGTCTCCCGACTCAAGGGTCGTTTTGTTTAAGTCGTATCCGTGCGTAGAAAAATCATTGTTCCTCTTCTTCAAACCCTCCACTTGTTGCTGGGATTGATCAAATTCGAGACATCAATGTGCAGATGTGAGATTCTATTTTATTTTGATAACTCTTAAAAATGATAAAAGGAAGAATATTTGTGTCTCGCTAGAAGATACTGTTAAATACAAACAATTTATGTAGAAGAATATTTACGGACGAAATGTCACCCGCTAATTCTCTTCTTTATTTTTGTAATGGTTGTTTTATCACCTTGCTAAACAATTTATGTTGCATCTAATACATATTTAATTTATTAGATTTGACAAGATAAACAACAAACACCTCACGTATATTTCTTCTTTAATTTTTATCTAATCATGTCGAATTTAACAAAGCCTCAAGTGTATGTCTCTTAAGATTAGCACTAAGACCATGCTTTTAGTTAATCATTGAGCCATTTTATATATATGTGGTGACAATTTTAAATTGGTAAGCATTTAGGATGTCATGATGTTTAGTGACATTGAATTTTATTGTCATCAATTTTCTTATTTTTATGTACCATTCCATCATAATCAACATTTTTTAAGTTTAAACCATTTCAATCGATCGGTGTAGAGTTTTAACACAAACACATATTATATTATTAATTAAACTTTAAGAGAGGAACGTAAAACTTTATCAACTTTCTTCTTTTTTTTTCCCACATCGAAAAGTAAAGATTAGATAGTGCCCATTTCTTATTATTTATTTAAGCTAGTCACTTATGATCTAGTCATTGCTTGTGGCTTGTAATAATGTATCTTTTAGTCAAATTTCCTTGACCACATAAAAAGTCTTGCACGATTGAATCTTTTAGAATCTTTTGCATGTCTTCAAAAAGTTTTGGTGGGATATTCATTTTACTTACTTCATAATAAGGGATCTTGAGATATTCCAAAATAAGAAATTAAGTACATATTTGATAAATATTTTTGTATATTATAAGCAGTGAGTTTATGTTTTATAGAATGTGTGGATAAAAGTGGGTAAAAATTGTAAATTTTATAAAATGTGTAGATAAAAATAATGTTTGATTAGCTTATAAACATGCTCTAAGTAATAAATATCTTTCTAGTTGATGATGGTAAGATATGAGGGTATATATTTATGTTATTAGGTGTTAACAGATGAATTCTACATCGGTCAAATGTCGAAATATTAATTTGTATATAAAAGTTTAGACTACTCATGTTAATAAGGTTGACATTTTAAGATAGATCCCCAAGTCTTAATATTGTATAAGAGCTCATTAAGCTCAAACAATCAATTTGATCCGTCTAAAGCTCAAATGAGCATTCGAATTTCAAGATTAGTGTGCTCAAACGAGCCACTATCTTGTTGAGGGCGTGTTAAGAGATGAATCTCACATCAGTCAAATACCGAAATATTAACTTATATATAAAAATTTAGACTACTATTCTTAATAATGTTCACCTTTTAAAATGGAACCTCAAGTCTTAATATTATGGACGGAGTTGTAATTCAGTCATAAGAGCTAGTATAAAAAATAAAAATTTATTTCGAAGAAATTAATTAAATTCTTATTCAATATAATTTACAATGTTTAATACTACGTACTAAATACGTCTTATAGTTTTGAATTTCGAACGGTTCCTTTATTAATAAAAAACTAACAAGCTTTTTGTTAGTGCAAAAGAAGAAAATGGCGTTGCCTTTCCATCAAAGTGAAATTTACATTTTCAGACACTTTTAGACACAACAATTGATATGAACGTACTTTTTCAGAGTGTTGTATTGCTTGACCCGGACCTCTAATTTAACTTCATTTGTTACAACATGAACATAAAGGTATGCCTGCCCTTTTTTATAAGTTTTTAGCTTTACTAAAAATTAATGGACTCTCATAATGCAGTATTTTATTATGATTTGTGTAATGTTATAATAGAAGAGAAAAGGGGTCCGATGGGGGAGCCAAAATGTTCTATATGCAATGTTGTTGTTCAGTGTCGAGTGTTAAATATGCTCTAAAAATATTTAAAAATATGTCAAGAATAGACTATATAGAAATCATACAAATGCGATGCATTTAATATGTCAGGATGAAACTCACACAAACTAATGTATTATGTGTTGTCCAAACTAACGTATTAAACATATCACAAGACGATAATCTCTAAGAGGAAATTGTTGAGATTAAGTGCTTCAAGAAATCGTGTTTGTGAAATGCGCCTCTTGTATGCCTTGAGAATTAATATGGTCCACACACGTGGCACACCTACAACCGTCACATGGAAAGTTTACTGTTTGTGTCATTTAAAAGGGGTTGTTGTTTCATTTCCTAGGGATGAAAAGGTGCACATGTTGGGTTGTATGTTCAAATAGTATAATTTTGTTGTGATGAAACGACAATTTATGTTGAATAAAACTTTGGTTTGTATATTTATTTATTATTATTGCATTTGTTTACTATTGAGTATGTAAATAAAGTGCCAACGATTACTTGTGATAATATAAGTTGGATGCTTGCGTTGAGAAGTATAGTGTGACACAACTTATATTTTGATCATCAATAAAATTGTTCATAACTAATGTATAAGGGTTGGCGCCTTGTACCGGAAGGTTGTAGTGTTAACTATTTAATCATTCGGATTTGCGATTTGTCCTTATTACAGAAATGGATTAATGGTGACACTAGTAGATTTGGAGTGTATTGAACGGACCATGTGTCGAATTTAATTATATAGCATGACCGTACGAATAATTAAATTCCACTTGATCACCGGGTATTTTATCTAAATCACTTGACAGGATTGTGTATATCTTTTCGTTAGTTTGATAGTTCTTTGATTTACCAATGAGTGAGATCAATTTAGTTGATCAAATATTTCGGTGAGTTGAGAGCTTGAGAATGAGCGAAGTAGAAAACACGAATTCATGTCGGGAACTGTCGCCTTGAAAAATTGGTCGAGTGACAACTTAAGTATTTTCTGTTGAACGGTTATAAATTTGAGCTCAGTGTTTAGCGACGGTTAAACTTCGATATATGTGAATTAGTTCACATGACCGTTGAATAAAATGTAACTTAAAGTTAGTGATAATAATTAGAAGGGTAAAATGGTCATTTATGCTCATACCTAATTATCGATCTCAGATAGAGATGAAATATATATACGGTAGGTCAGAAGAAAATATTACAAATTCTGTAATCTTATATATTCCGAGAGTGCAGTCTCTTGCCTTTAGTGGAAAAAGCAAAAGACTAATAATTAGATCGGACAGACTAGGGTCAACTAGACAGTCTAATTATTGGAGTTTGAAAAATATAGGTCCGGACAGGTCCCTGTGGTAGCTCTATAAAATTTTGGACTTAATCACAGTTACTAATAAAGTTTTGGACTTGATTGTAATTGTGATATAAGTTCAGGGATTACATGTGTAATTAAATCAATCCTAAACTAATTGGACTTGGATGTCTTTTAATTGTTTGCAATCAGGACTCTTGTCATTGGTTGCAATCGGGATGCTTGTTATATTTATATCACATTGCATGTGATGTAAATTATTTCAATGAAGAACAGTTAAGAAAAAGAAGAGACTTGAATTTAATTTCTTGGTTTTCTAGATATGACCAGTCTAGAGATTAGTTTTCTGATTAAATTAAAAAGGTGCCTACACGCCGGTGTAATCTAGACTTGGAAGAATACTATAGAAGGCTTGAACGTTGGGAGCACCAAGTTCGTGAATCAAAAGCAGCAAGTTCGTGAATCAGATCCAAACTAATATCGTTTATCGATTCATGTATAATACTAATCCATTAATATTTTAATTATAATAAATACGTGACACCTACCTAGCAAAGATCATAGTTTTATGAATTAAAGAAATTTTTTTTTTTCTGGCTAATTCTCATACCAGTTTCCAACAGCGCAACCAAAGAATTTTCCTTTCTTTTCTTCGTTTGATTCTTCATCTCCATCTTCTCTTCATTTTCTTCTTCTTACTTCTCTATTGTCTTTTTACTGAAAATCTCAATAGTTTACTGATTGAATCTTGAAAGATTGAAGGTTGTGTTGTTTCTCTGGAGAACAATAACTTTGTGTTAAAGAGTGTATTTAGAGTTATAAGAAGAAATAAGTGTGATTTCTTGGTCCGTAAAAAATTGTTTAAGATTATTGATAATTCTAGTATTTGAGCTTTATCTAATGTGATAGATACTCAATGGGTGAGTAGCGTTTAAAACACATGAACATTCAGACTCATTAATGAGATTTTGTGTTCATTTACATTTTCTTGCATGAATTCTTGAGATATTTACATGTTATTGTCCGATCGAAAATATATTGTAATTAGGAAATTCTCCTAGTATAGGTGTCAACTAGCCTTAATTTATTTGGGGATAAGCACTTAATCAAGAAAAGAAAAGAAAAGAAAAGTTGTTGACTAGAGAATAGCTTTACTTAGAATATTTGGTTATTAATCTTCTTTGTTGGCTTTAATTTCCAATTTTTGTAAATATCAGTTCAATATATTTTAATATTTAGATTTTATCGAACGACAAGTTTAATTGTTGAGGATATATATACGTGACTTGTTTCAAATTATGTCAAAATATTTTTTAAATCGTGATTAAGTTATACTTTAAGCAATGTTTTAAATTAATTCTAAAATACCCCTTGTGATCTATATTTTCCATCGGTGCCTTTTTCTATCTCCACAAACCTCATCTGCAGGAGCTTGTAGTCAGAAATTCTAACTTCATTCTGGAAACTGTGTGTAGTGGTACCACGAGAATGGAGGTGGAACAATGGTATCACAAGTGGTACCACGAGAATGGAGGTGGAACAATGGTATCACGAGAATGGATAACTTCAATTGCGGCGGAGGTAGAGGTGGAGGTGGAGGTGGAGGTGTGGTACCATGAGAATGGGTCTGCTTGTGAGCAGGTTGTGAATTCATGGAAGATTTTAGAAAGGTTCGTCCGCCACTAGATATTCCAACTGTTAATTCTTTGAATGCTGGTAGTCCTTCATCCTCGTCGGATAGTGTAGTTAGTTCTCTTTCTCTAGAAGATGCTTTGTCTCTCTTAAAAAAGTGCTACTGATGTTGCCATTTGAACAAAATGTGAGGACAGCAAAATGTGGGATGAGCGTATAAGCGAATGTTTAGGAAGTATATTGGTTGTAGCCATGATTTGTTGCAGTAAACAGCAGCTTGAATTTATGTAGAAATGAATGCTAGTAGCTCCTAGATTATTTTTTTGTATTGTTAGTCATGTGTGTTGTTTGATATTGTATTAAAATAAAACAGTATCACGAAAAGTATCATAACAGAAATTACATAGAATTCGCATACGTGCTCAGAATTTCTATTATAATATATTTTCGGAATCGTCTCGACGAGCCGATCAAGACCAGTCGCTTTGTCATTGCTAATGATGGATTTTAACCGTTTGAAGTCGTCTTTTTAGCTTAAAATGACAATCTTTAATTTTTTTGTCTAAACAGTATCACATATACTAAAACAGTATCATACATGAAAGTATCTTTATAAAACAGTATCACAAACTACAACCCAGTAAAATAACATTATCATAGATTAAATAACATTATTATATATTGAAATATTAGTAATATACTACCATTGATACTGTATGCATTCAATAACAACATCATATATTGAAACAATATAATAAAACAGTATCAAAGATAAAAGCATAAATAAAACAGTTTCATATATAAAATTAAATACAATATATTTTTAATAGTTAAAATAATGATATAGTATTATATATAACACTTTATCTAGATAAAACAGTATCATAAATATAACTAAGTTGAGATGTGTAATGATATTATTCTTAAAATGCTGCATTAGTACTATAAGACCATTGATACTGTATGCATTCAATAACAATATCATAAATTAAAACAGTATCATAGGTTGAAACATTATTATAATAAAACAGTATCAAATATAAAAGTATAAATAAAACAGTATCATATATAAACTAAGTATAAGATGTTTTTAATGGTTGAAGTAATGATACTATTCTTCAAATGTTCCATTAGTAGTTCAAGATCATTGATACTATTCGCATTCAATAACTATATTATAGATTGAAACATTATCAAAGATAAAAATATAGTATAAATATATCAATGCACATTATCTAAAAAAACAGTATTATAGATAAAACAGTACCATACAAAACAGTATCATTGAATTAACATTTTTTTTGAAGAGTATATTGGTCTTTTAGTACAAAAATATGACTTTAATTGAATTAAATTTTGTCTATATGACTTTAGCACACATAAATGCAACAACATTGACTCAACTTGAATTTACCCTTAATTGTTTATCATCTTGATTGTGGTCTATATGATATTTTATTATCATGAGGCCCGGCCCATTGTTGGGGTAAGTTTCTCTTTTAGAGCACAATTTGTCACGCGTTATGAAATAATACTTTATATCACAATGAATAAAATTTAAATTATTATTTTTTCTTAATTTTATTTAGTATTATCAAATTCAACATGTCAAACACGAGAGGTGACGTCTGTAACTTCTTGCATAATTAATCTTGAAGTTACAAGTGTAGTAAGTATTGAAGTTGGAGTATTGAAAGATTATATAGTTAATTATCGAGTTAAGTTTATATGTAAAGTTTGAACTCCAACCCGTAGTTTTAAAAGACATTGATATAAAAAGTTCAGTTTCTTGATATTGTGATTAAAAAGTGTAGAAATATATAAAACTATGATTAGCATAAAATTCAATATTATATAGTACGTTACGCAATAAGTTACTCGCAACTTTTACATACTTAACATATATAATTAATCAAGGCACTCGTGGTCTCGTGCACTACAATTAATTTTTTTTTTATAGATTATTATTGTGCGATTTCAATCTCGCAAGTGTACGGTTCGTTTACAAGTAATATAATGATATGTAGAGTGTCAAACCCATGAGGACTAGATATCAATTTAATCAATTAATTTATAATTCAAATTCTAACAATGTGAAAAACACAGATTTATTTTTGGTTTGTGATTCTAAAACTATTCTAACTATTTTAATTAAATTTAAACTATCAATAATCAACTTTAAATGATGAGAACAAATTCGAGTTTTTACTAATACTAGGATTTGCGAATCTACCTACAAGTTCTTTAATCAATTATTCGTTAATCATTTTAGCTGTTAATTACCCTAGATTGAAAATTAGTGATCCTAAAATAATCAAAAGTCTCTCTCGATGGTCAATCAATTATATATCGATATGCGAACCTAATTATCTCTAATTAGGATTTCAAACCCAAAATATGCATTTAAATCACAAGAACACCTAACCGGATTTCATAAAGCATAATAGTAATTTCTATCTATTATTAGACCATATGTTATTCAAAACTGCGTGCTAAATTTATATTGAATCTCTCGACTTCAATATAAATTACAGAATATTCTAATGATGATCAAGCATTAAAATATTAAAAATACTGAATAAAGAATAATTAATTAAGAAGCAATTAATTACTAAAACGAAAAACTTCTAATTAATTAAAAATATGGAGTTTCATCGTTCATCCTAGAAAAAGTAAATTTAGACGGACATGATTTCGTTAATTATTAAAATAATTGAATTCATCATGTTCCGGAGAAGGAAAAATAAAAAGTAAATAAAACCCGTGATCCCGGCTCAATAATCTTAAATCTCGTGCCTTGATCTTCGATTCTTCGTTTGTATTTTGTTTTCTAAAATTCGTCTCCCGCTATATGTCTATTATCTGGCTTTTATACTCGTCCCCCAACTCTTCAAAACGTGTGTTAGGTGGTTGTTTTCGATTTGGAGTTGTAGAATTTTAATCCCATCAGGAAACTGCCAAAACTGCTGTGCGTTTAACCCATGCGGTCGCATGGTTATTACAAATAAAGTTCTACAGAAATTTTGGACGTCTTACGATCACATCAAATGTTAACCATGCGATCGCATGGTTAACTTGGACGCTAAACTTGAATTTCTCTCTTTGATATTTGCAGTCAAGTCCTTTAAGTCTCTTTATCAATGCAATTAAATCTCATTTTTTTCTGTTTGCTCTCTCTTTGATTGACACTTAAATTTGATTATTTCCTAAAATAATAGGAAAACAACATGCCATTAAACCAAAAATAAATTAAAGTACTCATAATCGTCCCTTTTTGTGAGCTCAGATAAGTACATATTTGTACTTATCAATTATAAGTAGTGGATCATACATAAAATGTGGATAAAAAAAAAATTGTGAGTTCTACGGGATAATAGATAGAAATTATATTTAAATAATTTATAAGTACTTATAAACACTCTCAAAGATGCAATTAGTCAACACTGGGGCCAATTGGGAGTGTGCCCAAGCAATAAGCCTTCATCTCTGTGCTAAGATCTTTAACAAAAGATGCAGCTCTATAGAGTAATTGTATCTTGTATACAGTTAACGTTGATCAAGTATAACGTGTTGAGTTTTATTTAGATATATCGGTTAGACGAAGGAGCCGAAGATGAATTATTTTTTATAATCATAGATGAAGCAATTGAATGCAAGTTACAAAACAAAATGTGTATCAAATGCTGTCTGAATTATTGAATAAAAAGCAAGAAAATAGTGGAAATTCCTCTGTAAAATGAATGGAAAAAGTTAAGTGGAATACACACATTCCACCACTTTTTTAATTTAGCATTAAATAATGAAACAAAAAAAAAAAATTAACGTAAGTTCTGAGAATGAAATGGTTGAGCCTTGTTTGGATCCACTTTTCACCAATCATATCTCATTTTTCCAAACTAAACAAGCTTTTCAAATGAAAACATAAACGTGGCATTTTATCCATGATTTGATGAGCTTCAGATAATTAATTAATGAGTGAATTCTACTTAATTATCTGCACGCAAACATCCCCTAATTAAGATTCTGTTTCTTTCATAATTGGTTGAATTGCTATTCTTTACTAGTCAATTAATGCACCATGGATATGATATTGTGACCAATAATGTGTTACCGACGAGGTATCCATTCTTTCTATTGGGCACGCTACATAAGTTACAATTTACCTAATTTTACTGATAAGAACAAGTATACGCCTTTTTATTTATAATTAGTACTTGATTTCAAGAAGTTAATCTCGTGGTCATGATTATCTATTTTCATTTTTTATTTTGGTAATTTCTCGACTTAAAGTACATGTAATGATTAATTATCATATAGACTATTTTTATATGCTTTCTAGCTAAAACCTCGACCATAGTACGTACATATCTCAACTATTGGTCGACTTATATGAAGTTATGTTTTTTATTTTATTTTAAATATTAGTTGGAAAGTATTTGATTTATTTATTTATATTTAATCTTTAACAATTTTTGACGTTTTCATATATACACAAGTTGTATAAGCAAAAATTTCTCAAAAAGAAAAACAAAAGAAGAGTTTTTGTGTTATTCTTCAAGATATGGTGATTTTGTGTTGATAGGTTTATAATGTCGGACATCGAATGCATAATCTTTGTTTAATGTATGTTGATATCCAATTCGATCTATTACATCAATTAAATAATTCTTCTTTGGTGCTACAAGAATAAGTCGGACGTCATCCTCATTTAGGTCTTACTCCGTGTCGGACCTCATCCCAGCAAGCGAGCCTTACTCTGTGGTCGGACCTCATCCCAAGGCGGGTCTTACTCCAGGTCGGACCTCATCCTAAGGCGGGTCTTACTCCAGGTCGGACCTCATACCCAGGTCTTACGGTTAAGCTCACGTCACTA
Organism: Forsythia suspensa; assembly: GCA_023638005.1. Classification (NCBI taxonomy): domain Eukaryota; kingdom Viridiplantae; phylum Streptophyta; class Magnoliopsida; order Lamiales; family Oleaceae; genus Forsythia; species Forsythia suspensa. The sequence goes on from CM042665.1 coordinate 13,213,548, forward strand.
GCATGGCACGTCTTTCCATGTGTCAGACGTCAAATCAACCGTCCATCACAGAGATGTCACTTCACATTAAATGTTCATAAAGAAAATATCTTGTAGGCATTTAATGCCTAGCTTGGCATTAAATGCAGATCATCATCACATATTTTCTTATAAATAGGAGACATAAATGTCCAACAGTTCGGACATTCAACTGCTTAATAAAAGCATTCTTACAAAGATTATATATTCAGGTCTTCCTACATATACTTACCTATCTACCACTTACTACGGTCATAACCGACCTCAATACTTATCTTTAAGTTGGCTAGGAATCGGTGCAAACCATTTTCCAACGTCAACAGTTTGGCGCTAGAAGGAGGGGTCCCTCTAAAAAGGCTCTCCATATTCCAGAAGCTCACCAAAAGAGATTAGCCTTTGATTTTCACAAAGTGAATCTCTCCCACCACACCTAAACACTTTATCTCTAAAACACATTTAACATGAGTCATAGCCATGACTCAAGAACTCACAACCACGGAAGAAAAGAGAGTCAACATATTGATCTCCGACTAGGCTTTCATCAAGACATCTTAGAAAATCTCGGCTCCAACCTATGCTCCCGTAAGGAAAGCAGTCATACAAACGTTGGAGTACCTAACTCACGTTATCGAATGGCTTGAAAAGAATCAAGCCACCTCTAGATGCATTTCAAACTCACAAGCATTCGCGACTGGAACCGACACAAGATCACGGGCTAAACAACGCTTAGTTGGTGGAGGCTAAGCAAAGAGAACTTCTAGGACACAAAATAGCCTCATTGATGTCGTAGCTCGACTCACTACCATGAAGAAAAAGAAGAACTAGAGAGCATCCCGAACTAAAGAATCAGCGGTCCAATGATCACTCAACTTGAGTTCATGCTCACCACGCAGAAGTCAATCCCAACTGGATGGACGGAATCGTCCAATTTTTAAGGATGGTAGGGTGTCCCCGAGATAGTGCGGAGGCCAAGAAATCATCGAAATCATCCTATTCAAAAGAAGCTTTTCACTTCAAATACTCAAATGTTTAAGGGAAGACAAAGTGCAAATACGCCCTCAGCAAAGTTCATGAAGGAATATGTGACAATCACGCTGTGGGGCAATCACTAGCACATAAAACTTTGAGGTATGGATACTTATGGCCATCACTAAATAAGGACTTTATCGAGTTTTTTCAAAAATGCAACAAGTGCAAGAGGTTTGCCCTCATCACTAGATCCCTCTCAGAAGAGCTTACCTCATTCCTCAGCCTATGGTCTTTTTTCAAAATAGATGATTGATCTAATCTATCCAAAGCCCACGAGAAAAGACGTGACCAAATTCGCCATAGTCAATACTGACTACTTCACCAAATAAGCAAAAGCAGAACCATTAGCCAAAGTTGAGGTCGTTCGATGAAGAACTGAAAATAATCAAACACACTTTGAAAGTGCAATTGGATGAACTCAAGGGTGCCTGGGCAGAAAAACTTCTGAATATACTTTGAGCTTATCGCACAACTTACCGCTCTAGCATGGGAAAGACGTCTTTCTCATTAGCCTTCAGAGTAGAGCCCAGAATTGGAAAGGTCCTTAAAAAAGTACCACAGTCTTGAAGAATAGAGCTTACTAGCTCCAGAACATGGAGGGCTTCCTGTTCCCACACTCTCGGAATAGCTACAAAGTTAGTAAATCTAACCAACGTCTCGAATTGAGGATATGACCAAGGTCACAAAACCTCGACACCAAGGTCCCACAAAGCTCGGACCCACGTCAATCGGCGTAAGTGCTACTGGCTGCGACATCGGCTCAAGAAGCTAACGTCCGAACCGAGGATGTGACAAAGATCACAAACCTCTGGACACAAAGGTCCCACTGGCTCGGACCCATGTCAATCAACGCGTAAGTCTTTGCTCGACGCCGACATCACCAAGGAGCCAACGTCCGGCGAGGATGTGACCAAGGTCACAAACCTCCGGACACAAAGGTCCCACATAGCTCGAGACCCATGTCAATCGGTAAGTGTTGCACTCACCGACATCGTTCAAAAACCAACGTCCGAATCGAAGATGTGACCAAGGTCACAAACCTCTGACACAAATGTTCCACATGATTCGAGACTCCACTCCGACATCACAATTGTTGATATCCAATCGATATGTCATATCGCCTAAGTAATTTTCACTTGCTAATCAACTTAAGGTCGACCTCATTCTAAAATACGTCAGTAAATGGTCGGATCTCATCCTCGGTGGAACTCGATGCGGTCGGATCTCATTCCTAGTGGAACTCGATCCGGTCGGGTCTCATCCCTGGTGGAACCTGATCCAGGTCGGATCTCATCCCTGGTGGAACTCGATCTAGGTCGAACCTCATTTCTGGTGGGACTTGATCCAGTCGGACCTCATCCCTTGGTGGAACCTGATCCAGGTCGGATCTCATCCCTGGTGGAACCTGATCTAGGTCGAACCTCATCTCCTGGTGGGACTTGATCCAGGTCAGACCTCATCCCCTGGTGGGACTTGATCCAGATATGTACTCTAAAAAAGGTCAAACTCGGTCCTGGCCTTCAGGCTGACATTTCTCTCTAGAAGAAGGAGAATTGAACTTGGAGTTCTTCTTGAGCTCGTCCTTCAAGAACTGGACATCCTAGTCCCGATGCTTCTCCGCAGCAGATCTCAATTAGCTTATCCACGACCTCTCTACAGAAGCTCGAAGGTCAGCTTGGCACTTTTCAAATGAAGCCTCCAGCTCAGACTTTCCCATCTTCTCTTCTTCCACTTGGTGTGCTAAACACTGGAGCTCGGACTCATTCTCAGCAAGCTCTTCACCTTTTCTCTCCAGTTCATCCACGGCCTCAGAACGAAGCCTCATTCCCTCATCCAGAATGGATCAGAGCAATAGTACGAACTAAAGGCAACCCCTGACCAAAGTCAAGAGTAGGAAGTCCTACCCAATCTCTATGTATAAGAGGTTCCTCTCAGGGAGGTCCTACCCAATCTCTATGGAGAAGGGAGTTCACTCATCGGGGAGGTCCTACTCATTCAGGTCCTACCGAATCATATGAAGGAGGTCCTACTTACAACAGGTCCTACCCAACCTCTATGGAGAAGGAAGTTCACTCATCAGAGAGGTCCTACCCATTTAGGTCCTACCCAACCTCTATGGAAAATGAGGTCCTACTTACAACAGATCCTACCCAACCTCTATGGAGAATGGAGTTCACTCATCAGGGAGGTCCTACCTAACCTATATGGAAAAGGAGTTCACTAATCAGAGAGGTCCTACCCAACCTCTATGGAAAAGGGAGTTCACTCATCGGGGAGGTCCTACTCATTCAGGTCCTACCGAATCACATGAAGGAGGTCCTACTTACAACAGGTCCTACCTAACCTCTATGGAAAAGGGAGTTCACTCATCAGAAAAGTCCTACTCATTCAGGTCCTACCGAATCACAAGAAGGAGGTCCTACCCCTTCATGTCCTACCAAATCATACGAATGAGGTCATACCTCAATATCATGTCCTACCTCGATATCTCAGGTCCTACCCAACTCCAAAAGGGAGGTCCTACCTAACCTCCATGAAGAGAGAATCCTCGCCCAGGAGGTTTTACCTCAATATCAGGCCCTACCTCGATATCTCAGGTCCTACCCAACTCCAAAAGGAAGGTCCTACCTAACCTCTACGAAGAGGGACATCCTCGCCCAGGAGGTCCTACCTCAATATTAGGTCCTACTTCGATATCTCAGGTCCTACTCCTTCAAGTCCTACCGAATCACAATAAGGAGGTCCTACCCCTTCAGGTTATATCGAATCACACGAAGGAGGTCCTACCTACGACCTCTATGGAGGGGGAGTTCACTCATCGGAGAGGTCATATCCATTCAGGCCCTACCTCGATATATCATGTCCTACCTAACTTCCACGAGGAAGGTCCAACCTAACCTCCACACTATCGTCCAAGAGATCCTACCTCGATATCTCAGGTCCTACAGTTAGTACTATCATGTCAGCTATGTGTGCACACACGAAACAGATCAAAACGGCCCAGGAACTGAAGGCCACCCATGACTGAAGTCAATAGCAGGCCTTGGGGGGCAATTGTTGATATCCAATTCGATCTGTTACATCAATTAAGTAATTCTTCACCGGTGCTACAAGAATAGGTCGGACGTCATCCTCATTTAGGTCTTACTCTAGGTCGGACCTCATCCCAGGCGGGCTTACTCTGTGTCGGACCTCATCCTAAGCGGGTCTTACTCCAGGTCGGACCTCATCCTAAGCGGGTCTTACTCCAGGTCGGACCTCATCCCAAAGCAGGCCTTACTCTGTGCCGGACCTCATCCCAAAAGTGTCTTACTCCGTGCCGGACCTCATCCTAAGCGGGTCTTACTCTGTGTCGGACCTCATACCTGTGCCGGACCTCATACCCCAGTCTTCTACAGTTAAGCTCACGTCACTAGCATGGCACGTCTTCCCATGTGTCAGACGTCAAATCAGCCGCCCATCACAGAGATGTCACTTCACATTAAATGTTCATAAAGAAAATATCTTGTAGGCATTTAATGCCTAGCTTGGCATTAAATGCAGATCATCATCACATATTTTCCTATAAATAGGAGACCTAAATGTCCAACAGATTCGGACATTCAACCGCTTAATAAAAGCATTCTTATAAAGATTCTATATTCAGGTCTTCCTACATATACTTACCTATCTACCACTTACTACGGTCATAACCGACCTCAATACTTATCTTTAAGTTGGCTAGGAATCGGTGCAAACCATTTTCCAACGTCAACAATGTATATGCAAGGAAGACTTTTAAATTAAAATGTATCGTAGTCATTTTTGAATTAGACGGGTCACGAGTTTAAACAATATGAGTGATATCCATATCTTCAATAATAGTCTGTAGATCGATTGTTGGCGCAAAGTTTTGATGGTTTTTTGTAATGTTTAACAAAGAAAAAACGAATGGACTTGAATGATTTTTAAAGATTAGGGTTTCAAGTAAGTGTTGTATGGTAGATTTTAGAAAATGGATAGGGTTTGGTGATGGATATGTGGACTAGTTAGGGTTTATTAGATAATGGTGTAAGAGATTATGATGGATTTTTGGTTGGAATTACACTCAAGACATTGATAGAATGGGAGAGGTTTTTGGGTGGATTCCAATCTAGGGAAGATTCAGAGTACTATTACAAAATGGCAAGTACTAGACAATAATTTTAGAATAGAAAATTTGTTGTTTTCATTCTCAATTTTTGCAAAATGTAATAAATTTATGTTCAACTTTTTTAAACATAATCTATTCTCGATCTTTCAATTATGTAACAAAACTAATCATTCCATCCATTTGCTCTCTCTTTTAAATTTAAAAAAAAAAAAAAAAAAAAAATGAGAACAAAAAAAAATTAAAGAAAAATTGTAAAAAAAGTCCCGTAATTTTTCAAAAACTACATATAAATCTATTTAAAACAATTTAACACCACCCACCCACAAGTGCAATTACGTGTGCGATGACACCACCACCTTATAAAAATTAATTCGATAAAAATCAACAGTCGTGATTTGAGTTCTGCAATTTGGTTATTACAAACGGATGGTGAAGGATTGGTGAGGTGTCCTGCGAACCAACCTACTATTAAAATTTTATCTAATCAATTTTTATTTTTATTTTTATTTGAATTAATTTTTCTAAAGTGGAGGTGGTGCATCCGTCGTTGCCGTGATTGCATTTGTAGGGGTTGGTGGGGGTGAGCTTGATTGAGAAAGTTGAAATATTTATTTTTTCTAATTTTTTTAGTTAATATGTATTTTTAGTACATGTTTGATAGTGTTGAAATTATTTTTTAAGTGTTGAAATTATAAATTGTTGGTGAATATGTTGATAAAAAATAGATTGTAAGTTGTGGGTCATACGAAATATGTGGATAAAAAATATGTTTGATCAATTTGACCAACTAAAATTATAATTTAAGCAATCCCAAACATGTTGTTTAGGTGGAATTTATTTGTAAGGTGTTGCACTTCTTTTGCAATTTTCTCATATGTTTTGTTGTTTTATTGATTTTTTTTTTTTTTGTTTATTTAAAAAGGATGGTAAATCCGTTATTTAATTGCCAAAATAGAGAGAATGACAAGTTTTGATATATAATTGAAATGTTGATGATGGAATATGTTAAAAAAGTTGATAGTAGATTTGTTATATTTTGCTAAGGTTGAAGATGAAAGTGCAAATTTTATTTACAATATAAAACAAAAAACAATATTTTTGTAATTTAAGGTTAAATTCTAACTTTGCCATTATGAATCCAATTCGGCCCAAACGCTGGATAAAAATAGTGATAATCTTGTCGTATAATTGATTTTATATTAAAATTTTACAATTACTTTTTAAACTTTTTAATTCCAAATACAATGTTCAAAGTTTTCAACCTTTAAAAATACAACATACGTTATTTGAAAGAAAATGTAACCAAATGTAGTTATATAACAATAAATGTTACAAAAAAGTAAAAATAGTAGTTAAAAAAAAAAAAGAAAAAAGAAAAACGGCATTTTCTATTTTTTTTCTTTTTTTAATATTTTATGGCTTGGTCAAATTATCCCATTAAAATATGAATTTGGCTCAAATGTAAATTTAGCCCAAACCCAAAATCACATAATTTTGCATCTGTCCCCCAGTTGACACAATTAGCTTGGGACGACTATTGTTTGGTTTTGGCGCGAAGGTTCTCCCATTAACACACTTTACCCCCGCCTCCCGCCACCGCCACCTCCACCTCCACCTCCACACCGAGAGAGAGAGAGAGAGAGAGAGAGAGAGAGAGAGAGAGAGAGAGCTGGCAGAATGAGCTGATCAACCACGCTTAAAATTGTCCATGGGTAGCATATCAGGGCTTCGCCCGCCGCAATTCTCAGAGGTACAGTGATTTTATTTCAAATTTCCATATCCACCATAATTCCTTTCTTTTGAAGCACATGATGCAGCCTCAATTGCATTGCACACTTTTCGTCTATGCTTGTGCCTACTGTTATGGGACTCTATCAATTTGTTACGACTTACGAGTGTTTTCCTTATCCTTTTGGGTGTGATAGGACCCGGCCTGGCTCCCGGGATGGCTTCAGCAATGCGATCCTCGACAATTAAGTGTCGAGGCCATCGACAAAGAGCACACAACTTTTCAGCAGCGTGTTGAGGTAAAGACAGTATGACTTGTTTTTATGTGCTTGTACTTATTTTTGCGTGATTGTTCTTATTACTCATTGATTCATTTCTAGGAGTATTTGTGAGCTTCATAGTTGAACATTTTGATTGATTAGAAAATATGTTTACATTTTAATTTTTAAGATCATATGTTAATGGCCTGGCCTGGCCTGTGGTCAAGTTGATTTCTAGGAGAAAATATATACAAATTTTAGTGTTGATTAAGCATGAAGAATTTGTTGCAGTAAGTATATTGACTAAAAAATTGAAACCAAAACTAGTTGTTGAGGTGGAGGGAAGTATTCATGCAAGTGGAATTTGGTAGATGAAGGTATATCCTACTGGTCAAAAGTGAAGACAGGAAATTGAAGAATTTTGTAGCTTTAAGTTTAGCTTAGAAACTGTCTAGAACTTAATTTGCTATGTAATTACCTTCTTTTACTCTGAGGCAATATCGCCTGTCGTTTATGCTGTAGAAAATGCTCCTTTCTTTAGCTGATAATGTGGGAAATTAACTAGTGATTTTTTCTTTTAGCTAACTGGCCATAATATTTTTTTGACATTGTGGTTTAAAACCGATTTTGACCAAGTTTCCTCGCATTTGGATATGGACTGCAGTTTCTTCAGGAGAACATTAGTAAAGGAGAATCACTGATGGATAAAGGTGGATTTATGATTGGTCATTTGTTTCTATCTGGAAATGATAGTTCACCATTTACTTGGGCTCAATCTCCAGAACACGTAAGTTTCTTATGGCAACACGAGTCTAAAACTAATTGGTATGATATCATTGGAGATGTTTTGATCATCTCTAATCTTTCAATTATTTAATGTCAATGACTGTTTAGTTTTAATTTGAGAATTATGTATTCTTTTTAATAGGTATCATTGGAGATGTTTTGATCATCTATAATCTTTCAATTATTTAATGTCAACGACTGTTTAGTTTTAATTTGAGAATTATGTATTCTTTTTAATAGGTATAGAATCTTGCTGAGAAGAATGACATAGAGGTCCACCTTTCGTACACCATAACACCAATGGCATTTATGATTTATTTGTTGCTTTTCTTGTCTTTAGATTGTGATTTAATTATGTTGTATTTATCATTTAGGAATGTATCTGTCATCACTGAATCTCTTGAAAATGTCTAATTTTAGGCTGCTTTGGAACACAACAGAAAAAGGTTATTTGGATCTTCAACTATTTAGCAGGCACTTCATTTCTATAGAACTTTGAGTTATCCACAAGACAATGTGTTGAGTCTTGAAGAAAAGTCAACTTGTTCACAACTAAAAATATTTAGAAATCAAAATATTATTATGCATTTGTTTTATTAATTATTAAGTTTTTCACACTTTACTGGAAAAAAAAATTGATTTAGAAAAGTAAGTCTTGTAATCCTTTGAGGTGAGCCTCCACTTCCCATATTTGTCCCCAGGAGCCTCCGGGACTCGGATGATTCATTGACTGCCAGCAAGTAGAGGGTTTGAAGAAGAGGAACTTCTCAACTAAACCATTGTTCATATACTTGGATCTATATTTCATGTAAAAGAAAACAAAGCATAATATCTATCATTTCGCCAATATTTTGGTCCATAACACCAAGGATAATATAGTTCATATCTTTCAATCTGGTCCTCGACAATAGGTCAATAACTATTAGATCTTCTTACCCAAAATTATTAAATATCTAAAGGTTTTTGTTATCATTAATTGATGCAATTATCCTTTGATGAAGGCTATGTACACTTCTACCTTGATTATGCAACCTAATGGTGTTATGCAAACACTTAAAGAGTAAATAATTTAGGGCCGATGTATCCCTCTCCCGGTTATGACTTGTGACAGACAAATTCTAGAAAGAGCGTAAATGCCAAAAGAGAAAAGAACATTATATCTAGACAGATTTTGCATTTGCCATTCTTCAGTTTCAAAAACAGGGAACTTTCTTATTAAAGATCATCAGCTACAAGACACATCTATCTTATACATGTACGTAGACCAGATCTCTGTTGATGAATAGTGTAATTGGTTGTTTGATGGCCTTATCCCTGTATCCTGAGACCTTTTTCTTTCTCCTAATATTTGGTGAACTTATCTTTTTCAACCTGTTTAGTAGTTTGCAATTTATAAATCCACCTAAAACTCAGCTAAACCTATGATATTTCTCTATGGAAGGTGGTTCAACATCATCTTCATCTGTCACTGGATGGAAATTCGGAGAAGACAACTCTAACTACTGATGCATATCAAATAGAGTTTGATCATCCTTTGGCCATGCAACCTGTTCAAAATTCTGGAGTTTTACAGGGGAAGGTAGATAAATTAAGTCCAAACCATAATTCTAGTGTGATAAATTTGTCTTCGATGGTGCAGTTGGAAAAACCACCTGACAAGAATGAATCATCGAAGCTTGAAGAAAATGTGAAATTCTCTGAAGGTGCTGCTAATGCAGTTGAACTGTGTATAGCTGCATCTGAAGCACTGGTAATCCATGAAATAATCGGGAGTGACTCATTTATGAAACATTCTCCAGCTTCGACTATACTTGAAACTACTCTTCAGGTGAAACAAGCGCGGTTGGAAGTTTGGAGAAATACCACCAATAGCTCAATCAATGAAATAAGTGAAATTGATCATCTATCAGACCTGGATGATATGACTATGGAAGGTGCATACAAAGATATTGGGATTCATTTTGATGACTTTCATGGCATTCAGTTAAGTGTATCTCAAGTTAAGGATACTCTTGACTCAGAATCTGATGAAAATGTAAAGTATGAGACAGGTGCTCCTGCAATTGATTGCGTTAAGTCCAGTGATAATGGTCCTAGATACAGAATGGGAGGTGTTTTACACGATGGTGTGCAAGTAACGGAGGATTTTTCTTTAAAATGTTTTGATGGGAATGCACAAAAGAAAGTTAAGAATGATTCAGATTGGGGTATGGGTTCTACTAGTGTGGGATGCCACAATGATTGCTTGGAAGTTGTTCCAGCGGAGGAAAATTTTGATTTTTCAACTTCAGTAGAGGTACAAAAATATTATTTCTCATTTAAATTGTTATTTAACACTTCTTTGCAATCTATAGCTATTGAACTTTCATGAGACGTCACTTTTCACTTTTTGGTTGTATTAAAATCCCCCACCCCCCTCTCTGACTTGCAATCAATCTTCTACGAGTTTGAAATATGCATGTACGTGGAGAATTTTCTTCACTTTCAATTATGTAAATCTTTGTGATTTGTTTAACTTCCTTTATGCAGAATGTCAATGTGACCATGGCAGCAAAAGATTCATTTCAAGCAAATGCAAACTCTTCTCCAACTGAGAGTTGTCAAGGAGATGGTACAGTTAGAGATCTACTTCTATATTCTTCTTTCTCGTTCACTGTGAGAAATGATGATGTTTCCTAATCTATGGATTTCTCCTTTACTCTAAACAGAAGAACATAATGATGTGTCAAATATTGTTCAAGAGCGATTCCAGAGCCGCTGGTATGGTGGTTGGACCTGGAAGGTGAGTGTGTATCAAGTTGTGATCTTTTGTTCTAATGGTACCTATCTCTTTAACATGTTTATGCACCATATGCTCTTAAGAGAGATTTGTTTTCCAATGCTTCAACCATTTCAATTTAGAGGTGAAGAATATATTTGCATAGCTTCTTTCTCTAATCTTCTACTGTGATTAGAATTTTAGTTCTTGGCGTCTATAATTCTTCCTTTTAGTCGATTTGCAATTGATATGTTTATTGCTGCTTGTGCAAAACAACCAAGAAAAGTCATCCTTTTTGGTGCATAAGATAGCCACACGTAAGAAATAAAACTCAAAATCCTTAAATATGTCATAATTACTAGTGAAAATGAGTTGTTTTTTTTGCTGTTCCAAGATTTGGTGTTGATTTCAAAATTTTAGAAAGCACTTCAGGCTTCTAAGCCCCTCATGAGCCCCCCTCCACAGTAGGATTTTTTTCTGGGACATTGGAACAAGATTAAAGTATTTTTTGTTCTTAATGAATTCGAACTTGTTAGGCTTGCATTTGTGCACAACCACATTGCTATAACTTTATAAGACTCCACCTGCATATTTTTAACGGACTGAATGCCAGTATCTAGTTTTATTTCGTATTTAATTGAAGTGTTTCTCCCAATTTTCTACATCTACATCTACCTGATTTTTTTCTATTTAAACTGATGCATTTTCCTTTCTTTTGCTTTGTTATTATTTTACACACAGCAGAGGGAAGTGAAATGTTTTGCTCCAATGAAACATAACATCCCAGAACCTTTTGTTGGTGAGACAAGCTTTTTATCAGAATCAGCAGATGTTGCTCCAGACGAGAATTCCTTTGTGCAGAATCAGGATAAAAGGACCGTTGCAGCTTCTCAATCAAGTATACCTTCTGAAGATCTTTGTAACAAAGCAAAGGATGGAGTATTGCTTTCTCAAGTTGCACGACCTTCAAGTGCATCTTTCATGGACCCTCTTTGCTCTGTTGTACCGTGTAGCATTTCTGAAAATGTATGTTCGTCAGCTCTAGATCATGACACCATATTTCTTCCTAGACGTGCCAGCATTACAACTGAACATGCAACAGACAATTTGCCAAGGACCTCAGCCTCAAATGATGATTTAGGTCAAGGAGAAGCAGTTGCTGTGGCAATGTCTAGTATCAAAGAGTCACAACACGCAGTTCGTAGGCAATGCACCTCACTTAGAAATTATAGCCTACTATTACCTAGCCATTCAACCTTCTTGGAGAAAGAAGGTCCTGGGGGGAGTTCGTTCTTGATAGACAGCAGCAATGCCAAATTAACTTCCCTCGAAAGATGTTACAGTAACTGTGAGGAGACTGCAAAGGCTGAGGCCAGGTTTCCGGTTTTGCAGAAAGAGAGAAAGAGCTCTCCTCTAACTCTTGTATTAAATCGTGGAACACACCGCAGTGTCTGGGTTTCTAATTGTACCACATATGATCGTGGTGAAGAAAATCTGAGTAAGATGGCATTACCAGAAAGTATTCTGGAATGTCCTCCAAGTGAGAACCTACAGAAGGAACATTTAAGATGCAAAAATCAAATTGCCAATCCATTTTCAGCATCAAGGCGTGTCAGCTTTCGAGAAACAGAAATTAATATTCCAGAGAAGAAGAAACTTCGAAGGCTGCAAACAGCGTTGAAAACTTGTAAGGGAAACCCAAATCTACATTTTTAACCGTTTACTTCAGAACTATGAGGAGTTTGTCCAGTGACTACTTTCCTTCATCTGTGTAGCCTATTCTACAAGAGCGGCTCAAAAAGTGAGGCGTTCCAGTCCACATTTTGAATCTAGATCTCAACAGCTTAAACACTATCCGACGAAGTATTTTGGTGAAGAAAGGAAGAGAATATTTCAAAATATGGAATTCATGCTTACTGGATTTTCTCATCGCAAGGAAAAGGAAATTACAGGTCTCATTATAAAATATGGGGGCACGGTTCTCTCTGATATACCATCTCCAAATTTCAGGAGAAAGAGAAGCTCTAGGTTGGAGCCTCAGGTTCTTCCTATTGTTCTATGCTTGAAGAAGGTCAGTCACAAAAAAAAAATTGATTTTTATTTACTTTTCTGTTCAATGTTCAACATTCATTTTAAGTCTGTTTTCTCATAATTGTGTGGACTGCTTGTCGGGAGAAAGAAAGAAAAATTTAAAATAATGCTTTGGTCTTGTCAGTTGGTACTCACAATCTTACAAGAACTGGATTGGGCTGGGGAGTTCAACCAGGAAATCTGGGATCCTGTCCAAATCCGGTTTGGTTATAAAAAAAAAACCCAGAAATTTATAGCCCCTTAAAATAACCTGAGAACCGGCTGGTTCATCCCCAAAACCGGCAGGTTCACCCACAAATTTTGTTTTATTTATTTCTTTAATTTTTTTGACCACTGGTTTGACCCTTTTGACCTTTTATCTTTTCCGAGTCAATGCCCTGGCTTGTTTTTAAAACATTGGTTACTCCAACTGATTTTGTATTTATGCATTCTGATAATAAATGCATTGGGACATAAAATCGGTAAAGTTGTGACCTAACTCAACTAAGAAGGCTCTGCAAATCATCAGAGAAGCTACAAATAGCTATCACGACTTCTTCAGTTGTTAGCAGATTTGGGACAGATTTCAAACCGTGAGGCAGGACATGGAAACCCAAATCCTTTGATCTGTTGCTCTATAATTGACAGATAGGAAAACATGTGTAGTTTCAATCCTTCAGTTTGGTATAATAAATTCAGCATAAATTCAACAGAAACAAATCAGGTTTTGAAAGTTGGTGCACATATATTTTTAAAACATTTTTAATTACATGAACATGTTTTGTAAATGAATAAGGTATCTCTTTGCAAGGTTAAGTTGTTGAGGAGCAGAACTAAAAATCTGATTTTGTGTGTTACACGAACCTGCTAAAAATCTCATTGCTAAGCTCTCTTCAAGCATATTGTTGCTGGCTTTTCTGTTCTATTTTCATGGTTTCTTCTCACTTCCTCATTTATGGCTTATTTCTGACTTTTTCATGATGCATCTACGGATCTACCTTTGTCCTTGCTCTTAACTATATTAGAATAATATTTTTACAGGTTATAACATAATTTGATGCCTACACCATAACAGTGATTTAAAATATTTCCAATCTCGGACCGATGACCTAAATGGAAGAGAAACGGAGGACTTTCCTAGCGATGAAGTTGAATAATCCATTTGCATACTCTGTTGATTGATTTACTGATTCTTATGATTTTGAATTTAATTTGGAGGATCCAGAGTGGTCTAACAGCTACCACGTGATCTTGTTATCTCAGCTACAAACAATACCATTCTTGTATGGATGTGCGGTGATGGCCTTTATTCTTAAAGTTGATTGGCTTACCGATTCAATTGCAGCGGGTTTAATCTTGCCACCTGAAAAGTATGTCCTTTGACATGCCCAGATTTATATTTTCTTATCTACATTTGCAATCACAACTTCATATCATATATTTTTCTGTGAAACACAAACTACACCAACTACAGTCGACGTACAGACATTATTGCTGCATCTTTGAATTTCTGTACTGTCAATAACTGGTTTATGCTCTAGAAAATTGATTACTAGGAATGAGTGATTGATCAAATAGTTCATAATTTTTAAATTAACACCTAACTGACATACACTTGAATCAGAATTCCATAATTGCGAGCTAAGGAAAATAAAAAATAGGTTTGTCTATATGAGATATTTTTGTAGGTTGATTAAATGGAAATGAAAGTAATGTTATAGTTTCTGTAACAGAGATGCGCAAAATGCTATGCAGTAATACATAGTTATTGGTGCGTGGCATGTGAAAGTTCCAATATCAGATTACTTGTTCATGCACATACAATTAATATGCTCTCATTTTATCCTATTTTTGGTTGCTGAAAAAGAGACGAACACCCCTGTTGGTTAGAAGAACCAAAGCTACAATAATTGATAACCCAATTAACTCATTGATCAAGGCCTTTTTGTGTAAGTTCTCAGCAAATTTCACCAGAATAGGTTTCCATCAGAAAAGGCTGAACTCCTACGATGTACAAGATAAAAACTCACGCTCATGAAGTAGGATGACAAGAAACTGGAGTAGAACATCAAACCTAAATTCGGTGCTTTTCCTCAATACTAACCTCAAAGTAATTGAATGTAAACATAAACTTTTTGGTGAGTACATTAAATTTAACCATTAACTGTAATTTGGTTGAATAAGTTTAATACAATAATGTTGCTAAGCAAGATTGCAACTAAACTGTTCTATCTTTGGTGTTCACTGGTGTAACTGATCATTTCAAAGGTGAACTGCAAGTAGATGGTCCATTATAATCCATCAATGAGAGAATTGAACATAATTGTACTTGGTTCTTCCCCACAAACTGTACCCTGTGGCTCTTATGGAGCTTATCTCTTCTTTTATACTTTTAAAAACCCATATAAGTTCATTCTTATGGGTTGATGGTGAATTTCCTCTGTATATCATGTCTGTTGTTTTATAATTACATTATTGGATATAGGTAAGATATGTCATCCAGCATTCGATGGAGTCCTTTTCTGTATCTACTTTTTTATCTTCCTGGTTCTCTTTACAATGATGAAACTAGTATAATAAATTAAAATTATATGAACTCTCCTTTTCTTTTTCAGAGATCTTTTACCCTCGCTTGTTTCATCACTCGCTCCTAAGTTGATTTAGCTTTTCAGATATATGATCTTATCCCGAAATGTTAGCGGAAGGCATATACAAGGTCACTCCAAAAGCTATCCCTTAATTTTTGACAAAATGGGGTTCATGATTCATGGAAAACCCAAAATATTCACCAAAATGGAAATCATTGTCAAGGTAAGGGCTTGCTTGCATTGTTAAATGAGCAGATGTTTATTTTTGCTGCCTTCTTCTTCTTGGAACTTGCTTTTATATTTTTCTCCTTAAGATTGGTGACATTGGGATACGAAATATAGAAAAGAAAAAGGAAAAGCAAACAGTTGGATGTGCATTTGATGATATTTGGAAGAACCAACTGCACTATTAACATGCCATACGTTAATAATGATAAATTTGTGCATGTATTTCAGCCTAGATAACCTGTTAAAGTTACACATAGAGGGTTCATGGTATAAAAAGCAATAGAAGGTTTAGGTCTCATTTTTGTGCCACAGAAGCGCAGAAACTCTCAAGAACAAAAAGATAATATTTAGTGCTTGTTTGAACCAAATTAAAATCTGCTAAAAAGCTGTGGTCAAAAGTCATTAATTTAATTTTAACCACAAATTTATTGAGACCCACAACTTTTATTAACTTTTCAACCACACATTTCATCAACTTTTTATCAAAATTTGCTAGAAAGCTCTCTCAAACAAGTTCTTACTCTTAAAAGTATTCTACAAAGACGTGCTCTCAAGAATGATGATGCTTAGTAGACTAACCTTAAAGAAGCTATTAAATGTCCAATATTTTTGCAACTGCATCATCTACATATATCTTGATGGATTTTCTTTTCATTTTCTGTTTTTCTTTTTCTAATTATGTTGCCTTAAAGTAAGGCAAGGTATGTACTTTGATGAATTGTTTAATGAGATTTTAAGTTGTAAAAAGATACATAATGAATGGATAAAGAGTGTTATGGTCCCTACCTATAAGAGTAAAGGAGTTATATCAAGATTGTACAAAATGTCAAGGCTTTAAGTTCATGTGTTGTATTATGAACTTACGGGAGATGATGAGTAAATTTGGGTGTATGTTAGAGATGTTAGAGAACTGGTTTAGTTTTATATGAGGGAGATATGTTATTGAAGCCATTGCACATTTGAATATTTGATGGAAGAGAATAAAGAAAGACAACAAGACTTGGATATGATGTTCTCTAATAATATGGTTTTAGTTTATGAGATTACAAATAATAAGTCATAATTTAGAATTTTGGAGGAAAACTTTAAAATTCAAGTGTTTTAGGTTAGGCAAAACTAAGATGCATTACATGCTAACTTAATCATAGTAGGAATAGCAACGATGGTTGAATCAAAATAGAGGATCATTTGTACCCAAATAGTTTTAAGTTCAAATGTACAAGGAAAGAGACTTGTAGAGAATGTGATGCATAAGATTAGAGTTAGTTGGACAAAATGGAAAATTGGCTATACCATGTTTTGCCTTCCTATTTTGAGTTCGAAGGTGTTCCCTTGCCAAAAAAGCCATAGAACGCGAGTCTTGAGTTAAATCAAGGTTTAGCTTGGCAGAAAAATTTAATAGTTCTTTTATTGTTTGGTTTGTACAGTTTCTCAATTAGGTTTAGAATGCTTGCCATTTAGGGTTTAAAAAAAAAAATTGTAATATTAAGAACTTCTGAAGCTTTTTGGATCAAATGCATTTCTTGAGCCGTTATCCGTGGGGCAATATAGGGGTACACTTGATTTCTTCTACTTTTCTTTTTTCATCTTATTAACAGCAGCTCATACCTGTGGTCCTGTGCAGCTACCGTATATTTTCTTTCATGTCCATCATTAAAGTTTTGATTCTCAAGTTTTAATCTGTAAAACTAAAATGAAAAGGCTGCATAACTCCATAAGTTGGTTTCTTTGTAAATTTTTTGAGATTGTTACGATTTATGCTTTGACTATATCCAAACATGAATAAGAGTATAGTGCGAAAAATGTAAAAGAGCACCAGAAGTTTACGTACCGAAGGACCCGGGTTCACCCAACTTTGGCTACTTCCATATGAAGCTCCACATAGTGGATTTCGGCTTTAATGCGTTAATAGTTTCAAGAACGTCTCAGAAATTACAAGTACAAATTGCAAAGATTCGGAAAAACCTTTACCTCTTTACAAATCGAGAGTCAATCAAAGATTGACCTCTAGAACACCACAAAGAATAAACTCTCACAAAGGGAGTACAACCACTACAAAGAAGAAGAGTCAAGAACTAGGATTTTCATTTGATAACAAATGAACGTATAAGGGTACCTTAAATACCCAAATCCAACGGCTCAGATGAAACACACAGAATGGATTGTCTAGATGAAGTTGCAGCCCATAAGTAAAAACGCGTTTCCCTTATGCGATTTAAGAGGAGAGAAGCAACTTCTGCCAAACACTAAATTGGATCACATTTAACATAGATCATCACTCCTTGCATTTAAATCTATCATCTACCTATTCATATCCACCTCGAACCCCTCTAAACTCAATATATTCCTCATTGTTCCAACCCCAAAAGATGAACAAAATCTGTAATTTTTCTACTTTCCGAAACTATATTTGGCTCTAACTTTTCGAGAGCCAACACCACTGTAGCTCTATGTTACCATTACCGTAATATTTGTTTTAATACCTTTGCAGGACTATATAATTTTCTGAAGTAAATGGCCTTCTTGCTATAAACTGACATTTAGTATCCTTCTTTGCATGTTACATAAATCCTATGTCTCATTGTTTGTGGTTTGTCAATATTTCTTTCCGATTTTCATCAATGAAAAGATTATGTTATGATTTTTGCCTTATTTTGATCCGTTGGTTGCTCAGCATGGTGGTGGTCAGGTTTTCAAAACTCTCCAAAGTTTAGTCCAGAGTCTTGAAGCCGGAAGAATTTCAACGGGTTTTGTTATTGCTGACGAGAATAATGCATCTCGTCACTTGAAGCATTGTACCAAGGAGCAGAACATTTCCATGGTGGTCAGTCTTTATCATTGCCATTGTCAACACTCTAATTAACTGAAGATCAAATAAAGCCCCAGAAGCACAATCAAATTTGAAGTTTACTGTTAAATTTTACAAACGTATTGATTGAGTACATTCTCTACACTCATCTTCCCCGCTCATCCAACTGACAATTATTGATTACTCAATGCAGTCAGTTAACTGGATCATAAAGTGCTTGTATGCGGGAAATCTTCTTTCATTGAAGGAGAAGAAGAATCCACATTATTTTCCATCTAATAAGCTTCCTCAACTTCGAGATTCCGTGGATTTGAGTGAAGAAATATGAATCTCTCCATTTACAGCTTTGTGCTAGTACTTTATGGTGTTTAACAGTCTAGGTATTTCAACTTGATTTTGCATCTACTATTTTGACATTATTCATATGGTTTCCACTGATAAATGAAGTAATGTAGTGTGCTTATCATTATAAAAGATCCAATCATCGGCGTTCTTTTGTCTCCAGGGTCGTGGATAAAACTACGAAAATCTTGATCAATGCCAAGGATGTTTGATCTCAAAGTTAATTTCCAGAGGGTGGAAGATGAGCTTCAACGAAAATCGGAGCAAGAGATGAAGCTGATGTTCAATGAAAATGAAAGGTGAGATTGAGGTTCTGAATGTGCAAGATGACAACATGGGAGGACAAATATATGGAAGTTGGAGTGAGAAGGCAATTCATATGAAATGTAATGCCAAACTCTTGTAACAATCAACTAAGTTAATTGAAGTCAATTTGATTTCGAGGAACATTGGTATCAGATTCATTTGTAAAATATTTCATGTTTTATTTATATATTTTAATTGTTGTATTTGTAATGTCTCCCTTGTTTTCTGTTCCTCATTCATTTTAATTTTGTGCCAACTAATCAGATATAATACATAAGAAAGACACGGGAGCGGTTGTCTTGAGTTAGCCTTTATTACATGAACAAGTTTTTCGTTATACATTTTCGACATTTTTAAAGTAGATCCTATTGCACGGATATGTTTTTTGTAGACCGACCTGATTTAACGACTCCAGGTGCTAAATCACTCAGTAGGGAACCAAGAGGAGGCCGACGTGGAGATATAAGTTTTAGTTCGGACTTCGGTCCATCAGTCCATCGGGTGACTTTCAGTTCGAGTGTCATTCTCAGTACGGATTTCTTCTTTAAGTTCGGACTAGTTCCCCCGTTCCAGGTCGGACCTCGTCCGATGACGTCATACGCACGTCAGCAGCATATTCGCCTGACAGGAGTCATTTTGCATTAAATGCCCATAAAGGGAATGTCTTGTAAGCATTAAATGCATAGGATGACCATTTAATGCCTAGGTTAGTATTAAAGGAATACATAATCATTACATGTTCTCCTATTTATAGGAGAAATAATTGTCATTAAAGGGACATAAAAAAAAAAAAACAGTTTAATAAAAACACTCTTACAAAGATTATTCGATCAGGTTTTTCAGTATATCTTTACCTATCTACTACTCACGGTCGGTCATAGCCGACCTCAACACTTATCTTTAAGTTGACTTGGAAATAATACACACCATTTTCCAACGTCAACAATATCTATTTGATGTGATGTTATTGACAAAGGTAGAGGTTTTCTATTGATAGCCCGAATTGCTATTACTTTGATTTAAATTATACAATAGTTTCAAATTGAAGTCTCGTGACAAAGATTTATGTATCGAACACAAGTAATAACTATTTATAAAAGATGCATTCTTTACGACAAAACAATACCGACTAAAGAAAGAAGAAATTAAAATCTTATCTACTATATGAATATGTAATACTACTGTATACGAAACATGTCTTTTAAAAATTATAGACTTAGAACACGAGGCCCGAATCAACAAATTTTCCATCCATGATCTTGTTGATACGTTCTACCATGGAAGGGGTTAGGTGATTTATCCAATCACCACTACCCCTTTTCTAAAGAAACATTTGTTTTCAAAATTTGGCAATACTTTCCCAGTTTTGTTCACTTCCAAATCCTTCAAGTCGCTAAACTACAAAGGTTCACAATATTCTCCACAGCCCCTTCTCTCTCTTCCTCCTAAGAAAATGAACGCCCAACAAATTCTGTAATCCTCTTAAGGCGCAAAATTGTGTCTTTTTTCAAGTCTTCATATTTCATGAACATGACCTTGTCCGGCCTCTCTAGACTCTCTTTCTAATATTCCTATTAAAATATATATAAGAGGATTCTCATATTTAAATTATCCCAATATATTAGAATATATTAGATGATTGATTTACTTAATATAAATTAAAATTTATCTTATTATATAAATCAGTTATATCAGTATTTTCATTATGCCGTTTGCTTAATAAGATTGGTTCTTCTTTTTCCATTTTTATTCTTCTCTTTTTAGTCTGATTATTATTAGAACTTTCACATGGTATCATAGCAAGTTTGATCCAACTTAGTTTAAACTTAAAATCGCTTTCGTTCAATGCCACTCATCCAACCAATTCTTTTTTTGTTACTTTTAGATACTGTCATCTGGCTAAGATTTTTTTTTTTAGAGTGTTCTTGTAGGTTTGTCGGATTGTTTTGGTATTGACTGATTAGATTACTTGGACCCTTTGGTTTGTTTGGGAGTTTTTATGTCCAAGTCAATTTGAAATTTGTCCAGTTGTTTTGATCTTGACTGATTAGATTACTTGAACCATTTGCTTTGTTTGGGGTATTTATATCCAAGTCAATTTGAAATTTGTCCAGTTGTTCTGTTCTGAGATTTGATTGGTTTTGCATCCATATGATAAAATGGAATTTGTTTGGTTTTGTTGATCTGAGATTCGATATTTGGTATATGCATCTAGTGATTTGGATTTGAAATTTGCTTCAAAGTAATCAAGATTTTCAATTTGGTATTTGTATCTATTAATTTAGAATTGAAATTTGGTCTAATAACTTGAAATTTGGTTGGTTTTATATATGGTTAATCTGAAATTTAGTATTTGGTATTTTGATTATTTAATAATCACTATATTCTCTTCTCTCTCTCTCTCTCTCTCTCTCTCTCACACACACACACACACACACGCACACACACACGGTCTGTCTCCCTTTTCTTATCACATTCTTTTCTTATCTTTTCCTTTCTCTTTTTCTTCTTTCCACTTTTCTCTTCTTTCTATAATTCTAGTTCTTGTACGATTGTCTATCGTCAATTTAGTATCAAGTTAATCTGAAATTTTAGTTTTCGAAGTTTGCATTCTTTTGATTTGATTACTTTGATATGTTCGTATTGATATTATAGTTTTGTAATAACGTTGCCGACCCATGAGTGCATGAAACATACTGAAATTGACTATCATCTTATTCGTCACCATCTTGAGCATGACACTATTTCCTTACAATTTGTTTCTTCATCGTTGCAGCTTGCTGACTTTTTCATAAAGTCACATCCGGTCTATTATTTTTATTTCTTGCTTGACAAACTCTCGCTGCTTATTGTTGTAGCATCGTGAGTTTGAGAAAAGATGTTAGAATATATATTAGAGGATTCTCGTATATATTAGAAAGTTGTCACAATATATTAGAATATATTAGATGATTCATTCACTTAATATAGATTAGAGTTTAATTTATTATATAAATCAATTGTATCAGTATTTTTATTATGTCGTTTGTTTAACTAGTATATCATTCGTGTGATGCACGACACCTAATTTTCATGATAGTGATTTTATTATATTCTAAGAGTATATTGTTTATTTATTACATTCAAATAAAAAAGAGTATCATATAAATAATATTTGATTACTCATTGATATTGGAAAAAAAAACAATATAACTAATCCAGATTTTGAAACACCTATTTGAAAATCACGTTTGTGGTCGAACTGAGACGTGCTTTGAATCGTATGAATTTAATTTTGAAATTATCATATTTAGTTTGTTAGTTTAATTGATTTATTAATTTTAATCAATAAATCAGATCTTTTGATAATATAACACAATATATTTTTCGTGTATTGATGTTTTTTTTAAACTGCAACATATTTAAACCTACTATGTAAAGCATAAAAAATTTGTGGAAAAAATAGATCAATTTTTGGAAAACTATTACATTATTGCCAATAGTTTTTGTGCATTGATATTAAATATTTTTGAAAACATAACTTATTTAAATTCCTCAACCGGTATAAATTAAGACATTGGAACACATAATCTCATATGTTTTGTGTTTTCAAGTGAATTTATCTTGTTATGGAAGATGTGCATTTTTTTTTGAAAATGTTAATTCTTAATATTATTCATTTTAACCAAGTATCATACAAAATTAAAACATTGGAAATCTCATCTTAATTAAATTATATTGGGATACTGATTATTTATATTGGAATACTTTGTATTAATTACCTGAAGTTGGACAATTAATTAATTAAATTAATTAAATTTTAATATTGTAAAATATTAAAATTTTGTCATTTGATTTAATTATATTTTTGGCTCACTTTGTGTAAATATAATATAAATACTTTAATATTATGTAATATATAATATTAAAATTATTGAGTAATTTTCTATTATAATTTGAAAAATAATTTTTGGGTATGCATAGATAAGTTTTTTTAATAATCGACATAAATATTATTATATTGATTGATTTTCCAGTTACAATAACAGTTTAAATCTTATCATTTGTTTAAATCAAGTGAATGTGTTTTCATATCTCTATTTAATAGTCATATTTTGTATTTATATATATTTTGTAAATTGCAATTAATTTTAACTGTTTCTTAGTTAACGTAGAAAAAAAAAACAGAATTTAAGGGAATGCTTGATTATCATTTTCTGATTTTTAAGAAGTGCTTCTGACTTAATTTTTGGCACGGCTCATTAAATTACCCACTAATTTTTATATTATAATTTAAAATTTGATTTTCTAAATTATAAAGATGGAGATTGCGTTAATGATATTCTGCAAATTTATTATTTTTCTATTTATAGACAATTAGTATTATTTACATACTATAAATCTTATATTGATTAATTAATATAGCATTCAAATTTTTTATTACTAATAATTGTCTGAGATATTTAAATAAGAATCGCAAATTTATGTGAAATCAATTAAAGAATCTGAATTTTTTTTTTGTATTTATCGTATATAATATTAAATGTTACATTTCATTTTTTGCAAGAAAAAAAAACAATCAATGTGTGAAACCAATTAAAGAAAACAAACTCCTATGCAGCATTTATGGCAGAATTTACCAAATCAATGTGTGAAACCAATTAATGAAAACAAACTTCTATGCTGTATTTATGGAGGAACTTACCAAATTTGGAAAGAAAAAATGGTGAAAAAATGTGTGCGTGAAATTTTCGACGATTATCCTATTATAATATATATATAGATAAAATTAGTTCTTCTTTCTCCCTTTTTGTTCTTCTCTTCTTAGTTTGATTTATATTAGGGTAAATTCAGGGCCGGTCACTGTTTGGGCACTTATGGGCTCTAAAGTCATATGCTCAAAACTTAATTCAATTAAAGTCATGTTTTAGAGCTAAAAGACCAACATACCCTTAATTGAAAAAAATGCTAATTGTAATACTGTTTTGTGGTGATACTGTTTTTTGTGATACTGTTTTTTTTGTGATACTGTTTTTTGTGATACTGTTTTGTGGTGATACTGTTTTGTTGTGATACTATTTTTTGTGATACTGTTTTGTTGTTATACTATTTTTTTGTGATACTGTTAAACCTATGATTTTGTACTACTAATGAAATATTTTAAGAACAATAGTATTCTCTTGTTTATTATCTACTAATTAATTCGTCTACCTACCATTAAACACCTTATATATTTATACTTATCTATCCAATGAGAATCTATGTCTTAATTGAATCTCAAACATATTCTAATTCAATGGAAGAATTAGAAACATTGTTCATAGTTTTAGATGAGAATTCTTTGCATGACTTCCAATTAACTTGATAATAATTGGCAGTTCTTCTTTCTTCATCTTGGCATTGCTCTGGTGAAGTATGTGTTTGCTTTTGAGGGACTCAGATACTTTGGAAGAGCTTTAATTTGCAGCAAAAGAATGTACATTAATATGTGATCTTGTTTTAGAGGATTTGTGATCTTGTTTTGAAAAAAAAAAAAATTAAAGATTGTCATTTTAAGCTAAAGAGATGATTTCAAATGGGTAAAATCTATCACACGCAGTGGCGAAGCGATCGGTCTTGACCGTCTCGTCGAGACCATTCCAAAACATATTATAATAAAAATTACGAGCACGTGTGTAAATTCTATGATCATTTCTATTGTGATCTTTTTTTGATAATCTTGTTTTGCATAATATAGTATCAAACAACACACATGACTATTATCTTTGATCTTCGTTTAATTAGTCATATGTTTTGTTTGATCATCAGATTATGCAAAACAAAGATCATAGATTAAAACATGTATTAAAACATTATCAATTTATATTAATGCACATTACCTAAACAAAACATTATCATGGATTAAAACAGTATCATAGACAAAATAAAGACATTCAAACAGTATCACGGGTTCAAACATTGCCATAATTAAACAATATCAAAGATAAAAGCACGGTATTATAAATAAAATTCATTCCACATAGATTAAAACAGTATCATGGATTAAAACAATATCAAAATATACTAATGCACATTACCTAAACAAAACAGTATCATAGATTAAAAGTAAGACATTCAAACAAGATCATAGGATTAAAACAAGATCATGGATTAAAACAATATCAAAATATACTAATGCACATTACCTAAACAAAACAAGATCATGGATTAAAACTAAGACATTCAAACAAGATCATAGGATTAAAACAATATCATGGATTAAAACAATATCAAAATATACTAATGCACATTACCTAAACAAAACAGTATCATGGATTAAAACTAAGACATTCAAACAATATCATATGATTAAAACAATATCAAAATATACTAATGCACATTACCTAAACAAAACAGTATCATGGATTAAAACTAAGACTCAAACAATATCATATGATTACAACAAGATCATGGATTAAAACAATATCAAAATATACTAATGCACATTACCTAAACAAAACAAAGATCATGGATTAAAACTAAGAAAATGCATGCTAGTCAGAGACAAGATAAACCAACGAAGCATTTCTATGTGGAAGCGAAACCACAAAGGAAAAATAAGAGGTTTACTCAACCTCCAGAACCTTCCCACAAAAAAAAAAACAAAAAAACAAAGAAAAACAAGGGAAACCAACAGATGCACGAATAGAAAACTAGGATCAGACCAATAATGAATTTTTCCATCCAGGACAATTCAGAATTCAAGTGAGGAACGGTCTCCAATGTAAATTTTGAAGGGCAAAATCATCCTTAAGGTTATTGAAAAGAACAAATCGGTGGATCCGGATCTCAACGAACACGATATAATAGTTCTTTGAAATCTTGAAGATTATCTATAGAATCGCCGCGTATTCTAATGTAAATACAACTCTTCCTTGAGATACTTTTTGAGAAAACAAGAGCTATAAAGGATTTGTGCTTATGAATTTTCTGATTTTTTGAAAAAGACGCTTAATGGAGAAAAAAACATCGTTGCTTCAAGAGATTGTGAAGAAAAAGATAACAATGAAAAGATCATAACATAAAAGCGGAAAAAATCGGCGGTGGTTATGGGTTTCATGAACCGACAGTGGTTATGGGTTTAATGAAAAGATCTCCAACGATTTCTGCAGTTTTCAAGTTTACTCCATCACCAAATAAGATTTTAGAATGCTCTCTTGATTCGGCATGGTGGCGGCAAGGAATAGTGGTGGTTGTGGCAAAGTGTGTGAGAAATATAGATCATAGGGATAATTTTGGAATTAATATAAAAATTTGATGAAAGTATGACTTATTAACAATTTTGAAATTTGTTTTGACCTAATTTGAAACAAGTCACTTGTAGATGATTTTAGACAATTTTCCCTTTATATTATTATTAGAATTTTCACAATTCCAACAAATGATCCCAAAATGGTCCGGGGCCAAAGGCCCAAAACCATGTCTCCTCAATCCCCCGCCCCCCTCACCCCACCCAATTTACTTTGCAAAGAAAAATAACAAAATGAGACAATAACATCAAAATGAGACAATAACATCAAATGGGTTGCGGCATATGTAAATAATTCTACAATTGGACGAGTTCTTGATTGATTCCGGCAACGATTTGTAAGGAATATGATGAAGAAAATTGTGGGTTATTTTCCATGGAAGGTACAAGTTTATGAGTGTTCGAAGTGAGAAAGGGGTAGTCAAGTGTGTGTGTAGTGTGTGCGATTTACTAATGAGAAAACAATGGCTTTGAGCCAAGTAGTGCCTGATTTAGGCATTGTGGCTAATATTATGTGTTCATTATCATGGGGTTGGAAGTGTTTTTGGAATGCTATGACATTATTGATGTTTAAAGATGGGCACCAAAAATAGTGAGGTTGGAAGTGTATTTGGAAGGCTATGACATTATTGATGTTTAAAGATGGGCACCAAAAATCTTGGTATAGAAAGAGGGTTCAACTTGTCCAACCTTGTGTTTTAGGGAGAGTGGAGAAGAAAATCAACCCCACTATCACATGAAGAGGCTTATCTTTGATTTGGTTTGGTCCATGATTAACAATGGCCAAGTGAGGGCACATGGTGATTTATCATATTACAAGATCTTTCTTTAATACTTTCTAGTACGTTTATATAAGAAAATTTCTTTTGAAAAGCGAAGACAACTAGGCCAATTGATACAAGTAATTCAAAACTACGTTAAGATTTTAACTTTTTCTTTCCTTCTTTAATCTTATCAAAGCGCATGTTTGAAAATATTTAAATTATAATTTTAACTGATCAAATTATCAAACATATTTTTTATCTATACATTTCATAGGACTCACAACTTACAATTTATTCACACATTTACCACCATCTTATAATATAAGTACTTAAAAAATAATTTCAACACTACCAAACATACGTTACTATCCAATACAACATACAAAACACGTCATTAATGATAAGCTTACCTTGTTTGTAGCCTATTCATTTTAGCAAATTTTGAGTATGTTTGGAAGAGTTTTTTTTTAATTTTTTTTTTAAACTCATTTTCAACCACATATTTTATGGAATCCACAACTTGTATCAAAATTTTAATTATATAATTCATCAATTTTTTAATTTTTTTAAAAATCTACTTTTAGATTCTACCAAACAAACACAAAAATGAATCTGCCTTTTGCAGAAAATATATAAGAAAGTGGCCAGAAGTTCTGTGACACAACTCATCGTTGATCGTTCCATAACTCTTTTCCCATTTTTCAAAAAGTCCCTATTTTTAGTGTATTTGTGTAATTGCCTCCTAAGCTAAAGGAGTCTACTTGTTAGTAAACTAAACTTATAAATTCATATATATTACAAAATTTCTATATAACTTCTTAAAAAATAAAAAATGTTACCAGAGCAGTCGCCTCTCCCCCGTCCCACCACTCCTAAACAATAATATTCGATAATCAATCAAATGTCTCAACGCTTCTTATTATATGAAATTACTATTTAACCACCAAAATTATAAAAATTATAAAATAAATCGATCTTAATAGCCAAAATATATAAATTAACTCCGATTTCCTTCCACTTTTTTATTTTTCAATTAATGCAGATTGACAAAAGAATCCTTAGGCTGACAATAAAGTGAAAGGAACCCCAATCAAAAGGACTTATTTGACACATCTCCATAGTTGTAGTAGTTAATTTATACTTTTCTATATTTTGTAGGCGTCTTGATTAAATTATACTGGTGCTTGATTCAATCATCAAACAAACAAACTAATAATTAGATTCTCAACAAATTAAAAATTAAATATATTGATTTTTTTGTACATTCTATCGACTCATTGCTACACCTACTACGAATGCAATGCAACAAACTAGATTTCTTAAAGGATTTGAGCACTCATTTGACATAAATTATAAATTAGCTTATAAACTAATATTAGTTTATTTGAATTGAAATTGTTGACTTTTCAAATTACTTTAATGTAAATTGACAAAATTGTCATTTCTACTTTAAAATAGCATTTTGTTATTTTAGGGGTAATATATGCATTTCGTGTTAAAATTAGTTTGAAAAGTCATAAAATACGATTGAAATAAACCACTTTTGGTTTATGATATCTTTGAAGCACCTTTCAAATAGATCACTATAATAATTATAGAAAAGTGTCGAACAAGTTATTATACTGGGGTTCCTTTCACTCTTCTGTCAGCTAATAAGATTTTTTTCTATCAATTTACTCCACGAGTCAAAAGGTGGAAGAAAAATGAGTCACAAAATTTTAATTTTATATTTTTCTATTAAGTAAAGTTCTATTTATTTTATAATAATTATAATTAGAGTTGTTAAATAATAGGGGTCGTAATAGACCAGATCATTTGCTAGCTTGTGAGAGCTCAGATCATGGGTGGCTCGGGCACGCATAAACAAGCTCAATTTTCTACTTGGCAAGCTAAGTTGAGCCTGTGGTCCTTGGGCTTCACAGGCCCGTGGGCTTGCACAACGAGTCGATCTCAAGTCTAGAAAAAGAGGATGATTTTTTATGTCTTATTTAATTTTTTTTATAGATTTTGTATATTCTACTTTAAAAAAAAAAATGAGAACTTGTGGTCTAGCTTGATCCAGTCCTACTCAGTCAGAACCCATGCGCTAAGTAGGACCTGGTCTCTTGGTCAATGAATCGAACGAAACTTGGCTCGTTGACCAATGCGCCGAGCTCAACTCGTCCAACGACTCGAACCATGCATGGGTGGTCACGGACTGAGTTAGCTCATTTCTACTCGACCTTTTGTCACTATGATTAAATAATAATTTTATATAATTTAAAGTAGTAAATAATAATTACTTGATATTTGTTCATGATTATCACTCAAGTTTCACGTGAACCACATTGATTTTCCATGTCCTTCTTATTTTACTAGTTTTAGCTTATTTTATACATTGTTTTTCTATCATGATTGTTAACATTATCACGCTATGTATAACTTAACAAGATTGAATATAATCAATAAAAAAAAATGCAAATTTTGTGCCTACTATACTGTTGATGTGACACTTTTACATCAATAGTTTAACAATTGACAATTTTGTAAAATAATATTATTTATTACTATTATTGATTATTATCGGTTTATATAACAGAAAGATGATATAGCACTCATGACGGGTAATAATTATGGTACCCACTTGACACGTGACATCACCACATTAGTCACTTTTTAAAAAAATTATATATTTGATTGACACGCGCAGATCACCACATTGATAACTTTTTAAAAAACTTTTTAAAAAATGACTAATGTGGTGATGCCACGTGTCAAGTGAGTACTATAATTATTACCGATCATGTATGCTATATCATTACTCTTATATGACAACTGTGTTAGCATTGAATAATAGACTCAATGAATTATAAAACTCGTGGGCGGAAACTCCATTCGAATAATATTTATTTTATAGAACATATCATTTAATGTCACGTAAATGATTGGTTATCACTAGTTATGATTTAATAGCATTATTCAATTTTATGCCTCTGTCCCTCAACATCCCCTATCACCTCTTGGCTCCACAACTCATTTATTACACCCCCATCCTCCCTTCCCCACTTGATCAAGCATTAATTGGGACCAATTATAAACAAATTCCTCCACCCATCTCCTCTTCCCATTTATTTTGCTTATGTTTATCTATTTATATTAGTGAATTATAATTTTTTTTAACAATTGCAAGTAATTTTCGCTAACAAAATTTGAAATATAGGCTCCACATAAAAAAAATAAAAGAATATGTCCTCAACCTACAACAAGTACAAAAGATATGGACTATTTGTACAAAAAAACCACAAAATTTCTAATATTCCAAATCAAAAAATTACTTTGGATTGGGGTTGGATGTGATGATAGCATTGGTTGGGAAGATAATTTTTTTCTTTCAATTTGTTGTTTCTGGTGGTGGTCGTGGTGAATTTTTTTTTTTATTTTATTATCGGTGGTGCTTTTGGGTTGGATGGGATTGGGGTAGGGGTAGGAGTAGGGGTAGGAAGGGGGTGAATTTTACTTTTTATTTTTTTACTTTGTTAATATGTTTTTAATTGTTTTAAGTGGGATCTATTTGTACTATTTGAAAATTTTGGAACTTCAACAACAATTTTTCCTTTAATATTTTGTTTTGTTGTGTTCTTTACTTTTTGTTTATTTTAAAAGGAGTGATGATTTTCCATTTTATTCGAATTTTTAATTTTTAATAGTTAAATTAATGGTTTCTATCATGAAAAAAATATCGGTCGCAAATGTTTTATATATTAGGGATTTCGGATGCTAGAAATCAAACGTTCAAGATCCCATCGTTTCAAAGTTTAAAGATTCGGAACTCCCAATATTATTTACCTTAAAATAATTGACTTTAATCCAGTACTTTTAACCTCACTTCATTATGTTGCAACCCAACATCAATATTTTTAAATTTTCTATTACATTTCGTCAATCATACATTGATTTTGTGTATTATCTATTTTTCTAAATAAACTTGGAATTTGTGAATCAGCCTTCCATATGCCTACTTTAGCCAAATAAAAAAGGGATATTTGTTCACGTGGTTCATTAGAGTAATTAGGGTCTTGTTCAAATTTTCTTGATTTTTAGATTTCAAACTTTAATTTTTTAGTGTACGTACGTTTTTTAGATGGTAATTATTAAAAAATCTATAAGATAGTCACGTGCTTTGTACATGACCTCCTTTTTAAGAGTGTTTAATCATTAAAAAACACTCTTCTAAAAGATTTGTCTGGATGTGAGGTATGACCTCCATGATTAACCACATTTTAAGCATCGTCCAGTGCCTAGGCTTTGATTAGACTCGAAAAACTTGAAACTCGACTTTCACACTTAACTACACTTTACACATTTTAAAATTCAAAAAAGGGCCAGAAACAAAGAAAGGAGAATAAAAAAGGAAAATGAAAAATAAATATTCAAGAAAATCTTTTGTGACGAAGGATATTCAACCTTTTAAAACATGGCAATTTAATGATACCACGTCATTGTGGCTGAATAACAATTTTCACGAAAACTTTTAGAGTAAATTGCAGTTAATGTTTTCAACCTTTGACTTCATTTGTACTTGTATTTTCATTATTAAATCTTGACATCCATCACCCGTTGCGGATCAGGATTGAAGTTCAATTGAAGGCAGATATATTCGTTGACTCATCAATGGACGATCTTTGTAAAAAATAATGTGAAAATATTTTTAATAAAATAACTTATAAAGCAACAAAAAAAATCATATAATAATAAAATATAATTCGATCAAAGAATAATTCTTGATGTTGTCTTAGTCAAAATGAAACGAACATTCAACTTTTAAAACATAGTTTAAATAACATACCTTCCTCGAAAGAAGCCTCTCATTCTCTTCCTCTTTAAGCTCCGAAAATAACAAAACGATAATCATTCATTAATATGATAAAATACACGCTATACACGATATAGCCAAAACACAAAGGACGGACCTAGGATAATGGTTCGATGGGGACGATAAAGATTTACATAAAAATAATTTAAAATAAGACAATTAACGATAAAAAAAACTTAAAAATAAAGTCAAATCTATTAGAACAAAAAAAAGAGCAAAAATTTAATAAATACTTTCTATATTCTTCAATTTTGACACCTCTTTTCAAATTATGCAATTATCATATTAAAGAGAAATAATAAATTCTTTACTTGAAGATTTATTTGAAGATTTATTTATGTAATTATCTTATTTTTTAATTTCTCAAAGTTCAAGGACACAAAAGAAATTTTGAATTTAAAATAGAAATTCTTTCTTTCCTTTTCTCTCTCTCTCTCTCTCTCTCTCACACACACACACACACACACACCCCCCACCCCGTCTTCTTCAACATTCCAAAATGTTATACATATAACATACACACACACACACACGCACAATGCACACAATGACACAAGAAAAAAAAAATTAATGAGGCCAACACCATGTTTTCACAAAATTTCAAAGACAGACGGACGCGGGATCTCGTAGTATCTTTAGATCCGTCTTCGCCATCATTTTCAATATAATTAGCGATCAATATTCTCACACGAGGACATTGATTCGCTAATATATAAGAGATATGAGGTATTGGTTGCTAATCATATAAAAGATTGGAGTGATGTATATCAAAAATTAAATATTAAAAATACAAGTATAAATAAAGTTAAATATTAGAAATAATAACTGCAATTTACCCAAACTTTTAATTTAAGTTAAGACGTTGACATGTAAAGAGTAATAACTATCTATAGTGTCTTCTATATTTTTGTGATGATTTTATATATACAACACGTATATATGGCATCATGGATGGCATTTAATGCATTATTTACAACAAAACTATCCCAGAAAATTCTACAACACAATTTTTTTTTAAAACATGTGTGTAATAGTGCTGAAATTATTTTTTAAGTGTTAAAATTATAAATTATTGATGAATATATAAAAAAATGAATTATAAATTATGGATCGTGTAAAATGTGTGAATAAAAAATATATTTAATCAGTTTGATCATCTAAAATTATAATTTAAAGCAATTTTAAACATGTGCTTCAAAAGGCTTGTATTAACTATGGACCTATATTTAGGTAATTCGTCAAACACTAGTAGTTATAGTTCAAAAATTAGAGGTATGTAGTGTTAAGAACTAGTTCGATTTGAGTTTTTGGCTCAAAAAATAGATTTTTTGAACTTGATTTTTATGATTTTTCAAAATTGTTGAATGTGAAATGACTATATCGCTTTTACTTTTTTAAAATAGAATTGTGTTAATTATCATTTCACATCCAAAAATTTTAAAAAGCCAAAAATCTCAAATCCAAAAAACTCACTTTTTTGAAAAAACTAAATCTAAATAAAATGAAACAATACAATATTGTACTATCTACAAAACTAGCCATATACACGTGTCTTACTAATATTGGTCCATAGAGCTGGGCCCGAAGATTGCAAAACTTGTCTTGCTAGAATAGGCATAGCTTAGAATTTGCCCACTTCCAATGACTTTTTAGTCTATATAATTTAACTATTAATTAAACAAAGTACATGCATATCTTTTCAAACTTAGCACTCTAGCTCCAAACCGTCTATGCCGTCAAATTAATAATATATTGATTTTGAAGAATATGGAGAAATGAAAAAATTGAAAGAGAGAGATATAAATTTTGATTTGAAAAAATGAAAACATAGTGGCGAATAAATAAATATTTTTTTATGCTTCTAACACAGTAAACTTCCCTACGGTTGGTGATTAGTAGTCTCCGACTCCCTCTTCTAAAAAATTTTGGCTCTACCCTTGTCTATCGGTACTATGTACTAAATATATGTTAAAATATAAATTTTTAAACTATATTACTAAGATTATATTAGAGCTAAACAAAATACCTATTTGCGAAAAATATGCATACGTCAGACCTTTGATCAAAAAAAGAATCTGCTGTGTGCGAGAGCGGTTTGTCAAAAATAAAATTTAAATTAATACACATGGCTCCTTTCTAAAAGTTTAAAGTTTTAAATTAGATGGTTAACAAAATGTTTTGTAAGATTAAATATAAAAAAAATAAACTATATAACGTAAATGAAGGACTTGTTCAGTGTAAAAATTTTTTTTCAAAAAATGAGTTTTTTTGTCCATTTTTTTTACTTTTCAAACTTTTTTATTGTGTAAAAAGTTTGAAAAGTCAAAAAAATAGGAAAAAAATAGATTTTTTTGGAAAAAAATTAGAACCGAACATGTCCGAAATATGAGAGACAAGTATATTTGTATAATTATAAGTTATTAATATATACCGCTTACCCGTGGTGGATTCGACCGCAGGGTTACAATTCAAATTCAACGGATGGATTTTACAAAAGAGAAGAAGAAGATAGGATTTTAATAAAGATAGATTTATATATATTTTTTGTACGAGTAAAGGTTAAAAAATTCCTACAGTCGTTGATTTTTTGAATATATATATATATATATAAAATTTATGTATCCTTAATTGAGCTCGATACAAAACTCAAAAAATTAAATCTATATATAGTTCTTGCTTCTTATTTTAAAAAAAGAAAATAAATAAATAAATGATATATTTTTATTTGGGGTGTGCTAAAAAAAGAATCTTTTTTAGATCAATTTTATGAACTAAAAAAGAAAATTTAATGTTTCATTTTAAAAGGTATCATCATCGTTATCACCCTGATGTATTGTCAATATTATGACATTCTAATGGTATCTTATTATCATTATTATCATGATAATCAACTATAATCGTTATATAACATCATATTTTCAATCGCGTTGGATTGAATAATTATTTATTGCAAACCTAGCTCATGGGGCCAGGAGGTTCGATTCCTCCCCGATCCCTTGAAACTCAGATCCATATAGGAAGCTATACCATGTTGTCATTGTCATCATACCAAGTTAACACCTTCATCAATATAGAACCTGATCGACTAGATATACGCGACTACGCAAGCCATATATAATAAAAATTGAAAGCTACCTACCAAATTAGGTGAAATATATATATAACTTTATATGTCAACATCTTGATAGAGGTCATTTTAATGTAATTTAGCCAACATGCATGTGATAACATTAAATTGGAGTAATGAGTTTTCATGCAATTTATGGGGTAAATTCAACTAGTGGTCATCGAACTTTAATCGAGTTTCTACTTAACCAATGAATTTTAAAAAGTATCTCAATGCTCACCCAACTTCCAACAAAGTTTTCCATTCATCACCTGTTACTCATTCGCTTGCAATACCTGACTGAATATTGTACATGGCAAACGATAAGCGTAGTAACAGTGTTAAATCTCTCTTACTCAACAAAAGTACACTACTCAAACATGTCATTCCTCAAAGAAATTGAAAACATTTGTAGTTTTCCACAACCTGAATTGAAAGTGTACGTTTTCAATTTTTTTAGGAATTACGTGTTTAGGTAATGCGCTTTTGTTGACTATGAGAGATTTAACACCGTTACTACGCCACATCGAAAGATCGTTTGCCACGTAAAATATTTCGCCGCGATTAAAGCGAACGAAAGAATGTGATGGATGGAAAACTTAATTAAAAATTGGGTGGATGTTGAGATATCTTTTAAAGTTCGTTACTTAAATAGAAACCAAGTTAAAATTCGGTGGTCACTACGTTTGTTTTGTTGAGGTGGTCCTCAATAGAGTTTTCTTGTGGGTCCTATTGATCACGTTTTTCATCCTGCATGAATATGAATCAAGAAAAATTACAGATTTTGCCAATGGAACTGTGTATTATATATAGGGTTTTCTTGGGGCCTGAATTTGCACCCAAATTGCAAATTAATCTTGAGAAGTTGAGCCCTAAAAAATGGCCATCCAATCCAATATTGAAGAAGCATCACATGCACAAGAGGAAATAACACCAGAATGCAAAGAAATTCTGAGCTCACTCCCAAAAGGAAAAGGGTGGAGAACACCAAATCTGTACCTATTCCAGGGTTTTTGGTGCCAGCCAAAAGAGATTCAGGCCATAATTTCTGTTCAGCATCACTATAAAGCAGAAGACAGTGATATAATTGTTGCCACAATTCCAAAATCAGGCACAACCTGGTTGAAAGCACTGTGTTTTGCCATAGTGAATAGAGAGAAATTTGATTGCCAAAAGAATCACCCTTTGCTCACTTCAAATCCACATGAACTTGTGCAGTTTCTTGAGTATAAGTTGTATGCAAACAATCAAATTCCTGATCTTTCTACCCTTCCGACGCCTCGACTCTTGGCCACCCACATGCCTCTAAGGGCACTGCCTGAATCTGTTAGGGAATCAGACAGTAAACTTGTGTACTTGTGCAGGAACCCATTTGACACATTTGTTTCAATCTGGCATTACCTTTGCAAAATAAGGCCTGAATCTCTAGGTCCCTTGTCTCTTGAAGAAGCCTTTGACATGTATTGCAAGGGTGTCATAGGATATGGTCCATATTGGGACCATATGTTGGGCTATTGGCATCAGAGTTTCGAAAACCCCCACAAAGTTTTATTTCTGAAATACGAGGAAATGAAAGAGGACACCACCTTCTACATGAAGAAATTGTCCGAGTTCTTGGGATTTCCCTTTTCCTCAGAAGAGGAAAAATGTGGAGTGATTGAAGAAATAGCAAAATTATGCAGCTTTGAGCATTTGAAAGAGTTGGAAGTGAATAAGAAAGGAAAAGGGGCTATTGCCCACTTTGAAAACAAGAACTTGTTTAGGAAAGGTGAGGTGGGTGATTGGGTTAACCATTTTAACCCCTCATGGTGGAAAGGCTGACTAATATCATGGAAGAGAAATTAGCTGCTTCAGGTTTGTCCTTCAAATTGTACTGAGGAATGGATTAGCTCAATAATAACTCGATTGTACGATAATTCAAAAAGATAGATTCTATAACACCGAACACTATAAAATAAATTATAGAAGATGTCTCTTGTTGTATAATTGAGTTTTGTTAAGTAACCCGTACCAAACATGTGCCTTGTTTGCGGGGTCACCCCACTTTGTGCCTGTCATAAATGAGTAAAATTAATTATGTGTATTCTTTGTTTTTTCTCTCTTTTTTTTTGTTGGGTGGGGTGGGGTGGGGTGGGGTGGGGTGGGGGGACAATTAAATTAAGTGGTTGAGCATGGTATAGTGGTTGAGAATGATTCCTAAATTCAGTCTTGTGAGCTTCAATTATTTAATGAAATTGTACATGTATTAGATTTTGATTGAAAAAAATGAATACTGTTACTCGTGTGGGGTTTGTCGAAGACATTATTTAAATAATATACAAGTGTACTATCTTATAATTTAAGTTTTTAGATCAAATGATTCAACTAGTCCTAATCTTAATCTGATTACTCACAATGGACAAAAATTAAGTTGTACATTGCCTAGACAACCTGTCACATCACTCAAAAGTTGTCAAATAAGAACTGGGAGATGAGAGAGAGATGAAGTGGCCCAATTTAGTGGATAAGGTGGCCAAGTTTTTTGTCCCATCCACACCATGTTTTTGCTAGTTGGATCGAACCCGGACAGGTCCAATCCATCGAAACTCTCATTTCACCTTTTATATCAAAATACCCAAATTTCATAAGAATTCTTAAAATGTAGTTTATTAAAATTTCACAATTAATTTTTAACATATTTTATTCCAAATGTAATAAATATAAGAAATGTAACACACATTTTTTGAAAGAAATATAACAACAAATGTTACAAAAAGTAAACACAATATTTTTAGAATAAAAAATGTGAAATAATAATATTTTCTAAATACTTTTAATTTTTTGGTTTATAGTGAAACTATCACATATTCCCATTCTAGAAAGCAGTGTGATTTTAAAAGGAACAATGTAATAATACAAAAATATCGAAATGTGATAATTTGTCATCGTTACATTATCATTAGGGCAAAAATAAAGGGTGAATTGAAAATATTAATAATTGTTAAATATTATAAAATTACAATATAGACGGACCCTTAAAAAAAAATACAGCAAATTATAGTGTATATAATTTTTCACAAACGTTACTTACACTTTGTGTTAATCCTTTTATACACTGTATGTAATATTTTGAAATTATTACTTATACTTTATGTTAATCGTGTTATAGTGTATGTAATTTTTTGAAATTTTAACTTGTACTCTGTGTGTTAATCATAGTTATAGATAATCTAATTTTTTTTTTTCAAAACTTAAATAATCCTACACTTCGACGAGTTCTTGATCCAGCCTTGTATTCTAGGGAGAGTGGAGAGAGGAGAATCATCCTCACTCTCAGATGATTTTGATTGGTCCAAGATTAACTGCAGCCAAATGAAGGCATAAAATTAGGGGATAATTACACTTACAGTTTCTATTCAGTTTTGTTACAATATTATCCCCATTTCATTTTATTCATAAATATCGTTCTATATCCTTTCATTTTACTCATATAGATATAGATAGTCTTCAAATAATTTTTTTAACAATTTTACTAATGACTTAAATAAATTAAAATAATATAAAAAAAAATACAATAAAAAATTACAATTAAGACACTAACCTTTTCAAAATTATAAATAAATCATAAGTCTTTTTATTTTTATTTTTTACAAATTTTTACTTAAAATAATAAAAAATATGTCAACAAGTCCCAAAACATCTAATTATGTTCACCGAAAGAACATTTGGAGTCTGTATAGATTTCGTCTAATAGTCCGTTAATTGACAAAAAAATTATACTCAGTAACCTAAATTTGATCGATTTTAATAAGGAAGAAATAGTTTATTACATTATATTATTCAAAATAATATTTTTTAAAAAAAATCATCTCCCCAACTCCAATCCCCAACCCCAACCCCAACCATGCAAGTAAAATAAAAGGATGTGGAAAATTGAATAGGAATGATATTGTTACAAAACTGAAAGAATATAGACTATTAGTGTAATTAACTCTTCAATTAGTTGAGGGGGTGTAATAAATATGAGTCGTGGAGCCCAGGATGATGTGGAATTGCCATGTCAATAGTGGGCACAAAGTATCTTGTCCATCAGATTGGGTAAATTTAATTTCGTGGCCCCAATTGCATGTTTGACAAAACTTCTTATGAAATGTTTGGTTAAAAAGTTAATAAAAGTTGTGAGTCACATGAAATATATGGTTAAAATTAATTGTTGATTTTGATATCAACATTTTAGCAATGTTCTAAAAAGCGTAAAGCGTGACTAAACGTGAAAGTCGAATTTCAAGTTTTTCGAGCATAAGTGAGTCCTAGGCAAGAGCGAAATAAGGACAAGGCGAGCACGATGCGTGATACGTGGCTAGGTGTGGAGGCCGAGTTTCAAACTTAGACAGAACTTAGGCGAAGTTTAAAAACTTTTTAGAACAGTGTATTTTAGCAATTTTTTAAACTTCCCCACACAAGCTAAAATTTAGAGCGACTCAAACTAGCAGCCAATTTGTGTTGGCTTGTTATTTGGTAAGATAAATTGTAAAGCACTGTAGAATTATACAATAATAAAAATAAAATCAAAATCAAAATCAAAAATCAAAATATTGTTCATTTTATTGTTTAATCATATCAAACACTACATATCAACCATTTCTTTATGACATGAAAAGAGATTGTAATATAGCACTCATGGTGGATAAGAATTATGGTATTCACTTGACACGTGTCATCACCACATTAGACATTTTTTAAAAAGTTTAAAAAGTTATAAACAACTTTTATAAACAACTTTTAAAAATAACCAATGTTAATACCACATGTCAAGTCGGTATATATCATCTTCTTGTAGTAAATATTTCATCTTGTTTATATCATCTAGCAATTAGTAGTAAATATTTCATCTTGTTTAATATTCCGCAAAAAGACGGACCCGAGCTAGATTCGACGAGCGGTAAAAATTTCACGCGGTCGAGCTTGAAATCCACGGGCCGGCCCGTGGATTCGGTCCGTGGTCCATTTGGTAGGGACCAAATTGGTCCCCAGCCAATTGTTGCAATATGCAACGGTCGAAATATGAATTCTGAAGGCTGCGGTCATATTTCGACCGTTTGCAATTTGGTCCCCAATTATTTTTTTTTTTTTTTTTGCAAACGGCTTTTTTTCCCTATAAATACCCCATAAATTAGCTCTATTCTCTTTACAAATCTCTCAAGTCTCAACTTACAATCTTACATTCATATTTCTATTTTTCGAAAAAATTATATTGTGCAATTTATTGTTGAATTTCTAGATTTATAATCTTATTCTTCTTATCTTCTACATCCCTACATTCCAATTTCCACATTTATTTTTTCTACTTCTACATTTCTATTATCTACAATTATTCATGGATCAATACAATTTTCAAGGAAGTGCCGAGTCTGTCGAAAACTAAATTCAAGATAATTTTAGTGGTTTAAATAATGTTCAAATTATAGAATTTGGTGATGATTTTGGAGTTGGGAACCTTTGCTCCAATTTTGATTTAGATGATATTGACGAAGAGTTAGAAAGCGACCAACACTACTCAAT
This sequence comes from Forsythia suspensa, assembly GCA_023638005.1. Taxonomy (NCBI): domain Eukaryota; kingdom Viridiplantae; phylum Streptophyta; class Magnoliopsida; order Lamiales; family Oleaceae; genus Forsythia; species Forsythia suspensa. The sequence continues at coordinate 13,254,132 of CM042665.1, forward strand.
CGACTACTAAAGCGAAGAGCCGCAAAACAAAAGGCTCGGTATTGGAATCATTTCAATAGAGTGCATAGCGGTTCATCTGCAGATGGGCAACCAATTTTCAAGGTAGTTTGTAAATATTGTAAACAACAGTTTGCATGGCAAAATGGTGGTGGAGCGAGCCTTCTTAATCGACATTTTTCGAAGTGTATGCAAAAGCACGGAGGAGTTGATACCAACCAAGCACAACTACAGTTCGGATCTCCGAGTAGATCTACTAGTTCTTCTCCCAATCTTAACAATTGGGTTTATTCACAAGAGTCTTTGCGCCGAGAAGGCATGTGTCAGTTGGTGACCAGTGGTGAGTTCCTGCTTAGCATAGTGGAAAGCTCTCATTTCACACGGTTTGTTGTACAAAGGTATCTTCAACCAATGTATTTACCCTTTGCTAGAAACACTCTTCGTTTTGATACTATTGTTGCATATAATAAAGAAAAAACAAAATATAAAAAATGATTTAAGTAAATATGCTGATATTGTATCATTCACTTCGGACTTATGGTCCGGTCTAAATCATAAAGGATATATTGCGGCTACTTTACATTATATTGATAAACTATGGATTATGCATAAAAGAATAATTGCTTTTAAAGTAATTGACTACCCTCATAATGGCCTACAAATTTTTAATTATTTAATGACAATTATTAAAGAATTTAATTGCGAATCTAGAATTCGCAGTATCACGTTTGACAATGCTCCGCCTAATAATATTGTAATAGAAAAATTAATTAAGGAATTACAACCGGATTTCGGTGGAATTTTGTTTCATGTTAGATGTGTATGCCATATTTTTAATTTAATTGTCCAAAATGGTTTAAAGTATATAGGCCCACAATTAGAAAAAATTAGGTATACCTTAAACTATATTACTGCTTCACCTTCTAGAAAACAAGTATTTGATGAATTATGCGTAGAAAATTCTCTTCCAGCTAAAACTATATGTACAGACATACGTAATAAGTGGAACTTTACTTATTTAATACTTGAATCATTTGAAGGTTATGAATATTGTGTAACTGCTTATTATAATGGCCGACATTCACACGGTCCACAATACGATTTGCAACCACATGATTGGCAAATTGCATTTCATGTTCGAAAATTTTTAAAAGTATTTTACGACGCCACAAATGCATGTGGTGGTGTATACTACTCTATTAGTCCATTAGTTTTAAATCATTTTTATTTTATTGTAAATAATTTTAATAGATATAAGACATGCAATTTTTTACGATATTGTTGAAACAATGGAAATGAAGTTTAAAAATATTGGGAAAACACTCGTCTATGTTGTTCCGTTAGCGTCAATTATGGACCATAGAGTAAATTTACAAGGTACTAAACATACTATTTCGAAATTTCTAATAATTTGAGTTACGGTAACCCATTAACTTACGGTAATTTAGAAAAAAACATTATGTGAAATGTCTGAATTTTATGTGGAAAAACCGGTAGGAATGTTAGAAGACCTCATGCGCCAAACCCTTCTTCTTCTTCAAATAACCCTAATCCTAATGATTATTGGAGTTTCCTTATTTATAAGGGAACTCAAAATCCTAGTTCTTCTTCTTCTTCTTCTTCTTCTTCTTCACTTTTCCGTGCCACAAATGTTGAAACTAATATTAGAGATATCTTTGTTAGAGTTAGCTAGATATTTTGGTCACGACATGCTTAATTTGTTAGATGAAGACGAGATGAATAATTTTGATATACTTAAGTGGTGGAGACAAAATGAGTACCAATACCCAATTGTTTCTATTATAGCACGAGATCCATTAACACATCCGGTATCAACTGTAGTATCGGAGTTTACTTTTAGTACAGGTGGTAGGATTCTTAATGATTTGAGGTCAAGATTTAAACCAGATATATTAGAGAGTTTAATGTGTTTGAAAGATTGGGAGGATGCAGAACTTCGAATTCAAGATACTAAAGCCTGATATTGGCCGAAGAGATGGACGAACTGAATACGTAAGTAAAATGTAAGTATATTTATTATTTTGTATAAATTCATTCCATTTTTATTCATTTTAACTTGTAAGTTTTGATATTTTAGTTTACAAAAAATTGTACACGTAACAATTTGTTCGTGTATAATTTTAACTCTGCCTACGCTAATAGTAGCCGATCCCAAACCCAGAAAAATGAGGAGGGTTTGAATTTAAAATTTTTTCTTGATTTATTTTTTTTTTTTAAACTTCAAAAAAAAAAATCATGATTTCACGCTGGGTCCGCGGACCGCCCGTTGGCCCATGCAGACCACGGGCCGGTCAGGATCAACGTTTTGGTGACGGGCCGAACTCGGCCTGTTACAAGGGTCGAGCCAGACCCATTGTGCCACGGGCCGAGCCGGGCCATTGCCATCTCTAGACATATTAATCATCCAATGTTAAAAAGATATGTTGAACTATATGACGTTCAAACATTGAAACATTCATTTATTCAAATCTAGTTTTCAATTTGTCATTTGTACGTGCAAGATCTTCATAAATTGATCATGACAAGAGTTGAATTCAAATCTTTGTTCGATCTAATTGGATGGTAACTATTTTATCTGAAAGCTTACGAGGACACAAATCTATTTATTTTAAATTGTGTACATGCATGCAATAAGAATCAATAACAATTTTGGTGATAAAGTTGTTAAGATCAATATATATAACTCTAACAAACATTCCCCTCATCCAGATCATAATCAATTAATCATTAATCAGAATTCAGACTCTAACAAAGAAAATACTGAGTTCAGGCCCACTATTACCATCCGGATTCATCATGTAATACGTCTCTGAATCCTTAGATCCAGTCACTCGTTCAAAATAAGCTCTCATATATGTGAGTTCCCCTCCGGCGACGAATCTGCGGCATCTCCGGGAAGAACTCCGGCGCCCATTGACATAGCATGCAGCATTTGAATAACTTTCAAATCATCATCTGTTGCCTCTCTTTTTACTGCATATCCAGCTTTTCTGCCATTGCAGTACATAGTCCAGATGGGTTCGTCGATCAGTTTGATTTTCTCAGAAGGGTGTTTTTCGCATTCAAGTGCAATTCGAACAAGTCCCAATCCCATGTCTTGAAGGAGTTTTCCAGTTTGAATGGAGAGTTCCAGAATAAGAACTGGAAGGCACCTGGGGTTTTCTTGAATTGCTAGGTTTACTCGAGATTTCCTGTGCCCGAAAAGCGTTCCGGTCAGCTGTTTTCCGCCGTGAATATGTCCGTCGTGGATCGGAACAGGCATCTTGCATGGAGGGTTGATGACGGGAAATGACCGGAAAACTGATCGGACACGCCGAAAAAGTATTGTGGACTTGGAGGGGTTCTTTTTAGGGGATGGTTTCTGGAGGTAGACTTGAGGCCTGGGAGGTGAATGCTCAGGCACAACAACATTTGGGGCCGGTGGAGGAGGAGGCGGCGGCGGTCGCCGCTTGGGAGTAGGCAATTTGTGCTTGGGTGTTGGCATTTTGGTAGAGATCAGGAAAAACGTGCAGGCTATTGTGTATGTGGTGATTATTATACATATATGAAGAGGAAATAGTGGAAAGCACGTTTTTTGTTGATCATTTCAGAGTGGTTTACTACTATGCACTGTTTGACTTATGCTTATAATTAATTAATTCTAATCACTTTGCCAAAAAAAAGTAAATAAAATAATTATAATCTGTTTTTGTTGAAAGTAAAAGGCGTGGATATCGACAGATATCTTGGCAATCTGTTACCTTAAATTTACTTTGCAAATGAATATCTTCTTTCAATTTCGTCACGGTTGAAAAATATATTAACCTTTGTTTGATTTTATTTACAAAATTAATAAAAATTAACAACTTTTATCAACTTTTCAACTATATATTTCATTAACTGTTAGTATTAATTTCTTTGCTTAGAACATTTGTTCTATTTAAAATGTCTGAAATATATTTGACTATTAACAAATCAGTGGGTTGTCGTCCAGAAATTTGCATGAACAACATTTATTATAGATGTTATGCCTAAGCACCACGTGACATAGTCAAAATCAAAGTTGCCTAGTGGAGGTGAGGACATCACCACCGAGGCTATTCCCTTAATTTCGAAGAAATTTGGGAAGAGGAGGTTGAAAGGTCGAGGTGGTCAAGACCGACCCACCAATGTGTTGAGCAAGCCTCCTCTGACATGAGATGAAGACATCACCATCAAGGTTATTCTCTTAATTTTGAAGAGGTTTGGAAATAGAATGTTGAAAAGGTCGAGGTGGTCGAGACCGACCCCAGGAGTGTGTTGAACAAGCCTCCTCTGAAACTCTGCGGATCAGATTTGAAAAGACTGATGGGACAACCTGTCAATGCGGCTTGTCACGGTCATAGCTTCCTAGCATGCAGCTAAAAAGACATCTTCATTAAACCACTGACGTGATACTTAGAATATGATACGAAGATCATTCAGATTGCGCCACTTATCACGTATCAAACGGTTTGACCAATTGGTTTTGGCCTATAAATACCAAAGTCATATCTACAAGAGAAGGAAGAAAATTTCCAAATAGCTAAACCATATCAAACAAAGTCATCACCATTGATTAACTTATGCGTTCTTTAACTCACTCAAGTGATCGGTGATTTTGAGGCCCTCAAGCCCGTTCTTCAGCCTTACATGTCTCTCTCATACTCAAATATCTATTTTACTCCCTTTCCAGTATATAGTTGAGATTGGTAGGCTAATATGGCCTTCCAAGTGTGTTGGTAAAACACACGTAGACAGATAAGGTTTAAGAATCCTGTTAACAGTCATTTTTGGAGGTCACAATAGACGTATTCTTTGTTGTCATCACAATTTATTTGTCAATTTACACATGTTTATATTTTGTGTGGGTGAGAAACACTTGCACTTGTACTGAATTTGGAAAACCAAATAAACAAACACCACACAATACTAATTACTGAAGAAATGTCTAACAGAATTTATACAAATAAATTTAATAAATAATTACCCAACTTTATCTAACATTACCATTTGCTCACCCCACTTTAAAGTATTACCCGTTGCTCACTGATCCATCTCAAATCATTACCCATCCATCACCCAACTCATTTCCGTCAATAAACTTTAACGAAAAATGCCACGTGGCGGATGACATCTTATGTGGCACAAAACTCTGTTAAAATATGCCACGTAGATTAAAAAAAAAAAAGAGGAAATCTGCAAATAGACAAATCACGTTTCTTACCAAATAGACAAAATACAAAAGGCCCAAATGAAGAACCCAAATTAATAACATCCAATAAACCTTAATTGCTAAAATTCATCTTCAAATCTACGCATTGAAGAATCTGCCATTGAAGCTTGGGGAAAGCTTAAGAAAATTGAAGAAGCGGAAGCAAACTTTTGAGAAATTGTTGAAAAAGGTGGAAATTTCCTCTGCAAGTGGTAGAAAGTGGTTGTGACGAGGCGTTCCACTACCGCGTGAAGATCACCTATAAGTTATATTTAGAAGTTGATCAAGTGTTAAATTCATTTTTTTTTCTCACTTTGTACACAATCATAGTGTTAGAGATGTGATCAAAACTGTAAATTTTCAGAATTTGTTATAATAAAAATTACACATTTTTTCTATTAATTAATGTTTGTGGCTTTACTTGCAAATGTACTATTAATTGGATGTGGTTTTTCTTATTTACAAATTTACTATTAATTGGTTATATGAGTCATTGTGGATGGAGCTTTGTAAGGGAAAGTATTTATTTTGATATTCATGTTAATCAGCCTCTAAGTGCGAGGCTCGTGGTCGAGGTTGGGGTCGGTATGGAGGTTGTAAAATTGATCAACTAACTGGTGCAAAAGCTGGGTCATTTTGCACAAGTGAACTGGTGCATTTCTAGAGTAAAAATATTGACTAATACTATTATAATTTCATCCCATTTAACTTGTGCATTTTGAACCAGTTTTAGTCAATAATATGGAACAAATTTGTTGAGTTAATTGTAGCAGCTAACTGGTGCATTTTGCACCAGATAACTGGTGAAATTTGCACCAGCATCTTCTAGTTGGTGCATTTTACACCAGTTTATTGGTTAATTGCACCAGTATCTAGTTGGTGCATTTTGCACGAGTTTGGTGGTTAATTGCACCAGTTTGCTAGTGCAAATACCAGATGCAAAATAATACAGATGAGCACAATTTTGCCTATGAACACATCAACACAGGATTGGTTAACCAGAATGATACCATATAATCAATACAGCTTAATTTTCCTCATCATTCACAGCATTCTTTATCAAACTAGTCTTCCCACTAAGTTCAACTTTAAAAATCTCCAAATACCTCTTAGCTATATACATTGCAGTACAATGCATATTTGTTTTGTCCCTAGTGCAAGTGTGTTCCAAATTCTTAAAAGACTTCTTGCTTATCTTCTGCGGTCTTTTGACAACGGAATAAAGTGAAAAACTCTTTATAGCAGACTCTCGTCAGCAGCTAACTCTTCCTACCTTCTCAACTACCCTTCTCCGGTGGAGTGACTGGTTGAGTTTCGTGATCGACTTTCTTTATTTTGATCGGCTAAATCAGCGAATGGCTAAAGAATTGATTAGTAGTATGCCTGATATTGTCAGAAGACCTTCTCGACTTTATTTGGATGCAACCCTTTGCCTTATTCAACGATGTCCAAATCTTGAATTTACAACCTTCCTCCTTGCATCTGGCCTGTGCTCTCTCATCATCGTTCGGCCTAAACCTAAAATTGCACCTAGTTGCAACCCCATGATTCCTAACAGCTTGCCTAAACTCCTCAATGTTTTTAAACTCCTTCCCAACCTCTAACTGTGGGTCGTACTTCTCCTTTTCGACATCATAAATAGGGAAACGATAATTGTTTTCCTCACTAGAAGAATAATCAGTGAGCAACTCTTCTTCACTTGTACAATAACCATCATCTGATCCTAACTCATCTACACCTGCTGCCTCAAGTTTGATTGTAGGGTCTGCATTTAATCCCACCGCAACACGTTCAGGTGCATTCGTGTCATACAAAAAACCATCACCGTTAACCTCGTTATCTGAATCACTCAAGTTGCATTCTAGAAGTATAATTTCCTCTTCATCAAAGGTTGTGGCTGCATTGAAAACACAAGTGTTATGATTTTTCAAACACTTCTCAAATGCATATACAATATGAATATATAAAAATGCATAAATATTGTCCAAAAGAAATAAAGTGTGGTCCAGAACTTCAAAATTCAGATTCCATAGTATTAAAAATTGGTTACAAAACAACTATACATGAGTAAATAAATATTGTCCCAAACAAAGACAACAAGTAAAAGCAAAATACATTAAAATGATTTACCTCTTGCTAGTGCTGGTCCCTCATCTTCTGCCTCCAATAATGTTTCTTCCACATTTACATTATCTTTCATATTGAATGGTGTGGGTCACCTTTGTCATTCAAAATTGAGACATAATTGTGGTTGAGATGATGGATTGGTTAATTTTGGAAATGAATTTTAGCATTTAGGGTTGATGGGATGTTCTTGATTTGGCCTTTTGTGTTTTGTCTATTTGGAAAGAAACGTGATTTGTCAAACTGTAGATATCCTCTTCTTCTTTTTTTTTTAAATCTACATGACATATTTTAACAGAGTTTTGTGCCTCATAATGTACCATCCGCCACATGGCATTTTCGTTAAAGTTTATTGGCGGAAATGAGTCGGGTGATGGATAGGTGATAATTTGAAATATATTAGTAAGCAACGGATAATACTTTAAATTTGGGTGAGTAAGTAGTAATGTTAAGTAAAGTTGGATAATTATTTATTAAATTTACTCGAATTTATACATCATATATTCATGGATTCCCATTCATGATACTAAATGAGTAGCATAAAATACAAAACTCGATATGAAACATTAGAATCTTGAGAAAACTCCTAAGATATAAAACAAGGTTCTTGATTCAGATCGTTTCAAATAGATGCAGGATGCGGCACTAGTCACCGTCAACCATTTTGCTCAAATGAGACAGACTATGATCTTTCATGTCCCAATTTTTCTCTCACTTGAAAGCAAATCCATGGCAGTAGGTGAACAAAATGTCGGGACTTCTGCATCACCACCAGGAACAGAGGAGGAAGTAGAGAAACATGGATTGTGATTGTAAAAACTGCATTTCACTTCGTCCTCCCTTTCAATAGGGGCAGGGTTGCAAAAAACGTTGTTGTTGAACAGGAGACAAGCAACTGTTCTATCAATTGCATTTGTTGACTCTTCACAAGCTTCAGTGTCACCCAACCTGGATGTAAAGGAACATACTTCGATTAATTGAACTTAGTTATATGAACTGTGAAGAATAATACTCAATCTTCAGGAGGCATGAACTAGTTGATGCACGCGAACCCCCACAAGGACAAAAACAAATGTATGTATATGTTCTTCGCAAAAGTACCAGATGGATAGGTGCTAAAGAGTAATTTTCACTTCTTTCCAGAGGAAGTGGTAGAACTACAACTCTCGAGCTTCACGTAGAAAGATGAATGTCTACTGTCATGCCCCAAATTCCCTCACCTAAAATTGAGCCTGAACTAGTATTTTTCTTTTCAAATCACCCAGGGAATTCTTAAGCTTCCATATAAATCAAAGCTCGAGTGGTAGTAAAATTTATTAAACTTATTTAAGTTCCAGTTGAGTGATGTTACTTAACAACGATCTCTACTATCCAAAATGTTAGCAGACACTCCTTGTACACCTTTCTCAAAGCAAATTCTTTTCTAGTCTATATGTCCACAATCATCTACAGACTTGCCATCTTGAGGGTTCGTGATCTAAAATGAACAGATGGTATCCATTAAATGGATGGGTAAACTGAACTAGGCTCGGAAATGCTACCAGATCATTCACAACGTTGATGTGCGACTGTTGCAATAAAGACACATAATTGTCAACAGGAGGAACTTCAAACACTCGTACACAATCCCTCTTCTATTCTCCTCTTTCCTTTCTCTTCCTCTTTTCAGGCAAAAATGAGGTCTATATAGACAGCGAAGCAGATACAAGCTACCACCTCTTCTGCCAAAATATCACACTCAGTCAATTCCTGTCTGAAGTTCTAGCTTAGTCATCATAGCATTTAAACTTTCCCAACGTGTCAAGTGCATGTTCTCATTAACATGTAGTAGCTTAGTCATCCAGGAGTATTTGCCTTGATAAATGGCTAATCTCAGTTAGTATATTCATCTCACTTGGAAGAATCATACACTTAGATATACATGCTTGACTATTAAAATCCTAGCTTCATACCTAATCAGTCGTGGATTAAGTACAAACTACTCACAGCTAAAATTAGTTAATCATCCGTGTTTCACGTACAGAAGGTGCCATGTTTAGGACGTGTTCATTCACAAAGCAGCACATGTTTGGTGGTGCTTAAATTATAATTTCAGCTGGTGAAACTGGTCAAACATATTTTTATCCACACATTTCATATGACCCACAACTTACAACCCACTTTTTATCCACACATTCACCCACAATTTATAATATAAGTACTTAAAAAATAATTTTAACACTACCAAACATACACGTAGTCATGTCATATGTTCAAGCAGTTGATCTAAAAGCTTAATCTATTAGATAAGGCCACATGTATACTATTTAAATCTTATCTTCAATACGTCCTCTAACGTATAGGCAGAATTTATTTTTTACCCACTAAAGCCTTACATGTACACAATTTTTTAATAAATAGGTGGCAGCGAGACTTGAGCTCGGTACCTTTGTTTGTTGTGTTACCATGTTGAATCAATTGATTTAAAAGCTTGAGTTGTTAAATAAAGCCACGTGTATATCATTTAAATATTATATTCAACATGATAATAGCTTAATTCTTCAAATCTTAATGGGAGGCCTAAAAATGTCACCCCAAGGTTATATCACTCAAGCTTCAGTACACGAGCATTACCATCCCCCACTTATCTCCAGCTTGCAAAGCTTTAGTATAAAGCATTTGATGGAGGACATTTTAAATATTTTTAAGCACTCTCTCTTCAATCATACTCAAGGAGTTCGAAATGAGAACTTGGATTCAGGCAGTTACAACAATTCTGAATATTTACATTATATTTTGATGGTCTGTGATGGATGAATCAATAGGTGCATAGAACACTGTCAACTGGATGATTCTAACCATCAACAGAAAATAGGAGCTTGGGGAATCTCATCCTACAACAGTTTTGCATTCTACAAGAACAAAATTATGACGTACACTGTTTTACATTTGAATATTAACCAACCCCATGCTAAAATTAATTAGCAGAATGGAGAAGCATCAATAATGTTGAAGGACCACAGAAAAAATAAAATTTACATTATACAGCCTCGTCAATAAATATCTCCATATGAAATAAGGGAATCTAAAAATATTAATCAAATTTCAGTTCACAAAAGGTCTCAAAACCGTAAAGTGACAATGTTTATAGATGCCACACAAGAGTCCTACTTAGTACATGACTTTCTTAACAAGAAAATCCAAAATTAATAAAATTGTATCCACATACTCCCACTGTGATATATCCTAAACTCTAATTTTTCAATTATCCAATGTCTTTTTATGTATTCTTGTTTATAACCATTCTAATTGAGTAAAACAGGTGAAAATGAGAAAGTCCGACAATATATAGCATTTACCTAGATGCTTCACTGTAGATTGTTGGTGAAGACTCTTCTGGCACTTCATTGCCATCCTGAATATGGTTGGTTTCTTCATGTTTTGAGTTTTCTGCAAGGCGGTACAGGGCATCTCGAAGGCAAGTTCTGGTATTCTCCGTCAACTAGAAAGATAAGATTAAGAAAATAACTTGTGGGCATCTCATATTTTATTGACACGGTTTACTGCTTCTAGATATCTAGCTTTCTCACCTGCATAGTCAAGCTTCTAAGCTCCAGATATACGGATTCCTCCAATGATGTTTCCTCCTCTGTGATGTGTTTATCTGCACTGTTGTGCTCCAATGACAAGAGGATGTCAACCTCCATTGCCTTGAACAACAATCATCAAAATTAAAAAAAATTGAGCAAATCGGGCCTTGAACAGCCATGCCAATGTTGCAAACAAATGTCGTGAATATGACAAAAGTTTAAAACTACGTGATTATATTGATATCCACCAGAATTAACATCTACCAAAACCAATATCCGCAAACCAGAGTTCTTGTTACCAACTGTGATTCCAAAACCAATACCAGAAACCAGATTACGTAGATATTAATGAAATATGCTCACCTTTTCCAGTGAAAAGGGATCGTCGTTTGCTTCATTCTTGCAGTCTGCTGAGACAGAAAAAGCGTATTTTTTGAGATCCTTTGAGTGTCTCGTATTGTCTATATGGTCTTGAACAGTCTTAGACTCTGGTATTAGATCTCTTGAAAGATTAGATGCCATCAGATTGTCATTGCTGGATGTTGGTGAAAAATTAACTGAACCAGCACCATGGATTCCACTTCCATTCTCTTCTAGTAATGAACGCCTGCAAATAGTTAGTAGAAGAGTCAGTTTTAACATCAAAAACATATTTTAATAATCACTGAAATTGATATGCCATGAAATTAAGTGATTAAATTTTGTTTTAGATGTGATTGAAGCCAAAAGAAATGTAACTCATTAAGGGCAATGACTTCGTTGCAATGTTTCCATATAAAATGGTTGGTTCAAGCCATCACTGCCAACTAGATCTAACAAGTGTAAGAGTGTGGTCTCTAATCACCATTACAATTTCAGTGATAGGATACAACAGTAGAAGAGCCAGAGCTTCAATCAATCGACAATTAGTCAATCAATTTTAAAATTCCTGTCTACCAACAAATCACTGAGGCTACTGTTCTAAATAACAGCTTACCTTGAGCATGAAACTTTGAAACATTTAATAAAGCACATAGATGCACATGCATGAAATCAAGTATCGTAAGCCCAGAAGGTACGCTTGTACAAGAATATGTCATCAGCCTCATCAAATCTGGCAAAGTCATTGAGTTGAAGATCCAATTGTTCAAGAGGATAAGCGCTCCTTTGACAATAATCATGGCGCAAACCTATACAAACACTTGAACTATAAAGTTGGTCAACTTCGCTGGAAAAAGTGGTCCCACTCAATAGAAGTTCTTCCATTCCTGCAATACTGCATTTCTTAGGGGAGTTGAAGCTTCCAAATGTTGCTTTCTCCCAAGGAGACAAACTATATGGTGATGGAAGCATGTCAGACATCTCCTTATCTTTTGGCACAACAAGATCTTCAATATCACTTCCTGAGTACCAATCCATTGAATAGCCCATCAATATTATCACCTACACGTACAAGAAGGCTCAGAACAGTTTAGAGTATTGAAACAGTTTATTATGCACAACTTTATTAGAGACTGTAAAAAGGGCCTCAAGGAAATATATTACTCAAATCATATATATAATAGATCTTAAAATCTTTAGTATGCTAATCAGTTGACACTCTTATGCTACCCAAGAGACATTTGTTTTGTATTCTTCTATTATTACCATTGTGGAATCTACCATTGCTATTCTCGTATTTTTCTCTCATATTATATTAATTATTAAAGATAGTAATATAGAGTTTCTCTTTTCAGAATCAAAAACAGTATCTAATTCCTTGACTTTCAATTCCTCTCAAAATAAGCACCCTCTTAACTTTTTCTTATCATCACAATGTTACGATTTATAGAAGTCATATTCATCTATCTCATCTTTCAACTCCACAAACATTCAACATTAACATTCCCCGTCCCCTAAAAAAATGCATCATTTTTTGAAATGGGTAACCATTTGATACACTGACAATTGTAAAATTGACAGGTAGGTTTGTCAATGGCCTAAGTGGTACGTGTTGGCCGAATTTCATTAATTATACAGGTTTTTTTATGTTGACTGTTTTACGCTTCACGAATGGCAGTAGAAAAAATAGATCCAATTTGACCAATGGGAAATTTTGTCAAACATTGGTTTAGGACGAAGGCTTGAATGTTTGCATTCCCAGTGAAACTCAACAGATTCATTTACACACTATACATGGTATCATGATAAGCAATTAAATGCAAAATGAATCTTCTGAAACTATCAATGCAAATTACGTGCAGTATACAGTTCTTTTAAACCGAATTCCAAACACACAGAATGACAGAAACAACTGGAATTCAAAAAGACAAAAACTTGTAAGACAATATTTTTAAACTTTTGGATGGTGATGATTATGGCTGTGGGGGTCAAGGGGTGGCAGGGTGAAGAGGAGAGTTTGATTTTCATGCAAGGAGAAAAGAGAGAGGGTCAAGTTTGTGTGAGTAGGAGAGTGATGAGAAAATCCATGTGTATCCTTCACCTCAACTATTTATTCAACGGAGTCAGATCAATATGTATCTATTAGGCGCCATTCCCAAAAGATTGTGTACATTGAACAGAATTTCCCATTTTCCACTGCCAAATTCAAAAATTTCTAACATGTGAAACGCTGGGAAAGGATGATACTACGTTTCACTTTTTAACATGTTGCAATTTCATTAGGGGACCAGAAAAATAAAATATTGTGGTAATAATAATGAGTCTAAGGGAGTTGTATTTCACTATTTTGTTTCAATCTCACCCTCATGTCAATCCTCAATTAGATCAAACGAGAAGACATTCATCTTGACATGAAGGAAGTGTATTACAATTAGTAATAACTAGTGCATCATTCCTTTTTCACTTTTAGAAAAAAAATATGCGTGTATACCAACTGTATAACATCAAATGAAGCTCAACCAGATGGTAAAATCGTATACGGAGAAATTATAGAGGCGACCAAGAGCCTTGCAATCACATGAATTTCGTTAAAAGACTCAAATAAAAATCAGATAAACATCAAAAAATTCAAAATTAGATTACAAGAATACATCCAAATGGGTAAAATTTCATCTTCAAATTGTAAATTGAAAACGAACGAGTTTCTGTTATCCATTAAAATCTAAACTTCAAACCACAGGAAAATTAAAATTAAAAAAAAAATGAAACGTACCTGAGTAAGATGGAGATTGAAGAACAAAAAAACAGTCTCGAATTGTGAAAAAATTTCAGAATAATATGGCGACTAAAATTAGAAGGCTCAAACCTTTGAATTTATAGAACTGACATCTGTTGCTAATGGATGAAAGCACTATATCTGAATTGACAGAAAAGCCCTTTGTCGTTAGTCTCTACAGTTGCGTTAGTCGATGGTATATTCGGAAGATTAAAAAATGTCAGTCCTTTTAGGTAGGCCAAAGAGAGAAATGGTTTTGTGGCTAAAAAGTGAGGCAGAGAATTTAGTGGCTCACAATTCTTTATCTAAAAATGAAATTAGATTGGCCAACGTGGATTTATGGTCCCACCAACATCAATCCTATTTACTACACGTGTACGTTGCACAATGTGCATACAGATACTCCTTGAAAAGTTATGTTTTTCTCGTATTCATAGATTTGATACCATGTAATGTAATGGGCAAGGGTCCCACTCTGCACCCGGAAAGCCAACAAAGAAAACAAAAGTCCAATGAGTTTGACCAATAGCGGGTTAATTTCGACTGTTACTAAAATTTGTTAAAAATTTTTAAAAAAAATTATAATACTAGTCATTTAAATCTTTAATAATTATATTAATAACCACTTAACTGAAAACGTTAACTTAAATTTTATGTGTTACTGTTATATTTCAATATAGACATAAATGACGTTAATTAGTACATCACGTTAGACATATCGTGTTAATTGCAGCTAAATATCTAATTGCCAAACACATATTTCCATATTTTTTCGCTTTTAAAAAGTAGTCAATTAGTGAAATTTTGTATTTTTTTTTTGCGAACTTAGATTAATGTTTCAAATCGAGTGACTAATTATTGTAACTATTAAAAATTTGAGTGACCATTAATATAAGAAAAATTACTTCAATTACTATTTTGAAAATTTTAACAAACTTTAATGACTGTTTGATGAAATTAAGAGAAACTATTGTTTAGGAAAAACTCAAGGGGAAAAATCTATGGGAAAAAAACTCAATCTCAAATAAAATAATGTTTAGAGGACGAAATTGGGCGTGGGCGTGGGCGTGGGGATTTTGGGTATATGGTTTTTTAGACTACAAATTAATTGAAATAAAGTGTCAAATTATAGCACCATGTATTATTTTTTTTTTTGATTTATATATCGACACTTTTGACGGTTTATATTACTTCTAAATAAGAAATGACAAATAAATAGGGTTGGGTCGGGATGGCCCACTAGAAAGCGGAGGCATATACTTGAACCGGACTAGGTCGGCCCAAATTTATTGGGCCAACACGCCTTAATTTTATTTTTATTTTTTAAATACAATGTAATATATTGATCAAATACAATCTTAGATAAATTTAGGAGGTGTCCCAATTCGATTTGAATAGATTTTATAAATTCATATAAATTTTGGTGTATTCTCAACATAGATTTTAATAAATTTTATTGAAATTTAGTGTATCACATGTGATTTTAATAGATTTCATTAAAATTTGGTGATCATCAACTCGTATTTAAATATATTCTTTAGAAATCTTAGTATTCCTAATAACTAATAAGTTTTTAAAGATTTCATTAATTATAAGATTTCAACATATTTTAATGGATTTCGAACCATAAATATAAATACTAAATTGTCTAGCAATTCTTGTTCGGTTGCTTGAAATTTCAATCCCCTAGTCTCCCTCTCCATCTCGCCTCTTTCCCACTCTAGCATCATTATCTGACCTTCAGGTTGCAAGTATGCACTCAACCTATAGATACACTTGTTATTTATTTGTGTATTCTATGTTTTTGGATTTTCAGTCTTTGTGGTCGTGTTAAATAAAAATCTGTTCAAGTTTGATGATTTGCTGACATTTTTTCTACTCCTATTGGATTGTTTCCAACGCTGTGGTACCCTTACGAAGAACGAGTTGTCGCCATTTGAGAGCGTTGATTCATGGATCTAACTGAAATTGAATACAAAATTGTACGCGAATTTTTACTTTAGGGTTTCAACTGAAGCAAGTCTCAATTATTCAATGGTTTGTGATGGATGCTTTGAGGGATTTGAATTGTTTTAGGAAAATATTTGGAAGATACTATCAATAAGTGGGTATGAATAATTGAAGGTGATTTTTTGGTGATTTTTTGATGATTTGTTATTATACCTGGTTAAAGAGAACTTATCCAATTTTGAAGAGAATGTGGCGTATTTACCTGGGCTTTTCATAAAACTGTGTTTTTCAAAGGATTTGTGTATTTCATTTTTGAAGAATATACATAATGCGGGCTGATTTTCATTATAATTTTAAAGATTGTGCCAACTAGTTTAGTCCAAAATGTGGCACTACAAATATATTGTAAGTAGGGATAATTTGGTCCATTACTTATACTTTTCTGCTAAAAATCATTTTCTGCTAGAAAGTAGAAACATCTGAACTCTTCTGTGGTAAAGTGATGGTGTTTGCTGTCATTCATGTGTTGGCAATGAGAGGTCATATATCTATTCATGTTGGTGATTGGCATGGAGGTAGTGAGAGATAGGGGATGATATGAGATTTATGTGAAACTATTCTGTGGTTCGTGGGAACTGAAAGCTGGACCTCATTAATAATCAGTATTTCCAGTATTTTAGTCTCTTTCAGTAATAGTGCAGAAACTAGAAAGACTTGTGAACATAGCCAAGCAAGCGTGTTTTCATTTAATGTTTTAGAATTTCGAAAATAAAAACCGAAAAACTGAGAATAACTTAGCTACCAAATGGACCCTAGGTTCATTGTCCTTTGATGGGAGAATTAATTGACTTGGATATAGAAAATTTGACAAAGTATTATCTGTGAATACATGATTAGAAAACTTTTCAATCCATATAGTTAACAAACAAGTCCATTCAACAGAAGATGGTCTCCTTTTCTTTTGCAAAGAGACCTGGAAAGTGTATGAATATTTAAAATTATTCAGTAGAAGCTCATGAACAAATCTTGTCCTCTAGGCCGTAGATAGAACTTCCTTCCCAAGTTGATACTAATTCTTTTTTCTTAATTGAAATCTTTAAAGTTCAGATGTTTCTACTTTCTAAGGATCCATGTCATTGTTATCAGCTAGTTTGTTTTCCAAAGTTTCTCTAAGTTATTACAGTTTCTATGTTGTAGTTGCATTTTCAAGTTTAGCGTTCATACAAATTCTTGGGCAGAAAATTTTCATTAGTTGAGCCAAGTTCTTTTAAAGTTCTAGCAAGGTAACATGTCAAGTGTGAATGATATTTCATACAAAGTTGAGATGTGTCTAACAAGTGTCTATAATGGGTTCCTATATGTTGAATGTGAACTTAGTCGAAGAATATTGGACATGTGTCTATTTGGAGAATCACTCTCCTTCGTGTTAGACATAGACAGTTGACCTGAGTTGTGTTTGGATTCTTTGACGGGAACTTTTCCATTGTTGACATATTTGTAGGTTCACTGATTGGAGTCTGGATGATGCTAATGTTACTGTTATAGTTTGGATGCTCTTTTAACCCACATGGAAGCATGCAAATTCTGCATTTGAATGCGTGAACTTTAGCTCTGAATGTATTATTGTCTGGTGATTGAAGTCCTATGTGCCATTCTTCTAAAATGGTAGTTAAACAAATTTGGAATTCTATTGATACACGTCATGTTTGAACCATCTAATGTGCTTCATCGTGTTTGGCAAAGCTTAAATTATAATGTGATATGTGATATTCATATTAACCTTTCTGGCACCGTTATTTTTTTTTTATTTGTGTATGTGATTTTCATATTAACCGACACATAAATATATATAACTCATTATTTATATCACGGACAATGTAGTGAGATTATAAATGAGAGATTCACTAGGAAAACAAAGAATTGGATATAATACATGGAGCGTGGAAGAGAGCTCTATATTGTTAAAGCTTATGGTTGATGCCAATTATCATAGATTAAAACTAAGACATTCAAACAAGATCATAGGATTAATACATATGCCTACATAGTTTTAGATGACTTCCTTTAACTTGAGAATGATTGGCGGTTCTTCTTTCTTCATTTTAGCATTGCTCACGAAGTATGTATTTGCTTTTAAAGGACTCGGATACCTTGGAAGAGCTTTAATTTGCAGCAAAAGGATGTACATTTATCCGGTAATCTTTTGTTTTAAAGAATTTGTGATCTTGTTTTGAAAAAAAAAAAAAAATTAAAGATTGACATTTTAAGCTAAAGAGACTACTTCAAAGCAGGTTAAATCCATCATAGGTAAAGCGTTAAGCGATCGGTCTTGACTGAATCTCGTCGAGACCATTCCGAAAACATATTATAATAAAAATTACGAACACGTATGCAAATTCTATGATCATTTCTATTGTGATCTTGTTTTTGTGATCTTGTTTTTGCATAATCTGAGATCAAACAACACACATGACTATGACATACTTTTATCTTTGATCTTTGTTTAATTAGTCATATGTTTTGTTTGATCTTTGTATTATGCAAAACAATATCATAGATTAAAACATGGATTAAAACAAATATCAATTTATATGAATGCATATTACCTAAACAAAACATTATCATGGATTAAAACTAAGACATTCAAACAAGATTATCACTTATTCAAACCTTGCCATAATTAAACAATATCAAAGATCACATAGAAGTATCACAGGATAAAAAGCAATTATCATGGATTAAAGCGGTATCAAAATATACTAATTACCTAAACAAAACAATATCATAGATTAATACTAAGACATTCAAACAATATCACATGTTCAAACATTGCCATAATCAAAGCAAGATTATCAGGATTAAAACACTATCATGGATTAAAACGATATCAAAATATACTAATTACCAAACAAAAAAGCGATTATCATGGATTAAAAGCAGATATCATAGATTAAAACTAAGACATTCAAACAATATCACGAGGTTCAAACATTGCCATAATTAAACGAAGATCAAAGATCACACATATATATATATATATATATATATATTCAAACAAGATCGCGTAATTAAAACGAAGATCATGGATTAAAACATGTTTCAAATGATAGTGAAATATTATGATAAAGTTTCAATCTATTAAACCTTGCCATAATTAAACGGTATCATAGATTAAAACTAAGGCATTAAAACGAAGATCATGGATTAAAACTAAGACATTCAAACATTAGATGATGGAACATTCAAGCTCCTATTTACAACAATTCTATGTCCATTTATATTGTGATCTTTGTTTTTACGTGATCTTGTTTTGTATAATATAGTATCAAATAAAATACCATGACTAAACATTAGATGATGGAACATTCAATCTCCTATTTACAAACAATTAGATGGTGAAGCATTCAAGCTCCTATTTACATAAGATAGTAGAGTATTCAAGCTCATATTTACTGACATTCAAGCTCATATATACAACATTCTATGCTCATTTACATTTGGATCTTTGTTTTGTTTAATACAATATCAAATTGCTATTCTATAATACAAGATCAACACGGATATTACCTCATTGTTTATATAAATGGAAAATACTCATTGTTTACATAAATGCTAAAATACTCAACCTAAATACTCAAACCTGGGTTAATCATATTGGTCGACCTCTTTAAGACGGATAGATCAATGCTAAGCTGTTAAGACATTAAGAATAGAGTACAATCATAGAAGATGAAGAAATAAAAAAAGCACACAAACCAAAGATAAGATTCAAACAACATTGTTACAAAAGTCCATAAAACGTTATTTTTTAGTTTCACGCCTAACAAAATCTTCACCAAGAAAAGTGCCTAAAAAGTGACAACGTGCCTTAGAAGCACTCATGGGAGGTGGAAGCGGTGGTCATCGTGGAGGTCGCCAGAGGTGGAGGCGGTTGTCATTTGAGAGGTTCTTGGGAGGTGGAGGCGTCTTTGGAGGTGGCGGGAGGTGTGGAGGAGGTTTGTGGAGTTGAAAGATTGTGTCAATGAAAAATACGGTTAAAGGGGTGATTTTAGAATTAATATAAAATATTGATGTGAAGTATGACTTAATCACAATTTAAAAAAGTTTTGGCTAATTTGAAACAAGTCGTGTGGAGATCTTATTGACAATTTTCCTTTAATAAATTTATTGAAATTTAGGTGTCCCCAATATGATTTTAATAGATTTCATTAAAATTTGGTGTATCTCAATTTAAATATATTTAAATAGATTATTATAAGTTTTAAAGATTTCATTAATTATAAGATTTCAACATATTTTAATAGATTTCGAACCATAAATATAAATACTAAATTGTCTAGCAATTCTTGTCCGGTTGCTTGAAATTTCAATCCCTACCTCCTCTCTCCTCTCATCTCCCTCTCTCGCCTCTTTCCCACTCTAGCATCATTATCTGACCTTCAGGTTGCAGGTATGCACTCAACCTATAGATACACTTGTTATTTATTTGTGTATTCTATGTTTTGGATTTTCAGTCTTTGTGGTCGTGTTAAATAAAAATCTGTTCAAGTTTGATGATTTGCTGACATATTTTCTACTCCTATTGGATCGTTTCTAACGCTGTGGTACCCTTAATCGACAAAGAACGAGTTGTCGCCATTTGAGAGCGTTGATTCATGGACCTAACTGAAATTGAATACAAAATTGTACACGAATTTTTGACTTTAGGGTTTTCAACTGAAGCAAGTCTCAGTTATTCAATAGTTTGTAATGGATGCTTTCAGAAATTTGAATTGTTTTAGGAAAATATTTGGAAGATACTATCAATCAGTGGGTATGAATAATTGAAGGGGATTTTTTGATGATTTGTTATTATACCTGGTTAAAGAGAACTTATCCAATTTTTCATTTTTGGGCTTTTCATAAAACTGTGTTTTTCAAAGGATTTGTGTATTTCATTTTTGAAGAATATACATAGTGGGGGCTGATTTTCATTATAATTTTAAATATTGTGCCAACTAGTTTAGTCCAAAATGTGGCACTACAAATATATTGTAAGTAGAGATAATTTGGTCCATTACTTATACTTTTCTGTTAAAAATCATTTTCTGCTAGAAAGTAGAAACATCTAAACTCTTCTGTGGTAAAGTGATGGTGTTTGCTGTCATTCATGTGTTGGCAATGAGATGTCAGATCTCTATTCATGATGGTGATTGGCATGGAGGTAGTGAGAGAAAGGGGATGATATGAGATTTATGTGAAACTATTCTGTGGTTCGTGGGAACTGAAAGCTGGACCTCATTAATGATCAGTATTTCCAGTATTTTAGTCTCTTTCAGTAACAGTGTAGAAACTAGAAAGACTTGTGAACATAGCCAAGCAAGCATGTTTTCATTTAATGTTTTAGAATTTTGAAAATAAAAACCGAAAAACTGAGAATAACTTAGCTACCAAATGGACCCTAGGTTCATTGTCCTTTGATGGGAGAATTAATTGACTTGGATATAGAAAATTTGACAAAGTATTATATGTAAATACATGATTAGAAAACTTTTCAATCCATATAGTTAACAAACAAGTCCATTCAGCAGAAGAGGGTCTCATTTTCTTTTGCAAAGAGACCTGGAAAGTGTATGAATATTTAAAATTATTCAGTAGAAGCTCGTGAACAAATCCTGTCCTCTAGGTCGTAGATAGAACTTCCTTCCCAAGTTGATAGTAGTTCTTTTTTCTTAATTGAAATCTTTAAAGTTCACATGTTTCTACTTTCTGATGATCCATGTCATTGTTATCAGCTGGTTTGTTTTCCAAAGTTTCTCTAAGTTATTATAGTTTCTATGTTGTAGTTGCATTTTCAAGTTTAGCGTTAATACAAATTCTTGGGCAGAAAATTTTCATTAGTTGAGCCAAGTTCTTTTAAAGTTCTAGTAAGGTAACATGTCAAGTGTGAATGATATTTCATACAAAGTTGAGATGTGTCTAACAAGTGTCCATAATGGGTTCATATATGTTGAATGTGAACTTAGTCGAAGAATATTGGACATGTGTCTATTTGGAGAATCACTCTCATTCGTGTTAGACATAGACAGTTCACCTGAGTTGTGTTTGGATTCTTCGGCTGGAACTTTTCCATTGTTGACAAATTTGTAGGTTCACTGATTGGAGTCTGGATGATGCCAATGTTACTGATATAGTTTGGATGCTCTTTTAACCCACATGGAAGCATGCAAATTCTGCATTTGAATGCGTGAACTTTAGCTCTGAATGTATTATTGTTTGGTGATTGAAGTCCTATGTGCCATTCTTCTAAAATGGAAGTTAAACAAATTTGGAATTCTATTGATACACGTCGTCGTCATGTTTGAACCATCTAATGTGCTTCATCGTGTTTGGCAAAGCTTAAATTATAATGTGATATGTGATATGTGATATTCATATTAACCTTTCTGGCACCGTTAATTTTTTTTAATTTGTGTATGTTATATTCATATTAAGCGACACATAAATATATATAACTCATTATTTATATCACGGACAATGTAGTGAGATTATAAATGAGAAATTCACTAGGAAAACAAAGAATTGGATATAATACATGGGCGTGGAAGAGAGCTCTATATTGTTAAAGCTTATGGTTGATGCCGTTAATCGTGGATGGTGTAGTACCAATGGGATATTAAGCAGACAGATAGTTGAAAAAAAATACTTTCTATTTTGAACAAAATGCTTGAATGTCAAAAGAACTATGCTATGTACCAAAGTCGATTGACTTGGTTTAAGCAAAAATTGAATAAATACTCTGAGCTTATGCAGTATAGTTCTGGTTTCGGGTGGGACCCAATCACAAAAAAGTTCACTGCTAGTGATTAAGTGTGGAAAAATTACTTGAGGTGAGATTTTGATATAATATTTTCTTGTGGATTAATATACACTTTTACATACAATAAATGATGACTTATTAATTATTTTATATACTTGTTCTTTGCTAGTCCCACCCAAAATAGATGCACCTTCGTACAGACGCCATTGTTGATTAAGAAGATTTACATTTAGCAATTGGCAATGCAACAGCTACAAGGGAGAAACTCAATTGGTTTGGGTGATGAATCAGATACAAGAATATATAGAGTTGAAGAAAATAGACATGTCACGATAGATGACTACATGTTTGATGAGAGTCAAGAGGCATACATACAAAGTCAACATGACCAATCAAATTATGTTCCATCATATGAAAATTATAATTCTTCTCTAGCGACAATGGAAACTAACAAGGAGATTCTTGTAGAAAATAAAGGTCCTAAAAAGTGAATTAGAATGGAATATGAAGATAATTCTAGCTCGTTTGAAACCATGACTCGAGCTGATATTCAAGCAAAGATTTCTCTTCCCATGGATTCTATTACTGAAATTGCAGCTGATATTCGAAGAATGCTTAAGCTGATGGAGAAAAGGGAAAGGGATAGAGAGAACAAGGAAGTAGATAACAAGATCAGTATATGGAATGCTATCAAAGAAACTCCAAACTTGGATAATCACACTCGCTACAAAGTGCCTGCATTCATTCATAAGTTTGGAATGAAAGATGATTTTCTAAAAATGTCACACAAAGAGCATTGGGAGTGGATAAAATATAATGTGGAATGAGTTTGCTTATTTGAGAAAGTGTTTAACATTTTGAATTCTTCATTACGATGTGATTTTAGATTACTTTGTTTTAATTTGGTTTGTAACTATGATGAAACTTTGATATGAGTTATTTTTATAAACATTGATTTGAATATGGACAAATTCTTATATTTATCATATAGTGATGTTCTATGTTTGTAGCATGAACCTCTCTCTCTCTCTCTCTCTCTCTCTCTCTCTCTCTCTCTATATATATATATATATATATCAATCATGTGTATATATTTTAGTGCAAGTTTTTATGGATGAAGGAATAAAACAAGAATTTGAGGAAGAATTCGATGAAACTATCAAAATAGTTTTAATGGCACTTCAAGCAATACTTCATATATTACGTGAGTCAATGGTCATCATGTGTGGTGAATATATAGAACGTCCTGTTCGACGATCAATTATTACAGTTGGATATGATTACATTCATAAGGTATTGAAATAGGATCCTAAACACTTCAAGACAAATGTATAGGATGTATCCTAATATTTTTCTAAAGCTTTGCAATATCATTAGAGAAAAAACACCTCTGCGAGATACACGATATATATGTGTTCAAGAAATGCTTGCAACATTCTTGCTCACGGTTGGTCAAAATTCTCGATATTGTCTTACTCGAAAGACGTTTGGTCGAGCACATTCCACATCTAGCAGAAATTTCAACAAAGTTTTAAAGGCTTTGAACACAATTTCATCTAATATGATGGTCAAACCTGGATGTACAGTACCAAGTAAAATAAGAGAAAGTACAAGATTGTATCCTTATTTTAAGGTAAATTATACAACATGTTTATAACAATTACTTATTATTATTATTAATGTAACAAAATATATTGTTAAAATTATTTTATTCATTTAGGATTGGAGCTATTGACGGCACACATATACCGGCTATGATATCAGTACGTGACGTGAGCAGTTATCGTAATCGCCACATATCATTATCTCAAAATGTATTGACAGCTTGCAATTTTGATTTGGAATTCATTTATATTCTTAGTGGATGGGAAGGTCCAGCTCACAATTCAAAACTACTAAATGACACTTTGGTAAGAAGAAATTGACTTAAAGTACCACAAGGTTCGTACTTTTATTTCTTAAATTGGGTTATTAGTTACATATTTTTTTTTTCTTCTTCAAAATAACACTATCTATTTCTTGACACGAGATCATTATGACATATGATATATGCATTTACAAGTAAATATTTTCTTGTAGATTGTGGATTTACAAATTGTCGTCAATTCTTAGCTCCATTTCGAGGTGTTCGATATCATCTCCAAGATTTTGGTAGTGAATGTTGTAATCCTAAAAATGCCAATGAAGTGTTTAATATTCGTCATGCTTCCTTGAGAAATGTAATTGAGAGAATATTTGGCATATTCAAATCGCGATTCACAATTTTTAAATTGTCACCTCCATTTCTATTTAGATCGCAAGCAGAGCTAGTGCTAGCTTGTGCAGGATTGCACAATTTTCTTCGCAAAGAGTGTCATTCAGATGAATTTTCTGTTGAACCAAACAATGAAGCTTCATCTCCATCATCGCCATCATTAAGCCAGGATTTGAAGAGGATGAAGATGATTTCGAAACTTAAGAGCAACAAAGAGAGCATGCAAATGAATGGAGAACTAATATAGCATCAAAAATGTGGGGTGATCATGAACAATGTGAATGAAGATTGATAGAAATTGAGTGGAAAATTTGGTTAAATTCATTGAAGTAAAGTTTTTTTTTTTTTAATTATGGTAGTAAAGCAAAATTACGTTTGATAAATAATACCTTTATTTTTATAATTGATAAACACACAATACATCTTTAAGAAAAATTGTTGATATATATTCGCATTACATTTAAAATCTCAAGACTAGTTATTTGTGACTGAAATAATTATAGCAATCCCTATGGGCATGTTACATTTGAGGGCTATTTCTATTTCTATTTTTTTTAATAGTGGGCATGAATTAGTGGTTTGTTTTTATTTTTTTCAAGGGCTATTAGTCTATTTATAATATAAAAAAATGGTACATTTTTGTGGTGAGTTAGATTATCAAAAATTAATTCTATAGCAAGTTACTCGTTCCAACTTAATCTGGTTTGAAAAGAAAATATAGATCTTGAAATGGTACGTGAAATTTTAAAATTTTCTTCATTTCAGGTTGACAAATTTGAGTAATTGTAGAGGTAAAATTATAATTTTTTATAAAAATACCCAAATCCATGAGAATCTATAGAAATTCATGAGAATCTATTAAAATTTATAATATAAAATTCTGTTGAAATCTTATATATATAGAATTATATTCAAATTCATGAAATTTATAAGATTTCATAAATATTAAGAAATGTTTTAAATCTAAGATCATGACACGCCCTTTAGACAATATATATTTTGAGATTTTTAAAAAATATAATTTATAAAATTAGAATTCTCATATATTAGTCAATAGAAAAACATCAATTTTTTTTTAAAATAATAATTTTTTTTTGGTTTAATTATACACTGTATCAAAATTGGCATCTCATGTTAAATCAAAACAGACCTCAAAAGTCAAATCAAATGATATCAGTCTCTTTTTATTTTCTTCAATAGTACTCAAACACCATTTTTATGATAGGTGGTATTAAAATTATTTTTTAATTTCTTGTAAATTGTGAATCCAAAATATTTGAGTAAAAAATAACTAATAAATTATAGGTCTACAAAATATATAGATAAAAATTATATTTGATCAACTTAAATTATAATTTAAATTTAATCAAATAAACTGTTAAGACTATAAGATGTTTGGTAGTACTTAAAAGTAAATGAAACTTAATTTTAAGTCAATTAAAAGTAAATATATATTACATCTAAAAGGGGATTAAATAGATAAACATTTGAACTATTCTACCCTTACAAATTTTTTAAAATTCTATATTCACTTTTAATATTCATTAATGTATAATTATTTTTTAATATTTTATTTATTACTCTTTGCCTTCTCATATCACCAAACTTTCAATCATATCATTTAACATGAATGAAGATCATTTCAATGAAATGATTACTCATATGTTCATCGAAGATGAAGATTAAGATGAAGAAGATAATCTAGAGTTTCAAATGGTGATGGGACAATCAAGCTCAATGATTCTCAACACAAATCGAGAGAGTTCAAGTACTCATCAATATAAAAATCGTGGTCGAGAAGCATGTTATCGTCAACTCATGAAAGATTACTTATGTCCACGCCCTATTTTATTATCAAGATGAATTTTGAACTTGATTTTGAATAAGCTGTTTCTTGTTCAAATGCATATTCAGTGATGTAATAAATATAGAACCATATTTTACCTTTAAACTAGCAGTTAAAAAACCTTTCCAATCATTGGCTTTTAATAATCAGCCAATCGCATCTCTTAGAATATGGTGAGGGGTCAAATGGGCTTCAAATGCCAAATGTTGAATTCTGAAATATGGGTGCCAAATTTTGCCCCTCTTTTACCTTCCCCCAGCATTGACTCACCATCTCCAGCATATCAACAAAGAGGAAGGAGATGGGATTTGTCTAGAGGTGTTCAATCCAAAGACTGAAAATGCCGCTTGCCTGCTGATTTCAATATTTCCTTATTTGAAGTTTTGGGAGGAGCATTTTCTAATGTAGGAAATTGGAGCCACGAAAGTATGTTTTGGGAGATTGAAGAAGATGGTGATAGTTGTGGAGGCGGAGGTAAAGGTGATTGTGGTGGTGGTGGTGGTGGTGTAGGGTTTGGACTGAAATTTTGGTTTATTGATCTAGTAATGTTTTGAAATAAATATTATTTAAAATGAAAATCAATGTGTCACAATTTCAAAAACCTAGGGTGTTGCCGATCCGCCTCATGAAAAATTTGGTGCGCCACTTTTAATCCCTGCTACCACCAACCGCCCGCTGGGAAGGGGGTTCATCGATTGACCCGCCAACTATCTTGGTTAAATTTTTTTTTTTTTTGTTAAACTGAAAAGAAATAATTAAACAAATGCTAGTGAAAAATTTGTTATTATATTTGTAGCAAACAAAAAACCAATACAAAATTGGAGATGTAGTATAGTAGTTAAGTTTTATAATTTAACATTTTTAACCCAAGTTCGAATCTCATTTAGTCAATTCTTAGAAAAAATTTGTGATTTATAGTTGTATTTTATCATTTTTGAACAAAAAAAAATTCCTTATTACTTGAATAATCGGAGCGGGGCACCTAAGATAATGTTTAAAAATTAAATTGTTAAAGTTCACAACCCTTGAAACTTATTGACTTCTACTTGTAACATTTCAAATTTTTAGAACTCATATAGTTAGACTATTAGTTTGTACTAAATATGATGGAGAATTTTCAAAATAATGAAAATTTAGAGTTAGAGTCTGTTTGGTATAGTTTATAAACTAGTTTATTTGATTAAAATAGTTTATTTGACCAAAAATAGTAAAAAATGTCAAATTATCAAAACAAAAAATTTAGTTAAATAAATTATTTTTAGTTAAATAAACTAATTTATAAATTCTACCAAACGAGCACTTAAAAGTAAAATACAAATAAGATTAGATGGTTAAAATTTATATACCTTTTGAATTTCGCCTTGTTTCTAATCTTCTTTTTGCTCCCAACTTTTTACCAAAATATTAAGGATAAATTACTGCAAATGTCTCCAACCTTTAAGCTAATGACACTTTCCTTCTCAATATTTTGTTATGGGCTCAACAGTTGTATTCCATCATTTTTTGGTTAATTAACTTATTTGATCAACATCTCCAAAAATTAAAAAAGAAAAAATTGTCATTCATTTATTCTTAATTAAAATATTAAATAAAATAAAATAAAAAATGCAGAGAAAACAAAAGGCAAAAAGCAAAAGAAAATAATTAAATAATTTTTAAAAAAAAAAAACGCATATTTTCCTACTCCAACCCGCTACCTTTTACCTACCTCATTCCCTATCAACCACCGACGTGCCAAAACAGCCATTGGGACTTCAATTTCTAAATTACCTAGATATTCTGATGATTACCTCAGGACAGCCATTGTTGGCCCTATCTTATCTGCAAATAGTACAAATGAAATAACCAATGTTTTTACAAAAATGTTTCCAGAAATTAATCATTGAAAATCAACATAGAAATGAGTAATCAAATGCCTCGACTATAGTATATATAGAGAGTAAGAGAGATACCAAAACTTGAATCACAAGGTTGCACAAAGAGAAAAAGTTTGATGGGTGATGATACATGTTCGCTAAAAATGTACAGCAAGTGCACGGGTCGCGTTCAAGTAATAAAGTGATAAGAGAGTGTCGAACCCATGAGGATAGATAATTTTGCTAACATCCAAATCAATCTAACCCTATTTTAAACACACAATAAAACATATTGTTTTGATGATTAAACTAAGAATTCAAAGATGATAAAAAATTAAGCTAATAAGAAAGATATTAAAAGAGAAATTTGTAGGAAATAAAATTAACTAGAAGAAGATACTAGGAATTCGGCTTCACCAACTATTCCACTTTAAAATTTCATTTTCCATTATCAATTCCAAAATGAAGTTAATATGGCAATCCATGCTCCTAAAATATCTAGCAATCTCTCCCGAGTAAAGCCAAACATAATTTTACACAAGACTCCCAAGCATTCCTACTGAGAGAACGTATATGTAAAATTGCATTAAAACTCAAGAACATTCAAAATTGATTGCACAAAGTATGAAAGAGTATTCCTACATTTCATAAACCTTGTGTTGTTAATTAAATGTGCTAAACCTAATTTCAACCTCCCGGTAGCAACTAAGTCACAAAAGCATTTCAATGGTGATCAATCATCTCAATACACAATAAAGCCCAATAATAAACAACCATAAAAACCAAATATAAGGAATCAATAACAAGAACAATGCACTTTAAAACTTCATAAATGGATTCATCTCATTCCTAGCAAATAAAATTAGCTCATAATATTTACAAAGACAAAATAGAAAATAGATACAAAATACATCACCGGATTTGATAAAGTCAAGAGAAATTGAAGATTTAGCTTGAGCCCGTGGATGTCTTCATTTACTCATTATAAACCTCCATTCATCTTCCTCTATTTACAAAATGTTCACAATGATGTACAAAAAATCAAGAAAAACTCATTTCCATGGAGTTTTTCAAGAACCCTAATCTTGTTCTTCTTGAAGAGCTTTCTATGTGTGGAGTGAGTATGAGAGAATAGAGAGAGAGAGTGTTCCAAAATGCAGAAAAACGGCACCTTAAACCCTAGAATTCGTGAAAAGTCAAATTCCCAAAATACCCTTCAAAAACTAGAAAAAAAACGCGGTCTGACATGAAAAATAACCATGCGATTGCATGGTTATAATCCATGCGATCGCATGGCATGGGGAAAATTCATTCTACTGAAATTTTTGTATACAGGCGATCACATGGTAATTTAGCCATGCGATCGCACAGATCATTTGTAGCTGGACTCTGCCTGAAATTACCACTTCAGTCCCTGAACTTTGTAGAATGCTGACTTCAGTCATTGAATTTTTGGTTATCTTTCATGTAGGCCCTCCATAAATTACAACATTGGTCCTCCATCTTTAGACATATTTATCTTTTGGTCCCCGATATTCTCGATTTGCACAAATTTAGTCCTTTGTTGCTCATTTTTCGCGTGGATCTCATCCAATCACCATCCGAGCTCGATTTGTACCTAAATAATCAAAAGAACATAAATAAGTAGTAAACAACTTGAAAGAACATACCTATGGAAATGGAGTCATCGAATCTTTGAGGATCGAGTACATATCTCCGATTATCCAATCACTTGAAAAGAGGTGGGAACTTTTTCATGTTATTCATTCGGTGTGAGAATAGTTCATTTCTAGAGAAAATACTTTTTAAGTATATAACTTAGTAAAAGAAGAATAATCACTTAACCCAAATACCTTGGTATCATCATGATTTAGAGGAGGTGTCGAAGGATCTTTGTACATGTGCCACATTCTCGAACGTTAGATCTAAGGTTAGACTAATTTCGTACTATAGCATTAGGATCTTGAGACACTAGACTTGTTTCGGGCATTGGATCTAGGCGAGTACTGTGGATTAGGATCTTGAGACACTTATTTTGCCTTCAGACGTTAAATCTAGGCTAGTCTACCTTAGTGTGAAGTTTTAAAGATTCACATATAAATGGCCCAAAAAAACAAAAAGATCATCTTTAGCCTGCTATTATGAGCAAAGCATTTCTATGGCTGCCACACAAGTGGGTCTTATCTGACTACTTTCGATCAAATAGACGCTTGTTGTATATTTCAAAAAATGGAAGGGGAAATCCTTGGTGGTCGGGTAGGGCGCCACCGACTGCTAGGCTACGCGGCCAGGTAGGGTACTAATCGGCCGCTAGGCCTTCGTTGCTGGGTAGGAAGCTCATGTGGCCTATGTGGCCGGGTAGGATGCTACCGAGCCTTAAGGTTTTGTGGTTGGGCGAGGATGGGCAATTGGGCATTAATTAGCTCTGCGCGGGTGGTGCCCATTGAGACATCTTTTGGTGCAAATTTTGCAATTTTTCATTTTGATATTATAGCCCCTATGCTTTTTAATGATTTCGTCGTTGAGGAGCATTAAAGACTAAATTTATTTGTAAAAGAAAAAACATCTATATGCACGCTTATCTTTTTTCTATTTTCCTTCTTGAGTACAAAAATAATTTTGGGGAAACTTTTCACATCATTCCTTTCTGAAAATTTTCGTTTTTTAAAGTTTATGAGAGCAATTTTCTTCATTTTCCCCCTTGAACGTTCTCAAGAAAAGATGGAAAAAAAAAACCTAGGCCCACCATCTATGCTATCCTTATATGTGGCCCTCTCACCATTGCCATCCGAATGACCCTCATCTAGGCAAAGGGCCCGTTAAATATATGATCCAAAAATAGATCAAATTTCTGAAGGGATCTAGTCAGTTTGACTACGATGTACTTGTTACATATACTTGGAATCTTAAGTCCCATCTCTCGCTCCATTTTCTTTTTTCCTACAACTATGCTAGAAAATCCCTTATACTCCAAAAAGACCCCGACATCCTAGTAATGTTACACACTCGAAGAGATCCATTGTGGCCCCGAGTTTGACGACCAAATATCGAGTAATCGTGCCTGCGATAGACGTGAAGAGATTCAAATGAGGTTGAGTATTGCTCGACCTCGGCCGAACAAAAACTAGCCATGTCCAAGCAAGACCTGATTGGGAATAGGACATAAGAAGATCCAGCTGGATGGGACCTAGCAAGGAAAGGCCCGATTGAAGTTGGGAAAAACCCCCCATCGAGGCTGAGTGGAGCTCGGCCTCGACTGGGTAGTACCCACCATCGTCCGACATTCTGCTAAAAGAAAGCGGGTGAAGCTCACTAGACATCGAGATCGAGTAGTCTAAATTCTTGAACTTTTCTCATCATTTGTGGCTGTTGACTGAGAAAGGCTTTCGACGCTAAACAACGACTTCTAGGTCGACTATGGTAACTTTTGACATTGCCACTTGAGTCATCATTCAATGTAACGACAGACTTATACATTGAAAAACTAAAAGATATGCATATGCGAAAAAAAGAATTAAACTTCAAAAAAAAAAAAAGGAAGGAAGGAAGGGGAGTGTCATCTCAATCCCGATCAACTAACTTCCAATGTTTGAAAGATGGCTACTACTTCTTGTATCTTTGCCTTCACCACCGTCTTGAGCCATAGCCACATAGGTGCACTGTTTGTTACATGAATAATTCAATTAGTTTTGACTGATAGAAGTTAATTTATGTATGAATGAAAAATAAATTCGCGAGTTCATGAATGATTTTGAAACATGGTGTAAAGTTTATATATTTTTTGCGTAATTAACCCGCCTATAGAGTAAAGGAAACACTAGAACACCATAGCTCATCCAAAGCCCATATAGTGCATCATATACTAATGTGGTGGTAGGTAACTTTAACTAGGTCGATAAAGTGCCTAGAACCCCACCCGAGCAGTTAGTGAATATATTTTAAATGGTCGTCTAAATTGATTATTCTCCATACACATAACAACTTGGAAACACCAAGTCCTATATCTGCTTGGTGTTTTCAATAACAATTAGTGAATATATTTTAAATGGTCGTCTTAATTGATTATTCTCCATACACATAACAACTTGGAAACACAAGTCCTATATCTGCTTGGTGTTTTCAATAATTGATCACGTCAACAATGTTCTAGTCTCATATCTTTCTTCTCCAATTTATTTTTCCTCTTTTAAATTTGTTGATTGATTTGTCGATTTTTTTTTTTTTCTAGCTCCAACCTCAACATTTGAGGTTAAATGATAGTTGAATCGATTTTAAGATGGATGTTGGAAACTGGCACGAGAATTAGCCAGAAAATAAAAAATTTCTTTAATTCAATAAAATCAGGATCTTTGCTAGGTGTTCACGTGTTTATTATAATTAAATACTAATAGATTAGTATTATTCCTAAATCGATATACGATTTTAGATCTTGATCTGATTCACGAACTTTCTACTTTTGATTTACAAACTTGGTGCTCCCAACGTTCAAGCCTTCTATGGTATTCTCCAAGTATAGATTACACCGGCGTGTGGGCACCTTTTTAATTGAATCAATAAATAATTTCTAGATTGGTCAGATCTAGAAAACTAAGAAACTAAAATTCAAGTCAAACAAATACTTTAGAATTTTCTCTCTTCTTTTTCTTAACTGTTCTTATTGATTTATGTCACTAACAATGTGATATAAATACAGCAAGTGTCCTGACTGCAAACAACGACAAGAGTCTTGATTGCATCAAAATCTAATTAGTTTAAGATTGATTTAATTACACATATAATCCTTAAACTTATATCACAATTACAGTCAAGTCCAAAACTTTCATAGTAACTATGATTAAGCCCAAGACTTTATAGAGCTACCACAGGGACCAATCTGGACATATATTTTCCAAGCTCCAATAATTAGAATGTCTAGTCGACCCTAGACTGTCCGATCTAATTATTAGTCTTTTGCTTTTTCCACTAAAGGCAATAGACTGCACTCTCGGAATATATAAGATTACAGAAGTTGTAATACTTTCCTCTTACCTACCGTATATATATTTCATTATTGTCTGAAATCCGATAATTAGGTATGAGCATAAATGACCGTTTTGCTCTTCTAATTATTCTCACTAACTTTAAGTTACATTTTCTTCAATGGTCCTGTGAACTAATTCACAGATGTCAAAGTTTAGTCGTCGCTAAACACTGAGCTCAAATTTATAACCGTTAAACAAAAAATACTTAAGTTGTCACTCAACCCATTTTTTAGGGCGACAGTTCCTAACACGAATTCGTGTTTTCTACTTCGCTCATTCTCAAGTTCCCAACTCACCGAGATATTTGATCAACTAAATCGATCTCAACCATTAGTGAATCAAAGAACCGTCAAACTAACGAAAAGATATACACAATCATGTCAAGGGATTTAGATGAAATACCCGGTGATCAAGTATAATTTAATTATTCGCATGGTCATGTTATATAATTAAATTTGACACATAATCCGTTCAATACACTCTAAGAGTAATAGTGTCACCATTAATCCATTTCTGCGATAAGGACAAATTGCAAACTTGAATGATTAAATAGTCAACACTACAACCTTCCGGTATAAGACGTCAACCCTCATACAATAGTTGTGAACAATTTTATTGATGATCAAAATATAAGTTGTCACACTATACTTCTCAACGCAAGCATCCAACTTATATTATCACAAGTGATCATTGGCACTTTATTTACATACTCAATATTAAACAAATGTAATAATAATAAATGAATACAAACCAAAATTTTATTCAACATAAATTGTCATTTCATCACAGCAAAAAAATACTATTTGAACATACAACCCAACAATGGAAACCTAACATTATACCGATTTTTTTTTTATCTTTTTGCATATTTGGAAATTAGTTCATGGTTCATGATAAAATTAGTTCATTTATTTATTGAATTAGAAGTTTATTTGTTGAATTTTTGTGACAATTGAAATGTGATTTGAAAGCTTTATTGAATTTTCTACCATTATATGCAGCCTGTCATTGAATTTTTTGTTATTTAAAGTTTATTTTCTATTGATTAACCATTTGAACTTTCTGCCATTAGAAGTTTATTTATTGAATTGAAAATTTTTTTTCCTACTAATAGAGCTTTATTTGTTTTTGAAGAAACAAAATACTTCATGTTGGTTCATATAATTTTGCCACTGTTTCTTATCCTATAATAAAAATGTTTGACTTCGTCATTAAATTTTGTGCTCGTATAAATACTTTTATACCATATGATATTACATTATGTTTTGATATTGTCCGCGTACGGACAACAACAACCTCCATGCCTAAGACTGGTGGGAGCTTCTCTCTCATTGTCAATGCGCTTATTAAGTCGCTTTAGAGCATGTTTGATAGAGTTTTTTTTCAAAAAATCTATTTTTTGTTTATAACTTTTTTAACTTTTCAAGTTGAAAAGTTTTACACTACAAAAAAAGTTCCAAAAAAAGTCGAACAATTAAAAAAAATTACTTTTTTGAAAAAGCTCTATCTATACAAATAGGCAAAAAAATACTACTGAGACAAATCTATTAGGTACGGATGTCCAACCTGTTTCAAAATTGGCAGAGCAAATTTTTTTTTTTTTAATCGAACGCAGAGCAAATATTGGATGCAGGTGTCCTTGACCAAGAGTATTACTATAATTAAATTTTAGGGTAGGTTAAAATTTAAAAAAACTCAATAATGTTACATAATCAAAGATTTTACAAAATATGAGATTACTTTTGAAGTTGTGTCTGACTAATATTTATAAAGTAAAATTCTTCTATTAGGATGTGTTTGATTGACAAAAGTGGAAAAGAAAAACAATTTCTATGTAAGGTGAAAAAAAAAAAAACTACCAAAATAGTAAAAAAATATTTTTCAAAAAAATGGTCAAAACCATGCTTTAAGTGATTGTACTTTAAAAAATATTTTCTTTTTCCACCTCTTATCAAACAGTCAAAGTTGAAAAATATTTTCTTTGAAGCGATATTATTTTCCATAAATGTAACATTTTCTAAGGGTGCAATCAAACACAGCTTTATTATATATAAATTTATTTTCAAAGCAATATCTCATTAAAATAGTGTGTCAATAAGAAATTAATCCTCTATTTTAATAAATTGTCATTTCAACTAGTTTTGTTGCTTGAAATGCCAAGTCACAAAATTTCTCCCTATATTATGACCATGGATTCAAGAAATTTTGAGATTTTCCAAAACTTTGATATTTTGGGTCCAACAGTACCAAATTTGATAAAATTTAATACTAAAGTGTTTATTTGATTTAACTTAAAAAATAGTTAAAAACTTAAGATCAAAGTCAATAATTAATTTTAATTATATATTTCATAGAACCCACAACTTTTATGAACTTTTTAACTACACGTTTCATCAATTTTTATCAAAATCTACTAAATTTATTTATCAAAAACTTTGTCAAATCGACCCTCAATGTAAAAATTTTCCCCAACTTTTGGAAAAAGACAGCTAATCTCCAAATAAGAGAGTTCAAAGAAGGTTTTGTACATTAGAATTCCAAAGATATTGTTCTAACTCAATGCAAAATGGGACCTTGAAGATGTACCTGGAAAAAAGGAAATGCACCACCAAATATTAGAAAACTGATCACCTCAACCATATTTCCAAGAATCCCATATAAATAAACATAACAAGAAAAAATATTAAACCAAATATTATTCTTAAAAAAATTAGTGCTAGTAACAAATTTTTTTTCCCTCAATTTTGCGTTCAATTTATTAGGTAATTAAAATCTTATTGACTACAACAAATCATATTGTCTCATCAATCACCAAATTAAACATCGACCATTGATTTACTGATAGAAATTTTGTTGGTGGATTTCTATGGAAATGACTCCAAAACAATCAAACCGAATGATGGATGAAAATTAAGTCGAGGCAAGAGTTGAACTCTTTGTCCTTAAGTCAATATTGCCCCGCAAAGTTGCTTTCGGTCTTTGGCAATTGACTCCCAAGATACAACGACTTTGCTTGAGTTTTATAGCACTTCAAAAACTTAAGTACAGCGAACCAAAATTGGTTTTGTACTCCAAAAGATGAAATGAAATGTAAACCAGAAATTCAAGCAACAAATGCAAGAATTTTTTATTTAAGAAGTAAGGAATTATGAATGGATATTATGCAAATGTTTTCTATATCAATTCTCTGTTAATGGACGTCCAGAAGGTCCTATTTAATGCTGAAGAACAGTTGAACACGAAATGGTGTGGAGCCAAATCTTGCAACACTTCAAAAAGAGATGTCTGTTCGCACGTAAACCTATACGATCGCATGGTGCAATTTTGAAAACAGAACTTTATCCAGATTAACCATGCGATCGCAAGGCTTTGCCTCCTGCGATCGCATGGAAGGACCAAAATACATTCTGCTTAAAATTTAAGCAAGTTGCGATCGCAGTGTAAATTAACCATGCGATCGCATGGTCAAACTTTGACCCGATTTTGTCATTTTTCGTAATTTCTCAGTCATTCGATATTGGTTTCAAGATGTCAAATATATCCTTTAAACATGCAGATAAATCTGAAATTTTTTTCTAGGAGCGTTGCCCCCGAGCCCCCACTAGGGGCACTGCCTCCTCTCGACCGACCGGCCAAGGCGGTCGATCCCGTTCTCCGAAGCGTCGTGATGGCAAACTAATTTGCCTAAACGGATTCGAGTCGGGTCTTGTATATTTGGCCAAGTTGACACGAAGTCACTTTCATTGTTTTTAGGCTTATTTGCACAAATGGTCCCTGACTTTTGCACTTCATCATGAGTTGAGGACCTATCTTTTTATTTTGGCGGTTTAGCCCCTATTTTAAATGTTTTTGGCGTCAATAGTCCTTCTCATGAATTTCCATCCAAATCATCATGAAATTTGTCAGTGAGATTTTTTTTATTTAAAAGGTCTTATTTGCACAAATGGTCCCCGACTTTTGTAAAGAAAAATTCTGACAAAAAAGTCCCTAATCTTTAAAAAGTATTGAAAAGTCCCATAACTTTTTAATCCTAACACATATGATCCCAATTTTTTTTGACAATTTTATCCCTAACTTAAATGAATTAAAAATAACCCATAAACCTTTTCAAAAATACAAATAAATCCTAGATCTTTTATTTTTTTGAT
Organism: Forsythia suspensa; assembly: GCA_023638005.1. Classification (NCBI taxonomy): domain Eukaryota; kingdom Viridiplantae; phylum Streptophyta; class Magnoliopsida; order Lamiales; family Oleaceae; genus Forsythia; species Forsythia suspensa. The sequence goes on from CM042665.1 coordinate 13,292,065, forward strand.
TTATACTTAAAATAATAAAAGTGTGTCATCAAGTCCCAAAATTTTTAATTTGTTCATCAAAATGACATTTAAAATGTGTTTGATTAAAATCAGATTTTTTAGTAAAAATTGTTGAAATGTGTAGTTAAAAAGTTGTGGGACCATAAAATGTGTTGTTAAAATTAATTGTTGACTTTGACTTTAGCTTTTTAGCAAAATCGAAATTGAAAACAAACGAGCTCTTAGAGTCCCTACAGATTTTGTCTAGTGGTCCATTAATTAACAAAAAATTATACCCATGATCAAAATTTGACCAATTTAAAATTTTAATTTATTTTTCATACCAATTTTAAAAAAGGTGGTGGTAGGTGAAGATTGTGAATAATTTTTTTTTAATTATTATTTAGTAATTGGTAGAGAGTTGGCAAATGGGCTAGATGGACCGCCCAACTCGAAATTAGACAGCCACATAAAAGATTGGGTGAGCTAATCCCGATCCAATTTTACATGAAATTCGGTATTTGCTAGGCCAACCCAATTGAAGTATTCTTGGGCCAACCTACTCGATTTTGGGCCACATGGGCCAATGGGCCAACCCAACTTACATTTTTAACTTATTTTTTAAAATAATTACTTATAATTTTGTAAAAAAAAAAAATAAAATAAAAAATAAAAAAAATTATGTGGCTGGCGTCTAATTTCGGGTTGGGCGGTCCATCTAGCTCATTTGCCGCCTCTACCAATTACTAAATAATAATTAAAAAAATTCTTCACAATCTTGACCCCACCACCACATTTTTTAAAATTGGTATGAAAAATAAATTAAAATTTTAAATTGGTCAAATTTTGATCATGTGTATAATTTTTGTTAATTAATGACCACCTGGAAAATCTGTAGAGACTCTAAGAGTCTGCTTGCTTTCAATTTTGATTTTGCTAAAAAGCTAAAAGTCAAAGTCAACAAATAATTATAACCACACATTTTATAGTCCCACAACTTCTCCACCACATATTTCAACAACTTTTACTAAAAAAATCTGATTTTAATCAAACACATTTTAAATGTCATTTTGGTGAACAAAATTAAAAATTTTGAGACTTGATGACACACTTTTTATTATTTTAAGTGTAAATCTGTAAAAAAATAAAAAGATTTAGGACTTATTTGTATTTTTTAAAAGGTTTATGGATTATTTTTAATTCATTTAAGTTAGGGGTAAAATTGTCAAAAAAATTTGGGGTCATATGTGTTAGGATTAAAAGGTTATGGGACTTTTCAACACTTTTTGAAAGATTAGGGACTTTTCTGCAGATTTTTCTTTACAAAAGTCAATGACCATTTGTGCAAATAAAACTTTTTAAATAAAAAATTCCTACCGTCAAATTTTACGGTGATTTGGATGGAAATTCATGAAAAGGACCATTGACGCCAAAAATATTTGAAATAGGGGCTAAACCGCCAAAAATAAAAAGATAGGTCCTCAACCCGTAGTAAGGTGCAAAAGTCGGGGACCATTGTACAAATAAGCCATTGTTTTTAACACTTAGTTAATTTCTCGATATATTTAAATCAATTTCTAACAAAATTTAATTGAACAAGATCAATATTAAAAATAAGCAAAAAGTCATTCTAATTTAACTAAAGGTACTACTTACTAGGCGAAACTCAGTCCATAAAATATATTGAATGCAATTTTCATGAAGGATTCACACAAATTTTGTTTGGACTGATTTTGTTAGTGAAATGAACTATTTTTAAAACTCACTGAGCCTCGATTTGAAAATGGGAAAAGAATAAATGGGTCAAAGGTTAAATAAGAGTCAACTTTGGTTCAAACCGAAGGTTAAAAATAATTATAAAAAAAAAACACTATATATATTTAGTTTTCGAAATTCATCAGAAATAGTGAGGTGAAAATAGTAGAAATATGAAATTTGGGATAGAAAATATTGTTGCCTATCTGGAAAGAAATGCCAGAAAGTGAAATTCATCACATGTCCAATCGTTATTTAATTTTAATTAAATAAATATTTATTTTTCTACTATATAAAAATAAAAATAAATTTTATAATCCTATAATTGATAATAATAATAATAATACAAAATGACATCATCATAATCAATTTTAGTATATAAGCACATCAATAAATTGATTTTGTCTACTAAATACTAAAATACTGATTTTAAAACATACAATAATTTTGAAATAAAAATTTATTAATTCTTTCCACGTTTAAGTTTTTCTTTGGCACAACAAAAATTGATTGTTTTAAAATTACATAAATATCAAACAAAGACAAAGCCTTACAGGGAGAGAGAGTTAGGCTACATAAATATCAAACAAAGATTCGATCAAAAAAAAAAAAAAAAAACACACACACACACACACACACACACACAGAGAGAGAGAGAGAGAGAGAGTGGGAGAGAGATGTCAACTTTATGGGTGCGTTAAATTTGTTTGGACTAATTTTCTAAAGTATTTTTAAAAAAAGTTATCATTGTCACCATATAAAATGGTATTTATATCAATTGTTTTTCACAGCACCCTGACTCATTGATTATCATTTCAAGTAAGATATAGGGATGGCAAAAATATCCGTCCTCCATTCCTTTTACCTTGCTTTCTTAGGAATCGGAGGCGGGATCATGGTCCTCGCTTAATTTTTTCAAACTCGTTAGAATAATTTATTTTATTTTTATGTTTTAAAATTTAAATTTTATTTAAAAAATAAATATTAATATTAAAAAATAATTAATTAATTAAACTGAGCGATAAATATAGATTTTTCAATCCTCACTCCGACCCGATCCCCACCCCATCTACAAAAAATCTCATACGATGCAGGGATGGTAATAACGGTCCTGACCCAGCCCTATCCCATTACCATCCCAGTAAAATGTATCTTTTTTATACCACAATGAATCTATAGTTGGTCACATATATACAATGAATCTCAATAGATTAAAACTTGTAAAAGGCGCATTTAAGATTTAAAAAGATACAACACACATTCAATTTTTAAAAAAATTAACAAGTACTAATTTATTAATTAATTTCGATTACTTAATTAATTTACATATTTTCAATAACATTTCTTTGTAGAGGTTATATCATGAGAACATCTTTAGTGCTTGTTTAGTAAAAAAAAATTAGATTATAAGCAATTGGTTCAACAAAATGTGTATATAAAAATTGTGTTTTGATCAATTTAAATATATTAATAACCACTCCAAAACATGCTTTTTAATCATTTACCATAATGTATGGTGAATCTACCGCTCTTTGATGGGCAAAATTTTCAACTCTAGACAGGCGAGCAAAACTCTAAGTCAACTTATGGGGATTTTAGTAGAAGAAAAAGGAATTTAATTTAGTAGGTACGGTAAAAATAAAATGAATCGTAATAAATATATTCCTAACACCTCATTTACTATCATATATAACTTATTCATTTAAAAAATATTTGATTTACTATTTTCTCGAAAACTTTTACATCGACACTTAGATAACAATAGATATTGTTATACAAGTCAATTACCTAATTTAGAACAAATCGCTATCGTGTGCGGGTTTGCTACGACACTTTTACATTGCAAAATTCGCATTGTCATGTTAGGTGGCCGTTTTGAAATGAATTACCTAACTCGTGACAAACTAGTATTTTGCATGTGTATATGCCTCTTTTACCACACGAGCTGGTGAATTGTGATAAGCTTTACAAATTTCTAGCATCATCAATATTATCTAGGAATTGTTCTTAATGCTCAGTTTGGCACGTAAAGAAAGTTCAGTGGTCTAATTAGGCACAACTTTCAAACAAATGACAATTCTAACAAACTTGCTGGTCCGACCAAATATTAGACCATGTTTGGAAGGTTTTTTATTTTTTTAAACTATTTTTTTCTAAACTCATTTTTAACCACGTATTTTATGTGATCCACAATTTTTATCAACTTTTCAACAACACATCCCACCAACTTTTTTAAAAATCTCTTAAAAAATTAATTTTAAACTCTACTAAATAAATACTTAATAACGGTACAATCAAATTTATGTTTACTTAAGAAATCATAAAAAAATAAAAATAAAAATATAGAGAATTTATAAAACTAAGTAAATGAAAAAGGTATTTTTGAAAATAACAACTTTTAGAATATGTTTGAAGACATATTTGTGTCCACACACAGTTGTGTGTTGTGTGGACTGATGTAACATTCTTACATCAACTTACACTATCAGAAGATAAATAATTTTCTACTACCGTAGTTAAGAGATGATTACTTATCAATTAAAATCAATTTTTTTCAAAACTTGATAATTTGAAGTAACATTATAATATTCTGTAGGTGGCCTACAATTGTTGAAGTTGACTAAACAAAATGGTCATATTTTTCAAATTGAAAATGGAATTCAGTTCTGTCCTTATGTGGAATTAATTTCACAATCAAACTGATGTCTAATAATGGACAAAAGGGCATATATGCCATATTCTTTTGATTTACTTGGCACAATCAATCAATTTAATTCAGCATCGGGCCCACTTCAAGCATCCAAAATATCAACAAGCCCGCTACATGTACACCACGGTTGACCGCGGTGTTCATCGCGAGATGAGACAAACCAATTTCTCGTGATAAATTGAAATTTATCGCGAGAAATTGGTTTGAAAAAATTTGTATGGTAATTAATGCATGGAACAACATTTCTACCGCATTCAATGACTTCTTAAGCAAATTTCCTGCTGTTTCATCACTTATTCAGATAGTTGAAAAAAAATTTCTTCCTTTCTTAATTTCCGGCGATTCTCCGATCAAGCTCCGGCAACATTGTTTATTCCATATTTGACATTGAAACTTTATTTTCCATCCAAGTTATCTGTCACTATGTCCGAAATAGGTAATATTTAATCACATTTGAAAGTTTTTTTTTTTTTTTTTTTGCCATATTTTTGTGTTATATACATTATAGAAGTTATGTATTTATCATATTCGCAAATATTTATGTTTGGGTTACATACCTTACGAAAATAATTATTTTTTATGATATTTGTTTTAGGAAATCTTGTTTCACTTTCCGACGATGCGACAGTAAATATGAATATGTTTGTGGTTGATGATGAATATTTTGAAGATGATGAGATAGAAATAGAGAATTCTCCTGATTTAAATGAGGATTGGGTTGAAGAACCGAATGAGATTGCACCTGAGGTGGGGATGAAGTTTAAGGAGCTTAACGAAGTGTTTGAATTTTACAAGAACTATGCATCTCGTGTGGGTTTTCCAGTTAGAAAACGTAATTCGAGAAAGGGTGATGATGGGGTTGTAAGAAATGTCACGTTTACATGTAGTCGAGAAGGACAAAGAACAAGTAATACAAGTACTTCTTTGAAGCCGCATCCGACAATTCAAACAGGATGCAAAGCTAGGGTGACCGCTGTATCTGATGCCAGTGGATCATGGCGATTAACTAAAGTTCTGCTGGATCATAACCACAAAACAAGTCCTTCGAAGTCTAGGTTGTATCGGTGCAATAGACAACTAAGTGAGAACGTGAAACGAAAGCTTGAAGTGAATGATATTGCTGGAATTCCGTTACACAAAAGTTACAATTCAGCTGTCGTTGAAGCAGGTGGTTATGAGCAAATGACATTTATTGAGAAGGATTGTCGAAACTATATTGATAAGGTTAGGCGTTTGAGACTTGGGAAGGAGATGCTCAAGCATTGCAATGCTATTTCTCGAAAATGCAATCACGGTGTCTGGTTTTACTTTAGTGTCGATTTGGACGAAGAGTGTCGATTGAGAAATGTGTTTTGGGCTGATAATAGGTGTAGAGAAGCGTATAAAGAATTTGGCGATGCCGTCACCTTTGACACCACGTATTTAACTAATAGGTATGACATCTTTTGTTTGCTCCTTTTGTTGGTGTAAACCATCACGGACGATCGTATTTGCTTGGATGTGGTTTAATTTCCAACGAGGATCTGTGAGACATTTACATAGTGTTTAGGACATGGCTTGAGTGCATGGAAGGTAAAGCTCCCATTGGAATAATAACCGATCAGGCAGGCGATGCAAAATGCAATTTCAATTGTTTTTAGGATACTAGGCATAGATGGTGTTTGTGGCACATCTTGAAGAAGTTGCAGAAATTTGGAGGACACGATCATAAGGGAGCTATACTTTCAATTTGTCCACTATGTGGTTTACTGAATCGCAATGTCCGGAAGATTTTGAACAATATTGGAATTCTATGATTGCTAGCTACGATCTTGAGGATCATGATTGGTTATCTGGACTTTATACGAACGTAGTCGTTGGGTGCCGTGTTATTTGAGGACTAGTTTTTGGGCGGGGATGTCTCACGACACAACGGAGTGAGAGTATGAATGCTTTTTCGATGGTTACGTCCATTCGAAAACCACATTGAAGCAATTTAGAAAGCGAAGACTGAGCGGGCTTTGAGGAGTAAAGTTGAGAAAGAGTTCCAAGCGGACTTCAAGTCATATTCCCAGATGATCCCGTGCGCAACAAAGTTTGGAATGGAGAAACAATTCCAAGAAGCTTATACAATATCCAAATTCAAAGAATTTCAAGAAGAGTTTTCAGGTATGGTTTATTGTCGGATTGTTGAAGTTGATGAGGGTCCTTTGGGAAACTCGTATCAGGTATTGGAATCTATCATTTTCGACGATGGGATGAAGAAAAAAAAATGTACGGTTTTGTTTGACAAAGAACAATGTCAAATTGTGTGTAGCTGTCACTTGTTTGAATTTCGGGGGATACTGTGCAAACATTGTATCATAGTTTTCATTACAAATGATATCACATTTGTGCCGGAAAGATATATGTTACGTAGATGGAGGAAAGACGTGAGTAGAACATATACCAGGATGAAGATTAACTACAATGGTTGGATTAGCACACCTGCTCAAGTACGATATGATGAATTATGTGATACATTTCGCAAGGTTGCTGACGTGGTTGCAAACGATGAAGTACTTTCCCGGGAGATAACGGAATGGCTTGAAATGAAAATGACAAATATGAACATTTCAAAGAACAAATCATCATGTGGTAGTAACCTCATTTCCGGCCATTCTCATGTTCATGATTCCACTGACCGAGGATTAGTCGATAAGAATTCTAGTGACCACATGTTGGATCCAAAGAACTCGAAGACGAAGGGTGCTCCAAAGAAGCTTCGGAAAAAGGGTCCATTGGAAATAGGTGCATCAAAAACGAAGGTATGGTAAACGGTATCAAAAAAAAAAAAAAAAAAAAAAACTGGGAATGAAAATTGGCACAGGCGTTCGCCAGCGATGTCTGGCGATCGCCCAATTGAAGCAGAAAGCATGCATACGCTTCAATCGGTTGGCGATCGCCCGAGGCAAATTTCGGGCGATCGCCACCTGATGAAGAAGAAGCACAAGCATTTCGCTTCAATTGGGCGATCATATAAATTCTTCGGGCGATCGCCACAATCGTTGAAAGCGAGCGAAGCGAATGCATCGCTTCGCTTCAATCGGGATCGCCAGCCAATTTTCGGCCAATTTTCGTTTTTTTTTTTTTTTTATTCTATACCAATTTTAAAATGCTCATTGCTAATATTAATTTGCGTAGGTGATTTCGAGTTCAAGTAAAGGGAAGAACGTTAGACATTCCAATCTAAATGACGCTAATCAAAGCTTTATCCAAGCACCCGAATGCCATTACCCCATCCTCGACTTATCGCAGGCTGCTCAATATCAACCATGGCTACCAAATTATGGAGTAAACTTGGTGCCAACTTATGGGTCGAGTCAACATTTGAATTCAGTGTATCCTATAGTTGGACAACCCGAAGAACAAATGTCGAGCAATTTGTTAGCAAATCCAAGATTCCACTTTCCTCACCAGCAGTACGATGGGTAGTTTATATGTCCGGTTTGTGTAATGCAAAATTTTTTTAAATTCATTGACGGTCATGTAATATGCTTTATGTTGTATGTGTCTCGAAAATCCAACAAACAAATGGTCTAACATTGCCGAACTTCGTGATAACTCCTTGATAACCCGTGATATCATAACAAGCAGATAGTTCAAATGATGGATTAAAACAACAATCCCGCTACATAAATCCAAATAGTAATGATTCAATTACAACAAAAATTAATCTAACTATCTAACTCGTGCCCCTTTCCTACTTACTTGCGGATAGTGAGATTGAGCGAAATCTCAACATCTTTTTCCTCCCGAGATATTAGCTAACATTTTGAACATACTAGACAAGTCTTCATTTTTTCTCTTTGCCATGATTTGTCCAATCCAATGCTACTAGATGGCCCCTCAATCAACCCCCACTCGGTTGATCGTTATCCCACTTGAAATATGTGCATTTGTCCTCACTGCAGCAGAAAAAAAGCCTTCCTTTTGTTTTCAACACCTTAACTACTTGCATCCATTTTATATAACCCTTTCCACACCGTGGGCATCGTCGCTTTTGCTTGCATTCCTCTAACAAGTGACCTGCCTTTCTACAACCATAACATATTCCTTCATTGCTTGCCATGTACCGCAAATTTGTTCTGCAATACCAAAACAACCATTCTCTACTGAAATGAAAATAATATTGATTTTGTGAAACTCATACGTAGACAAGGATTAGACAACACAACACAATCAAAAAACCCAAAATCACTAAACGAATTAATAGGCAAGCAAGTCAAAAATCCCTAAATCACTAAACGAATCAACAACTGATAAAACCATAAACAAATCTACCAACAACACAATAAAAAAACCCGAAAATGCATTTGCATTTCATCCTTTGTAAACACATACAAATGCAGATAAACTCTCACAACTTCATCCATTTGCATAAATTCAAAACAATTGCCTCAAATCCATGAACCATCAAAATATTACATTTATACCCACCAAACACCATTCATACCTCACTCAAATCGATCAACGGCTCTTCAATGTGGAACCCCTCCTCTTTATCTGAAGTCTAAATATCCCACATGACCCGTAAACATTGAAAATCAATTTATTCATCCAACAAAATCAACGGAATAATCACAAAACAAAAGTCTCCTCAATTGGCTTGAAAAACAAAGAAATGATCGTCATTAAATACCCATTAGCTACCAAGAAAACTATTATTTTCTTCAATGCAATCCCATAAACCCGCCATTAATCAATGAAAACATAGATAACCCTATTTTCAAAATCCAAAATTAACCACGCCCATAGCCGTATCAAATGTGCCTATTATTCTTTAATGTGAAACAATATATAAAAAAAACCCTACATGGGTAGAAGATATTAAGGCAAAACAAGAAATGCCCATTCACTAATATTAAGGCAAAACATGAAATGCCCAAACCCATCCAAGTCATATAACATATTTCTCCAAAGAATAAAAATGGATAAATGAGACCAAGGAAGAAGATATATGACTCACCTCTTGTTCGGCCGAAGGAAGATGATAATAGGTGAAGATGAACCGACTTTTTGCCTCTTTGCGAAGGAAGAGGAAGACCGGAGGAATGAGACGCCATGAATTTTTTTCGGTAGAAAGAAGATGAAGAATGAGAAGTCCCCATTTTTGCCTCTTTCTTTGGAGGAAGAAGAAGAGCGAGATGAATGAGGTTTTAATTTTTGAGATATGATTGTGTAATTTGAATTTATTGGTAAGGGCATAATGGTAATTCATCACTCATGCGGTAAAGGCCGCGGTAAACGGGGATGTACAAAGAGCTTTTTCCAAATATCAATTATCTCAAAATATTGATTTCAGACAGATCGTGAATAACGTTAGCAAAATGACGACTTTTAAATGTAAAAAGTTATATATACCTTTTTGAAAAAATGACAAGATTGAATTGATATATGATAGTTCAAACTATTGTTCGAGAGTAGTTCAATCCACTATTTTCTTTTGTTTTTTCCATTTCAACATTTTCTTCTTCAACCAAATATTAATCCATAAATTCAATCTCTTCTAACAATTTTTGAGAAATTATATTTAACATATTTTCATATTTGCAAATAACTCAAACTAATCTAGTAAAAAATCTATTGATTTTTTTTTCTCTCTTTATAAGTTAAATTAGGGATTTTGGCGCAAATGGTCTTTAATATTTGTCTTTAGTGTGAAATTCGTCTCTAACGTTTATTTTTAGCGTACAAGTCTCTAACTTATGTGTTTTGGTGCAAAGTTGGTCTTTATAGAATATAAAAAATTAAATATGCTCTTAGTTTTAATTAGAAAAAATTTTATATGGTTTCTAATCATTACAAAATGTGCAAATTGGTCGAATACTTTTATTTTTTTATAAAATATTAAAGAAAACTAATGATTTTTTTTAATTAACACTTTAATAATAAACATATCAAATAAAATTATTATTTTTATTATTAAGTAATAATTATATTATTTAAAATCTAAACTTTTATTTTATTTATGTATTAAAAAAAATAACTTTGTCACAAATTTGATGTTCAAATACTTTTATTTAATTGAGTTATATATTTATTAACTACAAATATTAGAGATCCAACTATATTCGTAAGAATGTTCAAATATTCAAGATGTGATATTTACTTATTAAAATTAATAACGATCGTAGGGAGTTTCATTTCCACTTACCCAAAATAGATTATTACGTCTGTTTTCACCTTTTCTAATTTTTTTTTTCTTTCAATTTTTTCAATTTTCTCCAATCCAATTCAATTTCTTTTTACCATTCTTCTCCAAATCTTTCATTATCAACCTTGTTTGTCTTATTAATCTCTATTTATTTTTTCACAATTGAATTCTACCGATAAGCGGCATATAGTTATTGATCCAATTTTTTATCAAAAATTTAAGCAAAATAAAAAGTCCTAAGGGTGTGTTTGATTAGGCAAAATTTTCCATGGAAAATGAAGATTTTTCGCCTATTTTCCAACTTGTATGTTTGATTGTTCAAAATTTTCTATGAAAAAACATTTTCCCACCTATTTTTCTTGTTTTGTTTGATTGGAATCTTTTTTTTTTCCATGGAAATTTTTTTCTCATTTTTCTACTTTTGGCCACATTTTCCTTGTTTTCAAGGAAAATATTTTCTTTGTGGAATAGGAGAATTTATTTTCCATGGAAAATTTGTTAACCTTTTCCAACCCATTTTTTATCCATGGAAAATTTGTTAATCTTTTCTAACCCATAATTTCTTGGTAATTCATTTCTATGGAAAATATTTTCTTTCCACCTAAATTTTTCACTTACAATCAAACACAGTCTAAATGTTGACAGCTACATGATTTCCCGTGCACGTCAGGTGCACGTGTATATGATAATATACACACACAAAATAGACGATTCTAAATAGCGATGGCAATGTGTCCGCCTTTGCGGTGGGCTGGCCCGTAAAGAGATGGCTTGGCCCGTCCAAAAATGGAACTTGGACAAGCCCGTGGCCCGTGGACCACAGCGGCGGACGTGTTTTTTTTATTTTTATTTATTTAATTTGAGTTTAAAAGATCAAAAAATTAATCCATGATCTAAAGATGAATCTACGGGTCGGCTTCCGCCCGAGCGCATAACGGGCCGGGCCCACGGGCCGGGGCGCAGCCTTTTGCCATCCCTAATTTTAAAACATTACCGTCGCAATCAGCAAGGCAAAACAGTGCAGCTAAGAACGAGAAAAATGGTGGAACGAAAAGGAGAGGATATAGGGTTAATCCATTTGTGGTCCACACCCAGATCTCTCAGCACCAGCCTTTTGTACTCTTTTGCGCAGGTACCCGTACCATTTTTTTATAGTATCCTATCATTTTTTTATAGTATCCTATCATTTTCCTTACCCGGTTTGTTTATGAATTTTTTGAACAAGTTGCATTGAAGTGGTTTCAAGCCTTCAACAGTGAAAAAATTAACTTTGGTTGCAATTTGTGGTGGGCCATTGAGTTTCTTGCTGTTTTTAAATTCAGAATACTAATGGGGTGCACTTTATTAAAAAATTACCCATAAGTTTGATTTTTGGCAGCTTTTACAAGGAATCACGAGATAAAGTTGCGTAGATTCATTTTTTAATCTGAAACAAGCAGCCATAATGTTACGCAGTTAAAGATTTTAAATTATTCTTCAAAAATTCAATTAGAATCTCTCATAACCTCATCCAGTTAAAATTCAGCACTTGAACATCCTATTATTTTTATCTTATCGTGGAATATTCGGTAAATTAGTCACGAATTTCTACTTTTCTTGAGGAAAAGAAATCTCATAAATCTGATAAACCCATAACAGGCATGCACTACGATTCTTCAGTGAGGGGATTTTAAATTACGCCATTATTCTAGCATTGAACAAAGAATCAAGTATTGCCTTGAAATTCTATAATGTTCCAATTTAAAAATAGTATTTGAGGTTGACATATTAATTGCTTGAATTTCAGAGAGTATGCACACATATAAATTGGCTGGCAATGAAATGTTGGTTGATTGCTGCTAGCATTTTGCTTAACATGGCAGTATTGTGCATGCTTCAAGCTTTCCAGGAGCTAACATTAGAAGAATATTTCATCTGAAAATCTTGTAAAAAGAAAGAGGTGCCAAAATAGCTCCGCGGTCAGGGAAAGACTCGTTATTTTGTAGGTTGGTATGACACGGTTTCAGTTTCCTTGTAGCTTGGGCTCTGGGTGGATATTTAAAATGAATGGCATATAAGGGAAACTTGGGGGGGGGGTGGGGGTGGGGTGGGGGGGGGGGGGGGTGGGGGTGGGGGTGGGGTTGGTTGGGTTGGGGACTCATGGACTATGGTTGAAGCTCACCTTAGAAGCTTCATATGGTTGTTACTCGTTAACTGGTATAAAATTAAATGAGTTATCTACTATGTTTGAAAGAAATGAATATTGCCGTTTGCTAACATGTTTGGTTCTGCCATTCCACTAAGGAATATAATGTCTTCCACTTGTTATCCTTTTCAAGCTGGGGTACTAGGCCATGTAAGGCTTAACAAGTCTTCATACCACCTAAATTAGTGATAGCATACCACCAACTCACCCTTTAATAGTTTTAATGGGATTGAAAGATAATTGAACGAAATCAAAAGATGGGGGCATGATGTGAAAGTACAAATGTTACATAATTAGACTTATTGATGATGCAACAGATTTTCTCATCTTTTCTTTCCACAGAGAGATGATATGGAAGTTCTTGATGAACCCCTTTATCCAAATTTCCTACGTGTAACTGGAATAGAAAGGCCATACCGAGAAGAGCTCTTATCGAAGATGGTAAGTGGAATGAAATATTACCGTCATTCAGCTCATATTCTATGCCTTGATTATTTCAGAGCTTAACAGTATTTTCTTCATTCCTGGAAAAATACTGTTTTGTGATTTTGTTTGTAGCCGTCACTCGTGTTATATATGCAAATCCAGGAAAATATTGGGAAAAATAATTCTAGCTTAGTTTAATCTATTGGTACACAGATACTTCAACATTTTCAGCTATTGACTTTTAGCTTTTGCTAAAGTAATTACTTGAGGATTGAACAACGTATCATCTGTATTTCCAATTTTGTTCCGGTGATTTTAGATAGAGAAATGCATTGATTTGTACAAGTGAAACAATACTTACTTGGAATTTTAATTCCTTTTATGTGGAGATAAAGATATAGCTATATATTGGAAAATGGATGTACTGGAATTGGTGCTTGTTTTTTTATTGAGCACCAGTTTTGAAACTACACTTGCTAATTATTTAAAATCCTTTTTCGTGGAGAGAAAGATATAGCTATATATGGAAGTGCCACAATTCATGCCGGTTTCTTGTTTCTTATTCAGCGCCCTTTTGACCTTTTACATTTAAGCAAGAGGGAAGAGCATAAGAGATATCTTCAGGAGGATTTTAGTGTAACTGCATTTGACTTCTATACATAAGTTCTCGTGCCAATTCTTCTTTGCAAAAGATTATTACATGTATATGCACAATCTTTTTTTTGCTCATATGCAAGTTGCTTGCTGGGATTAACAGGAATCAGATGGGAATAAGGTCGTGAAGGAGATCATTTTTTCCCTGGACAAAAGAAGTATCGATTCTGTAAGGTAAACCGTCATTACCCAAGAATTCTAAATCACAAGGCACATTCTCAATTCTCTGTTAATTTTAAATCCTTATTTTGGTATTTGTGGAATTATTGTCTCAAGTTGAGATCTCTAGAGTTGGTAGCGTGGGAGTCAACCCAGATAATGTGAACTTCCTTCCAACCAGTTTCTGCGATGAGATACCAATTATCATGTCAGTAGGAAACAAGCAATTGGTGTGAATTTATCCTAGTTTTGTACTTGCTTTGCAAGGCATATTGTATAATTTTCAAGGAACCTGAAATGTTGTAGACGTATGCTTGGCAATGTTTATCTTCGTCCATTATTAGTTCCATGATGCATTTACTTGGCATGATATGGATGTGACATAAACATATCCTACTCCATTGTATTATTTTTTTCTTTTTAAATGGGTCAAGTCCGAAATCACCTGTTAAAGTACCTACACCATTATACTATTACAATGGGTAGCTACAGTGTGATTTACACGGCAAAGCACTTCTTTAACCTAGTCTTTCTGGTAGCACTACTTACTGAGAAAACCATTTCAAGCTTTCACGAGATCTTTTCATAAGTGGATATCAAAATATTGAAGGAAGCCAGGCAGTCTTGATTTGTTGTTGTTCCCAATAAATAATTGATCCCTATAAGAATAGTAGCTTTTCCTCTTCAGCAATTCAGTTGTTGTGTAAATGAAAATTCTAATTATTCCACATCAATTAATCTTTTAATTTCCCTATACCTATGCAAACTAAGATAATATGGAATAACAAAAGAAGCTCAGCCACAAGGATTTTCTCCAGAACAGGAGTTGTGTATTTAGCTCAGATGCTTCAATGACAATAAATAGAAACTAGGTTACAGATAAGTTTTTATGTGTTAAATAACAAATTGATTAACTAATAGAAAGAAAGATCCATATGTGAAGAAGCAGCAAAAGGTTGTTACTGCTCACAAGTTTGGGGCAATATTGACTTCTGCACAATTTTTTACTTTTAATTCCTTCCTTACTGTTGAAACTTTTTCGGTTTTCATTGATAAAAAACTGTATTTTAATAAAATTAATGATACAAATTATCTATTTCTAGTTGGATTGTTGTCTTTTGTGATCAAATTTCTACAAACTCTGGAGGGTCAAGTTTTAACCATAAAGTCATGGATCAACCATTGGATCTTAATGAGGTTTGGCATTTAATTAGTTTCAATTCGTAAGAATATTCTCACTGGTGTATGATACGGTTTCAATTCCAATTAGTTATTAATAATATGAACTTTTTTCCATTCAAGAAGAGCCCAGAAACTTGCCTGCTTCTTAGTAACGTATAGCAATTGTTCTTTCAGAGAGAGTTAGTTGTTTATATTTACCATTCAGTTATAAATCATATGATAACAGGCTTATGTTTTGCTTCCCCCTTCTCTATCTACAGAATATGGCTAGTCAACGGACGCTTGATCTAACTGATGAGTTAATGAAGAAAGGAAAGCACTGTATATTGATAAGAAATCCCCTTGATGTTTTGGTAAGTTCTCAAGTTATATGCATTCAAATATGTACATACATTATTTTAAATTTTCACACAATCTAGCGTTATATAATGATTTTAACATTTACCACATAGTTTATGCTACTTTTGTAATTCATAGGTGCACTTTAGTGTTTAGCAAGTAAATAAACTTACTGAAAGAAATAGTTCATTGAGGTTGAGAAAATATACGGGGAATTGATGGAACTAGTAGTTCCTTTTTCTTTTTCTTGCAATCACTTTCCATCTTTATTACTTATGATTTCACTGATTGTACAATTGATCTGCTGTCATGTCAGCCATCCTTTGACGAGGTTTCGCCCCCATCATTCATGGAGCTGGGGTATGCTAGCTTAGTCTCCATCTACAGCGAACTGTGTGAACTAGGAAAATCTCCTCCCATCATTGACGGAGCCTTACTTCACAAAGATCCTGAGGTTTCACACAATTCGGAAAATTGAATATTCTACTTGTAGTTCTTTCCTTTTCTTTGTTTCTTGATGTACGAAGTTATACATGGTCATTGTTCTTGTCTTAGACCTGACTAGAATTATTTCGACATTTCGATATTCTTTTGCTTCTTTTTGGAGTGAATATCAGTCTTTTCATTCTTAAGTTGCTTTCTCCAGAGTTACATACTGTTTGCTTCTTGTCTGTTGAATTGTTAATCATCGGTCAATGATCGTACAATTGATCTGCAATACCTAACAGCTACTCCTGGAAAAGGATTGTTATTTTCTCAAAACGGTCATACGAATGTTGAAGCATATGCAAATGCAGATTGAGGTGGTTCTATAACAGATATGAGGTCCACTTCTGGGTATTGTACTTTTATTGGAGGCAATTTAGTTACGTGGAGAAGTAAGAAGCAATTTGTGGTAGCTAGATCCAGTGCTCAAGTAGAATACAAGGCCATGGCACTCAGGATATTTGAGTTAGTATGGAATAAAATATTTGCTAAATGAGCTACAAATAGAGCTTAGAAGTCCTATAAAGATTTATTGTGATATCAAAGCAGCCCAAAACATTGCACACAATCCCGTGCAACATGACAGAAAGAAACACATCGAGATAGACATTTCATCATAGAAAAGATTAGCAATGGAATAATATCCTCTCCGTTCATCTCTTATATACTACATTTAACAGATGTCTTCACCAAGGGAGTACCAAATCCAGGTTCACTTCAGTGATTAGCAAGCTGGGAATGAAAGAAATTTTCGAACTAGCTTGAGGAAGAGTGTTGGCAATCTACAAAGAATTTTCCCCTTGATACTAGAGATTTGTTGGCTTGAGTCTTGCCCTTGATTCTAGGGTTTAATTAGTTGTCTACGACTATTCTAGGAGGTGTTCGATTTAGTCATACTTGTAAATAGGTTGTCAAATATTCTAAGCCTTAGATTTAGGGATCTATGTTTGTTTCCTTTCTTACGTTATTTCTTGTGCATAAATATGTAAATTCTGCTGTGAATAAAATATACAATTGGATTCAGTACCAATATTTTCATCTTTAGACATTTCACTGACTTGAGTTCGTTGTATCTTGTATTATGTCAAGCACTAGGTTTCTTGGTAGTTCTATTTTTATGTTAAACTGAATGATTATGATACCTCTTCTACATGTGCAGGGTACTTTGCGTGGTCTATGTGAAGATCTTGGTATTCCATTTCAAGCTGCAATGCTCAAGTACGGAAAATTTAGCAGAATGTATTCTAATTATTCAGCCCACCAATAACTCTTCCTTTCTGAGCTGTGCAAGAGAACTTATAAATTTTGGATACTTCTGCCTGTTGTTTATTTTATAGAAGAGTATGGTTCTGAAGAGTCAAAAGGTCATGTTTTTTGAAATAAATAAAGTGTAGAGTTGGGGACAAAGACATGTAAATATAACTGTATAAAAGAAAGACAAGCAAATATGTTTAACCAATGAAAGTGAGGGAGCCAAACAGATCTTCCAAATTGTCATGGAAAAAGCGACAAGAGAGAAATGGGATTCTGCAAAAAGATCATTCAGAAATCTGCTGTACAAGCCGGCAGATTTTCCAACTCTCTCTCTCAAACTGATGATAGATATTTCTCATTCCCCTTAGGATAGTTTGGGTGACCAAGTAGAGACGCCTTTCTTATATTATTACCCAAATTACCTTTTTTAAAATATAAGTGTTAAGGAATAACAAATACAAAATCGTTTATGGTGAAAGATAAAGAAACAAAACACACTAAGTTAAAGAAAAATTAATGGACACAAAGATATGATTTTTCATATCTACCAAGACTAAAAAAATTTACCCTAATCTCACACTAGTATAACACAATCTCAACCAACGCACAAAGGAAAATCTCACAAAGAAATTTTATTAGGAAGAGAGTTCGCCATTATTAATGAAACAATGGCAGGAAAGAAACCATTCAAAAAGGGGACCAACAAAGAAGCTGCAGAAAGAGACCACAAACGAGCAGCCACTGTTTCACGTGGGGTGGGTGGGTAGTGTTTTAGGTTTGGACTCCTTTTCTTCCTTCCACTTACCTTTAGTATATAGGATAAATATATATAACCAAAGGATAGAGTTTTATTTAAGAAACTCTTATTAGATAACCACATCCATTAAACTAATGGATAAACATGGTTAAAAAATTTGATCACTTGAGCAACTCCAATTAGTTAAGTGACCGTTATTCAAACCAACCTAATAACCACGATTTTTCAATTTGAATGGGTTAATGACTCGATACACTAGTGTGGGATTAACTTGGGTCGTATATTTCATTTAAGACACAAGCCTAAAAAAGTACGATTAATTTTTCATCACTGCCTTGGGGATTGTTTGACACAAAATACCCAACAATTCTCCACCTTTGGTGCCAAAGAATCCATTCTTACGCCCCTCCTGTTACCTAAAACAAGAAAAAATAAAAATTAGTGAGTTAATCAAAAAGGGAATTCAAAAATTGAAAATTCACTAATCTTTATCAATATTCAAGAGACTTGAACAACTCTTGAATTTTACCAAAGGCAACACTTTTGTTTCCATACCAGAGAGATTAAATAGAGAGAGTACCTTTTCAAGGTTAACAATTCATTGTGATACAATATCTTAAATAAAATACATTCGAATATCTATATGCTTAGTGTATTCATGAAAAATAGAATTTTTACATAGATGTATAGCAGATTGACTGTCAGAGAATACATTTACATTACTATCCAAAACATAGTTCATTTAGAAGACCCTTAAGCCACAAAGACTCTTTAATGGCTTCTATTGTAGCAATATACTCAGATTCTGTAGTGGACAAAGCAACTATATGCTGCAATTGAGATTTTCAACTCACACAAAAATCACATAAAATAAACACATACGAAGTAGTAGACTTTCTATTGTCTCTGCCGCCTGCATAATCAGCATCAACAAAATCTTTTAACTTAACACCCTCATATTTATTTTTAAATACTAAGCCCGTATCACTAGATCCTGTCAAATATCTTAGTACCCACTTAAGTACTTCCCAATAATCTAGACTTAGATTTGATATGAACCTACTAAGTGTGCTCACAACATAGGCAAGGTCAGGCTTAGTGCACACTATCAAATACATAATAGATCATATAGCATTAGAGTAAGGAATTCTATTCATGTATTCCACATCTTCATCACTTATTGAAGATCGATCTTTAGACAAAATAAAATGATATACTAAAGATAAAGTAACAGGTTTACTCTCATTCATGCCAAATTTTTTCAACACTTTCAACAAATAAGATGTTTAATGCAACCGCAACTACGAATTTGATCTATCCCTTTCAATTTTCATACCTAGGATGCGTTTTGCTTTACCTAGGTCTTTCATATCAAATTCTCCACTTATGGCAGTTTTTATCTTATTAATTAAGATAATAGACGAACTAATCAACAACATATCATCCACGTATAATAAAAGAAATGCAGTCATTTTTATTATGATAATAATATAAGCAATGATCAAATTTTCTTTTATTAAAACCAATAGAAAGAACACACAAATTAAACACTTTGTACCACTTACAACTTACTAAAGATTTGTACTTACGTCTAGGAACTAAATCTCAAGTTTGATTTTTCTCTAGAGAACTCATCTCTTCCTTCATTACCTCTAACCACTCATTTGATTGTTCACTTTTAAAAGCCTCCTGATATGATCTTGGCTCCCTATCGACTAATTCTTCAAAACTAACATAAGCGAATGCCACCTCCGACTTATACCCAAATCTCTGAGGCTCTCTATGAGGTCTTCTCACTCCATCTCTTGTCAATTGATGGTCTTTTAAAGAATCTCCCTCATCTAAATATTTTTCAACAACATTTTCACCTATATCATCTCTCTTAGGTTGCTAAACCTCCATCTCACTAGAGATACTAGGGATATGTGTACTAACTTTAATAGTCTCCAACTGTCTACTGTCACCCTCTTGTTGATCTTCACCTAATTTCTCTAAATCAGGTCCCAAACATGGCATTTCATATTCATTGAATGTAACATCTCTACTCACTATGACTTTCTCTCCCTTCTGACTTCTATTCCATAACCTATATCCCTTCACTCCTTCGGGATAACTTAATAAAACACATTTCCTAGCTCTAGGTTTAAGCTTTCTCTCATTTTGATAAGAAAAAGTAGCACAGTCAAAAGTACGAAGCATAGAATAGTTAGCACATTTACCATACTATTTTTCATGAGGAGTATTACCATTCAAAGCAGTAGACGGAGTAATATTAATTAAATAACAAGTAGTCATCACAGTTTCACCTCAAAACGATTTAGGAACATTAGAGCTAATCATCATGCATCTAACTTTATCAAACAGTGTTCTATTCATCTTTTAGCTACTCCATTCTGTTGAAGAGTGTAAAGAACAGTTTTATGTCTTGTTATTCCATTTTCAACACACATCTTATCAAATTCAGCATTGCAAAATTCTAGTCCATTATCAATCTGAAGAAACTTTATCTTTTTACGAGTTATATTTTCTATCCTCTTTCTCCAATTATTAAAGCTATCAAACGTACTTAATTTATCTTTTAAAAGAAAAATCTATACTCTCCTAGAATAGTCATCAATAATAGATAGAAAATATATTTTTCCATCCAAAGTAGGATTACTGGCAGGACCCCACAAATCAGAATGCATATAGTCAAGTATTTCATTTGTTTTATGAATACCCGAAGAGAAAGAAAGTTTGTTGTTTACTAAGCACACAATGGTCACAGAGAGACATATTAGACACACTGCCTTTACCAAAAACATCTTTTTCATTAAGGAGCTTAAGCTCTTTATTGCTCACATGAGCTAATCTATCATGCCACTTGTGTGTGTCATCTGTGTTGGCAGAAGAAACTAAAAAACTTGAATTTTTAATTACTTCTCCTACAGTGACATAAATATAATTTCTTTTCATGCCTTTACAAATTACAAGAGCTCATTTGGTCATTTTTAGCATCTTACTTTCAATTTTACCAATTAAACATATTTCTTCTAATTCACCTACTACAATTAAATTCATCGTCATTTCAGGAATATATCTGACTCTCTTTAAAGTGAACACACAACCATTATTAAATTTAACAAAAATATCACCAATTCCAATAACTTTACATGTTAAATTATTACACATAATAACATTATCTAAATTACTTTCATGCAAATTTCAAACCACTCTCTATGTGATGTAACATGAAAAGATGCACCAGAGTCAAGTATCTATTCATGCATATGAGATTTCTCAGATAAATTTAATTCAACAGAGTTTATTAAAACATAAACTTCACTGGATTCCAAATCAGAATTAGAAGACACCAAATTCACTTCATCTCTCTTGTTTTCTTTCTGTTTGTTTTTCTCTTTATAATAAATCTTTTATAAAATAACTGTCTTACCAAAGCCATAGCATTTTCTTACTTTTAACATAGACTTTGATCTAGATTTGCCTTTACCTTTGTTTTTACAAATCTCACTACTGTTTTGATTCTCGTGATTCCCACCTTGTCTGTATTGAGATCTACCCCTAACTAAATGGACGTCTCCAACTCTTTTTTCTAGTATTTCAGTTTTTAATTCTAACCTTTTACTTTTCAAAGAATCAACGACAATTTCAGGTGTTAACGTGTCTCTACCATACTTAATAGCACTTTTAACCTCTCTATAGGTTTCAGATATAGCATTTAACAAAATAATTGCTTTATATTCCTCAGACACAGTTTCACCACAATTAACAATATCTTGAACCAATTTGTTAAAAATATCCAAATTATCATCCAGATCTTTTGAAGAGTCAATTTTAAAATTAAAGAATCGTTCAAGTAAAAAAAGTTTGTTAGGTGTAGATTTTGACAAATACAGTTTTTCTAACTTTAATCAAAGTTTTTGTGTGAAATCAAGTTTACCAACTTTTTTCAAAATAGCATCAGACAAAAGTAAAATTATTGAAGTGTAAGCTAGCTCGTCAAATTCTATTTTTTGTTCATCAGTAACAGTTATTGCAAAAGAATCATCTATAGCTTTAGAAATTTTTTGTTGAACCAAAATTTTCTTCATTTTTTGTTGCCAGATTAAAAATCTCTTTTTCCATTAAACACACCCAAGTCAAAACTATGAGTTGTCATTTTTTAAGAAAACAAATAAATTCACGCATACAAGACTTAACACAAATTGTAATATACAGCTACAATAAAAATAAGTAACCAGCGCAAAAATAGAAATTTGCAATTAATGGCCACAAATATACATTATCCTATATTCTACAGAATTTCGTGAGAATCAGGTTCTCAGGTCAAGGGAAAATATAGAACAGGCAAGTCTTGGTGTTTTGTTAAAATAATAGTTTAAGCAACACGAAACAGAATAATCTAATTAACAAATAATTAAACCAACAAAAAATTTCAGACAGATAAACAAACCACAGAAAAACAGCAAAGCAATTTGTTACCGGCAAGGTAGTTATTCTCAACACGTAATTCCAAACAATTAATAGAAGTTTGCTACCGATAAAGTAGCTATTCTTGACTGAAATATTAAAAGTGAATTAGATGTTATCGAAGAGATGCGAATTTTTAATTTTAATTGGAGGTCTACTAAGAATTCGCAGAAACAGTAATCATCAACGAACCATCAAGGGCAAAAGTGTCCAGATTTCAGCACACTGGACACGGGAACAAACCAACACCACCAGCAGGTCCGAAATTCCAAGAGGAACAATCTGCCTTTTTGCTCGGAGTTTAACCACCGCTGCACGCGCCGTCAACGGCCTCTAGCGTGACCTCCTACGCGCCGCCGCTACAGTAGTCCACGCACCACACCCGTCGGCCAAGTAGTTTCGCCTTGACGTCAGGAGTCCAACGGTACCACCCACGCATCTTAACTCCGACTGGTTAGCCTCCCACGAAGGTTTTTCAGACTCGGTTATTTGAAAAAACACCCAAAAAAATTTCTCTCTTTTGATTTCTAATCTTACCACCTAACCCAAGCTCTGATACCAATTTGTAAAAGAATAACAAATACAAAATCATTTATGGTGAAAGATAAAAAAACAAAACACACTAAGTTAAAGAAAGATTAATGGACACGAAGATATGATTTTTCATATCTACCAAGGCTCAGAAAATTTACCCTAATCCCATACTAGTATAACATAATCTCAATCAACGCACAAAGGAAAATCTCACAAAGAAATTTTATTAGGAAGAGAGGTCGCCATTATTAATGAAACAATGGCAGGAAAGAAACTATTCAAAAAGGGGACCAACAAAGAAGCTGCAGAAAGAGACCACAAAGGAGCACTGTTTCACGTGGGGAGGGTGGGTAGTGTTTTAGGTTTGGACTCCTTTTCTTCCTTCCACTTACCTTTAGTATATAGGATAAATATATATAACCAAAGGATAGAGTTTTATTTAAGTAAACATTAAACACATAAATAAACATGGTTCAAAAATTCGATCACTTGAGCAACTCCAATTGGTTACACCTCAAAAGTGACCGTTATTCATACCAATCCAACAACCACGATTCTCCAATTTGAACGGATCAATGACTCGATACACTAGTGTGAGATTAACTTGGGTCGTACATTTCATTTAAGACATAAGCCTAAATAAGTACGATTAATTTTTCATCACTGCCTTGGGGATTGTTTGGCACAAAATACCCAACAATAAGTAATACAAATTTGTAACTCCAGTTTTTCTTTATACAATGGCTGTCCAGTTCCATGTGCTTAGTTCGATTATGTTGCACAGGATTGTGTGCAATATTGATTGCTGTCTTGTTGTCACACTAATGTTTCGTAGGTTCTTCCCGCTTGATTCCAGGGTTACTCAATATTATCTTGATCCAAAGAAGCTTACAAATGCAACATGCCATAGCCTGAATTCCGCTTTTGTGCTAGACCTTGCCACCATAAATTGCTTCCTCCATGCTATTAAGTTTCTTCTCTGCTGATTTTGACCTTTGCTTTATTATTGACCCAGTCCAATCAGGCTTCTAGGTTTAAACTTCCTCTCGTTTTGAAATGAATGCCTCGGCTTGGTGAAGACTATAGGTATTCAAGTACTCTAAACACTGCTTCCATGTGCACTTCTCTAGGATCATTCACGAATTCACTTACCATCCCAAGGCAGATTTTGGGACAGGAAAAACCATCCCTGAGGCAGATTTACTGGAATTTTCCTGTTCACTTGTAATTCTTTTCATTAGGTGTTTGCCTCGTGCTCCTTTTCTTTCAGAGGAGAGGGAGTGTGTACATAGGGGGATTGGGCAGTGCGAAATGTTGCATATTAGAAAGGGAAATATTTGTTGCATTTTGCATCATTCAAACAAAAGAATACATAAATAGAACTAAGATCATTTAGAATCTGCATTTCAAAAGGTATTCATAAAGCGTCACATTCTTAAAGAATTTTTGCTAGGAAGAGGGAGAGCTAGATTAGTACTAGAGCGATTTTCCTAAATAAAATGTTTTTCATACTTTTTAACATGCAGTTATAGAAGTGTATGATTGTTTGAACTTTCTATTTACAGATGGGAAGCAGGGCCAAAACCATTTGATGGCATTTGGGCCCCCTACTGGTATAAAACTACACATAAGTCGACAGGTTTTGAATCTCCAAGAAAGTATCCTTTGGTAAGGAGAAGAACAACTTCATATCCTCTTGGAGTCAGTAGTTGAACCCGGTTTAATTACCACATACTGCCTAGAATTGCACGTGCACACTAATGCTGGAATTCAACATGTGGTTTTTCTTATATTATCCTTCCTACTTCATAAAGGATTTTATGTATTTAAACACCATAGCTGGAACCATTACAGTGCCACTTTGAGCAATCTTTTGATCAGCAGGTTGGTCTTGTGGAATTACTTTCTAAAAGCCATATCCTGTTGTTTTATACAACTTTATTCCTCCATTATGCTACCTAAATATTTTTTATGTTTTACATTCTTCTTTTGTTAATTATCAATTTAGGTTCTTTCTAAATTACATTTTCTGAAGCCTTTATATGATTCAGCATATGCGGTCAAGTTTCACATGTCATGCTTGATAAATTTATAAACAAGATAATCTGCAAAGCCTGACATAGCCCTTGCTACACCCTTATGATGGAATATGATAATTGAACATTTACAAGATCCTTGGTATCCTTGTATGAGACCTGCCTGATGTCTTTCCCCTGTTTAACTTGTCAGCCATTTCCACCCACTTTGTACAACTTGCTGGAGCAATGTTTACCTTTCTATAACGTGCTTAGGAGCCATGTGAAGCGGAGGGGTGTAATATCCCTCCAGCCCAACCTTCCAGTTCCTGCCAATGAGAAGTTGCTTGTTTGGGTTGGTGATGAGATTGTGCCCCGTGAAAGTGCAAAGGTACTTTTCTAAAAATGTAGAAGAATAAGATTCTAGAGAATCACATAGGTAGAAGCTCTCAATTATGTGCTTTAATGTGCCAGAAAGGTTTAAATGTTTTTGATTTTTATTATTGAACATTTTAGGTTTCAGTTCTTGATTCTGTTGTCCAAGGTGGCGATGCAGTTTGGGAAGGGCTTCGAGTTTATAATGGGAAGATATTTAAACTGGAGGAGCATTTAGATAGGTAAGTGAAAGGGAATAAAGAAAAGTCCAAATACTTCGTTCTTGGATTACATGACATTATTGAACTTTTTTCAATATATCAGTAGTATTATGATGACATTGTATACTCTTACAATAGGAAAACATTGTCAAATTATCTTCTCCGTTGTCTGCTAATAGTTAGTCATATGCCATTTTAAAAGATAATTTTATCGTGTTTCTACATTGTCAGTAAATTCAATGGATGTTTCTTGATGAGCATAATAATGTTTAATTTTGTGATGATATTTGAAAAGTTACTTAAATGATTACGCCATTAGTTACTAGAATGATTGAGCTTGCAAGTCATGCTGCTGGAATGGGATAAATTATTTGCTTGATTTTCCTTTTACAACATCTTGCTCTCTGACTCTTTTGCAATGAAAAGAAAAAGAAAGAAAAATAAGAAGAAATGGGAGAACGGCTATCAGAAGTGATGGGGAACCAATAACATAAATTTCAAGTTTTCTTGTAAACGAACTAGTAACCTGGCATCGACTTTATGGACATCAATTCTTACATGCAGCGAATGTACCTTCTAGTCAAAATGATGGATGCATTATTATAAAGAAAGACAAAAATTTCCAGAACCCTTCTTTCACTCATGGTGATAATAGATAATTTATTGTTTCCAAAATTAATTTTATTTGGAGAATCATTGACTGTAAGTATATTAACGAGTCTGACTATGTTCTATTTTCCAAGTAAAACTGAAGAGGCTCCAAAAAGAGGTGGAGGTTTCTTGGGTACATTTTTGTTATATTAGAAGATTCAGCTTGAAATAGCAACTTGTTGATCCAATTTATTTCTGCACCATAGTTTAAATAGACGTGTTTATTAATGCACAAAAGTCACATCCTCCTACACACTCTGAGCGTTCAAGGGTGGGAGAGGGGATTGGCAGAAGTCAAGTGAGGCAAGAGCCTAAATATGTTATTTATGTTATTACTTGGCTGGGATCTGATATTAGTTGTTGAGAATCAAGTGATCATAGAAATACAGACATTATGTGCAAGGATTTGTGTCAGGTTAAAAATCTACACACTTACCTTGAAATCTCATATTCTAATGGATGCCAGGAACAGAATTCCTATATGGTTTGAATATAAGTGACTGTTGTGTTAATGAGGGTGCAAAGGCATAGGCCAACTGAAGTTGAAATGTTGGAGGCTTTAAAATAAACATAGAACTGGACAAGGAATGGGTGGGTTGTATGGTTGATCTATGAAGGGATAAGGAGAAGATAGGACCTGGTTTCTTTTTTTTCTTTTCTATGATATTGAAGCCAATGATGGAGTGATACGCTGTTAGTGTCTTCAGTTCATTGGTGTTTATAGAGGGAAACTACAGAATAGACTTGATTCCATCACTAATATTTCCTGAAGATTTTCTCAGTACTGAAGGTTTAGCTTGTCTTTTGAAAACTTTAGAATTAGATACCCACATCTCTTTTTGAAAAGCCATATAAGCTAATAAAAACCTAAATAAGAGCATCTCCAATGCATTCCATCTATTACTTTTTAGACGTGCCACATAAGCATATATAGACGGAGTTATAAAAAACCATCTTCAATGCATGCTGACAAGGACTCCATCTATCTGATGTGGCACATTAAAATATAGAATTTGTCTATATTTAGACGGAGTGAGTCAGCAAATTTAATTTTAGACGGAGTGCATTGGAGATGGATTTTAATTTGACGTATATTCTATAGACGTAGTGCCACATGGATTGGAAGTTCATCTATTTTACTTGTCACATAGACTGCAATAGACGGAGTGCATTGGAGATGCTCTAAACTACTTCTCTAGCAATCTCCTCCTAATCTGATTTTTTCAGCCTGATTTGAAATTGTTAACAAAATTGGGGGTGGTGAGGGTCTTCAAAAATCAGACTTAGGAACCCGATTTATGTTGTCTGATGAGTGATGATGCTCACATTTTGAAATGACTATGGGGAAGAACATGATGTTTTCAAACTCTTATTACGACATTTTAGTTGACCAATTGACATCAGAATATGTTCCTACTTTTTCTTTCTTCACTTCTCTCCTCAATGGAGCAGAATATCAATCAAAATGTTCCTAAAGTCATGATGTCTGTGTAACAACCTTCTCTTTCGACTTAAAGAAAAAATACACAAACACACATACATATAGTTTTGAAACTACGTATGCATAATTGAACTTTATTCCATATTATTCAACTATATTTATACACGTACAATCCTATTTAGAATAGGAAAACTATATAAATTCCTAGCTAACTAAGGAATACAAATCCTTTACACATTCTAACTATATTTAATCAACTGTGTTCTTAATTCCAGGTTATTTGACTCAGCAAAAGCTCTAGCCTTTAGCAATGTACCAACTCGCGAACAGGTGATTGTGGTTCTATATTTCTATAAAATAGTAACTTGTTGATGCAGACCAGTTTATTTCATTATTATAGTGTTCTTTGTGTGCCTATTGTTGTAGTCTGGTAGTCTTTGTTTTTACCCATCACTACCACATTCAACATGTTGCAGGTGAAGGATGCCATATTTAAAACTCTAATAAGGAATGGGATGTTTAATGATTCACACATTAGACTGACTCTGACACGTGGAAAGAAGGTAGGCAGATGTTATTCTTATTTTGGTTTCTTCCTTGTTGATTAGGGAAACTTTGAAATTGATGTAATTGGGGTTTCTGTTACACAAGTGCAACATGACATGCATGAAGAAAAAGGTTAGCTGATTGGTAAATTCTGAAGAAGCGTAAGCCATATTTGGATCCAGATGAAAGTGTAGAATACAGTAGAACTTTCCGAATAAATTGTTAGGCTTTCTGTTCCTCTGAAAATGCCCCAACGAAGCCTTTTGCTGATAATTATATGCTTATTGCAATTCCTCCCCAATTTTCCTTATGGTTATGGTGCAAGTGCTAATTTGGGAGGGCCAAGCAAACATTTTCCTCTGCTCCGAGTAGGACCTAAATCATAAGCAACATGGAAGGAATCCTTCCACTTGCTATCCCTCGATCATAAAAGAAAGTTTGGTATAGTAGCCCCAAGTTAACTGGACTGTGAAGAATGGATAACATTGATATGCTAATGAAGTATACACAGCTTAACAATTAAGCCCTTGGATGGGTGATATGCGAAAGGAGACAACTGATCACGTTCTGTTTGGTTTTTACTCCCCTTCCCACAAAGAAACAAATTAAATGAGGGAAGAACAACAGGTACTTGTATGTTTAAATTAATCAATTGGCGATCTTGTGGTGGGACTGATAGGAAAATAAAAAGAGACATGTTGTGGCCAGATACACACACACTATATCACCGAAAATTCAGTGTTCAGTGATATGAGCTGGTCACAACAAAATAACAATAAACTAGGCCTTATTCCCGTACTTAAATATAGGCAAAGCAAGGAATAATATATCACAATATTGAACTACTAATACTTCATTTTAATAACATCCACCTTCGAACACATTAGGAAAAATATTAAGGTTAGTGATGATTGACTTCTAATTATGGGCCATACTGCGTAAGATAGGGTCATTATATAATGATAACATAGTGAAATGGGCTGAAAGTTTTGAAAATTAAGGAATACTGTGGTAAGGAGATTACGGGTTTCCTGATGTTTTTTATAGCCAAAGGATTGCGTTCTTGGATATTTTTGCATTTTTTATGTTCAAGGGTATATATGCCCAAACTTTCCCTGCTTCTACATCAGGGACCTTCTGTTCCCCTGATGAAAGTTTCAAAAAATATGACACGGGCCCCTACTTGGGTGTTCCACATTTATAATATATAGTCTAGAATTATTACACTGGTTTATGCTTTTAGTCATCCTATTGTCTGGTTTTCCAGGTAACTTCCGGAATGAGCCCAGAATTCAACCTTTATGGATGTACTTTAATCGGTAAGATACACGTGTAGTCTTTATTCCCTTGCATAAGTAGCATTGGCTGTGGCATATTCTATGTCACAGTTTGAGGCTATATGGAACTTCAGCCACAATGACCAGCTTTTTGAATCTTGGGTGGGCATCTGCGCTTCAATTCCCCTTCTCATTTCCGAAGGATCATGTATAAAGTCTCTGATGAACATTTTACATAGAACAACAGTGTAAACAACCAATTGATATTAAAAATCATGCTCCACATTTTATATCAATGGCAAAATGTAAGCTCTATTTAATATGTAATTTTTTTATTAATTCCTTTTCTTCCTCCTTAACCAATTCTCAATGAGAAAATGATGTCGCAAAATAAATTTATAAGCTAAAAAGACCCCAATGACACTGTCAAAAGAATTAACAAAGGCTGCACAATATTTTCAGTGGGAGACGAGAAATAACTTCTTGGACCTTTCTGAAAAGCACCAATTCATTAAGTCCTCATTTTTCAAATAAGATGGAAAAAAGAGTTTATTGATCTATTTGAGCCTGTCTCAAGTTAAGGATGCATTGATGAGAACTCTGTCCCCTGGAAATGCCAATGCTACTGAGACTTTTAAGCATTAGTTTTTTATTTTGCACAATCATAGAAGAGTTCAGCTCATATATGAGACACAATAACTTAAACACCGTCAAATTTACTTCAAGTATTATTATGTTTTTGGGATTTATAGAATGTGCATCTTTCTTTGTTAAAGCAAATTTCAGTCAATGAAGGCAGCAAATTGCCCGTATGGACTTGGAAAATATCTGGCACTGAATGTTTGCTGTTTCAGTACATTTTTAGTTGTGCAAATATGAGAAGTTATACGACAATTCACATATCAAAACATTTGTTTTTCACTGTTTCTGGTGCTGCACGTCTTTGAACCTCTGGCTTTGGGTTATGAAATAAAAACAAACAAATTTTGTACTATTAGAAAATTTTACATTTCTAATTTGGTAAATATAGGCTAGTTTTTATTTGTACCTTTGTAGTGCTTGCTGAATGGAAGCGCCCAATCTATGAGAATGAGAAGGGTATAACATTGGTTACAGCAACCACACGCCGTAATTCACCAAATGTAAGGCTCTTCATTTATATTCTTTAAACTCTTCCTTTTGATTTGCACGAACAGCTAGAATTGATTTTGCGAATCCCCATGTTTCTTTTCTTTTATCTATTGTTTTAGATCTTATCTGTTCAACATAAGATGCAAGATCTGACTGGTATGATACATTTAAATTGATCTGCTACTGCTCAGATAGTTTATTACACGTTATAACTAAAATATGTCATGACCCATCTGCCCTTATTGTGATTCAGTGCTTAAGTTATTTGAATCTCATGTTTCATGCTCATAAAAGTCACAAAAATGAAGGTTTAAGGACTGAGCTAGGTTCTGTTAATTGGTTATACAAACTAAGCGTGTTTTCTAATCAGTTTATCAAACAAGAAAATAATTTACTCGCTTGGATTGAGGTCATGAATATAAGCATTGTATAAATTTCACATGTCATTTTCAGTCTTCAATGTTTTTGCAATCTTACCGTGTCAATGGTGGTGTTTCTTCCCCGTTTTAATTTGACAGTTTCACTGTTTCTGTGCACACTTCATTGAAACTCATTCTTTATTCTATTATATTTCATAAACCTCCCTGGCAAACTTTATGCAATGTGAGTTATATAACCATGGAATCTAAATTTTTTTCTTGTTTTGCAGAATTTGGATTCAAAAATTCACCACAACAACCTTCTTAACAATATTCTTGCCAAGGTATACATTGGTCAATGTACTTGTTTAAATAGAATCTTATAGTAATATTTTTATATGTTTAATCTCTTGTCATAGTTAGGGAGTTCTGTTTAGTTTGACTCAAAAAACTTTCGGAGTTGGTGCAGATAGAAGGGAATAATGTGAATGCTGATGATGCTATCATGCTTGATAAAGATGGCTATGTGTCAGAAACAAATGCGACCAACATAGTAAGATCATTTATTACAACAAATATACAATCTCCTTGGTTTGCACTTGGTTATACCTAGGAAAGAGCTAGTAATGTGGTGAGGTGTCATTGGTGACGTCCTAAGGAAGAATGTTGATGTGGTTTTCAGTCACTATATCCTACGAAACATTGTTAATCAGACAATATTTATTCACATTTGTGTTCTTACTTGAGGTGTCGTAGAAAAGGTGGGAGATTCATCTGGCACTGCGAGTCCAGAACTTTTTCTTTTGAAATTTTCATTTGATGTTTTTTCTTCTTCTTTTGCTATTAACTTGCATTTGACAAAATAGAATTATCCCACTATTTGTGGACCATTAGGTATTGATAATCGGGCTCTAAATTATTGGCATTCCGTATCTTGTCATGAATACCATCTGTTGAGTGTTAATTATTATTATCTCCTTGTGCTACAGTTTCTAGTGAAAAAGGGCCGTGTAGCAACACCTCATGCTGATTACTGTCTTCCTGGCATAACACGGGCAACAGTAAGCTTCATAATCCAAAATTTTGAATATGTATGAGTGCAGTACGTAATCTTTTGACCTCTTTTATCACACCTTTTTTATGAACAAAATAAGATTTCTGTGCACTTATAATTATTGATAAAAGACGAGTCTGGATGATTTCTAATTCTCCATCTGTAATCTCCGTACGATCTTTTATCCTCGTCGAATATTTTTGTTGTTTATCACTTTTCAGAATGTCAACTATTTCTGGTTTCTCTCTCTATAGCCTCATGCATGGAGGCGAAATATCCTGGAATGTTAGTTGTGTGAATGGATCTTCTAATTCTACTACAGCAATTTGATTGGTTATGGGAAATATAAGAATTAGTTTTCTTTTTTTGGGATACCTGAAGACAACCATGTCAAATGATCAACTTTATCTGAATATTTTAGCAAACTCAAGTTTTGCAAATCATTTTTTTAGTTTTCTTATGCGTATGTGGGCATGTTAGTGCTAGCTTAATTTAACATTGTGCTTATTTGAAGATTATTTTCACAATTTATCGGCTCTTGTATGCTTTATAAGCAAGACATATCTGTATTTGCAGGTCATGGGACTTGTAATAAAGGAAGGGCTGGTTTTACAAGAGCGGCGTATCAGTTTATCAGAGTTCCATACAGCAGATGAGGTCTCTTTCGTTATTTGCCAAGATTTTTTCTGATGTAGGATAAAAATATTTCACACGTCCGCGAAATATGTGCTCATTCCTGGCCACGGGTCAGACACTCTAAGATACACCAGGAATCAATCATTTATACTTGATCTGGATGCTAACGTTGTTGAGGAGTTTGTCGAAGTGTTCAATGTTTTTGTGCCAGTTTATTCTTGAACATCATGAGTGATAATGCATGTGCTTTTGTCTCTGTATGTGAATCGGTCTACCTGCTTTCTTTTCGATGATTATTTTAAGAGATATCTTGCTTTTTGTACCCAATAACTGTTTTGCCTTCTAGGGTTCATGTCACTATCTTTGGCATCTTAAAGACATGAACTCATTTTTTATGTTTTCATGCTGCAGAAGAATCATTTTACTCTGGTATCGTTACTTAACTAGTTCAAGACATTGCTTTACTCATTAACTAGTTCAAGAAATTGCTTTACTCATTTATCCTTTCGTTGCATATCCAAGAGAGAGGGATCCTAGTTTATTGGATGCTATTCAAAGTGGATACTTTGGTCATTATAGCATTTTTTACCTGATTTTTCTTTCAACGACAAAATAATGGATAGTTTTTGTTACTGTTTTCCCCCCTCATTCACTGTAGGTAATTGCGACATATGTGTAATTCATCCATTTAGTTACTGATGATGCTTCTGGTTAATACCCCTTTATTTACCTATTTGATAAAGTTGACTGTTTTCCTGCAGGTATGGACTGTAGGAACTATTGGAGAGCTCAGCCCAGTAAGTCATTTATATTGAAATATTATGGTCTGACACTGGTAATACGTAGTTTTTGTCTCAACAATTTGAGCCAAGATAATTGACTAACATGGTTCGTTCCCTTTATTTCTTCTTTGATTTTTTTCTCCTTTTATTTATTTCACACAATTTCATGACAAAATTGCTAAGACTAGAGATCTTCTTTGACGTGTATTTGTTAAGATTTTATACAGTTTCCCAGCTTCTTTAGACACAACTCCAACCATAACAAATTGTTTCCTACTAGCAGAGAACACGAAGGAAAGCAAACTTTTTAGGTTCTTTAGAAGGTGCTTCTTTAGACACAATTTTCCAAATAATGCTGTTTGGTTGAACGGGAGCATGTATGGTCCACTTGATCCTTAAAAATACATTTCTTGTCACTGATGTTTAAATGATTTTTCTGCTAATCTCTTTTATTCCTTGTAGTTGTGTAAAATGATCAAAAACTTTATTTAAAAATGTTTTTGATATTAACGTCATGCGTGGTGATGTTAGTTTGTTGTCCTAAACTGAACCAGGTCATTAAGATTGATGGCCGCACAGTTGGTGATGGCGGTGTGGGACCTGTGACTCGAAGATTGCAAAGTGCTTTCAAAAAGCTAGTAGCAGAGTCAGGGGTGCCTATCCCCATTTATCAACAAAGTTGAAAACAAAGTAAGGTGCGATTTTTTTCCCTTCACACTGCCGTATCTTCACAGGGTTTTAGTTTAAAGGATATATGTATTTGTTGCATCGTTTTAGGTGTACTGTCAAAGAACCATTGGCCATTCTTTGTGGAAACCATTATTCTGGGCAAGTCTCGATAGAGGTTGAGGGCGACTGAAAAAGAATACAGCGGTATCTATTCTGGAGCTCGTTATAGCTTGTTATAAAGCTAAGTCGAAGGCTCAAGTATGCAATAATATACATTTGAAGTTTATGAATAAGGAATGAAGAAAAACTGTTAAAAGACTCTTTTCCCTGGACTAATGAAGTCCCCCCCACAGCCCTTCAAATAAATAAATATTCTTTGGTTTTGAGAAAAAATGTTACTGAATGTTCTGGGATTATAATAAGTATGAATGCCAGTTATAGATTTGTTTCAACTTCTTGAAATTCCTTAGGGTCCTCATCCTTTGTAGTTTGTTGTAATTTTGTCTCTATTTAATTTTAGTCACGCGTATCACACCTAAAGGTCAAGTAGTACCATTTGCTTGAATTAATTAAAAGGTCATGGATGATGCGTGCAATTAAAATTAAACGGAGATTTAATTGTAACAAATTGGAAAAAGGATGAGAGATTGAGTGTAATTTACTTCTTTATATAACCTTTACCTTTTGCATATTTGAGAGCTTAACAAAATAGTTTAGTCCTTTCATGTTGGCTTGAAAGCTGTTAATGGCCAATGGAGATCAATATCTGATTTTTTGTTATAGAAGTGTTATAAATCAAAGAAGCTGGCGTTTAGAGTGTATTGTTTTGTGCTTGTACTTGAATTTTTCGATACGATATCTCGATTCTGTACTAGCCACCTAGGTGTTGGAGTGCCTTTTTGAAATAGAGGTTGAATGTTCTTCGTTCACATAAGCTTAAGTGAAGTATTAACTGAATATTGGTTAAATAAAGAAAATAGGCATGGTCACCTAAGTAATGTCAATTGAGACTTAAAATTGAATCCTTAATGCCACGTTTAAACTAGACAACGTACTAAATAGTTTTTAGCCGTTGAATTGAACAAATGTATAAATACTAAATAGTATTGATTAATAACTGGAGGGCCTAAATGCAAAATTTATAGTTCGAAGTAGATGTTAACACGATTTGGTTTGAGTATTTTTTATTTATTTTTAAATTAAACTATTTAAAACGATTTGAAAAAAATTCCAAAGCAAACTAAAACATTTTTTAGCTATTCGGTTCAATTTTAAATTATGATTTACTCATTGACATAATAGTAATGAGTTAAAATATAAATAAATTAGTCTAAAATTCTCAATACAAGTTTAAACAGGATTTTTTTAAACATAAATTTTGCATTCTAGTAATATTTGTCTTAATTGTAACATTATATTAATATTTGTTATAGAAAGAAATGGGAATGGGGATAAAATTGACATAAATAAGTAAATAACTGTGCCTAATAATGAACTTGTGGGTTATAGGTCAATTGTTCATTTGTTTGGCAAAAATTAAATAAGTTAGCCCAATTAATTTAGTATTTTACTTTGCTCACTTTTAAATATGTAAGTAGAAAGATTTATTTTTTAATGAATAATTGCATATTTGGTCTCCCAACCTTTCAAAAAACTTGGGGATATATCCTTAACCTTTAAAAATAGCATCAAACATCCCAACGTTTGAAAAAATAGGCATGGTAGGTCCTTTATGACGAAATTGTCATTCTCTTTAAACAAAAAAAAAAAATGATTGATAAATAACCAAATGTACCACAAAAAAATAAAAATTAACAAAAAGTTCATCTTCTTTATTAAACCTTAAAAAAAAGCCAAATTTCTGCACATAAAAAAAACAATCAAAGCCCCAAATCCCCGCCGCCCATATACAATAGATCTACCGCCGTTTCACCATTACCACAGTTCTAGGTATGTGTCCTCCACCTCCTGAATTTCACGCTGCTGTCTTTTCACCAACACTACCTTTCACCATTCACGCCCCTGCATGCTCGTTCTCCACCTCATCCGCCACATCATATTCTCCATCCACTACCACCACATCACATCCCACACACCCCTCTTTCCATCCCATCCCACCCACTTCACACTATCCCACCATCATCCCCGTAGACCCCGTTATCAAGAAAATCCAAGCTACTGAATTTGATCGCCCTTGCTCTCCCCCACCCCCTCCTCCACTCCCCCACACCTACCCTTGAGCAGGTGGATGAGCTCCCCCCCCCCCCCGCCCCCCGCCCGCCCATGACAACTTTCACTTTCGGCTCATTCATAATTGTCGAGACGAAACCCTATGTTCAAATATGAGCTCTTTGTTGATAATATCAGGAACGGGTATAGAGATACTAATAATGATATGATTGAAATTTGGGACACAGGTTTTTCGCGAGATGTGAGAAAAATTAATGATTTAGATTTTGTGAGGAAAGATATCGAGAAGTTTCACAATCAATTTGGATCACGATTAGAGAGAGATTTTAATACGGACCCATTAAGGAGTCGTGAGTCCTACTGTAAGAGGGATGGAGATGGTAGAAGATGATATTTTTGTTACTTTTTATTTTTTCTGGGTACATTTCTTATTTTTTATTTTTTTGTAGTACATTTGGTTATTTTTTAATCATTTTTTTGTTTTTTTGTTTTTTTAAGAGAATAACAATTTCGTCATAAAAGACGTACCATATTTATTTTTTTAAACATCAATATATGTCAGTCTTTATTTTTAAAGATTATAGTTATATTTCTAATTTTTTTAAAAGATTGTAGATCAAATATGCAATTATTTCTATTTTTAATTATAAAAAATTAAAAACGATTCGATTCAATCTAAAAATGTTTTAAACATTAAAACTTATATCAAACCATTTTCAAATAATTCGATTTGATTAAAAATCAAAACATTGATAAGTTCAAGTAGAAACAAACCAATAGTTTCAAACTAGCGAATTTGATTCAGTTGGCCATTTGACAGTCTTTTTGTCCAGACCTAGTTCGAAGGCCAAGACAAAATAATATTAAATAAATTATGTGGCCGATTTGCAATTAACAAAAATTGAACGCGATGACATACATTTTTTCGTCCTAGTTCTTTACTCTCTCTTGCTCACAACATTGCCCGTGCCCGCTACCTCCATTGTTTCCCGAGGTAAATCTCTCTCTCTCTCTCTCTCTCTCTCTCTCTCTCTCTGTGTGTGTGTGTGTGTGTGTCGTGTGTTTATATATTTTGTGCGAGTGCGTATGGTCGTCCGTCTAATCTTCGAGAATATATGGAATAAGGGATTCATATTGACCAAAAGAGTAAAGTTTATATATCAAAAAATATAATCAGACAGAAAAAAGGGTTTTGATTGGCAACAATTTTTGTGCCCAATAATCAGTATCGTATATTTAGATTGAATATAACTGATGTGAAAAAAAAAAAAATATATTTAATGTTTTGCAGTCGACTAGTTTTAAAGTAGCTGAAGAGATGTTTAAGAACACTTTCCAGTCTGGTTTCCTCTCAATTCTCTACAGCCTTGGGTATGCTACTTTAATTTTTTTGTTTGCCTTTTTAATCAAATTAATCCTATAGTTTAATTTCCAAACTTATTAGTTTTCTTATCAAGAGAAACTTAATCGTTTAATTTTTTTTGTTATTTATCTTGGTTATCTGTTTAATTATTCGACAGGAGCAAGCCTTTACAGATATGGGATAAAGAAGGTAATTCTTTCTGTTCGTTTCTTTTTCTGTTTGGAGTCTGGTTCTAATACTTGTGTTGCTTATTATACACTTGAGTGAAAAGGGCCGGGGGTGACGATTGCTTACATCAAAAGTGATTTGCAAGCAATGGAAAAGGGTCGGAAAAAAGAACTAAAAAAAAGAACAAAAAAAAAAAGTCTATGCGTAATATAGTAATACCATCTAGTTATTGAGTTTCTACAAGATTCATGAAATAAGCAAGGCATTCAGTATCAATGTCTAAATGATCTTAACCATTCTCCTTACATTAAATTTATCAGTTATTTGGTTTCTTATGATCCCTAGCAGAAATTATGAGCCTTAGGAATATTATTACAAGTGAAACAATAAAAAGGAGAACTTGAAGAGCTTATCGTTAATCATACAATAAAATAGAAAGTAATCGCTATATAATACAATAAAATAGAAAGTAATCGCTATATAATACAATAAAATAGAAAGTAATCGCTATATAATGAAATCCAGCAGAAGTGCCTAGTCTTTGATTTAACCAACAGGAAAACTGGTGTTCTATATAGCACAGTCCCCAAGCACCGGTAGTCTGTGTTATTCCCTGATCCTAGACACGTGGCAATTTCTATAATTGTATTTTTTTACCAATTTTGCATCGAGTTTTTAAAGAGACGCTGGGGTGTAAGTCCACATAATTGGCTATTGGCTGTGCCATCCCTGTATTTTGCCCCAAAGGATACAGGCCTAGTTTCCTTTAAATGGTTACTATGGTGCGAGATCAGCAAATTATATATTTTCCTAAACTTGTCCTTGAATTGAGAAATTCGAAAGAGATAGTTGTTAACAACCAAAAGAGGCAGTTATTACTGATGTGTGGTGCAAATGAGCATCCAGTCTGAGAATTAATTCACTCTTTTTACACATTGCTTGCAAGAAATGGTTATACTTTCAACTCCTACCTTTACCAGACAAATGGTTTATAATAATAAAACACACAACTGCCAAGTGGGGCGGCACACACTATCATCGGCCTGCTTACCATTCTCAACGAATAGACTTTTATTTTCACAGATATGGAAGAAAGTACATCAGTTTGTCTCTTTACTTACAAAAGTTCTCTTAAGCAACATGTTTTTGTAAAATATATGTGCATATCCGCATGTCTGTGTGACTGACTTCTTTACACGATTGTGTCCTCGAAAAATCTCTTGCAGTTGTCAATGGCCAGATCAAACGATTGCAAGATGAAGACATACAATCTAATGTTCTCGAAATAGTTGGGTCAAATGTTCAGTCTGCATTTATTACATGTCCAGCGGATCCAAATGCAACACTTGGTATAAAGCTACCATTCTTAGTCATGATTGTGAAAAATTTGAAGAAGTACTTCACGTTTGAAATTCAGGTGCTGGATGATAAGAATGTCCGCCGAAGATTTCGAGCTTCTAATTTTCAAGTCTGTAAGTCTCCCTAGTGTCTATTTAAGCTTAATTATTTACAGAGCTTATTCTTATTTACCCGTCAACAATACTCGAGTTCTCTCTTTACATGTCTCTATTATTGATGTAATGTCTTCCTTGTAGTGTTCAATAAACTTTCTTATCCCAATTTACATGTTTTGGTGAATTTAAGTTTGCATTTTTCCATTCATCTTCCACTGCTAATCAAAACCCAAGAACAAATTGTTTAACAGGGCCAATATGATGACACAATCATTATTCTTTTTAGTTGATTTCTCCAAACATGGCTTAACATTTTTATGCAGAAAACTTCTGGACATAAAATTGGGATAGGTGCTATATGAATTATGCTTTTTCAGTAGTGCCATAAACTTGTTGAAATTTAAAACAGAAACATAACGAAGTGCCCAAAATCAGGGAGGGTATAACTGACACTTAGGACTGCTGTTGAAAGTGATGAATTTTTTGAAAATGTAAATACTTGAGAGCAATTGTGATTGTGCCTTATATATTTGCATTATTGTTTTCTTTCAAGTGGGCATTTTTATGTGTTGTTTGAGCCCTTGTTTTTGCATCATTTGTTTGTCATCATGTAATATGATTTAATAGTATCGTGTTTTCTTTTTATTTACATGAATGGATACATACTGTGTGAAGTTGGCGTCTAAAACATTCAATTGTATGTTTGAGTATGATGAATGTCTATAAATCTTAATTATCAAAATATGAAATATGCAAATTGTATGTTTGGTCATGCTAAAATGTTCACAGGCAAAAAAAGGAAAAAATGAAATTAAGGAAAATAAAAATGTTCAGGGACCACATTCTAGATAAGTGTTGTGATCTAGATGCCTTTTTTCACATAGCGATGTTGTTTGAACTGGAATTCTTTCTTTTTGGTGTTAGAGAAGATTGTAGAATGATGTAAAAAATTTCACATAGGGAAAAGAAGTATACTATGATGCTACAGTTTTATAACTCTACAAGATTAACAAAGCTGATTTGTGGCTCTGAAGATATTCTCACAGTATATCTATTTTTGTGAGACTCTTTGAAATTTATTTCATGGGTGCAAATTTCAGACTTTGAAATCTATAGATGTCTCCCATGTTTTATTGATGTGCAAACTAAAATTCTTATTCCTGTTGAAGGCTGTCACAAGGGTCAAGCCTTTTATCTGCACCATGCCCTTGAAACTGGATGAGGGATGGAATCAAATCCAGCTGAATCTTACTGATTTGACTAGACGCGCATATGGAACCAACTATGTTGAAACACTGAGAGTTCAGGTTCATCCAAATTGCCGCCTTAGGAGGATATATTTCTCCGACCGCCTTTATTCAGAGGAGGAACTCCCACCAGAATTCAAGCTATACCTTCCTATGCAGCAGGTAATGCTATCACAGGCTCAGCAATTACCGTGCAATTTTGCATTCTATATCATAGGTATTTGAACTCACACTTTTGATTGTGTGTCGATTATTGCAGAAGATATGAGGGGTCGTGGAGAGCCAATGGATCATGAGAACCAAAATAATTGACAAGTTCTTTAAATATCTGTAATCGTTGTACTTGGCTTAATGCATAATATCTTAGATAACTTAAATATGTAGTTATAGAACAGTTAAATTAAAGTGGTTGTATGCTGCTAGCACCAGTTTTCGTTATTTATTATTTTCTTAGTAATTCTTGTTCATTGGGTGCAAATTCTGGTTATATGGTAATTGATCATTATCCTAATTTTATGAGGTTAATGCACCTCTATTAATCTTTTTATTATGATTATGAACTACAATTAAACATGATTAACAAAGAAAAAGAAGTTAAAATTTACACGTAATTTGAGATGCCTTTAATGATTATACCAGTTCATAGATAGCTGCATTTCCTATACACAATGAAGGGATAGGATATATTGTCAATTTCCCTATACATGAAAAAAATTGATTTGAATGTTAACCATGCTCATACTTGTAAGATTACCAACAATCACCCTCTATTAATTCGATCGGGCAACTAGTGGTTCAAACTTAGGAAATAAATCAAAACCACAACTGTTAAAGGCAACTAAATAAGCACTCAAACCCAATTAAAGAGTTCGTTTGTCAATACATACCCTATTTCACACATTATTAACGATAATTAAGCATGCGACAACACACTACTGATACCTTGCATAAAATATTGTTTGATCTTTTGTCAACATGAAGTCATCTAGACTGGCTGGATCGCCTTCGTCTCTAACATCAGAGCCATCTATCTACAAGCACCTCAAAGAGAAGCAGCAACCTAACCAAGGCAACGGCATATATGCCTCCTCAACAAGAAAACCCAAACTCCTCCAATTCTTTCTTCTTCTTTTTTTTATACAAATGGTGGTAATGCTCGTTTTTATGGTGAGCAATATCCCGTCAGGCAGAAGCCCATTCAAAGTAATGGCATCGAGCACCTCTAGAAGCAGTCCAGTTTCCACACCCAAAGAACAGGCTCCCTTGCTTAGGGCCAGGTTTACGAACAATCCCTTTGCTGCTTTTCACCCCACAATAACAAGAAGGATGGTACTGCACTACTGGAGCTTGCAATTCCCCCATTTTCTGAGGTTGAGGTGATGCCAAAAAAGGCTGTTGTTCCTGGGTTGGCTTCCAAGTATAGGAATCATCAATAGACTGGCAAGTAAGAGAGTTAGTAATTGAAAATTTAAAGCCTTTGTGCATGAGCAACGCAAGTAAGCGGGCAGTGTTTTTGGCATCATCCAGGCCACAGTGTGCACGACCTTGCCAGGCCAGGCCAGCCATCTGGACTGCCTCTTTGAGATTGCACCTCACCCCACCAAAAACCTCACAAAAAGGAACCTTCAAGTTGATCCATCTGTACAAAGAGAGGCAAATACATGTTAATGGCTACACACAGAAGGGATTTTGTCCGAAATTAAGAGATTTCAGATGGCAGAGAATATTTTTAAGCTTGATGGCAAGCTTCTAAGTATGAGAACCAGAAATTTACCGATTGAAATACGGAGGCTTTCTAATTTTTTTGTAACGACACTCTGACTCTAGCATTACCCGACAATCCCAGTTGGACCACGTAACCACAGCGAAGTTTGTGTTCTTAATCCCCTTCTTCTCAAGCCATTTGTCATGCCTAAGAAGAGCTTCACTTAGAGTAACACCCCTGTCCACCTAGGAAAGCCAACAGTTTCATAAGAACAAGTTCATTGGTTACCATATCATTTACAGTAGAAATTTAACAACTCAGACTCGGGATAAAGGGTAGCATCAGTCAGTCTGAAGAACATAATTGGTAAGTTCACAACCGACATCTTGAACTATTTGGTAAACTTTTCACCAATCAACATGGTATTTAGGTTATCAATTTGACATCTTTCAAACTATTTTCTCTAAGTTTCCATCGAAACACATTTTCTCGCATCATTCTCACAATCCTCAGTCCTAGAGTGACTAAGTCGTAGCATGTTTTTACCCTATTAGCTGAAAAATCTATTAAGATCTGACTCCAAGTGTTGTTCTGTAGTTTTTTCAACTACTTCACCAGTAAGAGGAAAATTTCTTTGATGTTCTGCACTGCAGACAAAACATATACTGTACTTCCACATTTATGGCAATCACCCACCACTTTATTTATCTAGGAAAAAGTTCCTTTTCAATGAGGAATCATAGAATAAGTTACTCTAAAACCGTCGTCTTTTAATAACCAATGAACTGAAACTGACTACAACATAGCATGTTTTTACCCAATTAGATGAAAAAATCTATTAAGATCTGATTCGAAGTAGTGTTGTGTAGTTTTTTCAACTACTTAACCTGCAAGAGGAAGATAATGATGTTCTGCACTGCGGACAAGACATAATGTACTTTCACATTATATAGCAATCACCCATTGCTTTATTTATCTAGGAAAAAGTTCCTTTTAAAGAGGAATCAGAGAATAAGTTACACTAGAACTGTTGTCGTTTAATAACCAATTAACTGAAATTGACTGTCAATGAAACAGCTTCCTTGTGACATAATAAAATTTTTCCAAGAACAGCTAGAATCTAAAAAAAATTATATACTTAAAACAGATTATATCTAGAATATGCTGTGTTAAGTGACTGTCAAGAGTGAATTGCATGGCTAACAAACTACAGGTAGTCTTCATCAAATTGTATGCGGGTGTGTTTTCCTTTCTATGTTTCTTTAGGAGTGTCACCATGTGTTTTACAATTTAAAAAGCTAAAGAACCAATTCAATAGGAAGTGCTCAGTCAGGCTTTCTAAATTGGACAGAATAATCCAAAAGAGAGGCTTTATTATTGGATAATGGAATGAGTCTCCTGATAGGGTGTCCCCAATAGATTTAAGAGGTATTTAACTTTAATGAAAGGAATAAAAGAAAAAGGCAAACAATCATGGGGACAGCTATTCAAGTCAAGTAGCACACAGCTGCACACCGTCGTGGTTTTATGGCTGGAATATGGCCTTGTGAATTTCCATTTCACAACGAATTTCAAACATAACAGTGAAAATATTGGACTGAAGAAACCCCATTCCAATATGTGCTATCGCTCTTTCATTGGTCATCTAATATACTAATATGGGTATCACCTTGACTAACTAATTTTTTTTTCCTTTACCAACAAGGAAGAACACAAACAAAAGAATTGAAATACGTTCAAAACAAACCTGAATTTGTTGGATGCCTGTCAGATCCTTGCA
This sequence comes from Forsythia suspensa, assembly GCA_023638005.1. NCBI lineage: Eukaryota > Viridiplantae > Streptophyta > Magnoliopsida > Lamiales > Oleaceae > Forsythia > Forsythia suspensa. Next base: position 13,336,194 of record CM042665.1, read on the forward strand.
GAAATCACTCAGAAGTTGGTTGCAAGTTGGCCGCACATATGTTTGAAAACATGCTTCCAACTGTCCAGTAACGCTGCTCACTATTACTGATGGGAACTCAATTATCTCTTGTGGATGAGGATTCTTTCCTTTGTCACATGTCGCCTCAAAATCAATAACGATAAAATATTGAAAATCTTGGAAGCGGTAATCATGTGGATAATTTGGAGGAAGTGTGTTTGATGGGGTATACTGAAATCGGTAATTTATTGCAAATGGGTAGAACTGTCCCTCAAAGGCATTCAGTTGGTGCCTCGGTGCATTACTAGAGTCGGGATAGAAGGCCGACCACAAGCCAAAGTCATGATGGCAGACAGCTCTTTGTTTGGATTTGTCAGAAGATTCAGGGGGCTTGCTGCTTAATGAGCCACCTGGTTCTATAACTGTTCCACCTGGGTGAGCATAGATGCTCTCTTGGGGCCCTGGAAAGCCTTCAACGGCGTTACCATTAAAATACAGGTTGCAAGGGTAACCCTTGTTCTGGAGGCTTTTTATGGATGCCTCACAGTTTCTTTCCATGGTATCTGCATTTCAAAAACAATTCATGAACAATATTAAAATCAGCCTTTCAAACATGTTAGGGTTTGGACATTATAAGCAATCATATGATCCCCTCTGAGGAACTCTGAGGCAAGTGCTATCAAAAGCCAAATTTAGAGCACATTTCAGTGGGCTTATTTCTAAAAAAATAAGCCCACCCAAATATGCTATTATATCTGTATGCATAATTTTACCCAGTTAGTTCTGCCTCGCGATGGCAATGGGGCTGGTCGGCCCCGCCCCACCCCGCCCGGTGAAAATTTTGGCCCGCCCCGCCCCGCGAATTCGCGAGGTGGCCCTTTGACCCCCAACCGCCCCGGTTAAATTTTTTTTTTTTGAAAAAATAATTAAAAAAAAAAAAAGAACTACGAATTTTTTAAATATTTGTACCAAACAAAACAAAAAAATTATAAAATTTGGGTTGTAGTGTAGTGGTTAACGTTGGTAGTTTATAAGTTTCGACCTGAGTTCGATTCTTCTTTAGTCTATTTTTAGTGAAAATTATAATTTTTACTATATTTTATGATTTTTCAATAAAAAAAAAAAAAAAACTTTGAGGAGGACAGGCTACGGGGCAGGTCCGCCAGATGAAAATTCTGCTCCAAATCCGTCCCTATTACTCGGCGAGGCTCGATGGCTCCGGAGCGGCGAATTTTTTTGCCATCCCTAGTTCTGCCAACAAAGTTAATTCTTCTTGCTAGAGTTTTCCTTCATGCTTTATTTGGATACAATCTAAGTTACTAGGATATGGAGCATATCTTTTCATCAATCTATTAAGCATTTGTTAGAAGCCGTTCTAATAACGAGAAGTCATCTCAGTGAGAGAATTTTGAACTCGGACCCAAAATAAAGTGTAAATAGCATAGATCCCACAAGTATATTTGATACATAGTATTGGACAACATTGAATACTATAAAAGTTTTGACTTATTCTACTTCTCCAATTCTATTCAACATAGTCCAATACAACATACCAAACATGCCATTGAATTCCCACTCCCCCTATGTTTGTCACTTGGGGTTCATGAAATATAATCACTATTCACTACCACTTGTTTCACATTCTACATTTCTACTGATCCGTGGAGGAGAGATTGTTTGCCATTTATGGGGACTCTTTTTGGTTTTACAGCAAAGTTTGTCAGAGTCTGCACTTAAGTATTGGGGTTTGGAAGGAAATCAAGATGATTATATTTTTAATCCCTCTCCATCCCACCTCTAATTAGCCCTCTCAACGAAGGTCCTAAAAGAAAATCCCCAGGGCTCTGTCCTATAAGTGTACCCAAATTAAGTCGTAGTATGGATAGCACATCTTACTATCATGGTCTGTTCAGTATTACGTAAAAAGACAAAAACACAACGAAAGTACTATTTTATTTTGTTTCTGATTACAAGTACTAGAGAAACTATAAATGCTTAGGGTAATATTATTTGGCTCAATCCATCTATAGAATCTGCAATTCATTTTATCCATGCATATTTGCCCTATGTTATGTACACGAGTGAATATGAATCTTCCCCATTTTTGCCTACAACCAGTATATGTGTTAAACTAGACGTATTTCTTTTCCTCCGATATCATATTGCTGAATTATTTTAGTTGCACATGCATGGAGTGTAGTATGGAAGCTAATATACAGAAACAATAAAGGAATTATTTTTTCAATTAGCATCAGTATTTTGGTCTTTCAAGTTAAATTCACCCTTTTAACTCCTCAAGATGAGACAGATCAGAAATAAGGTACTTTCTCTTACCCATATTTTCTTCCTTCTAAGCAAGAGAATAAGGTACCATGACTATTGTCCTCCTACATTCCCCTCCCCCTCAATTTTGCACCCACTCTCTCTAGGACACAGAACCTTAATGCCAACCTCAAAATTGATTCCCAACAATAATGCCGCAAACTGTTGTTCTCTGTATATACTTTCAAGTCAGGTAACATCTCAAAATCCACGAAAGCACCGAACTGGAGGTGTAGAGTGGCTCTTCCGGTCTGCCTTTGGGACGGACCTAGTTCCGATGCTTTTAAATTTTTTTAAGTTTTTAGACAGGAAAAATGAAATTCACACTACTGTGCCCCTGTGGGCCTTGTGGTAGACTGAATCTCTGGAAAATGCAGAGTGCCCAAAGACTTTTTTATTAAGGCCCACGCGGATCAAAGAAGTGCCGGGCCTGGACTGGTCGGCACGACTTACACCTCTACTTGCTATTTGTACAACCATTTGGCTCACAAGGAGTGGTGTGCTTTACAACCCAGAATGTGAGCCATTCTAACATTCCCCTTTCCTGTTTAATGAAGGTATGCTACCATTACTGGTATAATAGTGTATTGTTTTTCAACTTTTAATGAAATTTGTGTTGTTTCATTATCCAAAAAAATAAATAAAACCATTCTATTTCCAGTTTCACACCCCTTAAGAATTTGTAGTAGGCTTCTATTCTTCAGTAACTTTGGATGCATAAAGGTGTACTGGTCAAAGAAATTAAGGTAGAGAAAATTAGTCGCAGTTTTGGGTTTTGGATAATAGATTTTAACTTGAAAAACAAAATAATAGAAGGAGAGGAGAAGAGAGAAAGGGCTTTGCCCTTGCAAGGATAAAAGCAAATCCACGCAAACTCAATACTATATGCTCAATAAGCTCTCATGATAAGAGGTATAGACTCCAAAACCTAGCAAGATTCAAATTCTAATTTGAAAACTCATTAATGTACTTACACAGTAACTCTGATGACTTTAAAGCAAGATCTAAATGAGTAGACCCCAAAGTAAGGACAAAGGTTTCCAGAGTTCGTGTATTACATATATTTTATATTTACAAAAAGTCCTTGACATGAAAACGCTTGAATTTAGATTTAAAGGTAACTTAGTAATACTATGGAAATTCTAATGGTGATTCAAGTTGCAAAATTTCGCCAAACAACATCTGCATTCATCCAAAGATTCTTTGTACTTTCTTTTTCTTGATTTTGTATAGCCTGCATTGCAAATCACAATAATCTCATCTGGCAAGCATTCCACTCAAAATGTCAACTAGTGTAAACAAAAAGGGAAAGCCACATCAATTGTTTAAAACTCCTGGAAGCTCTAAACCATGACAGGGTGTGCAGTGTCACTTCAAATATTTGATATGCTTCCCATCTCGCACAAAAATAGACGCACAGGACTAAGACATCAATCTAAAAACTACTATCCCTCTCTAGATGCCCGTGCAGTATATCATCATGAATGATCTCGTATACAGAGTCACTGATTACTAGCTCCAAACTCCTTGTTCTAGTACTTTTGATATAAATGATATAATACGAGGGGCAGCTGAAAAAGCTTTCTTCTTGTCAACTATAATTTTTTTTTTCCCAGTTTTTCAGTTGCCTTTTTACTGCAAGCTTATACCTGATGTATATAGGTATTTCCTTTATAATCAATACAGGCTTTACTTCCAACCCTCTAAGGTAAATGTGAAGCCCTCACTATGACTTGCAATCATAATAAATCACATCTATGATTTGAATGGACACAGGAACTAGGACACAAAGAAGTAAAAACCAACACAATTCATAAAATCATGATCGCAGTGAATCATAGACCTCAGCTGGAGTTCTGTGAGTACTGAGTACATACATTTTTCTTGGTCAATCTGATTGGCATATGCATTAGCCCCTATCCTAGTACTATAAGTATACCCATACATACAAAAACAAAAAGTTCTAATCTTGCTGCCCACAAATTATGAACAAAATCATCCATTTTTATTCTTTTCCAGAAAGAAAGAGATGGAAAAACTCTATACAACCACAGATTCAATCCATGTGACAACCAAAACGCCTAAAAAAGAAGAATCAAAAGTAAAAGCAAATTGTCCTTACTAAACAAATTTAGCACTTTGTTTAATTTTAACCAGTGCTGGGGAGGCGTGGAGAGCGAGCTTCAATCTTTTCGAGCCTAAGCAAGGTGTAGACGAGAACGAGACAAGGGTGAGGCGAGGATGAAGCGTGGCTAAGTGTAGAAGCCGCACATCAAGCTTAGGCGGAGCGTGGCCGCTTTTTACAACAGTGATTTTAACAAACTCTTACTCCAGTCTCAAATCAATAGTAAAAGTAAGAAAAAGGTTCAATCAATTCAAACCAATACTTATAGTCTTATACATACCCACGCACTCAAACACACATATACACACAACACAGAGAGAGAAAGACGGAAGATACCTTTATGCTCTACGGCAACCTTCATGATGCAGTACGTAGTTAAGATCCGCGAGCAAGTACATCAGATCTCCCCCCTTCAATTTCCTCGCCTGCAACACCAAATTTCACAATTCACATACATAATCAAAATACCTACTCAACGAATTCACATTTATCTACATGTATCTACACATATAGATACAGCATTTACGGGGGGAGGAGAGGAACCTGTGTGCTGTTGTGATCCGGGGATGGAGTTAAAAGGAAGCGTTGTTGTTGAGTAGGTTTCTGCCATTAATATATACTTTAATTACCTTGATTTATTTTGTGTTTATTATTTGGTAAATTATTTGCCGAAATTAATTACTCCACTTTTTGTATTAATTATTAAAATTTCAAAATAAGTTTTTCGTAACTGATATTTCTCGTGTAGCGTACGTTAACATTGGGCCACCTGCTCCGGCGGACATTTGGGATACAAGTGATATCCATGGAATCTAGAATATCTTATTCCTGATATAAATAATAAATATCCTATTCAACTAGGAATAACTATGGTATTATGTTTTCTTGCCAGTTAAATAATTCATCATGATCGAATTTGGTTCATGTATTGAGGTGTTGTCAATCCAGGTCAGGCGGGCCGGGTGGCTCGGTAACCGCCCGCGTTCAAAAAAGCCCCCGCCACTACGAGTTGCGGGCCGGGTCGACCCGATCCACCAATTTTTTCAAAGTTCGGCCCACCCATTGTCCATACTGGTTGAGCCCATATGGACCGTGATTCGATCCGATTCTACCCGTATGAATAAAAAATTAGTTTTTTTTAAATTACTAAAAAATTTAGTTACTTATTGTAATCAAAAAAAAAATGTTTATATATATAACAAAAATGTGTTAAATTACTAAATAAAAATAAATAATGATGATAAATTCACATTTGTTAATTTTTAATTCAATTTATTTTTATTTATATATTTAAAGACTAAAAAACGATGAATGTGTCTGTCGCATCTTTTCACTTTAAGCAATTTCTCTGCCATTTGTTTTTTATTTTTTTTAAATATCATTTCAAATATGAAAGTTTGAATTTTTTACATTTTTTTTTTTTAAAAAAATCAAAAGTGGTTCGCGGGTTGGCCTCTTGACCCATGAGCGGCCGTGGGTTGGTCTTCTCGATTCAAGTGAGCATTGCCCGATTCACCGGGCCGGACCATGATTACAGGTCGAGGCGGGTGGGCGATCTTGGGATTCGGTCGGCCCGCCTGTCTTGACACTGTTGTACCAAGTACTACTAATATATAATGCTTTCCACGTTAGATTAGACTGAGAGTTCGATTCAAATTCAATGATGATTCAAATATGTAGCAAATAAAGAAGAAGGTGGATTTGAAAAGAATGAATTTGAAGAACATATGAAATATGATGGAAAAAATCATTTTTGAAAATAATGTAGCATACGAAGAAGAATGTGAATTTTAGAATTTGATTTGAGGAGATTGACTTTGAAGAATAGAAGAGATATGATGAAGAAAAATCAATTTTGAGAATGAAAATGAAAACTAACGTATAGGTGAATTTTTAGACCAGTAGAAGAGAAACTTCATACGGTCGTGATTATACTGCTTATTTGCTCTGGAATTCGACCGTATGATTTATGAGAATGGGTCATTGAAATTTGAATCTCTTTGTTTTTTATGGACTCTTGATGGGTGAGGATGATGATCTGAGTTGCGGTGTTTATGGTTTTAGAATTGAGGCAGTGAGTAGAGCAAAGAGAAGATAATTTGATTTGAGAGAGAGATTGAAGACGTAGATACACACGGACGTATATATTCTTTGTTCTTTCAGTATCGGAGAAAAATCCTACGGTCGTTAGGGGTGGGCATCCAAACCGCCAAACCGCTCAAACCGACCGAATTAAACCGATTCGGGTCGGTTTGGTTTGGTTTTTCACACATTGGCGGTTTGGTTTGGTTTATTAAACTAAAAAATAAATTTGGGTTGGTTCGGTTTTGGTTTGTGATAAATAAACCAAACCAACTCGAACCGAACCGAACCGAATTATAACTTATAAGAACAAAAATTAAATTAAACCCGGTTGTAAATGTCCAAAAAATAATAACTTGCATGTCCAAAAAGAAGTTGTAAATGTTGGTTAATTTGTAAATGAGAGTTATATTTAAATGTTTTGTAAATAATTTGTTGCATGTCCAAAAGAAATTTTGAAATGAGAGTTATTGTTATTTTTTTAGAATATAAATGCAAGCATAAACCATTCAAATCCAAACCGCCTAAACCATTAGTCGGTTCGGTTTGGATCGGTTTGCCCAAAAAACGGTTTTGTTCGGTTTGGGAAAACGCGTAAACCGAAGTTGTCGGTTCGGTTTCGATTTGGGCCCAAAATCAAACCAACCCAACCCATGCCCACCCCTAACGGTCGTGATTAAACATCGAGATTTTGGATATTTTAGTACATGTTTGATAGTGCTACAATTATTTTTTAAATACTTATAAATTTTATATCAGTACTACAAATTATATAGATAAAAAATATGTTTAACTAATTTGACCAACTGAAATTATAATATAAGTTATGTTAAATAATATGTTACTACATATTGTTATCGAGTCCACTACAATCCGTATTTCTATATTAGCCTAGTTAATATAGGGACGAACCTGACTTGATAATTCATGCATTTTACACTATTTTCAATTATATTTATGTATAATTATGAGAAGTTTTTTGTGATTTTACACTATTTCGACCTTAGTGATCGTGTTAATACAGTATATAAATTTCTTCGACTGGAATACAAATACATTAATGTAATAATGTGATCGCGACGACTTGATATATAATTAAAACGCTATGATAATTATGACGATACTAATGAATGTTGTGAAATTATTATTATGATGTCAAAAAATTATGATTTTATGGTATAATAAATAATTTATAATTTATGCATATTTGCTTAGTGATTATTGATGAATTAAAAGTTGTTCAAACTTTCTTAACTTTTTGTTAATGTTTTGATAGGACATTAAACACCGTTTTTAAAAAAAAAAAAAGAAAGAAAAAGAAAGTAATACTCAATACGTGAAACTGTATTATTTTTGTGTACATACGAGGGCTCAAGCATGATTAATATAAAGCATGTCTAATAGGCACTTTATTAACTTAATTTTCTTTATTTTAAAGAGTTAATTCGTTTTATTTAGAGTCAAACAAACTTTTTGATTTTAAAATTTAAATAAATATTTCAAAAAAATAAAAATAAAGAAAATGATTTAACTTTTCAAATGTAAAGACTCACATTCATTTTCTATATAATAATTTTAGTGCTTTCATTTACTATGTCACGTCTTGCCATACATTTCTTTTAAAATAAAAATAAAAAGAGAGAATAAAAGAGAGAAATTCATTAAAAAAATAACAGAATATGTTGAGTAATAATTGCTTATAAAAAATCAAAATAAAGATGAAATATACATAACATTGTTGAACTTGTACAAAAAGATCAACTCTTTATTTTTAAATATATTATTTATTTTAAAGATCCAATCAAAATAGCATTATTAGAGATGCTCTAAGGATTCGTGTAAATTAAAGTCGGTAAGATTGTAAGAGTATCTCTAATACAATCACGGATTGTTTTAAAATTTGTACCACATAAGTGAAATAGAAGGTCTTTTAAAATAATCATCTTCAATGCAAATTGTTTGGGATTCCGTTAAGTTTATGTTAAAAAGATTGCCTAGAATCGTTTAAAAATTTGTGTGAATTTAAATTTTCTATGCAAATTTAATACGATTTTTCTTATATAAATAAAAATAAAATACACAGATATCATTCTATAGAATATATTGAAGACCAAATATGAAATTGAATGTCTATTTATTAGACATTAATACCATATAAATTAGAAAATTTTCAACATTTGTACTACCTAAATAGCAATACATAGAATGCATTGGAAATGCTCAACCATGGATTGCACTAAAAATGTGACATATCATCATAAAATGTATACATGGCAAGAAGAAAAAGAGAGGATGTCTAGCACACACGTCCACCGTCCAATGTAAACAGTGTGCTAGACGTCCCCCATTTATTTCTTTATCATTTATTTCTATCGAACTTTTATTTCTTGATAATCTTATGTTCAAAATATAATTTGTTAGTGCCATCGGTCCTTACTGACAGTTTTGCCAAAAATTCTATTAAGTGAATGTTTAGAAGACGAATCTACCATTAAGTTTGTATAAAAAATATATATTAATAAAAGAAGAACAACTAAAAAATATAATGAAAATGAAATTATTTCACCTTAAGTTGGTGGTCTTGCTGTCGGGGTTAGGCTAAAATATTATGTTCTTAATACTGTTTTTTTGACTACCTTGTTGTGAAAATACTTTAGGAAAAGGGTGCCTCCTCACAAAGGGGGGTCGCAGTGACTAGGTCTGGACTACTATATACCAAAATACAGGTCTCCACCAAATCTTGCTTACTTCGCTATCCAAGCGGGATGAGACTTTTCGAGAATTTCCAGTCAAAATACATTATTTTCTATACAATAGATATGCTGACCTTTGTTGTTTTCTATAGAGCTAAACTGTAGAACTAGAAACAAATTAACCATGCAACCTCATGGTTAAGTTAAGCCGCGATCACAAGAAGCTGATTCATCTGCAGAACTTTACATAGCACAACTATGCGATCGCAAGGTATTGCACCATACGATTGCGTGGGTATATTGTGGGTAGAAAATTATGTTTCCTTATAGAAATTGAACTCTATTCAGTAGAGGGAAAAAAACCTAACGTTAAACACGTTTCTGGAGAAATTTGAAAGGATATAAAAAGTAGAGAATAGGAAAATTGCAGAAGAGGCGAATTGAGGGATAATACATCACAAGAAACAAAGATCAAAGCAGTGAATTGAAGATTTTTCGACAAGGAATCACAAGTTGTGTTTCTCTTTTCTTCTTTTTCCTCCAGATGATAATTAGTTCAACTTTTGTAATATTTTACAAAATCATGTCTGGCTAAATTACTTATTGCTAGGATGAACAATGAAACCTCACATTTTGATTAATTAAAAGTTTTCCATTTTTCGTAACTTATTGCTTCTAGGTTGATTATTCTTTATTCCATTTTTACGTTTCTATACTTGATCACTATTGGAATGTTTTGTGATCTTTATTGTCTTCGATATATTCAATTTATAAATAACATAAGGTTCATTAATAGATAGAGATTACTGCAATGCCTTATGAAATCCTTTTAGGGTGTTCACTGTGATTTAATTGCATATTTTTATGTTCGAAAAATAACTAGAGATAGTTAAGTTCACATATTAATATAGAATTAATAGACCGTCGAGAAAAGCTTTTGATTATTGTAGGATCACCGATTTTCAACATAGGGTAATTATTAGCAAAACGATTAGTGAATAATTGATTAATGAAAGTGGATGTGGATGTGGATTCGCGAATAGGGTAATTAGCACAAAACGTTCTTATCTTTGAAAATTTGACATTTTCACCATCAACTACACATTTTCTTGTGCAAAAGGTCCTTTCTGTCTATTGTCATCCAAAAATTGCCGTTAACTTTCTTCCACAACACGACTAACACCACAAAAGAAGGGTAATTTCGTCCATTTCATCTATACACTTTCTTCTCTAGCATCAATCTGAAACTAAATACCAAATAATCAAACAAAAAGAACTTTAGGTGATGTACACGCAAATGGGTTTCCGAGATTCGCGAGCTGAAAAAGACTACACGCATATGGCTAGGGACATACGCTACACTGAAGATGGCCGCAGTCGATTATGACGTGGCGGCGCTTGCCCTAAAAGAGAGTGATCATGATGTATTGAACTCTCCTTATCGTGCCAGTACATATCCACTTCCAGCTTCACCTTCACCACCAGATATTCGTCAAGCAACCGCGTTGATGAAGCCAGTAAGTAGTGAGGAGGCGGTGGTTGAACTACTAGGAGATGGTGGCTATGCGAATGCACAAGTGGACATAGCTAGTGGGAATGGATTTATGGATGAAGAGACACTTTTTGATATGCCTAATTTGTTGGTGGGCATGGTTGAGGGAATGCTTGTTAGCCCACCAAGAATGACATCTCAGCCGTCAGATGACTCACTGGAAAATTCGATGCCGAAAGCCTATGGAGCCATTTACTTCATCAAGAGCATCAGACCCAAATAAATTTATATTATTATCCTCTACATGTCTCTGGTGGTGCTACGGAATAGGTGAATCAGCAAAAATATTTTGTTGCGAGAGAAGAAAGTGGATGGACGAAATAGACAAAATTACCTTTCATTTGTAGCGAATCGTGTTGTGGAAGAGGGTCAACGGCAATTTTTGGATGACAATAGACGGAAAGAACCTTTGTGTAAGAAAATGTATAGGTGATGGTGAAAATGCCCAATTTCTAAGATAGAGACGATTTGTACAATGACTTCAAAAGATATAGGCGTTTTGTACTAATTACCCTTCGCGAATCCTAGTGTTAATAAAACTTAAATTTGATCTTAAACTACTTTTGATTGCGTGATAATTTAGACTTAGTTAAACTCGAATAGAACAACTTTAGAATTAGAATTCCCAATGAATCTATGTTTTTAATTTTGTTAAAACTCAAACTATACATCAATTAGTTAATTAATTACTAATCTTCGTGGGTTCGACACTTTGCTTATCACTTTATTACTTGTAACCGATCTGTCCACTTCATGGATTAAAAGCGACAATAGCGAACAAAAGTTTTTGGATTGCATTAGCTTTGTATTCAGGAAGGGTGTCGAGAAGCTCTGCAGTATTACATTTTAGATTAAACAATGACACTGCAAAGAAGATGCCGAAAAATTTAACGCGACAACAAAAGACTACCTTCACATGCCACAGAAGCAATGTACACAATAAGCAAGTCAGGAAAAAAAATTTCCAAGGGAAAATGAGTAAATTAAAAAAAAAAAAAAAAACTTACACACCCTCGTAATATTGCATCTCCAAATCATTAAAACAATCGGACATCCTTATGATGACTACTTATAATTGATATCATGAGGATCTAAATAAGATTAATCAGTTCCATAGTTGTAAAGACAAAAGCTGTTTACAAAGAAGGTGCCTGGTTACAAATCCTAAATTGAGATAGGATTCTAGTAGCTTTAGCCAAGTTGAGAACAGCAACTGACGCAAAGACATTTTCGTCGCTTATAAAGCCGACGGTGATGGACAGATCCTCAAAAAGCATTAGTCTTAGCATCTCCCCAAGGTCCAAACATCAAAGCCATGATAACATCGCTTTTAGTATAATGGCGGAAGTGGAAGGCGCAAAGGACCTCATAGAAACCTGGTTATGAAAGGAAGTGGTGACAAGTTGTGAAAAAGGATCCAAGTGAACCACGGTAAGGTTCCAAGTGGAATGTTAGCAGCCTTTAGAGCTTGAATGCCTCTAATGACAACGGTGGAGTTAACAGTAGTGGTGTTAGCACGACCATAGTTATCTCGACGGTTTTGGGAGCATAGATGACAATTGTTTCTCGTTAAATGTGGATCGCATGGTCAAACCCTTTCTACTTAAATGTGGATCTTCTAGCATTGTGCTACTTGATGGTTGTTCTTCATTTGTCTCATTCCTCCTATACTTCTTTGGTCTTCCAACCTTGGTGTAACAAGGGGGAGTAAGTGGATTTAGACCTTTGTTAAGCCATGAATCTGACCTGTGATTGGGGAAATAAATGGTGTATATGTCCGAAGATATGCATCATTCTTGTATATGTCATCTACGTAGTGCATAATAGATTGAATGTCCCGTGAGAGAAGTGAAGCAATGACATGGCAACATGGGATCCCAATCAACTGCCAAGCAAGACATGAACATGTCTTCGCATTGATATCCACATTGTGATGCATAGTTCCCTGAATAATCAGCATACTCTGCCCTTGCAAGTGTGCTTTTCTTTTCCAAAATCTTCACTGTTCTATGTCCAGCTACTGCACTCCATTTGTTGCAAGCTTCTATTCGAGCCACTATTCTCTTCATCAAGCATTTTGAGAAAGACTTCTCCTTTACACTCAAATTAGTGATGTTGAATGACTCACACAAGTTATTAATGAGCATATCACTCCGCTTCCACTCCATAAAATGTGATTTGCTCCATTGCGAAGCAAGCTTCAATTCCAGCCAACCATGTGCTGCTGGATCAATGTCACACATCCTTTGCATTTCCGTCAGCCAACCATGCACAGTTGTAGATATATTTGGTTCAGCTTTCCATGCAAACAAATACTTATTTGCCAAATAGGTTGAGCTCACCATCTTGTTATTATACACCATAGGGCATGTGTGCTCTCCTCTAAATTTCTTGATGATGAAACTCGATTGTCCTTGTGTTTAGTTGCATACAATAGCCAAGAACATGTGCCTTCTTTGCAGACTGTCATTAGCCTATGCGCATCATCCTCCTTATATTTAATCGCTCTATTTTGTTTTCACTGAATATTCAATGATTGTTGAAGTATGTTCTTCGACTCAAATGTTCTTCGACTCAAATGTAAGCCCTGACAAAATAAAACAAAAGGCAATTAGAATTGAAAACATGTAAACATATAAGAACTTCATTGGTAAACGACTTATCCATGTTTTTGAACCTCGGCTCATCCATGTCAGTCTTCCACTCTAGTTCTCTTTCTGGATGTTGTTCCTTCCTTATCTTCGCTGTCCATACTTCGTAATTCTTCGAAGTCACCGTAGTGTGTGTCAGATTCCCTGATCTCTTGGCCATCTAGTACACCAAAACCAAAATCAAAGTTTACATTTTTAATTGTCAGCTTCACTAGCAACAACATGCTTATCCTCCATCTCGTAGTCTGACTCTTTTGGGAACAAGATACAAGAGGAGAATCAAGATCAAGCGCACTGGATTGAAGATTCGCCAACCGGAGTCACGGGTTGTATTTATTCTTTCTTCTTTTTCTTTCACATTTGGATCATGATAAAGTCAATTATTGTCATAATTGATGAAATCATGTCCCGCTAATCTACTATTTATAAGATGAACGATGAAACCTCATGATTTTTAATTAATTAGAAATTTTTCCTTTTAGTAATTGATTGCTATCGGGTTGATTATTCTTTATTCAGCTTTTATATTATTTTAATGCTTGATCACCATTAGAATATATTGTGAACTATATTGAAGTCGAGAGATTCAATATAGATTAAGCACGTGGTATTGAATAAACATATGGTCCAATAATAGATAGAGATTACTATTATGCTTTTATGAAATCTATTTATGTGTTCTTGAGATTTTAATGCATGTGTTTATGTTCAAGCTTAATTAGAGATAATGAAGTTCGTGATAACATATAGAATTGATTGACCATCGAGAGGCTTTTGATTATTTTAGGATCACCGATTTTCAATCTAGGGTAATTATAAACCAAAAGCGATTAAGCGGATATTTGATTAAGGAAAGTGTTGGTGGATTCGCAAATCTTAGTGTTAGTAAAGCTTGAATAGTTCTCATCTTTTTAAAGTTAATTGTTTGATAATTTAGTTTTAATTGAAATAGAATTAGAGTTATACATCAAAATTAAATATGTGTTTCGTTTTATTGTTAGAATTTGAATTATAAATTAATTGGTTAAATTAATATCTCTGGCCTCGTGGATTCGACACTCTACACATTCCTTTGAAAATCCTCTTCAACTTGTTCGTTATTCCCCAAGTCCTCTTCTACCATTCCACTCTGCTTCCCACTCCATAAATGTGATTTGCTCCATGAAGCAAGCCCAAATTCCAATAACCATGTGCTGCTGGATCAATGTCACACATCCTTTGCATTTCCATCAATAACCATGCATACAGTTGTAGATATATTTGGGTTCAGCTTTCCATACAAACAAATACTTATTTGCCAAAATAGGTTGAGCTCACCATCTTGTTATTATACACCATAGAGACATGTAGTGCTCTCCTCAAAATTTCTTGATGATGAAACTCTGATTGTCCTTGTGTTTAGCTTGCATACAACAGCAAGAACATGTACCCTTCTTGCAGACTGTCATTACCCCTATGCAATCATCACTCCTTATATTTCAGATCGCTCTATTTTTTTTCACTGAATATTCAATGATTGTTGAGAGTATGTTCTTGACTCAAATGTTCTTCGACTCAAATGTAAGCCCTGACAAAATAAAACAAAGGCAATTAAATTTGAAAACCATATAAACATATAAGAACTTCATTGGTAACTGACTTATCCATTTTTGAACCTCGTGCTCATCCATGTCAGTCTTCCACTCTAGTTCTCTTTCTGGATGTTTGTTCCTTCTTATCTTCGCTGTCCATACGCCTTCCGTAATTCTTGAAGTCACCGTAGTGTGTCATCAGATTCCCTGATCTCTTGGCCATCTAGTACACACAAAACCAAAATCAAAGTTTACATTTTTAATTGTCAGCTTCACTAGCAACAACTTGCTTATCCTCCATCTCGCATGTCTGACTCTACCAACCCCTCATCTTGGTTCCTTTGAAAATCCTCTTCAACCTGTTCGTTTATTCCCCAAGTCCTTCTACCATTCTATATTCATCCCCTATCATCATCATGTGGTTCACCTAATCTTGCATATGCTGAGGTTTAATCGATCTATAATCGTCGTCTCTTTACAATTTCATATATACGATCACCCCAATCAAATTCTCTTTCTCTATCATCACCGCATTCAACCACTGGTACGCAGCATTCCCTTTCACCCCACGGCCAAACTTGCATTCCTTTAGTCCATATATGTACTTTTGGTTCTCTCAAAATGCATTAATACACCAGCATAAATGAACATTTAACACTAAAAATACTGTTTGATGGGGCCATGAGAGCAGTACCACGGGAGGAGGACCTCTCTATAGTGATGATAAGATTGAGGATATAACCATTTTCCATAAATATAACATGAAATTGAGCTAATTTACAAAGAAGTAACCTACTTGTTTCTTCGAGAAAATATGGAACTTATAATATCATTCGATTCAACAGTAAACTCCACCCCAAATTAAGAAAAAACCCACTACTTCAATTAAATTTTATTTAGAAAGCTAAACTGGCGCAGAAACTCAAATTATTTTCCTGCATTTAAATTACTTGTCTTTCGTTGGAAAATGTTCCAACTGGAGCTGAGACAAACTTGCAGATATGTTTTCGCGAGTAGTTACCTTAAATTCAATTTTTTTGTTTTAATTATCCAACTTAGATTTATGTTAGTTTGACTACTATGTTTTGTAAACCGTGACCAAAATTTACGCCAATCCCATATAGTTTAACCCCATGCCTGTTGACGTTATAAAAAGGCTGAGTAATGAAACATTAATATGCATGTCATCAGACTTGGAAGACAGTCATCCGTCGCTGAATTGACATAGAAGAGGTCTATTTGGGAACCCATTCCAACTGGTTCATAACTCTGATCAGCGCCAGCAAATCAATATTTCATTATATGCCATGTTCATATGCAATGCCCTTGTCCGATGCATTTTATATACTCAGAAGCACAGTTTCAGCACATTTCGCTGCACCATTCTGTATTACATCAAACAATCAAGCTGACCAATTCACCGGACATTATAAATAAAAAGAAAACATCAGAATACAAACAATAGAAAATAAATAAACCCCAATTGATCAAAAACAAGGTTTTATCAAAAGGAAATGAAAACATTAGAATTGTTGCATAAAAAAAATCAGCATGAAAAAGTCATAAAGCACGGGGCATCATGTTCTCACGATAACTGAGGAACACGTATTCTACTCTCTTCAAAACTAAAATTCATCCTAGATTACTCCTAAAACAAAATATAAGTACATTCATATTCCCTCTGTCAAGCAAACTTGTTGACACAATAAAGATTCTAACAGAGAAAAAAATTTGGGAGGCATCCCATTCAGGCACCAGCCAATTCAGTTGCCTCAGCTTATTTGGCTCCTCAGCAGGCCCTGTTCAACTTCACTAACAACATCTTCACTATAATTCACCATGCAGACCTACATAGCCAACCAAATTTTGAGTTAAAGGCTACAATTTGGCATTAGTCTCCATGATATTGTGCAGCCAAAAACATTACACAATGAAGCACTTAATCATGTTAAGTGGAGTTGAGGCCCAGAAACTTCATGATAGTAAACATCGGTGAATCAGGACAAATGATGGGTCAATGGAGGCATCCAATGAAGTTCATGATATAATTAAATAGATTATCTTCTAAAGCACAAAATAGCTGCATGAGAACCGAAAAGCAACAGTAGAAACTTGCACTCCATCAACTCCCCACAATATCAAATTTGGGAGCTTTCAATATCTTAACCTTCCGGATATAAACATTTTGCAGAGGATAAATGGCTTGAGTTGCTTTCTCAATCTCTTTTCCCAATTGATTCAGGAATGAACTTCTGAACCAAATCCTTGAGATCACAGGATTGTGCCTGGTTGATCATGATCTCCGCATCTTACTTAGTGAATCTAAGAAAAACAGAACACACAGATTAGAAAACCAATGGAGAAAATATAATATAATTTAATTGATAAAGAACACGACTACAGTATGTGTGTATACACAATAAAACTAGAACTTAAAAACATTGGGGGTTGCAGGGAATGAATTTAATTGACTTGGCGAATCTAACTCGATTGAGCATAACATGTCCCTCTTTTGCTGGATTTGCACGCTGTTTTAGTGAAACCAATGCAGAACATCCTCAAAATATAGTTGTCTGTAGTCTTGACATCAACGTGGAGCCTCAACTCGGGGACTGCCATTCTCACTCGTGACCTCAATTTATCAGGAAAGGGAAATTCATACCCTGCAATTCCAGTAGAAGAAACAGCTGAGATTAAGGCTTATCCATATAATAACTTGGAATAGGAACAGATAAACGCTTCCCAGCAACATCCATACAGAAGTTGGCGAGAACATTCTTTCCCTAAAACATCCTCAGCTCTCAATCGGATCTTTTCCTGAAGGCGCGGGTCCTCATACACCTTGAAGGTCAGCCAAAGACACCTCAAATATCCACGATGCTTAAGTCCTTCACAAAGCAATCTGATAGAGGAAAAAAATGTTGGCTATCAATTAAATTCTTACTAGTAGAGGACTATGCATACACCAGCAAGACAGTTTCCAAACAAAGATAACTACAACAATTTTATGGCAAAAATGAGTTCGATAGCATAAGCTTTTCAAATGTGTATCTTAAGTATATTTAGAGTGGATAGGAACTTAGGATCAATATGAAGAAATGATTGCTATTAAAAAAATGGACAAAAAACATAAAAGGACACTTCACATCATTACTTTTATTTCTTTTTTCTGATAGTTGCTTCATCATGAGTTTCACTCGTTCAGGATTCTAAAATTCTCAAGCTCTTTAAAGATAAAAACTGACAGCGCCTGGCATTTGCAATGCATGCAAATGTACCTCAAACATTAGACAACTCAGTTATGAAAGATAAAAGCTGCAACGCCTGGCATTGCAATGCATGCACAAATGTACCTCAGAAGCATTGAACAACTCAGTATGAGCAGGAACTCAAAGTTGGATAACTTCAGAAATTAGAAATATCTTAAAGCTAAGCAATAAGCTAACATCTTAATGCCAAATCCAGTCTCAGGATCTTTAATCATTGAGGAGAAACTAAAAAATAGTCGAAGTGCAACTGAAAATCCAAAGGAAACAGTGCTCACGGTGTCAAAATACAACAGATGAAACCTAAAATAAAATAAAACTCATAGACCTTTCTGGATAACAGAGAAATACTAGATCCTTTTTTTTTTTTTTTTTTTTTTTTTTTTTTTGGGGGGGTGAGTGGGGTTTACAACTTGCCAAATATCAATATCAAACGTGAGACATAACAGAGGATGTACATGCGTTTCAATGACTAAATCAATTCATCAATCAATTTTATCAGCACACATTAACAAGAGTCAAATATTGTTTTCCAGTAAAACAGATTATTTACCTTAGTACCCGAGTACGAGTAACTAGGGTTTTGCCAACGTTTCTGGTATTGAAAATTGACGGCGCTTTGATACATCATACCAATCCTTCTTTACCAAACGGATCGGTTCTGTTCATATACAAACACAGTACATATTGGCATAAAATTCAGGAAAAACAAAAATCCCAATAAGACCCTGTGTGACAAAAAATGTAAATACTAAAATAATTGAAAGTGCTCACGCTTTCTTCTTCCTCCTTCTTCCTTTCGAGATCCTCTTGTTCTTCCTGTATCAAATCAGAATTCATGCAAACCACGTTAACGTAAAATCAAAACAAAATTGCATATACAAACAGTATTTCAGTGATGAATCCGAATGAGGGCACATACCCGACAGCCATATGGTTGCTGGGAATCAGCGGCGCGGGGAGATTCAAATATGCTCAACAAAACCCTAGTTTATCAGATGGTTTATATAGAGCGTGGAAATTTTATAATTCTTCTATGTACATATTTATACGACGACGTCGTCTTGTTAATGGGCCTGCTGCTTCAGAAAGAAGTACCATGGGCATCCTGCATTAGTTAGTTGGGCTGAATATTTGTCGCAGGGCGAAATTGTCGTAAATAACAGTAGTGTAATCCAAAAACGTCCATACCTAATGCGATCTCACAATATGTAGAGAGAGAGATCATTTGGATCAATCATATAAATTGTCTATATTTTTCATTTCTTAATATATAAGCGGCTCTATCTATTTTTAAATTTGTGGTTAACATTCTCACTAATTGTATTATCGATTATCAACATCTAACTCACTACAACAAATCGGGAAATCAAAAAGCAGCACTATTCTTCCTTCATATGCTACATTGTTTGGCTTATCATAAAATTTCCTCCATAATGGACTTCAATTGTGAAATATCTTTGTCATTATGCCAAATGTACGTAGACATACAAAATTGGCCAATAAAAAACTCAATACGGTTTTGTCGACTTCAATTTTTCTTTCATTTTGTCAAAATCATTGAAGAAATCTCCTCCATGTAGAGATTAAAGTTCTTCATTATTCGAGCGAGATATGTTCTATTATGACGATGAAAAAAGCGAGAAAAAGATTTGAGCATTAAAGTGATTATTTTGTTCAAAAGATTTCACTTTCTTCTTTTTTCTTCTTTTTCAACTTCTCTCTTTTTTTCTTCATTGAGTAAAACAGCACATCAAACGAATAAAATTTGAATCCAGATTTTACTCTATATCCATCATCTTCTATAATTTTGTCTTTTCATTCTACAAAAAAAAAACAGAAAACCCAAACTCCTTTTCAACCCCTCTCCCTCTCTCTATATATATGTGTGTATGTCTGTGTGTGTGTGTGTGAGAGAGAGAGAGAAAAAATGTCATTTAATTAATTTACCCTTAAAATACATTACTGAGTCTTCTTTGGTATGGTGAATTCTCTGGTGCTTTATGGACGGAATGATGTTTTACTGGTAAGAAATTTAGTAAGTGGTGAAAATGTCAAAATTTAGAAACCATTAACGTTTGCACAATGACATGATGGTGTAGTGCTAACGTTTTGTCTTTAATTCATAAATAACATTACAATTGATAATAAAGCAACTTTTAGTATTTTGTTTGCTAAATAATTAGACAATATTATTTTGTTAAATTTAATTAAAATTGATTAAACAAAAAACTTCACTCTTTGCATTCTCAACTTTCCTCCCACTACATAGGTTGACAAAATACTGCCATCCTGCCCTACATTATCTTGCTCCGCCGATAATTAAGGGCGAATTCATAGTTAAAATAAACATTTAATATTAAAAAATAAATAAATATTGCGGTAGATAGAGATATTTGGATTTTCTCTCTAATCCGCCTCTCATAAAAGTTTTAAACAAATAAATTTTAAATGATCATTACTCCTCTCCAAACTCTACAAAATAAAGTTTGTCATTGGTGTTATAGATAGAGGATTGAAAGAATTGAAATTTTTTCTAACAAAACTATAGATAAAAGTTTTAACGTAGTTTTAATTAAAGTTGATAGAATATGTAGTTAAAAATTTAATAAAATTGTGAATCTTATAAAATATATAATTAAAATTAATTATTAATTTGACGTCAACTTTTAGCTTTTTTTTTTTCAAGTTCTATGAAACATAACTTTGTCTTTTCGAGAAGGTCGCTGTCATGGACTTTTTTGCATTAGCAGATTTTGTTTTAGGATAAATTGCACTTGCGGTCCTCAATTTTTATTCTCACTTTACGCTTTTAGCCTCGACATTTTTCTGGCATTAAAACGGTCTTGTGATTTCCATCCAAAATGAGGAATAACAGTGAACCAAAAACCAGTAGCTTAAATCTCATAGAAACCCTAAAAAAGCGAAGAGGCGGTAAGAACTAAAAAAATAAGGTAAAGATTGAAAAACAATCACACGATAAAGCAGTAGAAATATCGCTGAATAGATCAAGGCAATGAGTTCTTCAAATCTGGAAATTATCTGCCAAGCTGCAGCTCTTTATATCAAGCACATTAAACAAGACCCCAATCCCCTCCTGCATCACAATAAGTGCTTTCTAAATGTTTCACGTTATTATGAGTTTGCGTGCTTACATAGATATTATTACTTTGTTCTAATAAAAGATTAGTGCAGATTCAACTACTCTACCAACTCCAGATATGCAATTTATCTTGATTGTAACAAAGTGGATCTTGGAAATAGACATACTAGTATACCTAGAAGTGTATCAGAGAGGACCAAGATTTGTAGAGTTTAATTTTATAGCGTGATAATGTGAAAATTAAATTTCACGTGATTGCTTTATATAGATTACCTTGTCCGTAGCAGTAGTGGTTGTCCGGTTGCTATATTGGCGTGAACCTCCTGGAGAAGGATCGGGTCGGCCCGGCACCGCCGGAGAAAGGTTGGGGTCGGTCCAAAACTCCGCTGGTGCTACGGTGCGGTGGGATGGCTAATCTGCGTGGCGCTACGGTGCCGGTAGGATTGGTGCGTAAATAGTCCCCAAGTTCGAATCATCATTCATGTGGGATCTTGGACTTGGATGTTTCTTTAAAGTTTGAGGTAGAGATTTAAGTCCCACAAGTGCGGACGTTCATTTATGTGGTGGCGGGCCTGCGATGTTGGTCCCAAGTCGGGATGCCGAGTCCCAAGTTGGGGAGGCGAAGAGCCGAGTCCCAAGTGGGAGAGGAGAAAATGCCGAGTCCCAGTTGGGAAGGCGAAATGCGAGTCCCGGTTGGGAAGGCGAAATCCGAGTAAATGCCCAAATTTCAAAGGTAGAGACGATTTGTACAATGACTTCAAAAGGTATGGATGTTTTGTACTAATTACCCTTAGCGAATCCTAGTATTAACAAAACTTAAATTTGATCTTAAACTACTTTTGATTACGTGATAATTTAGACTTAGTTAAACTCGAATAGAACAACTTTAGAATTAGAATTCCCAACGAATCTATGCTTTTAATTTTGTTAAAACTCAAACTATACATCAATTAGTTAATTAATTACTAGTCTTCGTGGGTTCGACATTTTGCTTATCACTTTATTATTTGTAACCGATCTGTCCACTTGCGAGATTAAAATGACAATAGCGAACAGGAAGTTTTTGGATTGCATTAGCTTTGTATTCAGGAAGGGTGTCGAGAAGCTCTGCGATGATTACATTTTAGATTAAACAATGACACTGCATAGAAGATGCCAAAAATTTAACGCGACAACAAAAGACCGCCTTCACATGCCACGAGAAGCGATGTACACAATAAGCAAGTCGGGAAAATAATTTTCCAAGGGAAAATGAGTAAAAAAAAAAAAAAAACCTTACACATCATCGTAATATTGCATCTCCAAATCATTAAAACAATCGGCAAGAGACATCCTTATGATGACTACTTATAATTGATATCATGAGGATCTAAATAAGATTAATCGAGTTCCACGCTTGTAATGACAAAAGTGTTACAAAGAAGGTGCTGGTTACAAATCCTAAATTGAGATAGGATTCTAGTAGCGTTAGCCAAGTTGAGAAACGAGAAGCGACGCGAAGACATTTTCATCGCTTATAAAGCCGATGGTGATGGGATGATCCTCAAAAAGCATTAGTCTTAGCATCTCCCGAGGTCCAAACATCAAAGCCATGCTAACATCGCTTTTAGTATAATGGCGGAAGTAGAAGGCGCAAAGGACCTCATAGAAAACAGTTATGAAAGGAAGTGGTGAAAAGTTGTGAAGAAGGATCCAAGTGAACCACGGTAAAGGTTCCAAGTGGAATGTTAGCGCCTTAAGAGCTTGAATGCCTCTAATGACAACGGTGGAGTTAATGAGTGGTGTTAGTACGACCATAGTTATCTTAGACGGTTTTGGGAGCATAGATGACAATTGTTTCTCGTTAAATGTGAATCGCATGGTCTAACCCTTTCTACTTAAATGTGGATCTTCTAGCATTGTGCTACTTGATGGTTGTTCTTCATTTGTCTCATTCCTCCTATACTTCTTTGGTCTACCAACCTTCTTGGTGTAACAAGGGGGAGTAAGTGGATTTAGACCTTTGTTAAGCCATGAATCGACCTATGATTAGAGAAATAAATGGTGTATATGTCGAGAAGTTATGCATCATTCTTGTATATGTCATCTCGTAGTGCATAATAGATTGAATGTCCCATGGAGAAGTGAAGCAATGACATGGCAACATGGGATCACAATCAAGCGCCAAGCAAGACATGAACACGTCTTCGCATTGATATCCACATTGTGATGCATAGTTCCACTGAATAATCGAGCATACTCACGCCCTTGCAAGTGTGCTTTTCTTCTCAAAATCTTCACTATTCTATGTCCGACTCTGCACTCCATTTGTTGCAAGCTTCTATTCGATCCACTATTCTCTTCATCAAGTATACTTTTATCTCAACAAGCATTGTGAGAAAGGACTTCTCCTTTACACTAAAAATAGTGATGTTGAATGACTACAAGTTATTAATGAGCATATCACTCCGCTTCCACTCCATAAAATGTGATTTGCTCCATTCTGAAGCAAGCTTCAATTCGACCCAACCATGTCTTCTTTGGATCAATGTCACACATCCTTTGCATTTAAATCGACCAACCATGCACGATTGTAGATATATTTGATTGACTTTCCATACAAACAAATACTTATTTGCCGAATAGGTTGAGCTCACCATCTTGTTATTATACACCATAGAGCATGTGCTCTCCTCTAAATTCTTGATGATGAAACTCGATTGTCCTTGTGTTTAGTTGCATACAATAGCCAAGAGCATGTGCGCTTTTCTGCGGTGTCATTAGCCTATGTGCACCATCCTCCTTATATTTAATCGCCCTATTTGTTGTCACCGAATATTCAATGATTGTTGAAGTATGTTCTTCGACTCAAATGTAAGCGCTTGACAAAATAAAACAAAAGGCAATTAGAATTGAAAACATGTAAACATATAAGAACTTCATTGGTAAAGCGACTTATCCGTTTTTGAACCTCGGCTCGTCCATATGTCGTCATCCACTCTAGTTCTCTTTACGGATGTTGTTCCTTCCTCATCTTCACCGTCCATACTGTAATTCTTGAAGTCACCGTAGTATATGTCGATTCACGATCTCTTGGCCATCTAGTACACCAAAACCAAAATCAAAGTTTACATTTTTAATTGTCGACTTCACTAGCAACAACATGCTTATCCTCCATCTTGTAGTCTGACTCCACTGATAAGTACAATTTTGCACTTATTGGGGTTCACAAAAAAGGACGATTATGAGTAATATTATTTGATTTCAGTTTAATTGCATGTTGTTTTCTTATTATTTTAGGAAATAATCAAAGTTAAGAGTCGAATTGGCGAAAAGAGACCAAACGGAAGAAAAGAGGACTTAATTGAACAGATAAAGAGGCGTGAAGGACTTAGCAAGTAAATACCAAAGAGAAAGCGCAGGAAGTCACAAGATACAACCATGCGATCGCATGATTATTAAAAGCTGCGATCGCAAGACCTCCAAATTAGGCGAGAATGTTAATTGGCCATACCATGCGATCGCAAGGCATAAACCTATGCGATTGCAAGGGTATATCGCGGAACACTTTGGCAGTTTCTTGATGGATTTAGAACTCTACGAAGTCCATATTGATTAAGATACCTAAATCACATCTTGGAGGGTTTGGAGAACATTATAAAAGGCAGAAAACACCCAGAACAAAGGGAGACGAATTTGGGAACAAGATACAAGAGGAGAATCGAAGATCAAGGCACGGGATTGAAGATTCGTCAACCGGAGTCACGGGTTGTATTTATTCTTTCTTCTTTTTCTTTCGCTGGATCATGATAAAGTCAATTATTGTCATAATTGATGAAATCATGTCCGGCTAATCTACTTATTTATAAGATGAACGATGAAACCTCATGATTTTTAATTAATTAGAAATTTTTCCTTTTTAGTAATTGATTGCTATCGGGTTGATTATTCTTTATTCAGTTTTTATATTATTTTAATGCTTGATCACCATTAGAATATATTGTGAACTATATTGAAGTCGAGAGATTCAATATAGATTAAGCACGTGGTATTGAATAACATATGGTCCAATAATAGATAGAGATTACTATTATGCTTTATGAAATCTATTTATGTGTTCTTGAGATTTTAATGCATGTGTTTATGTTGAAGCTTAATTAGAGATAATGAAGTTCGCATAACATATAGAATTGATTGACCATCGAGAGAGGCTTTTGATTATTTTAGGATCACCGATTTTCAATCTAGGGTAATTATAAACTAAAGCGATTAAACGGATATTTGATTAAGGAAAGTGTTGGTGGATTCGCAAATCTTAGTGTTAGTAAAGCTTGAATTCGTTCTCATCTTTTTAAAGTTAATTGTTTGATAATTTAGTTTTAATTGAAATAGAATTAGAGTTATACATCAAAATTAAATATGTGTTTCGTTTTATTGTTAGAATTTGAATTATAAATTAATTGGTTAAATTAATATCTGGTCCTCGTGGATTCGACACTCTACACATTCCTTTCGAAAATCCTCTTCAACTTGTTCGTTATTCCCCAAGTCCTCTTCTACCATTCTATATTCATCCCTATCATCATGTGGTTCACCTAATCTAGCATATGTAATGTTTAATCGATCTATGACTACGTCTCTTCTACATTTTCATATATAGGATCACCCCAATCAAATTCTCTGTCTCTATCATCACCGCATTCAACCACCGGTACGTAGCATTCCTTTCACCCCACGCCATACTTGCATTCCTTAGTCCATGTATTACTTTGGTTCTCTCCAAAATGCATTAAGACGCAGCACTTAAATGAACATTTAACACTAAAGTACTGTTTAGATGGGCCATGAGAGCAGTACCACGGAGGACCTTTCTCTAGTTTGAGAAGATTGAAAAGGATGCACCTCTAGTATAACCATTTTTCATAAATATAACATGAAATTGAGCACAATTTACAAAGAAGTAACCTACTTGTTTCTCGAGAAAATATGGAAACTCATTCGATTCAACAGTAAACTCAACCCCAGTTTGAAAAAACCCTCTACTTCAATTAGCTTTTATTACGAAAAGCAAACTGAGGTAGAAAGAAACCCAAATTCTTTTCGTACTAAATTATGTCTTTCCGTTGGGGAAACGTTCCACTGGAGTTGAACAAACTTGCAGATATGTTTCATGATAGTTACCTAAATTCAATTTCTTTTTGCTTTAATTATCCAACTTAGATTTTTGTTAGTTTGATTGCTATGTTTGTAACCGTGACCAAAATTAACGCCAATCCCATATAGTTTAACCCTAAGCCTGTTGACGTTATAAAAAAGGCTAGGTAATAAAACATTATGCGTGTCATCAGACTTGGAATCAGAGGTCTATTTTGGAACCCATTCCAACTGGTTCACAACTCTGATCAGCATGGCAAATCAATATTTCATTATATACATGTTCATATACCGTACCCTTGTCAAATGCATTTATATTCTCAGAAGCACAGCTCAACACATTTTCTGCACCATTCTGTATTACATCAAACAATCAAAGCTGACCAATTCACCGGACATTATAAATAAAAAGAAAAACATCAAGAACAAGAACCAATAGAAAATAAATAAAACCCCAACTGATCAAAAACAAGGTCTATCAAAAAGGAAATGAAAAACATTAGAATTATGCAAACAAAAATCAACATGAAAAGTCATAAAGCACGGGGCATCATGTTCTCTGATAACTTAGGAACACAGTATTCTACTCTCTTCAAACTAAAAATTCATCCTGAATTACTCCTAAAAACAAAATATGAAGTACATTCATATTCCCCTCTGTCAAGCAAAACTTGCTGACATAACAAGACGCAACAGAAAAAAATTTAGGAGGCATCCATTCAGGCACCAACCAATTCAGTTGCCTCAGCCATTGGCTCCTCAGCAGGCCTGTCCAACTTCACACCAACATCTTCACTGTAATCACCATGAACCTACATAACCAAGCAAATTTTGAGTTAAAACTACAATTTGGCATTAGGTCTCCATGATACTGCAGCCAAAAAACATTACAATCAAGCACTTAATCATGCTAAGTAGAGTTGAGGCCCAAAACTTCATGATAGTAAACATGGGTGAATCAGGTTAAATGATGGGTCAATGAGGCATCCAATGAAGTTCATGATATAATTAAATAGATTATCTTCTAAAGCACAAAATAGCGATGAGAACCGAAAAGCAACAGTAGAAACTTGCCTCCATCAACTTGCCAATATCAAATTTGGGAGCTTTCAATATCTTAACCTTCCGGATATAAACATTTTGCAGAGGATAAATGCTTGAAGTTGCTTTCTCAATCTCTTTCCCAATTGATTCAGGAATGAACTTCTGAACCAAATCCTTGAGATCACAGGATTGTGCCTGGTTGATCATGATCTCCCGCATCTTACGACGAATCTAAGAAAAACAGAACACACAGATTAAAAACCAATGGAGAAAATATAATATAGAATTTAATTGATAAGAACACGACTACAGTATGTGTGTGTATACACAATAAAACTATAACTTAAAAACATTGGGGGTTGCAGAATATGGCAATTTACTTGGCGAATCTGACTGGATTGAGCATAGCATGTCCTCTTTTGCTGGTTTGCACGTTTTTTAGTGAAACCAATGCAGAACATCCTCAAAGTATAGTTGTCTGTAGTCTTGACGTCAACGTGAGCCTCAATCAGGGACTGCCATTTCCTCACAAGTGACCTCAATTTATCTGTAGTGAAATTCATACCCTGCAATTCCAGAAGAAAACAGCTGGGATTAGAAGCTTATGCATATAACACCAAATGGGAACAGCCAAATGCTTCAGCAATAATCATACCCAGAAGTTGGTGAGAACATTCTTTCCCTGAACATCCTCAGCTCTCAATCGGATCTTCCTGAAGGCATGGTCCTCATCACCTTGAAGGTCAGCCAAAGACACCTCAAATACACGATGCTTAAGTCCTTCTGAAGCAATCTGATAGAGGAAAAAATGTTGGCTATCAATTTAAATTCTTACTAGTAGAGGACTTGCATGCACACCAAAGACAGTTTCCAAAACAAAGATGTTACAACAATTTTATGGCAAAAATGAAGTTCGATAGCATAAGCTTTCAAGTGTGTATCTTAGTATTTTTAGATGGATAGGAACTTAGGATCAATATGAAGAAATGATTGTATTAAAAAAATGGACAAAAACATAAAAGGGACACTTCACATCATTTCCTTATTTCTTTTTCACAGTAGTTGCTTCATCATGATTTTCACTTGTTCAGGATTCAAAATTCCCAAGCTCTTTAAAGATGAAAACTGACAACGCCTGGCATTGCAATACATGCACAAATGTACCTCAGAAGCATTGAATAACTCAGTACGAGCAGGAACTCAAAGTTGGATAACTCAGAAATTAGAAATATCTTAAGCTAAGCAATAAAGCTAACATCTTGATGCCAAATCCAATCTCAGGATCTTTAATCATTGAGGAGAAACTAAAAAATAGTCGAAATTGCAACAAAATCCAAAGGAAACAGTGTACCGGTGTCAAAATACAACAGATGAAACCTAAAATAAAATAAAACTCACTAGACCTTCTGGATAACAGAGAATATTAGATCCATTGTTTTTTTTTTTTTTTTTTTGGGGGGGTTACAACTTGCCAAATATCAATATCAAACGTGAGACATAACAGAGGATGTACATGCGTTTCAATGGCTAAATCAATTCATCAATCAATTTTATCAGCACATTAACAAGAGTCAAATATTGTTTTCCAGTAAAACAGATTATTTACCTTAGTACCCTGAGTACGAGTAACTAGGGTTTTGCCAACGTTTCTGGTATTGAAAATTGACGGCGCTTTGATATCATACCAATCCTTCTTTGCAAACGGATCGGTTCTATTCATATACAAACACAGTACATATTGGCATAAAAATTCCATGAAAAACAAAAATCCCAATAAGACCCTGTGACAAAAATGTAAATACTAAAATAATTGAAAGTGCTCACGCTTTCTTCTTCCCTCCCTTCTTCCCCTTCGAGATCCTCTTGTTCTTCCTGTATCAAATCAGAATTCATGCAACCACGTTAACGTAAAATCAAAAACAAAAATTGCATATACAAACAGTATTTCAGTGATGAATCCGTATGAGGGGCAATACCCGACGGCCATGGTTGCTGGGAATCGGCGGCGCGGGGAGATTCAAATGTGCTCAACAAAACCCTAGTTTATCCAGATGGTTTATATAGAGTGTGGAAATTTTATAATTCTTCTATGTACATAATTATACGACGACGTCGTCTTGTTAATGGGCCTGCTGGTTCAGCAAGAAGCAGCATGGGGCATCCAGTATTGGTTAGTTGGGCTGAATATTTGTGCAGGGAAATTGTCGTAAATAACATGGTAATTAATACATAACGTCAATACCTATTACATTCAATGCAATATGTAGAGCAATATTGTTCTCCTCCACACTAGTGGAAAGCTTATTTGCCCTCACTAGGTGACTTCTCCAATTTTGGACAAGTCACCTAGTGGGGAACAATGCTCTCCGTAGTGTGGAGAGATCATCCCTGATATGTAGAGTGAGAGAGAGAGATCATTTTGGATCAACTTGTGTAAATTATCCATATTTTTCATTTCTTAATATGCATAACGGCTCTACCTATTTTAAAATTTGTGGTGAACATCATCACCTAATTGTATTAACGATTATCAACATCCTAACTCACTACAACAAACCAGGAAATCAAAAAGCAGCACTATTCTTCCTTCATATGTCACATTGTTTGGCTTATCATAAAATTTCCTCCACGATGGACTTCAATTGTGAAATAGGTTCTATTGTCGTCTTTTGACACACAAATTGGCCAATAAAAAAATCCAATCAGTTTTTGTCAACTTCAATTTCTTTCATTTTTGTCAAAACCATTGAAGAAATCTCCTCCGTCGCAAAGAGATTGAAGTTCTTCATCATTCCAGAACAGATATTATTCTATTAACAGCACCGAAAAAGCAGAAAAAGATTTGGCATTAAAATGATTATTTTTGTTCAAAAGATTTCACTTTCTTCTTTTTCTTCTTTTTCAACTTCTCTCTATTTTTCTTCTTCTTCACAGTAAAGAGCATCAAACAAAGAAGAATTTGAATCCATATTTTACTCTATATCCATCTTCTTCTATAATCTTCTTTTTTCATTCTACAAAAGAAAAACAAAAGAAACTCCAAACCCCATTCTCTCTCTCTCTCTCTCTCTCTCTCTGTATGTGTGTGTGAGAGAGAGAAAAAAATATGACTGGACTAATTTACCCTTAAAATACGTTACGAATCTTGCTAGTATGATGAATTAACGACTGCTTTATGAACGGAATGACGTTTTGCACAAGAAATACAGTTGGTGATGGTGAAAATGTCAAAATTTAGAAGATATAGACGTTTTGCACAGTGATTACAATAGGTAGAAACGTTTTTGGGCTAATTTCTCTAAATAACATTACAATTGATAATAAAGCAACTTTTAGTATTTTGTTTGCTAAATAATTAGACAATATTATTTTGTTAAATTTAATTAAAATTGATTAAACAAAAAACATCACTCTTTGCATTCTCAACTTTCCTCCCACTACATAGGATGACAAAATACTGCCATCCCGCCCTACATTATCTTGCTCCGCCGATAATTAGGGGCGAATTCATACCAAAATCTTAATTTTATTTAAAATAAACAATTAATATTAAAAAATAAATAAATATTGCGGTAGATAGAGATATTTTGATTTTCTCTCTAATCCGCCTCATAAAAGTTTTCGACAAATCACCTTCAAATGGTCAGTCACCCCTCTCCAAACTCTACAAAATAAAGTTTGTCTAAGCGTTATAGATAAAGGATTGAGAGAATTGAAATTTTTCTAACAAAACTATAGATAAAAGTTTTAACAGTTTTAATTAAAGCTGATGAAATATGTAGTTAAAATTTAATAAAAATTATGAATCTTATAAAATATATAATTAAAATTAATTATTAATTTGACGTCAACTTTTAGTTTTTTTTCAAGTTCTATGAAACATAACTTTGTCTTTTCGAGAAGGTCGCTGTCATATAGTTTTTTGCATTAGCAGATTTTGTTTTAGGATAAATTGCACTTGCGGTCCTCAATTTTATTCTCCTTCACGCTTTTAGCCTCGACATTTTTTCTGGCATTAAAACGGTCTTGTGATTTCCATCCAAAATGAGGGAATAACAGTGAACCAAAACCCAGTAGCAAAATCTCATAGAAACCCTAAAAAAGCGAAGAGGCCGTAAGAACTAAAAAATAAGAGCAGGATTTGAAAAACAATTACACGATAAAGTAGTAGAAATATCGCTGAAAAGATCAAGGCAATGAGTTCTTCAAATCTGGGAATTATCTGAAAGCTGCAGCTCTTTATACTCAAGCCATTAAACAAGACCCCAATCCCCTCCTATGCGAATAAGTGCTTTCGAATGTTTCGTGTTAATATGAGTTTGGTGCTTACACAGAGATTATTACTTTGTTCTAATAAAGTCGTAGAGTCAACTACTCTATCAAATGGGATACGAAATTTGTCTTGATTGTAACAAGTGGATCCCGGAAATATATATACTAGTATACCTAGAAGTGTATCGAAGAGGACCAATTTGTGTAGAGTTTAATTTTATAGCATGATAATGTGAAAAATTAAATTTCACGTGATTGCTTTATAGATTACCTTAATATGTAACAGAGTAGTGGTTGCCTGGTTGCTATACGATCACCTGAAATGTGACTAATTGTAATTGAGAACTATGTATTTGTATTCAATTTTTTGGTGAAAATAACATGAATTAATCGAATTAAACAAAGAATTATGTGATATATAATTAGATATGTTGACCCCCAAAAATGGTTATAGCAACAGGATCCCCACGCTACCTATGCCCACGTGTGTTTTCCTTTCACTAAGATCGCCACGCGTGGTTTATTCAACCACGTAGATAACCTCCCGTCCGGATGGAAGAAAGATTAGAAGGAATATAAAGGTAAAAACACTCTTAAAGAGAGATGAAAGCACGAGGGTCTCCTACTAACAAATTTTCGGTGATTGTAACACTTGAAGCAATTAGAAAGGAGGACTTGTTATATGTATGATGATTATAATAATTTCAACATCCTTGTCTTGTGAAGTGAGTTTGGTATTTATAAACAAATTCAATGGAGCGGTCCCTCTTGATGTGCGACACGTGCCCTATCTTGGGGTTCTCAAGTCACATCCTTGGTGTCACGTCGTTAGCATTAATGGGAAAGTCATTTTCACCATGAAACTGAAATTTATGACCATGACAATGGCGGCAGGTTGTCCCATCACTCTTGTCATGGTTGAGTTACGGTGAGGCTTTACGGGCACGCAACCGTGGTCGGCCAATTAATTTGTTCGTTCGACCCATGAGCCCGGTGACTGCGCCTCATTGGCGTGAGACTCTCCGGAGAAGGATCGTGGTCGGCCCGCACCGCCGGAGAAAGGTTGGGGTCGGTCCAAAACTCGCGTGGTGCTACTGGTGCGCCGGTAGGATGGCTAATGCTGCGTGGCGCCACGGCCGCCGGTAGGATTGGTGCGTAACAATAGTCCCCAAGTTCGAATCTGTCATTCATGTGGGATCTTTGGACTTGGATGTTTCTTTAAAGTTTGAGGTAGAGATTTAAGTCCCACAAGGTGCAGGGACGTTCATTTATGTGGGTGGCGGGCCTTGGCGATGTTGGTCCCAAGTCGGGGATGCCGAGTCCCAGTTGGGGAGGCGAAGAGCCGAGTCCCAAGTGGGAGAGGAGAAAATGCCGAGTCCCAAGTTGGGAAGGCGAAATGCCGAGTCCCGAGGTTGGGAAGGCGAAATGCCGAGTCCTGAGGTTGGGAGGGCCTAGCTCCGAGCCCCAAGTTGGGAAGGCGAAAATGCCGAGTCCCGGGTTGGGAGGGCTAGGCTTCGAGCCCCAGTGGGAGGGAAAATGCCGAGTCCCAGGTTGGGAGGCCTAGGCTCCGAGCCCCAGTGGGAGGAGAAAATGCCGAGTCCCAAGTTGGGCGAAATGCCGAGTCCCAGGTTGGGAAGGCGAAAATGCCGAGTCCCAGGTTGGGAAGGCCTGAGCTCTCGAGCCCCAGTGGGAGGAGAAAATGCCGAGTCCCAAGTTGGGAAGGCGAAAATCCGAGTCCCAGGTTGGGAAAGGCACTGGCTCGAGCCCCAGTGGGGAGGAGAAAATGCCGAGTCCCGGTTGGGAGAGGAAGAGGCTGCTGCTGAGGCGATTAATGGTTCAATCTCGGCGTTATAGATTGATTGGGTAGCTGACTTGCGTCCTTTTGGGTATGGTGAAAAGGCGGCGCGGGTAATGATGGTGTTTAATTATGGGGGCTTGATGGTATCGAGGAATGGACGCAGCGTGGTGGGCACGCCCGCATTGCGGCGTTCATTGAAATGGTTCCTCGCGTCTTTTTTCGGATTGAGGCGAGAGATGGACCGATATCGTCGGATGACACGGATGAAATTACAGTAGATCCAGCGGTGTGAAATCATTCGCATTTGGTTATAAATAGGTGTGGGGGTTATAATTTTATCCTTTGCGCTTTTCGAGAGATTTGCGGTGTATTTCTA
The DNA here is from genome assembly GCA_023638005.1 of Forsythia suspensa. Taxonomy (NCBI): domain Eukaryota; kingdom Viridiplantae; phylum Streptophyta; class Magnoliopsida; order Lamiales; family Oleaceae; genus Forsythia; species Forsythia suspensa. The sequence goes on from CM042665.1 coordinate 13,370,182, forward strand.
AACTTGATGAGATTTCCCAGCGTTTGTTCCCATCTCCATTTCCGTGAAGAGTTAGGTTTAGGTAAACCTCTATCTAGAGCCCCTTTACTTATTGATTTTGTTTTAATTTTGACAATGTCGCGGAGTTTGGTGATAACGATGCTTACGGTCGTGTTGAGGACGGAAGGTCCAGGCCCGTCTCACTGAAATGGCGCGGTGATGCCTATTCGAGAGGCGTTTGTGGATCGACGAGCGAGGTGATGAATGTATCCTTACGCTGGGGTAGTAGAGGAACAAACCCGTTTGAGGCCGATCAATTAGGTGGACGCGATGGATGTCCCCTCGATAATGGTGGAAGGGACTTGGTGTCGTTGAGGGAAGCGAGACGGTGCACTCGGGGACATTGAACTCATACCAGGAGGCAAATGAGCGAGCACGTGTTCCGAGGAGGGTTGTGCGATGCTTGCACTTAAATGCCTTTGTGGGTGGGCTGCGACTGCCTCTGCATCCCTTCTTCCGACGGATTCTCCGGGCTTATGGGCTAGCTCCCACTCAGGTGGCTCCGAACGGGTGGAGTCAGATGGCGGGGAGCATGTACCTGTGGTTCAGGCATTCGTTGGGGTTGGAGATGCCCCTTCACGTGTTCCAGACCCTATATCAGCCACGGAAACTACCGAGGAAGAAGGACAAGGAGGAGGAGGTTGGCTGGTATTACTTTTGTCCGTGGGGAGCACACAAGCCCCTTGTGACGGACTGCCCCTCTTCCATAAAGCAGTGGAAGGAGTCCTGGTTCTGGGTGTCGGGTAATTGGCAGAGGGTAACGGATGACCCGGAGCCGACTGGGATGTCCAGTTTTACGGAATAACCCGATGAGTGGGGGATGTGGTGATTGCTTTCGGCGTAGGTGAAAATATAATCTAACTTGTTCTTGGTTTCCTTTTGAGATTCTTTGCCCGCTTGCGAGTTGTCGGAGGATCCGGTTGGCGTGCTTAAATCCATCTACCCGATCGCCTCCGTCAAACAGAAATCTGGGTTTCTGTTAAGCCGGCAGAGAGGTGTTTAAGCGAACTAGGGTTAATGGCCTCCAAAGGTAACTTTCCGACACCTTTGCTTGGTTCGAGCCTTGTTTAGGATTGAGGTGAAACTAAAACCCCTTTGTTTGTGCGGTGATATAGATCAAGGCAAGCACCGAGGCCAACCTCGCCCGCCTATCGAGGCAACAACCGAGGGGCCTTTGCTTGGGATCTAAAGAGGAGGCTCGGCGGGAAGAAGGTCATCGAGGACTGAGCCGAGAGGGAAGTAGGGGCGACACCCGAGGCCTCTCGAGGTTGTTGAGGTCGATGACGTGAGTGTCCCGAGGGCGGCGAGCCTTTCTCGAGGAAGAGGAAATCTAAAAGCGCCTCGTCAGAACCTCTCCGAAGCCAGAGAGGAAGGCTGTGGAGGCAGATGAAGATGTGATTTGCCTCGCCCCAACGGGTCAGCGTACTCTGGCCGTGAACACCGCGGGGGAGGTGGTTCTAGAGGGGCCCCCGAAGTCCCAGGATGTGGGGGGCACTGGTGGGGGGCCTTATGACTCCCGGAAGAAGCTACGGGAGTTGATCGAGAATCTTGGAGCCGAGATTTCGACAGCGACCTTAGCCTCGCCCTTTACCCCTCGATGGGCGCCCAGGCCGTGAAGAAATATTTCACCCCTAAATGGGAAGAGTTTTCTTCTCATGGGGAGTTGGAGGATGTTTTGGAGGCGAGCCTGGCTTCAGCGATCCGCGCTTCGGCAATGCAGATGAAGGTCCAGGAGAGTTCGGGGACGGCGCATGCGAGGAGCAGCGGAAACTTAGCGCCCAAGCCTCCAAGCATGAAAAAGAGCATAAGCGGGCTCTCGAAAGTGCAGGCGTGACTGGGCGAGTGCTCGCATTGCTTATGAGCGGTTGGAGGCCGATCTGCGGGAGTCGATTCTAATGTTTTGAATATGATGGCGGTTGGACAACGCCCAACGCCGCTCGGAAAGGTGGGCCGAGGCTCAGAGGCTGCCAACAAGGAGAAGAAAAGACTCTTGGGCGAGGCCGGGTCCCACGATGAGGAGCTAAAAATTTGAAGGGGATTTGGAGTCTTCTAAGTTAGTTTTGCTCGTTTAGCGGTAGAAGGGAGAAGGGTGAGTGAGGCGAAGGCGGAGGCTTGGAGGTCGATTTTGTGGCCAATTTTCATAAGACCGAGGCTTACACTAACTTCTCCGACTATTTTGCTAGGATTGGTCATCGAAGTACTTGCCTCTCTCGAACCGAGTACCACTTATTTAGATATAGGATCTCTTGTAAATAAGTTTCCTCACTTAGATGTCGGTAGCGAGGAGGATAACTAATATTTGTAATAGATAGGATTTTTGTGATGAAATGAAATTTCTTTTTAGGACTTCGTTATTTTGTTACGCCTCATTCATGCAAAATAGGTGTTGATTATAACACTTGAAAATAAACATCTTGATAATACAATTACAAAAAGGGGGGTTGGGTCAGTAAAACATCCGAAGTGTTAGCAACGAACCCCATTCTTGACTCTCTCGATAATATCGGACTTGAGATGTTCGGCGTTCCACGGGTGGTGAAACATGTCGTTTACAACACATGTCTTCGATATTATAGGTTCTAGGTCGCGTCTCACCGGTGATTCGGTGAGGACCCTCCCGATTTGGGGCCCAAGGTTCCTACCCCGCCTCTTTTGAAGATAAAATACTCTTCTTAAAACAAGGTCTCCAGAGGCGAAGCGATCGTTTTCTTACCCTCCTGTTGAAGTGCCTCGCCATCTTCCTTTGGTAAGAGGCCAAACGGATTTGGGACTCGTCTCTTTTCTCGTCTATCGGTCCGGTTTGTTCTCATCAAGTCATCGTTGATTTGTTCGTTGAACAACAGCCGGCCAGGGGAGGGTATGCCGATTTCGACAAGGCGCACATGACGGATCCGTAAGCCGTGGAGAAGGGGTCTCTCGGTGGGGAGTTGGGCGTGGTTACGATGGCCCAGAGAGCGTGAGGGAGCTCATCTACCCATGCCCCTGGATGCCTCCGGTTTTTCGTTTGAGAGTATACTTGATGGTTTTGTTAACCGCCTCGACTTGACCATTAGCTGCGGGTGATGGGGGCTCGAGAAGTGTTTTGCTATCCCAGTTCTTCGCACAAATTTTTGACCTTCTTGTTGTCGAAGCGCCTCCCATTATCTCGAGACCAGGAGAATGGGGGATTCCAAATCTGCAAATAATATTTTCCACAAGAATTTGGAAGTGTTGGCCTCGGTAATCTTCATCATTGGTTACGCTCGACCCATTTAAGTAAAATAGTCTATAGCGACTAGGGGCGTGGCAAGCATTTCCTCTCCCTCTCGGCATTGGGCCTATGAAGTCTATTCCCCATTTGGCGAAAGACCAAGGGCTAGACACAAGCTGTGAGTTCTTGGTGAGGTCGTGTCTCGGGAATTGTGGCGAAAACCGACATTTATCGCATTTTCGACATGAAGTTGGGCGTCCTTCTTTAGAGTGGGCGAAGTATCCTTGCTTTAGGATCTTTTGGGCGGGGCCATTCCAGGTGTGGTTACCGCATATTCCCTCGTGGACTTCTCTCGAGGATATAATCTGCTCATTTGGGGTTGGCACCGAGGAGGCGAAGAATAACCTCGCTTATATAAAACGTCATCCGAAAGTAGGAAGTGCGGCGACCTCCTTTTCAATTTTCTCGCCTCGGTCGTATCATTTGGGGAGGGTTTTTTTAAGCGAGGATAGGGTCCATCACGTGCGACCTTCCTCGATTGACAATATTTCCTCCACGGCGTTGATGGAGGTCGGACGAGGTGCTCGATCGGAACCATCTTGAGGAGTTACGAATCTTTACTCTTGGCCGTTTGGATAATGCGTCGCATTCGAGTTGCCGGCTCGGGCGCGTGGATTATCTCAAATTTATCAAAGCGAGGAATAAGATTTCTCACTGACTTGAGATCGCGGCCATTCCTTTCTCTCCACGGCGTGAGCTTCCGTTTACACAGCTGCACGCAGTGAGTCACTCGGCCGAGAGCCTCTGCACCTTCATTTCAATGGCGAGGCGAATGCCGGCCGGGGAGGGCCTCATATTCGGCGACATTGTTTGAGGCTTTGAAATCGAACACGATGGCGCAATTTAAACTGTGACCTACTGGGTGATGAGGACTATCCGGCCACGAACCCAAGTCTCCAGAGGAGCCATCGGCGAATAGGCACCCGTGGGCGGTTCACCTAGTGCCATAGGGTCATCCACCACAGGGGATTGGTAAACTTCGGCCACAAAGTCGGCTAGGGCACATCTCTTGATGGGTGATCTTCTCCTATAAACAATGTCGAATTGGTGAGCTCGACGGCCCATTTAGCAATCTTCCAAGGCTTACGGCTTTTGCAAGACTTGCCTTAAAGGAAAATTGGTAGGGCGTGGATGCTGTGTGCTAGAAGCACGGCCTCAACTTTCTTGAGGGTAATCGAGGATAGCGCTAATTTCTCCATATCCAGGGTAGCAGCGTTTACGCCCTAATAGGGCTTTACTTACATAGTAAGCAGGCAGTTGGTGTTCCTCCTCCGGGATCAGGGTGAGCTCACCGATTCTTGGAGGCGGCAAGATATAATAGCGAGGGCTCGCCCGCTTTCGGTTTAGACGAAGTGGCGCGTGGCCGAGGTGCTCCTTCAAAGCACAGGAATGCGGTTTCGCATTCAGCCGTCCATCGAAACGGAGCCTCCTTTTAGTATTTTGAAGAAAGTGATGCACTTATCTGTCGCCAGAGACGAACTTCTTTGAGGGCCGCCATTCTCCCCGATTAAGCATTGTACATCCTTGGGCTTTCTTGGGAACCCATGTCAATTAAAGCTTGGATCTTTTCGGGATTGGCCTCGATTCCCCTTTGGTTGACTAAGTATCCTAAGAACTTACCCGAGGCCACCCCAAACGCGTGCACTTCAAAGGATTGACCTCATCTTATATGCAGAAGAATTGAAATGCCTCGTCGAGGGTGGCGAATATGGTCCTCGATTTAAGGCTTTTAACTTGACATGTCATCGACATATACTTCCATAGTTGTACCAGGTCGAGAAGCGAACATTTTATTAACAAGCCTCGGTAAGTAGCCCGACGTTTTTCGGGCCGAAGGGCATGACCTTGTAGATGATGAGAGGCTTTGTCATCAATTCTGACGACGTATGTTCTTCATCTCGGCGGATACATCGGGATTTGATTGTATCCCGAATAAGCGTCCATAAAACTTAGGAGCTCGTGTCTGTAGTAGCGTCGACAAATTTGGTCGATCCGGTGCGTGGAAAACGCATCTTTAGGGGCAGGCTTGGTTGAGGTTAGAGAAGTCGATGCGGTTCTCATTTTCCCATTTGGCTTCTTAACCAACACCGGGTTGGATACCCACCGGATATCGGCTTCTCGTATAAAATTGCTCTGCAGGAGTATGTCCACTTCTTCCTTGAGGCCTCGTACTTTTCGGCATTGGTGGCCTCCTTTTCTACACTGTGGGAGGGAATTTAGGGTCGATATTGAGGCGATGGCAACTTATCTTTGCGTTGATTCCAACCATATCTTCGTGTTTCCACGCCGAAGACGTCCAGATTTTCTCGAAGGAACCTCTTCAGGGCTTCCTTGGGCATTTCAAGGAGGTCCTTTCCTATCTGAAGTTTCCTCGTAGGGTTACTACCATCTGCCTGAAAATACTCTAGTTCCCCACTGGATGCGGCCTGGGAATCAGCCCCCGTTATTCTTGGATCGATGTCATCTGGGGTTACTGCTTCCTCCATCGTAACATCCCCCGGCTCTTCCATTATTGCTTCCGTCATTTCTACCTCTAGCAGCGTCATGTTGATCTCTTTCTTTTCCGCTTTTCTCAAGGCATTCAGGTAACATTTCCTAGCCTCGGGTTGATTGCCTCGTGCTGTTGCTATCCCTCCTTGGTGGGGAATTTTACATAAAGGTGGTGGATGGAGATTTTTCGCCAAAGTTCCTTTAAGGGGTGGTCGGCCCAAGACTCGTGATAAAGTGACCTTACATCTACTACCGAATTCCATGAAAGTATGGGGACGCGAGAGGTTCTTCTCCCATGCTAATGGGAGGCGCACTATCCCTTTCGGGGTTCATAATCACCCGTGAACCCATAGAGGGGGTCGGTCGACGGTTCCAATGGATGTCTACATTCATTTGCTCGTAGGTACCTAAGAAGATGACATTAACCGAGCTTCCGTTGTCGATGAGCATTCTTCCCGATCCGTTCAGAAACCACCGCGCCCTCACTACTAGGCGTCGCGATGTGAGGGTAATGTACGCCTTTCATGTCCTCTTCGGTGAAGATAATAGGATCTGCTCTATTCGATCCCGATGGCACGCTATTGATGAGCCGTTAGTCATCCTGGACTCCTCGGCCTCCTTGGCATAGCTTTTACGGGCATTCCGTGTTTGCCCGCCAATATAAAGCCCTCGTGGATGGTGTCAATCTCCGAATCGGAGCCTTTTCCGGCCCCTTGATCGACGGGGTTGGGTCGCGCTCTATCCAGGGTTGTCTGGCGGGGCTTCTTGAACTACGCCTGATCGGCTGCTCATGACCCGGAGGCCTCCTTTCCCATTCTTTGGGGCGCCTATCACGAAAATTGGTTCCACGTCCTCTTTCAGGGGCACGATCTTCTCGCTGGCGTTCATTCTGCGTCTGGCCCTCGGGTTGATCGTTCTCCGATTGGCAAGTTCTTCCACTTCTCGACATTCGTCCGTGCTATGTCCATAGCTTCGGTGAACGCAATGATGCCATTTCCGGGCCGGGTTCCTTGAGGAGGAGGAATTCTTGGGCGTCTTTGGTTCCGGCCTCATAGTAGGTGGATGGGGTGTCTAGTAGTTGTATAGTCCGGCTAAGGGGCCGATGCAAGGGAGCCGTGTGTGGGAGAGGAAGCTCTCTTGTGCGAGAGGCCACATAACTCAATCTCTACATTCGGGTCGGATGGGTAGTTTCTCCGTCGAGGATTGTGTTGGGGAATGACTCTGTTGGGGTTTGGATATACCCGCCACTTGATGACGGGTTGGCTCCCAACCCGCCTCGATTCTGTGGAGGATCATGTTCTCATTGGTTATCTCCTCGGTGATCATTTCACCACCGGTGGTCAAAGGTAGGCTGGGTTCTTGTTGCGGACATCCCTCCGAGCGGATGGTTCATGTCTAGTCACGCTTTTAGGGCGGACAAGGCCTCGGCATCTGTTATTCTTTCACGAATAACATTTCTTCATTGAAGCGGCCCGGGTAACTTTGCAATGGCTCGCTTGGGGCCCGCTTCACATCGGAGGCGTTGTCTGCGGGGCGATGTGGGCTTTGTGATGAGAAGTAATTTATGAAAGTCTTTTTCACTCGGCACCGGTGGAAATGCTCCTACTGACGAGTTTGTTATACCATCTCTTCGCTCCTCCCGACAATGTCGGTGGAAGGCCCACACTTCAAGTAGGGGTGGCTCCTCGGAGGCTCATCTCCGTCTTGTATGTGTTCACGTGATCAACCGGATCACCCCCGCACTAATGTAAGGGGTGATCTTGGGCACCTTGAAACTTCGTGGGGATGGGACGTTTACGATTCCGGTACCGAGAAAGGAAGATTCTCGTCATCGTCATCTACCTCGAATGATCTCGTGGGCCTCGGATATTCTTCTCCGGTGTTAATTTTTGGAGGTAGCAGGCGGCGGCATTGGGGTTCTTTGTCGCCTCCATAGTTCTTGCCGAGGTTGCTTGCGGTTGGTACGTGGTTCGTCATGCGGTTGGTAATCCGACTCTCCCTAGCCTCGGCTTCCCTCGCCCTCCTTTCCGCCTATTTCTAGGGGACTTTAGGCGATTCCTCCTTGGTGGGTTCTCTTGTGGCCATCTCCTACTCCCTTGTTCGCCTAGCCTTTCAAACACTGTTTGGCGGACATCGTGGTCGTGGCCTTCTTTAAAGGCTGCGGTTTTGTCTCCTCTTTCATTGGTTGGGCGAGAGGCTTCTCCCCTACTGCCGATCATGGGGGTGCCCATTGTTGACTTCTGTTCTTCCGGGATCGTCTGGATCAGATTCTTGAGGCGGTTCTCGCCCCTAGTATGCATCATTTGGATGTACCCTGCATTTCTTGGCGTGGTCTTTGGGCGGCCACCTTTCTGTTGGCGGCCATCGTTCTCATTTCCGTTCGAGGTTTGTGGGAGGCCTCCTTCCTCGTCTCCATAGGGAGCTTCTTGACCACGACTCCGTCGTTTGTTGAACACTGGTTCTTATTGGATTCTCCTCTTCGTTGCTTCCACTCATTTTGTGGGTCGGTCGATCCCTTGTTCAGGAAATTCTTTTGTTTCAAAAAAAAAAACTTTTGTCGCGTTTCCCACGACGGCGGGCGTAATCTGTTGACCCCAAAATGGTTGCCAATGGGATCCCCATGCTACCTATGCCACGCGTGTGTTTTCCTTTCACTAAGGCGCCACGTGGTTTATTCAACCACGTAGATAACCTCCGTCCGGATGGAAGAAAGATTAGAAGGAATATAAAGGTAAAAAACACTCTTAAAGCGAGATGAAAGCACGAGGGCCTCCTACTAACAAATTTCCGGTGATTGTAACACTTGAAGCAATTAGAAAGGAGGACTTGTTATATGTATGATGATTATAATAATTTCAACATCCTTGTCTTGTGAAGTGAGTTTGGTATTTATAGACAAATTCAATGGAGCGGTCCCTCTTGATGTGCGACACGTGGCCCTATCTTAGGGGTTCTCAAGTCACATCCTTGGTGTCGCGTCGTTAGCATTAATGGGAAAGTCATTTTCACCGCAAACTAAGGGGCTATGACCATGACAAGCCGCCTTGGCAATTTGTCACATCACTCTTGTCATGGTTGAGTTACGGTGAGGCTTCACAGGCACGCAACCGTGGTCGGCCAATTAAATTTATTCCAGACCCATGAGCACCGGTGACTGTCTCGTTGGCGTGACCTCCTCGGAGAAGGATCGGGGTCGGTCCGGACCGCCGGAGAAAGGTTGGGGTCGGTCCAAAACTCCCGCGTGGTGCTACGGGCGCCGGTGGGATGGCTAATGCTGCGTGGCGCTACGGGCTGCCAGTAGGATTGGTGCGTAACAAGATATTTGATTTTGTATCAACTAATCAACTACTAGTATATTGTTTTATTGCGGTGGAATTCGACTGTTGAAACTTGTTTATTGAAAATTAAAAAGAAGATTGTGAAGGAAATTTGAAGAATGGTGAAGGGAAGAATTGAGAAAGAGATATTTGAGGAGAATATGCTGATTTTGTGTAAGTAGGAGTGAAAACTGTTGGATGATTTTGTGTAAAGTGATTGGACACAAGAAAAATAAAATAGAGTAACGACAAAGTCGAGGTAAGTGTTGAACACTTTGTCCTTAAGTCGATTTTGCTCCACAACGGTGTCTACGATTTATGGCAATCAACTCCCAAGCTACATTGACATTCACTTGTGCTTGCAACACTTTAAAACACAAGCACAACGAACCAGAAAATAGTTTTGTACTCCAAAAGATGAATATGAAATGAAAAAACCAAAATTTATGCAACAAATGCAAGAATTTTGATTCAAGTGATGAATATATGATTTGAATGTGTTTGCATATCATTTATATTTGAATAGGACGTCCCTAGGTCCTATTTATCATTGATGAAGTGTTGGGAACAAAGTGGTGTGGAGTCAAATCGTGCAACAGTTCAAAATGACACGTCTGATCGTTAAGATCATGCGATCGAATAGTTTTGTCCCCTGCGATTGCATAGTAGGACCGTAAAACATTCTGCTGAAAAATTCAGCATGTTGCGATCGCATGATAAAATACTCATGCGATCGCATGGTCAAAAATTGACCCAATTTTGTCCTTCTCCGTAATTTCTCATTCATCCGATATTGGTTTCGAGATACTAAATATACCCTTCAACACATGTAGAGAAATATGAGTTCTCTTTCGGGGGAGTTGCCCTCGAGCCCCCATGAGGGGCGATGCCCCCTCGATCCCCGCGACCTAACCGAACAAGTCGATCCCCATTTCGACGCTCTCGAATCGGCAAAGTGGCAAACTATTTTGCCTAAACGGATTGGGTCGGGTCTGAATATTTTTGTCGAAGTTGACACGAAGTCACTTTAGTTATTTTAAACACTTAGTCAATTTTCGAATTCTTAAATCAATTTTCAACAAGAACTTCCCTCACAGTCGGGAATTACAACACATTAGGGATAAAATTAACTTGTGTTAAAAATTTTCTAATCAATAGGAATTTTGTCTCCGACCAAGAACTTAAATAGAATTTTGTTTAGCTAATTGAAGTTTAAGTTGTAGTAATTTCTCTAGGTCTTTACCAATGTAAAAACTAAAACTCGATTCAAATATAAATTGACTTATTCGATTCAGTCGCACTCAATTTTTTTCTTTTGTATTGGTGAATGGTGATTGTAAAACACTATGAAAAAGTTGTTTTTCAATATTTGTAAATGCTCGTATTAAAATCGATTTAAAGTTAGTAGTCCTTTTTTATGTTTTTGATAGAAGTATACTTGATTGCAATTAAAATTAATTTAAACTTACTTTTGCAAAATTATTTTCACTATCAAACTTATTATGCGTGTCTGCACTATGAGTAGATGAGAGAGAAGCGAAGAAGAGGTTCTCTTTGTTATTTTTTATTTTTTTGAGTTACATTTAATTATTTTTTTATTTTTTTGGTTTTTTTTTATTTTTTATTTAATTCGTAAAGGAACCACTATATTTTTTTTTTTAAACGTTATGGATGTTCGGTATTATTTTTTTAAGTTATGAGTATATTCTTCACGTTTTTAAAAATTAGAAACCAGATATTCTATTTTATCTTTTTAATATACTCATATTTAATGTGTCTTGTTATCAATAAATATGAAATATCATTATATTAATTATAAGGTATATTAAAAAAAATTTAAATAAAATTTATTATTCTAATTATAATACTTAAATTTTTCAATGTATGTAAAAATAGAAATCAACCTATCTTTATAGAATTTAGGTAATTAGTAATAACTCATAAGAAGTTGCTTTTTAGAGGAACTTAGTTTTAAAAATAAAGATTTTAAAACAGTATTCTTTACCAATTCTGTGTCAAATTGAATATGTTTGATTTTGTTTAAACTTTAAAACTTAGTGTTTGTTTGTCCAAATTTAAATTATATAATTTAAGTTAGTCAAATTAGTCAAATATATTTTTTATTTATACGTTTTGTAATTTTTATAATTTATTATTTACTTATTATCCACATATTCTGTCAAACTCACAATTTATAAGTATTTAAAAAATAATTTTAACACTGTCAAACACACTTTTATTTAAAAAGAGATTTAAGATTTATAATCTAGAAAACTAAATTTTATAATTAAAATTATGTTTTACAAAATAAATAATGTGTTCTCTTTTAAGTACGACTAAATATGTTCTTAGTTTTGTTTTTATCTAAAATATACCAACTTTTATATTTTTTTCAAAATGGAAATTTCTCTGTAATTACAATTAACACACTGTCTTTTCGAAAAGTACAGGCTAAAAGTTTGCATGCCATGACATGGCACTGATCAGGCTGTAATTTGTAAATTCTCGTTTTCGTAAAAGAGTTCACAGATACAATGTGTACATGAACCCTCCCCTAATCTTTTCTCAATATAGCATTCATTTGTACGAAAAAAAAACTTAGTTTGATATTGTTGTGGTTTTAAGATAATTGATTTTTATTGTAGTACTAAAGAAATGAATCAAGTATGGGAAAATTTAATTAAGTAATTGTAAACTTTTATTTTGGAATTGTTATATACTTCAAAATCAACATTTTAATATTTCGTAAACAAAATGATCTATTGTTGTGCTTGTATATTATTACTAAAATGTGCATAGATTCTAATGATGTAATTTTGTCAATGTTCTAAAAAGCGTAAAGTGTAGCTAGGCGTGGAGGTCAAGTTTCAAGCTTTTTGGAGCTAGGTGAGGCTTAGATGAGGGCAAGGCGTGAGTGAAGTGTGAAAAAACGTTTTCTTATTTTTAATATTATTTTAAATATTAAAAAAAATTAAATAAAAAGCGCGCGTTTAAGCGAGCATAGGCGTAACTAAGTGCGCCACGCCTAGGCGCCTGCGCTTTTTAGTTAAAAATATAGTTGACCAAAAAAACGCGTGCCTAGAGACTAAGCGAGGCGTAAAGGTCACTATTCGCGCCTGAGCGCATTTTTTAGAACACTGAAATTTGTATTATTATTGACGTTGATAGTATTGTAAAATTTATTTTTTACTTTTATAACGTATGTAATATTATCAAATATTTTCTAACTAAATGTATTTACTATAGTTATTTTAAAATGAAAAAAAAAATTAATATCTATTAAATCTCAAAATTTATAAAATTAAGAAAGAAAAGTATAGTACATGTGGTAGAAAATAGATTAATTTAATTAATAAGGGGTTAAAATTGATATTATGATTAAAGATAATTGAATAAACTAAAAACAGAATTTGAGAAGTTATTTGTCTATTGTTTCTTAAAATCTTATGTCGCGTAGTTTGGATTCTTCTATAATCAATTTCTTTTTTTATTTTAAATTTATCGAATACTTTGGGGGTTTAAAATCAACCCCAAACGGAGCCTAAGTCATATTCTTCAGATGAATTCTTCTCAAGATTTTCTTTTTTAATTATCATATATATTCTGTTATTTTTTGTTTGCCGACGTGGCACGGACTCCATGTGTGAAGTTAAAAGCTTCACGTGAGGTGAAAGCATAATAATAGTCCCCTAAATTCGAGATTAATATTTATATTAGGTTCAGGATTCAATATTAAGAGTCATGCAAATGTGTCCACTTAGCATGGCACTTTTTCAAGTGCTGGCATAGAGTGAAGTCTAACGGATAGAGGGAACTGCATGGACGTAGTAATTATTTGAGTGTTTATTGTGTCCACAAACACGCTGCCCACGAGCGCATGAGGCGATTTGTGAATCATGGACACGTCTTTGAAGTTAGTGATAATTTTTCGCCTCTTCGCATTCTGCAGCTAGGACCACCTTTGATCTGAATTTGTCTACCATATTCGACGAATGGAAGAAATTTGGTATGCTTATAGATTGAGCCTTTTACCATTCGAAGTAAACGATCCATTGGTTCTTCTCTAGGTAAGCTTCCACAATTGCTATATATAAGTTTTGTATGTATATTAATTAGAGAAGAGAAGGAAGGAAAAAAAAACCACGCACACACAGATATATATATATCCCTACAATAATATAAGAGTTTTAATTTTTTTTCTGTAGTTTTTTCGTCCAATACGACACCGTTTTGACATAGAAGACAGCCGTGACTTTTGACTTTTTTAAAAAATTAGTCTCAAGTTTTCGACAAAGTAACTCGACAAACCAAAGCCACTATCTCTTTAACCTTGATAAAAAAATTCAAAACAAATTCAACAATAGAATGAGCCTTCTTGTCAAACAGATCAACATTTCCATTTATCCAGCAATACCAACAGCACAATCAAACCACTAGAACTTGAAATTTAACACTTCAACTCTCCATCTTCCTACTATACTACATCAACCGCAATCTCCTTCCCCACACTCATTTTATCTTGATTCTCTCCTTCAACACCTACTGCACAATTCTACTCCTGTCAAATCATCATTCACTTCTTCTTCACAAAATCAAGATTTTTTACCACCCAATTTAAGAAAAGTAATGGGTCACTTGATTTTCTTCCTTTGAAGTGTAAGTTCATGCTTAGCTCAATTTTAGAGTAGCCGTTTTGTAATTTGAAAGCATTTTTTGATTTTGTCAAATTTGAGTTGCTTCAAGAAGTTGATTTGATTAGATTGTTGAAGAGTTTGGACCTAGGAAAATTCCTATTTTTGTAACTTGGGTTTCTGACAATTTTCATCTGAGATTTGATGTGATTACAAATATAACTTGAGTTTCTGATTTGTATTTGAAACTCTTTTTGGTGTTCAAATTTGAATTTTTCTATTTTGGGTATAAGAGATTTCTTCTAATAAACATTGTTCTATGATTGAAAAATATTTTGTTGAATTTTGGAAGGACTGGTCATTTGCTTCAACATGAAGATATATTGTCGTATATAATAATGGTGGACAACTTGAGAGCCAGGAAAAGAAAAGTATTGTATATTGTGGTTGTCGAGTGATGTCGAGTTATTCGACAACCAACAAATTTCAACTATCATGCTTAAACTTAATTAAAAATAAAGTAATTTGATAGGTTCTTACAAATAATTAAAGATTTATGTAAAATAATCTATAAACAAGTTATCGAGTAAAATATATATGTAAAATAAAAAAGAAATTAATTCATGTCGAGTAATTCGACAAAGAATCTTTGTCGAGTTATTCGACAAAAATAACTCGTTAGATTCTATAATTAGCATTGATCCTAATTAAATTTAAATTTATCATATGGTGATTGTGGATTATCTACATTTTTTTTTATATAACAAAGTTTCAACTACCATGATTTGCTGAAACAAGAGAAATTTAAACTTAATTAAAAATGAAGCGATTTGATAATTTCAGACAAAGATAATTTATTCGATTTTTTATTTTTATTTTTTCTTGTCGAGTTACTTGACGAGAAGATTTTTTTCTTGTCGAATAACTCGACAAATTTTTATTTTTTATTTTTTTGAGTTGTTCTTGTCGAGTAATTCAACAAGAAAAACTTTTTTTTTTTTTTTGTTCTTGTCGAGTAACTCGACAAGAACAACTTTTTTCTTCTTCTTCTTGTCGAGTTATTCGACAAGAAGAATGAGCCAAATTTTTTCTTTCTTTTTTAATCAATTGTGGTAGTAAGCTCATTTCAAACTCTTTTTTCCCCTTCTTCTTGTTGAGTAATTCGAGAAGAATAAAGAATGAGCCAAATTTTTTTTTTATAATCAATTGTGACACGTGGGCTTTAGCCCATTTCAAACTCTCTTTATTATTATTATTAATTGTGGTATGTCGTCTTTAGCCCATTTCCCTTTTTTTCTTCTTTTGGTTTTTTTTCCTTATTTTTTTTTTTTTTACACATTTTCATTCAATTTTTTACAATTTTTTTTTTTATTTTATCTTATAAGCAAATTATACATATTACAAATTATTATTTTTCTTAATTTTTTTCTTTTACTATTCACATATTCATCTAGATTTTCATTCAATGTTTCACCAATCTTTTTTTTTTTTTTTTTTTTGATGTTATAAGCAAATTGTACACAATTTTTTGATATTTGGCTTTTGGGTCATTAGTAAAAAAGTTGAAAAAGTTGACCTGAGTTTGAAGAATGAAGATTTGGTCCAATTCAAATTCTCGAAGTGTTACAATTCAATAAAAATATAAAAATTGTCACTTTACCACATCATTTTATCAACATCCAAAGATCGTTTACAAATCTTAGTTATTTAATTTTTTTTTACGAATTATGTATTTATTTGGTTGAAAGAATTTCAACATTTTACTTAATTACTTGTATTAAATATTAAATAATATATTCATAAATATATTTTTCATATTTATTATTTACATATTATACATTTAATATTTTTTGTTTTATACGTATATATTCATGTAATGTGTTGCACGTATCAAAAACTAGTATATATACATGAATTCTTCTACTTGTCCAATTCGATTGGTCATTAAAGTGCCTTGGTGAATGTTTTCCAATTGACAATTACAATGTTTTTTAATATTCTTCTTTTTGAGTGTTTCGAAGGATGTCCGGGGGTGTAATTACTTTAATTATAGCTAGGACTTCATGTTTTATGTGTTTCATTTGTGGTCTTAATTTATTGTTATTAGTACATTAAGTTTACATGGCATCAATTTTTACCAAATGTCGACTGATTATGTGTCATGTGGACACATAACGATGACAAATCATCAATTCATGCTGGAAATTAAATAGAGTGACCGTCGGTGAAAATGCTAGTATACTTTAGTGACCGATGCTGAAATTTTGTAACTTCAATAACCATTTTGTAATTTTACTGAACCTTTGAACCTTCAGTCATCGTCAGTAAAATTAACACATTTGTTAAAAGTAAGACATGAGTTAGGATCTTAACAAAGTTTTACTTAAATCTTCGTCTCCTACAACGACTCGTTATTTAGATATTGCATAAGTATGACAATTAAATATCAAATATTGCATGATTAAGACAAATAAATATCGTTAATATTTTTTCATGTAACATAAAATCTTATATAAAAGGTAAATATATAAAGGGACAACATAGATGTAGAATCCAATTTGTAGAAAGTTATGGGTAATTAGGACATTTTGTCTCTATCATTTGAGTTAATTGTGCAAATCGTTCTTATCGAATTTTGATATTTTGATACTTAAATCTACAATTCTTTGTGCAAAAGGTCCCTACCGTCCAAATCTGTCAATTTTTACCGATAAAATAACGTGTACAGTGCACTCTCTCAATTTTTGAAAGACAATTTAATCAAATCATTAATAATACTTAAAGCGGTGACTGCTATCGTTCCAGAAAGTTCAAGCGGTGACTGCTGTCATTCCTCACTAAAGTGGCGGGGGTCATCTTCAAGTGGCAACCTCTGAAAAGATGGATTATTAAACGTGGCGGAGGTCATCTTCAAGATGGACCACAAACTTGTCGCGTGGAAAATGGCAACACAAAATATTGTCAAGCTCAAATCATCATCTTCTTCACAATTAATCAACCTCAGAAGCGACTACTGTCCAGAAACCAAAACATTTAGAAACCTCCACCCTCCGGTCTCTCTTTCGTCGGAAACAGTCCATCTCTTCGCCGCTTCACTTGCTCTTTCTCTCCAATCTGCTTCACCATGGCGCGACGCCGCCGTACTTATCGATTCCACCACAGAACACTCTAAATTTCATCGTTTCACCAAACCTAGCTTCGTCTCTACATACAACTATGGGGCTCTGCCAAAACGACGTCGCTTTTGTCATCGCTCCAAATTTAATCAGTGTTCCGGTATTCTATTTCATTGTTCCCCTCACTGGGAATTATCACTGTACACGTGTGTTGAGGGAACAATAAAATTTATGATTTGACGGAATTGCCTTTAAAAATGAGATAGTATATCTGTACGCATTAATTTAACGGGCAAATTGACATATTTGGACGGTAGGGACCTTTTGCGCAAAGAATTGTGGATTTAAGGACCCAAATGCTAAATTTCAAACGATATGGACGATTTGCGCAATAGTCTCAAAAGATAGAGACGAAATGTACTAATTACTCGAAAGTTATCTTTATTCATCTATAACATGTATAGGACATGTTTAATATGTATTAATATTATGAGTAATGTTATTTATAGTCGCTCACTACATACTACATAATATTACTCAATTGGATGAATTGTTCAATATTGAATTTTAACTTTTTTTTTTTTTTGAATTGTGTTTAGTACTTTTTAATAACATACTAATAAGTAAATATGGTATAGATATTAGAGCATCTCCAATGCGGTGAATGGATTGTGGTTGACGTGGAAATTAAATAAATGGACTTGATTATGTGGAATGAATAGGCGGTGAAGTCCAAAAAAATTCTCCAATGGGTTCATTCTACAATCTAATATTATTGATTATGTGGCATTTATTTTTTAAATTAAAATAATAAAACTAATCTACTTAACACAATTTAAAAAATTAAAAAATTAAACAATTGATGACTCACCATTCTCACATAAGATCCCAGATATAGAAGGAGTCTCACATCTTCTTATTTTTTATATATGCGTCGAAACATAGATTCGCACATTGTGCGATTGAATATTTCAATAGGCATCGCTCATTTGGTGATATATTTTCTTCCAATCCATTGATTGCATTGGAGATATATATATATCTTATCCACATTCAATATATATACTATATTAAATATAAGTAAAATAATAGTTATGAGAATAAGAGATCACTCATCGTATATATTAATATTCACTATCCCATTTATATACAATAAAATTGACATCTCTTTTTCCGTGCAAAGAATAGAAACATCACGAGTATGAAAATCTTTGCCCAATTTATTGTCAACATAACTTTAAGACTGGTCAAATTCCTTATAAGGCAAACGTGAGATGTTGACATTTAAGTACCGTCGTTAACTTATGAAAATAATTAAGAACAAATATTGTGATAAGAAATTTCGGTTTCATATCTTATTACAAGTATTTATGGATCTAACAATCTAAGTCTAGATTAGTTTGACTGTTTGATTTAAAATATGTTTGTGTGTATTTATATGTACTTATAAGTTAATTAAATATTATTTTTATCTACACATTTTATAAAATATACAATTTCTATTTATACATTTTATAGAACCTACTGCTTATAATCTATAAAAATCTTTACCAAACATACTCTTAACCTGTTTAGAGAGACGAGTTCTTTAGTCTTGCAATTTGTGACTGGCCCACTTTAATTGTCTTATGTAAGTTTTAAACCTAGGTAGCAAACAATTTAGAATGGGGGTTGAAGTGTTTTTTTTTCTTAAAAACACAGTTAAAATGTTGATGAAAATTTGTTGAACGTAAGAACATTACAATGAACGTTTCGCAGTTCGAGATAGATAATTTATAAGATAATTAAAGCATTAATTAACACTGGATACAACGTGGTAAACTCCTAAGGAAAACATCTACAACCCCTGCCACGAGTAAATAAATCTACTATTTTTTCGATAAAAAAAAAAATAAATCTACTATTTTAGAACATGTTATATATGTCTCAGCCTTTTTGAAATTACAATTTTAAATATAATCTAAAATTTTATCAGCAATTTATAAAATGTAAAATTTAGTTAACAAGAACAATAAAATTTCCATGTTTTAGATTTTCTTTAACTAGTCAAGAAATGTAGTCAAGTTCTCCAGTCTTGATATTGGTCTATCCACGAGTGTACTCGGATTGACTCCACAAATCGGAATAAGGACCCAGTCCTTATCTTTCCGTCGAAATGTCGTTCTCTCTCACAGTGGATTTCTATAATGCTCAATTTCTTAGAGTCGTTCACAAAAATAGAATTTTTATCAGAAATATTCGTTTAGAACGCACAACTCACAAATGATTTCCTTTTAAATGCTTGAGTATCTTTGGCTTCAAAGTCCGTAAAAATCTTAGAACACCACCTGTCTTATTTATAGCAAAAGGAGTTTATTTAAATCTAATGACTCAATATTTATCTTATACAGAGATAAGACAAAATAAGTTTTTAAGTTTAAATAAGCATTATAAAAAGATAAGGTGAGATATATTACAAGAATTAAATATGAAAATAATTTCAATTAGATATTTTCATTTGAGTAGATAAGAATAAAGATAATATTTCAATATGTTACATACTTAGAAACCTAGTTTATATAGAATGCTTAACATGCAATTAACATAATCACTTATTTATCTGATAATGACAAGAGTTTTAAGATAAGTAAAACTGATAAATAGATTGAGATAAGTATAACATTAATGTTTCCATTTAATTACTAGATAATGATTGACTCAAGATTTCCATTCAAGTACTATATAATGATTGATTCTTAGTTGGCTCACTTTAATACAAAATAAAAATATAATTAAGAATGCCAACAAAAATTTGATTCTCCAACAACAACAAAATTGGTTCTCCAACATCTTATAACTCCGTTTGTATGTGTTCAAAAGTTTTATTAATAAAAAAATAATTTTGAAAAGTAGATGAATAACTTAAAATTATGGGACCATTGTATATTGTAATGTTTTAAAAATCGTAAAGCGTAGTTAGGTGTAGAGGTCGAACTTCAAATTTTTTTAATATGGACAGAGACCTAGGCGAGAGCGAGGTAGAGGCGAGGCGAGAGCGTGGTTAGCGTGGAGATCAGGTCGCGTCTTACGCCTTTAATCTAGGCGAATTTTTTAGTACAATGATATATTGAATGTTTGGATGAAATTAATTAACTTATATATTTTTAGAATATGTTTGGTAGTGTTTTTAGCATTTATATGTTGGTCAAACATTATTTTTACTCATGTATTTCGTAAAACCACACAGTTTTTATCAATTTTTTAACCACATATTTTATAGGATCAACACTTTATAAGTACTTATAGGCAAAGTTAAGCATGTACTTAAGCACATGTTTGATAGTACTGAAAAATCATTTTTCATGTGTTGAAATTATAAATTGTTGGTGAATGTGTGGATAAAAAGTGAATTGTAAATTGTAGTTCCTACTAAATGTGTAGATAAAAAATATATTTAACTAATTTAATCAGCTAAAATTATAATTTAAGCAATTCCAATCACGTCCTAAGTCACTTTTAAGTGCTACCACAAATGATCCCATCAGAGATACAAACAGAGTGGTGAAGTACATCTACCACCTTTATTCCCCTGTAGCATGCACATGCACAAATATAGAAATACATCACTTTCTTTTAGTCCTTTTTCTGTAAATTTTTATGGGTATTTTGAATTTTTGATGAATAAATGATCTTAAACAACCACCAGTCATTTAAGTGTATTTAAGACATTTTTCATGCTAATAAAAATTTAATAGATGCTTTTATACAAAAAAATATAACGTTCCGACCTTTAATCACTTTCATCTATTTGACTAAGTCTGTTAAACGAATTCCCTGTTTAAAATTTCCACGAGTGTAGTCTAAAAACTATTGATAAAACTAAAATTGTTTATGTTTGAAGATAAATATTTTTTTCATACTTTATTTTTATTTCCCATATTTTTTTTAAACAATATTTATCATACAGTAGTAAGAAGTGAAATTCGAGAAAGAGAAATGGCGAATTTAAGAAATACTTTTTGGTAATATACGTATAAGTTTTTGTATATATATAAAATAGAGAATAATATTATGATATTTTATAATATTAATTAATGCTAATGTTTTAAAAATCTTGATCTGGTAGAGGTAAAGGGTTTATGGTCAAATGATCGAATTGAGAGTAAAAATATTTTGAAAAACAACCTAAAATTTGACGTGAATCAATCGGTTCTTGGCATGAACCAGCCGATTCTTACATTATTTTTTAATATTCCAGTCTTTTACTTAAAATCGAACGTCTGATTGCTAATTCTTAGTTGAACCGATTGGTCTGGTATACTTTTAACAATAACTAGACCAAACGAGCTTTTAAGTTAATTTAACGGTCTAAATTTATTACAGTCTTTAAAATTCTTATACCCACATCTAAACACATTTGAATAATTTTTTTAAAAAAATATTTAGACTGTTAAATTAACTTAAATTAAAGGTCGTCATTATTTGTCAAATATATACATTTATCAACTCATCCAACTCGTTGAGTTGGTCTAGCTGGTTTCTATTTATGAAATAAATTTATGATATTTTTGGAATAGCTAGCCACTCTAATACAGTAAAATGTTTCTGAAAAAAGATAAAATTTAAAAAAAAAAAAAAAAAACTGTTTCAATAATTAATTATTTAATAATTCAATTAAAAATATATTTAAAAAAATCAAATTTACTTATATTAAAATTAGTGGATTTCAATTTCTTTACCCTTTTATGTTCTCATGTAACAGTGCCCATCATTTTGCAGCCATTCCTATTCCATGTTAAAGCATAACTCTCTTTCTCTCTCTTCACTCTTCAGGTTCTCTCTAAATTCTACTCCAAGGAACTACAACTCTCTGTCTCTGCAATACACACATAAACCACTTTTTGGGTGATAATTGTTTTCGATTTTCACGCAGAAGACCCAGAGAATAAAGGTTTTAAACTGCCATTTTGTTAGCCATGCTCTTTTTACGTATGTAGATACATTATTTATTTGTATGTGTAGTTAAACCATACTTCTTCGAATAATGATGCGAGGATGGACGTGAGTGTGCGTGGGTTTAGAAAAAAAGAGATCATATTCACATTGTAATTTTCTGTATGTATATGTGGAGGGTGCACTCTCTTCTTTGTAATATACTAATATATGTGATATGGAATGGTAAAAATGGGTATTTATTGATTTATTGTGCAGGATGGCAGGAGAGATGCATGCCGGTAGTCCGTCTTCGAGTTCTGTAGCCAGGCGAACTAGAAGACAGTGGGAAATTTTTTATAGAAATTGGCACAATGAGGTGAAGAAGAACAAGGCTCGAGAAAATGTTGGTAATGGCGGTAGATATAAGGGGGTGACCTCTGGAGAGAATACAGGTGGTGTGGGTGATAATGAAGGTTCATACTCGGTGAATACTGAAAGTGACGAGATTTCTAGGGAAAAGGGTGTTAGGATGGGAGAGAGAGTTGATGAAGGTTCGGATTCGGGGATTATTGGGAAAAATGCCGATAAAATGGGTTCAGTGAGTGGTGGTTCGAGTGGGAAGAGAAAATTGGATAAAGGGGTTAAGAATGAAGAGGTCGATGATGAGACTATTGTTCGTGGAGTTAATTGTATGGGTGAAAATGTTGGCTCAACTGGCTCTTGTTCGAAATCCGGGTTCGGGTTGATTCCAAATGAAGGGTATGTTGCTTGTAAGAATTGTGGGTTTCATAATGTTGCTGAGGTTGTAGTGGCGAATAAGAAAACCAGTGGAGTACGAGGTCGAGGAAGACCCCGAGAGGAACCTTTGAACAAGGTCAAGGATGTGCCTTTTGATGCTTCAGTTGATTTAGGGAAGTCAGCGTTGTCTGTTGACTCAGAGGACTCAGAGGAATCAACAGATTCGGAAGGATCATATGATGATTATTCTGATGAGGACTATGAAGCCAGCAGTGAAGAGGATGAAGATGATTCCGATGAGGTCTATGAAGCCAATTCGGACGTTTCAAAATACTGCAGTGAAGAAACAGATGATGATACATATTTTGATAACTATGTGGGCGGTCCAATTAAAACAAAGGTCCATTCGGATTCATTGAGCTCCGATGTTAACCAACAAACAGAGGATGATACATTTTTTGGTAATTATGGGGACAGTCCAATTAAAACGAAGGTCGATCAGCAAGAAAAGAAGCAAGCAGTTGTTGATCCATTGAGCTCTGGTGATTCTGACGTTTCAATATATTGTAGTGATGTTGAACAAGAAAAAGATGATGATCAAAATTGTGATAACCATGGGGGAAGCCCAAGTTAAAATAAAGGTTGATCAGGAAGAAAAGGAGCAAACTGTTGTTGTGGATCACGAGCGGGAAGGCGTCGCTGCTGAAAAGGAGATAATTAACGATGACAGTGAACTGGCAGGTTCGAAAAGAAAATATGAACCATATTCAAATGATGATTATGTGGATGATTCTCAGGAAGGTGGAGATGGCACTCATACTGTAAAATCGAGCGAGGAAGAGAATGATGAGTTCATCGAAGGTGGTTTAAAGAAGAGAAAATTTTCTGGCTTACAAATTTTGGGTGATTGCAACAAGAAGCGCATAAAAGAGCAAAAAAGTATGGCAAAACGTCTACGATCCCGCTCGATTTTTATTTCTCAGAAGAAACATCTTGAACTTGGAAAATATAGAAGCCCACTTGCTATCTCCGAGGGTGAGGAGTCCAACTCTTCTCCGGATAAGGAGTCTAAATCATCCACAAGGAAGGATAGCTGCAACCGTAAATGCGTGCAAAGAACAGGTGAGAAAGGTACAAGGGAGGTAGGGACATCTGGTAAGGAAAAGACTAGTGCAGCAAGAAATCCTAACTCGATTAAGATGTCGCTTGATTCCATAGAGAAGGAAGCAGATGAACACACCCCTCGTGAGAAGAAGACTGGTGCTGCAAGAAATCTTGACTTGAAAATGTCTGTTGATTCCATAGAGAAGGAAGCAAGTGAACCCACACCTGGTA
The DNA here is from genome assembly GCA_023638005.1 of Forsythia suspensa. Taxonomy (NCBI): domain Eukaryota; kingdom Viridiplantae; phylum Streptophyta; class Magnoliopsida; order Lamiales; family Oleaceae; genus Forsythia; species Forsythia suspensa. Next base: position 13,394,012 of record CM042665.1, read on the forward strand.
AGAAGAAGACCGGTGCAGCTATAAATCTTGGCTCGAATAAGATTTCGGTTGATTCCATAGAGAAGGATGCTGATGAACCCACACCTGGTAAGAAGAAGACTGGTGCAGCAAGAAATCTTGACTCGAATATGATTTCAGTTGATTTCATAGAGAAGGAAGCTGATGAACTCACACCTAGTAAGAAGAAGACTGGTGCAGCAAGAAATCTTGACTCGAATAAGATTTCGGTTGATCCCATAGCGAAGGAAGCTGATGAACCTACACCTGGTAAGAAGAAGACTGGTGCAGCAAGAAATCTTGACTCGAATAAGTTTTCGGTTGATCCCGTAGAGAAGAAAGCATATGAACCCACACCTGGTAAGAAGAAGACTGGTGCAGCAAGAAATCTTGATTCGAATAAGATTTCGGTTGATCCCATAGAGAAGGAATCTGATGAACCCACACCTATTAAGAAAAAGACTAATGCAGCAATCAAGATGTTGGTTGATTTCATAGAGAAGGAAGCAGATGGACCCAGGGAAAGTTTAGCTCCTGTGGCTAGCAAACCAAACTCCTTGCCATTGAAGTTCAGATTTGAGGATGAGGAGCCATCTCCACCCAAGAAATCAGAATGGGAAAAAGAAATTGATTCTCTTTTTGGTGATTTGGTTATGGGTCTCAGGGAAAGTGAACCTGGCTGCACGAATCCTTCCACAGTAATTTCAACTCTTTCTTAATTTGATTTTATGCAACTTTTATCTCTTTATATCATTAGTTTCTGTTTAAATCGTAATGGTATTAGTATTGTGCTTTAATGTGTTTCTTTCTGAATTTATACTGTGGTGGTTATCAAAATTTTGTTACTCACTTGAGTGTATGTATTTCTATTTACAGTTGGACTACTACTTTGGTGGGTATTCTAAATATATAATCGATGAATAGATACATTTTTCAGAAACTGGAAGAGATATATAGATTATATTTGGAAATTATTTGTTTTCTTCATATCTGTGGTGATGATTTGCATATTATCTGAGTTGCTGCATATATAAGCAATTTTCTTTCTCCTTGACTCTGTCTTCGCAGCCCAATCAACATGCAGTTAGGGATTTTTTTTTCAAAGAAGTGTTTTTCCTTTTACGAACCTCGTAGGAATCCATTTCATTGTTAGGAAAACCAAATGCGAATTATTACAAAAGATACAAGCAACTCTAAATTTTAAAAAACCAATCCTTAATTTCTAGTTAAAATATATAGATGGTGATTTCAATGCAGAAACCGACCACTAGTATGACCCATGCCACGTTTCCTATGCACCTTTAGGTGCATAAGGTTTGTGCATTGATTCTTTTGAATTTACAAATCTTCTTTGTTTATCTTTGATCATCCAACATGAGGTATTTGTTTTCTATCTCTTTTTCATTTTGCCATTTATTAACAAGACACGGATGGTTGGAGATGCGAGTTGCCCCTTTGGATAATTGCTTGTCAAGATTATGTTCAGAGGTTTTTTCATTACATGATAAATTCACAATCAATCTTGTATTCAGACACCCTCCAGATTATTTTTTGTAGAATTTTCTCTCCAACACTTGTTAAAACCTGAGAAATTGTAAAGTTCGAAGTCAGTTATTGTTGTGTTCTATAATGAAGAATGCTTTTTTTTGTATTATGGTTGTGATATTGCTTGCTGGCTTTTTTTTCGTTTCTGGTTTCTTTTATTCTCCTTTATTCTGTTCTGAAATACCTGGAAGAACAGATGGATAATGAAGAAATCGATTTTTCTGACACTTTGTTTACCTTAGGTGCAATTTATCTAATATCCTAATAGGTGTATAATATTAGCTTGCTGATCTGCAGGTTGGTGATGACGACGACGACTTCGTTCCCCAAGATATTGACAACACGCCAGCGACCTGTTGTCGTCGTGGGGAACACGATCCTATTCTCGACGAACAGATAGGAATTAAATGCAAATATTGTTCCGCTGTGCTTCTGGAAATTGAAGATATCTTACCACCTTTTGTAAGTAATGAACTTGGCCTTTTAGCTTAAAAAAAGTCCCTTCTCACCATTTATGTCAATGAGTACTTACTCAGTTCTTTGTAGGTACTTTCAGGCCCCTTAGACTACATGATATTGGGATTTTTAAGTAAGAATACTATGATATGAAATACTTTACTTCAATGAAAGGGTTGTTAAGGGATCATGATAAACTATTCAGTAAATGCACTTAGTATTGAGTTTGGCCTCGTGACATTGCAGTTACAATATTTGGATGTTATGATTGTATAAATCTGCTAGTTTCTCAAGTAATTTAATTGTTGAATGGTCAAATCCACATTTAGTTTAAACGAAGAGTGCTTGAAAACTTACTTATTTACTTATATATTAATTATTTATACTTTAGCCAGGCATGCACTCGTCCTCTCTAATTTTACAATCTTCTTTTCCAGTTGTCAGCTTAAGTAGACTAGTATACCGCTTTTTTCGCGGAGGGATCTGATATATGAGAATTGACACCGAGAATGGGTCACTGAGTTACGGTGATTATGATTTGAGAATTGACACAGTGAGTAGAGCTATGAGAATATCGTATGAGGGAGGAGATTGAAGATATAGAGACACACGGACATATATATATATATATATATATATATTTTTTTTTTTTTTTCCTTCCAGTAGTGGAGAAAACTGCCCAATTCGTGATTATTTGTTTGTTGTATCTTGTGCAGTATACGCCACCTTCCTGGAGACGGGACAAGAAAGACTTTGGTGAATCACATAGCCGTATCTTTGATCAGATTCAGTTTCAGGATGCTACTGGAAATCCCAGTTCCTTGTCCATTCATGCCGGAGAGACGGTGTGGGATTTGATTCATGACACTAAAAGTAAATTGTATCCTCATCAACGTGAAGGGTTTGAATTTATGTGGAAAAACATAGCTGGAGACATCTTTATTGAGAAACTGAAAAGGCCACTTTCTGATGATGGTAATGGATGCATTATTTCACATGCCCCTGGTACAGGAAAAACCCGACTAACCATAGTGTTTCTCCAAGCATTCATGAACCAGTATCCGATGTGCCGGCCAGTAATTATAGCTCCCCGTGGCATGCTCCTCACCTGGGAAGATGAATTTCGAAAATGGAATGTTGACATACCTTTTCACAATTTGAATAAACTAGAGTTATCTGTGGAGGAAAATGCTATTTCTGCGAAAATTATTGGCCAAGTAGGTTGTCGTGGGAGGAGTCGGGATTACATTCGTTTTGTTAAGGTGACTTCTTGGTTGACGAGTAGCAGCATCCTAGGAGTCAGCTACCCGCTGTTTGAGAAGCTTGCTGGAGATCGTCAGCAAAAAGGAAAACATGATCAAATCAGGAAATACCTGCTGAATTCACCTGGTCTTTTAGTGCTTGATGAAGGGCACACCCCTCGCAGTGACCAAAGTCTTACGTGGAAGGCTTTGACGAGTGTTGCAACAAGCCGGCGCATAATGTTATCCGGTACTCCTTTCCAGAACAATATTGAGGAGCTTTTTAATACACTCTGCCTAGTTCATCCAAAGTTTGCTGATCAAATCGATGAAATTCATCCAAGTTGCAAAAGGGGTAGGCCAAAGATAAATAAAGCTCGTGAAAAATGGGAAACTTTGACCAAGTTCATTGGTGAAACTACGGATGATAGATTGATGAAGCTTAGAACCATGATTGACCCTTTTGTCCATGTACATAAAGGAACTATACTTCAAGAAAGTCTTCCTGGACTGAGGGATTCTCTGGTTTTCTTGCAGCCGTCTGAATTGCAGAAGGCCCTATTGGAAATCGCTTCAAAAGCAAAGTCATTTTTTCAGGAGGTTTGCTGGGTGTCCTTGATCTCTATTCACCCTTCATTAGTGGCTGAAGAAGAAATGTTCTCTGCTTATAAGAGTGAAATAGAAAGGACTAAATCAACAATTGATGCAGGGGTAAAAACAAAGTTTGTCACTAAACTAATATGGCTAGCTGATGCACTTGGTGAGAGGGTTTTGGTCTTCAGTGAGTTCCTTGATCCTTTAGTCTTTATCAAGCAGCAACTTCAGTCTCAGTTTTCTTGGAATGAAGGAAGGGAAGTACTTTATATGGACGGGAAGCTTGACCAGAATCAACGTCAATATTCTATCCGTTCCTTCAACGATGAATCTAGTGAAGCTAAGGTGCTTCTTGCATCACAAAAAGCTTGTTCCGAAGGTATAAACTTGGTTGGGGCTTCAAGAGTTGTATTGTTGGATACTGCCTGGAACCCTTCTGTTGAAAGGCAAGCCATAAGCCGGGCATACAGACTTGGGCAGAAAAAGGTTGTGCACGTGTATCGACTCATCACATCTGGGACTGTAGAGGTCCAAAAATATGCATCACAAGCTCAAAAAGATCGCATATCGCAACTGATATTTTCTCCTACAGATGGACCAACTTGCCATAGTGAGGCATCAAAGATTGTCTCTGAAGATAAAGTCTTTGAAGCATTGGTTGATGATAAAAGTTTAAGCCCCATTTTTGAAAAGATAATTCACCAACCAAAAGCATATGATCTGATTGATACTTTTGATTTTACCGATCTTAAGCGGTAAATGATATTCCTGTTCTCATTCAACAATTTTTGCTGTCCAACCTGTGCACTATGGTACGTCATCGCGCACAACTTAACTCTTTAGAAAATGGAAGATTATGTCATTCGTTCTTCATTTGTAGCTCCACCAGTTGTACTGAATATGTGAAGGTTAGTATTGTGTATACTGTGTAGTTCCACCAGTAGTACTGGATCTTTATACACTGTTGAAGTTCTTAGAATTATGTCTGCAGGGGATACAATGACCTGTTTCTTAAATTTGCTTGTGTTTATATACTACTAAACTGTATTATTTGTACTAGACGGTATAACTGTTAGTAATTTGATTGACTTGCTCTAATTCCGTACATATCTATATTCTCAAAATATTCAAATTTCATGATTTTCACATATTGAATTTTTAACAAAGAAAACGAATCTTTGTTGTCCATTGAAATTTCGAGAACTGGTAGTTGTGAATCAAGAATGTAAGATAATGTTTCTCTCCCTTTACCTTTCTTTGTTTTGTACTATATAATGAGATAATTTTGTACAAACTTTGATGGGTAGAGAGACAAGACCAGTTGTTCTCTTTTTAAATTTTAAACATTTTCAATGCATATCCATCAATAATAAGATACCTTATTAATTATTATCGATGTAAACCTTATTTAAAACTTCATTTAATTGTAACCTAGCATAAGATACCAATAATAAAGAATTAGTTTTACTTCATTAAACTACTTCAATATTTATAACTTCCTTTAACATTCCCTTAATAAATCACATGAGCCACATAATATTTTTATATTATCAAACACTACTTTAGACTATCTCTAATCCAATCGTGGACTCTCACATAAGCAAAATGAATAACGTTTTAAAAAGTTCCTCTCTACATGTACTCTAATAGGGTACATGTCAAAAGGAAAAATGATATTATCTAGAGTTTCGTCTAAATTTAGAAGCTCTATAAAATTTATATTTCGTATGCAGATTTAGAAGTAATTTTGTTTTTATTTTAAGAAAATAAAAGACACTTAGACAATATAATTGAGTTATAGATAAAACTAATTGGGGGCCACTTTTAAATTTGAATGTTTATTGATCATCGATAGAGCATTGAAGATGCTCTTAGCTTTCATTTTGTCATTAATTTCGTTTAGTACTATTTAATACTTCATCTGTCCTACAAAAATAGACCTATTTTTATTTTGTTTTGTAAACTTACCTTTATGGGATGGAGGTTACATATACACGTAAATAATAATGTATCTACATACGCAAAAGGAGCATGGCTGACAAAAAGATTGAGAATATCAAGTTATTTCAAGCTCCTCGAAGAACATTACAAAAACCTTAGAGAAATAGATTTTTGGAGACAAAAGAGAGGGAAATCTTTGGATTAGAATTTAGAGAGATGAGTGAAGAAAAGAGAGAGAGAATTTTGTGTCATAACAAACGAGTAGGGTGAGAGAAGACTGAACAGAGAGAGAGAGAATTATATGTTATAACAGATGAGAAACGATGTTTAAATATCAACATCTACTGTTTTCCATAAAAGGAATTTGACGACTATCTAAAGTTATGTTGACAGGTAAATTGTGTATGCTACAAGGAAATTAAAGATAGTAGGTGCACTTCATCACTCTTTTTGTAGGGTTTATGTGGTTTCACTTAAAAGTAACTTAACTGAAATGTAATTATGTAAACTTAATTTTTAGTTCTTTTAAGATAATCAATATCATCCAAAACATTCAAAACATAATAGTCTCGTATTTTAAGTTATTTATTTTGCCAATAGTAATTTTGTAGCGTTATCTTTTTACTAACAAGTAGACTTCATTGGCACAAAGTTGTAAGACAACTCTCGGGTGGATTTTTCTACATCCACCTGCTCCAACATTATTTCTAAATTTCTTGTTAGTTATTTGAGAAAACAAGAAAAATGAAAAAGTGGGACGCATGAGCTACAAAAATAGAGACCAAATAAGGGTCAACCTGAGTTAGACTTGTAGTGCTCAATCGGGCGGTCTGTAATTTTCAGAGAACTGAGGCTTAACTTCAAAATTGGGCCCCTTATGAGTCACAAATTATATTATACATATAGCGCATGTTCGGTAGCCATTTTTCCATTTTTTTTTGTCTACAATAAAGTCTTGAAAAAATCCAAAAAAAAAAAATTATGTCACATACATCCTTAAAATTCATAAGATTTTTACAAAACTAATGTTAACTTAAAACTCAACAATAAAACGACAAACAAAATATATTATACAAAAGATTTATATTATAATAAAGTAACAGTATTAAAAGTGTTCTAAATGATCACTTAAATACAACCCGTCTTGCAGTTTTAGAGGCAAAAATATTAATCAAATTTGAATAATCTAGTTGTTCAACTATTTCTTTCTCAATTGATAACATAGCCAATCCATTCAATCTTTCCTGTGACATAGATGAACGGAGATACGTCTTGATCAACTTCAACTTAGAGAAACTTCTTTCTGCAGATGCAACTGTAACCGGTATGGTTAGCAAAATTTTATAAGCAATATAAGCATTTGGGAAACAACCATTCAATGTCTTCAAATGTTGTAGTACTTCAATTGCTCTCTTGGTTTCACTTGGTAAATAACACCTCAAGACTGTCAGCTCAGAACATAAATCATCTCCATTAATGTCTAAACGGCCATTATGTTCCAGATACTTCTCAAGATTCATACAAGATTCCAACAAACTTGCAATACTTACACTCAGAACCTTTCCAAATTAAACAAAACCCAAAGGTCTCTTCATATTGTTTGAATTGTTCAAATCGAGTTTGGAGTGAAGATCGAGCTTGATCAATTATAAAGAGGAAGTAATCAATTCTAAAAGATTCTTGGTGATTGCTTGATCTCATCATTGCCACTTTCATCAAACCGCTTCTTCCTTTGAATAGTACGCTTTTTTCGAAATAGAGTTTCAATTCCCATTTCACCGCCGCAATTTTTTTGCTTCATCCATGGCAATAGAAAATCCAGTTTCTCTATAATCATCGAGAAAGGAAACAAGTCCTTTTAAGAGGTTGATAGCACAATCAATATCCACATTTTCGGCTTGAAGAAATTTACTTACGAAGATTGATCGCATGCAACAACTGTACCATATCACCATGCCAAGCATGAATTCAAAATTTTCAAGTTCATATGTTGCTAAGGACTCGACTTCACTCTTTATTTTAGGATCTTCACTAATATCTACCAATCCAAAGAAAGCGTCTCTTATTTGTGCAGTTTGCTCTTTAATTGGTGGACACTTTCAACATGACTTTCCCAACGTGTTTGTGACAATGGCTTCACCGTCGGACCTTCCACCTTATCTTTGAAAATTTTCCATCTCTTGGTAGAAGAAGAGAATAATATGTAGATGCGTTGTATTACTCCGAAGAAAGACATAGCTTTAGGACAACACTTCGCCATATCACATAATGTCGATTAAGACTATGATGTGACCACATGGAGTATAGAAAGCTCTCGGATTAATTTCAATTACTCTTTTTTGCACACCTTTGTGCCTTCCACTCATATTAGATCCATTGTCATATCCTTGCCCTCTAATATCATCAATATCAAACTCAAGATTGGTTAAAACATTTTTAAGCTCATTTGAAAGTCCAAGTCTGTTGTATCATCTACCTTCAAAAATGCAAGCCAATACTCTTGTATCGTTGGTGCGTTCTTCGAATCATCCACACATCGTATTATTAGAGACATTTGCTCCTCGTGACTTGCATCCGAGTACAATCAAGTATGATCGAGAAATATTTTGCATGTTTAACTTTCTTAATAATTGAACTTCTCACCACACCGCCAACATCCGAATCAGTTCATTTTGTATTTTTTTACCGAGATATGTATAATGAATCTCACGCGCTTTTAGCGCCGAATGTGCTCTTGCATTCATTGGATCAAACTCAAAGAACCATTTCTATCATTTGCAAAAAGAGACCATTGTTCTCGAGATAAAGGTGCTCATCATCTCCTCGTAGTGCCAATGTATTTTTGCAAGTCTTTTCACAATAGCGATGATCCTCGTTAACACTTGTCTCCAATGTTCTCTTTCTTCATTGATCACCAATTGTACACTTTTATCAATGGTATTTTTGTTCAAGCTCGCTTTCCAATTCAATCCAACTAGTCATGCAACGCATATGCTCCTCATTTCCATCATGACTTTTAAGACACCGATGCAGATTATGCCAATCTTTGTATCCATCATCACCCAATTGCCCAATTTGATTCATTGTTTTGGCATTTTAAATAACTTGCAACAAAAGCAAAATATCCGGTCCAAATAAAATGAATATACTAGCCATCTTCTATCAATTGTACCGCCCATTTGGTAGTAATCGTTTATAGTGTGATGAATCGAAATGTCTATTTCTACCATCTTTGGGAAACAAGATGCCATCAACTCTTTTTGGACCAATTGCAACTAAATAATCTCTCATTTTTGATCAATTTCTTTCCAATTCCACGGATCTTCTAAATTCAAAGACAAACAATCCTCTTGATTTAAATCTTTATGTTCAACATTTTCATCATCATTCTCCTCTAGTTCTTTCAAACTGGGAGGTTCATTCATGTCATTCACTTCCACATTCTCGGTCAATTCATTCACATTGTCATTCTCATTCTCATTCACGTTCACATTTTCCACAATTTCTTCCTCCTCTCTTATTTTGTTGCAATTGAAGTACTTATCAATATTTCTGCTTGACTTTGAATTAATGCCAATTCTTTTCGTTTCCTTTTTCTTTTTGAGCTCGGACTCTGTGCATCGTATAAGACTAATGATTCAATGATTAACCTAACAAAATGGAGAAATAGCAAATTATATTAGGATTATGAAAGTGACGCAGTAAACGTAAAATAATGAAACAAAGCTCAAAAACTAGTTCGTTGATTCCTATGAATACCGAATTAAATTGATTAAGGTGGAGAAAACTCCAAGAACAATATTCTTATTCAATAACAAACTAACTTGATCAATGAAAAGGACCCCGAAATACTAAACTTCTAGTTAAAATAAAACTCTAATTGATAAATAAAATGCAAAAGACAAAAATACACATGACAACTTAAAGAAAGCCGTTTTAAACTAACTAGACGACTTCAAATGACTAAAATCTATCATCAGCAATCGCTTTAGCAATTGGTTTTGTCCGGCTCGTCGAGACGATTCCGAAAACATATAATAATAAAAATTCTGAGCCCTATATCCATTTCTTTGAAAAATAATCACGACTATGATCCCTTGTGTCCAGATAGCCAATTTATCATTTATCCATACAGTATTATCACAGAAATTGGCACAGAACATCACAACAGATAACCATGCGATCGCATGGTAATCCAAATCTGCGATCGCAAGTTTGACATTTCTGAGGCAAAATGTAATTTCTACGAACCATGCGATCGCACGTATTAAGCCCATGCGATCGCATGGTAATAAAGATCTGCGATCGCATGGTAATACAATTCTGCGATCGCAAGTATGACTTTTTTTAGACAGAACGTAATTGATAGAAACCATGCGATCGCACGTAAAAATCCCATGCGATCGTAAAGTATTCTCTGGAGGACACGGAGAAGTTTGGCAAATTTTGCTTATTTTTCTAACTTCGATTTCGATTTTTGAGTTAACGAAAATCCAAAATGTCCAAAAGGACCAAAACCAACTACAAAATTCATCTTCTTGAAAAGAACTTAGGATTTAGGAACACAAACCGAAAATATATAAAAAAATTTACTTGGCTAGCTTTCTTTCCACTTTCCAAATTCAGCATGTGTGCTTGCTTCAATGCTCTCATTGCTACGCGATTGAGTTGAGATGACGGTATTCACGTGAATCACGTTCACCGCTCATGTAAGAATCATGAGACTCGCGGTGAAGTCTTTAGAGTTTAGACTCTTCTTGGTGAAGAATGAAGATTTAGGCAATGAGGCAAATGGCAATAGCATCGACCAATCGAGGTGGGAAATGGAAATGGAATCGACAATCGAGAGAAAGAGAAGCGGGAGCCCTGGATGGGAATTTGGGATCACCGATCATGTATTGTACTATTCACGTAGAGGCGTAGAGTCTTCACCAACAAGATTCGGCTAAAATGGAGGATGAAATCTAAATTCGAAGTGGGCCTGTGGTTGAGGAGTCAATGAAATTTTTTTTTTTTTTTTTTTTTTGTGGGGTGACCAATTTTTTTTTCCATTTTGGGCCCCTGTAAATTTTGGGCGAGGCATTGTGTCTCTTCGCCTCAAGCGGGACCGGCCTGTGGCTCAATCATTTTATAGCGGTCATAACATATGATAATTGAAATTTAAAAAACATGCATGTACCATGCACAGAATGTACAGAAACTGCTGAGTCGTGACCTCTTTGGAAGGAGAAGGTTTTGAGGTCAAAATTCTTTGATGCATAAGATATGATTGTCAAAGAGAAAATTTGAAAAAGGTACAAAAAAAACGCGAAAGTTGTTGTCTATTAAAACATATTTGAATCCAATTTAAAATAGATTTTATTCAAATCAAGTTAATAGAAATTATTTAATTCATTAAACTAAAAATATTCCAAATAAAATAAATCTAATTTTCATTGTCAAACATTGCCTAAAATTTCAATATTTGGTGTTCACTAATCAACTTTCACAACTCATTCTAAAGAATGCTGACAGAATTTTGGGACGAAAAATCGTTAATGAAGACAAGATGTGATAATTAATAGAAATTGAATAATAAGATTGCGATGAAAAAAATAATTATAGATAAATGTGACAATGAATAAAGATGACAAAATGTGCTTATTAAGAGAATTTGGTGCAAATGGTCTCTAACCTTTTTTGTCAAATGGTCATTAATTTTTTTTTTTTTTGCCACAGATGTTCCTATTTTATGTGTTTTGGTACGCAATTAGTTCTTTATTTGACAAAAATACTAATATGTCCTTAATTTGAATAAGAGAAAATAGAAATTGGGTTTCTAGTCTTTGCAAAAAATAGAAATGAATCCGATACCTTTATTTTTTTTATAGAAATATTAAAGAAAACTAGCGAGTTCCTTTATTTATTTTTTTGAACTAAGACTTTATTAACCAAATTGATAATCTATAAAAATTGTTTCATATATTTTTATGAACTATTGTGAAATAACTAAAATTTAAGTTCAAAATTATTAGTTTTATTCTTAAGGACATGTGTCATAGCTTTTGATAAAAAAAAAAATATTAGTAGATTTTGATAAAAGTTGATGAAATGTGTGGTTGAAAAATTTTTAGTCACATTTGATATGTGATTAAAAGTAATTATTGACATTGACTTCAACTTTTTAAGCTATCCCAAACAAGGGCTAAATAATTACATTATTTAAATTTTATCATTTATTTTATGGTTACAACAAAAAAAGAAAAATAATTTTGTCACGAACTTGATCATCAAATACTTTTATTTAATTGAGTTATTTGTTTATTAATTACAAAGATTAGAGCTCCCTCTATATTTTTCATATTTTAATTTATTGTTTTATTATCACTCAAAAATAAAGAACACGTAATTCATAAATTATTTTTATTAGTATTTTATATTGAATAAAAACATAATAAAATTGGTTCAATGTCATAAAATTATATACATCGTTTTGTTATTTATTTATATTAATTTTTATTCAAGTTTTTACATCACATAACAATTACATATACTTAAATCACAACAATTTAATATTTTTCTCTTATGAAAAATATAATTGACACGACTATAATGATATATTTATTACGCTAAAATAAATATTATTTATTAAATATATCAGACATAAAAATTCACATTTTACAAATTTTATTTTCTCTGATTAAATTAAGGGTTTGTGATTTTTCGTCAAATAAAAATTAATTCCGCACCAAAACACATAAATTATGGATGTATGTGCCAAAAATAAACGTTCATGACTATTTCTCCACTAATTGCAAAGGTTAGAACTTTTTGCGCCAAATTCCCGTATATTAAAAATGATTTAGAGTGTATGTTTGCATGATTGATGAGCACATATTTGATTGCGATTAAAATTAACTTAAACTCACTTATTTTATAAATAACTTTCATATGTAGTTTTTTACTAATAAAACTTACTTAGTTTTTTACTTGCCCCCAGGACATATCTTCAGTGGCAAAGGGGTTGGTGGATAAGGCTCAGCACGGCGGAGTGCAGGATTCGAATCCTGAAATATTGGATTTGTGTCCTGTCGCAAGCGAGAGTTACCATATGGTTAAGAACCTAGGCTTATCCATAAGCTCTCCACCCTGGCTCCTGGAAGCACATCCTGTGATTTACCTCCTCTACCAATAGTCTAGGACAAGGTCGGTGGAGGCCCTCAAAGTTAGGGTTCAACCTTTTACTAATAAAACTTACTTTTTCAAACTTTAAATTTTCAAAAAGTAACTTCTTAGATACAACAAAACATACTCTGGACACAATTGGACACCAAGGTGTAAAACAACTCAGACTAGTTCAGTTTGTCTTGAGTTTGACGTGTTGCTTGCGCGATTCCAACATATTTTTTGGGGCCTAATTGATTGACAGTTCCCTCCTCCTCCTCCTCTTTTATCATTTATGAGAAGTTGAAAAATTAGTGCTTATTAATTTTTTGAAGTACTAATTTTTTATTATTTAAAATTTTTTAAAATAAGTGTAATGTAATTTAGAGTGTGTTTTTCAACTCCAAAATCGATAGTTTTTTACCATTTTTTCAATTTTTTTCAATTTCATCCTCTCTAAAACAATTATACGAGCATATATATAATTTTATTTTTTTAAAATACTTTCAAAACCGCTAAATAATAAACTCTCAAGCATTTGTTGGACTATTTTAAAAGCCAATACTAAAAATAACTCAAAATTGGATTCCTCGTAAACGCATAAAATCGATACTTTAAAAAACTATCATAACAGCCATGGATGGAGCCAGGAATTTTCTCCAGTGCGGGGAAAATTTAATAAAGTGAATAATATAAAACAATGTAGTAACACAACGATACAAAAAATGACATACATTACAATTGTTCTTTGTGAGTAGATAAGCATTTTAAAGATTCAACTCATTGCTATCTAATGGCTTTCCAAAGTCTAAACTTTTTGCTCATCAATCTATAACTCCTTTAGAACCAATTTGTAACTCCTTTCGAATTCCACCTAATGTATAAATTCAGAATCTTTTAAAGTGAATTAGCAAACTTTTTGCCAGATAAGCCACACAATATTTTCAATTTCTCTAAGGCAGTCAACTGTGGTAAGCTGCACGCACTCTTGGGCAGTCAATTTTGGAGCTGAATATCAAGGGAATTCCAAACTCCAAACAGGTAACAGGACATTTTTGCCTATTTTTCAGTCAATGATCATGTAACATAAATGTCCTTCTACAGGGGAGCCCTAAACAAGGTCTCTATCACTTAAATTTACTACAATCAAAGCTCACCAACAACACACTCTGCAGCTCTTCATCAACTTCTCAATATGTCTCTTTAGCAACTCAGTCACATCATATCTCAAATAAAGCTAGTTTAGGTTCTATTATTCCCAGCATATATGTTTGTACTTTCCCTAAGGCTAGCTTGTTGGATCTATGGCATCAATGGCTAAGCAATCCTACGTATAAAAAAAAACTGTTAGAAAAGTGTTACAATCTTGTAATACAAAAATATCAAGAAATGAGAATTTCACCTTTTGTCACTCTTGTCAATTTGGTAAAAGTCACAAAATCCCATTTACCCCTTCTATAACACAGTACACAAGACCTTTCCAATTGATTCACTTTGATGTATGGTCCTCTTGACACATTCATTAAGTTCAAAACACAGGTTGAATCTCAATTTCAAAATTGATGCCTTGGTGTTGTAAACTTTTAACATTAAATTTGAACCACTGAAAATTTCAAGAAATTTTTGTGTAATTTCACCAATTTATCCACCTAATTCTACTAAACACACGTATTATATAACATAGAAACAGTTCAATATGAAAACCACAATATGAAACTCATCAAAGTTAACTGTGCTTTTCAAAATTCAAAGAGCCCATTCAGTTAATATTACAAACAGATTGCAGGCATATCACATATGCATAATCTCCATGTATGCTTTTCAAATTTTCTATACAAGACAGTCAATAAGCAGAACATAAAAATTGAAAAATTAGTTTTGGTACAAAAAACAATCACAGAGACAGCGGAAGATAGTCCCAATTCAATAAACTATAACTCCCATGATTATAAAATTCATAAATTAATAAAATGTTTAATACCTTACTTCAATGCGTGAGTCTTTTTTTTCGAAATGGACATCAATTCGTTTTGTAGAATTATTTCTTGGACGTTGAGGAGATCATGATTCAGGAACGAAGTTTTTCTGTTTTTATTTTGTTTTGTTTTAGGAATTCTGTTAGATGAAAGGAGTAGAGGAAATTGATGTTGTTGAAAAGAAGCCAAGGAAATATGGTTGTTCTTGGGCTTGGGCTTGGGCCTGTGCCTAATTAAAGGAGTATAATTTTTTTTTTGGTGAAAATTAGGTACTCTACCTAATTTTTTTATCAATATTTCAAAATTACTAGATATATATATTTTTTTTCAAAATTACTATATATTGATTTTTTATACTGTACAATTTTAAATGATATATTATATTTAATAATTATTTTAATTATGATTATTATCACTTTGTAACTGAATTAGCTATTTATTAGAGTTTTATATAAGTCAAACACTAAATTTAAGCACATGGGTAATGCACTTTAGTGTTTTGCCCTCATTGACGTATCAATTGCCCTCATTAATTTATCAATATACATTAATCAAATTTCATAATCTCTCTCTGGAAGCTTCTCGCATGGAGAAACCCTCTTTCACTGTTAGTTAGAAATCTCCCCAGAATCAAATCTTAGAAATTTCCGAATCTCGTGATTAAAAACCCACATTCAACAAAGTAAGTGAAAACAATCCCTTAAAATTTGATTTCGAATTAATTATTGACTGTTTTTCTTTATTTCAATCTCACATTGGGATTTTTTTTTTAAAATTGTTTTGAATACCCATTTTTTTGTAGAATGGCATCATCATGCGGTGCTTGAAATCAAGCGTAATGCGAAAAAAAGAAATAACATCTCGACCGCAAGGAGAAATCGCCACAATAAAGCTAGAACTAAACCGGTCAAAGATAAGCACAATATTCCGCATGCAGAAAGGAGAAAATGTAAGTTTATGGGATGTTATACTTTGTCTATCATTGCATGCAAACGATTATGTTCAATTATATATATATATATATATATATATATATATTTTATATAAAAGTTGATCAAAATGTTATTCTACTATTAGAGGATAATAAGTCTTGATGTTGTATTTTTCATAATGATGCTTTTGTTTTTATTTATTTTTTTATATATTATCTAAAAAAAATTGATCAAAATGTTATTCTGCTATTAGAGGATAATAAGTCTGGTTGTTGTATTTTTCATAATGATGTTTTCGTTTTTATTTATTTATTTTGTATTTCATATCAACAAAAAGATAAGATTTATGCTGCGTTCATATATATCATCTCTATTCATTGTTACTTTAATGTAAGCGTGTTATATGTTACATTGAAATGTATCTCATTCATATCTAGTAACGATGCTCGGTAATTGAATAATTTATATAATAGCCTATGCAATTCTGATTGATTTGTGTCCTATAATTGTATAAATACAAGTATTGTTACGTGAATTTATATATATGAAATGTTGAGCTTGATTGTTAACATAATATATAACTGTTATCCACGTGAAATATCTTAGTTTATTAATTGATTTGTTTGATTTGTTTACTTTTGATGTTACGTGAATATCTTCTATTAACTTATCTTATACCATTTCATGCATTTAAATTGTATACACTCATTGTTACGTGACTCACGCAACATATATATGTCAACATGTTACTAATATGTATTGTTACGTGTTTCTTGAACCTCAACTAATATGAGTATTAATGATAAATTAATGTGACACTAAGGCCAATACCATAAAAAAACGTGTCTTTTTATTTCCGTGAGTTGAGCACTCATAAATTTGGAAAATAATTTCAATTTATTATATACTATGTTTTGCAATGTACTTGATTATTGTTACGTGAATGTTTGAATGTGAAATGTTTACTTTGATTGTTTACATATTATGTAACTGTTATCAAACTGTGTTAATTGAATTTATTTATTGATGCATGTTATTTTTTTACTTTCGCTGTTATGTGAATATCTTATATTAACTTATTTTATACCATTTCATGTGTTTAACGAGGTTGTTACGTGACTCATGCAACTTATACATGTTACCCTGTTACTACGAATTGTACTATTATGTTGCAACGATGTTGTTTTCAGTCCAAAGTAAATATTATTTTAACTTTGTATTAATTTAAGCATTGCATGTGTAAATGCATTTGTTCACAACACAAATTAATATGTACAGTTACGTGTTTCTTGCACCTCAACTAATATGGGTATACATGATGAATCAATGTGACACTAATGTGAATATCACAAAAGATGTGTCATTTTATATTTGGGAGTTGACCATTGATAAATTTGGAAATTAAATTCAATTTTATTATATATTATACTTTGCAATGCATTTGATTATTCACAAGTCACAGATATTAATTTTCGTTTCTTTAGGATTGGGAATATCTCATTCATCCGGATATGTGGTCTCTCGGTAAAGTGAACGCATTTTCAAAGCCTAATACATTCAGCTCACTAGTGGGAAGGTTATCTAGCGTGCAGAAGAAACTCTTTGCGGACACGTGTTTCGGACACTTTCTTGAGGCTAGGGATATTGCAATAAATTACCAACTAATACACTAGGTGCTTCTCAGAGAAGTGAAGCAGCCGAATTCTGATTAGATGTGGTTTAACATTGGTGGCAGCCTTGTAAGATTCAATATGGAAGACTTTTGCTTGATATCTGGTCTGCGCTGTTTTGGGGAAGAGAGACGCCTGAAATATGATGCAAGTTATTGCAGAATTAAGGACGAACTCCTTAGTGAACTTAGCAACATTTCGACAACAGAAATTTCTGATTTTTTCCTGAAAAATTATCAACTGAGTGACAGTGATGTCGTAAAACTAGGTTGCCTTTTTTTGTTGATGAATTTGATGTTTACAACAGCATACAAGAGGTCTGTTGAGAATTCACTTATGGTGTTAGTTGACTCGGATGAGATGAATGCATATGCATGGGGAAAAGAGTTGTTTAAATTAACTCTGTCCATCTCTTAAATCCAGTCTTCGGAATAAGTCTTTAATCGTGGAGGGGACGGTAGACCATACATCGCATATAGGATCAGTGGATTTGTGATTGCATTTCAAGTATGGATATATGAGATTCTACCGATATTGGAAGGAAAAGTATGCACCCACATTGGTTCACGCAGCCCACGAATTCTGAACTGGACGTCAAATGTACACGGGAACCACTCATCCAAGTTGAATTTGGGTAAAAACATATTCAGTCGTCCTGGGGTAAGTGATTTTGTTTATTGTTGTGTTTTCATTTCTCTGTCACGGTGTATTAATAAGATCTCTTATCCAACATTTGTTACTTATTTTGTCCCATAATTTTTACTATTTTTATTTCTTAGTAGTTACAAATAACTCCAATTAGGGCTACCACTCACCTAGAAACAACATTTGTTTACATTTGGTTTTTTATTCTGGAATTGCTGATCAACTTGTAGAGGACAGTGAAGATGATTTCATGTATCCAATGTTACGTCGATCTATGCGTGGTAAAAACAATCAACCACCGGTTGCATCAACCAGTAACTCTGCTCAGAGGGTAGATATCCCGGCAAAGGTAAATGCAACTTGAATTATTTCATCTTTATGAATTTAATCTGTAACATTCCAACATTGCCGATTTGTCTTCCATCGTCATGATGTGTTAGTTGAATGCGACCATCCTTAGAAATCAAACAAATCATGTTACTGTTTCATCTTCAAATGTTGTACCAATCAATGAAGCAGTTGACTTGTCATCTTGCAAACCATCCAATCATGTTGTGGTATGTAATTCAAGCGTGTCTAAACAAGCACAAGCACACATCATCGGTGGGCGCATTGTCCATTCGAGAGAAGCAAAGAGAAAAGACAAACTAGTTGACGATACTTTAGATTAAGGTATATATGTTGTTGGTCCGATTTCAATGTTAATCGCTATGGGTATTTGTATTTACTACATGACACATTTTCGTAAATCACAGAATGATGTAACTCGAACAGCGTACTCAAAAGATGTTTCAAATGAGGTACATAGAAAGCACGAGATACTAGTGGCCGATCATTTCGACTCAAATTTCATTTTCAGTATTTGTGCAATGAGTTTGCAAAATCCATTGCAGACGGGTTTAATGAAGTAAATATATTATGCGCAGCCAAACAGTCTCCGCGTTCCAGAATGGCTAGCTCTTATAAGAAGTCTTCTATTTGGAAATATGAAGGTTGATGCAGTACTTTTATCGCATATTAATCATTTCTATTTTATTTTGCACATCGCTTTGATGACATATTTGATTGTTGGTCCGTAGTCGTAATGCAATGGCGATAGTCAACATCCAAGATCATCTTTCGAGGGCGTGGGATGAGACCATGTGAGACAAAAAGAATCGATGGGTGAATGTCCCAGTTTTGATCTAGGGATAGATTCACAATCTAACCTCCCTTATATTGAACTAGACGATGGGATACTACGAACACAAGACGAAATTGTGATAATTGACTTACACTTCTCGTGGAAAGATCCCTGAGTCTCATCAAACAGACGATAAAGTTTAGAGTAGCAAGAAAAGGAAGTATACCAGCCCCGTTGTGGAATGCAGTGATGCTGGACGCAATCTCTCTATTTCAAAGTCATCCTCAGAATTGTTGGATGATGATCTGGTTTTTACTGAAGAGGACTTGAGAAACATGGACCAGTCGGTTGAAAAACACGCTGTGGGTAGTCACAAAGTAACTTCTCAGGTCACCATTACACAGTCCCAAAGTCTGATTTTTTCTTTTGAGATCGTCTTCATTATATTTTCATACTAATATCATAATATCTTTATTTATACTGTAGGCTCTTACACCGATCCCTTTTGTGATGGATGATAGTAATACACCTGAACTTAATAAGAGGATAAGAAAATCGGCAGCATGCATTCAATCACCATTTATCCAGAGTTTCCAGTCACAGCCTGGTTGTCCATCTAATGACTTGCCACCGTCGTTTGAATATAAGATGTTCCTTGATCCTCCTGATTCATCTCATATCTGAACCTTCGACAAGTGGTATCACATAGGATTGTGTCCTGGCAACAAGTAATTATTTGACTTATCTTATCATGGTTTAATAATCTAATGTTGAATGTTGTTGACATTTTTCAATTTGAACATCCAAAATTAGGTTGCAGAAATTTCATAAAGATCAACTTGGGATTCGGCCAACAATGGAACTTGGACCTGTCAAGATTCAATCCAAGATGTGGTGGTTTACCTTAAATCAAGTCGCGACTCCAATCGAATACCATGGTATTTATGATTGTCTTCTATTACCATTAACCATTTTCAACTAAAAAAACTTAATCAAGATCTGTACATTTTTATTTGTGGCAACACATCGACGCAATGTTCTACTACTTGAGATTGAACATGAAGGTGAATAGTTCAAGTGGGTTGAGTACTACATCTACTGATTGCTATTTCGACTTCATGGTCCGTAGCATATACGATAAATCGAAGAAAGTCATCAATGCAATCGATAAACAAAAAGCGTTGATATCATATGTTATCGGTGACAGGATGCCATTCAATTCCAACTGGGGAGATGTTGAACACGTGTTCATTCCAATTTTTATGGACAAGAAAGCACACTGGATATTAGGCCACCTTGACATAGCTAACTGGCATATTGATGTATACAATTCTTCATTCAAGACAATTAGAGATGGTTCCGTATTGGAAGCAGTTGAGCCATTGTGGAATGTTATTCCACAACTCCTTCGCAGCTCAAAGGTTCTAAAGTTTGAACCACCCTATATCCCACTGTACTGCAGATTATGCAAAGATATTCCTCATCAAACAAACGGGTTAGTATATTCGCTAAGGTCGTTAATGTCTGTTAACTATATCTTGTGTAGAGTAGTTTATATCAGTTGGTTTGTATGTTTAAAAGCAATAACTCAAACGTCTTTCAATAGATATCTTTGAAGACTATTATTAGTTGATACTCTATAGTAAACCGTTTTCACTTATCTTGCAGTGGCGATTGTGGTATTTTCATTATTAAGTTTGCAGAATACATATTTGGCAGGAAGATTAAAGAAATTCTCAAAAAGTTTGACACAAAAGTAGCCCGTCATAACATGGTCAGACAGGTTGTGTCTGGATTTGCATTAGAGAAGTTTTAATTGCAAATTGCTTGGGTAGTTAAGGAAATATGTCATCATGCCATTGGAGCATTTTTAATTTTGAACAAATTGCACTGGTTCTATAAGTTCTTTTGGTAGTCGATGATGTTTATGTTTAGTATCATCTCAAGACTCAATAGTGGCATGGAATTAAATTTTTTGGAGTTTGTTCTTTAGTTGAATATGTACATGAAATGGTTCAATCTCTAGAACTTTTATGGAACAGATGGTATTATCTATGCATTGTTCCAATTTCTGCAATCTTATTATATAACAGTTAATTTCAGCAGCTAATTAAGAAACTCATGTGTTATGGTGATTGAGGATGGTGCGTGATTAGGTTCCAATCAGTTCTCCATAAAAGTTTCTTGTTGTTTATGAAATCAGCCATGCGGTTAATTGTGTATGAATACCTTATATAAAGTTAAAATTTCATTATTACCCATTTATATGAAATAATCAGAGTTACGACTCCTTATTCTAATTAGTCTCCTTATTCTAAATGGTATGAGCGGAAAGATGGAGACATTGCACCCTTTTAGCTTCCATATTATGGTCAGTATTATAGACCAGATTCTCTTGGGACAAAACACGAGGAACGATTTAATGGGATATATTCATCACCTAATCAATCAAGCACCCAATCTATACCTGATACCTCTCTGTAAAACATCAATGCTTGAAAGTTGAGTTTATCTCATTAGTCTCAAATCTTCTTATGCAGAAAGAGATACATAATACTATAGAGAGAGAGAGAAAGAAGAGAGAAAATAATGGGGTTCTCTACCATTCAATTACTGGCTTTAATGGGATTCTTCATCTCATTGTGTCTTCTTCCTCAACATGCACAGGGCGTAACAATGGAAAGTGTGACACAATTGTGCCACACAAAAAGCATGCTCACTGTAAACGGGCAATTTCCTGGACCTCGTATTGTAGCTAGGGAGGGTGACCGTTTAATTATCAAAGTCACTAACCATGTTCCCAACAATATCAGCATCCATTGGTAATACTTTACCTTGTTTTCTTCCTTTACTATCCACTCCCAAACCATAGCATTCATAATAAATTGTCGTTCCATTTTCAAACAACAACCAAGTCTTATTCAAAATGCTTTTAATTGTTAGTAACATTATTGTAGCAAATCATGTAGATACATGACAAATTGCAACAGAACAACATTAACAAATAAATAAATAAATAAACAGTTGGCATTAACAAAAATATAAATCTCATTTTATACATCGTTAATCAATGCAGTTGATGAGTCTGATGATAACTTTAAATGTAGATCGGTAGCTGAATCTGTTGACAATGTGAATTTATCAATAAATGAACTTTTCGTTGATACATGATATCTATAGAATGGACACCCGATGTGTGATTAAACCTGCATAACAAGAGTTCAAAAAATTATACTCATTTTCATTGATTAATTCAATTAATCTGTTAGTAGTGAATGAATTATGAAACATCATTAATTGAATTAATCTCATACCTCAAACTCCTTGATAATTCCTGCATTTCTTCTCTTCCCATTTTTCGTGTTCGAATTGGCTTGATTTTGGCAACGAGATTTGTTGTGTCCATACTCCATGCAACGACCACACTTTGATGTCTTTTAATTTCATGGAATCGATCTATATCTCAGAACGACCACGGACTTTCCCCTACGGGCCTTTCGCCTGGGGGCTAGCGCCGTTAACTACATCTTGTCCATCGGAGGTTGGGCTCCAAACTGGATTTCTTTCGCGTCCCTAGCGATTCGAACCCTTGACCTCCCCCATAAGACCTCCAAACTTGCCCAATTGGTACCAAAGATTCAACATAAGTTCCTCTTATGGGGAGGTCAAGGTTCGAATCGGCTGGGACGCAAAAGAAATCCAGTTTGAGCCCAACCTCCAAAGGGACAAGACGTAAGCTAACCACAAGCGCGCTGAATAGCCCCGGGCTTAAAGGCCTCTGAGGGGAAAGTCCGTGGTCGTTACAATATCTCTTCTCACATCGTCTTCCGGATCTTCTCTTCCACTTAGGTGCCGAACCAACTTTCTTTCCACGCGGGTCTCCAACTCCCAAATCGATTTGTTACCAATAGGATATATTGTACCGATATAGGCCCCTAGATATGAATCTTTGCTGAAATAATCCGAGCAATAGTCGTAAAGAGACAAATTCTTTTTACTAATAACTGCTATTCCATGAGGACAAGACATTTCATCGATTTGAAATCGGTTGCATGAGCATGTTCTTACATCGAGCCTCACCAAATAAGTAGATGTTTCGTCATTCACTTGGTAATTAGTCTCATTTATCGGAATAACCTATTTAATGACATGCCAATTAAGATAAGTATTTAACACGATAATATACTAACTTTTCTATATAAAAAATCATATTCAATGATATGTATTCAAATATGCGTAATAGAAATGAATAACACTAATTGACATACCTCCATTTCTATTGATTCTCGATATCTATCCCTCAACATGGTCTCGTATCTTGAACCCAATCTGGTGAATGTCGACCTTGCATCATTTAAATTCTTGTGAAACCATTTTTGCACTGTACAACGCAATGACTCAAACAATGCCTCTATTGGAAAATTTTTGGCCGATCTTGTTACCGAGTTGACTGACTCAACAATGTTTGAAGTCATTGTGGTAAACATGTTTCTTGTCATGTGTGATCTGGACCATTTATGGTAACCAACGCCTTCCTGAATCAAATTTAGTTCACATTATCAACGATATTATTCAAAAATTAAAAGGACAAATATAATAGCTGCAAAAAAAATTTGTTTACCTACCAAATATTATCGTATACCAGTGTCTATGATGTCCAAATGCCTCATCTGCAATTCGAATTCAGATTTCGTGTAAGCCCTAGCTGTTGCATTGAACGGTTGTCTCGTGAATTTAGCCTTTTTACTAAATTCTTTCTTCAAATTCTGAAATAGGTGATAAGAGCATATTCCATGCATTGCATTTGGGTACACTTTGAGTATTGCATTTTCGATACTACCATGTCTATCAGATACGATAACCAAACCATCACGGTCGCCGTATGCTTCTTTGAGCCTCAATAAGAACCATTCACATGCTAAATTATTTTCAGAATCACCAACACCAAAAGCAAGAATGAAAATGTTGTTATTAGCATCTTGTGTGCAAGCAGTGAACAACGTCCCACCAAAACTTCCAGTTAGAAATGTACCGTCAATTACAATAATAGGCTTGCAATATTTCCATCCATCTATGGAAGCACCTAATGCAACAAAGCTGAACAAGAACCTATTACTCTCATCAGTTTCAATCATTGTATACGACCTTTCATTTGTTTTTTCCAGCATATATAGGTAATCTGGTAATCTCTTATATGATACCTGTGGATCACCCCTTATCAACTCTAATGCTCGCTCACGAGCTCTCCAAGCCTTCTCATAACCAATTGATACTCCGTAAATTTTCAACATATCCCTTACAACATCACTTGGGGTGTAAATTGTTTTTGCAGAAGTGAACTTATACTTGATGCAGCTAGCTATAACTGAACACGTTGCTTGTCTATGATCACCTAGCACTATGTCTAGAGAACATGTATGACTATTTTTATTCTTCTTATTTTAAACATCATTTGTTCTCCCACCATCAAGATCTAAGCCCCATTTGCAATCATCATCTATACACTTCAATACGTACTCATTCTTGTCTCGATTTGTATACCTTGAATTGAAATCAGAATGAATTGCATGTAGTGCTAGACTAGTTGTTAATAATTCTTTTTCTTGAATATTGCATTCTCCTTGACACTTTCAATACTTGGTTGGCACACGACCTCACTCATTGTTTCTTCCAAGATCTCATCAATACATGACATGTTATTACTAATTTCAGAACCCATTTCTTCAATTGTTGGCAGTCTTGGATTAAAGTCATTATCTAACCACTGATTTGTACAACTTCCAATAACCACTCTTTAACACTTCCTAAAGTAACTAGGATCTGAATGTGAAGTATCTAAAAACATTAAATTTACTTCATCACATGCCACCTTCTTTATATCGACTAACAATAGTAGTTTAGTCAATTCTAAATCTACCATTTTCACTTGTATGTAGAAATATACTGAACTATCATTTGCATACTTTGATTAGGGGGCCATTTGATAATACTTGATCTCGAATCATTACGGCATAACGCGTCGTATCCATTTTAACTCCTTCATTATTATGTCAACCAACTTCTCATAACTACAATCCAATGGGACTATTATTCCAATAATTGAGTAATCATTGTATGTTCGTGTTGTGTCCCATTCACCATCGTAATATACCAAAACACTAATAAACTCCATATCTGCAACATACACAATCAAAAATAGCATTGAATCTCATTTTTGGTTCCCAAACACTTTATTATCAAGATCTAATAATAAATTACTACAAATTAGAATATATGAACAAACACGTAAGTTAAATTTCGAATTAACAGAGAACTTAAATTTCGAATTAAAAGAGAATTTAAATTTTTGTGATAAAAAAAATAATGTACTGATCCAAATATTTCAATAATGTTTTATGATACTATTTAAGATCACCAGCGTGATACTTAAATTGTCATAACCTTAGTATTCAAATTTAACATATGGATCAAAAACAGTATCATAGTGGGTTATCAAAAATCCGCCATTGATTACATCAAGGTATTAATATAGATTTCTTGAATGAAGATAACACAACATTAATGTTAAATGCTAATGATAAAGTAGACAATTACCTCACAAATTAGTCAACAGAGCACGATCAACTAGAAGTCGCGCATCATGGCAATGATTTGTATATTGCAGAGATTAAAATGCCGATACTATTGTTAACTGATGAATACTTGTACATGCGTTACGAATACCCAATTCGTGGACATTTAATTTAAATACAAATCGTAAATATACATTTTGAATTTCAAATTCACCATAATCATCGGATATAATTTGGTTATTAGACTTATTTTGGTAATTGATGTTTATCTCATTATGAGCAAAGTTGTTTGACATATGGTTTGCGGGCCTTATCCACAAAGCCCAGTATATGTGTTAACATTTTTACAAAATACAGTAAAGTTACTATTTTTAAAGTGGACCAGTATAATTGTGATTATCAATATGAATATAGGGTATATATGTTACTAACCTTTTTTTTTTAAATTTGGCCTACCTACAAGCAATTGAATGGACTGGCCCAAAGTCCAGCATGCACTGGACTACATTGGGCTCCGTCCCTGATAACAAGTACTTCAAAACTCCAAGTAGACTCTTAGATTGTACTTAATATTTTTAAAAAAAAAAATTGCACATATTAAGTAGAGATTGAGTAACTCGTTTAAAAATATATAGGGTAAATTATACTGTAATCATCATCTTTTCAAGTTTATTGATTAATTTGCACATATGGTCCCTAGATGGTTCTTTTTATGATTTTGTTCATTGCTTAAATAAATTAAAATAGCAAAAAAGAAAATATAATAAACAAAAAATTCCAGCCCGACAGCGGCAAACAGTAAGAATCTGGGGTATTTTGGATCCAATTCCCATTTTGCGAGCTTAGACCTCGAAGTGTTAATACTGTTGTACTTTGGGCCTCAAATCAAGTTTTATTTGCTAATATGTAGTCCTTTTTCCTCCAAAGATTTAAACTTGATCCTATAATATCACTACATTTTATCTTCGTCCCCAAATCTTGATAATCATTAACAAATTGTCCAGAGCTAAATTAATTTTTACTGTTATCAACTAATAATTACTACTAAAAACAAGATAAATCAATGACTTGTAAACCAAATTGCGCTCATCATTTGAGCATTTCCACTATTTTTCTTATATTTGCAAATGCATGACTTTTCCAAAGTTTTTTAAGTTATGATCGCAACAAGATTTGGCAATTTGTGCGGTACGATTGTTAATATTTGTAAAGTATCGAACATTTGTTATTCATTGACTAACTGAAAGGAAAACATAAAAGAGAGGATTTGTTTGCTAATTGGAAAAATTCCTCAATTTTTCATGCAAAAGTTGCAAGGCTAGCAGTTTTGTGTCTGCAAAATTGTTACTTTTTCTATTATTCAAGATCTCCAAGAATCTATTGCAAATATTCATATGCAGAAAAAGCTAATGGTCACACACAAGATGATTATGTACAAATGAAAGTGATAAATTTATTCAAAATAATCATTACACTTGTTGAATTAATTTCCTTAAGACGTGCTATAAATTTCCAAACTAGGTAGCTCCAATGCGTGCAGAACCAACACTTGAGGTTCGAACTATTTGATTGCTTAGGTGTCCACATTTGTTTTTCTTTTCAAATGGCCGATAATATAAATGACTTACAAAGAGTATGTAGATATGGACACGAAAATATGCGTTGGATGCTATTTTGTGGCATTACTGATTCGAGATAGTGAGATACTATTACTCACGGTACATTGAACGAGGGCCATCATACTGTGCACGCATGCAATGGGAAACAATTCATAAGGGAAATTTTGTCTCGTAAGTGAGCAATGTCACCGCATTCCGAATTTGTAACGTGAAATTTTCTCCCATATGTGGAACCGCGATTTCCAAACACCGAAGATTCGTTCGATAATATTTCGACACGACGAATGGTTCTTATTGAATTTCTCTTCCGCATTCCGTGGTGTTCGTCCTTCTTATTTTTCCGCGCAATTAAAATCCTGAAAGTGATATCTTGTTTCAATACCTTTGTACAAGCCCATGTAACCTTCATGCGGGAATCCGCGTCGATCAAATAGTACATCCCATTTTTCAAGATATTGGAAAATTAAGTTCGATCCGGACACGGTAAAGATTGAACATTCTGGCCGCCATGCGTTGTTTCCTCCCAACCAGACATTCCAAATGTGAAGCACATGTAGACAACCAACACATTCTCGTGTCACGTACCATTTTCGTCTAATGTAAGGGACCTTATGTGTAGCTGGTAGTGTGGCCTTCACATGGGTCCCATCAATGGCGCCTATGCAGCTCTATTTCAACTCAACGTCCATTAATACCGCGTAACCAAAATCATTGCACATTTCCACTTACGCTCTCACTCACACTTGTTTATGTAGCAGAACGATTTAGGACTAAAATATTTTACCAAAATATTATTTTCAATTTTTTTTTCATCATTTTATTTTTTCACATAAGCAAGTGTAAGTGATGGTGTGAGTGGGAATGTACAAGTAGTAAAATCCATGATTATAACGAGGCTAATTACATGTTTGGGATTGCTTAAAGGTTAAATATATTCACACAACATTTTTATGTAAGAGCGCCACATTTAAATTACATAAAAAAAAATCCATAATTTTTACTTGTTATTATATTTATGTCCCTAATATTTTTTTCATCGCATTATTATCATCAATCTTCTATTAATTAGTATATATTGTCTTTGATAATGATTCTGATCCAAAAATTCCATTAAGAAAGAACAAAAAGAATTATTTTTCCCTCGTATTTTTAAATAAGCAAATAAATAAATAAATACAAAATTTAATTAAATATTTTTTCCTCATTTTAAAGCACACTAATAGAATTTTTAGAGAAAAATCGTTAGTATAAACAAAATGTGTTAATTAATAAAATGTTAAAAATAAGAATCCGATGAAAAAAAAGTCAAGAACATAAATGTGACAATAAATAAAAGTTAAGGATTTTTATACAATTAAAATGTAGTGCATTTATAATAAAATGTGGTGTGAATATAACCACTATTGCTTAAATTATAATTTTATTTGGTCAAATTGGTTAAACATATTTTTTATCCACATATTTCATAGAACCCACAACTTACAACGCATTTTTTATCCGCACATTCACCAATAACTTATAATATAAACAATTAAAAAATAATTTCAGCACTACTAAACATGCGCTAAATATAATCGCATCACATTTGTTCAACACATTTAAATTGTATAAAAAATTCATAAATTCTATTTATTATTATATTTATATCCCTAATATTTTTTTATCGCATTCTTATTATCAGTCTTTCATTAATTAGTATATATTGTCTTTGATAACGGTTCTCGTCCAAAAATTTTATTAAGAAATAACAAAAAGACTCATTTTCTTCTCGTATTTTTAAATAAGGAAAAAAATGAATAAATACAAAATTTCGATTAAATATTCCTCCCTCATTTTAAAGCATACTAATGTAATGTTTAGAGATAAATCGTTAGTAAGAATAAAATGTGTTAATTAATAGAATGTTCAAATATAAGAATTCAATAAAAAAAAGTTAAGCACATAAATGTGACAATAAATAAAAATTAAGAACTTTTATACAAATAAAATATAATGTGAATATAACCACCATTATCTTGACAGGCGGAGCAGTTTTATTAAAGGTTGTAGTAACCTTACTTTGTGGGGATCATGGTTTCACTTCAAAGTAACTTAATTGAAATGTAAACTTAATTCTTGAGTTCTTTTAAGATAATTTTAAAATAGGAATTTGTACTTTTGGTCCTCAATCTTTATAATTTGTTATTAATCTATCATCAACTAATTTTTATATATATCAGACATCTCCGGCCTTTGTAATTTGATGTAAATCACGTTTCTATTGACATGATTTTGATGAATTTGACCTCGTCTTTAAATAAACAAAAAAGAAAAAAAAACTAAAAAAAAAAAAATTGCAAATGAAGTCCTATAACTTTTAAAAAGTACAAATAATTTAATTCTCCATCAACCCCAACTCATCCCACCATAGCCACAATCTCTACACCACCGCCACTAAAAATGGAGAAATTCATCTTCCACAAAAACCTGTCTCATCTAACAATCTCCTTGATAAGTGCGGTTTTTGCACTTATTTTAGCATTTAAAAATGGATAATGATGAGTTCTTTAGAGTTGTTTACCGCTTATTTTTGTTCTTTTGTTTATTTAGGTAAAACCCGAGCTTGGATGGTGATTGGAAGAGATTCACGCGAAAAAAGAGCAAAAGGACTAAATTTGTGCAAATCAAGAATCTTGGGGACCAAATGATAAATATGTCTAAAGATGGAGGACCAATGTTGCAATTTATAGAGGACCTATATGAAAGACAACCAAAATTTCAAGGACTAAAGTCAACATCTCAGATAGTTCAGAGACTGAAAGTGCAATTAATCAAAATTCAAAACCTGACATTTGGGAATTTGGCCCATGCGATCGCATGGGCCTATTGGTGTGCGATCGCGAGATTGCATTATTTCCAGCAGAATGCATTTCGCCTCTACCATGGGATCGCATGGTTTGGTTCATTTTTTTGATCCTCCGCGAATTTTTGTTCAGCTTTTCAAGGACATTTTGGGAATTTAACTTTTCACGAATTTTAGGGTTTAAGTAGCCGTTTTTCTGCATTTTGAAGGGACTCTCCCTATTCTTACATTTTTCCACACATTAGAAAGCTCTCCAAGGAAGAAGAAGAGGGTTAGGGTTCTTGAAAAACTCCATGTAAATGGGTTTTCATGATTTTTGTCATCATTGGGTGTATTTTTGTAAATAGAGGAAGATGAATGGAGGTTTATAGTGGGCAAATGAAGAAAACTATGGGCTCAAGCTAAATCTTGCATTTCTCTTGACTTTATCAAACCCGGTGATGTATTTTGTATCTATTTTACATTTTGTCCTTGTGAATATTATGGGCTAATTTTATTTACTAGGAATGAGATGAATCCATTTATGAAGCTTTAAAGTGTATTGTTCTTGTTATTGATTTCTTATGCTTGGTTTTTATGGTTGTTGATTATTGGGCTTTATTGTGTATTGAGATGATTGATCACCATTGAAATGCTTTTGTGACTTAATTGCTACCGGGAGGTTGAAATTAGGTTTAGCACATTTAATTAACAATACAAGGTTTATGGAATGTAGGAATACTCTTTCATACTTTGTGCAATCAATTTTGAATGTTCTTGAGTTTTAATGCAATTTTACATATACGTTCTCTCGGTAGGAATGCTTGGGGGTCTTGTGTAAAATTAGGTTTAGCTCTACTCGGGAGAGATTGCTAGACATTTTAGGAGCATGGATTGCCATAGTAACCTCATTTTGGAATTGATAATGGAAAATGTAACTTTAAAGTGGAATAGTTGGTGAAGTCGAATTCCTAGTATTTTCTTCTAATTGATTTTATTTCCTACAAATTTCTCTTTTAATATTTTTCTTATTAGCTTAATTTTTATTCATCTTTGAATTCTTAGTTTAATCATCAAAACAACATGTTTTATTGTGTGTTTAAACTAGGGCTAGATTGATTTGGATATTAGCAAAATTATCTATCCTCGTGGGTTCGACACTTTCTCATCACTTTATTACTTGAACGCGACCGTGCACTTGCGGTACATTTTTAGCGAACACTCCTCCTCAACTGGAACTCCATCGTCAGTTCCTCCATCCCACCACCGCAACTGTTCTTCTCCACACACAATTTCCACCATCAATAGATCTATATCACAACGCACAAACATTAAAACACGAAAAGAAACATCCTTCAACAAATTCAAGTGCCAAATTTTCCTGATCATCACCATCCTTACGTTCTGCTTTGTATTTTCGCTAATCATTGGCTAAATAAACTATATTTTTAACTTAATTAATTCTTATTTGCTATTATTCTTTTCTCTTTTGTGTTATGAGTTCAGTTCGAATTGTAGGGTTAGCACCAGGGCCGGTGCAGGAAGACAACGAGCTGGATTTTCAGTGGAATTTCGTGCTAAAGTCCAAGGAGAATAGACCAAAATAGCAAGATTTTCTGGAGAACAACTCCAGTAATGACAATAACAATAATACATCCCAAGTATCTTCGATAGATTTCTTGCAGTCAGTGTCAACCGGACACGGGCTATTGAAGCATGTTTCTTTTCGTGTTTTAATGTTTGGGGCTTGATTTTGTTGAATGATTAATTTTTTTGGGTGGTGTAGATTTTTAGGAGAGATGAATTTTTCTCTCTTGGTAAGGTAGGTGTTTGGTGGCAATGGTGCGATGTTGTGTGTGGCGGTGGTAGTGGTAGTGGCGGGTGGTGGTGGTGGTGGCTGTGGTATGGTGGCGGTAGTGTAGAGATTGTGGCTATGGTGGAATGAGTTGGGTGGGATGATGTGAGGTTGGTGGAGGAAGAAGTTATTTGTACTTTTTAAAAGTTATGAGACTTTATTTACATTTTTCTTTTATTTTTGTTTATTTAACGAGGATGACAAGTCCGTAGAAATCTGTCAATGTGGATGTGATTTGCAACAAATTGCAAATATTGGAGATGTCTGATGCTATAAAAATTGGTTGATGGTAGATTAGTAACAAACTGTAAATATTGGGGACCAAAAGTACAAATTTTCCTTCAAAATATATCTCTTGCCCACTGTGGGATCCGACCGTAAGGTTACGATTCAAGTTCAAAAGATGAATTTTATAAAAGAGAAGAGAAGACAGAGTTGAAGAGATGAGATTTGAGAGGATTGTCAACATTTGATGAATATAGACGTACATTTCTTTTTGTGTAAGTAGTAGTGAAAATCTCATATGTTAGGTGATTAAAAATTGTTTACATTAATCAATCCGAATTATTCAAAATACAATGGTTCAGTTATTTATTTTTTCAATAATAGTTTTTGGCATTATCTTTTTACTAACAAATATTTAAAAAAGCAACTTATAAACTCAGACAAATATATTTTAGACATCATTGGACACAAAGTTGTAAGACAACTCATGTGGGTTGTTCTACGTCCACCTGGTCCAACATTATTTCTAAATTTTTAGTTAATTTTTTAGTAAAAACAAGAAAAATGAAAAAAGTGGAATGCACGAACTGCAACACAAGGGTCAACCTCACTTGGACTTGTATCGCTCGATCATCTTTATGCCGATCATAACATATGATAGGCAAAATTAAAAAAAACATGCACGTACCATGTAGGACTGTTGAGTCATGACCTCTTCGGAAGGAGAAAAGAGTAGAAATTTTTAGACGCATAAGATGTGACTGTTAAAGAGAAATTTTGAAAAGGTACGAAAAATGCGCAAGTTGTCCTCTATTAAAACATATTTGAATCCAATTTAAAATAAATTTTAATTCATTAAACTAAAAATATTCCAAATATAACATTGCCTAAAATTTCAAATATTTGGTGTCCACTAATCAACTTTTACAACACATTAGGGATAAAATTAATTTTTACTGTAATTTCTAATCAATAAATGTACTGAAGACCAAAACTCGCTCACCAAGTGCATCAGCTAGTCAGATTAGTCACTAAAATTTCAAGTTGGTCCTTAAAGAATTTATACTCATGTAGTTACTAAAGTTATTTGACGTTACACTATTAGTCATTAAAGTACTTTTATTCCACTTAAGTGCGAAAATTGAACTCTTAAATTATATGAAATGAAATTACTAAAGCAACGATATTCACAATATTTGATTAACTAAGTCCAATAACCGATTGACCTAGTATCTTTCTCTTATCGAACGTTCGTAAATTAGAGTTGACCACAAAAAGCAAGACTTCCAACCTTCAACAAAGGCCTGTTGTGCAACTTAGTCCCCAACCAATTCCTTTTCTTTCTCGCCTAAACAAGGGCGCAAAAAGTAGAGGCACTCCCGCCATGTCAACACCCCCAAGAAGAGAAGAGCAGCCAATCCAACAAGAGGCATTTTTGTGCTCTTTAAGAAAAAAAAAGGAGATCCGTCCTATGAAGAAAAAGCGAAAGTTTATGTTATTATCGGAGATTTATGCGCGAACAAAGGAAATAAAACAACATTCCATTAGTTCGCCTGTTTGTTCCGAAAAAGTGGGATCACCTATTCTGAACATCTTTTTTTATGAAAATCCTACCTTATCTCCCCCAATTGAACCTCCTGTTGATCAGATACCTCATACGCCGGATTGCCCTTCTGCATTTTGGGATCGTTTGTCACTATAAGTAACCTTTATTTATTTTTATCACACCACAATATGATTTTTAGTGAAGCATTTACTTAAATGTTGAGCGCAAATTAATCTCTACCAAAAAATGCTCAAAGAAATGATCGTCCCTTTATAAAATAGAAAGGTGTTGATTATATATTAATATCATTCTTTGGTACTTCAAAGTGTAAAAGTTCATATGCTGGGTTCATTATTTGATGAGAATTAAGGTAATTCATTTTATTGAGAGAGAATATTTTTCATTCAATTAAATTTTATCTCGTATGATATCGTTCTAGTACATTCTGAATGCACCCATATATTTTGTTAAGAAATCTCTGTTGGGTATTAAATGATGTAAATTATATTTAAAATTTAAAATAAACGTGTAAATTGATAAAATACAGGTAACAAATTTACTTGATTGGAAATGCAAAAATTAAAATTACAAAAGTAATAAATAGTAGATTGAGACAAGAGTTCGACTATTTGTCTTTAAGATGAATTTGCAATGTCTTTGGTGCTCACGGTTGAACGACAATCATCTTTCAATCCATCACCTATTTATTTATCATCAAATTTACATTCACATTTTTAATATAATTAAATTTATTAAATTAAAAATAATTTTTATTATTATTATATCCATTGTATTTATTTTTAAAAAATATAATATATAATAATATTTATTGAGTTAAATATTATTTATATCATATAATAAGTAATATAGTTAACGTTAATTTTATTATTAAAATTACAACTTGACTAATTAATTAGTTTCTATTTGAGTAATAAATTAAATTTTACTTAAAAAATAAAAATAAATATGCGTATTGTGAGTCCGGCGCATGATACGCGTACTATAGGTCCGGCTAACTTGCAAATTACAAAGTATAAGTAGAAATTACCAAAAATAAATTTGTACAAATAAACGAAAATAAAAAATAAATTAATAATTTATTACTAACCTTTGAAAAATATGAAAAATAATAAGTGAACGACAAATTTGGTAAAATAAATTTAGAGAATAAAAGTGATTGAAAACGTTTCATTACGGTTTGAAATATAAAAAAGAGATTGGGAGGGTAGCTAATACGGGTAAAAGTAAAAAAAGCGATTGGGTTGGCGAAATTTTAAAAACAATATGTATTTTAACGAGGAAGTGTCGGTTGGTGGTATATAAATACGTGGATTTAGTGGGGGGGGGGTGGGGGTTAAAATAGGGTGGGGTTAAAGTAGATGGAGGGGAGGGAGTTTGCAGGGGGCTATTTTTTGGCAATTTTTGGCAGAAAGGGGTGGACGTTTTGGGGATCACTTTTGTTGACACGTGACCATTCAGGGAAGATGATCCGGACCCGATTCGGGGTCCGAGATCTTTTCTCTGGACAAAATATGTCAAAAAGACACCGATTCCTCCAACAGACAGATTTATTATGTGCCACGTGTTGGAATTTGGTTTGAATTAAGGATTGACATTTGTCATAATTTGAGAAATGCCACAGGTTTATTGAAGGTTTTAAATTAATTTAATTATTTATTTGTCTAAAAAAAATATAAATAGACCAAGCCCAATTTTAAATCCACGACCAGGGTGCGCGCACCCAATAGTATCTAGGTATCTCATTCCAAATAGTGTTGGTATACTCTTTGGGATCTAAACCCAAGATCCAAACTTCGGCTATATTAATGGATTAGGAATCTATTCATTTTTCAATGTGGTATAAGATTCTCACTTTCCCATCAATACCCAATTCTAAATTTTTCATTTACTCAAGATATCAACTTTTGAATACAATTTATCATTCATTCGAAAATGATTTTGTGAGTTTTTTTTTCTTTTTTAACTAGTCGATATTAATGTGCACTGCACGTGAATTTTAAATTTTTAAGTGTACAAATGTTATTTATAGATGTTGGATCATTATTATGTATAACACAAAAATATAACAAAAAATAAAATAATACAATTTCATATATTGAGTATCGTAATCGCTTCCTTTTTGTACACGGCGTCTAATGTCCTATAAAAACATCAACACAGAGTTAGGAAATTTCAAACAATTTTAATTCATCAATAGTCACTCAACAAATATGAGAAAAGAAAAAACATGGTCGATGCATAAAGTCTAGCGGCAACAATATTAATAATTCATTTATCTTTAAATTGTAGAATTGGAAATGCATTGATATTTCATGTATGGATAGAAACCAAATCACGTTGTCTACATCGTAAACGTCAATTTTGATAGCATACGCGTAAAAATACGGGCATATGTATGTGTGTATATATACACATTCTATTTACACGGAATACTGAATTGAACGTGAAGCATAACGTTCAAGAAGAAAAAAAATTAAAAAACCGGGGAAAAAAAAGATTTAGATTTAAGGTTTAATAAATGTTTAAAACTTTTGAATTTACGGGTCGTAGTATTGATACTTACGGATAGCTCAATTTTGAGATTGAATTTACGAGTCAAATTATCGACAATTTTATTGTCCTTCAATTTTGAGATTTTTATCAAATTACGACAATTTTATGGTTTTTCGAGATGGCTCGATTTTAAGAACAAAATTCATTTCAAAATTTGTTTTATTTAATCGAATGCAATAAATTGCTAGTTTGATATGTGTTTCAATTTAAATTTACATTTCAAAGTTTACAACCAAAAATATTTTCCTTTCAAAATAGGGACCAAGTAAGCCTATTTAATTATATGGTATTCATTGAATAAGTTGCATGTGTAATATAAAGAATAAAGACTAAAGATATACTCATTTCTCTCTTCGTCCCTATCAATCGATCATTTAAGAGTCTTAGCCAATGATCTAGACATCCACACTCTTCTCTTTTAATAATAAAAAATTTATTTATCATTATTTTGTCTTTTCGAGGCTCAAAATTGAAGAATTTTTTAATTTTTTTTTAAAAAAGTTGGTCCATAAAAATAAAATTTTTATTTATATATTTGTTATTTTGTATTGAGATAAACTTGATATATTGTTCTTTTGTAAATAGATTAACATTTGTAAATAATAAATTTTTAAATGATCACCGACCGTAGTGAGATTTTCTTCATCAGGGCAAAAAAAATAGTATGTATGTCACTACGTTTCATTCACTATCAAAACAAAACTCATATCTCTTAATTTCTCCATATTCTTTAAAATTAAACTTTCTCAAACAAAACTCTCTCTCTCTCAATCTTAACAAATTCTTCTCAACTCTTCAATCTATTAAAATTTTCTACGGTCAGATTCCATAAAAAAAACACTATACTAGTAGTATTATTTCAAATAAAAAAATAAAAATACTTGTTAAAATATAAAAATTTAAATTATAGAACTGAATCGGTTCTCCTCAAAATCGAATCGAACCGGATTGCTCCCACATCTAAGTACCAGCTACAATCTTTTTGGGGTCCAATCACTGGAATCACTCATTACACTATGCAGATCGACCCAAATTTGGTAAAAAGTAAAGAAAATCATTACTCTTTTTAGGTAATACAAATTCAGTACTATAAATTATTAGCATCAAACAGTGCTCTCTCTCTCTCTCTCTCTCTCTCTCTCTCTATATATATATATATATATATATATATATATATATATATGTTCTCCAGCGAAACTCTCTCTCTCTTTTGACGTACAAGGAAGGAAGAGCGTCTGTGTAAGGACTCTTTGCGCTCTGCAAAACCTGCAAACACACATAAAACACTTATTCGGTGATTGGAACGCCGAACAGACTAAGAATAAGGTAATGTTACTATATATAAGTTCAAGTAATTGATCTTCTCAATCTTTTCATAAGTTTTACGTAATTTATATGCATATCATGGTTTCTTGTGTGAGCGGCTGAACCCTACTCCTTCCAACTTCACGGTGCGAGGAATGAGGATGGGGTGCGTGTGAATATTGCATGTGAGTGCGCGTAAGGATATGTAATATATGTCTATTTAATATTTACGCTTGTGATTTTTATTGATATATACTACGTAGGACAGGAGAGATGCATGCTGCTACTCCTCCTTTGGGTTCTGTATACCAGAGAACCAGAGGTCAGTTGGCCAATTTTTTCAGAAATTGGAACAATGAGGTGAAGAAGAAAAGGTCTCGACAATGTGTTGGTAATGGTGGTAGAGATGATGGGGTGACCATTAGTGAGGATACAGGTGGTGTGGGTGATATTGAGGATTCATACTCGTTGAATCCCAATAATTATGAGATTTCTGGGAAAAGGGCTTTAAGAAAGGGAAAGAGAAAATTGGATAAAGATTTTGAGCCTATTGTTAGTGAAAAGATTGTCTCAGATGTCTCTTGTTCGGAATCCGGGTCCGGGTCGATTCCTAATGAAGGGAGCATTGCTCGTAAGAGATGCAAGTTCCCCAATGTTGATGAGGTTGCAGTAAGGGTCAATGATGGGAGGAATAGTGGAGTACGAGGTAGAGGAAGACCCCCAATTGAACCTTTGAACAAGGGCAATAACGTGTCTTCAGATGATTCAGTTGATTTACGGAAACCAGTTGTGTTTGACGATTCAGAAGATTCATACAAGTCGATGAATTCGGAAGGATCATATGTAAAGGATGATTCTGATGATTTGGGAATGTTAGAATCAAAATCCAGCAGTGTAAATGATGATGACTATAGTTTTGAGCATTTATCGAGCTCTGGAGATGACTCTCCAGAAGTTGGAGATGGCACTGACACTGTGAAATCGAGAAAGGAAGAGAATCATGAGTTCATCTTGGGTGGTTTAAAGAAGAAGAAATTTTCTGGCTTACAAATTTTGGTCAATTGCAAGAACAAGTGTGATAAAGAGCAAGATAGTATTGCAAAACGTCTACGACCTCGTTTGATTTCTAGGTCTCGAAAGGAAAAGCTTGAACTTGGAAAATTTAGTCAGCCACTTCCTGTCTCCGATGGTGAGGAATCCAACTCTTCACTGGATGTGGAGTCTAAATCATCAACAAAGAAGGATAGCTGCAATACTAAACGTCTGGAAAGAACTGGTCAGAAAGGTACAAGGAAGGTTGGGACATTTAGTAAGAAAAAGACTAGAGCAGCAAGAAACGCTGACTCAATTAAGACATTCATTGTTTTGATAGAGAAGGAGGCAGAAGGGGCCAGAGAAAATTTAGCTCATGTGGATAACAATCTGAAATCCTTGCCATTGAAGTTTAGATTTGTGGATGAGGAGCCATCTCCACCGGAGAAATCAGAATGGGAGAAAGAAATTGATTCTCTTTTCTGTGATTTGAATATGGGTCTCAGGGAAAATGAGCCTGCCTGTACGAATCCTTCCATGGTAATTCAACTCTTTCTTGATTTTATTTTAGGTGACTTTAATCTTGTGACATCATTTAGTGTTTCTTTCTGAATTTATTCTGTGGTGGTGATTATCACCCGAGTGTATACATTTCTACATTGTAATGGACTACTACTTTGGTAGGTATTCTAAATATAATCAGTTATTTTGTCCATTTTGCAGAAACTGGAAGAGATAGAGATTATCTTTGGAAATTATTTGTTTTCTTGATCTATATGGTAAATCTTGTGCAAATTATTCACTTTTTTGGATGTTGAAATTATTTTGCTCGACAAAAACTAAAAGTTCATCTTAGTACATTAGCTTTCTGTGAAGTGCTGCATGTGTAAGCAAATTTATTCCTTCATTACTCTGTCTCCCCAGCCTAATCAACATCCAGTCAGGACTTTTTCCGCGAAGTGTTTTTCGTTTTATGAATCTAAAAGGAATGTTCAATTTCCTAACACAAGGCTGGAATTCATTACATTCTTAGGCAAACCAAATGCAGATTATTTTCAGTAAGATATGAGCAACTCTAAATTTTAAAAAACCAATCCTTAATTTTTTGCTAAAATATAAATGATTTCAGTGCTGAAATATTTTTTTGAATTTCCAAATCTTCTTTGTTTATCTTTGATCTATTGTTCTCTCTCTTTTTCATTTTGCCGAGTATTAATAGGACACAGATGGCTGGAGATGCAAGTTGCACCTTTGGATAATTTCCTCAAGATTATGATCAGAGGTTCTCTCATTATGTGAAATATTCAAATGCAATCAAATATTCAGACACCCTTCAGCTCAATTTTTGTAGAATTTTCTCTAAAACACTTGTTAGTGTCTGAGAAGACTGTAAAGTTCAATGTCTGTTATTGTTGTGTTAAGCATGCATTTTTGTATTATGGGTTGCTGGCCTTTCTTTTTTCTGTTCTGAGATGTCTGGGAGAACAGATGGATAATGTAGAAATTAATTTTTTTGATATTGCATTTACCTTATGTGCAATTTATTTAGTGCTTGTTTGATAGAGAGTTTAAAAATAGTTTTTTTATGAGATTTTAAAAAAAGTTGGTGAAATGTGTGGTTGAAAAGTTGATAAAAATTGTGGGTCTCAAGAAATACGTGGTTGAAAATGAGTTTAGGAAAAAAAAAAAGTTTTTTTAAACCATGCCAAACAAGCACTTAATAGCCTAATAGGTACTAATTTTGGCTTGCTGATCTGCAGATTGGTGATGATGACGACATCGTCCCCCAAGATATTGACAGCACTCTGGCAGCCTGTTGTTGTCGAGGGGAGCACGATCCTATTCTTGACGAACAGATAGGAATTAAATGCAAATATTGTTCCATTGTGATTCTGGAAATTGAAGATATCTTACCACCTTTCGTAAGTAATCAACTTGGCCCTTTTAGCTTAAAAAAAGCCCCGTCTCACCATTTATATGTGTGAATTCTATTTTCTCAGTTCTCAGTTCTCAGTTCTCTGGCCTTTTAGGTGATAGGTACTTCAGGTCCTTGTGCAACACAATAATGTAATTTTTAAGTAAGAATATTATGATACGCAACATTTTTACTTCAATGGAAGGGTTGTTAATGGTACATGCTAAATTATTCAGTCAATGCACTTTGTATTGAGTTTGGCCGCATGACATTGTAGAGTACAATATTAGGATTTTATGGTTGTATAAATCTGCTATACCTGTTACTCAAGTAAGATTTTTGATTGGTCAAATCCACATTTAAATGAAGAGTCTTGGAGTATGTTTGAGCATAGACTGATATTTAGTTTTAGACGTGTTGATACTATTAAACTGTAGTGTTATGTTGAAGAATCATTCTTCCCATGAAATTATGGAGATTCTAGCTTATTGACTGTTGTAATAACTGCAGAGCTGCGCATATAAAGCATTATCTCTTGTAACTAAGATTAAATGAATAATATAATAGCTGCTGAGGTAAACACAGGCTTGAAAGGATCTTACAAGGCCTTGAAAAGTTTTAGGTGTTTTTCATTACGAATTCATAAAGAGCAAATTTTGCTAAGCTTAAAAGTAAGCAACTTTTAACATACTTTTTGCAGGTAATGTAGGGGATACTTTCATAATAAGTAACTTATAAATTTTGAACTTTAACTTTCAAAAATTATTATTTATTTGAAAACTTACTTATTTAATTACAAGGAAATTATCACGACCGTAGGGAGTTTCTCCTCTCTGGCTCAAAAAAACACATATACGTCTGTTTTATCTTCATTCTCAAAATTGATTTTTCTCCATCATATCTCATATCTTTAAATTCAATCTCTTCAAATCAAATTCTCAAATCCACTTTCTTCTTCATCTCCTACATCATTCTCAAAATTGATTTTTTTCCATCATATCTCATCTGTTCTTTAAATTCTCCTCAAATCAAATTCTCAAATCCACATTCTTCTTCATCTGTTACATATTTGAATTGCCATTGAATTTGAATAATAACTAATCCACGGAAAAGTTGTATATACTAGTTTGTGCTTCAAACAAACATGCACATGGTCCTCTCTAATTTTACTATCATTTTTGGCCAGTTGACAGCTTAATTTTATTTACATTATTTGATTGTAACTTGTGCAGTATACGCCACCATCCGGGAGACATGACAGGAAATACTTTGGCGAATCACATACATGTATCTTCAATCAGATTCAATTTCAGGACTCTGCTTGTGGAAATCCCAGTTTCTCGTCCATTCATGCTGGAGATACGGTGTGGGATTTGATTCGTGACACTAAAAGTAAATTGTATCCTCATCAACGGGAAGGGTTTGAATTTATGTGGAAAAACATAGCTGGAGACATCTTCATCGAGAAACTGAGAAGGCCGCTTTCTGAGGATGGTAAAGGATGCATTATTTCACATGCTCCTGGTACAGGCAAAACCCGACTCACCATAGTGTTCCTCCAGGCTTTCATGAAACTCTATCCGATATGCCGGCCAGTAATTATAGCTCCCCGTGGCATGCTCCTCACCTGGGAAGATGAATTCCGAAAGTGGGATGTTAAGATACCTTTTCACAATTTGAATACAACAGATTTATCTGCGGATGAAAATGCTATTTCTGCGAAAATTATTGGCCAAGCAGGTTGTCATGGGAGGAGCCGGGATTACATTCGTTTACTTAAGTTGTATTCTTGGGTGAAGGGTAGAAGTATTCTAGGAGTCAGCTACACGCTGTTTGAGAAGCTTGCTGGAGAGCATAGGGAAAAAGGACAACGTGATCAAATCAGGAATATACTGCTAAAATCTCCTGGCCTTTTAGTGCTTGATGAAGGACACACCCCTCGCAATGACCAAAGTCTTATGTGGAAGGCTTTGATGAAGGTTGCAACAAACCGGCGCATAATCTTATCTGGTACTCCATTCCAGAACAATTTTGAAGAGCTTTACAATACTCTCTACCTAGTTAATCCAAAGTTTGCCGATCAGATCACTGGAATTCATCAAAGTTGCAAGAGGGGTAGGCCAAAAAAAAATGTTGCTCGGGGAAAATGGACTACTTTGACAAAGTCTATCCGTAAAACTACGGATGATGGATTGATGAAACTTAGAACAATGATTGACCCATTTGTGCACGTACATGAAGGAACTATTCTTAGAGAAAGTCTTCCTGGAATAAGGGACTCTCTGATTTTCTTGCGGCCGACTGAATTGCAAAAATCTCTACTGGAAATCGCTTCAGAAGAACAGAAGTTTCTTCATATGGTTCGTGTGGTGTCCTTGATCTCAGTCCACCCTTCGTTGGTGGCTGAAGAAAAAATGTTCTCTGCTCATAAGAGCAAGCTAAAAGGGATTGATTCAAAAATTGATGCAGGAGTAAAAACAAAGTTCGTTGCTAAACTAATCTGGCTAGCTGATGCACTTGGTGAGAGGGTTTTGATCTTCAGTCAGTTTATTGATAATTTAGTGTTTATCAAGCATCAGCTTCAGTCACATTTTTCTTGGAAGGAAGGAAGAGAAGTGCTTTACATGGATGGGAAACTTGACCAGAATCAGCGTCAATCTTCTATCAATTCTTTCAATGATGATTCAAGTGAAGCTAAGGTGCTTCTTGCATCAGAAAGAGCTTGTTCCGAAGGAATAAACTTGGTCGGGGCTTCAAGAGTTATATTGCTTGATAGTGTCTGGAACCCTTCGGTTGAAAGGCAAGCCATAAGCCGGGCATACAGGCTTGGTCAGAAAAAGGCTGTGTATGTATATCACCTCATCACATCTGAGACCATGGAGCTCAGAAAATATGCATCACAGGCTCAAAAGGATCACATTTCGCAACTGATTTTTTCTGCTACAGATGGACTGACTTGCCATAGTGAGACATCAAAGATTGTCACTGAAGATAAACTCTTTGACACACTGGTCGACGATAAAAGTTTCAATCACATTTTTGAAAAGATAATTCACCAACCAAAAGCGTCTGATCTGATGAATATTTTTGGT
The DNA here is from genome assembly GCA_023638005.1 of Forsythia suspensa. Lineage (NCBI taxonomy): Eukaryota > Viridiplantae > Streptophyta > Magnoliopsida > Lamiales > Oleaceae > Forsythia > Forsythia suspensa. The sequence continues at coordinate 13,437,831 of CM042665.1, forward strand.
TTGCGGATCTAAAGTGGTAACTCCATAGTGATATACCTGTTCACATTCAACAATTTTTTTTGTCCTACCTGGTGCAGAATGGTACATTGCGTACTTCAACTTCATTCTTTACAGAATGGAAGATTTTGTCATTTGTTCTTCATTTGTAGCTCTACCAGTTGTACTGGATCTGTGAAGGTTAGTTATCCATACATCTCTCTCTCATCACTTGATTCTAGACATATTACATCACTTGCATGCATGAGAAAGTCATTGTGAGGATTAAGGTTATTAACGGTGCACCCTGCGTTTCCATAGATACTTCTGTGTCCCTTCGTTTTTTCTTTTTCTTTTTTATGCTCTCGTGGAATTTTTGTTCGTTGTACATTTATATGCACTCACATGAGAGTTTAAGTATACACTATTGAAGCGCTAGGAATTATGTTTGTTAAGTTTGCCTGTTATATTCTGAAACACTTCATTCATGGCAATTGTCAAGTATAGATTTAATATCTCAAGTTCTTTCCAGTGAATGGAACAGCTGAGAATATATAATTGGTGCGACTTTCGAGTATTACCCTATGCTAAAGCTACATCAACAGGTTGCTGATTTTTACCTTTTGATCAATTAAGGACATGGACATCTTAAATCCCTGGTATGAAGTTTCAGTAAAACATTGTGGTATCAACACTTACTTGGTTTTGGAAGTTTCTTGCGTGTGAACTTTAGAGTTCTTTTTGCTTTTAGTAGCTTTCTTTACATCTAAGTTTGTATTTCTGTACAAAGGGATCAATGGTCATTCATTCAACTTTTGAATGGCGCGTATTTAGTTTATTATCGTGATCACCCTTAGATTTTCAGATAATAGTTCTTTATGCAAATTAGAAACTTTGTGAATTCAAATGTTTGTTTTTGTTGTACAAGTTTATTTGGACGCTTATTTCAATGTTTTGATGCTAAAAATACCTTATGCTTTTGCAGAATACAAAATCCATGCAAGCCTGCAAGGCTTCGAGGTGAGAAAAGACTTAAAACATTTACGAAGGGATTCACTGATTTTGGTAGCAGTCTTTGTGCAACATATAACATTAATTGATTTTAACCAACATTATTTTTGGATGGAATTTTTTTTGCAGTTCCTCAATATTGAGGAAGGAAAAAAGTAAATTCTTTTTTCTTGTACCGTCCAATAGAATTTGTATTGTTGTACGTTATCAAGATTGTTACACTTATTTTTAAAAGAGAATTTGCATGTAACATAATTAAGCCTACACGATCTTTAATATTTTAGAAGTTCTATTTATTTCATAGTGGCAGTTTGTATATTGTTTTGAGTCTGAGCTCACTGGTGAATGTCAATTTCTAATATAGAAATCATTCTTCCTACAGAAAGTCAGCAATCCTTTCAAAGGAAGACTGTGACTAGAATCTTACATTCACATTAAGGAAAATAAATTTGATGGTTTATACTTTGAACATCCACTCAAAGACAGCATGTTAATCGACAAGAAATTCTATTATATTCAGATTGAACTCATAATTTAAAGCAAAGTCTCTCTCAATAATCATATTCAATTCAATACTTTTTATTCTTACTTTAATAACAAACTGAATAAACTTGGAAGCATTTTCACACTTAATGTGAAATTTTAGACGCAAGCAAAATAGCATGTCTTGAAATACCTTTTCAAAGAACCAACAAAAACTGTCTTCACATGAAATTTCTCTTCGAAATTCATTTGTTGAATACTGAAAGTTTAAGGAGAGTTTATTGGATCAGGCTGTAAAGCTTTTTGGATTAACTCGGTCTGCTCTTTGAAATGAACTTTGAGGAAACCAGTAGCCGTGGCAGCAGATGGAGCACGACCCGCATACTTGATGTCGTCCATAGTACCCCTTCCCAGAGCTTTCATTGCTGTACATAGACGAGGTGCAATGTAATTGTATGCTCCCATATTCATTGGCTCTTCCTGACACCAAACGATCTCTGCATCTGAAAGGATCACACAAAAAGATAAAACCAAAATGAGTTTCCTAGATGAGTCTATTTAGTCCTGGTGCCCAAAAAAAAATTCTTTGAATGTGCAATTTCATTCGTCTTGAATCCATTTTTCTTGTGCCTAAATAAGAATTTAGTAGTTGAAATATCTTCGTAGCTTTCCCTAACCCAACAAGCATGGCTTGGCTTATACGTTACAAGTATTATTAAAAAAAAAAAATAAAAAGGGATTGATATACTTCAAAAACGACAATATAATTGTCAATTTAAAAGACATACTTGGATATCTTTTAAGTTCCCGCTGGATGAGGTCATAAGGGAAGGGGCAAAGCTGCTCCACCCTACAAATTGCAATGTCCTTTCCATTGGCCTTCTTCCTCTCCTCATCAAGCTCGTAATAAATCTGCAGAACAAACAAAAATGCTTATGTACATAAAAATTTGTACGATAATGTACCCTGAAAGGGGAAAAAGAAATAGTAAAAGATTAATGAGAAAAATGAAAGGGATAGACACGGAAAAAGCAAGAAGAATAGTTTTTCATACCTTTCCTGAGCAAAGAACCAGACGTCTAATGCCCTCTTCAAGATCTGAGTGATTATTTTGGTCCTTTATCAGGCGTTTAAATCTGGTCCCTTGTTTGTCAAATCCTGGATGGCCTTGAACGTCATCAAACTCGGATAAATTTGACTTGCAATCCTTGTGACGAAGCAACTTTTTTGGTGACATCACAATGAGAGGTTTGCGGAATTCTCTATGTATCTGGAGCATAAAGATGTGAAACATGAGAAAATCAAGACGACCAATATAAGAGCACAAATATTTGTCCAGTTAGTTCTACTTACTTGGCGCCGCAAAACATGGAAATAATTTGCAGGAGTCGTGACATTCACCACCTGCCAATTGCACTCCTGTATTTGTTTCCTAAGGGTAGGATCCATCTCAGGGATAATATAAGGATTATCGTCACTCATCTGAAATTAAAATTTATAATGTGACAGGTTAATTACAATTTCTTGAACAAGCAACCGGTCAAAGTGAACTAAAGTCAGAAACAATAAACTTGAGATGTGGCTGAAAATATGATGATCCAGATGGCATAATTCTAATAAATGTATCAGAAGTTCAAAAGTAAACAATTGAAACCCAGAAGGAAAAAGAAAAAGATAAACATGATTTTCTTCATTTAACCCTCCTTTTGAATATGTAGAAAGGTCCGTTCAAAGCTGCTTGATCATGTGGTGAAGCACATATATAAAACACGTGGAACGATGAGTGTTAAGTGTGAGCACAAGGCAAAAAGGGTAACACCTGAAGGAAACGTTCTAAACGTGCACTCGAGTGTTCAGGGCCTTGGCCATCATAACCATGAGGTAGAAGAACAACTAATCCAGTCTGCCGCAACCATTTTGACTCCCCACTGCTGATAAATTGATCAAATATCACCTGAGCCCCATTGGCAAAATCACCAAATTGGGCTTCCCACAATACCAGAGAGTTGGGGCTTTCCATGGAATAACCTAACTCAAATCCCAAAACTCCAAACTCTGATAGAGAGCTGGCAGGCAAAAAGGTAAACATTAAACAAATTATTCAGAATCTACATAAAATTTGCCAAGAAGATTTTTAAATACATATGGAGCAACTGAAACGCTAGGCTTATGGTCAAAGCGCATATATCAGGGCAGGATTAGCTTTTATTCAGATAATTAATGAGCAAAAAGATCTGTTTAATTGCAGAAGGTAAAAAATATATGTCATGCATGGGGAAAGAGCATTCAATCAATCCTTGTGCCAAACGTGAGAAACAAATTCAACCGCTCGTCCAGAACATAAGGCAAACAGTTCTACAAGAATGAAAGCAAACAAAAAGCTAGTAATGGTATAAAGAAAAAATATCAAATCATTTGGCAAAAATAAGCAGCGCGTATCGTCTCGGTAGGTTAGCAATCTTGACAACCATCCTAAAATAGCAATGTAGTTGAAATTTAAAATGTTATGTAGCATCCTTTCCAATTTATTTTGAAGAAAAAAAATTTAAAAATACCATAATCAATCACATCCTTCATTGAATAATAGGATTTCTAAAAAATGTAAAAAGCAGCCAACAAAATACTGAATCAAAATAATGCGGCTTTCAATTTTTTCTTCAATTCTCTAATGAACAGTGGGAAAAATAAAAACAAAATACTCAACAAGATACCATGTGTAATACATACAAAGACTTCTCACATGATGCAATGAGATGTTACCTTAAAAACTTCAGGAGTAAAAAGAATAATGTAAATCATTTCTTTAACATGGAAGGATTTCTAGTGTCTAATTTGGAAATTTTTTTCTTAAAGTTCATAATTGGTTTTTCTTTCAATTCAGTGAGTTGAGCTAACATATCGATCCATCTCATGATCATGAGGTTCTAAAATTTGTAGATATCTATATATATATTATAATAGGATAACCGTCGAAAATTTCACGCACACATTTTTCCGCCATTTTTTCTTTCCAAATTTGGTAAGTTCCACCATAAATGCTGCATAGAAATTTGTTTTCATTAATTGGTTTCACACATTGATTTGGTAAATTCCGCCATAAATGTTGTATAGGAGTTTGTTTTCTTTAATTGGTTTCACACAAATTTGCAAATTCTTATTTAAATATCTATAGACAATTATTAGTAATAACAAATTTGAATGCTATATTAATTAATCAATATAAGATTTAGAGTATGTAAATATTACTAATTGTCTACAAATAAAATAATAATAAATTTGCAAAATATCATTAACGCAATCTCTATCCTTACAATTTAGAAAATTAATTTTCAAATTATAATATAAAAATTAGTAGGTAATTTAATGAGCAGTGCCAAAAATTAAGCTGGAAATACTTCTTTAAAATCAGAAAATGATAATCAAGTATTCCCTTAAATTCTGTTTATTTTATTTTTTTTTCACGTTAACTAAGAAACAGTTAAAATTAGTTGCAATTTACAAAATATATATGAATACAAAATCTGACTCTTAAATAGAGATAGGAAAACACATTCATTTAATTTAAACAAATAATAATATTTAAACTGTTATTGTAACTAAAAAATCAATTCATGTAATAATGTGTCGATTATTAAAAAAAAACTTATCTATGCATACCCAAAAATTATTTTTCAAATTATAATAGAAAATTACTCAATAATTATAATATTAAATTATTTAATTATATATTACATAATATTAAAGTATTTATATTATATTTTATAATAATATTATTATTATTTATATTTACATAGAGTGAGCAAAAAAATATATTTAAATCAAATGACAAAATTTTAATATTTTATAATATTGAAATTTAATTAATTTAATTAATTAATTGCTCAACTTCAGATAATTAATAAAAAGTATTCTAATATAAATAATTAGTATTCCAATATAATTTAATTAAGATGAGCTTTCCAATGTTTTAATTTTGTATGATACTTGGTTAAAATGAAAAATATTAAGAATTAACATTTTCAAAAAAAAAAAATGCCCATCTTCTATAACAAGATAAATTCACTTGAAAACATAAAACAAATGATGTTATATGTTCCAAAGTCTTAATTTATACCGATTGAAGAATTTAAATAAGTTATGTTTTCAAAAATATTTAACATCAATGCACGAGAACTATTGGCAATAATGTAATAGTTTTCCAAAATTTGATTTATTTTTCCCACAAATTTTTTATGTTTCACATAGTAGGTTTAAATACGTTGCAGTTTAAAAAAAAACATCAATACACGAAAAACATATTGTGTTATATTATCAAAGAATATGATTTATTGATAAAAAATAATAAGTCGATTAAACTAATAAACTAAATATGATAATTTCAAAATTAAATTCATACGATTCAAAGCACGTCTCAGTTCGACCACAAACGTGGTTTTCAAATATGTGTTTCAAAATCTAGATTAGTTATATTGTTTTTTTTCCAATATAAATGAGTAATCAAATATTATTTATATGATACTATTTTTTATTTGAATGTAATAAATAAATAATATACTCTTAGAATATTTTAAAATTACTATCATGAAAATTAAGTACCGTGTATCACACGGGTGATATACAAGTTAATATTATAATGCAAAATCCTAGATGCGTCAGCATATAAATCAGGTAAAAAATGTGTGTGTGTGTGTGTGTGTGTGCATGCGTGCGTCCATCCCCACAATATACTCCTTTAGAAGTCTGATTACTGTAGGTATCCTATGAATTAACAGCTCCTCATTCTCGGACATGGAGTTAAAATTTGAGAAAAGAATTTTAAGTGCAAACATAGTTCCTTCCACAAAGTTAGGGATGGCGAAAAAAAACCCATGACCCGAACCCGCTTCGCGACCCCCGCCCCCCCAAGCAATAGGGGCGGGTTTTGGGCAGAAAAAATCTGCCGGGCCGGTCCGGGCGGGGTCTGGGCAACCCCGCCCCCCCCCCGACCCGCCTAAAAAAAATTTTTTTTTTTTTTTTTTTTTTGAAAATCATAAAATATAGTAGAAATTATGATTTTCACTAAAATGGACTAAAGAAGAATCAAACTCGGGTTAAAACTTATAAACTACTAACCTTAACCACTACACCACAACTCAAATCTTATAATTTTTTTGTTTTGCTTGATACAAATATTTAAAAAAATTGTATATATATTTTTTTAATTATTTTTCAGTTTAACAAAAAAAAATTGTTCATGGCGCCGCCGCCCCCATGGTCATGGTTGGGGGCAGCCGCGGGCTGAACTAAACCGGCAAGGCGGGGCCGATTCGCCTTGACCTACCCATTGCCATCCCTACACAAAGTGTTGAAATGGTGAACAGAAAGGAGAATAATATGAAATTTGCATCAATACGGGAAAATGTTGACAAGTTGTCTCCACCACGAAACTTGTTATATTGTAGAGGGGCACATCCAAATTTAAAAAAAAAAAAATGCAAAACTTAATTAAAATTTCCTCTATTACAAAAAGAATGTCCTGTTTGACTTTTCTTATGGCGAGTGGAAAAATTTTCAGTATAACTTATTAACGTGTGGATTTAGAAAGGTTTTCCAACTTGCCAAGCTTATATTACCAATGTAAAACCTATTCCGAAAACTTGTCAAGTTGACACGAAAAGGTCTGCCAGGACATCAAAGGAAAGCAATATGGCCAAATTATATATAAAGAAAGCTTATGTGGTACCACAACATACCTGTTGCTTACAGTAAACATCTCTTCATTTTGGTTCATCATAACATGATCCAAGGGACAAAACTGGTCCCCTGTTTCCTGATCATGAACAACGGCATGTCTGTGACTGAAAGTGCCTCGCTCCACATCCTGCCCGCTCAACCTCACATGATTTCCCTCTACGAGCAACGTTGCAAAAGCAAGTGCTTCTCCCACTGCCCAGTCAATACCTTCCCCTGTCTCTATCATCTTTGCACGTTCGTCAAAAATCCTCTTTACTGCTCTATGAGGTTTAAAATTTTCAGGAAAGGTTGTAATAGCCTTGCCAACATTCTTCAAGATCTCTGGTTTGACACTGCGGGATAGAAGAAGTTTACAGCCCCTAAACTCATTGAGTTCAAAAGGAACAATATAAACAAATTGACGAATATAATATTACCCAGTGTTACGAATGCGTGAAAGCTGCTCAGGAGACTTGAAACCAGACCAGTAAGCTGAAAGCCAGTCCCTTCTTTTAGGGACATAATCTTTGCTGGCCTGAAATTCTTCCTTAAGAATTGAAAGGACCTTGCTGTTTATCTTTTCAACATCTTCTTTTGTAGCCTGACCAGATTCTAAAAGTTTCTTTTGGTAAATCGCAAGTGCTGATGGATGATTTTGAATAACCTACAAAATACAACCAAAGGCAAAGTGAGACTTTTAAAGACATGTAAAGCCAGTATCTAGCATCCGTGCAAAAGAAAGTTGATTTTGGGAGGAAACAGTTCTAACTAAACTAACAATAGAGTGTCAATGTCCCTCAAAGATAAGATACAACTGATGATTCTATTATCTATAAAGTCGAAAAGCTAATAAAGATCACTAACCTTGTACATTTTAGGCTGGGTGAAGGATGGCTCGTCACCTTCATTGTGCCCAAATCGACGATAGCATACAATATCTACAACAACATCAGTATGGAATGTCTGACGCCATTCTCCTGCAAGTTCACAGACGTGAACAACTGCCTCTACATCATCACCATTGACATGGAAAATTGGAGCACTCAGAGCTTTGGCAACATCTGTACAATACTGTGAAGATCTTCCTGCTCTAGGGTCAGTAGTGAATGCCACTTGATTGTTTACCACAATGTGAATGGTCCCACCAGTGGTGTAATTTGGAAGAGCACTAAGATGCAAGGTCTCATAGACAACACCTTGTCCAGCAAAACTACCATCTCCATGAATTAAAACACCCATATTCTTCTTTCTATCCACATCATTGGAGTAGTATTGTTTGGCTCTAGTTTTCCCAACCACGACAGGGTCCACAGCTTCCAAGTGACTTGGATTTGCAACCAAAGACAAGTGAATTCTCTTCCCACCCCTTGTTGGCCGGTCATAAGATGTTCCCAAATGATATTTAACATCTCCAGTTCCAGTGTAAAGGCCAACCTCATCCACAGGTCTTGTACCGTCGCTAAATTCACTAAAGATCTGTCGCAGTGGTTTCCGAACAACGTTACCCAGAACATTCAGTCTGCCCCTATGTGACATTCCAATAACAATGCTCTCCACCCCAAGATCTGCTGATCTATCAAACATCTCCTTCATGCCAGGAATCAACGTCTCACAACCTTCTAAGCCAAACCTCTTTGCATTAGTCCATTTTGTAGCCAAGAAGTTCTCAAACTGGGTGCTCCATATAAGCCTGTCGAGGATAACTTCACGGCGCTGACGATTGTATTGTGTTGGTGTCGGAGTCTCAATCTTGTCTCTTAGCCAATTACACTTTTCGCGATCAGCAATATGCATGTACTCATAACCAATATTTCCACAATAAGCCTGTTCTAACCTAGTCAGTATCGCTCTCAAGGTTTGCACAGGACGATTCTCAGACAAGAACCCAGATATTCTCCAAATGCCAACGAAAAATTCCCTATCGAGATCAGCTTCTGTAAACCCATAAAGGGCCGGGTCTAGATCATCAGGAATATCCCTCTGTTCCAAACCTAATGGGTCCAACCTGGCTTTCATGTGACCATATACCTGGTAAGCTCTCACGAGCAACAACAGCCGCATACTCTCCTGGATCGTTTGGCCAGAAATTCCAGGCGAGGTTGTAGCCTGGCCAACGAAGTTCCTAAAGAAATTGTCCCATGACTCATCCACGCTATTGGGATCTTTCTCCCAGGCCCTCTGGAGCTCCTCAAGATAAACGCTGCTTGTCCCATCTAAAAAGCTATCAGTCAACCTGGAGAGCGGAACAGCACGCGGAACAGGTGCAGATTGTGCCTTTGACTTAAAAACTGTAGTATGGAACTGTTGTTTTTGAGCACGAGTGACCCTTGTTCTTGTCACATACGAACTACTTTGCGAAAGAGTTCGCCTAATAGCCAACTTTGCCACATTAGTCCCAGCTCTAAACCATGCCATTGGCACTCACCAAACCGGATAAATTAGCCCAAATATCTGAAACTGCAGTTGTCCAACCAAATTTAAGCTCTATTAACTGCTGTTCTATCTACAAATCAACCCTAGCCAAACAAAAGTAGACCAATAAATATACTGAACTGTTAAATAAAATCATGCCAGATATTTAATGTATAGTTGTATACCATATTATTAACTTATTACATAAATATGAAAAAAGCAATCAACAAAATCTGGCCTATCTGAATAAAATGGCCGGTTCCAAAGGCAAGGAGAAAAGTGAAAACCATAAACAACCAAATCAAAAATTCAAGAGAGATATTTTCGAGAAAATCTCTGTAGCTGCTGCATAAGTAGGATTGCTAACGAGAAACAATAAATTTAGAAAGAAAGAAAAAAAATTGTGAGGAGCTAGAAGAAGAGAATGGCAACCAGGCTGGATGGAACCTTAGATCGAGGTAGTGTTGAAATAAAATCATTTACAACAATCAAATCCAGTGCGAATTAAATCATTCACAAAAATCAAATCTGAGTGCAAAATCAACAATAATAGGTACAATTCTCACAAATTAAATGTAATCAGATACCTATATCTATGTAAACATAGATGTAGAAAGATAAAGAGAAGAAACCCTAGATGGAAATGAAGAGAATATTATTGCAGAGGGAGGCTGCTTTTTTTCTTCCCTCTTCTGGAAACTGAGATTTTAGATGATACATTGCCCTTTGACCAGTTAATTTCGGGAATAGAATAAAACGTCACATTTGACATAATGTAATTAGATCGTTAATCTACAAGACTAATATTTAAATTATGAAATTGAAAATGGTGGTTAAACACTACCTTTTATTTTAAATGCATCACATTTTAATTTAATAAACATTTATTTATTATATGTCATAATTATATTTTTAATTTTTTTTCGTCAAATTCTTATATTTATCGCCTCTCGCTTTGTCTTGCTTCTCTAAAATCACTAAGTTTGAAAAGTTTTAAAGCTGACCGATCTCAACGCCTAAACAAGCTTTTTGTAACATCTTAAAAAGTTCAAAATTGAATTTTACTTGGTTCACATCACTCGCCCTTATTTAGCTCTTGAAACATTTAAATAGGGAATAAGTCTACTTTTAGTTTTAGTCTTGTTTCTTCAGTTTTTGTCGTCTCCTATTTTGGATGAGGATGGGAGAGATTGGTCGATCCATGTCAGTATACCATTTGGAGGACTTCGAACCAAAGCTTTAGTAGGCAACACGCTTGCCGATGTCTTTTCCAAATTTTGTTTGTTTCGCTTAAACTCAAAAAATTTGAAGTTGATCTCATCTGTACACATGTAGCCCACGCTTTCTGTTTTTAACATTGATATTTAACATTTTATTTACTAACGATTTTCTTCTAAAAATTCCATTGGTGTGCTTTAAAAATAAGGAACAAATATTTAATTAAAATTATTTATTTGTTTATTTAAAAATATGAGGGAAAAATTTTTTTTATTCATTCTTAATGAATTTTTGGAAGAAAACCGTTATCGAAAACAATATATGCTAATTAATTGAGGATTGATGATAAGAATGTGATTGAAAAATATTAGGATCATAAAATAATAATACATTTAATATAATTTAAATATGGTGCACTTGTAAAAAAAATATGATATGAATATATTTAGCTTTATAAAAATTTGATGAAATAAATAATTGTCTATAGAAAATAAAAAATATTAAAAAATCATTATTTATAGTAATTGAGTAATGTCCTATAGATTATATCAAATATTTAAGTACAAAATAGTGCTCAAAAAATTTTAATAATGTCGTGACTATAGATTATATCAAATATTTAAGTACAGAATGAGTAATATTAAATAATAATATTTCGCGATTTTATAAGACATCGAAAATATATACATTTCTTAATAAATGAATTGATAATAAAATATATTTTATCTTCATTTGTCTTCTCAATACAAGTGTGATATCTCATCATATTCTATTTTATAGGTATTGGTGGCATGTATTAAGAATACTTACTTGTTCGGACGCAAACAAAGTAAGCAAAAAGTTATAAATCCAGTGGACAAAAAGGAAGCAAAATCAAACCAAGAACAAAATTAGGGTAAATACCACTAGAGTTTCAAATTTTGAATCTTTGTAATGATATAGTCTCGAACCTTTCATTTTGTGGCACTTGGATCACTAACTTCTAAAAAGCGTGCAAGCATATATTACAAAAATTATTAATTTAACTATTAAATGATCAAAATTTTCTCAAAATAATCAATTTATTAAATGTTCAACTAAAGTTCAAGGGCAGCATAATTTGATCAAGTAACGAAATTTTTTTGATAGTTTCATCCTAAGTCTTTAGACTTCATATTCTTGCAGACATTTAGTAAAGGGACAAAACAAAATTAAAGGTTTGAAACTAGTGCATTTTCCCACGATTTATTTGAAAGGTTTGAGACCTCTATAAACCCAAAAATTGGCAATTTTTCCTACAATTTATTCATGCAAACTTTAAGACTAATAAAATGACTTGGATACCGTTGTTGATTCAAAGCACAATAAAGGAATCAAAAAATTCAGAATACTTCCATCCGATTTCAACGCACAAATAGGAAGTAAAAAATTCCAAATCCGATGGACAAAAATGAAGCAAAATGAATCCACCAATAAAATTAAAGATATGAAAAGAAATACTTATTTCAGACCACTATGCCTTAGAAAGAGTAGCAAAAGTGAAAAAACCGGCACAAGTTTATTACCATTAATTGAGAGTGAACAATTGTGCCGGCCAATTACGTTTTCGACCATCGGATCCTATCCCCGATAGTTCCATTGAAATGTCAATGCTGCGATGCTGAACAGCCCGAACAATACTGATGCGAGACTGCACACTCACAGCAGGGCAAGCATCCGTACCAACTGCAGCCGGTTTTTCACTAGTAACCTTCGCCAATGCCATTGCAATTGGTTCTCGAAATGTGAGGATAGTTTGAGACCAGTGAGTTTTGGGATTGTAAGGCGATGTGGATAAAATGGTCGGCATATCACTACAAAACCTTTCAGTAAATCCAGTCTCAAACCACAAGACTAATCCATGACACCAAGTAATTTCGGATTCTGACCCAGTGGAGTTGTTCGTGGGAGTGACCAACTTCAGTTCCAGATCGACTTTTGCTGTAAAGTCCATCTGATCAGATCGCATCATCACCAGGTCAAAGGTCTAAAGACAGAGAAATTAGTTAGACTGGAACTTCGATAGAACAGGCAGTTGATCAACCATGGTATAAATTTGTAGTGGAACGATCTTAAAGCATGCATCATAGTACAAGTTTATGTAGCAGACATCAGGTAAACCTCTTGCTGTCCCAGAAGTCATAAAAACCCATTGATTTTTTCAACATCCTGAATTCACCATCTCAAATAGGAAACATGCTGGAGATTATGATTGATGAAACTTCACTGCTGTCATATTAAAAAGTTACAGGCTTGTTCCTCAAAATGATTAAAGTAAATCAACTACGTACCTGGAGAACTTGGGTAGTGGTGATGATATCACAACTGTCAATGACATCAACAATAGGATTCCGAGCAGCATCCTCAACTTCTTCCAAGCCAATACATGACATATTGATCCCATAGACATTTTCCCAAAATGGGATACTGGTACCTCCTTTCCCAAACCCTGCAACAAACTGTAAATTGAAATGTAGGTAAAATTATTAGTTTTGTCAAGAAGAAAACATGTCAAGTACAACAGCTAAAAAGTAAAAACTCAATTCACCATAGTAGCTGTGTCTGGGAGAATGGCACCTCCAGGCTTCAACCATCGATCTCGAGCAAGCAGCACAGAACTGAGCATTGACTCATAGAGAAGGCAATAGCCCATCCATTCACTCAGTAACACATCAACACTGTGAGGTTGGATGTGTGTTGCATTGTTAAGATCTTCAACCATGCCTTGAACAACTTCAATTACTCCATCATGTTGCCCGCTACTTCTAGGGAATCCACTCCGCAGAAGGCTGTTATCTTTTGCAATCTGCACTAGCCCAAACAATGATATTAAACAGTAACCCACTTAAAAGAACCAGATAAAGCAGACAACTTAACTGAGGAAAAAAGAGTGCACATATTAAAATCAGTGAACCTGGGTTGCCACTGCAGCCATCTTCTCGCTGGCTTCAACTGCAATCACTCTTGATGCTCCTCCTTGTGCTGCAAAAAGACTAGTAAAAGAAAAACTCAAGATACGACCTACAAACAGCATGCGTATTAGCATTAAACCCACTATGAATTTCAATAAATGATAGATAGCTTTTTATGCATGAATAACCCGTGTGGTTAACTTGATCGTAGGCAATATGTTTGGCATACTAATTAGAGGCATGAAGCCAAGCATTGTTTACTTCTCTTAATAAAAGATGTCGATAACAATCTTCAGTCATGACTGGATGGAAAATGGTAGGACGGAAGTTGCTCGAGGGTGGCCGCTTTGCCAACAATTCAGTATGACATATCCTCCATTCTTCATTAAAGCCAGTCTGAGTTCAAGTGGAACCAAACAGAGACATAGACCATCAGAACTAAGGGAAAGTTGGTTCAAATTTCAATACAAGCTTTGGTAGACATGTCTGTGGATAACTTGGCTCTTCTCACCCAGTATATAATTAAATGAAGAAGGAATCCCAATAGTAATTGATCGCTTCATATGGAACGCAAAAATAAACTCAAAATTTATTTCGCACCTTAGGATGCCAGTCCCACAACCTACATCCATAACAACTGCACCTCTTAGCAAAGAAGGATTCTCCAAAATAGCTTGCCGGTAAGCATCAGTTCTCACCTGCATAACCAGAATAGCTTGCCTGTAAGTCTATTTTATATATTACAAATTGCATTAAGCAACTGAGCACACTCTTTATTATATAGAAACATATCCATGGTTCCCTTCAATTTCTTGGAGATAAATTATGATTCACTTCCAATTAGAACACCAAGTTCGATACCTTGTCACTGATCATTTCTCTGTGGATTCCAAAAGAACTGTATGAGCCAAAATAACTCTTATTTATGTCCCTGATCTGATTTGCTACAATTTTTGCAGAAGAAACATTAAACTGCTCATCTTTTTCATTTCTGAAGGAAGACACAGCATCTTCCACACCAGCCTTTATACCTCTGTCAGAAGCGGATGCAACCTCCTTTCCCACATTTTCACAAGGAGTCATAAGTTGAGATACATATCTATCTGAACAATTCTCATCCTCAATACTTATCTGTTCAAACTGATTCCAATTTACCAGTTCCTTTGGGTCAAATGACATGTTATCTCCATCCTCATCTTCTTCATCTTCGGCAAAACTATACAAGAGTGCATCATCTTGCAAAATAGGATTGAGATACCTATCGTTATCCCACTGAAGCATGCTAACCTCAAAATTGACAACCCCGTGTAAGTGGTTCTGTAAATCTCTCAAGGACTGACAGGTCATCCCACAACTCCAACATCTATTCTCTGCCACCTAATAAATATAAAAGAAAGCGAGAAAATGAACATTAATAAGCCACTAACTTCTACTGCAACCAACACAGTATATTGCTTTTAGTAAAACTACGAAATAACTAATAAAGCCACAAGCACAACCCTCAAAGCACTACTCGAACAAATCAATAACTGCAAACCTTACAACATAAAATTACGAATTTATAACAAAAACAAAAATAATTCAAACAATAAAAGGTTGCATATGCATACCTGATACCTAACATAATTAATGAGCTTTAAGCATTTGTAGAAATCCAAGCCATGGGTTTTCTTAATCGCGTTGAAATCAAAGTGGTGAGCTGAAGCGCAATGCTTAAAGAGAGGACTGCACGAACTGTAGACGGAGTCACAGAACAGACAGAGCAACTGTGCCTTTGAGCCTTCTAGCTCTTCTTCTTCTCCGTCTGTTTTCCAGTCGTCCCAATTCTGGTCTTCTTCTTCTTCTTCTTCTTCGCCATCCTCGTCCTCAGTGTCGTGTAGTTTATGTTTCATTTTTAAGTCGTTCAATTCTTCTTCTTCGTCGTGGTGAGTCGCCATTGATAAACAAAAAAGTGTGGCGTGGCGTGGCGGGCGCGGCGCGGTGCGTTGCGGAGGGGCTTTGCTTAAACCCTAAACCCCAAAATACTTGAAGTCTAGGAACGTTTGAATGAAACTATTATTACCATTAACGGGTTAATTTCGAGCAGAAGTAAGGTGTTAAAATTTCAAAATGATTGTTGAAGTAAAATTTTTTTCAAAATTTTCAATAATTACACCATCCATTGTTCGATTGAAAATGTTAATCCAAAATCCTAAAATTCTAAACCCGTTAGATAGAGTCATTTTAATGACAATTAAATGTGTATTTGTGTCCATATTTATTCAATTTTACGACCAGTCATTTGGTGAAAATCTTAAACCATTTAGTGTGGTTAATGGATCGTTTTTGAATTGGAGGCTATTGAAATTAAAATTAATGATAATGATATAGCATTAAGATTCATATGATCTCTTCCATCCTCTTGTGAACACATCAAATTTATTTTGATATATGGGAAATAAACTGTGAGTTTTGAAAAAGTTACAAGTAAATTAATTTCTAAAGAAAGAATATTAAGTAATATATGTAATATTTCATTTGAAAACTCATTACTTGTTGTTAAAAAATGGAAAAAAAATAACTCCATTAAAATGAAAGCATCTTGTTGGAATTGTGGACAACTTGGTCACGTTAGGAAAATTTGTCCAAATAGACTAACTGCTCGAAATCAGAGACGGATAATACGTCTCTCTTTATGAGAGAAATTGATGTACATCTTCGTGGCATGTCCTAGTTGTCATAATAAATGATGTATTATACTAGCGAGTCCACGTGTTTGCAAACGAGTATTGGTTTGACATTAATACAAGGTGTGTCGTGAAATTGATGTCGATGGTTGATGAACTTTCAGGTACATCAAAAAGGGAGTTGCATCATAAATTTCCATCAAATTTATGCGACATGAGCGGGTGAAATTATTAGAATTCGTTATTTCTAAGTTTTATGGTGGAGGATGCTAATTCTCTATTTTGATAATTGAGATTGTCAAAGTTTATGAATTTTTTTTAATTATCGAGATAAAGAGTTGTATAAAAGATGATTGAGTTTTGACTCGTTTTTCATCAAGGTGAAAATTGTTGGGACATTTTCTTAAAACTTGCTAAAATCAAAAGATGCACCAATTGTTAAAAAAATGGATAATTTGCACATTTAGTCTTTAACCTTTTAAATTTGTAACAAATCTACCCCAAATCAATTTTTTTAGCACCAGACATCCTCAACATTTGAATTAATTGCAAATCAGGTCTCCAATCATAATTTCGTTAAAATCTGATGTTAAGTCACTAGCGTGGACCTCATGCGTCTAAATTTTTCAACCAGTGTGTCGTCGAGCAACAATATCCTTCAATATATTCACAGATCAGCCCATGCGTCTGTTGCTACCGATGCTACCGATGACGACGATAAGGACACGATAGCAGTGGAGGCCGTGGAGGAGGGCGCTGGGCGTTTGGGGTTGTTATTGGAAGAAGAGGTTGAAGAGGTGTGTCTAGTGTTCTTTCAAGAGCCGCCACTGACTGGGATGTTTTTGAAAATGCCGCCTTTAGTCCAGTATCTCCGGCATTTCTTGCAGAAGTAGTGCAGCTGAGAGAGGTTTGGGGATTCACACCTTGGGCACTTCAATTGTTCTTGTTATGGGAATTGTTGCTGTGTATGTTGCTATGTTTGTGCTTTGATCCGTGATATATTGAAGGGTGATAATAAATAATTTTCTCTTCCTCCAAAGCACAAATGCGACGATGGTGAAGACCGCAAAGGTGGCGGTGCTTTTTTCCAAGTGGCCACTCCGGTGTGATAATCAAGATATGATTAAAACATATATGCGAGAATAACAATATGGAGTGTATGAGAATTGTGTCTTTTATCTTTTCCCGGGGTTGACCTCTATTTATAGGATGACCGCAGATTATTGATGATGGGTGTCCTTCATATCCTTCATTTGATAACGGGTGTCCTTTCATCTCCCTCATTATTAGGAGTTAAAGTGGGATGTTTCATCTTTCCAATTGTTGAGAGATGTTTCGTCTTCCAGATAACTAGTGGTAACTGTCATTCCATGGGTCGTCTGCCTAGCTAACCTGACGACAGTTGAGTTGTTGCAATTTATCTGTCAGAAGCGTGCTCATGAGACCAACGAGGCGGACGAATCGTTGAGGCGGGCGTGTCACCATAGCTAAATAACATACAGCAACTATCATTATTTATATCATCATAAGCCCCTCTACTTTCCATAGACCACTTTTTCATAGACTGTTGTCAATGGAAAGTATAAATAATCTACTGCACCTGCTATTTTCTAACTTTTTCAGACATAAGCTCATCGCCTGGATTTTTAAACATAGGCTCATCGACTTGTTTTTCTAACATAGGCTCATCGCCTTGATTTTTAAACATAGGCTCATCACCTTAATTTTTAAACGGATGCTCATTAGCCTTGTTTTTCAAACAGAGGCTTATCACCTTGATTTTTAAACAAATGATCATTGCCTTGTTTTTCAAATATAGGCTCATCGCCTTATTTTTCAATGATGGCTATCACCTTGATTTTTAGATAGTGGCTATCGCCTTGATTTTTAAACAAAGGCTCATCGGCTTATTTTTCAATGGTGGCTATCACTTTGATTTTTAAATATAAGCTCATCGCCTTAATTTTTAAACAAAGGCTCATCGCCTTATTTTTCAATGGTGGCTATCACCTTGATTTTTAAATATAGGAAATATAGGCTCATCGCCTTATTTTTCAATGGTGGCTATCACCTTGATTTTTAAATAGTGGCTATCGCCTTGATTTTTAAATAGTTGTTATTACCTTGATTTTTAAATAGTGACTATCGCCTTGATTTTTAAACAAAAGCTCATCACCTTATTTTTCAATGGTGGCTATTACCTTGATTTTTAAATATAGGCTCATCGCCTTATTTTTCGATGGTGGCTATCACCTTGATTTTTAAACGATGGCTATCACCTTGATTTTTAAATAGTGGCTATCGCCTTGATTACGGCCTTATAAGCCCCTATACTTTTCATAGACTATCGTTAATGAAAAGTAGAAGTAATCTAACGACTTGCTCATCTCAAATTATTTTTTTGGCGAGGTCGCCCACCGAGTGAGCTCGTCTTTTTTTTTTTTTTTACTTAGGAGAGCTCGCCTTAGCAAAAAAAAAAAATTCAGCCAAGGCTTTGTCTCATCGCCTAACCTTTGCAGTAGTTGAGGATTTTTTTTGTCGCAGGTTGGATCCAGTAGGTGCACTAGAACTTCCCAACTAGTCAAATCATTCAATGGTACATTCATCATTTATCCCCCGTATATGGTTTATTTTCTCGCTTGTCTTTATTGTTTCGAGGTTCGGGCTCATCCTAAATCTTTCTTTGTTGACTCGAGATTCATTTCGATCTTTCATATTTTTGATAATGAGATATGCTTCTTCAACGTCCACATACTCATCTCCTCTCTTCAAGAACTCATGCATCGTATCCCATGGATTTTTGGAGAGTGACATCTTGAAAAGACGACTTGAGTTCCACTAATCATGGCAGTGATTAAGCGAGATATCTGCAGATCTTTGATTCCCAGCGTGGTTCTATTGAACCGAGCAATAAAATCTTTCAACAATTAGTCCTTGTCTTGCGTTAATTGTATCAGACTAATAGCAGTTTTCTTAACACGTTTACACGACAAAGTGTGTGTGCAAAGAAACTCTTGGAAAAATCGTCAAATGTACATATCGATTTTGGGAGAAGGATGGCTACCCAGTCCCTGGCCTCCTACCTAAGTGTTGGTGGGAAAGCCCTGCACATAATTGCATCAGGAGTGGCTTGTAACCTCATCAAGTCAACAAAAGACCTGAGATGATCGACAGGATCAGAGGATCCATCGTACTTCTCCATCTTTGACTGTTTGAAGTCTCGTGGCAAGGGAATTGCCATCACTTCTAGAGAAAAATAGTCTTCTTCCAACACCATGGATTATTGCCTACTACTTTTATTGGACATAGCCTTAGCTATTTTGCGACCCATCATTTCTTCTAGTCGTTGTTCGTGCTTAACACGCAGTGTCTCAACCAAGGTGTAGGCGTGCACACCTATGATGGTTGCCCCCAGTGTGGATTTGGGCCAGATGCCAATGAATTGAAGTGTGGTATGGAAGGTGGAGCTAAAGAAAATGGAGTCTGCAGTGGAGTTGCTGTTGGCGGTGTTTCCATTGTTGGAAAGTTAGAAGTCTGGGGAAGAGCCCCTTGCGGTAAGGGCCCTATTGGTGGATGGCTAGGACCTTGGGGCAGAGCCCCTGGTAGTGAAGATTCTACCGGAAGAGGGCTAGGACCCGTGGCACCGAGTAAGCGCAACATTTTGATCTTGGAGTAGAGCCGTTAAGGCCGCCACTGAGCTTGCTGCAGGCTTGCAAGTTGAGCGGCAGAGGTAAATTCTTGTTGTGGGTGATTAGTTGCGACGTTGAACTCGATGCCTACATCCTTGACGGGGGCTGGTGGATCAGTTACATTCCTAGCTCTTCTGGTTCGAGCCATAACTTCTTGTGCGTTTCCCACAGACGGCGCCAATTGATAATAAATAACTTTCTCCTCCTCCGAGCACGGCGGCGACAGTGGTGGAGACCTGCAAAAGGTGGCGGGGCTTTTTTCCCCCGTGGCCACTTCGGTGTGATAATCAGTATATGATTAAAACATATATGTAGAATAACAATATGGAGTGTATGAGAATTGTGTCTTCTGTTTTTATCCGGGGTTGGCCTCTATTTATAGGGATGACCTGCAGTTATTGATGATGGGTGTCCCTTCATCTCCTTCATTTGATAACGGGTGTCCTTTCATCTCCCTCATTATTAGGAGTTAATGAGGGATGTTTCATCTTTCCAATTGTTGAGAGATGTTTCGTCTTCCAGATAACTGGTGGTAACTGTCATTCCATGGGTCGCCTACCTAGCTAACCTGACGACAGTTGGGTTGTTGCAGTCTATCTGTCAGAAGCGTGCTCATGAAACCAACGATGAGGGCAAGCCGGTGAGGCGGGCGTACACCGTAGCTAAATAACATGCATCAATCTGTCATTATTTATATCATCAAAGGGTATTGCTTTTTATTAAAAACATACTTAAATTCTCTGATCAAATTTTGATTCCCAAGTAATTTTTTGATGAACATATATTGAAGGTTATTGCTCTTAATGGTCATACGCACTGGACAACTCACTACATTTCCCAGTTCAAAAATGACAGATTCAGCTTCCATTTTCTAAAACCTAAATCCCATCCGATCGAGAAGATGAACACAGACATTACGGCATCGGCAAAGCCGAAATATCCCGTTATAGATCGAAATCCTCCATTTACGAAGACAGTGGCCAATTTCAACACCCTAGATTATCTCTGTCTCACCACCATCTCCGGCGTCTCTGTTATCGTCGACTATCTCTCCAAAATTAAGTCAGGGATAAGTGGTCCATCAATGGTGACAGGTGGTTTGATTGGGGTGATGGGAGGATTCGTGTATGTATACCAGAATTTAGCTGAAAGACTCGTGGGATTTTCTCCCAATGAATGCGAGGTTGCCAAATACAAGAAACATTCATTCTAGGGATTATCTGATGCTTTCTCTTTACATAATTTCAAGGAGAAGCTTAGAAAACTTGGGCATAGTTCTTTATTTTTACGCTCTTTTATATGAGGATTTGCAAAAAAAAAAAAATGATCACACGCGTTGGTAGAGAGAAATTTAAATGCGTGAGATCCACGCTGGTAACTTAATGGCAGATTTTAACGGAAACTGTGATTGGGGACCTGATTTCCAATTAATTCAAATGTTGAGGATGTCTGGTGCTAAAAAAAATTGGTTGGGGATAGTTTTGTTACAAATTTGAAAGTTTGGGAACCAAAAGTGCAAATTACCCTAAAAAAAGAAAAATGTTATATTATTACAATTAACGTATAACCTAAATTTTTTTTAAGTTTCAACTATCTAAAGTGTCTAAAATTTGAAAATTTATTCAATTTTAGTCACAAAATATAATATAATATAATATCACATCTTTTCATTTTTCAACGGAAATTTGGCGCATATGATCTCTAATCTTGCCCACAATACGAAAATGGTCCATAACCTTTATTTTTTGGCATATAAGTCTTTAATCTATGTGTTTTGGGACGTATTTTGTCCTTATTTGATAAGAAAAACAAATATACCCTTATTTTTAATTAGAAAAATTTTCAATTGGATTCCTAACATTTGTAAATAGTGCAAATGAGTCCAATACTACTTTATTTTTTTTATAAAAAATTAAAAAACTAACAAAATGATAATATACTAAATTATTTTGTATATTTTACAAACTGTTATAAAATAATTAAAATTTAAGCTCATAATTAATAACAAATGTATTAATTAAAATTATTTTATTATTATTAAGTAATCATATTATTTAAAATTTAAACTTTAATTTTATCGTTACAATATAAAAAAAATGTATCACAAACTTGATGCTCAAATATTTTTATTTAATTGAGCTATTTGTTTATTAACTGCAAATATTATAGCTCAAATTTTATTATTCATATTTTAATCTTTCTAAAATAAAGAACACATAATGTGTAAATTAATTTTTGTTAAGATTTTTATGTTAAAAAAATATAATGAGATTGATTCAATGTCATAAAATTATATATGCTATTTTGTTATTTATTTAACTTAATTTTTATTCAAGTTTTTCACATCACGTAGCAATTACCTATACATAAAGCGCAATAATTTTATATTTTTTATGAAAAATTTAATTGGCACGAATGTAGTGATATATATAATACGCTAAATTAACTATTATTTAATAAATATATCGGACATATTTACACATTTTACAAAAGTTATAAATCTAATTACAATTTTTTTTAATTAAAACTAAATATATTTTTGTTCTTTTTATTAAATAAAGACTAATTGTGCACCAAAATATATATATTTGAGATTATTATGTCTAAAAACAATGGTTATAGGCTATTTCCACACTTAGGACAAAGGTTAGAGAATTTGCGCCGATTTCCATTTTTCAACAATTAATACATCTTTTAATTTTTTTTTTAAGTTTTTAAAAAATATACCAACACTTTATTTGTTGACTAATTTTAATTGATCTCATAATTCAACGTTGACCAGAGCTTGGACCACCATGTTTCACCATAAATCCTTAGGATATTACCCACCATAAATAGCAATATTCTCTAAAATACTAAATTTTACTCAAAATAAATTGCAAGTATTGATTTATCGAGTTCTTCACTTGTATAATAATCACATGTGTATGTGTGACTGTGGGACTTCTTTGAGCAAAATGTGAAACAATGAAAAAAAAGAGAGGAGGGATTGTGAAGAAAAATGACGTTTGTGTTCAATTTTATTTCGTTATTTTATCAATATGAGGACCTTTTTAATTACATAGATCTATAGCATCGGTTTTTTAGTTTTTACATAATGTCTCAAATTGACAAAGTTACAACTAAATTGATGAAGTTTATATTGATAATGACGATGCTATTCAAATCAAAGTTTGACTTAACAATAAAACAAAATTTCCTATCGATCAAACTAACGTGTGAAGAATGTAAATTATGACTCCATTTCATTAAGATCATTTTTATTCAAGCCCTAAAGCATATTTTAAAATTCCAGCCAAAAAGATCATTTTTTGTTAAAACAAGTATTGGCTTGTTGAGTTCACGCACACGCTCTGCACTCAGCCACAAACTCCCGCCAAACAATTTCTTCATTTTCAAAATTATCTCACCTTTTATCTGTCTTTTGCACTGTCTTGAAAACTCGTGCACCCATTAAAATAAAGTAATGCTATTCATAATCGCTCACTATCGATAGTGAGCCTAAGTGTCATTACTCAATTGGAATAATTATTAATAATTGTTGACTATATATATTATTACTCTTTTGAATTTATTTCCTCATATTTGAAAATATTGTGCACTTTTGAATTAACGATCTTAGAACCAATATATATCACTTTAAATTACAAATTAAGACCTGGTTTGATGTTGTTTTAATTTTAAGAGAATTAATTTTAGTTGCACCAAAGAAATAATTTATTGTGAAAAGAATCGATTAAGTATTTAGTAAACTATTGTTTTAAATTGTTGTATGTTTCAAAATTAATATTTTATTATTTAATAAACAAAATTATTTTATTATTGTATAAGTATAAAATTACTAAAATCAACATTAATTATAGTAATTATTTTATTTCGTATTATTATTATCCTTCGTAATATTGTAATTTTATTTCTACATTTATAACAATACGTAATATTGTTAGATATATATCTAACACGATATATTCACACACAAAAAAATTTAATTATATTCATGAGGGTTAAATTGGTACTTTATTGATGAATAATTTGAGAAGTTAAAAATAGAATTCGAGAAGTTATTATTTTGCCGATTTTCTTATTTTGCTGCTAAGTTTACAAAATACCTGAAATAGCTGTGATATTTTGAAAATCAAAAGTTTGGGGTTTAAAAACAACTCTAAGCGGGGCCTAAAAGTGGAGCTCAAATGTGTTGTTTCAAATGTGTATCTGTCCCAAGATCCCATCAATAGTAAATATTCACATCATCAAATAAATACAATTATTTAATGTGTTCACACTTATTGTTAAAATTAACATTTATTTGATGATGTGTACATTTTCTATTGGTGTAACAGACAATAGAATGCACATTTGAAATTAGGGGTGGCAAAAAAGGCTCGCCACCCCGCCCAACTCGGGCTCGGGCTCGGGCTCAGGCTCGTTGAGAGACGAGCACGAGCTAAGGCCGAGCTCGCTCGCCTCAGCCAAAATGAGCCGGCTCGTTGGGCTCGTGTAACGGTCACGATTTTGTGATCGTTGGCCAATGATCACATCCATTTTTTTTAATTTCATTTTTCTCCTATAAATACCTCTATTCTAAATTCATTATTTCACACTTCAATCTTTTCTCTATCATTCAATTATATACTCAATCCATTGACAATTCTAAGATTTCATTCTTTCAATATTATTGTTATAATTAATATCTAGTATCTCATTATCTAGATATTACTCTATAATTTTAAGTTGTAATTTTATACTTCTACTAATTCTCTACATTTCTATTTTTTAGTTTCGACTTTCTACTATATCTTCATCTTCTCCTATTCTCTTTATTCTATTATTCTAAATGACATACAATAGAAGTGATGATGATTTCAGTAGTCTTAATGACATTCCAATTCCAAATGATATTATTGATCAATTTGGTGGTAGTATTGATCCAATTGATTTGGAAAACTTTAAAGAAAATGTCGATACACAAACTATCATCGGCTCAAGCACTAAACAAAAAGCTACCAAACAAAAGGCTAAATCTTGTCAATATTTTGAGTTGGATCCTAGACTTAACTTAGAGGGTACGAAAGTAATAATAATGGTAGTTTCGGATAAATTAACTTACGTAAATCTAGTAACGTGTGCTAATTTAGAACAAACATTATGTTCTATGTATGAGGTCTATCTTTGAAAAGGCCAAGTATGAGCGTTGTACGACCCCTAATTCAACATATACTTCATCATCAACTGATGACATTGACTTATGGAGTTACGTTAGTACACATTGGAGTGGTCAAGGTCAACAATCAGTTGGTTTTTCCTCTAGTTATTTCCTTTCCCGTCTAATGATACACCTGTTGAGTTAGTTAGGTATTTTGCGCATGATGTGCTTAGTATGTTAGATGACGAAGAGATAAAAAAATTTGATGTACTACGATGGTGGAGACAACATCAACGTAGTTACCCAATTATTTCAAAAATGGCATGTGATCTACTAACAGCTCCGGTCTCAACTGTAGCATCGGAGGCTGTATTTAGTACAAGTGGTAGGGTTTTGTCTGATATCATATCAAGACTCGGCCGACATTTTAGAAAGCTTATCGTGTCTAAAGAATTGGGATGATGCCAAGTTCACATCCAATACAAAGTGGACAGAATAATGTCCGAAGAACTTGAAGATTTGAATATGGATTACTCCGATTCGTAGTAAGTATTATTTTGCATTAGTATTTGATATTTTTTTCTTATTTTAATAAAAAATTGTACACGTAACATCTTGTTTGTGTACAAATTTAACTCTGCCTACTTTTAAAATTGTTGGTCCCAAGTGTTGACGTCGGAACCTGCACCGTCCACGTGTCAACAGATCTCTAGTCACTCCTATGCCAACCTGTATGTTACCTGGACACTCTGACAATCGTTAGACACCAAGATCTCCGGAGAAAAAGGGTCTGGCAATCGTTGGTACTCCGACGATTAAGTCAACTGCCGGTATATAGAGTAATATACAGTGGATGAAAGCAATAGAGTGTGGGAGGGACAAGCAGGTAAAGATTTGAACAGAGTTTATGGGTGAAATTAAAGCGTAAAAAGAGCGTACCATAAAAATAATGCGTCCCATAGAATAACCAGAGTCCTTGTATTTATAGGTACAAAGTCCTAATTATTCTCTGTAAGCAATCAATTAGAACTCTGATTGGATTCTCCTTCCTTATAGGATAAAAGGTAATTGGATATGGACACAATCTCCCAGATTTCGGTCCTTATCTGATTGAATTTCCTTGTAAGAATCTTGATGATAATCAAATACAATCTTTCTTTAATTACTTCTCTAGTTGTCCAAAAATATCATACTACGCGGATGCTAAGACCAACGAAACACTCTAGATTAGCCAAGGGTGTCGAGGCCCTTCATGGGCTTCGCTGTGATGGATTCAAGAGTGCTAAGATGTTCGATGGACCTCCGAGACCTTCTGAGAATTTACGAGGCCCCTGTTGGGCCCCCGATGCCTTCACTGGTCTATAGGGCCTTTGAGGCCATACTAAAATCGGGTAGTAACAATAGTCCCCAAGTCCAAGCATATTATTTATATTAGGCACGGGACTTTAAGAAGGAGTATTAAATGAGGACGAATGTCTTTAGAAATTGAACCTCCAATGGAATCCGTGGGATCACTTCTCCCATTATATTTCTCCATATGAGGCATTTTAAACCATGCGGAAAGTTCTCTAGCCTTCAATTATTTGGAGAATTGGAGGTCATCGTTGTCGTCGTCAAGGTCGCACGACCGTTCTGGTCTTTCATCTTGGGTTTTACATCCGCAGCCACAGAGTCCCTTCTCTTCTTTGGTGGTCATCGCCGAGCTCGCTACACCGGCTACTCAACAATTGAGGTCGAGTTACAAACGACCTGGTCCCCAACCTGTCGAATTCACTGGCTGAGGTGACAGACTTTTCCACTTGCGAAGCACGAGGTCTCTCCTGGTTATTGGGAGTTCGTCCAGGTTGAGGATTGGCGAATCATCTTGAGACCGACGGCTTTTGATCGAGCCGGACCTCGAAGGGCTTCATCGGGCACTACTATGCTTGGTTCCATGTTGAAGAGGATTGATTTTCCAACAGTTTAAGCGCCGCCTTCATCCGGGCATTGTCCGGCTTTCAGTCCTGGTTTTCTTGTTCAACCGTCCGCTGCTGTCGTTGTCTTCTCTTCTTGCAGAGGGTCACCATCCGGAGATCTTGAACGCTTTCGCCGCAAGTCGGTGTGGTGGGATTCAACTTCTTCTTCTATGGAGTGTTCGGTTGCCATGCTTTTTCCGGTAGAAAACACGTTTTTACCACAAGTTTTAGGTTGTGTAACGCTTTTTTTTGTTTCCTACATACGGTGCCAACTGCTGACGCCGGAACCTACACCGCCCACGTTTCAACAGATCTCCGATCACTCCTCTGCCAACTTGTGTGTTACCCGCACACTTTCGGACAATCGTTAGGCACCAAGATCTCTGTGGAAAAAAGACCCGCAATCGTTGGTACTCCGACGATTAAGTCAACTATTGGTATATAGAGTAATATACCGGAGATGAAAGCAATGGGGTGTGGGAGGGACAAGTAGGCAGATATTTGAACAGAGTTTAGAAGTGAAATTAAAGTGTTAAAAGAGCGTACCATAAAAAGAATGCGTCCCTTAGAATAACTACAGTCCTTGTATTTATAGGTATAAAGTCCTAATTATTTTGTGTAAGCAATCAATTAGAACTCTGATTAGATTATCCTTCCTTATAGGAAAAAAGGTAATTGGATATGGACACAATCTCTCAGATTTCGGTCCTTATCTCGATTGAATTTTCTTGTGAGAATTCTTATGATAATCAAATACAATTTTTCTTTAATTACTTATCCGATTGTCCCAAAACATCGGACTACACGAATCGCGAAGACCGGTGAAGCACTCCAGACCGCCAAGGGTGTCGAGGCCCTTCATGGGCTTCATTTGTGAGAGATTCAAGAGTGCTATACCAAAATCGGGTGGTAACACCAAGCCCGAAAAAATGAGGAATGTTTTCAATATTTAATTTTTAACATAAATGATTCTCGATATTGTATTTCTTTTTATTTTCAAATTTTTAAAAAATAAAATAATTTTTTTTGATAGCTCGGCTCGGCCTGCTCGCCCACGAGCTCGTGGGCGAACCAAGCAACCTTTTTGAAGCAGTGAGTCGAGTAGAATGTAGCCGAGTCGAACTTGGTTTTTATGGGTCATGCCTATTTGAACAATAGAACTGGACTTCTAAAAGTGGAATTATTTTGGTCGAATCAATTCTTAGTTTTGCAAATTTTAGGATTTTTATTATTGAGTTTGATAAACCACGTCGTCCCTATTGATTTGACTTGTTGTAGGAGTCCTAAAGCACAAATTGGTGCAAATGGCCCTAACTTTTGTCCTCATTATAGAAATGGTCTTTAACCTTTGTTATTTTAGCACAACAATTTCTAATCTATGTGTTTTGGTGTGCAATTGATTATTATTTAATAGAAAAAAATAAAAATATATTTAGTTTTAATTAAAGAAAATTATGATTGAATTTATAACCTTTGTAAAATGTGTAAATAGGTCTGATAATTAAATAATATTTAATTTAGCATATTAAATATATCACTATAGTCGTGTCAATTAAATTTTTCATAAAAAAAATGTAAAAGTATTGTGCTTTAGGTATATGTAATTGCTATGTAATGTAAAAAATTAGAATAAAAATTAAGTTAAATAAATAACAAAATGACATATATAATTTTATGATATTGAACTAATCTTATTATGTTTTTTTAACATAAAAATACTAAGAAAAATTGATTCACATATTTTGTGTTCTTTATTTCTGAACGATAATAAAACGATAAATTAAAATATAAAGAGTACAATTTGAGCTCCAATATTAGTAGTTAATAAACGAATAGCTCAATTAAATAAAAATATTTGAGTATCAAGTTTGTGACAAAGTTATTTTTTCTTTTTATGTTGTAATAATAAAATTAAAGTTTAAATATTAAATAATATAAATACTTATTAATAATAAAATAATTTTAATTAAAACTTTTGTTAATAATTATGAGCTTAAAATTTAGTTATTTTATAATAGTTAGTAAAATATACAAAATAATTTAAGTACATTATCAGTTTATTAGTTTCTTTTAATTTTTTATAAAAATAAAAAATAAAAGTATTGAACCCATTTGCACTTTTTGCAAAAGTTAGGAATCTAATAGAAATATTTTTCTAATTAAAAATAAGGGTATATTTGTCTTTTTCATCAAATAAGGACATTGTATACCAAAATACATAATTTAGAGACTTTAATGTAAAAAAATAAAAGTTATGGACCATTTGCGTCTATTTTCTTTCTTTTTTTTTTTTTTTATTACTACAGATGGAATCCAAAATAAAAATGGCAGATTGATATAAAATAAGACGAAGTATTTATTTTGATTTGTGGACGTGCTATTCGGATACTTTCAATTTTCAATTTTCCAATCCACCATCTTATAGTCAAGAAATTTGCCAACAATAAATTTATTTGTACCAGCGTCCTCTGTTTTGTATTTCTTCTCCAATGATTCCCAAAGTTCTTTTGCCGATTTCATGGTACTATATGTGAAGAACAGAGAAGAAAGAAAGAAGAACCAACTTTATTAAGCAAACGACATAATAAAAATACAACTACAAGAGAGTTTATATAATAATGAAAACTCTAATCTATATTAGGTAACCAATCATAATATATTGGGACAATCTTCTACTATATATGAGAATTATCTAATATATATTCTAACATCTCCCCTCAAACTCACGATGCTACACGGTAGAAGCAATGAGAGTTTGTCAACAAAAATAAAAATGGTGGATCCGGGCGTAACTTTGTGAAAAAAGTCGAGAAGTCGCAACAATAAAGAAGCAAATGGTAAGAAAATAGTGTCATCTTTGAAGATGGTGGCGGATAACATAACAAATCAATCTCAATGTGCTTCCCATATCGGCAAGTAACCAAGGCAACCACACAATCTTAGTAGTAGCACGATACTTTGCTTGAAGAGAAGAACGGAAAGCAACAATCGACTTCTTACTCTTCTAAGAGATAAGAGAATAACTTAAAACTGGACAAAAAACCAGTATTATAGAAAGAAGAGAAAAGGGGAAAGAAGAAGAAGAGAAGAACGGAATAGGAAGGGGAAAACAGATTGTCTAGATTAATTGGAAACAAAACCAACCAAAATTCCAGTTTACTGGACCAGATTCAAAATCCAAATTAATGGATGCAAATGCCAAATTACAGAGAAGAAAAGAAGGGGATAGGAAAGGAGAGACAGATTATCCAGGTTAACCGGAACCAACCAATTTCTAGATTACTGGACAAGATTCTACATCCAAATTAATGGATGCAAATACCAAATTGCGAGAGAGAGAAGAAGGGGATAAGAAGGGGGAGACATATTGTCTAACCAAATTCCAGGACAAATTCCAAACTGATTTGGACATATTGGATGCAAAATCAACCAAATTTCGAGCAGTAACAACAGAACAAATTTCAATCATCCCTTTTAGTTGCCATGATTAGCTCGAAAAGATGCACAATGCTGAAGCAGACCTTGCTTAAGCCGTGGGCACATATATCGACTCGGAAAGTACCAAAGTCTTTTCTTAATGCAGATCGAACCTCGCGAAGTGGGCACGCACGCCTTACATACTTGGATTTTCGATTTGGTTAAAAGGAATAATGTTTTTTTTTTTTTTAATGTGCGGAACTTTGAGTAGGAGAGGAAAAAGAAGGAACTTAATATTCAATACATAACCGAGACTACGGACAAATTTCAAATTCCAAACTTAGCCTCGTCATAACTAAAAAAGCGAAAAAAGATTTTGGCGGACGAGTGGCATAAGGCCACTTCATGGGAGAACGGAAGCGATTTCAAGTTTAAACTAAGTTGGATCAAACTTGCTATGATACCATATGAAGAGCAGAGAAGAAAGAAAGTAGAACCAACTTTATTAAGCAAACAACATAATAAAAATACAACTACAAGAGAGTTTATATAATAATGAAAAGTCTAATCTATATTAGGTAAACAATCAACTCATATTCTAATATATTGGGACAATCTTCTAATATATATAAAAATCCTCTAATATATATTCTAACACTATATACACCGTATAGTGTATTGTCCAGTTCGTTTAGGATGTAGTTTTTGCACAAGAAGTCGGAGTGTTTCCACGCATCCAAAGCAATAAGTGATTCCCTATTGTTTGTTCCCTTTTGCTTTGCCGGTGGATCCTCGCTAAGAAACCTTACCAAATTCAAAGTGATCAAGTAGAATAACATCTTTTGTTGCCATTTTTTGAAGTCCACACCACTGAATTTTTTCGATTTCTCTCCATATGGGACCGAAGTGGTTTGAATAGCCATAGGTGGTACCACATTGGTTGCACCAATAGTAGGAGAAACAATGTTACTCCCATCTGTATTCATTTCTGTTTCCATAAACAGAAGATAAGCTTTCAATATACTAAAGATAAATCTGACTTTAGATGTTAAAAATTAAAATAACAGTAACTCAAATAACATTAACCAACTTTAATCTTGTTGCAATAATTGGATCAAACAATTAATAAACATATAAAATAAACAAATGATTGGAAACAACAACAACCACATATGAACTACTCACATGCAGAGATACGGTCCCAGTTCGAATTTTAATATTGTTAGAGTAAATTAAGAATGCCAATTATTAATAATGCAATCACAGATTACAGATTTCAAATTAAGAATGCCAATTATTAATAATTACAGATTACAGCCACAGATTTGAAAACTAGAATAATATAAAATGCACGTATAAAATTCAAATTTGTCTTAAACTGATTCAACTTAACACCGGATGAATACCACTCAATCAGATTTGCATGCAATTAATTGTAATTAGATTTGATTTGCGTGCATTAAATGTTAACAGGGACTTTACTTTGCATGCATTTAAATGCAAACATAAATTTTAAGCAACAGAATAATGAATCAGTGTATAATCCGATAGGCATTATATAACATAATACTAATCAGTGTTAAATACAATTTAAAAGCAACAGATTATGAACTTAAGTAAAAGTATTTCTGAATTTATATTGCTCAGATTTTAAATTACAGTGATATATAAAGTGCATGTAATACACAAATTTCGTCTTAAAATATTGTAGAAATAAAAGTAGTGTAGATTATAAACTACACTTACTTGTTGAAGAAAAATAAATTCAGAAAATGTATTTGAAATGGAGGATCGAGGCTAGAGTTTGACTCTATGCCTTTAAGACGAATTGTCCAACTATGGTGTTCACGGATTGATGACAATCGTCTCCCAAGGTATAACGATCCTTCTTGTGATAGCAGCACTTCAAATCACAAGAAATAGCGAACCAAAAGTATTTTCAAACTCTCTTTTGGAAATGTAGGGAAGGAAAAGAATATTTCGAGAAGTATGAGAATGTGAATGAATGTTATGCAAACCGGGGATGACTTATTTATAGCATGCCAAAAGGTTCAAATTGAATGGACACAACAGTGGGTTATGCCAGTTTAACTATAACCATTATCATTTAAACAGACAAGTCCGAAAAGACGTGTCTTCTGTTCAAACACGTACCTTTTGGATTAATTAATTAAAATTAATTGTTTGAAAGTTTAAATAAAATAAATAAATCCAAAAAGATTATAATGGATTAAGTCCAATCTTTTGACCCACGACCCTGTGCCCAATTTCAAATTGACCCGGCCCGGTCGACGACACGCGCACGTGGGCCTTTGGACCAAACCCAATAAGATCTAAGTCTCTTCCCTTTCAAAGACTATTGGTACCCCTTGGGGTCCAAACCCAATAGTCAAACTAGGGATATAAAAAGTGATCACAAATTTTTTGTTCTTCCAATGTGGGATACAAGTTTCCTATTTCTTTTTACAATCCAAGTTTCAAGGTGTCAATATTTGACAATAAATTTCTTATTCACCCAAAAATAGTTTTATACGACCAAATATACTATAACCATCTTCTCGCGGAGTAGAACATATTCAAATTATAATTAATTAATATAGGTGATCCAGACCCACCCTAATATTTAGTCAAACGTTGATTAAATCAATTATTTAGTCAACTATTTTCATCAACACAGAATTTAAGTTTGCTTCAATTGTTTGGTGAACGTGCTTGGAATATCTCGATGCCAGCTTTTTATCTCCCAGCAATTCAATATCTATAAAATTCATCAATTTACTTTAGGAAAAAGAAGCAAAGCAAAATGAATGACCAACAAATGGGAAATTCTACCCCTGTATGTTTTTCAGTTTTTGGTGCCTATTTTTGGTGTTTCGACGTTTCACCATCCTATTTTTGTGTCCCATAAACAAGTAATGATATAATCACAACAAGTAACATTGCAAACTAAGTACTAAACATGAAAACCATTCTCAAAATTAAAGGGATATGAAATACTAAATCAACTTGAAGATATATGATTCATTGAAAAGTCAAAGAACTACAACTCAACTCAATGTTTTCAAAACTTAAATCAATAGAATTTGAACACAATACAGGGATAGCAAAAGTTCACTTGCCTTCAATGTTATATTCTAATTGTGTCTAGCCTACCCACTTCCTTTCCCGTTCTTTTCTGTATTTTTTTCCCGCTGTAAATAGTTATGTTGAGTGATATCTCCACGTCTTCTTCTTTAGATATTCGAGCAAATTTTTTGAATATACGTGACAAATCTTCAATTTCATCTATTAACGCATATTTAGCCGAAGAAACGTCACTTGATTCACTTTCATCATAAGCACCACTGGATTGACCTTCATATGTGAGTGTTGTTGTTGTTGTTTTTTTTTTTTTTTTTTATGCAATACATCACTTAATTTGAAATATCCACAATCGCTTATTTACTTCTATCTATTTCACAAAGCCCTCTCCACATATTGGGCATCGTTGATTTTTTTGGCACTTGCCATCCAACTATGACAATTTCTTTTTTCTTTCCAGACATTTGTAAAGGTATGTTGCATTCACATTTGTACACCAATTAACAACAATCATTATAACCATATGACATATAGCCATTTCACGCGACTGATGACAATCAATTTAAACATCCTACTACTAAACATGACTCAAGTTGAATTCAATTGCAACTTCATTGCCCATTTCACTGAAATTAAACCATATACGAATTGTCAACTTCACAAACAACATTACTCTAAAAAGTATATATACCATAATATGCAAGTCTCCAAACATATTGCGAATTGCCAATTTTATTGAAGACCCAATTTTTTTTTTTTTGTGAAGACTATAAACAAGTTAATTATGAAGTGCCAATTTCTTATATGTTGACGTCAATTAGTATCAAAACCCATGAATAATAAAATTGACTTGTGCCAATCGTTGGTCGATTTCGCCGAAGATGATGGTTGAAGTACCGTAGATAAAAAGCCCCTGGAGATTAATCATTTTTGTTCTCTTCTCTACAGCTTTGCTTTTGAACAAAGACAAGGAAGAAATGTGTGTGCTAGTTGAATCGTTGACGGATTTGCTGTTTCCGGCGTTTTGGTTCACACCATCGGTGACCACCAGATCTCCTATTGAAATCGGATCCGTACAGCATATAGAGGACTCCAAATGATATTTTTTTCCTTACACCAGAATAAAATAAAATAATTTAAGTCAATAGATTTTTCTCACTCAATCAAAATAAAATAATTTGAGTTACTTTTTTACTCTTACCATGCATCTGTAATGCAATCTATAATCACTGCTGTACGAATAACATTACTCTTATGTACTTGAAATTTGGAAAAAGAGTTCACATTTTTCAAACAATTCTTAGGATTTAAATAAAAAATTTCAAATTTTTTAGTTGGTCTATTTTGACCCTGATATTTCAAGAGGTACTTTTTTGAATAAAAAAATACAAATTAAAAACATCTGTTGTGAAACTAGAAAAGTAGAGAAACTAGAAAAGTAGAGAGAAAAATAGAAGAGAATAAGGAGAGTCAAAACTCAAGTGTGTCCATTTACTATAACAATGACCCTTATTTATAGGGTTCCAAAGGGAGTTACAATCTGATTAGAATACACTCTTCTGGAGTAAGTAGATAACTACATAGACATCTAGATACAACTAAATAGTCATTCATCATTATCTATAATTTTACAACACTCCCCATTGAATGACTTATTACACAATAACTGTTTCGTTGTTTGACAAAAATCCAATGGGACAAAAATACCAATAGAAAGAAAAAATTATCAAAAATTGGAGTACTCAAATGCTGCCTCATTAAAACATTGTCAGAAAAACCCAGTGGGACAAAACCTGAGCGAAGGAAAAAGAGTACAGCTACTCCAACTCATTTCAATCAATGAAAAAAACTTGTATCGAGCTATCCATATCTTGTGCGCCAATGTCTTAAATGCCACAATCTTTTCAAAACTTGTATAAAACAATTCTGGTGAAATGTACTCCATGTTATAACCTCCAGCAATATCATCTTCATACACTATCTCTGGTTGACTGTAGTCAGCATGAAGGTCTGATGCAATTATATTAAAAATAGATCTTGTAGTTGTTCCCTTCAGGAGTCTCATATACAATTTATAATGCACGGGAGTATAGCCATAGGGTTATGATGGAGGTAAATATTTTGTAGGTTATAGACATCCATAACTATAAGAATTATAACACTTCTAATTGGATATCATTTACACAAAGAATATGCCTCATTAAAAACATTGCCAGGAAAACTCAATGGGACAAAATCTCAGTAAAGGAAAAGAGTACAATGCATATTTACTCCCCCTCATTATAATATTAGTTCAAATCTGTACTTTGATCGATTGATTTCTCAAAAAGTTGAACTATATGCTTCAGGCATATTAAATCCTCCAGGAATTTATATACATTGTTTTATTAGTCATGCCAGATGAGTTGGTTATAACAATATTCATTATATGCATATATGTCATCCATTGACAGACTAAGAAGATATCAACTTATGATTGCTTTACATAAGTCTTTGCAAAATTTAAAAGTCGTGCATTACATGTTACGACTTTATTTTTCCATTTCCTTTTCGTATAAATATACACCTTTAGGTGCTCCGACAATAGGTCCAGAAACTTCAGGTTTCTCTAGTCAGTTCAATTTATTTGGATTGCATCCTTTTATTTGGCCAATTTATTCTTTGACAGATTTTTTTCAATATCTTTGCTACCTTTCATAATATGAATCGCTTCTTTATATACAATAATGTTGTTAACAATATTTATTTTTGAATTCATTTCTTTCTCATAACGACATAACTTAACGAGATCTTTTTGTTTTATTATTTCAGCTAGCTGAACTTCTTATGGAGTTTTATAATTAGTTATGTCTATATAGTCTCCAAGAGTATACACCTCCTCAATAGGACCATCTTTATAATTGGCTCCATTTTTAATTTGAGAATTTTGGAATCAAATATCACCATGCTTCAGGCGTGTTATTAATTTACCTGATATAATGTTAATGGATTGCCCTTCATGGACGCTAATATAAATTGGAGCATTTAGAGCTGGTATATGAGATTTGATTTAATCTCTTTGGTCAGTAAATACATATGTCAATTGTATAACTTACAAATGAATTATTTGTTGAACTTCTGGTTCATATTGTCTTGTGTAAGGATCTAGAAAATATAATATACTGCATTTTCATGTATTCTTTCCAACTACTTAATTTCTCTCCCCTGATGTTGAGAAAACTATCTTATCAAAATAACATTCGAAATACCATATTATAAAATATCACCCGTTAGAACTTAAGATATTTTATAATGTTCTATACTAAACATGTATTCTCAACATTTTTCAAAGCTCATCTCAGTGCACTATAGTGGACCGATTGTACATATATTACACTATCAAAAATCATTAGATAATATTAGGCTCTGACCATAAGCCAACTATAGCGGGAGTAACTTTGATGTTGGCATGATGCGTATAAGTATTTTAACATATAAAATAGCATTCCCTAGACAAAAATGGGAAGCGCTTTGTTATCAATAGTAATGATTTAGAATTTAATTGGAGGTGTTGAAAAACAATATTGCTAAACCATTTAACATCATCTCAACTAATATTTATTAAAAGTTTGAGATTTAGACTCACTAGTATTGACAAGACACATTACTGTATTGGTTGTATAATCTAAAAATTATGCTCATAATTTAAAATTTGAGCAAGTAATCTCGCAAACTTCAAGTTGCGAATAATAACACCATACAATCATCTAGTAGATGTATCTATTAGATACAAATAATACATAGATGGTCAACATGGAAGGTGATGAGGCCCCATAAATCACCTTAAATAACTTTCAGAAATACAGGGAATTCAGTCTCGATTTTACTTAGTGAATGTCTACTAGTTTATATACAATGAGAACAAGCATCACATGAGAATTCATTATATTGAAAAATCTTACGGTTTTCAATAGATATTCTCATTAATAATTCACATCATATTGATCCGGGATGGTAACAACCCAGAATGCCAATCAATAAAATTTTTAGGACATTGAACTTCTAGTTCAATATAGTACTTCTTCAATTGTATCAACACTCTAATATTACACAATATTAATATTCTGAAATTGTAAGGTTGTGCTTCTTCAATAACAACAACACAATATTCTTTTTTAATATTTTTTATATTTTCTGTTTTTTCAGAAACAATAATATCATTTTCTTTTAAAATATTGATATTCATAATATTATACTTCTTCAGGAGTATTAATACAATATTTGTATAAAATAATATATCTTATGAAATTACGTTCTTCGAAAGCAAGTAATATTCGACTGAAATATTAATATAATGTTGTGCTACTTCATGAGCAACAACATATTATTATTTAAAGATTTACTCATCATGAGTAAAATCATACTAGAAGTTAGATATTTTACAATTATGCTATTCGAAAGCAAGTAATATGCCAGAATATTAATATAATGTTGTGCTTCTTCAGGAGCAACAACAAATAATTTTAAATATATTAAACTTTATAAAAATTTGTTCTTCAGGAACAATAGCTTAATATTAGATCTTATGAATTATGCTCTTATATTCTGCCAGAATATTAAAGTAACGTTGTACTTCTTCAGGAGCAACAACAAATCATTATTCTGAAATAAATATTTGCTCTTCAAGAGTAATATTATAATATTCTTATAGAATATTATATCTTATAAAATTAGGCTCTTCGGGAGCAATTAATATTATACTGAAATATTAATGTAATATAAATATTTGTTTATTATAAAGCAACAAAAAAAATATTCTTCTAGAATATTTATATGTTAGGTTTGACATATGACTCTGTCAAAATATTAACGTTGTGTTTCTTCAGGAACACCAACATATCATTATGAATATATATTCTTCAGGAGCAATAATATGATATATATCAATTTAAGATTTGTATAAGTTTCTATAAAAGAAAAAGAAAAGAATCCAAAATTATGGGATTTACTGAAATAAAATAAGGGAGAATATGAATTTTGAAAGTATTGAATATACAATCATGGATAATTAGAATTGGCTAGGATTGACATTGTTATTAATTGTTATTATGAATCATCAAAATCAACATA
The DNA here is from genome assembly GCA_023638005.1 of Forsythia suspensa. NCBI lineage: Eukaryota > Viridiplantae > Streptophyta > Magnoliopsida > Lamiales > Oleaceae > Forsythia > Forsythia suspensa. The sequence goes on from CM042665.1 coordinate 13,476,633, forward strand.
CATTAACAACGTCTTGTGATCGTGATAATGATTAAGTAAAATTATGACAAATTTAAAACATAAACATTACTTTATTTTAACTATAATATTATGATTGATGATAACATACCCATGCCTCGATTCTTGATTAGATTTGAAATATAAAAATCATTCAACCACCGTAGTACTATAACAAAAAGAATAATCTTTGAATAAATTGAAATTTGGGTTATGAAATCACGTCTCGCTTAGAATATTTTGCTTCACTCTCCTTTTTTTTTTGGAATAGAAAATAATACCTATTTGCTAATTTATTGGTTAGAATGTCGGTCGATAACGTGTTATGAAACTAGAAAAGTAGAGAAAAAAAGAGAAGAGAATAGGGAGAGTCAAAACTCAAGTGTGTCCATTTACTATAACAATTACCCTTATTTATAGGGTTCTAAAGGGAGTTACAACTTGATTAGAATACACTCTTCTAGAGTAAGTAGATAACTACATAAACATTTAGATACAACTAAATAGTTATTCATCATTATCTATAATTTTACAACAACCTCAAATTTATTCACTATACCTTCTTCCATTTTTTGGCTCATAATATATAATAGAAGAATTATTACAAGATGCATGTCATGTCATTTTAAGAAGACACGCTCTCCGTAACATGGAATGCATTTAACCTGGGATACCTAGGTATCAAAAAAAAAAAAAAAAAAAAAGACACGTTTCTCCGTTTTCTTTTCTAAGTAGTTAAATAAATCATTTATCGAATTTTTTTTGGGTTAATAGTACTAGAAGTCCCAAACCTTTAAATTTGATGAACTCTAAAACTTTTAATTTCTAGGACCCATGTCCCTAACCTATGAAATGTTAGCGTTTGGAGTCCATTTTTAATATAAACTATTAGTTTAACTGTTAAATAATCAAAATTTTATTACAAAAACCATTTTACCCTTATAATTGAATGATAAAAGAAAAAAATAAAAATAAAAATTACAATTAAAACTCAACCAACAAAATTGCAACTAAACCCCATCCCCTGAACAAATCTGACGTCTGTGGAGCGGCAGGTGAGGGTGATGAGTCTCTGAAAACTTGCCGCCGCAAGTCTCTTAAAATTTTCCAAATTAATAATTTTGCTTAAAATAATAATTTTTAAGTTGGCAAAATAATGCCATTCTTTGAAAATTTGCCGAGTCTCTGAAAATTCATTCATTTGCTTAATAGTATAAATACCCAGATGCTGTGAATTGGTTTCATTTTCCTTTTAGTTATTTTATAAAATCAAGCCAAGAAGTTGAGCTTGGAAAAAGAAGTTTAGTTTTCATTTTTGTCCAAGAAGTCTATAAAATAAAGCCAAGAAGTCTCTGAAGTTTAGTTTTCATTTCTGTCGGCCATCCTCAAGCATAAGCATTTGACTGGAAAAAAAAAGAAATCAAGTAATTGAAAGAGGAAAGGATTTGAGCTTTTTAGCAGCCATGGCGGATGAGTTTCAGCTAAGCAATAGTGGAAACTGGTAGGATACATCAAGAAACAGATTTGACACTACTGCATCAACACAAACTTCGATTTCTACTACGTTAAATAACACATCAACTTTTGGATGGCCGACAGAAATGACCGAGATCAGGCCGCGATGAGACTCACGGAAAAATTTGCCGGTGAGTCTCTAAAACAGAGTTTGAATCGGAGAAAGAGAAATAAGAGGAAGAATAGAAATCAGAGGTTGAGGAAGAGAAATCAGAGATTTTTCTGAATTTCAAGTTTCCAACTTTCAAGAATCTAATAGAAGCAAGAAAGAAATAAGTAATTTTTGGGTTTGGTTTGAAGCAAGATTTGGATATATTCTTAGTTCATCTCATCCTCGGATGTTCACTTTTCTAGGTCCGAATGATTCCATAAAATTGAAATTGTTGATGATGGACAGGGTAAATTTGGAGAAGAAGAAGTGGTTAAGTTAAGATTTAGTTGTAATTTTTTTTTGTCTTTTTATCGTTCAATTTTAAGGGTAAAATAATATTTTTAACAAAATTTTGATCATTTAACAGTCAAACTATTTGTTTCTGTCAAAAAAAAAAAAAAACTTCAAGTGCTAACGTTTTATAAATTAAGGACTTGGGTACTATAAATTAAAGGTTTGAGAATCAATCGTCACAAAGTTCATCTACACTGAATAATTATATTACCAAAAATATTTGAAGTTATATTTTTAATTTGAGCGTATGAACTAGTAATTTAACAAATTAAATACAAATCATTTCAGCAATCCTTTCTGCAAAAAAAGTTTCAAAATCAATTTAGAGAGAGATGCAACAAATTAAAGTCTGATCACGACTATAAAGAATTTTTTCCACTACTGAAAGAAAAAAAAATGTCCGTGTATAACTACGTCATCACCTCATAAAATCATCTATTCTAAAATTTTCTTATCACTTCAATCAATATCTCTGATTCGTTCATCTCTTTCAAACGATCATCTCTAAAATCTGCTACCTTCTTGATCTATCTCTCTCATTCGACCATTTCCCCACCGTTTATCTCCAAAACTTGTTCACCACTTCAATATGTTATCATAATAGACATATGGTCGAATCTCATTGCAAAAAAAATGGTATACTAATTATATTCGCACTAAATTTTTATTTGTTGTATCACAATATAACTATTTTTAAAGTCTATTGTAACACACCCCCCAAATTACTATATTCCCAAATAGACTGAATTGCAAAAATCATCTCCTATTTATTGCTTAAATTCAATAATTAAAGACTGTGGGCAGTACAGATCTCATCCACTTGGATACTTCAGTTTCTCAAATTTTACACGCATCAATTCATCGTCCCCAGTTTCACACTCTTGAACTGCGATTTTATCTGATTTCGACATTTTCGAGTCAAAATCCCTCTACCTGCCAATATAAATCGAGCTAACAGTTCAACTCTGAAGTTCCATTCAATCCATTTTCATTTCCATTGGCATTCTCTTCAAGATCCCATCTTTTTCACCACCCCAATTCGCCATTCCGTCTTCGTATTTTGACTTGTTGAAGCGTATTCTTTTTTACTCATAAACCCAAGAAACCCACAAATCTTGAAGTAAATCCTTCGAATTTACTGATAAGTGGATCATTCATTATAAAGATTCATTTTTGTTTTGCGAAATCTTATTTAGGTGCTGAAGCAAATCTAGTTACTGAATTTTTCAAGCCACATTCAAGTCACGATGGACGAGTACGTACCTTTCTTAACTTCTAAATTTAGTCTTTCATGTCTTATGCATTCTTCATCCAATTAGGCATTGTTTTCTACTGTTAGATAGAAAAGTACCCAGATAATGGAATTCCTGAAACGCTGCATTTTCCTGTCCCATTTAATTTTCATTTTAATTTTTCAATCTCAATATACCAGTGGCGGTATCTTCTCTGGTTTATTACTGAGATTATTGATAGGAACGCTTGTAACGAGTGATATACGTTTGAAAAGTTATTTTCTTCCAATGAGTTCTAATTTATATTTGAATCCTTATTTTTAGGGAGAATGAAGTCGAACTTTTACAGAGATATCGTCGGGACAGGCGGGTACTTCTAGATTTTATACTTGCTGGTAGCTTAATAAAGAAGGTGATAATGCCACCCGGAGCAGTGACATTGGATGATGTGGATCTGGACCAAGTCAGTGTGGATTATGTTCTTAATTGTGCGAAGAAAGGTTAAGTATTTGAAACTATGTTTTGTTCGCTTTCTTTTTTCTTCCTTGTTCTTACTTGGCAAGAGAAAGACTTATAAGCATAACTAGTGGTTTTTCTTTTCTTCTCTTGGTTAATTAATGTAGGTGGCATGCTTGAACTCTCGGATGCTATAAGAGATTACCATGATAGCACTTTATTCCCGAACATGGTAATTGACGTCCCATGGAGCTATTAATTTTGACATTGAAGAACTTCTTTTTATGCATGCTACAGTTGTCATCATTGAATATTATGTTGCTCTATGCATGCCTCATTTTAAACTATATTTACTCTATAATATTTCTTAGGGCAAAAATTATTACCTTGCATTTCCTTTATTCTTTCAATTTTATTCTTCCAATTATTTACTTAACAACATATATGAGTATATCTGAATATTTTTGTCCTCATTACTATTTGTTATTGCTTTCGAAAAGAATAATGCAGGTTCAGCCGATGAATTCTATCTGGTTACCAATCCGGAATCTTCAGGTTCTCCTCCCAGAAGAGCACCCCCGCATGTCCCAATTGTGGTTCCATCACCTATTTTGCCCAGCCTTTCAATTTTGGAGCCTCTCGACACTGAAGAAGTTGAAGAAGTATCGAGCTTGTCAAAATCCCAGTCACTTAACTCCTCACAAGTTCAAGAATTAACAGTGGATGACATTGATGATTTTGAGGATGACGATCTGGACGAGGTTGACAGTCAGAGGTACTCCAGAAGAGTTCTCAATGACGCCTCTGATGTGGTCCTGGGATTGCCTTCCTTTGCTACTGGTAAATTTGGTTAATGATGGTCTGCATGGATTCTTAGCGTCTCCCTCTTATTTCATGTATCGTTCCTGCAGTCCAGATGTCGCATAGTTTCACCAGAGAAATGCAATTCATGTTTTTCTTTTAGCTTATTTTAACCTACTTAACTAAAAAGATGGAGAGGATGTTAATGGAAACTCCCCACGTATATTTTCCTTGTTTAGTTCTTTCAGTTTCTAAGTCAAGAAGAATTGTTAGCAGAGCTAAAATCTGTTAGGACTCAGAAACATTAGTAGACTTTTAACAGCAATCAGGCATATAATCTCATTTGTGTGGCCTTGTTTTGACATAGATCTAAAAACAACACCTTCTGCCAAGTTTATTATGTTCGGGTTCTAGGATCTCATAAATGTAAATACTAGATTGAGCAATTCGGGATACAGACTTTCAAGGATGTGCTTCTGGTAATTGGCATCATAACCAGAGTCAATTCTCTCGCTTTTAGTTTATTTTGAACAGTGGTCTCACATTGTGCCAAAAATATTTGCTTTTAGTACTAACGTGGCAATGCCTTTTCTATTTACCGAGGCTACATCCAGTAACATCCATGCATATCAAAAACTGATGTAAATTATGGTTGTTCCAAATAAATAAAATAATAAAATCCCTGCTGACAACTGGTAAAACCTCATTCCTGGACCACCTTTTGTTTCCTTTCTCAATCGTGCAAGTTCGCCTAACTCATATGAGTTACATCACTGTAGCATCAATGGAGGTGGTATGGGATGGGGAGCGGACTCGAAGTTCTATTTCTAGTAGTGTATTGGGACAGGGGGACCTTCTCTCAACCTGGACGTTCATCTCATAAATGGATAAGCCGAGTGTAGTTGTCCTCATACTCCATGTTGCCGTTTTAAGTAGTTCTAAACTTTTGACTAATGCCGTTTAATCTATGTGAGATTTTCCAATTGATCACTGTTACATGAGTAACAGAGATTTTATTTTTGAACTTGCTATGATAAATTCAAACTTTGATTCTTGTTGGTTTGCTTCAACACAGGTCTTATAGACGACGACCTCCGTGAAACTGCATATGAGATCCTCCTTGCTGTTGCTGGAGCTTCAGGGTATTTATCTTTTTGCATCTTGGCTTGCATATTTGCTGCCATCTGAATAATTCCATTTCATATGTTTGTGTGCACAAACAGGGGCCTTATTGTTCCATCCAAGGAGAAAAAGAAAGAAAAGAAGTCTAGATTGATGAGGAAGCTAGGGCGAAGTAAGAGTGAACATGTGACACAATCCCAGAATTCTCCTGGTTTGGTTGGTCTATTGGAGACAATGCGTGTTCAGATGGAGGTAAATTATACTTACTCTCTCAAACATCTTCTAATAGTTTTGGGTTCTTATTTCTTCTACTTACACGAAATACATTTCAAAACCTTTATCTTGTTGAAGTTTAAGCCTTTAATATGCCACCGAAATTTAATTGTGTTATGCTCTATGAAAAATTCAGACCAACAAAAAACTACTTTGTTTTCTCTTTGCAGAAATACCAGTGAATTTATCAAGATAAAACTAGTATTATCCTTTTAGAATTCTGAATATATTGCATTTAGAATTTAATTGTCACTTTTTTGTTTTTATAAATTAATGGGTGGGGTGGGGGTGAAAGAACATTTTGTCTGCTATGGAGTGGAAGTAGAAAGTAAGAAAAATGATATTTTCAGTCCTTTTGGTAGAAAAGAGAGGACGTTTCAGCTTTCAGATAACATATCTTAAGCTTTTGTAGCGAACAAATTGTATAAATATGAAGTCTACTTTTATGGGTGAAGTATATTTGCCCTATATATATGCATCTTGTGGTGCAAAGAAGGAGAAAATTTCTGGTGCTCCCAGAGTATGGAACTCAGCACTCCCTATCACTATTTAATTGGCATGTGTGGGTCCCAATTAAACAGTAGGTCCCAATTATTCAAATACACTTATCAATTAATTATTGATAGGGAGTATTGAGTACTCTGTACTCCAGGTGTACTAGAAATAAAATCGCAAAGAAGAGACATAAAAGTTAAGTACTAATTATTAATTTATTACGCTCTTTTCCCATCTCTGGGTCATGAACCTTTTTACGTGGGTGTACCTCCATGTTGCCTTATCAATGAGATTACTTACACATAGAAAAAGAAGAAAGATCAAAAGAAGCAACATATTGTTGAGAGGTGTTGAGACAAGATTTGAATAATATACATGTGACCTTCTCTAACAAATCAAGTGGTTCAACATGGTATCATAGCAGACAAATGTCTTGGATTCGAGTCTTGTCGCCGTTCATTTTATGAAATTGTGCATGTTTTAGGAAAAAATGAATCCACCCACACGTGAGGGGACGTGTTGAAGACCAAATTTAAATAATATAGCCTTCTCTAAGAGCAAGCAATAGCTTAGTTTCTTGATAGGGCCTTGGCGCATGTGTAAGCCAAGGAGAAATCACATGTTAAATATGTCTGAAATTGAAAAATACGAAGGATGATAATACAAAGTGGCTTGGGACCTGCAAAATAAGTTGCTGTCATTGTTGGACTTGGACACCCATGTTGAAAACCTTAAACATTTCATCTTGTATTCATGCAAAATAGTTGTGACAATAGATACTACACATAAAAATGATTAATGAAAAGGACTTGGACACCCATGTTGAAAACCTTAAACATTTCATCTTGTATTCATGCAAAATAGTTGTGACAATAGATACTACACATAAAAATGATTAATGAAAAGTACTCCTAAAGCACAATAGTGGTACGTAATATTACAATATCTGTAAAACTCACTTAAATCATGCCACTTCATTACCCCAACGTGAGCACCACATCATTTCTACCGTTAAACATTTTGTCTCCAAGTTTTCTTTTTTAAGAAAAAACTATAAAGTCTCTGCTTCTTTCCTTGGATGATAGTGGTAGATATTTTCTAAAGAATAGTCCAAATTCAGAGGATTTGTAACCTGAGTAATATGTTTTACTTTGTTTATTTGTAACCTGGGTAATATGTTTTACTTTGTTTTATCTACTTATGTGTTCTTGTTCAATGTTACGGACTGGCCGTTTCGACTTTCGACCGGCCTGGAACTGGTCTGGTTACAAGGTAAAAACTGTATTGATAAAAACTGGTAGAAAATCTGGTACACCGGAAACCAGTGACCTGGTTACGGTTTAAGCGGGATTACTGGTTAGCTTGAAAAAAATAAAATTAAGACTTGAGGAATAACAGAACTGAGAACAACGCCGTTCTTCCCGCTACACCCATTTCCCAAGGATCACCTAAGCTTCACTGTCTCGCTCTCAAAGCCCCACCCATCGTTTCGCTACAAAATACTCAAAATTGAAAATAATATGACCAAAATATGAAAATTTATAGATCAATGTATATGCATACATATACATATACAAATATAGGCGTATGTCTGTGTATGACCTGATAAACTAACCGTGGAAGCCTAAGCAAGAAATGTTTTTGTATTTCTCCTACATTGCTGTGCAAGTGTAAATTAGGTTTGACATGTGGATTTCATAGAAGAAGCAAAGCTATATTGACTAAACTGGTTATCTATTTAAGAAGGGTCTCGGAACAACTCAACAGGTTACTATGTTTGAGAGAACTGGAGCAAGCGTGTTATTATCAAGTATCAGTGGGCCATTTTTAGAGTGAGGAGAAGGGCTATTAGCGGATTGAGAGAAAATGAGTATTGCAGAAATTCTAGAAGCAAAGTGAACACGAAATGGTTGTGAGGATAACCGTTACGGTACCAAATTGGGTGACCTCTGATACCTTTTCGAAGCATCCAACCTAAAACCTAAAACCAAATTAGGCTGAGTGGCCCCATGTCCTTGTATGTTTTTTGGTAAGCCTATATTTTATTGATGTGGAACACTTTTTTACATTTTTCTAACAATTATCCATTAGTATTATGATTTGGATCTTTGCCTTCCATTCAATGTGAATAACCTATCTTGTGTAAAAATTTCAATATGGCTATCTATTTATTATGTGGTTTCAGCATGCTTCAGCCTGGCAAGATGATGTCCTGCTACTTTTTCTTGTTCTCATTCTTTGTGGAGCGAGCATTATGTTTCTGTTAAGAATCTTATAATTTGATATCATTTCTCGATAACCCATCCTCAATCGTTATAACTCCTATTTGAAGGGATCAAAATAGCTATTGAAGTTTTGATGCCTAGTTATCTGTGTTATAGCTATTGCTGTTGCACCTTTGTTTTGTTTGAGTAGCAAACTCTTAGTGTAACAAAATGGTGTATAGCTTTTAATCATCTTTTTAAAATTTTTCATTGGAATAGAAGTAAGCATTAGAAAATTGCGTACCTAATTGTTGTTCATCGAAAATGTCCATATCTCATGTTCAGAGACACTCCAGGCTCACTTTCGTGTAACCATTTTGCATTTTCTATTGCTTGTGAATTGATCCTTCTAGCTGCTAATTTTCTAGTAGTCATTGAGATTCATTATGTGTTTACAATCAATCTCGTGAACTTGCTAGTATGCCGTGAAGCAGATTTTATGTTAGTTACTGGAAAGACAGTAGCCAAAGTCAGACAAGTTTAATTCAAACACTCCTGCTCTCTAACGCCAACAAGAAAGGGAGAAAGTCCTTTACTTCCAATTTGATTTTGACCAGAACACATTTAAGGCCTGTTTGTCATGGCTTTTGAAAAGCCGAAAGTGGCTTTTGAGATTAAGAAGCTGCTTTTGGGTCTGCTTGGATAATTTTCTGAAAGTGCTTTGTCTGATTAGAAGAGCTTTTAGAGGAAGTTGGCCCAAGGTGGCTTCCTTAGGAAGCTCTTCTACAAAAAGCAGAAGCAGAACCTATCCCAAACAGGCCCTTAATATATTGGCTAACTTCGACTAATTTAATCTGATTTTCTTATTTGTTTTGTATATGATTTTGTGTTCGGTAGAATCTCATCTTGGTCATCATAAAACCTTTGACTTAAGGTATTTATTTGTCTCCACTGTTTTACATTTCTACTCTTATCTGAAAAATCATCACTGCACAGTCCATAAAAAAGATATTAAGAAGTTGTCCTGTAGCAAAAGACTTTCCATAGTTTCTGAAGTCTCTTGGTTTTGTTTGCTGTTTATGTATATTTTCACCAATTCTTATGAGTTCATATAGATTTCTGAGGATATGGACATCAGAACAAGACGAGGGCTCCTCAATGCCATGGTGGGAAAAGTGGGAAAAAGAATGGATACTCTCTTGATCCCATTGGAATTGTTGTGTTGTATTTCACGTACAGAGTTTTCTGACAAGAAGTCATATATAAGGTGGCAGAAGAGACAAGTGAGAACTCTATCTCTCCCCTTTTCGTTTTGTCATTCGTTATCCACCCTCTCTCCCTATAGTTTCTTTTGGGGGTTGAGAAGCTTTCTTTTACCCCTCCTTTCCCATTAGTTGAGGTTGATGGCCTCTGTTACTGGCTAATTCTGCTTTTGGGGAATTTATTTGTAATTCTTTCACTTCGTTGAAGTAGTGGTGGTGTGTGCGTGTGCGTTTCTCACTCTATAAGCTTAAAATCAATAGCACATGCCACTTCTGTGCCTGTTCAGTTGCACATTTACAAAATGTGTTCATTTTTTGTCAGTTCAGTTAAACATGTTGGAAGAAGGGCTTGTAAATCAACCTGTCGTCGGATTTGGAGAATCTGGGAGAAAATTGAATGATTTAAGGGTCCTTCTGGCAAAGATTGAAGAGTCTGAGGTATGACACATTCATTTTCATTGGTCTGCTATTGATATTTATTTACCATTTTTGTAAGAATTTGTTTCACTTGGCATTTCTGTTGCCATGCACGAGAGATTGTATCTGTTCTCTCTTTGTAAACTACAGTGTGCATGCTGTGTAGTCACCTTTAAGCACATTTTATTTGCGTAATGATTAGTTGCTGAATCCTTTATCCTACCCTCTTGATGTTTCATCCAATGAGTTTGCTTATAATCTCCAGGAAGTAACACGACCTCTTTGCTCTAGAGTGTCCTATTATTTGTTGAAAGCTATATAATTAGCATAATTGAACTTGTCAGTATAGAATTTGAATTTTGTTTCCCATTTATCTTTCTTTCCCTCTATTACCATCTCTTTTCTCTCCCTTCTACTATTTCTCTAAAGCTATCAGTTTTCTGTGATGATCCATTAGGGGCTAACCTGTGATTTGATCAGTTGTTTATGCACTCATGATACTCTACGGTTCAGTTTTCAGATGTCTTCTCAGTTCTCACGATTTGTGTATATATAGGCACAGTATAAAACATTAGAAAGATTCCTCCTGGTGCTGCAAGAGCCAGTGACAGCCTCTTATTTTATTGTGCTCTGATTGTATTCATATTTGTTGTGTCAGTCTCTTCCACCCTCTACTGGTGAGCTTCAGCGAACAGAATGTTTAAGATCTCTCAGAGATATTGCCATTCCACTTGCAGAGAGGCCAGCGAGAGGAGACTTAACTGGTGAAATATGCCACTGGGCAGACGGTTATCACTTAAATGTCAGATTATATGAGAAACTACTACTCAGCGTCTTTGATGTTTTGGACGAAGGAAAACTTACAGAGGTTAGTGGAACTGCATCCAAGGGCATAATATAATAAATACTCTATCAATATTCTTGTTCATAAAAATTTCTGTTGGGGGTTAAGTTCTGGTTTTCATACGTGTTCAATTCTACAGAACTTCTTACTTTCTAGGGTTATAGATACTTAATTTAATGTTTCCTATATAACTGACTTAGAATCTTCTGCCTTCTGAGGGAAAGCACATCAGTTTACAATTTCAGTGGTTTGGGGAAAATGTTGGATGTATGGAATCGAATTATATTGTACACTTTTGCGTTGACCGCGGATTGACCTAATAAAGGATATATAGGTCGCCCTAATCTTTCCTCACTATATAAAGGGTATTAGGATGAGCCTTTCTATACAGTACATAGATAAAAGAGGGACGTGAGGTTATAAACACATTGTTAACCTTATTCTTCTTCGATATAGTGAAACCTTGCTGCGTCAAGTGTACATAGCTCTTGCATTGAGAGTGAATGTGTTTTTACTCTCTTTCTTTTTCTTGTTTTTGTGCTGTTATATTTGCCTCGGTAGGGTATTAGGACGAGCTTTCTATACAATACATAGAGAAAAGAGGGATGTGAGGTTATAAACACATTGTTAACCTTATTCTTCTTCGATATAGTGAAACCTTGCTGCGTCAAGTGAACGTAGCTCTTGCATTGAGATTGAATGTGTTTTTACTCGCTTTCTTTTTCTTGATTTTGTGCTGTTATATTGGCCTCGGTAGTACAGGATTAACGATTAATCCTTAACAAAAAAAAAAAAAACTAAATTTATTTTTGTTAACTCACTCTGGATACACAATATAATGTGCAGGAAGTGGAAGAAATGTTGGAGCTGTTTAAGTCAGCCTGGCGTATTTTGGGAATCACAGAGACCATCCATTACACTTGCTATGCATGGGTGTTATTTCGGCAGGTATCGGACCTGAAGATTTTGTGATCAAGAGAGTTCATAAGAGTAATTTAAATTGTAAATTTCTTCACAGAAATGCATAAATTTCTTAAGTTTCTATGTGAATGTTGATGGAGACACTAAATATTTTTCTCTCTATCTCTCTCGCCTAGAAAAGGGAAAGAAGAAAAGAACGAACCAACTCTGCTCTCTCTCCCTTTTTGCATTTTCTTATCTCTTCTTATTTTTCTGTCCTATCTGCACCTTTTTAGTCTTGAGTTTGCTGTTTGGACATGTGTTTCTCTAACACCAGAAATGAAGTGGATATAACCAGTCTCCACACACACTAAGAACTTTCTAATTCAGAGAGGGTGGAGGGTTATTTGAGGGTGCCACAGGCTTCATAGGATTGAGTTCTTTTTCCCCTCTTTATTGATGTTTGGAGGTGGAAATGGAGCGGTATTAATTTTTTTTTTTTTTGAGGAAAATGAAACGTTCATAGCCAGTGGAAAATGAAGGGTTACAGGGGCTAATTTAATAAATACATTGGGTTGGTTTTGCTTGTTGAATAAACTGGTGGTTGGTAAAATTATTGAGGTTACTACTGGAAATTGGATATCTCCTTGGTTTGGTCTTGATGGTGGGACGCCGAAACAGGATGCCCTTTCGGCTTCTAGATTCGAGCAATGAAGAATAATTAAGAAAGAAGGGGGAACAGAACAATCGCAGCCAAGCTTTGCCTGGATAGCTAGTGGGAATTGGAAGTGAAGCTCTGATTCTGTGTGATTATCACAACAAAAAGAGCGTAAAAGATTGTCCTATATGGATGGGAACTGGAAACTTTTTGTGCTGATAGCTAAAGGGTCTTCTAAGGTACATTCACCTATTGCCCTGAGAGTTATGTGACAAGAAAGTGCATCAAAGATGAGCAGTGCATGCTTGTATAGAGCACTTGAACCTGCTATGAGATTTAAATTTTAAATTTGGGTAAGGATGGTAGCTGTATTTTGGAAAGGAATGGAGGTGGTAGATTCTATGCCGTAATGTTTGTCTATGTTATCAAAAGAAAAAGGTTATTTATTGGGAAAATGAATCTTAGGCCTTGCGTAAATCAAGACGACCGTCTTAAGCCCAAAATTTGAGCAGCAGGTTTGGGCTTATAGTGATCTCGCAAACAGTTGAGTCTCGCCTTGATGGCGTTCAACAATGAAAAATTCTGTTCCTCCCATGACTTGAACCTTGGGATACTATGACAACCATATGGGTTACCATTCAATAGAGCATCGTGTTGTATGTACTTATCTAAACTGGGTTGATAACTAATTGAAAATATGTCAATGTATAAATGCCCGGGTAATGCTCCTTACACCTCATATTTTGCATTGAATGCATTGTTGCTCTTGTATGGCCGACGCCTCCTTTTTCCCTGCTCACGCACACCTGCTGATATTCTAAGTAAGTCATAATATGCATGCCATTCTTGCTCCATCCGACTTCATTTTGCTGGGTTGACTTGTTTAGTAAATTGAAGTAAAATTATTCTTAATTTACTTAGACATGAGAAATAACATGTGAATATTATTATGTCTTTTGTAACTAGACAATGTGGCACAAAAGTAGGTGTAGAAATTCTGAATTTCATTTCTATGTCAAACATTGGAAAGTGACTGGTATACTTATACTATTCCTATTCTCTACTGCAATTAAGCATACAATTTGATATAAATTGAGCCTACAATTAAGCTTAGTCAACTATAGCTATATGACAGCCATAATTACAGCAATATTGTAGCATGCTTTCCACAGTAGGATATATGAGAAAAGAAATGATGCATCACATGAAAGCAATTCATGTGATTCATGTACCAAGTGCATCACATGAAATGCAGATACTGGATATCACTTGCCAAAGAGCTAGTTCTTTGTTGCCAGATTCTATTGTATGTTTGCTGGTAGTTAACTTCTGGTTTAGTTTCTGACTTTCTTCTGATGCAAGGTTTGAATGCCCTATTGGCACCAAGGAGGAACTGTTGCTTGCCATATTAGGGGGAGACAAAGAAAGGATGTAATACTTGTTCAACATTTACCTATGTAGAATAGAGACATTCATCTGACTTTTGAAAACTGTAAACTTGAACTTGCTTACCCCAATTTAAACAGTAATATATAATAAGCTAATTAATACCTTGATCTCAAGACATCCGAGTTTTCAGTTTGCCCTTTCCCTGACTCTGAGGCCAATTAGAAAAAAGAGTATTATTCACTCTGATTGAGAAATAGAAGTCATTGTAATTTGCGTTTCTTGCAATTGTGCATGACCTCTACACTTACATTGAACTTCACATGAAATTTGTATAGCACCAATACTCTTCATTTGCGTAATCACCACACGGTGTGCTCCTATTTTTGCTTGTTGCAGATGAAGTTCAACGACTCCTACATTATTTTTTATAATATAGTTATATCCTGAACATTATTTTTGTCATTTGATTCACAGCATTTTTTAATATGTACTACAGTTTGTCATCACTGGTGAGCAAGGAATCCTGCAGCATGCTATTGAGCAGTTGAAGAAAATACCTTTAAAGGAGCAACGGGGTCCACAGGAGAGATTGCACTTAAAAAGCTTGACTTGCAGACTTGAGAGTGAGAAGGGGTTTGAGGAATTGACTTTCTTGCAGTCATTCCTATTACCTATTCAAAAATGGGCTGACAAGCTGCTGGCAGACTACCATCTCCATTTTGCAGAGGTCTATAAATGAATGCACAGTAGCACTTCTCTTGAAGTTGATTGATTATGCTCATGAGTTATGAAAAATTTGTGCACCAATATATGCATCATTTGTCAATATAGGGTGTCCTTGCATCCTTTTCGTTTCATATTATATTTGCACAAATTTGTATCCATGCTTTCTTTGTTACAATGTAATTATATATATTAGTATTTAAATGTCTTACAAGTTGGGTTGCACAATCACAGATTCACATAAAAATATAGCAACAAGAACTCTGAATATTTTCGCCACGACTTCCACCACTGCATACGTTCTAGGTTGCAGATTTGTTTTATGGTACCAAAATGATATGGGTTTTCTTAGTATCAATACTAAACCTGTGAAATAGTCAAATACCTCCGTGGTGAACCCTCAAGTAATTTGCATCCACAAATAGTCTTACTGGCTTGAGAAACTGTTTTACAGATCAGAAGTGGATGCAAGTGCTCCCATGATTAATTGGATGTCTTAGATTAATATTGCACAATTATTTAGGTAGTTTGTAGTATTTGTAGTATGTGTATAAATTCATTTTTTGCCCCCAAGATTGTCATACAAAGCTACATGTGGGGAATATTGGATCATATGCCTTTCACCTTTGAAGTATGCTAAAAGCACAGGAGAGATATATTTTATTGAGGAATAGTGCAGCCAGAGTTTATTTCGGCAAAGTTGCCATTTAGTTTTTGGAGATACCAAATAGGAAATAATAAACACTGCATTTGGGACAGGGCATCTTATTTTGAATCTCGGTTAAGTGAATCCCTGTATAAAATTTGAAATTCTCAATGTTGATCAATGGCCATGTTCTTCTGAGAAGATAATTAATAGTGGTCAAATTTGTCTTTTCTTATTATTAACTGTTTTATTGCTTCTCTTGTCCCTTGTAGGGATCAAAAATGATGGAGAATGCCGTAGTGGTTGCAATGGTTGTTCGGAGGCTTCTTCTTGAAGAACCTGAATTGGTATTACGGTTTCTTCTTCCATATCTAATTCCATAGTCGTCACAGGAATCTTAGATTCTTTTGATGGATTTTGCATCATTTTTCTCAATTGCTTACATAAAATATATCCACTTATAGTTTTGGCATCTCTTGCAGGCAATTTATTCTTTACCTGTCACAGATGCTGAGCAAATAGAGTCTTACGTGTCATCTTCAATTAAAAATGCATTTTCTAGGGTAAGTGATTTAATCTAATTGCAATCTTCTTGCAATAATTTAGACATTTATGTTTGATAACTGGCACGTTTGATCATTGATGTTAAGATTTGAGTTTGACTGGGAAGACCACAGATAATTTTGAACATCTTCCGATTATAGCGATAGATTTAGGGGCTTTGATGATTGATGCCCCTCAGGCAGTATTGTGAATCTTTTCTTTCAACCCCCTGACAAGGATCTTCATTTGCTGTTATACACGATGACCTTAGGAAGACATTACCATTATTGCTTTGCAATTTATAGAAGTACCAAAAATAGAAGACTATATATCACCATATATGATGATGATTTCATTTAAAGCCTCCATACAATTATCAGTGATCTCGATGATATTCTAATATGCAATAAAAAAGACATATAAGCACAACACTGTTAAGCATTCACATCTATCTACTCTTTGTTTTTTCAAAGTAAAACAATTACAACCATACAATTCTTGTCATTCAATTAGAAGCCGGAGTATTTCCAAAGCTGCACGTGGGCCCATACGTTGATAAACTAGAAACATGTTTGCTTGCCTCATTTTGAAAAATGTTCTCAATTTTATGAAAATATTGAAAACGTAAAACCTATATTTCACATTTAAAATTAATCATATTGTCTTCCGAAAACACTTTGGAAAACAGGCATGCAAATGTGTTCTCAGTTTTCCGTTGTGTGGTTCCATGTGTCAGCTAACAGAAAATTAAATATAAAAGTGCTCCCAAATAATCTCTAAATATGCAGGTATTGCCGGAAACATAAAGATATGATCCCACATGGGAAACTATACTGGTGTCATTGTTTCTTATTTCTTGCTTGGATAATTGAAGGGAGGAGAATGAGAATCAAAATTTACTTTCTTCCCTTTTATTTGGCACTCATGTTTAACATTATTAAAAGTTATGAAGCTAAGTTGCTCCGAACATTTCTTGGGAATCTGTTTATTTTAATCCATCAAAATGTTTATCTATATGGCATACTTCATTTGATTATTGCCATGGATTGGAATTATAGAGAATTTATCATTTTATCTTGATATCTTTTTGCACAGATTTTAAAGGATGTTGAAACAATGTCAGATGTAGCAAATGAACATCCTTTAGCAATACTTGCAGAACAGACAGAGAAACTTTTGAGAAAAGATACAACAATATATATGCCTATCCTGTCCCAGCGGCATCGCAATGCCAATGCTGTTTTGGCATCTCTTGTTCACAGGCTTTATGGTGTCAAATTAGTAAGTCTGCTTACGTCATAATTCTTTTGTCCGAATTGAATAACATGGAGATCTAATTGACTTTTCTTCTTCAGAAACCCTTCCTTGATAGTTCTGAGCATCTTACAGAGGATGTTGTATCTGTGTTTCCGGCTGCTGATAGTCTTGAGCAATATATATTAACAATCATCACTTCCACTTGTGAAGAGGGAGCTGCAGAGTCTTACTGCAAGAAACTAAATTTATACAAGGTGAGGAGTTTTCTTTAAGAAACTTATTTCCTGGTTAGCTTCAGAAGATTTTTAAATTGAACAATGACCAATGGATAATGACCAAGTTTCAGCTGCATATATATGATTAATTTGCTAGCCAAATGTCCAGATTTTGAATTCAGTTTAGAGCATCAATGCGTGGGAGTTGGGACACGGGAAGTTATGACAGAAAACAGGAAATATGCATATGATGTTTTCAGTATTTTCAATCTAAATAATTAGAACTGAATGGTTTCAAAAATGAGGCAAACACACATTTTATGTATATATTTAACTTCACAACAATAGTTAGATCGGATATGATAATATTCTATACATACATGACTTGATTTATATATAATTAAAGTATACAGTCTACAACTCTAATATCTGTGTCTATATAAAATTTATAGACTTGCGTTAGAGAGAACTTTCTCGTTGTACACTGGCATGTGTGAAAAATGTGATGTGAAAGACGTTCTTGTTTCTGAGGACTCTCATAGTAGATTTCGTGCATATTTGTACTTTAGCCTTCCCCAAATATATCAGTTCTGCAGTTACTTCCCTACTATTTGGGATCAAAATTTTCCACTTAATGTAATTTCATTGGTTTATCCCCCTATCTTAAAGTTCTTTACTTGAAGACGTTTTCATTTGTGCTGTTTTCATATCAGATCGAGACCATATCTGGAACATTGGTGCTGCGCTGGGTCAATTCACAGCTTGGAAGACTTCAAGCTTGGGTGGAGCGGGCTATTCAACAGGAGGTAATGACTCGTATTGTTGTTGGAATATCATTTCTTTGATGTTGGGGTGTTCATAGAAAGTAAGAGTTGCAAATGCTGTGTTATATAATTATATGTACATCTCTATATACATTCATATATCGGTGGGTTTGCGTCTATATCGTTCAGCATACTCCCCTCCTCTCACTTAACATCCTCCCCACCTAAAAAGAGAAAAAAAAAAAAAAAAAACTCAAAGGGTTTCACTCCCGGTGCCATTTGCTTGTTGACATGTTGCTCAGACATACAATTGGATCGTTTATGACATTTAGATTTAATGTTCTTTAACAGTTGCTTCCTATGCCTATGAATTCCAATAGACCCAAAAATGGTATTATATGAAGACATTCCTCAGTTATTTCATCATGACTCTCGAAGTCGTGTGTGGTAGCAATACTAAACCGATCACAACAATTAGTGGGTCCTGAGCTAAGGCTTGGAAATCTTAATGCCATAATGAAAGAAAAAAGGAATGAAATCACAATGGGATCCTAACTCAAAACAAACCATTTCAATTTAACTTCTTCATTTAACCCCAAAAATGGGATAGATCAACAGAAATCTCATTCTGTAGATGTTGATACAGGGAAAAAATATAAATTTCTATTTATTTGTTACGAAATCGACCGTAGATCAATTCACCTTTTGCTTAACTTGTACGTCAGGTATAGAACTTTCTTTGAACCTGCCCAACCTGAAATCCTTGAATGCTTAAAAGAGAAGAATCTGATTCAATCTTAGGTAAAGGATAAACTTGGGAGAACCTTTTGGACTAAGAAAACTATAAAATTTATGAGTAGATATCACAAATTGAGCTCAAAGAGAGAGATGTACATTAAAGCCAATGATATCCAAAAAATCAATGTGAAGAAGCTCAGTTATATATATAAAATTTAATGTCCACAGCATTAAATCAGCCTAAAACAGTTTAAAATGTCAGAAAACATGTCCATGTCAAGTTTTAAATGTGAACATTTATTCTTATGTTTGGACCTTAAATCTTGACATTGGTTTTATAATTGCAATGTCCATCCAGGGGGACCTGATGCAAAAGAGTTCAAAAATGACATGGACTTTGAAATTACCATATACTCGGACCAAATAAAAGAAGAGAACAAACTCAAAATATCGATAGTAAAATTTAAAATATAAAGCGTGTATTCCAGGATTAAGCTACATCTGGGTCACATTCTAGAATCAAACTACATATGATAATCCTTTGCTTTTGTGAAATATCTTGAGGATGGAAAACGAATTATCGATCCTCTTTTATGTGGAAAAATGGATTTGGTTCTGAATTGATATTTTTCTCCTTGACCAAACTTCATAACAGTAGATGCTCCTATTGGCTGGAGATCAACTTGCCGCTGAATTTGCAACGTTCTCAACGCATGCTCTTCCCTACTTTCTAATTGTTTGTTTGTTTATTGCCATTAAGTAGCACTCTCATGACTCATCCAGTTACAAATTGGAAGTACAATCCAATAATCGTCATCTCCCAGAACTTCATCTTTTTACTGTGTAAGCTGATCCGAGCAATTGTTTTATTTCCGTTCTCCACATGCTGTAGCAAATGACATTATACTCATTTAGCAAAACATATTCTGCAATATCTGAAGTCAAGATCATTAAGATATTGCAGTATGTTTAAAATGTTTTTTTTCCACCATATTTTTATGGAAATATGGTGTCCTTGGTTAGTCATCATGTTGATACATAAACCTAGGTTCTTTGCATAGTAAGTTGGAACATAACATGTGAACTGTGAATAAAAACACTATTTGCCTTGACAGGGAATGTGCAGTTGTGTGGCATATAGCAATGGTGAGATCAGCCTAACTAGAATTATATTTAGATTCTGGCAGACTGCATTGACTTCTATACTAAGAAGCAGGGAATTTGTTTTGCCATGTGTAACAACTAAGATAGTATTCTCAAGAAATAGGTCTACTGGAGTTCTCAGTTTTCTCTTTTTAGCATTTGTAATTCTTACATTTTATCTGTTTGGACTACCTAAATGGTTTATTTTATTCAGCTTGTCTTGTAACCAAGTAACTGTATAAAAATACTTTCAGCGGTGGGTCCCAGTGTCAACTCAGCAAAGGCATGGAAGTTCAATTGTCGAAGTTTACAGGATTGTTGAAGAGGTTTGCAATTTATCATTCCTTTATGGCCTTTGTTGTAAAAAAAATCTTTAAAACATTTTCAATCATTTTGCATATTTTGGTATGTGAATATCTTCAGTTATCTTACTGTTAATTCTCATAGAATTGAATATCATTGTAGGATTGTTTAATGAGAAGAGAGAAAAAACATGTGATATTGTTTTGTCCATAAAACGAGTGATGTTATATAAATCCCAAGCTTTTAGCTTGTGCCGTTTTGATTGTTGATGTGAATTGAAAGGATTGTATTGGGACTTTGAGTGGCTACTGAGAAGCAGAAAATTCCCAACAAAATGAATCATATGGGGAACTTTGAGTGGCTGTTGAAGTTAGAAACCATCTAGCTAAGAACTTGTTATGCAGAGGAAGTGGAGGCATTTCCAGGGGCTGTATCTGACTTAACATCTAACATATCCTTTCATCTTTTACAAAATGAATAAAAAATGCGAACTTAATCTGATAATTTACCATCTACTATGCATCATGACACGACAAAGTTCAAAATTCAAACTAGAGCCGTTGTGAATAACCCAAATAAAATTTGTTAGATGCACAGTATGTTTAAGCTGTTTAAAATCCCAAAATCATTATTTCTTTGTTGTCACTAGGTGCTATTTTAGTAAGGGTTATATGATCCCAGTAAAAGTTGTAAAAGTGAGGTGGTCTCACTCTCATGGTAAAGATCACTATCACTTTCATCTGGAAAAATACAAAAAGGATAAAGAAAATACTTCTTTGTCAGAGACCTACTAAAAAATACAGGAATGATACGGATCATTTTCTTTGTCCTTTTGTGGACTCATTTTCTTACTGTAGTCCCGTTTTGAGATTGAAAAAGTAATATAGGACATAAAACAGAGGGAGAATAGCTCTGAAGATAGGCAATGGAAATTTGAAATTAAGTGGAAACGGGGAAAAGAAGTAGGAGAAGTAGTAGTAGAAGGAATGCTCAACCCTCATGACGGTTTAATCAAATTCAAAATAATCCGAATTATCAAAAAAGTCCTTTCTACTAAAATAAGGAGATTATGGTAGCATTCATCAATATTATAGACTTAACATTTTCTACTGGAATAAGAAATAGGATTCTAACTAGGAAATTGCTAACATATTATTCGAAGACCAGTTCTATATTACTAAGGACTCTTTGTCCTAGTAGGATTCGGAACTCAATTTGGAAGCTAAATAACTTACTACCAAACAAATAACAACTTAAAAATGAGATGAATTAACCCTCAAGTGAAAAATGCCTGCTTCCATAATTTATGGGGGGACAGAGTTTCTGGAAATTGCAAACATACCCTCTTACCAAGAAAGTTAAAGTTCTAACTGAAAGCAAATTTATTAGATGTCGATATAATTCAAGATTTATTTGTGATATAGGCTATTTCAAAGGAGTCTTGGGCCTTTTATTGCCTTCATTAGAAGTATTAACAGTTTTCTTGTTTCGAGTAATATATTTTGATTTTCAAATATAAAATAGATAATATGAACTTGATCTTAAAACAAAATTCTCTATTTGCTTTTCCTGCCCCAACTACCAGTTATGGGTTTCTTTTGTTCTGTGACCTACCGCTGAAATTGATCAAGAGCTATAAGTAGCTCTCTATGCTTGTTATGTCCACTGGTCCCTTGTTTTCCTTCTTTATTTAGCCCTTTTAAAGAATTTTTTATGCTCAAGAGCCAATACTTGCAAACATTTTCTCTCTCAAACCGATGACATACCCTAGTTCTTTAGTCCTTTTCTCGTACATTGTTAGTGTTCTGTTGTTTGTTATTCAGCTTTTGGAATCTTTGAATGTGCATTTATAAAATGAAAAGAAAAAGGAAAGTAATGTTTTGAAGTTTTTGTGCTTTCTCCTTGTACTTTTACTCTTCATTTAAGAGAGAAAATATGATTCTTACATCATGGCAAAGCTTAAGATAAAGTCAGTTTTTCATCTTTCTTTGCAGACGGTTGATCAATTCTTTGCTCTTAATGTTCCAATGAGGCCCGGAGAATTGAGTAGCCTTGTTCGTGGTATTGACAATGCATTTCAAGCATATGCCAAACATGTTGCTGACAGCCTAGGTATACGATTAATTTATTGTGAATAAACTCGGAACCAATACAAACCACCCATTGGTTTTGTTTCGAAACTCACTTAAAAAGAATAGAAATTGCTGAAATGTAGACGAAATGATCATTTTTGTTTCTATGATGGCAATCTAGAAAATGACGGGTCATGTTTGTTTTGCAGTTGAACCATTTCTCTCTTGTTATTTGTTTGTCCCCTGATATTTAAGCTGGGAACAATGTGTCTCTACTGAAGACATGGAAGTTTATGTATCATAGTTACAAAATTAAAGTTCTGGAATTTATTCTTTAAAGGGGCTTCCATAGCCATTTTGCCATTTCATGCGTGTGACCTTACTAGAGTTGATAAATTAAGAAATGAGAATATACAGTAACAAGTGGAGGTGGAACATGTTGAGTATAAATTAAGGGAAGAACGATTTACGTGGTTGGAGCATCTCTAGCATAGGTCTAACGAAGTTGCCTTTTCAATATTTTTATTCCACAGTATTTCTTGATGAGTTTAAGGACTTCCCTTTGTTTTTAAATTGTTCTTTGTGGGAAGAATGTAATATAATTTCTATTTTAATTTTAAATTTGTTTTCTTACATTCTAAGAAAACTTTTTGTTCTCTTGATGCATGAATCTTTTTATCATTGTCTAATAAAATTATGTTCATTACCAGAAAAGGAGACAAAGTGATCCCACTAGGATAGGTCAGAAGAGAGTGAGGCAGACCAAAAAATTAACATTATCAGATGTGGAAAGGATTCGGATTGTATTGAATCTTCCAATATATTTAGTACTGGATCGTACAGAGTAGTGGAAAGGGATTCGTGTAGCTAATTGACCGTTCACCAATTTTCTTAAACAAATAGTAGAGATTAATTTTCTTAAACAAATAGTAGAGATTCATACTCGCCCCTATGGAACCAAGGTCCAAAAGATTTAAAGATTAGCCATTCACAACTGCCGATGACATTTTTGTTATTGTAACGCTAATTGGCATGTGGTGGTATCTTTTTCTGCTTGATATTGTTTTGTCAAAACTCATCATTCCTACTGATATTGCGTCCCACTCAATCTGGTTACAAGATAGAGTTCTAATATTGTAAATATATGTTACTTGAGTCACTTTTATTTGTAACTTTGGAATGGAAGTAATGTCCACTATTTTCTGAAGAGTGCAAATTTCAGAGATTTGGTTGTTTTATATCTTCAAATGTCATGTGGGTAACATAGATGATGTGTGGTCATCTGTGTTACAAATGCACAAAACATGGTGAAGTATTGATATCCTGTTTGATTGTGTTTACTGCTCACTTGCTTGCACATATTGATGTGTTAAATGGAGAGTATCATATCCTCCTATTGTATTAAGTGCCTGGATATCAAGTCACGCCATGAGTTTTACTATTCTTTTTGCTAAATGTCTCTCCACAAGCCTAGGCTGCAATATAAGCCTGGTAATTGGCATTTCCATTGCCATCGTCTGTTTTTCTCTGCTGTAATTTGTAGTAGGTTTATCAACCTGATTGCTAATTATTTATATTATCTCAAGATTCTTGACGTTATATATGATAGATCTTATACATACCTTCCCCCCCTGTATTGCTTCAAGCTGATGTGATTCAGCTTAACCAGGGTCAGTAGGTTGAAATGTTTGTAATCTAATGTGCCTGCTCATTTCATGGCAGTTAGTTTTGTGTATGGCATGGACGTGTTCCTATAAAATCACATCTTTGTTATTGTATCATAGTTTTTACCCTCCTATGATTGAGTTCTTGTTTATTTTGGCCTGCAGCTAACAAGGAAGATATAATTCCACCTGTGCCCATTCTCACGAGATACAGGAAGGACTCTGGAATTAAAGCTTTTGTAAAGAAGGAATTAACAGATTCAAGGTTACCTGATGTTAGAAAATCGAGTGACATCCAAGTTTTGGCAACACCAACACTCTGTGTCCAATTAAATACCCTTTATGTGAGTTCAAAGTACAATATACTGTATTTTCACCTTTCTGGCAATATACTGGGTTTAGGGGGAAAAAAATCCTGAAAACACAACCAGGTTATCCCTAAATGTAGTCTGATCCTATTTGTAAAGTTCCCAATAGAGCCTTATTAAATTTAGGAAATCAGGTGACTTTTAAACCTTCATTTGCACTATCCATATAGACTGACGAAAGTCCAGTTTCTTCTAGTTCTGGACAAAACAATTAGTTGATACTTCCACTGGAGGTGCTTAAAATCTTACTGGGAAGCACATATTTCATTTTAAATGGATCTTCCAGTAGAAAGATTAAGACAGAGAATGTTTGATACCGGGAAGATGTCTGCAGCATATTAAATATTTTGGAGATGCAAAAGCGCCTCTTGATCTCTCCTGAGGTATACAGAGGAGATAATATCCTGGATATTAACCTTTGGGAAAAAATCCAGGGGTCACTCAAAGATATTTAGAGTTGTTTTGCGACATTCTTTGAACTTGCATCCCTCTGTTTCTGTTTTTGCACTCATTTTATTCTTGCTAGGATTGTGGTCACATGTCCTCGTCAATTCTAACCCAACTTTTTGGTCATTCTTAGTATGGTATTAGCCAACTGAATAGATTGGAAGATAGCATTTGGGCGCGGTGGACAAGAAAAAGGCATCATGATCAGTCACTAAGTAAGTGCTGCATTGCTTGAGTCCTATAAAATCGAAATGAATAGTTTTTATTCCCTTTGAATTATTAATTTGTAAGTTATTTTGGTTTGTAAGAATCTTCATTACCCTTGTTGTTTCCTTCTATGGTTAATGCTACTTGTATTTGTATGCAGAGAAACCCATGGAAGAAAACTTGAGAAGTTCCACAAAAAAGGACACGTTTGATGGAAGCAGAAAAGATATAAATGCTGTTATCGATCAGATTTGTGAATTTACCGGTGAGAAACGCGCATGGAATTCTTTTTAAGTTTCTAATTGGTATGTTTATACGCTCACGAGCTGTCTTTTACAATTTAGGAACAAAAACAATTTTCTGGGATTTGAGAGAGCCATTTATTGATAATCTATATAAACCCAATGCAGCTCAGTCGAGGTTGGAGTCTCTTATTGAACCTCTTGATACGGTATAGTTGTTCCTGTTCCAAGTTTGTCATTTGCTGTTCTCTTTTTCTTGATATCTGTTATAAGGTATATTTTGCACAGAGATACCTCAAGCTGTAAAAGAACTTTTGATTGTTGAAGCTACTGTGTCTGCTTTCGAATGCCTGCAGGTGCTCAATCAATTATGTGATATCATCGTGGAGCCACTCCGAGATCGTGTAGTGACAGGGCTCCTTCAAGCATCACTGGTTTGTGTTCTACTTGTACTTTATTGAATTGTCGGAAAAGTGAGGGATTTTTGGTTCATTTTGACATCATATTCTGTCTTCCAGGATGGCTTACTCCGTGTTATATTAGATGGAGGCCCATCGCGTGTATTTACCCCAGGCGATGCTAAGCTACTAGAACAAGACTTGGAAACATTAAAGGTATATCCTAGAAACCTACGACTTAGAGCATGTTTGGCATATCTTGATTCATGTGAATATGTACAGGAATTCTTCGTTTCTGGAGGCGATGGACTTCCTCGAGGAGTTGTGGAGAATCAAGTATCACGTGTTCGGCAGGTGATAAAGCTGCACAGCTACGAGGTTAGTCAAAGAAAATATGCAGTGTGAATGTCGAATGATAAACAAAAGAAGAATATTACTCATTTTTCCATTTTGAATCAAGTGCAGACACGTGAATTGATCGAGGACTTGAAATCTGGTGGTGGTGAAATAGAGATGCAGGGTGGTGGCCGGAGTAAATTAGGGGCGGATACCAAGACCCTCATACGAGTATTGTGTCACAGGACTGATTCGGAGGCTTCTCAGTTCCTGAAGAAACAATACAAAATCCCCAAATCTACAGCTTAATGTATTCTGGATGTATGAGTTTCAGATTTTCTCTCTTTAAAATAACACACAAATTGCTAATGTTATTCATTATTCTTGCTTGCGTAAATATTGCCCCATTCGTGTGATTATTGAGTTTTTTTTTTTATTTCGAACTGGGATGAAATCATATAATTTGTTATATTCAAGCATCATTTATGTAAGCACAAGATAACTTAAACCAAGAAGACGTAGAAAGATGTTGAGTTCAAGTTCTACCATAATAAACATGTAAATATCAGTCTAATTTTATGTAACGTCTAAAATTAGGATGCTCAGTGACATATTTTGCCACTAAATTGCAAGATAAAAATAAAACAATTGCAGCAAAATATTGTTTGGCATAACGTTTACATCTCTCCACATTCAGCAATAACACAAGCCAATTTAGGTCGGTTGTTGGGTCCCGTGGCCACATTCTCAATCTTCCTAACAACCAAAAGACCATCTCCAAGTACACGCTGCATCAAAGTCAATATGTCAGAAAATAACACATTTCAAAAAGGGGCAACACAAGTTAACAGTTGATAATGAGATAAGACAAACAATAATTCCTCTTGATTTAAACCTCTGGCGGATTCTAATCTAGAGCTAAGTATGAATCTTCAGATTAGAGTGTAGTATCAGAAGCTCTTAACATTGATTATTGTACCAAAATGAATCAGATTTTAATGGGTAGAATCGACAAGGCACTTCATACATACCCCGAAAACAATATGCTTATTGTCAAGCCAGTCGCACTTCGCACAGGTGATGAAGAACTGCAATGGATAAAAATGCAAAATTTGAAGCAATTGAAGAAGTCATAAGATATGATTTAATTTAATCTTTGGAGACACTGATACATTCAATTATATATAACACAATGCATCTATATTGATTCAAGTTTAGGCACAAAATAAACGGTGTAACAGTGACATGAACAATCTTCACAGGACAAATGTTCAGAGCTAAACGACAAATTTATTCTTATTTTATTTCCTTTATCCATGACATTATCTACATATATCCACAATCTCGGGTCAAGGAAAGGGTATTTTACAATTTCTTGTGCAGAGAAACTAACATACTTGAATTCAATAATGTATAGTAAACAAGAAATAAACTTCACTGGTTACCTGACACCCATTAGAATTTGGCCCACTATTCGCCTGCCAAAACAATTAGATGCCCTTGTTAGAATAGAAATAAGGTCTCTATCATATCATAGATGCTAGGTCAAACACAGAATCAGATGATGATGATCTGGCTATCAGCATAAATATAAGAACTAGCATGATATCCCTTTTTTATGTCATTAAAAATTATCTAGACTTAACAACAGTGGGAGATACTATGTCACGTCCATGGAGAGGTGTGTGTGTGTTTTTGGTGGTGGTGGTTTTTTTTTTTGGGGGGGGTTCTAGTTTGTGGCCTGTACCATTTGGCCCACAAGTGTAATACTAATTGGTCTAAAGCCTCACAAAATGATCACTGCACACAAGTCCTAAGACATCCACCCATCTGCGGAACAAAATGCCATAACTTTCTGATGTGGGATCACAACATTCTTTCCCTGCTAACGTTCTACTCAGGGTCAGATAGACACACCAAGACCAGGCATGCAGGATTCAAACGGTGGCGCCTACTGGTTAAAGAGGTAACTCCCTTGTGCTGGTCCAGTTTGTTTATCATGCCCACAATTGCATCATTAGTTGGACTAAAGCCACTGCTCAAAAGGTACATCCAGTTGTTGCACACAATTACTTCACCCTGATGGTACAAAAAGTTGCTTTGACAATATAAGTCACATAAGTTGAAAAAATTTATCCGTTTACGGAAGGAACAAGGATCGAGCCCAATGAGCATAATCTCTCAAAACCCTTATCAATATTTATATAAGAGGATTCTGCTAAAAGGCTTACTTTCCAGTTTCCACTGGACCAAATAAGACAAATGTGTCCTTTCCTACACATGGTCAAGACAATCCTAAACACAAAGCAACACGGTAGTAATGGGATACAAGGGTTTCAATATGCAAAATTCCACAAGATAAGATTCACTTGACTATCACAAACTGTTTCAATAATACTATTTTCACATGTGATATTGCATCAAAAGTCAAAACAATCTCTAATGTTAATAGTAAAATTATGGAGAATGCTTGGATTTTCAAGAGCACAATTATACAGCAAGTCATATAATGAAATGTTCACATAAAATTAACTCGGAATTGCCACAAAAACTGGGAAGGCTACAACACTGCAACAGAATTACGTACAAAATGACATACCATCGATAATAGGCCAGGACCAGTGTGCTTTGCAATAAAATTTTCATCATCGAACTTACTTCCATAAATGGATACACATCCACTACCATCACCCTGCATAGCAAGGAGAACCATCAGATGACAAGGTTGACTACATAATGAAGTTGAATGGGTAAAGCTAAAGTTGCAGTAAATAAACCTTTTACAATGTCAGACATTAGAGGTGGTTGTACTCAATAACTGAAATGCACAATATTAACGGGTATAATGAATTCATCTCATTGGATAGAAATTACAATGATTGGAGAGAACTTCTAACCCTTTTACAGTCATATTGAAACAAATAGGACTTATACATAGAATGTATCAGTTTGCTTTACAAAGACACATGCATAGACAGACAGAAAGAGAGAGACCTTCAAAAAATCACCAGCTTGTATCATAAAATCTCTAATCACTCTGTGGAACTGGCAACCCTTGTAACCAACAGGCAATCCTCCTTTCCTGCAAATTTAGACTAAAAGTTGTTAACAAGACAAGCAAATAAATACATCTACAAGATAAGAAACATGAATAGATTAAACTTAAATATTTTCACAAAAGATTGACGATATTAAATCTAAATATGCTTATAGAATAGTAAAAGCACTACTCTGGCTGCAACAGTAAAAGCACTACTCTGGCCGCAACAGAAAAAAAAGATGGACAATAAGACAACAAATCACAGAGTAATAGCATAAACCTATTCAAGACAAAGGATAGCAATATAATAAAGAATCAGTCACTACATTCATATCTTAGAACCTACTCCCAAACATCTCATCCGGTTGCTGCAAGAAAATCTTTTTCAATTGAAGCATCAACTTTCACAAATTTTAGAATACTGTAGCTAATTGAAAATTCAGAGACCATGCAAAAACTTCGTCAAAACATAAAAGATGGCATCAAACACTATGTTACCCTTTCAAATTCATGAAGTTTTTATATGGCAAACAACAAGGAGCTCTTTCTAACATTTGTCAATAATTGTTAAATTTCCACTGATCCACTCCCCATAGAGGAAAATGACATTGAACAAAATGTTTCAGAGCTTAAAAAATAGTATCGAACGGATTAGAAATAATCAAAAGATAAGTAATAATATGATGTATAGCTGGATACAAAAACGTTGATTATAGAAGAAGAACTAAATTAACGTCTAAAATAGCAAAAGAGGATATACTGTTTGAGTGTTTGTAATTCGACAGAAAGCATAGCACAGTAGTGGCAAAATAGGATACGTGAACCCAATCTTAAATAGTGGAACAGAACCATCCAAGTAGAGTTGAATTATGGCTGCCAACTTTCCATATCAATTCTTTCTCATTTAACAAATATATCAAAGTACTACAATAAAAATATTCAAACTATTATTTGAAAGATAAGTTACAAGCCTCTGCTTTAAAAATGACATCTCGTGACCCGGAGGTCACAAGTGTGTGCAAGATGGATTAATGGACATAATATGATACTATTTTATGTCTGCTTTTCCAAGCTGTTTCATGTCTTATTTCAGTAGCTAAGAATCAGCGCATTACTTTAAATTGGCATATTAAGCTTCTCATCTAAATCCCAGTTATGAAAAAGAAACAATATCTTCTTTACATGATGATTATTTAACTTGATCTGAAATAATACATGCTACTCGAGACAAGACGGTTTTAAGTACTAAAACAGATAATAATTTATTTTAATAACAGAAATTGAAAATCAGAACTTGAAACTAAGATGTTACATACCTATATTCGCCTGTGCAGAACTGTCTGTCAAAAAATTTAAAAAAAAAAAAGAAAATTGTCAGCTGGTCATACAATACACCACTTGCAGGGGAAAGAGAAATATACAGTATAGCCGACAAAATGTTTTGAAAACTTCGAGCAAACAATCGTATACAAGTAAAAGGATCACAACATAAAGCATGAAAAGTTTCCAGGAAAGTAAATGAAAACAAGAATATAGGATCTCTTTGGGGAATTTATTGGACAATCGTTTGTCAAAGTACTAGACAGGAAATATCGCCTCCACACACCCCGCCACATCTTCCCGATCCTCCTCCCCATTTGATTTGCTTTGCAATTGTTAGTATTTATTGAGAATAAGTCTTATAATACAGTGTGTGTGTGTGTGTGTGTGTGTGTGTGTGTGTGTGTGTCTGACTATTTTGATTATGTAAGCTGAAGGTTATTTAATGTTCATTATCATTGTGTTTTTTTGGCATGGCTGAAATTATTTTTCACAAATATTGGAGCTGAAAATCCATTATTTGGTAGAATTTTGAATCCGAAACCTAAAGCGGGAACTTCAGTGCCACTAACATCTTGCCAAAAGCTCTTCCCCCACCCCCCGTATAATAATACTCTGATCCGCCACTGAAAATGTGTACTAAAAAAATTGAGATAGTGGACATGGGGGTAATACCTAAAATTTTCGGCAGTTTTGGGAGTAATATCGGCGAAGAGCTCGATTTTGATTCGGCCGGCGGGGATGTTGCCGATAGTGACGTCGAAGAATACAATAGGGTTCTTGGGGTTGGGTGGCCTCTGGTGCCAATCCACCACCGATCCTCCATTGGCTCCGCCTCCTGACGCCATGTATCACTTGGGAACTACTACCGCTGCCACTAGAGAATCACAGAGAGAAAATATAGAAAAGTCTAGTTAACTCGAGTGGTATTCTGGTATAAATAGTGCTGTTTTGTGGCTTGGGGTCTTCTTTTTTTCACTGATTTTGATAGGTTTTAAAGGTACAAAATCAGTGCTGGTTAATTTTTTGAAGCTAACATTGTCGTAGTATGTGTTGTAATATGTATTTCTTTCTCTAAATCAATTTTTTTTTTTTTTTTAAATTATCTTTAAAATAATTATTTTTAAATCTATTTTAAACTTAAAATTCATTATTATTCATTCTCTCTCTTCATTTTGTCTTCTTTCTCCAAAACAAAAATCTTTTATGTGCTAATATTTTGCTGTCAAATATATATTTACATTTAAATTTTTATGTACTTTATATTGTTTATACATACCTACTTTTTCTAATATATAATTATATATGTAATTTTATTCTTTTAAAAACTTTCAAAATCACTACTAAAACTAATCAAAATTGGACTACTCATAAACGCCCAAAATTAGTTCTTTGAAAAAACTTCATAACCGATACTCCAAAACTTCCAACTAGCCCCTTAAGATTTTGGGTTTTTGTGAATTTGCGTCTTTAGCCTTTCATTTTTGCCCAAGCTTAATGTTACTTTCATTTTTCTTTTCAAACATATTTAAATTAGTTACATTCATTTATTGTACAAATATTATCTATTAAAATTGGTTATGCCCTTAATAAGTTGGCTTTCCACTTCAGTCAATCTTATCGATAAAAGATTATGAACCACGTTATTGAAAAGCCTCTGACCAAACCCTTTAGTCATAAACTTCAATAAGCCATGTACTAGATTCCAAAGCCCAACTCACTAAGTAACATTGAGAGCAGATTCATCTAAACAGCTCTGAAAGAGGACTACATGAAAGGAAGCCATGCCTAGTAGCACTACTTTTTCGGAGGTGGTGTTAAATTGTCTCTTCAGCGATTTTCCGTTGCACTCTACGTTTGTGATCGCGAATATTTCGCTTTTCCGACATCTTAGTGAGTTTCCCTCTTATCAATCTTTTTGAAGTGCGGAACAAACAATTTTTTTCCAAGGTTGAAGAAATATGAGTAGAGGCAGCTTCATAAAACTCATACAAAAGTGACAATTATGAAGGTCAGCAAAATTACATGGTATAATGTAATGCAAGTAATGCCACGAGGAACCAATTCCCCGTTGTGCCAAGTAAATAAATGTTGTTTAGCAATGAGCATATGGATTTAACATCCTGCCTACATAATATTTATCCAAAAGGAGCAAGAAAACACAAGCAAAGTTCTCTTTATTACTCGTTCTACTCAATGGAAAAGCTACACGAAACAGATCCACAAGGAAAGAAAGTTCAGAAATAGTTGCCACTATAGAAACTATTCAAGAAATTGGAGTTGCCCTGATCCTTTATTCCTAGGTCTTGCGTGAGCCCTTGACGACCTAACACATATTGTCCAATAATGTGGTGCCTCTGCTTTGCATGCTTCACAATGTTGCTTAACTCTTCGGTTGCCTTGATTAGCAGCATATCTATAACCTGTAGAATTCACCAACAACAATGAAGACATTGAAATACTCAGCTTTTAAGTACAAAACTTGTATGTTAGAAATATTGCAAAAATTATTTGATAACTCAAAACCGATATCTTAGTTCTAACATTTACATGTTTGAACATCTCTAACCATATTACAGAACGTAACTAGGGGTGTGTTTGATTTTGATTAAAATCAGATTTTTTGTAAAAGTTGATAAAGTTGATGAAATGTGTAGTTGAAAAGTTGTGGGCCATGAAATGTGTGGTTAAATTTAAATGTTGACTTTGACTTTAGTTTTTTAGCAAAATTTTAATTGTTTACAAACAAAGCCTAGATGTTAAAGTTCGAACATCTACAGAACAGGAGTTTTGTTCTATATAGAATGATGTTTGACTATGATATTAATCCTTATGTCGATATACCATCAAAGTTCAAATCATTTGAAGGGGAAAACAACGCATGACTAACGCTCCCTAAAAAAATAACTTTACCCATCACAGCCCCAAAGGAGTATAGTTGTGTAGAGTCTCAAACTATTGCAAAAGGACAATCAGAGCTGCTCTTCAAGTAACCAATACCTTGGTGAACTGCTCTTGTTGCTAAGAGATTAGGAAAATTCTGGAAGCAACTTCACTAACTATACAACTTCCTCCATCTTGTTTAGAATAGCTGAGCACCTCAAGCTTGAAGCAATTAAGTTACAACTTTCACCTCCAGCAAAATTAGAATTTTCCGATACCTGAAACAAAATCTAGTGAGTACTTGGAGAGAGACGTGTGTCTATTTTCCAATGGAAACCACATAAACGGCTAATTTCATCAAAGTGATGTACCGTGTTCGGAGACGATAAGTTTCACTCTCCATTTTACCCCTATTTCATACAGAGGAGAACTTTAAGTAAAGGTAAATATCTCAATGCTTACATTGGTCAGCAATGATATTCGGTCATCAATCATCATCCTCATTCCTCACCTGTGACCCGATTGGAAGAGAACTTAAAGAACTGTTATGTTATTTTCTTAGCCGCTTTGCTAAATTAAATTGATATAGAACTTTTGGTACAAGTAATCTATCAAATGGAACAGACTGGCTCTAAACTCTCAAGTGTAGAACAATTAAATGAAGGCACGGCAATAATCTAGTTAAACCAATAGTACCAAAGCAACTTATGGATTCAAACTTCTTTAAAATGAATCAACTACTGTTTTCTTCCCCCCTCCTGTTTAGGCACCACATTTACCATGTATATGAGAGCTTTTTGCTCAATGCCCTAAACGAAACAAAATGTTGTCTTTCAATTAAAATGAAACAAAACAAAGTTATGTCTCTGATGCCATAAACATCAGAAACAAGATGAAAGGCAGTGTATTATAAATGAGCCAACTAATGCAGGTTTACTAATAAACGGCAAATAAAATGCACCTAACATTAGAACACATACCTCATCGTAATCCAAATATCTCTTCTGGAGGATCATAAACACGCTGATCCGGAAAAATTTCCTCAAAATCCTGCTTGACCCTGTTCCTCAACAACGGATGTGGCAGAAGCCCCTTCAATAATATCCTGAATGGCAATTCCTCAGGTGGATCTGGAGACTTCTTCATGTCCTCAAAAATGTTCATGGCATCAGCAGGAGACCCATGTGCCAAGAAACCACGAATAACTTCAGCATACGTCTGAGAATCTGGGAACAAACCTTCCTTTCTCATATTTCCCCATAACTCCATTGCGTCGTCCATCTTTTTGCATCTAGCTAATGCAATAATTAAGTCTTTGTATACATAAACATCGGGTGTATACCAGTCTTGTTTCTGAATCACCCTAAACATCTGAAAATAGGAAATGTGGACCGTAAGTCAAAGAGTGCCACCGTTATTACAAGATCTTAGGCCCACAAGATGTACCCAAGAAAATAACCAAAGGAACGAGAATAAACCCACTACGTTAAAAAATTGATTGAAACTCCACTGTGTTGCTAAATTAATTGAAACTACAACGCTGTTAACATACTTGGAAATTGAGAGGCAACTCAAGAAATTAAAACTATGCGTGGCAAAGAAAAATTTCAATGAAGCAATAAATATGAAAGGTTCATTTCTTTTCTAGTACAAAGATCAAAACATGAGTAATATGATATAATGGTTTGATTTCCTCCTCATCCAGACCAAACATATAGTTGATAAAATGAAAAGTAAGGATCTTTTTTTGGGATGTGGAGGGAGTTATAAGAACTTGACCTCCTTTTACAAAGATATATAAATTCAGAACAGAAATACATTGAGCAAATTTATCCAAAAATGACCCACACTATTAATATGGTAATCGTCCCTTTGCATTTTGTTTGGGGCGATTATGTTCATACCCATCGTTGAGATCTACTTTAAGCCTTTCGTCCACCATGAGGTGATAAGAGATGCACATCCCATGCCCATAGTTTAACAAGGAAGAACTAGCAATTCATAAGATCTATCATCTAAGGAACTGTGACACAAGGCTATTACCAAGGGACGAAGTGTCACACCAATTATGCATTGTAATATTTGAAGAAATGAAGAATCTGGAAATCAGGTTCTCTATTTATAAGTTACCAATCTTTTTCATTAACACAGTTACTGTCAAATTACAACCATTCAGATGGCATCGATCAGGTAATTATTCATAATATTACAAAAGTAAATCAATTAATCAATTTATTAACTCATCTTGAGTGTTTGCTTTTAAAACAGTTAACTCCTGTTTAGCCATTTTACCAATGGCCAACATAAACAGTCGACGCTCTAAAAATTAATACATCCTTAATAATCAATAAAATTCTTAAGGAACCAACTGCATCATGTGGCAAATTAATATTTATAATACTCAATAATCAGCAGCACTTTGAGCAAAATTCCTTCTGTATTAATTGCTAGAATGGATATTTCACATGAATATATTTAGTAATATAAATAGATAATATTACATATCTGTTTGTGGTTAAGTTTGAGGAACATTACATGTTAGAAGGACTTGTCCCATTATAAGTTGCAAAAGAACAACAAAAGAATCTATACACTGAATCATATACGTTTTAGTCCACAGACTGAAATGAGTGTAGTCTCCCCATTTAACTGCAAATGCTTTTCCTCCACACTCTAGCCCAAAACCAAATAACAAAACCCACATTCACTCTCTTATCAAGACCCGTTTCTCTCACTTCATATCATGATTTTCATCTTCCCAAACAAAGTCTTCATGTGGTGAAGATTATCAAAGACAAGGAAATAAATGTTGGATATATATTAGAAACTTTTGTCTCATTCATTGAGAAAATTACAAGTACCTTGAATAGCTAAAAAGTGCAAGGAGAACCTCACCTAATTCAAAGGGATATTAATAGTTTCTTCAAGGCACATATTACATCTAGTGTGCTTTTCTATCTAAAACCCAATGTTGTGAAGAAACTTAAGACACTTTTTTAAGGCAAGGACCTAGATGATGTAATTATGATTTATGTTGTAAATGTGATAGATATGATCCCTTCTATTTCTCATGTTGTGAGGATCATAAGTAGTGGTTAATGTTTAGGCCATTGTTTGTACCTAAGAATCTATATGTTTCTAAGGAAAATGGGGAGAAGAAAAATTAGGGGAAAATCCGAAATTCTAGGATTACTTATCAGGAATTTAAAATATTTCTTTGTTTTCCATGTGTTTGGAAATACCTCAAATTTGCAGGACAAAAAGTCATAATTTTAGTCTCATAAAGATATTTCAAGAGTTTTCACGATTTTATAATATTTTTTCCAGTCTTTTCACAAAATTTCAGTTCAACCTAACAAATAAAATTTATTTTTCTTATTCTTTGATAGTTTTCTCCCATTATCCTACAAAATGAATGGAGTGTAAGAGAACACAGAGGTAAGTAAACTCATTCCGATCTTGGAATTCAAAGGAACTCAATACTTAGTTGCCCATTTTTTTATTATTGGCTATGATCCACTAATGCTTCACACAAGATTGTGCAGCCACTATTGGAGCTTTATTGATGCAGTCCCAAGAAGCTTTTCTGTATCCCTTTTAGTTTAATA
This sequence comes from Forsythia suspensa, assembly GCA_023638005.1. NCBI lineage: Eukaryota > Viridiplantae > Streptophyta > Magnoliopsida > Lamiales > Oleaceae > Forsythia > Forsythia suspensa. The sequence continues at coordinate 13,513,560 of CM042665.1, forward strand.
GTTAGAATCCTCTACTCTGCCAAAACCTGGGAAATTATTCAGCTATCCACTTATGTAGTTCTCTTATTCGAGGAACATAAGTTTTTGAAAGTATTCTTGTGAGTGTAGATCCATATATACAAACACTTTCCAGACAGTACATGACGAGCTTTGAATTTCCTAAGGTCTTCCAATTTTTCAAGAATTTTACGACGACTCCAGTCAATTGGTGATGTTTTATATTCTACACATTCTTCAATAGTTCAATTTGAGCTCTTTCATAATTATGGAAGACTAATTGCTGTTCGATATCATCCAGAAGACCTTCAAAATATCGTGTTGCTGACTTGCTGTTAGTATAAGCAGCTTCAAATCCAGCCTCACATTCCTTCACCAGAGACAAAGTTGATTTGCTCAAGAATCCTTCAATTGTTCGTTACCGAAGCAAGGATCCACTGTAGCAAAGCAGAACTACACCGCCTTAGTGCAATCGATAATTAGATTCTATATCCCTAAGAAAGAAATAAGTATTCATGCTGCACTAAATTTATTTGAAAAAACCATTTTTTTTTATCAGGTACTTGAGCATTAATCACCAATTTCAAAATTTTTATTAGCCATTAGATGTTATTGACTAAAAAAATCATTGTGCTCTTTCTCATTTCGAATTGAACAGCTTCCTTTCCTTTTTAGTCTACTTCCAAGAATCCAAATAATGACTACTTGCACAATATGCTAATATTTAAACCACTCTATTCCCAGAATTCCCATTAGTAATCTCTACTTGCCCATAAAAGAGTACAACACTGCGACCGCTGTAACATGGAATGACGCTGTAGTACAGTAGCACACATACCAATTATTTGTTAGGGCAAAAACACTGTGACCAGAAAGTAAATGTGTCTATTCAGCTAACACCGCAGGAGGCATGATACTAAAGCAAAAGGTACAACATTTAATGCACCACTTGTTTTGGCATCAAGACAATGTTGTCACTCGCATAAAAACAAGCAAAGTAATGTACAAACATACGAGCACAAAGTACAACAAAACCAACAACCTATTCTCCACCATTTTACTCACTCATAAATTACCTCGACTGAGAGAGAAACTTCCTGTTGGCGTTCGAGTTCATTGAGAACAGCGATCATATCCATTTTAAGAAGCCTATGTACATGAGTTTTAATGAATTTCTCAAGCTTTTCGCTATCGTCTTTAAATTGCTTCAAACCCGATATAACGAAAATGGCCTCTTTTCCAATAAGTTTCTTTCCCCTCCACAGAGGCCCTCTGGGCCTGCCGTCGTGGTAGGCTCGGACCCGTTCCCAACCAAGTTGTTGTGGATTAGTACCGCTGATCGGGGTGGTGGGTGATGACGGAAAAAATAGGAATGGCTTGGGGAAAGTGAGGGATTTCGTAGAGGAATGGCGTTGTTTGAAAAAGAGAAATGCGCAGGCTAGGATAGGGCTTCTAGACTTGGAAATTATGGATGTCAATGGCATTTTAGAGAGAGAGAGACAGAGACAGAGAGGAGGAGGGCTTTAGGCAGAGGTTTAAGAGAGGAAGAAACAGAAGTTGTTGATTGAAAATTGTTACTGGTATAGCGCTTACCTGGGATCTGATCGTGGGTCAGAATTCAAATTCAATGGCAAGTGATAATCAATTAGTAGAGCAATTGTGGGCTGCAAAATAATAATTAAATATGATTAGTAAATATATATTCATATTACCAAATATAATGAAAACAGGATATTCATATACCATAAATCCAAAGTAAAGTGTTAAAACACTACAATTCAATTCCATCGTCAATGCGTGATATTTAAATTCGTTTCCTTACAACTAATGATCAGAGAAAATATTGAGCATCCCTTGTAAACAACCGGCAATCCTCCTTTCCTGCAAATTTAGACTAAAAGTTGTTAACAAGACAAGCAAATAAATACTTCTACAAGATAAGAAACATGAATAGATTAAACTTAAAAGTTATTCACAAAATATTGACGATATTAAATCTAAATATGCTTATAGAATAGTAAAAGCACTACTCTAGTCGCAACAGAAAAAAAAAAGGACAATAAGGCAGCAGCAAATCACATAGTAATAGCATTAACCTATTCAAGACAAAGGATAGCAATATAATAAAGAATCGTCACTATATTCATATCTTAGAACCTACTCCCAAACATCTCATCCAGGAAGTTGCTGCAAGAAAATCTTTTTCAATTGAAGCATCAACCTTCACAAATTTTAGAATATTGTAATAGCAGCTAATTGAAAATTCAGAGACATGCGAAAACTTCATCAAAACATAAAAGATAGCATCAAACACTAATTACTCCTTCAAATTCATTTTGTTCTTATATGGCAAACATCCATGAGCTTTTTATAACATTTGTCAATAATTGTTTAATTTACACTAATCCACTCCCCAGAGAGGAAAATGACATTGAACAAAATATTTCATAGCTTAAAAAAATAGTATCGAAAGGATTAGAAATAATTAAAAGAGAAGTAAAAAAAAAAAAAAAAGTCTATATAAATCCTAAAGTCCGGTTACAGAAAAATAATAATAATGCAATTTCATTTGGATCACGATCCTTCACCAGTTAATTTTAATGCCTTTGAGATATTCAAGCACAAACCCATATTAATTTTCAATATTAAGCAACTTTTTTTTTCATTTTTCTGCTTATTGAAATTATTTCTCAAAATCAGTTAATCATCATTATTCAACAACCATATTAGTCATTATTCAACAACAACTCAACAAGTCAACAACCATATGGAATTATACATTATCAAATAAACAGAAAAGAAAAAAAATTGGACAAAAGAGATGCTGAAAAAATTCTAAAACGGAAAAAAAAAACTTCAAACCTAGATTAGTCTGTAGAAGTGGTCGGCGTGGGAGGTCCGCGGCGGTGGTCGGTCGGACTTCGCCGAAGTGGCATTTTTTTGTTGAAGGCGATTTCTTTTTTGAGTGCAAATCGCCAAATTCGCTGGTGCAGTGTGGAAAGTTTGAAAGGGCAGGTGGGTTGGGACTTGGTATTGGATTTGGGTCAAGTGGGTTGGGACTTGAGATGGGTTTAATACATAATGGGGTTTAGGAATGGGATAACTAGTATACCGCTTTTTGCTGCAGCGGATCCGACCGGAGATTCTAGTATAAAATCTTCACATTTATGATAAATTTTTCTAATAATCACTGCAAGAGAAATGAAAATACATTTTAGCCGCTTGTTTGTTATATTTATTGATTAAAATAATCATGAGAAAAATCAAGAGATGATTGATTAAGAGAATGTATTAGAGATTGAGAAGAATCTAATGAAAATTGAGAAATAGAGAGTTCTATTTGAGGGGGGTTGATTTTGAGGACGTTGAGAAGAATGTGGAGAATATTGACAGAGATTAAGTTTTGTTTGAAATGAATAAAGACGTAGTGACAAATGAGTTTTTTTTTTTCCCGTAATAGAAAAAATTTCCCTACGATCGGTAATTTGCTAAATTTTAGGTGCTTAATCTTTATCACCATTTATCAGATGAGTAACTAGTATACTGCTTTTCTTTGCGGTGGAATCCGACCGTAGAGGATTTTAATGGATTGAGGAATTGAGAGAGAGAGAGAGAGTTTTGTTTGAGGGGAGTTTGATTTTGATGAATATGGAGAAATTGAAGAACTGAAAGAAATATATGGGTTTTGGTTTGAAAGAATAAAAATGTAGTGACGGACAAAGAAGTATTTTTTTTCCTTGTAGCGTAGTAAACTTCTCTATGGTCGATAATTAACTCATATTTCCCAAAATCCTCCAAGTCTCACCATTCTCAACATTTCTTCACATAGAGGTGTTCTAATTACTTTAATTTAGTAACAATTACGTTAATTTCTATTAATTAAAGGAAATAATTCAATAACAATACAATTAGGTTAATATTTTGAAGGCACTATATAAATTTCTGTTGCGTTTCATTGACAATACGATAAATATATTATACAATGAACACTATTTGTCTGATTCATAAGCTAATCCATATCTTTATAATCATTTTTGACAAATGATACTAATTGTAAATGATGTTACTAAATGTAGAATACATATTATTATTGTGGATCATTTTCATCGCAGTTTAGTTTGTAGCATCTAACCCAATTTCGTTTCAATAACGATTCAACAACAATTTTGGATAAATGTATAAATACAACTGTGTTGTAGTGGTTCATATAGTTTAATAGTTCAATTTGTTATTTTAATTTTCTAGATTTCATAAAAAATTCAAATAACCAAAACATTGAATACAAATTAAATCAGATATTTACCTGATGAACTCTTATTGACGTTAAATTCTCAGTTTTCACAATTAAGAAATTGTCGTCAATGGTGAATGTTTCGAATCTAACACGTCTATGAAAAATTGTGAGTTATACATAACAACGTTAGTTATCACCAATGAATGGCCATTTCGCCAAAACATGATATTGTATCTTCATTGCATACCGTGACTGATTCCTTCTTAATTTATTCATTATCATATCTACTAACTTCACATAACTAAATTCCAAGGGAATTATTATCCCAACAATTGAGTAAGCATTGTAAGCCTGTGAACGATCCCACTCACCATCATAGTAGACCAAAATATTAATAGATCACATATCTGCAAAACAAATTACAATTTTGATGAATGGTACATTAACATTTAACATGCATTCTCAATAGTTTGTTTTAACAGTGTACATATATATTATAATTTAGTAACGGTTAAGAAAGTTCACATAGAACTGTTCTAAGAAATTTAATCTGGTAACAATCAAATCATATCATTTACAACTAAGTTTATTTAAGTAATCAGAGGTAGTAATTCAGCAAGATTTAGGGGAGTGTATTTAATCTAGACTTTTAAAGATTTTGATTGACATTTTTCAAATGACTTACTTTGATGGATTTCATTAATTTTTATTGACTTTTATAGATTTTAACAGACTCCTACAAACTTTTATAGATTTTTATATATTTCATTTTGAAAGATTTTCCTAAATTTTCACAGACTTTTTTGCAATTTTATGGACTTTGTTTTTTCAGTTAAAAATTTAATATCCCATAATTAAAAAAAAATTGTTGCAAGAGAAAATTTTAATAATAATTTATTTAATTATATTAATATTAATATATTCATAAAAATTAATTTTCTATTTAATTGCTGCAAGTAAATTATGTCAAAAATTAATGATATAACTCACTCTATTTTTTCTTTTGGGTAAAAAACTTTCAAATAGATTGTGGATAAATTCAAAAAATTATGGCATGCGACTCATTTTAAAATATTTTCCATCAAAAAAATTTATCCACTTCATTATCTCTCTTATTATATTTAATAATCTATAAGTAACACGTCATTAGTCACCACAATTATATAAAGTAATAACCAGAGTACCAATTTAGACGAAAAAAAAATACAATCATGCTCATCAAGATAAACAGAAAAAACAAGAATTAAAAAAAATGCAGTAATAAAAAATAGTTTTTAACTTGATGAAATTCATTAATAAACAGCAATCAACAATTATATAAGAATTTAATTATAAATTTATCTTATTTTTAATGAAAAATGGTAAAATAATAAATAAATAAATATAGAGGAAAAATGGTTATGGAAATATTGAAGAAAAAAATCACATTAAAGAAAGAAAAAAATATTGATATGGACTTTATAGTTTGTTGAAAGAAAAAGAAAAGAGAAATGTTACATATAAAAAATAAAGGAACGAAAGATGTTTTTTTTTTTCCTAAAGTCTTTCAAAGTCTTAGGATGAATGAGGGAGAAATTGTAATATCTTTTATTTATACATTGTGCTTTAAAGTTAGTACATATGAAATTTTCTATAAAGTCATTAAAAGTCATAAACGTTTTGAATATCTCTGAATTTCGTAGGATTTTAAAAAATTTGAATTGAATATCACATGACTTTATAAGATTTTTTAAAAGTCTTTAAAATTTTAAAAGTCTTTAAAAATCTATATGGAATACCCCAAGACTTTTATGGAGTTTAAAATGTCTGAATTGAATACACCTAGACTTTTAAACTCCATAAAAGTCCTACCAAGTCTTAATTATTAAGAATTACTCTCATTCAGTAACAATGGAAAATATACCGTGAAGACACTTTTATAAAATGATGGTTTATAATTATAATTATGTATTCTATATTCTCGTTTCCGAAAATTGAAATTGATGATACTAAAATCGTGGTCTTCAATTATAAAGGCATTTTATATAAATATGTTATTCGTTAATCCATATATTTATACGCTATTAACGATAAATATCAACACATACATACATCATTCATCATCACTATTACAGTTTAGTTTGAAGTATCATTTGGAGTATTCAATAGTTCATTTTGCTATATTAATTTACCAATTCTCATCAACAAATTCAGATACTCAATAACCACAATCCATAATCAATAATTGAATGACATTTTATAATTGTTCAATAAACAGTAACTAAAATCAGAAAAATATCGTCAATGGTGAACGATAAAAATACAACAGATTTACGAAAATTTTCATGCTATACACTAGCAATGATAATTAACATCACCATTGTTCACCTCGATCTCATATATTAAACCACGTATTAGGTTGTAAATTAATATGAATACCTGAAAATAGATCAGATGACAGTAATGATCTTTTGAATGTAGCTTTGTCAAAATCTTCTGAAACACATGAGGATTATAAAGATACGCGATTGTGCAAACTGCCAATGTAGAAAACAACTGGTAATATGATGTTTAAATTTCAAATTTTGGAAATAATTAACGCTTTAAAAAGCATCGGCTGAAACTAAAATAGAATGGATGAGTAATGATAACTATATTTATTATCTAGTAAATATGTTATTCTAATTTCTTATTTAGTATTTTTTTAATTTATTTTTTCAAACCAGTAAATTTACAATTATCGAAATAAAGATAGATATTTATATTAATAACCCTTTAGGAAATTGGGTCAGGTGGGTTTGATGGATTATAGGTTTTAAAAATTGGGTCAGATGGATTTAATGGAGAATGGGTTATTTAATTTTTGGGCTAAGCTACAAATAAAAAAAAAAAAGCTCTAACTATAAAAGACCTTCTGGGCCAAGGTTGCATTGGGCTTCATTCTGTCCCTGCTACCACTGATATTCCATTGGCTCCGCCCACTGACGCCATGTATCACTTGGGAACTACTATCGCAGCCACTAAGGAAAGGGAAGTCTTGTTAATTCCATTGGTATTCTTATAGAATTAGTGTTTGGTAGAGTTTAAAATAGTTTTTTTTCGGAGATTTTGAAAAGAAGTAAAATATGTGATTGAAAAGTTTGTTGACCTCCCAAAATGGCTGCCAACAGGAACCCCACGCCACCTCTTCCTACGTGTCTTCTCCTTTGTGTTTGGAACGCCACATGGTTTATTCAACCACATGCATAAGCTTTGGATAGAATGGATATGTGATAATAGGTAAAGAAGAATACACTTTTGAAGAGGTAAGTGGCTTGAGGACCCCTCACTAACACTTTCCCAGGTGGTTCGGACACTTAGAATCTTTAGTACAGAGGATTTTGTGTCTTTTTGTGTTTCCTAAAATTCAACATCCTCTTCTTGTGGAAATGAATTGGGTATTTGTAGACAAATTCCATTAAATTATCCCTTGTTCGATTCGTGACACGTGGCTCAATCTAATAAGCTTTAGAGTCATTTCTTGGGTGTCACATCCATAGCATTAATGTTGAAGTCTCTTTCAGCCGTAACCTACTGGCTATGATGGTGACGCGCCACCCTTTGTAGGCTGTCCCATCATTTTTTTCATGGCCGAGTGACAGGTTTGTCCAAAGGAATAGTTATTTTAGCCAACCGCCTCGGATGGGGAGTGGCGGGTTCAGGCATTGACTTTGACTTTCTCCAAATACTCCACGTAGGATTGGGGTGTAACAACAGTCTCCCAAGTCTAGGCCCCATCATTTATGTGGGGCGCTGGGCTTGGTGAGAAATCGGGTATTGGGTTTATGATGAATTGCTCATTTAGGTTATGAATTTCTGTAATAAAATTTCATACTAACAGTCCCACAAGCTTGGGCTCGGACATTTATGTCGAGGGTAGTGCTTGTCGTAGGCAAATTACACGCGGAGCTAATGCCTAAGGCAAGGCCTAAGGTTTGCGAGAGCCTTAGGGAAGAGACTCCTGATAAAGGCAGACCCAAGTGGGAAACCTGAACGTCGTGAAGCTTTCTGGAAGAGGCTCCTGGCAGAGGCAGTCCCAAGTAGGAGGCACTAACGCTGCGAAGCCTTATAGAAGAGGCTCGTGGCAAACAGTCCCAAGTAGGAGGCCCTAACGCCGTGAAGCCTTCTAGAAGAGGCTCCTGGCAGAGGCAGTCCCAAGTGGGAGGCACTAATGCTGCGAAGCCTTATAAAAGAGGCTCATGGCTGAGGCAGTCCCAAGTGGGAAGCCCTAACGCTGGGAAGCCTTCTGGAAGAGGCTCATGGCGGAGGCAGTCCCAAGTGGGAGACCCTAACACTGCGAAGCCTTATGGAAGAGGCCTCTGGAGAGAGGCTATGCAGTTAGGTGGTGCTCCTTTTGGGACATGTGCATTAATGACAGAGTCCACGAGTCCTTCCATTATTGGGCTCTCTGACGTGTGTCTTATCGGAAATGATGATAAGGCGGATGCAGGTAATGAGTGCATTGAATTTTGGGGGCTTTTCATTTGATCGAGAAAGGACGCGTGCGTGGAAAACACGCCCACATCGTTGCTGTTGATTCAAAAAAATGTTGGCACATCTTACGATTCAAGGGTGACGATGGCTTGTTGTTGATGGATGGTGTGGATGAATCTTGATTTGATCTGACAGTGAGAGAATAGGCACCTGTTGTCTATATATATAGGTAGAAGTTTCATTTCCAGCCTTACGCATTTTTTCTAAGAAAATTTGAGATGATTGAAGTCCATAGATCTCCGGCGAGAACCTCCGGCGACTGCTTCTCCATCTACATCTCCGGTGAAGGCTTAGGTTTAGGTAACCATTCCTTCCCAACACATTTTCTTGCTAAAAAAAAAAGTTTTTGTTTTTTTTGAAATATCTGAGAGACCCGTTGAGGGTGACGCCTCAGGACGTGGTGGGGATGAGGTGTCTCCTTCTATGTCTTTGTCCATGGAGCGTGATTTGCCCATCCGCAGCGTTGACGTGTAAATACAGGCGAGGTGATGGCCATAACTTCGACTCCGAGTCTAATAGAAGCTGAGGATCCGTATAGGGCTGATGTGGTGAGATGGGCTGCCCTGGATGTGCCATTGATAATGGTGGCGAAGGATTTGAGATTGTTGAGGTAGGCGTACAGGGTTCCTTCTGACATTGAGCTTATTCTCCCGAGCCCAACGAGCGAGCCTGTGTTCCGAGGATGGGGTGTACTGCGTTACACTTGAATACTTTTGTGAGCGGGATGCGCTTGCCTCTGCACCCATTCTTTTGAAGGGTATTACGGGCCTATGGTTTGGCTCCAACCCAGGTGGCCCCGAAATGGATGGAGCCAGATGGTTGGGGGTTAGTATCTATGGTTCCGGTACTCATTCGGTAAGAAAATGCCCTTGTACACGTTCTAGACTATCTATCAGCCGAAGAAGTTGCCAAAGAAAAAGGCAAGGAAGAGGAGCCAGGGTGGTATTATTTCTGCCCTTGGGGGTCCTATAGGCCCTTGGTGACGGATTGTCCCTCGTCAATTAAGCAAAAGAAGGAGTCGTGGTTCTGGGTGGCAGGTGATTGGCAGAGGGTTGTTGACAATTCGGAGCCGGATTTGGATGTATCCAATGTTTATGGAATAGCTAGGGAGTAGGGTTGGTAGAATTAATTGCATGAGTGAATTTCTATGTGTATTTTAATGACCTATTCATTTTTTGCAGACACTCTTCCTCGTTGTGAGTTGTCAAGTGAGGACGTCGACTTGCTTCAGTCTATATACCAAGCGTCTCCTGCTATTCGGCGACACGGGTTCATCCTGAACCGGCATAACTGGTTTGATGGCTTCGAAAGGTAATATTCACTTTACTTCTTTTGCTTTTTTTGAGAAATTATTAATAATTTCTTTGCATGAGATGAAGCTGAGAGAGGAGGCACCTCGTCTGACGCACGCCACGCTTCTAACAAAGCAGAAGAGTAGGGGTTTTGGCGTATGGATCCTCCAAAGACATTTGGCAAAAGAAAGTCATATAGGACTGAGTCGGGAGGGCAACCAATAAGAAGCTGAGGCCCCTATTATAGTAGAGATAGAGGATTCAAATCTCCCGGAGGGAGACGCTCTTCTGTCTAGGAAGAGGAAGGCCGGGGCCACCTCTCAATCTAAGGAAAAGAGTGTTGAGGTTGTGGACAACTACGCGGTGTGTGGTGTCCCAACTTCTCAACGAACCCTTTCTGTTAATCCCTCGGGGAAGGTTGTTCTTGAAGGCCCTCCTCAGACGACTCAGAATCCAGGGGGTCCCGTCGGAGGGCCTTATAACTCGAAGAAGAAGCTGAGGGAGTTAATCGGTGCTCCAGGGTCAAGGATACCAGACGAGGCACTCGAAATGTGCCTTTCTATCCTTCCATGGGAGCGCAGGCCGTGAAAAAATACTTCACTCCTAAATGGGAAGAATTTGCCTCGCATGGGGACTTGGGAGATGTCTTTGGATCTTTGATGCATTTTGTGTGATCAGGCCGGATGTGGGATGTAGGCGAAGGTGCACTGGTGAATTTAGGGCCGCATGCAAGAACATAAGAACGAGAAGGGAGGAAAGCGAAAGGCGGGTTTGCCGGTTGCTTGGCGCAAAGAGAGATGGGCGAAATTCGAGAATGTGGAGGCGGGTTTATAGCGAACTTCAACAACAGAGGGCTATACCAACTTCTGCGATTATTTTGCGGTCGGGCACTAGGAAGGCCTGGTGGTGCTCGAACCAACCATCGGACTTTGATGTTGGGCCCCTTAGAAGCTAGGTTTCCACCACCCGATGTTGATGGTGAAGAGGACAGTTAGGGTTGTCACTAGTCGTAGATAGTATTTTTGTAATGATCTTTATTTTCGAAGCATATTGTTTTGTTATGCTTTGACCGTAAAAAAATATTTCTAAATCTAGGACGTATTACATACAAACGAAAAGCCTCACTTTAAAACAAATGACTTGAAAACATATTAAATAAAGGTTGGTCGATACAATTGAGTCGATGCGAATACAAATATTTGAAGCTAAACAAGGCGAACCTCTTTTCCAATCTATTGATAATATCGGCGCAAATGTTCGGCGTTCCATGGGTGAGGCTGCCGTTTGGCGCTCATGTCTTCTATATAATATGTGTCGGGGCGCGTCTCGTTAATGATTTGATAGGGCCCTTCCCAATTAGGGCCAAGTGTTCCGGCGCCGGGTTCGTTGGAGGACAATGATACCCTTCTCGAAGACAAGGTCTCCGTGGTGAAACGACCAGCTTTTTACTTTCTTGTTGAAGTACTTAGCCATTTTCCTTTGATAAGAGGCCAACCAGTTTAGGGAGTCGTCCTTTTTTTCGCCTCGCAGATCCAGGCTCGTTCTCGTCAGATCGTCGTTGATGTGTTCGTTGAACATCAGCTGACGGGGCGATGGTATACTAACTTCACTAGGCTCATAGCCTCAGATCCGTAAGTCATAGAAAATGGGGTTTCTCCGGTCGGAGTTATGACCGTTGTCCTGATAGCACAAAGAACATGTGGGAGTTCGTCGACCCATGCTCCCTTAGACGCTTCAAGCTTCCGTTTGATGGTGTATTTGATGGTCTTGTTAACCAGCTCGACTTGCCCGTTGGCACTGGGGTGGTGGGAGCTTGAGAAGTGTTTCTCAATCCCTAGCTCTTTCGCAAATTTACGATTTTTTGTTGTCGAATTGTTTTCCATTATCACGAGACCAAAGAGTGGAGAATTAGAGAACTCGCAAATGATGTTCTTCCATATGAATTTGGAAGTATTAGCTTTCGGTGATTTTCATCATTGGTTACGCCGATCCATTTGTGAAGTAGTCAATGGTGACTAAAAGCGTGGCTGCGTTGCCTCTTCCCTAGGCATGGGGCCTTTGAAATATATTCTCCATTTGGCGAAAAGGTCGGGGCTAGATATCTTTGGTGGTGAGTTCTGGTGGGGTTGCCTCGGAATCGTGGCAGTGGCCACGACATTTGTCACATTATTTGACGTGAAGCAAGGCATTCTTTTTCAAGGTGGGCGAAGTATCCCTACTTGAGGATCTTTTGGGCCAAAGCTAATCTTCCCATGTGGTTGCCGCATATCCGCCGTGGACTTTCCTAAGGATATAGTCCACTCGTTCACTCATACTCACTTGAGAAGGGGCATTGAGTATCCACACTTATATAGCATATCCTCCGATAAGAAAGAAGTGTCTTGACCTTCTTTTCAACCTTCTAGCCTCGTCTTTATCGGCGAGGGAGAGTCGATGTTTTAATAACGTGGGGATAGGATCCATCCACGTAGAGGTCTCTGTAACCCGCATTGCTACACGCAGCGGCCTCAATGGATGGTCTTCTGAGGTGTTCGATGGGAACTGTTTTGAGTAGCTCTGAATCCTTGCTATTAGCGAGCTTAGATAAAGCATCAGCATTAGCGTTGTCAGCCATAGGTACTTGGAGTAGCTCAAATTTATCAAAGTAGGGGATGAGATCCTTGACCAATTTTAGGTATGACGCCATTTCCATTTCCACAGCAGCGAAGCTCCCGTTTACTTGGCTTACGACAAGTTGGGAGTCGTTGAAGCCCGACAACCTCTGTACATTCATCTCCTTAGCTAGGCACATACCAGATAGTAGGGTCTCATACTCTGCGACGTTGTTTGATGCTTTGAATCCAAATCTAACTGCGCAACTCAAGTTGTGGCCTTCGGGACTGGTGAAGACTACTCCTGTGCCTGAACGTGTATCTTCTTAAGATCTGTCGACAAATAGGCGCCACGTGGGAGGTTCCATCGATGTCATCGGGATTTCCACATCAGGGGTGTTGGCAAACTCTGCTATAAAATTAGCAAGGGCTTGTCCTTTGATGGCCGCTTGGGGTTTATAGATGATGTCGAACTGACTAAGTTCAACAGCCCATTTTAATAATCTTCCCGAGGCATCAAGTTTTAGCATAACTTGCCTCAGAGGAAAGTTAGTGAGGACATGGATGCAGTGGGCCAAAAAGTATGGCCTAAGGTTTCTTGAGGCAGTGATGAGTGACAATGCCAACTTCTCCATATCCGGGTAGCATGTTTCCGCTCAAAAAAGGCGTTGCTTACATAGTAAACATGCATCCGGTGCTCTTCTTCTTGGATCAAGAGTGAACTTACGGACTCCATAGATATAGCTATGTATAGCAGCGAGAACTTCTCCGATTCTTGGTTTTGACCATAAATGAGTACGTCAGGGTGTTCTTTCAAGGCCCGAAATGCAGCCTCACATTCCGTCGTCCATTCGAACCTATTTTCTCCTTTTAAGATTTTGAAAAATGGGAGGCACTTATCAGTGGCTTTAGAAACAAACCTGCTAAGGGCCGCCATTCTTCCAGTGAGGCATTGTACATCCTTTGGTCTCCTAGGAGATTTCATTTCCACAAATGCCTTAATCTTCTCTGGGTTAGCCTCGATCCCCTCGATTCACCATGTATCCCAAGAACTTCTATGAGGCGACCCCAAACGCAGCATTTCGGAGGATTAAGCTTCATTGTGTAGGAGCGTAGGACTTGGAACATTTTTCTAGGTGTTGGATATGGTCCTCGGCTTTCAAGCTTTTGACCAACATGTCATCCACATATACTTCCATGGTTAAACCAAGCTAGTTGGCAAACATCTTGTTGATAAGCCTACGGTATGTGGCCCCGGCATTTTCAAGCCGAAGGCATGACTTAATAGTAGTAGAGGCCTTTGTGTGTTACAAATGACGTGTGCTCTTCATCAGGTGGGTACATGGAGATTTGGTTGTATCCAGAGTATGCATCCATAAACTTAGAAGCTCGTGCCCCGAAGTGGCGTCCACCAGCTAATCGATCCGAGGCAGTGGAAAGCTATCCTTGGGGCATGCCTGATTGAGATTAGAAAAATCTATGCAAGTCCTCATTTTTCCACTGTGCTTCTTTACTAGGCGGGTTGGAAACCCAGCCGGATATCGGGCCAGCGTATAAAGTTGCTTCGTAGAAGTTTGCTAACCTTCTCTTTTAAGGCCTCGTATTTTTCTGGGTTAAGTGGCCTCCGTTTATGCCTGTGTGATGGAAATTTAGGATCGATGTTGAGGTGGTGGCAACTTACCTTTGGGTCGATCCCACTCATATCTTCGTGTTTCCATGCGAAAACATCCAAATTTTCTCAGAGGAACCTCTTTAGCGTCTCCTTTGGTGCTTCAATGAAGTCTTTTCCTACTTGGAGTTTCCTTGTAGGATCATTACGATCGACCAGGAAACTTTCTACCTCTTCTACCGAAGAAATATGGGAATCCGTTCCCGTTATTCTTGGATCAATATCTTCGAGAGCCATGACATCTTTCGATACCTCTTCCGAGGCCTCTGCCATTTCAACGTCATAGAGCGTCATGTTTATTTCCTTCTTTTCTGCCTTTTTCAAGGTATTCTGTAGCATTTTCTGGCCTCGGGTTGGTTGCCCTGTATGGTGGCTATCTCCCCATTTAGTAATGAACTTCATGCATATGTGGTGAATAGATGTCATGGCCCAAAGTTCCTTCTAGGCCGGTCGGCCCAAGACTCCATGATAAGCTGATCTTCTATCTACTACCAAAAATTCCATGAAGGTGTGGGTAGCCAGAGGTTCTTCTTCCATTGTAACGGCCAGGCGCACAATTCCTTTCGGGGTCACACAGTCTCCCATGAAGCCATAGAGAGGCTTAGTAGAAAGTTCCAACAGGACGTTTATGTTCATTTGCTCATAGGTACTCAAGAATATAACATTGACGGAGTTGGCGTTATCTATGAGCATTCTCCGAACCCATTTTTGCCACGCTCGCCCTTACTACCAATGCATCACGGTGGGGATAGTGTATGCCTCTCTTGTCTTCCTCGGTGAAAAAAATAGGGTCTACCTTATTTGAGCCAGAGGGGTCATCAGCTTTCCTTCTACTTCGTTGGCGTAACTCTTCTGGGCATTTTGGGTTTGGCCTCCGATATAAGGACCGTCGTAAATAGTGTCTATTTCGCGGATGGGGGCCTTTTCAGGACCTTTAATCAAGTGATGCTTCGGAACCCTTTCTACTCGAGGTTGCCTTGCTGGACTCCTAGAATTTATCCGTTGTGGTTCTTGGTTTGATGGTCTCCTGTCCCATTTTTGGGATCGTCTATCGAGAACTGGCGGTGGCGGGCCTCGCATTGGAGATTGGTCCCCACGTCTGGGTCCGCATTGGTCTCTCTCATGTTAGCCAAATTTTCCACCTCGCGGCACTTCTCCGCATTGTGTCCAAAACTTTGATGGACGAGGCAATACTTGCTGGGCACCTCCTGGCGAGGGAAAAGTATTGGGAGTGCACTAGTACCCGTTTCATAGTATGTTGGGGGCAGTCATTCCGTAGTTGTAGGCCCCGGTCACGAAACCTGGAGTTCCTTGAGTCGGATATGGCGGTAGTAGGCCCTCTTGTCTGAGAGGCCACATAACTCATTCCTGAGTTAGGATAAGAGATAGTCTCTCCGGCGTTGATGATTTGCCGGGGAGCTGCGCCCAGCCCCTCCCGTAGTTCATTCATGGTGTCTGGTTGGGGACCACTCCTCCGCGGTTTCTGTGGAGGATCATGTTCTCATTGGTGATTTTTTCGGTGATCATCTCCACCAATTAATCAAACGTGGTTGGATTTTTGTTGCGAACATCTCTCCAGAAAGGGAGATTCATGTCAAATCCTCCTTCGGAGGCGGAGAGGGCTCAAAGATCGATTATTTTTCACGAAAAGCATTTCTTCGTTAAAGCGACTTAGATAACTTTGTAGAGGCTCAAATTCGGCTTGTCTTGTGTCATGAAAGCGTTGTCTTTGGGGTTGAGGCGAGCTTCACCGAAGAGAAGTAATTGATGAACGTCTTCTTCAACTCCGACCAGCTGGATATGCTTCCCGCGACGAGTTTGTTATACCATTTCTTCGCCCCTCCTGACAAAGTGGGGTGGAAAGCTCTGCATTTTATGGCTGGTGTTGCTCCTCGAAGGCTCATCTCCATTTTGTAAGTGTTAACGTGGTCCAAATGGTCTCCCTTGCCTGTATAAGGGGTGATTTTAGGCACACGAAATTCGTGTGGGACGGACGCATTTCTGATATCGGCTGAGAATGAGAGTTGAGTTCTTTGGTCATCCCCAGTAGTGTTAGAATTTGTTGGTACATATCTTGATGGGGTTGATAGGACTGGAAGTCAGACTCTCCTCTGGACTCGACTTCCCTCGTTCTCCTCTCACTCCTATTTCTAGGGGGATCCTAAAGTGGTTCCCTCTCCGATGACTAACACGAGGCCCATTTACGGGTCCACGTTACGCCTAGTCTTTCAAAGACACTTGTGGACATTGTTGGTTGAGGGCCTCTGTTGCCCATATAGGGAACGGCCTCCTCCACGTATGTTTTGGCATGAGATGTTTCCCCTCTGACATGAGGTCCATGAGGACGTCAGCTATTAACCTCCTATTCTTCGTCGGGATCGTCGAAATCATCTTCGTGAGGCTTGTTTCTTCTTTGCACGTGCATCGCTTGGATATATCCTTGCATCTGGGCCTGGTGTTGGGCTAGCTGCCTTACACTGGCGGCCATGGTTCTCATTTCTCGCTCGAAGTTCGTGGGAACCCTTCTTCGACGCCTCTTTCGAGGAGCTATCTCGCCTTTTCCGGTGCCACAGTTTCTCCATCTTTCGCGAGTCTGGTTCTCCTTGGGTTTTCATCATTACTTTCACTCATTCTTTCCTTCCGCAGGCTCGTAGATCCCTTATTCAGGGGGCTCTTTTATTCAAAGAGGCTTAAGCTTCTATCCACGTTTCAATCGTGGTTAAATGTGCGATTTCCCACATACGGTGCCAATCTGTTGACCTCCAAAAATGGCTACCAACAAGAACTCCACGCCACCTCTTCCTACGTGTCTTTTTCTTTGTGTTTGGAACGCCACGTGGTTTATTCAACCACGTGCATAAGCCTTGGATAGAATGGATATATGATAATAGGTAAAGAAGAATACACTTTTGAAGAGGTAAGTGGCTTGAGGACCCCTCGCTAACACTTTCCCAGGTGGTTCGGACACTTGGAATCTTTAGTGTAGAGAATTTTATATCTTTTGTGTTTCCTAAAATTCAACATCCTCTTCTTGTAGAAATGAATTGGGTATTTGTAGACAAATTCCATTAGATTATCCCTCGTTCGATTTGTAACACGTAGCTCAATCTAATAAGCTTTAGAGTCACTTCTTGGGTGTCACATCCGTAGCATTAATGTTGAAGTCTCTTTCAGCCGCAACCGACTAGCTATGATGTTGGCTATATGATGATTGACGCGCCACCTTGCTGTTGTCACATCATTCTTTTCATGGCAGAGTGACAGATTTGTCAAGA
This sequence comes from Forsythia suspensa, assembly GCA_023638005.1. Lineage (NCBI taxonomy): Eukaryota > Viridiplantae > Streptophyta > Magnoliopsida > Lamiales > Oleaceae > Forsythia > Forsythia suspensa. Next base: position 13,531,130 of record CM042665.1, read on the forward strand.
GAAATCTTTCTGGACACTCAATCGCCTTAGCCAAAAGAATAGTTATTTTAGCCAACCGCCTCGGACGTGAAGGAAACTGCCTCGGATGGGGGTGGCGGGTTCTAGGCATTGACTTTGACTTTTTCCAAACATTCCACGTAGGATTGAGGCGTAACAAAGTTAATAAAAAGTGTGGATCTCATCAATTATGTGGTTAAAATAGACCTATAAAAAAAAAAAAGTTTAAAACAATTTCTTTCAAACATGCTCTTAGTTTGTGGCTCAAGGTTTCGGGTTTTTGTGAATTTAATATTTTTTCTTTTATTAAAAAATTTAATTGACACGACTATAATACGCTAAATTAAATTTAATTAAATAAAAGTACAAATCCATTTGTACCTTTTGCAAATTTTAGGCACACCAATTGTAATTTTTTCTAATTAAAATTAACGACGAGATTATCTTTTTTATTTAACGACTAATTACGTACCAAAACACACAGATTAAAAATGTGTGTGCTAAAAAATAAATATTGAGATCATTTATGTACTGAGAACATATACTAGGGACTAATTGCGCCAAATTTCCTTACTTGTATGTTATACTAAAAGTAATTACTTATTTTAACATTTAAGATAAAAATTACTTCTAAAATACAAAAATTACCTATTAAAATTTGCTCTGCCCTTCGTAAGTCTGCATTCTACTTTAGTCAATATTAGAGTCAATTTGGTTTGTGAATATAATTGTTTATTTGAACTAAAAGTAATCTGAAATAATCATCATCATAACATGTTTATTATTATTCTATTTGATTCAACTAAGTATAAGAATATAAAAAATCACTATTAAAAAATCAATTTTTCGTAAAAAAAAAAAGAGACACTTATACCTTTATTCTTAATTAAACAAAAAAATTAAATTAAAAAAAACTAAAAAAAAAATAAGTGAAGCGGCAGAAGAATGGTGACAACCGACGATGGCAAGAGACGATGGCGCCAGGCTGTGGCGGATGGCAAGTGGCAACGGGCAATAACAATTATCATAGAATATTAACGTTCAGAAATAGATTTGTTCTATATTATAAAAATATGTTTGTTTTTTAAAAAAATTAGTGAATCTTTGTATGGATAAAAAATTTTATCCTCTTTCTGAAAATAAAATTTATCCTCAATTTTACTTAAATTGTTATCTAGTTAAAAATATATCCGAATATCAATTCCGCCCAATAAGACTTTTATCTATTATCTTTAATAATTGACCAGACCATATACTAAACACCCTATAGCTAAAAGATTATGAACCTCTGTTATTGAAAAACTTGTGGCCAACCCTTCAGTCCTAGTCCTAACTTCGATAAGCCACTAAACCAATTCCCAACAATTTGTACAATAAATTGGGCACATTGAGCATTTTAACCCTAATTAAAACCATAGGAGTAAACTGCTTGAATCTGTAGTTGTAATGAAAATGTACAGCCCAGATCCGGAAAAATAGAAAAAACCAGGGGTAAAATACTGCGATACTAAGGTTGAAGAAATATGAGTAGAGGCAACTTCATAAAACTCATACAAACGTGACAATTATGAAGGTCGACAAAATTAAGCAATGCCACGAGGAACCAATTCCCCGTTGTGCCAAGTAAATAAATGTTGTTTAGTAATGAGCATATGGATTTAACCATCCTGCCCACATAATATTTACCCAAAAGGAGCAAGAAAACACAAGCAAAGTTCTCTTTATTACTCGTTCTACTCAATGGAAAAGTTACACGAAACAGATCCACAAGGAAAGAAGGTTCAGAAATAGTTGCCACTATAGAAACTATTCAGGAAATTGGAGTTGCCCTGATCCTTTATTCCTAGGTCTTGCGTGAGCCCTTGACGACCTAACACATATTGTCCAATAATGTGGTGCCTCTGCTTTGCATGCTCCACAATGTTGCTTAACTCTTCGGTTGCCTTGATTAGCAGCATATCTATAACCTGTAGAATTCACCGACGACGACGAAGACATTGTAATACTCAGCTTTTTTAAGTACAAAACTTGTATATTAGAAATATCGTAAAAATTATTTGATTACTCAACACTGGTATCTTAGTTCTAACATTTACAAATTTGAACATCTCTAACCATATTACAAAACGAAACTAGATGTTGAAGTTTAAACATCTACAGAACAAGAGTCTTGTGTCTTTGACCGACTTTCGTGCTGAAAAGTTTTTAACAGTCTGTAGTAAAAAGATGCTAAAGTTCTAACATGTTCGAGCGGAAACAAGAGTTCAAGTCTTTGATCTTGCTCAAATAAATATTAACCATGCAAGCATTGAATCTAAATACACATGCAAAATTAAAATACCCAATCGAATTGCCCTTGGAAGCAACACACCATTCAAAAGGCTGGTCCGGTTTTCTGCAGCTTTTGTGCAAGGCAGACTACAGATGTTAAATTACAGTATTTACCCTTGATAGATCGTCAAATTTGGCTAGTTGATACCAACTTTGTGGGTTTTATACAATCCCTGGATAGGAATAACACTATTTGTTGCATAGTGAAAAATGTGGTATGCTAGGGGTAGGCTTCTTGACACTACACAACCAATAATTTTTTAAAATTTTCAGATGATGTTACTGAGTTTTACAGATGATTAAAATTTTTTTAATCTAAAATATTGATGAAGTAAATGGACTGCTACCAATCATCATGTTAATTAGGTTATTATTTTATTATGAACATTTTCATTTCAACATTTTTGCCTCAAAAAGGATTTAGTGGGGAGCATAGGAAAGAATGAGTTTACCAAATTCTTTTTCCAAATTGCCAGTATCAAATTTCAGGATGATCGAACATATTCATGACTCCCCAGGGGTTTAGCAATTTCTATTAACTATGGTTGGCTCCATTCCTAGAGATTGTCATTTAGTACATATGGCACCCCCCTCTAGAGTGTAATTCAAGATCAGTATCATTCTGAAATCCAATGCTTGATAGAATATGAAAGAGATTTCCTGACTGGAAAGAGTCGCTGTTAATTTGGAAGCTAGCATTTCATTGTTTCAGGTATGCCTGTCAAACATTAATCTCCATTGTTAATCCTTTTTTCAGATTCTAACAAAAGGTGGCCAATCTCATAGCATGTATGATGTGAGCTTTTACATCGAAAAGCATGGATATTAATCCTTATTTCAGATTCAGTTTTTAAATGCTAAAAAGAAATTAAAGGTTTGTGCTCCTCCCTTCCTCCACCTCATACACCGAGTCGAGACACGGAAATGAAACAGAGAGTAATGCATTTTCTCCTGTTTAATGAGAAAATATGGTTATACCCACAATACTTCCTTCAAGGTCCGTCATAAGTTTAAAACACTGTAAATTTTTTTGTCAGTTTTGGACAAAATAGACTGTACTGCCATACGCACAGAATGGACCACTCACTTTGCTTTCTGGTGATATTGAAAATTTGAAACACATAGCTTGGAACTTGGAAGCCAATATCCAGGAAACTAGTCCATCCAGTTTCAAGTATTCAGTTCATAGTCCCCAAACGGTCATTTATAGCCCTACAGTATAGTGTAATAAGAAAAATTGATCTTACTATCAACCTTTGGTCCTCAAATAAACTTTTGAAATTGCATCAACCAAATATTCCCTTTCAACCTCCAATCCACTTTCAACCTCCAATCCACCAATCAGTCCCTAATTCAAGAATTTTTATAAACAAAATTGAAGGTAATTTCAATAATTCTTATCTAGATGTCTTTTTTAAAATCAATTGTCACTCCTTAGCCAAGTCACAAGAAGCAATCAACTAATTACTGATAATCTTTAGACCTTGATGTGCAATATGATTTCCCCAATGCTCAAAGCCCATAACTTTGTGACAGCTTAGACTGAAAATGCTAGCACTCTACCACGGGTGGGTTAAGAAATAAAGTCATTCTACATCTAGAGTCTCTGTAGTTCAAAAATATTTTTACGAATTCTTGTTACAAAAAATCTGAGTAATGAACATATCATTGGTACTAGCACAATTTTACCTGCATCTTTTGCTATGGGGAAAATGTGCTTCCCTTTTCATTCAATTTTAGCTTGGTACGTTCCAAAAGTTCACAGACTTCCCTGCTTCAGCTATTCAATTTTAGTAACAAATAAAACACTAGCCACATAATGGTTCTGGCTCCAGAAGAAGTTCATACCATCATAACATCATACTAAAGAAGCTCAGTTCATCTAAATCGCATTATCCTACCATTTGGACTTGGAAATAAAAAATTTATTTGAACACCCTCCTTTTTAGATTTACCTTGTTCTGACCTAGATATCTAAGTTCCTATAGCTCTCTCTATTTTCTGTATACAACCTTTTTATTGAGTCATCACATAAGAACACCCGCTGCCATTTTCAAGTTTCCACAACTACGAAACATATTGTGAAACAACCAAAGATAAACCCAAATCAATCACATTGCACATCATCTAGAAAGAAGAACTTGCAAGTTAACCTGTATGAATTCAATAATTTTCAATCTTATGTATGTGTGTAACTCGTAATAATTCCACAAGAGTTCTTCATTCAGATGCTTTTGATCTCTTTCAAAGACAGAACAACTACAACCCCTCAATTGAACATTAAAAACACCCAAAAGAAAAAGTAAATTTAATATGCATATTACAAATGTAATTAGGTAGGAAAGATGGAGGGGACCTTGGGGTCAGTGACAGAGCCTTCTTTCGGATCTCATAGGCGACTGTGGAGCGAAGCTGGGAAGGTTTGGCAACGTCGTCGAGAATGTAGATATCCATGATGGTAGGGATGGATCTGCACGCCGTCTTGAAGAACTCAAACACCCGCTTCCGCGCCTCCTCCATGTTCGCCGAGTTCGGTGGAACGCGAACATACTTCAGCGTCGCCGCCATTTTTCTGATTTCCTGTTAGTGATGAAGAATTATTGGAATTGACTGAGAAATGGTGCATTAATTTTAACGCCTTTGAGATATATTCAAGCACAAACCCATATTAATTTCAATATTAAGCCACTAGAATATTTTTTTTTTTTTTTTTTAAAAAATCATAAAATATTTTCTGCTTATTGAAAATTATTTCTAAAAAAATCAATTAATGATCATTATTCATTAGTTATTGATGCACAAACAACAACTCAACGAGTCAACAATAATATGGAATTATACATTTTATCAAATAAACAGTCAATCCTCTTCATTCAAAAAAAATGGACAAACTCCTAAAAACAAAAAATAAAGATGTTGAGAAAAAATTATAAAACGGAAAATCGAAAAAAACTTCTAACCTAGATTAACCTCAATTTTATGATTTTTTGTCCCATTTGGGATATATATATAAAAAAATTATTAGACACTTGGCGACACGCGTGTCGCGTGGGTGTTGACCCACCCCCGGACCGACCCCATTGCCATCCCTGATAAATATTTTTTAATCACTTTTTTTCATTTTTCCGCTTACGTGACACAAAATCAATTAATGATCATTATTCATTATTGATCCAACAAGTCAACCACATGGGGAGGACAACAATATGGAATTATACATTATCAAATAAACAAGTAAAGAAAAAAAAAATGGACAAAAGAAAAACAAAAAATAAAGATGTTGAAAAAATTATAAAACGGAAAAAAAAAAAAACTTCTAACCTGGATTAGTCTGTAGGGGAGGTCGGCGGCGGTGGTCGGTTGGACTTCGCCAAGGTGGCCTTTTTGTTGAAGGCGATTTCTTTTTGAGAGAATTACACCAATTACTATGTATATATAATATATTCTCAAATTTACTTTTCTAATGTAAATATTCTAAAAATACTGGATATTATTTATATATTAATATTTATTTTTATCACCGACCGTAGAGAGGTTTACTCCACTACAAGCACCAAAACACACATCTCTCTCTTAATTCTTCCATTTTCCATATTCTTCAAAATCAAACATCTCTCAAACAAAACTCCCTCTCTCTCTCTCAATCTTCAACAAATTATTCTCAACTTCTCAATCCATTAAAATCCTCTACGGTCAAATCTCACCCCAAAGAAAAGCGGTATACTAATATATTATAATGTGTACAAAAATGAAATACAATATATTTTCTCCATTAATTCCGCGGTGAGAGAGAAACCGTAGTCATCTTCACAAACTCTATTCAACACACCAAACCCGTCAGAAATCACGATCAGAATTGGAAAAACAGTGAACATATCTTCATCCCAAACCCACTTAATCCCAACCATCTCTCTGTGAATGCACAATCTCAAAATCAGTCGATCCCCTAAATCTATAGGGTTCTCCGCCACCCACATATCACTTAATCCCCTAAATCACTAAGGTTCTATATCTAGATGTAACTATAACCCTTTGATTCGCAAAAATTTCAATCACTGGACAAAAAGAACCGCACATGGATGCACTAATCTGTTGCAAAAGTTGTTACAAAATCAATTTGCATTGTTCATGGTCCTAATATGTTGCAAACATTGTTACAAAATCAGTTTGCATTGTCTCTGTTACTAATCTGTTGCAGACGGTGTTACAAAAATATGTTTCGTTGTCTCTATTATTAATGTGTTGCAAACTTTGTAACAAAATCAGTTTGCATTGTCTCTGTTACATACAATATTATAAAAATATGTTCGTTGTCTCTGTTATTAATTTGTTGTAAACAATGTTACAGAAATATGTTTCGTTGTCTCTGTTATTAATCTGTTGCAAACAATGTTACAAAAATCTGTTTCGTTGTCTCTGTTATTAATTTTTTTTTAATTGTGGGATATTAATTTTTTATATTCAAATTTTTTAATTGAAAAAAGAGTTTATAAATTATATAAAAAATTGTGAAAGTCTAAGAAAATCTTTCAACATGAAATCTATAAAAAATTTAGGAGTCTATTAAAATCTATAAAAGTCAATGAAATCAATCAAAGTCAGTCACTTGAAAAATGTCAATCAAAATTTTTAAAAGTTTAGATTAAATACACCGCAAAAGCTGCAGTTTTGCAATTCTTTTGATTTTTGATTTTTTAAAATTACAAAATAGTAAAAGAGAAAAGAGAAAAAGGTCTAGTACGATCTAATTTACACATCTATTTAAATAGTCAAACATCGTTCTATAATAACAACCCAAACACAAGCAGTTAGCATGATACATCTATTTTGTATGAAATATTTATGTCTCATCAATGACGGACTGTTGTTCGTATTATACAATAACTACTATGAAGAATACCGACTAATCATAATATACCCATCGTTTGATATCATTATGTCTCCTTTCTATTTTGAAATGGTAACCAATCCATAAAATTTTGGGTAAATTATATTTATAGTTTTCACTCTTTCAACTTTGTAATAATATCATCCACGTTCAATTTTATTCGCAGATATCGTCATCATCCTTTCATTAATTGGTACAAATGGTTCCAAAAGATCTTTTTGACAATTTTGGTTCTTGCTTAAATAAATTAAAATAATAGAAAAAATAAAACATAAAGAAAAAATTGCAATTAGAGTCTCTTAACTTTTTTGAAAATGAAATAGGGTCTTTATATTTTATTATTTAAAACAACTTTAAAAAAAAAAAAAACATCTTCATTTTCATCTTCATCTTCATCTTCATCTTCTTCCCCACTAGGGTCCTTCGAGGACATAAGGTTTTAAGTGTGGCCAATTTTAAGAATATCTCATTTGTTGTATTGTGTATTTTGGTAAGCTTATTTACACACATCTGGGGAAAAAAAGGAAGAATTTTTTTGAATAGCTTGGGATTGGTTTTCAACATCAGTCGAATCGTGCCAAAACTTAAGCATGGAACTAAATGGTATCAAATGCACTCATGTCTTTTGTTGGTCAAATTTCCCTTTAGTTCACATAATGTTAAAAGTGTGTATGATATTTAAGAAGAATGAAAACAAAGTAACGAAAAGAATAGAGGGAAGAAAATGGTGAGCTCCAAGAGGGGTTTGTTTGGGGGGTTGAAGTTTATTTGTATTTTGTCTTCTTCTTCTTTTTTTAATTGTTTTGTTATAAATAATAAAAAAAAAAAAAAAAAAAATTTTGCACTTTAGAAAATATTAAGTACCTAAATAGAATTTTTTTTCATTAAGTTTTTAGTTTTTACTATTTAAATCTATTTAAGTTAAGGATAAAATCGTCAAAAAAAACTATTTAAGGACCATCTTTGCGAATTAAAGAAAGGAATGAATTATATTTAAGAATAAAATTGAATGAGAATGATATTTTTATAAAGCTAAAATAATGAGAATTGTAATTGTAATTTATCCTAAAATTTTTGAAGTTATTTATTCTCTCCCATCATCCAAAGACAAACTCACACAGATTAAATTTTAATTATTATAGTTGAATAAATAAATTTTATTTACATTTTTTCAAATATACCCCCACATTAATAAAATATTTATATTTATTAATAACAAAGCACATTAAATATGTATATATTAGAAAATTAAAATATTAATTATAATCTCCACAAGAAAAGTAAACTATAATTTGAAACAGATGAATAAAAAAAGTAAATTTATCTTTATGAGACAGATGTAATATTTTATTATTCATGAAGGATTTCTTATATAGTTAAAATGGCGCTCACAAATTACAAATAAAAATTTAAGAATTAAACGAATAGAAAGTACATTTGTTGGATTCAAATTATCTCCAAGATTGGAGAGACAATTTCTATTGAATAAACAAATAGTTAAAATTCCCAATGTGATACACCTACATCGGGTTATCGGGTAACCATGCCACATGGTAACAATATTTTAAATACATTCAATTTGAATTGACAATTTCTCCGTCGCCATTATTGTCAAGAAACATGATCAATAATTAGAGTCTTAGTGAAAATGTATGGCATAGCAAAACACGCGCCATACCTAAAATCAGGTTAAGATATACTTGTTCAAGTTGACTATGTAGATATACTATCAAACATACTATCAAAGTTCAAATCATTTGAAGGGGAAAACAATACAAAACTAACTCCCTAAAAACATAACTTTAGCCATCATAGCCCCAAAAGAGTACAGTTTTGTAGTCTCAAACTATTGCAAGCTCTTCGAGTAATCAATACCTTGGTGAACTGCTCTTGTTGCTAAGAAATTAGGAAAATTCTGGAAGCAACTTCACTAACGATACGACTTCCTCCATCTTGTTTAGAATAGCCAAGCACCTCAGCTTGAACCAATTAAGTAACAATTTTCATCTCCAGCAAAATTAGAATTTTCCGATACCTGAAACAAATCTAGTGAGTACTTGGAGAGAGACGTGTGTCTATTTTCCAATGGAAACCAACTAAGAAGCACGGACACTTCCCCGCCACCGGCGTGTCGGTGTCGGACACGTATCGGACACTTCGTCGGATATTTATTTAGGGTTCAGAAAAAATAGGTCAGTCTTTATGGGCCGGTCAAGATTTTAAATAGGCTAATTATGTGTTTATTAATGTTAAAATGGGTAAATCATGTTTTAGTATTGATTTTCATGCAATAAGTATATAAATTTTTATTTTCTTTAAGCTATGAAGTTAAAAAAATTAAATTAAAAAAATTTAATCGACGTATCGGTGGCGTGTCGGTGTCGGTACTTTTTCTAAAATCGCGTGTCGACGTATCCGATACGTGTCATGTCGGACACGCGTATCCGTATCCGTGCATCATCAGGAAACCAATAAACAGCTTAATTTCATTAAAGTGATACTGTATTCGGAGACTAAGTTTCACTATCCATTTTGCCCCCATTTCATACAGAAGAGAACTTTAAGTAAAGGTAAATATCTCAAGGCTTGTATTGGTCAGCAATGATATTCGGTCATCATCCTCATTCCTCGCCTGTGGCCCAATTGGAAGAGAACTTAAAGAACCGTTATGTTACTTTCTTAGCCGCTTTGCTAAATTAAAATGATATAGAACTGTTGGTACAAGTAATCTATCAAATAGAATAGACTGGCTCTCAACTCTAAAGTGTAGAATAATTAACTGAAGGGCACGGCCATAATCTAGTTAAATCATTAGCACCAAAGAAACTTATGGATTCAAACCTCTTTAAAATGAACCAACTACTGTTTTCTTCCCCCTCCTGTTCAGGCGCCACATTTACCATGTATATGAGAGCTTTTTTCTCAATGCCCTAACGAAACAAAATGTTGTGTTTCAATTTAATTGAAACAAAACAATGTTATGTTTCTGATGCCATAAACATCAGGAACAAGATGAAAGGCAGTGTATTATAAAAGAACCAACTAGTGCAGGTTTACTAATAAACGGCAAAGAAAATGCACCTAACATTAGAACAAATACCTCATCGTAATCCAAATATCTCTTCTGGAGGATCATAAACATGCTGATCCGGAAAAATTTCCTCAAAATCCTGCTTGACCCTGTTCCTCAACAACGGATGTGGCAGAAGCCCCTTCAATAATATCCTGAATGGCAATTCCTCAGGTGGATCTGGAGACTTCTTCATGTCCTCAAAAATGTTCATGGCATCAGCAGGAGACCCATGTGCCAAGAAACCACGAATAACTTCAGCATACGTCTGAGAATCTGGGAACAAACCTTCCTTTCTCATATTATCCCATAACTCCATTAAGGTCGTCCATCTTTTGCATCTAGCTAATGCAATAATTAAGTCTTTGTATACATAAACATCGGGTGTATACCAGTCTTGTTTCTGAATCACCCTAAACATCTGAAAATAGGAAATGCAGACTATAAGTCATAGAGTACCACCATTATTACAAGATCTTAGGCCCAGAAGATGTACCCAAAAAAATAACCAAAGGAACGAGAATAAACCCGCTACATTGAAAAATTGATTGAAACTCCACTGTGTTGCTAAATTAGTTGAAACTACACCGCTATTAACAAACTTGGAAATTGAGAGGCAACTCAAGAAATTGAAACTATGGGCGGCAAAGAAAAATTTCAATGAAGCAATAAATATGAAAGGTTCATTTATTTTCTAGTACAAAGATCAAAACATGAGTTATGTGATATAATGGTTTGATTTCCTCCTCATCCAGACCAAACATATAGTTGATAAAATTAAAAGGAAGGATCTTTTTTGGGATGGGGAGGGGGTTATAAGAACTTGACCTCCGTTTTACAAAGATATATAAATGGATCGTGCTAGTGTAAGTGTGGGGTGTAGAATTAGCATTATCCTATATAAATTTAAATACATTGTCAACTTTATCAAAAATGATTTGCCAAATAAATAATAATTTGGCCAAATCATTGTTTGACACATGAGAGGGTGTAAGTGTGGGTGTAAGTGTGAGGTGTAGAACTAGCATTATCCTATATAAATTCAGAACATAAATACATTGAGCAACTTTATCAAAAAACAGAACCACACTATTAATATAGTAATCGTCCCTTTGCATTTTGTTTGGGGCGATTATGTGATACCCATTGTTGATATTATTGACCTATGGTTAATTTTAAACCTTAATGTTTTGATTATAACAAACAAATTAGTTGTTTTTACTAACAATCTATTTTCAAATAATATTCCTTTACAAATCGAACTCTCATACAATGTGAAGATCAAGTCAAAATCATTATAAGAGTTCAAATATTTCAAAATCCGAAATTCAAGATTCGAAAATCAAGATCGAAGAATAGATTTTTAGATAAAATTGTAAAGGTATTAACTCTTTGATTTTTAGCAATTAAATGAATGAAAGCTCAAAATATTTTTATGCACAAAACGTATGTCATTATCACTTGTATAAAATACTTTTATCAAAGTCAAAAATTAATTTTTCAAAACTGTAGAATTGGTCATCCGTTTGATGAACCGGTCCAACTAGTCGATCGTTTGGGTGAACCGGTCGACCGTCTAACTGTCACTTTTTAAAAAGTGTTCGTTCTGATTTTTTTCTATTCCAACGGCTAGTTCTGACCCTGTCTGACCGGTCAACCGTTTGGTCATCCATTTGGTCAAAAAATGACGAAAATTGATCTCTATAAATACCTCTTCATTTATTATCATTCAACAACACTTACAAGAACATTTATAGAGAGAATCATATTAAGAAAATTCATTAAAAGTTTTATTGCATTTATATCTTCAATATCACTCATTGAAAAACTTTGTTTGATCAAATCAAACTTTTGATTCATCATTATCAATAAAATTTTCTTCTAACACTTGAACTTTCTCATCTATTACTATTCATTAAAGTATTAGTCTCTTTTAGAACCAAACTTGTATTTATCATTCATCAAGAGAGATACATTCTCAAATCTATTTTTTTATATCTTTGAATCGTATTGAAGTCCCTTGAAAGCTCAATATTATATAAGGATCGATGCTCCTTGTTTGTAAGTCACCGGATACACTGTAAGAATTTTGATTGCACATAAGTCAATCAAGATAGTGAAAAGACCGTGCTCATGTTGGAAAGCTTGATAAAAAGAGACGTAGATCATTGGTTGGATCGAACCTCCATAAAAATATTGTTTGCACTCTCTCTACCCTTTTATTTATTTATATTGTGCTCATATTTTTGTGGATTAATTTTTGTTTCCTAAATTTCTTATTTTGAGAATATTTTATGAAAAAGTTTGAGAAAACTAATTCACCCCCCTCTTGGTTAGTTATTCTTGGGCTATCAGAGATCTACTTTAAGCCTTTCATCCACCATGAGGTGATAAGAGATGCACATTCCATACCCATAGTTTAACAAGGAAGAACTAGCAATTCGTAAGATCTATCATCTAAGGAACTGTGACACCAGGCTGTTACCAAGGAACGAAGTGTCAATTCACAAGATCTATGCATTCTACTATTGGAAGAAATAAAGAATCTGGAAATCGGGTTCTCTATTTATAAGTTACCAATAGTCACCATTGAATCGATGATGACTCCTTTCGCATGTAACACAGTTACTGTTAAATTGTAACCATTCAGATGGCATCGATCAGGTAATCATTCATAATATTACAAAAGTAAATCAATTAATCAATTTATTAACTCATATTAACTGTTTTCAGATGGCATCGATCAGGTAATTATTCATAATATTACAAAAGTAAATCAATTAATGAATATATTAACTCATCTTAACTGTTTACTTTTAAAACAGCCATTTTACTAATGGTCAACATATACAGTCGACGCTCTAAAAATTAATACATGCTTCTCAGGGAACCAACTGCATCATGTGGCAAAATTAATATTTCTAGCACTCAATAATCAGCAGTGCTTTGAGCAAAATTCCTTTTGTATTAATTTTTAGAATGGATATTTCATATGAATATATTTAGTAATATAAATAGATAATATTTCATATGTGTTTGTGGTTAAGTTTGAGGAACAGTACATGTTAGAAGGATTTGTCCCATCATAAGTCACAAAAGAACAAGAAAAGAATCCATACACTGAATCATAAACCTTTTAATCCACAAACTGAAGTGAGTGTAGTCTCCCCCATTTAGCTGCAAAGGCTTTTCCTCCACACTATAGCCCCAAACCCACATTCACTCTCTTATCAAGACCCATTTCTCCCACCTCTAATCATGATTTTCATCTTCCCAAACAAAGTCTTCATGTGGTGAAGATTATCAAAGACAAGGAAATAAATGTTGGAGATATTTTAGAAACTTATGCCTTACTTAATCATTGAGAAAATGGAGCTCAATCTCACCTATTTCAAAGGGATATTAATAGTTTCTTCAAGGTACATATTGCATTTAGTGTGCTTTTTTGTCTAAAAATCAATGTTGTGAAGAAACTTAAAGACTCTTTTTTAAGGCAAGGACCTAGATGGTGTGATTATGTTGTAAATGTGATAGATATGATCCCTTTTATTTCTCATGTCGTGAGGATTATAAGTAGTGGTTAATGTTTAGGTCATTGTTTGTACTTAAGAATCTATGTGTTTCTAAGGATAATGGGGAGAAAAATTAGGGGAAAATCCGAATTTCTAGGATTACTATCAGGAATATAAAATATTTCTTCATTTTCCTTGTGTTTGGTAATACCTCAAATTTGCAGGACAAAAGGTCATAATTTTATAGTCTCGTACAGATATTTCAAGAGTTTTCACGATTTTATAATATTTTTCCTATCTTGGAATTCAATAGGAACTTAATACATTAAGTACTCATTCCTATCTTGGAATTCAATAGGAACTTAATACTTAGTAGCCCATGATATATTATTGGCTATGATCAACTAATGCTTCACACACAAGATTGTGCAGCCACTATTGGCACTTTATTGATGCAGGCGACGATGAAAAAACAACGGAACCAAGAAGCATATATGTATCCCTTTTAGTTTAAAAGTTAGAATCCTCTACTCTACCAAAACCTAGGAAATGATTCAGCTATCCACTTATATAGTTCTCTTATTCGAGGAACACAAGTTTTTGAGAGTATTCTTGTGAGTGTCGATCCATATATACAAACACTTTCCAGACAGTATATGAGGAGCTTTGAATTTCCTAAGGTCTTCCAATTACCCAAGAATTTTACGACTCCAGTCAATTAATGATGTTTTATATTCTACACATTCTTCAATAGTTCAATTTGAGCTCTTTCATATTTATGGAAGACTAATTGCTGTTAGGTAACATTCAGAAGGCCTTCTAAAAATCGTGTTGCTGTTAGTACAACAAGCTTCAAAATCCAGCCTCAAATTCCTTCACCAGAGACGAAGTTGATTTGCTCAAGAATCCTTCAATTGTTCATTACCGGAGCAAGGAGCACTGTAGCAAAGCAGAACTACACCACCTTGGTGCAATCATTAATTAGATTTTATATCCCTAAGAAATAAGTATTCAGGCTGCACTAAATTTATTTGAAAAAACCATTTTTTTCTTCAGGTACTTGAATATTAATCACCAATTCCAAAAAAATTATTAGCCATTAGATGTTACTGACTTAAGAAAACATTGTGCTCTTTCTCATTTAGAATTGAACAGCTCCAAATAATGACTACTTGCACAAAATGCTTTCCATTTTAGTCTACTTCCAAGAATCCAAATAATGACTACTTGCACAAAATGCTAACATTTAAACCACTCTATTCCCAGAATTCCCGTTAATAATATCTACTTGCCCATAAAAGAGTGCAACACTGCGACTGCTGAAACATGGAATGACGCAGTAGTACAGTAGCACACGTCCCAATTATTTGTTAGGGCAAAAACACAATTTTCAAACAATGACTACAAAGTAAATGTCTATTCAGCTAAGAACACCACAGGAGGCATGATACTAAAGCAATAGGTAC
The DNA here is from genome assembly GCA_023638005.1 of Forsythia suspensa. Taxonomy (NCBI): domain Eukaryota; kingdom Viridiplantae; phylum Streptophyta; class Magnoliopsida; order Lamiales; family Oleaceae; genus Forsythia; species Forsythia suspensa. The sequence goes on from CM042665.1 coordinate 13,546,394, forward strand.
AACATTTAATGCACCACTTGTTTTGGCATCAAGACAATGTTGTCACTAGCATCAAAACAAGCAAAGTAAGGTACAAACATATGAGCACAAAGTACAACAAAACCAACAACCTATTCTCCACCATTTTACTCACTAATAAATTACCTCGACGGCAAGAGAAACTTCCTGTTGGCGTTCAAGTTCATTGAGAACAGCGATCATATCCATTTTAAGAAGCCTGCGTACATGAGTTTTAATGAATTTCTCAAGCTTTTCGCTATCGTCTTTAAATCGCTTCAAACCCGATATAGCGAAAATGGCCTCTTTTCCAATAAGTTTCTTGCCCCTCCACAGAGCCCCTCTGGGCCTGCCGTCGTGGTAGGCTCGGACCCGTTCCCGACCAAATTGTTGTGGATTAGTACCGCTGATCGTGGTGGTGGGTGATGACGGAAAAAATAAGAATGGTTTGGGCAAAATGGGGATTTCGTAGAGGAATGGTGCTGTTTGATAAAGAGAAATGCGCAGGCTAGGATAGGGCTTCTGGACTTGGAAATGATGGATGTCAATGGCATTCTAGAGAGAGAGAGAGAGAGAGAGAGAGAGAGAGACGGCGAGGTGGAGGGCTTTAAGGCAGAGGTTTAAGAGAGGAAGAAACAGAAGCTGTTGATTGAAAATAGCATTTTTGCCTGAGCTTAAAAGGATTATTGCTTATGAGTGAATTATTTTCAGTTTTGACTAATAAAATGGAGTAATTGTTGTTATTGGGAAAATTGTCACTAACTTACCTACACGAGAGTTGTTTTAAATTAGGTCAAATTTTTTTTTAAATTGTGATTAAATCATACTTTACAGTAATATTTTTAATTAATTTCAAAATCACCCTTCTAAAAGGATTATTGCTTATAACCATATTTTCCATCGGCACATTCTTCCACTGCCACGAACCTCCTCCACCTCCGGCTACAACCTTCGGCGAGTATTTCTTCTACGACACAGTGTCACTTTTCTGATGTTGCAGGCTTGACTTGGTGGATTTTCTTGTGGTTGTGGCTGTTTTATCTAGATCTCTTCATTTATTTATCTAAATTTGGTATTTCGTGAAAGACTTGAAAGTTGTCTATTAATTATTAGTTTGATTCATTATAATGCCAACTTACATCTAACATATATTCAATATTTATGTTTGAATGCCTTTTGTATTTGTATTTGGCTGGCTAGTTAGCAGTTTGATTCTTGTTATGTGTTGCTGTGTTCCCATTGTCAACTTCTATGTACCAATGTGCTCCAATTGCTTTAGTTTTCAATAATTTAACTATGGATACTTGGTAACGTAGGTTGCTGAGAAAGTTGCGAAAGGAGAATCGAATTCTGGTTTTGCTATTGCGAAAGGAGAATTGGATTCAGTGACATCATGCAAAATCTAGTAATAAGTCGGAACTTAGTCGATTTCTTGTTAAGTACAATAATCGTAGATCAAATGTTAAACTGGAGTTATCTCGTGTCTGGAGTATTTATATAGATGATTTGTTTGATGAATTTCTATAGGGATGATATTGTATTATAGTAAATGAAGATCATAATAAAACAGTGATCATAAAATATTATAGAAAAGTTTGATATTATATTATAGAATAGCGAATTTTGATAATTGTATTGAGTTGGCCATTAGATTAACCATGTGTTGTTAATTAGTTATATGTGTTGTTTGATATCAGTATTATATAAAACAAGATATCACAAAAATAGATATCACAATGTAAATTGGCATAGAATTCGCATACATACTCATAATTTTTATTATAATATATTTTCGGAATGGTCTTAACGAGACGGTCAAGATCAATGGCTTTACTTGGCTGATCACGATGGATTTTATCCGTTTGAAGTCATCTCTTTAGTTTAAATTGGTAATCTTTAATTTTTTTGTCAAAACAATATCATACATCCTCTAAAAATAGTATCACGAGATAAATGTATCTTAATATATTAATATCATACATGAAAATATCTTAATAAAACAGTATCATATGTTAAAATATTATCTTAATAAAACGAAGATCAAAGATAAAAGTATGGTATAAGTTCACCAATGTACATTATTTAAATAAAAACATTATCATGGATTAAATAGTATTAAAGATAAAACAATATCAAAGATTAAACAGTATCAAAGTATACTAATGCACATTACCTAAATAAAACAGTATCATAAATTTAAACAGTATCATAGACAAAACTAAGAGATTGAAACAGTATCATAGGTTGAAACATTGTCATAATTAAACAGTATCAAAAATAAAAATATGGTATCATAAATAAAATCATTCCACGTAGATTCAAACAGTATCATTGATTAAACAATATCAAAGTATACTAATGCACATTACCTAAATAAAACAGTATCATAGACAAAACTAAGAGATTGAAACCTTGTCATAATTAAACAGTATTAAAGATAAAACTAAAAGATTGAAGCAGTATCATAGGTTGAAACTTTGTCATAATATTTCACTATCATTAGAAACAAGGAAAAAATTCGACAAATAGAAATAGTATCATAGATCGAAAGAGTATAAAGTATTTTGCATTATACTATTAGACAAACTTGTCATAATTGAGCAGTATCAAAGATAAAACTAAAAGATTAAAACAGTATCATAGGTTGAAACTTGTCATAATATTTAAGTATCATTAGAAACAAGGAAAACATTCGGCAAATAGAAACAACATCATAGATCGAAAGAGTATCAAGTATTTTGCAATCATAAGTTGAAACATTATCATAATAAATCAATATCAAAGATAAAAGTATGGTGTAAGTGTACCATAGCACATTATCTATATAAAATAGTATCATAGACAAAACAGTATCACGAAAAAACAGTATCACAATTAGCATTTTTTACAATTAAGGGTATGTTGGTCTTTTAGCTTTAAAATGTGACTTTAATTGAATTAATTTTTGACCATATGACTTTAGAGTCCATAAGTGCCAAAACAGTGACCGGCCTTGAATTTACTCATTGTTATTTCAAAACTTACTTTTTTTTACCTACAAAGGGCTAGGAGGGAATTGGTTGGGTCGTCTTTGAGTCCAACTTAAATGTAAGAGTCCGTTTAATGTGGATAATAAACTAGTTTATTTGATCAAAATAGTTTATTTAACCAAATTTTTTGCCTTTGTAGCATGATATTTTTGACCATTTTTTATCAAATAAACTAATTTATAATCCACACCAAACAAGCTCGATTTGACAAAAATTCAAATCGAACCAATTAAATCACAGTTGAAACTCGACAAAGCTTAGATCGATTTGGGTTTCGTTGGTTGGTTTAGGCTTGGGCACGGTTTCATCTACATTGAGGGTCGGCTTGTTGAAAGGCGTGATGCTATCGTATATAAGGAATCGCCTAGTTTAACCTCTTTCCAAAGCCAATTTCATTGCCTCTTTTTGTTTTTTTCCGCTCAATAAGTGGTGGTTTTTCTAGTAACTAGTCAAAGCACGTGCGTTGCACGTGGTAGCGTGCTAAATGTGACAATATTAATATAAATCGAATATCTATATTGAAATAAAGTATAGTGTATAAACTATGAAATAAAACTACTGTATTTATGGAAAACGTGTATCCATTTATTTACTAAACAATTTATATTTTGTTTGCAATGAACGGTAAATTGTATACAAAGAACAATAATTATTATTCGTAAACGTAAAACTTAATAACAAAAACATCGAACGAAAATTAAAGTTCATCTTATTTATATAATGATAATATACATAGTTTTTTGTTAATCATTACTTGTACTATATAGTTCGTCGATGTAGATCTTTAATCCCTGTAATCTAGACTGTATTGCAAGACCGTCATCAACCATGTCCAGAAGCTCCAAATTCGTGGATGCAAATGTTTCTATACTTTCCTGTTATTTTAATCATAAACGAAATGTTTAGTAAAACCCTTAAAATGTGGCTAATTTTATATCATATATATAATCATTGAATAAAAAGATATAGACATTAGTAAAACCTCATTCTTATCGAGCATTTGGAGTAGAAGTTGAACTCTCGAAACAAGTGTTGGACTTTGTATGTGTTGTGCAATTGAATGTAGACTTTCTCGGAGATTATAGAGAACCATTCTCTAATGTCTTGCTTCATGTAGTTGAATATTTGGTGTGGATGTGAGATCTCTACCGTTGGTTAAGTTACACCCCACTATATCGTTTTTGTTGTAGTCTTCTTCGGACGCCATCCATGCGAAAATATCATTTGTTTGTTCTGATGCCTCATCCCATTCTGCTTTTCCATGTCTCTTTTCTACAAACGAAATGTCAAACTGGAAGGCAGATTTTAATCCTTCAAGATCTCTTGCAAATTCAACAAGGGCAAAGCCAGAGTGTCCTCTATAGTCATAGAGTGGGTGAAAACTGTTGATTAGATATCCCTGTCTCTTCCAACGACGTTCGAGATTGATACTGCAGGTTGTCAACATGGATGTTATTCTCAATGCGTAATGGTATATTTGCCACTATTACTGTCCATGGTTTTACAATTCTAGCTCCATCATTGGTACCGGCCATCATGAAATCTAAAAATAGAATAAGCTAAGACGATAACGAAGTGTTGTTAATATGAATATTAGAAGATAGACTTTACAATTAAACAAAAAAATACATTTCGATTGTTGATCATAATTTTTTATAGAAAGGAAATTGTAAATAAACATTCTATATGGTAATGCGTTAGAGAAATTGAATATATGTGCAAGTGAAATATCACAGTCGTTGGTAAAAAATTTGAAGGAAAGTAATGATACTGCAAAAACTCAGATGGAAATAAGTATGTGATTTTTAGTAATAGCGAATGTTTACGTATGTGGCTTTTATATAGCAAAGCTGTTTGGAATTTAGTATTTGGTTTAGCATCAATAAAAAATTTATAGTCACGTGAATTGAATCTAGGTATCGATTTTACGTTACAAATGAATGTGAATGGGTTTTGTCATTTAACTTTTAGTTTTTGTCATGTAGTTATTGTTTTATATGGTAAAAGAATATTAGTTGTTTTTTTGCTATGTGTAGTTGTTGTAGGTTCAATGGATGGGTTTATGAATTGAAATTGTATTTTTTGGCACATAGTTTGTTGTTTGATGTAGGGAAAGAATTGTAACTATTTCAAGTGAACACTTTATGCATTTAGAAGAAAAGTGCTTCTATTTAATTGTATTTTTTTTAAAATGATTGCTTTTTAATATTTTGTTATCTTAAAGAATGTACCCATGGATTGAAGAGCACAAAATATGATATTCAAATTTTAGATGGGTTAACGTTCAAGTAAAATTGAGGAAGAGCTAATCATTTGTAATTTTGTGCTATAAATTTTGATAGGCTGATGAGTTCAACTGCCTTATATTAAATTAATATTTTATCAATAAGTTCATTTGGCATTTATTAAATTGATATTAGATCAAACTTAAATTGCATATAAAAAAAAAAAAAAAGAAAAGAAAAAAGAGAGAGGTGTCAAAAATGTGGGGGGTCTTGGGTTCCCATGTGCATCTATGCCTATGCTAGTGTTTGCAATCCGTAGATAAACACAGTATCTATGTGCATGATTGAAACCTCATTTCCATACCCACAATTTTAAAATTATTAAATTCATAGAAAACAAACAACAATTATTCAATAAAATAGTGTTGTTAGCATGTTTAGAACATTTTGTAGGACTTCATTGACATTATCATTTTATTTTGTTGTTATTATTTATTTATTTTTATGTGAAAAAGTGTGCAAAATAAAATTTGTAACAAAAGTTAAAGGTCGGGGATGGCTAAAGATAAAAAAAGTTATGGGTAAATTTGTTATAAAATGAAAAAGTTGTGGACCAAAAGTGCAAATTACAAGAAAAAACAAATGGCGTCAAACACTTTTGCCGAGTGACTCAGTAAAGTGGAAAAAGGAAAAAAAAAAAAGAAAAGAAAAAATTGATTGTAGTGTTGTTCCAAAACAAAATTTATTTATATCGTTTGTCATTTTAGATTCGTATTTAACCTTGTGTTAAAAATGATATGTTGTTCTTCTATCAATGAATTAAGATTTGGAGGTTATGATTTATTAGATTGTAGTGTTGTTTCAAACAAGGATAATGAGAACATGTGTCATAAATATAGTACGTGTAAAAACTTAAATTATAGAAACGAACAATTATGCTTTGGTTTGGTTACATAATGCAAGTTACAACCAACGGTCACCGAGAAATTGGAATGTTATCCAAGTGATTGTAAAAAATCCAATTAAAGAGCATTCAAGAAAATGAAGATGAATTGCAAAAACCTCGTAAACGGGATGTCGAAGTTGGTTTCGCATAATCTCAAAATTCACGTGAATGCCTATCCGGGTTCTTTGGTCTCTATAGCTTTAAAGCTCGGGCAAGTGAAAGCACACACAACAACTAAAGTCGACAAATCGATTATCAATGATGGCGAGAATGGAAACTAAGAGATAGAGAGCAATACAGAGATTTCATAAAAAAGAAAAATCATAAGGCCGTGTGTTCTCATGCAAGCAAGGTTAGCTGAAAAAATAGGAATTATGCAATTCCACAGAAGTAGGGAATAAGCAAAAACGACGATATGTTTTAAAAAACCAAGAATGACGAGAAGGAGTGAGAGGGTAGAAAAATATTAGAATAGATAGAACTTTGGGATCATCTACTCATCATTAGAAGTTAAAGAGCTCGCACATATAGGGATCAGAAATATACCAATTAAACGTATGTTGGACCGAGGAATCAGACTTCAATATTCATGTAAATAACGTTATAGGAAGTTGTAAATATGGAATTCACAGGAATTTATTGTCGAGTAGCTATTTTTGGAACAAGGCTCTGATCGCTTGGATTATTTGTTTCCTATGATTTGAAGCTCGTTCGTAGATCCCCGTGAGATCTTGAGATGGTATAAGCAACGTCAAAAAATGAGAATGTTTCGATTATCAAAAATTGACCCTAAAACGGGGCTAGAAATCTGTTTTAATTGCATTTTTAGTATTAATTACCCTAGGAATAAGAAACGTAAATCTATACTTTATACTTTTGTACTTAGTTTGTTTTTCAAAACAATTGAACAGCTGAGAAAATGACTCTATGCCAAAGAAGAAAGTGCCAAAGCTTCCAAATTGATTGAAATTAAAGCATAAGCCTATTTTAAACATCTGTAATGCATATCTGCCTGCACGTTTTTATGTTAGTGCAAGACATAATAAAATTGCTTTGGTTGATCATGTGTTTCTAGCCCTTCACCTGTACATTTTCACTTGAAGTTACAATGGTTTTGGAACCTGTACAATTTATTTAATATCCAAAAAGAACAACATAATTGCTTGAAGGTAACCCAAATGTTTTAACTTCAACTGATATATATATATATATATATATCTTGTCTATACAAAAGTTCTTTACAAAAGACCTGGAGCACAAATCAGGTTAGTGCTTTTCAAGCGAGAGAGCTACTTTTACAAACCAATTTAGATAACAAGATGATATACATGGATGCAAGATACAAAAAACTTACGACCAAGGGACACTGGTTTTGGTTTCACTCCACTGACCTCTGCGATTAGTAATCTGCAGTTACAAAAGGCCTGACGCACAAAAAAGGCTAGTGCTTTTCAAGCGAGAGAGCTACTTTTACACACTACTTCAGATAATAAGACAATGAACATGGATGCAATATACAAAAAACTTAGGACGAAGGGACACTAATTTTTGTTTGACTTCATTGAACTCTTCCATTAATAATCTGCAGAAAGCACATCAGCTTGATTGGCGATGTTTGCAACGAAAGCGGAGTTCGTAATATTTCGAGAGGCGATGAGCATGTTGGTTTGAAAGTATGTATGTCTCGCATGATTTACGCCGGATGAGAGGATCCATTGGTGATAACACGTGCCTAGCATATGCTTTAATGGGTTGTTTGTTGATGCATGTAAGATGTGCACTTTTGTCTTCCACCATGAAACCACGAACTAGATTCTCTCCAATACTTAGAGTCATGTAGATGTCAAGTATTGGCTCAAGCATAAATACAACATCATACTTGAGGACATTTGATTTCTTGTTGTTGTTGATAACCTTTATATATAACATGTGCTCTTCTGTGGTTGAAGTACGAATGTCATTTAGAATGTCTTGATTCTCCTGCAATATGAAATGTATACCATAGTTATTAATAATTCAATTATTGGAATAAGTTTTAATCTTGCATATAAAGTTTTTCTATACCAATGCTGCGATCTGCATAAGCCTCATCCCGAAAGTAATCAGAGAAAAGTTTCAATTTGTTTCGTCAATCATATTTGCACTAACGCAGCCTGTGTGATCTTCTACTTGTACATGAACCTTTGCTCTGTGTTGATTGTATTTTGAATGTCATGTAATCAATGAAAGAAGAAGGTTAGATTTAGTCATAAGGCTCTAGTTTATTCACAAAATAGCATGAGAATAACTTCTACCAGTAGTACCTTGGTGTTCGTTTTGCCCAATCATACTTGCAATAAACGCAATGGTATATTTTATCAAAGTCAGCATTTGACCTCTTGTTACAGTTACTGCAACACATGAACCAAAATGGCTGATTGTTGTTGTTCACACGAACTCTTCCCTTAAGCCAAAAGAACTCCTGGTCTTTCTACAAGCACCAATGCAACAAACTTATTAAAGGCATTGTAAGAATAAGATAACTTACTTATTGAGCTAATTCTTTAAATTAACGATATACCTTAGTGAGCAGATGTGGAATATCTTTTTAAGTGGACGATCTTATGAGAAGGTGGAGGAGATATTGGCATACTGTCCTTGTCTTTGAGATAATTTTTTCTTGAGACCAAGGTTTCTAAAATTTCTAAATTGTCGTTCACCCTAGTTGATGACAAGTCAAGAGGCTAGATATAAGACATTAGTAGAGTTTGACTCTTTGTAAAGATAAAACTGGAGAAATGTAGATAGAATATAACTCAATGAAATGGATATAAGAAATGCAATATGTGATCTGTAGGTTGAATTAAACTTACCAGGACTGTAGATGTTTAACTTATCTGAAAGAAGGATTAACATGTACTGAACTGTTTGCTTTAGTACATACTCCAAGCCCTAGGAAATTGTGAGATAATGAGAAGAACTATGCAAAATTTTGAACATACAATGGATAGAGAAGAATACCACACAGTTGACAAACAGAGATTTTACCATTGAAAGATGACACCCTAAGATTTCTTGCAAAAATAATGGAAGCTTGACCGACCATAGTTGTGACAGTCTTGCATTCGCTGATTACAAATTCATCCCATATCGTCAAGAAGGTTGTCTCAAATCATTGGACATGAAAAATTAATTCTTAGAAGTATAACTATATTATGATTTCAAAGCCTTTGATCAATATAATAGACATTCTCTCGACTTTTCATTGATGAGCACAATTTCTTGTATGCAGGATTCCTACGAAACTTTGTAACGACTATTTTTTTGGCATAACATCTATCACGACGCCTAGGATATCTCGAACCATGAGTATACAATTAGATGTAAACAAATTATGCGTCAAGTTGTTTAGTATAGTTATGAGCAAACTATTTAATGTTGATGGTGTTATATATAAATATAATATGAGTAAAAGAGTACCAATTTCACTCTGCGTGTCCATGTGGTACTGTAGATTGTTGAAAGACACAAGGCGATAAGTTGAAAATAGTAAATCACAATGATCCTCATCAATAGGCTGCACCTTTGTGTTTCCATGTATGGTCCATTGGATGGGTCCTATAGAACTTCTGTATTTTTGTTCCATGAATTTCACGGTTGCATTTGATATAAGATACGTCTTCGACCATATCAACGTATTTTGGAATGCAGCAATGTCACCATTATAGATTGTGCATTGTACTTGAGTCCCCTGATTTTAAAGAGATATATTGGATATGAAACAAACATGTTGATGAATATACTTGAATGATATAACTGTATACATTATTGAAGTCTTGCCTTACTCAAACAAAAGGTATACTATAATAAACTATATATAAAACATGAATGAAAAAGCAAGGTGCAGATTAAAAGTGACATAAACCTGTAGATCAACAAGGATCAAATTCTGGTATCTTAGTCTTTTGTCATGCGATGTTTTTGGAACACATTTGCCTGCAACCACCACTTTCGATGTCCACTGCCTTTCTCGAATACCAATATCTGATATAAACTTATATCCATGAGCCATTATAACAGCTGCATGACATTATTTGAAAGAGCTGGTTTAGTAATGGTATGAGGTTACTGTGTTCACCAAAGTCAGGCACTCTTTAACATTAAGATTAAAGTATTTTTGTTCAGCACCTTGATTATTATTATCTATGTTTATAAGAAGAGATCAACATATGTAAACATGGATCAAGCATTTACAGAGGTGTTTCTAAGACATGAAGTTACCATACAACAAAGCTAAGGCATCAAGTGTATAGAGAACTTTTGTTCTCTAATAAACCATACAACAAAGCTAAGGCTCATAGACAAGAGTATTCTGTATTTAATTGAATGCTGATGAACTGAAAAAAGAACAAGAGTATGCTGTATTTAACAAAAAGAAAAGCTACCAAATAAGAGAAGTTCTTTACACTGGAGATCATGTATACATGTAGCCCAAATGAAGCAAACAGCCATAAAAAAAAAAACTTTGAAGAAGCACATACCTATACTTAGGAAAGAAAATAGATGAGAAAAATCTATTTTTGTGGGATTGAGCAGCACCAAGTGAACACACTGAATTGATACCGTGCACCCAAAATCTACCTCTATTTATATGGATATATATACACAATTTATTTGTACTCAAAAAACAGACAAGCCTTTTGCCGTATGATATTGGTGAAGCTTCGTAATGACTGAACGCTAAGAAAAGAAAAATTAGGGTTATGTTTGTACCTGTGCATAGAACCCAAGTGGAAATACGAATTACTCGTACAAATGATAGGGGGAAAGCATGGGTGTCTGATAAAGTGTGGCTGCCTGCTGATTTGAAAGCTAATTGAGTACTGAAGAGGTAGATTAGAGGAAGAAAATCTGCCTCTTCTGTGGAGAATGTACATCTTCTGATTAGCTGCATACTTGGTGTCCGTGTTACTGAAGAAATTGCCCTCGATTTTGGTGATTTGGTGCGACTGATATGGTGTCCGTATTGATGTACAGTATTTTCATTTAAAGCTTCTGGTAAATGGAAATGAAGAAGATGAGTTAGAATCCGAATGCATATCCTAAGGCCAATATGAAGGAGAAGGCTTTAGTGTACATATTAAAATATTGGGTCCTCAAATCAGAGTATATAAAAAAAAACTATTTATAAGAGTTTTTGAAATTAAATAATAAATTGAAAACATAATTATAATATGAAAAAAAAGATTTAATACCCAAAATATTTTGCTACCCACTTTAAAGTTGTGAAGGCAAAATTATCAAATAATTTTGCATAACGAAATTGTTGAAATAATTTTTTTCTATTTATAACATAGTCAATCTGTTCAATATTTCTTATGATATGGTTGATCAAAGATAATTCTTGATCAACTTCAACTTGGAGGAATCAAAAGCTAAAAATGCCAAGAACAACTGCTTATATGTATTAAGTGTAAAAATGTTTAAAATAGGAAAGCAATAAAGGATTATAACAGAATGAATGAATCAATATAAAGGGATAAGCAATGCATCACCAATTGATCGTGGGTCCGTGGATTGCCCATGCTTTAAGTTGAAATTTTTTATCGTTAAATTTGATATTATTTTATGGGTTTCCTTCTTGCTGTCTGAAGTCTCCCACAATGTTTGCTGGTTGCAAAAGGTTTTGGGGTTGAATTTTAATAGAGTTTGTTAATTTGGACGTTTTGGGGTTGGATTGTAATAGAGTTTGTTAATTTGGTGACTTAATGAATTATTTAATTGGGTAGTTTTAAAATTGGATGTATGCTTGGGTTGTATAAGACTATGTAAAAAAAAAAAAAACTTTAGTATAATTTTTTATTTATATGGACCTAAAATGTTTGGGATTTAGGCAATCGCCTCTTCAGCTTTATATAAAGTCCGTGCTTGGGTGGTAGTTCCCGTTGGGTCTCTCATATTTTAAAAAAAACTTATAATGTGTTGTCTTTTATAAGCATGGAAGAATAAATCGAATGAATATACATATTGAATACAAATACAAGTACAAGGGTTGTTAGTTTAACAAATACAAGTTCCATGCGCTTAGTTTCTAGAAGGAAAAATTAACTTCATTTGCAATAAATATTTCACAAAAGGCGCCCGATGTCTTTATTTTATCTAGACATTCAACTTGATTTCCTCTTATTGAGGAAATATTGATTTTGATCCATTGATTCCAATTGTCCCCTAAAATTGCCAGTATCTGATTATAACTAACGACTGCTTGTTGTGCGTTCTGCGACAAAAATGTAAAGAGCATGAGTTGCTGTTTTCTCAGTCAACAAGGATCAAGAACACAAAGAACGATCAACGAAAGTCAAGTCATGAGTTAGTCCATTTTCCCATGGAATGTTCTTTTATTCGCGTGGTTGATCGGTTTGAGTATGAGCATGTGCCAATACTTGAAGTGCACAAATCTGATTTCCTGATTCAAGTGTTTGATTTAAATGTCGCCCTATCGGATCACGAGAAGGACGTGAAGAGGGAGTTAGAGCAGGAGGTTGGTAATGGCTGTAGTAGGGAGAATGGGGATGAGAATCATATTGATATTCATCCCGCTGTTAATCATAGATTGAAGGTAGTTTATGTGTCCCATTCCTAATAACTATTATTTGGTTAAAGTTATAATTTTGGATTTCAATTTATGTATTCTAGTATTATGCTAAAAGAGAATCAGATTTTGAAAGTAACAGTGTAAAAGTTGAGTTTGATAGGTTTAATTGACTAAACGTTGGTGGAATGACTGTTAAGAGTCCATTGGGTTTTAGATTCATCTTTAGTATGCTAAACCGCTAATAACTAAACAAATAATGATAAAGGGAATAGTTTTTTGCTTATTTTCATTCATTGACGGTGAATCTATGCCTCATGCATTTGATGGGTGGTAGAAGTATGCTCGTTAGCTGGAAGTTAGCAAAGAAGTCGGTTCTTACTTCATAACTTCAGTTTAGTCCTTGGTGTTATATATGTTAATTTTTCTTCTAGGGTATTTTACTATATCGCATGACTATTAATAAAATCAATTTTTTTTGAGTGTATGACAAACGAGCTTAACTCTCCATATTTGGTTTCGGTCAGGATGACCACAACATTTTCAACCTGTATGCATGTGGTTCTTGCCATTATTTAATATGTTTTTATGTCATGTTTGGAAAAAGTATGGAAGTAACGTTTGGTCGTTCAGTTTTTTCGAACTGATGTTGTATGGATTTGGTCTATAGGAAGGGGAAACATTTGGCTAAATGTAAAGAATAAACATGCCCAAGACATTTCCAAATCAAGGGCATACCTATAAATTAGATGGGAGCTAAGGGCACACATAATATTTCTAAACAAGAAACCATGATATATTGCGCCTAAAAATTCTTAAACTCAATCAGGATCTAATTTTATATTTGAACAACACTTAGTAGATCTCAGGGCTTGAAAGGCAAGTAACAATGTGGTCTTGCACAGTTCTCAAATCTCCTATGCCATTAGTAGAGTATGACACAATAAGATATACCAAGTAATGGTCAAATCGAAATTAGATAAGTACAAAAATCAACAACAACCATTAAAGATTGACAAACCAAAGAAAATGCTAATAATTGATAGTAATGCACAAAAAATAACACTGTCTAAGGTAAAATATTCATTCATACTATAATAGTTCTACAAAACAACTTGTTTGAAGATACAGTGTTCACGTCACCTGCTGTTCCAAAATCCAAAAACAATAATGCACTTTTCTTCAACAAAATAAAAGCCTACTAATATATTTGGCAAGACATAACTTAGTTCTCATAAATATGGTTCCGTTACCAGACTTATGAAAACTACAAAAGCAACAGCTTTGGTGCGCGGGTAATAATATAATAAACATAAAAGAGCATCACATATTAGCACTAAGGATATGCCCTCTCACAGATAGCTACTTATTTGAAGGAGGCACGTTGTCTTCTTCGCTAGAAGATGTGACAATAGTAGAAACTCTATCTCTACTTGAGTGATTGAAGATGGCCGTGGGTGAAGGCATTCCGTCTTCCTCACCCTGGCTACTGTCAGAATCCTTTAGGGAGAATAAGGCTCGTTGAACTGGTTTAACGATTTGCTTCCCTTTATTGGTACGGGATATGTGTTCCGGCTGGGAGTTGACGGTGTTGTTTGCTGCACAACTTGGAACAAGGGGTTTATCAAGCTCTGTGACTGGATCAAACATGTAGACAACATCATACTTAACTATGGTTCCTTCTGCATCCCTTTCGGTCGCTCTAACATATAAAATTTGTTCTTCATCAACTGAAGTGCGGATGGATTGTATAAAAGACTGCTTGTCCTATGGTTAAAGATTGTAAATGTAGTTAGCAAGACGTTAATACAATGGAAGACACATATCATACAAAAAGGCTATTTTGTTTACCGGGGTCGTAAGATTCATGATTGTCATTGCTGTAGATCCCAAGAAAGCTTCTGCCATTTCTCCCATTATAGTTGCATCAATACATCCTGTGCAATCTTTAATCTGTATGTAGGCCTTTGCACTGCAGTATTTATGACAAAAACATGTGGTTATATAATATCAGTTTAGTTTCACAGATAATAATAATGATGGAATGCACAGAATATCAAAGTTAGTTGCTGTTATAAGTAACGGAGCATTAATGATTGGCTAGTTGTACCGCGGTATTCCCCTCGCACCGTCGCACTTGCAATACAAGCATTGATACACTTCGTCGAAGTCAACATGGGAAGATTTGTTACAAATGCTGCAGCACATGTACCAAAATGATTGTTGTAGGAGTTCAATTTTCAAACTACCCATGAGCCAGAAAAAATGTTGATCCTTCTGCAATGATTGTGCAGTCACTATAGTTAGTATATAAATATAGACATTGAGAAGGAGATTTGGAAAGTTTGTTTTTTAATATAATACCTGAGATAACAACATTGGAATGTCTTTGATCTTGCAGATCTTGTGTTTTGCGGGAGGACACACCTCTACGAACATTGATGATTCAAGGTAACTTCTTTGAGACACGATTGCATCTAATCGTTCTTTATTAGCAATGACCACAGTACAATGGAATGAAAAAAAAAAAAAACCGAGAATCGGGAAATAGAAAATGAGTTCACTATTATTGAAGATTATATTCCGGGTTTAATGAATGGATTGATAAGAACATAAACACACACCGATGGAAAGTAAAATGAACATGCCAACCATATTTTCAAGTGATGAACTCCTTGAACGAAGGATTGATGAGGACGGAGCTACTACTCTTTGTTGATCTGCCATCCCTGTGACAAGTGCCGAAAAAAAAAAACCTCTTCATGTGTTATTACAATGCATTGATAGTGCACGTGCTGTGGTATTCAATTAGGACTAAAGAGGTTACCATTGAAGGATGAAACTCTTAAATTTTTTCCAAGAATGGTGGCATTTCATTGATTAGTTAGGATATTTGCTTACACTCTCCCTCCACAAATTTGTCCCACATTTTCAGCATTAAAGTTTCAAATCTACCAATAAGTTAATACATGTAAGATGAACAAGTTACGGAACATAGAAAGAGCTGAATAATGACCAGAGGAAGAAACAACATCAAGAAACCTTTCGTTGATCAGCACGACTTCTTGTATGTGAGATTCTGTCCCATTTTTGGTCTGCACAACCTTTCTGGGCAGAACTCCTAGCGCAAGTCCCAGAAGATCTAAAAGATGAAACGAAAAAATTTGTAGTAGGGTGAAAAAAGACTAACAAGCAACAGATAATAGCAATCAGAAACAATAGATGAAAACAAATGTAGAATTTCTTTATCTTTATTTTTAAATTTACAAGTAGAATAAAACCAATGTAGAATTTTCTTTCTATTCAAATTGACAAGTGAATACCAATATCATGCTTCTTTGTCCATGTGCTCTGAAGACCATGAAGGTGACCAAGTTATAAGTTGAAAAGACCGAGCATCATGGTTCTCATCTATTTCTTCTATTCTAGTTCTACCATTTATTGTCCATTTATCTTTGGTCCTGCAGTTGCTCTATATTTTGGGTCCGTGTGCCTCACCGTTGCATTAGATATGAGATAAGCCTTGGACAAAATGAGCGTGTTTTGGAACGCCTAATGTCATTGTTGTATAATGTAGCATGGATGTGTTCTCTATATAGAAGTAACAACATAGTATATTAGAGCTATAAATTCAACAAAGAATTTATTAACTAACATTTATATCATTTATGCGTGGCATTCGAGATATCATCTATCTTGCTTATCATGCAATATATTTCTAGTCCATTTGTATGTATAATTTGTCACTTCAATGTTTCACAATCAGTTGATGTGAAGAAATACATAAGGCTACAAATTTTGTTTACAAATGGTTCTTTAGAACTTATCTTATTCTTACAGGTAACAAGGAATAAACAATTTAAGCTATTTGTCTGCCATTGTTAACTTTAAAAAATGAATCATACCTGTGGATCAACAAGAACCATGGTTTGATATTTAATGGACTCATTTGTCTTTATTCGCGCAATATTTTTCTCGGCAACCACAACTTTTGCTGTCCAAGAGCTCTAGCCAGGACTAATGTCATGAATAAGCTTGGGTTGAGCACACATTGTCTTCCTGCATGTCATTGATTCATAGAAATATATACAATTAACCCCTGGAACTGTACATATGATATACAGAAGATGACTTAATTTAATAGTTCAATAGAAGGGAAAAAACATTGATAGGAGAATACATGAACTAATATATATATTGAGATTGAGAAAGTGAAGAGGACAAAGAGTTTGAATGCAAACTAACATGGATGAAATACATAGATAGTCATTTTGTTTCTAATACTAACTAACTAATAATAATAACAGAAGAGGAGATAGGAACACACTCTGAAAATATTATGAAGGTGGATCTCTTGGAGCTGAAATCGAACTGAAAGCAGTGAAAAACTGTAACACTAATGTGTGGATGATGAATGCAAGAAGTGTTATCTTTTCCAAGGGCCAACACTTAAATGAAATAAATATAGAGGCCACAGAAGTTCATGTGCACCATAAAAATTCGTATTGTCAGTATCAGCAAGTGGCATACATAGAGTTAATTTTTTTTTACTATATATGCAAACAAAGGCAAGTAGTATATGTGTGTGTATATATATATATATATACATGTATATATACACACACACACAGAGAGAGAGAGAGAGAGAGAGAGAGAGAGAGAGAGAGATAGATGAGTGATGGGTGCTCGATTTAATAACTATACATAGATTGAGATGAAAGCTTTTGATAGACTCTATCCATGAGCAGTAATCGAGGAAAAGCAGTAACCAACAGTGAGTTTAGGTGATAGTACATGGTAGTATGTCCTTGGTCCATAAAATAAGGAAAACAAAAGTTGTACTCCAGACTTTCTTACAAATTAAATCAAGACAATAGTGGAAGGTAGTCTTGTACAAGTGGGCAAACACAATTTACGTAATTAAGTAAAGCGGAGAAATGAAGAGACCCGACTTGCCATTTACGTAACTCTTACTATGGGCACGAGGTTCAAAACGAATGACTTCACACGAGAACGGACTTCAATTTTCCCATTAACAACACAAATATAAGAAAAGCTCAAAGTGTCAGAACTGTCTATATTAGCAACCATAAATTAATTGAAAGATCAACTAATTAGGAAAATGGTATGAAAGTTTAACTTCATGTTTTATATAGTTATCCTATTATAAAGTATCTAGAAGACACTACATTTTCTTTTTTACCTTCTCCTAGAACTTTAAACAATCTCTTAATCACAAGTTCACCATTGTTTATCATTAAACAAAATCATACCTCATTTACAAGATGAAACATGGAAAGTAAAGAGATATCACCTCATAGCTCAGGAAACAAATTCTCGTGACCAAACCAGAGATTAGACCAATTGAAAACTTCTAATAGATTATAGTAAATAAGAATCCAAGTGGACATAGATTCAATGGTCTAGGTGCTACCCTTCAACCCCAATTATCTTAAATTAAACCAACTTCTTAAGCCCCTACAAGTCATGCTTTCCCCATCCCCAAAACAGAGATGATGAAATTCACATTCAATACATAAAATAACACAATTTCAAGCAGGGGAAGTTACCTATAATGAGTTCAACTGGAGTGCCAAGAATAGACAGTTTAGAATCAATTGACAAGCATTTGTTTTCCCAACAATCTGTAAAGAGTTCATCTCTGATCATCTTGTTAAAATACAACCAGAAGAGTGGAAGAAAAAAATGTGGCAATCTGTAAAATCAAAATGAGTCAATAAATGCAAGTAGTTCACGATAAACAACATTTTTTGTGCACCTCTCATGAGATTTACCTGATACAGTAGGTTTAATCAAAACTTTGATAGATTCGCTCGTTTGTGCTCTTGACAAAGCAACATATAACTGACCATGAGAAAACACTGGCTCTGGAAGATATAATCCAACGAAGTTTAGTGTCTGTCCTTGAGACTTATTTATTGTCATAGCAAAACATGGACGAATAGGAAATTGAGTCCTTTTGAAAGGCAATGGATTTTGATCACCAGAAAGTGGAATGAAAAGAATTCTAGGTAGAAAAACTATCTTTCCAAAATACTCTCCAACAGCAATTTCAGCATTAATTACATTTCTTTCAAATGATCGACATATTAACCTAGTTCCATTACACAAACCTTCAGAAGGGTTAATGTTTCGAAGCAAGATAACGGGACAATCTTTTTTCAATTTAAGTTCATGTGGTGGAATTCCACTTGGAGTCAAAGTATTCAAGAAATCTTCTTGCAGTGTATCCTGAGTGTCATCAATCGCCTCATCAAAACTATAATAAGTAAAAGCGTTGCCTGGGAATTTGGCTAACAAGATGTTATTTATATAATCAACACGTTCATTTTTAGGAGTTAGTATAACACGATTAATCATAAATTTTAAATTGTTAACATAATGATCTAAGTCAGGAAATACAATATCGATCAATTTTGTTAAAGACAATAGTTCATTTTCAAAAGATATTGTTAGCTCACGGCAATAGATTGATCATATCACAAGTACATTTTTCCTCAATCCCATTACCTATCCGTAGCAACATTTACGAAAATAAAGGATCTAACCTTGCTCTCATATTTTGAGTTAATTGTATTTTGGTGAAATGTGGCCAAAGATGAGAATAAGGCAAACTTGCATTCATTATATCTTCTTGTTTTCCTTGTGAACAACAGGTAAGACGACGAAAATCTCCTCCTAAAACGATAACCTTACCACCAAATGGCAAACAACAATCACTAATATCTTGTAACATTTTATCTAACGATTCAATCGCACAACGATTAACCACAGAGCTTCATCCCATATAATTAATTTTGAAAGTCTAAACAAATCGCAAGAAGCGGATTGTTTACTTACTTGAAACACATAACATCACAACCTACATTTAGAGGTATTTTAAACATTGAATGAGCGGTTCTACACACGGTAATAATGCGTGACAACTCGAGAAGATCTTTGTCGCCAAACCAATAAGATTTTTCGATCTTAAAGCCGCCAACAATGCTCGATATAGATATCGTTTTTCTGTCCCACACGGACCATCAATAAAGAACAATCCATTCAAACCATTGGAAATTTTCTCCATGATTGCATTATAAGCATATTGTTGTTCTTGATTAAGTGTAGATGTAGAGGCCAAATCGGTTTGAGAAATTGGAATGTGTAGCTGTTAAGCCTATGATATGAGCCAACATCTCATCTTCTCTTAAATTTACATCATCTGACACTAACTTAAAGTCATTGATATCTTTCCCAATTGGTTCTAACAATAAACTAATACATCGTAGTGCCTTCATCTACGCTTCTTGACAAGATGTACTATATCGTATATAATCTTCATAAAGGAAACACTTGAATTTATTCCATAAATAAAATTTGGATCACTTTCGGAGTACAATATACCAAAAGAGTAGCAAACAAACGTCTCAACGAACAAGGCATTTGATATGACGAAGCTTCTTGCAAACAAAGTTCACAACTATTATTTTCGCTAACGAGACCATGTAAAACTGCAACCTCACGAAATGAAGTAGCCGAAACTCCATTGACAACCTTTAGACTTTCAAAAGAAGTTGATCCTCTTATATGATTTAACAAGACCCTCAAGTAATACCTCTCACCCTCTGATGGATTGCCAGCTACAACCCTTCCAATAACATCTCCCTTTTTTCTAGAAGCCCAGCATTTTTCCTTACTATCCCAAACAAAATATTTAGGAAATTCTCTATACAAAAGTGTTCTCGCAGTTTCATCCATAATATCCATCCTAAAGTATTCAGTTAACATCGTTTTTTGTGCAAAGTCTCCAAGAACAATTTTTTGAAGATCATCACCTTTTCGATACGTGACTAATTGACTATTTGGTAAATGCAGTTGTGTAGTGAAATAACCGATGGACGCATTTCAAAACAAAGTAAATCCAAAAATTCTCCAAATAGCTTACGGTGGAGAAATCCATCTAAGCCGATTGAAAGTTCTTAATTTCATCAATAACTTCAACATCTTTATCAAAGCATCTATAGAAAACGCTATTCGGTCGTGTCCTTTATAAACATATTTATATAAATATTTCTGACGCGAGCGATCGAACAAATTTCTACATTAATGTGACAATCAAATTTTGCAACTAAATACGAGCTAAATGGTACAACCCATCTATTATCTAATAGTTGGCCCCTAATCTTTACTCTTGTGTTATTATTTCGACGCCTATATCTCGGATATGTATCATCACCACAAGAAGTCTCAGATGTATATTCTTTTGGGTACTTACTTCTACAAACACCACTTGGTTGCATACAAACATTATTAGCATTTAAGGTACCACATGGACCATGCATCATATGTTTTAAAACAAGTGAATGTAAATGAGGATATGTGTCTTTATCAAGAATCTCAGCACATACAATTTTGTCAATTAAATCAATAGAAACTAATTTTTTATCACGACGCAATATTAATAAAAAGTGAGCATGTGGAAGTCCTCTCTTTTGGAATTCTATCACATATATGTATGCAACAATAGGCCCAAAGATTTGTTTTTTGAACAGATCATTTTTGAGTTCTTCTAACTTTGCTCTAAATATACGTGCGAGCAAATCAGGTCGATTTTGAATTTCATCATTGTATCTCAGCTCTTCCTTAATTTCAAGCCAATTTGGATTGCAAGTAATTGTTAAAAATATATCTGGCTTACCAAATTTTTGGACTAATGCCATTGCATCTATGTATCTTTTATGCATATCCCTTGGGCCACCAGTAAAAGATGAAGGCAACACAATTCGTCTACCAATTTGATCACCTCTACTTACACCAACCTGTATACTATCAATAATTCCTTGATAAAGCTCTGCACGTATTTCAGTTTGATTATTTCTAAAATAATCTAGTCTAGAAGTTTCGACTTTAACATACATGTCAACTATATATTGTTGTAAAAGGCGACTGCATGTAACAAAATAGATTTATCGAGAATTTCTAACACATGTAATTTATAACAATAATACTCCCGACAAGAAACACCGTAATCTTGTCTTCTTCTTTTCATAACTAAACGTAAAATAGTAATAAAGAAATTAGTAATAAATTTAAAATATAAAAAATAGAATATACACAAATTAAATACACCACTCACACCCATTGTTTCGTTTTCAATTAGTTCCTCAACGAGCGGATATGGTTAATACTAAATGAACAATCATCACCAATGTTGTTATCAATTTGTTGACCATTTGACCGTTCAATACCTTCATGCCAACTGTTTCACCACGAGGAAATAACAACGGATATTGAAGAGAATCATAACATCCAAAATAATAGTGTACTTTATGTGTGCCACCTGAATGACAATGGACTAATATATCCCGCATTCTTATATTTGAAGATGGATTTTCTTCAACCCAAAGCGCAGCTACTTGTGAAGCCGATGGAGCATTATACACTCGTTGATCATGCCCAGGCATCGATCTTATTCTCAACGTATGTGTTTCTAAGTCAGGAACATGATTGAGGCTCCTAAAAAATCACGAGTAAGGATTGACGTCTAAAATATCCATCAATTTTTGCAATATTTCCCTAGATAGTTTATTTGAAATATGAAGGCGATTGTTCAACTCATTTTCTGTATCATAAAAATACAATTGCAAATAAGAAGGATGACAATCCAATGGTAAGATTTCATTGATATAATGAGATATCTGCCCTTGCACTCTGAATGTATAAATACCTTTATTTCTTTTGCATAAATTATGATCGTACTTAACGCCAAAAGATGTGAGCATAAAATTACAGGTTATGCGTTCTAACATACGTTTTGAATTCCTTAGATTCATTTGTGTTGACGTAAAAAGTGTATGTAACTCGTCGGGGACATCGAGATTATGAAGTTTAATTTTTCCATACAAACAACATAATCCTTTACTTTCATTCGGAAATGTTTAGCCCCACAAGTAAATGCAAATTGTTGGCAATCTTAATACAAGCGATGTAGTAGGAACATTGTTAAGGATCGAAAGGTAACTCCATAAGTCATTTTCTTTTGAGTTCTTCAAAGCACTACGCTCGTCACGTATAAAGTTGTTAGAACTACACTGTACATTACGGAGACTTGGACACAACTCCACATATAGGTAATTGTCCACATTCTCTGGTGACATCATGATCGGGAGCGGAGGGAGCACTGCTCCATATATTGTAAGAAAGAGAAATATAAAAATCATTTCCATACGCTACTGAACAATGAACATAATATAATATAATAGTAATAATAAATTTGTAGTACAAAATAATGTACATTATAGTAAAAAAAATAATAACGAACATTTTTATCGATAGCAATAAACAACTAATTATTGAATATATATAATTTGGTCCAAACACATACTTGAAACTCCCACGAAGCGCATAGACTTCCTTTTTAGTCTTTGTATATTAGCCCTTGAATTTCTGTGCAAGTTGTTTCGCCTTTGTTGCACTTACGTCTCTCGTCGCCTATTTTGAGGCATCATATTCTCATCAATCGATAAAGTACTATTACAATCACTCTGTGGTTGTTGCATATTTTTTTCTCGTTGAGATTTAGCATATAACTCACGGCGCCTTTTATTTTTTAGTTCTTTCTTTCTTAACGCATCCTCATAACGATCGACATCATTCATTGACATGAATTCTTTCCCTATAAATACATAACACATACTGTAAGAAACAATTACTCTAAAAAACATCTAATGTTTCACGACTTGCAATTGAACCTTGTTAAATATTTATAAACATATATTGTGAACGAAAATTAGATTATCGAGTACGTTCATTAGACTTGATGAAATTCTTCTGAGTTAGTATTTATTTTTTGTTATCTGACTTCCTTTCGAGAGACTTATAACCACAATTCTTGCAAACATAAAAAACATCTACAAAATGAGACCATCAAAATTCGTTTCGGATATAATCTTAGATTATAAAAATAACAGCCATCAAAATACTTTAGAACGCTAACATTCATTTGTAACCATCAGTAAGACAAATACCACAATTCAAAATCACTATGAAGTAATTTAGATTTGTTGAATTTCCAAAGAATTTTGAGATAATCCCACAAGATGTTAGATGGAGTAGAAGAGTAGCACAGGGCGTGTGAAAGAAGGGACCAAACACAGCGTTGTATCATCCTCTAAGGAGATGGCTTAGACGGCTAAAGGACGATGGCCTATAATACTTATGAACAATACCTTTATTAACTCTTATAATATAGTTTAGATGTAGAATAGTTGTAGATTTAGAATAGATTTAGATTTAGCTTTACAAATCTTTTACGAGCTCGAACTTTTGGATCCACTTACAAAGAATATAATTACAAGATTATTATAAAATTCAATATTCCTAACAAAACCCTCAAGTTCTCCACAAAGAGGGGGAGGAAATATTATCACTCAACCACGCTTAACCTCTTTTATACCCCAACATTTGGTAGCACACTAAAACCAAAAGTTAAATCTAAATCGCAACAATTGCTCAATGTTCATATGTTTGTCTTCATCAACCATGCTCCAATTCATAGGTCCCTATTTTCATTTACACATTTCTTTCAACCAATTTTAGTATCATGCATCCGAGAAGCTATAATATATCATGGACATTAGCTAAAGCTCAACAACTACTCAATGTTCCATCTTAAGAATGTGTTTTGCAAAAAAAAAAATTACGTGCTTTAAGTAGTAGCAAGTTTTAAACATTAATATTTTGGGCAACTGTTCATAAAAATTGCGACGAAATCAATACCAAATGTAGAATAGCAAATGACTAAAGAGGACATAATTTAGTTCTTATCAAACATAAAATGAAGAAGAGAAGCAAATGAAATAGAAGTAACAAGAAATGTCACCTAGAGTCTTAGACATCAAATATAAGATAAATATGCGTCAAACTTTTGACAAACAAGCAACTGCACCACTTCATTTCATTGGCTCAAACATGCCACAAGTTTCATATTTAAAGAGAGACAAATATGGGGTCCAAGAGCCTTGCCACTCAAGGGCTTTTGTAACATCCATGTTTTGAGAAGTAATCAAATCTAAAAATATCTTCATTAATCTTGAAAAAAAAAAAATCAATACCAAAGCCTTTCCTGGTTATTGACCAAATAACTTTTACTAAGAGTATCTGCAAACATCAAAATTAGAACTAATGGCCTTGACCAAATAACTTTTACTTATTTATCTGCAAGAAGTAAATTCAAAATTAATGTTCTTGTTTCTTTACTAACTACACAACCAAGACGACCATGATAATATAACATTTCAACTTGTGAGTCAATACAATTGGTTAATTGCTTCAATTTTAGCAATACGTGGAAGTAAAAAAACTAATTATTACTAACCAAAACATTATTCTATCCATCCCTGGAACTAAATTATAAAAATGGCGTTAATTTTTCAAAGTAAGCCGTAACATCCCAGGATATCCGCCTACACAAACAATTAATTTTTAGCACTATAAGCGGTCTTCAAATAAATAGAGTTCTCGGATAGCACATGCATCCTTTGTTGCCAAACCAATTACAATATTAGACTCGGTATGCTAACATACAATTCACTTGTAGCTAGCCACATGAACAACTAAAAAATATTACCAGCGAATCTCAAAGGCCATAGAAAAGGGAAAGTAGTATGTAGTAGAACAATGCTTATTACACAAAAAAAATATTATTATACAATTCAATATTCCTAACAAAACCCTCAAGTTCTCCACACAAAAGAGGAGGAGGGAGAGAGAGGAGGGAGGAGGGGAGGGAGGAAAGATTACCACTCAACCACGTCCAACCTCTTTTATACCCCAACTTTTAGTAGCACATTAAAAGCCCCAACATTGACATACACATTCAAATCATTATGGTTGATACAAAATCAATTTTAAAGTTTTCCTACATCTTATATTTACAAGTCACTACATTCACTGTCAATAATCGGTAATTGCATAAACAATTATGGCACGAGGAATAAAGCGATATACCAGAAAATGAGCGATAAAACTTCAATAGAAAACAATATAGTAGAAAACTAAAATTAAAGTTGAATACAAAACCATACACAAGGAAATTACAATGAAACTTAAATAGTAGCATAATCAAATGAACAAATTTGACATTCTAAACAAATTCAATCAAGAAACCAAACCCAGCTTTGAATCATCACAATAACATTGTCGAAGAGAAAATCAGATTCCCCAACATAATCAATTTCAATGATATTAAATATATGAAATGCATAAACATACCGTGCATCTTTGTAAATGCAAATAAAAAGCGGAAGAAGAAAAGAACTCGCCTCCAAACAAAATCACCGAGAATCTGCGGGTATTGAAGACACAATCCATGACCATTACCGATTTCGGAGGAAAACACATGCGGTGAGACTACAAACACGGTCGATCGAAGATGAGGCGAAAATAGGGAAACCCTCGCTTTGGAAGTGAAAACACCGGCGGAAGAAAGAGCAAAGCGGACAAAGAGGAAACACGAGCTACGGTGTAGATAATGAAGTTGTAAGTTGTAATCTCGAAAGCAGGCCAATGGCGCCTACGGCCAATGATTGGACGGGAAAAGATAGCACACCGATTGGATTGGAGCAAAGAAGAAGAGGATAACGGTGGTTGGAACAAAAAAAAGCGGCAATCGGAAGGAAGAGCGGATGGGGAAAACCGTGACGTATGAAATCGAAGCCATTTGGCGGGAGGAAGAGGAAAAGCAGGACAAATAGGGAACTCTCTTGACTGCGGTGCAATACACCCCACCCCTAACCTTGCCCCAACCCACCTCAAAAGAGTACACCGAGGCGGTGGTCGATATCGATTGGACGGGCAAATACAACACCGATTGGAGATAAGAAGAAGAGGAAAGCGGTGGTTGGAACTACAAAAGCGGCAATCATAAGGAATAGTGGATATGGGGAAACCGTGCGGTGAAAGAACCCAGCGCCGAAGAAGAGGCAAACAGGAAAAGAGGAAACCCGAGCTACAGGCGGTTGTCCACAGCCCTTTGGAGGCTCTCGGGCGATTTTTTTTCAGAGAAAAAGACCAGCGAGTTCATTGCGGTGAAATACAACCAGCGCCAACCCTAGCCCAACCTCGACCTCCGGCTCCACCTCCAAAAGAGTGCAACCGGACCCGCCGGCCGAGTTCGTCACGAGTCTTGAAAATACGGGAGCAGCCGATTGGAGTAAAGAAGATGAGGTAAATGGAGATTAAAGGTGAAGATTAAGAAAGAAGAACAAGAAGAAAGGGAAAGAAAGGCTGTGGAGAGAAGGAGAGAGAATAAAAAAGAAAGACATTCGGCTTAGTTGGCTCTCGGGGACGGCTTGCACGGCTAGAGAGGACGACGGCTCTAACGACTTATGAATAGTGACCCTCATTCACTCTTATAATATAGTTTAGATGTAGCACACTGTCTTCAACGACAATGGGATCACATGTCCTACTATTACAAGTTTAGCTCAATTTTTCGTCAGTAGCAAACTTAGCCCGAAAAGAAAAGAATATTGCCTGCACTTCATAGAGCAACTGTCACTTCTGTCTATTAGTGAAAGGCTAAGGCTTCATCGGACAATTTTTTTGGGGCCCACGTACACTTTGGGGTCTTTTTGTTGATTTTGGTCGAACTTTTTTTTCAAGTTTGAACACAATTCAAGGCTTTATGGTGTCATGTGACGGTCACGTAGCTGATGACGCTATAGTATGTACATTATATATAATCTTCCTAAAATAAAATTATTTTTCTCTGAGTTAGATCATAAATTTCTTACTAATTAGGATTTCAACTAACTAATTGACAAAGGAAAGGAGGTGGTCAAATAATATCTATATTTTATTTTGAAAATGTTAGAAATCAATCTTCGTACTTGTATAACTATACGATCTAACTTTAGCCATCATCTCTTGAATCACGTGCATATAAAAAGTCAAAAATTTAAAATTTAAGAGTGACAGTATAGAGGAGATCAAAGGATCATGCTATAAGAAAAAAGTTATTATTTATATATACTTTCAATTTTAAATGTACATGTTGAAAACTTTAGGATTGAGACCCACTAGCAAATGGGAGGGTGGATAAGGCTCAACGTGGCGGAATGCAGAGTTCAAATCCTGAAATATTGGATTTGTTCCATATCATAACGGGAGTTCAAGTATGGTTATACTAAGCAAAGATTTGCTTATCCATAAATCTCTCCACCCCTGGCCTCCCGGAAAGCGCATTCTGCGATTCACCTCCTCCACAAAGCACGTAGGGCAAGATCGGTGGAGGTCGCCAAGATGGGGTTCAACCTTTAGGATTGAGACAATATATTAAATGATAAATGAAACAATTGTCAATGATACAATTTAGTACTACTAGTCTGCTATTCCTGCATATTGTAAATGTATTGAATGGATCATTAGTAATGGTATACTTTTGGACCGCCAAACTGATATGGTATTTCATGTCCGTGAGTATGATTTCGATTTTTTGAAACAGCTGTCGATTCGGGTTATGTCGGGTTTCAGATTACCCTTTAAAATCCAATCTAACCCGAATTGAAATATTTTGTAATTGTTAAAATAAAATGATTAAAATCACAAATTGTTTATTTTAGTTATAATTAGAAACGGTCCAACTTGGGTTGGGCTAAAACATTTTCAAAAAAAAATTGTGATAATTTCATCATATACTAAAAAATATAAAATAATTTTAAAAATATTATTTAATTTTTTTTATTCTAAAAATACTGTTTTTTATTTATATAACACATTTATTATAACTAGTATTTATTATAAAAATGTAAACGTCGTTGTAACGTGATTTAATAATAGTGTTGTGAGATACATGTTTATTCAAATAATTAAATAATTATAATTTAATTTAATACTGCATTAAAATACAAAAATCTAACATTAGAAAATACAGTGAAATATAATGTTTGTTGTTGTATTCAAACAAACTATTTTTTACAATTGTATGACCAGTATTGAACATCTATTTTTTAAGGTATATAATATAGTCAAATAATATCAATTAAATAATACAAACAAAAAGAATAAAAAATAGTGTACATGAGTTCTTAAATATATCGAGCACTCAAACTTATTGAATTTTCTTGCTTTATGAGATGGCAAATAACTTATAACAAATTTTTGTAATTTAATATAGCTCTCCAACTATGGAGAGATTTAACCTAAAATATCACATCCAATTTGGACTTGTAGCACTTCAAGTTAGGTAAATTTATCAATCAATATATAAAAGAAAATAAAATAACATTTACATTCAAAATTTGCAAAATTAAACATTCTCATTTGCACAATTCAGTGTCAGAGATGTCTTCACATGAACTTATCCAAATTGTAATGGAGAAATAAAATAATATTACAAAAGTAAATATTCTAGCGATTTAAGCGTCTTATTCACGTTCAAGCATAAATAGTTAAGAAAAATTAGTTTAAGCAAAATAGATAACAATTCAATTCAAAAGCATAAAAAAGAATAACAGAAATAAGATACATATCAATAATTGATTGAAATCATTATTGAAGTTAGCCCACATAGTTTTTTTGGTCTAGAAAATATAAAGCCGCAAGTCAATTAGATATGTAAACAATATATAAATATGCATGAGCATGCATAATAATTAAAAAATACACCGTAACCTTTATAGTCCAACACAAATTATTATTTTTTTAAAAAAAAGAAGAGCACTGAGAGAGGATTATCCACATTAACTAACAAAAACCACAATCATAAATACAAATCTTCAAATTAAGTTTTTATGGACATCACAAACTACATAATTACCTTCAAATAAAACAAGCTTAAACTTCAAATTAGACCTTAAATAAGCCGAATAAATAATTGGTGGAATGTCAATTACTATTAATCTTGTAACTGACCAAATTCGTTCTCACAATTCAAAGAAAATATTTTCAAAATTCAGTAATTAAATATAATAAATGAAAATTTAGTCTTTTCAACTTCTAAGAATTATAACATTAACTCAAGGACAATTTAAGAAATATAAAATATCATTGATGACATATTTGTCCAAAAATATTAATCCATTTAAGTCTATTTTAGATTAGTATAAATATAGATTAAAATAACAAATGTAACAACAACTGTTATAAAAATAAAAAACAGTATTTTTATAATATAAAAATATGACAAATATTTTAATAAATATTTTATTTATTGTAGTTATTTGTGAAAAAACTCCAAAAAAAAATTAGGTCCAAATCCAAATCAAATATCCAACTCAAACCAATCAAATATTATTCGTGTCGGATTGGTTCAATTTGAAGTATTTTTTCGATTTGAATCGATTGACAAATTATCAAAACGACTAGATCAATTCAATTTCGAATTGAATTAAATACCAACACAACTCAATCTAATCCACGCTACCCCTAGTCATTAAACCCCGTTAATAAATAATTAATGGGGTCACAATAATTGTACCTTATGCTATCTAATTAATTCGATAATTGAAGTTTGTCTTTCACGTAAATGATGACAATGACAGATTGACAGATATTTTGATAAGTATATATTGCATGGATTAAGAATAGGAATATTGGATGACTACCAAGGCTATAATTGTCATTGCAAACCAAAGAAAAATAATATAATATCATAAGTCAAAATATTATAATTAGTGACATAAATGAAATTCTAGAAAAATTTGACTCCAAATCGATTGAGTGTTCAAGACATGTTAACTTTAATTCATTTTATTTCCACGTCTCTTTAGCTATACAATTTAGTCTTCAAGAAAAATATAAAAAATCTAATTTTAATGTCAAATAGTAATAAATATATGTCGCGATGACTCTATTTTTCTTTCTATATGCTCTTCCGATATACATGCACATAGCCATTTGAAATTCATCAACAAAAATAATCTTGAAATATAAAATAAGGTGGTTATATTCACACTACAATTTGTTATAAATGCACTACATTTTAATTGTACTTAAGATCTTAAACTTTTGTTCATTATTGTAATTATGTTTTTAACTTTTTGTCATCGAATTCTTATCTTCAATTTTCATTAATCGGCACATTTCATCATTGATGATGGTTTCTGTCGAGATATTTTGTTTACGTGCATTGAAATGAAAAAAAAAATATTTTATCTTACTTTTGTATCTATTGTTTTTTTTAAAAATATGACAAATAAATAAGTCTTTTTACGAATTATCAACAAATATTTGTTTACAGAAATCGTTATCAAATACAATATGTGCTAATTAATGAAAAATTGAAGATAAAAATATGATAAAAAAAGTTGGAGACATGAATGCTATAATGTTAAAAGATTAAATATGTTAAATATAATTAAAATGTAATGCAACAAATTAAAAATATTGTGTGAATATAATTACTCTATAAAATATTTATAAATTCTCATAATTTATTTTGTTAAAAGTCTTTTAAAAAACCTGAATATATTTTATACTACTTAAATTGCATTATTAATATTTTATAAAGTTTTGGAAGCTTTTAAAATAGATTTTGTTTATCTATATTTATATCTATACTAATCTAAAATGGGCTTAAAAGGAGAAACATTTTTGGACAAATATGTCTTCATTAATATTTTATATTTCTTAAATTGTCATTGAGTTAATGTTATAATTGAACTCCTAATTTAGCATTTATAACCATATATAATCCTTACAAGTTAAAAAGGTTAAATCTCCATTTATTATATTTAATCACTGAATTTTGAAAATATTGTCTTTTAATTGTGAGAACGGATTTGATCAGTTACAAGATTAATAGTAATTGACATTCCACCAATAATTTATTCAGCTTATTTATTGTCTAATTTGAAGTTTAATGTTGTTTTGTTTGAAGGTAATTATGTAGTTTGTAATGTCTATAAAGATTTCATTTGAAGATTTGTATTTGTGATTGTGGTCTTTGTTATTTAATGTGAATAATACTCTCTCAATACTCTTCTTTTTTCAAAAATAATAATAATTTGTATTGGACTATAAAAGTTACGATGTATTTTTTAATTATTGTGCATGCTCATACGTATTTGTATATTGTTTACATATCTAATTGACTTGCGGCTTCAGATTTTTTGGACGACTTCAATAATAGTTGATTGGTATATATCTTATTTCTATTATTCTTTTTTATGCTTTTGAATTGAATTGTTATCTATTTTGCTTAAACTAATTTTTTTAACTATTTATTTTCCAACGTGAATAAGATGTTTAAATCGCTAGAATATTTAGTTTTGGTAATATTACTTTATTTCTCCATTACAATTTGGATAAGTTCATGTGAAGACATCTCTGGGCACTGAATTATGCAAATGAGAATGTTTAATTTTGCCAATTTCTATTAATGTAAATGTTATTTTGTTTTCTTTTATATACTGATTGATAAATCTATTTAAGTTGAGGTGCTAAGAGTTTAAATTGCATGTGATATTTTGTGTTAAAATCTATTCATAGTTGGAGAGCTATATTAAATTACACAAATTTATTATAAGTTATTTGTCATCTTATAAAGTAAGAAAATTCAATAGATTTAAGTGCTCGATATATTTAAGAACTTTATGTACACTATTTTTTATTCTTTTTTTTTGTGTTCTTTAATTAACATTATTTGATTATAGTACAGACCTTAAAAAATAGATATTCAATACAAACTACATAATTGTAGAAAGTACTTTATTTGAATACAACAACAAACATTATATTTCACCATATTTTTTAATGTTAGATTTTTGTATTTTAATACAGTATTAAATGAAGTTATAATTATTTAAATATTTGAATAAACATATATCTCACAACACTATTATTAAATCACGTACAACGCACGTTTTACATACTAGTCATTAATAACCTCGTATTAAGTGCTCAAATAATCCGTTACCCTCACGCAGTAGGTGCTCGACATTTTGGGGGGGCGAGGTCCAAAATTTGGCCCCAAATCGAAGTCATATTAATTTATTGGTGGGTTGGACTTCAATATTTTTTTTAAAAAATAACCCATTTCAATTTTGGGTCACTACTTAATAATAGTCATTGTCTTATAGAATATGAACTACTTTGCTTTGTTGGATTTCAAACTTTTAGACAAATATTTTTATTGGGCAACTTCAAAAAAAAAAAAAAAAAAAATTTTTTTTTTTTGTTTTACTGAAAATGGGCCCTTCGGTTTTGGGCCCGAGGCCGTCGCCTCACTCGCCTTGGCCCAAAACCAGGCCTGACCCTACGTTATCTTAAACTTCATATATAAGCCATATAAACCTTATCATCATTTTTAGATAACCTTTGTCTCCTTTTGCATTTACATAATTAATTAACAACCAGAGCTGGTCCTGAAATTTGGAGAGCTTTAGACAAAAATTTAAATAGAGTCTTTAATAAATTGAGATGTTTTAAAATATAAATTTTTTATAGATAATTAAAACTTCATGCATTCACGGACATATTTTATAATACTTTGTTTAGATCCAAATTAGATTTTTGCATAAGTATATAATACTTTGTTTAGATCCAAATTAAATTTTCACATAATTCAAAAGATTCGAAAACTGTTATACAATACAGAAGCACAGAATATAATCAAATTATTTTCACTTAATAAAACCAAATAAAGTTATTCGAATTGAAAACTGTTGAAAATGTCAAAGAAAAGAGAGAATATATAATAAAAAAATATACACGCAGTATATGCATGGGTGTGTGCCGTGTGCGTATATAAACAGATTTACAAGCCAAAAAATGGTACTTTTTTATTCTTCTTTACTGAATGAAAAAATAGTTGAAATTTGTGTTAAGCTTTGGAGAGTAATTTGTTGTGCTATGCGAAATTGAGCGTGGATCAACCTTAAGTAATGGTATTTTTTGAGATTTTGCATTTGTAATTAAGTTGTCGTAGTATTTTATTATAACTAGTGAACCTTTATTGAGCTGACTTAGAGTTTCATTAAAATTAAGAAACTTTCATTGTGTTGTTATAAACATGATTAATCTTTTGTAAACAAAAATCATCATTGATTATAGTGAAAATACTGCAGCGGTTGAAGACACGACGTAGTCTCACATTGAGGCAAATATATATAAATCATTGTATTCTTTATTTTTCACCCATTTATTTCTTGATTCAGTCCTAACAATTTGAAAAGTCATTTTCATTCAAGATAAAGATTTCTAAAATGAGATTTAAGTAGAAAATTACACGGTATACAATTTAAAGATTAGATTAAGATATATAATGTAGGTTAGATTTAGACTCATTTTACATGTAAGTAGGTTGATTTAAAAAAAATAAAACAAAATTTTTGGGCCATAAATGATTAGGAGCCCCTAGACAATTACCTAGTCGCTTAGAGCCAGATTCGACCATGTTAACAAATATTGTTTTTACAAACGATTTTCGTCTAAAATAGCCGTCAATTTTTGTAAAGCTTTGAATTCTAGCAGCGGTTGTTACTTAAAGTTTTGTTTGGAAATCATGTTGGAAATTTAATTTATCAAACAAGCAATCTATGATTAATCTAATTTTTACAACCAAACGAAATAATTGGACCTTGAAATTTTAACTGCATATTAGATAACATATAATATATGTCATATATGGGTAAAACATATTAAAAAATTATGTTGAAATTCAAACAATTAGTCACCCAAAGAATTTTCTAAAACGAGACCCAACAGTTCAAGTTGTAACTGTCACATATTTACTAAAATGGGCATAACTCAAAATATTCTTCAGGAAATCCCTTAAATAATTTATCCATTTGGAATCAGACCAAAACTTGAACCACACAATTTAAAGTCAATTTTAAAAAAAAGGGTGCCAGAACAGAGAATAAATGTGGCAGAAATATAAATTTAATTTTAATGGAAATTAAATATTCTAAAAATGCTTACTCACATAAAATTCATCTAATAACTAAATAAAATCAGGTCCAACATCATTTTAACCCTAATTTACTGAAAACATAAAAATTACTTTAAATTCTAAATAGATTCGTCGGTTGCGAACGCTTCCAACGATTCTTCTGTCTCACTCGTCAACAATCATTTCGAACTATTTTTAATTATTAGAAATTAGTAATTTGAGAAATGAATACAAAATACTCAATAGTTGAAACCTATCACTTGTGAATATAAATTCACATGTCAATGGCCCCCAGGACATAACTCAATTGGTTGAATGGCGAGAGTGAAGTAATCTCATCTTCACTAGCAGCTGTAGGGTGAAGGTTCGATTCCTACTTTGGTATTGAAGAGGCTCCTTACAGTTAAAAAACAAGCTCTCAACTCTACCATATTGAAGCACATCCTGCGATTTACATCTTCCACCAAAACTTCAGGACAGGAGTGGTAGAACCCTCAAAGTTGGAGTTCAACCTTTAAATTCACATGTCAATGTCTAGTTCTAACAATAATTGAAATTGTAACAATGATTCCAGCACATGACAACCATCTATATGGAACACTAATAGTTCTATAACATGAATGTTTGTCCACTGTTAACTTAGTATAATCCACTAGTGTAAGATGTATAAGAGCTTGAAAATATTAGCACTTGAAATCATTACATAAAACGTAACCACAAATGTAATGAAAAAAATTAACTATTCACATGTCTATCTCACTTTTGTTTTTTGGTTTGCAGTATTGAAAGAAATGATATGCACATATATATACAAGGGGCGGATTTAGGAATTTTTTAGTCCGGGTTACTATTGAAAAAAAAAGTTGTACTTCAAAATTGGGCTGTTACTAAATTATTTTTTTATACTAAATTTATTTTTCACATTATAAAAAAAGATTTTTTTAAGGACGGAATCTAGCTATAGTCCCGACCCCCTAAATCCGCCCCGTATATATATAAGTGAAAACATAGTGTAATTTGATTAAAATACGAAGGTTAGGAAAGAAATTGAATCTGCATAAAACATCTTTCTAATGAAATCAATTTCCAAGAAATCAAATGGAACTAAAACACATCTCGCACAAGGTGTGCACGTGCGGCCACCTGGGTTGTGCCTCAGGGTGCATGCCTGCGCGCCTTAGGTTGCGTGTGGTTGCACCTCGGAGCCCATGCCCGTGGTGGCACGTGTGTGTGTGTGTGTTATGGTGAGTTGTGCTTATACAAAAAAATAAAAATAACAATAAAAAACTACCCAACCACTAAATAATTACGTAAAATCCAAATTCCAAACCCTAATATTTATCTAAAATTTGTATTTATCCCAACTTAAAAAATTCATTTAATTCATTATTACATTCTCGCCTCCTAACTAAACAAAGTCTTCAATCGACATTGGCAACAGCAAAAATTTGCACATAACAGATAAAATTCAAATTAATTAACTTTCAAGTCTAATTCAATAAATTCTCGACTCATACAATTGTTAAACATGTCAAAACATTAAAATTGCTAATTTAAAGCCAGCTAAATATATTCACACTATATTTTTCTATAAGTGCACCACATTTAAATTGTATAAAATGTCCATAACTTTTACTTATTATTATATTTATGTCTCTAATATTTTTTCATCGCATTCTTATCACCAACCTTCAATTAATTAGTACATATTGTCTCTGATAACGGTTCTTGTCCAAAAATTTTATTAAAAAAGAACAAAAAGACTCATTTTCTCCTCGTATTTTTAAATAAGCAAATAAATAAATAAATACAAAATTTTGATTAAATATTTGTCCATCATTTTAAAGCACACTAATAATATTTTTAGAAAAAAATCATTAGTAGGAATAAGATGTGTTAATTAATAGAATGATAAATATAAGAGTTCGATGAAAAAAATTAAAGACATAAATATAATAATAAATAAAAATTAATAATTTTTTATTTAATTAAAATATAGTATATTTATAATAAAATATAGTGTAAATATAGCCACCATTTAAAACCTATCAGCATACTTGAAATGTTTTGAATTTACAATTTTATAGACTTGCGCTTCAAGGCGATATGACAATCCTATCTTTTACGGCCTTTTACTATTTCTATTCAAAAAAGGTTAAAAAAGGATAATACACTCATGCCTATTAGACTTGACACACGTTCTTAACTAAATTCAATGAATCACAAAAATTAATTGGCCGTACGTGTCCAATATAAAATATCTCCA
The DNA here is from genome assembly GCA_023638005.1 of Forsythia suspensa. NCBI lineage: Eukaryota > Viridiplantae > Streptophyta > Magnoliopsida > Lamiales > Oleaceae > Forsythia > Forsythia suspensa. The sequence goes on from CM042665.1 coordinate 13,583,326, forward strand.
TGATTTGATTTTGATCCTTAACCGCCTCTAACCTAAGATATTCCAAAAACCCTATTTCTAACCCACCAATAATATTTGCCCACACACAACCTTTTAGTATAAAACTATAATTTCTAAGTCATTTATGTCTGCGCACGTGACGATTATCCTATATAATAATATATAGGAAGTCAATTTTTACCCCAAGGTTTCACAGAAAAACAATGAGCTTGCGGGTCATTCAAGCACCTTTAAGGAATCTTCTTTTAACCTTAATTTCCTATAATCTTCCTATTTCTCTATCAAACCCTCATTTTTTCCAACCAAATCATTCAATCTTATCTCTTTCCAAGAAACACCCTTGTAACATAAGAATGTCCACATCCTTACCTATATAAATCTTGCATAATCTTGTGTGTTCCTCCCACACCCCACCCTCACCCACACTTGCACCTGCACCCGAGCCCGAAAAGAAGAGCGTGAAATTCTATTTTCTGACCTTGTTTAAAGGTTTCAAGTAGAAATGGATATTCCAAGTGTTCCGAGAGTGATGGAGAGCAAGAAGAAGAGCAAAAGCAAGAGAAGTAAAAACAATTCACTCAAAGTTGTATACATATCTAGTCCCATGAAGGTGAAGACTAGCGCGTCGAGGTTTCGTTCCCTCGTGCAAGAACTCACCGGGAGACACTCCGATGTATCACGGTACATGGAAAACAATGGTGCTACTACAGATTTTCATGAGATTGTTTGTGATGATGATAGAGTAGTAAATAAATCTACGGTGGATGATGAACATGCATCTTTGATTTCTTCCATGGATAATTGTAGAGAATCATCTCCTACAACTACAAGTTCAGACTCATTCTTAGAGCCTATAGATAATGTGTTTCGCTCTCAAATGGATGAGCAATTTGAAGGGTTTTTCTCTTCCAATTTGCTTTATGATTCTTGTCAATTTGATGATGTTCTAGGAAGCTATGATGAATTATAAATGATTTCTAGTGCATAGTAATTAATTACATATTCACACTTCAAGATTTTCATATGTCTAAAGTATGTAGTAGAAAATATTAAAAGAACGTGCAACTTTTGTGCATTTGGTGTCACGGACACAATTAAAAAAAGGTTTACTTGTAAGTACCACTTTTCATTCTTTAATTAAAAGCAGTGTTCTAAAAAGCGTAGAGTATAGTTAGACGTAGAAGTCGAACTTCAAGTTTTTTGGACCTAGGCGATGGTGAGACAAGAGTGACGCCAAGGCAAGGCGTGAAGCGTAGCCAGACGTCGAGGTTGAGGTCGAGTCGAGTTTCAAGCGTCGTCAATATCTACGCGAACTTTTTAGAGTAATGATGACCCAAGTATATTCTTATTTAACCAAAGGTAATATCATAAAGATGGATTTGAAAATTACAAATGAAACTTTTATGTAATAAAACAAGTACACAAATCAACTTATAATCAAAATATAAGTTTTAAAGAAGATAGCTTATTCCAATTTATGTTGGGCTAGCATGAGATTGGGCTGAGACAGTTTCTAATACTTGAATCCTCCATTGATCATGACCTTGATAGTGGCATCTTTGGTCGTGATAATATTGTCACATATTTAATTTTATAATTATTTTTTAATAATTTAAATTTTAAATATTAATTAATTATCAGATTTGGATGTTGACGAAGTTTTTTGGATGTTTTTATAACAAAAAATGGTTGGTATGGATTGTAGACATAACGTGTACCAAACGGTATGTCCCCACAAAGAAAAAATGACAGCGTTGTTCTAAGAACAACACAAATAAATTTAATGGCAATTGCTAATGCAACAGCGACAGCCCAACATAACGTAAATGTTTAATCAACACCTAATATTTTGATATTCAATAGATCAAAAGCTATAACCGTGGTTGTCCTTAGATATAATACGAAGAATAAAAAAGATTGTTGAACTTAGAAATTAGAACGAGCTCTACAAATTGTCGTTATCCATACTGTAAAAACCATCTCATTTCGAAATGTTTATTTGTCCGTAACATGGAGAGGCCGATTATGTTTAAAAGTGAGTCCCTAAAGTCTATTGAATTGAATGGGTTTCAGTTAGGAGTACTTTTACTGAAGTGAAGAGCCTAATTGTTGGGGTTGCAGCTAAGAGAAATACGAAGGATCGATGATAAGCGTATGATTTCTGGAAAAATTGAAACAAAACCAGCATAAAAGTTATGCATAAATGTTAAGACTAAATTTCTAGTGGTTCAACAATACTTATTGTGGTGGCCATTATGAGAGGTGGGTTATTCACTTCAAAAAATTAAGTTTAATGGAAACAAGCATCATCCTTAGGTGATGAGGTGATCAGAATGATGGATGAAGAAATGACTAGCAGAGTTATTGGCTAAGTTTTGTTCAAAGTTTTCTCCTATGGCTGAATAAGAGAAAAAACAAGTTAAAATGATCGAAATATGCAATTTTAGAGGCCTAAACAATGGAATTTGGCGAAAAAAGTTGAACGTCACAACAAAGTGGTGAGTATTGCTCAGACGGCCATTTCCACCCAAAAAAAAATACTATAAAACCTCTAAAAACGGAAACTACAAGTATTTTTACAAAAAATCAAAAAAAAAAAAAAAAAACTTGAAAACGGAATTGTAGCTGAAAAAGTGGTTAACCTAATGCTCTGATACTATGTAAAATTGGAAGGATGAATAATCTTTATTCAATAAAATTCTGTATACAATGTACAAGTATATATAGCTAACAAATCTACTACAAATAAGAAAAATAATATATTACGATTTAAATATATTTAAATATATTAATATATTTTCAAAAGAAGCAGCATAGCTTTGATGGTGTGAAGGAACAACATAGCTTTGATGGTGTGAAGGAGTAGCATAGCTTTGATGGTGTGAAGGAGTAGCATAGCCTTGATCCAACACTTGTCACTCAAAATAGATCACCCAAATCTTGATATTGGGTTAGGGCCAATACAAAGAGAACACAACCCTCACATATTGACAAATGAACCTGAGCTAGACATTCCTGATAGCACTGAGCCAGAACCAACCATTCCATCAATCCAGAACAACAAAATGAAATTGTCCGGCATGATGAACGTGTTGCTTTGCTAGTACCTTTACGACATTCCAGTTGCATTCGAGTCCCACCGACTAAGCTCTATGATTATGTTTGCCCTACTGTTACGTCGCCTCCCACCCACCCCACATTCATCGATCTCTGGACTTAATACAAGGTATCCTCTTTCCAATTACTTGTCATATCGGGGACTATCTCACCCATATCAATCTTTATTGCACAATTGTCTTCTACTTTGGAACCTAACAATTATGCAGAAGCTTCGAAAAGTCCTACATGGCGCCAGGCCATGGATGAGGAGTTTCAGGCTTTTGAAGCCAATGGCACATTGATACTTTCTCTTTTGCCAGTTGGTAAGGTTCCTATTGGATGTCGGTGGGTTTGCAAAATTAAACGAAAATTCGATGAGAGTATCGAGCATTACAATGCTCGTTTGGTTGCTAAGAGCTATACTCAACTGGAAGGTATTGACTACGATGACACCTTTTATCCAACCGCTAAACTTGTTACTTTTCGCTGTTTACTTGTTCTCCTGCCGCTCACTTGTGGTCCTTTATCAACTCGATGTTCATAACATCTTCTTTCATGGTGATCTTATGAAGGAAATCTATATGCTTCCACCGCCTGGTCTTGGCGACATGGAAAGAATTTGGTGTGTCAATTTCTTTATGGGTTGAAGCAAGCATATCGTCAATGGTTCTTCAAATTCTCACAAGCAATCCAATCTACCAATTATGTTCAATCCAAAGCAAACTACTTGCTTTTTACTAAGAGAAATGGAGGATCGGTAACTATGCTACTCATCTATGTCGACTACATAATAATAACGGAGAATGATTTGGCAGCAATCAATGAATTCAAAAACATTCAAATACCAAGTTTTGTATCAAAGACCTTGGTGATTTAAAATATTTTTTGGAAATCGAGGTGGCATGCTCAAAACAAGGTATTTTCATTTCACAAAAAATATATGTTGGATATTCTGAGTGATGTTGGGTTTCTAGGATTGCGGCCTACAAACTTTCCTATAGAGCAAAATCTTAAATTGTTTTCTAATGATGGTGATACATTGGATTATCCGGTCAAGTATAGAAGATTGGATGGTCAATTGATATATCTCATTGTTACATGGTTAGACATTATATATTCTATTAATTTATTGAGCAGATTCATGCAGTTATCTCGAAAGACACATTATGAAGCTGCACTACGAATCTTTAAGTATCTAAAAGGCACACCAGTACAAAGCATGATGTTCTCTTCCAAAATACATTGAAGTTGAAAGCATATTGTGACATTGATTGGGTTGGATGTCCAACTACTCGGCGTTCAACAACTCGTTATTGTGTTTTCCTTGGAAATTGTCTTATTTCATGGAAAAGCAAACTCCAGTAACAGTATCCTCTACTAAGTCGAGTACAAATCAATGGCAGCAACATGTTGTAAGCTTACATGGCTGCAAAACCTTTTTCGAGACCTTCAAATTCAAGTTCAAGGGTCAACTACTTTGTTCTGCGACAATCAAGCTACTCTTCATATTGCATCAAATTCAGTATTTCACGAACGAACAAGACACATCGAGATTAATTGTCACTTTGTTTGAGATAAAATTATGGAAGGAAAAATCATGACAAAGTTTATTCCATCCATATCACAACTTGCTGACATATTCACTAAAGCTATCGAAAAAGAAAGATTTCTTAGTTTGTTGATCAAGTTGGAAGTTAACAACATTTACTCACCGACTTGAGAGGAAGTGTTGAGTATATTCAAATATATTGTAATATATTACTTTCCTTTCTAGTAGTAGATTTGTTAATTATATATATTTGTACATTGTATACAGAATTTTATTAAATAAAGGTTATTCATTCTTCCAATTTTACAAAAATGTTTGATTCTATAAAAGAAACTAGACCTCTCATTAGGGTGGCAATTGGATCGAGTCACATGTGGGCCTGTCAGCTCGGACCATCATGGATTTGGACTCGTCTAAGGACGAGCCTAGGCCAAACAAAAAAAAGCCCCTTTTGTTTAACAAACCAACTCATGTAATATTTTTTTTAACGACACCAAAAATAATATTGCATTAAAAAAAAAATTAACGAGTTATACTCGTGGGCCGGCCTGGTTCTGGCCATGGGCCAGACCTGGCTCGCCTGTGGGAGACAGGTGGAGCTCAACCCCTTTGGTCATAGGCCTATTGTCACCCCTACCTCTTGTGAAGCATATTGTCTCAAAAATTCAAATTTAAGCAAGGACTCTAAATTTCTCCCATCTATCGCAATTGCCCTAGACACTTTGAAACGAAAATGACAATATCATTTTAAGAACAACTCAAATACATTCAATGGCAATTGTTAATTTGGAAGCCTAAGGTAATTTAAATGTTCAATCAACGTCTAGTATTTTCAATGTTCAACAGAGCAGTTGTTGTAGATATAATCCAAGAAGATTGTTGAACCTAGAAAAGAACGAGCTTTACAAACTGCCATTATACATGCTGTCAAAAATATCTTATCATAAAAAAATTAACTTCTACTACTTATATATACATATATATAAAAGAAAAAGAGTGTGTAGTGCACAACTAAAATAAAAAATAAGAAGTGTACGGAAAATTCGTTTAGTTTTTATTTATTTCAAAATATATTTTTCGGAATTAAATAAGATATGCGCCGGCCTTCCGCTTCCCCCGCGCCACAAAATACTTAAAATATGCTAACCCCACATGAGCCTCGGCTCTTACATTAATTTTAAAATCCAATTATTTTATTAATTTTCTGAATAATTCTATTATTAAATATAATAAATACATTCCTCTACAAGTATAACCTCCAAAAGTCAGAGGTTAATCAGTAATACAAAATTAAAATAATATTTAAAAAATCCAAGAAATGGAGTTGACTTGTGAGCATTCTTGCTATATAAAGGAATCCAATCTTTGATTTCCATCATCAATTGATGTTTTCTGTTCCTAAAACACTCAAAATGATCAGTTTATATGCTCAATCTCACTTATCTACTGCTACCCTAATCCTTATCACTTGCATATGGATTCCATTTCATCAAATAAAGCAGTTCATACTTACCATTTTTGGCATACTCTTTTACGCATTTCGTCGAACAGATAGTGTTCATCTTCATCAAGAGCCAACACTAGATCTTCCCGTGTGCCGATTTCAAGATTTGGAGGATGATCAGATTCTGGGCATTGAAGAAATTTGTTCTATTTGCCTGATGGAGTTTGAAAATGAAGATTTGGTGAATAAACTCCCAAATTGCATGCACATATTTCACATGGAATGTATAGATAAATGGCTGGACAGAAATCAATTTACTTGCCCTATGTGCAGGTCTTTGCTGCTGCACGTCAATGCTTCGCCATGCAAATTGCGGCCTTCTTCTGCATATTCTCCACACACCATTAATGCATGTTAATGTATATTTACTATTTACGCTGCAAGGATCCACCCATTTGTATATAATTTAGCGTTTTTTTATGAGTTCAGGCTAACTTTATTCAAAATTCAACTTTTATATAAATTTTGCAGGTTTATTGAATTACTTGTTACGCGTTTGGTATATTTATAGTGTTATAAATAATTATAGAAGAACAAAATTTATACTAACTAGTATATCGCTTATCGGTGGAATTCGACCGTAGAGGGAAATATTTGGATAAGAATGGTGAAGAAAAAGGAAATTTGGAAGGAGAGAATTGAGAAAAATTGAAAAAAAAAAAGTTGGAAAAGATGAAAACAAACGTATAATAGATTTTTGTGCCAGTGGAGGAGAAATTTTCTACGGCCGTGATTATAAATTCAAACTAGTTTGATGTAATTACAAAAAATTAATCCATGTTTAATGGTTTTGGAGTTCCACAATATTATGTGAAGTAATTGGTGACATATTGGGGATACAACCAAAATATGCCTATTTTGTTGCTTTGTCAAACTCCGAGCACATTTTGTTGCATTGTCAACTTATTATTAGATTATTTTGTTGCCTATTTTGTTGCGTCTTAGTGCCTATTTGTTCCATTGTCAACTTATTATTAGATTATTGTGTTTTACCAGCCTATTATTAAATTGTTCATCGATAGAACGTCAAGTTTATACGAAGAGGCAACAAACGGATTGTATTATTATTTTCATTCTTTAAAAAGACACGTCAAAAGTTTGTTTGAACTCTTCAAATTTCAATTTCGCAAACTAAATTTCTAGATTCATCCTTGATATTCACATTCTAGTCGAATCGAATTGTTGGTTAATAGTTAGCACTTAGTAGCGTCATATTTTCGAATAGTAAGTATTATTCCCAACATAGAAATAAAAAAAACTTGAAGCTATTGAAGTCAACAACCAAATGAATTTGACAATTTGTTTCATGTACATCTTTGTTTATTAATTATTGAAGTCAAGAAAATAAGTGTGTGTAGTGCACAACTCAAAAACTAAACAAATAAATGAATAAATACTTGGTTTACTTTTGGTTTTCTCAAAGTATTTTTATAATTAAATAAGATATGGAATGGTATGTATACTGTATAGGGTAGGCCCCCCTGCAAGATTCTTATATGAATCTGGCATTAATCTTGCTTTAATTTTCAAATCCTAATTATTTATTATTTACATAAGTTCTTCTATAAGTATGACTTCCAAAAGTCAGAGGCCAAACAATTATATAAAACAGAAAATAATTAAATATTTTAAAAATATATGCAGTTTGACAAAAATGTACCATATTAGAATAGATTATACAATAAATTGAAAAATAATATTTTAATATTTTTCCACTACTAAAAATATTTGTTTAATTAATTAAGTCACAATTAATCTAATACTCTCGATACAATTATCAAATTTGGAGTCACACTAGTGTTCACAAGTCAACTCCATAAGCCTGAATTATTGATTAGGTAAAATGTTTTGATGACTAAACATATGAATTAGCTGATACACTTGATGTTCCAGAATAAGATTACAAGTAACAGATTGTGTGTTTCATAGAATAGAACCTCTAGAACAATTGGCAAAAATATTCAGTATCCCTTCATAAATGCAATGAAAGTGAGCTATCGTGAAAATAATATTTATGATACCACAAAAAATAATCACATTCACATCCAAACCCAGTTGTAGATAATGTAGTGTTTGCAACATATATTTGAAGTCGCAAAAATGCTATTTCTATATAGTAACATCTAAACACAACATAAATTTTACCACTCAGTATAATCGTTGGTTGCACGACCTATTTGCATATATTAATTTTGTGAGATAGATCTTGAGAAAAATCTTATGTGAGATATTAGTTGTCACGTATGGTTAGATTCAAGTCTATTATGTGCTGAGTGAGAGATGTTGAAAAGCGAGTCGTGGTCGCTCATAGAGTGACTCGACCCGCAAGACTTTAACGATGGATTGAGAAAATGAATTTGAACTTTGAATTCAACCCTAACTCCCCATGGTCTCTTATATGTGTTGTATTGAGATATATGGGAAAAAAATTATTTTTATTTAACACACCATCACATCTCCAGTGTGATTTTCAAGCTTCCACCAGAAAAGGATGGGAGGTTCGGATACCCCAACCATATATAAATAACTCATAAAAAATATATGGAGAGTGGGACATAAAACCCAACCTCCAATCATAAAGCTAAAGCAACCAAATAAATGAATAAATAATAAAGCAATCAAATAATGAGGTACTACTTCCTAAACAAATAGTCATAAAAATTCTATAGATCCCTAATTGTAGGAAGCCCATGTCTATCAATCTGAACTAAACTGCGGTAACATCGTTGTAAGTCCTGAGCGTTGTACTCGAAATAGCAATGAAGATTGCAACTCTATGAATCAAGTAAGTCAGCCACTTGGTTGCCTTCGCGATAAATATGAAAAATAGTATTACAGTCGAATGCAAGAAGATGTCTGATGTGGCGAAGAGTGACCTTAATATACCAATGTCCTCCACTTCTGGTGATGTAGTGAATGGCCAAAGTAGAGTCGGACTCAATCAATAAATTTGAGAGTACAATCATCTGAGCAAGAATGATACCGTCAAGAATATGTCTGAGCTCGGCCTCCAAAATAGGGCACTTGCTATATGAAAAGAAGAATGTGCGAATACACTGACCTGATGAATCCCTAATAATCTCCTCTCCACTCACAAATCCATCTTTGATGCATCCATCATTGTTGACCTTGTAAGAACCCACTGATGGAGTACACCGATAAATCAAAACAGGGGGAGGAATGGATGGAATAGTAAGAGAGATACCAAAAAGAGGAACAATATTCATATCTCATCGCCAATGAATAACTTGAAATAAACGGTATATATGTAGTAGGAAGATATTATGGTATACTCTCCGGATAATCCGTCTCGGCTCCATATAGAGGTATCATAGTACTTAGCATCATTTCTCATGATCCAAATAAACTAGCGAATCAAAAGAGAAATGATCATGCGAATGACCGCTGACAAACTAACCGAGAAACGCCAAGACTAAAAGTGATACGAAAACCCTCAATCGGTGAAGGGTTATATGAAAATGTCAAAAAAAGACCCTAAACCGGTCGACAATGCATCATTAATAAATAAATGCTAGATAGTCTCAATAGCTAAACAACACGATAACGAGAAGCCATATGACTCTCAATCCGCATCTGAATCACAACATCAATTGGAATAAGACCTTGTCATAGTCTATAGCAGAGAAGAAAGAGACAATTGTCAGAATAATAGAACTCCAAATCATGCTCTATACAGCATGAATAATATGTCCCGTGCGAACTAGCTGCCATGTAGACTTAGTAGCAAATCTACCATCTGAAGTATCCTTCCACATAATCTGATTGTGCACCTCAGCAGTGATAAGGATGCTCCCTATCTCCTCAGCAATAATAAATGGTACTAGCTGAAGAAATCGATTAATGTTCCATCCAGTATCATCAAATTAGGCTCTAACCTGTATAGAAGAATGTGGCAAGTGTGGGTACTGATCAGCTAATGTAGACTCGCCCATCCAGTAGTTATGTCAAAAGAATATTTGCCAATGTCTTAATTGTGAAGCAATGTGTGTCTAGGCCTGTGGGCCTATGTACTTTAGCCTCTTCCATACATAAAAATGCATTAAATCGAAATGGCCTAAATACCATCATTTTACATGTAAATCGCACAAAACTAGACACTTAGATTGTGAATAATGGACTCTTTCCATTATAATTGAATTATTAACTATAGAGTTATCTAAAAACAGAGTTAGAGCACATAAAAGCAAGGAAATTCAACTCAAAGATTTTTCCACTTATCGATTATGTGCTATTTGTTTCTTTTCTCTTCTTTCTTTCCTATTTTATTCTTCTTATTTTTATTTTCTTGTTTACTTGTTTATGATATTTTATAAATATAATCTTATAAATTTTGAAAGGTTTGGAATGATGCTACCAATAAATATATGTTGAGGACTAAGTTAGTACAAGGGCCATAAATTAAGGATTGATGATATAATATTTCTAAAAAAATATAGTCCTTTAAATTAACATACATCTACCTTAAAAATATTCCTAGGTATTGCCAACTGACTTGCGTATACAGATGGACATGTCTTGCCCCAGGCATATCTTGACAAAAGGGAGGGTAGATAGGACTCAAAGCGGGTGGGTGTGGATTGAATCACGAAATATTGATTTGTGCATAACTAGTTACCATATAGTTATATAGCCATCCATAAGCTCTTCTTATACCGGAGGCACATCCTGCGATTTACCTCCTCCACCAAAGGCCTAGGACAAGGTCGGTGGGGGCCCTCAATGTTGGGGTTCAACCTTTTTTCAGATGGACATGTCTCGACTTTATTTATATTTTTAGAAATTAGTATTTTACCTATGCGATGCACGTCACTTGTTTTTTATGATAGTAATTTTAAAATATTTTAAGAATATATTGTTTAATTATTACATTCAAATAACAAAAGTATCATACAAATAACATTTGATTACTCATTGATATTGAAAAAAAAAAAAAAAATAACGTAGCTAATCCAGATTTTCAAAGGCCTATTTAAAAATCACATTTGTGGTCGAATTAGTTGGCACTCCATCCCTATTACAAATCAACATCTTCAATTTTTTACGATTTGTAACTCTAGACAATGCAACATAAAGTTGTCCATGACTAAAAACTGATTTTTTCATATATAATCTCACGCGGGAGAACTATTGACCCCGACTCTTATTGATAGGCATATCGTATGAGATAATAAATTAATTTTTGGCTCAAGTATATTATAATTTAAAAATTGATTTTCTAAATTGTAAATATGCATATTGCGTTAATGGTATTATGCAAATTTATTGTTTTTCTATTTGTAAACAATTAATAATATTTATATATTCTAAATCTTATATTAAGTAATTAATGTAATGATTTAAATGAATTTATCTTGTTCTTGAAGATGTGTATTTTTTAATTGAAAATGTCAATCCATAATTTTATTCATTTTTACCGAGTATCATAGAAAATTCAAAACATTAGGAAGCTGAACCAGCGGTACTATTTACACTGTATTGAAATACTGATAATTAATTAATTGAAGTTGAGCAATTACTTAACAAATGAATCATTAAGAATCTCATCCAGGCTGTATTATTGTTTCATAAGCGTTCTTTTGCTCAATTGTGAGATTAGAAACAAACTTATTTCCACTCTTGACCAGGCGTTTCTATCATAACACAATTCATCATTTATAAGTCTATTACTCTCGAATTAAAACATTTACGATTTCAGGGAGGGGCATTGTTTGAAAGTCAAGAAAACTCTTTCCACTACTCCGCAATATTTTTTCAATTTACGCGAGTGTATAATTTTTATTTCTTCATCACTCAATTCTAAATCAGTAAATCAAGACAAACATATAACTATAATTAATTTAAAAGACAAATCAATAATAATTATTTATGTAATAAAATATTGAGAAGTTAGAATCTGATTATTTAACGTTTTAAGCCTATGTAATAAAATATTAATAAAAATTAACGTTGATCATTTAATGTTCTTAACCTATCATTTGTTTAGAACCCTTTTGAGGAGTTAGAATCTGAGGCGGTCTTTGAATCATTTGAATTTAATTTTAAAATTATCATGTATAGTTTATTAGTTTAATCAACTTATTATTTTTAATCAATAAATCAGATGCTTTGATAATAAAACACAATTATATATTTTTCGTGTATTGATGTTTTTTTTAACTATAGTTTATTTAAACCCACTATAGGAAGCATACAAAATTTGTGGAAAAAATAAATCCATTTTTGAAAAACTATTGCATTATTGCTAATAGTTCTCGTGCATCGATGTTTCATTTTTTTTAAAAACATAACTTATTTAAATCATTATATAAATTAAGACATTGGAACACATAACCTCATATATTTTGTATTTTGAAGTGAATTTATCTTGTTCTAGAAAATGTGCATTTTTAAAAAAAATGTTAGTTCTTAATATTATTCATTTTAACCAAGTATCATAGGAAATTGAAACATTGTAATGCTCATCCTGATTAAAATGTATTGGAATACTGATTATTAATTACTCGAAGTTGGATAATTAATTAATTTAATTTTAATTTTATAAAATTATAAAATTTATTATTTGATTTAATTATATTTTTTACTTACACTGTGTAAATATAAATAATAATAATATTATAAAATATGATATAAACACTTTAATATTAGTTAATAAATAATATAATATTTAAATTTATTGAGTAATTTTCTATTATAATTTGAAAAATAAATTTTAGGTATGTACAGTTATATAAGCTCAGGACTAAGTTAGTACAAGGCCCCTTGAGGACTAAGTTAGTACAAGGCCCCTAAAGTACAATTTTTCCTAGAAATCAAATCATCATACATCAACCTTAAAAATCTTTCTAGTTACAGCTAATTGAATTACTTTAACACAGTACCATAGCTAGATTAATATATAGCCCCCCATTGCATGGCTTAGTCGATTGAAAGGCAAGAGTGAGATAAGTTTATTTGTTAATTTGCAGGGTGGAGGTTTGATTCTTACATTTGGTATAGAAGAAACTCCTCACAAGCGTGATTAAAAAAGTAAGTTCTCAATTATGCTTCAATTGAGCCACACATCTTGCGATTTACATCTTCTACCAAAGATCAGGAAGCAGAGGTAGTAAGAACCCTCAAAGTTTGAGTTCAACCTTTTTAGCTAGATTAATATATATACATGTGTATACAATTGGACATGTCTCTTTCATAAGCTTTACCATATATCATTGTATATGCTCTCCTTAAATGCAATTAAAAATTGTATACGCTAGGTATTACTGAAGTACATTCCACATTCAAGAAAAATATCTTCTTCTCAAACTATTTAATGAATTTGCACGAATTCTTCACTCACAATTAATTAAGTGCAAACCTTGTCTCTACTTATTATCAATTAATTATATGGTGACGTTGGTCAGAAATTTGTTAATTGTGCACGCGCTACACATGTGACGATAAAATGAATCCTACATGTATCTAGAGGAACACGTTGAAGACTTCTATTTTTACATATGGTAATTTGACATAGAGCAAATAACAAGCTAGAGATAGGATCTAACTAGTCACATGCTTGTAGTATGGATTGTGTAAAATGTTTCTATGACTGGGGGGAGATAAATTGGGGGATGCTCGATGTTCGAGGATAAGATTACAAAAAAAGTCTTTTTGTGTTTTATTAAAAAAATTAAAAAAAAAAATCTTTATAACTTGTTGGTAGAAAATTTTTTTTCATATAGTAATCTGAGTTCAAAAATTCTAGATTTTTTCTTATTAATACGATAAAGCAGATAAATTAGCTGATGGTTGATGTTCCATAATAAGATTACAAACAACATATTGTGTGTTTCTCAGAAAAATCTACAACAAGTGACAGAAGCATTAAGCATTTATTCAGAAAAGTGAGCTATCGTGAAAAACTTATTTATGATACCACAAAAAGTAATCATAATCACATCCAAACCCACAAAAGTATGAACTTAATTCATCTTTCAAGTATCATATATCATTAACCTCTTCACATGCAATTGAAATTTGCATATGCAGGAATTAGTTAAGTAAGTTCCATATTCAAGAAACATATATCTCCAACTATTTAATGAATTTGCATTAACTCTCCACTCACAATTCACAATTAATTAAGTATAAACCTCATCAGGATGACGTTTATTAGAAATTTTGTTAATTGAGACACCGTTGACAATAAAATGAATTCTACACGTACTTGAACTTTTAGATAAAGTAATTTGAGCAAGTATCAAGCTAGAAATACGATCTTAACAAGAAGTCACATGCCTAGACTATGGATAACATATGAATTAGCTTATGCTTTGATGTTCTAAAATAAGATTACAAACAACAGATTGTGTGTTTCATGGAACCTCTACAACAGTACAACTAGCAAAAGCATCAAGTGTCCCTTCAGAAATACAATGAAAGAAAGCTATCATGAAAAAAATATTTATGATACCACAAAAGTAATTATAATCACATCCAAAACCAATTGTGGGTAATGTGTTGTGTTTACGATGATTTATGTATTTCTTACAACGGTTTTTTTTTTTTAAAGTCGCAAACAGGCTATTTTCCTATAGTAATAACTAACGACAACATAAATTTTACCACTCATTATACTCCCTCGTTGCACGATCTATTTGCATGTATGAATTTTGTAAGATAAATCTTGAGAAATATCTGATGTGTGATATTAGTTGAAACATATAATAGGGTTAAGCCCATCAAGTGTGAGTGGAAAATATTAGAAAATAGGTCATGGGTCGTTCACGTGGATTGAACCGACTGGTAAGACTTTAACAATGAATTTAGGGAATGATTTTGACCTTTGAACTCAAACCCTCAACTTCCTTCAACTCCCTACGGTCTCTTACATATATAACAAATTAATGGTTGAAAATGGTGACAATCCGTGCAAAAAAATTCACTAAAACAAAATGGCCAGAACACCACCATTTTACATGTAAATCGCACAAAACTTGGCATTTAGATTTTGAGTAATGGACTCCTTCCATTGCGATTGAGTTCTTAACTATAGAGTCATCTAAAATTAAATTTAGAGCACGGAAAAACAAGTGAATTCAACTCAGAGAATTAATTTCTACACGTGGTTTATGTTCCTTTCTCTTCTTTCTTTCCCATTTTTTTCTTCTCATTTGTTATTTTCTTGTTTACTTGTTTACGTTACTTTATAAATATAATCATTAAAATTTTGAAACGTTTGGAATGATGCTACCAATAAATATATGTTGAGGACTAAGTTAGCCAGTTAGGGACATAAATTAAGGATCGATAGCATAATATTTTTAAAAAAAATTTAGTCCTTCAAATAAACATACATCAACCTTAAAAATATTTCTAGTTATTGATAATTGATTTACTTTTACAAAGTACACCATAGCTACATTAAATATATATACTTGCGTATACATATGGACATGTCTCCTTCACAACAATTTCATCAACTTTATTCATATTTCAAGTACCACTTATCATTAACCTCTTCTTCAAATGCAATTGAAAATTGCATATGCTAGGTATTAGTGAAGTAAGTTCAACATTCAAGAAAAATATCTTCTTCTCAAATTATTTTGTGAATTTACAAGAACTCTTCACTTATTGTTAATTAAGCATAAACCTCGTCTCAACTTATTATCAATTAATTATATGAAATGTTTATCATAAATTTGTTAATTGTGCAAACGTCACGTCACACATTTGACGATCAAATAAATCATACATATACGTGAAGGGACGTGTTAAAGACTTAAGCTTGTGTATATGGTAAAATGGAGCAAGTAACAACCTAGCTAGAGATAGGATTTTAACAAGTCAAATGCATGGATTATGGAATATGTAAAATGTATCTGTGACGAAACACGTGAATTAGCTGATATTTGATATTCCATAATAAGATTACAAACAACAGATTGTGTGCTTTTATAGAAAATCTACTCTATAACTGGTAGAATCATGAAGCATCCATTCGAAAAAGAAATACAATTAATGAAAGTGAGCTGTCGTGAAAAAATTATTTATGTTACCACAAATTACCATAATCAGAAATGAACCCAATTGTGAATAATGTGTTGTCTTTACGAGAATTTATGTACATTTTATAACGAGTATTTTGTACTCGTCAAAAAACTGATTTTCTATTAGTGACAACTAAGGTTAATCACTAATTAATGTATATTTTCTATATATTTTGAAGAGTAAGTCTCTTCCCTACATTATTGCCAACATAGAAATTGAAACTTGAAGCAATTCAAGTCAACAACCAAATGAATTTGTTCCATGTGCATTTTGTTTATTAATTATGGAAATAAAAAAAATAAGAGTATGTATGTAGTGCACAACTCAAGAAATAAACAAATAAATGAATTAATAATTGGTTTACTTTTGGTTTTCTCAGAGCATTTTTATAATTAAATAACAAATATAATAGCATGTACAAGGTCGGCGCCGGCCTTAACCCCCAAAATACATTCAATATGCTAACCCCATATGAGCCTCTGCAGTATTACATTAATTTTATTATTCACATACATTCACCGTTAATAACGACTTTAATTCTATACCACCGAAGTAATAATATGACATAAAGAAAATTGGACACACAAAAATATGCAATTTTATAGAAGTTCAATTAATGTGAGATTACGAGCTTGTTTGATTGGGTTTAAAAGAAAAGTAATTTGGACTTTTCAACCCACTTTTAATATGAAAATGCAATTCAACTCAAAAAAAAATATAGAGGTCAAATAAACCAAAAATTGATTTATAAACTAGTTTATAATCTGCAAAAATAGGCCCTACGTTTGTTTTCCGCTTTCTACTGATGAATTCACTATAATAATGAACTGAGTGGTTTATAAGAGAAATCGACACTCTCAAACTCTCTCTCTCTCTCTCTCTCTGTCTTTGCTTAATGATAGAATAAATGCTAATGACGGCTCTCTATTCATAAGAAAATATTAAGACAACCGAAATTACAAGTGTAAAATCCTTAAATTATTCATAATGAAATTTTGGACTAGAAGCTCTGCCCCCACACTCCAGGAAGGGGAGCTTCTCCCGTGGTAGCTCAGCGAAAGACAATAATTTGGCTCCACGGCAACTTTCAAAAGTCAGAGGCCAATCAATTATAGAATACAAAGAAATGGAGTTGACTTCTGAGCATTCTTTCTATATAAAGGGAAGCCCACCTTCGATTTCCTCTCACCACTCCATGTTTTATGTTCCTCAACACTCAAATCTTCAAAAAGATCAGAGATATATATATTTATCGAGAGAGAGGGCGAAATGATATGTTTATATGCTCAATCTCAATTATCCACTGCTACCCTAATCTTTGTAACTTGCATATGGATTCAATTCCTTCAAATCAAGCAGACCATACTTGCCATTTTTGGCCTACTCTTGTACGCATTTCGTCGAACAGATAATGTCCATCTTCATCAAGAACCAATATTAGATCTTCCTGTGTGCCGGTTTCAAGATTTGGATTTGAACCAAAATGGAGATGATGATCAGGGCATTGAAGAAATTTGTTCTATTTGCCTGATGGAGTTTGAAAATGAAGATTTGGTGAATAAACTCCCAAATTGCAGGCACATATTTCACATGGAATGCATAGAGAAATGGCTGGACATGAATCAATTCACTTGCCCTATGTGCAGGTCTTTGCTGCTGCGTGTCAATGCTTCGCCATGCAAATTGCGGCCTTCTTCTGCATATTCTCCACACCCCATTAATGCGTGTTAACATATATTAGGCTGCAGGGATTCACCCATTTGTATATAATTTAGCATCTTTGTTGAGTTCAGGCTAACCATTACAAATTCTTCATATTGATTACCATGTCCGTTTTGGAGCATAGTCGAATATATTTGATACATTAAATTAATCAATACCAAAGAGATGCTTCCTACGCCGGACATTCAAAGACTTAAGCCCTCTTTGTATGGAATTGTAATCTTCTACCAGAGTGATGGCCTGATCAATGCGGCTTGGGATGAATATAGGTTCTTTTCCTCTCATCAGCTTCCTTTCGGAGTTGGTGTGCTTCTTTAGCTGTCTCATCACTAAGCACTCATCTTTATAATTCCTCATATCTAAGCTTTTTTGGGGGGTGGAATCACCTTCATTGAATTTTTTGGGGGGTGGAATCACCTTCATTGAATTGAATTTTGGTGAGGGTTGTGGGGGTAAGGGAGGCTAACAACAATTGATGGCTAGCTCGGGATGGCAGTAGGAGGTAGGACCCTTGCGGCTGAAGAAGCAGCTTGAATGTGTCGTGAGCTAGGAAATGAGAAAACTTGTGCCTCGACCAATCCCCGCATGGGAGAAAAGAATCATAGATATGCCGGTCATTAGAAGAAAGATCTCTCATAAAAAGATTCATGTATCATCTATAGGAAAACTGGTTTATAAACCAATTTTGGTTTATTTGACCAATATTGGTTTCTATTGAAAAGGTTCTTTTCGTGTTAAAAGCATGTTGAAAAGTCAAAATATGAAATAACCAAAACGAGTTTATAATCTTTGTCAAATGAAAGAAGACTATGATCGTATTTGAAAGGTTACAAGACCTATGAAAAAGTCACAATATTAAGAAACGAGGTTCAAGAATGAAAGAAGGGCTTGAATTACTTAATAAATACAAGTTGTGCACTTTCTACGGGATCCCTTGTTCGAATTCAACTAGCTATTAAGTTATGTATAAAGTTCATAATTAATTAAGTTAAATTTAATTTACACATTTTTTGAGTAAGTCGACCAAACAATTTTAGGCTCTTGATTATTTTACATAACTATTAAATTTAAATTTGATATAAGCTTAAAATATATGTAGAATTTTGTTCAACAACTGTTGTAACTAGTTCGGTCCAGTTGTTGCAAGAATCGAACCATATACTTACTCTTCAAGAAACTTATTTAATTAATGTAACAATGTAACAATGTATTATAAGAAAACAAGTTTATATATATACTAAGTGAATTTATTTATTTTGATATTTTATTCCCAATTTTTAATATAATTTAAGACAGCCACTGAACCACCTGCTGACTGATTCCTTGTTTTAGATGCTATAAAAGTGCAACAATTTTGTTGGTTGGGATATTGTGGACTCATTTATTAAAGATTCATGTTGCCTTCTACACAAGTTGTGATTCCTAGGCTGCACAAACATATTTGGATCATGGTAATTTTGCATATATTTCTTCCTTCATATTTTTCGTTTGATTTTATACAGGAGCAGAATCAAAAGTTTTTGGAAGAGAAATTATTATTTTTTTTTAAAAAAAAAATTGCACTTCAAAACTTGATTTATTCATAGCAAGACCGGACTACGGTCCGATTTTGCCCCCTATCTCCGCCATATATGTGTATATAATATATATCCAACAAAACTACATAATTGAATGCTTTTCATGTTCAGATTCACTTTGTGCTTCTTATTAGTCAACAAGGAAAAGTGAGGTTGGCAAAATGGTATTCACCTTATTCCCAAAAGGAAAGAAGTAAGGTATTTAATTTAATTCTTACACTTAATTTTGTGTTCTTGTATTGATATTATTATAGTTGTACGTCTTGTACTATGTACAAAGAAAAGAAGTATTGGTGACAAAAAAAAAATTTGTTACTTATTTTTACGTTGGTCGTCTAGTCGACGCCACATACTAAAACAACGTTAAAAATGTTATTGTTGAAATTCAACACAAAAAAATTGTTAACTCAAATCTGGAAAACAAAATTTAAAGTGGCTAAATTGGATTTTAGGCCTAGGATAAATTTTGGAGCATTTAGCCCATGTCGAAAGTACATGTTGAGTCCAACTCTAAAATTAGCACATCTTATAATCTAATTCTAGTTCCACCCCTAATTATTAGAGATTGTCCGAAAATTCTTTTAGAAATCATGCCACCAAACAAATATTTTTCACATTAGATTTGTGCAAAGGAGTATCACATTTTCTTGTCACTAGTTATTTTTATTTGTACATTTTCTTGTCACTAGTTATTTTTATTTGTTTTCATATTTGCAAGATAGGATTTTTTGTAGGGCAACATGAAGCTTTATTACTGAAGTTTCATTTATTTTAATTTAATTTTAAAGGTTATAAGGGAGCTCGGTGGGACTATTCTTAGTCGAGGGCCAAAGCTTTGTAAATTTGTCGAATGGAGAGGGTACAAAGTAGTTTATAGAAGGTATAACAAGATCATATTTACTTTTTATGTCTGAATGGATTCGTTCAAAATAATATTATCGATGATATCTCAGTTAGTACAATTTAAGTGAACATATTGCGTAGATATGCAGGTTTATACTTTTGCATGTGCATTAATGGCGAGGATAACGAGCTAGAGACTTTGGATATAATTCACCACTTTGTCGTGATATTGGATCGCTATTTCGGAAATGTAAGTAAATTAAAAGAGTCATTATCCCAAATTCACAATTTTTACATAATTGTGTAAATATTTTTATAAATGCTAACTCCCTTAACTTCTTAAGGTATGTGAGTTGGATTTGATTTTCAACTTTCACAAGGTACATTAACTCTTCATTTCTTGTTATGTCATATACTCAAAACATTAAAATAAAAATGATATTAAATAATTTTATGATTTTTGTTTTGAATAATTTATCCCTCTCACTTGAAGGCATACTATATATTGGATGAAATTATAATTGCTGGGGAACTTCAAGAATCAAACAAGAAAACAGTAGAACGGTTGATAGATGCACAAGTAAGCTACTATTTTGCTTTGGGAAAATTGCAATTTTGATCTTCGTGGCAAGTTGGTCTCTGACATTTAAAAACGAGTAAGTGGTTATCAAATTTTCATTGTAGTTGCACAATCGATCAGAAAAAATTTAAAAATCTCTCAAATGTTCAGCTTTATAAAACCAATTTTTTTTTTCCCTCAACCTGCACTAGTGTTCAATAATGGAAAGTGCGGCTTGTTTCCATTAAGGTATAAAGAGATTTAAGTGCTTGTTGTGTGCCATTTTATCCAAAAAATCCACTACAATTTTGACTTTTCAACCTTTTTACACTACCAAAACTTTGAAAAGATGAACAAGCCCTAAAAGTTTTACGTCGTTAGACACTAATTGTGCAACTATGATGAAGGCTTTTGACATATGTACACTCTCTCCATATGTGTGTGTTTGTGTTGTGTGTATACAAATAGTACGTATAGACTCGCGCACCTTTGTCTTCCATTTTTGTTTTAATATGTCTATTTTTTTTGGTTTTGTAGGATTTATTGGTAGAGACCGCAAAAGAAGAGGCTAACTTGATAAGCAAATTAATAGCACAAGCTACTAACTAATATATGAAAACCATTTCGATGCAATAGAAATGACAAGTTTATCTTTCTAAAAATTCATTCAAGATTTTTCTCGTCTAATATAGTGTAATACAATAAACATCTATTTGTTGGAGGCCGAGTTGTTTGTTTGAAAGATCAATGATTATGATCAATTAAGGTCCCGGTCCAATTCAATTCCATTATGAAAACGTGAAATTATAGAGTTATATTAAAGTAGACATATTTGACTTGATTGTGAATTGAATCTTATAATTGCAAAACTTAAGAGGGTTCTACCTAAGTTCAACTAAAGTTCTACCTAATTGAGCATAATTCCATTATGAATTGACCACTTAACATGTTGATCTTTTTATAAGGTTGTCCAAATGATACATTATTTGTTAGTATTGAATCATACATATTACAAGAAAATAGGGATTATGTATTCAACAAGATTCTTCAACCCCCACCCCACCCCCCCACCCCACCCCCCCCCCCACCCCCACCCCAAGCTAGACTTTATTGTTAAAGTTACTTTTCTATGCTATAAAATTAATGCGAAAATTCAGGAAAAAAAAAACTCGTGCAACAAATTCAGATTAAACTCAAGATAGCATGTCTAAGATGAGTTCCTTACTACTTTAGTAGCCAAATAATTACATCTCATCGAAGTCAAAAACTTTAGTTGCCAAAGTTCCTTGCTACTTTAGTAGCCAAAGTTCATTTAAAGTCAAAACTTTATTCTTAAAGATTTGATTCTGTTGCGAATTAAGATTAATTAAAATATTTTCATAACTTACTAATATATTTCACTACTCTAAATAAATTCATGGACTAAATTTATATCTTATAAAATTATTTTTGGGTTTAAATTCGTGTTTAGATTTTCGAAGTACTATTAAACTCGAATTCAACTATTACAGTAAAACTTTACGATCATTTTAATATTTTTTAAATACGTTTCGATTGATAAGAAACTAAACTTTAACTCAATTGAGCATAATTCCATTAGGGATGATTGGGCATTAAACAAGTTGATCTTTTTATATAAGGTTGCCTGGATTATAAGTGATTTTTTTACAATTATACATCATACACATGCCAATAAAAGAAGTTAGGCATAGTCCAATAATTTTAACCTAAAGAATCTCTCCCCACTTCTCTTAAAGCAAACACTTTATTGTTAAAGTTACTTTTTCATATTATATACTCGATGTCGAATTCCAACTATCATAAAAAGTTTGAAAAATAAATAAATTTAAAATCGAAGTGGCACACTAAATAAAGAATTGTTTCTTGTTCGATGTATTGCATCGCATATACCATGTATTATAAATAAGACTTTAACTTAAAATATACTTCTACTTTATTGAAAATATCTTTTTATCTATATCAAAACTCTAAAAAAAGAAGGTTAACTCTCGAGTACTACATAAGATTGTGCTCCGATGCGCATCTATTTCATTGGCTTATGTTTTAAATTATACGATGGGCAAGGCGTAAAAGTTAACAAAATAAATTTCAAGTGTGTTGTGTTTTAATTAAATCAAGACAAGTTAAAAATTAAAATAAAAAAAATTAGTCATTTTTGAAAAATCTAATTTGGTGAAACTACTTTAGGTTAATAGTATTTTTATCAAAATATATATAAACATAATGATTTGTTTGATAAAATGAATTATCTAATATTAAGACAATATTTTCAATTAAAATATTGTACACTATATTATTTCGTACTAATTTTACTTTATTTTCTTTAATATGTCAAAACTAATAAGTAAATTCTTTTGCTCGTAGTTTTAGAAATATATTTATAATTGAGAAGTTATTTATTTAATTTAGTATAACAAACGATAAAGTAAGTGAAAAATCATTCTAAAAGTCAAAGTTCATTAGACAACATTAGATAGAAAAATGCGAAAAAAAAAAAAAAAAAAGTATCTTAGAAAACAAAATGTGTGCAATAACTAAATTAGAGTGTGATACATAAAAAATATAAAAAAAAAAAAAAAAGAGAGAGAGAGAGAGAATTTTTTTTAAAGGTTTTATTTAGATGACGAAAATTAAGAATAACCTTATTTTTTATTTTACATAAAATTGGTAATAAATGCCTACTTTTATAAATAATGTAGCAGATAAAGTGATATACCATGTTTGGTAGTATTTTCAGTTGGTAAAATTGGTAAGTCATACTTTTTATCCATACATTGCATATGATCTTCAACTTACAATTCACTTTCTATCTAAACATTCACTCACAACTTATAATATAAGTACATAAAAAATAATTTCAGTACTACGAAATATATATAGTAAATAAGTTAAATGAAGTGCACTTCAAATTCGCCAAATTCGACAACTTGAGCTAGTTGGACAATTGACGCAAAATTTATGTGTGCAAATGTTTTGGTCTTCGTGTACATAATCTTTTGTATCTAACTCCATGACTCCTATAAAGTTATATTAAAAATAATTAAATGAAGAATGAATATTTTCATTAAGACTATGTTTGTGTGTGTTTATAATTACTTATAAGTCAGTCAAACATAATTTTTATCCACACATTTTGTAGGATCTATAACTTTTATTCTGATGATAAAAATGATAATAGTTGTTATATGTTGTCTGCCAATGGTGGCACATCCTAGCACGCCTGCCTCAATGATTCGTCCGTCCTAATAGTTTCATAGCTCGCTTCTGACAGGTGGACAACAATAAACCAACTGTTGTTGAACCAGTCATACCCATAACTTATAGAGTGACAGTTACCACTAGCATTTGAGAAGCTATAACGTCTTTCATTAACATCGATTAATGAGGGAGATGAAATGACACCTGTCATTAAAGACAGATTCCTCCAATCACCCATATAAATAGAAGTTGATCCATCTAAGTAAAGACAATTCTCAGATACTCCATATTGTTATTGTGCATATCTGGTTATAGACAACTATTGATTATCACATCGGAGTGGACACGGGGAATAAAGGCCCTACCTCATTTTGCAGGTCTCCACTACTGTCGTCGCCGCGCTTAGAGGAGGAGAAAAATATTTATCATCATTTGGCGCCGTCTGTGGGAACTCCGCACAAAAAGTTATGGCTTGAACTAGAATAGTGAAAAATGTAACCGTCCCCAGGGCCATCGGGATGATGACATCGAGTCCAACGCCGCCACTAACCACTCACAACAAGAGTTTGCACCTACAGCTCAACTAGCGGCATTGCAAGTGCAGATGCGCGGCTCCACTCCAGGATCGAAACATTGTGGCGTCTCAACCGCTCCAGGCTCCTAGTCTTCCACTGGTAGGGCCATTTCCGCCAGGGGCTATGCCCCAGGCTCCTAGTATTCCACCGATAGGACCATCACCGCAAGGGGCTCTACCCCAGGCTACTAGTCTTCCACTAGTGGGACTGTCACCGATAAGTGCTCTGCCCCAGGCTCCTACTTTTCTAACAATGAAAACACTGTCAACAGTGGCTCCGCCAACATCCCCAAGTTCTTTGGCTTCGTCATTTGTACCCCACATTCATTCATTGACGTATGGCCCAAATCCACTATGGAGAAATCGTCATGGATGGCTCTGCCTACGATAGGTGAGACACTAGTATTAGGCCTTGAGCAACAGTTAAAAGACATGATGAGTCGAAAAATAACAAGGTGATGAGCCCCTGCTAAAAAAAATAGGCGATAAGTCTCTGCTAAAAATCAAGGTGATGAGCTCCTGCTGCTAAAAGTCAAGGCGATGAGCCCCTGCTTTAAAAAAAAAAAGGCGATGAGCCCCTGCTAAAAAACAAATAACAAGGCGATGAGTCTCTGTCTAAATATAAAGGCAATGAGACTCAGTAAGGCGATAAGCCTCTGTTTAAAAATAAGGCGATGAGCATCTATTTAAAAACAGAGCGATGAGCATCAATTTAAAAAACAAAAAACAAGGCGATGAGCCTCAGTCAAAATAAACAAAACTCCAATTGAACGAGAACACAAAATGAATGGAAGACCTATGCCTAAGGGCGGGCACACGCACGTACGACAAATGGGCGGGGCACCTATCGATGACGGTCCCACCTATCATCCGCCTTACTTGAACTATTTTATTGTCTCAATATTGAATAGGGCTATTGAGCACACAACATACAAACAAATCTTCGTTTTAATAGAAAATTGAAAAGTTAGAGAGGAGTAAGTGCGATAGATTATTTTTATTTCCTATTAATGATAGTCTACGAAAAGTAGAAGGCTTATGATGATAGAAACGATGACAGTTGTTATATGTTGTCTGTTAATGGTAGCACATCTTGGCACGCCCGTCTCACCAGCTCACTCGCCCCGATGGTCTCATAGCTCGCCTCTGACACTGGACAACAATAACCGACTGTCGTTGAATCAGTCATACTCATAACTCATAGAATGACAGTTACTACTGGCATTTGGGAAGTTGTAACGTCACTCATTAACTTCGATTAATAAGAGAGATGAAATGGCACATGTCATTGAAGACAAACTCCTCTAATCATCCATATAAATAGAGGTTGATCCCTTCAAGCAAAGACAACTCTCAGATACTCTATATTGTTATTGTGCATATCTGGTTATAGACACTTACTGATTATCACACCGGAGTAGACGCGAGAGATAGAGACCCCGCCACTTTTTACGGGTCACTGTCGTTGTCGGGCTCAAAAAAGGAGAAAAATCTTTATCATCATATTAATTTTTTATCAACATATTTCATATGATCCACTACTTATAATCTACAGAAGTCTTCATCAAATGTAATATAAAAAATTTGTAAAATTGAAAAATTGGTTGTTAGCTTGAATATTTTCTTGTTACTTTTTGATTGTCCTTAATAATTTTTTTCAATAAAAAATTGAATAAAAAAATAAAACAGAAATAATTAAAGACAAGAAAAAGAAGAGGGGAAAAAAGAAAACGAAAATTTAAAAGACAGAAATACCAGTCTGTGGTCCGATGCTCATTCTCTCTCTACTCCGACCATCCCAACCCATCCCACCCACCTCCCACCAACCACCGATCTCCGCCGCCGTATATCTCTTGTCGCGTAACTACTTCAGCCACCACCTCCGTTGACTATCTTCTGTTCTCTTTCAATAGAAAAGGCAAGTCCATCCACAGTAAACACGCGCACAGGTATGCATCTGTACACGTTCATACTTCCCTTTCTACAATTATATTTCTTTACGGGGTTTGATTTTCTACGATTTTGTACTTTTTTGTTTCTGGGTTTTACATAAATGGGTGATCAGTCGCATTAAATTTTGTCGAGGAACATTTAATTTTGAGATTTGCGGATTATACGCACTGTTGTTATAAAATTCTCTTTTTCCTGATTATTTGGTGCATTTACATACTTGATTAGCCAGTGTTCTTGTGTATTAGGTTGAGATTTTATTTATCAGTAACTAAAACTCTGAGCATCATGTCATTGATTGCTGAATTGTCCAGAAAATTATCAAACACATTTCGTCCATGCTGCACAACGTGTTCATTTCACCTTAATGGAACTGACCAGTTCCGGGATGGAATGTAACTGACATATTTCAGTTCCTGTTTTAATATTATTGAAATGCGGTGTTAATTACCTTCCTTTTGTATGCAATTGGTCGAATGTTCCGAATCTCCACTTTCACCTGCGGTGGATAATATTGTGTTTGGAGTAGGTGGAAACAGTAAACTAAAACTGAAAACTTGAAATAGATTGTATGATTATTAATTGGAACAATAAAATCAAGCAAGGGAACGCATACAAATACAATTATTGTGGCTACACCTCTTCACATGTGACTATCCGCAAGCCCTTTGTCAGTCTGACTGATTGATTGGATAATTTTCATGTAAGATTGTGAAGATTTTTGCTACAATGGGCCGATCTGTTTTATTTTTCTTCCTATGAATCAGATTGAATTTCGTTTTTTAAATTTTTTTTCCTTCTTGGGATGCTTTATTCCTCTGATGCCCTTCTTCTTTTGGGGTGGATCAGCTAAATTAATTTTTATGAAATATTAATTAAGTATGCTCATTAAATTCTGATTTAACTGGTAATCTTCTGCAACTATGTGCATTATAATTTTGATACTCAGCAGATTGCATGGAGCTAGAACTACCAATAAGCACTGCAAGGGTGCACTAACCTGTCCATACAAGAAAGCTATTGATTTCACCTATCAGCGAGCATCTAGTTTGTAAATTGACCTATAAAAATTCGGTCGACAATTTTAATTTTTTTTACTTTGCAAAACTAGTTTTCTCTGTACTCTTTGAAATTTATGGAACTGGCACCATCTTTCAGAGGCTCGGAAATTTAATGGGGCTCTTCATCTAAGACTGAGCAAATGGAGAAGCAATTTGATAATTTCATCCTGGATCGTTGGGATTTTATTTTTTTTCAATTGAATAGTTGCACCTTGTATAATTTTGGAATTGATAAAATAACATTTCTTGTTATTGTGATGATTGTGAGAGATAATTTACCAATTTGTTATGCAGGCTACTTAGATGGTAGGTTTTCATCTGGATCCTGGATCATCTGCTCCTGAGCTTCCGGGAAATCCGTACTGTTAGATATTCCCTTTTTGTCCACCAAATACCATTTTTTTTAGTGAACATTATGCAAAAAAGTGGGAGTCCATCCACGAATAGTTCTTTGAGACTGACATCTCAGCAGTCTCTTCGTCGTCTGGGATTTTGTTCTCAAATAGCAAACAGGCAACAAACATCCCCAGTTGTCTTTCCAGAAAAACGCAGTAGAGGAAAGACTGCTAAAGGAGGCGACATTGGTAACAAAAATGATGATCCTAAGAATGCTAAGATGGGGGAACACAGGATTGATATTGGAGACGAGCAGTCTGATTTACTAGGATATGAAGTGTTTGCCGGAAAACTGGCTTTGGACAAAAAGAAATATAATAAGGGTGCTGAGGGACAAACATCAACAGAGATTGCTGGCCTGGATGCTGTTGATGCTAAACTTACAAGCAAGGCGTTGGTCTGGGGTTCTGAGATGTTGTCTCTGGAAGATGTGATTTCGGTAGATTTCTTTAGATTTATTGTTAATTTTGTATGACTTTGTGCTACTTTCCTCCGATTTAGTCCTAATATCTATATACTTTTTCATTGGCAGTTATCACACTGTGTTGGACTGAGACATTTTACAGTGCATGCATATCCCTGTCGAAAAGGTTCATGTGGCCTTTTTATGAGACGTGGGAGAAGTCTGAAAGACTATCGCTTCGTAGCTTCTACCTCAGAAGATGCTCTTCAATGGGTAAATGCATTTGCAGATCAGCAGTGCTATGTGAATTGCTTGCCTCATCCTATGGCTTCTAAGAAGCATGGTTCAGATTCTATTGTCAATGAATTTCCTCCTGAGTCTATAAGATGTAAAAGTTCACCCAAGATGATTGTAATTGTAAATCCTCGGTCTGGACGTGGACGTTCAAGTAAAGTATTTGGCTTGGTTGAGCCTATATTCAAAGTAAGTACTTCTGGTATTAAAGTTTTTTCGGGTCTTTTCTGTGCATCTATTTAAAAGATTCTGTTGCGGTGGTTTTTGGATGTAAAGAATTCTATGGTACCTAAATCTTGCAGTGCATGAAGAGACTTATAGGTCTAGTCATGATCAAGGATTTCCAAGGATTTCCAAAGCAGTAGAATATAAATATTGGAACATACTGCATATATAATATGGCTAACTTCTCAGCCCTAGGCAACCACCTCCTTGAGGACTAGATTTTATTTTTTGATTATTAAGTGTATTCAAGCGAAGCAATTAATATACATATTGGTTTGCCACTTAATCGTTCATAACCTTCTTCTCGGTCACTTTTGTTTAATGATACTCTAATGCGATTGTAATAAGTATTCCTGCTCCTTTATGCTCCATAAGTTGTCAATTGCCTTTTCTTCACCTGCTAAAGAAAGCAAATGGGACAATTTATCTGAGATTTTATTCTATTATTTCCTTTGTGTAAATGACGGTAGGTGTTTTGAGCATCACATAGTATTTGAATCCTTGGAATTTTTTTTTATCAGATGTTTATTTTTCACGAAGGTGTGCATTGTGCAATCTAACATCGAACTATTGACATACCAAAAGCCCTTTATGCTTGCCCTCACTTTGGCTTTCATAGTTAAATCTCGACATCAATTATGATGCTTCATTATGTGAAATTACATATCTGGAAAACAATAAAGTTTTGGCAAAACTAGTGTTAAGTATTGATAGTTTTGCATTGGATAAGGGCAGAGCACCTATAGTGTTGAGGTTCCTGCTTTGAATTTGTAACTGTGTTGATTATGGAATTGAATGAAGAAAATTGGGTCCAGGCTCATTCTTTTTTACTTCTCTGCTTCTATGCCTCGAGAATACAGAATGGAACTAAAATATATTTGGTTGACTCCTTTGAACATATTCTGAATATAGAATTTTATCATAAAATGTGAACCTAAACAACAATGTAGAAACTAATCCTTTCCAAAATCCATCAATATTTATATTATAAAATCTCTGTCTAAATAATATATTTTGGTTTCTGCCACCTGAGGAACTCCCAAGAGGAGCAAAAGGAATGTTAGTGCTTTGCTGCCACTTTTGAAGTGTGACAGAGAAAAAATCTCACCTTGTCTCCTTCCTTAGAATGAACCTACTAAAAGTGGAATTTATCATTAGCCAGCATATTCACATTTCAGATTGAACCTTTTGTTGATATAAAGATTTTATGAGAGGTCAAATAATGGAAGGCTAAGCTCGCTGAACACGACTCCACATATTTTCAGGTGAGAAGAGTACATTAGATGGCAATCCAAATATGTCCTGCATGACTTGGTACTCTGAATACATGCACCGTGGTGAAAAGTTGGTCACTTTTCTGTGCCAGGATTGTTAGGTGGACGTCGTAAATGATAGACGTCGTAAATGATATCTTCTCTTTGATTCCACTCCGTAAAGATATAGAAAAGTGAAATATAAATTACACATGCTGAAGGGATGAAGTCAATGTTTATTTGGTCTATGTTATTTGTGCATGAAGTGCAAAAAATCACGTTCACAAGGAAACTGATTTTCTTTGTTTTTATGCTTTTATCAGTATGTTATGCACATTAATGTTGGGTTAAATAGCCAGTTCCTGTATCTTTTTATTTTGGTACAAGATTAGTTAATTTATATTTGTTGATATGCTTTGCAGCTTGCTGGGTTTGAGTTAGAGGTGCACAAAACAACATATGCTGGTCATGCTAGGAAACTTGCAGCCAGTGTTGACTTCAGTACATGTCCTGATGGTACTCTAGCTTTTTTTTTTTCCTTGTAGTAACTGTTTGATCCAGTTTCCCTTATGTGTTTAACTACCCATTCAATGATCTTATGTGCTTTCAGGTATTATATGTGTTGGAGGTGATGGAATCGTGAATGAGGTTTGTAGAACTCACAATTCTATTCATGCTTGCTCATTTATGTTCCATGAACAAGGGGAGCACTTTGTGCAAATTTGATTATAGTTTTTTTGGTGCTTTAAATGTTGTTGATTCTATCGTACTCAATGTAGTTCATGTTTTAAGTGTTGGCTTCAAATAGTATTAGATACTCGTATTCCATTGATGAATGAGCATTTCAAACTACTAGAGTTTTTGTTCATATTCAACACATAGACGAGGTGGTATAGGTCAGAGTTTTAGAGCAAGAGGTTCCACGGAGTTCTTTTTAACTCAGTAACCATATACATTAATTTGAATTAAAGGCTTCCCTTTAACTAAAAAAGGTCTAGTTTATATTTGAGATTGGCTTCTGCAAAGAATAATATTTGAATGATTGCAACTATACTTCAACGGATATTGTTGATTCAAAACTTTTAAGTGGAGTTCATTGTCGTATTGTGGAAATAACCATTACCTACCGAAGAGTTCTTGTGATTTCCAAGCATTTATCACCATTTTGTTTCAGAGGGTTACAAATTTTTATTGTTAGTATTGTCTATTTATTTTTCAAAGGTTTAATAGCTTTAGTGAGTAACAAGTGGAGCAACAGCGTGCCGTCCTTTGTCTATCAAACAGTCATGAGATTCTTATCCATTATGGAATTTGAATAGGACATCTTTTTAGCTTATGCACGCTGCACTTGGAGGTATCAATTAGATGATGGTATCCACAGAGAGGTGGTTTGATGATGCTGATAAATCTATTTTTGTGATGATAAATTTGCCAAACTGCCAATTATTTATCATATTACCATGCCAAATTCACACTTATTATTATTTTTTTTACTTTTATGTTTCAACCCTTGAACAGATGTTTTTCTTGTTGTATGTTGTTGTATCCTTCTTACTTGGTTGAAGCCATAATGCAGGTTTTGAATGGTTTACTTAGTAGAGACAACCAAAAAGAAGCAATTTCAATCCCAATTGGAATTATTCCTGCTGGTTCTGATAATTCTTTAGTCTGGACCGTACTTGGGGTTAGAGATCCAGTATCTGCTGCAATAGCTATAGTTAAGGTACTTTGTTTTTGTTGATCATGTTTCCTTTATGTGAGACTGCGTTATTATACTTTGAGGCTCTAGATATTTGTGATGGTTAGGTTTTCCTTTTCATATTTGCTTCAGCCTTCATCAATGCATCTTTAATGAAGTTAATTGATAAAAAGACGAGAATTAATCTAAGATCATTTACTTAATCATAAATAAGGAGATACAGTAATATATGCTGTCATAAAGTGCTCATCAAAATGAAATGTTCTTGGATTAGAACTAGTTTTGCTTAAATGAGAATTTGTTTTGGTATACTCAATTTTTTATGTTTGTTTTCTGTTCTAGGAAGCTTAAAAACAAAAAGCATATGCCAAGTGCAATATCTTTTTTTCTTTTTTTTCATTTAACCAAAATATCCTTTATAACCGCTCTCAGGTGCTGTGTGGCTTTGCTGTTAGGCACAAAATGTGGAGTCTATCCCAAATATGTCTCCTTAGGCCCCGGCCCCCCATGCCCCTGCCCATGCCCATGCCCATGCCCATGCCCATGCCCATGCCCATAAAAACTTAACACATCATCAAGTGTGTAAAGTGTGAATGAATTAAATGTGGCCCATAATGATCCTCTCATCTATTTATTTGATGATGTGTAAAGTTTTTATTGGAGGGATAGCTAATGAGACATATATTTGGGACAGCTGATGTGGACTCCAAAATGTGTGCCAAGCATGGCCCCAAGTTGCCATGAAGTGTTCCTCTTGCAAGACTAATACTTTTCACCCAATTGGCCTGAGGCAATTTACACTGCCTCACTCTTATGCAAGCTCTGAGTCACACCTTTAGATCTCTTTCCAAGAAAATGGTTCTGTTGATCTGACCACGTAGATGAAGACTATTAATAACTTCTCACAGACAGTCCTGAGAAGCATGAAAATCAAATTATTGAAAATTGAGAAATATAGATCATATATTAATGAAACTACTCAGAGAAAATCTTGAAGAGACACAATTACACCTTCTGACTGCGTTGTACACTATTAATTTTGAGAGATCTCATAGGCCATGTAGTGGACTTGGATTTTTCAAACTCAAGGTTTTCTTTCGGTTTTTTTTTTCTTGCTTTCACTTCTATGGAGCCACACCTTTCTCTCACCCCGTATCATACAGTTGGATTATGATTATTGGGGAAGAGGATTCAAGAGGTTTAGGGGGTTATTTCGAAATGTCATTGCTAGGATTTGAGATTTGTGTGACAGAATGGTTGGGCTTGTCTAGTTATTTTAGGAGGCAAAGGATCTAGAATTTGTTGATGCCATACAGGTAGAGAGAACAGTAAATTCATATGGAGACGTCACAATGTCATTGGGTGAAAGATCATAAATTTATTGGCTAGATAAAAATCCTTTATTATTTCCAGTAAATTCATGAAACCATGATAAACATTTAAATAACATTCAGCTATGTAAATGTTTCTTTACCACTAATATATAAACAAACATGACATATAAACTAATAAGCTAAAGTGAAACATATATGGGGATTAAAATATTTTGAAATTTAAGTGACATTTGTACAAGAATTTGTGGTTACCATTTGCTTTTGCTTCTCAAGCTTATTTTTTTTGAAGCCAACTGTTTGATAATTTGATTAGCATCACCAATATTATTCTACTCTGCTTTGAAATTGTCTCACCTCGTTCTAAAACTTATTTACTTATAAGTATACTTTTTAAGCTTTTCCAATTGTGCTCACAATAGAATTGGGATCCTAAAGCCCCTTCTTGTATTTTCTTCGGCAGTCTCCACCAATGTGAATAATTTGCTGAAACATTGCCTGCAGAAGATGGAATTTAGGAATTTTAATATGCAAAATTCACCCTTAACGTATTCCAAAGTTAATTGGCATCTTATTTCTTTTCTTACACAGAATAGCCAATGCATCGATGTAAATTTTCCTATACTTCTGGGAAATGCTTTCCTTAACAAGGAATTTGCTAACAATGGGTTCCTTTTTGTTGTATGAAGGGAGGTCTTACTGCCACTGATGTTTTTTCCGTGGAGTGGATCCACACCGGGGCCATTCACTTTGGAACGACGGTTACATACTTTGGTTTTGTTAGTGATGGTAACTCCATAGCACTTTTTGTTGGATTGTTCTAGTTTCAAATTTTCATTTTGATAATATAGGCACTGATATGCACCGCTTTCACTTCCAAAAAAAGATGTTTAAACTTTAAAGTTTGTTTCCGTTTATCTTTTATTTATTTGAAGTTCTTAATTCGAGTTTTCGCTGAACTCATTCAAATGAATTGCTGGCAAAAATATTTAAGATACAATGAGCTTTTAGGTGCTCGGCTTTTTGTAGTATGGGAAATGTGACTAACAGCACTTTCTCCGTCTTCCCCTTTGATTGTAGGAACACAACATTAAACATGTTACATCTTGTAAAATTCTATCAAAAATAAATTATGATTAACACATTGGTTTAACCTCAAAATTATATCATAGTCTATACAGTTTAAAAATGAAAGTGCTACATGACTGCAAGTGATAACACTACGTAAAGCTCTGATAGGAAGCAAATGAGAATATGATGTACTCCATTCAAGGAATATGATGATACATCTTAACTTCATTTA
This sequence comes from Forsythia suspensa, assembly GCA_023638005.1. Classification (NCBI taxonomy): domain Eukaryota; kingdom Viridiplantae; phylum Streptophyta; class Magnoliopsida; order Lamiales; family Oleaceae; genus Forsythia; species Forsythia suspensa. The sequence continues at coordinate 13,617,937 of CM042665.1, forward strand.
AGATGGTGAAACCATCCGTTTTCTCTCATTCAAACCGCTTTTTTGTCTTAACAAAAGTGGGCTACGAAACGATATCTCCAGTAAGACACGAGCGGCGATCCCTATCCTTCGCTTTATCGGGCGCATGAGAGAACGAATGAGAGCATTGAGCCGGTCCATCCCAAGACCCAAAGGGTCCCAAGAAAGGGTGTCCTTATAACAGACATTCTCTGTTTCCCCTCAATGTGAACATGGTCCGATGGGGCTTTCGCATGGACGTGAAAACAAAAATTCCAACATGGTGATCACTTCAAGATTTTGGAGACCGTCATATTGAAATCGCCCTTTTTTAGCCATACAGGCTAAGTGTTGAAATCAAATCTGAGTTGCCAGAAGAGAACACTTCAAAATCTTGAATTTTCCATTTTTTCAAGACTTGAAGGGCTAGCGACATGTCTCACTTATTTTTTTATTATCCATCCTTGAGAGCGTTTCTCTAAAGCCACATTTTTGTGGTAGAAGGTTGTGGGAGCTGGGACCAAGCTCTTACAGTCTTGCCTAAATTGTCATTAGTTGAAGCCTTTACTTTCATTTGAAATTCCTGCATTCTACCAGATTATGGTGTTTATTTGGCTGGTTTCACATAGGAGGAATAATATTTCTGATATAGTTCAAAAGGAATTTCCTCGTTTGTGTTTCTCCTTCGTCATGTGTTGTGTGTAGGAGGACAACAACATGTATTGACCCCTTATTCTTACACTGATGTTGCTAGATTTTTGTGTAGCATCTTATCGAGAAAACTAGTTTTGAACGGTGTCCTTACCCTAAAGGTGCAGTGACATACTTGTTGGAAAATCTATTGGTTTGGCTAACGAAGGTTGAGTGTTGTTTGGTGGAAAGCTGTGGTTTTGGCTATCTTTTAGGTAGTTTGTACTGGAACGAAATCCAGATCTTTTGAAGAAAAAGAACAACTGCTTGGTGATTTATGGGAGTGAGCAAAGTTTTTGATTTCTTTATGGGCTTCCGTATCTAAGGAAGAAATATAACAACTGCTTGGTGATTTATGGGAGTGAGCAAAGTTTTTGATTTCTTTATGGGCTTCCATATCTAAGGAGTTTAAGAATTTTTCTTTATTTTTAGTTATTCTGGATTGGTAGAATGTGATGTATTCTTGATTTTATTTTGGAACTTTTTTTTCCCCCTACACTTTAAGAGACTTCCTATTCTCTTAATCTATGTATCTTTGTATCATGACCAATAATATTTTGTTTCTTATGCGCCCCCCAACCAACCCCCAACCATAAAAAAAAAAAAAAAAAAAAAGAAAATGAAAATGCTTATTGTCATGGAGGAATGATTGTTTGATAATGGAGAGTTGAATTAGAGTTGGAGTTTGAAGGATGCAAGAGTAGATTCATGTGCAATGAGACAGATGTTGGTAAAAATGCATTGAGATATCACTAGATTGCTGACTGAAGAATTGAAAGTCAAGGCAGTTATTTTAGTTTATTTACGACCCAGTTTCTGAAAGTCAGTCAACGTGTCAGAAACATGGGTGATCTTGGAATTTGATTTTTGCTGGCAACCAAGACACATATAGTTATTTTTTACAATGTTATAGCCCTTATATAATTTCTTTAATGCCATTTAATTGACAAGTTAGGGCACAGGCGTTTTATAATGTTGATTTGGAACTAATTATGGTCTTGATTTGGGGAATTTAGAGGGGAAGAGTAGGAGAGAATTGTGTTAGGGGTGACTTGCCCTTAAGATTTATTAGTGTTATGTTGCCTTTTCTTTTGCTCCATTAATATATAGGGTGAAGATAATAATTATGTCTACCTTTTTTGATCTGTGTTTGTTTCGAACCATTTAGCTCAGTTTAATGAAGTTGTCTTTCCTCATAATTCTTTCTCTGATATTATTGGACATTTAATTATGTGAAAACCAACTTTGATTGGGCTTGGATTTAACCCATCTCTTTCTGCTAACTGCAGTTTTGGAACTTTCTGAGAAACATCAGAAACGATTTGGTCCTTTACGTTACTTTGTTGCCGGTTTTCTCAAATTCTTGTGCTTGCCAAAATATAGTTATGGTGTGGAATATCTTCCAGCTGTGAGAAAAGCTGGGGAGGGAAAAGTTTCGTCTGACCTTGAAGTTATCGAGATGTCAGAGCTCTACACCGATATTATGAGAAGATCAAGCAAGGAAGGCCTTCCTCGTGCCTCTAGCCTATCAAGTATTGATTCGATAATGACTCCAAGTCGAATGTCTGAGGCAGGCTTGGATACTACCTGTAGCAGCACCGAACCATCCGAGTATGTGCGTGCCATAGATCCGAAGTCAAAACGTCTATCAGCTGGAAGAAGCAAATTGACTGCCGACCCAGAAGTTATCCATCCTCAGCTGCCTCATTCGGCTACTCCTAGCGGGGCCAGGACCAGGTCAAAATCAAGGGCAGATAAAGGACGGACCGGATTGACTGTCACCGTTGATCCCTATAGGTCCTCCTGGGGAAATATGGACAAAGAGGATATTTCATCAACAATGTCAGATCCTGGTCCAATTTGGGATGCGGAGCCCAGATGGGACACTGAGCCTAACTGGGATGTGGAAAATCCTATTGAATTGCCTGGGAGGTCAGAGGACGCTGAAGCCAGTGAAACGAATGAAACAGTACAAAAATCTGAAGAGAATTGGGTTGTCACGAAAGGTCATATTCTTGGTGTCTTGGTATGCAATCACTCGTGTAAAACTGTTCAAAGTTTGAGTTCTCAGGTGGTGGCCCCAAAGGCGGAATATGATGACAACACCTTGGATTTGTTGTTGGTTCGCGGAACTGGACGGCTGAGGCTGTTGAGATTCTTCTTATGTCTGCAAATGGGTAGACACCTTTCACTGCCTTATGTTGAATATGTTAAGGTAAGAGCACTTGTCATAAATTTGGGACCAAACAAAGCCCACCCCCACCCCCACCACACCCCACCCCATTTTTGTTCCGTAATGAAGACCAAAAACATGTACACGAACACGCTCACAAATAGAAGGGAAAGGAAAAATAACTATGTGCTCACATTCTCCTGGTTATGAAGGAATTTGAGTGTCATACCTGTTTAGTCCTTGGTGAGGAAGGGTGCTGAAAAGATTTCATTGGTGTAATCATTTGGTTGTGGGATTATTTTCAAACAAATAAAGCTACCTGCCCGTGAACTTTAATCATGCAGTCTTGCTGACGTTAGTCAAGTGGTGAAGCAATAGGCCTTAAATTTCAGGACGTCAGAAAGTTTTTGTTTTTGCTTTACGAATATGATAATTTTTGGCATTTCTAATAATATCTAGTCTTATTTCTATTTTGGCATTTTTCGTTTCTGGGAATAAATATTTTCATTTTGGAAACATTGGGTAGTGGTATCACTGGTTGAGGGTGGTTGATGAATTATGTATTTACCTGTTAAACCCCAGACATTTAAACTGCCTCAACAAACCGATTTCCACTTAAAAACTCAAATGTGTTCGGAGTTCTTGATTAGAAGCTATAGATCTAAAGTGCAATGAGCTGGTGATGCAGGTCAAGTCAGTGAAGATTAAACCTGGGAAGCACACACACAATGGCTGTGGCATTGATGGTGAACTTTTCCCTGTGAATGGGCAAGTGATGTGTTCGTTACTTCCAGAACAGTGTAGGCTTATTGGCCGAGCACCTGGTTCTAACAAGTGACTGCTGCAGCGTTTTTGTTCATCTCTGTTGAAGGTTGAGCGGGCGGATATATGGTCGGCTATCCTTATGGCGATGCAGTATGAAGAGGCAAGATGAGAAGGCAATAGTGTATCTAGAGAATTTGTTCCCCATGTCCGGTAATCCTTCCTGCTATTGCCTTTTCTTTCCTTTCTTTCTCCTTTTGACAAACTATTAGCTCCTTGTAAATTTTGTCGATGTTTTTGTTACTTCATTCTTTTTAAATTATCGTTCGTTGTATTGTAGAATTTGTATCCTTGCCACACATCTACTTCTATTATGTTCATTCTGTTATTGTATCGTATGTCGTCCTGCGGTTTCTTATTGTGTGACAAGCTTGTATTGTAAAGCAATTTGGTTTGAGATTCCTGCCTTCTCGTCTGATTTCATTTACAACTGTTGGAATTTATTGGTTTTTAGCTAATTTTACGGGACATTAATTAGTGAGTTTAACGTTTAATTAATATCCTAGTTAGTTGATTAATCATCTTCAAATTTGGCTTTAAAGCTTGTTTGGGTGAATTAAAATAATGTGTCAAAGTAATTCACTCGTTTATACATAATTTCAGTATTTTGTACCAAAATTTGGTAGAACACCTAAAGTGCACACATCCGAGCTCGTGCTCGTGCTCGAGTCGAGGCCCAAGTTTAATGTGGTTACATGTATTCATTTAAATTTTGACTTTATCTTCTTGTATGAGTATGAAATTGGTGTGGTTTACTTCTCGAGCTTGCGATATGAGTGGCTAAATAGCGATCCATATATTTTGGGTATGTGATTACATTGTTTCGAACATATTTGCACGAAAATTAGTTCAACTACGATAAAACTGAACTTGCCGCCGCAATAAGGTCTATTGAGACTACAATCTTAAATTGCACGAGATCGTGAGTGAAAATAATGACATTTTTTTTTTCATTTGTATTAAATTATAAAGAATGAAATGAGTATGATCTTGATGAGTTATTAAAGTCACTTGACTACTTAATAGTCAATGAAATTGGGCCTCTCTAATTTCTAGTTCTCGTTATCTATTTTAGATGTGTACGTGACATGTGATATGTGACATGTTGATTTAAACTTTAATAACAAATTCAAAAATATTCAAAAATCAACCTTAGCGATGATATAAGTTGAACTTGTATTAGATAACATATTGTACGACTAACTAAGTTGACTGTTTTATTTCCAAGCATTGACCGTTGAACTTATAGGACAAACATAATTGGAGGAACATATATAAACAATTTCTCTTGGAAGACATATTCAACCATAAAAATTCTTGAAAAAGAAGTTAGTAAAATCTTTTGAGACAGCAAAATATTACCAAGTCTTCTTCTTTTTTTTTTTTAAAAAAATGGGTTTTATTTATTTGGTTACGAAAATGGTCGCTCGATTGACAGGTTATGGGTTTGTCGAAACTAAAATCAGTGATCAAATTTAACAAAAATAAAATAATATGTATCAAGTCTGGGTTGGTAATTATTTAATTTCGAGTGAAGTGTAAATGTCTGTTTGGTATAGTTGTTGTGAGTAGACATAATAGAAAATAATTAAGCAAAAATGATTTGTGACAATTTTGTTGTATTTTGTCCAACACAACTCATCACAACGTGACATACTTCTTCAAATCTATAACTAGTATTTTAAAAAGTGTAAAGCGTGGCTAAATGTAGAGACCAAACTTCAAATTTTTTATACCTAGGCGAAGCTTAGGCGATGGTGAGACAAGGACTAGGTGTCGATGCCGAGTTTCAAACTTAAAGAGCGTAGATACGCGACCTTTTTTAAAGCAGTCACTTATAAGACTATAACTCACACTAATCGACAAAATAAAATAAAAAACTTAGATCGAGCAAATCATTTGTAGTTTTTTTTAAAATTTTAATCTAGCTCATATTTTACGATCCTATTTAAATTAAAAGTGGAGAAATAGCTCAAAATACTTTTAAAGCTCACTTTTATTAAATTCAAATTCAATGACTTTTAACACCTGTATTTTTTTCATGATTTCCAAAATTACCTTTTTTCTTCCCAGATATTACTGGTATAGTTGAGTTGAAAAAACCTGCGGAAGAAATGGGTCGTCAAGCAAACCCAACCCCCCACGCCCACCCCACCCCCCCCCAAAAAAAAAGAAAAAAAGAAAAGAAAGTGGAAAATACATAACTCTCAAAAAACAACAAAACCCCTTAATCAAGCTTTCACATTTCTCTCTCTCAGCTCACCTTCCCCACCCCCCTTTCTCTCTCTCTAAAACCCACCTTCTACACCCTCTCAATCTTCACGGATCTACAATTCTCTAGTTTTAAACATCAAAATTCACTCCAATTCCCATTGGTGGTATACTGATCAAGACTGACTGCAGCGAAGTAAGAATACAGAGAATTGATATGAGGGTGCCTAGTTGTTCGGTGTGCCAAAATAAGTACAACGAGGATGAGCGGTGCCCTCTTCTACTCCAATGCGGTCATGGGTTCTGTCGTGAGTGTCTCTCCAAGATGTTTTCTGCATCCACCGATTGCTCACTTTCCTGCCCCCGCTGCCGCTTCGTGTCCACCGTTGGGAATTCGGTTACTGCTTTGAAAAAGAATTACGCCATTTTGTCCTTGATCCAGAGTTCCCTTTCTGCTGATGATGATGACGATGATGATGAAGATGACGAGGACGATGATGATGGAGATGTGGGTCGGGATGAAAAGACTTCTTTAATTAATAGCAATAATTGTTATCGGAATAATGTTTGTGGTAGTGGTGGTTGTTGTAATGATGGAAGTAGACGAATGGAGGATGATTTTAAGAAAAGGCGGGGACGTGGGGCTCAAGTGGAGGGAGGTGGGGAGATAGATTTGGGGGTGCATAAGGAGGTGAATCTGGTTAGGAGGATTGGGGATGGGAGTAGTTGGAAGGCAGGAACAGAGATGTGGGCCGCGGTGGTATCGGGTAGGGGGTGCAAGCACAAGTTGGCGGTAAAGAAGGTGCCAATCAGGGAGGAGACGGATGTGATGTGGCTGCAGGGGCAGCTGGAGGAGCTGAGGAGGAAGTCCATGTGGTGCCGGAATGTTTGTACTTTTCATGGAGCTATGAGGATGGACGAAAGCCTTTGCTTAGTGATGGATAGGTGTTATGGGTCTGTCCAGACTGCGATGCAGCAGAATGAAGGGCGCCTTACTCTTGAGCAGATCCTCAGGTTTTTTTTTTCCCTGTACCTTTTAACACATACATGCATTTATGTTTGATTGAATCAGTATGCATTTTGCTTGGATTAGTTTGAATGCTTGTTTGCTCTGCAGTTGCAAGATTGTTGATAGTATCTGTCTTTTAATGTGTTTTGTCATAACTTGATATAGATGTAATTGTAACTTGAATGAATTGGGGTCTAATTTTTGTTTACTTGAGGTATTTATCTTATCCTGCGTGTTATCCTTGTTATTTGTTGGCACTTGGAGATTGGCCATAGAATTTTTGAGTGGGTTGGGGGAATGAAAACTCATCTACATCTATGATTTTGATTAAAAAAGTACTATAACATAACATTAATATATCATATTAAACAACATTTTGTAGTTTCTTCATAAATTGCAACATGAACTAAAAAAAATCTATAGTGATTGAAATTTGCACCGGTCTTGGATTTTTCATGAGAAATTTCTCCATATCTAAAGCAAAAAATAAATCATTAGAGTTGAAGGAATGAAAAGCTAATACAAAAAAAAAAAGGAATAAAGAAAAAAAATTTTTAAAAGCAATAAATGCATATTTAACATGAGAAGGCAACAATAGACGTTATTAATTTATAACGTTCATAAGCTAACCACAAGCATTTTGGTTTTATACTTCCCAAAACGTTGAACAATAACATTTAGTTAGTCAAGCTAATGAAGTAATTATCAATATTCATCAAAATTTATAACCGTTAATTAAAATTTTGTTGATGAATTATAAAATGTTATATGTTGAAACCATTTGGTCTAAAAGCCAAGCTGTTAAATAATGTCATATGTAAATCATTTAAATATTGTTTTTAGTACGCCCCTTCACGTGTAGGTGAGTTTCATTTTTCATATCAAAGCCTAACACGTGCACAATTTCATTAAATGGGTGGTGGCAAGATTTGAAATCAGGATTTTTGCCTACGCCGATACCACATTAAAATCACTCTGGTCTAAAAACTTAAATTGTTAGACAAGGCCACATGTATATTACTTAAATATTGTCTTCAACATTTTAAGTGATGATTTTCCATATCTTCACATAAAACCCTACTAATTATTGTAATAAGCTCTGCAAGTTTTTCATCAAAATCTCTATCGAGAACTACCTAATTCTTGGAGAGTTTTCAATCATGGCATTCCATTACAAACCCTTGTCTAATTTCTGTTTTCTTGTTCTTGAATCTAGAACTCAAATATATATAAGAAAAACCCATTTAACACGAAAAAAGACACAGTAGAAAACTAATTTAACTCAAAAGGACAAGAAAAAGAAAAAAAGTCGGATTAAAGTTATTGAAGGTCATATTGACATTGAAAACAACAAGGATATTGGAGAATCAAGAACTCATGGATGGGGCAGTGAATGGTTCAAATCAAGAAAAAGTAAATGAAGAGAGTGGCTAATTGGTAGAGGTAAGTGAAATTTTTTAAAGCCAAATTACTATATTAAACTAATGTTCTTAGCATTTTTACATACACGAGTTTAACTTTGGGAACAAAATCATAAAATCCAAAAATATTTAATTAATATAGAAAAAATTGCCCCAATGCTAAATCCACCCATGGGAGATATTGTGTTTGACAGTGTAACCATAGGGCTTTTGGAATGGAAATGGATGATAGAAGTTTTGAATCTTTGATACCTTTTTTCTGCACTCCAAAATTATGGCCTTAATCCTGGTGCAAAACAGCTGACAGGCTTATTTTGTGTTTTGTTGGACTCCATCCACAAGACTCAATCCTTACTTGTGAAATGGTAGACTCAAGAACTTAGAAAAGAGTGTCAATAGCTGTCCGTTTGCTTGTGGTGTAGTATTTGCTTGTGTTTTATACAGGGGACAATTTGTAAGCGTCATATAGTTGTCAAGTTAACTGGTAGTTATTGGTCTACATATTTTTGCTGGATGATGGAACATGTGAAATTCAATAATCATTTCATTGGACACTCATAAAAACATCTCATACAAGTTTTTACTCAATAACAAGGAGAGAAGTGATGTTACTTGTTTGAGTTTTCGACTTTTACCCTGGACAACCTGGTCTCCAATTCTACATAACTTATGGTGAATTTGTGTGGTTTGTTGGTAAAAACTTCCTTTTCAATTCAAAAAATCTTTAGCGATGAGCAGAAAATTGTCTCATTTTTAGGTGGGTGTTTACAAAGTTAAATGCATTCTTTATTATTCTTTTGCAGATTTTGCCAACTATTGCTTTACTTACTACAAAAACTCAGATTTTGAAAATGGATCTTAGGATACTGACAAGATTACCATGACGGGTGAACTTAATGAGCAGTAAACTAATCAGTGTTTTTGTGTTCGGCAGCTCATGTTTGGATTTTTTTAAAAAATTGGCTTCTTTAAGCCAAATACTATGCCAAGGCATGATTGTTGAAAGTATGCTTGGTGCTCAGTCTAATTGTTCTACATGGCAAATGGAGATTGTTTGTAGTTTGTTCCTATAACTAATACACAAGTCAATTGATGCTGGATATAAACTGTCGACTCTTCTAATTGTGAATAGATTTTTCAATATAATTTAGAGGTTGAGTATGAAAGAAGCAAACTTTAGATATTCTATTCACTACATTAACCATAAATTGACTAATAAATAGAGTTATAATGTGCATGCCAGCCTGTGAGTGTGGTTAAACTCTGGCTACCAATATTAATCAATCATATTTTATCTATATGAGCAGCGCATGATACATTACAACATTGCAATTATGAGCACAACTTATTAATGAGTCAAAATAGTGTGATTTGTATCTGTTCGGACTGGCTTTGTTGTTGAACCACAATAGCAAGAATCTCACTTGACTGAAGAACATTCATTTAGGGCTCGTTTGACAGAGATTATAAACTAGTTTATAAACTAATTTTTGGTTTATTTGATCAAAATTGGTTTATTTGAGTTGAAATTGTTGATTTTTCATGTTAAAAGTGAGTTGAAAAGTCAAAAATTACGGTTGAAAAAAACCAAAATAGGTTTTTAAGCTTTGTCAAACAAGCTTTTACATTGTATCTAAAACAATTTCTTATTTATGGCGTGAAACTGGTGCTGATCTCATATGAGACCACTTTAATCTCAAACACAGAACCCATTTCCTTCACCAAGCTATAACAAGCATAATTTTACTAAACAAAAGCTGGTCCCCAGTAACAATCATGTTTCTAATTATCAAAATTTCCGAAGTACTTTAATCAGAGTATTGAACCATTTGATCTAAAAGCTTAAGCTATTAGACAAGATTACATGTATACTATTTAAATCTTATTTCAACACATCCTCTCACGTGTAGGTTGGTTCATTTTTACCCAAAAAAGCCTAATACGTGCACAATTTTTAATAAATGAGCGGCGGTGAGATTTGAACCCATGGTCTTTGTCTTTTGTGATACCATGTTGAAAAAAAGCTTAAGCTGTTGAATAAGGTCGCATGTATATTATTTAAGTCTTATCCTCAACTCAGTTATTGAAGCACTGGCTTTGGAGCTGAATTACGTTTGTAAATGTCTGTTCCAGAAATTGGTGACTCTGTTTTAAGATACTGCAGTTTATAGTCCAAAAACAGTCTCTTTGATAATATGTATAAATGGTTTTCTGTATTTTTCAATCTTTATCCCCACTGATATGGACTTCTTTGTCTCCATTTGTAAATTATGCTTCTGTCATCTCAAGTTGACTGCTGTAGCTTGACTTGGTTTGAATTTTAGGAATGTCAAAAAAGTGTGCATTTTTTCCCATTTTTTTAATAAATAGTTGGCTCAACTTTGAATCATAAGATTATTTTAGCAAGGGTAGTTGGAGAGAAAACGGGAAATGAGTTTACTTATAGAAAGTAGATAATATATTGCGTCATTCGGAAAAGGGAAGGGGGATATTCTTTGAGATGGAAGGAAAATTTATGATGCAGATTGCATACCTACAATGGAGAGGAAATTATTTTGACCATGAGATAGATCTTAGTTTTTGTCGTCCTTATGGATATCTATGGATAAGGATTTCAAGGCGTTCCTTTCTCTTCAATTATTATCACATGGAAAAATGTATTGCTTTCTTGACTTTACCTTATTATGTTTGATGATTAGAGGATTATCCGTCCTCTTAACTGTTGTAGTTACGCTTCTATAATTAGTAAAATTACATTTCTTATCCAAAAAATTTAGAAGTTAGATGTCATTTTATTTTCTTGAAATAATTATTAGTCTTTAAGGTCAGGAAAAAAAGTTGATGTTATTTTATTATATCGCAATAATTATTAATCTCTAAGTTTGGAAAGTTTTCTAAGATATCTCTCGCTAGATTTTGAAAATAGAATTTTTTCCCCTAGCTAGAGGTTAACATCTTGTAACTTTTCCCTGTCTTAATGTATTGAATGTAGATATGGGGCAGACATTGCCCGCGGGGTCGCTGAACTCCATGCAGCTGGCGTTGTTTGTATGAATATTAAACCATCCAATATTCTCTTGGATGCAAATGGTCATGCTATGGTTTCTGATTATGGGCTGCCAGCTATTCTAAAGAAGCTTGATTGTCGAAAAGCTCAAACAGAGTGTGAATCCTCCAATGTTCATTCGTGTATGGATTGCACAATGCTTACCCCAAATTACACTGCCCCAGAGGCATGGGAACCAGTAAAAAAGTCGCTGAATCTTTTCTGGGATGATGCTATTGGCATATCTCCGGAGTCGGATGCCTGGAGCTTTGGTTGTACATTGGTAGAAATGTGCACTGGTTCTACTCCGTATGTGAATTTATTTCATTAATTGTCACTGATAACTCTGTTGTTTTAGTAAGTAGCGTAATTGCTCAAAAAGGTGTCTACATTCTTTTACACAGCTGGGCTGGTTTAAGTGCTGAGGAAATCTATCGGTCTGTAGTCAAAGCTCGACGACAACCTCCTCAATATGCAAGTGTAGTGGGTGTGGGAATACCAAGGGAATTGTGGAAGATGATTGGTGACTGCCTCCAGTACAAGGCATCCAAAAGACCAACTTTTAATTCAATGTTAGCGGTATTTCTTCGCCACTTGCAAGAGATTCCTCGAAGCCCTCCCGCAAGCCCTGATATGTAAGATGCTAATTTGTTGTATTGTCAGTTTGTCACCTTATGAGGTACTCTTATTAGAGTTCAAATTCTCGTGTTTTTCCAAAGTGGCATTGTGGCCTTTGTTTATGAAGTTGATGCAAGAATTAGTAGTCAGAGATGTCTTGGAAGTGCCGTATTACTTGCCATGTATATGTTTGATGCTGGTTTATTTAAGTCATCCTTGTATTTAATACTTTATTATTACTTGATTGACGAATTGGGTATTCTCTGTTTTTCCCATCTAATAAGCAGTGATTTGCCTACAAACCCTGGAATAAATGGGACAGCTCTTTCCCCATCGGCTGATCTAGAGGTTCCCCGAGCCAATCCCAATCTTTTACCCAAACTTGTCTCTGAAGGCAATCTGGATGGAGTTCGGTTAGGCTGCTTTACTATAGACCTTTGCCATAACTTCTGGGTATGGAATCTTATTTATTTTCCACTACCTCTGTTTTATGCAGAGAGTTTCTTGCAAAGACTGCTTCAGGTCATACAGGCATTTTGCTACATTCTCTGCTGGAAGCACAAAATGCAGAAGGTCAAACTGCTCTCCACCTGGCTTGTAGGCGAGGTAGCGTTGAACTTGTTGAAGCTATTTTGCAGTACAAAGATGCTAACGTTGATGTCCTCGACAAAGATGGTGATCCTCCTCTTGTTTTTGCTCTGGCGGCTGGTTCACCTGAATGTGTCCGGGCTCTCATCGGTAGAGATGCTAATGTCAGATCAAGGTTAAGGGAAGGCCTTGGTCCATCGGTTGCTCATGTCTGTGCCTACCACGGCCAACCAGATTGCATGCGTGTAGGTGTCTTGAACTTCTATAAGTTTATAGGTTACGGCAAAATATAAAAAAATAAGGAAATATAAAGCAGAATGCCTGATTCGAGTACACAACTCCATCCCCTGGGACATGGAAACTGCATGGCACGATGAACGCCTTACGTTTATTTCCTAACCGCTTATATATAACTTTTATGTTTTCTTATCTATTTTTATGTTTTTATTTATTTATTTCTGAATGGATAGGAGTTATTGTTGGCTGGTGCTGATCCAAATGCAGTTGACGACGACGGTGAATCTGTGCTTCACAGAGCTATTGCCAAGAAATATACCGACTGTTCTATTGTCATATTGGAAAATGGAGGCTGTAAATCAATGGGCATCGTGAACTCCAGGCATTTGACGTAAGTGTAAATTTTATCCTTTAGTTATTAGCAGAGATCATTTTCTGAATATTCCAGATGGTTTATTGGGAGGAAAGAAATCGAGCTAGGGGAGAACACAAAAAGAAAAACAGAGACACTGTTTCCCTTATCATTGCTTCCTTTGTTTGGATAACTGTGAAAGAGAAGAAATAATAACTTTTTTTTAATCATATAACCTAAATAATTTTAGATAACATGGGTAGCTTTTCAACTTATGGTAGGCTGTGAAAGCCTGGAGGGAAGCCTCGATTAACTGCTTGCCAGAATATGGGACAACTCCTTTCCAACTTGAATGTATTGGTTTCCGTCTGTAGTCATCTGGATGTTTTTCTAAAGAGTGATATTTGAGCCACTTTAAGTTACATTTCATATTAAGAGCATGTTCGGTAGCCATTTTTTTTCATTTTTTTGCCTACAATTTTTGACTTTTCAACATTTTTACACTAAAAAAAATTTGAAAAGTCAATAAAGCATCCAAAAAAATCCATTTTTCTCAAAAAAATCTACACCGAACATGCCCTAAAATTTCGCTGGAAGTACTACCCATTAGAAAAATCTTTGTAATGTACTTCAAAAAACAGTCAGTTTGATAGTTGAAAATCAAAAGGACATTTATTTCACATGCTTTTATGGAGTTGATTCTCAATGAGTTTCTTCGATCACGTTGAAAAGGTGATCTATGGACATCAATGTAATAAGTGAAGATAATTTGCAAATGTTATTCTCTAGATCAAAGCCCTATGTCTGCTTACTAAGTAGGGCCGCTATTCTTGCTGTTTTTTCTTTTAAGATTTCGGATTTCTTCACTCTTTCATTCTTGTTGTTTTACAGCACTCAGCTCAATTTTAGGCTCCTTATCATGCATTTGACTTTTAATAGTGGATTGTAGCTGTAACACTCTTCAGTTTTTTCCATTGTTAAAGGTAGCTTTTGGTGCTGATCTTACTGCCATGATCAAGGAAATATACCAAGAGCTTTAGTCTCTTGACTTTATATTCTGGAAAATGCCATAGACTATCTGTAGAGATTTCATAGCGGTTAGGAATGCATGAGATAATTTTTATTTTTTCTGGATTTGAACAATCACAGGGACGGAAAGCTTTCAAAAGTTAAGCTTTAAGAAAAGCAAGAATGAATCATGTGCACCTTTTCTAGGATTGCTCTATTTTGGTGGTAGAATGTATAGAGGACGAAAGGACAAGGATTACTTTGTTAATAGAAATTATTAATCAACTATATAATACATCTTTTGAACCAAAGCATAATCAATGAAAGGGAGAAATCATTAAATTCCTTAGCTGCAGCAACCAATGAAGAAGCTAAGAATGTAGCCATTCCTGTGATTGACATGCTTTGCATTGCTTCTCTTCAAAAATTCAGCTATGTCTTTCCATCTATAAGATCCCAAACAATTGTCGAAACTAGAGGCTTCCGCATCATAACTAACCTTCTTGTCCCAATCTCTATAGGTTTTTGTAAAAACAAATCATTGCATCTTTCTGGAAAAGCCCAACCAAAATCTACGTCTATTAACAATTTCGTCCACAATAACTTGCAATATCACAGTGCATCAACAAATAATTAATGCTTTCCATGTTCGTCTTGTACATCACACACGAAGAAGGGCAAAGAGGAGTATGAGGTTTTTTCTTTTGCACTAAGTTACAAATGATTTTCTATGGAAGCCAGCCACGCGAATACCTTAACTCTGTAAGGGATACTTGATTTCCAAGTTAAAAGGCTCAAAGATAGGAAAGCTTGGAAGATACGCTCGAAAACATGATTTACGAGAAAAAATATCAGAGGAATTCATTGAGCAAATCTCTTATTTGAACAAAAAAGGACAACAGTCACATTCAATGATGCGGTTGCAATGTAGACACATCTTATAACCCGTTTAGTGTATAAGATGTCGAGCATGTTATTTTGTGTGCGTCTTCTCCATTGATTGACATGTGAAAGTCTCTTTATTTAACAGGCCACTTCACTTGTGTGTTACAACATGGAATGTAGCTGTTGTCAAAAGATGGGTCGAACTTGCATCTGCGGAAGAGATTGCTGATGCTATAGATATACCATGCTCTGTTGGGACAGCATTATGCATGGCAGCTGCCTTGAAGAAAGATCATGAATCTGGTAGAACTTGGGTTGTTGATTTACATTATTGTTATGATAGTTATCCGATGCTAATAGTTGGACCACCAATACATAGTGTAAGGTTTTCATCTTGAATGTTGAGTTCTGGAATTGACCTTTCTGACGTTGTACGAACATGTAGAGGGCAGAGAACTGGTAAGGATCCTGTTAGCTGCAGGAGCAGACCCGACAGCTCAAGACACCCAGCATGCCCACACTGCTTTGCATACTGCTGCTATGGCCAATGACATTGAGTTAGTCAAGGTAGGCTGAATACTGTGTAATGGCGGAACTAGCACTTTTGCTGTTGTCAAACTGTGTTCCAGATGCATTAGCGGACAAATCCTAAATGTAAACTCAAACCAGTTTTGTGACTGTAATTGTCTAATGTAAATGTCTTGTTAATTTCTTTTTCTGTAGATTATTTTGGAAGCTGGCGTTGATGTGAACATCAGGAATGTGCAGAATACCATACCTCTCCACGTGGCATTGGCCAGAGGTTCAAAGTCCTGTGTTGGATTGCTTTTATCTGCTGGGGCAAATTGCAATTTGCAGGTTCATTGTTAGACATCCTCTGGATCTTTCATGAAAATGTAGTCAGGCAAATGTACTTGTGTCCTCTTTGCTTCCAAACTCTTTATAAAATTTCTCTGATCCATATCATCTATTAGTGGCTTCATGCTTGTTTGGTAAAGCTTTTTGTAGATTATAAGCAGTGGGCCTACTAAATGTGTAGATAAAAGGTGGATAAAAGTTGTGGGTCTTAAGAAATATGTGGATAAAAATGATGTTTGACCAACTTATAAGCACTCCCAAACATACTAGAATTCATTTCTCAAAGTGCGAATATGCTTTTATGGTTTTTGGTTGTAATTGACTGATGAACTGAAGAGGTGATTGACATGTATTTTAGCAAAATGAAAACATGGTTATTCACTGGTGGAGGACTATTTGGTTGTTATCTTTATTGGTGCAATGTAGTCATTCCTGGAAGTAATAGGTGCGTTTTAATTTGATATCCACTAATTGCTTTTGTTGTTTTCGTTTTCTGCAACTGTTTTGTAAAAATTGAAAATTGTTTGTATCTATATTGATTCAACAAAGGAGTGTCTAATTTCAAAATAAGATCTGAGTACTTAAATTCCACGTCTAATTTAATCAAATTTAATGTATTTAGCTTGAAAAATAAATTGAGATCTTTTTTTGGTTGTAAAAACTGATACTTCTGAACCTGTTGTTTTGTTAGAACTCATTATCTTATTTATTTAAATAGAAAACTCAAAATTGTTTATATATTTGAATCCTGACAGGCTCTTAGATTTAACTGTTTTGATCTACACAAGCTAATTTCTTATGCCCAAATTCTAGCGTAATGCCACTACTTTTAGTTTTAGCTGACCTTTGTACACAGCAGGGATAAATTTGTTCATTTAAGAGAAAGGTGGTAAAGTAACTTGATAATGTGAATATGGGAAAATGTTGAATTTGTTGCTTAGGGAATTAGCAAATGAGAACCGTGGCAGATGTTCACCTAAAGATGAATCTTATATTCTTGGAGGATGTTGAGGATCATTTTTGCAGAAATGGTCTGTCGGTGAAAGAGGTACTTAAAAATTGAAAACAGATATCTGACAGCATTTATATTGGTCTGGGAGTATCACAGACTCGATGGATTACTTTTAGTTAACAAGTTAAGCTTATTGAAACTTTGAGGACAAATTAAGAGTGGAGGAAGAGAACATTACTGCCTACTTGGAACATTATTTAAATCTGATACTTAGGATTATACTTCCTATTGTAGAGACAGATTGTAGATTTGATCAACAATGGCAGACAACTATCGGTGTGTGCGTGTGTGTAATGTCACTTCAAAAGGTTATTGATCTATGAGGAGTGGTTATGGAAAAATATTAAGGGAAAGAAACATCTATATGTGGTCTTTATGTATTTAAAATGAGTTCCAACAGATACGTTTTTTTATAATAGACGGGGGTTGGAAGTAACATATATTGCTATGTTAAAGGATATGCTTGATGAGATTATGATCATAGTGAGAACTATCTACGTGAATCTAGCGTACTGCCAGTCGCCAGAGGAAATCCTAAACTGTTGCCCATGCATTATTGTAAAACATCAATGGATTGGCTTGAGGTAGTAGATTAGGACTCATGGTGCTTGTTGAGATAGTTAATTTAGGAATCATGGTGCTTGTTGAGATAGTTAATTTAGGATTCATGCTGTATGCTATTAGCTCATAAAACTAGGGGACAGGTTGTGATTTAAATTAGAATGGTTGAGAAAAGCTTTTAAAAAGTAGTGAATTTCAAATATACGTTGGAATGCAAATCTAGAGATACAAGTAGAGGTTATTAAGATCATGATTACTGGAGAGCTAGAAATTAATTATGATAATTACCCATAGGATTAAAGTAAGTTTGGTTAGGTGGACATTTACTTTGAAGTTTCTTTTGATTTTGCTTCACTTAAATATATTTTGCAGATAGCAATCGACTCGCTCCTGTAGATTCTACTGTACAAAATGTTGTTGAGACACATTGTAATATGCCAACAAGGCAGTTCACGCGAATGATTAAAATAAAAATGTTTTCCCGGGATGATAAATGTTGTTCAGAATAAAATGTTTTGGACATGTTTGAAGAATATTAGTTGATGGTCAGGATGAGTTACAGACTCTAGATAGTAACTTATGAGGCTTTCTTGAGTTAATTTGAGCTTGTAGTGTACTTGTATTGTGCTCTAACAAACACCTGTGATGTTGTGCTATTTGATTACATGGCCATGCTATGTTTCCTTCCGTAAGATGCTTGTGCATGCTTGAAATGAGTGTTTGAGAAATTTGACTTTGAAGTGACTTTGATTTACACATTTGATGTTCCAATTACATGTCAGCGTCTCTGTGGATCTCTGTATCACCAAATAATGCCTACTGCATTTTCCTTATGTCTTTTTCCTGGTGTGAGCTTCAGGATGATGATGGTGACAATGCTTTTCATATAGCAGCTGATACGGCAAAAATGATACGTGAAAATCTTGATTGGATCATTTTTATGCTTAAATATCCAAATGCTGCAGTTGATGTTAGAAATCACAGGCAAGTTTTGTTTATCACTCCTCATTAGCTTTTAGTGTTAAATCTCTTCAGAATTAACTTCGCTCGTTTCCTTTCGTGAAAGTTCCATGATCTGCAATAATTGCTGCTGAATATGATATATATCTTTTCTGGTAAATGGTAATGCATTACAGTGGCAAGACATTACAAGACTTCTTGGAGGCTCTTCCCCGGGAATGGATTTCTGAAGATTTAATGGAGGCACTAGTGGAGAAGGGAGTCCATTTATCTCCTACCATGTGTGTATACAATGCTTTGCTGTTTTCACCACATTCCTGGTAAAATTATGTGCAGTATGTGTTCAATGTCATTATTGTGGCTAAAGACTTCTGTATGGTTAAATATTGCTTAGATATCAAATTGGAGACTGGGTGAAATACAGAAGAAGCATTACAACGCCAACATATGGGTGGCAAGGTGCAACACATAAGAGTGTTGGTTTCGTGCAAAGTGTCCCAGACAACGACAATCTCATTGTGTCCTTTTGCTCTGGAGAAGCACAGATACTGGCAAATGAAGTCATAAAGGTGATTCCACTTGACAGAGGACAGCATGTTCAACTTAAGCCAGATGTCAAAGAGCCAAAGTACGTATAATCTATTATCAAGACATTATCTTTAGGCATACATGTTTCTTAAGGTTAACATCCCTTCCATGATGTATTTTGTCTAATCTTTGTTGTCATACCATTGCATCATGGTGCTGCTCTTGTAGTTATTGTTTTCTTTAAATTTTTCCTTCTCTCCATCCAGTCACTCTTCTTATATGATGATCGGTGCAATCATTTCAGGACATTTACAATGATACCGAACTGGGTGACACTTCAAAGTCTAAATGAACTTGTTTTCCATTTTGGTTTTATTAATCATATTGGGTTTATAAAGCTAAGGCTAAAAATGCATCATAAGTGCACCAAAAGGTCTGAGAATTTCAGTGTCCTCTGAAGGTTTTATGTTCTATCACGAACTTTACTTGCATATAGAAATTAGACATCTAAGGCATAGATGTTGGCTGCATAGGGCATGAGTTTTTATATTGGAAAGAAAAAATGTTAATTCAAATCTTATATTGAAGGTTCTATACTTATATTACTTGGGTACCAAGTATGGGGCTAGTTCATTCTTTTCTTACTATTAATCAACTGTGAAAATCACCAGGAAACATGAATCAAAGATTCAGCTGCTCTTACAATTTTTAAGATGCTGGGACCTGATATTAACATGGGTATAACAGCTAGGGAAAAATAAATGTCATAACCAAATATTGGCATGGCTGCTTGTATTGGACCGTGAGCGTTATTTCTTTCAATCTCTATCTTTTTAGCCATACTAGGTATTGGTATGTACGCGGATTTCGTTCTTTCACTATCAGTTGACTAGGTCGAAGTTTTTCTATCTAGTTCCTTTTATAGATAGTTTTGATGAATAAAAATGAAACAAAAAATCCTAAGATTTTTTTTTTCAAGTCATTCGTTTTACAATGAAAAAAAAAGGCCTTTTCTTCTTCTCTTGGGTAAAAAACTGAATTTGAATCAACACGAACCCTGTGAATCAAATATTGTAGTGATTCACCGGGTTCTCATAAGTTCTCACAGTTTTTTTTTTTAAATCTCACATGCACTGTACACTTTTCTATTTGTATTTGTAAGTCTTTTTTGAGTCCTTTTGAATTCAAATAGATGTTAATGTAAATGAACCATAACTGTGTTGCCCTATTCCTAATAGATCGGCCCCAAATAGAACTTGACTAGTAGATAGGGGGCACCACTTATTTTAGTGGTACTGCTATTGCGATTCTTTTGGTTTTTGTGAGGGCATTCCACTAATACATCAGTTGTTGAAATCACAGTAGCTGTACTACTGAAAAAATTGGCACCATCTACCTACTGGGTGTTCCCCCCCCTCCTTTCGGGACCCTTTGGCTGATGGCAATAATTGCCATAGTAGCAAGATTTGATTCTATTCACCCCAATGCAATTCAATTTAGTAATGTGAATCACCCGCAATCATGAATCAGAGTGAGTCTTGCGGAGTTGAGGTTTACTATCTATTTGCTGCAATCAGTTCATCGTTTACAGATTTGTCATTTAACAAATAGCAAAATTGATTTAGCACATGTTTGGGCATGCTTGAATTATATAATTTCAGCTGGTGAAACATACTTTTTATCCACACATTTCGTAGAACCACAACTTACAACCCACTTTTAACCACACATTCATCAATAACTTATATTATAAGCACTTAAAAAATAATTTCAGCACTATCAAACATGCGCTTATTCTGTGCTTGATTTGAAACCTCGTTTGCAGTTTTTTAAATTTTGGGTTTAAATAAGTGTGGAAATAGTCTCTCAAGGTCCCTTGTAAAAATTGATATCTGATGCTTCTCCAAAGTACAGAAAATAATTTAGGATCTCATTATGAAAAGAGTAAAAACAATACAAACAGTGATAACTGATGGAGAAAGAAGTGTCTACCATCATCTAATCTTTCTGGCAATGAACAATAGAACCATTTGCTTGGCTGTAGACCAAATCTATTTTTAATTACCCTGATGCAAAGTGAACTAGATGCTAATGGAAAACGGAGAAACCATATATCCACTATTGAAATGTTCCTATACACATTACCTGGCCTAAAACACACTTAGTTTGCCTTCATAACATCTCCTAATTTACTAAACCATCTTAAAGTGAGAATTAACTCAGAAATGTAGGTCCCCTGGACACAAAAAGAAACAGACTTCATGCAAAGGAAATTCATGTGTCAGAATGAGATAGCGAAGTATGTCTCGTTCTTAAGTAGCAAATTGTTTTCGGCAATTTTGGTTTAAACATTGTTGACCTTCGAGAAAACCACGATGATTCCAAATATTCTTGTATGGTACAATAATTAGTCTTGTGTTTCTATAGATTCGGTTGGCGTGGTCAATCACGTGACAGCATTGGAACAGTTCTTTGTGTTGATGATGATGGAATTCTGCGTGTCGGTTTTCCTGGAGCATCCAGAGGATGGAAAGCTGATCCTGCAGAAATGGAAAGGGTTGAAGAATTCAAGGTTGGAGACTGGGTTCGCATACGGCCCACACTGACTACAGCTAAACACGGATTAGGATCTGTAACTCCAGGGAGCATTGGCGTGGTGTACTGTATTAGACCAGATAGTAGTCTGTTACTGGAACTAAGCTATCTTCCAGCTCCATGGCATTGTGAACCTGAGGAGGTTGAACATGTTGAGCCATTTAGGGTAAGGGCAATTAACTTGGCTTGAATGAGATTGAATATTTCAAATTCTTGTTCTTGTTCTTTTTTGTTTTTCCTTATATTTACACTTTTGGTCTTTCCTACCATATAACTCTGTGGCTTTTATAGATTGGTGACCGGGTTTGTGTAAAGCGCTCTGTTGCTGAGCCAAGATATGCTTGGGGTGGTGAAACACATCATAGCATTGGAAGAATTAGTGAGATAGAGAATGATGGTCTGCTGATAATTGAAATTCCCAATCGACCTATTCCATGGCAGGCTGATCCTTCTGACATGGAAAAGGTGGAGGATTTCAAGGTATTGTCTGCATAATTTGGTCAAGTTCTGTTTTGAAATATGAATATACTGGATGGTGGTATTCACTGCCCATGTTCAATATAATTTTAACAGGTAGGAGATTGGGTTAGAGTAAAGGCTTCTGTTTCCTCCCCGAAATATGGGTGGGAGGACATAACGAGGAACAGCATTGGTATAATTCATTGTTTGGAGGAGGATGGTGATATGGAAATTGCATTTTGCTTCAGGAGCAAACTTTTTCGCTGTTCTGCGACAGATGTGGAGAAGGTTCCTCCTTTTGAAGTGGGACTAGAGATTCATGTGATGCCTTCTGTTACTCAGCCTCGGCTTGGATGGTCCAGTGAGACACCAGCTACTGTTGGAAAAATTGCAAGGATCGACATGGATGGTGCTTTAAATGTAAGCTGGTTCTGTTCTTGGTTGCTTATCTTGCGTTAGGTCAAGGACCAGATGTCAAGTATGATCATCTACCAGATTTTTTCCAACTCATTGACAAGTTTGGTAGAAGTTGCTGGTTAAGAGTTAAGGAATCAGGCTTCCTCAACGATAATAGCATGTCATGTACTTACATCTAGAACACAAAATAGGATGGCGTTTGGATACAAGCTATTAAGTCACAAGTTCTCTCCTGCTAATGATATAATTAATCAACAAAGAGAAGCTTGTATCACTAATGTGCAACCAATAGAAATTAAGTGCCCTCTTAATAGAAAGCAGAGGTTCTATTTGAAAGACAAACACATGTTTGCTCAACTGAACTTGTTTGATTTCAGAAGTGAAATGACTTTTGTACCCTTTGAATGAAAGGTAAAATATGTAGGATGATTTGTTTAAAAATGTAATATAATTGTATCAATCAACATCTGCTATCTTCCATTAAGAAATATAGATGGAGTTAATTTCATTGGATCTTTTGCTAGATTTAACAATAAATTGAATGAAGTAACAAAATATAATATCTGTAGTTGAACCTAAATTTACTGGTAACAGACCTTAGTTTGTTTGTCCCGTGGCTCTATGTTTTGTCCACTTTCTTTTTACTTCATTTTCCATCATATCATATATCATTTTCCTGACAGAAGCTCACCCTTTTTAGGTAAAAGTTTCTGGAAGACATAGTTTGTGGAAAGTCTCTCCCGGAGATGCAGAACGACTTCCAGGATTTGAAGTAGGTGATTGGGTGCGCTCGAAACCAAGCCTGGGGACTAGGCCCAGTTATGATTGGAACAGTATTGGGAAAGAAGGTTTAGCTGTTGTGCATAGTATACAGGACACTGGTTATCTAGAATTAGCTTGCTGTTTCCGTAAGGGAAGGTATCCAACCCATTATACTGATGTTGAAAAGGTTCCCGGTTTTAGGGTTGGGCAACATGTGAGGTTTCGAAGTGGACTGGTTGAGCCAAGATGGGGCTGGCGAGGTGCTCATCCTGATTCTCGCGGTGTTGTAGCCAGTATCAATGCTGATGGAGAAGTGAGGGTTGCAATCTTAGGTTTACAGGGGTTATGGAGAGGGGATCCTGCAGATCTTGAAGTAGAGCAAATGTTTGAAGTGGGAGCATGGGTCAAATTGAAAGAAAACGCGAGTAGTTGGAAATCTATTTGGCAAGGTAGCATTGGCGTTGTACAAGGAATTGTGTATGAAGGAAATGAATGGAATGAAAATATTGTCGTTGGATTCTGCGGAGAACAAGAACTATGGGTAGGAAATTTTTCTCATCTTGAAAGAGTTGATAAACTCCTGGTTGGGCAGCGGATCAAAGTTCAAAACTCTGTCAAGCAGCCAAGGTTTGGGTGGTCAGGACACAACCATGCAAGTATAGGGACCATATCAGCGATTGATGCAGATGGAAAGCTGAGAATATATACACCGGCTGGCTCGAAAGCTTGGGTGCTCGACCCTTCCGAGGTGGAGATCGTTGAGGAACAGAAGCTTCATGTTGGAGACTGGGTTAGGGTTCGGGAAAATGTTTCTACTCCTACTCACCAGTGGGGAGATGTACGTCACTCAAGCATTGGAGTGGTGCACCGTATAGAAGATGAAGATCTTTGGGTGGCTTTCTGCTTTATGGACAGGCTATGGCTTTGCAAAGCATGGGAAATGGAAAAGTTGAGACCCTTTAAAGTTGGAGATAAGGTGAAAATCAAAGATGGACTAGTGACTCCTCGATGGGACTGGGGTATGGAGACACATGCAAGTAAAGGTGAGGTGGTAGGAGTGGATGCAAATGGGAAGTTGAGGATTAAGTTTCGATGGCGAGAAGGGAAGCCATGGATTGGAGATCCTGCTGATATTGTTCTCGATGAGAACTCACCCTCGACAACTGGTACGTCATGAAAAGAATAGCATCTTTTCATCGAGTCAATTTGAGCTTCAGCCATTGGCTTCTCAACTCACTGGGGAGGCAAGAAGCACTGAAAAAGCCACAAGATTAAGACTTGCTCGAGTTGACTGCTATTAGTGCAGCGGAAGAAACGATAACCGGCCACCTGTTTAACTATTGACAAACAGAGGTCAGAGGCTAGAAATTGATAAAAAGGAGATATCGGGGGATCAGCTCGAATGTGAGTCAATTGCTTTTACAGATCTGCTCATTATCAGTGATTTTCTCTGTGTTAGTAATAGTGATAGATTTGGGATAAATGGCGTCCTAAGAGTCTTTCAGTGACCTAAACTCTTAGCAGGTAACCAGTACATTTGATTAGTCTTTTGATGTTTTCAGTATGGTTCATAAATTATCATGTTGATTCCTGTGAACGAGTAATACATCATGTCATGTGTATAAGTAAGATTTTCTTAGACTAAAATTGTAGAATCGTCGCTAGTAAATTATGTACAGTATGTAAAGAACTGAGGGTTTGGTAGGAATAATTTTCATTTGCAAATTTAAAGGGAGATTTTTATGACTTTGGTTGGTGAATTATGTTAGGAACTTGGTGTTTATGTTCGCATGCGTGTGCATGCAAGCGTATTGACCAAATCATATGTACGTGCGCACGCATACACGTGCACATGCATGTTGACCAATACTATTCAAGGAGAGATCTTGGGTACTTAGAGGTTAGAAAGGCTTAATTTCCCATGTAATCTATTACATCCCAAATCCCAGACCTATTTGGTGGATTTATTCGAAAGCAATCCTAAACCAAACTGAAAATTCTTTCCACTCTCATTCTTTTCCCCTCTTTAAAAATCTCCTCCTCCTCCTTGTCTTACCGCCATATCAAACCTTTCTCTTGAGCATGGGCTAGTCAAATTGGATTCAAAATGAAATATATTGTAAAGTCATTTTGTTATTATGAGTTAGGATACACACACACACACACACGGGAATTATATGGTGCCTGAATTGGGCAATTGCCCGATTGACATGGGGGTGGGCCCCCTGCATGTGTAGGCCCACCTCTTGTGTCAGTCAGGCAGTTGCTTGATTCGGGCAACATATAAATGCGATTTCAACTTTACCTAACAAAGCCTTGAAATGACATTTGTTGCATGTTTAGACGTGATGAAATTATTTTTAAGTGTTTATAAGTTGTGGGTTCTATAGAATGTGTGGATAATAAGTGAGTAATAAATTGTGGGTTCTATAAAATATGCGAATAAAAAGTATATTTGACCAGCTTAAATTATAATTTAAGTTTATGCAAACAAGCTATTAAACAAGTCAAAGTAGAATATAATGTTTAATTACTAATCACTCGTTATAATATTTGAAAGATTGATTAAAATCATAAGGTAGCAACATTGAGAGTTAATTTTTCCGTTTCATGAATTCTTTCATACGAGGCCAAAAATAATAAGAGAAAATTGATGGAATGGAGTCCTAGAACTCTCGATTTTCGAGGAAGTGTGTTCATTGAATTTGTTTTTTGTGACTTTCAAAATATATTTGATACGTTAAACTAGGTAAGATTATATATATAAAGCAATGGAAATATATAATAAAATTGGGAGACACCTGTCAGTAATCCGTATAATTTTGTCAATTACGGAAAAACCGAGCACTTACTTCTTAAACAATCTCAGCTTGCTTGGATAAACAACCATCTATTCACCTACCAAGATAGATTATCCTTAGAATGAAAGAAAAAGACATTGAAAGATCCTTTTCACAAACCAAGAATGCTTGACAAAATCATGGAAAATTATGGTCATATGTAGGGTGGATATTGATTTCCGGCGTCCGGATTCAGTGCATTCTGAAGTCGACCAAAAGCCCACCAACTTAGAATCCTCACCGTCTGATCCAAGATGTGTGGTTGGTGATGAAATCTAAAGATATACACACGTCTGATCATGATCATGATGAAGAATAATAGTTGCAAGTTGATGAAATTTATAATATCAATTCATCATATCTTGTATTTCTTCTGCTAAGATACATTGCATTTGATCATTTTCTCATCTACCTTATATATATGCCCACTAGCCTATATATCTAAAATTTTTCCCAATACCCTATCTATCTATTGTTGTGGTGCAATATATTTTTGCTTATTTTTCCATGATATTGAGCTTTTCGAAGAAGATTCTTGGAAAAAAATGGAGATTCTAGTAGTTCAAAAGCCATTAAAAATTTATAATTTTGATTCAATCAAGTTATTATGCGTTGCATTTATTCTTGATGAACTAATGGAGTCGGATTCTTTAATTGTACTATTCAATTCACCATATCAAATGATCAATCGAAAATAATAATCGAAACCCTAAATCCGAAGAGTGTTTTATTGGAATTTGTGATCCTGATTCTCTCATGTATGAGATTCTCTAACCGGATTTCCGACACTAAACACGTTAACATATAATTTATCACATTCCCCAAGTCTCAATTTTTTCCCTTGTTTTGACCTAAATGCAAGAAATATTAATACTATAAAATTCCATAATTCAATCATATGTCCCTCTCTATATATACATGCCACCCAAGTCAATACATTTTTCTCTCAAAAACAGTTGTTCTATACGTGATGGTATTAAACACGTATTGGATCACATAATTTCGAGCTGTGGGAGTATATGGTATGAGGTACGATAACGTTTGGTACGTAAAGATGGTAATGAGGTGCTTCAATGGGTGGTGGTTGGTGGTTATGGCCATCCTAACAACGTCGCTACTGGTTTTGCCACCAATTTTGCCGCCACTGCCACCGCCTCCAATGGTGCTCATGTTGTTTCCAGTAGGAATAATGGCTTTCCTTATGGCCTTGGCTTTCTCTCCAGCTAATGCTGCAGAAGACATCTTCATTTATTCCTCCATTTAAACAGATGAATCTGCTTATGCATAATGCATAATGCATGCAAGAGTGACTCCAGGTGTGAGTGAAAAACTTCACAAGTATTGAGACATATATGATGCCTCCATGATTGGGGTATTCTAACCCCGCCCCCCATCCACTAGGTCTAGACGGAGACCTAAAAATCTCGACTAAGAGTTAGCGGGATGTTATATGAGATGATTATTAATGTTACAAAGATGAAAGGCTTCATCTTTGTATTTTTTGATTTCTTTTATGAAATATATACTCTTGAGGTAGTTTTGTTATCATTCACAACTTGTGCTGTGGTCCTTAAACTTAGTATGCGATATAAAAGTGACAAAAGAGGTGCTAGATTGAGCTCTTGCAATGGCCCTCCAAAGCTCAAGTCAACAAGCAAAGTGACAAAGTAAATGAAGGTACGAGCAAATGATGGTAGTACTAAAACTTGTGGTCATTTGAGTTATAATTTAAGTTGATTAAACATATTTTTTATCCATACGTTTCGTATGACCACAACTTACTATACACACATTCTATACAACCCACAACATGTATTCACTTTAAAAAAATCAGCACTCGCAAACATGCACATAATAAAGGTGTGGGTATATGGAGAATTGTAGTTCTAAACACATGGTTGGGTTGTGAGACCATGTCAAGTGTAATAGGTTCGCCTAATGATTCGTGAGCTAGTTTGGGACATGTATGCATGTCTGTATGTATGTAAACGATCTCGGCCACCACTGTTCAACAACAATGGGGTGGCAATTACCAGTTGTATTGGTGTAGAAGTCGAAAATACTATCAATTATAACAATACAATTCACTACATCTATTTTTTTGGCATATTACAAACAAAAGAGGAGCACCATTTGAACAAAATATGTAAGATGTTACTTGAGAGCTGTAACTAATTTCTCTGACTACAAAAACCAGCCCTACAAGGACATAAAAACATGATGCATCTAAATTCGAAGCAAAACTAAACAATGTTCTTTTACATGATATGGAAGAATTATCTTGAACTTGAACTGTTTCTGCAGTCCTTCAAGAACACAGCTAGTTTTAGAGCAAGGATGCTGAATTTCGAGCAGCTATGGTTACATTTCCCATCACATTTCATTGTCGATTATGTCTCGCATCATCTGTATAGGAATGAGCCCCTCTGTTCTAATCGCATCTTTATTTGGATCCGGACTAATGAAATACAACGTTGGTAGTCCTCGAACCTGTAACACATTTGTATTTACTTTTTGGTTTCTTACCATGTAATCTTGACAATATTAATATTACAAGTCCTCAGGTTAAAAACACGAATGGTCATTGAACTTGAACTTTGTTACAATTTGTTAACTCCGTCCGTTAGTTTGACTAACGGAAAAGGTAGTAGGTTTCCATGAACTAGGTTTCCACGTCAACTTTTCTGTGGGGATATTGACAAAAATGATCACATAGTAATAAATGTTGAAGTTCCGCGACCAACTTGGAACAAATGAATTTTAGTGACCAACATATAATTTCGCTACAATTCAGTAACTACCTGAGTTTTCAACCCCAAGTCTTCCCAAGGAAACACCGGTCATATTTAAATTAACTTCTCAAAGGAAAAACTGCAAGTAATAGCATTGACTAGTGACGAAGAATTAGATGAAACAATGATAGCCTTCAGAAACATTACTTTGTGGACAATGTAAAACATAACACTGCTTGGAATATTAAATAGACATCACAGTCTAAGTGGTGTATTTTGTGATGCAGCATGGACAATACCTAATATCTCTATCCAAAAAATTCTTCCCCCCACTGTAGAGTCAAAAGGAAAAGGAAAAGAAAATAACAGCAAGAGTAGATTACCTGCATGTCACGTGCAAATTCATATTCATCATCTGTGTCGACCTTCACGATTAATGCATTGTTTTCATATTCAACAGCAAGCTGTGGAACAAACTTTAATGTTAAAGCCAAAGCTAAGTAGAGATCGGAAGATTCATCATATGCAAAAAGATTAGTATCCAACAAGCAATATTAAATTTCCCTATATCATTCACTTCTATATATGTCATGATGAAGGCCCACCCCGAGTTCTGGGCTTAGCAAGAAACGACATGGGCTAATTTCAACTTGGCCCAGCATACTTAACCAAGTTACAACGTAAGCCCATAAGTCACGTTTATAAGTTGGCACTGCCAACTCTCCAATGACCAATATGAGACCACATACGGGTTATTACAGTTCATGGGCCAATTCCTTGAGAGATTCCTATGGCTAATTTCTGGTCCTTTTTTTATAAGTTACGGGTCGTGATTGGTGCGTTTGGGTATTTCAATGCCCTAGAGTTCCCTTGTTGAAGGGTGGCCTTCTTCCTTTCTATGCTTTAATCCAACTAAAATCTCATCTTTGTTCTTTGACTGAGCCATATTCAGCCTCGAATAAAAGGGGGAAACAGGGCTATACATGCACTGCTTGCCATTGATATAAGGGCAGTTCGCTTTTATACGGCTTGGCTCAACCTGGTCAAGAAATTGAACAAGTTTATCCAACCCAGATCTAACCCATTTAGGATATATCTGGCGTCCAGGACCTGACAACAAACCAGTTGACAAGCCCAAAACCAAGAAAGTACAAGGAAGGAAAAATTGAACCAACTGGTTTTCCATTATCTGTTGGTTAAAGCACCAGAAACATGGTCATGCTCTGAGAGAGCTGAATTTGTATCAGTTTAACAAACCAAAATACGGTATTTCTTCTAATTACACCAGTGACCTGCTAATAATATCATCCCATTAAAATAATGAAATCCTAATGAAGGCCGCAACAGAGCTAAAAATTGTATTCAGCATTTTTACCCTCATACATTACACTGACAAAGATAGTCTGCCCCTAGAAATTGAAATAGATTTGCTATCTTTGGTGATGTACCCATGTCTGACAAAATCCTAGTGCAGAGACACCATTGTAAATGTGTGCGTGACATGTTGGAGTATAATAAAAAAATTTACGAATGTATCTATGCATCTAAGCTGCCTTAGCAACTTCAACAACTCAAACAATTTCTCCTTTCACAACCCAATTAAAATATAGCGGAACATAGCATGAATTCGGTTGAAGTAACAAATGAGCAGTTGGTTTTTAACAGAAGCAATCTAAGTAGAGAAGTATGCCTATGAAATTGAACGAAAATCTAAACATTAAGCTGCGAGTTATTGAGACGAAAACTTGATTGGAGAGAAATAGACAAAATTCATTCGAAGAGAAATAGCTGCTCTTATTTATTTGACATAACCCTAATCTTATACAACAATAGCATGTTTAGTAATGTAGATTAGACCACATTGCACAATATTGTAAGAGAAGAAAGCTACAATCTTGTCTATTATAGTGTTGAGTATGGTCTAATACCACTTACCAAACATGTACCAAGTAAATAACTTCACTTCTAATTTACTAAATCATTTGACCGTAGACTGAACCAAACATGGATGAGGTCATGCATAAAGAAATCATCATTCTATAATTGTTGAAAAATGGTTTCAATCTTAATTCATCAATGTACTCTTCATCCATCTCTTGCATACTCTAATTATTCATAAAATGATGCACAAGAAACAACAATAATCCTTAAAGGTGTTAATGAGCTACTTTTTATCATAAATGAGCCTAAGAAAATGCTCAAGCTTGACATGTTTACTTTTGAGATGAACTTCAATAAACTTTTGACCGTACGAATTTGAGTCGAGCTCTAGCACCTTGGCTGATTTACATAGTATCTAATACTTATTAACTGAACAAGTGGAACTCAATCCAATCTCAAAGAATTTAGGATCTTAAAAATGTGTTTGAACTTGGTTTGTATCACTCTTGAGCAGGGCTTTGACGAGCTTTCAGCGAGTTGAGCCATAGTGAATCTCGAGCTACTCAGCCCAATGCCCATTTACCTCTTGCTTGGGAGTTTTTTTTCATCGATTTTGACCGATTTTGGATGGCACCGTTTACGAAAGGTTGGACAAATCGGTGTTTATTAGTTTTTTAGAATATCGGGTTTGGGCGGTTTTTAAACTGCCCAAAACCAGTGTAATTTAATTTGGAGTATCCTCTCTCAAACAATTATTTTCACACTACCCTAAACTTAATATTTGTAAAAATAAAAGAACATATGCAAAAAAAAAAAAAAATATGCAAGAATATAAATTTAATTTTATATTTTCAATAATAGGTGGATATATAAAATTTTTAAAATTTAGATTTTTTTTATATATGGACATATATGTAATTTGATTCTTAAAAAAAAAAAATTTAGAACCGCTAGATAATAAAATCTCAAGCATGGATTGGACCGTTTCAAAAGTCGCTATTAAAAACCACCAAAACCGCTTCCCTCATAAACGCCCAAAACCGGTACTTTAAAAAACCGCATAAACGATACTCGAAAACTCTCAAGAAAACCCGTAAACATTCTTCCAATTAAACCTCCAATTTAGTCAATGGGTGCTACATGTTTGATGAAATTGCAATTGACATAACTATCTTTGTTTAAGAATGCAAATCCTGTTTTTATTATCAAAGCCAAAAAATTCGTAAATGCATTTGAAGATAATATCAACCCAGTGCAAACATGAAGCATTACTCATCCAAATCTCTAAACTTGAGAAGATGTTAATAAAGATTTTCTCAAATTTGTATCAATTGCATACAAATTGACTCGCAAGCTGAGATTTCAAGTTGTAGTAAATGGGCCCCAAGCCCAGCCAGATGGCAAATATTGATGACAATGAACTAGCAAAACATTTCTCATATAGATAAAGCTGATAAATTTGTTATCAATAAAGGCACATCTAGCAACAAACATCATTTTGTATGCATCATGTGAAATCTAAGAAGCACAGACATGGACACACGATACGGACTCATCGCCACGCTTCTAACAAAAGTAGGATATAAACACGTCAATTTAAATTCAACTTATGTCTTTACTTTTATACATTTTAATATAGGACACGGCACTTGCCCGAGTGTCCTTAAAGTATCTTTCAAGTGTCAGAACTCGGAAATTTAAAAAATATATAAAAATAAGGACACGACACGTGGTTTGACAGACCAATGTCCTAGAGTGTCTGAGGAGTGTCGGAGTCCAACATGACATGACACGTGTCAGACATGGATAGGCCGCCTGAGGAGTGTCGGAGTCCAACATGTCTGTGCTTCATAGTGTGAATGATTGTGTTGTGACGGACACGGACACGGACATGCCGCATGAATAGGAGTGCCCATGCTTCATAGTGTGAATGACGTCGTTCAAAGAAAATTGCTAAAGAACTCTTTAGATTGAAATTTTTCATTGGAGCAGAAAGCAAATGTGAAAACCACGTGCATCTAAGAAAACTTTTTAGGAATGTAGTTAGCTATACTGGATCATCAGCCTTTTTCTTTCTGAAATAGCATGATTTCTCACATTTATCAAGCATACTTTCTATTATCTCTGTCCAAAACACCGGCTATTGTCTATGAGGAATTCTGAATTACAAACTGACATCATCTTAACATGCTCCAAGTCCTGATCACCACTCTTCCTGTGAGATGATGCGAGAACAACTGAGGCCTCTCTTACCTAACTTCTGATGTTCGTACACATCTCTAAAGTTACTACTGCAATTACCAATGACAAAGAACCCGGGGTACAAGAAGTGTTCTACCAGTGCACAATCCCTATCATATGCATACTAGAAGTTCCAAAGATATTGGAAACTTTAGATAGTATAGATGCACTGTATTCTAAACCCACATTTACAGAAACAATTCCAGTGTTGTAGGCAAAAAAAAAGCAAATTCAACTCATGGAAATATTACAACACATATTTTCAATGGAATATTGAGACTTGGGAGGAAGTATTAGTGACGATGACATCAAATTTATCTTTAAGAGATTTTACTAAGGAGTCATAAAGAAACAGAGGACAAGTTGTCTGCAGATAATCTAGAAACACGAAATTACATTTACATTTGCGAAAGAGAACTCCAAGTTTGATGAAATCAGTCAAAGAAATCACTTGAAAACAAACCATATTATTAACAAGTTATATGAGTATGCAACCGGTAGAACCAACCCTATCTTTAAATGTGTACGCATTGACAAATTCACACTAAAACCAATAGCATGCAATCATGGGGGGAAATCCTTATTTCCCCAATCAAATTGATCTGAAAACATCATGTAAAGATCTAAGGCTTACCATTTCAAGTTCTTGAGCCATCAAAATACAGGGACCGCACCATGTCGCATAGAAATCAATAATCAGTGGTACTTTTCTCTCTCCCTTCACCAGGTCTTGCACTTCTTGTGCAGATAACTTTTTCTGCCACGTCAAAATAATGAAAGAAAAGATAATGTTGGTTGTTGTCAGGGGTGCACGACCTAGACTCGTAACAACTAATGATGAAAAGCATTATTAAAAAAAAAAGTGAATCAAACATTTTAGCAAACAACAAAAATGCATAACAACCACAATAGGAAACACTCAAATAAATTGTTCCTCTTCACTTTTATTTGATTGTCCAGAAAATAAACTGCCAATTGCCAATTTTATGATGCTATAGATATTAGCACTAATTAGCAATCAAACTAGTTCTTTATATCATAAGAATATAAAATAAGCGGTCCCAGCATGTCTAGCAGCCAGCCACTTCTAATTAGCAAGCAAATCAAATCCCAGAACCAAAAGGAGTTAACTTTGCAATGGTTAAAGATAAGTAAAAGTGTCTTGTGTATAAGAGATATCTGTATGCATAAGTAAATACCACAAGATAGTCTTCTCTGACATATTTTCCAGCAGGGGGTTTGCAGAGCAGTTTTCTTGATAGCGTGTGAGTTGATAGGGAAGGGAGAACTCTCTGCTTAATGGTGGGGGTAAAGAATAGAGTACTGTTTGGTTGATGGGTTTTCAAGGAAAAGGAAGAGGTGCTAATGGGCAGTGTTGGGGTTGGAGCATGGAATGAGAAGATGGAAACTTGCATTATACTCCCTCTTATCTGATGCTCTGTGTGTGTGTGTGTGTGTGTGTGTGAGAGAGAGAGAGAGAGAGAGAGAGAGAGAGAGGGAGATTTTGCAGGGGTTTATGGTGATTTTTGCAAGAAATTTTTTTTAGCAGATAATGGGAAGAAGAATGGGTCCTGTTTGGCTGCGAGCATAGACAATTCGCAATAATTATAGTGGATAAATTACTCTGTGTTCTGTGTGTGTGTTTTACTTTTAATTTTTAGTTTTAAATTCATTTTCAGTATTGTAATTTAAGACTCTATTTTAAAATTGTTGAAAACGTGTTTATTTTATCATTCTAAAAATAAAAAATTGAAAAACACGTTCTGTTTGAAATTTTAAAAAATTATTTTATATCATTTTATTCAATAAATTTGATTATTCAGTAAAATAGAACAATTTTATTCTAATATATAATAAAATAATATATACATTTTATAGTCAATAAATCTTACAATATTTTTTTTTACAAATATAAAATACAAACAAATAATAATTAACAAAATAAATTAACCAATAAGCACTTGAATTATTTTTTTAGTATTTAGAATTTTCATATTTATAGAATTTTAAATTTTTTAAGAATATTTACTTTTTTATTATTTTATTTTTTAAAAATTTATTTTTTTGTAGAAATTTTATTTTTTTATAATTTTATATTTTTAGAATTTTTTTTTTTATAAATTTATAATTTTAGAATTTTTGTTTATATAAATTTTGATTTAAATAAAATTTGTTTTGATTGGTTTGATTATTTTACATGTTTTCACTCAAAAACGTCGAAAACTTTGTTTTATGTTTTGTGTTATAAATTTTACTTTCGAAAATAAATTTTCAAAGCAACATAGTAAACAAGTTTTTGACGTTTTACAAAACTGAAAACATTAAAGATAACAAACCCTTACATTTTCTGTTTTTTAGCTTTATAACAATATCATCTTTATTTAATTTTATTCTCAGATATTATTACCATTATTTTATTAATTTGCACATATAGTCCTCAAATGATATTTTTTGATAATTTTGCCTCTAACATAAATAAATTAGGATGGCGTCTTCAACTCATATTTTAAAAGATTTGTTAATATTTATGAATTTAAATGGATTTCATAAATTTGAATAGAATTTCACAGAATTTATAAGATTTCAACAGAATTCTATATTTTAAATTTCAATATATTCTTATGGATTTCAAATAATTTTCATGGATTTGTGGTCTTTTTATTAAAAATGGTAATTTTATATTGTTTTTATTCTAAATAGTTTGAGTGACTGTCCTACATAAACAAATATTTTGAGTATAATTTTGGAAAGGGAATTTTGTTTGAAATATAAAAAACTATAAACTCTATTCAATCAAATAGGTGAATGATTCGATGGATTGTGAGGTATATCAATTCTACATCTGTGTCAGCTAAGCTCCTAAGAAATAAACTAATAAATAGGTCATCCGTCGTCTCTAAGCTCGAAACGTAATTAGATCCATTGTTTTGGGGATTCACATTACTATTATCAATTTCCTCATTTTTGAATTAAAAAAAAAATTGATTAAAGAAGAAAGCTTCTTCAAAAATAAATTTAAAATAAAGTTTAATTTTTACTTTCTTTCTACTTGTCTTTTTTTATATAATCCTCTATTTCATATCCGATACTAAATGATGGATACTTAGAACTTGTTCGGGGTAGTTTTTTTTTTTTTTTTTTTCAAAAATTGGTTTTTTTTTGGCTACTTTATTGACTTTTCAAACTTTTTGTAGTGTAAAAGTTTGAAAAAAAAGTTTGAAAAGTCAAAAATAGTAAGCAAAAAAATAAATTTTTTAAAGATTTTTTGAGAAAAAATAGAAACCGAACAAGCCCTTAAGATTCATTCTATTCCAAAATCAGTTGTTTAACCATCTTGTATAAAAATTTATTTTATGGCTTAAAAAAATAATTTACATGTGTCGCATTTGACGAATAAATATTTTCAAATTCACAAAAGAATTTTTAGTCTTATCTTGATTTTCAAATTCAATATCTAATTGTCATATATGGTAATTATCTAATTAATATTTACCAATAGATTATTTATATATTTCAGCCCAATTGTTTGGTTTAATGAATGATCATGAAGCATCAATAATGAAAATTTCAAATACTATGTTTGACAATTGTATAAAAAGAAACATTAAAATAAAAAATAAAAAATTCAATAAACTTCCATGCTAATATAAATTAAAAATCAAGAACAATAGTTTACTACAAAAACTTGTGGACAAACTGAGGAGAGAGGTG
Source organism: Forsythia suspensa (assembly GCA_023638005.1). Classification (NCBI taxonomy): domain Eukaryota; kingdom Viridiplantae; phylum Streptophyta; class Magnoliopsida; order Lamiales; family Oleaceae; genus Forsythia; species Forsythia suspensa. Next base: position 13,654,551 of record CM042665.1, read on the forward strand.
AGAGGAAGAGATGCATAAGAGAAGAGTTGAATTGAAATTTTGAGGGGTGGGGATAAAATTCCTAAAGAATTTGTTATTCATATTTATGAGGTCGAAATTCATACAAATTTGTTTAAATCTTCTAATTAATGAAATATTCAAAAACCCACTAATAATTGGAGACACCTAAATTTCTAAAGAATCTATTTAAATTTGAGTTAAGGACACCCAAATTTTAACTGAATCTATTAAAATCTGAGTTGAGGATATCTAAATTTCAAATGAATCTATTAAAATCTGAATTGGGAATACCTAAATTCACATGTATTTTTAAAATCTATTCAAATATAAGTTGAGGACACCCCCAAAAATAACAAAAAAAAATAGAATATAATAGACAAATTACAATTGAGATCTTGACATTTTGAAAAGTATAAAATAGTCTATTTATATTTTATTATTTAAAACAATTTTTTTTTAAAAAAATCATATTCTTCTCCAATTTCACCCTCCACCCCCAATGCATTTGAAACAAAGTTAATGGTAATTGTAGACGTTGAGAATTAAGTTTCTTTTTTGGTATCTATCTACCATGGAACGCTGATGGAAACTGAATCTTTTGATTGAGAGCTGCGAATTGAATCATATCCCTATAGCAATCCAAAGCAGGCTTCCCTCCATTCCGGACAGAAAATTTCTTTTAGCAAAATATTTGATTGAAAGATGCTCGAAGTCAACCTCCCACTCACCCGTAACCAAATCAAGGGAGATTTCTCTCTCCGATTTCGGATCCAAACCCATCGGAGTTTGGGTTTGAAATCCACCCCATTTTCCTGCAAAACCAATTAGACATTCTCCCTGGTTTTGAACCCAAACTCGTTAGAGTTTTGGTTCGATTCAGTGACCCACTTTTTCTTTTTTCTTTTTAATTGTTTTAAATAATAAAGCATGAAGAGACTATTTTTTTTCTTATTAAATTGGTCTAATTTAGATTATGTATTTAAATTTTTGTTAACTAACGAACATTTGGACGAAATCCATCCAAACTTTAGAGGTTCTTTCGACGTACATATATTGAAGGACATAGATGTCAAATTAGAAGATTTGGGACTTGAAGATAATTTTTTTTATTATTTTAAGGGAAAATCTTTATTAAAAAAAATTTAGAATTTATTTGCACTTTTTAAAAAATTAGGGACTCCAATTGCAAATTTTTCATTACGTTTTCTATTTTTTGCTATTTTAATTTATTTAAGTTATGGGCAAAATCATATAAAAATGACCATTTGAAGACTATTTGTGCGAATTAATGAAAGGATTGATACGATGTCTGATAATAAAATTGAATGAGAATGAAATTGTTACAAAGATGAAAGAATTGGAACTGACAGTGTAATTTACCCTTATTATATTTACATTTAATTTAGAGAAATTGGCTTAGTTCCTAACCGTTGCTCCCAGTATAGAAATAGTCTCAACGTTTATTTTTTGGCACAAAAGTCCCGAACTTATATATTTTGATATGCATTTAGTTATTATTTGGTGAAAAAGATAAATATGCCATTAGTTTTAATTTAAAAAATTTACAATTGAATTCATAACATTTGTAAAAGATGCAAATAGGTATATTATATTTATTAAATAATATTTAATTTAGCATATTAAATATATCACTATAACCATGATAATTAAATTTTTCATAAGAGAAAATTGTTAAATTATTGCACTTTATGTATGTATAATTGATATGTGATGTGAAAATTCTGAATAAAAATTAAGTTAAATAAACAACAAAATGGCGTATATAATTTTTGGCATTGAACCAATATTCTTTTTTTTTTAACAAAAAAATTAAATTACACAATATATGTTCTTGATTTTTGAACGATAAATTAAAATATAAATAATACAGTTGAAGCTCTAATATTTATAGTTAATAAACGAATTGCTCAATTAAATAAAAATATTTGAGTATAAAGTTTTTTACGAAGGTTTTTGTTGTTGTTGTAACGATAAAATAATATTTTAAATTTTAAATAATGTAATTACTTAATAATAAAAAAAATTATTTAACATGTTTTTTTAATAATTATGAGCTTAAATTTTAGTTATTTTATAATAATTCATAATATATACACAAAAATTTAGTATATTATCGATTTGGTCAATAAAGAAATAATTTTAAAAAAAATCTTGTTAGTTTTATATAAATTTTTATAAAAATAAAATAAAAGTATCGGACCCATTTACATTTTTTTATAAAAGTTAGCAACCCAATTGTAATTTTTTCTTATTAAAATGAGTAGTATATTAGTCTTTTTCATCAAATAATGACCAATTGCTCACCAAAATACATAAATTAAAGACTTTTGTGCCAAAAAATAAATGTTATAGACTATTTGTGTCAATTTCTCTTTAATTTCTAGTTATTATAAATAAATAACGAGTTTTCTTAGTGCTTGTTTATCTATGCTTAAATTATAATTTAAACTGGTCAAATATGTCAAATATATTTATTATCTGCACATTTCGTAGGATCCACAACTTACGACCTATTTATTATCTACACGTTTCTTATGACCCACAATTTATAAACATTTAGCAGAATTACAAATGTTCATAACATCAAAATAAGCTTAGAGCATCTCAAATACAATCGTGGATTATATTAAAAAATGTTTATCACCACATTAAAATGCTCACATGGTACTCCCAAAAAAAATAAAAATGGATGTCTAGCATACCATGTGCATTACGGTGTGCAAACATCCTACATTTATTTATTTTTGTATAATTTTATTTTCATCGAAAAGTGTGGTGAGCGTCTTTTATTTAATTTTTTATAATTTATTTACATCGGAATGTGTACTAATTTTTTTTTATTTAATTTTCTATAATTTATCTACATCATATCTCTCGTACATATGGGGCCACAATTTTTTCAATCCACAACCTAATTGGATATGCTAACTCTCCGTCTTTATTTTATTTGTCACATGTACAACAATCCACATTGTAGCATTGGAGAAACTCCTATAGAATAATTTATCAAGACATTCTTATTTTTAATTTTAGTCACTATTTCATGATAATTTATAATTTAAACTATATCTGAATTTATAATTTCTTTCTTCTTAATTATAAGTAAAAAAATTATATAGTTAATAATAAATATTTGCTACTATCAAAATAAATATAAAGATATTATTTTCAAGTGTTGGGACAAAACCCATTCTTATTGCAAGCTTTTAATAATATGGCCACGATCTTTTTGATAGTGTAATATATTAAAGATTGTAGATTATACCAGGTGAGTTCACTCATAGATACAAAGTTAAGTTAGTGGCGACTTAGGGATCTTTTTATGAAAAAATTGCCAATAAGCCATTTGTATGTGACTTGTTTTAAATTAGGTCAATTTTTTTTATATAAATTGTGATTAAGTCATATACTAATAATTTAAATTAATTCCAAAATCACCATTGTTAACCATATTTTTCATCGGCACATTCTTCCACCGGCGACAACTCTCCAGCGAGTGCTTGCGGGCTTGGCTTGGTGGATTTTGTACCCACTTGTTGAACAAACTGCAGCTAAGATAACTGGTATGCTTCTAGAGATGGATCAGTCGGAGGTTTTACATTTGTTGGAGTCGCCAGAAGCTCTTAGAGCCAAGGCTACCAAATCTATGGAAATCCTGAAGAATGTTTCTCAGCAGTAGGCTGGTAGCCCAGTCAATAAAGTGGCTTCATTGTCCTTGAGTGAGTGATGAACAATCGTCTAGTTTACTCTGTGTGTGGAAAAAAGGTGGAGTTATATATACTATTGGTTCTTTGTTTCAAAGTATTATAAAATGCTAAACTCAACCACACTTTTTATTGTTTAAGAAATGTGGAATTATTTAGTACTGGTGGTGAATATTGATTTCTGGATTGTTTTTTATTTTCTTACTAAACAATGCTCTACCTGAATAACATAATGATGCCTTACACATAAATTATACCTAGAAATTGATATAAATATTGACTTAGTACAGAACTTCTAATAATAGTTCTCATTCAAATCTAAATCACCCTTACTTGTTTGATACCGCTAGTTTCACTCGTCTCACGAGCTCCATCCAGAGGTTTGGTTAAAATTTGTTTGTAATCTGAATAACGAGGAGTCGTACTTTACAAAGAGCAATCTGATCCTCTGCTCACATAGAGAACTCTAATTCCTTGGCCAGCACTTTCTCTGATGAAAATGAATGTCTATTTCAATGTGTTTTGTCTTCTGATGTTGCAGGCCTGGCTTGGTGGATTTTCTGATGGTTGTGGCTATTTTATTTAAATCTCTTCATTTACTTATCTAAATTTGGTGTTTCGTCAAAGACTTTAATGCTGTCTGTTAATTATTAGTTTGGTTCATTATAATGTATATGGTAAAAATTGCAGAAAACAATATCATAATAAAACAGTATCATAGAATATAGTATTATTATATTAGTTGTGGCCATGATTTGCTTCTATAAATAGTAGCTCGATACTGTATTATAGAAAACAATTTGATATTGTATTATAGAATAGCAACTTGATACTGTATTAAGTTGGTCATTAGATTATTTTTCTGTGTTGTTAATTAGTTATGTATGTTGTTTGATACTATATTATATAAAACAGTATCACAACAGAAATGGGTATAAAATTCGCATACGTGCTCAGAAATTTTATTATAATATGTTTTTGGAATGGTCTCGACGAGACGGTCAATATTTTACCTGTTTGAAGTCGTCTCTTTAGTTTAAAATTGTAATATTTAATTTTTCATGTCAAAACAATATTATACATCCTCTAAAATAGTATCACAGATAAATGTATCTTAATATATTAGTATCATACATGAAAATATCTTAATAAAACAGTATCACATACACAAACTACAACCTATAAAATAACAGTATCATAGGTTAAAACATTATCTAAATAAAACAGTATCAAATATAAAAGTATGGTATAAGTTCACCAATGTACGTTATCTAAATAAAAACAGTATCATAAATTAAATAGTATCAAAGATAAAACAGTATCATGAATTAAACAATATCAAAGTATACTATCATAGACAAAATTAAGAGATTGAAACAGTATCATAGGTTGAAACTTTGTCATAATTAAACAGTATCAAAAATAAAAGCATGGTATCATAAATAAAACTCATTCTACATAGATTCAAACAGTATCATATATAAAATAGTATCAAAGTATACTAATGCACATTACCTAAATAAAACAGTATCATAGACAAAACTAAGAGATTGAAACATTGTCATAATTAAACAGTATCAAAGATAAAAATAAGATATTGAAACAGTATTATAGGTTGAAACTTTGTCATAATATTTTACTATCATTAAAAACAAGAAAAAAATTCGACAAATAGAAACAGTATCATAAATCGAAAGAGTATCAAGTATTTTTCATTATACTATTAGACAATCTTGTCATAATTAAATAGTATCAAAGATAAAACTAAGAGATTTAAACATTAACATATGTTGAAACTTTGTCATAATATTTCAGTATCATTAGAAACAAGGAAAAAAATCGGTAAATAGAAACAGTATCATAGATCGAAAGAGTATCAAACATTTTGCAATCATATGTTGAAACATTATCATAATAAATCAATATCAAAGATAAAAGTATAGCGTAAGTGTTTCATAGTACATTATCTATCTAAAAAGTATCATAGACAAAATAGTATCACGACAAAACAGTATCACAATTAGCTTTATTTTACAATTAAGGGTATTTGGTCTTTTAGCTCTAAAATGTGATTTTAATTGAACTAACTTTTAACTATATGACTTTAAAGCCCATAAGTGCCAAAATAGTGATCGGCTTTGAATTTATCATATTTTTATTTAAATCCTTAAACATAAATTTAAAACGAGACCCTTGTCACCTAACATTCATTGATTAATTACCGTTCAACGAATTCAAAGTATGAAATGAAATGTTTTGTGTTCCAATTTAATTGCAAGCATGATTTATATAAATTCTCTATGCTCGATTTCATGAAGTATGCCATTATTTTGTTTTCTTATTTTTTGATGAAGGTATGATTTTTACCCCTTGTATTGGTTCATGCAAGCATTACACGTAATGGGTTATCATTAACAAAAATTGTTACCACTAGATTTTGGTTAGACTTCTACGACAGCAAAAGTCAAGAAAATGCCCCATAAAGGCCCATCGAAGGCCTCGCTATGGCATCATAAGCCTAGCGAAGGCCTCGCTAAGGCCTCATAAGTTCAGCGAGGGCTTTCAGATTCATAAAAGCTTTATGGACCTAGAGAGGGCCTCGTGAATGCATTCAAGGTCTGATAACACATTGGCACCCTCGAATTAAATATGGCGAAGCCCGTGAAAAGCCTCGATATTCATGGCCGACCCTGGGTGCTTCACCGACAACCAAATCGTTACAAGATCCGCGGGCATTGTGATATTTAAAAATGACTATAGATATATTCAAAGAGAGATTGTGTTTGATTGGCACACATATTCTTACAAGAAAATTAAATATCAATCTCCTAAAGATTAAGCAACATGATAATAGGAATCAACAGAAATAAGGGATAGAATCTAGGAGATTGCATTGTCAACCGATTGTCCTTATTCCATAAGGAAAGATGATCCAATTAGATATATAATTGATTGCTTTCTTAAATCAATGAACTCTGAAGCTATAAATACAACATCTCTGGTTGTATTTATATATACAATCGAATCTGTTACAAGATCCGCGGGCATTGTGATATTTCAAAATGACTAGAGATATATTTAAAGAGAGATTGTGTTTGATTGGCACACGGATTCTTACAAGAAAACTAAATATCAATCTCCTAAAGATTAGACAACGTGATAATAGGAATCAACTCAAATAAGGGATATAATCTAGGAGATTGTATTGCCAACCAATTGTCCTTATCCCATTAGGAAAGATGATCCAATCAGATATCTAATTGATTATTTTTTTAAATCAATGAACTTTGAAGCTATAAATACATCATATCCGGTTGTTCTAAGATACACATTATTCTTACTCTTAAACTCTGCTCAAATTTCTGTATGCTTGTCTCTCCCACACCTATTTATTATTCTCCCGTATATTGTTATCCATTTACATATACCGACAGTTAACTGGATCATCGGAGTACCAATGATCGTCATACTCTTTTTCTTCGGTGATCTTGATACCTAACGGTCGTTTTAGTGTGCATGTAACATACATGTTGGCAGAAAATTGACTAGAGATCTGTTGACACGTGGATAATACAGATTCCGACGTCAACAAAAATAAAACATAATTATGTTTGACCTATATATGAAACATGGCTAGAACTAAATAGACTGTTATGAAGACAATGGAATGTAGGGTTTTCCTATACTGCACGACAACAGTTATTCTGGACTAAAAGGCATACCCGACCCATACTCTTGTCCTGCATGTAGAGAAAGTCTTCAGGAGATGGGCTACGACAAGGGATGTCTATTCATGCCTTGAACAATCTTACACACGTGATATCTCAATTGGAAGAAGGGGGGAGGGAGGTAACATCTCGAATTATTTTCTAATTTGCGAAAGGTACTAATTTAGCAAATAGAACTCGCTTACGTCTTAACCTAATTAGTCACATCAAAGCCTAGAAGTTAATAGTGTTAGTCCAGCTCATTTATTTTCCTAAAGAAACTACTCATATTTGAGCCTTTGACGGATTTAGAATAATTCCAAATTTATCGCATTTTGAAAACAATTTTGTTTGGGGTCAAATATTTAAGTATTGTAAGAATGGAATGCGTAGATTGACCTCGAAAAAAAATAAATTTGTTCAAGATAGGTACAAGTAGTTGTGGCCCAATAAACACATGTCCGTCTATTATTATATGTAATTAATAGATCATCTTTCTGAAGTAAAGAGTTCGTTGGCCCAAAGAATTGTATGTCCGTTTGAGATTGATTTTATAGCACGTTTGTCAAATAATCAGACGTTGTTTTAAATATTTGGTAAATTTTAAAAAAGTGATTATAAAAGAATATGTACCATCTAGCAGTAAATTTTAAGAAGTAGCAAATGTTAGATTCATAGATTCTGCTTTTAGATTTTTTATTTATCTATTATTAAAATATCAATTTTAACTATAATTAATTAAAGTAATTCCTTTTATATCATAGACTATTAACATTCTAATTATAATACATCTCTACTAATAATTTAAATTTAAATTTAATTAATTTTTGTACTATTATGAATATACTTTTATTTGATAATTTTTATAAAATTTTGAGATTTAATAGATGTTTATTATTTTTATTTTAAAATAATTATAGTGAATTCATTTGTCTTGAAAAAATATTTAATAATATTACCTAGTATTATAAAAGTAAAAATGAATTTTACGATACTACAAATAATAATAATAATACAAAAGAATATTATTATAATCAATGTTTATTTTAGTAATTTTATACAGTAATAGCAATAAATCATTTTTGTTAACAAAACGCTCAAATACTGCTTTTGAATCATACTTCAATTTTGAAACACGAATTTACCAAACATTCTCTCTCCAGCACATAAAAAACTGATTCTCTTAAAGCACAACAAGACTTAATATTGCAAAGAAGAAATTCCTTTTAACTATTATCTCTTTCGTCCCCTTCACAACAAAATACACATGCACACGTCTCTTTTTCTTTATATTTTCCTCTTTATTATTTTTCTCCCAAAAAAGTTAAAAACTCATACACACCTTTCATATCTTACACACACATTTTCAATTATTTTGCTTCAATAATTGTATGGTTCAAATTTTGAATCTTGCTTCCGTAGTTTTTCACCATTGCATTCTAGATCACATTCCGTGGTGAGGATAATGGTGGTGGCGGAGGGTTATGGAAAGCTAGGGGCGTTAGGGTGTTAGAAGATGGTCAGTGGGGGTAGGTGTGGTGGTTGGAGTGAGGAAAAATATAACATTTGTTATTCTTTATTTTTTATGTTCCATTTGGTTATTTTTTAATTCATCTTCTTTTTTTCTTGTCCTTTGTTTTTTATTTATTTAAAGGAGAGAACAATTTCGTTATAAATGATCTATCATATTTTTTTTTTTTTTTCAAACGTTGGAGATGTCAGATGCTATTTTTAAAAATTAGAAATATATCTATTTTTGAAATATTAGAGACCATATATGCTATTTTCCCCACATTTAAAAATTTACAGTCTATATAAATTGAATAATCAAGATAAAAAGATATTAATAGCTTTCTAATATCAAATCATTATTTTATGGATTTGTTTGTATAGAGAAATTATTTTTATCTAAAATGAATCGAATGCACATAAGTTTTTGGTTGATAATTGATAAAATGTCCAATAAATTATATTAATTATATTATACAAAATTATATAGTAACAAATGAAGTTTACAACATGAATATTATAGACACAAATAATTTAAGAACTTTATTTTTGTGCTTTGGAAAGTTTTAAATTATTTTTAAAACATTGACCCTCTAATTCAACTACTATCCGACGACTCAATACTTCGGGTAGGGTCAGATAATTATAAATGTTAGTCAAAAACTTATTTTTGATAATGTTATCTATTTGTGCTCTTTGCATTTAAAGCATCAAAAGTAGACTTTTAGTAACTCTTTAGATTGTAAAAATTCCGGGTGTTACATAAAGGCTCAATGAATTAAAAGTTCTCCATTTGTCCACATCATTTCGATAGTAAATTCATAATAAGTTTTTCGTAACAAAAAAAAGAGAGATAGTTAAAGGAGGAGTTCAAATCTAATTGAATTTATTTCTCGAGAGATTTCAGAGAAGCAATAATTTAAAAATTATTAGTAACTTAACAATTCACAATCTATATGCTTTTGCATATTATTATGAAAAAGGAAAAAAAAAAAACAATTTTCACTTTTTTATGAAATTTTATTACTAAAATAATAACTTTGAAATATTAAATCATTAAATTAATTAAAATAACTAAATAATAGAAAATTAGGGAAAGTTTATTATGAAAATAATAAATTGTAGAAAAGCAGATAATTATTCTACAGCTTCATCAGCAAAGAAGAAAACAAAAAATACAGTTGCAGGTCAAACCGTCATTCCATTTTTTCACCTCAATGGTTTCAAAGTTTATCCATTTTATGCCACTATAATTATTTCAAACACTTGTTAGATCTTCAACTTCAAGGCAAAATTACAAAAACAGCCCTCAAGCCATGCCATTGATATACAAAAACATTCCATCTTACTGAATGATGAATGATTGAGCTTCTGCTGTCACTTCCGGGGAGTGAGCCGCGCAATTGATATACTTTTGGTGGGGGATCCTTTTTCATTTTTCTCATCTAGTGACTGAAACCAATCGAATTCAGGGTCCGTGCCCGTTCCACGTGTGCTTCGCGAAATTTGCACTTTGCTGAGTTTATTTGGTCTTCAAGTACACTGAGCTTTGTTTGCATTTCTTCGGTCCTAGTCTAGGACTGACTGCGACTTGCGAAAGCCTAATTCGTTTTCCATTTATGGGTTATTAGAGTTCGTTTTCTATCATATAAAATGCATCAACATGCCTCAAGCCATACCATATACCACTGAATTAGCATAAATTTAAATTTAGATATAGAAAAGGAAGCTGCTATGCATTCAAACTCTCAGAAATCTTTGTTTCTCAGCACATCTAACATTTCCCACGCGCATAACTTGTATGTTTCAGTTAATGCCTCCTCCAATGAAAGGGTAATAAGTAAAACTGGTTTCCCATATTTCTACAATCCATTGCAGCCTATTATGATCTTTGTTTACCCAAAACTGCAAAATATATTTAGACAGACATGATAACCCTACTTCATGATAACCCACTTCCAAGAATGGCAACTCTTCCCATTTATTTGTCACATGTATTCAATCCCCTAAGCCTATGTTGTTATTTAACGAATCCACAAGCATATAATCCTAACTCGTTTCACCCCAAATTCTTGTTGCGTGTATAGAATCAAAAACTTTTCCTTTCTTGAACATCATATGATGAGCCCAACATAAAACCTATATCCTTATCACTTTCAATCTTGTACCAAACAGAGCTATCGTCGTTTCCAAATGAATAGTTCTCAGTTGTGTACTAAACGGGTTGCCTTTGATTCAAAAAGAATAGTACTCAACAATTGAATGATTGAATGTTCAAACTCTAGTTGCAAGTATTCGGTTCAGTTTAATTTGTTGTCAGGTAATACGTCTACAAGTAACTGAAGTTAAGACTAACTGGACCGAGGCACACAAAGATCAAGAATCAATGACTACATCACTGTTCTTCTATGGACTAAGTAGTGACATTTATGGAAATATGCAGGATAACTCATTTTGTTTGACAACCATATATCTTATTGGAGTTGCCGCGGGAATAATTTTCATTATACCTCATTAAATTCCTGTAGAACTTTAACAAACTTGACAAAATGACATGAATTTGCATGTTACTCGATAATGTTTACAATAACAATCTCATATTAAGCAAAAATGAATAAGTATAGCTGAAAATTGAAGATCAAAAGACAGCAAATTTTGTGGAAAAACTATTCTTCTAAACATAATATACTCATTTTGTTCCGATGTTTTACCATCACACACTCAATAATATCAGTTAGTCGGAACATTTTGACACCACATGATTTCATCTACACATGAATCCAATTCAACGCATTCAATTCCTCAAAGTATCTATTCTACGACACAGTATACAAACATGGATGGAATCAACACAAAGCTATCTACACGCGAAGTAAATTGAAAACCTCACATTCTCATGACGAATGGCTTGATAAAGAAAAAGACCCCGACCTTGCATAGCTTGTATCAACAATCTTCAACAACTCAATTGCCTTGTTCTTTCCCTTCTCACTCCCGTTCTGTGACACATCAATAATCCCATCAAGCACCCTCACCTCCATTTTTGCGCGAACAACATTGGCAACCTCCTCGCCCCCACAAAGTGTCAAGTTTAACAGCGCAGAAACTGCGTTCTCCTTAGTCCTATAACTCGACCCTGTGGAATTATCCAACAAATCCATCAACACTCCTAGCCCCGAAACCTTCTTGAATGCTTCCCAGCTCTCTTCACACCCCGCAACTTGTGCAATCACAGCTGTTGCATCCTCAACAAGCCCCACTCTTCCATCCTTCAGAATTAATGAAAACAGCGCCTGAACTGCCCCCAGCTCCACCATCTGTGCACGATTCAAAGGGTAAAGCGCAATGCCAAATAAAGCCTTCAACGAATCCTTAATCGACCTTGCCACCGACCCTGGACTCCTTATGATCTCCACAAGCCCAAATATTATATCCCGCTTGTGCCCAATGATGGGGCGAAACGATTCCAAAGTCAACAGGCTAAAAATTGTGGCGGCAGCGCACTGGGCAACAAAAGGGGAAGCAGGGTTTCGGAGGGCATGCGAAAGGGAATCAAGAACACCATGAGATGATAACAAATCCTCCTTGGAAGATATGGAGAGGTTCAAGATCGTGGCAGTAGCATTCTCTTGAAGAATCGCAACTGTCGAATAAAGGGATTCCGAAATAAACGGAATCGCGTTAGCCTCTGCAATTAAAAGGCGGCTTTCCGGGTCATTCTTTGAAAGCAAACGCAGCTCACACAAAGCTTCTATGCGGGTTTGTTCTGAAACGGAGCCGAGCTTTGTTACAAGGGCTTTCACTGTTCTTCGTTTGACAACCTCCATTTCAATTGATTCAAGAAATCAAATGGGTTTTTCTTGCGCAGTATTCATAGGGAAGATGAATGCATTTTCGTGTGTGTCATGTATGTTGACTTGAGGGAAAAGTCATTTGATTATTCAAGCTTTTTTTGCTAAAAAAAAAAAGTTCAACTGTATAGTTGTTGGTCCAAGTAGGATTATTTTTATCAAGAAGAAGATAAGAAAATGTTGAATTTGACTCCGAAATGCCATTAGACGGTGCCGTGCGTCTCAGTCTGGATTCCGTGTGAAAAGGCTTAGGTGGCCTACCCCCATGCTATTCTTCAAGTCCAACCGTAAAAAATGTGGAAATTTTTTGTCAGGGTCCGGAAAATTCTTGTTGCACATCCTCCCTTACCGCATGGTTGACCGCAATTGATTGAAAGACAACTTTACCCTTCAAATAATTTCAAAAAAGTTTGGTTTCTGTTAGGCAGCACCACTTTCATTTTTGAAAACTTCATTGTTGTATCTATTGCCTTATTATTAATTATTAATTTAAATAATTAAATACTCCCTTCTAAATTCTCTTTACTGTCTCCAATCCCACTTTATTGTATATTTACTTCAAATTAATAATAATAAAAATAAAAAGCTTCAAGTTTAATATTTTTCAATAAGACTAAAATAAATTTAATTATTATAAATAATCTTTGTTTTAAATTAGACTCGGTTAAATAACCGACTACGTTTCCCGACTACATGTAAAGCGTGACATTTATTATAAATCCATCATCACCCTTCATCGGATCGACTACTTGTAAACGTGAGATTTCTTATAAATCCATCATTACCCTTCATGCATCGCTTTCTAATTGGAAAACCCACACGAGAGCGTAATTCCTATAAAATTCAAATGCTTCGCCGAGGCCCTTAAATTTCATCCCGATTTTAGGTACAATCTCATTCGATTCTTCAATTTCTATCATATCATCTTCCAAATTCTTCAATTTGTCCACAATGTTTGAAAAGATAAATTTCATCTCGATTTTTAATAACATTGTAGATTCATAAAATATTTAATTAAAATTAAATATTAACTTTTAATTATAATTTTTTTAGCAAATTTTAATCTAGACCAAATAAGTACCACTTCTTGTGTTATTCGGGTTACAAATATTAAAATGACATTGTCGAGTGAGTCATATTCAATTCGTCGATATCAACATGAAACTCACTCAAAAAATTCAACGTAAATACTCACGAGTTAGATTCATCGAATATATTATAAGTTTGATTGTCATGAATCAACTAGTAGCACCATTACACTATCCTCGAGTTGTATGACCATAAATGTTGCGACCGCAAATAAAGTTGAACACGAGACTCGATAATCATCTCAAAAGAAGTATCACCCTTGTCTAACTAACGAAAAAAATAAGTACATTACAATTCACAGTGATATATGTAATATCAAGATAATATATTTCTACGTGTCCATTTTTCCTAACAATTTTGTCCTTTAATAGAATTAGTTTGTTTATGCTTAAATTATAATTTAAGCTAGTCAAATATATTTTTTATCAATACATTTTATTTGACGTAACTTATTATCCTATTATTAACTACACATCATGTAGGACCAATTACTTATAAATACTTAAAAAATAATTTTAAGTAAATCTGTGATAGATTTTCAGCTCAAAATTACGAAATCATTTCATTTCTTGATACACTTCAAGTTTCCATTTAATCTTTAGCATTCAATTCAACAGAAATGAACAAAATTCAAATGCCACATTTGGCAATCAACTAGCTGCAGGTTTCACGGGCCACACCGAGCTTGGTATTGGGAACGTCAATCAGGATGCGGTGGTTCTGCTGCTGGAAGTTTGCGAATACGTTCAGAACAGAGTTGACGTTGTCAGCTGCCGCCGCCATGGCCAAGCAGGAGGTGGTGCCGGCGGTGCTCCGGATGATGAAATTGTCCTGCGGTAGCGTGACGTTCATGCCGGAGAATATGAAGGTGATGGTGGGGATGGTGATCGGCACGGTGTAGCATGTGTCGAAGCCACCAAGGGAGGACACGGTGGAGTTGCCCATCCTCCGCCGGAACTCGTCTCGAACTGGGATATAGGCTGCCTTCACCAGGCTAGTGAAGATAGTGCCTGTTTGAAATTATTATCATTTTTCATAGAAAAACATTTTTTGTTAAATCAAATCCTAAAAAAAAATGTTTTAGGAAAATTATTCCAGTAATTAAAACTAAAATTTGTACCAGAATCAATGACTGTTCCGGCACCAGTGTTGGGATCAAAGGCAAATGCAGTGGCTGGAATGTCAACAATTCTGTTGCCAACCCTAATTGCCATTAGATTGACGTAGTACAGGGATGATCTTCTTGGATTTTTAAGCAATTGTGTGTATTTGATTTTCTTGGGCTGGCCGTTGGGTCCCAATCTTAGTGATCCACTGAAATTAGTGGATTTGTAGCTGGGCAAGCAGTATGAGAATGTGGACTTGTACAGACTATCTGTTTGAGACAAGAGAGAAAGTGGGCCTCGGCCCAAGCCCAATAAACCCTGTGCCGGTAGGGAGCTGCCTGTGGCGGTTTGGATGCAGCCGAAGGTGTAGCCGGGGACCGGGTCGGTGGCGAGGACGAGAGTGTCCTGCACGAGGTTGGCGGCAAAGGTGAGAGCCACCGTAGGTCTTGTTGAAGCCACACGTGGTGCCAGTACATGTTGGACTCGGCACCTGTATAAATAGTTGAATCGCTTAATAAAATTTTTCTCAAACTAGAAAATTTGGTCAACTTGTGATTAGTTCAACGAGTCAAGATATGTCGATTGTCTCAATTATGTTATTAAATAAATTGGGTTAATTGTTAAAGCAAGTGCTGAAAATTAAATAATCAGATGTATTTGTTAATAAGCACATTTTTACAATGATGAGACAGAAACAAAGAACACAATCAAACAATATCGAATTCTAGTTCAACTTGTTCTTAAAATTAGTGTTCTAAAAAATTCATAACAAGTGCTTAAGTGTGATGTACAATTTCTATGCTTAGCCACGCCTCAAGTCTCATGACTCGTCCTAGCTCGGTCGAAAAACTTGGAATTCGATTTTCATGTCTAATTATATTTTACGCTTTTTATAACATTGATTATAATAGACGATTGGCTGAATTTTAACCTGACATAAGTTTTCAGAGTCGATTTCTAATTTTCTAGTCGAACGTCCAAGTAGGGCCAATTTTCAACACATTCCATTTACTGTTCAATCACGGGTCACACTTTGTGGCTTGTGCTACAATCCGGAAAAGAAAAGGACAGTGCACGGCACAAGTACAAGCACAAGCACAAGCATGTCGCAGAATATATTTACGGTGTCGCGTCAGCACGTGAATATATCAAGAATGCCGGAATATACCTGCTTGCACTGGTCTGCACTGCAATCCACGCTCTTGAAAGTGGAAGAATTGGCGGAATCAAACACCGGGGCGGCGGAGGAGCAACCGACACAGCCAGTGCATGGAACCCAAGCAGCGTCATTGCTGGTGTCGACAGCCAACAGCAGGGTCTGAGGAGGGGTTCCAATCTGAGCCCTGACAATGTAAGTTGGGTTTTGAGTAATGGTCCTGCCGGAGGCAATTGGGACAATGGACTTGCCTGCAACCAGGCTGGACAAGTATTGGAGCCTGGCTTTGTCCTTGGATTGCATTTGGAGGACAGTGTCTTGCCATGAGAGTGGTGTTTTAGGTCTGAATGGGGAGCATGGACTGTTAACATTGATGACTTGGAGGGTTGAGCCCTGGTCTTGAATGTTGCAGTTGGGGCTGAGCCCTTGAACCATGGAGAAAAACAGAATGACTAGGGAAATGAGAAGGGTCCTCATGGCTATTGGTGGTTTAAATGAAGTGAGTGAATCAGAATTTATAGTTGGAGTGTTATGGTAATCAGTACATGTCGGGTTATGCTGGTAATTTAATCATACATTTGGTATATAGTGCATTACTTGAGTACTCGACAATGTTAGTTTTCGAAATAAATCATCTTACAAGTTTTTACTCACTTATGTGTTCAATAAATGATATAATCACGGGCCAAAAATAGAGGGTTTGAAGGAGTCAATGCGTTGATACCAGACTGTATTCCATTAGGTTTTGGCAAAAACTCTTTGTGTTTGTCCCATTCATCACGGATATGATATATATATTTAATGTAAAATCTTGTTTTTATTTTTGTATTTAACGTTATTTTATTTTAAATAATTTAGTTCAAGAATTATTGATATATAATTTTTAATGACGCCACTTCACCTTCAATTTTTTGGCGAACAATATATGTTGATAGGACCGTTAAGTTTAAATGTGTTCAATATAATATAATCTAACGGGCCAAAAATAGAGGATTGAAGTGGAGTATAGGAGTCAATGTAGTGTAGGGTTGGGTTGATACCAGACTGTATTCCATTAGGTTTTGGCAAAAACTCTTTGTGTTTGTCCCATTCATCACGGATATGATATATATATATATATATATATATATATATATATATATATATATATATATATATATATATATATTTAATGTAAATATCTTGTTTTTTATAATTTTGTATTTAACGTTATTTTATTTTAAATAATTTAGTTCAAGAATTATTGATATATAATAATTAGATACTTGATAGTTTAGATGTTAAGATTAAAAAGTTTAAGACTTTACGGTACATTTTTGAAAAGTTAAGAACCTATGTTGCAAATTCCTTTTTTATTTTTCTATTTTGGTATTTTAGTTTATTTAAATTGGATGACAAAATTATTATGAATGACCATTTGTGTGAATTACTGAAAGATTGAAAATGATAGGTGCGCATAAATTTGAATGATAACGAAATTGAAACAACATTCAAATGTTGGAGGTATTGAGTGTAATTTATCCTTTAATTCTTATTATCGCATTTGAAAAGGTGCACTAAAACTTTTTGCTCTAAGGTCCTGAATTGCTTAAGCAACTTCTGAGTAGTGTTGCGAGTCTAGAGGTGCTAGTCTTATGTTGTTGTTTGCAGATAACACATTTGTCGCGGTACCTTCACGTAGTTGCGTGGAGTGGGCAGAGGCTCTAACATCTGTTGCGTGGTCAGCGTTAGCACAGAGGCTACATGTGGTAGTAATGGTGGGGTGTTTCTTGAGTGGTAGGGGTTGGAGTAGCCACCTAAAGGTAAATGTATTGGTGCGACTGTGATTATGCATCGTAGAGTTTGCTAGACGATATCATCAACGACATTATTGGTAATTGTTAATGGAGCTGCGTCCGTGACAACTAATGGCCGATGATATTTGTGTTTGAAATTTCGTCCAAAATCACATATGAATATTGATTTCCATTAGAATAAATTATAATAGAATTGTCGACGGAGTTTTTCAAAGGTGATCATTCAAAAAACAATCTTAATAATTTAATGATCATTAAAACTTCCATAT
This sequence comes from Forsythia suspensa, assembly GCA_023638005.1. Lineage (NCBI taxonomy): Eukaryota > Viridiplantae > Streptophyta > Magnoliopsida > Lamiales > Oleaceae > Forsythia > Forsythia suspensa. The sequence goes on from CM042665.1 coordinate 13,672,759, forward strand.
TTAAATTAAATTATAATAAAGATAAAATATATATTAAAACATGTATAATTAAGTAGCAATTATAAAATAATTTAAGATTACGAACGAATAAAAATAATAAAAATATAAATGTTAGAAATTTTGTAGGTAATAAAATAACAGTTAGAAAAATACTTATTCGGTATTAATATAATAAATAAAAATAAAAAAAATATCTCAAGTTACCAGAACATTCTTTCAGTAGAACTAACTGTAAGTAAACAATAAAAAAAATCTATTAATTAGATAAACAACTTCTCATCGTCAATCAACAACTAAATATTATTAGTGATTGCTAAATAATAACATCATCGACAATATTGTCATTAGTAATCATTGATAGATGTACATAAGTGATAACTACTTAAATCGGTATCAATAATTATGTCTGAAATTATCGACAAATCTTGATTTTGGGCAAAATTACCTACACTAGTGGCATGTGTGCATAAAATATTTAGCAATGATTAATTAAGTAAAAAAAAGAACAGATAAAAAAAAAAAAAAAAAAAAAAAAAAAGAGAACAGGAAATTTATGGATTGTCCAACCAACGTATACATAGAGCCTGATTAATCATCACACTCTTGTCTGATTTAAGATTTGCTAAAAATAGAAATATTTTTTGAGCGCACACACTTTAGGTGTCATACTTTCAATAAAAGGAGAAATTTAACATTTTGAAGATTAAAGTACATATAAATAAATATTTATTCACTCTAATTTCTAAATTTTTCAAAGGAGATAATTTTTGGGCAATTTGCACTTTTAGTCTATAAACTTTCTAATTTGTAACAAATCTACCTCTAACCTTTTTTTTAGCACCAGACATCTCAAACCTTTCAAATTTTTTGCAAATCACATCCCAATTGATATATTTTAACAGTTTTGTCCTCCTCTTTAAATAAAAAAAAAAAAAAACTTAAAACAACAACAAAAAATAAAATAAAATTGTAAATGAAGTCCCATAACTTTTAAAAAATACAAAAAAACACCATCACCCCCAAAAATTCACCCACCCCACCCCACCCCACCCCACCCCACCCTCTCTCTCCTACTCTCTCTCCTCTCTCTCTCTAGAATTCATTTTTCTCTAGGGTGCACATCCAAACACTTGTCATGACGGCAAACAAACCGAGCAACCATTCCACAAGATGATGCACAAGAATTCCGAGCATTTGCCAACCATTCAAAGTATAGTAGCAAGTTAAATATCCTCAAGCAAGAAGATAGTTGTTCAACATTTTCAGCCAACAATATGCCGTTCTTATGCTCAGAGGCAGAAGGAAAAAACTTTTTCAAAAACAATAAATGGGAAGGCCTCTCACTCTTGGTTGGATCGGGCTTTTGCCCATTTTAAAAGTATGGATAATGGTTTTTTGTCCCCTTCAATTTTCTAGCTTTGCATAACAAACTCACTCTGGTATTTTAGAAGATCAGTGGAAAATGCTTAGCATGACAAGGTACCAACAATGATTCCCACTAATTCAATTCCATCTCAACAGTTTAGCTATTTCTATTAAAAGTTGGAGTCCAAATGGATTTGTTAAATAGCAAGCAACAAATCTAAACTCGACTGTCCAAATATCAGAAGTTCTTCCCACTCTCTCCAACTTTCTGGACAACGAGCACCAAATCTTAATACCTCTACCCAAACAGCCATCTTCTTCTTGCACTCTTTCAAAGTATTAAGAGTCCTCATCTCGAAAGGAGGGAGGCATATATAGCTGCTGGCGAGTAATTTACGTGTAAATGACTCAAAGCAATAAAAATCCGTAAACCGAAAATGGAAGAATTAATAGTCGAGGCAAGAGTTGAACTCTTTGTCCTTAAGTCAATATTCGCCCATAAAAAGTGCCTTCGGTCTTTTTGGCAATTGACTCCCAAGATACTAACGAATTTGCTTGAGTTTTGTAGCACTTCAAAAACTCAAGTACAATAACCAAAATTGGTTTTGTACTCCAACAGATGAAGAATGAAATGAAGAACCGAATTTCTGCAACAAATGCAAGAAACTTGGTTTATGAAAATAATGAAATGAGTTCTTTGTGTTTGCTTATCTTTTTGTATCAATTCTCTGTCAAAGGGACGTCCACGTGTCCTTTTTAACGTCAAGATCGAGTTCAAAATGAAAAGAATGAACTAAATTGTGCAACACTTCAAAAGGACATGTGCATTCACAAGAACTTATGCGATCGCATGGTTTAACCAAGCCGCGATCTCATGGTACAAAAATCCGCAATGCACTTGATCCAATTAACCATGCGATCACAAGGCTCGCCTCCCGCGATCGCATGGAAGGACCCAAAACGCTCGCTTAAAATTTAGGCGATTGCGATCGCAGTGTACAAACAATGCGATCGCATGGTCAAAATACTGACCCAAAATGTCCTTTTCTCGTAATTTCTCATTCATTCGATATTGGTTTCGAGATGTCAAATATATCCTTTAAACATACGAGATAAACTGATTTTCTTTCGGGCGTTGCCCCGAGCCCCCAGGAGGGACGTTGCCCCTCGACCCCAACAACCCCGACAAGGCGGTCGATCCTCGTTCCGGGGTGTTGCTCCTAAAGCGTCAAGTGACAAATAAATTTGCCTAAAGCAGTTGGGTCGGGTCTTGTATATTTGGCCAAGTTGACACAGTAGTCACTTACGTTATTTTTAACACTTAGTTAATTTTTCGACATATTTAAACCAATTTCCAACAAGAACAAGCTAAGCTAGCCTCCAGCAGGTCCTTCATATCGCCCTCTTTGATGAAGGCCCTCCGGTGGGGAGGGTATTTGTTAAAGACCTATGTGCCCAAGGCAAGGCGGGCAAGGGCAAAGGGGGGGGGGGCGGTGGTGGTGGTGACAAAAGTGGTTGTGTGGGAAAGAGAATGGGTGTGGGTGTGGGTGTGGGTGTGGGTGGAAGTGGAAGTGGTGGTTGGTTTGAGAAAAAAAGAATAAGAAGCGGCGTTCGTGGTGGCAGTCTATGGAATGATGTTTGAAGTGGAATTTTTGTGGCTATTAGAGAGAGAGAGAAGAGAGATAAAATGAATTCTAGAGGAAAGAGAGGTGGGGTGGGTGGATTTTTGGAGAAGATTGTGTTCTTTTATTTTTTTTAAAAAGTTATGAGATTTTATTTGTAATTTTATTTTATTTTATTGTTGCTTTTAGCTTTTTTTATTTTTGTTTATTTAAAGAGGAGGGTAAAACCGTCAAAATATGTTAATGAGGATGTGATTTGCAAAAAATTGAACGCGATTTGTAAAAAATTGAAAGATTGAAGATGTCTAGTGTTAAAAAAAAGGTTATGGGTAGATTTGTTATAAATTGAAAAGATTGGAGACCAAAAGTGCAAATTACCCATAATTTTTTGACCTTCCTAATATGTAATCAATTAGAACTTATACCCAAGATAAAGCTCTAAACTTGGTCAGAAAGTACCTCATTAACAAAGTTCGAAAGTTTAGCCATCGAGTCGAATTAGTAGAGTACAAATTGACCAATTAGTCTATTAGATAGAATTTATGGAGATAAACGTGCGTTTGCGATAATTAATAGCATTAAAGTATTATTTTTATAAAAGATAAATTGGCTATTTAATAAAATTAAAAATAAATAAATAAATGTAAGATTATTGAGTTTGACAATTAGGAATAGCATATGTAATTAATTATTGTATACAAACAAATGTGGTGAAGCCTGGGGTCTACCGTCTAATCTGAGGCATGAAGCAGGCCCCTGAGTGGCGTGACTCTGGCAATTAGCCATTTACAAAGTGTCACTGCAGATTTTGCATGTGATTCCTCCTGTTTTGAATGTGACATCGTTTCGATTTTTTTTTTTTTTATAATTTTTTCTAACTTCCCGTGAACGACAAGATATTTTGGATCAATTTGTTGAGAATTCTTGAATCAAGAAAAGGCCCAAAACCACACTTCAAGTGGGCCCACGATTCAACCGTGAATCAAGGCCTGCATCACACCATTATTTTTCAATTTCTCCTTTTATTTGAAACCCCTAACATATTTTATTGAGTATGAAATTCTATTTTTAAAATATTAATTTTGTAAATTTTATTTTTAACTTACTTTCTCAAGATCATAATTCGTTTAAAAACTTTTTAAATATTATATAAAAATCAGGGACGGATCCAGAAATTTTTAGAGCTCAGACTATTAATGAAAAAAAAAAAATTTATACTAATTTTTTTTATACTATAAAAAACGATTTTTTTTGAAGCGGGACTGAACTATAGTCCGGTCCTGCCCCCTAAATCCACCCTTAATAAAAACATTCCTCCTATCGAATGTATAAATATAAAGAAATGTGTAAATAAAAATGATGTTTGATGAATTTATAAATATTTATATGTAATTCTAAACACGTACTTACACGTTGGTCCCGTGATTAAATATATATTTGATAACAAATTTTGTAAATTATAAATAAGCAAATTTTAGGTAATATATGGATATAAAAGTAAATAAAAATTATAAATACTAACTCTAAAAGAATCCGTTGAGTTTTGGCAAGAGAAAAGTCACTTGTAATTCAAGGCAGACTTAATGACGTGTCATGAGCAACATTTGTCAGAAAATGGGCGCCTTCATCATAATTCATAGCGTGCCATGGCCTCACCTTATTGTCTCTCAAGATGGTCCAAAACGGTGGTGCACGGTACATATATATTTCAACTTGCAATTTCAACTCATAATTGCAAATAGAGAAATTTGCAAAAATGGTGCCTAACCTTTACACTCAATACGGAAATAATCCTTAATATTTTTTTAGCACATAAGTCCCTAATCTATGTATTTTGATACGTAATTAATTATTATTTGATTAAAAAACATAATTTTAATTAAAAAATTGCAATTAAATTTTAATATTTGCAAAAAGTACAAATAAGTCCGAAACTTTTATTTTTTTATAAAAATTAAAGTAAACTAACGATTTTTTTTTTTTTTGAATTAACACTTTATTGACCAAATTAAAAATACTAAATTGTTTTGTATATTTTACGAACTACTATAAAATAACGAAAATTTAAGTTTATAATTGTTAACAAACATGTTAATTAATTATATTATTTAAAATTTAAAATTTTATTTTATCGTTACAACAAAAAAAAATAACTTTGTCACAAATTTGATGCTCTATTACTTTTATTTAATTGCTATTCATTTATTAACTACAAATATTAGAGCTCAAACTGTATTATTCATATTTTAATTTATCGTTTTATTATCGTTCAAAAATAAAGAACACATAATGTGTAAATTAATTATTATTATTATTATATTAAAGAAAAAACATAATAAAATTGGTTCAATGTCATAAAATTATATACACCATTTTTGTTATTTATTTTACTTAATTTTTATTCAAATTTTTTACATTATATAGAAATTACATATACTTAAAGCACAATAATTTTACAATTTTCTCTTATAAAAAATTTAATTGATACGACTATAATGATATATTTAATATATTAAATTAAATATAATTTAATAAATGTAATAGACTTGTTTGTACTTTTTGCAAATTTTAGAAATCAAATTGTAATTTTCTCTAATTAATTAAGGACATATTTGTCTTTTTCATCAAGTATGGATCAATTGTGCCCCAAAACACGTAGATTAGAGATTTTTGTGCTAAAAAATAAACGTTAGAGACTATTTCTGCCCCGAGAGCAAAAGTCCAATTTGCACCAATTTCCTTTACAAATATTATGATATTTAGGGTGCGTTTGATACCAGCATTAAATTAGGAGATAGAATTAGAGAAGATAAGATTAGCGGGATTGTATTAAAACGATTAATGTGTACTCAGTACTATTGTAATACAGTATTCGATATTACACTATATTCGAAGAACATACGAGTATTTTGTATCTTCAAATGTTGAATTAATGCCACACAAATTTTTAAGGAAGTTTGAATAAAATTATGTTCTATTTTATTTTGGAAAATTAATTTTTGTTGAGAAAGAAAAGATACTAAAAAGAAGAAATTTATTTGAAAAGTGATTGTTGTACGTGTGTCGTATTTATGTACAAGGCTGCTTCGGTTTCATGTTAAAAATAATTAGTAATCAATGACGACAATTTTAAGTTAAACCTAGCATTAGTCTCAACCAGTTCAAATTTTGAAACATATCTTTATTAATCATGAGAAATTAATTAAAATGGTACATGTTTAAATTTGAAAACCCAACTTAATTTTTCACTATCGACAAGTCTATTACGTTGAATAAAATAAAATAAAATAAAACATATAAAATATTACGGTTTTGATCTAATGTTTTAGCATTGTTATAATGCCCACCGGGACACTTGTCACTTCTTCACTGAATGAACCCTCTGAAAACATTAAATCAAGACCCTAAGGGTGTGTTTGATTTGCACATTTTCCATGAAAAATGTTGATTCATGGATCAAATCTAAAATTTTCTTTTCCACTTTTTTGCATTTGATCACATACATGGAAAATTATTTTGATTTTCTGACAAGATTTAAAGACAATTTTTCCAACTTTCTGAAAAAAATTTCTCACCTATTTGGTGGATTACCATTTTCCATGTTAACCAATCAAACCCTAAAATATTAATCGATTATGATATATATTTTAACAGAAGTAGGAGTGGTCTCTTTGAGTAGATAATATCTTTGGGATTATATATAGAGACTGAAAGCTGTGTGCCTTAACAAAAAGTTGAGGACAACTTGATAAAAGATCCAATAATTGTAAAAGACAGACTTTGTGGAAGGACCACTAATTTTGCACCCCAAAATGGAGTATACTAAAATACAAACTAGGCATGTAACAAATAGTTCCCAAACCACTAGATATTGCTCAACTTATGTTCCAATTTCACATGGGTAGTTAGTCCACTTGTTTTATGTACTTCCTGTATGATGGCAAAATATTCTGTCTCCAAGTTACCCGCACTGTTCAGCCCTGAATAGGGTGGAGAATCCCAGAGTCATTAGATAATTGGAACATAGACGAAGAACATAGTTTGACCTTGAATTCTTTTATTTTATTTTATTTTTATGTTTTTAAATTTAAATCACAATAAAATAGGACAGTGAATGAGACATTTTAATCCCATCCCGCCTCTCTCAAAACTCATACTGACATTCTGTCAAATCAAGTCATCACGAGAAATAACGGCATGGATGTTGATATTGCATAAATAACTCTGATTTGGATCAACTGTACCTTAGTTTGCCGAGCTAATGGATTTGGAGATAATGACTTGATCGAAACAAGATCATAAATTCAATGATCCAACCACATGAAATTGGAACATAAGCTTGATAATTATCTTTCACCAAGTTATGTGACTTTTCTTAGGAAAAAAGGATAAAGAAATAAATTTCCACAAGAAACCACTGGATATTATTAAATTAAAAAGAAAAAAGAAACTAAAATCTTGTCCTATGCATGTTCAATCTCATTCAATACCGTGCATCAAACATGCACTAAAACGGTTACTTGAAAAGCAAAGTTTTCTAGTAATGTAATCACCAAAGAGATCATTAACTAGCCACATATAGTCAATCAAACTGCTTCAGTCTGTTCTAACAAAATTGCCTATATTTCTTCTTTTGTTCTATCATGGTCATTCTTCACCAAGAAGCAGCTATCAAGAATTTCCTTTCATCCAAAAGCTACATTTTCATACGAGGTTTCGATTTTTCACTGAGGCGAGTTTTTTTATTTTGTATCCCAGTCAGGAATATTAGCAGTAGCTTCGTTGACCATCTTTACGAGAGTGACCTGCAAAACATAACAACAGATAGGGATTAAACGAGGCGAATAAAAAGTCCTCCTATACAAGGCCTTAAGCATTGAAAGTTGAAATGATATCGAGAGAAAGTGAAGAGAATCAGAAATTTCAACTGCTACAGAATCCACGACCTAATGAAAAAGAGCATTACAATCCAAGAAAAATGTACGTGTTATTTATACAACATCGATACTTTTCCAGTCTAGATAACAAAGGACAGTTTCTGCCAATGATAGCCAGAAACACTACCCAGAGAAGTAATATGGATGAAGAATATGCACACACAAAATGTGATACCGATGCACAAATATATACTCAACCAAGAAATTTGAAAAATGCCGGAAGATATAGTACATGGATACACATACACATTGTCTATACATCTGTCCATCACACAAACATATAATCGTAATTGACATACAAAATTCCTGTTGGACTTGAACCCCTTTATTCCTAGGTTTTGACGACTCTGAAAATTATCAAGTTACTAATAGTTTAAATCAAGTATTGACGACGAACTTCAAGAAATTTAAAGTATTAAATCCAAAGAACCGTGACTTTATGATGAAGTTGAATCAGCATAAATATTCCTGGCACAAGGCAAATTAAAAGGAACTCGCTTCTAGTGCCGCGATACCATGTGAATACTAAAAGCATCCGTAAGTAGTAAGATGACAAAAGTTAGTTTCCTAAGTTCTGAAATCCGTATTCATTTCCTGCTTAAAGTACCCTAGATCCCTGTTACCATGACCACCCACATTCCATGAGCATGGTAAGTTACTAAAAAGTCTGTTAATCCAGCTATGGCCCGTCCTACCTCCACAAAAAACATTGTGCTAGGAGAAGAAGGTTCTGAGAGATATTTAAACATTTGGCATATTTTGCACAGAACCTTTACTAACACCAGACTGAGCCGTGTCCTCATATCTAAGAGTTCTTATCGCATAGATGAGTGAGATCGGAGATGATAATTGCAAGAAAGCTGATAATTCCATTTCTCTTTCCGAGTTAGCACAATAGGCAATTCATTAACAGAATCGAATCTATTCCATTAGTGGACATGCTTTACACTCTAAAAAAACATAAGCTGTCAATTATGTAAAAGGTGAAGCACAAGAGTAGCAGTCAATAGCTAGTAACAAATTTTAGAGTGGGTATGACCAGTTCCAGAAGGTCCTTTATTCTTGAGCAGCATTGAAGTTTCGTAAAAAAAACATAATGTTAGAAAAAAAAGGAAAACAATAAAGGCTTCTTTATCAGAAATAAGATTTACTACATATTGCACAGCGTTGTATAGCTGATTCCATATTACTCAGGAAGGAAAGATCACTCCCTGGAGCTTAGTATACCTAAGATGTCCTAGCAACATAAAGCTTTCGCTTACAGCCTCGTGGGTGGTGAATTGGAGTCTGTCATAAAATAGGAACTCTAGATTGATTTTGTAACAGACAATGGCTTACACTATCCTTAAAGTTGTGCCCAAAAAATTTGACCTCATGCACGGGTTACAATCTGATTTATCTCATGTGACGAACTGTAGTCAAATTTGAGGAACCCCCATGAATTAGTGATCCAATAGGCGTACAAGGCCCAAATACTAACAACTACATTGAGTAGAAAGTAGAGGCCTCTGGAATGCTAATGCTTGAACAGTAAGTATCAAGGCAATGAGAAATATCTCTAGATAAACAAGCATGAGTTACACAGAACTAGATGCATATGCATACAACTAGCTCTGTATATCCACAATACTAAACAAATAGTAATGCTAATAGCGGGTGATGGAGTTATGATCTAATCCAATTGAAATTTAAGACAACTAATGTATTGAAGAAAAAGATCATCTTTCAAGAAGTGCAATAAAATTGGAGATGATACAGTAATTACATCCAACTCTAAATAAATATGAACAGAAGTAATAAACTTGCTTAAGGTTCACAGATCATGGAATGCATCAAAAAATGAATGCAGGATTCCTGTGGCTTATTAAACAGGGAAAAAAGAAAGAAAAGGTGAAGAACAGGTAAGTCTATTGGCAAATCAACCTTCTAAGATCTAAACAAACAAAGTGTTTTCCCTTCTATTTTCTTTTCTTCTTTCTTCCATAAATTAGGACAGAAGACAGATATAACCAGAAAGAAAAAAGCTAAAACGGCAAATGAAGATGGCAAAAGAGGAAAATTTCAGTAATTTAATAAGCAGGTTAGTTCTGATTTTTAAGAGAGAAAACAAACTGGAGGAAAAGGAAAGTAGGATAATTAGGTCTTATTTTAACTTAATTCGACAACCAAAAAAAAGAAAAAAAAGAAAGAACAATTTGGAGGTGAGTGCAAGTGACATGAAAGTGGAGGGGTTCAAACAGGGGTCACGGGGAAAAGTGTGTGCTTTTATTTTCCTCCAATTAAAGAGTAGACGTTAGATCTCCCAGATCATCTGCCCTCCTACCTTTTCTTTCCACCAAGTTTTTTCCTACCAATAGTAGCGCACATATTTCTTCTGTAAAATCTTGTGCAAGTTCAAACATTGATGTTAGCAACGACATCTACGGAAACAAAGGCTAAAGTGAAATTTGAAAATACTGAACAGAGTTTTGCCAAGGATTCCTCTGTAATCTGGCAGGAAAACATCTAGAACTTTTCATTTTCAATTGATGTAATCCTTAAACCTATCATGTTGGTACCTCATTAGAACACATGGTGCGAACTCTCTAAGCAAATACAAAAAAGGTGGAGCTGTATACATCTCCAAAAACGAAGTGACATCAAGAAATAGTGCCAAAATATATGTGCACATCATGTTAAGCAGTTGATCCGCGCTAAAAGAACAGATGAAAATTTTCCTAATGTATAGCATCAAAATTTAAAGATCAGGCAACTATGGCTTGACCTGCAAGTGAAAATCGGGTGAGCAGAATAAACAATGAACAAAGAACTGAATTATGAAGAATGTAGGAAGGACATAAATTAAGACAACTGTAAAACACGTACAACACTTTCAGGAACACCAGGAGGGGGCAAGGAGAGATTTCGAGGTGGGGGTCCTCGAAGGTGTGATCTCTTATCGAATCGCCACTCTCCAAATTTCCCATATGTTAGTTCACCCTGAACATCAACGGCCACATAAGTTCTCGACAAAATTGGTCCAGATTATAGGGTGAAGTGGAAGTATGCAGTTCTTAGTAACTCACAAGAAGAAAATGAAGAAGAAAAGTTCACAAGAATAGCATTATATGAACTTCTCATTATACAATGAACGGAAATAGAAGAATAAGTTTACCTTCATGTTGTAGTCACAGCCATAAGTAAAATGGAGGATAAACTTCTTTCCAGTTTCCTTGTCCCATGGGGGCTGAAAATTAACAATGCAAATATTCAAAATTAGCTTCAGATTACAAACTCCATTGAACTGTGAAAAGAGATTATGCATTGTTAATATCAGTTCAGAAGTAAAACCTGCAACATGAAGTCTTTCCGGAGAATATGCTGCACTCCATGAAGAGCAGAGGCCACAGCATATGCATACCTTGGTTTGGAAAACAAAAACACGAAGGTTAGAGAAGCTTTTTACCTATAGATGCAAGTTTTGACTAATAAGGAATAAAGAGAATGTTCCAAATCTGCTCACATTTCTAGCACCCATCCAAAAGTATTATCTGTCTCTGGGTCATTTTTCATTTTCAAAGAAACATTCATCCACGTAGGTGCAATTTTCTCCAGCAAATCCTGAATCAGAAGTGGTTAAAAAAAATTATTTTTCTTTTTTCTTTTACAGCTAAGCAGAAATTTAAAAAAACAAAATAACATCATTATGTGGCTCATATTGTCATGTATCAGAAATTTAAACCATGAAGAAATGTAATTCAATAACATCATCCGTGTCACGGAAAAGAAATCATGCATGTTCTAGTACGTACAAAAGCAAGAATGAATTCACCTTTTTTATTATGACTGGAGAATTGCCAATTGGATCAATATTTGTAACAGGACCCTTCTCCTCAGGGAAAAACTTCCTTAGGATTTTTTCATTTTCAGTAGGTTTGATGTAGAAGAAGGGGAAAGCAGCAGGATACCCTCCACGAGCCAAATTAGGCAGTGGATTTATAAATATATGATCAGGTTCTCCCATCAATATGTATCTGCAGCAGTAAGCCAAAAAAAAAAAGGGTTTTGAAATTTTCAGAACTTTAAATGTCACTCATTTCATATCAATGCTAGGAAGCTCACTCTTCTTCAATTGTCGCCTTCTCTAGCCATTGTACAAATGCCCATGGTCTATTCAGAACAACATAACCCTGGAAACAACATATCAAGGAAATATATATTAGATGGATAAAACAATTTAGCCCACACGTCCACCAACTGAAGAATATTCGATATATGAGGAATTATATAATACTAGAAGAAGGCAAATATAAACTAATAAAACATAAGCACGAAAAGCATTTCTCCCATTGTAGTTTTTGTGAGTTTCCTATTTGGCACCATCTAATTATAGTCTATCAATCAACCGTGTATTGTTTTAACATTGTGCAAGTGAATACCATCTGCTAAAGGCATTTAGTTGAAAGTCTAAGTGAACATAACGGAATGGGAAACTCAATGGGAGTATAGGAACAACACTTTTCTTTAAACAAAAGAGGCCTACACCTATTATAAAATCAACCATATCCATTATGACCGAGTGAAGTAGATAAACTTCCAACTTTTCGAACTATATAGATTAAGCAATAGTAGCCAATATAAGCAAAAAGAATGATGTCATAAAGTAGTGGAGCATCATAAGGGGGAAAAAAGGGAAATAGGAAGAAAGGATGAGATTAATAATGGATGGCTTCTCACCCGATCAAGACCTGGGGGCAGAGGGTCAACCACAAATGTAGGGATCTCATCCATCAGATTATCGGGACTTCCTGAATGAAGAATTCGAGTGAACTTTCCCATTTCTGATCCAGGCAAGTTCTTCTTTTTCTTATACCAGTAGTACATGATACGGCACTGCCATTTACTGTAAGGAGCATCAGTTGCAGTTAGGGCAACATGGAAAAGTGACCTCTCAATCTTTGTTTTTTTGGCATTCTCGGGCATTTCAATCACAGGATCAATGAGAAGCTTACTATATCGTTCAACAGGAGTCGATTTTATAGAATTGACTTTCTTATAATGCATAATTGTAGTGACGAAGTTATATGTTAAAAAGAAAAACACAATTGACAAGAGGACCAGAAATATCTGTGTTGCTCGTCCCATAATTTTCTTCTCGATCATGAAAAAATATCATATAACAAAACCAAATCTAGCCAAACTGGAAACCATGCAGCAATCTGCAAAATCAAGATATTCAGTCAGCTTTATGCAAATAAGATGAACCAAAACTAATGCATAATGATCCATACAATGCAGATTTTTTTCCAAAGAAGAGTGAAGGAAAAGTCATTACAAAAAAAGTCAGAATGATCCATAAATCTCAGCCTTATATTTATTAACCTATGCATATTTATTTTTCTCCTTTTGACTACATGGAATAAAGCGTATTCCTATTCCAATTCATAAGAAGGTACTATCATCGATAGAAATTCAACGAAAAAATATAAGCTATAACTAGCACTCTACCTACAAACTAATGGCAGCAAGACTAGAATAGGGAATGCAAGTGTTGATTCTTCTCGATAATTAAAATTGCATTAAATTCCGGGGGTGATGTCAAAAGTAAAAACAATTGCAAAAGTTGTCATTCATAATATTAACACATCAGTTCTGGAAAATAAAAAAGTAAAATTCACACAAATCCATTAATCCCTTCACTGCAATTCTTTGCAGAACCCACAAGAGACCTGTTTCTAAAAGTGCATTAAAATCCAAAAAAGCACAAGACTTATATAATTCAAACTAGCAAAATCAAATAAAATCAACCCTGCCAAGAGTCAATCCATTATATTTTGAGTCCATAAACATCATAAAAACAGAGCCATTATCAATGAATATAACAACGACTCGTAATTTACTCAAAATTTCCATAAATATAAGATGATATGCACAAATTCAATTCTGGGCAATCAAGAAACAAAGAATTAATTGGTCAAAGAAGAAAACGATTATAATCAGAAATACATAAAAAAAGAAGAAGAAGAAGAAGAAAAAGTGTAGAAGCAGAATTTCACCTTTGATTACAAATGGGTTCCACAAAAAGAGAGGGAATAGCAATTATATGAAGAAAGAAAAGACAAAAACAAGAAGAGAAGTGAAGTGAAAGATGACACGGAAAGGATGCAGAATCTCTTAGTGACAGATAGATTAGAACGAAAGACAAGTTAACATATGACAACAACGTGGATGTTTGTGGCCATGTCGAAAAATATTATTTGTGTCCGTGTGTAGTGAGAGACAAGACTCAAGAGAGAGATTCAACACACCAAACCAATAGGATTTGTGTTATGTTGCTACCAAACGTTTGACAAAATGCAACATAGAGAGGCTCACATCTCCTGCATTCTTTGTTAAACTTTTGATTTTGGATTATCCATTAACATTTATAGATTTGTCAGTGGTAATCGAGTCGAGAGGAATAGATATATTTGAAGTCTATTCTCAAATAAAAAATTAATTAGAGAATGGTTTAAAACTCTATTCAAAACTCATATTTTAAAAGATTTTTTAATATTTATAAATTTGAATACAATTTTACATAATTCTATATTATGGTACGTTTCTAGAAATTATTTTTTAAAAAAAATTTTTTTAACTTTACTGATTTTCTTTTCAACTTTTTTACAATACAAAAAAGTTTGAAAAGTCAATAAAGTATCCAAAAAAATCAATTTTTTCAAAAAAAAAAAAACTACACCGAATATACTCTATATATTTCAATATATTCTTATGGATTTCTATAAATTTTTATAAATTTGTAGTCTTTTATTAAAAATAGTCATATTGTTTTTATACTAAATAGTTCGAATGACTGTCCTACGTAAATAAATATTTTGAGAAAAAAAATTCTTGAAATACAAATAAGTTTAAAAATTTCCCATTTTTGAATTAAAAAATTGACTAAAAAGCAACGTTTCTTAAAAAAAATGGAAATAAAGTTTAATTTTCACTTTCTTTTTATTTATCTTTTATTATAAAATTTTATCTTCCATATCATGATGGATATTTAGGATTCATTCTCTTCCAAAATCAATTGTTTAACCATCTCGTAGAAAAAGTTATTTTATAGCTTAAAAAATTAATTTACTGGTGTCACAATATACGAGTAAATATTTTCAAGTTCAAAAAAAATTTAGTACTATATTGATTTTACGGTCCATTATCTAATTACACTATATGGTATTAAACTAATTATCTAATTAATATTTACCAATATATTATTTATATTTTTCTATCCAAGTTTGGTTTAATGAATGGTCATCGAGCATCAAATGCGAGAGTTGCGTAAGAGAATAATTGGATTGAAATTTTGAGTGGCGGGGATAGAATTTCTAAAGATTTCAATATTCATATTTATAGGCTCGAAATTTATGCAAATCTTTTTAAATCTTTTAATTAATGAAATCTTTAGAAATTCACTAGTTATTGTGGACATCTAAATTTCTAATGAATCTATTTAAATATGAGTTGATGACACCAAAATTTACATCAATTTTAAAATTCATTAAAATCTAAGTAATTTTTGTTTTTATTTGTGAATGATATGATTCTAATTTATCTGTATATATCTTTTCTAATCTCATTCTAAAAATTAATAACAAAAGAACTTTGTCGAAACTTATCAAACTTGACGTGATTTGTTTGGCATTAGAACTGTGTGGTTTAATATTTTGTCAAAATTTAAGGTTAAATTACACTTAGGGTATCATTCTTTTGTGTTTGTCATGATTTTGTCATTATTTAATTTTAATCGCACAGTATCATCCCAACTTTTCAACAAATTCAAACAAATGGTACAATTATCCTTCAATTTAAATAAACTAAAATAAAATGAGAAAGTTGCAGTTGGAGCCTTAATCTTTTTAAAGTACAAATAGATCCCAAATCTTTTTTTTTTATTTTTTATTGTTCTTCACTTAAAATAATTTAAAAAATTAAAAAACAAAAAAAGAAGAAGAAAAAAAAAAATTGTCTTCGTTAGAATTTATTTTGGCAAAAAATTGCAAAAAAATGCAAACCAAGAACCTTTAGATTAGATCAATCCAAAAATTTATAAGTTGACCAAATATGTAGTTTTTGACTTTAGTTATCTTTGCATTTAATTAATAATAACAATTAAAATAATTAAAAAGAGAAAAAAAAATAATAAAAAATAAAAAATAAAAAAGTCCTCATCTTCCCTACCCAACTACCCCACATTCCAAACCATCACCACACCACTTATCCCTACAAGATTTAACCCGTCAACCATCCCCACGACCAAACACCACCACCCATACACAAACTCGATGGTCTCAGCGATCGCCCATATCCAATCCCATATCCTCCACATCACCACCTGGACCTTCACCACCGCCATCGTAACCTCCGCCATCTATATATCTGTGTACATATATTATAATATGATAACCATCGAAAATTTCACGCACTCATTTGCCTACCATTTTTTATTTCCAAATTTGGTAAGTCCCACTGTAAATGCTGCATATGACTCTGTTTTCTTTAATTGATTTCATACATTGATTGTTTTTCCCATTTTCCTGCAAAAAACAAAGGTAACATTTAATATTATATATGATAAATGCAACAACTTTTCAGATTCTTTAATTGGTTTCACACATGGATTGTTTGTTTATTTATTTATTTTTTCTCTTTTCCTGCAAAAAATGAATTATAACATTTAATATTATATATGATAAATGCAACAACTTTTCATATTCTTTAATTACTTTCATACATTAATTGTTTATTAATTTTTTTTCATTTTTCGTAAAAAATGAAGTGTAACATCTTAATTAATATATAATATATATATATATATATATATATATATATATATAATTTAATTAATTAATTACCTCAATATTAGGTAATTAATAATCGATTTAATGTGGCCCGGATGAGATTCCCAATCATTTATTTGTTAAGTAATTGTCTAACTTCCGTTAATTAATTATCATTATTCAAATACAATGTAAATAGTACTGCCGGTTCAGCTTGTCCAAATGTTTTGAATTTTCTATGATACTCGGTAAAAATGAATAATATCTTGAATTGGTATTTCCAATTAAAAAATACACATCTTCTAGAACAAAATAAATTCACTTCAATTATTAGTAATAACAAATTTGAATGCTACATTAATTAATCAATATAAGATTTAGAGTATGTAAATATTATTGATTGTCTACAAATAGAAAAACAATAAATTTGCATAATATCATTAATGCAATCTGTATCTTTACAATTTAGAAAATAAATTTTCAAATTATAATATACTTGCGCCAAAAATTAATTAATTGTCTCATACCGTATGACTATCAATAAGAGTCATGGTTAACTTTTTTTCCCGCGTGAGATTATGTTTGAAAAAACCAGTTTTTAGTCATGGACAACTTTATGTATTGTCTAGATTTACAAATCGTACGTGATTAAATATGTTGATTTGTGATAGGGATGGAGTGCCGTCTAATTCGACAACAAACGTGGTTTTCAAAGAGGCGTTGAAAATCTGGATTAACTATGTTGTGTTTTTCAATATCAATGAGTAATCAAATATTATTTATATGATATTATTTTTTTATTTGAATGTTATAAATAAACAATATGTTCTTAAAATATTTTAAAATCAATATCATTAAAAACAAGTGTTGTACATCGCACTAGTGATATACTAGTTGTCTTTTAACACATACTCACATTGTAGAGAAGAAAATAGAGAAGAAAAAGAACCATAAGATATGAGCGTACAAGTTCTCGAAAACCCTATACATCCAATACAACCTTGTTAGCATTCAAAATACGAGAATTGCGATTTTAATTCTCAATTTCATTTTTATATAGATGGGGTTGTGAATTGTGAATTCCCTTAGCAATTTTGTAGTGAGACACTCTGCAAAACTTTGCATTTTGATTGTGGAATTTATGCACTAGCCTCATTTGTTATTTTAAGATGGAAGTGGTGACAGTAGTTGTTGGAGATGGAGGTAGTGGTGGTATTTTGGTGCTAGTGGCGGTGGAGGTTATGGGGTTTGATTATAGGTGATGGTCGTTTTTTTGTTTTTAATTTTTTTAATTGTTTTAAGTGAAGAATTTTAAGTAATAAAAAGTTCATGATCTATTTGTACTTCTAAAAATATTAGGGATCTCAACTGTAATTTTTTGTTTTATTTTATTTTATTTTATTTTATTGTCGTTTTAGTTTATTAAAGTTGGAGGACATAATTGTCAAAAATGGACCATCTGCATGAATTTACTAAAATGTTGGAGATGATACGTGAGATTAAATTGAACATGAAAGATTGAGGTCCCGAGTGTGATTTAATCTAAATTTAATTAAATTTCGTTATTCTATATTTATGTAAAGGGTAAATTGCACAATTAGTTCTCAATGTTTGCTTAAAGTAAAAATCATGTCCCCAACTTTTTATAAATTAGCATAGTCCGTTCTGTTAAAATGTTGTAAAAAAAATAATATTGCCCATAACTTTAAACAAACAAAAAAATAGAAAATAAAATAAAAAATATTCAAAATTAAAAGAGTCAAGTCTTTTTCAATGACCCCAGCCTCCCTACCCTGCATCCACCCCCAAGCGAGGATAATTTTAGGAATCCGTCAACTAACTTTTAGTGGTATTTCTAATGGAAATTTTTTTAGGAATGTGTCTTCAACTCTAATTTTAAAAATTTGTTAATATTTATAAATTTAAATGAATTTTATGAATTTGAATATAATTCCACCTAATTTATGAATTTTTATGGATTTGTGGTCTTTTTATTAAAAATAATAATTTTACATTGTTTTTATTTTAAATATTCAAGCCGATCAATCATACATAAACAAATATTTTGAGTAAAATTTTAGAAAAAGAAATTCTTGAAATATAAAGAAGTAAAAACTCTTTTCACGTGAATGATCTGATGTATTGGAGGTTTCCTAATTCGACAGCCGTGTGATTAGATCCATTATTTTGAGGGGATTCACATTACTATTATCAATTTGTTGGAGGTTTTGAATTAAAAAAAAAAATTGATTAAAGAGCAAAGTGCTTTGGAAAAAAAAGTAAAATAAAGTTTTAATTTTCATTTTCTTCCTACTTGTCTTTTTTTATAATATTTTCTCTTTCATATTCGAGACTAGATGATGGACATTTATAATTCATTCTCTTTCGAAATCAGTTGTTTAATCATCTTGTATAAAAATTATTTTATGGCTTAAAAAGATAATTTACATGTGTCGCAGTTGACGAGTAAATCTTTCCAAGTTCAAAAAAGAATTTTTAGTGCTATACTGATTTTACCGTCCAATATCTAATTGCTTATATAATATTAGACTAATTATCTAATTAATATTTATCAATAGATTATTTAAATTTTTCAACCCAATTGTTTGGTTCAATGATTAGTCATGGAGCATCAAGAATGAAATTTCAAATACGATGTTTGACAATTGTATAAAAAAAGATTAAAATAAAAAATAAAAAATTCAATAAATTTTCATGCTAATATAAATTGAAAATCAAGAACAAGAGTTTACTACAAAAACTTGTAGCACGAGTAGAGATGCAAGAGGAAGAGATACGTAAGAGAAAAATTAGATTGAAATTTTGTGGGACGAGATAGAATTTTAAAGAATTTGGTATTCATATTTATAAGCTCGAAATCCATGCAAATTTGTTCTAATCTTCTAATTAATGAAATCTTTATAAATCTACTAGTAATTGATGACACCTAAATTTCTAAAAAAATCTATTTAAATCTGAGTTGATGATTACCTAAATTTCAATTGAATATATTAAAATTTGAGTTAGGGAGACTAAAATTTACATAAATTTTTAAAATATATTCAAATCTAAGTTGAAAACACCTCATTTTAACTTATTTTTACATTCTTTTTATGAAACCATCTTAAAAATTGATAAGAAATGAACTCTACAAAACTTACCCAACACTCGATTTGAAAGGCATTAGAACTTCAAGTTCTAATACGATAAGAGGGTTAATTTTTATATATCTCTACTCAATACTTAATTCTCAAAATTGTGAATAAATTCAATTGAATTACTATTTATATAATATTATTTTAATAACTATTCACACACCACTAACTGCTATTATTTATTTTCAGTTGAGGGGGCCTTTTTGTTTTAATCAAAATTAGATGGGTTCATCAATCAATCTTTTAAAATGGGTGTGAGCTCATGGGTCACCTCAAGTTTTGGGAAATGGAAATGATCTACGTAATTGTGGGATTCACAGTAATAAAACGTAGGTTACAAGTGGTGGAGATATGATTTTTTTTTTGAGGGGCCAAATTTTTTAAAATAGATGACTTTTAGAAATAGATTTAATAATTTAATTTTTATTTTGACATTACTTCTTTTGACTTATTTTCGAGTTATGTTTCTTTATTTTTTGGTGTAGGTTCTTGGAACTATTTCAAACTATTCATAACGAACTTTGCAAAACATTTTTCGAATTGAAAAATCGTTAAGTAATGAGTTCAAAATAATAAGTTAAAAATAATTGCTATAAGTTAATTTAATTTTCCCATTTCATTCATTTTTTAAATGTCAATTAATTAAAATTCTACTTGACGTCAATTTGACTTGTCTAGCTCATATTATTAAATATAAAGATAAAATTTTTTTTTGAAATGTTATAACGAGTCCTTAAGAAATTTTTTTTTTTTAATAAAAACATTGAAAAAGAGTGAAAAAAATCTGAAAATTTGTGGGTGCGTGTCCTCCCGCCCCCACCACCTTAACAACAAATGATTTTTTTGACTTTCGTCGTTATTTCAACATTTTTTTTTATCTTGTGCTAATGAAAATTACACAAATTGTAATAGTTCTATTGAGTCTGTTCTAAGTTAAAAGTTCAACTTGTAACTCACAAGAATATTTGAACATTTTCTTAAAGTTGATTTTGAGAAGAATTTTACTCATTTGTCACCAGAAATTTTGAAGATTTGATTTATTATCAATGAATTATACATTTCCATCCTCCATGGCTGTGTTGTTACATAGGTTTTAGCTATACCTTGTGTTGATTGTTCTTGTAACAACATTGAATTGAATTACTTGTATTATTGGACATTGATATTTATTTGCATTGTAGTCAAAAGCTTAAGATGTTGGTGGAAAGGGACATATTAATTTAGTTAAAATCTATCTTTCACCTGTAGATCCAAGTTTGTTTTTTATTAAAAACTTAATACATATACTGTTTTCATAAATTCAGATACTGACATAGGTCACATAACTTGAGCTCAGAAAATGAAGAGAGAAGGTCTATGGACGTCTTCTCTTTAAACAATACATTTTGATTCAAGTTTGTTAGATTGTTGACGTTTTCCTTTTGAGAAAATCAAGTTTAACAGCCGAAAAGTCTCAAAGTTGAAGTTTAACAACCAATTTTATAGTCTCATTCAATGAAAAAAAGAAAACAAATTGAGTTCGGAGATACCAAAAATAATAATTTACAGAGGGTAATATCTCTAATTAGTAAATGATTGAACAGGAGCAGTGAGAACAGACTTCTGCTACGAGCAAGTTGAAATGGCCACAAAGCATCCTTCAAATCCTTCAATATCTGCAGATGGAAGTCAGATAAGTAATATTGCTACTCCATTACACAAACACAAGTAAATCTTTAGTATCGCGACTTTTTGAGAAGATGATCAGTAAAGAGTGATAAGAAAATCCCGTTATCATGAGAAAAAAAAAAAATGGTTTGGGATGGAATAAACAACTCTAGCGTTCCTTTTCCCAATTGGATGCTTGAAGCCTTCTGGTATATAGGAGCTTGAGAAAGATGAGGCAAAGAATGCCTACAAGGTCATTTTGGTTAAAACCTGGTGACCTGAAGTTGGTAATATGACTGCACGAAGAAGGATGGTGAGATGCCTAGAATTCAATGTGGTCCATTGTAAGGCCTCGAGTAACAAATTGTCAAGTTGAAATTCATAGCTCACCATCCTCTATGGGAACCAATCTAGTGGCTTGTTTAGAGATATTGAACGCTCTCATCTAAAAGCTTAATATGTTAGAGAGCATGACAAATTTATTTAAGTAAATGTTTACTTCAACGTGTCCCCTCATGTGGACGCTTCAGTTTTTTTCATCTTAAATTTTTAGAAAAATTCAAAACAATTCGCCCACCACGCTAACAATTTTCATAAAAAAAAGCGGGTAAAAAAAGCGGAAAAGGATTAAATTATAATTATTTTCCTAATGGCAAGACTTGAACTCAGAACTTTGTGTTTGATATATCATCAAGACCATAGCAAAATCCAAAACGGAAGGCCTATCACCTAATAAACTGAGAAACTTTTCAGATTTTAGGCAAGAAAAACATTAAGAAGCAATTGGGAATTCTTTCCCCATGAATAACCTTAGTGGAAGGTTTCTGTAGTATTATCCCTTTAAAAGAACACAATACAAATGAACAGGAAAAGACCAAGAAAATTACAAATTTAGCAAAATAATAGCATGGGCTGGTCTCCTGGAAAGGAAGCAGAAGCAAGCAGTGAAATTATGCTGTTGAGAGATAACAACGAAGAAAAAACAGAGGCCCTATTTTCTTCAAGAGAACGTTGCATGTAAAGTTTTCAATGAGAACAAGAGTGAAAGTTCGAGTCACATTTAATGCAGCAGCCTTCCATTTTATGGGTTAAAGAGTACAATCATCTTATCAATCAGATTGCCTGAGCTTCACTAGATTTCAAAAATAAGATTTCGACAGTGGACACTATATGTTTCGATGTACTCTGGAAACAAAGCAAAACGAGGCCAATCAATGATTGGATATCTAAGTTTCATGAACCAAAATATCACTAACTAACCAGTTTAGTCAAGTGTGTCCTCTACTTTTAACTACATGGATTCACATTTAAGACCATGTCCACACTTCTCACAACTTTATCATCTTAAGCCAATCCCACAGACTTTCACCATAGTACTGGTTCAGGTGGGATAGGGAGATCAATTTTTAAATCTCAAAAATGGCTTCAGTATTATTTTTCTTTCCTACAGTCAGAGAGTTGAGAATGAAAATTCAGCCAGATGCCAGGGTAATCATCCAAGATTTCATTTAGTAGCTAGTTTCTTATAACTACTCATCAATAATCTAATTGGCAACAGAAGTCGTTTTATCCTGGAGCATATAATGGAGAAAACTGTTGTTATCTTAAACAGCTTTCCTTCCGTCTTACCTCAAATAATAGGAAATGTTCAAGTATCCACTTTTCATTAACTTGCAATTCAAGACATTTTCATACAGTGAGAATGTTCCAACACAACACTGTCAACCATGCAAGAGAATTTAATATTTCAAATCAATTCTTCCAAAGAAATCAGGACGAGTTATGCAACTATACATTTCTGCTTCCAAGTGCAGGATAACCCCAAGGGGTTGTGGGTTTTTTTCTTCCAATTGGGGTTCTCCCTTCACCACCCCCATGGGGATGGTCTACAGGGTTCATAACTACTACTCTTACTACAAGAAGCTTACCTAGCCAACGCTTAGATCCGGCTCTACCCAAACTTTTCAAGATTAGAAATACAACCGTGCCTATATCCCCCTTCCAAAGAGAGTTCAGTAGAAGAAGGGAGACAACTATTAGCAAAATTAAGTACAACACAGAGTCATGTCTGTATCCTTCAACTTATGGTGCATTGATTATCAAATATTGAAACCAAAACTAAACAGTCATGGATAATTTTAAGTATATATCTTAGATAATATCAGGACATGGACTATTCAAGCAATAAAGTTATCATATGAATAAGGGTATACCCATCATTTTTAAAATGCCATAACATGCCAAAAAGCATGTAAAAGGCAAACAGCCATTTAACTTAATCATTTTGTTGATACTCTCACATATTTGAGTGGTCGTGGTCAAATTCCGCCCCGAATTTATTCAGTCCAACTTCTAGGCCCAAAGAGGCTCAATGCAATATCAGAGTCCTTTCTCTCTTAATCGCAGATTATAATGACTAAAAATTCATGAAGTGCACTTTTTTTCACCCTTACATATGACCAAGAAAACTTTTTTCATCTTCGTTTTCTGAATTGTGGGTGGATAAGAAATGCTTTAACGCAAATATAAAATAAACTACAATAACGTGCATAAGGGCAACTGAACTTACTTTATTCATGGATAGGTATCTTGCTAAACATTCAAGAAAAATTCTCAGGCAAGAATCTAAATGAAGAGCTGTATGGGAGTAGTAACCCATAGAAAGATTGTCCAACCTCTTGACCAAATCATCCACAGGGAGTGGAATTGAAGAGTGTGAGAACATCGAGTCATCCTCAGCAGCTATATGAAGATCTGCTCTCCCCAAATCAACTCCTCTATATGCTAATGCTTGTTTCTCTCTCAATGTCAGCTAGTTTTGAAATCTGCAAGCAGAAATTCTCTCTTGCTGCCTGTTGATCATTGTTATTTTGCAGTGGCAACCAAGATTGTTGAACTTGTATGTAAAACATAAACAATGAGGGCGGATGGAAGAACTTGCCACAGTTATTATAAATTTTTTTCATGATCATTAGACACCAGATATTATAATTCAATTTGTAGTGCGCCTTTAAGAAGAGAAGTGAATGTACTAGTTGTCATCATTTGCAGAAAATGCAGAACCATCAAAATTAGAAAAAAATCTAAATCAAACCGAGCCTTTTAAGAATCTGACTCTAGACATTCATGCTAAATGCACCATTGAGCTAGTTGGGATGAACTGCATGGTGTCATCATCAGTTTTTTTTTTTTCCAGAAGACAGAAAACTGTCTCATCCAAATCAATTCAACAGAATTGTAATGCAGCAACAGATGTGACTGTGTTTGATCAAATTGCTAGCACAACCATATATTCCAGCAGTGAAAAACATAGTAGCTTGGAGGGTATGGTTTCATGCTACAATCCTTCTAAAATGAATAGAAATCAAGATTCAAATACAGCAAACAACGGCTCAATCAGATGAAAATGAACGACTATGTAAACATAATAGCATTAGATTCAGCATAGAATAGCAAACATCCCTCTGTGAATTAAAATGCCAAACAAGCAAATAAAGAATCAGATAAAATTGCGAAATTGCAAATAAAATATCTGTTTATATATCGGCAGCTGTAATTTGGTTACATGACTTGCATGAAACTCATGATGGAAAATAAGCATCTCATGATTCTACTTTGGGGGTTTTATTCTAATTTGCTGATAATCCTCTTTGAGGATTTTTGGTAGCTCCTTGTGTTTTAAAAGTAACTTTATTTTTATTTTTAAATATATTTGTCAAAAAGAAATGTAATTTTAAATTTAAGTACTTACTTTCTTAAAAGTAGAACTAAAGTCTAATGTAGAATTGCAACTAGTATGATGTTGTTCTTTGAAATGATATTAATAAATAAACAAGGGTCTTTCTTCTATTATCATTAAAGCTTTGACAATAGAAAAAGTGAATTTTTCCTACCAATATGTTTCGAGTTAAGAGTAAATCCCTAAGGATGGTAATGTGAAATGAGGCCACCCTAGCCCATTGAATGCTCTACCTCAATGCAATCGACATCACATGCTAATGTAGATAAATGGTTATATGAAAAGTTTTCGCTTTACCAAAAACAAAAGATAAGATGAAAACTTTTAGAGAACTGGAGAAAGAAAAGCATACACCGGAAGAAAGTACATATAAGACTTGTTAAGAAATCCCACAAGGTTTGTCAAAGCATTGTCCAGCGGGTGCATTTATATGGTGGGATACAGGTCAGTATTTGTAAGGGTTAGTGTTTAAACTCGTCACGAGATAGAAGGTTGAGATATGACGGAGAACAGCCAATCAACTGATTAGCTAGGACACTTAATGAATACAAAGGTACACAAAGATAGGAAGAACATGACACTGCTACCTCAAAAATTTAACATTTGCTTCAACCTTAATAAATCATGCCACAACTAAATACAAATTAGGGAACATGTTCCTTCTTTATCTAAAGAAACGAAGATTGGGATCCAACAATTATCCCAACTCAAAACTAAGAATGATGAAATTTGACAAAGGAAATAGATACCAACCAACTGGTGATCTTAAAAGCAGCCTATTTGTATTCTCCTATCCTATGCAACCATGAAACAGATAAACTCTAGATTGCACACATTCACATATAATGCGTACATAGAAAAAGCAGGATAAAAATGAAAAGAATAAATTGCAGAATCCATAGATTCATAGAACAGATGTTACGAAAAAATGTAATGCAAACTAAAAACTCCAATGACAGGCAATGGATATCTTATATAATGCAATACTAATTGTCATTTACATTTCCATTCTGGTTTTAACTTAACAGCTTAATCTACAACAATCACTTATAGTGAAGCCTCTGCCATTTCAGGCCCCTCATCATCTGAACTATCCAAGTCTTTTACATTCACATTTGTTCTATCAAAAGGCTGACTATTATTCACCCTCCGGTTTTTCAAAATAATGTCTGATTCCTTCATCAGAGCAATATACTTTTTTCTCACATTTGCAAGTGGATGTGGCTCTATAGTCAACTTATCTTGATAAGCCTCTTTAAGTACAGCAGTGCAAGTCTTATTCTTCAATGACAAATAAAATATGTGGGGGTGCCTCTCAAAAGCCTTGTGAACTTTCTGTGGCAAACCTAAATACTTCCTCAGGCACAAAAGCTTCTTCCTTTCGGCAGAATGCTCCACGAATAGACTCAACAACTCGTGAAGCAATCCCACCACTCGTTTCTCAGATAAATCACCATCCGTCCTTAAACCTGAGAAATCATCATATGGAGAAACATATGGAAGCCTCTGAAATTCATCCAACCAATCTTTTATCTTCTGCTTCAACCTCAATCCCTTTGATGGAAATAGAGGGAATGCAATCGATTCATTAGCTCCTCCACTACATAAACCTCTCCTCATTGCATTCTTTTGCAGCACAGACAAAAACTTCCCATTGTTTCCATCAGGAGAACTCTCAGTAACAGCCAATCCCTTTAATCCATCTTCCATTTCTACAATCCTAAAACATCCAGAATCACCAAGAAAATCCAAAGGGTCCCTTGAAAATTCCTCGGGTAGGCCTAAATACCATTGCAAGCTGTGAATTACCTTCAAAGGCAGCATCTTTTTGCTGCCACTCATCAATATAAACTTCTTCAATCTCTCCAAAATATCAGCTTCAAATTCTGCATAGACCATTTTTTCCTCCTTATTAAGCTCAATGGCTTTCTGGGTCAGCCTAAACCAAGGCAAATTGTACTTGGGACCCTCAAACTCCTCAAAAAACGATGGGTAATTCCTCAAGAACCTTGCAACCTTAATATTTATGTCGAAATCATACCCTTTCTTGGAAACAGCAGAAATCGGAATGGAATAATTTTCGTGCGGTGAGGATGAAGATGATATGAAGAAATTTTTGAGAGAGATTATGGGTTTGAGTTGAATAGATTTGTGTATGGAATCAATGGAATCAAAATATGGGTCTTTTTTCCATTTCATGTACACATCTACATAGGTTTGGACTTGTGTGTATGAGTAAGTTGGCTTGTGAAGGGGTAGTGAAGGAAGAAGGAAAGATAGTTTTTTTTGTCGAGAACATTGGGAGAAGAAGAAACTTTGGAGGGAATTCTTGCAGTTTTTTATTTGCTTCGAGAACATTGGTAGGCGGCGGCGGCGGCGGCGGGAATTGGGGGTTTAGGGTTTTCGTCCGGGGATACGGTTTCCCGGATTTTACGAAGGAGCTTCAAAGGAGGGTCACTAAACTGGTTTATAATTTTGGTTCGCTTCCTAAAAGGTCGTGAATGCGAAATCTCTTCCGTTTGAGTTTTTGAATAGAATTTAAAATTAATTTGAAGGTGTCAAAAATTGTCTCAAATTTTTGGTATAAAATGTTTGAAAAGCTCCATTTTTGTCTTCACTATAATCTTCAACTAAAATTTTATTTACTTTTTAAACCAGAAGTAATATTTTAAATTATAAATTATAACTAATGAAAAGATTCAACGTAAACAATTTTTTGATTTTGAATTCATGACCTTATCAATCCAAAATTCCTTTATTTACCATTTGTTTTCTTTTTTTTTTTTTTTTTCCCGCTATGAACCTGCCTCACGTCTTCCTTGCACAATCATTTGATAAAGTATGATTAGATTGTCTTTCGACTTCAATTAGTCACATTATTACAAACTCACACAAACAAAAAAAGTGAAATGAAAAAAAAAAAAAAAAGAGCTAAGTTCTAAACCACTTGGGATTTTTTTCAAAGATAAAGATAAAAAAGTTTGATGTAGATGAGTCTCTTGTCTATATGATTTTTTTGATGAAATGTCATCTAATGTTAAAGGCAACGAGAATTCAAGGACTCCGTCTTTTAATCCAAGCACTTCTCGCGAGTGAAGCGCCAATATCTTATTACGAATAATTTTGACAACTTCAGAAAAAAAAGAGGCATTTACTGGATTCTGAGAGATGGTGTGATTTGATTCTTTTTATTTATTTATTTATTATTTCTCTCGGTCTTACGAGAAAGACATGTGATTCAGAAAATTTTTGAAATAAATCTACGCTTGTTGAAAGTGAAGTTTGGAAATAGAACAATTCCTTTTGTCGTGTATCCTCGATTAATACAACATTTACAATACGAATTGGTGACAAATTGTCCAATTATTATATGGGGCAAAATTATTTAGAACCGAAAAGTAACATATGAGTAAAATTTTTCCAATAATATATATATAAAGACTTATTTTTTAGCAAGTTTTATTCGCATGATGTTTGATTATATTTCGGATAATAGAATAAGAAGTTCCTAATTTATTTACAACATAACAAGTAGTAGATTCTATACTTAGTTTATTTTAGTGTTTTTGTATTCGACTTTTTACGTTTGTGACAACTTGGCCTTCGATAGATGGTTCGATAGATTGACTTAGCAGATGATGTTGTTAAAAAAACACACGACTATAATATGTTGACATTTTAAAGAGTAAACACGTATTTTAATGAAAATAGAATTTAAAAGAGATAAAGAAAAGAAAGAAAAGGAGAGTGATAACTTCTTTTGTTTCTTTTTCTCTTATTAGAACATTTCTCGTCGAAACTCAGTTTTAAAAAGTTATACATGTCACAATCATGTTAAAAAGGAACAGAGATATGATGAAATTTCTACATTAAGAATCGAGTTGTTACATATTTCCTAGGTTTTTTAGAAATAGATTAGAGATAAAAGACAACTTTATTATACAACATAACATGTAATGCTCCTAGGCAGTGTTTTCTTTTACAAATTACATATGTTCCTTAGGCTTCCTGGAGTATGCCTGCAATCCACCTACATATGTTGCCTCAACAGAAGCAGATCCTTCCACGGCAAAGTTATCCCACGAATCCATAGATAAAACCACAAAATCTGCCATTTTACCAACAGATAGAGATCCAACGTCCTCATCGAGGAAGCATGCACGTGCAGCTGAGATGGTATACCTGCCATGAGATGACAGTAAATGAAAACCGATGGACAAGCACGGCAGCTAGTCTAAAAACTGAAAGCATTAAATAATGTATACTACACACTACAGTTCACAATAATACATGAGAGCTTCCCATTCTTCTTTCCTCATTCTAGCTGCGTCCAATTCTCAAAAGATTGTTCTGCTTATAGCTAGGGCTCCCTGGGTCGAGTATTTAGATCGGATTCTCCCATTCATGTCTTGTATTATTTGGTGCAGGTACTTCAATAATTTTATCCATGCTTTTCCATTTATTAGGCGATGGCATCAAACAAGTTCCTTGTACTAATCATTTTCGGAACATTATGTTACACGCCTGCCTTTTGTGGTTTTCTTAGCCACTTGGAAGGAAATACTAGATGTTACTAATGCAGCTGAACATCTTAACATCTTAACTATATATAAGTCTATCTGTAGATGCTATTTGCATTTTTTATTTAATATTTATAATTTTTCCTTAATTGTTGACAGAT
Source organism: Forsythia suspensa (assembly GCA_023638005.1). Lineage (NCBI taxonomy): Eukaryota > Viridiplantae > Streptophyta > Magnoliopsida > Lamiales > Oleaceae > Forsythia > Forsythia suspensa. The sequence goes on from CM042665.1 coordinate 13,702,709, forward strand.
GAGGTCTGCAAAAGAATTCGACCCAGAGTTGTCAATCCAAGTATAACAATCTGATTATGTCCTTCGACCTCTACTACACATCACAACATAATGGTGGTGATTAATAATAATATTTTAATCCAAATTACTAAATTTACTACAGCTTATTAGGATGATACAGACCATCATATTGATATTTCGTTCGCTGTTGATGACTAAATTGGTCCTATACCTAGGCAAACTCTAATTCCACTTAACATACAACCGTGTCTTTATTCTATAACCTCGGTCACCGACACCATGCTATGAAACCACTAAGCTAAAGTACATCATTGAACTTATTTCAAGATCCATGAGCAAATAAGACACAACTGCCAACATATATAACGAATCCGAAAAAGACCCAGTGCTTACGCATTTAGTGCATCGTTCAGACTAATGCATTCTGATGAAATCCAAGCCTTTTCCCAACCAGGGGGTACTCTTTTCATTGCTGTTCTTATGCTACCCAAGGGATTAATATCTACGACCTGAAGCCAGATAATGCATCAGCTGTACACGAATTAAATAGTAACAAATGAACGTGTGATTGTTGATTACAGAAAATATTGCAGGCCCAAAAATCATTAGAGATGTAATGTCCTTACTGGCCAATCAGAACCAAGTGCCAACTGTGCATTGCCAGCAAGAAGTGACTTGAATAAGTACGATCCTCTCTGTACCCTCTCCATCCCAAGTTTTTTTATAGCAGAATCAGCATCATACAATAAGTGATCAGGCTGTTATCAAGTAGAAATAAAAGGGGCAATTAAATAGAAGCTCCTCATAAAAATAAGTAAACAATAAAAGCCATGGATATAAAGCATTTAGCAGACAGACTGCAATCACATTTAAAAGGATAAATTTATTTGACTTCAAGCCATACTAAAATCATACAAGAAGAAACCTAAAAGGGAAAGTATCCCATGTTTCTTTTCAATGGTACATGCCTCTCTTATCATGTTTCTTTTCCCTTTTCCCACCTTTTAGCTCTCTAGAAACATAATAAGATAAAAATGAAGCTTGCATGTTCCTTTCAGTGGTACCAACTTCATGCCTGAATATGGAGAATCCAAGTATGTGTACCTATTGGTTTTTCCACTAAAGGGTGAAAAAGGATCCTTTTTCTTCTTAACTAAGAAGAAATTGATGGACGTGTTTGGTGCATTACTTTCAGGGTCCAGTCATATAGTTCTCTCTCTTATACTAAATTAGATTGATTTTTCTCACACCACCAATTTGGCAAATTGCCAAGCTTTTTCATTTTGTGTGAACTTGATAATCATATGATAACTCAGATTATTCTTTAAGGGATGACTTTAAAGTTGTACCAAACTGATCTGTTAAAAAGTCGAACGAAAATGCTAGTAGTAGAGGAAACACTTGTACAACAAGACAACCCTTTACATATTAGCATATATCAATTTTGCCTCAAATGTTCCGAGGCAATCCAGGATTACTGGATAAGAAAAATATACCTGCACTGAAGCAATAACTTCTTGTTCAAAAATCGGGCCACTGTCCCAGGAGCCAAATGCTGAGCATGCTCAATCTACAAAATCTCATTGCAGTCATTATAAGCAACACTTGAAAATTTTATTGGTAATGGAAAGAAGTGCTGCAAAACGTCGAGAAAATGGGAACATGAGAATTGATTGATGATATAACACCTTAAATACCGCTACTATCCGTTAATTTCAAAATTAGGACCTAGAAAGTCTAGTAAGGTCTGAAAGTTAAGGGACCAAATTGTGTACATGTCCATAGTTCAGGGACCTAAATGAAATTTTCATAAATTGCAGATTCTGGGCCCCATGAACAGTAATCTGAGGGAGGAAAAGATATTTCATTCAAAAAGGTCTTTAACGAAAATGGAAGAAAGAAAGGGAAATTAGAAACCTTGTGTATTCTTTTTTTTGCCATGGAAAAATTATGTTATCATGTGATATGTTTTATATGCTAGTATATATATAATATAAATAGATTTTATAAAAGACTTACCATATTGTACATGCAAGACCAAACCCTAGTCCACCCCTATTTATACCCCCCTCAAAACTGACGCCCGCCTCTCTCTCCCTCACAACACACACACACAATTTTATTTTCTTGCATTTTGAGAGAGAAATTATATGAGGGTTCCGGTTTGAGAATTTCCAAGACCTCTTTCTTCTACATTTCTTTATTTTAACTTTTCATGTCAAAACAAAAAGGTAAACATGCTTGCACGTGGTTTAATTAGGATGTTTCTTCATGTTTTAACAATGTGGATATCTTTCTACGTTATTTATGATACGAGTCCTATAAGTTAAGTTGAAATGTGGAGTTGTAGTACTACGCATGAATACGAGCCTACAAAGAATTGGCTTCGTTTTCATGTTCTCCACCGACAAGTTGAGAAATGTGATACCTACTATTTGGAGCATGTTTGATTAATTAGGTTGCACATGTTTATTGGGATTTTGTCTCATTCCTTTCCCTTTTCCCCCACTGTGGTAAAATAAAAGAAAGCCTACAACAAGTTCTTTATAAGTAGTTTTATTAGAGTTTAAACATTGAGTCTATTAACTCTTCATTTTAGACTTCTACTTTTCCTTTGTTAGTTTTTCGGAATTGGAGTTTTTATTAGTTAAAGACCTTGTTTTAGATATAAGATTTATTAAAGTTTTTAAGGATTATTATTGTTGTCCTTTTATTTCTTAGAATTGTGTTTTAGTCTTTTTACATTTTAAATAGTAAGTTTTATTGGAACTTGAGTCATAGGATTCGGGGCATCAAAGAGTAGTATCAAAACTATGGTTTACCTTTCAGTCAGACTTGCTAAAACAAATTTTTGAAAGAAAAACATTTATTAAATAATAAATTGTTCAAGTAAATTTTTATGTGAAAAATTAAGTGCATGAATTCAGTTGTGAAATAAGTTTTTTTTTTAAAAAATTGTTTTACTGTTCACGGCAATGAAGTGAACACTAACGATGTTCATTGTAATTTAAAAAAATTTATCCATTTTCACTCCAAAGCTATGCCATTTCAGTCTCCAAACCAAGTATAAGTATAATAAGTGCCTTAAAGTTTCCTTCAATTGTTGTGATGTATGAATTTAAATTGTTATCTATCGTGTTTGAAATTCTTTTGAGAATGCGCATCATGTTTAAATTTGGAAAATATGCCCATCTTTAGAAAACATGTTCATTTATAAAAACATGTCTATTTATGGAAAGTACGTCTAATTTTAGAAAGCACATCTAATTATGGAAAGTAGGTCTAATTTTAGAAAGCATTTTCATTTATAGAAAGTATGTCTGATTTTAGAAAGCATGTTTAAGTAAAGAAAATAGGCCCATTTTTATAGAGACGGCAGGCTGGCGGGGTCGGGGGTCGGGGTCTGGGGGGGTCGGGGGGCCTAGGCAGCCCTCCCCCACCGGAGAATATACCCATACCGCCCATTCCCCGCTTAAAAGGGTGGGTGGGTCGAGGGGCATGGCGGTGATCTCCCGTTTTTTTTTTTGTAACCATGATTTTCATTGAGGGTAATATGTGAAATTATGAATTATGAAATGAGGAATTAAAGTTAATTCTAAATGGTATGGTTATAATTTAAAAAACAAATTGTGTATAATATGTTTACTAAACAAAAAAAAAAAAAAAAAAAAAAAATGCTTGTTGAACAACAAGTTGGACCAAAAGTTGAACTATCATTGTGAAATGTCAATTTGTCCTTTGAAAAGACATGAAGAAATTTGAATTATGTCTTTTCAGGACAATTGACATTTTAATTAAAATACTTTTTTCAAAGATTTTAAAATTATCCATAAAAAAAATAAAATCAATATGTCTTGGTGTAGTGGTTAGGAATTGTGAATCAATGTTCACACTCGGGTTCGACTCCTCAACACCCATTTTATTAAAATATTTTTAAAATTTTTAAAATAATATAAGGCGGGTGCGGGTGAAGTAACTCGCCGAACCCGACCTCGCAATTATCCCGATTATCCTCGAATACCCAATTATCCGGGACGGAGAAATTCTAAATGGGGTGGAAGACAGGGCAAATTGCCATCTCTAATTTTTGAAAAGCATATTTATTTGCAAAGGAATAGACAAGTTTTCTATAAATAAACATGTTATCTAAAGATAGACATATTTTCCATATTTAAACATGATATTATTTGCAAAAGAATTTCAAACACGAGAGATAACATTTAAACTCATGCCTCACAACCACTAAAAGAAACTTTAAGACATTTATAATAGTTTGTTCAGAGATCGAAAGCTTGGACAATGGCATAGCTTTGGCGGTAAACAGTGATTGAAATTTTGTTTTCAACTATAGTGCTCTTCATTGTCCACGAGCAGTAACTTATTTCACAACCGAAATGTTGCATTTAATTTTTCACATAAAATAACTTGAACAATTTACTATTTCATAAATGTTTTTCTTCCAAAAATATATTTTAGCAAAGCATACATAAAGGCAAACCGTTGCTCTAATACCATGCTGTGACACCTTAACTATTATGACTCGAGTGCTACTAAAAACTTGCTACTTAAAAATGTGGAAAGACTAAACCACAACTCTTAAGAAATAATTGGAGAACATAATAATCTTTAAAAACTTTAATAAATCCCAGACAATGTCTTACCTAATAAAACCCAGTTCCAAAAAAAAACCAACAAAAGAAAAGTGAAAGTCTAAAATTCAGAGTTAAGAGACTCAAGAGTTCAATTCTAATAAAAATACTTAAAAAGAACTTGTTGTAGGCTTTCTTTTATTCCACTACCACTAGCCACTTCCATGCCCCGATCGTTACAAGCCATCTAGTTTCTTGAAGGTGGGGGAAATAGTAGAAGTGATGTAGGATATTGCCACCACTTTGCCCAAAAGCTATAACTCATGGCACTAATGCAATCCGCCTTGATTGACCTAGAATCAAGCTCGAAAAACCCCCCAAGCCCACTCCCTTTGGGCCCACCCCGTTTCAAGAATGCTCTTACATTAGAAATGAACGATATAAAATCCCAATAAACATGTGCTAGCAATTAACCAAACATGCTCCAACCAAACAGTGGAATATCACATAACTTATAATTGGAGAACATGAAAACCAAGCCATTTCTTCGTAGGCTCGTACTACAACAAAACAGTGGATATCACATAACTTATAATTGGAGAACATGAAAACCAAGCCATTTCTTCGTAGGCTCGTACTACAACAGCAAGAAACATAGTTTCCTTCCATAGTAAAAACAAGAATCCATAAGTTTCTTAATTTCCCTTTCTTTCCTTCCTTTTCCTTAAAGACCTTTTTCACACGATTGAAAAATACATTTTCCTCCTAAAATTACTATTCTCAGTTACTATTCATGGGGCTCAGAATCTGCAGTTTATGAAAATTTGAGTTAGGTCCCTGAAGTATGGACAGGTATACAATTTGGTCCCTAAACTTTAATACTATTTATATTAAGTCCTAAATTCGAAATTAACGGCTAGTAGCTATTCGGGTGTTAGAGATGAACCTCTTAGACTCATAGCAGTCGAATTTACCCTAAATCTTCGGTCTCTTATTCCATTCTTAGATGCCACTATTTTGTACATGTCCAAGATTAAGTCATTGGCCCTGTCACCTATGGCATGAACCGCAACCTGGAAGAAACTAAAAATGACATTGATAAAAGAATGCACAATCACGTGGAATAAGAAGAAGAGGATGTGATCTACATAGAAAGAAAGAAAGAACCTGAAGGCCAGATTTATCAGAAGAGACTGTCATGTTGTACAAGTCATCCAAATCTGCCACTTGCAGGCCGTAATTCTGTACTTCATCAACATATGGCTACAGAAACATGGAAACTCTCAGTACCATTAACTAATACTAACTAACATCTTCTCACCCTAGAATGTTAAAACACAAGGGAAAAGAAAAAATCAATAGAACCAGGAAGCAGCTAACTACCATTTTGTGTAGGTCTAAATGCAGAACTTAAGCAGAAAAATAAGAAAAAAGAGTTTCTCGATACTAATGGCCTTCATAAATGAAAAGAATCTTATTATCACCTCATAAAACAATGCACTGTTAGATCCCAAGGATCCATCAGCAAAAGATTTCATGCCACCTAAGTAAATCCATTGACTCAGCTTACGACCTGCTTCATTTATAAGTTCCTATGAAGGAAAAAAGAATCTCAATAAGGATTAATAATTAACAAATGCATAAAAACCAGAGCCAAAATTTATGGCATTTTATAGGAATATACGTACTAGAATCCTCTCAAGTTCATGACTATTCATGTGTAGGAACAATACAGAGACAGAAGGACAAGAAGAGAAACATCCTATAATTGGCACTAGACTAGAAAATAGAGCAAATTGCATAAATGAAATATGCCATGCCTGAAATAAAAGTAGAAGTAATAAATTTACAGATATATAATAGGGTTTGATGCATCTTCCAAGCATCTAAGACATTCACAAAATGGAAAGGTGCAAACTCGTGGATAACCAAACACTCAATACCTTAGGGCACGTTTGGTATATGGTCAATAGTTAAACATAACATATAAAATTTGTCTTGTCTTGTTTGGGAGGAATTGATGTCCGGATACACTTTTATCCGATAACAATTTAAGCCAAAATGAGGAGAAGTTTTATCTTCGAAAAGAGGAGGACAAATTTTTTTATCCGGATAAAGATTCACTCAATTTTTTTAAAAGATGAACTTACCCTTTATAGTATAGATAATTACCACTGCACTCCACCGCTCCACCCATTTTTTTTCTCTTTTAGTTTTTTTTTCATTTACTTTTTCTCGTTTAATTAAGTATAAGGGTAAAATTGTTTTGTTTACGAAAAGTTGAATTTTTAATAGTAATTTTTTCCATTCTTATACCTAGCTAAACCAAACATTCTTATACCTAACTGAATCAAAAAGGATAATAATAAACCTATTATCTGGATAACTATTATTCAAATAACTTTTATTAGACGGAGAGTAAATATATGTATACATATACATTTGCCAATAATCATAAATAAGCAGGCATTCAGCTATGTGCTCAGTTGCATACTAACGAAAGGAAATTAACTATCAGATAAAGTTAACTTAATCAATCACTGAAGTACATATAGGCGTTCCCATGTCTCCATAGGAAAAAATAAGCAAACTCTGATCTTCATGTTCCCAGATAAATCAGCCCATCTGTAGACATCTGCAAATATAAAAGAAAACAGAGATAAAGAGATGAAGAGAAACATGTATTCAAAAACGTTGCATGTTTGTTTACTTTTCTCAAAGTTTTCAGCCTTGTCTTCTAAGAACAAAACCTTATCCATTGCATTTCCTTGTGCATTATAAGTATCATTTGATTCCCTTTTAAATGCGGTCAGAATCATAACAAAAGGCCATCCTTTTCATGTTTTCAGTTTGATGATGACTTCCTAAATTAGACATTTCTTATTCTTAATATCCAGACAGCACTAATTTTAATCCAAAGATGAATCCTTTAGAACTTGATAGAAACCTGACAAATCTTCCCACGAGAGCTCTGTTGATACACCAGGATAATATCTCCCAAAATCAACCACTGTTGTCACACCTCTCGTTAAGGCATGATTGCTGGCTCTTAATAGAGCTTCCCTCCTCTCCTCTATTGAGACCTCTGGAATGCAGGAGAGGACAAGCTTCATTGCAGAGTCAATCAGCAAACCAGTAGGTTCTGCATGTGACGACAAGGCAACATGATATCAATCCAAGCTTATTTGGCAACTGTTTTAGATGGAATAATGGAAGTTTCTTAGATGTGAAAAGGGAGCACCAAGAACTGAAAAGCAACAGAACATAATATGAATAAATGTAATCAAAAGTACTTTCACAATTTTACCTCTTGCAATATTACTAGAAATAAGATGTTTCTGTAAAAACTCACTGTTGGGGAACGGCTGTCACATGAAAAAAATTCCTCGATCATATTGGAGGAAGAACTTGTGATACATTTCAAATTTAACAATCATAAAAAGAGTTCTATTCAATGAATTTTCCAATCTGATATCCACAATTGACACTCTAAATGTGTATCCAACATTTACAACCTGCTACATCATTGTATATATTGTCTATGCTAGAATGTGTGTTATTCTATACCTTTTTCTTCTTATTAACCATTCTGACACTGTGATGAAAACATATCCTTATGTAGTTACCATAGGTTCAGAAGAATTTGAAGTTTTCAAACCAAATTACCTATATGGAGTATGGTGATTTCATAGCTTTCTCATGGACATGCTATGAAGTAGATTTAGAGATTGTTTCCAATGGTCTTTTGTTTTATTTATAACCAAGAGTATTTCGCAAGAGTGAATTTATCACACTAGACAAAATTTCCTTCTTCTAGCTTATAAATTTGACAATTGGATTAAGAGGAACGACTAAATCATACCTCAACCTTAAGTTAGTCTTGGTTAAGTCTTTGTTTCAAGGAATAAATTTGTGTACATTTGACAAGAAGAAAGGACAAAAAGGATACCAATATGCTAGTCGCTTGTTGTGTAAATCTAATTAAAATTTCATTTCTACTACAGTGTAATATATTGTAGCTGGATTCATGTGTAAGGGGACCAACCACCCAATTTATTACAGTTGTCACCATAACGCTAGTGACAAAGATACCTCTACGTAATATGAAAATAGTGTGAAACATAGTTTTAATACATACCATCCTATGACTTTCCTAGTAGCTGAAATCATTTACTTGACAGAAGGTTAAATCCTCCTGAAAAATAAACCAACTTGATATTGAAAGATGAGATTGATGATACCTCCACTGCCATTTCTCATTACAGCTCCACCATCTGGATCCTCTGTGCTATTAGAAATTCCAGCAATCTTTAGAGCCATGGAGTTTGCGAAGCCCATGTGGCCGTCCATCCTTGTCAACCAAACCTGCATGCAATTTTTTTAAAATAAATAACATGCCACTCTAAAATTAAAGCACATATACAATTAAGTCAAAACTTCTTACAGGATTGTAAGGAGAGATATCATCAATCCAAGAGGCCATTGGCAACTCTCCTCCCCATAGATCATTGTTCCAACCACCCCCCAGTAACCAAGAGCCATGTCTCATATCTAGGAATTTTTCCGACCACCAAACCCATGAGTACAGTGACAGTACATGGCATACATTTTTTTTTTTTTTTTTTTACAATAACCATTACAAACTTTCATGAACTTGTCTCGTGCTCAATTAAAGAACAACAGGAAAAAATGCTTAATGCAGATAATATGGTGAAGCAATTGCAACATAGTGGTGGAATTGTCCAATCTTCGTGGAGTAAAAAGAGGTAATAGAAAAGCAGCAACAAAAAAAAAAAAAAAAGTACAAAATAGTGAGAATGGTGGCCAAAGTATGACAAATAAGATTGTAAATGAGATTAAAATTTTATTGATGTTGATTAAATTATGATACAATAAGCATGGCATTGTGAGACTTACTTGATAATGCCTCTTTGACCTTGTTCACAAAGTGTTCTCTTGTATCTACACCACGGAGTTGCACTTGTGCCATCTGTTTCCATTGTCTAAATCAATCCAGCATATGTATTATAATTGAAAAACACAATAAAGTAATTATGTGCAGTACTATCATTATTTACAGTGAACCTTCAATATTTAAAGCAAAGACAAATATTGTCGGTTCAAATTCCTAATGAAAAAGAGAGAGAGATTTGAAATTAGTCAAACTTCCTTTCACTGAAAATTCTTCTCCAAGCGGTCATTTCAATGACCAAAAAAATGTTCTCCATTCATAACCACATTCTATTTGCAACTAAATGTCCAAAATACGTGTTCCTACAACTTTTTCTCTATAAATTATGTGTCAATAAGAACAACGTAAGCAACTGTTTATTGAGTATGAGAGAGTTGTAATGCCCTCACTGTTTAACTATTCACTTTAGTCCCTTCTCATACAATTTCAAAATGCTCAGACCAAGCAACTCATTTCTTTATCCATGCTAAATACTCGACTCTTCAAGAACTTGCCAGTTAAACCAACAAATTTCTGAAAATAAGCAGAACTGAATTTCAGATGTATGAATGAACATGACCACAAACAGTTGTGTCAATTTAAAACTTCAAATAAATAAAAAATAAAAAGGAATCCTCACAGTAAAAAGTAATGGCAATAAGGAAAAAGGAAAAATGAAAAAAGCAACAATCATCCCTTCACATTCAAAATCCTTGACTTCTTTCTTTTACTCTTGAAGAAGTCTATACTACTGCAAATTTGGTTACTTGAAATATCAACTCAAACTGAAAAAGATATAAAGGAATCGTGTTGAAAGAGCAAAAAGTAATATCTTCCTAGTCGAGTTTGATTAAAAAACTAAAAGAATGCATTAGTCTACAACCTCTTCTTGATCAAAATGTATGAACTATGAAGCCCAGATTATATTATCACATCCAGTAACAGAAATATGAACACAATTGAAAGATTATTGCAAGAACCTGTAATCCTCCAAATAATAGGTGAACATGTGAGTCAATAAATCCAGGAACCACAACCTTCCCCTCTAGATTCAATGTTTTAGTAGAAAATCTTGCCAAGTCCTGCATTGACATGCGTCAGATATAAGCAGACAATGATCAAAGGAAATTATGGATTTTTAATCAGATTAATTCAGAAAAAGAAAAGAAAAACAGTGTCTGACTGCATAACAATCTCTTTTTCTCTTTCCCTCTAAAACAGTCTGATTACTTCATCATTTAAGAGAAAAGAAAAGAAATTCGGACAAAATTTGTGTCTGTATGGGCAAAGTAAAAGCAAAGGCAGGTAAAACGTGTATGAGCCAAAAGGAGAATGAAAAGCCATTCATTATGTGACGGCATGAAAAGAAAACATCATCCATCTACAAAACGTTATTATTGGATTTCATTTATCTTCCACAGAAAGTTATCCAGAATCAGGAATGATATAAAGGACTACAGGGGAGGGTCAAATCATGAAAAGAGTACAGATGGATTCACTGGTGCATCGACAGTAAGCATTGATATCCAAAAATACATGGTTGTAACAAAAAATTCAACAAATTATATTGATCTGACTCTAACTTGGACCATAATTGTATTATGGATACAGTGTAAATGGTCTCCATAACAGCACACTAACCATCCATAAGCTGAACTAACCAAAGCATACTGAAAGAAGATATGTAACATCTATCTAGAAAAGTACATCTGAATCTTGCAAATACAACGTAATAATACTTTCAACCATTGAATCGAGACTCTGGTTGAATATTTGGAGAAAACGAAGTTCATCACTGGCTGGCAGTGAACTGAGTTGCAAAATCTTAAGCAACTGCAGAATATTATCAATCATCTTGGCCAAATTAAACTGCAGTCCACATAAAATGAGTTTCTTCATTCAATTTTATTTTATATTAGATATTCTATCATTATCCTTTCAATTTTGAAGTCAGACAATTCGATAAATCCATTTACAACTTGGAAGAAAGAGTAAAATCTAATCCAGGCTAAATATAATCCGTACATATTTTCAGAAGGGGATAATTTTAGGGTTGCCTACATGAATACATTTTCTCAGCTCCATTCTCTCTATCGGCACGTCTACCGAAACATTCGGTGGAATCAAATCCTTTACAATCAAATTTGGTCATGTTAATATTGGTGTACATCATCCACATCTAATTTGTCGGCTGCTATTGCAACACTCCAGTAAATAAGAGAGTTTTTAAGGTGTACGCAAGACATGCCACAACCATCTAAGTCATCTTTCTCTTGATTTGTTATCAATAAGTGCACCTCCACTTCTTGACATATGTTCTCACTTCTTCTTTATCTGTTTTAAAGCAACCCAGCCATCTTAGCATCATCATTTATGTCACTTTCATCTTAACATTTTGTTCTTTCAACTCCCCACGGTTCAGTACCATAATGTATAACTGGTCCATTAACCATTTCATATAACTTGTCTTTTAACTTTATAAGTATCTATCGATCATGAAGAATTCCTATTTGACTTCTCATTTTATCTGACCTCTCTCTAATTTTATAAACCACATCCTCTTTTACATGCTTCATTCTTATTAATAATCAAATCTTAATATGTAAACAATCACTCTTTAGACAATCCATAGATACTCATACTCCAATATCATCTTTATTCCTACTCTGATAAAAAGAAAGTTTATTTGTTCGTGTTAATTCTACTTGCCCTAAAACTTTTATTCCAAGCTACTCTTTCAAAATTCTAATTTGAGATGTCTTTCACACAATTAGCTTGGCATGACTCTAAAAAGTTTTTTCCGCTACGGGAAGAAAAAAATACTTAAACATTAGGTCTTCAATTTCTCTTCTCATAAAATCATCTCTTCAAAAATTTGCTAATGGCTTCAATCCATCTTTCTGATTCGATCATCTTCAAAATTTGCTCACCTCCTTAATCTATCTTCTCAATCGATCATCTCCCTCCATCGATCATTTTTAAAATCTGTTCACCGCCTCAATCCATCATCATAATAGAGCTTAGAGTCGGATCCCACCGTAATGAAGCGGTATACTAGTTAAAATCTCAAACTTCATTCTCACTTTGCCTACATATCTTGTAATAAACAACATTCTCTCCTCCTTTGGTTCCAAGATAACCATACAACTTCTCGTAATGAATCACCCACTTGAATACCCATTTAGCTAACTTCTTCAAAAGCCTTCACATTTTAACATTTTAGTAAATTTTTAAATAATCATAATGAGCACCACCAACAAAATGGGGGAATAAACAAAAAGACCTGCATGGAGGAATAGTTGCCAATTCGGAAAATCCGACCGTTGCGAATTGCCATGGCGTCGGCAAAGGGAAGAGTGATGTTACTGGTGTATATAGTCCCGTTTGTCACCAACAAATCAGCCAATACTCCACCATGCAGAGACAATTCTGCAAAACCCAAAATAAACAGAAGAAAAAAATTCGGATAATAATATAGATATCTACCATCAGCATTACATATTTACATTATACATATATGTCTGTGCACAAAACACAAAAAATTAAAATCGTGTTATTATAATAATTATCATCGGTGGCGGTGGGTAAGTACGTTGTGCTAGAGGAGATGTACCCTGATGTGCCGACCAAATACAAAATCAATAACAATTCAATGAAATTTGATTATGATTACTTACGAGGAAGTGCCAAGTTGTGAAAGAATTTATTGAGGGGAGAAAGTGAAGCTATCGCGAGGAGGGCCACCACTGTGGCTGAAACTGCAATCCACATCTTGTTCATTCTACTGCCTACACTTTGGAATCTTCTCCTTCGGCAAGTGAGAGGCGAGGCTGGGAATACACTCTTGATTCACTATATATTTGCACGGTGGAATTTTCACACTAAATCCACGTATCATCTCCAACAACTTGTTGCAAATAAATAGTATATATTCTCATATATTTATATTTTTAATTTTGAAAATAATTTAATTCAAAAATTAAATAATTATATATTTTGGTTTGATATTTTTATATGGACAAAAAAATTTTTTTTATATAAATTTTGAATATATAAATTTTAAAATACATTTAATTTTCATAATTATTACATTAAAAAAAAAATAAAAAAAACATGATACTCAATATCACAATTAAAAAAAATTTAACATAAAAAAAAATTGGACAAATACAAATATATAAAAATAAATAAAACATAATTAATTTTGTTATTTAATTCTCAGAACAAGTAATTTTATTTTAACGTATACATAATGATAATTTTATTTTAACGTATACATTAAATATTTTTTATTAATCGATTACAACTTTTTATAAAAATAATAATGAAATTCAAATAAACATAAATAAAATTAAACCATAAAATTATAGAAAAAAAAGTATGAAAAAGGATGTATAAGGAAAAACAAATTTGACAAGTATAAAATAAAAGACAAAATTGGAATTAAAAAAATTTCACTTTTTTACGCCAAATGACAAAGACCTTTATTCACTACTCTATTTTAGAAATCTTGATTTGGTATTTGCATTGAGTCGATTTCAGCGCCATTTTGATGTTTTTCGCCAAAATGGCGCTGCATTGGGATGGCCTTATAGTTGGCAAAATTTGAAGTTAATTATAGTATTATGCCATTTGGAGCTAAATGTTCAATAATTACAAAATATTAGTGGTTGTTGAATCACTCTTCGCAACTTGAGTAACTGCCAATTGGATGGAAGCCCACAATCGATCGTCAAAATGCACACTTGACAAATTTAGTTGGAAGTTATATATTTATCGTAGACTCTAATATGATGAAGAATTGAGGTGATGAACAGATTTTAGAGATGATAGGTGGAGGTAGAAGATTAGTTAAGAAAGATGATCGAGATGTATTAAAGCGGTTAGCAAATTTTAGACGAGATAATTTTGTGATGGAGAAATTGAAAGACGTAGACTAGTATATCGCTTTTTTTGCGATGGAATTCGACCGTAGCTCTATTAAGATAATGAATTGTAGTGGTGAACAGATTTTGAAGATGATCGGTGGAAAAGATGATCGATTGAGAAGATGAGTAGATTTTGGAGATTTGTTGAAGAAGATAATTGAACAACAAATTTTGGAGGAGATGGAATTGAAAATGTGGTGACACACAAAAGTGCTTTTTTTTCTTAGCGGATAAAACTTTCTACGGTCGTGATTATGATGATGGATTGAGGCGGCGAATAGATTTTGGAGATGATTGGTGGAGGAAGATGATAGATTGAAGAGGAGAGCAGATTTTGGAGATGATTGGTTGAAGGAGATGATCAGGAGATGGATTGAAGCACTCAACAAATTTTTTGGAGGAGATGATTTTGTGAGGGAAGAAATTGAAGACGTGGTGACACAGTTTTATACTTTTTTTCTTTCTATAGCGGAGAAAACTCCCTACGATCGTGACTAGTATACCGCTTAATCGGTGGGATCCGATCATATAATTTGTTCTCAAATAAAAAATTTGACAACAAAAATAATATCAATAAAAAACCTAGAAAAAAACTAATGTCGTAACCAAAACAAAAGCAAAAAAGTAGAAAACTCAATTTATGGTTTTAGGATGATGGATTGAGGCGGTGAGTAGAGCTTGGAAATGACCGTTTGAAGGAGATGATTGAGGGGAAGTTTATTTTGAATGGAGAAATTGAAGACATAGTAGTATCTTTTTTCTTCTATAGCAAAGAAAACCTCCTACGTGGGATGACTAGTATAACGTTTTTTGAGTGGGATCCGATCGTAGGCACTAATATGATGATGGATTGAAGCGATGACCATATTTTGGAGATGATCGGTGGGAGGGAGATGGTCGGTGGAGGGAGATGGATTGAGGAGGTGAGTAGATTTTGGAGATGATCGGTTGAGGGAGATGGTCGAATCAGGTGATGAAATGAAGCAGTCAGTAAATTTTGGAGGAGATGATTTTGTTAGAGAAGAAATTGAAAACGTGGTGAAACACAAATATTTAAGTACTTTTTTCTTCCTGTAGCGGAGAAAACTCCATATGGTCGTAATAAGATAAAAAAAAGGTCTGTTGAGTGCCTCATGGCTATGTCATAATACATCCACCTTCTTTTTATTTTGATTTTCTTAATTCTTTATTCAATTACAACATAAATGAAATGTGAAATTTTTGATAGTCTACTTATCTTCGAATGATGAATCCCTTAATTCTTAATTTAAGAATTAAAGTGAAAGTAAAGGAGTACCTTGGAATTCATAAGGGATCGTTTCCAATAAGTAGCTATTCCAGGAGCTAGCGCTTAGGTCCCTTTTTGGCAACAAGCAACCACTTCTTTATCTTAATTCAGCTCTTCCAAATTATTGGATACAAGACAACTCGTTCTACTTGGGAGGCTCTTTCTGACAGGGCTTATACCTCATAGACCAATGCTCGATATTACTAGATAAAGCATCTCTTGCATTGCCCTTTTCAATGGGTTTCGAAGATAAAAATCCTTTATTGGCCTATAAACTGATCTAGTCATGCTTGTTTGAGTAATAGCAATGATATATCCCAATATCATGCTAAGAATAGCTAGGATTTCCAAAAGAATATGCCATTCGTTTGATGAGAAATAAAAATGAATATCAAAAATTCGAGTGTCTGAAGCTGAACTCCCTACGATCGTAACTAGTATATCGCTTATTGGTAGAATTCGACCGTAGAATAATAAATCGAGATTGATAAGAAAAAGAAGAAAAGATTTGGAGAAGAATGATGAAGAGAAAGAATTGAGAAAATTAGAAAAAAATTGGAGAAGGTAAAGACAGACGTAAGTATCTACTTTGAGCGAATGGTGGCTTAATTTTTAATGATAGATCAAACTTTCAAAAATTATTGCTTGCTTACTCAAGTTTAGGGAGTTACGCTCCGTCATTTATTTCTTACGATTCAATAAATAGACATAAGCGAACATGTGACTGACAGAACACTCCCACGTTGCACAAATTTGAGGTTAATTCTGTCAACCAATTGAAACAACTGCGCTTCCATATCATCAAAGTGCTTTTTCAAAATGTGATTTAAATATGATAAATATTCATTCTTTCTCCAAATTGAAAACTCTCAAAGTCTATTTTCCAAATTCAATTCTCTTGGCCAAACCCATTTTCAATAGTGATATCCAACAAACCACTCTGTTTAGAAATCAATTCCATCATCAGATACATATATAATAAATATTCATTCTTTCTCCAAATGGATGACCACCACTCTGTTTAGAAATCAATTCCATCATCAGATACATAATCACTTAATAATTTTTTAGAAGATACATACTCTAACTCATTTCCTTTCAACTCTCATTTCAATGTCTTCTATGACATTTTGCTCATACAATAGATCATCATCATCTTCAAATTCATTCTCAGAATCAATAAAGTATGGATTGTCCTCCAAATCTGGCAGAAAAAAAGTTATTGTTAGTTGCTAAAAGAGATTCAATATAACCAAAATGCATGTTTTTAACAGACGGCATGTAACATGAAATTTATCATGCTTTTCATGTTTTTACAAGCAGATTTTTTGGTACATCACACGACCAAAAAAAAAACAAAAAATACTAATAGACTTGTGGTCTTATCTCCATGTGGTCCATCCATGTACGACATTGTTGATTTCTAAACGGAGTTGTAGTTCTCAATTAGGCTGAATTGTGGGTGTAGCACAATCGTTTGTCACGGGTGATAAGGGGTTAGGGTTATGAATTGAATTTGAGAGAATAAACTTTGAGGAATTTCAATTTGGGGAAAAAATAAATGTTTCTCATATATAAATCGTATTTTAAAAAAGCGATTTGATGACATTGAGGGCAACTTCAATTGGTTAGCAGAATTAACCTTAAATGTGTACCACGTGCGTGTTTTAAATGCGCGGCGTGCACTTCATTCATTGATGTGATCTTGAATTGTTACGAGTGATAAAAGAGCGTAATGATAAGTGCGGATTTAGCACTTATTTTAGCCTTTAAAAATAGATAATTGTGAGTTCTTTCAAGTTGTTTACTACTTATTTATGTTCTTTTGTTTATTTAGGTAAAATCAGGAGTTTGGATGGTGATTGGAAGAGATCCGCGAAAATTGAGCAAAATGACTAAATTTGTGCAAATCGAGAATCTCGAGGACCAAAAGATAAATATGTCTAAAGATGGAGGACCAATGTTGCAATTTATGGAGGGCCTATATGAAAGATAACCAAAAATGCAAGGACCAAAGTCAACATTTCAGATAGTCCAAGGACTGAAAATGCAATTAATCAAAAGTAAAATTCAATCACTTTGAATTTTGGCCCAATTTCTGTGCGATCGCGCAATGCTATATTTTCTAGCAGTGAGCTTTAGTGCTCTTCCATGCGATCGCATGGATTATTACCATGCGATCACATGGCCTTTTTCTTCTGCTGTCCGCGTTTTTGTTTTGATTTTTCAAGGGTTTTTTGGTCTTTCAACTTTTATCACTTGTAGGGTTTTAAGTGGCCGTTTTATCTACATTTTGGGGTCATTCTCTCATATCCAATCCCACATAGAAAGCTCTCCAAGAAGAAGAGGGTTAGGGTTCTTGAAAAACTCCATAGAAATGAGTTTTTCTTGATTTTTTGTACATCAT
The DNA here is from genome assembly GCA_023638005.1 of Forsythia suspensa. NCBI lineage: Eukaryota > Viridiplantae > Streptophyta > Magnoliopsida > Lamiales > Oleaceae > Forsythia > Forsythia suspensa. The sequence goes on from CM042665.1 coordinate 13,720,872, forward strand.
TGTGTGTATTTTGTAAATAGAGGAAGATGAATGGAGGTTTATAGTGGGCAAATGAAGACAACCATGGGCTCAAGCTAAATCTTGCATTTCTCTTGACTTTATTAAATCCGGTGATGTATTTTGTATCTATTTTCCATTTTGTCTTTGTAAATACTATGGGCTAATTTTATTTATTAGGAATGAGATGAATCCATTTGTGAAGCTTTAAAGTCCATTGTTCTTGTTATTGATTTCTTGTGCTTGGTTTTTATGGTTGTTGATTATTGGGCTTTACTGTGTATTGAGATGATTGATCACCATTGAAATGCTTTTGTGACTTAGTTGCTACCGGGAGGTTAAAATTAGGTTTAGCACATTTAATTAACAACATAAAGTTTATGGAATGTAGGAATACTCTTTCATACTTTGTGCAATCAATTTTGAATGTTCTTGAGTTTTAATGCAATTTTACATATCGTTCTCTCGGTAGGAATGCTTAGGGGTTTTGTGTAAAATTAGGTTTGGCTCTACTCGGGAGAGATTGCTAGACATTTTAGGAGCATGGATTGCCATAGTAACCTCATTTTGGAATTGATAATGGAAAGTGAAACTTTAAAGTGGAATAGTTGGTGAAGTCGAATTCTAGTATTTTCTTCTAATTGATTTTATTTCCTACAAATTTCTCTTTTAATATTTTTCTTATTAGCTTAATTTTTATTCATCTTTGAATTCTTAGTTTAATCATCAAAACAATATATTTTATTGTGTGTTTAAAATAGGGCTAGATTGATTTGGATGTTAGCAAAATTATCTATCCTCGTGGGTTCGACACTCTCTTATCACTTTATTACTTGAACGCGACTCGTGCACTTGCGGTATATTTTTAATGAACAAGTTTTTTGGCGCCGTTATTCGGGATTGATTTAATTAGTTAGATCCTTGTTATGTCTAGCTTTACTTCTTTAATTTTAATTTTAATTTTTTCATTTAAAGTTCCAGTACTACATTTGTTCTTTTCAGGCATATTATCTCTGGTGAATGCAAGATTTTGAAAATCTTGAGAATTTGGTGTTTGACCCCGAGATTAAAAGAACTTTCGAGATAATCAAGAAGAGAACAAAGAGAAGCACGACATAGAGTGAACACCATGGCAAACGAAGAAGATCAAATAGTTGAGATAGATGAGGATGATTTGCTAGTTGGGGATATTATCACTCCAAATTGTGGTTCAAAGCCAATCTAGCATTGCATATCCGGCTTATGGGAAGGAAAATTTTCAATTGAGACCAGATGTCATCAACCTCTTCCATAATACTTTTCAATTCTATGGGCATTCTAATAAAAACCCTCATATGCATCTATCACGCTTCTTGGAGACGGTGAGCAATTTTGAATATCAAGATGTCAACATGGAAGCTATCAAACTCGGATTATTTCCACATACTTTGAGAGATGGAGCAAGAGAGTGGTTGGATTCACATTCTCACGGAAGTATTACTACTTGGAATGACCTTGTTCAAAATTCACAAACAAATACTTTCCTCCCGCCTAACGTTGCAAAGTTGAAGCATGACATCTCCATATTCGAGCAAAGAAGACACGTAAAATTTTCATGAAGCTTGGGAGAGGTTCAAAGAGATGCTTGAAGTGTCCTAATCATGGTATCAAGAAGGCTTTGCAAGTTCAATACTTTTATGCCGGACTACTTCCACATTGTCGTTTCATTGTTGACTCATCCTCAAATGGGTCAATCAACACAAAGACAATTAAGGAAGCATGGGTATTGTTTGAAAGAATGGGTCGAGACAAGTTCGAATTGGCGGTACCGATAGGAGAGTAACAAAAAGGGCAGCGTGGGATGCATGAGGTTGATGTTATATCCGCTCTTTTCGCACAAATGGCCGCCATGGAGAAAAAGATGATGGATACTATAGCTAGCAATCGATGACTCATGCTATTCGAGACGCCTACTCTTGAAATGCGATGATTGTGGAGCAAATCATTCAACTGGAAATTGCCCATTGTTGACCGGTTCTTCAACATCCACCGAGCAAGCTTGTTATGCTCAAGAATCATCCCGATCAAGAAGGTAATATCTACTCCAACACGTATAATCCATCTTGGAAAATCATCCGAATTTTTCATGGAGCAACAACCAACACCAACAAGGTGCTCCGAGACAACAATCGAATTTTCAACAAAAAGGGGGTTGGAAAGAAGTTATGGCTCAGTTGGCACACCAACAGTTAAAATTTCAAGAACGAACCGAGGAATCTATATAGAGTATCAGAGCATCCGTGAAGGGCTTGGAGAATCAAATGGGCGGATGGCAAAACTTCTATCCGAAAGACAACAAGGGCAATTACCGAGCAACACCGAAACTAACCCAAGAGAGCAGCTCAAAGCAATTACTACAAGAAGTGGGGTTCGGTTGCTCGAGATAGAAGTCAAAAGAAATGTTGCCACTCATGACAAGACACCCTCTATTGATGATGAACAAGGGATCAAGCTAGTGTACAACAAGATGCTATTCAAGAAAAAGATTTGGATACTCACACCGCTAAGGCAACTCCTCAAGTGAAAGCATATGTGCCTCCAATCCCATTTCGCAAAGATTGAAAAAGCACAAGTTGGATAAGCAATTTGAGAAATTCTTGGAAGTCTTCAAGAAGTTGCAAATCAACATCCCTTTTGCCGATGCCTTAGCTCAAATGCCTAGCTACGCAAAATTCATGAAAGAGATTTTGTCTAACAAGAAAAAGCTAGAGGAGCACGAGACGGTGATGTTGACCGAAGAGTGTAGTGCTATCTTGCAGAACAAATTGCCACCTAAGCTTAAAGATCCAGGGAGTTTTACTATTCCTTGTACCATTGGTGATATTGATTTTAATAAAGCTCTTTGTGATTTAGGTGCAAGCATTAACTTGATGTCATTTTCTGTCTACAGGAGATTAGGATTGGGAGAGGCAAAAGCAACAACAGTTTCTTTGCAGTTAGCCGATCGCTCAATCAAATATCCTAGGGGAATCATTGAGGATATCTTGGTAAAAGTTGACAAATTTATTTTTCCTGTCGACTTCATCATTCTAGACATGGAAGAAGACAAGGATATTCCTCTAATATTGGGCAGACCATTTTTTGCTTTGGAAGAGCTTTGATTGATGTGTACAAAGGCCAGATGATATTGAGGTTAAATGATGAAGAAGTGGTGTTCAATGTTCTCAAGGCGATCAAGTACCCAATGGATTCGACAAATTGTTTGAGGGGTTGATGTGGTAGACGAAATGGTGGGAGAATCATTTGCACAAAATCATCCTCAAGATCCGCTTGAGATGTGTCTAGTTCATTCTTTTACTGAGGATTTCAATTCAGAAGAAACCAAGCACATGGTGAAGCAACTAGAGACAAATCCAACTTATAAATGGCAACCACCTTTCCAAAAGCTTGGAGAAAAGTCAACAAAGTTACCACCATCTATTGAAAAGCCTCCGCAGTTAGAACTCAAACAATTGCCATCTCACTTACGTTATGCTTATTTGGGTGATGATTCTACACTTCCGGTTATCATTGCAAACTCCATCGGTAATTTGGAAGAGGAAAAATTGCTACGAGTCCTTCGAGAGCACAAAGCGCAATAGGATGGTCTATCTCAGATATCAAAGGCATTAGTCCTACAGTTTGTCTGCACAAGATTCTTATGGAAGATGATTTTAAGCCATCAGTCCAGCGTCAAAGAAGATTGAATCCAACATTGCAAGAGGTAGTCAAGCGTCGAGGTGATAAAACTTTTAGATGCGGGGATCATCTATCCTATATCGACAGGTCATTGGGTCACCCAATCCAAGTAGTACCAAGAAAGGAGGGATCACGGTGGTGCCCAATGACAACAATGAGCTCATTCCAACCGTAAGCGATTATGGGATGGCGAGTTTGCATTGATTATCGCAAACTCAACACTACAACTCGAAGGATCATTTTCCTTTGCCATTCATCGATCAAATGTTGGAAAGGTTAGCGGGCATTCACATTATTGCTTTTTGGATGGGTATTCTGGATATAATCAGATTTCGATAGCTCCAGAAGATCAGGAGAAGACCACATTCACATGTCGGCACATTTACTTATAGAAGGATGCCGTTCGGCCTATGCAATGCTCCAACTATTTTCCAAGTATTTGTATGATATCCATATTTTCAGATATGGTGGAGAAATACATTGAGGTCTTCATGGATGATTTCTCGATCTTTGGAGCATCTTTTGATGAGTGTCTTCATCATCTATCTTTGGTTTTGCGTTGTGAAGAAATCAATCTTGTTCTAAATTGGGAGAAGTGTCATTTTATGGTCCGGAGGGAATTGTATTGGGGCACTTAATTCAAAGCAAAAGGCATTGAAGTTGACAAAGCAAAGATTCAAGTAATTGAGAAGTTGCCGCCTCCAACATCAGTAAAGGAAATTCGGAGTTTTCTTGGGCATCCAGGCTTCTATCGATGTTTTATAAAAGATTTCTCAAAAATCACGAAGCTACTTTGCAACCTTTTGGAAAAAGATACTCCTTTTCACTTTTCTGAAGAGTGTCTACATGCCTTCAACACTCTTAAAGAAAAGCTTGTAACAACACCAGTTTTGGTTACACCTGATTGGAGTCTACCCTTTGAGCTAATGTGTGATGCTAGTAATTTTGCAGTTGGGGTAGTGTTGGGGCAACGCAGGGATAAAAATTTTCATGTGATTCACTATGCCAGTCGGACCTTGAATGATGCTCAGCTAAACTATGCCACCGCAGAAAAGGAGCTTCTTGCAGTGGTTTATGCTTTCGATAAATTTTGGTCCTATCTTGTGGGATCGAAGGTGATTGTTCATACAGATCATGCTGCTCTGAGGCATCTATTTGCAAAGAAGGATGTTAAGCCTCGACTCATCGAGATGGATACTTCTCTGCGCAGGAGTTTGACATAGAGATCGAGAGATAAAAAAGGAGTGAAATGTGGTCGTGACCATCTATCTAGACTTGAGATTGGGGAAGAGTCGCGAAGTGGAGAGATAAATGAGGAATTTTCTAATGAGCAAATCTTTGCAGTTGAGGAAGCACCGTAGTATGCAGATATTGTCAACTTCCTTGCCAGCAGCATCACTCCACCAGATCTCTCTAGCCATCAAAAGAAAAGATTCTTTTCGAGACATCAAGCACTACTTTTAGGATGATCCGATTCTTTACGTAAGTGGACCGGATCGTAAAATCGGGAGATGTGTGCGGAAGGAGAGATGATGGATATCCTACATCATTGTCATTCATCGAGAATACTTAGGGCATTTTGGGGTCTCTAAAAGCTGCTGCAAAGGTGTTTACAATCCAGGTTTCTCTTGGCCTACCCTATTCAAAGATGCCTACTGAGTTGTGAAAACATGTGATCGGTGCCAAAGGACAGGAAATGTTTCAAAAAAGAATGAAATGCCTCTTAACAGTATTCTAGAAGTTGAAATTTTTGATGTTTGGGGTATTGACTTTATGGGACCATTTCCACCATCATTCTCTAATCAATACATTTTGGTGGCGGTTGACTATGTCTCGAAGTGGGTGGAAGCCGTGGCATTACCCACAAATGATGGCCGGGTTGTGATCAACTTCTTGAGAAAGCACATTTTTACCCGTTTTGGTACTCCACGAGCAATCATCAGTGATGGGGATAAGCACTTTTGCAATCGCCAATTTGAGTCAGTGTTGGCTAAATATGGTGTACGTCATCGAGTGTCCACTCCTTATCATCCTCAAACAAGTGGGCAAGTCGAAATTTCCAACCAAGAGTGAAAAGAATTTTGGAGGTAGCGGTTAATACTTGAAGAAGGATTGGTCCAAAAATTGGATGATACACTTCATGCATCTGCGCCTTTGCATTTAAAACTCCCATTGGTATGTCTCCATATCGTCTAGTGTTTGGAAAAGCATGTCACCTACCCGTAGAGTTGGAGCATCGTGCTTATTAGGCGTTGAAAAGCTAAATTTTGATTGGAAAGAAGCCGGTGAGAAAAGACTCCTCCAATTAAACGAAATGGATGAATTTCGACTTGAGGCATATGAGAATTCCAAAATCTACAAGGAGCGCACTAAAAGATGGCATGACAACCACATCCAAAAAAGACAGTTTGAGGTTGGGCAACAAGTTCTTTTATTTAATTCCCGGCTCAAGCTTTTTCCAGAAAAGTTACGCTCTAGGTGGTCGGGACCATTCACAATTATGCGAGTGTATCCATCTGGGACTGTGGAAGTTGAGGATGAAAGCAAGAGGGCATTTACATTGAACGGTCAGAGGTTGAAGCATTATTGGGGTGATGACTTTTCCAAAGGAAAATCAATTGTCCATCTCACCAATCCCGCTTAATCATGTGCTAAAAGTCTAGCTAATGACTATAAAGAAGTGCTGAATGGGAGGCAACCCATTTTCTTTTCCTTACTTTTTGTTTTGCTAGTAGTTCATTCTTTTGGCATGATTTTATTCCTTGGACATTAGATGAATTTTGATTTTGTTGTTCTTGTTTGGCAGGCCTAATAGCAACGAATCCACAACAAGAAGAAATGTAGTCTCCAGCAATCTCCATTAGTCCTAACAAAGATTTCTCCAACTTGAAGTTGCCATCACCAATCAATTCACCCCATGGGAGTACCTTTTTCTCTTCTCTTTTGATTTTTAGTTTCACATTGAGGACAATGTACATTTTAAGTTTGGGGGTATGGATTTTGTTTGTGTCTTTGCATGCTAGAGAGCCTTGCCGGCTAATATAGGTATTTTGCTTGTTTATTATGCTTGTTAGAGAGCTTTGCCGGCTAATGTTGTGATTTTGTTGAAATTGCTGTGATTCATAGATGGTAGACATAAATGCTACTTGTGGTTTTTGATAAATATACTTTTTCTGTGTTAGATACCTTTTCTAGCACTTTTGTCATGATGTTCATTGCATACAAATGTTGAATGCACTTGTTCTTCATAAGCGATTTTAGAACTCAAGCGGTGTTATCCATTGCCTACATATCATCTCTTTAAATTGTCCAAATAGAAGGATAGTTTGGAAATGGCTGAGTCGTGATTTATCTCCTTGGGAGTGTGTTGATTCCATGCTTGTTGAACATGTGTGTGGAGTAGTTTTGACTAACTAGCGTAAACGGGTAATGACCATGTGCTTGGAATCTAATCCCTATATAAAAGTTTGTTAGTTGTGCTCAAGATGGATATACTTTTGCTCTATTTTAATTTTTTCACCTTACTTTGTAGCTTTTTGACTTGAGCGATTAAGTCCGGTTGGGGCATCTCAAAGCCCGGCACCCTTTGGTCTCTTTTACACCGGGGAGTTACCGACCTAAAGCTCGTTACATGGGTCAAATAGAAAGCTTAAGGGAGTAAGGTTGTAATAAAAAAAAATCATCATGAGACTTTCATAGCAAATCTTGCAAGTTTGAGCCACTATGACTACTTTTCGGGATCTAGATAACTAGTGAGTTTGAATTACTTGGTAGAAGTTTGTTTGTTAAACTACTCAAATTTTTGGAGAATCTTCACAAGCCTAAGTAGTTACAATCATTGGCTAAATCCAACCAAACTTGAGCGGGAATGATTGAGTGACTTGAGAGAAACTTTTGAATAGACACCCCGGGTTAGAGAGAAAATATCAAGTTTGGGGGAGTGCATCCAACGAGAAGGAAAGGAAATTTTGACCATTGAGGGTTGGGTACTCACAAATTTTTGTTTTGCAATGATTCAAAGTGACTATGCACACACATACATCTAACATGGATTAAGTTGGAAAGTTTCTTTTGTTTTTAGTTTTTGTGTAGAATTTTCATGATTTATAAGCAAGTTTCAAAAGATCACGGTAAGGTGGCAAGCTCCCTAACATTTCGCATGTTTGTAGTCCTTTTAGAGTTTGATTGTGCTTGTATGTTTGCATGACGTTTTAGATCATTTTGCTTGAGGACAAACAAAAATGCAAGTTTGGGGGTGTGATAAGTACGGATTTAGCACTTATTTTAGCCTTTAAAAATAGATAATTGTGAGTTCTTTCAAGTTGTTTACTACTTATTTATGTTCTTTTGTTTATTTAGGTAAAAATCCGAGTTTGGATGGTGATTGGAAGAGATCCACACGAAAATTGAGCAAAAAGGACTAAATTTGTGCAAATCGAGAATCTCGAGGACCAAAAGATAAATATGTCTAAAGATGGAGGACCAATGTTGCAATTTATGGAGGGCCTATATGAAAGATAACCAAAAATTCAAGGACCAAAGTCAACATTTCAGATAGTCCAAGGACTGGAAATGCAATTAATCAAAAGTAAAATTCAATCACTTTGAATTTTGGCCCAATTTCTGGCGATCGCGCGATGCTATATTTTCTAGCGGTGAGCTTTAGTGCTCTTCCATGCGATCGCATGGATTATTACCATGCGATCGCATGGCCTTCTCGTCGTCCGCTTTTTGTTTCGATTTTTCAAGGGCTTTTTGGTCTTTCAACTTTTATCACTTGTAGGGTTTTAAGTGGCCGTTTTATCTACATTTTGGGGTCATTCTTTCATATCCACTCTCACATAGAAAGCTCTCCAAGAAGAAGAGGGTTAGGGTTCTTGAAAAACTCCATGGAAATGGGTTTTTCTTGATTTTTTGTACATCATTGTATGTATTTTGTAAATAGAAGAAGATGAATGGAGGTTTATAGTGGGCAAATGAAGACAACCATGGGCTCAAGCTAAATCTTGCATTTCTCTTGACTTTATTAAATCCGGTGATGTATTTTGTATCTATTTTTCATTTTGTCTTTGTAAATACTATGAGCTAATTTTATTTACAAGGAATGAGATGAATCCATTTGTGAAGCTTTAAAGTGCATTGTTCTTGTTATTGATTTCTTGTGCTTGGTTTTTATGGTTGTTGATTATTGGGCTTTATTGTGTATTGAGATGATTGATCACTATTGAAATGCATTTGTGACTTAGTTGCTACCGGGAGGTTGAAATTAGGTTTAGCACATTTAATTAACAATATAAAGTTTATGGAATGTAGGAATACTCTTTCATACTTTGTGCAATCAATTTTGAATGTTCTTGAGTTTTAATGCAATTTTACATATACGTTCTCTCGGTAGGAATGCTTAGGGGTCTTGTGTAAAATTAGGTTTAGCTCTACTCGGGAGAGATTGCTAGACATTTTAGGAGCATGGATTGCCATAGTAACCTCATTTTGGAATTGATAATAGAAAATGAAACTTTAAAGTGGAATAGTTGGTGAAATCGAATTCCTAGTATTTTCTTCTAATTGATTTTATTTCCTACAAATTTCTCTTTTAATATTTTTCTTATTAGCTTAATTTTTATTCATCGTTGAATTCTTAGTTTAATCATCAAAACAATATGTTTTATTGTGTTTAAAATAGGGCTAGATTGATTTGGATGTTAGCAAAATTATCTATCCCCGTAGGTTCGACACTCTCTTATCACTTTATTACTTGAACGCGACCCGTGCACTTGCGGTACATTTTTAGCGAACACGTAACTTTCTAAAGTTCATTGACCACGCAACAATATTTGAGAGTTATCGAAGACACGATTAACAATTCAAAGATTATTTAAACATTCAACTCCAAAGTTAACTTCAAATGTGTGCCATGTAGATATTCATCACACCATATGCGCTTTTCGTCAATTGACAAGCATGAATCGTGAGAAGTGATTAACGGAACGTAACTTTTCAAAATATAGTGAACACGCAGCAACATTTGAAACTTCAAAGTAATCGAAGACACAACTAAAAATTCAATAATTTTTGACATATTAATTTCAGCATTTGCCACTAAACCAAACTCTACATTTGGCATCACGTATATCATTGAACTTTAAAGTCTCCTTCACCTCACCAAACTTCAAACTCGAATCACTGAGTCGAAAACTTTAAACTCCACTCACTGAGTCGATATTAGTCAGTCGACTATTAAAAACCACTACATGGTATAAATTTCGTCACATTGTCGCAATCTTATACTTTATAGTTTTATATTTGTTTGCTATGTTCTTTTTTGTATTTAGTTCATTATTATTTTTTATTCTCTAATACGATTTAATATTCGTTAAAATAATTTTATATACAAATATGTATACAGAATGGAACTTCGAATACAAAATGGTAATGAACAACTTTAAAAGTTCTAAAAAAATTAAATAAAAATGCATAGAACCGACAAACCTTAAATGAATAATATACATAAAGTTATAAAACATAAGAACTCGACAAATGGTCGAAATCCATCCTGTGTAGTGGTCTCAATGGTCAGTCGACTAATATGGTGATATAACTAAAGGTTTAAAGTTAATTGAGTTAAATGAAACAATTCAAAATTTAGCAGTATAAGTTAATCTAAATATAAAGTTTGTGACAATTAGCGTAATTAACCCAATCTCACATAGCGAGTTACTTCAGCAAATTAATGAAACTTTAATGCCATGTATGATTTTTTGTTAAGATATGAATGGGCGATTAGCGTCGTGGTATAATTGGAACGAGTTTTAAACTTCGTTGAGGTAAATGAAATGATTTATGGCTTGCTTGGTCACAAATTTGCTTGGTCACAACTTACCAGTGTTCTAAAAAGCATAAAGTGTGACTAGGCGTGGAGGCCGAGTTTCAAACTTTTTGAACCTAGATGAATGCGGGGTAAGAACGAGGCGAGAGCGAAGCGTGAGACATGAAGGATGTGCCTTAGACTTAGGCGAAGCCTAAACGCCACCTATACAAACTTTTAAGAACGGTGCAAATTATCACCTCCAAACTGACCCAAACTTCCTCCAAACGGTATTAAGCTCAAGTGTTCTAGCGACTGGAGGTAGCCATGGAATAGGATTCGCCAGACCCGCCAAGTGCCTTGGGGGAAAACACCTTCAAGTCACTGCTGGAGTTAGCGAATTGAATGGTTTGATTAAATATATTGTAGTTATAAAAATAAAACAATAAAAATATTAAAAAATTGCTATTTTTATTATAATGACTTTCTTCTTTCCAATCTAGTTAAAATAGTAGCTACTCAATAAAAACAATTTTAACTTGGTCAAAATCAACATCACTCGTTCAAAACCACTATTCTAAAAACACATCTAAATTTCGCCAGCCCGCTTTTAAGCATGAATCTCAACCTCCACGTCTAGCCATGCCTCACGCTTCGCTATCGCCCTGCCCTTGTCTCGCTTTCGCCTAAGCCTCAAATACGACCGAAAAACTCAAACTCGACATCCACGTCTAGCCACGCTTTTTAAAACATTGTTCAAAACTAAGCCGTTATTTTTGTGTGCCGTCAACATATATCAACACCAAGACCAAGGAAGCGAGTTGCGACACGATCATGAATTAGGGAGGATGAGAGTAGTGTTTGGGATGCGCACTAGGGGACGAGGTCGCATGGGGTCGTGCACTAGAGGGGGTGATCACTAGACTTTATAAGCCTCCTATTATTACTTTTGTTAAGTCAAGGTTCCTCTTGAGATTCACCGTGACATTGGTGATCACTTCGAGTGCCTCGTGCTCCACAACGTGGTACGAAATCTTAACAATTCCGTAAATTTTAACTTTCGCCATTCAGTTTTTACATCCTCGTTCAATTCACTCACAGAAATTACAACTACATAGAAACTTAGCATAAATCAATGTTAGCATGCACATCTTGTAGTATGATGTTACTATATCCAGAAAGTTGCATTAGATTAGATTATACGAAATTACATACAGCAAAATCCTTTAAGAAAGCAAAACTCTTATTCCAGTAAATAAATGCACTTCAGCTGGTTTCACACCATACACTTATTCTTCTACTCTAATCTTCTTATTACGGAAGTTCCGCGAGGAACATGACACGTCTCATTTCTTCTGAATCTGGGATCGGAAGATGTCATAGCCCGAGTTGATTGCAGTTAGTGGAGACAATCTGATAGAGAAAGAGTACGGTATAGCAGGCACGAGATATTTGTCATGGACACTGGGCGACCAGCTATCGTCTCCACCTATACCCATATGCTTGTGGTCGAGATGCACCTAAATCAAAACATAACACAATGAGGAAAAGGAAATTCAAATTTTTGTAATTTGCGCAAATATTTTATAGGGAACATTGCACTATTAGTCCCCAACAAAACTCCAATGAGTAGCAAGCTGGTCCCACTCTTTTCATTATAGTAGCACTATTAGTATGACGGAAACTGTCTAAATCTATGTTGTCATGTGATAGATTTTGCGTCCAACTTGTGCAGTGTCTAGGAATCATAGTGGGCCATGTTTCCACGACAGCCACGTGACAATTTAAAGGAAATTTGGATGGTTTTCATTGTTGGAGACTACTTATGCAACGAAAATGAAAGGTTGAGGAGGTTGGAGACCACTTGCCGTTCACGCAATAGGTACGATAATAATAAAAGAAAATAAAAGATTAATGGGCAAAAGATACCTCAATGTTTTCTCCCTTCACAAGCTCCCTGTTATGAGTAGCGCGTTCAAGCTCAGCAGTGCTGTAGTAACTTGCATTCATTTGCATGGGTGGAGAACTTCCGTACATCGAAGCATAAATTCCATGACCATCCTTGTTTTGAAATGTCACCCACCTTACATCTGACCTGCCTGAACATTCCCCAGGAACAATATAAGGCACGTGCATGTCACCCACATTCTGCTCATACACCCCAAAATGGGCAGCAGCTTTTCGATCTGGATAACATTCAAATGGTCCTCTCCCATACCACTTGATCAGGTCCATTGATTTGTCCAAGTGAAATTCAACCCCAACCCGAGGCAAAGGTGGCAAATCAGAACTTGGTTTTACGCTATATTCCAGTATGACATCACCAGAACCATAAATCGAGTAAATTATATCAACCTTAAACAGGGCATTAGATTTTTCTGATTGAGATGCACCTTTTGGAATGCCAAGATATACAACTGAAATTTTCACTTGATTATCAGTCACATTTAGGACAGAGCATGTATCAGTAACAAAAGTCAGATTATTTAGATTAGCAGCTTTCCACTTGGAAATGTAACTTTGTGCCTCTCCTCCTTTGTCATTATCTATTGGAGCTCTCCAAAAGCATGGTAGTATACCATTGTGCATCACCTGTACTCCGTCCACCTAGTATTTGCAGGTGTATCAATAAATTTGAACAAAACAAAATTATATCGACACATTTTCCATGCTGTCATACAAAGTTCTATTCTATAATATTTGTTCCACCCAAAACAATATGATTTAGTGGAAACCTAACATCACATGTTACCTTCCAGCTTTCAATGGCCCCGGTTTGTTTTTTAAATTTGATCTCCCACAGGTTCTGCCGACTGAGTTTTATAGTATCATCCAGAATTTCAGTGGCAAAAGCTGCATTCGTGGCTTGAATGATCTGAAATGACAATATTTGCAAAGAATGTAAATCTGGGGAAAAAAAAAAATATTCTGGGAAATTAACTTCAACTACAGTAAGAATACATACTTGAGGAACAAATTCTTGTTTGGCTGGCAACTGGACTTGTGCAGATGAAATTACATGACCACATTCAGCCCAACGAGTCGAGCACGAAAGCTTGACAGTTATTGTCAGAAAGATTTCCATGTCGACTGATGTGGTCCATAGAGAGTACCATGGGCCAGACTCCCATTTTATATCGCAACTTTTTTGAGGTTCTATTGTTGATATGTTGAGGTTTCCAGAACCAAGTTCACGTCCATCACCATGAATCGCCCAGTCAAACTTTAACGTTTCTGTTGTTAGAAAGAAGTGCGTGTTTGTAATCTGCAAAGTAACTCTGGCTCTTAATGCTAACAGGTGCAAAAAAGGAATAGGAAATGCAAGTGAAATTTACGAGGGTACCTTGACAATGCCTTCTTTGAGTGAGACTTTGATTGGTTGGTACACAAACTTTACCTCTGAAATTGCAGCAAAGAGAATAAACAACACTCGTCAGCAGATGATAACTTGTAATACTCTGTAATCTGGGAAGAGTTTCATATATATTTTGTATTGTTTTGGCAAGCATGGCAGAGGTGGGGGACTGCAATTCCTTTTTACCCAGTATAATTGCTAGAGTCCCCGTCGACCCAATGCTTTATTACTGTCCTAGTTGACCCTTAATTGACATTTGAAGTATGCAGATAAAATATTAAAATTTATCTTACCATGTAGAGCAGGATGAGGACTTCGATCGGGCCATGTGACGCCATTGAGGCAAAAGTTAAGATCATTAGGGGTATCTCCAAAATCGCCTCCATATGCCCAATGTTTGCTACCATCCGCACCCGGCTTTAATAATCCCTGTATAAAATGCAAAATCTTTACTCTTTGTAACCACATACAAGATTCTAAAAGCGAAAGGGGAATAAATATCACAAGGAGGGAGCAATGAAAGAGTTTTCAGATCTATATAACACTTCAACCATTATTCTTCTTCTTTTTTTTTTTTCATTTTTTCGGGGAGTCACCGGGCACCCAGAGATGGAGGAGAGGGTTTGCAGGTAGAATGAAGCAATCGAGTTTCAAATTCCTTTTTTTTTTTTTTTTTTCAAAATTGGAACTATCTACCAAGTCATCCCTGGATAACAGATTTAGAGGAGCCAGATAAGGTCATGGTCTTCATAGTTATGAGACAGTCCAGTGTTTGTGGAGTTTGGCACTTGGGTCCCAATACATTTCTTGACTCTTAGGTCCCAGTTATAACAAATCCTGTACAAAATTCATGCTTTTTACTGTTTTCCTTCAATTAGTACCGTCAAACGTGCTTGGGCCATTTGTTGAAAAGTCAATTTCTAGCCCTCACTTTTAAGTAGACATAAGAAAATTTTGAAAGAAAAGAAAAAACCCCTATTCCACTCCCTTGCCACCAAAATCAACAATTTTTAACTCTAAACCCTAAAGCACAGGAAAAAAAATCATGAGAGATACATTGAAAAGGTTCTTGATAGATTCAATGTGGATAAAGGAAAAGTGGGGAGCAGTCTACTTGATAAACAATGCTCAACAAGTGATGAAGAAAATGATAAAATGACAAGAACTTCCTAGGCATCAACAGTCGCTAGTTTAATTTTATTCTACGGAATGCAACAGGGTAGACATTGCCTATATAATTAGTGTTATGAGTAGATTACTTTCTAATCTTAGTAAGGATAGTAGGTAGCAATTAAATGCTTACTCAAATATCTATGAAACACTTCCAAAACATGTTTATGTTCTGGGATTTAAAAACCATTGTCGGCAGGCTCTATGGATGCAGAGAAATCCACCTTAGGTTACAGATTCACCTTTTCATGGGGAATGGTATCTTAGTCCAAACTACAAAAATGTGTTTATTTATTGATCATAGAGGCAGAGTATAGCGCAGCAGCATAGGGATACAAAAACATGTTGTGGTTAAAAAAAGGAATTAGGGTTAAAGCAAGACAAAATATACTCTTTTGTGACAATCATTCACTGGAGTAAGAATCACACCTTTACTACAAAGATCATTTTTTTGATTGTCCAGTTAGCTCTAATATTTGGAAACATGTCAAGGAATGGCTAGGCATCACAAGGTTCATGACGACAATTAGTAGTGCACTCAAATAGATTAAAAAAGAGGCGAGAGGAACTTCTTGGCAAAACAAAGCAAAAATAACTGCTTTAGCGTGTACGGTTTATCGATTTACCCGCCTGTGGAAAAATTTTGAAGGTTTAATTCCCATCCCGATTGTATTATTGCACGGATTAAAACACAAGTCTACAAATTCTTGTTTTATTTGTATCCTAATATTTTAATTCATTATGAGTCTGTTATTTTGCACAAATCATGATGATTTCTTTGTAATCCTGGCTATGCCCAGTGTTTTATATTTATCGATAAAAAAAAAGAATCACACCTTTCACTAAAGATCAAAACTTATTGATGTAAGTATCATCAGTTATGTGATGTGTTGGAAGAAACTATTAGGTGTTAGAACCACACCTATAAGAACGGGTCATGTGACGACCAAGATCTCTTTAGTCGGGATCTTAACCTCAGCCGCACTCATACATATCTTGTCTGGCTTTGGAAGGGCGGAGCCCTCTTAGTCCCTACAGATTTCTTTTCGCGCCCCAATGATTCGACAAGTGAAGTTCACAATTGACTTAACTCCTAGAAACGGCACGAAGATCTAAAACCCTTCTGAATGGTACCAAAAGAGTTGCAAGAGTTGAAGATGCAACTACAGGAATTACTGAATAAGGAATTTATCAGACCTAGCGTCTCTCTGTGGGGAGCACCAGTATTATTCGTTAAGAAGAAAGGCGGATCGATCGTGATGCAGATCGACTATAGAGATTTAAACAAATTTACTATAAAATAAATATTCACTCCGTGGATAGAAAATCTTTTGATCGGTTGAAGGTGCAAAGGTATTTTGCAAAGATCGATTTGAGATCTGCTATCACCAACTCAAAGTAAAGGACTATGACATCCTTAAAACAGCTTTTAGGACTTGCTATGGGCACTATAAGTTCACTGTTATGCCTTTTGGATTGACAAATGCACCAACCGTATTCATGGACTTAATGAACCGAGTTTTTCATCCGTACTTGGACCAATTTATTATAGTCTTCATCGACGACATTTTAGTTTACTCAAAAGATAAGTATCAGCATGAAGAACATTTGAGAACGGTTTTAGGCACCCTTCGAAAAGAGAAATTGTATGCCAAATTCAAAAAATGTGAATTTTGGCTCGACCGCTGTTGGTTTCCTTGATCATGTAGTTATTTCGCAAGTGGATTGAAGTGGACCCAAACCAATGTCGGTTGTGGAAAATTGGCCTAGACCGACTAATGAGGAGAAGTCCGCGGTTTCTTGGGACTTCATGGCTATTATAGGAGGTTTATTGAAGGGTTTTCTAAGATATTT
Source organism: Forsythia suspensa (assembly GCA_023638005.1). Lineage (NCBI taxonomy): Eukaryota > Viridiplantae > Streptophyta > Magnoliopsida > Lamiales > Oleaceae > Forsythia > Forsythia suspensa. The sequence goes on from CM042665.1 coordinate 13,737,770, forward strand.
GGACCAATGACTCCGCTTAACTAGAAAGGGGATAAAATTCCAATGGTTAGAGAAGTGTGAGAATAGTTTCAAAGAATTGAAACAAAGATTGATTTCAGCACCAGTTTTGACGATACCAAAAGGTTCAAAAGGATTTGTAATATACTGTGATGCATCCAAACACGGTTTGGGATGTGTGTTGATGCAGCACGAAAAAGTTGTGGCCTATGCATCTAGGCAATTAAAATCATATGAACAAAATTATCCAACGCATGACCTAGAACTCGCAGCAGTAGTTCACGCCTTAAAGATCTGGTGTCATTATCTCTATGGTGGTAAATGTGAAATTTACACCGATCATAAAAGTCTCAAATACTTCTTTACTCAAAAAGAGTTAAACATGAGACAAAAAAGATGGTTGGAATTGGTCAAAGACTACGACTGCACTATTCTTTACCACCCTGGTAAAGCTAATATAGTTGTTGATGCACTTAGTAGAAAGACAACGGGAAAATTGACACCTCTTACCACTAGGAACAGTTATTTAAGGAATTTAAAAACTTGAGGCTAGAGGTTTTTACACCTCCAATGCAAGTATCGGCTCTTATCGCAACTTTAATAGTTGAACCCACACTCAAGGAACGGATTAGAGAAGCCCAAAAGGATGACCTATTTTTGTGTAAGATCATGGCTGAAGTTGGGACAGAGAAGCGCATAGGTTTTAGAATGGATGATGACAAGGCACTAGTGTATAAAGGCAGATTGTGCGTTCCTAAAGACGAGGGATGAAGGAAGGAAATTCTTGAAGAAGCACATTCCGCCCCTTATGTAGCACACCCAGGCGATATAAAAATGTATCGAGATCTCCGAGATACATTTTGGTAGAAAAATATAGGAATAGGACTCTTTGTAAGTAAGTGCATGGCCTGTCAGCAAATGAAAACAGAACATCAGGAACCTTCAGGGTTGCTTATACCACTTGATGTACCGGAATGGAAATGGGAACACAAACATGGATTTTGTAATGGGTTTTCCGAGATCTGTAAAAGGAAACAATGCTATTTGGATAGTAGTGGATCGTCCAGTTAAGATGACTTTCACCATGGAGTAGTATGCACAAGTTTATGTTAGAGAAATAGTCAGACTACATGGAGTTCTTGTTTTTATTGTTTCTATGAGACCCACGATTTACGCCAAAAGTTGGAGAAGTTTAAAGAATACTATGGGAACTAAGCTAAAGTTTAGTACCGCGATATCACCCGCATAATCGACGGACAATCGAGAGAGGACTAGTTAGATACTCAAAGATATGTTAAGAGCTTGCGTGCTAGACTTGGGTGGCAGTTGGCAAGTACACTTACCTTTAGTGGAATTTGCCTATAACAATAGCTTTTAGGCTACCATAGGCGTGGCACCTTATGAGGCGTTGTATGGGAGAAAGTGCATAATACCTGTCTATTGGAACAAGGTTGGAGAAAGAAGGATCGTTGATCGAACAGTACAAGCAGTGGATAAAATTCGAGAGAGAATTAAGGTTGCTCAAGATAGACAGAAAAGCTACACTGATAAGAGGAAAAAAGATCTCGAGTTCAAGAATAGTGACAAAGTATTCTTGAAAATGCACCAACAAAGGGAGTACTTAGATTTGGCAAGAAAGGAAAGTTGATACCATGAATTATTGGACCTTTCGAGATTTTAGATAGAGTCGGAGAAGTAGCGTACCGATTAGCCTTACCGCCTGGGCTTTCAGCAGTACACAATGTTTTCCATGTATCAACGCTTTGGAAATACTTACGGGATCCTAGTCATGTGATCAACTATTAGACTTTGGATATAAACCACGATCTAACATATGAAGAAACGCCAATAGTAATTTTAGACAGAAAAATTCACGTGCTAAGGAACAGAGAAATTCCCTTGATTAAAATATTATAGCGCTACCATGGAGTGGAAGAATCGACTTGGGAGAAAAAAGATGAGATAAAAGCCAAGTACCCAGGGCTTTTCACTAAGTAAAGGTAAATGTCGAAGACAATTTTTTAAGGAGGATAAATTGTAGAACCCCAAAATTTTCTTTGTTGTTAAAGGACCTAAGTGAAAACCAAGTTTTAGAATCAATTTATTTAACTGGGCTAGATAATTTATTTGTGAAAGAATGAGTTTTAGTATATCAATATTAAGCTCGTTTGGTAGCTCATATTTAATTATGTATTTTAGGCTTGAGAAAAAATAATTTTGCATAAGCTAAACCCAAATTGGAGCCGATCAAAAGTTTCTATAGCAAATGAACCTTAAAAGAGACTTTTTGGGATAGCATTATCGGCCAGAACTTTAAATTCCAAATCTGTTTTTTTTTTTGTAGTCCATTTGTATCTCTCTCTCCAATTTTGATTAGAATACTAATAAAACAAAACTTCTAGAGTTGTGTTTTAAAAGCAAATTGTAAAGTTCAACCTATAAAAAAATACCTCCACTCACGTCTTTAAGAAAAACAGCCGGAAGTTTCTTTTACGTACTCCTCCACGCATAGAAAATACTTACTTTCTTCAGTAGCCTTGTGGCACCTATTTGCAAGTTTTGCATCTAGTCGTTCAATATCCAGTGCAATTCACATTCATACGAACTAAAGTAAGGTGTTATGTGCTATTAGTTGATTTCTACAACTTTCTATTTATTATAGTTATATATGAAATTTTAATTACTTCAGTTCAGTGCTCCTTCGGGAGAAATCATGAATCACTTCAGTTAAACGTTTGGTTCAGTTAAATCTTTGAGTTTCAGTTTATTTATAATATTTGCATAAATTATCATTGTCATAGTGTGATAATTGCCAATTCAATTTAGTAAGATGATTTTATATGTAATTATAATTTTTAGACTGATTGTAGAATAGCAAACATTTCATTGAGTATAATTAAATTATACTCATCCCTTCTCATTAACAATTTTTCAGGTAATGATTAACCTATTGGTTGCATGATTGGTTCAGTGAAGTTGTCGTGTCGATGGACGCCAAATAAATTTAGATTTGTTCATGATACTTTATTTAATAAGACGGTTTAGAAGGCGTCACAGCTTCGATTATTTAGCATTAGACTTTAATTTTATCAAATTTATTTAATGTTTTGAGACTAATTTTTAAATTCTTATGAATTAACCAATTCTTTGACAATTGGTCATTTTATTAAAGTGATTTGTCCGCAACAATTTACTTCTCTATGATTTTTATTAACTCTCCGGAACTTTAGAAATTTTGGGGCGTTACACGTCATGTATAAAGTGAAGCCCCATTGTAGAGAAAAACAACAAAACCAAAAGGCAAGGGATCAAGCCGAAGAAAGAAAAGGGTAAAAAGAAAGATCGTTTCATATTTCCTGCTCTCTTTCTTGGTGAAAGAATAGTGTTAAATGACCTCATCTAAAAGCTTGGATGAATTTATTTATTTATATTTGTATATTAAACATGCCCCCGTGCAAGCCATATTCATTTTAACTTCAAAGGCTTGACAAATGGAATATTTTTAAATGGGAGCCAACCGAGACATGAATTCGGGATCTTTGCCTGCTCCGGTTGCTTCGGTACCATATTGAACCACCTCATCTAAAAGTTTAAGCTTTTAGAGGAGCAATATAGTAGTTCATCTATATTTGTATCTTCAATAATTAATATCTTTGTGAGTATGTACTTGCTTTAACAATAAAAACAAAATTTCAGCACAATTTCTTCCCCCCACCCCATCTATGAAATCCAGAAGATAACATAAATTCCAAAATATAATACTCCTAGCTTGTGCAGACTTGAAGATAACATAAATTCCAAAATATAATACTCCTAGCTTGTGCAGACTTACCTTTGCTCAAAAAATGAAATTAAAATGTCACTTTTTGGACTAATTCCACTTAAACCATCATCTCCATTCAACCATAGTCCTATGACAGTAACTAATGGATCAGTGATATTGTTAAAGTGATAGAGAATGCATATGAGAACTTTAAAAGATTCAAACCTGATCAACCCAATCCCAGATAAACCCTCCTTGGAGACCAAATGTGCTATCGATGGCTTCCCAGTACTCGTGGATATTTCCATTGCTGTTTCCCATTGCATGTGAATACCTGCCAGTTTTTAGCCAGTTCAGTAGCTCAAATTGCAAATACTAAAAGAGTTGGGATGGAAATTAATGATATTTCCACTAATGAGAACATATGTAACTCAACGTACTCGCACAGTATCAATGGCCTTATTTCTGCAGGATCTTCAGCTATTTTAACTATATCCCAAACACGCATATACATAGGGCACACAATATCTGTCGAAGATGTCCTAGAACCACCACCTTCATAGTGTACAAACCTTGATGAGTCCTTTCCTCGTATCCAACCTGAAATATATTTTGTGACAAATGAGAGACTACTGACTAAAAACACTTGCAGTAGCAGTTTCTACAAATGGTCGAATGTATGACCATATAAAATAGATATGATCACAGGAATTGAAAACATAGTATAATTTACTGGAAGTATTGAGCAATTTCTTTCCAGATATTTTAGTTGGGAGGGTCTACTTAGGGATCGCTCCCTTCGTTGGTCCTTCGCTTCTTCGGATAACCAATCATTCGCTTTTGCCTTCTTCCAGTGGAAAGTGGTATTAACCTAGGCTAGGTTTGCAAAACCTATGTTGCAGATGAGTCACCAACTTCAACAGGAGACCGCACAAGGCTTTTCCTACTACATTATTACATTTTCTCCCTCAATTTAGTTTTCAGAATCTACAAACAATTTTAGTTACTCAGTGTAGCAAGATTCAGAGTGATTAAGAAAACCATGGCGATAATTAACCCCCTCTTTCATAACTATGCAACACATTTAACGGCCATTATAACTTTAATATCATTGTTGAAGACAAGATTCAAATGATATACATGTAATCTTCTCTAACGGCTTAGGCTTTTAGATCAAGTGGTCCAACATGGTATCATAACAAGCAAAGGTCTTGGGTTCAAGTCTCGTTGCCACCTATTTAATGAATTGTGCACATGTTAGGCTTTGATAGAAAAAAAAATTAACCCCATCTACATGAGAGAGGGCGTGTTGAAGACAATATTAAATTATATAATGTAGCCCTATCTACCGGCTTAAGCTTTTAGATCAAGTGGTTTAATATTAAAAGCTTAAGCTGTTAAAGAGGCCACATGTATATCATTTAATTCTACGCTTAGGTAGGGTTCATTTTTTCCCATCAAAACCTAACACGAATACAATTTTATTAAATGGTTGGCAAGCAAAACTTGAACTCAATACCTTTGCCTACTCTAATACAAAGTTGAACTACTTAATCTAAAAGCTTAAGTAGTTAGATAGGGCTACATGTATATTATTTAATATTGTCTTCAACAATTATATAATAGATTAGTAGTTGTGCATCTACACAACGCTTGACCTATGAAACACCTACGGTAGAGCTTAGGAATTGAAAGTTAAAACATCATAATTAACAGACATTTAATATTAGGTCGTTGCTTATTCCTAACAGATCAAAAGAGACAGCCATCAAGTTTCATGACGTACATGCATAAATACAAGACAATGCATTTGGGCATCTTAGTTAAACGAGAATAAGGTCTCATTAAGCAAAAAAATGAAAAAACTTATAGATAATGAATTCATACCAGAAAGTGCACCGTGATTAGGTCCATAGCTTGCTTCATTTCCTAAGGACCACGAAATGATGCATGCATGATTTTTATCCCTCTCAACCATCCCAACGACTCGATCTAGCATAGAAGAAGCCCAACTTGGCTCAAGTGTAGGGTGCTTTACATAGCGGGAAAGATGAAAACCATGTGTCTCAATATTGGCTTCATCAATCATGTACATACCAAACAGATCACATAACTCGTACCATCGTTGATGTTGAGGATAATGACTGTTTCTAACAGCATTCATATTGTGTTGCTTCATTAAAACCAAATCCTACAAGAAAAATAACAAAACACATTCATGGAATCACAGTGATACTACAAAATTGCGAAACTGCATGAAGCAGCCACAAACAAGGAGAAAAAACTTAGTCTCACCTGAACCATACAGGACTCCAAGTTTGTCTTCCCAAGGCGTGGATGGTGTTCATGCCTGTTCACCCCTCTTATCATTACTGGTTGTCCGTTGACAAGCAGCTGTTTTGGGGCCTTGGCTATCTGTCGGAAACCTACTTGGCAAGACTCACAATCAATTATAATCCCGATGCATCTTTCAGTGTGATAACAAGAGTATAGAGATTTGGCTGTCATGATAGAAATAACTAGATTAGAGAGATGAGAAATGAACACAAGAACTGTGTGAAATTATGTCATTCTATGGAGGAATTAATGAATTCAAGAAAAAACTGATCGTCACAAACACAATACTAGAAGACACCAAGAAGTATAAACGAATAAAACTAAAGTGCCCTACAGTTATGCAGTCTGTCTCAAATAGTCCTAGGTTTTTAGGTAAAGAAAATTAAACCAGCTAAAAGAAATTACAAGGAGGTCTCGTACTCTCTCATACCCAAAACCATAAGACACAACCCTAATTACATCCTCTCTATCAATCATTCACTAACAAGACAATTGAATCACTCCTAATGGCTCAGCCTTTCGCTTTGCAAACCAAGTTTCGCTATCTCCCATTAAACACTGTGAAACTAAAAAACAGGTCAGCTTATAATTCAGGTCCAAATACAATTCATCGCAACATCTCCTAATGGTTAGTTTTGGGAGACTTCAATAATGTTTTGAATGCAAATGAAAGATGCAATGGCGCTGAAATTTCATCTTATGAGATCAAAGACCTCTTGGATTGTTGTATGATTGCTGGACTTTCCGATTTGAGATATGTGGGATGTTTTTATACTTGGAGAAATAAATCGGTTTGGAGTAAAATTGATAGAGCAACGGTTAACAACCACTGGCTGCAGGCTGGATTCTTCGGCCTTGCAAATTTTATCCCTTCGGGTTGTCTCTCGGATCATTCTCCATGTATTGTCACCCTATTGCAGGAGGAAGTGAGGAATTCTAAGCCTTTTAGATTCTTCAACATGTGGTCATCTCATGATGATTTCCCTGATCTTGTTTCAAATTTTTAAATTTTTAAGTGACTGGAGTGAACAATTCAGATTGTGTTCTAAACTAATAATTTGAAAAGGTCTTTGAAAAACCTTAATACCAGACATTTTGGGCACATTTCTGTTAGGGCAGAAAACGCAACTAAGGCATTGAAAGATGCTCAACTCCAGTTGCATGATAATCCGAATAATTTAAATCTTCACATCACAGTGGCACAATTGAGAAAGGACGCTTATTTTCTAGGGAGGCGGAGAGGAAATTCTTTTATCAGCAAGCAAAATGTACCCATCTCAAAAACAGCGATAGATGCACAAATTCTTCCACGCAATGGTCAAAAGGAATTCTAGGAGGAACCATATTGCAGCTATTTCTTTGGAGGATGGATCCTTGTCCACTTCCCTCAATCAGGTTGCTGAGTTTACTACTTACTTCAAGAATTTGCTGCTGTGAACCCATTGATCTTGATATTTTGAGGCTTGGACCGTTAATTTCAGATGAACAAGCAGCAGAACTTGACATGGACGTCTCTTCTACAGAAATAAAAGATGCCTTATTCAATATAGGAGAGGACAAATCTCCGGGGCCGGATGGATATACTTTTTGTTTTTTCAAAAAGCTTGGATGATTGTGGGTGAGGACTTTACTAAGGCAATACAAGAATTTTTTTTTCACAGGTTGTCTCCTAAAGCAGATAAATCACACGGCTATTGCTCTTGTTCCTAAAATGCAGCACGCTCCTTCGGTGGGTGATTATCGTCCGATTGCATGCTGCAATGTTTTTTACAAGGTCATAACAAAAATCATTGCAGCCAGATTAGCTCCTTTGCTAGGGAGTATTATTGACCACGCACAGGCTGCCTTCGTCCAAGGGAGATCAATGACGGAAAACATTCATCTTGCCCAAGAACTTTTGAGACAATATAACAGGAAACGAATTTCACCAAGATGCCTACTAAAGATTGATTTAAGGAAAGCATATGATTCAATTAACTGGAACTTCCTTCATGATATTCTTGTTGGACTTCATTTCCCGCACAGATTTATTCGATGGATCATGGAATGTGTGTCAACACCATCTTATTCTATTGCCCTAAATGGTCAATTGTTTGGTTTCTTTAAAGGAAGAAAAGAGCTTAGGCAGGTGGATCCTCTATCCCTTTTCTATTTGTATTGTGCCTTGAATATCTTTCTCGGAGTTTAAAGACTGCGACTCAAACGGATTTCAATTTTCATCCTAAATGTGCTAAACTCCGGATCACACATTTAGCTTTTGCGGATGACTTAATGCTCTTTTCGAGGGGGGACATAATTTCAGTCCGTATCCTTATGGATTGTTTATTGAATTTTGCAATGTGCTCGGGTCTTCTTGCAAACACTAGCAAATCGAATCTTTATACTGCTGGGATTTTTGGCTTTGAACTAGATCAAATCAAGAGAATGACAAATATTCCGATGGGTACTATGCCTTTCAGATATTTGAGTATTCCTCTAGCGGCTATTGAGTCGAAAATTACTTATTACTCGGGTTCATTGATAAGATAGCAGCGTATTAATGCTTGGACTTTAGCCTCGCTTTTTTACACAGGTCGAGTAGAATTAATTAGGGCTGTGCTACAAGGTGTTCAATGCTTCTGGCTGTCAATTTTTTCCGTCCCAGCTGGAGTCACTTTCAAAATTATTAGACTTTGCAGATGGTTCTTATGGGGATCAAAGAAACCATTAGTTGCATGGAAAGAACTGTGTTTGCCAAAAACTGAAAGTGGACTTGGATTTCGAGACATTAAAGGATGGAACACTGCCCTTCTTGCCAAATCTTTGTGGAACATTCACATAAAAAAAGATACGCTTTGGGTCAAATGGGTGAACGAAGTATACTTAAATGGGAATTCAATTTGGGAATAGAATCCTCGTAAGGGTGACTCTCCACTTCTCAAAAGCGTCGCTCGCCATCGTGATTTTTTACGCTAACCGAAGGATCATCCGTGCGTCTTTTGCCAGCAGGATCGCTGAATGGAATTGTGTTGGAGATCTTTGCATTTCATGCAGTTATGAATATTTTCGGCCTAAAGGGACATTGCAGCTATGGGCAAAAGTTGTTTGGAACCAATGCATCATTCCAAAACACTCCTTTATATTTTGGTTATCTGCAAAAGCTAAATTACTTACAAAAAATAGGCTTCAACAATTGAAAATTGATAGGACGTGTGATCTTAGCGGATTGGAAGATGAAACAGCACGACACATTTTTTTCTCTTGTGACTTTAGCAACCGAATCTGGAAGAACATCAGAGAATGGCTGGGAATTACTAGATCTATGTCCACGATACCTAATGCTTTAAAATGGATTCATAAGAAAGCAAGAGGATCATCTTGGCAAGCTAAATCTAAACGAATTGCACTGGCTTGCACCATCTACCACCTTTGGACAGCTAGGAACCGGAAAATATTTGATGGTTTAATCCCTCTCTTTGATAGCATTACTAGAAAAATTAAAACACATGTATACAAGATCATGTTTACCTTGTATCTTCGTGTTTTGATTTAAATATGCCTTTATTCGGGTACTTCTTAATTCATATTTTGTAAAGTAACCTGGGTATGCTCAGCGTATTTGTACATTTTTTTATCTATATATATTTTTACATTTCCGATAAAAAAAAACTGAGATCAACCAGTTGTATTCATTGTCGAGAGCTTGGATGATGTATGGACTGGATTTTTGTGTTTGATAACTTACTGTCTGGTAATTTAGCTTATCAAATACAGGATTTGGTCCTTACGAATAATCTCACCAAAAACTTATGTTGAGTTACCAAAATGTCAAGATTATCTGTTGGTAAGTGATATTCATCTTAATATAAGGTGGTGAAGCAGGTCGCAATAGGTATCCAACTTCTGAAGCAGGTCCGAATTAACATCCCATGTTGAGTAACCAAAATGTCATGATTATATATTGCTAGTGATATTCATCTTAATACAAGGTGGAGAAGCAGGTTGCATTAGCATCCAACTTCTGAAAAATTTTTAGGGACAATCCGAAAATGAATTCAAATTTTGAGACCAGAACATCAATCAAGCAAAAATTAGAAGAATATGGTCGAGAATGAAGTGACACCAAGGAAGTTAATCACACACCGAATTAATGGGATAAGAGTGTAAATACAAATTGACAATGTTTCCGCTGATATATTGGCTGCATATCTCAGTAAACAAAGATTACATCATAGTTCAACAGAAAATTTACACTCACTCACACATGACACACACAACTCAGAGAGAGAGATAAAGAGGTTTGGAAATGCCACTATAAGAACTCAACAAACTCATTGAGAACTGAAAACTATTAGTTGCAATCTTTCAACACAGAATATTCCCATTCCATTAGTACTTTATTATCATCCTTTCTACTTTATACCCGTGGAATCTTAACCGCAATCCACAAATATAAACCTAAATCAACTAAAGTAAGCTCATCCTAACCTCGGGTAAGCTACATAAATCTTGTTTTTAGCTTCTATGTGGCTAACCATCTCATCTAAAAGTTTATGCTATTATTTAGGGGCCACGTAGTACTCATTTAAATCTCATGTCCCCTCACATGTAGACCAGATTCAGTTTTTGATAAAAAGTTTGACACGTGCACAATTTTTCATAAATGGGTGGTTGCGAGAATTGAATCTAGTCCTTTTATCTAGCTCTAATACCATGTTAACCACCTTATCTAAAAGCTTAAACTATTAGATGGGGACAACGTGTACTCATTTAAATCTTATCTTTTACATTTGTTAATTAACTAATCCATCTTTTCCCTAAACATGTAATGTTAGTATTCAATACTGAACGTTTATCTCGTCTAAAACTTGAAGCTATTAAAGATGATTAGATTTAGTTATTTATATTTAATTGCATTGGTCGTACCACGATGCACTCATAAGCTCTTGACAAAGAGTGGTGAAGGTTCGAGTCATGGGACATCACTTTGGGGAATGATGGTACCCAAGGCCAATAGGGGGAATGAGAATACCCCCCACAACAAATAGCATCCCATCTAAAAGCTTAAACTACTCACATTTGGACAATTTCCTCAATGAGTGTCATTATTTTTTGATAAATGACAAGCTACATATTGGTGCAAAATTGCTCCAAACAATGGCACCACTGTGAAACGTTTGTTTATTTCGTCTAAAAGAAACAGCTTTAGATGTTTTCTGATGCACTACCTTGAATATTATCAGAGATCATGTACTAGTCAACATTGTCCATCTTTTTCATAAAAACACAGACTGTAATTATATGTCCTTGTATAAAAAACTAGATGATTACATGTCCTGAAAACTTGCAGAAAAGGGACAACTCCAGAAGGAAAACAGTTAACATTTGGAATTAAAACATTAGAACCAAGAGGAATGCAGCTAACGTATTAAGTGTAAGAAAGTTTTTACTTGCTCAGCAGACCACAGCTTGGGCATCTGCACTTTCCCTGCAAGCTGATATCCTATGAATCCAAGAATATAATCAACAGATTGAGTCAGTTGTAGATGAGCCACGTTCGAAGATAGCAGATCGACATGTCCATTTCCGGTATACCAACTTCCTGTGTCAAAAATTTCAGCTTCAATGGTGAAGTTCACAGCAATTGTATCTTCAGATGTTTCAGTTGATTTGTCGATTTTCACCTCAACCTGGATGGTAAATTTGAAAAAGAATAATTACCCACCTAGGTATTTTGCAACATGGGGTCTTCATAATTACTAATGAGTCTTCACCTTAAGAAAGGTTCTAGCAAAAGCAATCAGATTTTGATTTTAAACTGTCATGTTACATTTTATAACAGGATTAGAGGATTTTGATTAGCAAGTTAAATTTAGAGCTTTCTCATAGTTGGGTCGTGCCAAGCTTATAAAATTTGAAAATATATTAAATACGAAGATAATGAAAAGAACATGAGACTTTTATAGTAAGGTGCCCATTTGATTTTGCTAAAAATCGGCTTTTTAGCAGATTTTGATAGAAGTTGATGAAATTTATGGTTGAAAAGTTGATAAAAGTTGTGAGTCCTATGAAATGTGTGGTTAAAGTTAATTCTTGACTTTGACTTAAGCTTTTTAGCAAATTTTTAAGCAAAAGCAAACAAACCCGAAGAAAGTAAAAGGACAAGGAAATCTTTCAAAATTTATACTCTTATATAACTATCAGTTAGAAAGAGAAACCGAAGAAAAAGTTAATCCAACAGTTTGCTGTTCAGATTATCATTATTTCCTTCTTTCAAAATAGAAACCAAAAGTGGGAAAGATAACAGAGTTGAGACAGTAAGGGAAAATAAGAGTTATCGAGGTAATAAATAAATATTTCAGAAGGTAACTAACACAAGTAACTTATAAGACGTGAGAGATGCTCTAAGTCATAACGGGGAAGGCCGGAGACTTTGCTCAAATGGGATTTATCGTTGAAAACTTCTTGCATTACATGCATTAAGGGCTACGCAATAAGAAACTACAGGAACATCTTTCATCTACATTACATTGATTTCATGGGATACTTTGCTCTCTTACTCTTACATGTTAAATGAGACCAATGACATAAATTGGCAGAAATATTGTGTATATCAATGGAGGAAATAAGGATGTGGAAAACATGACATGAATTCTCTACGACAACTCCAAAAGGGTTCTTTGGGGGGCTCTGATGAATAATGGCTGCCAAAATCAAATAGGCTCCTCTTTTTGAAGGTTTATTTAACTTCCTTATCAAAGGGTTCTAGCAAAGCAAAGAGGAGGTTGAAGGTTTCCTAATTTGGATCATAATGGGTCATGATAATAAACACTTTATGTTCTCAACAGAGATTTCTAAAACTTAAACGCTAGAGCATCTTCATGAGCAATTTCACAATAATGTTCTCTACATTATTTGCACCATTGACCTAATATAGCTCATTTATCCAAGTTCAATCTCCATTTTCTGGCATAACGTTTTGTGAACTAAATTGTATCGTGAAGTGTCAGAATGTCTCCCATGAAGAAGTCATTACCTCACTTTATAGATTATCTATTATCAGATCATGAAAAGAAAGGGTCCTCATGCCAGCAACTTACACAAATACACTGTAAAACAAAAGGTGGCTTGGTTATGCTATTTATCATTACCTGTATGTCTGCATACGAAAAATCTTCTGCCAAGTTGGATCTGAAGAAATAATCTGCAATGAAAACCTGCACATTCATTTTCCAAGTTATATCACGATTTTCTTATATGCCATTAGTAAACAAGATTGTACAAACGAAGAGAAAATTTGAGAATGGAAAGTTCATAGGTCAATTTTTTTTTTTAGGTTATGTTGTTGACATGTTGAGGAATAGCAGTAGTTGGTCTAGAATAATATTTAGTGGTTAAATATTGTGTCTCCTTAGTTTTGTATTTGGAGTCCTGGTCCTTTTTTATTATAACTCTTTTAACCCTATAAGTAATTGTGTGATCTCATATTCGAGTGAAGTGTATCTACATGAAGAATTGATATTGTGTGATGTCCGCGAGGATTCTTGATTTTTCTCTCTTCTTGCGAGCTTACTTGTTCTACAATTTCAAACTGTAGTTCTCCCCCCACCCCCCCAAATAAAAAATAAAATAAAAAATCTTCATATCATAATGATAATAAATAATAGTCCACACGTTCCCTACAACATAAGCAATCTAAACAGCACTGTTTAGTAAATTTTTGCTGTTTTTAATGTTCATTTCCAAAAAAAATCACTAAAACATGATCCTTTCATCAGAAAATCATCCCTAGCCCTTACAAATTCATTTTCCACATAATCTACATCCATCCCCAATGTGAAATCCTCGTACGAAGCTTAATGAAGTTTCCTGAAGCTGTCCTGCATCAGAATCCCAACAGACATTTTGAGGAAAGGATTTTGTTTGCAGACATGCAAATTTTTCAAGTGGAATCAGGGGGGAGTAAGTTTTCAGTTGGAAGGCGACCTGAGAAAGGATTAAAGTATACTAGTTTTCATAAGAAAGAAAGGGGTGGCAAATGTCAGTTTTTGCCGACATTTTTGTACGCAAGCAATGTCTAACTGACATAGATTGCTGTCCACAAAAGAGATTGCATAAGACAAACTATACCAGAGAATTGAATTATAGAACTGATATGGGCAGAAGAATGCAACCATAACTTTTCTGTTTCATATGTAAATGAGTGTTATATTATTACAACAACATTAAACCATAAAGTTAGTTGCAGAAATTACTTTTTTCAATCAAGAAAAATCCACAAAAATACAATCACTTATAAATCTCTGTAGAGACAACAGAAGAATACAAACCTTAGGCTTAGCAAGGAGGAGGACATCACGATGAATGCCCGACAGCCACCAGTGATCCTGATCTTCAAGGTAAGAACCATCACTCCATCGCATTACTTGAACAGCAAGAGAATTCTCCTGGTCAGATCCACTTGGATAACAAATGTCTGTGATCTCAAATTCAGCTGGTAGTCTGCTATCCTGACTGCCATGACACGAAGAAAAGTCAGCTAGTTAAAGAAATTAATATTTATTTCTGTACTATTTACAAAACCCAACAAAAGGAAAATGTTTTGTGAACTAAAATATTCATCTTACAATACTCTGGACCAAGGTAGCCTCATCAATACTACAAAGTATAATAGTCAAACAAGCTTGAAGTAGCTGCAACTTCTAACTCCCCCAAGGAAATAGAGAACAATTAAATTCTAAAGACTACTTGCAAAATTAACCAAAAAAATGAAAAAGCAACTCACTTATCATCATGTGATCCCCTGGTCAAGTACAAAATTCTAGCAACTTTAAAGAAGAAAGAGAGCCATAGAAACACAATATTTAGCCTGTCTCGATACCAAAGTCCATCTTTTGCTGTCCCATCTAAAACCTATTAAGACTATAAACTCTATCTGATCTTATCAGCAACAAAATTCAAAAAGTATTTAAAAGGAAATCATTTCTATTGAAGATAAAATCAACATAGGATTTGCCTGTACCTCTCTTACGGTAATGGTAACCGTGCACATATGTATACAGATTTATCATTCTGTATTGCTTGCAGTAGAAAAATGAAGCAGACTATAAATACAGATATCATCAACACAAGTGGCACCTGCCTTTTGGATTTCTTTTTGTCTTTCCATTTTAACCAAAAAATTCACTAGAACGTTAAACTGAATCCCAACCAAAATTCTTAACCAAAATTTGTAACCAGGCTTCACAAATTTCATAAATCTCTGAGGAACCTGAACACATTCCAACCTTTTAGACGTACTTAAATTTCTGTAAGTTGCTACAGATGTACAGCAAGGTGGAGACAACTGGGATCAGGAGACTTCCACCCCTCCTCCATGGACTCAAAAAAATTAACAAAAGAAAAATAAAAGAAACGAAAAACAATACAAAAGATGACCTTTTAGTTAACAAAAAACACCAGGGAACAAATGGTTAGTCCAACTCATATTCAGTGGCCCCTAAAGTTAGAATTGAAGCTTCGTATTGCATACATTGCGTAGGTGTCCACTAAATATAAGATGACACACTTCTTATGTAACTTAAAAACAATCCCATTAAAAGACCAATACAACTGTTTGTAGGAAAACAACATTATCCTCTTCTCACTTGGACAAATCCAACCTTAAATGTTCAATACAATCATTCCTTATTCGTGTTTGTCTGTTTTATGCACAAAGTTTGTATGTGATGTCCTAAAAACAAAAGGGTTTTGAATTTTCTTGTATTATAAATTATTCATAATCATCACCATATATGAAAACCTAATAAAAGATCAGTGTTTTGGGGATCAAAATCTTTTTACTTTGAGACCTGCTACTTTTTACTTTTTAAAAGAACAGAGCTATTTCATCAGGTTAGTTTTTCTCGATCATTGTTAGGGTTCGTGAATTAGAGATATATTCTCAGGTATCAATTTGTTTGATAACATGTTGATAGACAAAGAATTTATTCCTCAATCAAGTTTTGACATCAGGATGTGTAATTCATATTGATAGCATGATATTGTCCACTTCTCTCCACTCATTTTGTCCCACAAGCAAATTTACAACTACTATCTCTTGTCAGAGGATATCAGGGTTCATATTTGCTCGTATATGTAAATGAGCTCCAATGAGACCATAGAGTAGGAGGAAAAAGGGAGCAACTTAAGTGCTCAGCCTGTCTCTTTTTATATCTGTCCCACTGGAATAAGTCCTTTCTATGCCACCAGCCAGATTTTCTCAGAGATAACCCTTATTGTCAACCACAAATGGAAGGATAAAAGCATGGTTTAAAAAACCCGATTAAGTCCTGCCTCATAGTGAGGAGAGCAAAAAATGCCTTAAGAGGCTAATTGTGAGGCAGTTTTTGGAGCCGTACACCCGAGTTGTGCGTGTGAGGCACACGCCTCACAGCACCAGCTCAAGGCTTGTGAAGCGCGCGCTCCTTAGTTCTCCAAACTTATTTACTTTGCTTTAAGTATGGGCAACAAAACATAAAAATTTTGATTGACCTATTTTGGGAATAGCATACTGCCAACTAAAACATTAAAAAATTGTGTTTCTAATAAACCCACTTTGGAAATAATCCACTGCCGCCCAACCAACTAAAATAATAGTTTCTTTTTTGCTACTTTATAGATTTTTCTTTTGTTTGTTTGCACATTTTAAATTGTTATATTATGAATTTTGAAGATTGTTTATCATTTATTATGAGCTTATTTTGCATTTTAATAATCTTTTGACATTTTTTTGGTTTACGCAAATGCCTCGAGGCTTTCAAAAAAAGGTTCAAGTACCCGCTACGCCTTTTTAAACATTGGATAAAAGGTGCAATTGATGTAATAATAAGGGAAAATACAAAGTGAAATGCAAAATTTACGAAAAAATATAAGAAGTGTTTAGAAAATGCATGACAAACCTATATCCAATGGGACGTCCATTTACCCATGCAAAGAAGGCAGAATCAACTGCTTCAAAATGTAAAAATATCCTACGACCTGCAAAACACAATAGAGGCATTGCATGATATGGTTGATATCAAATAAAATTATGATTTTCACAATGTGTGCTTGGAGTGAGGGTGTGATGGAGGTGAAGAAAAGGGATAAAAGCCCAATTGTGTTGGCTTGCAACCTCTGGACAGCTCAAAACTTAAATGAGTAAAAAATTGCACAAGGTATATCTTGTGGAGGTGTGCTCTAATAGCAGATATTTGGTCTATTTGGGGTTGTGAGGAATAGAATTATACTGAGTCATTGTCTTGCAACTATTTATGTACATGGTAGAGCAGTTAACCCATCTATCTTCCTCATGGACTAAAGCATCTGGTCAGTCAAGTTCTAGTGGATGCAATAGAGTTGGAATCAATTGTTTGTTTGATTTTACCTTACTTGTACCTAAGAATATCTTGCCCTCTAATGATGTTATCTACTACTCCTATTAATGAATTTTGTTTTTAATGAGAAAAATGGCAAGCATTAACACGACTTATCTGAAATTTCATGATCAACTATATGTGGACGGACATGTAGCAATTAAATCTCACCTTCCCATTCTTTAGGAATGTGAAAGTAAGTCCTGTAGCAACCAGTGGGATTCTCTTCAGGAACTCTCGGTGGATCCAATGGAAATGGATATACAACGTTTGTATAGATTGGAATGTCAAATCCATGCATCTGCCAATTCGATGGAACTGTTCAATCACGGAGAAATAAATGCATTAGAACATACGAGCACTTGAAAATGTTGCTATTTGCCCACAACCAAAGCCCTAGTTCTTCGTGTTCTCAAACATAGTTTAGAACTCTAATTCTGAGAAAAGATCATGTTATTCATCTTTTTTACTAAAGAATGTAGCATAATTACTCCTTAGATTCTGTCCTAAAGCACAGTACTGGTGGCCTTAGTCAGCATGCAAGCAAGCAACAGAACCAAGAAAGCAAAGACAAGTACATACTTCCAGAACATGTCAAATTTATTGATGAGACGAGTATAACAATATGACGTAACAAAAATCATGACCTGGTATAGCATCCCATGAAGAATCTTGAAATGAGCTATCATAAAAATTAATAGGGGTGCTACTGGGAGATGGTGCCAGAAAGAATTTCCAATAGCCAGACAAAGATTTGACAAAAGGCAAGTCCTTGACCCAGTATGCAGCACAATCAAGGGCCTTAGCAACAGCATCATCGTCCCAAACAGCCGATTTTGACACTAGTATATCCACTTTGTTGCGCTCGTACCAATATCTTAGAGAGCCTGAGCAATAATAGTATCAAAATTTACAATTGTGAGCATCATGAGGTAAAGTATTAGAAGAATTATAAAGGGAAGAATATAGGAATGGTCATTCAAGAAAAGAAAATTGATGGCATGTAATCTTTGACCACTTAAGAAGTAATTGTGTGCGCCGTATTCTGAATTGAACATTTTAAATTATATCTACAGCCTAACTTGGTAGTGGATCCAAAGTTTTTTCTCTTTTGGACCAAAGTTAGATCTAAGAATAAATCAATATCCTTTACGATCAATATTCTCTTCTTTAATATACGGAAGGAAAGATGTTTCAGCTTTGAAACGTGAAAATGTAGAGACCTGCAGATACACATAAAAACAAAGAAAATTGAATAGTAATGAAGATATTGTAAACTTGAATAATCTAGTTTGAAACACATGGAACATTATTACTATCCTCTTTAAGAGAAAACTTCTAAAACCATCTTGCTTCATCAAAAACAATTTATACGAGTAAAGCATATACTGGAACTTTCTATACACACAGTTGCTTCTAGTGTTTGATAAGAACAAAAGAAAGTGCCGATCACCTTCAACAGATTCGTGGCAGCGTAGTGGAACATGAGCATCTCTCTTATTCCACTTGATGAAAGATGGATCTTCCCATACTTTATAACCATTATTTGGAGGTAAAACAAGTTGACTAACCACTGAAGCCATCTCTGTGAACTAGAAATTATTACTGAATCATAGAAGATATAATTCAAACAGAAAAGGCAAGGAAAGAAAAGGAGAGTACACTTTATCAAAAAGAGCACTGAAATAGATTGAGTGTATTTAAATTCATCTCCTGAAGTCCCACTCAATGATAATGAGACCTCGATCTAGAAAAGAAGGTTGCACGATGCTATTTCAAAGGGATTTTAGTGTTTGTGATTGGCGTGATTATGTGTTCAAATATTGAATTTACTTGTAAAAAAAACTGAGTCCAAATGTCAGATTGAATAGAACTCCAAATTCCAGGTTACATGGAGATGGAAAATTTTCCAGTCACTTTTTTTTCCCTTTTGATGTAAAGTGGTTCTCATAGTAACATTAATTGTTTAAAATGAGCATCTCTCTCTGGGCATACAAAACTGTTAGCAGAATAAGATCTCAAAGATCTTAGTATTCATGGAGTATTCCTAGAATCTGTTTTGGTCAATGATTGTGTACAAGATAGGGAGTAGATTATGGAAGTAGTCATGGAATTGTATAGCTACAGATCAGACAGTTTATGGGGATTGTATAGGTATAGATTATACAGATTTATGGGGATTGTATAGCTATAGATTATACAGTTTTATGGGGATTGTATAGCTGTAGATTACACTGTTTATTTCTTTCCTTTAATAATTGTACAGCTAGTGTATTGCTACCCTGTAAACATAGACAGACCTATGAAGTGAGAAATTATTTCTCGTCTTTTCTTTCTTCCCACAACAATGGAAACTTTGAACACGTATCATGTGCCATATCTCTAAGCATGAGGCGTCAAACCCTTGGAGCACTCCTATAAGATACTAACTCTTTTCATATCTATTAACACTAGTCAAGTTTCATCTAGAATTCTCCTTTATTATCAATATTCATGGTGAAAATGCAGGCCCCTCGAGATCTTCAATTTTAAAGAAGACTCCGGGAAAAATAGGAGTTCCAACTAGCAACAGGCTACCTCGATATACAGAAGGTCCCAAATGCCAGAGCCAAAAGGATCCAAGAGATCAAACAAAGACCTGAAGAGGCCCTCAAGGGGTGCCCAAGCACCCAAAAGAGGTCCCCAATGGGTTCACTGGCAAAAAGACTTGGCGAAGTCCTTTGGAGCTTCCAAGTACTCGTACCGCAAGAGACCCCCAAGGGACTCATTTATAAACAAAGACCAAACGAGGCCCCCAAGAGGTTCACAAGCAAACGAAGACCTAAAGTGACCCTCAAGAGGTCCACACACGAAAAAAAGACCTGGCAAGATCTTTTGGGATCCCCAGGCATGAAAGAGGCCCTCAAGGGGTCTGTGGACAAACTATATGACCTAATCAGATGTTCATAGATCCTCGCACAAGGTAAAGAGCTACCCTTAGGCAAACAAGGGTTAAGTCAAAGTTGATATGATTCAAGCAATCCACCTAATGTCAAGGGCAAGGTCTAGACTAACAAGAACTAAGTTCTGATTCACTAAGGTAAGACTATTCAACTAGAAAATTATATCAACCACAAAGGATCTACCAACTCATACATCAATACTTCAAAGGATCGGCGCAATCTGCACCTTAGGAGTGGGGGCATCTGTTGGAGATAAAATCCACCATCTCAGTACTCATACAAATAAGAAGATAAACTCAATCAGTTGAGAGATAAGGAGATAAAAATCCATCTCTTACACATCAGGAGACAAAACTGAGTCCAAAAAGAATTCATCTCCTTATTACAACTTTTCAAGTATGCTCAAATTATGCGCCACAATTTATATACTAAATAGGCATTACTCATTCATTATAATTTTTTATTATAATCATATACTCACTTAAGCCTCATAGATTCAACAAGGGAATCTCCACCACCTCCCTTTTTGCAGGTATCCTTTCTCAAAAGCTTTATTCAAGAAGGATGAAACAATTTCTTACCATAACATACTGCAACTGAAACAAATACAGCATAAATATTCAGATCTTCAAGAGACTGTATGTCTCTGTGTGTATGCACATATAGATATAAACATTTAAAATAAACACAATACCTTAACAATTATATGTAGGGGGGTTGATAAATAGATATTCAACACAATAACAACGAAAATGCACTAGCATTAGATGTTTTCTAGTTCCATTGATGCTACTTCATTCATTGAATTCTTCACTATATGTATCAAAAGCATTCACAAAATAGATTTTTATCTGGGCATACACAGGATCCAAAGAAATACAGTGTGTGTTTTTTTAGTGTGTGTGTGTGTGTGTGTGTGTGTGTGTGTGAGAGAGAGAGAGAGAGAGCACCAGTTAAGTTCAGTCCGGAAGTCGAAGAAGAAGAAGAGTGGATCAATTATGCGTTGCAGATTACCTTAAATTTCGAGGTAATCTGATTTTGTTTACTGAATCCCTCTATTTCTGAAAAATGCTTATTTGGTCCTTGGTTTTTTTTTTTTTTATAAAGCCCTCTATTTTTTTTGTAGTTTGATCATTGATGTGTACAAAAGTACAAGTCCTCTTGGAGTTAACGAAGGCCATTGACACGTGGAAAAGTTTAGGTAGAAAGCATAGTACTATAAAAAAAAATTTAATTGAAGGGTAAATAGCACTGGATCTCGAACTTATGAGTCCTGTGACAATAGAGTCTCGAACATTCTACTTCTAACCTCCGGATCCTAAACCTTTAAACAATGTGCAAGCAAAATTCTTTTGTTAAAAAAATTGTTAGTTTGATCGTTAATGGTCAAAATTTACTTAAAATGACCAATTCACCTTTTTTAGATTAAAATAAAAACAAAGAAAAAATACAATTAAGCGTTGACTCACTTCTTCTTCTCCAATCAACTCTCTCTCCACTTGAAAAGCGTGCAAAAGAAGGGAGAAAATGGAGGAGATAGATGCAAAGGTGAAAGCTCTTAGGGACGAGCAGAAGGCTACCCTTGATCGAGTTGAAGCTGAATACGCAGAACAGTTAGCGGGGTTGAGGAGGGAAGCAGAAGCAAAAGAACAGAAATTGGATGAACAGTGGGCTGCAAAGCACATGCGTCTCACTAAGTTCCTTGAGCATACAGGTTATAAATCTATCGGTTCTAAGTCTAATGGCGGATAAGGTTTTCGCTAGTCGTGAAAGCTTCAAAGGCACGCCATACTACTAACACACTGCGTTTTTGGACATTGTCGAATAACTTCATCTTTAGCAATCTGTGTAAAAGTCTTCTGCTGTTTGCTTTTGCCTTGGATCAATCTTGCCAAACTAAAAATTGTAGTAAGATAAGATGTGATGTGCTAATGAGATTTATTTTAATTTGAAAAGAGTAAATTGGTTATTTTAAGCAAATTTTGTGAGGTTAAACTAATAATTTTTTAACAAAAGACTTTGTTGCGCGTTTTTTAAAGGTAAAGAACTCAATAATTAGAAATTGAAGGTCCGGGACCCTATTATTACAAAGTTCAAAAGTTCAAGACCCCATTACCATTTACCCTTAATTTAATAATATCTCAACATTTTTATACTTTTTATTAAATTATTAGCATTGGTTCTATCCTAGACTCAACATTTTGTCTCTTGACTTTTTATTTTTTCGATATAATACCGGCTTATTTTTAAAACTTTGTTACATGCTTGTTAGTACTAGCTAGATAGTAATGTACTAGTTAGACAATATCTATCCCATTCTTATCGTTAATTTTTGTTAATCAACACATTTTATATCTGATGACGTTCCATCCAAAAATCCTATTAGCATCCTTTTAAAATAATGGGTACGAATGGCAATTTGACTCGAGACATGCGTCCCATTTTATTTTGGGATGTCTCGTTCTTATTAATCGAGTAATAGGGACGAGATAGGAGAAGAGTTTTTTGACTCGCCCCTTAAATATTATTATTTCAATAAACATAAAATGAAACTCCAAAAACAAATTGTTAAAAATGGAATTTGAATCCGGGTGTAAAATATGAAATTACACAACTTTACCTCTACACCTCATCATAATTCTTACACTTTTTCATTTTGTTTGTTTGTTTTGAGTTTGAACCACATTTTTGCTTTAATTTACAATAAAAAAAACTTGTAGAGTGGCGGGTCATTGAGACGCCTGTCCCTCAAATTGACGGGTCTAGGAGAGGGTCTGGGGCGCCCTTAATGTCCAAAGGGGTGCAGTGCACGTGCATGCAGTGCAGGTACAGGTGCACGTGTGGGGGGGGGGTGACCCGCCCCATTGCCATTCCTAACGAGGAGACAAATATTTAGTCTAATTTTGTATTTGTGGCTTATATATATATATATATGAATGATGGACAAAATTTAATATTTTTTAATGAAATTAACAATTATTATTATTAGGGACAAGATTGCTAAAAATTAGAATGTTAAAGATAAGATTGTAATGAAAAAAAGTTAAAACATAAAAATAAATATGAGAATAAGTAAAAATTAATGACTTTTGTTGCAATTAAAATGTAAATTCGGCTAAAAGCCTAAAATCAATTTATATATATCTTAAACCGCCCAACCAACTATAGAATAGGACGGTGAAATTACGTGGCAAAGGGCCCCTACCCATCTTCTCACATGAAACACGTTATAGTTAGCTGTCTATTAACTATTAAGTCGCATTTGCTATAAATTACTATTGATCAGATCAAATCAGCTACAAACTCGGCTTACTTGCATAGTGTCTCTACCTTCGCAGTTACACACTTGAAATTGAAATCGTATGTGTTTGACAAGTTTAACTTTTTCAATTCTTATGAAGTGTTGATATAGAAGATCGAGAGATATTTATAAATTTTAAAACTTGATCTTAGTCCAGACAAAATACTTAGGTTGAAAACATGTTCAATTTTAAATATTTTCTACGTAAAATAGTAATTTATTTATTCATAAAAGAATAAATAAATAAACACAAACATAACTCCAGTTGAGTGCATGCTCAAATATTGATTAAATAATTAAAACTAATGATAACTATATAAAAAATAGGGTAAATTGGAGTTAGTGTCTTCAACATTTGACTTCATTTGTACTTGTATCATCAATATTTAATTCTTGACATCCATCACCTCAACTTTTTATATAATTAGCAGCTAATATTTAATTTACAACATTTCATGTTATTTGATGCCATATTAAAATATTTCACAACCTTTGCATTTATTTGTTGATATAATATTTGATTGTGAAATATTGTAAATATTGTAATATTTGATGTCATATTATAAATATTTAAACACCATAATTCATTACCATAATGTGATTCCAATTCGATTAAGTTTTAATAAAATAGTTAATTTTAGTCCACAAATATATTATGGTAATGAATTATGGTGTTTATATTAATACAACACAATTTATAAATATTTGAATCTTTTAAAATTATATAATTCCAATCCCGCTCGAGTCTTTTCAAAATATTAGTTTTTGGTTCGTGCATTGTACGTGGTGTATTTATAAGGGTTAATTACACTAATGGTCCCCATTTTTTCAGATTTATAACAATTTCATCCCCATTCTTTTTTAGCGAGATATCATCTCCATTCTTCCATTTATACTCATGAGATAGTTCCTAAATCACTATTTTTCACTATTCTATCAATTTTTGGATAATTTTGCTCCTTGACTTAAATAAATTAATGAAAAAAAAATACAATGAAAATATTGCAATTGGATCCTTAACCCTTTTAAAAGTACTAATAAATATTAAACTACTTTATTTTATTCAAATAAGTGTTCTTCCCCAACTAAAAAGAATCACCCCCACCCCACAATCTGTTTCATTCAATCTTTCTTAGATAAAAACAAAATAAAGGAAAAAGAAAACACCTAGCCTCCCAATTCCTCTCCCACCACCACACTAGTGCTAAACCACCACCCATACCCAAGTTTTCGACCAAACACCACTTTTCCGACCATTTGCATCGCCGCCTCCCAACCACGTACCATCCCACCATTCGCGACTGCAAATATTAATGGATTGCTTTATTGTACTATTGCGATTCAATGAAGCATTTGTGATTTCCGTTGGTTTTAAATTCTGTGATTTCCGTTGGTTTTAAATTATGTGATTGTCACTTGCTGTATATGTACCTTTTTCCTATTGCATTTTGGATTGTTCTTGTTTGCCCACTGTCAAGTAGATGACAAGCATTTCAGGTAGTGATTCAACCGGTATCGTTATGTGCTCTAGTGTTATTTTAATTAAATCCACAGGATTTCAAGTATGTCATTCTTTGGGTGGAGGCACTGGATGTGGTATGGGCATCCTTCTCATTTCCAAGATCAGGGAGGAGTATCCAAACCGTATGATGTTGACATTCTCAGTCTTTCCTTCTCCCAGGGTGTTTGACACCGTTGTCGAGCCATATAATGCTCCCCTGTCTGTTCATCAACTCGTTGAGAATGCAGATGAGTGTATGGAATTGGATAACAAGGCTCTGTATGATATTTGCTTCCGCAATGTCAAGCTTTCCACTCCTACTTATAAGTCCACTTTTCTGCGTATTTTTGTGCTTGCTAGTTTTCCGCTAATCTGGACATTAATTGTGCAGTTCTGTTTGATTGTTGGCATGATGTTTCTACTGAAACTAACTGTGTGCTGTATTTCTACTGAAACTAACCTTGGGGGTGAGGGGATTCTTTTTTACTTGGGAACAATACTTATTTGAATAAAATAAAACAGTTTAAAATTTATTTGTACTTTTGAAAAGGTTAAAGATCCAATTGCAATATTTTCATTGTATTTTTTTCTCCCATTATTTTAATTTTATTTAAGTTAATGGGCAAAATTGTCCAAGAATGGTTAGAATAGTGAAAATAATGATTTGGGGACCATCTGTGAATATAAATGCAATAATTTGAATGATATCTACTAAAAAGTAATAGGAATGAAAAATCGTTATCTCGAAAAAATGGAGACCATTAGTGTAATTAATCCAATTTATAATATTGTATTTTAATCCTTTTCAAGTTATCGTTATGATAGATTGTATAATTAATAATGTAATGTAGGTAACAAAAATCATTTTTGTAAACATGAAATTTTACCTTAGACACATATATTTAAAATTTAATAGTGTTTCCAATATTTAATATTGAAAATACAAGATTTATTGATAACAATAATACATAGAATAAAATTTTATATCGATCGGATAATACATTTATTTAGACCGGCTAACGATAATACAGTTATTGTGACATACAAATTTACAATATTTCAAAATCAATTATTATATCAATAAACAAATGTACAGGTTGTGAAATATTTTAATATGACTATCAAATAGCATAAAAAGTTGTAAATTATATAAAAGTTGAGGTAATGGGTATCAAACATTAAATATTGAGGATACAAAAACAAATGAAGTCAAAAGTTGGAGACACTAACTACAATTTAACCTAAAAAATAGTAAGACTTTATAACAATATGTTGATTGTTTCAACTATTATTGAGATAGTTAGGTTTGTACTTTGAATTAATTTCAAACATTAGAATTTTAATCTTCTAGTTTCAGTAAAAGAATTCCCCTTTACAATTATTTAAAAAATTCTAAAATTCACTTTGGGTAAAGAAAAGGGGAATAGGATGCCTCTTCTTATAAAATCAGTTTTCTAAAAAGTTAAGACACGGATGTCGAGCTTCAAACTTTTCAGACCTAGAGGAGGACAGCCTCTACGCCTGGACAAACTTTTTAAAATACTGTATAAAATCCAACCAAACATGCTATTGCTACTATTTTTACACTCAGAAAAAAAATCAGCGTACTTGTCCAAGAAGTTGCATAAAAGTAGCTTTTACACTTAAGCAGAAACATGCTAAATTTCCAACACAAGGCATTAAAGCATTGATAGCAGCTATTCAGCCAAAAATAATTTCAAGTCATACACCCATCCGTCATCTGATGCAATTTCTCAAGTTGAAACATAACATGTCATCAATGCCTAAGAGATTGATTGAACATCCACAAATCTAACTAGGACTGCAAACTACTATTAACAGCCAAAATGTTAAAAAGACCTGCCTTTTCTTTACCCCTACTGCCAGCCAGGAGTTCCTGCTTCATCTGGAGCCAGAGTACGATCCTTGTTCCAGCCTGGAGCCCCAGCTTCATCTCGAGCCTGAGTAATGTCTGTATTCCAGCCTTGAGTTCCAGATTCATCTGCAGCTGGAGTGCTGTCTGTATTCCAGCCTTGAGTTCCAGATTCGTCCGCAGCTGGAGTGGGGTCTTTGTTCCAGCCTGGAGTTCCAGCTTCATCTCGAGCAGGAGTACGACCTGTATTCCAGCCTTGAGTACCAGATTCATCTGCAGCGTGAGTGCGGTCTGTGTTCCAGCCTGGAGTTCCAGCTTCATCTTGAGCCAGAGTACGGCCTGTATTCCAGCCTTGAGTTCCAGATTCGTCTGCAGCCGGAGTACGGTCCCGGCTCCAGCCCAGATTTCCAGCTTCTTCTGGAGCTGGAGTACGGTCCTGGCTCCAGCGTGGAGTTCCAGCTTCATCTGGAGCTGGAGTACGATCCTGTTTCCAGCCGGGAGTTCTAGCTTCACCTGAGGCAGAACCACGATCCCTATTCCAGCCAGTACGAGCTTGCGGCCTTCTATAGTACTTGGGAATAAAAGCTTCGGCCTTGTCGGGATACTTTTCCTTGAGGAAGTTCTCCACACATTTACGGTATGAAAAATCTTGCTTGACATCATCGACAGAAACAGCATAGAAGCACCTGCTATCCTGGAAATCCTGGTGCCTACTAACCTGTTACATGAAGTCCTGAAATTAGCTTAAAACAGGCAGCTAAAAATAATAGCAAAAACAGATGAAAATATACAAACATGACAAGTGGGATATAATTCTAAAAAAGAAAAACAGTGGAGGAAAGAAACGAGGCAGTCGACTGCAAAGTACCAAGTTGCTTCAGTATACTTGTAGATATACATAATGAGGGTACATGCACGTAAAGAAACCATCTCAAGGATGTTAAATATATGCAACAAGTTGTTTAGAATAAAGAAGAACGAGGTAATTTGGTACAATTTTTGCTCAGAACTCATACAATACAACCACGAATCGTGTGTTTTTAAGTGTAAACAAGTTAGTGTGTGCATGAAATCGAAGGACACATCAAATTAAATTCAAGAAGATTTTTTTTTTTTTTTTTGAAAGGCTTTGTGATCACAAGTTTGGTTCATCTATTCTGATGTCAATAAATCTTAATGTTGAAAGCTTAGTGCCTGTTTGGTGGAGTTTAAAAGTAATTTTTTAAGAGATTTTGAAAAAAGTTGGTAAAATGTGTGGTTGAAAAGTTGATAAAAATTGTAAGTCCTATGAAATATGTGGTTAAAATGAGTTTGATAAAAAAAAGTTCAAATTAAGTTATGCCAAACATGCTCTTATCTTATATTGACTCAAAGAAAGATATAATGGGTTAGCGTTTGCAATCCATGAAAACATACCACAAAATTTATGATGAAAACATACCACAAAATTTACGATAACAGACATTTAATCGATTAACGAAGAACAAATTAGCATACCATGATATAATTTAATCCAGCTCCAACCTTTGCAGCTTTATCAGGATGGTAATTCAACACATTATCCAGCATGTATGATTGATCATCCCCAGATATAGGATCGCCATCATTGTACCTTCACACAAAAGTTACTTGGTTAGAGTTCATATTCAAATTTTGTCTGTTTGTCCAAACAAGAAAGAAATCCAGACCCCTAAATCTTAGTAAACAAATTAATCAAACGTGTTATGGTGTAGTAATTTGTCCTTTATCCCTCTTTTATCCTTTTCAAGAGACTAACACGATGGAAGAAACTGATCCATAAAAGTGATAATATCGGTTCATAAATTCAAAAATGTGAATTTTTTCTTAGCTGAAAGAGATTAAGGGGATGAATGTGTTTCACATGTGCACAGGCATTATTTCTACTTCACAACCTAATTGGATAATCTATATGAACTCATGAATTTGTAAGAATTTTCCAGCCTATATTGATGATACTGCAAATTAAGAGACAACAACAACGAAACACTAAATCTTATATTTTAACAAATTTGAGTTCGACTATATGAATGTTTTCTCTACACCGCTGTGTTTATCACTGCATCTTCTACATTATCTCGTTAATCATGAGAAACAAAACAATAATTGACCATTTAGTTTTCTTTGCTCACACATCATTATTGAAAATAATATCATCTCCAAAAGTACCAAAAACTGTAAATAATATTTAAGGTTGAGAATCAAAACAAGAAGTTACCCTGTTTGGTTCATAATTCTTCTGATGTTCTTCATAATTGCTTCAACATCTGAAAGAATGTCTTGTTCCTCCACTGTGAATAAATCCATGCGCTGCCTCGTCACTGTGAAAGTTCCAAGTGCATTGAGATCATCAGAAGAATCTCCTCTACCACCGGTGCGACCCCTACCTCTATTGTTCTTCCAGTCTCCACCACTGGAACGGCCCCTTCCTCGACCTCTGTTGGAATCTCCTCTACCAGCAAAAGGTCTGCGCTGTGCAAAACCAGAGTCATTTGACTGTTTTGGACTGGGATTCCAATTAGTGACAGGAGAATCTTTCTTTGGTTCCCTGGGAGATTGTGAATCAACCTTACCCCAGTCATTTGAAGAGCCCCAAGCATTAGAAGGCTTTGACTGACTGCCTTGGTCAGCCACTTTAGCTTCCCATAGATTTTCATTGGAAGGCAACACATCAATAGAGTCTCCATCAGTTGAAGAAATCCAGCGATCAGCTTGGCCTTGCTGAGACTCTTTACCAGTTTCATCAGATTTTGCAGTTGTCTTCCCCCAAGAAGACCAAGAACCTGCTCCAGGTGGTCCATCATCAGAACCAAATGCATTCCAATCTGTAGTCCGTGAAGAATCCTCCTGAGACTTTGGTGTGCCAGCATTAGCCAATGTACTTCGATCATCTTTTCCGCTCCAATCCTTTTCACCAGAAGCTCTGCCCCAGTTGGACTGACCTTTTTGCTTTGGTGTACTTGCACTCGACCAATTATTTTGATCATCTTTTTCCATCCAACCTTTTCCCTCAGAATCTTGCTTTCCAGCCCAAGCAGACAAGGATACTGACTGCTGTTCTTGAGTCTGTGTCGGGGACCTATCTTCCCTATGAACATCCTTGCCCCAATTGGACTGACCACTAGATTTTGTACCCCAAGCAGACAAGGATACTGACTGCTGTTCTTGAGCCTGTGTCGGGGACCTATCTTCCTTATGAACATCCTTGCCCCAGTTGGACTGACCACTAGATTTTGCACCCCAAGCAGACAAGGACACTGACTGCTCTTCTTGAGTCTGACCACTGGATTTTGCACCCCAAGCAGACAAGGACACTGACTGTTCTTCTTGAGTCTGACCACTGGATTTTGCACCCCAAGCAGACAAGGATACTGACTGCTCTTCTTGAGTCTGTGTCGGGAAACCATCTTCCCTATGAACATCCTTGCCCCAATTGGACTGACCACAAGATTTTGATGCATTTGCACTAGCCCAAGTACTTTGTTCAGCCTTTTCTGTACTACCTTTTTCAACAGAATCAACCTTTTTCCCCCAAGCAGACCAGCTATTCTTTGCAGAATCTTCTGGTGCCTTTTTAGAGAATGTATCATCCTTCTCACCTTTGTCAACACTCCAGCCTGAAGTAGTTGGGCTTTGGACTCTCTCAACTACCTGCCCCCAACTGCCAGCCAATTTATCATCCTTCCCATCTTTCTCAATGCCCCAGCCAGAAAGAGTAGGATTTTCGGCTTTCTCTAATACCTGCTCCCAACTACCATTAGATTTGTCGGTTATAGAAGATGTCTGCACCCATTCATTTTCATCACGGGTAAAATCATCTCCATCTTCAAAAGTAGGCTTATCAATACCAGAATCTCGGACTGGAGACAGGTCAAATTCCATATATTCATCTTCCTGATCCAGATAATCAATTTCTGCGCCAAGGCAACTAGTACCCATATTTTCTTGCTTTGAGCTGCTGCTTACCAAATGAAGAAAATCGTAGACATTAATTCCATTCTGTTGATTCAACCCAGCCTAGCAAAAAAATGGATTCAGACATTAGTCGAGTTGATTATTTCTAATGTAAACCACCCACCAACAAACAGATTAAACAAATTACCAAACAAATGCTTGTCAGAGTATGTCCAAAAGTGGAAACAAAATGACATTGGGAACAGATAACCACTGACCCGCACCTTTCTAGTGTCCCAAAGAATTTCAAATGGAGATCCTGTGCCAACAGCAACATGTTTGCCCCAGGAACAAGAGGCCACAATACTTGTTAAAGCATCAACATGGCACTTTTCAGCAGCTCTTTCAAAGCATTTTCTGGGGGTCTGAAGCAAAGACAAGATAAAAGATTCATTAGAAAGACAGGTAGCAAAGAGTAGGAATGACACAATCTAGATCAAGAAACAGAAAATGTTCTTACAAACAATGTAGCCTCCATGAATGGTACTTGAAGATTAAGTGATCTTGACAATGCTTTGATACCACCAGCGTTAAAACCAACCAGATTGCCAGCACATGTCATGCTATTGGCCAACAAAAGGAGATGATCTTTCAACACACCTTTCGTAACCATCGTCACTGATGTGGATAGACGCTATAAATTAAGCACAAAAGGTTAACCATTTGAAAAGACAATAAAGAAACGTAAACAATTGACAACAAGCAAACAACTATGACTAAAATCTAGTAGCCTGACCAAAGATTTCACATGGATGTTATATTATTGCTACAAAACCCTGCTAAACTGACTTAAGAACAAAAAATTACACAAATTATGAATCCACTGCTATTGCAGTAACACCAAACTAATATGAACCAGTGAGAGAGAGACAATATCACACAAATACCAGCCATTATTCTGGGATAAAGGCATCCACACTCAATAGTTCGTGTAAGAAACTATTTAACTACTTTATCACTCCTTCGTCCCGTCCCGTCCCATAAAGATAGGCTTACGTGCATTTTCACACAGATTAAGAAAACTTAATTAATATAGTTAGAAAAGTAACGTTTTTTCTAATATTCCCTTACATTAATATAATAGTAGTACATATTTGTTGATAACAACATTAAATAGGGACATATTTGAAAATTAAAAATTAACAATACTATCAACAAAGAAAGTGGAATATAATTTGGGACACATGAACAAAGAAATTAAGTTTATCTTTATGGGACGGAGAGATTACATACAAACATCAAATTGTCATTTGTGATTTGATATTTTAATTCTACTTATAAGTAATTTAATCAAAACCGCAAGGGACTGGCTGGTTCGGCCGGAAACCAGACCGGTTTCACCAGACCGAAAACCGGTGTGGGTGGCCCCTTGGCTTTTGTAAAAAGAAAAAGAAAAAATACCATCAATTGTGAAGCTAAATCTTGGGGATTGGATAATGGAGCCAGTCACCAAACTATAAATCTGATATCAGATCTTTTAAGGAGACTAAGAAATGGAGGTTGAAGGATGGAACTAAGTGTAGTGGTGAGGTGGGCCCTTCAGTCTTCAGTGTTTTCATTTTCTGATCATGATTTGGAAGGCAACACAGCAGCAGCTCATTGCCATGCTAGTATAGCAAGGAGGGAGATGAAAAGAAATTACATTTTCGGGAGGAGGTGAAGGGCCTCATGGATATTAATTTTAGTAAAGCACAGATTATTTTCTCAACCCATTGAAATGAGGACATTTTATTATTAAGGAAAAGTAAATTGCACCAGCATGTATATTACATCCGATTCGGCCAGGTTGAACCTTTGACCTCAACCACTTACCTATCCCCGGGCCGGATTTAAAACATAGTTGCTAAATAACCATTTTGCCAAATATTAAACAACTTATAACTACTGTTTAGCCAAATGCACGTATTCGATAAAGTACTATTTCTTTTTCTTGACAAGAAATGTTATTTTATTGATCATTATACTAGTCACGACCGTAGGGAATTTCTCCTCCACTGGCTCAAAAATCCACTATACGTTTATCTTCACTTCTCCAAAAAAAATATTTCAATTTCCTGAATTCTCTCTTTCTAAATTCTCTTTCTCTTCACCATTCTTCTCCAAATCTTTCCTTCTCAATTTTGTTCCTCTTATTAATCTCTATTTATTTATCTACGGTAGAAATTTACCAATAAGCGGTATACTAGTACTAGTTCGGGACGAGTTTTGGCCCTAGGCGGTTGCCTCCGAAGGGGCCCATTTTCATAAATAAAAAAATAAAAAAAATTATTCATGATTACTGAAGTTGCCATAAAAGATATTTGTCAAAGAAAAAAAACAGCACATTCCATAAAGACCATGACCATTATTAAGTAGCGGCCCAAAATCGAAGGGGACCATATTTTTTTAAAAAAAAAACATGAAGCACATCTAATCAACATCCCTGTTCATGACTTATCACACTTTACTTTAGTGTCCTCATTTTTTTACTTCGCTCGGACCCGAAAATGTCAGAACCGACCCTGGTACTAGTATACTGCTTAATCGGTGAGATCTGACCGTATGATCTATTCTCAAATAAATAATTTGACAACAAAAATAATATCAATAAAAAACCCAGGAAATAAAAAAGAAAATCTAGTGTCGTAACCAAAACAAAAACAAGAAAGAAAACCCAATTTATAGTTTTAGGATGTTGGATTGGAGCGGTGAGTGAGCTTGGAGATGACCGTTTGAAAGAGAAAATTGAGGAAAAGCTTCGTTTGACAAAAGAAATTGAAGACGTAGTGACATTACTTACGCATTATTATTCATAGATAATGGACTTGATCCGATTAAGTTCTTTAGAGTGCAAACTCGGGACGATGCGAACCCGTGAGAGCTTCGACAAAATCAAGCCCTTAAAGTTTTATAACCATTTGGGTGGATCAACCGACATTTTGGATATAGTTGAAATGATTTTTTTTCTTCTTCTCATATGAGAAAATAAATACATATACCATTTTTCTTGTTTGGTGATTTGACCATAACAATTATCCTATAAAAATAATCGGTGAAAAGAGATGATCGATTGAGGGAGATGAATTGAAGAAGTGAACTAATTTTGAAAATGATCGGTTGATAGAGATGATTGAATAAAGGAAATAGATTGCAAATTTTGGAAGAGATTTTTGTGATGGGAGAAATTAAAAGCGTGGTAACACGCGGACATTTAAGTATCGGTTGTGATAAAAATAAATATTAAAATATAAGAAAAAACAAATTTAAAAATAGCATCAATAACACACCATTTTCTTCAAAACAAGAACTAAAGATTAAGGAAAGCCCTTAAACTTCTTTGATGTCGAAGACCATAAAGAAGCTAAAAGTTTTGCTCTCTCTCATAATCGCCAAGCACTACTAGTTCTTTTTCTTCAAATATTCTAGGGTTCCTTTATGTCCAACTACCTAAAAACTACCAAAACCACAACTTTCCATATAACATCACCCAACTATTCCAATCCAAATTCAATAGGTTTTTCACCGAATGTCCTATTGCACCTTTAAGGATAGCCCGTTCAAAACGTACTTTCCTTAACAAGCTGCACCACAACAAGCTAGCAACTTCATAGTGTAAGAATAAGTAATCAATACTTGTCCTCTAGCACATCACGTGCCAAAAAGAAAATGTGCACTGAAAAGAAGAAAGAGATACATATCGACATTTTCTTGACCAAATTCAGAGGTATTATTCCTTTTATAAGAAACCAGCAAAGCATACAATTCAATCCAATAAGAGCACAATTTCCAAATGAAAGAATGGATCAAATATTGGCAAACTCTACAAAATATGATTTGCAAGAAAATACCCTACTAGAGGACACAAACTTCCATCTAAAAAATGAGGCTTTAGAGAAATACTCTCAAGGATGGACAACAAGGAAGACAATTCTACCAAGGAGCAATGACCGCCTCCAAACATCTTCCCGGAATCTTAGAAAATGTTTGATAGAGTTTATTTTAAATTCTTTTTTCTCAAACTCATTTTCAACAACCACATATTTCATCAAATTTTATCAAAAACTCCTAAAAAACTATTTTAAACTCAACCAAACACACACTTAATTTGTTTCTCACCCCCCAATCCCAGTTAGTGAATTGAATTAAAGAGAAAAATCCAAATATATGAACTTCTAATTGTTCCTAAAAGAACCTCTCAGTCCTATTAGAATCCCATCCATGTGAGTCCAATCCATATTACTCTTCACAACCCTTCTGCATAAATATGGTTGTTCCACAGGAAACTCCGTCGCCATTTTCATGTAACCCACTCCCAACTCTCCTCTGCTGTTGCTTCTAGAAACTAAATCCTAAACTACCAAATGATCCTTTTGACCTTCTCTCACAATAAATTTCCCATTAATCTTTATATTCATGCAACCACCTAGCATAATAAAGCTACACAAAACAGCTTAAAGGTATGTTAGTCTACGTCCTCTAAAGCAGGGAGATTTCTTCCACTTGTCCAATTTTTCAGTCACTCTGCCAATCACCACTGACAAAAGTCTTAAAACAAAGGATTGCTTTCCAATTGAAGACCCGATATTTCAGAAAGCGGAACCAACTGAACAACCAATCCTAGATGCCAAACTTTGAACAAAGCACTAATCAATGTTGATCCCCAAGATCGTATTTCTACTAATTTTAAGACACTAAGAACTTGAAAATCAATATTCCTAGAAGGGTATGAAAACAAACAGATAATGTGTCATCTACAAATTGTAAATGCAAGATTGATACTCTATCCTTTCACGTCTCAAATCCTTCAAACAAAGAAGCTTCCTTAGTCCTCTCCACTAGCCGCCCTAAGACATCATCCACTAACATAAACAAAAAAGGTGACAAGAGATCACCTTGTCTCCATCCCTAGAAGCCCTGTATTTACCCCTTGGTTTGCCATTGATAATGATCGAAAAATGAAAACCATTTTGAGACATCCACTAATCCATTTCCTCCGCCTCAAACCAAGATATTTCTTCTCTATGACGAAATCTAAAAATTGCCAATCTACATGATCATGTGCCTCTCAAAATCAATCTTAAGAACTAGCCCTTTTCTTCAAAGCTCTGCATTACATTTCATTAGCAACACATCTAAAATTGGTCTCCCATTCACAAAGTCCCCACCTTATCTGATACGCTCTCCTCTATAATATTAGAAAGCCTATTAGTTAACTTCAGCAATGATTATACAAGCTCATAACCCGATTATCGGAAGAAAATCCCAAATTTTTCAAATCTGATTTTCTGGAATGAGGCACAAAAAAGTAAATTAGTTGTAACATTGGACCACCCTTTTATGAAATAACTCCTAAAAAACCTTAAATAGATTCCTTGTAATAATATCCCATCAATCCTGATCAAAGTTAAGAGTATATTTGTGTGTGCTTATAAACACCTATAAGTCGGTCAAGCATTATTTTCATCCCCACATTTTGTAGAATCTACAACTTTTATTCACTTTTATTCACATATTTCGTAGAACCCCTACTAATAATCTACAAAAATCTTTACCAAACATACTCTTATTTGACCATACCCAAACAAACTAGTAACTGGTGGGACAATGCTAGCCCTCAAATTTAAATTAAAAAAAAATGATAGAGATTATGTTAAAATGCTTCAGTAGTTCAATTTATGTTGTATAAGTAAAATACTAGTTGGAAATAAAATATTTTGACATATTTTTTTTTTTTATTACAAATCATATCAACGATATACTATACGTTTATTTTTTTCTTTCACTTCCTAATATATTTATAGTTA
This sequence comes from Forsythia suspensa, assembly GCA_023638005.1. Taxonomy (NCBI): domain Eukaryota; kingdom Viridiplantae; phylum Streptophyta; class Magnoliopsida; order Lamiales; family Oleaceae; genus Forsythia; species Forsythia suspensa. Next base: position 13,774,614 of record CM042665.1, read on the forward strand.
TGTTTATTTCATAATAGTTATAATTTTGTTATGGATTTTACATTGATAAATATATTTTTGCTCACTAAGTTCACTAAAAGCTACCAGTGCAATGGCGGTAACAAGTGAACTTTGTCATCATGGAGACCTAGGTTCGAAGCTCCACAGCAGCAGAATTAAATTTTGCTTTAAAGGGTTTGCTTGTGGACTGTTCCAGTTTCCATTCAAACCTGTTGTTCCTGACGGGGTTTGACCATGTCAAGCAGTTTTTGACAGGTTCCTTTGCCAAAAGGTCAAATATAGCAATCTGGACTAGACCCATGGCGTATCCGATTTCTAGGCCGAACCAGCCCAACTTTAATAACTATGATCCAAATACACTCATAAAGAGAATTGTCTAGACCTGCACACTCATCTTTATCACAATAAATAAATGACCACCTTCATTTCCTCTAGCTCAAGGCTCTCACCCACTGTGCCTTTTTACCCCAAAATGGAGCACCACTCTACCCCGTTGATCCATCCCCCACATCACATTCCAATCTCAAAAGAAAGAAATGGTTTCTCTTTCAATATCCTCGAGCTTCTCAAACAGCTCACCTCCCTCAAATAAACAGAGGAAATGATAAAAAGTAACATTAAATCTTCAAACAAACAATGATGCAAAAAGACATGCAAGTTATGTGAGTGTGCTCACATCACCAAGACAGTGTGTGTGCAGGCGCGCACGCCAGTGAGAGAGAAAGGCAAGAGAATTATGAAGATACCTGGACAGCCTGCTCGAATGCACAAGAAATACCAAGCAACTCTTGAACTTGTTTTATAGCATATGGGATAGAACGTTTGGTATCAATCAGATGGATCACTGGTAGGCATGAGTCCATGACAACCCTCCATGTATCGCCACTCTTTCTCACAGCTTTCTTTTCAAGAGTAATATCAAGAGCCAATTCACCCTTTTGGCTCTTAGAAGGGCTCCTGATCCAAGTTGCCGTGTCAGGATTAATCCAAATTATATTTGCCGCAGAAACCATAGGATCACCTGCCAATTCATGATTAAATATACGATCACAATCTGTACAGCCTCTTACCAAGAGTAGAGGGTCCATCACAATCCACTTCTTTCCCACTATAAAGCACAGTATTCGAAGGAATAGAAACCAAGAAATTGAGTTTTATTACAGGTAATAACACTTTATAACCTCTTAGAACAAACTAGGATATTCCCCAAATAGAACATATTACATTATAGGTCAAATATGACTAGATATTATACAGCACAAAGAAAAATAAAATCTTTTAGGTATGTTCAAATATTAAAACAAGAAACAAATTGTATAAAATACCTTTAATAATTGTTTCTAACAACACTGGGCAAACTGTATCTGCAAGAATATGAGAGATCCTCTCTAAATGATCATCACTTGCCCCTTGCCAAAAGAACTGCAAACATGGAATAGTGGTCCACTTGCTTTCGGCGGAGTGGCAAAAAGAACAAAAATCACTGCAGACAAGTAAAATATGTCTCAGTATGTAATTTAGTTTGGTCAATTACTAAACAATGAAAAAATGTAATTTGGATGCTAAACTAAAGAAATATAGTCAATCAATCAATCAGAGAAAAAGAAACAAAAATACTTATGCGGCTAGACTCATCTTATCAAACGCACAGTTAAGTGGACATAGTAGCAAGACACAAGTCATTTCCTATTCCAATCCATTTAGCAATCAATTAATTTGGAGCAGCCTCAAAGAAATTATATAATATTATGTAACTTGACATTTTCACATGACTAATAAAATATATTACCCAAACTATGTCTCTTCACTTGAGATGAAAATGTTTTACATCATCCTTAGTGCAATTATAAGCGACAGCTAGCACCTTCATATTAACAAAATATCAAAGAATAAAGCTTATATGATTGAAATGTTTGGACGGTACATGAACATAAAGTTTATATACTTGAAAATTTTGGACAGCAGAAAGTTGGAATCATCTGAATATTGCATTGCAATGTTACGGAAAAGTGGATTGCCAGCCATACTGAATAAGTCCCAAATATTACACGATGCTTCTTCATCAAGGTATGTATATATACAACACCACCAAAAAACTAAGCATGACTCCCAAAAATTTAGAGTCGGCATGAATCCTTTCTTTACCATTCCAATCATTCCATCACTATACGCATTGAAAATCCAATAAAAAATCATATGCAATCATATCAAGACGTGTTAATATTTATCTATTTCTCTCTCTTCTTACAGTTCTATTTGAGATCATATTACTCGTGTGAGTGGGAATATCTTTAGATCTACACAAGACATGTCTCAACCACCTAAATTGTCCTGTCCTTACCTTCATTATTATTTGCACGCTGATCTACTATAAAGGCATCTTCTGATCACATTAAATCAACATAGCACTTGTCCATGTCGTTCAACCATCTCCAATCCTAAGCATAACATCCTCTTTAAGTCCTTATTAATAATTGAACCAAATAACAATATCCAGCACCACCGACCTATGTTGCGTAGATGTGTTCTCACTAGGAACTACTTCACAAAGGATAAAATCTATTTGAGTAATCTTTTGTCCATTTATAGAAATTATTGGGTGAGAATCTCTTTTTGAAGCACATACTTGCTAACACTAAATCATAATCCTCCCTCATTTTGATCCCAAAGCCAAAATTTCAGTGTACTTCATATTATAAGTTACATTTCCTTGTGTAATCGTTCAAATCTACCCCATCAAACTTCTTAATTTGATTAGGGGTTGCCAGGCCCATCCATATCTTCTCAAAACTGTTAGTCTACATAGGAAGGTGCAAGAGATCACATTAATCACACCAATTATTAGTATATATATTATTATCTCTTACAAAATATCAGAAAACTTGGGTTATGGTAGCAAGAAATGTATCGTCAATTTTATGATAAGTTCTGAATCACGTCTGTCATAAGTTGGCAACTGTAGGGAAACAGAAATTTACAACCTTTTGGGCGATTTTTCTTTATGTGCAAAACCCACAAGTCAAGTTGCAATATGTAAATGAAAAAAGTGAATAAACCAAGATGAATGATCCAAAAACTATAATTGCATGTCCAGCAACTAAAAACCAACCTGAATGATAAATCTATTCTCTTGAACAGGTTGCCGACTTTTTTCTTCTTCCGACACAGATTGATGGTGTCTTGACATTTTTCAAGAACATCATTCATGCTAATATTTGACTGTATCAGCTGTGTCTGTTCAATCAAGTTAAGAAGAAATGAGAAATATCAGCCACAAAATTCTGAACTAAATAAGAAAACTACAATATTCTCAAAATGATTTGAAAACCTTGTTCAGATGCACGTGACCGACAAGGCCAGCACCAGTCTCAGAACTATCACCTGCTGTTGCACAACGTCGGTACCTGCACAAAGGAAGCAAGCAAAACAAATGATATTCTCCTTATCTCCCATTTTCTAAGAGTTGAATCAATAAACGCCTTTTAAGGCCACCATTCAAATCAAAGAAACAAGGAGCACGAACATCTAATAAAGGATGCATCTCAAAGAAGGAAAAATCTTGTAACAAGTTAGAACAATGTTGAACATCACACTACAAACAAAGCACGAGATCATTATCTCGATGGGGATCAGTATAACTTTGTGCCATCCGCGATGTGTCGGTGTGACCCGTCAGTGTCAGAAACAGCTGTGGAGGACTGCATGTACTTGACAGTGACAAAAAAAAAAAATAAAGCTTCAAACATAATAATGACAATAATCAGAAATAAATGCACAAAAAGAAAGAACTAACAGACTAATGTCATCAGGTAAGAAGAACATCAATATTTTGGGATGTAAAAGATAGCATTTTCTAAATTTTTCTTCAGCTCTAAGAAACCAACAAGCTTATTCATTTTTCCCAAACCCAAATCCAGTAAACCCTCAAACCCCAACCAGTTTAATGGCAATGATTGAATATCAGAAATAAATGCACAAAAAGAAAGGACTAACAGACTAATGTCATCAGGTAAGAAAGAGCGTCAATGTTTTGGGATGTAAAGATCGCATTTTTCTAGAAATTTCTTCCATTCTAAGGAACCAATTTTCATCTTTCCCAATCCCAAATCCCAATAAACGCTCAAACCACAACCAGTTTCATGGCAATGATTGGATATAAGAGCAGGCTATAGCGCTTGCTGCCAGGAGCGACTTATCAAAAGTAGGACAAGAATTAGAGCCTGGTTAGGGAGAACGAGGACATGTAATAATTAGTGCGAAAGCATTTGAAATAATTTGAAGAAAAATATTGACAAGGGAAAGAATTGTGAAGCACAGGTTCATTAAATGTTCAATTCATGATATCATTTACCTACAAATAGAGCAACAATGAAGAGTTGAGAAAACATATTAGGTTCTCAGATAGTAAACTAACAGACACACAATATAATAACCAAGGCCAAGTCCCAAAAGATGAGAGATGTTGACATAGTGACAGGGGCATACTCTATCAAGAAATCAATTGCCGCATCCTTAAGACTGACTTTCGTCAAGTGATTCTTGACCACGCATGCAGCATTTTCTTGGCAATGCTTTCTTCCGCAACCACAATCATTTAAATATAGTATTATCCGGCGGTCAGAAATATCATTTTTGAAATTGACTCCACAAAGCAGTATTTCCTGAGCTCAGAAACAGCAGGTTATCTAAACGTGAACAATTTGTCACAACCAAAATCGAAGTAATTTTAAACGAACGCATTTCCAGCTTCTTAAAACGCTAATTACCTTCATCATCTCCCAAGAAGAGTTACTACTCGGGGAAGAATCAAGAACTGCCTTGTATGCGGGATTTGACATGGCAGTTGCGGCTAACACTCCAACAGGGTCACCAGCAGCAAACTCACTTGCAATATTGGCACTGTTAACTCCATATTCAAATTGAATGATCGAGTTACTGCACATATTTCTCACAGTGCCATCATGACAAATCATTACGTCTCGAAGGACGGCCATCAGATTCTTGAATAATGTTCCCGGTTCAGTTAATCCTCTAGAGGAGCGGACAATTACTTCTCTACTCGAGATCGAATGAACCATTTCCTGATATGGATCCAATCCTCGAAAGAGGGGTCTACCAACCAACCCATATTTCTCAGTGGGATAGTTATCACTGGATGGATACTTGTTATGGAATAGAGATGACATAGCATTCACCAAAGAACCAGTATAGAACTTCCCCTTATCTGCCAACTGCAGCCCCAAGAATCCAATTTGCTGAACCACCTTGCTGAGAGCAGATTCACTTTTCGAATCTATGAGATGGCCTATTGCAGAAGATTTGAGTATGAAGTTTGTAACTGGTATTTTCATGCTGCGCAAGTAATTCTCCAACTGCGACGCGATAGATTCACTATAACATGCACGCAAATGATGTAGCAATGGTGAAATCTTCTGAATATCTGCTTGGATGTTCTTTAAAATATCCACTGGTATGAAAAGATCTCTTAAACTAACACTGAACCCTTCTGAGTAGAGATTTTCCATCAACAGAGGTTGTAGGGAATTGAAGAATCCCAAGACCTCCTTAGGGCCCTTCAAAAAGAAAATTGATGTGACTATGTCGTTGACAATGGACTGCATCACATCCCTATTAAACTCAACTCTCACTACCTCACTTTTACAAATCACATGTCTCTCCCCAGAACAGTCAAGGTTAGGAGGTAAAGTGATCTGCAAAATCTGTGCAGCAGTCCATTGAGGGCCAGCTTTACAAGATTTCACCACTGCAGGCCCAGGTAAAGAATTGGGGGCAAACATCGCCAACTGTTGTGCTGCTGCTCTACTCAAGTAATAGTTTTGGAAAATGAGTTTTAGCGACAGAAGTGAATCAGTTGCCAGTTGTAGGTTAAAATTCCCAGTGTGAGAGCTAAGCAGTTGTTTCTCCACGGAGAAAAGCTCTACGACTTCTGCTTTAGCTTCAAGAGACTGAGGATAAAATAAATGGATGCAATCCCCATCAAAGTCAGCACTAAGTGGACCACAAATAAGGGGATTGATCTTGACGGTATGATCATCGTGAATATAGACTGACAGAGCTTGGAGGGAATGCTTGTGCGTAGTTGGTGGTCTGTTGATAAACACTATATCTCCATCCATTATCCTACGGTGCACTATCTGCCCAGGTTTCAAAAATGTATGCCCCTTTGACCCTTCCCTCAACGAATATGTGGACAGGCCGTCCCTATAAGTTAAACAAAGCTTTTCATCAACCAGCCTTTGCAGGTATTCCATGTTGTGCTGGTTTACTCTCTCCTCAAAGGTGATCTTTTGGGCTATTTCGAATGGCAACCCAATCTCAGACACGCCTTTGAAGGAATCGCCAGTAATCACACTACGAGAAGAAAATCCAGATCCCTTTCTAATAAATAGAGTTTTCATCTTCTCAAGCCAAGCTTTAGTAGATGAAGCATTTATCTCTTTATTGACTCCAAATCGTGTATCTATGTCACGAGATGCCTGGTAAAGGAAACAGAAATTGAAGAGCAACAAAGACAATTAGCCAAAACATCAATCGCAGCACCTTCATCCCGATAATATATACCAAGAGGATCCCAATATAAAACATGAAAGAACAAAGTACTAGGCACATGAGAAATAAAACATACACAAAGCTACGCAAGTACCTTGCCCGTTCCTCTAAATTGAAAATACTGTACTACAGCTGCCTGTAAATCATTGGCTTCAATTTCATGAGATTCAAAGTTTGGCGTCCCAGACCTAGAATTTTTTATGACCTCTACTTGTTTCAGCACTTTCTTAAGCAGCGTTATAGAATAATCCTGGACAACACAACAGCATGATAATGATTATTAGCCAAGATTGATAAGATGATAAGGTTCAATAGAGATTACAGAATGTCTTACCGTTGACATAGTACTGATCCCATCAGAAATGTCTGGCACGGACAAACAGTTTGGAGGAACTGGTAAGTGTTGCAGGATATATCCATCTTGAGGGAAATACCCTTTTGTCTCGAGCTTTTTCCTGGTCTCCTTGGGAATTTTTTTCAATATTGCCATCACCTGATAGTTGCAGAACAAAGGAAATAATTTTGATCAGCTCTGTGCCATGCTGCCTGGGTGAAATATCCAGTCATTCAAAGAAGTAACATGGTCGATGGCACAAGTTGAAGTTCCAGAATTTAATCAAAAATTGTCCCAGCCTTTCTTTTGCAAATATGTTTCATGCTCAAGATAATATGCAACCACAGAATGGGAGGAGGGGGGGAATTAACCAAAAAGAATAGGCTAGAACAGAGAGCCTTGATCTGCATGTACCCATAAGGGCACAACCAAATGGAGAAGCAGAAAAGGAAGAATGAAAAAACAGGAAACAACACTCCTGTGAACACTGGAATTAACTAAAAACAATTAGAAAATGCAATAATTATATAATCCAAAAGAAGAGCAGGCTCAATACAGATAGCAAGATATTTCTTTCCAGTCCCAAGTACTCTTTTCAAGTACAGAAAGACAGTTGAATATTTGAGTTCATGCAGAAAGGTTTGAGGTGTGCAATGAGAAAATTAATAGCTATGAACTCCTTGTGGGAGTGGACATGCACCCGCACATATTCCTTCTTGACTCACGGATGCCATCCCCATCACTTGCAAAGAGGCTGCCAATCTTCCCACATAATCCCAAGAATTGAAACCCTACAGATATTAAACACTAGCATGCTTGGGGTGTTGCAGAAAATAAAATTCTAGGCAGACCAAACAACCAACAAAAACACAACCCAGTAGCCTAAAAAATAGGCAGAACACTACAAGGAGGGTGAACATTTATCTGCAACCCAATTAATGCAGTAAAACTATACCTAAAACCAAAACTCTCCTTGTATAATTTAATTACCTATATTGTAACTTGCTATTCAATACAGTGAAAAGAAGAAGAGACATTAAATCATTTTTGTCAACCTGAATTAATTGCATCCTAGAGTATATCACATTGTAATCGTAAAAATTCACATCCAAATATATAACAACAAAAAGTTAAAATTCAAATAAAAGATCTGCACAGATTAACCTCGGAAGGAAGCAACGCTCGCGAATAGTTATGCCCGTATCGAAATCCATATTTTTCCAAGAAGTTCCAGAATCCTTCTCGAACTGATCTTGGTGGTACTTTCAACTCCAAGCAACAAGCCCCATCAGTAGTCCTGACATCTTTCATTGAGATTTGCGAAGTCTCCTGCAAAAAATGAAGATAAAAAACCATCAATAATAAACACTGCCTTAAAAAATTTAATTGGTTGTTGATTGGTGATGACTGCGTTTAATAGACAAATTAGTTCAATGAGTATCACAAACACTGACTTCAACTTTGACAATAAAGAATAATTCCATAAAATTAAGAGGATAAAACAGCTATTGCCTTGTAGTTTGACAAAACAGAACCAGTGGATAAGGGACCATCAATATGTTTTGTATAAGAAACAGAACTTCATTAATCATGTCATGAAGAACATTGCTCAAGAGGACAAGGAGTCCCTTTAAAGCATAAAACATCCGTGTTCAAAAACAAAATAAAAAATACATCATATTCTTCCAACAAAGAACTTAAAGGAAGATCCTTAACTACTAGGTATAGACACCCATAAAGGGCCAAAACTTGTGACATAGGCAACAATCTTTTACCATCTTCAGTCTAAGACAGACCCAGGGATAAGCAAATGCAACCATATCAACAAAGCACGGGAAAAATGTAACTTGTATGAGAAATCAAGTGCTGCAGGGGCATTGATTGGATTACTTAATAATGAAAGATGCTAGAGATCCAATGGAGCTAGCAAAACAAAATATAAGTTCCTAACATCGCCATGCTGCCCCAGAGATCAGCTATATTGCAGATTGCTAAGAATACAAAATACTGTAAAGCTCCATTAAATGGAAACTTTTATGCACCATTTTTGCTCACCATCTGTTCTTTAAAGTTTTCAGTTAAAATATTCAAGTCCCATCTTGTGTTCTTTCATTTCATTTGAGATCACTTGGACATATTCTGAGAGAGAAAATCTAATAACTTAGTTTTAAAAATGTAGTACTGCAAAATTACTAATGGTAAACACGCAATATATATATATATATATATAGGCAAATGTATCGTTTATAGTACTACTATACAGGAAAACAAATCCTATATTCAACAATCTTGGAAATCATTAAGACAGTTAAAAGTACCTCGCAACATGAGGATAACACTCTTTCGACAACACCAATGTTCTTGACCTGAGACTGAAAGCAAAGAACTCAGTAAGATGAAACATGAGGATTTAAAGATGGAATAATTAAAGGCATATAAGTCAAATCAAAATGAAAACCAATAGAGTGAACTGTCATCAGAAGTGTGGCAATGCTATTTCCTCAGCTTTCTATTTTTTGATTGTGAAAAGAAAAAACACAACACAGACACACAATTAGTAGATTATTCTTATTATATAATGTGTGTTTTCAGGTATAACAAATCAAACTAGAAAAGCAGAAGTGTCTTTCAAGTTTTCACAACATGAAACGCTAATGTAAAATAATGGTATAAATAGATAGTAAAGCAGGTTGGATGCAGATTGCTCTCATTACAGGTACATTAACAGTACCTAGTCTAGATCTAGATAGAAAGCGGACCACTAGAGTGCTTAAACTTACTACCAAACAAGAAATGGCTTTCATTTAATAGAGACTGCAAGACAAACCACCTTCAATTTGTACCCAAGAAGTATCCATGGGAACTAATACCTTCCTATTTTTCAGCTTCAAACACTTCAAACACAACAAGCTTAACATTCTTTTCAGTTCACCAACATGGTCAGGATGATATATTGGAGTAGGCAATTCAATGTATCCAAAATGACCTGAAAATGTTGTCAAGAAACCAAAAAATTTCAGAACTTGCATCTTTTGAAGAATGTGACCAGTCATCTTATTATAGACAAAAAAAAATTCTATTTATGAAAAGTTACTGTTCTTTGAAACTACATTTCCATACCTTCACATTGCCCGGGCTCAGCAGTACCACAGGACTCGCATCTGCCAGCTTCAAGAGGCAAGCCAAGGAAAGGATTGGACAGCTGGCTAGCATGGCTGATAGGACAGTCACTAATAGATGCTTTACACTACTCAAAAGATCAAGAGACAATTACTTTCCCTCCAGAAAAATCAGAAATAGCATCATTCATTGCAATAGTACACAGTAAACTTCACTGTGTACTATTGCAACGAATGATGTAAAGTGTATATTATCAGTTGAAAGCAATTTTCTAGCTTCCTATGTGTAGGAGAAAATTGATTTTAATATTGACCACAGTAAAATAATGGACAAGTGAATAATATTTCAGATTCATGTCATTAAAACTTCTCTTTTTTTCTCTAAGCAAATTAGGATTGGAAATTTTTCGACTGGGGAAAAAAAAAAAAGAAAGAAAGAACCACCGCATCATGGCCCCTGCAATCCTTCGTGAAACTTGAACAGTTCAAAGCAAGGAAGTGAAAGTAGAATATATACTAACAATTTCTTGACGGGTTGCTAACCCAAATCGGATTCCTGTTATCTTAGAATCAAAAATTGTAGATGACGGACTTTCTTCCATTTCCTTTAGACACCTGAGATTATGAAAGATAAAATATATTCCAATCAACAATCAGTAATTATTTAGGAAAAGGAGAACAAATGGTATACATCTTGCAAAGATTTCAAAATGAGTGACTTTGCTGCAGTAGTAATACTTATACATCGTGTAAAGATTTCAAAATGAGTGACTTTCAAAAAGAGCACATAATACTTGAACACATTAGCAAGAAAATATACAATATTATATATGTACTCAGTTCCAATAATTACTTATCCTGCAGCAACACAGAAGCCAGGGGTTAGCAAAATAAAAAAATATGAACCCCAGATAAAACAAAAAAAAAAAAAACTGCGGACATCAGCGTCTATAGAGAATAAACCAACTCTGTATTACATTTTGACACAAATGGCAGAATTTGGATAAGTGTTGAACCAAAAAAAAATAGCGGAACAAAGACGGTAGATATACATTTTGTAAAATATATGGAAAACAAGGAATTTTGCTGTCTTTATTTTCCAGAAACCAAACCCATGTTTCAACCTCCAAAACAACTCCAAGAAATGGGAAGAAAAACGAAACCCAGAACCCACTATACAACTTAAAAAATAAAAAACACTTGAGCACATCATTAATACAAGGGAAAAAGGGGAAAAATCAAAAACCAAGAGAAACAAAAACATTAAATCAAAGAAAAAAATCACACGGAAAAATTTCATAATAAATGGAAAAGTACATTCTCCCTTTTCTCCACACTTTCACACCAAAAAAATAGACCTCTGTGTTTACAAGAACTCGTAGAGACACCTAACAAAGTGCAAATCGGAGCAAAAACCCACATGCAAATACGTGAAAATGCACTTTTAACCCATGGCGTGGGTTACTTCAGCGCCGTAGTGCCTAGTGCTCGAACATTGACTCGACCCATTTTCTCTACCAATTTTACCTTGAAAAAGCACACTCCGAAAGTAACGGTTGTCCTCCTCTTCCTTCGCTGCTTTGTACACCGGAGAGATCATCCAAGAAATTGATTCACACACGGGGCTATGGTTCAACCGCCAAAATAATCTTGAGAGACAAAATGGGTTTTAGAGAGAGAGAGTGATTCAGTGATTGTGAAGGGGGTTTTAGAGGCAACACACTGTTGTTATTTTTGTGCATACAGTCAATAGCGATTGGAGGATACGGAGTTGTCCTGTTTTTCCCTGTTTGGCTTAGCTTATAAGTAATAAATGCTGAGTTGGATAATTAAATGACCAAACTACCCTTAAAAACTAGAGATTTACATGGAATTATATACCTTAACATTGGCCAATTCCTTCGGTGTAAAAAAGGTACAAAAGCGGAAAAAAATGGACACGTATTGAGGCTAATTATGTGGCATGAAATCACATTTTTTGTGTTGCACGTGTGATCTACAATTTTAATTTTATTTATTTATAGGTTTGGGAAAAATAGATTTGATTATGGGCCTAATGAAAATATTAAAAAATATTTTGATCAGTTTTTAGTTATTATAATTTAAGACAATAATGTTAAAATATAATTTAATAGAAAATTGAAATTATTTTTAAGTCTTTATATTTTAAGTTATAGGTTGTGTGATAAAAAGTGAATTGTAATGAGTTAAAAAATGTGTAGATAAAAAGTATATATCTGAAATTATAATTTCAATTAACTCAAAATTATAAAAAAAAAAAATTACCTAACAAACACTAAAGTCTAAATTAACCTTTAAGACGTCAAGTATATTTATGAGCATGTTTGGACAAGTTTTTAAAAAAAAAAAAAATTCTCAAAATTATTTTCAACTATATATTTAATAGGATCCATAACTTTTTTTAATTTTTTAACTACACATTTATCAATTTTTTTCAAAATCTTTTAAAAAACTACTTTTAAAATCTTCTAAACAAATACAATATAGGATATGATTTGGAACTTTACTAGAATAAAAAAGAGGGAAGGGGAGAACTATGTGCATTGAGATGGATTACAACTCATACATGTACTAAAAGTAAATTTTGAATATTTTTCTTTTAAAAAAATATCGGTAAACTTTGAATTTAAAAGATTGTTTAGTATAACTTAAATTTTGATAAAAATGTGAAGTTAAAATTAATAATTAATTTTAAAAGTATTGATCTCTTACTCACGATGGGTAAAAAATCATTTATCTATTATACACATTTGTGTGTTGTGTGGGATGATGTGGCACTCTCACATTAGTCCACGTCACCAATGGTAAATGATCTCCTACCCACCGTGAATATGAGATCATTACTCTTAATTTTAATCACATATTTTATAAGATATATAATATTTTATTAAAATATACTAAAATAACTATACCAAAACATGTGCTAATTGAGAAAATGTCGAGGTAATTAAAAAATGTTTATTGATTCAATCTTTGGAAGGAATAGTTTAGTTTAATATTTTCGTAATATATTAAAGTTAGTATTATAAAATAAGTTGAATTATTTTTTATAAATTTTGTATAATGAAATTTAATATTACGTAATACATGTTTTATATCAAATTTTTAACGTTGATACAATAATAAATTATCATAATTGTAGGATTTCATTCATCGCTCTTCCATAGTTCAGTTGACAACGGTCAAATAATGCATTTATTCTTATTTACTGATTAGGTAGAATTCAACTAACCAAATTAATCGAAAATGTTCGATAATCATAACTCAAGATCGATGGTGTGTTTGATTTTGATTAAAATCAGATTTTTTGAAAAAGTTAATGAAATGTGTAGTTGAAAAGTTGTAAAAATTATGGGTCCATAAAATGTGTGATTAAAATTAATTGTTAACTTTGACTTCAACTTTTTAACAAAAATTTAATTGAAAACAAACGAACATTGAGTTAAAGTTCAAATGCTTTCTTTCACTTCGAATTTACTTGTTCATCTCTATGTCTAACACGTGTGTAACTATTAAATAGCTTGATAACAATCAAACACTTGCATTTTGTTAAGTTTACCTAATATCGGTTGAATCTAACTAACATAAATAAATCGAGTAGACATGTTTTTAGAATTTAAGATTTTATCAGAGTTCACACACTCTCTCTTACTTCGAATTTACTTACCAGAGTCCATGTTTGACACATTGTAACTACTAAATTTGACTAATAATAAATGTGATTATACAACGTCATCTCAATTAATATTATTTTTTAGCGTGCCACTAAAATAAATACATTTTCCATGCATCACTAAGTTTTTCGAGGTTAATTACTAATGTTACTTAATTATTAAAACTATTAAAATTACATGTAGATGAGTAAGTCTAATTTAGAGCGTGTTTGATATAGTTTTTTTTTTTTTTTTACGTATGTTTTGAAGAACCACAATTTTTTAACTACTTATTTTATCAAATTATTTTCAAAATTTTATAAAAACTATTTGTAAACTTCACCAAACAATCACTTAACACTTTCTTGTGAAATTTTCATTCAAATTAATTTATTCTGATGGCTTTTTTCTCTCCATATTGGGCAATCTTTTTCGTTCACACCATTTTTTTTTGATGGGCCTTTTTAACGCATTGGGAATAGAGATATTTACACCCACTACTTACAAATATTAAAATAATTTTAAATCTAACAACTTAACTTATTTATTTCAAAAATACTACATAATTAATATTATATTAAATAATAAAATAATGAATTAAAATTAAATAACTATTTCCACGTGAATTCACTCAAATTTGTTTTTGAGTCCTTGATTAGTTGCACAATAAGTCCTTCATCTTTATAAAATTTTCACTTTAGTCCCTATACTTGTCTTTCATTCAATTTTGTCCTTTTATTTGCAACTCAAGTCCTTCAACTTTTAAATTTGTACAAGTTGGTCCCCATATTTATACTTTTATATCAATTTAGTCCTTTGTATCACTATTTGATACTGAGATGTTACAAATGATATTTTGTATCATTGAATATGTTACATATTATATTATGTTATTTTACATATCACATGTTATTACGTAAATCCAGATTTTAGATCATCGACGATGTTACGTATGTTACAAATGATGAAATCAATAGTTTTATTTGTTAAATTTAACATTGTGTTTCATATCTATATCATACTATAACGAACTTATGAAGTTTAGAATTAATTTTGCAGTTGTAATAATTTACATTTAAGATCGCAATTTGTTACAAATGTTACAAATCTTATCACAGATCATTGTTTGATACAAACGTTACAAATAATATTTTGTATCACTGAATATGTTACTGATTATATTATGTTATTTTACACAATACATGCTACGTGAATTAATATTTTGTATCACTAATATTTTATATTTCAATTTGAATATGATTGTTACAAAATATCATTTATAATATTTGTATCAAACATCGATACACAATATCATTTCATAATATATGTATCAAATAGTGATACTATAAAGAATTAAACCGATATAAAAGTATAAATATGGGGACCAACTTGTACAAATTTAAAAATTGAAGGACTTGAGTTGCAAATAAAAAGGACTTAAATTGAAATGAAAGATAAAATATAAGGACTAAAGTGAAAATTTTATAAAGATGAAGGACTTATTGTGCAAATAATTAAGGACTCAAATGCAAATTTAAGTAAGTTCACGTGGAAATATATATTTTGTAGTATAGATTTAATTTTAATTTATTATTTTATTAATTAATATAATTTTAAGAATGTAGTATTTTTTAATAAATTTATAAGTTGATAAAATTGTAATTATTTTTAAAAAGTGGTTTATTTATGAAAAGATCCCTTGGGAATATCTTTGAGGCCTAATATCGTAGCATTATTATTTCAAAATAATAATTTTATAATGGCATAATTTTTCAAAATTGTTTTTTTTTTTTTTCAAATTTATTTTCAACCACATATTTTATGAGATTTATAATTTTTATCAATTTTTAACTAAATATTTCACCAATTTTTTTTAAAATCTTCTAAAAAATTACTTAAAAACTCCACCAAACAGACACTCAAGGCGGTGTATTTAATCCAGACTTTTTAAAGACTTTGATCGACATTTTCAAGTCGACCGACTTTGATGGATTTCATTGAACTTTTATCGACTTTTATAAATTTTAATAGACTCCTACAAATTTTTATGGATTAGATAGATTTCATTTTGAAAGATTTTCCTAAACTTTCACGTACTTTTATGAATTTTTATAGATTTTTTTTAATTAAAATTTTTGAAAATAAATATAAAATTTTAATATCCTACAATTAAAAAAAATGTCGCAGGAGAAAAGTCTACTAATAATTTATTTAATTGTATTAATATTATTAAATTCATAAAAAATGTTCTATATAATTGCTGCAAGTAACTATGTCAAAAGTTAATGATATAAATTATTAACTCGTTTCTATTTTTTCTTTTGGGTAACACTATAAACTTTCAAATGGCTTTTTACAAATATTTTCCAACAAAAAAATTTATCCATTTTATAATCTTCATTTTTGTATTTAATAATCTATAGGTTACATATCATTATTAATCACGACAATTGCATAATAAATAACTAAAAGTACCAATTTATAAAGAAAAAGATGCAACCATTATATAGAAGAAACAACAATGAAAATGAAAAAAAATACATTAATAAACAAATTATTTTTAACTTAATGAAATTCATTAATAAACTATAATCAACAATTATATAAGAATTTAATTATAAATTTATATTGTTTTTAATGAAAAATTAAAAAACGATGAAAAAAATAAGAGAAAAAAATAGTTATGAGAATATTGAAGAAAAAATCACATTATCTCTAAAAGTTCATATAAGGAAAAAGAATAAAATGAAAAAATGGTTAAGAGAATATTGAAAAGAAAAAAAATCAAATCGACTAGAGATAAAAATATTAATATTCTTTTTCATAAAAAATATTGGTAATTAATCATTGTTATAGAATTTGTAGAAGGGAAACGAAAGAAGAGAAAAAAAAAAGTTAGGAGAATATATTGAAGATGGAAAAAAATCACATTGAAGAAAGAGAAAAATATTAATATTGACTCTAAAATTTATTGAAGGAAAAAAGAAAAGAGAAATGTTGTATACAGGAAAAAAATATAAGGGAATGAAATATAATTTTTTCCCCAAAGTCTTTCAAAATCTTAGAGGTGAATGGAAAAGAAATTGTGATATCGTTTATTTATATATTGTGCTTTAAAGTTTGTATATATAAAATGATTTATAAAGTCATTAAAAGTCATCGATATTTTAATACCACTGAATTTTGTAGGATTTTAAAATGTCTGAATTGAATTTTGCACGATTTTATAAGACTTTTTAAAAGTATTTACAAATCTATATTCAATATCTCAAGACTTTTATGAGATTTAAAAAGTCTAAATTGAAGACATCTAAACTTTTAAACTCTATAAAATTCTTTAAAAGTGTTATCAATTCTTAATTGAATATACCATCTTAAATTTAATTACACGTCTAAAACGTGCAGCTATTAGATTTCACCAATAAATGTGACTGGCTAAATTTTTTGGTACATTATATTACATCACCTAAACTAATATCACTTTGGACAATGTTATTCACACCCAAGTAAATATTTCAAGGTTAACTAGTGTTGTTAATTAATTGTCAGTGTTGTAAAATATAGAAATATGAAAGAGATGAATAAATATAAAAATGAATATGTGTAGAGAAACAATTCCCTGTATTGATTCAATTGAATAATGATTGAATAGTGAATATTACAAGAAAGACAATGTATATATACTAGTAGGAAAAGAAATCGCTTAAATATATAAATATTACATATATGATATCTTTCTATAAATACAATTATACCAACAAGGTGAATATAAAATATGGTAAGTAAATATATGTTAATACTCCCCTCAAGTTGGAGCATGTATGTCAAAAGTGCCCAACTTGAGAGTGAAACTAAAATGCCTCCTTGTCCAGCCGCTTTTAGTAAATAAATCGCAATCGATTCTTTGCTTGAAACATAGACAGATCTTGATTTCTCCCTTAATGATTCGTTCACGAACAATATGACAATCAATTTCAATGTGCTTTGTCCTCTCATGATATACTGGATTAGCCGCAATATGTATTGTTGCTTGATTATCACTATATAAGGTTGCTGCTTGTGGGTGATCCACACATAAGTCTGTCAGCAACTGTCTCAACCACGTAAGCTCACAAGTAATGGAAGCCATTGCCCTATATTCTGCTTCGGCTGAAGATTTGGACACAGTCGTTTGCTTCTTGCTTCTCCATGATATAAGTGCATTTCCCAAGAATACACAATATCCCATAACTGACCGTCGTGTAGTAATATCTCCAAACTTAACTGCATCACAAAACTCGATATTTGCAATTTTCCACTTGACGGGAAATATAATCCTAAATCCGGTGCTCCTTTCAAGTATCAGAGCAATCGGTGAACTGCATTAAAGTGGGGTTGTCTAGGTGCCCGCATGAATTGACTGAGTGTATTGACCGAATATGAGATTTCCGGTCTAGTAATAGTGAGATAAATGAGCTTTCCTACCAACCGTCGATAATATGTGGGATCTTTTAACAATTTTCCATCCGTCGAATTAAATTTTGATGATCGCTCCATGGGAAATGCTTTGCAGTTTTGCTCGAGTAATCCGCCTCTTGAAGAATGTCAAGAGTATACTTCCTTTGATTTATCGAGATCCCGATCTCGAGCGAGCAATTTCTACTCCAAGAAAGTATTTTAGTGTGCCAAGGTCCTTCAACTTGAATTGAGATGCAAGAAACGTCTTCGTGGAAGAAATCGTTTTTTTATCGTTTCCTGTGACAATCATATCATCCACATATAATAGAACAAATTGTAAATGAATCACCACTGACCTTGATAAAGAGTGAATAATCTGCATGTGACTGTTTGAACCCAAACTGAATAATAGCAGATACAAATTTTTGAAACCAATAACGGGATATCCGTTTCAATCCATATAGAGATTTATGAAGTCGACATACAACTGGTGTCTCCCCCTGTCGACGAAATCCAGGTGGATGAGTCATATAGACTTCTTCATCAAGGGCACCATGAAGAAAGGCATTGTGTATATCCATTTGATGAAGCGTCCGATTGCGAATAGGCGTGACGATGAGTAAGCATCCGATCGTTGTTAACTTTGCAACCGGAGCGAAAGTTTCATTATAATCAATCCTTTCTCGTTGTGTAAACCCCTTTGCCACTAGCCGTGCTTTGTAACGTTCAACAGTACCATCATAATTAAATTTGACCTTAAACACCCACTTACAACCAATAGGACGAGAACCCGGAGGAAGTGGGACAAGGGACCAAGTGTTGTTTTCTTCCAAGGCATGGATTTCATCATTCATAGCAGTGACTACCCACTGGGATCCTCGACAAGTCGCCTCAAATGTTCTTTGGCTCAACAATATGAGAAATATTGTATGTAAGGGCACGATGAATGTAAGAAAGATTGCTATACGACACATACCTGAAATAGGATGTCGAGTCTTTGGATTTGACCAGAAGAGACCCGGTTTGAGTAGGCAGAGCATGATTGATATAGTAATCTTTCAGGTGAATTGGGGTTTGAATTGATCTTGTGGATCGTCGAATTTGGTCATTTGGTATGATAGGAGGTTGGTTTGGCTGTCTGCCAGGTGAAGATGGGGAAAATTGCTCAACCGGTCGACCGAAATGTGGAGACGGTTGACCGTCCGAGCTCTCTCAGAAACGGATGAGAGAACCGGTGACAGACGGTCGACCGGGTGAACTCTCTCGTTAAAACGGATGATGAAACCGGTGCTCAACCCGGCCGACCGGATGAACTCTCTCGTTGAAACGGATGATGGAACCGGCCGACCGTTAGGTCAACCGCTTGAACGATGTTTCGGACCTGCGAGTAAGGAATTTGTTTTCGCTTATATTTGGTCATCGGGATAAGGTAAATGTGGCATTTCAACATCCGAGAGGCATAGATTGTGGTAATGGAATGGAGTTAGTGTCTTCATTTGATCGGGAGGCATATGGAAATATGGTTTCATGGAACACAACATCCCGGGACACCACTAGTCTTCTATCGGTGAGGTCATATAAAGGTATCCTTTTACCCTAAGGAGTAACCAAGAAACCCACATCGTCGGCTGTGTGTCAAATTTATGCATTTGGGTTTGAGGTTGGTGGCAAAACATAGGCAACCATAGACACGCAAGTGGGAATAAGATGGTAATTTCTTGTGCAATCTCTCGTATAGTGTTTTGTGTGAAAGTAAATGAGAAGGTATCCGGTTGATAAGATAACAGCCGCTTTTGATATGTTCCTCCAAAATTTTAATGGAAGGTTAGCTTGAAATCTAATAACGGCACGGGCTACATTAAGGAGGTGTCGGTGTTTTCTCTATACAACTCTATTTTGTTGTGGGGTATAGGGACATGACCTATGAAAATCGGTACCATGTTGATCTAAAAAGGCTTGCAAGGATAAAAACTCTTGGCCATTATCAGATCTTAGGGCTTTTATGGGCAGGTTGTGTTGTGTTTTAACCCAAGCAAAGAAATTCTTAATTATGCCTTGAGTTTCAGATTTGTGACGCATAAGGTGTACCCAAGTATAGCGAGAGAAATCATCAACGATTGTAAGAAAATATCTAGTACCGTAATAAGAATAAATTTTATGAGGGCCCCAGATATCACAATGAATTAAATCAAATGGTTTATTACTAGAAATTTGGCTAACTTTAAAGGGCAATCTAGATTGTTTTGCCAAATGACATACATCACAAATATCGTGAGAATCAAAACTAATATCTAAGACATTTTGTGCTAAGAATTGAAGAGGTGAGGTTGAAGGGTGTCCAAGCGTTTATGCCATGATTGGTAGAACGAGTGGTAGTATGATGTATTTGGGTCTTTGTGAAAGGTAATATAGGCCGTTACTTCGCCTTCCCAAGCCAATCGCCTTATTCGTAGTCAACTCGCATGACACAAAAATCGGGGAAAAATGTCACGTAACAACCTAATTTTCTAGTAAGTTTATCGATAGATAAGAGATTAACTTTGAAGTTGGGAACATAAAGCATCATCATCAACAAATCATATTATTCCTAAGTTCACAACACCAATAGATTTAATAATTGCATGACCCCATCCCAGAGAATTGAACAGTTTTGTGCTTTGGCATGGATTCATTCTCAACGATCACATCTTTCGTCACATGGTCGGTGGCCCCGCTTATCAATAATCCAGGAATTACTCAAAGAGGTAGTAGAGGAATTGATACCGATGTATTAATATGAGACTTATCATTACCCGTCTTGCCTTTTAGAAGTGTCATGATCTACTCATATTCCTTGGTTGTGAGGGTTTTTCCTTCATTTGGGTCAGGTGTAGAGGCGGCGACAGTGTTTGTGAAGCGTTTGTTTTGTGGCTTCACGTCCTTCCCATGAAACCTGTGCCCGGAGGAAGCCATGGATAAAATAGCGTGTATCAACAATATGGCCGGTCATTCCACGATTGGGCGCACTTTTTCGTCCGGTTCTCGTCGAAGCGGTCGACCGTAGGATGAATCCGTCGACCGGTTGGGCCGATTGTCACTTTTCCGGTTTGATTTCTCCCAATTGATTGAATGTTGCCCTTCACGATCTGTTGCAACTTCAACTTGTCTTTCATGTTGCATTAAAATAGCGTGTACCTTTCTCGGTATCCGGAGAGGGGCTCATCATAAGTATGTTTCCACGAATGTGGAATAAGAATCATTCAACCCCATCGTGAGAATTGCATGGCCTTCTCCTTCTCATCCCCTTGCGCCTAGTGCCTTAAGATTTCCATAAGTGCATCCAATTGGGTTGTGATAAGAACCCAATTCATCCCATAGTCCTTTTAATTTGGTGTAATAAGTCGACACCGATTGATTTCCTTGTCGATGCTCAAAGCAATTTCTTGACGAATCTGATATATCCGCGCCGTTACCTTGAGAAATTCGATCTCGTAGGTCATTCCATACTTCCGTGAAAGATTCGGAGTATATGATACTTTCAAAGCAATATCTAAATGTCTCGAGTTAAGTATCCATGATAGTACCATGTGATTACTCCGTTCCCAAATAGAATACTTCTCATCTTCTCGCATCGGCACTTTGATCTTTCCATCAATGAAGCCAATTTTATTCTTGGCGATGAGGGCAATTCTCATAGTCCTACTCCATTGTCCATAATTGTTTCCATCAAGTGGTTTAGAAACAAGGATTAAGCGGGATGATCGGATTGTCAGAGAGCCGTGGGATCCGATTGGGCAATCGTCGCTTCTATGATTTTTGTATTAGACATCGTTGCTCGTAATCGCCGCCTCGATACCATGTAGAAATATGAAAGAGATGAAGAAATATAAAAGAGAATATGTGTAGAGAAACAATTATCTGTATTGATTCAATTGAATAATGATTGAATAATGAATATTACAAGAGTACAATGTATATATACTAGTAGGAAAAGAAATCTGCCTAAATATATAAATATTCATATATGATATCTTTCTATAAATACAATTATACCAACAAGGTGAATATAAAATATGGTAAGTAAATATATGTTGATATAAAATAATAAATAATAGTTAATGCCTATTTAGTTTTATTAAGATTCTTAATAAATAATATTAATTACTTTAAATATCTGTATGTAAATTAAATTGTAATTCTCGATAAAAATATATATGTGGGTCCATCATTATAATAAAATACACAATTGATCACTAATTTTTTTTATTTTTCACTCTTATTATCTTAGTTTTATAACACGTAATTGTTACGAAACACAACCCACATATATAAATATTCGAGAAAAATATTGTGTTAATGCTCTTGAAGAAACATGACTCCCATATTAATACAATATATAAATATTACGTATTTGCTCCTCAAATAACACAACTTTATATATTAATAACTATCTAAATATTGTTGGTCTTGAGAAGCATAAATTATTCTATAACAATATTTTTGAAGAATTTTGTGTTTTGCTCGTGAATAATACATTTATATACAAATTAATAGTGGTGATCTCCTTCCTACAATGTGGGAAGAGTTATAACTCTCCACAAGTGTGCAGTTTGGGGGGGTGGGGTGGGGGTAGGGGTGGGGTGGGTTATATATACTTCATACTGTAGAGAGTAGATCATTTTTCTACAAATTAATAGTCTAGAATAATACAGCTCATTAATAACAAAATTATATTGACAAGCGTACCAATATGGAATATGGTTTCGAGGAAAAAGTTGGAGAAGAAGGATTGTTGCAGTTCTAACTTTTTGCTACATATTTCATTATAAATCACCGCTTACTTTTCTTCTCTTTCTAAATTCGGTTATGTCTTTTCAAAATTATTATTATTATGTGTTACGTATCAATCCTACACCGGCGACCCCGTAGCGCCACGCAGCATTAGCCATCCCACCGGCGCATCAGTAGCGCCACGTGGGAGTTTTTGGGCCGACCCCAACCTTTCTCCGAGGCGGTCTACACCCATGAGGCAGGTCGCCGAGGCTCATTGGTGTTTGGCCGACCCTAGTTGCGTGCCCAGGAAGCCTCCCTGTAACTCAACCATGACAAGAATGATGGGACAGCCTGCCAAGGCGGCTTGTCATGATCATAGCCCCTTAGTCTGCGGCTGAAAATGACTCTCCCATTAATGCTAACGACGTGACACCAAGGATGTGACTTGAGAACCCCTAAGATGGGGCCACGTGTCGCACATCAAGAGGGATCGTTCCCATAAAATTTGTCTATAAATACCAAACTCACTTCACAAGACATGAGGTTAAAAAATATTACTCTAAGTATACATATAACAAGTCCTTTATTCTAACTATTCTCAAGTATTCTAACCACCGGGAATCATAGTCCGAGGCCCTCGTGCTTTCACCTTTGCTTTAAGAGTGTTTTTAACCTTTATATTCCTTTTAATCTTCCTTCCATCCGAATCGGGTTATCTACGTGGTTGAATAAACCACGTGGCGCCTCTTAGTGAAAGGAAAATACACGTGAGCACTGGGAGGCGTGGGGATCCTGTTGGCAACCATTTTTGGGGGTCAACATTATGTGTTTTTTTTTATACTGTGTAACTAATTCTCTCGATAGGATAACAATATAGCTTAGTTGATTGTTTAATTTTAAGTTTCAATTTTGACTATAATTATAATTTTGTGTTGAATTTGTATTGCTATTTTATTTGTTTATCATAAATTTTGTCACTTTATGAATTGTTTGTGAATTTGTATTAAAATGAGAGATAAAATATCAATTTAGTACTAATGATAAACATCATAAATTTGGATAGGAGATAAATATATACTTAGATAATTCGTGTGCGATCCCATGTGAATTTATTGTGAATGAATGTGCTTAAATATGTCGTAATTTACATTGAGAGATAGTGAATTCGCATGTTTAAGTATGTTTGATTTCATTCGAGAGAGATTGTTGAATAGATTAGATAAATTTGATCGTCAACACGGATTGATTTAAATTGTCATAACTCGACAATCGAAATTAAACCTGATAACTACGATAAAATTGTGAGTTGCAACTCTTTTAAATTGTCGATTTTTCTCAAATTCAAGATTCTAGGTCACATTTTAATTGTAGATTAGTTAAAAATCGCCTCACACTCTTTGTGTTGTTCAAGTAAATTTTAGAGTTAATTAAGTTGATAATTGATAGTACAGTCTTTATTCATGAGTACTTAATTTATTATTAGGGTAATTATATTCATACAACACTTTTTATTTTTTACACCACATTTTAATTACATTTAACATCCTTAACCTATGAACATTATAGCACTCATGTCTCCAACTTTTTTTTATCACATTTTTATCCTGAACTTTTCATTAATTAGCACATTTTGTATTTGATAACGGTTTTCATCGAAAATATTTGTTGAAAATTCGTAAAAAGACTTATTTGTCTGTCATATTTTAAAAAAAACAATAGATATAAAAATACGATAAAATATTTTTCCTAGTTTCAAAGCACGTAAACAAAATTATCTTGACAAAACTATAATTAATGATGAAATGTGTTAATTAGTTAAAGTTGAAGATAAGAATTCGATGAGAAAAAGTTAAAAACATAATTGTAAAAAAAAACAAAAATTGAGGATATTAAGTACAATTAAAATGTGTCATTATGCTTTATAACAAATTGTAGTGTGAATATAACTACCCTTATTATTATACTATGAGTAATTATATTCACACAATACTTTTTATTTTTTGCACCACATTTTAATTACATTTAACATCCTTAATTTTTAACATTATAACAATCATGTCTCCAACTTTTTTTTATCACATTTTTATCTTCACCTTTTTTATTAATTAGCACATCTTGTGTTTGATAACTGGTTTCCGTAAAAACATTTGTTGAGAATTGTGAAAAGATTTATTTGTCTTTTATATTTTAAAAAACAATAGATACAAAAGTACGATAAAAAAAAAATTCATTTGAAAGCACGTAAATAAAATATATCGACAGAAACCATCATCAATCATGAAATGTGCTAATTAATTAATATTGAAAATAAGAATTTAATGACAAAAAATTAAGAACATAATTATAATAATGAACAAAAATTGAGAATCTTAAGTACAATTAAAATGTGGTGCACTTATAACAAATTGTAGTGTAAATATAACTATCCTTATACTATTTGTCGTAATATTATACACTTACAATTTTGCCAAACAGTAACAGTCAATTTCGTCTTTCAAACAATTTATCATTAATTTATACACCAAAGTCTCTTTGGCCACGTATCCACAAATATCCTGACAATATTAATTCAAACAGAAATTGGATTGAAAAAGAAACTTGCAACTTGAAATTAATATATCAACGTAATTTAAACCCAGAGTGAAAAAAGAAGAGAATAGACAACTACTAATTCTACTTCTACCTTCCTAATTTTACGTATTCGCATCAAAGCGCATCAAGGGCATAACTAGAAAATTTTAGAGATTGGGCTGCTATTGAAAAAAAAAAAATTGTACTTTTTAAGTCCAAATCGTTACTAAAAAAAAAAAAATATGCTAAATTTGTTTTTACATTATAAATTTTTTTCCCTGGGATGGGACGGACCGGACATTGTCCCCCTAAATCCGCCTATTATTCGCATGACACAACAATTTTATTACTCACTCCTTCATCCAATATCTGTGACCAACTAGATAGGATTTCTCCCCACTAACTTCTGGCAACTGTGCTAGAAACTCGGAGGAGAAATCCATTCGGTTGGTCATGAAATCTCGACCAAATCAGGCAGGAGGGAGGGGGTTTCCCCTGGTGACTGTAGGTGCATTGTTAGGGGAATGAGATGGGGGAAGAAAGAGAAGAAGATTCATTTATATATATGGGTCTTGATCTTCTACTTACTCATGTTGTTCACTTATAATGTCTACGTTGAGGTGGCATCATATAATTGGTAGTTCATGGTCGCATACTCATTATTTTTACTAATTATGTGATGTCACATCAACGTTTGTATTATAAGTGGGTAGGAGATCAATACTCATATATGTGTATATATATATGGGTCTTGACCATGGGCAATAATTCTTCATCCTCCAATGCCCACCGGACAAGTGTTCGATAGGCATTCTAATTATTGCCCACCATAGCATTAGATCACCTCCATTTATATATATATATATATATTCTTTTAATTATTTTGAAAATATATTTAAAAATAGAAAACAAAAATTATGGTCGAGGTAGTTCAAAATTGGGCTAGGTTGGCCCAACAAATTATTGGCCAATGTAAAATTGGGCCAAGGTGTGTGGCCCGTTTCATGCCGGGCTATATCAGACCGATCCATTTGCCACTTCTAATAGAGTTCTTTACATATATACACTACTTGTAAACATACATTTCAAAAATCATAGATTAAATTTATAATTATAATATTACTAGATTACAAATCAAAACTTATAATATTATTGAAATTTTAATGAAGTCCATTTCAATATGATTGATACCAAAACGATAGAAATACGTGAAGATAATGATAATCCCATTATACCTTATCAGCGAAGAAGATGGAGAATTCAAATTTTAAGATCAACATCCATTAAGGGGGAGAGGAGTCAAATTGAATGCAAAAATAGATTTTCGTAACAATGTAACTAAATGATTTAAGACGTTAACATCATAGAAGAAGTTAACGTAAGATGTGAACAATCGAGGACGACATTATAACTAGGAAAATCACGTAACAATGTAATTAAACGGTATTAATTAATATACTACAATGTGATAATATGTTCACGTGATAAGGACAACACACATAGTATAATCGTATTGACAAACCGCTTTCACATGTAACAATGGAACTAAACATTTTCACTAATGTGTATGGGTTTCAAAAAAGCAAAAAAAAAATATTGATATAATAAAAAATAAAAATTGCTTCGTTCGAACTCAAAATCCATGACAATTAATGCACATAGTATGTAGAACTGTGTTTAAAATTGATATTGTTGTTGTTGAATAATTTCGAGAGATAATCGATAATAGGAGAAATATGGAGGACGATTTCGTTCTTCTTGTAAGAATTGATCAAAAATATGAAATAGTTATTCTCATTCAATACGTAATAATGAGGGTAAATTAAGAATTGATTTTGATCATTGCTTAAATCTAATAATGATATGGTTTAATTCCTAAAAATGAGTTTAAGCAGTTAATAAATGATAACGATACTACCACAACTAAATTATTTGTTTTATGGATGGCAAAAAAATCCATCGCCCCGCCCGTCGAGTAGTAGGGACGGGTCTTCGGCGCGAATTTTTCCTTCCGCAATGGGTTCGACCCCTCAGATTTTTTTTTAAAAAAAATCATAAAATATAGTATAAATTATAATTTTCACTAAAAATAGACTAAAGAAGAATCGAATTTGAGTTGAAACTTATAAACTACCAACGTTAACCACTAAACCACAATTCAAATTTTATAATTTTGTTTTGTTTTGTTTAGTACAAATATTTAAAAAATTTGTATTTTTTTTTAATTCTTTTTTCAGTTTAACAAAAAATAATAATAATCGGGACGGTTGGCGGGTCAAAGGGCCACCCCGGACCCGCCTCACTGTCATCCCTAATTTGTTTTTAAAATAGTAACAGTATATATAAATATTATATAGTAATATTAGAAAGAAAAAAAAACTTATGTAGAAAAAAAAATGTAGGTGGAAAATATAATTTCCCTCCTCTAATATTGAGCAAATTCTTTTACATAATTATGAAAGTTAATTAGTTATAATAAAATCAAACATTAAATCTTAATTAGTATTAAACTCATGCATACGTTGACCAAAACGAAAATAAGGTTAATAAATTAATTAAGTATTTAAAATATAGATAATTAAATTTAAAACGTATTGAAAAATAATTTTACAATGATAACAAAACTTTGAAAATATAAATTTTGACTTATTTTTGTTTCATTTTGTATTAATTGTCTTCCATAATAATCTTGAAAATGCAATATCTTAAATGTGATCTCTTAAATTTTAATTAGCATTGAAAAACTCATGCATATTTTGACCAAAATGAAGATAAGATTAATTAATTATATTAAATTATTTAAGTATTTAAAATATAGATAATTAAATTAAAATGCATTGGAAAATTAATTTTTGTAATAATAACAAAACTTTTAAAATATAGATTTGGATTTATTCTTCTTTCAATGTGCATTGATTTTCCATAATAATCTTGAAAATAATCTTGAAAATGTGTATCTTAAATCTTAATTAGTATTGAAAAATTCATGCATTTTTTTTTTACCTAAATAAAGATAATTAAATTAAAACGTATTGGATGATTAATTTTTCTAATGATAACAAAAATAAATTAGTTTTTGCAATGATAACTAAATTATAAGGTAGATGGAGGGACTCCAGTTAGAAAAATAAAAAATTAGACGACTATTAAATGTAATATTATGAATGAACATTTAATAGCTATTAAAAAATCAATTTCATGAAATTGAGTGAAAAAAACAGAAATTCCAAATAGGAAAGTACATTTGGACGAGAAAATAAATTTTGACGGCACTTCTGTTTATATATATATAGATTATCATGCAACATGTGAACTCTTGATTTTATCTTATATATTTTGCTACCATTTGTATGTCTCGAAATTTTTATGGCACGATATCTTAGAGTATCTTCAATGCAACAATGTCTACTATGATATGCCAAGAAAAGACATCGACTTTATATTAAAAAACTTCTCCAATACAACAATGTTAATTGTGCAAATGTGGCAAATTCTTATTAGTTTTTTAGAAAAAATAAAGAGAGAGAAATGTATTGATTGAATAGAGATTATTAAATTAATGATGGACATTGTCAAGAACAATGTCTATAATTTGATATTGTGTTAGACACATTCTAGCATTAATTGTGCCACATAAGTACTTTTTGACTATTTGTCAAAAAAAGTCTTAAACATCGATCTCGACATTATTGCATTGGAGCTGCTCTTAGATTGATTATTAATTGAGGTGTCCATTCACCATTTGTAAGCTTAAGTTCCATGGGGAATGGTGTAGTGGGGGTTAAATATCCAAGTTCTTGAAATTTTACAAATGCTTTTGAATTGTCTGTTAAATTTTAACCTTTTGAATTGTCATTCAACTACTCTAAATGTTTTTCAGTTGTTAATGAATTTTAAATTTTTTTGTTGTCAATGAATTTATCAAAATATTGTTAGGTTTTACATTTTGTCACTCGTCGTTAACATACTTGATGTACTTATTAAAATATTATTTCAATTGTTATTTTGTCTACTATATCATCAAGCCCGTTACTTTTTAGAACGGTAAATAACAAAATACCGGATTAAATGGTATTTTAATAAATTTAGTAGCAATTCAAAAAAAAAATAAATATAAAGTTAAATTAGAATTGGAAAAATTAGTAAGAATTGAAATATTTATCCTAGGTATTGGTGTTCCCCTATTGTGAGCCACCCCCAAACCTCAAACAAACAAAAAGTCATAAAACATAAAACAAAACAACAAATTAGAATCTTGTGACTTTGTCTAAAATTTAAGTTGGAATACGTAACATAAAGTGAGGAAATAATAGATATTTGTTGTTTTCTAGTGGCAACATAATAAATTTGATGTCACGTCTTACGTATAATTTATATTCTCAATATAACAAATTTAATGTAACGTTTGAAACAAACGTGTTGCAATGATATTAAGGCTTGTTCAAAACTTTTTATGTCACTTATATATTGATTTGTATAACAACTATGTTACTAGAGTTAGTTTTAATATTTTTATTTATACAAAAATTTCATACATTAAAGGACAAACAGAAAAATAACAACTACTAGGGATGGTGATTTTATGATATTTTTATCTATATTATCTCATACTTGATGTCTATGTATAGTATCCAATGTATTACCACTTTAAAAGAAGTGTTTTAAAAGACGTGAAAATGTGTCGTCTAGGAGTGAGGCATTTTCAAAACGCTCCATGTACGAACAAGGTGTGAAAAAAGACAATCATCTTCTCTTTTGATCGCCTAATACAAGCTCAAGCAAGTATAGATATCAAAATGTGTGCCTTTTTTTTTTTTTTTTTTTTTCAATTATTTGGAGCCATTTCTTGGACCTAATGGATAATGTGGGCCAATACCCTAAATTATTGTGTGAATATTACACCAACTATTTACAAATATTAAAATAATTCTAAATCTAACAACTTAACTTAATTATTTCAAAAAATACTACATAATTAGTATTATATTAAATAATAAAATAATGAATTAAAATTAAATAACTATTTTCACGTGAATTCACTTAAATTTATTTTTGAGTCCTTGATTATTTTCATAATAAGTCCTTCATCTTTATAAAAATTTTACTTTAGTCCCTATACTTCGTCTTTCATTTCAATTTCGTCCTTTTTATTTGCAACTCAAGTCCTTCAACTTTTAAATTTGTACAAATTGGTCTCCATATTTATACTTTTATATCAATTTAGTCATTTGTATCACTATATTCGACTGAGATGTTACAAATGATATTTTGTATCACCGAATACGTTATATATTATATTATGTTATTTTACACATCACATGTTATACATGAATTGGTAGATTAGATCATCGATGTTACGATGTTACAAATGATGAAATCAATAGTTTTATTTGTTAAATTTAACATTGTGTTTCATATCTATATCATACTATAAACGAACTTATCGAAGTTTAGAGTTGATTTTTAGGTTGAATAATTTTCGTTTAAGATCGCAATCTGTTACAAATGTTATAAATCATATTGTGTATCAATTGTATGATACAAATGTTACAAATAATATTTTGTTCAATTGAATACGTTATGCATTATATTATGTTATTTTACACAATACACGTTATACTGAATTAATATTTTGTATCACTTATATTTTATATTTCAATTTGTAAATACGATTGTTACAAAATATCATTTGTAATATTTGTATCAAACATTGATACACAATATCATTTGTAATATATGTATCAAATAGTGATAATATAAAGGACTAAATTGGTATAAAAGTATAAATATGGAGATCAACTTGTACAAATTTAAAAGTTGAAGGACTTGGGTTGCAAAATAAAAAAGACAAAATTGAAATGAAAGAGGAAGTATAGGGACTAAAGTGAAAATTTTATAAAGATGAAGGACTTATTGTGCAAATAATAAAGGACTTAAATTTATATTTAAGTGAATTCACGTGGACATATATATATTTTGTGGTATAGATTTTATTTTAATTTATTATTTTATTAATTAATATAATTTTAAGAATGTAGTATTTTTAGAATAAATTTGTTAAGTTGATAAAATTAGAATTATTTTTAAAAAGTGGTTTATTTATGAAAAAATCCCAATTATTGTGGACGATTTATCGGCCTATTTACCTCAAAAAAGGTATTGTGCTTTCAATTTTTATTTGTCTTTTAGAATCTTGAAAATTCTCTAGCAGTAGGAATTATTAAGTATTTATAATTTTAATTGTTTGGTATGTATTATTTTATTTATTTAATATTCTTACAATAATAAAAATAATATTAAAAATAAAAAGAAACATATTTTTACGTCTAGGCTTCGTCTAGACACACCTAGATCATAAGATTTAAAGATTGATTTTACCATCTTGTCACATTTTATGTCTTTTAGAACACAATTTAAAACTAATAACATTTAATTATATACTTGTATATTTGATAGATTAATTGTATAATAACTAATGTCATTTTGATTATTTTATAAAAATATTATTAAATATGAAAAAATAAAATAACTTCAAAAAGGATTTTAAAAATTTGTCCGTTGTTAGGAAGATCTGATCGGATCTTAAAGATCCAAATCTGTGCAGATTCATATAATTTGGTTTGCTCAATAATTGTGTATATTAAATAGGGAGTAGTAGATTATTGAGTATTTCTAGGGATTGTGTATTTGTTTATTTGACTTCTATTATTTCTTTTAATGCTTATACGACACATATATTTCTATTATTTTATTTAATTTTGTACAACACATATATTTTTATACCCCCCCCCCCCCGGCGGGGTGGGTGCTCGTGTTTAATTAAAAAGAACGATGACTTCATCATTGAAAGGATATGGAAGTTTTCTCATAAATTTTTCTGTTAGTTTTTTCCATTCTGTTGGAGGACAAATGTAATAGTATTTTGAGAATTCACATGTGTATTCTTCAAAATAGTACATGTCACAAATTGTCATTTTTTCCAAATGGTTTAAGGCATCACCTTGATCAATAATTGATCTGACACTTTTGTAGGCTTCAAAAGTTTGGCCAGTGAATTGTTTGTAAATTTGTTCGACGATCCTTTTGATGAATTGAGGAATGTTTCCTTGGGTTTCAAGCCATAGAGCATTTTTTGCCTCATAGCTAAATGTTGTTAGAAATGCTTTTACATTTCTTCTTGTGCTTGAGATTACATAGTGCCATGAGTTTTGCTCATTTCTATGTATTTCTTTATGGATGATCATTGAAATCATGATATTATTATACCAATCATTAATGACTGTTTCCGGATTTATTACACAGTCTAAGTCAAGAATCTTAACATCTATAGGTGATTTTTTTGGTTTGTTAAGAAGATATGAAGGATCAATTTCATTGTCTTCATAAGGTGTGTCGGTCTAGGGGAACTTTTACAGATTCAGAAAAGAACTATCACATTAACGAAAAGGAAATCCTTGCTATGAAAAAGGCAATCTCAAAGTTCGAGACTCTACATTATTTCCAACAGTTTATCAACTTGAAACAAGAATTGATTTCATAATTGGAAATAACTTTTGCCGATTATATCATCCATTTATTCAAGAAATCAACTCAAGAAGTTTTACCTTACAACATAAGAAAATTTGGATTTTAAAGAAAAGAAAAGCCTTAGCTTTTAACTCTTTAAAAGAAATTTTTTAGACATGTTCAAAATCTCAGATTACCTTGAACATAAAGAAACAGAATTTGATTGGCTTGTTCAACCAAAGAAGAAAATCATTACAAATTGACCTTGAGCAAAAAAGGACTCTTGTCAAAGAACAAAGACCTTTACTTTTACATTCAACATCTACTAGAAAAGATCCTATGTATAGATGGAAAGAAGACATTCCAGAAAGTAGTCAAAAAAGAGAAATAAGAGAAATTAAAGAAATAGTTAACCAACTAGCTAATGTTCTCTTAACTGAAAAATAATGTCGTTAGGTGAAATCTTGAAAGAGATAAAATCTCTAAAAGACATTATAGAAGAATTAAAAAATGATCTTAAAGATTATCATTCAAAGACTGAAAAATCTTTAGATCAACATTCGGCAATAATCATAACTGAAATCAAAAATTCAATTGCCTCAACATCAAAAGAACCAGTAAAATCATTTAAAAAATATGGAATCCTTCAAAAAAGAGGGGAATTTACAGAAAAACAGAAAAACACAAGAAAAGGAAAATTCGATTTTGAAAACTCAGAATCAGAATGACTGAAGTAAGAAAAATTCTAGAAAACATTTATGAATCATCCAACGACTTAGGACATCTTAATGTTCTATTGGCATTTGAAGATAATGAACTTGAAAAGATAGCTTCTATCTTCAAAAAAGTTAACATAAATGATCAAGAAATCATCCTCACGGCCAAATCAGTTGAAAATCCTACAGAAATAAATGATCCAATAACAATTGATAATTCAGAAAGTTCTGAAGAAGAAACCATCATACATGAAAGATTCTTCACAAACACCGACATTGGAGTAAAATTTAGAGAACCAAAAGTTGAAATCAAGCGGCCCCAATGGACTACGAACCTACATCATCAAACCCAAAAGGGATGGAAAAAGACCCATAGGAGACTTCACTCCTAGACCAAAGACCTTATGAAGACAATGAAATTGATCCTTCATATCTTCTTAACAAACCAAAAAATCACCTATAGATGTTAAGATTCTTGACTTAGATCGTGTAATAAATCCGTAAAACAGTCTATTGATGATTGGTATAATAATATCATGATTTCAATGATCATCCATAAAGAAATACATAGAAATGAGCAAAACTCATGGCACTATGTAATCTCAAGCACAAGAGGAAATGTAAAAGCATTTCTAACAACATTTAGCTATGAGGCAAAAATGCTCTATGGCTTGAAACCCAAGGAAACATTCCTCAATTCATCAAAAGGATCGTCGAACAAATTTACAAACACCATCGCCAAACTTTTGAAGCCTACAAAAGTGTCGATCAATTATTGATCAAGGTGATGCCTTAAACCATTTGGAAAAATGACAATTTGTGACATGTGCTATTTTGAAGAATACACATGTGAATTCTCAAAATACTATTACATTTGTCCTCCAATGTAATGGAAAAAACTAATGTAAAAATTTATGAGAAAACTTCCATATCCTTTCAATGATGAAGTCATCGTTTTTTAATGAAGCCATTAAAATTCAAGAACCAAGTATGCACAATTTCAAAGCAAACATGCAAATTGATTCCTCTTTAGGATTAGCAATTATTGTTACAAGAAACCTACTTGCGAGATAAATGTAAGAAAGCACATTTAACAAGATCTAGTGTTAAACAAGACTCTGTAAATCCTAGAATTTGTCATAAATAAATACTTGGATAGAATCTGTGACATTATGGATGTTATCCCGAAAGAAAGAAGAAAGAAAATCAATTCAAAAAACGAAAAAGAAAAAGTTATAGGTTCAAAAATATAAAAACCATATAAAAATAAATTCTTTAGAAAAAGAAATTCTTTAAAAATACACTAAACCTAAGAAAGGAAAGCTTGAAGACAAAAAAGAAATTTTGTCCTCAAAAGAAAAAGAATTGCAGATGTTGGCTTTCAGAACGAAATCAGACACTATGCAAATGAGTGCCCCGCAAGAATTGGAAATGAAGACCGTGTCAAACTGTTAAAAACTTTTGAAAACAAGGTTTTTATCCGGTTGAAGATCCTAGTGATACGTAATCTCTCAGATTACTTATCTACGACAATTGAATCGATTATTCATCATCGTAATCCTCGATTATGAGTAATAAAAATATAACAAATCCCAATTCTATTTACATTCCTATCAAACTTAGTTTTGAAGGATACAAAAAATACACAATTCATGCTTACATTGATACAGAGCATCTCAGATGACTTCGCAAGCAAATGGATTATTCCAAAGCAATTTTGGGTTTTTTTCGAAAGAACTTTAAAATTAAAAATTGCGAATAATTCAGTAAATATCTACTTCAAAAGTTGTTAAAACATTAATATAGGAATATGTGGAAACCACAAATCCACTATCCAAACTTTTGAATTCAAAATTCCAACAGTTTATCAACTTGAAACAGAATTGATTTCATAATTGGAAATAACTTTTGCCGCTTATATCATCCATTTATTCAAGAAATCAACTCAAGAAGTTTTACCTTACAACATAAGAAAATTTGGATTTTAAAGAAAAGAAAAGTTTTAGCTTTTAACTCTTTAAAAGAAATTTTTAGACATGTTCAAAATCCCAAATTCAAAAAAATTTTCTCCTTCAAAAGGAGAGAATATTGCAAAAAATTCAAACATTTTTATTTCTAATGAAGAATTAGAAACTTTTAAAATCAATACAAAAAGGCAAGAAATTGCTAAACTCTTGAACTTTGTCGCTCTGAAAATCCCCTTGATCCAAACATCAACAAAGGAACCTTCACAAAGAAAAATTGAAATTTTGATGAATTCAAAAATAAAATCATCCGTGCAAGGCAATGGCATACGGTCCGAAAGATAGAGAAGAATTCTATTCAAATCAAAGAACTCCTAGAACTAGGTGTCATTGAACCTAGTAAATCTCATTTCTCTTCTCCAACCTTTATGGTTAGAAAAGAAGTAAATAAGAAGAGGAAAAGCTAGAATGGTCATTGACTATTCACAACTTAATAAAATCACAAAAGCTGATGGTTACATTCTTCCAAATATGCAAAGCCTTATCCACCTTATAAAAAGGAAAATGATATTTTCATCATTTGATCTAAAATCAAGCTTCCATCAAGTTAAATTTGAAGAATCAACAAAACCTCTTACAAATTTTTAGTTGTCCACAAGGACACTTTCAATGGATGATGAGTACCTTTTGGCCTCAAACAAGCTCCATGTATCTTTCAAAGACACATGGATAATACCTTCAAAACCCTCAATGAATTTTGTTGTGTTTACATTGATGATATCTTAGTTTTCTCAGAAAACGAAGAAGATCATGAACAACATGTTTTACAAGTCCTTAAAAAAGTCCAAAAAGAAGGAATAGTTTTGTCAAAGAAAAAGGCAGAACTTTTTAAAGAAAAAATTGGATACCTTGGATTGGAAATTGCTTACGGTTTTAAACAACTCAAGCCCCATATCCTTGACCATATCCAAAGCTTTCCAAATGAAATTATGATCAAAAACAACTTATGAGATTTTAGGTTGTTTAAACTATCTTTGAATCATTTATTTTAAACCTTGCAAAAATGAGAGCACCTCTTCAAAAGAAACTCAAGAAAATTACAAATGGAATTGGACTAAAGAAGATAGTCTTTACATTCAAAAGATTAAATCAAAAATAAAAATATTCCATCTCTTTATCATCCTTTACCACCGATAAAATGATTATTGAAACCGATGCTTCCCAAGACTTTGGGGAGTATTAAAGCCAAAAACAGCTTTTTTCAAGAAGAAGAAAAAGCGTGTAGTTACTCCTCTGGAACTTTTACTGATTCGTAAAAGAACTATCACATTAACGAAAAGGAAATCCTTGCTATGAAAAAGGCAATCTCAAAGTTCGTGACTCTACATTATTTCCAACAATTTTCGGTAAGAACAGACTCTTCGGTTTGTAAATCTTTCCTAAATTGCAAAATTCACCACCTCGACATAAACAAGGTAGATTAATCGGATGGCAAATGTGGTTTAGCCATTATGATTTTGACATTGAAATTATTAAAAGTAAAGATAATTATCTTGCCGATTCATTAACACGTGAATTGCATTTATGCGTTAAGATGTCGACTTTGAGAAACAATTGGAGGACCTGAAGAACAACTAGAAATCAAAGAAATGGAAATACAGGTAATTAAGAAAAAAAATCTCTAACTTGAAAAAGAGATTAAAAGGCGACATTACTAAGAGTAATGAAACCAATGAAACATTATCACAAATTGTGAAGGATACATTTGAAACAAGTTCGAAAGAACACGTGGATATTCAAAATCCAGTTTCAAATCCTCAAAGAAAAGACACTACTCCTCTTGTAGGATTTGGCACTTCAATGCTCGGTAAAAATTCTATGTCATCTTTGATGGCCCAAACCGTGGTTTTACACTAATTGGGAGCAAGTTGAACCACTTGTCAAAAACAAACCATACAAACACAAAAGCTTTAAAGCATTCATTGATGCCCAAACAACTTTCTTGAATTCCATAAAACAAGGGATCGATCCTTCACCTTACAAACATCTCATTGATCATTCCCAATTATCTCTCGAGACCCCAACCTTTTCGTAAAGACATCCGTTTCTAGGCCAAGAATGCCTACTTTTCCAATTCTCGAAAATCAAAGATTCGTAAACTTCTCCTACAAAGAAGTCTGTCCAAACTAGCCAAGAAAACTTTCCTGACAGATTCAAAAGTTTAGGAAAACCCAAAGCAAAGAAAGTGCAACCCTTTCTCGACATCGCACTTCAAGACTTTTTCTCTTGAAGGTGAAACCGAGTCATTTGTGATTCGCTCCCGAACAAACTTACATCGCACGTTTGAAAAGAAATTTGGTCATTCATCTTTTTCAAGGAGCCGAACCCATATTCGTAAGAAATGCATTTTATTGTGGTCTAATTAAGATGATGATTCTTAGTCCCTCGATTTCGTGGAATTGTCCTTAATAGATCCAAAACTTCTACTGCTTAATTGATTTCAAAAATATGTTGTCAAAAATCTCGAACTACAAATCATTTTGAAATTTAACAAAGACCATACCTTTTGGGATGAAAACAATGTTTTATACAAAGGATATCATCATATCCAAATCAAAATTTCCCAACAAGTGTATTTGGACAAACCAAAAGAAGGACAATATTCTAGTGTTAGTGAACTAATATTAGAAGATTGGAGATCCTTGTCTTTTCAAAGGATAGTGACATCTTTTAAAACATTTAGTGGCGAATCCAAAGCCAAAGTAAACTTTCATTCAAAATACATTTTGGTTACAAGCAAAACCTGTGTCCCCATTATACGAAGTGTCAAAATTATTTGTAATTTTGAAAAAAGTTTTTACAACTTGTTTAACACCAACCTTGAATACAATAGCCATTTATGAAGCTCTTAAATCCAGTTTAGGAGAATACCATAATTGCAAATTTTGTAAAAACAAAGATACAAAAAACAAAGGAAAAGAAAAAGAAAAAGAAATTCATCTTGATGATATTGAGAATTTTGTGGAAGATGAATGTTCTCGAATTGAGAAAGACAGTCAGCACGCTGACAGTGCTTACCATTCAGAGTAAAATCTGAAATACATTTTTGGCCTGATGTTTCCCGGTGAAACGTGTGCCACAGTTCTACACATACATCCAAAATCCGTCATGGAATCTTTGAATTGTCAGATTTCAAAAGTCAAGATGTATGACGAACGGCAGGAATCGTCCTTTTGCCAAAATTTTCCACATCTGACAAAAATCATTGTCACAAGCACAAGAAAAGTCAAAATCACTATTCACCTACAGTAAAAAGCAGATTCCTTTACTGTGCAATCACGGGATAAAAGGAAAAAAATTCAGAAAGAAACAAAATACCTTTTGACAAAAGGATCACAGCTGGCGTAAAGCAAATAATGGAGCAACTCTTGGTGGCCTATTTAAGGAAGCTCATTCAGACATTCAAGGCATCGGCATCTTCACTCAAGAAAATTTTTCTTTCATAAAAATTTCAGCCCATACAATGTGTTGTAACTAAACTTACATTGATACATTAGATCCAGTTAGATCAAACCTCTGTAATTAAATAAGCTAAAGAGATTTTTCTCTTAAGCCTTGTGATAATAAAACTTTGTTTTATATTCACATACTCTTTTATTTTCTGGTCGAAACTCGTTTCTTAAAGCCATTACACCATTTAGGCAGGAGGCCGTTGTAGTGTGTACGTGCAAGGAGAGCTCGGAGTTAGGCAGAAAATACTAAGAGGCACCAACTAAAATACAGTAAGGCTTTTGAGATTAATGATTGGTTTACTTTTTTTTACAAGGTATTCAACATGGTATCTAGTGTATCTAGTTTCATTAATTTGTTTAAATTTCCTATCTTTCCGCAGTTTAAATACATTTATAGAATGCGTTTAAAAACTGGTATGTCTTTATTCTTGTCCGATATTTTTGAAAGCATCAATGGTCTACATACAATTGAATAGGGAGTAGATTATTGAATATTTCTAGGGATTGCGTATCTGTATATTTGACTTCTATTATTTCCTTTAATGCTTATACGACACATATATTTTTATACTCGTAAACATAGCTAAACAATAATTTCTCTTTTTCCCCCCTAGTGCTCGTGTTTAATTTCAATCTATCTTTATTCTCGTCCGATATTTTTGAAAGCATCAATGGTCTACATACAATTGAATAGGGAGTATATTATTGAATATTTCTAGGGATTGTGTATCTGTATATTTGACTTCTATTATTTTCTTTAATATTTACACGACACATATATTTTTATACTCGTAAACATGGCTAAACAATAATTTCTCTTTTTCCGCCCCTAGTGCTCATGTTTAATTTCGATTTGTCTTTATTCTCGTCCAATATTTTTGACAGCATCAATGGTCTACATACAATTGAATAGGGAGTAGATTATTGAATATTTCTAGGGATTGTGTATCTGTGTATTTGACTTCTATTATTTTCTTTAATGCTTGTACGATACACATATTTTTATACTCGTAAACATAGTTAAACAATAATTTATCTTTTCCCCCCTTAGTGCTCGTGTTTAATTTCGATTTGTCTTTATTCTCGTCCGATACTTTTAAAAGCATCAATGGTCTACATACAATTGAATCACGAATAAAAATGTTAATACAATTGAATAAAAATGTAGAATAAAGACAAAGTGGTTGTATTTCTATTTTGAAGCCTCAAATGGTGATTTTAGCCATAACAGTCATTGAGTTTTTGTTTGATTTTACTTACAAAAAATTGATAAAAATTGATTTAAAGTCAACAATCAATTTTATCCGCATATTTACAACTTTTATCAAAATATGATAAAAAACTTTTTAGCAAAATCAAACAATAAATGAGTATTTCGTAGTGGTGTGTACGTTTGGATTGAAAATTCAACTACTACTCAATTAATGTAATGAAGAATATCTGCATTGATAATAATTTCAATATTTTGTAAAACAATGCCATTTAATAGAGTAATCGATTGATTTGTGGATAAAATTACTTATCTGAATAAAAGTTATATGAATAATAGTTATCCGAACAATAAATTTATCATTATCTTATTTAATTCAATTAAGTATAAGAACAGCTCCAATGCAACTATAGATTGTTAAATTTTTTTTACCACATATGCAAAATAAACAATATCTAAAAAATTATTCTCCAATACAAGCTATCAAGAATTCTCATAAACTGACGTGACATGAAAAAAAATATATAATGCTTAGATCTCCGTTTAAATTCAGAAACTTCGTTAGACGTGATGACACGGCAAAATTTAAATTTTCTATACATATTTAAATGTAATATAATATTTATTTTAATTAAGTAAAATACACCTAGATAGCAATCCATATAATGCACTGGAGACCAAATTTGAACTTGAATGTGTATTCATTAGACATCAATGCTACGTAGATCGAAAGTCTTCCAATATTTGTGTCATTTAGATAACAATCCATATAAAACATTGGAGATGCTCTGAGAATGGAAAAATCACTTTTAAAAAGTCAGATTTTCGTAAAAAATAATAATAATACAATTATATCCTTATTCTTAATTAAATAAAAAAACTAAATATAAAAAACTAAATGAGAAAAAAAATGGGTAGAGCGGCAGAGGGCAATATCAATTATATTAGGGTATAGATGTTTAAAAATATATTTGTTTTATATTATAAATGATACATTCGTCTTATAAAAAATAAGTGAATTCTTATCCAGATAAAAATTTGTCATCATCTTTCCAATGATAAAACTTATCCTCATTTTTTTACATAAATTATTATCCGAATAAAAGTGTATCAAATATTAATTCTAACCAAACAAGAGAAGATAATTTTTATCCATTATCTTTAACTCCATATACAAAACAAGCTCTAAGTGATAAATGAAAATTTGGGTATTTATATTCACACTACACTTTTTATTAGTCACATCATGCGTTTTAATTGTAATAAAGGTCCCATAACATTTGATATTTAGACACTTATGTCTCTAATTTATTTCATCGAATTTTTATCATTAACTTTCATTTAGTTTTCACATATTGTCTTCGATGAAGATTTTTGTCTAAATATACTTCTAATATGCATTGAAATGAGGGAAAAATATTTTGTCAAACTTATGTATTTGTTATTTATTTTAATTATGTAAATATATTAGAGGAAAAAAAAAAATTACGCCCTCATAATTAATTTTTTGAACAAAAATCATTATCAAAGACAAATATAAGACATGCAAATTAATAGGTTGATGATAAAAATTTGGTAAAAAAAAGTTAGAGTCATAAATGCAAAAATGACCAACAGTTAGAGAATTTTATTGCAATTAGAATGCAGTGTACTTAACAAATAATGTTGTGGTGATATAATTACCCTGAAAATTTTCATAATTTTATCTCTTGAATGTTGTTTTGTAAATATTAACCTTTCATTTTATTTTCTCATAAATTTTTGTTTTTTTTTGGTTAGCCTAACTCAGTAAATTTTTTCACTATTGCATAATGCATTGTTGACTAGAGACACTATTTAATATATATATATAATTTTTTTGGACGACAAATTATATAGTTGTTATAAAATAACACGTTCTTGTTATAAAAACACTCAATGCACAATGGTTCATTACTTGTTATAGATGCTATTATGTTCTGATTTTAATTTTTGAGATGAAAGTACATAACTAAATTCGATATTTCATACTTTGTACAATGTAAAGTTGAAAGTTTGCATACAAATTCCAAATTCATGGATTCGACCCATATATGTCAATGTATGTAAATATGCACATTCTTTGTTCTATATTGGTTGTGTACATATGTGAGTGTCCTTGAATGAATTTGCCCACCTTGTCATGTTATTTGGCCGACATTACATTCTATGAACTGAAAATTAGTGGGTTTTTGGCTAACTTTTAGAGCCTCAAAAGTTGGAGGAATATAGTAGATGCCCCTATATAGATGCATGCACGAACACTTCTAATGCCTTCTCATTAGTGTGTGTGTGAATTATTATGCTTAGGATTCTTATGCACTGCATATCCCAATTATGTTGCTACACTACACAAAGTGTGTCTCCTCAAGTGCACCAACCAACATTGTTGCATCATTTCAATGTTACTATACATTAAATTATTATTATTATTATTTTATTTTGCCAAATGTCTATGA
Source organism: Forsythia suspensa (assembly GCA_023638005.1). Classification (NCBI taxonomy): domain Eukaryota; kingdom Viridiplantae; phylum Streptophyta; class Magnoliopsida; order Lamiales; family Oleaceae; genus Forsythia; species Forsythia suspensa. The sequence continues at coordinate 13,817,456 of CM042665.1, forward strand.
ATGAGATAATGTTTAAGTTGAACTAACTAATGTTACGAGCGTGTTTACTTAAAGAAGACGTGTTGGCTCTTTCTTATATATGTCGTTGTTTTAATGACACTTGTGGCCTTCTTAACAAATGACCGCCACATTTAATACAATTGTTAGAAAGTACTGTGTTTAAGTATATTTTTAGTTGGATTTGCTTCCTTTTTTGAAAGACAAAAATAGATTCATATTCTCCTCTATAAGAACATCGAATCTGTATATTCACATGCTCAAAATGATGTTCGAGTGAATGAGAAATTGAAGCTCAAAGTGAAGTTGGAAAATATTTGGAGAAAAAGTAAAAGTAGCTTGTCCCATATCGAAAAAATGACAAGACAAGCACTAGAACATTTTATGAAGGTGTAATCGTGTGTAGTATAGATACACTTTCTTGCGCGCGCACACAACGATGGCTATTACACAAGCTTATAAAAGAGATCACATGGAACATATAAAAAAGACACGTTTCTCTTAAATCTATCGCCAAAGCAGAAAAATAGTCACGTTCGTTCCACCTCCTCTTTCTCATGTCCTTATTTTTCCTTCCAGTTCTTAGAGTATTTTGGTGATAATGTTCAGGCGAGGTTTGATTCATCGGTGTAGAAATTTGGTGCTCAATATATTATAGACTGAGGGAGCAAATATGTTTTAAAGACATTGTGTAATACATAGGCCCCACTTTGTAATTTTGTCTCTATAAATTTATTTTGCAATAATTTTGGTTTGCATTTTTGTTAATTCTCTTAATAATTTTCTTCTTGCTTTTCCTTGGTATATTAATAATATTATGATATATATTGCGTATTATGTCTAACAACAATTTGGTCTTCGACAACTCAAGTTGGCTAAGTCCATTGATCTAGTGCACTAGGCTATAGGATTGAAAAGATTAGTGGTGGTGGTGGAGGGATGATGGAGGCGGGAAAAGATGGTGGAAAGGATAGGAACTTACGTGAGCTTGTTGACCGTTGTAAAAGTAGCGGGCAAAAAGAAATAAAGAAAGAAGTGATAGCGAGAGAGAAAAGTGATACATATCTCATAAGAGTATGACACAATTTTCTCCATTAATTTAATAATTACCAATTATCTGTCTATTGATAATATTTAAAATTATCCATAGAGACCGATTATCAATAAATTCATTTCTCTTATCAGAGTAACGTGGAAAGCACGTGATTAAACATCTTTAAAATAATTAGTGAAATAATCTAATCGAATAGAAGAAAATAATCAACTTTAATACCAAATTAACTAAAAAAAAAAAGAGATCACTTTCCTTGGTCATTCAAAAAAGAAAAACAAACACACAAACAAACAAGAAGTCCTATTTAATTATCTATTTATTATATTTACGAAGTAACCATCCAACTGTCCACATTTAATGTGGGACAAGAAATTATATATTATTGGAAATTTGGAAACAAAATGACACAAAAATGTACGTTAAAAATTAATTTGAATTATATTTAACTTTATGATTCCACCACAAATAATTTGTTCAATTTTGACACTTCCATTGAAAAATGAAAAAGGTGATGAAATTGAAATCATTAACATATTGAGTAAAGACACTATATAAATGTGTGCCTATGTTACTAATGACTTGTCCTTCGTTTTACCACATGAATTTAATAGTTAGTGACTTTTTGTTATTCAGCCAAATATAAAATATTACGTGTATTTTTAATATATTTAGACAAGACAACGAACACACACGCAGGGACAGATTTGAGAGGGGGCCTTTGTTATTCAAACCCAAATATAAAATATCACGTGTATTTTTAATATATTTAGACAAGACAACGAACACACACAAGGGCGATTTGAGAGAGGGGGGCCCGAACTATAGCCAGGACCCGTCCTAGAAAAAGTTGTTTTCTACATTGTAAAAAAAATTTTAAAAAAAAAATTCTTAATAACAGTCAAATGCGATTTTTTTTCAATAGTAGCTCGAAATTCAAAAAATTTCTGGATCCGCCCCTACACACACACACACACACATATATATACACTTTTTTTCCGTTTATTATATTCGATCATATGCCGCCTAATATGCTTAATATATCAAATTTTGCGACTGAAGAGAATTTTTCTTAGAGTTCTTTTTAATATGTTGTTATAAAATTACATCAATTCGTTGTTTTCTTACATTAATTTTATTGAATACATTTCTATTTTAAGTTACATATTTGCTATAATATATCGAATTACGTTGATTATATCAAATTGAATCGTGTAAAAACTAAATTTAAAATATTGATTCAATGAAGTCCCCTGCTCTTTAAAATTAGTACGATATTGATTATATCAACTTTAATTGTGTAAAACCAAGGGGTGTATTCAATTGAGACTTTTAAAAATTTTTATGGACTTTTATAAGTAGGTGACTTTTGTGGAATTCGTGGACTTTTAAGTGACTTTTATGGATTTGTTAGGAATTAATAAAAGTCTTCCTTAAACTTCGTAGACTTTTATTAAAAACACATGAGACTTTTATAGACTTTCATTTTTTTTAAATGTCAAGCTAAATTTCTATATACTATAATATTATTTTAAGTAACTTCTCCTATGTGTAAAACACCCACAACACATATAATTAAAAACTCATATTAATAAATTATATTTCTCATGTCAATAAAAATATTTATTAACAAATATAACAAGACTCAATAAAATTAACAAATAACATAAATCCCAAAAAGAATTAATAACATTTTAGTAGATTAACATATGTTATTGTATATAAAACATAAGTATCGACCGATTCATTCTTTATTTTCAATAAAAAAATTCTCTAAAATAGAGAGAACATAAAAAAATTTGTGTATTTTAAATTCATTTTTTTGGCACAATATTCTTTTTTAATCGTATATAATAATATAAATGACAAAAAAATAATGGTTTTCCCACCTAAAGACTCCTATTAATGGCACACTTATTTTCTAAAAATTAAATGCCAAATCAATTCTTGGCTAAATACATTAATAAAATAATCAAAGTACAACAGAAGATTCTCATTGCAATGCTAAACTACCACCATGGAATAATTTCTAATGATTAAGCGAAAAATTTGACTCCCACAAAAACATTAATTAAAATACGCAAATTCATCACGCAAAATATCCTCAATTTTGACACAAGACAATGTAATGTGATATCAAAGTTTTGATTATTGTAAATTCTAGTTACAATTGCATATAAATTTTTGATTACACAAATTCTTGCCTGAATGGAAGAGATACGAAAAAACCCTAGAAGTGAAAGAAAATAGACGTTCTTTATTTTGGGGCTCTAGAGTATTCACAAATCTCATGGTAGATGGGAGACTTTTTTTTAGATTTGCTATTTATACTTTTCACTAAAAAGTCTCCAGAAGTCTAGTAAGTAGAGAATCTCTAGAAGTTGTTCTCAATTTGAATACCCCATGACTTATAGATACTTCTACAAAGTTTTAATTGAATACTCCGTGACTTTGAAGAATTTTTTAAAGTCTCTAAAAGTCTTAATTGAATACACCAATACTTTTAGAAATTCTTAAAAAGTCTACATTGAATACCTCTAAATTTTTAAATACTTAAAAGTCCTTAAAAGTCTCAATTTAAATACACCCCCTAATTTAAAATACTAATTCAGTGAAGTCCCTGCTCCTAAGCACATGTGGTGCTACATATGCAAGAATATTAATAATAAATTTTTCATCTCTTAATATGGCAAGAACACTCCTTATAATAATAATATTGACTAAATACATAAAATCGTTTGTGATGGGTTTTTATCATTCTTAACATTTCGGGCTTGTTCGGTAGAGATTTTTTTGGGAAAAAATGGGTTTTTTTTTGTTACTTTTTGACTTTTCAAATTTTTTGGTAGTATAAAAAGGATTGAAAAGTCAAAATCAGAAGCAAAAAAAATATATTTTTTTGGTTAAAATGACAGCCGAACAAGCACTTCATGTAATGGGTTTTTATCGTTCTTAACTTGAAACTGTTATCTTTTTGTATGGAATTTACTTTATTTTTTCCATTTGACTAAATGATAAGAAAGAACTTGAAACTGTTATCTTTTTGTCTAGAATTTACTTTATTTTTTCCATTTGACTCAGTGATAAGAGTATCTCATACACGTAATGAAAGTCATTAGTTCGCTATCTTAAAAATAATGTGATTTTATTTATTTATATATGATCTCCCATCATAATTCAACGAGAATAGATAGAAAGTTCGTGGAATTGATGTTTATGAATTTTATTATCAAGATCCGCAGAGAATTTTTATCTCACTCACGATAAAAAATATTCTACGTCTGTTTTTTAAAAATTTAGATAAGAATTCATCATCTCTTCAACATATATCATCTATCCATCAAATTTTATCAATTCAAATCAAATTCTCAAATCTATCTCATTCTTAATTGTTATTTAATTGAAATTCTGATTATACAATGACATATCACCGCATGTAAGCATGTAAGCAGTGCAGTATACTAGTCCAATAAAATTCTTTTTCAAAGAAACATAGTATTTGAACCTCAATCTATAAGAAAATTTTGGACAAGACATTGGACAAGAATCAGCAGGGGTCCATGATTCATTCCCTATTGCTGCACCAATATAGATACTGGTGTTAAATCAAGATTGACAGCCTTGTCTCAGAATCTCACAATATGGGCAGGCGCCAAACTTTTTTCTATACATATTTCTCACCAAATCCCAAAGCATTTAAAGAGTTGGGAGACTATCATAGATTTTCAAAAAAAAAAATTAAAGAAAAAATAATTGCCGTATGGCTGGAAATTCCCAAATGAGTTCCTCCAAAGGAGCCTGGAAATCTGCCATTTTCATCATCTGTAAGTACCTTTTTTTTTTTTGTTTATTAAATTTTCTTGTTTAATTTCTACCAATTTGTTTTGATTTTAATTTGCAGTTGTGGAGGTGGCTGAGCGATTTGCCTACTATGGGGTGGCGGGGAACCTGTTCTCGTATCTGACCAAGGTGGTTGGCCAGCCAACCGCCACCGCCGCAAAGAATGTCAACATCTGGCAAGGTGTCTCCGCCTTGTTTCCGGTGGTGGGTGGCTTCCTTGCTGATTCTTACACAGGAAGATTCTGGACCATCCTCGTCTCCTCCATCATATATCTTATTGTATGTTCATCACTTTTTCCCTTTAAATAATTTTTAGTCATAATTTTCCGGCGGTTTTTGGCGGCGGCGGCGGTGATCGAGTTTGTATTGTTTACAATTTACAGGGTCTGGTTTTGCTAACCATATCAGTGTCGATAGAATCTATGGCCAATCGCCATGCATTTTTCTTTGTAGCACTGTACATTCTTGCAATTGGAGAAGGTGGGCACAAGCCATGTGTGCAGACTTTTGCTGCTGATCAATTTGATGAGAATCTTCCAGAAGAAAAGGCCGCAAAAAGTTCATTTTTCAATTGGTGGTATGTGGGAATTGTTTGCGGTGCCACTGCTGCTGTGTTGGTGGTAATTTACGTGCAGGATTATGTGGGGTGGAATTTCGGTTTTGGAATGCTGGCGGTGGCTGTGGCGGCCTCCCTCTTGCTGTTCTTGATTGGAAGCAGGACTTATCGTCGCCAAGCTCCGGTAGGGAGTCCATTTACTAGGATGGCACAAGTGGTTGTTGCTGCTGTGAGAAAGCGGCGACTGTCGGAGAGGGAAGGCCACGGCATTTGCCAAGAAGAGGAGAGCAACGGTATCGGCTTGGAGGGCGGGGCGAGAATTCCTACTTTGGTCCGCACTAGCCGGTTCAAGTATGTTGTTTCTCTTAAGTCACTTATAAATTTTATTGAGTTCAATATAATAAACATGTCACATATTATTTAAAACCAATGATTTTGATTGTTAGATAGCGTCTTTATACGATATAATAGATAAATGCATATTAAGAGATGATCCATGACCAATGGTCCCTACATGTTCATTGACAATGACAAATGATAAGGTTTGTTGATTTTCATTGCATAATCTTGTACAAGATTAGACTTTTGGGTAGTTAATTCAATAGAATTATATAGTGCGTGTTTCTGAACGTCTTTCAATACTTATAATCTTTTAGTTCACGCAATTGCAAGTCAAGATGAATAAGTTTTCCATTAATGAAATGGACAATCCATTAGAAGTTACTTTTTCAACAACCCTTTTGGTGAAAAATAAACCAAAAATTGCTTTCAAACAAAACATGATGGATAATAGAAACTCAACTTTGTAGTGTAGCATGAGTCAATCTAAGAGGGGTGTAAAAGGAATGGATGTGGACAAATCATGCTAATATAAAAATCTCACATCTTAGTTGACTCTCAAGGTCTATTTGATATCAATAATTTGTCCCACTTAATTTCTATGGTGCATTCAATAAGTTTGCTTCTTCTTTGTTTTTTTTTTTTTTTTTTTTAAACATAAAGTAAAAAAAAAAAAAATAAGGCTCGATGACCTGACCTAGTTCGACCAAACATGAATTGTATTTGTGGGTCATCTCGGGCCTGTATGTGACTTATACCAACTCGATGTGACTTGTTTAACACCTCTAATTCAACCACTTAGCTAAATCCATTAAACACTTTATTGGTGGGTTTATATGGTTATTGGTCAAGATGTAAAGTGCAGTTAGATCGAGACTGATCTAACTGTCAAGTGTATGGATGTAAAATGTTGCTCTATATCATAGTTCCATATTCTACATTTTGTAATTTTAACAAGCTTAAATTTTTCAGATTTGTAGACAAGGCAATGATTATAGATGACATAGATGCATCAAGAGAGAAAAGAAACCAATGGAGGCTGTGCTCCATAAACCAAGTTCAGGAAGTAAAGCTTCTCCTCCAGCTGATTCCCATTTGGTTTAGTTGTTTGATGTTTGCTGTTGTGATTGCACAACTTGGCACGTATTTCACCAAACAAGGTAGCACTATGAATAGATCCATTGGATCAAACTTCCATATACCAGCAGCATCATTTCAAGTTTTCACTGGTTTAACAATTCTTACCACCGTTCTACTGTACGAAAGACTCTTTGTTCCATTAGCTAGACGAGTAACCGGGCACTCTTCTGGGATAACGATTCTACAGAGAATCGGGTTTGGACTATTCTTATCCATAATCACCATGGCCGTAGCAGCTTCCGTAGAGGCTAGAAGGGTCGGGATTGCAAGAAAACACGAGCTTATCGACTCTCCAAAATCAGTAGTTCCCATGAGAATTTGGTGGTTAGTTCCACAATACATGTTGATGGGGCTCTCAGATGTGTTTACAGTGGTTGGATTGCAGGAGTTATTCTATGATCAAATGCCTGTAGAAATGAGAAGCATTGGTGCTGCTGCATACATTAGTGTTGTGGGCGTTGGAAGCTTTTTAAGCAGTGTTTTGATTTCTATTGTACAAGGAATCAGTTCAAGAAGTGGGCACAAGTGGCTTGGTAACAACATAAATCAAGCAAATCTTCACTACTTTTACTTGGTGTTAGCAGCTCTGAGTGCTGTTAATTTGTGTGGTTATATTTGTATTGCAAAGGGGTTTGCGTACAAGAAAATTGAATCTCAAGATCATTCTAATGAAAAAGAATGTGATTAGGAAGTGTATCTTGATGGATATGTATGAAAATAATTTGATGAAAAAGATGTGTGTTCAACTAGAATACCAAGGATTTCGTGTTGGCATGTTCGTGGAACTGTAATGAGATTAATGTTTTTGAAATTGTTTGGGTATTATTAATGATGTACATTAAACTAGACGAAATTATATTGTTGAATATTATAAAAGTAGGTATGAAGTTCTACATATATAAATTGTACATAGTAGTGGCAAAATGAGTCGGTTTGGCGGACTAGTTCAGATAACGCAGATTTCGACTGGTCCCGACTCTACCCAATAAAAATACGGAGCAAAAATTTGGGACTATTTGACCCGGTGCAATTTAGAGATAACAAAAAAACCTGCCCTCGCCTTGTCCCAAATGTTTTTATTTTATTTTATTTTTATGTTTTAAAATTTAAATTGTATGTAAAAAAATAAAAAATTATATTAAAAATTAATTAATTAATTAAACGGGGTGATAAATGAGTATTTTTTTATACCGACTCCACCCCGCCTCCCAAAAATCCCCGACGGAGGGATGGTAATAGAGGGCCTGTTGACATCCCTAGCACAATTAGCTCACAGGGTTGACCTATTGTTTTTTTCTTTCTAAATGGTCCCTGTAAGAATGTAGTCCAAATCCCTGTCCCCAACCCTCATCCCGCCACACCAAACGAAATCTACAATCAATTGGATCCAAAAACAAGGGGGAGAAATCTCCTTCTCTCCAAGGTGGGGGTGGGGGAGGAAATAAGATGATTTTTTTTTTTTTTTAAATTTGTTTTAAAATATATAATAAAAGAGAAAAATTAAAAATGTAAGGGGCCATGTAAAATCGAGTCATGGCCAATCCAATCAAGTTTCATGTGACCCCATCCCATGTTGGTAGGGCTAGATGACTCATTTGCCACTTCTAAGTTCTAATTGTAAACCTTAACCTATAAAATCCTAAACAATGTAAAAGACAAAATTACACCTAACAAAAAACATAAATAACAATATTGTCTAACACCCCTTGTCAAATTTATGATGGTAAGCATCAAGAGTTTGTGAAAAAGAAAAGAAAACGATCATGTATACAACTCCGTGCAATCTTCAAAACATGGTTATTTCAAGGTCCGTATGCTTTATCATCAAGGTAATATTGAATTAATAATGTAAGATTTGTCTTCTCTCATACTAATGTGGAGTCATTGATAAATATTATAAAATTGACTTCAAAGAGCTGAATATATAAAGTGTAAATCGTAATCTATTAAACCGTAAACAATATAAATATCAAAAATAAAATTAACCCGAGCAAATAACCAATCTAAAAATTCTGAAAACTTTAGGGCAGAATTTAGTTAAAAATTCCCAAAATTTTGACTCAAAGTAAAATCCAAATTTCACCAAAACAATCAAAAAAATTTATAAAGCATTTTTCAAACTTTAGAAAGTTAAAAATTCAAAAGTGGACTTGAATTTTTAATTTGTTTCACTTTCTACTATTTGGTGTTGAAATATTATTTTATTTTCTAACTTAGTTGTAATAATCTCGTTGTATATGACTTACTTATATGTCGTTTCATTAAATATAGAATTACAATATAATTGTATATAATACCATAAAAAGAGTTTAAATATTTTTTAAGCATCGATTACATAGTTTAGTTTTAGATAAAATAGATATAGAATATATTATAAAACAATTTTTGTGCTTCAACTACATAACATTTTTTGTTGAGAGAGACATTGTTAATAAAATAGATATAGATTCTATTATAGAAAAATTCAAGACTTGTAAAAAGATTGTCGGGCACAACTTTCTTTAACTAGTTTAGATCTTGAATATTTTTGTGTAATGACTTTTTGTAAACTTTTTAAAGATTATGACGTATAAAAAATATTAGATTCTCATAAAAATAAGTTAAGAAATTGTGATTTGAGAAAAAAAAATCACCGTAAGAGGGGTCCCCACCTCTCCCAATCCACCCATTAGTCATATCCTAGCTCTGCCCCTACATGTTTACATGTGTAAATATGAGATTCAAAAAATGGGTTTTGAAGATAATCTATACTAATCTAAAAATGAGCTTAAAGGAAAAATATTTTTGGACAAATATATCTTCATTAATATTTTATATTTCATAAATTGTCATTGAGTTAATATTATAATTGAACTCATAATTTAACATTTATAACCACATATAGTCCTTAGAAGTTGAAAATGCTAAATCTCCATTAATTATATTTAATTACTGAATTTTGAAAATATTTTCTTTAAATTGTGAGAATGGATTTGGCCAGTTACAAGATTAATAGTAATTGACATTCCACCAACAATTTATTCAGTTTATTTAAGGTCTAATTTGAAGTTTAAGATTGTTTTATTTGAAGGTAATAATGTAGTTTGTGATGTCCAAAAAGACTTCATTCGAAGATTTGTATTTGTGATTGTGGTTTTTGTTAGTTAATGTAAATAATCCTCTCTCAATATTCTTCTTTTTCAAAAAATAAATAATAATAATAATTTACGTTGGATTATAAAGGTTACGGTGTAATTTTTAATTATTATACATGCTCATGCATATTTGTATATTGTTTACATATCTAATTGATTTGCGACTTCAGATTTTCTAGACGAAAAAAACTTTGTGGGCTAACTTCAATAATAGTTTCAATCAACTATTGATACTTATCTTATTTCTATTATTTTTTTATGCTTATGAATTGAATTGTTATCTATTTTGCTTAAGCTAATTTTTCTTAACTATTTATGTTCCAACGTGAATAAGATGCTTAAATCGCTAGAATATTTAGTTTTGGTAATATTACTTTATTTCTCTATTACAATTTAGATAAGTTCACGTGAAGATATCTGGGCACTGAATTGTGCAAATGAGAATGTTTAATTTTGCCAATTTCTATATTAAATTACAAATATTTGTTATAAGTCATTTGCCATCTCATAAAGCAAGAAAATTCAATGGATTTGAGTGCTCGATATACTTAAGAACTTATGTACAATATTTTTTATTCTTTTTGTTTGTGTTCTTTAATTAACATTATTTGACTAGATTATTGGACCTTAAAAATAGATGATGATCAATATTACCACACAATTATAAAAAGTACTTTGTTTGAATACAACAACAAACATTATATTTTACCGTATTTTTTAATGTCAGATTTTTGTATTTTAATGTATTATTAAATTAAATTATAATTATTTAAATATTTGAATAAACATATATATCTCACAACACTATTATTAAATTACGTGCAACACACGTTTTATATACTAGTATAACAAAATGTAGCGATCAAATTTTTTTAACATACTTATAAGAAAAGCTCTATTAGATAAGAATTTAATCTTTGAAATAATCAACAATGTAAATAACAACAATCTTATCACTCATAAATTATGACTAATAAAAAATAAAGTGGAACCTATGTTTCTTTTGTGACTATTCTCTTGTTTGGCTATGTTTAAATTATAATTTTATTTGATCAAATATATTTTTGTTCATACATTTCGTATGATTTACAACGTAGTACTCACTTATTATCACACATTTCATAAAATCTATAACATATAATATTTAAAAAATAATTTCAGTACCACCAAATTTGCTATTAACAAAGCGTATGAGTTTTATAGACAAAGTCGCTTATATTTTTAAGGTAGAGTAATTATATTGCCACCACAATTGTATTTGTTGCATCACTTTTTAATTGCATTAAAGGTCCTCAACCTCTGTTTATTATCGTGCGTGTGAGTTTTATAGACAAAGTACGCTAACAAAATATTTGAACAAAACTATAATCAGAAATAAGATGTGTTAATTAATAAAATATCGAGGAAAATAATGCCACAAAAAATTATAAATATAAGTACAATAATAAATAAAAATTAAAAACCTTTAATGTAATAAAAAACTAATGCAAAGAAAGAAAGATATTGTAACAATATAACTTCTTATTATATAAAATATTGGGAAACAAAATGACAATTCTCTCCAAACTACATGGGACATATATTATACATTAAAATTTTATTTGAATTATATTCCACCACAAATAATTTGTTTAACTTTATGAAATCATTAACTCATTAAGTAAAGGCTGTCTATTATACCCTACTAAGGGTAAATTAGAGAAATGGTGTCTAGGATCTGACCTTCTTAGTACTTTTGTTTCTAATAGTAGGTCCCTTCCATAATGGATGCCTTTATTTTGTAATATTTATATCATAAACATTTAAACATTTAAATATATTTATCCTTCTCTTTAATTAACGAGCTAAAATATTAATAAAATAGCACTTTTAAAATTTTCTTTATATAAACACAAGAATAAAAAAAAAATAAAATTCATCTTCCACCCATCTCACTCCAAACAATTGCTACAGTGTAGTGGAGTTGGCATAATCAACCAGACATCGTAATCAAACAAAGGTCATTTTATAACATTAGAACTCGTTCACATGACATACTTTATTGAACTTATTTCGACGAAATAAATTTAACAGTGCTATCTATTTCTTCATTTGACAACTAGAAGTGGCTAGAATATTTTTTCGACAGGTTTATCGTTCAAAATCTTGACTATTAGGGTTCTTCATCATTTATCCAACTTTTTGGATGATTCAAAAACCTAATCCACTTGAATGTTGTATCAATTGCTTGGGGTGGGGTGGAAGGTGAATTTTATTTTTTCTTTGTCGTGTTTTATTTTTTGTATATTTAAAGACAAGGGCATAAGTGTCCTTTTATATATTTTAGGTTGTTAACTAAAGAGAAGGGTAAATTGTTTTTAAAATGAACTTTGCTAATTATTTAAAGGTTGAAGATAGAAATATTACAAAATAAAGATTAGAGATAAGATTGCTATGAGAATTTGAGGTTCGGGACTATTGTTGTAATTTATCCTTATACTAAAAATAATCTTGCAGTCTGAGTTCACTATTATCTAAATTAGTGACTGTTCGCTAAAAATATACCGCAAGTGCACGGGTCGCGTTCAAGTAATAAAGTGATGAGAAAATGTCGAACCCACGATGATAGATAATTTTGCTAACATCCAAATCAATCTAGCCCTACTTTAAACACACAATAAAACATATTGTTTTGATGATTAAACTAAGAATTCAAAGATGATGAAAAATAAACTAATAAGAAAAATATTAAAAGAGAAATTTGTAGGAAATAAAATCAACTAGAAGAAAACTAGGAATTCGACTTCACCAACTATTCCACTTTAAAGTTTTATTTTCCATTATCAATTCCAAGACAAGGTAAAATGTCAATCAATGCTCCTAAAATGTCTAGCAATCTCTCCCGAGTATAGCCAAACCTAATTTTACACAAGACTCCCAAGCATTCCTACCGAGAGAAGGCGTATATATAAAAAAGCATTAAAACTCAAGAACATTCATTAATGATTGCACAAAGTATGAAAGAGTATTTCTACATTCCATAAACCTTGTGTTGTCAATTAAATGTGCTAAACCTAATTTCAACCTCCCGGTAGCAATTAAATCACAAAAGCATTTCAATGGTGATCAATCATCTCAATACACAATAAAGCCCAATAATCAACAACCATAAAAACCAAGCATAAGGAATCAATAACAAGAACAATGCACTTTAAAGCTTCATAAATGGATTCATCTCATTCCTAGTAAATAAAATTAGCCCATAATATTTACAAGGACAAATGTAAAATAGATACAAAATACATCACTGGGTTTGATAGTCAAGAGAAATGCAAGATTTAGCTTGAGCCCATGGTTATCTTCATTTGCCCACTATAAACCTCCATTCATCTTCCTCTATTTACAAAATACACACAATGATGTACAAAAAATCAAGAAAAACTCATTTCCATGGAGTTTTTCAAGAACCCCCAACCTTCTTGTTCTTGGAGAGCTTTTAATGGGAGAGGGAGTATGAGAGAATATGAAGGAATGACCCCAAAATGCGGACAAACGGCTTCTTTAACCCTAGAATTCGTGAAGGGTGAAATTACCAAAAGCCCTTGAAAAGCTGAACAAAAATCTCGGAGAATCAGAAAAATGAACCATGCGATCGCATGGTTTTAATATCTGCGATCGCATGGTAGAGGCCAAATACATTCTGCTCGAAAAACTGCACCCTCGCGATCGCACACAAATAGCGCATGGGCCAAATTTCCAAGCCCTTGGTTTTGAATTTTGATTAATTGCACTTTCAGTCCCTGAACTATCTGAAATGCTGACTTTAGTCCTTGAAGTTTTGGTTGTCTTTCATATAGGTCCTCCATAAATTGTAACATTGGTCCTCCATCTTTAGACATATTTATCTTTTGGTCCACAAGATTCTCGATTTGCACAAATTTAGTCCTTTTTGCTCTTTTTTCGCGTGGATCTCTTCCAATCACCATCCAAGCTCGGGTTTTTACCTAAATAAACAAAAGAACATAAATAAGTAGTAAACAACTTGAGAAAACTCACAATTATCCATTTTTAAAGGCTAAAATAAGTGCAAAATCCGCACTTATTAGTGACGATCAACTGATGATAAATATTATTATTCTTATACTAATGACTTGTTTATCATTTTACCATGTGAATTTAAGAGTTGGTGTTTCTTGTTCATTAGCAAGTTTTTGATTCATGAAACATCATGGGTATTTTTGATTGGCTCCACCAGACAAGATATTAACAAAAATTTCAAAGATTTTTCGTCCATTAATCACTTTCGATCATATCCCTATTTTGTAACTCCGCGATAAATTTTTAAGTATTTGTTTGAAAATTTTTATTTTTTATTTATCAATTTTGACCGATTTTGGTTGATACTTGAGAGTTTAAAAAAATCGATGCTTGTTAATTTTTTGTGGCAATGATTTTGGGTAGAACGACATAGTGTAATTTGGAGCGTATTTCTTTATCTTTCAAATTGGTAGTTTTTTCCGTTCTTTAAATTATTTTTAAATTTTACCTTTTCTAAAATAATTATTTGTAAATACACCCTAAATATAAAATATATACTTCATCTTCCGCTTCTTACCAAATGCATATTTTGTCTCCTTTTTATGTACTATTTAATTAATTTTAAAAATTTTTGTAGTCGAATATATATTTACATTTAAATTTTTATATACTTCATATTGTTTACAAATACCTACATTTTTTAATATATGATAACATATGGAATTTTTGTTTCGAAATGCTGGTGGATGTTGTGGCAATGACACTTGTGGTGTTCTTGATTGGCATTAGGACTTATCGCTCCTAAGCTCTGGTAGGCAGTTCGTTTACTAGTTTACTACGGTGACACGAGTGGTGGTTGCCGTTGTAAGAAAGCGGCAACTTTCAAAGGGGTGGGCTGTCGCCCGTGGCATTTGCCATGGTGATGAGAGCGGTGATATTGGCTTCAAGGGTGACGTGAGAATTCATACTATAGCTTACATTAGAGCATCTCTAATGCTATCCTCTATTTTCAATGTTCAGTTGATATGTTGTTAAGGTGGATGGGACAAAACTAAGCAACATTTAATATAGAAGGCCATATAGTTTTAGATATCATGTTAGACGGCATTCCACCATTTTATCATTAAATTGTGTCTATCTTTCTCATCTATTTTTTCATTCTCTTTCTTCATTTTACACACACTCTCTCTCTCTCTCTCTCTCTCTCTCTCTCTCATAATCTCTATTCTGTTTTTTGTCACATAGATTTTTTTAGAATGTGTCTAAGAGCATGGGGGGGAGAGAGAGAGAGAGAGAGAGAGAGAGAGTTGAAGGATGAAAGAGAATGAAAAAAATAGATGAGATAATCTCTATTCTGTTTCTTGTCACATAGATTTTTTAGAATGTGTCTAAGAGCATTGGAGAGAAGGAGGGTTGAATGAGGAAAGAGAATTGAAAAATAGATGAGAGAGATAAATACAATGTGGTAGTATTTATCCTAGAAGGCTGTCTAAAATAGATAGTATGTTGGACAACCTTATACAATAAATGTTGTCACATGAGTTTTGTCACAACATCAATTAAACATTCAAAATGGAAGGCACCATTGGAAATGCTCTTAAAGAGTTTTAAGTATGTTGTTCGACTTAAAAAAATATGCTCTAGAATTCGTGACTTGTATTATTCAACTTAATCAATTTTATCGAGTTCAATGTGACCATGGTGCCTGCATGTTTATAAAGAGCCCCGAGATATTTTTTGACCTCTTTTAATAATTATTAGTGTGAGCACGTGATGTATCGATAATTAAAAATGTAATAGTGTTTATTATATCTTCTTTTTACAAATTGGTTTAATATTGGTAATCTAAGTGGAAACAAATTAAATATTAATAAATCAGACGATTGAAACCTAAATATCATGATTATAATTTAAAACATAGTTTATTAAAATTCATTACAATAGATAACTCAAACATATAATAAAATTGAATTCAATTTACTTCATAAAATCCACTATTCTTAATTACTATTTTCCCCGAATTTGCCTCGAATCCTAAGTTCATTCCTTTATAATATTTTAATAACGTAAATAAAGCTAAACGTCTTTGCATTAAGAAATTTCACATTTGTTCTAGAATAAGATTTTGGGCGTTCTAGAATAAGACTTTGGGCATAAGTATCTACAACAACATTTACACATTAATTTCAAGTTTTTTTGAATTAATTTAAATAAAAAGATAAAGAAAGGGTTGAATTGAGCTTACATCATCAAATATTTGGATGTTCAAAAACGATAAATTAGGCTTCTTCGATAAGTGTACCAATTTGATTATCACAATGTTTAGTGGCAAAATAAAAAGTTCATAAAAATCTTCTTTATTACTTTATATGAAGTCAATAAGTTAATTTATCAAGTTGTTTCATGTTCGAATTAAAATTCTTAAAACAACATAATTTCTAAAAGTAAATAAATCACTTTGCTTTTGTTAATTAAGCATGCAAGTGAAGTTGTATGTATTTGATGCAAGTCAGAGATTGTGGCAGAAAATTGGTGTAAAAATATAAACAAGTCAATAAACATATTAATTATAATTAAAATTGTTCTACAACTACCAATTTATAAAAAGTAGTATCTTAAATACACAATTATAAAGCACTAAGTAGAGTTTGCATTGCTAATGTGCAAAGAAATCATTTTAAAAATAATACCCTAGAGTTGCATTAATATTCAAAAAAAAAATGACAATTAATTGAGACATTACTAAAATGCTGAATTTTAAAACCCTATATATAAATAAACAATTTTCATTACAAGCTCATGTAGTTCAAAAATGATAATATTATTCAATTACAATTAAACAAACTAAATTCCAAATTAAATAATGTCTTAAATGATAGTATATTTTCAACTACAAGCAATGAGATGAAAATTACAAGTTAAACAATGCCTCAAATGACATTATTATCAAATTACAACAAAACTAAACTAAAATTTCTAAATTTAAAATTAATGAATATTAATGAATAAAACTATAAAGTGTCTTCAATTAACACAAATATCAAACTTTACAGAAAAAGAAACTAATAAAACAAAATTTGAAATATTTTTCAAAATAATCAGATTACAAATTTAACAGTCTAATAGACTATAAAAGTACAATTCTTCTAAAATTCAAACTCTTAAACAAAAATAAAGTAACAAGTCATATGTCTTTCAATTTGAATAAGAAAAGGTAACTGTGAGTAAAAAACACGACAAAAATTTAAAACAAACAAGGCTATAAAAGTAAAGGACAATAAAAAGTTAAACTTTATGAAATAATTAAAAAAATTGCAAATTTAATAATCTAATAAATAGTAAAACTACAATTCTTGTGAAATTTAAACTCCAAAACAACTAAAAAGTAAAATCGAACTCACATGTTGTCAAATTTAACCAAAAAGTTATTTAAAGCATTTCACAATAACTTTGAATTTGCCAATCGTATTCCTTCATCTTATTGCCGTTTCACTATAAGATTCGAAAACCTTTTACGTTTTGTTTTCCTTGAAACTGGATTTTACGAAAAATGAATCCAAATTAATGACAATATTTCTAATTCTAATGTCAGACATTATTCATCAGAACTATTTGGTTAGATAATGTATTGAAAACTTGGAATAATCATAATTTAATTTATTTAAAACTGATATAATAGTAGTCAAAACTATGCTAAATATACTTTTTGCCTATTTGTGGCAAGCAGTTGCAACACGATGCATCAATTAACTAGTGTAAGTCTATATAATCAGAATGAATTCAAATTCAAATTAAATTCAAAAAAAGAAATATGGTTTAAAAACACCCAAGTTTTAATGTGTGAAAAAAGTCAATAAAACTAAATATTTTGATTATATTACTATAATAATCTTGATCTACTAATCCCCTTATAATATGTTCTACTTTATTACATTACTCACAAGATATTTTCTTTCGATTTATGCAAAACAAGTCACAATTATTTTGGATTTTGCATTCGAAGTTGAAACACTTTTTGATCAAGTCCTACAACTTGTACCCGGCGTAACGATGCATATGAAGTTCCTCTAGAATTTCATTTTACATAGGTTGGTTTGGATTTCAAAATGTATTTTAAATTCTATTCATTGACGTTACTTTGGAGAATATTACACGTGCAAATTTATGAAACACTCCATAGTTCTTCGTATAAAGAGTGTAAATCACACATCACATGCTATATTTTCAAGAATTACATATGTATTTCACGTTCCAATAAGTTTCTATAAAAATAATAAAAAATTAAAATATTGAATTTATTCACATAAACCTAATTTTTAAAATTACAATTTACATACCATTATTTCAGAAACGTTAACAAATATCATATTTAATTAGTATGAATTCCTTTTTGATTCTTATAATTATTTTGCAAATTTTTAAATTAAATAGGTAGGAAACAATTTTGATTGATCATTTTGAATAGTAAACCAAATATCCACATTTTTTATATAGGTATGAATATTATAATATCTTAACTCAGAGCAATTGCAAGTCAAAATGTAAAGTTTTCTATTAATGAAACGAACAAGCCATTAAGAGTTACTCTTTCAACTACCCTTTTGGTGAAAAATAAACCCAAACATTGATTAATGTCTGTTTCAAACAAAATCATGGTGAAAGGTAGAACTAGCTGGAGTCAACTGAAGACGGGTGTAAAAGGAATGGATGTGGACAAATCATAGGTAAACGTTGTTCTATGTCAAGATGTATTGTGTAATTGGATTTAGACTAATCTATAACATCAACAACCTGTTTGGTAAAATGCTTGAACGAGACTCATAACTGTCAATTGTACAGATGCAAGTGTTGCTCTCAATATATCATTATTCCATAATCTGTATCACATGTTTCTGTCTTGTAATATGTAAGTTTCATAAGCTTAAGTTAAATTTTGCAGATTTTTAGACAAGGCAATGGTTAGTTGTTTGATGTTTGCTGTCAGGGATTGCGCAACTCGGCACTTACTTCACCAAAAAATGTAGCACTATGAACACATCCATTGGATCAAACTTCCATATACCAGCAGCATCCAAATATCCCGGGGCACTCTTCCGGGATAATGATTCTACAAAGAATCGGGTTTGGACCATTCTTATCTATAATCACCATGGTCGTAGTAGCTTCCGTAGAGGCCAGAAGAGTCGGGATTGCAAGAAAACACAAGCTTATCGACTCTCCAAAATCAAAAGTTCCCATGAAAACTTGGTGGTTAGTTATTCTATGATCAGATGCTTATTGTAATGAGAAGCATTGATGCAGCTGCATGCATTACTTTATGCGTGTCTGTGCTGAAATTATTTTTTAAATATTTATAAATTGTAGATTTTATGAAATATCTGAATAATAAATAGGTAATAAATTGTAGATCTTACGAAATGTGTGGATAAAAATTATATTCGACCATTTTAAATGCCATAAGTGACTTGGTAACAACATCGGTCAAGCAAAACTTCACTACTTTTACTTGGTGCTCTGAATTTATGTCTTTACATTTGTAATGCAAAGGGATTTGTGTTAGTAGCTGTTTATACACATGTTTTGCATATTATACAGAAAGATTTGGAAGTTTTATTTTTAGATAAGGCACAACAATTTGGTTAATAATTGGAAAATTATATTTTAGTCGGACTATGATAATAGATTTTTGTTTTTCTTTTCAAGATAATTTTGAAATTAGAAAGAATGAATTTATTTAGGGCATGTTCGGTGGCCATTCTTTCCCAAAAAAATTCATTTTTTGCTTACTGATTTTGACTTTTCAACTATTTTACACTACAAAAAATTTGAAAATGTTGTAAAATTATAGATAATGATGAATGACTATTTAACATCTCAGATGTCTATGTAGTTATCTACTTACTACTGTAAGAGTGTATTTTAATCAAGTTGTAGAATCTTTGGAACCCTATAAATAAGGGTCATTGTTATAGTAAATGAACAGGACTTGAATTTTGAATCTCTATTCTATTATCTCGTTTTCTCTTCTTTTCTAGTTTCATAACACGTTATCAGCACGATAAAGCTCTTCCAAAATAAAATAGAGAGAAAACCCGAGAGTTTGTTTAGAAAATTCGCAGAATTTGGGCAGCCTGCGCATCTATGATCAAACAATGATATCTCAACATTCCGTGGTCCGATCATTGTGAAATTTGGACAGTAACTTCAAAACTTATTGTTCTTGAAATCCAACGGCTACAATTCAGATCAGACGGTTCATTCGTAAGAAATTGCTACGTGAATAATAGCAATTTTTGTATTGATACTACTTTCAACAAATGACTATTTTCCTATTCCAAGTAAGTATATTCTTACAAATCTTTTAATTATATTTTGTAAGATTGGATTTACATGATTTATGAATTTTGTTATTGGTTAAATCTTTTGTTTTAGCAAATTAAATACTTTTAAATAAGTAAAAATGTGTTGATGTTCTTGAAGAAACATAACACAATTAAATAAATATTCAAGAAGAATATTTTTTTTGGTTAATCCTGAAGAAATCAAAATTTTATATAAATCAATATTCTAGAAGAATATTATGTTAGTCTTAACTTTATACAAGTTTAAGTTTGATAAATATGTTAATGTTCTCGAAGAGCACAATATTATATTAATATTCTAGAAGAATGTTATTTGTCCCTAAATAGTGTGACATCATTAATTTAATATTCCAGAAGAATGTTGTGTTATATTTCACGACCTAGCATATAAATATTATATTAGAATATTTTGTTGCTCCAGAAGTCGCACAATTTTAGATTATATTAATATTCCAGCAGAATATTAATTGCTCCCGAAGAGCATAATTTTATAAGATCTAATATTCTATAAGAATATTATAATATTAATATTTACATCAAAATAATAATTTGTTGTTGTCCCTGAAGAAGCACAACGTATAATATTTTGACAAAATATTAGCTGTTCCTGAATAGCATAACATTACAATTTAAATATTCCAGAAGAATATTAATTGCTCCTGAAGAGCATAATGTCACAATTTAAATATTGCAGAAGAATATTAATTTTTACGACGTTATAATTTTTACGAAAATATAATGTTATCATTTTTATATTCCAGAAGAATATTGAGCAGTATTCAAAATAATATTTTATTGTGTTCTAGAAGAAGCACATGTCTTGAAAAATATCATATCACAAAAATTAAATTGTGATATAAATGAGTAAGAAGAAAAGCATATAAATCATGTTATGTTGATTAGTGTGAATTATATGATTATACAATGTTTAATAGAAAATTAATTATATTTTCTTGTTCATTGTGTAGTTACTCAAATAAACGAAAAATATATTTGCTAAATTGTATTGAACCGGAAGTTTAATACTTCGAAATTTTATTGATTGGCAATACCGGTTAGACCATCCCGGATCAATATGATGTGACTTATTAATGAGAATATCTATTGAAAACCATAATATTTTCAATATAATGAATTCTCACGTGATGCTTGTTCTCATGATACATAAACCAGTAGACCTTTACTAGATAAAATCGGGACTGAATTCCCTACATTTCTGAAAATTATTTAAGGTGATTTATGGAGCCCCATCACCCTCCATGTTGACCATCTATATATTATTTGTATCTAATAGATACATCTACTAGATGATTGTATGGTGTTATTATTCGCAACTTGAAGTTTGCGAGATTACTTGCTCAAATATTAAATTATGAGCATAATTTTCAGATTATACAACCAAGACAGTGATGTGTCTTGTCAATACTAGTGAGTCTAAATCTCAAACTTTTAATAAATATCAGTTGAGATGGTGTTAAATGGTTTAGCAATATTGTTTTTCAACGCCTCCAATTAAATTCTAAACCATTACTATTGAGAACAAAGCGCTTTCTATTTTGTCTAGGGAATGCTATTTTATATGCGTAAACACTTATACGCATCATGCCAACATCAAAGTTACCCCTACTATAGTTGGCTTATGGTCGAGCCTAATATTATCCATCTAATGAATTTTTTATAGTGCAATATATGTATAATCGGTCCACCATAGTGCACTGAGATGGACTTTGAAAAATGTTGAGAATACATGTTTAGTATGGAACATTATAAAATATCTTAAGTCCTAACGGGTGATATTTTATAATCTGCATTCGAATGTCATTTTGATAAGATAGTTTTCTCAACATTAGGAAAGAGAAATTAAGTAGTGGAAAGAATACATGAAAATGTCAGATATTATATTTTCTAGATCCTTGCACAAGACAATATAAACCGAAGTTCGACAAATAACTCATTTGTAAGTTATACAATTGATGATGCATTTATGACCAAAGAGATTAAATCAAATCTCATATACCAGCTCTAAATGCTCTAATTTATATTAGCGTCCTTGAAGGACAATCCATTAACATTATATCGTGTAATTAATGACACGCCTGAGCGTGGTGACATTTGATTCCAAAAATTCTCAAATAAAAATGGAGCCAATTATAAAGATGGTCCTATTGAGGAGGTGTATACTCTTGAGAGTATATAGACATAACTAATTATAAAACCCCGGAAGAGGATCATTTATTTGAAATAATAAAACGAAAAGATTTCGTTAAGTTATGTCGTTATGAGAAAGAAATGGATTCAAAAATAAATGTTGTTGACAATATTATTGTACATAATGAAGCGCTTCATATTATGAAAGGTAGCGAGGTTATTGAAAGAAATCATCAAAGAATAAATTGACCAAATAAAAGGATGCAATCCAAATAAATTGAATCGACTAGAGAAACTTGAAGTTTACGGACCTATAGTCGAGAACCTAAAGGTGTATGTTTATGCGAAAAAGAAATGGAAAAATGAAGTCGTAACATGTAATGCACGACTTTTAACATTATGAATTTCATAAAAGCTTATGTAAATCAATCATAAGTTGATATCTTGTTAGTCCGTCAATGCATGACATATATGTATATAATGAATATTGTTATAACCAACTCATCCGGCATGATGAATAAAACAATGTATATAAATCCTGGAGGATTTAATATGCCAAGCATATAATTCAACTTTTCGAGAACTCAATCGATCAAAGTACTGAGATCCGAACTAATATTATAATGAGGAGAGTAAATACACATTGTACTCTTTTCCTTGACCAATGTTTTGTCCCATTGGATTTTCCCGGCAAGGTTTTTAATGAGGCAATTTGTATGGCGTATTAAAAGAATTATGTACTCTTTTTCCTTTACTATGATTTTTTCCCACAGGGTTTTTTCCTAGTAAGGTTTTAATGAGACATATTCTTTGTGTAAATGATATCCAATTAGAAGTGCTATAATTCTTATAGTTATGGATGTCTATAACCTACAAAATATTTACCTTCATCATAACCCCTATGGTTATACTCCCATGTATTATAAATTGTATATGAGATCCCGAAGGAACAACAACAAGATCTATTTTTAATACAATAGCATCGCACCATCATGCGATTACTGATCAACCGGAGATAGTGTATGAAGATGATATTTTCGAGGTTATAACATGGAATACATTTCATCGTAATTGTTTTATACAAATTCTAAGAAGATAGCGACATTGAAGACTTTGCGTACAAGATATAGATAGCTCGATACAAATTTTTTCATTGAGTGAAATCGGGAGGAGTAAATTGTACTCTTTTTCCTTCGCTCGAGGTTTTGTCCCAGCTGGGTTTTTCCGACAAAGGTTTTAATGAGGCAAAGATTTGAGTACTCCATTTTTGATAATTTTTTCTTTCTATTGGTATTTTTGTCCCATTGGATTTTTGTCAAATAACGAATTAGTTATTGTGTAATAAGTCATTCAAGGGGTGTTGTAAAATTATAGATAATGATGAATGACTATTTAGTTGTATCAGATATACATGTAGTTATCTACTTACTCTGTAAGAGTGTATTTTAATCAAGTTGTAGACTCCTTTGGAACCCTATAAATAAGGGTCATTGTTATAGTAAATGAACAGCATTTGAATTTTGAATCTCTATTCTATTATCTCGTTTTTCTTCTTTTCTAGTTTCATAAATGAGAAAAGTCAATAAAAATCTAAAAAAAAACCATTTTTTCCAAAAAACTATACCGAACATGCCTTTAGTTAAACTTAAATTAAAATAATCGGATACATCTCGATTATTTATGAAAATATATTTTCTATGTTTCGTGCCAATAATTCTTGTAAATATTTGTTTTTCAATTTATTTCTAGAAGGTAATTGATATATAGAGTCTAACAATACTTGAATTGCTCGTAACTATATACGAAACAATTGTATTATTGATCCCAACTTATTGCTCAATTAGCAAGTTGATCCTTAACCTTTAAAAGGATGTTTTGTCTACAACATCCAGTATACTTTGATAACCTGTCCCTCATTAGAAATGGCAGCCGGACAAAGCCAATTAGCAAGTTGATTCCCAGTCTTTAAAAGAGAACAAAATGGTCTACAGCATTTCATTATACTTGCATAACAAGTCCTTAATTAAGAATTACAACAGGGTGGGACGGCTCGTCCCCAACCCCGTTGGGGATTTTTGGGATGTGGCCAAGATTAAAATTTCTTACCTATATGGTTTCTTACTTATTTATTTTTTCAATATTATTTTTTTATTTTTTAAAATAAGATTTATATATAAAAATATAAAATAAATTAAAAATAAAAGTCGAGGCCGGGACAATGTTCCCCATCGTTCCACGACTCCTCCGCCCCACGGAAGTGGGTAGTTTGCCATCCCTACTCCAATGATTTAAATCGTCCAAATCTTCACTAATTTGAAATGAGATATGTTTTCACGAAGATCAAATGATGGTTTAAAAAACATTTGGACAGCTTGTGTCAACCAAATCTTAATGAAAGATTGAGGATCAAATTGTTTATTTTTAAAGTTTGAAGACAAAATTGTTAGCCAAGGAATACATTAGAGACCAATAATGTATTTCTGAAAACTAAATATTACATCCTTGTTCTTTAAGGTTAAATGCTGCAGCTCACCCAACTTTGAGCGGAATTCTATTATGGTCATTCATTTTATTTACTTGCAAATCTGGTCACTCGTCTTTAATTTGGTGCAATTATGTCACTCAACTTCGATTTCCTTTCAAATATGATCATTCTGTTAGTTTAAATAATATAATATGTTAACTTGGGCTAAAAACTAACGAATGACTGACGTGAATGTTCATGTCACACAAAAATGTATATCACCCATCTTAAACTAAAAACACCTATTAAAAAAAATATAAATTAAAAGCACGTTTTTACATGTAACTATCTATTTGTTTTAATATTCAAGTCCGCATATTACGTTAGTTAAATTAATGGAAGTAGACAAAGTGACCAGATTTATAAGTAAATCCAAATTGAGTGATGTGATTGCATCAAATTGAAGATGAGTGACGAAAATAGAAAATAAGTAATTTGATTGTACTGAATTGAAGATGAGGGACATAAATGCAACTCTACTCAAAATTGAGTGACCTTCCCAACATTCACATCCATATGCATTCTTAAAATAACTAAAAAAGTAACAAAAGAAATCACCTTTTGACAATCAATGCAACACAAATTGGTTCCAACTTTTATCTTACAAAACAGGTGACAAATGACAATTCAATACAATTTTATTCCAAATAAGACCATAGGGGTACTTTAGTCACACTACCGTTTATCTTCTTCCGAAAGTTTTTTACTTACCCCTGCAACTGCAAGGCTATATAAAAGTATAGCGTGATTCCTAGACCAATATAAATTTCAATCGTAAGCTTAGAATCCCAAGTCAATGGAAAACGACGTCGAACCACCGCCGGAGCACAAGCTCTGCGGTTATGTACAGGCAGTTCTCTCCATTGCTGGGGACATCAATTCGCTTCCTCTCAATTCCCTCTGCAAAATCGCCGGCGACCCCCAAAACATCCACTTTGTATCGCAAAACGACGTTGTATTAACGCCCATTGGTAAACCAAAATCTTCGAATTCCAGAACTACGCCGTGTGCAGGGTCCTCCTCGAAGAAGCGGTGGAGCAGAATTGGAATGGTCCACGGGTCTATAAGCGTAGTGCACCAGATTCACGCCCTCGTGAGGCATAAGTGTATGAGAATTTTGGCGAGGGTGGTTAAAATTGCAGTGCGAGAGAGTGAATTTGGTGGTGAGTGTAGGGAGGCTAGGGCTGTGGTGCTGGTGGATGTTTACTTGCCTATGGCCTTGTGGTCCGGCTGGCATTTCCCCAAGTCGGCTTCCACTGCTGCGGCTCTTTTGAAACACCTGAGGTTCGTTGTTTAATGTTCGTTCAATTTTCTAAATGCCTTGTTTTATTCGGTAATGTTGTTGTATTTCGATTTTTCATTTCTTTGTTGGATTCAGTTTGATGAAGTAGTGTTTTAGTGTTGTGGAGTTTTCGTGAACGAGAGATGGCAGGCATGGTGTACTATCTGATTACGTGAAATTCACTGTCTCGGGCGCTTGTTTTCCAGAATGAAATTTGTATTAAACAATGCAATGGATCAAATTAATTAGTTAAATTGCCTAGTTGAAGTATGGAGCTCATGAACTGATATTTCGAGTCATGTTGGGGTGGAATTACATTGTTATGGATTTTGGATGTGTGGTGCCTAAGTGTATTGTGGTAAGGTCAACGGCGGTTTGGAGGGTGCAAAATTTATATGTTATAGGTATATGAAGAGATGTTCGCACATGTTATGTTTCCCTAATATTTTTCATCAATGTAAAGGGCATTAGGGCAAAACTCTTTTCTTTAGTGCTTCTCTGATTGTAATTTTGTTCTTCGTTATAGTAAAACTTTGCAGGGGCAAGTAAATGTATCTCTTGTATTGAGAGGGAACTATTCTAAATAGCATTTTCTTTACTTGCCATGTGTTTTGTTTCTTGTTATATTGCTTTCTATAGCAAGAATTAGTGTGTGTTTGGAAGGGCTTTTTGAAGCTCAATATCACTTTTTAAAGTGCAAAAGCGCTTTTAGTTATTTTATGGATGTTTGGCTAAAGTCAATAAGCACTTTTTTAGTGAAAATAGCTATAAAAGTTGTTTTAGAGAATTTCTCTAAAAACCTCTAATTGAGCTTTTACGAGAAGTTGTAATTAATATTTAATGAAACTTAAAAATTAACAAAATTACCATTAATACATAAAAAATATTAATTTATTTACCACATATATTACTTATATCAAATTGTCACTTCGTATATTTATATAAAGTAAAAAATATATGTTGGCGTGTTAAATAATATAATACAAATTACACATAATATATTTGATTTAAATATATTAATTTTAAGTAATATGATATATATTACAATATCATAATTTAATTAAGATATTAATTTTAACAGATTATTATAGAATATGAAAAAATATTACCTATTTTAAAGAAAATAAAATGAGATTTATAATAATTAATTACTGTTTATTAAATAAATATAAAGTTATACAAAAGTAATTTTATAGTTATGCAGCTAAACACTCAATTTGATATCACATCAATTTTTGGATTCACAGCTAAACAAAGAACAACTTTTTAGCAAAAGTTCCACTGCCAAAAGCTCTACCTCTACTCACAGAGTCACAATAGCTGTGCCAAACGGACTCTTGGGCATTTAATATGTAACTAACTCACTTCCAACTTAATGCCTCTCGCTAATAGCTCACGTTTCATAGTGCACTCTATGAGTATGTTGATATTTTCCTTTAGAGCTTGTATTTTTTAATGCCAAGATAGGTCTATATACGGACCAATCTGAGAGTGGGAGTGTGGGCATAAAAAAATACTTTGAATAAGAGAGTTCTTAAGAATGTCAATTTGAAAATGTTTTAAAGCAAGAGCTGGAGGTTGCCACTCTAGGAGAAGATGCTTGATTTGGGACACCGACGATATTTGTGCACATTCTGAAGACACATTTCGAGAAGGACAGAGGAGTTGAGATCCTCGATGTTGATGATTCGACATTAAATAGAACATTTTTTGGTGATTGTGTGCATATAACAATAGTTTAGGGGCCTGTTTGGTAATGTTTCCATTCAAAAGGTGCAAATGGGATCCTCCAGTCCAGTATCGCTAAGTTTTATAGATTCATCTGGTTTATGGATTAACTCTGTTTATCATGTCCATTGTCCAGTGTTGATCTTTGATTCTAGTCCTCATTGCTCGAGTTAATTTGTATGATTATGTGGGCCTTTCTGCCATTTTTCTCAGAATTGATGCTAATATTTATTAACCGTTAATCGAATCCGGTGGTAAAGATTTTTGCTATGCCTCTGATGCAAAAGTATTTTATAAACATTTCTTTGCAGTTCTGATTGGGAAGCTCGAAGTATGATGCTCAAGTTTGACAAATTGGAACTTGTAGATAATTTTAGTATTTGGAACATCACAGACTGTCATGTCCTTAGCTGCAAACAGCGTTGTAGTGCTCCTGACGGTTCTGAGAAAAAGCTTTTTGAACTCCATGAAATTTTTAAGAGCGTACCCAGTGTGACAAAGAAGGTAGACCAAGATTATTCAAGAGTTATTCCAGCCGACTCATCCTCCAAAACCGGTATCTGGGTGCTATCAGATGATATTTTGATCAATATTTTAACTGCACTTCGCCCAGTTGACCTTCTTAGGATTTCGTTAACATGTCATCATTTAAGGTATTTGGCAGCATCGATCATGCCATGTATGAAACTTAAACTTTATCCTCATCAGCAGGCTGCTGTTGAGTGGATGTTACAGCGTGAGCAGGAGACTAAAGTCTTACAACA
Organism: Forsythia suspensa; assembly: GCA_023638005.1. NCBI lineage: Eukaryota > Viridiplantae > Streptophyta > Magnoliopsida > Lamiales > Oleaceae > Forsythia > Forsythia suspensa. The sequence continues at coordinate 13,846,338 of CM042665.1, forward strand.
TCCTCTATATATGGACTTCAAAACTGAAGATGGGTTTGATTTCTATATGAATATGGTTTCTGGGGAGATTGTAACTGGCGTGGTCCCCACGATTAAGGATTTCCATGGGGGAATGTTTTGTGATGAACCTGGATTAGGTAAGACTATAACTGCCATTTCACTCATTCTGAAGACACAAGGCACGTTGGCAGAACCCCCTGATGGAGTACAAGTGGTCTGGTGTAGGCATGATGGGGATCAGAAGTGTGGTTATTATGAAGTTAGTGGGAACAATATAACCAGGGGCAGGGTGCCTGCTATTAACAAAATTGTGGCTCACAAATCTCGAAGAGGGCAGTTATCGCTTGATGAACTCACCCCAAGGAAGAATTCAAACTGCAATGCACCAAATATTCCCACGCTACTTGATTCCGCTGAGCAAATTCTGGAATCAACTGATCCCTGTTCTAGTAAGAGAATCAAATTGTCTACATCTGCATGCTTGACACCTGCATCCTCTGCTGTGCACACCAGGAGCTGGAGTAATGTGAAGAGAAATCTTCTGAATGAGTACGAGGAGTCATCACTTCCTTCTGATAGAAAAATGGTTAAGAAATGCTTAAAAAATGGAAAACATGCCTCTAATGGTCAATGGAATAGCTTTCTGAGAAACCAAGGTGGTTTGGCACGTGGGTCATCATCCATTAGGAAGAGGGATAAGGAGACTAACACAGACAATTTTGAAACCAACGAAACATGGGTCCAGTGTGATGGTTGTGCCAAGTGGCGGAAGCTTGCAGATGTAACTGTAGCAAATACTACCACAGCATGGTTTTGTAGTATGAATACTGATCCCTTGCACCAGAGTTGTAATATACCTGAAGAGTCCTGGGATTTTGGGGAATCTATCACACACCTACTTGGATTTCATACCAAGGGAACTCTTGGGGGAAAGGAGGAAAACATATCATTTTTCATTAGTGTTCTCAAGGAGCACTACACATTGATGAATTCGGAGACAAAGAAGGCCTTAACTTGGTTGGCTAAACTTTCACCGGATAAGCTATCAGAAATGGAAACAATTGGGTTGATGAGCCCGATCGTAGGAACCTCACTGTTCGATACTAGAGTTTCTCGTGATTTTCACAAAATATTTCAAGCATTCGGCCTAATTAAGAGAGTTGAAAAGGGTGCTACGAGATGGTACTACCCAATAACTCTTTTGAACCTGGTCTTTGATTTGGATTCACTTAGAATTGCTCTCTGCGAGCCATTAGATTCATTCAGGTTATATTTATCAAGTGCAACTTTAATTGTTGTCCCTTCGAATCTTGTTGATCACTGGAAAACTCAGATTGAAAGGCATGTCAGACCAGGTCAGTTGAGAGTTTATGCATGGGGCGATCAGAAAAAACCCTCTGCCCACTGTTTGGCATGGGACTACGATGTGGTAATAACTACATTCAACCGTTTGAGTGCTGAGTGGGGTCCCCGCAAAAGAAGTGTGTTGATGCAAGTTCACTGGCTTAGAGTCATCTTGGATGAGGGGCATACTCTGGGGTCGAGTCTCAATTTGACAAATAAATTACAAATGGCTGTTTCATTGAGTGCCACTAATCGCTGGTTGTTAACGGGTACTCCAACTCCCAACACTCCTAACAGTCAGCTCTCGCATCTTCAACCAATGCTCAAGTTCCTTCAAGAAGAGGCTTATGGGCAGAATCAGAAGTCATGGGAAGCAGGTATTCTCAGGCCATTTGAGGCAGAAATGGATGAGGGCCGGTCACGCTTGCTGCAGTTACTTCGTAGATGCATGATTAGTTCAAGGAAAATAGACTTGCAGGCAATCCCTCCTTGCATCAAGAAAGTAACATATTTGAGTTTTTCCGAAGAACACGCGAAAAGTTACAATGAGTTGGTAGAAACAGTGAGGCGTAATATTTTAATGGCGGACTGGAATGATCCTTCACATGTTGAGAGTTTACTCAATCCGAAACAATGGAAATTTCGTGCTACTACTATTAGAAATGTACGGTTATCCTGCTGTGTGGCTGGACATATCAGAGTATCGGATGCTGGCCAAGATATTCAAGACACTATGGATATCTTAGCTGAGACTGGTCTCGATCCTAGTTTGGAGGAGTATGTGACAATAAAGTACAATCTTTTATATGGTGGCAATTGCATGAGGTAGATCTGGCTTATAAGCTTTCATGTACTTGATTTTATTTGACAGGGTACAATTCATATTTTCTTGTTATTGGGTTTGTAGGTGCAAGGAATGGTGTCGTTTACCTGTCATTACACCTTGCAGGCATCTTTTATGCCTTGTCTGTGTTGCTTTAGACAGTGAAAGGTGTACATTCCCTGGATGTGGTAACTTGTATGAGATGCAGAGTCCAGAAATATTAACTCGTCCAGAGAATCCCAACCCAAAGTGGCCTGTTCCAAAGGATCTCATTGAGTTACAGCCTTCATATAAACAGGTAGGGTTATCTTTTTCTTTCTTATTGTATCTGACTTGTGTATTTTTCTTATGCTTGCAAATGTTTACCAATTTATGTTTGTTGTTTAATGCAGGATGACTGGAATCCTGATTGGCAGTCGACATCTAGCAGCAAAGTTACATATCTTGTTGATAAATTAAAGAAATTTCAGGAAACTAATAGGATCAGTGGATACTCCAGTGACCAGAGAGGGGTACACGATTCTCATGAACTCCATTTGTCCTCTGAGAGAAGCTATTTCAACCCATCAATAGGTCAAGAAGCTTGCAGTGGATCTGGAAATGAGTTGAGTCAGACACCTACAGAGAAAGTTATCATATTTTCTCAGTTTCTTGAACATATTCATATTATTGAACAGCAGGTAGCTTTCGATTAAATGTAGTCATGGTGAATATCATTTTCTCTGCAATTAACGAGCTATTATTTTTCACATTCTTTTCCCAGTTAAATGTTGCTGGTATCCAGTTTGCTGGAATGTATAGTCCCATGCATTCTAGCAATAAGGTATGTATCCAGTCGCTTCTTGTTTTTTGATATGTTTGAAGTTCCAAACTTGTTTGATGTGGTTTAGAAGCTAAGTTATTTTTATGTAAATCAGATGAAATCACTGGCAACTTTCCAGCATGATGCAAAATGTATGGCTCTTTTGATGGACGGAAGTGCAGCATTAGGTCTTGATTTAAGCTTTGTAACACACGTTTATTTAATGGAACCTATCTGGGATAAAAGGTAATAGATGAAATTTGTATAACCAAGTATTTTGGCAATTTTTTTTACTGCATTCTAGTTTTGCTTGAGGAAGTTCATCTTCAGCATAATTCTGAGCGTGTTCTTTCCAATTAAAACCACTTTCAAGTTCTGTATCACTAATGTATTGGTGATACGGATATGTGTTCTGCTTATGCAGCTTCCTTTTTAATTTTAGTTGAGAATTAGATAAGTAAGAAATTATAATTTACTTTTCATACTGATTTCTGGTTTTTATTGTTATGGAAATTGATCAGCATGGAGGAACAGGTTATTAGTCGTGCTCATCGGATGGGTGCTACACGTCCTATTCATGTGGAAACATTAGCAATGAATGGGACAATCGAAGAGCAAATGTTGAAATTTTTACAGGTATTATTCATCTTTTCTTATTGTGTTTTGAATGATAAGATAGTATGGATCTTGCTACACGAGACTGTGAGATAGCTAACTACCCATTTTCGTTGAGCACAAATTAGTAAAGTTCCCACTTTTAGTCATCGCAAATTATCCATGCCAACTTGTTCAATCTAGGGCATCAAGTTAAATTGTCACTAAGTATATAGGACAAGATTGGAAGATCACGAGTCTGATTTTCTGACTTCACTTCCCAAAGACTATTCAGATCTGCAATCATAATTTTACTTCCTTTTACAGATTTCTGTAAATGTAACTTCAGGTTTCTATCATTCTTGCTTTTATTCAGGCAAGCAACCAGTTCCATGACCTATTTTAAATGAAAATCTGTGTCATGGTTGGACTTCATTTCTAGGGTTGATGGAAAAAATTACTGGCAGTGAATCTTTTACCGATGCCATTATTAGTGGTTTGGTTGAGGAATTTTCTTGTGACATTCCATGCTGCCCAAAAACAAATGGGAAAGCCAATGGGAAACCTTAAACGGCCATGCTACTTGTCAAAAATTTCATCCACCACCAGTAGCTTGTTTGAGCGACTTCAGAAAAACCATCTGGATCCAAAACTCGACTTCAAGTCAGCTTGTCAACGTGTATATTCCTTATTGTAGGATGCCCAAAAGTGGAAAACTATCTGACATGGAGAAAAGAAAGATCTTGAAAGTATTCTGGCGGATGAGTTTTGGCCTAGCGTTTTTTGTTGATTGAACTAGGACTCATGGGAAAAAGATAAATAACTCACAGGACAAGTAGTAAATGAGCACGAACAGGAGTTGACTAGCCTTGTCATGTATGCGTTTCACATTACATTTTATGTGCTAGACTAAGCATGGACATGGGTGATGCAGATTGTATGACTATTGGATAATCCTGTTGGGTAACATAGCAAGCTATATCATAAGAGCATCTCTTTTGATGAATAAATATGTTTCTGGAACAGTTTTCTTACCATGCATATGTGAACACTAATAGTTACTTGAACAACAGCACAGAACAAGTCAAACCATTATGAATCCTCAATCATCTCACTCGACAACATTTTGCCATGGTCTGTCTGGCCAAGACAGTGCTAATTAGACCATTGAGACCTTGCTGTTTGTGCACTCTCTTGAAAGCTTATGTCTTAAAGGATTAAATTGTTTCAACTCGACCTCTAAGTATATAATGCACTTGCAGTAGAATTTTGTCTGAACATTTTATTGTGTTTGATTGATAGGATGCTGGTGAATGTAGAAGGCTGTTGAAGGAAGAGTTTGGTAAAAATGATCTTGATGGGACGCGATCATATCGCACATTACATGATTTTGCTGAGAGCAATTATCTGGCTCATCTCAGCTTCGTGCGAACAAATTTTAGGACATAAAGGTATGTAATTTTTATTTTTCTGAATTTTAATTGTAGATAATTCGTGCTCTGGATTTATTTATTTATATTTGGCCTCAAAGGCTCTCATAAAAAACCTTCTTGAGCATGATGTTTCCATAACAAGGGAAAATGTGTTTGGTTGTGATTAAAATGTAGCCCTGTATGAATTTTAATTTTATATTTATGAGAAGACACGTAAAATGAAACATGTTTTTGTAGAGAAATTCAAATCTGTAATTGATTTTTATACTTTATTATTCGTGTTAGGTAGGATTTTGTACAGATAGGTGATTAGCCAGATTTTCAATTTTTCAGCTGCTTGTTATCTTTCTTATTTAGAGCAGTTTAATATCCCTTGGTTTTAGGCTTAGATTTTGTGGTTTTCTTGTGTAAAATCCCGCTCTATAAAGCTGATTGTATTTTCCTCATTTCATTATATGAACAAAAGTATTCTCTCAAATATTATAATATGGTATTAGAGCAGGCAAAGGTCCTGGTTCAAGTCTCTCCATCACCCATTTTATGAAATTATGCATGTGTTATGTCGTGATGGAAAAAAAAAAAAGAATCCAGCTTACACGTGAGGGGCATGTTGAGGACAAGATATAAATAATACACATGTGGCGCTTTCTATTAGCTTAAACTTCTAGATCAAGTGGTTTAACACGGAACAACGTGGTTTCTTTCTTTTATTGATGATCGTACAAGAATTTGTTGTATTTTGTTGAACCAAAAATTGGAGGCACTAAAATATTTCGCTGAGTTCTATAATATATATGTTCAAACTCATACCGAACTCGTGTCAAAGTTCTTCGAACCTATAATGGAGGTGAATATTTTAATCATATTCTGGGGAATTACCTTTCTCATAATCGTATTGTTCATCAGAGTTGGATATGAAAGAAAAATAGGCATATTTTAGAAGTGGCTAGATCTTTAATATTTACCTAGTGTATTTCTTACGTGTTTTTGGGATGATGCAATCCTTACTGCAGCCTACCTAGTACATGTGTACTCCCAACAGGGATATTCCAATATCGAACCTAACAGGGATATTCCAATCAACTATATTTTTAACTAAAAAGCGCTCGCCTAAGCTAGATTAGGTGCGCCTATGCGTAAAAAGCGCTCGTAGGCGAGACTAGGCTTGCGCTTTTTAGTTAAAAATATAGTTGACCAAATTAACTAAAAAGCGCGCGTCTAGGGCTTAAGCCTCCACGCCTTGCGCCTAGGCGCGCTTTTTAGAACATTGATGGAGGCAATATACAGAATTTTGAGATATCTCAAAGACTATCATGGTAAATGGTTGATATTTGAAAAGAACTATCAGAGTAAGGTGGAAGATTTCCTAGATGTTGATTGGGCAGGCTTGGTTACTGACCAAAGATCAATCTCACAGTAGCAGTGTAGAAGAAAAGCTTAGGGCAATTGCTCAAGGAATTTGTAAAGCATACAACAACTTAAGATTTCAACAGATCTTCCTATAACTATTGCAAGGTTCTAAAAGGTACGAGTTATGGCAAGGGTGGAAAGGTCAACTCTCAAACCTTACGAGCCTAGGCGTAATAAGGTGTTTTTCGATTTTTAATATTATTTTAATGTATAAGTCTTTTCTTAAAAAGAAAGATAGCTTTCTCTACTTTGTGTTTTTTTGTTTTGTTAAAGTATGTGTTGTGACTTGTGAGCTTGTACTTCCTAATTTTCTATTTATCAACTGTTCCTTTTATTTAATTAGTTTATACAACCTTCACAAACATAAAAAGAATTGGAAGAAAAAGTTTTAAAAGGCGCGCACCTATGCCTGCATTAGGTGGACAAAATACAGTTGACCTATCTTTTTCTATGCCTTTCCCATATAGCGGGGATTTTTCCTCTCGCCTAGACCCCACATTTTTCTGCCCTTTAGAACGCTTCTTATTCTGACAATATCCGCCATAAGCATGGCACATAATCGTGTTCACCATGATCGAACTAAACTCGTGGAGAGGTTTGATCATCATTTATCAAAGAGAAAATTGAAGATGGTTCAATATATATGGTATTTATTCAATTGGAGCAGCTAATATTATCACCAAAAGGGTTACTAAAGCACAATGCATGATCAACATCTTTGCTCCAGCTTGAGGAGTGTAGAAAAATTTAAATCTGTAATTTTTTTTTGATACTTTATTAATCGTGGTAGGTAGGATTTTGTACAGATTGGTGATTGGCTACATTTACCTTTTTTAGCTTCTTGTTATGTCGTCGTATTTAGTTCAGTTTAATGCCCCTTGATTTTAGGTTTAGATTTTGTAGTTCTCTTCTGTAAAATCCAGCTCTATAGGGTCGATTGTATTTTCCTTATTTCAATTTATGAACAATGAACAAAACTATGCTCTCAAATATTTTAAGAGTTTTATACTTTTGGGGGGGACTCTATTAGACTTTATTCTTGTTCACAACGTATATTTTCCACATTTAGAACATAAATGGCAAAGTTAAAGTCTTTTCTGATATTTATCATTTTGCTCCTAAGAAATGAAACAAGTTTCAGCATTTGTGATGTAGAAAGAAAATGTTTTTTTTTTTTTATTATTTCACAGAATTCCAGGATCTGAAACAGTACAATATAAAACAAAATCATTCACGAATCCAGTCCCTAGCGGCTTGTAGTTGAAAACTTCTCATTGGTGATGTTTAATGAGTGCTCGGAAAATGTCTTTTCATATTATTTGCTGTCACCAGTCTTCTAAAATGGGAGTATCATGATGGACATAACTAACTTGTGACAGAAGCTGTAAGTCATGTAATCCTGTATTTTCTTGTAAATTTTTCATTTTTCTTTGGCTGATGAACATGCTGTATTTATACCATTAAATCCTGACTATATATAAAAATATTAATCAAGCCCTGAGTTTACTGAGTATCTAGTGTGCTGTTTATGGCAGCTGACCTCCAAGATAATTTCTTTCAATTGCATGATCAAACTTCAAAGTAATTTCTTCTTAGGAAAATACACGTGAAAAAAATTAGATATTGGTGCAGCCAACGTGGGAAAAGTTAAGAATCTAGAGCAGCCAATCAAGGGATAAAATCGTTAAGGTTAAAAAATTTGAATATAAAGTTGTTTGCTTTATTTGGCGCAGCGAATTCATGGTAGATTCAATGGGATCAAATACTGTAGGTGTTGTTACTGTACAGTTAATTTTTTTTATTTTTCTCCTGTACAGTGCATGGATCTCTATAAGTAGCCTTGTAATCATAATAATGAAGTACAATGGAAACTACAACCATTCTTTAATCTTTTCATGGTGTCAAAGCTAGGTTCCCCACTGGACACAGTGGAAAATTCTGTTCTTTGGCCTTTAACTTTTAGTCATAATATTTTTCCTCATCAACCTTAAGTTATCAAGATTAGCACCATTGCTAGTAGGGTCCAATTTGAGGAGTCAACGAGGAAGAAATATGATTGTGGCTTATGCCCGTATGGACCCTAAGACTCAAAGACAGAAGAAACGGGTTGGAAGTTACACGAGAAGTCTCAAAAATGGAAAGGCATAGGTTTCCCAAAAACAGTAGTCCGAGGTATGCAAAGCTATGGTGATTGAGACACATCCATTCAGCAAAGGAACAATTGAAACACGTTGTGTCACAGGCCGACTCTTCCTGTCGCCCAACACGACTATTTTTCGTCCCGTGCGGCAGTAGTTTTACTCTATTCAACTACTTTCCACCTTCTCCATCACGAGTCTAAACATAACCCGTTGCTCATTTTATCCACAAAGCTTACTAGTTTGTAAATACTCGAACGCATCCCTGCGCTGCACTTGGTGCCAAGCGCTCGCTTATTTACAATGCACATCATCATCGATGTTCTCAAGTTGCCCGCATGCTCATACACAACATATGGTCCTCTTGAAGTATACTCGATGGATAGGAGCTTTTCTAGCTCCGTTCGAAGGTCATTTGCATACTCCACAACACAATCTTTGTGCTCATCCCTTCTTACGGGCATATTGACTAATTGTGTATCGCAATGCCCTTTGTTAAGGCCTTGCCCAAGCAGGGTGAACTGATAATCTATGGCTAACTTGAAGTGCCTTCATAGCATACTCGCTCCAACAACAATGACATCTTGTCATATTCACCCAACTATGCAACGTTGTCCCACAACCGTATTTCTAGCCAACGGACCCCACGGCAAAGCTAAAATCCATAGTCAAAGCGCACGAGTTAGCATACGAGGTCTTTAGAGTGCTTTTCTCGATAGCTCATTCAACCTATAGGTGTTACCGTATCCTTAGCGTAGCCTTCGGGCATAGCAATGTTCTATCGGCAACCTCAGGACTCTTCTGGTAGCCCAACGAAGGCCCCGAAAGCCAACGCCGCCCGAAGAGTTCCCAAACTCAAATACTTTAGCCATCTCTTGAGGTGCCTAAAGCAGGCCCTTAGTTGCCCCCGCGGTCTCTAAGGATTGTTTATTTAGTGCATAAGGTTAGCCCACAGGCTACTCTTCTGTTAGGACGAAAGCACGAAAGAGGCTGGCTAATTGCTCATCAAGCATGCCTCCCTTATAATAGATGCGGAGAAATAACCAAGTGACACCAATAGACATCTTTTGGTCGAAGAATCATAACTTTCATAACCGGTGTTCCCGACCTCCAAATGATGCTCCGTTTGATCCATAGCAAAGTTAACATCTTCAATATGAAGTCCAATAAGTTTCAGCCTCAACGGATACTCGACCGCTGAGCTATTGTTCTTGCAATATTCTGAAATTACAACAATGCCACATCATGACACTGTTGCCTTCGGCCCCTACGTTTCATAACCAAACGGACTCCTCTTATCGTCTGTCTTGGTAGGAAGCTTTCTAACTCCTTAGGGAAGCTCTCCGTAAAACGGCTTCTCCAAACTCTATTATTAAAATTCTCTGCTCATCATACGAAGTTGATGTCATTAAGGTCATCTATAATTACATGTCAAGCCAACTTCACCCGTCATCTCCGATAGTCACGGATATTAGCGTTAAGCTAAGATGCGATCCGTGATATAATCCTCCACTCAATTCTGTCAATGTCCTCGTTGACATGGAGTATACTAAGAATTTAGTATACGGGATCTCTACTTCAACTGTTGTGCATCCTACACAATCTCGCTCTTTTAGGCTCTCAAGTCAGTTAACCCTTGAATTAACAACGCTGAATCAACTCAGAACTGGGCCATTCCATACTAACTAGTTATCGTTGATAAGTCATCTTATATTGACTAGTTGTTGCTGATGCAATGTCCGCAACACACGAGCACAAATCCATATGTGACACCCTCCTCCACTCAAAGGTGTTGACGTCCTCAAAAACACGCCTCCGAAAGTTTGGCGCACCCCTGCCGGGTGTGATTATCCTAACCAACTGCGCCTTGTAGAATCGCAACGAAGAATCTCAAATTATATTCAGTCTCAATCCTCACCCTATGTTCGAAGCATTAGTTCATTGACTGAACAGATTTATATGTCTGTAGTGCCAATCTGTCACATACCAAATTGAAATCCATACTTAGCTCTTAACTTGGACTAATTTTGAGCCCAACGCTCTCTTGTTCAAAGCTTTTGAGTTTTTGAAAGCTTGGTGCTTCCTTGTCGTCTATGTTTAATCTCTTCGTAAAGACACATCACGGTTTTCCCTAGAAACATAGTTGACACAACTCAATTTTCTGCTTAACTCATACTTTGCATGTCTGCAAAGGTTCTCAAATCATTGGCGCGTTGCGCCTAAGAGCTCAATAGCTCAATCTTCAAATCGCACACGCGCGCGCCCATTCGCTAAAGCGCACTTATGTCATTGGCGCGTGGCGCTAAGGTAGAGACTAACACGTCCCTTCTAATTACATTTAACTCTATTGACGCCGCCTGTTTGCTAAGGCTTTCTCAAATCGTTGGTGTCCAATGCCAAAAGTAAGGGTCTCTAACATTTATTCCTCACAGCCCAAAAGGTGGCTTGTCCAGCAGAAGCAATTTAATCAATCGCTTGGTTTAACACCAACTCCAGCATGACAATTAGCCAACTCGACTAATGCCCCAAGTAGATATGGGTACGAGATCAATTTTTTAACTCAAACCATGTCTTGACCAAAATAAGCAATCAACTCTTTGATTCAAGTTCGATCTTGAAACTTGTGTGGACAATCACTTGCACAACACTAAAAATGCCTCATTGTGTCCATAATGTGACTCTTCGCCATTCTCTCTAAAGCTCATCCTCCCGTGCCTTGGAAGGTTCTCAACAAGGTGGTATCTTACCACCGCATGGCAATTTAATGCCTTCGTCTGTCTTTGAAAGTTCATTTTTCCACATCTTGGAAGATTCTCACGAAAGAGTGGTATCCTACCACCATACGGCTATACTGCCTTAGATTTACCTCCTGACTCGCGGCCTCTCCACAACATGGTCATAATAACTTGCATTCATGGCACTATTGTCCACCTGACCAATCGGCATGTCCCCACTCAGAAGTCAAGATGTATGGATACATTAGATTCTACATTTAGTACCCATGGAAAAAGGTTAACAACCATCTTCTTGGCCTTATTGTCAAAGCTATCGTCAACACAAGTTACTTCGGATAGCTAAGCTTTTTTCCTGAATCTGACTGCCAACCGAAAAGCTAACAAGTCATTACGGCCTTAATATCACAGCCATCGTCCGTTCGAGACTTCTGATAAAGATCGTATCAAGCCCAAACAAACTGTTGACTGAAGCTGCTCATATATCCCATCTGATGCTATTAACAAGTTCACCATAAATTAAACTAATAAACTTTAAGCAATCAATAGTAACCAAAAAACCATAAACGAAGTTACTCCACTTCACACTGTCTATAGTCGTCAACAACATAATGCATCAGTGCTCTCAGAGCCAAACTGATGCACTTTAAGCTTAATCTCTAAAGCCAGCATTTGCTGCTCTTTTAAGGATGCCAATTGATACTTAATCAATTTTCAACATCTCCAAAATCATGCACAATCTACAATTAGAACTATTGAAGCAGTTTAAAGCTCATGGCAACAATCTCTCACATTCGTGTTGCAAATCGGTACAATTCTGTTTTCTGAATCTAGGTTTCAACCGTTGCCCTCTGACGAGTTCTTTCGGTCAAATCTATATTGGTCTACACAAATACTCTAATAATGCACAAATTTGTGCTCTGATACCAACTATCACAGGGTGCCTTTCTTTCTAACACAAAAAAGGACACCGTGCGGCAGTAATCTACTATGCTAGATTACCTTCTTTCTGTTCTCTATCGATTCGGTAATGAAGACAATTTAAAGAAAGCTTTGCAACAGAAGATTTGAATCTAACGAAAATAGCTTGTTCATTGATTAACGAAAGTTGAAAATTACAATAGCCGGTGCGAGGGTAGTAGAGAAGTCTTGTCAAGCTCACCGGTTTTCATCCCCGCACTAGTTGGTAATTCAAGTCGTTGTTAATCAATCATTCAAATCTTACATTGCAAAGCTTTTTGGTGTCTTCATTCTTGAATCGATCGAGAACAAAGTGGAAGGTAATCTAGCGAGTAGACTCATCACGCATGGTGCCTCTTTTTGTGCTAGAAAGAAAGGCGCCCCGCCATATGTGGTTACACCAGTTGCAAGGAAAAAAAGAAAAATAAAATACACAATCTATATTATTGTCCCTTGCACTATCTCAAGTTGGCCGCTACAGGAGCTTGACGCGAAGAATGCATTCTTAAGCAATGAATTAGAGGAAGTATATAGATTTATCTCTCAAATTTGAGAGGACTTTTGGAGCCAAGAGTGTATTCAAATTGAGACGACTCTATGGATTGGAACACTCTTAATGATGGTAAAATTGTTGTTCTTATATTATGTCCCAATGATATCATCGTGACAGGTGACAATCTTCCTGAATTGGAGAAATAAAAGGAATTCTTTCCAAGGAATTTGAGATCAAAGATCTCGGTCAATTGAGATCTTTCTCGGTAGAAAATTGTTAGGTCTTGTATATTTTCCTTGCTAAGTAAATATGCCCTGGAGCGTCACCAATAGAAGCTCAATACCTGGGTACCGTACATTCGTTGGAGGAAACTTAGTGACATGCAGAAGCAAAAACCAGACATCCTGACTGTGGTAGCTCGAAGTAGCGCAGATGCTGATTTTCGTGTTCTTGCTAATCAAATTTGTGAACTATTAGGACTAAAAGAGTTCTTAGAAGAATGGAAGGTTACAAGTGAGATTCTTACAACTGTATTGATAATATGGCAACGATCAACATAGCTTATAATCCCGTTCAAGAACCAAACATGATGAGTCGGATGCCTTTTATACCGACAGAAAGTAATTGACGGATTGTCCACTCATTAAAAGGTGTTCAAAAGCAACAGTTCAGGATGTTCGGCTAAGCTTAAAAGATCTTTAAAAGGAGCTGTTGAGGTTTGCCAAACATGCCAAGCTCTAAGCCTCTAACAAGCAAGTTACTAATGTTAGTTATCTTTGAACCAACTTGAGGGAGAGTTTTGGAAAAATAGACTCGAATCAAGGGATAGAATCAATTAAGTCAAAGATTTTAACTGTAAAGTTGTTTGCCTCATTTAGTGCCTCATATGGTGCCAACCTATCCAGAGATAGAATCTATACTGTCAAAGTTTGTACATATTGTTACTATACAACCAATTATATGTATCTCTATCAATAGCCCTCTTATTCCTAATTCTAAATAGAATGAGAATTACAGTCATTCTCTAATGCTTGTTCAGAACGTTTTATTTTGGTGAGAAACAATGTTGAACTGTCTTTTTGCTTGTTGACATGGTATTATAATCTCGTCTGGAAAATCATAGTAATACGTACGGGGAATGAATGTTGTCACTTGTGTGTTGTCTGCCTATAAATGGTCATTATTGTTGTCGAATGTTTTGTTATGTTTGGCGAACACGGGTATCACTGTAAAGATATCCACCTTATTTCATAACCTTCGGATTCATTTACAAATGTGCTTATCTAGGAAAAAGGTGGATGGTTTTCTTTTGACTGAAACTGTTTTGCATCTTCATGCACTATGGTTTTGACATGAGATTTTGTATGGCATTGTAGTTACAGACACTGTCAAAAGGCAAGGCTCCTTCTCCAGAATACATGATTATGGAGGAACCCGTAGGAAGGGGTTTCGACCCACCAAAGGTGTGTTCATTTAACCCAATTAACCGTCGAGGGTGGAGTCGATTTTGTGCTCTCACTTATATAATTTTTTAGAGCATTTGATTTCAGCGCGACCATTGGGGGATGTTTTCATTGATTCCTCGACTTGAGTAGTTTAGAAAATTGTTTTGTATTTACTAGTAGGATATTATACAAATCCAATCTCTTGTTTATAGTCTTGGTTTTTCAATTGAAACCATCCCCGCCCCCACCTACCCCTGCTTGGCAAGGCTTAGTAAGGTTTTGACAAAATTATTATGTGCACTTATGTTCTCTTATGGGAGTTTTTCAATTTGTACAAGACAGTGTGCAATTCTAGAACGAAATTTTTACGAGGAAGAAAAAGAAAAAGACTAGGTACATTTCTCAAATTGAATATGAATTCATTAAGCCATTTTGAAACTCGTGATACGAGACCCAATCGTATGATGTCGTTTCTCTAGTCCATGCACTCCGGACTTGAAACGCTTATATTCTAACAAATCATTAAGTACAAGCACGCGAGTGAAGCACGAGTGTTCTGTTTTATTTTGTGTAAATGAAAGTACATAAAAAAAAATGTATCTTTACGACTTTTAACATCTGGGTAAAGCATCTTTTCAGCTTTAAGTCATTCTTAACTTCATTCTTCGCCTTTCCCAAGCCAACCCAATTATAAACTAAGCATTAATCAACTTCGTTGAACCTATTCTCAATCAGTCTTCTTATGTTTTCCCTTCAAAAAAAGAGCAAAATATAGGTTTTAAGAGATTATTGTTTGGTGAAATAGTTTATCAACTTCTACTCGTTTTATGATTTTGAAACCTGTTTAATATTCATTATTGTATTCAATAATAATACTTAAATTAGAAAATTATCAGTTTGGTATCATTATTGTCAGCAAACAAAGAACTGAATGACTACCAATTAGAAATTGAGCATTTGACTAAATCTATGTTTTGCTAAGCTTAAATTATAATTTAACTTGATTAAAATAACTTATTATCTACAATATCATGGAACCTACGACTTATCATCAACTTGTGAGCAATTAAAAAATAATTTTAACAGATACTGAAATTCCTATTGCTGTTAATTAAAAATTACTTGTAAATTTAGGCAAAGGCTAACTACTGTTTTTTTTTTTTCTTCAAAAAATTGACGAATTAACATTGTTTTGCTACTTCATCGGTAGCTTTAGCCACATTTGAGCATTGACTTAAACAAGACAAAACATAACAGTTGACAAAATTGCAGGTAAGTGATGGGTTTTCAATCAAATCCTAGCAAAAATTATTCACGATTTGAGAAATCAAATCCTAGCGAAAAATATTCACGATTTGAGATTGCCACAAATTCATAAATGTCATATATTTTCACCGCTCATTCAATAGAACATTGACCAGTAGAAGCACCGGGCTCAACAAACTACCATTAATACGATGGCACTACATTCGCTCAAACACCGGCACAATTCAGCAACCTACAAATTTATGATACATGGATGAACGAGGGGGTGAAACCGCTGTCGTCCTACCCAAATGTCGTTTTGGCTCGCCATGATTGAAAAGAAAGGAAACAAACTGGTATATACTAATGAGGTTGACCATGTGGTGGGGGACCTGGTGGCAGCGGAGGAGTCCCGGATGGAAGACCAAAATTCGATGGCATTCCAGGAGCATTTGGATTTCCAGACTGAAGAAACCAAGTATACCACTGAATTAGCTTTGATAGAACTGAAGAAATGAATCGACAGAAATCGTTCAAACAGGATTCATACGAAGAACAAAATTATGTTGTCTTGAAATAAGCAAAATTGTCCCAAATAAGCAAAATTGTCCCCACTTGTATTTTCGAGAATGCATGTATGAAAAATGAATTTCAGAGTATCAAAAAGTATGAGTAAGCGATTCAATTTAGAACAATTTGTAACGAGCAAGGCAAAAGAATAATCAAACTAGCAATGCTAATTTAGTTTTCAGTTCAAAGAAAGCGCAGATTTCAGAAAGCAAAATGCACCATCAAAATCATTTTGCTTCTTAGCACAATTCAGTAGTCTCCACGTATCAGTCACTGCAGGTTAACATATTCACATACTGACGAGTTGAAATCATTTTTCACTCAAAAAGTGATGGATGCACAATGAAGACTAACAGCAGATCCAGCAAGACCCAAGTGGAGGATGAGGTGTTTTGCGACTTGTCTGTTGTCTTCTGAATCAGGATAATATCTTGGAGCACTTTGTGGTTGTTCATAGGATCATGTCAATCTTGAAATCAGATAGACATTGCAATAAAGTACCAAAATATGAAAACATAATAAAAACTCTACTGAGTCCATGGAAAGAGCACAAGCAGATATTGTTTGGTAATAAAGAAATTGAAGTCAAAAGATTAAAAAATGAAATAGCTTGCAATTTCCATAGGCTTAATACATATTGTTATGGTGTTTGGTGAAAGCATGATTTATTTGTTGTTGGTGAAATCTAAGGTTGCAGATTAAAGGACATATTAGGATCTTAAAAATCGTGGTTCTTTGCACATACTCGGACAGGTGTAGAACAGTAACCACGTAACTTGTACAAAACGAATATGCCTCCACAACCTTTAAAATTTGAATCTCGAAGCAAAAGTATACATATAACCTAGGACAATTTTCAAGTACTTCAACTCAACCATCATTGTATCTAATTGGTGGTCCACGCACAACAACCAACTCTCAAATGAATGTCCCATTTATGATTCTCCTGCATTTGAAGTCTATAGAACACTTACCTGGTCCTCAATCACATAATAAGTGAACCAAAAAATAGCCATGCATTAAAAGCAAAAACTAACAAATCTCAACATGCACAAAATAACGGAACAGGCATGACTTCACAACGTAGATTACGGAAGACCGTTTAATACATTAGCTGCACAATTGCATCACCAATAGCAAAGTAATGGAAATAAGGGGCAAACTCTCATTGTTGAATGCGATCTTCTTGCTCCCACAAATGAATCAGGATAAGAAAGCCATATTTAGAATGGTGATGATATGAATTCTCTCACCTGGTAAGGATTAAGTCCCGGCATCATTGGCATTTGTCCAGCTTGCAACCTGCTGAAGCCACCCCCGGGGGGATACATTTGATTGCCACTTGCATTAGGAGGGCCCTGCATGTTTGGCAAGCCATTTGGAATTCCACCTGGAGGCATATTTCCTGGTGGTCCAGATCCAGAAGGCATGGGATTCATGCCCATAAAGTGAGCTTGAGGTGATGGAGGAACCATCTGATTCATACCACCTTGTATCCCCTGAAGATTTGAATACGTGTCAATCAAAGGCAGTTCAAAATCATTATGAAGAGGACATATCAGCTTTCCTTTCTCTATAGAGGGCGGAGAGGGAGAGAGAGAGAGAGAGAGAGAGAAAAGAAACCAATAAGGGTATTGTGTCCAATGTTGAGTATAAGAATAGTACTTGCAACCAGATAATCTCTCCTCATCTCAATTGGCAAACTTTAGATTTCTAAAGATCCTAAGCAAAACACTAAGAAGCAGACAGAACACCTAAAGCAATACTAATATACATGCACGAGTATGCCCATTTGTGCATGTGAACATGCACTCTAGAGAGAGGAAACTGTTAACAAATCACAAATCATTAAAGTTCAAATAGAAAAAAAAAAATGACGAAGCAGTAACTGCATATTATTACCATAGGACCAGGCATGGACATTGATTGGATGGACAGAGATCCTGGCATTGAAGACGGGACATTTGAAGGCATATTATGCGGTTGTAGCTGGGGTGGAGGACGAGACAAATGAGGATGCTGCAACATATGTAAATGGGAAGGAGGTTGTAGCTGAGACATATTTGGTGGTGGCAATTGCATAGGGGAGTTTTGCTGAGGTAGTGATTGGTGCTGCTGTTGTGGATTATTTTGTTGATAAGGCTGATGTTGATTGCCCGCAAGGAGAGATGGATGTGGACCAGGGGGCAGAGGAGGAGCTCCTAAAGACATAGGTTGTTTCTGCTCTCCTTGAGCAGATGAGTCAATAGATGGAACAGATAGGGGCATTGCAACTCCGACCCCTGGGATTGTTCCCTCATTTCGTGTCAAACCAGCTCCAAATGGTCCAGGAGTTGTGGGGGGCACAGGCATTGGAAACGGACCAGGTACACGACCTCCCACAGCAGGGTTTTGCTCACCAAAACCTGCAAACAAACAAAGAATTTACTCAACAAGAAGAATTCAGGCAGATTATATATCTAAATATGAAGAATATTTCCAGAAGGTGCTGTCAATAAATTTGTGAGGAAAAAAAAGTCAGAATCAGGACATGCACATAAAATGGATTAAAGGCCATGAATTTAAAAATAAAAGTGTTTCTTATCAAATGAGAAGGAAACCATGCCAAATTTTCACATCAAGACCAAATTTATAAAGAGCGTGAATATGAAGAAAAAATGTTCGACAAACGAAATGCACAAAAATGTATCAGGGATCCATTGTAAAGATACTTTTCTTTATTTTGATGTCTGTAAATCTAAAAATTCATAGAATCAAAAATCAATAATTGAAGGTTATGAATTGTGCCAGCACAGCAGCAGCAAAATCAAACACAAGATATACTTGAGAAGTGAAAATAAGCAAAACCTCGGTTTGCTCCAATGTTGAATTTATCACGAGCTGCATCCCCAGGCCTGTTTCTGCACCAAAATTTGGTTGCGTGATCATTGCCGCCACTGCATCAAATACAATATCAGTTAACTGAAGAAATGATCTTCATTGCCTTGCAGCAACAGCTAATACATTGGATCTATTGGAAAACAAGACAGAAACTGAATGCAAACTACAACCTATCAGAAATAATCTTGTATACCAGAACAGTTTCAATCCATGGGACACTTATAATATGCACATGACATAAAACATAGCTCTGACACCATCCCCAATAAATGGATGGCAAAAGAATAACTTACAGTTTCTGATCCCTTGTATGTTTTATTTTTTTAGAATCTAGTTTCTGTCTTTCCATTTATTTGGTTCTACACAATAGTAAAAGGAAATAAGAAAAGAAACTAGTCCACGACAATAGAGTTCACATAAGAACTTAAACATCAGAAATCACACAAATAGAACTAGTAGACGTGATGCATAAGCAGAAAACAACATAGCACAAGAGGTGGAGAAGGGATATGACAGAGAAAAAAATAATTAGGGAACATGGGGTATAGATTATAAATATGCGGATAAAGAGATGAGTAGGAATGAGGTCGAAATCAGTGTTTAAAAAGGCGAAAATAGGTAGTGAGGCGGTTTTCGTTTGTGAGGCGAGGCTTACTAAAAAATTAGTCAAAAAAATGTAAATTAATATAAAAATAATCTATTTCACCAATAAACAGAACCTAAATTGAAATTTCTTGCTTAAGTAGACTATCAAAAATATGATTTTTTTTTTTACCAACAATTTTTAATCCTTTTGCAATGAAAGGAAAAAAAAAAAACTTAAACTAACAAATTTTAAAATGTTGTGATTTGATTATCATCACCACTATTAGTAGCATCTTCCATATAATCATCGTCACATCTAATTCCCCTATCATCTTCTTCATCTTCAATGGCAATTTCTATCCAATCTTCTTCGTCATCCACTAATTGCAAAGAGAGTGCCCAGTTGACGTAGGTGATGGTAGATATTTTTGTGTTTTTTATTTGTAAAGAGAGCACAAATGTTTGTTTTTATATTTTTTATTTTTTGGCCCAAACTTTTAACTTTTGTTTAAGTTCGAAAAAGAGGCATAATTAAAAATTCAACTTTTTTAAAAAAATAATAATAAATTTTTAGTAACATGTGAGGTGCACGCCCTCACGGCATGAATAGTGAGGTGTATGCCTCACAGAATGAGGCACCTGAACCCCAAAAAAAAAAAAAAAAAAATCAGACTAAGGCAAGCCTCAAAGCACGTCTCAGTACCGCCTTTTTAAACCATGGTTGAAATAATCACTAAAAATAGTGCCATAGAAGTTAAACAAATCAAGGATAAGATTATATTAGTTAAGAGTTGTTTTACGAAAAGAGTTGCCAGTGTTATTAGTATGTATTCTTCACAAATGGGATTTAAAAAGATGATGAAGCAAGGGAAGATGCGGATGAGTTGTTTCAAGCATTTCCTAAAATAACACAAGATCGTTGTTAGAGGAAGTCTGACCAATCACTTGGGGAAAGATAACTCTAGGACATGGGAGAGGATTTGGAAATTTTGGTGTGAGGATCCAAATGAGAAAGGTAACACTATTTTGGACTTTGGGATAGTGTATGATTTAGTGTTAGCAAACATTTGGTTCCAAATGAGGGCTCTCATGCATAGATTGTAAGAATTTTCGTGGTAAAAGCTTAACTAAACAACATAATTTAGTTGTGCTTTACAGGTTAGAAAACAAAAAACTAAAAAAAAAAAAAAAACAGTTTCGAGTACATCAAACAAGGCAGTAAAATAGAAAACTTTTTAAGGATACATTCTCAAAGGAGAACAGGATACCAAAAATGTAGTAACATGAAGTGGAATGAGATGGCTATCTGCACTAGAAACCTAGAAAAGGCGGGTATTAGGAGCATCTAAGGTTAGAAGTCTGCCTGATAAAGAATAAAGTGGTGAATGAGAAGGTGTGGCTCGCAATCAAGGCTAAGAGAATGTTGTATAAAGTTGGCAAATAGAAAAATACAGGCTCCTAAGTTAGGTAAACTGGAACCTAAGAGTGCAGTTTGAGAGTATTGGGTGAAAGCATGTGGAAGTTGTACAATTACATTGGAATGGATTATGGAAAAAAGTTATAAGATATATCCTCAAAGGAGAGAGAAGTAGAAATATAAACCAAATCAATGGTAACAAAGATGCAATTCAACGAGTATTTTTCATAGCAATGACATCACGAAACATTAAGAAATCATTTTAGGGAAATTTTGGTGCACATGTGGATATGTCAAACACTACTGCAGATAGCAATGTTAATTATCCTAGAAAAATCTGGGTTTTGAAAGTGAGGCTATAAAGACTGTTTCCTGTGTCCTCAATTGTCCAGTTTCCTGGCTCGCTAGCTTGCTTGCTTGCTTGATCAAATCCACGGAACGGACTGACTTCCCCGCAAAGAAAAGGAGAAAGAGTGATAACCTTTTGTTACCGACCTGATTCCCAAATTATATTATTTATAATAGTAGATGAAGATGAAAAAAGCAATTAGTGTGTGTGGAAATCCAATCAAAGCATGGAAGTGTGTTGGCGAAGTTAGTATTCTATGGATAACAAAATTATTGAAAGAGATGATAAAGTGTAAAAAGATTTCAAATGAATGGTGGAAACGTGGTAGAATACAGGTCCATAAGAATAAAGGAAGATTAAAAACTATAGAGTTAATAAACTCATGAGTTGCAGTATGAGATTAGCTGAGATGGTAATTAGGTAATAGATTAAAGTGTAAAACGAGGTCTCAAATAACCAGTTTGGTTTTATGTTAGGGAGCTCTAATATGGAAGTCATTGATCTAATTTGGAGATTGATGAAAAAGTACAGGAAAAAAAAACAAGATTTCCATAGGACTTTTAGTGAATTAGAAAACGTCCATAAAGGCTAAGGAAGTTTTTTGTGGGTACTACAGAAATTCTATTAGTTATACCAAGAATATGTTTGATGAAGCAGTCACGAGTGTGATAGCTAGTGGCATAGTAGTAGACAGTTTCCTATTACCATAGGATAGCATCAATGTTTCACCCAGAGTCCTTTTTGCTTTAGTGATGGATGAGCTTACAAGAGATATCAAAGATGAGGAGTATTCTGATGTATAATATTCAGTCAAGCATAATTTAGTTTTAGGTTACACAAGGATACATCATAAGCTAGAAGTTTCGCAGAAAGCACTTTGAAATTTGAAGTTCATAGATTAAATGAACTAAGATGTAGTACATTGAATGCACCAAAGAAACTTTGAAGGAGTACATCGAAATCTAAATGCATTAGGTTACATAGAACTACGACGAGGATGCATAGAAAGTTCTTTTAGCGACACTAGAATAAGGATGATAGTAAAGTTAAAATCAAGGATCGTGATGTCTCAAAGAGTAATTGATTTAGGTACATAGGTTTGATTGCTAATAAGAGTGGACTTGAAAAGGATGTCATGCATATACTAGAGTGGGTTGGACGAAGTAAAGAATTGTTACAAGAATCATCCTATGTTTGCCAAACATACCTATTAAGAGGTAAGTTATAAATAAGTCGTTAAAAAATCGTGCTTTAGGGTATTAAATGATAAATGTTCATAAGATGAATTAGCCAAAAATTATGTTAAAATTAATGTATCGCCAATGAATATAATTAAAAATAAGGATATATGTCAACAAATGAGAGTGACGAAAATTAAGGGTTACTTAAAGAAATGACGTGCTGGGTGGTTGAAGGATGTTTTGCATAGATCTAAAGCTTTATAAGCCTAATAGAACCAGTTAGAAGAGGAAAAGGGAGACTAGAATCGAGAGTGTAATATGGTTGCAAAAGATTTAATTTCATTGGACATATATTCCAAGCTAATTGAGGATAAGGCTTAATTTGTTGTATCTTTTGACCAGGGAAGGGAAGACTTGGAAATCAATAGATAAGAATAAAATTTAAACTAAGTGCAATAGAATATAAGAAATAAATAAATAAATAACATACATGAAAAATAGGTAAATCTTGGCTGTGACGAAAAATGTAGAGCTCCAAATCCAAAAAGGCAATAAACAACTTAAAAGGACAATTAGTAGTACAAAGGAACTACCAAATCTGAAAGACAATCCTAATTCATACAAAAGAAGTTACTTAGTGCCTTTTTTCGAAGAATACAACAATATAAATAATATATACGGGCACAACTTACTAAGGCTTGATTTGGTATTAGTGCAGATTTTAAGAGAATAAACTTTAGCTGTGCTGAAGGAATAATCAACTACGGAAAGACTCAGTGTTTGGTAAATTTGTGTTCCAAAATTGTTGTATGTTTCAAAAATGGCATTTGAGCGTTTGGTTAAAAAAGTGCTTTATTGTTGTACATGTATACAATAAAAAAAGTGTTTTATCGTTGTACAATGTATACAATTGATTATTTTGATCTCCTTGTATGTTATTACTATTATAAATTTCATTTTTACTTTTATAACAATATGTAATATTATTAAAATATTTATCTAAGATAATATATTCATCATAGTTATTTTAAAAGTAAAAAAAAAATAATATCAATTAAATTTCAAAATTTATAAAATTAGAAAATATATTTGATATGTCAATGACCAATAAAAAAAGAAACTAGAAGAATGTTTCACACGAATGATAGGTGAGACTTTATCATTGAAGAATACTAATACATGTAGAATACCAACAAACTTACAACACATAATGAATTGATTTTACTCATTGGGTTTTAAATTGATATTTTAGTTATGGATAATTGGAAAAGCTAGAAGCAGACTATAAAAAGCTACCCTTTTATCGCTTCTCAAAATCTGATACTACATATTATTTCACAATCTTTAAGTTTACCAAACACCTAAAATAGCTATGGATCACAATCCAAAACTCTAAAATCAATCGCAAATGGGGCCTAAGGGAGTGTGCATGGTAAAAGAAGATTATCATGTAATAAAAATCTCAAATACAGAAATAAAAAAAAACTGCAAGTGAGATAATAGCAATGTTCCATAACTACAATTCAGTAAAAGCTTGTATGCATAATCATCATGAGTGCAAAAATTCTGGAAGGTAATATGATCGAAGTATTACAAAAGAGCATTCATGTAGACATTATCTATATTTTGCACACAACAAGGTTGTGATAATATAATATTAATAACCTAACTCCAGAAGTAATTTAAGATCATTTGAACTTTTGCATTGAGTGTTCTGTGACCCATATTTCAAGAATTTGAATAGTTTGGTAAATATCATTTACGTTCAGAAATAACAGTAAAATTAAATCAAATGAGATTGAAGATCAATAAAGATTTAGTAATTTTTTGCAACAGCATATTTACATGCACAGCAACAAAAATTAAGATGAAAAGCAGAAGAAAATGGCAGCTGATTGGTCATTGTATTTTACAGCTCCATGGAATGACGCAACCAGAACACATCCAAACACTGTTATCAGGCATAATGACACTTAGCAGTCAGATAGTTCATTAGAAGATAAATTTGGTACCTGCAAAGAATATATCCAATAGGATGCCATGCGAGGTCCCAAACACTATTATCATGTGCATTCTGTATCTCAACTTGGGGATCTTCATGCCTGCCCGCAGAAAATTTAGGTGGTCATGAGCAACAAGTACCAGATATTCCAAAGTGAACACAGCCAAACAACAAAACCACATGAGCATTTAACAGAAATTAACTGCCTGAAGTACCACTTGTACTGAACTGGAAAACAGAGATTATCACTCAAAACTTTTTTTATCCATGCTAACCCCCTTCCCCCCAAGATACAAAGAAGCAAGGAAAAACTGATCAAAGGAAAAGTAGAAGGAACGAGGATATATGTTTACTGTATTTTTGTTCTATCAACTTCTTTCTTGGGCTTCCTTTTCACATAAGGAAGTGGGGATTGTCAGTGTGTCATGGGTGAAAGGTGAATATACATATAAATAAGAGAGATATACCTTTTGCATTTTAATTACAGTGTGTGGAAGGAAGGGATAGTTATGAAGCAGAAATTCGTGTGGAATTAGTTAGAAAGCACAAAAAAAAGATGGGTCCTACACATTATTTACACATAATTACTGTCATTTCCTAGAGTTTATAGAAGGATGACCGCCAGTAACACAGTTATCCACATTGAGAGGAACTGATATTACGAAAGTCAAAATGATGAGTTTGGAATTCCTGGTCATTTCAAAAAATTAATGTGTGAACAGAAATCATGTCACAGAATAGGAAATACCAAGGACTTGAAGCAATTTTCAAAAGATAGAAAAAAACACATACTGCATTTACTAACATTTGTATATCCATGTAAACTTAGAAGGAATCTCACCCTAGTGAAACATTCATTACAGAAAATTTAGAAGCCCCATACAAAGCTACTAACCACAACAAATCTTAAAGAAAAGATTTAATTCAATTGAACATTGTATTTTCATTAGACATTCTATGGGAAGTCTTTCAAGAATATAAAAAATTATGATCGACACACTTGACATAAACTCAATTTGAAATTTGACAACGTAATGGAACTGGTAAAATTTCCAGGAACAAGGCGAAGAATTTACCCAACTAGCCAATGGAAAATTGATCCGTCAAAACTCCCACTAACAAAGTATTCTTCATGAAATGGGTGCCAGGCCAGTGCTATCACAGTGAACAAAAAGATGCAATATGAGTATCATAAAGAATGAAACAAGAAAAAAGAGAACTACAACAATCCATCATAATAAACTACCAAATGCTTTAAATTTGATTCACGAACTCTTGGCATGAACTACAACGAAAAGACAACGAGAAAGTACACATAAGATGCAAAGCTATTTCAATGACCAATGAAGAATAATTGCCCCAATAATGCAGCGTAATAAACCACCAAATGCTTTAAATTTAGAAGCAGCTTATTTTATTAGTCCAAGCATCAATCTCTCTCTTTTTCAACCTTTCAGATAATAGTCATTTTGATGACACTATCAAATTATCTGAAGTGTACTTCACTCTATTATGAATTATATCCATGCGACCATAAAAACAAACTAAGTCTTATTCTTAATAAATTTGGGGTCAACCACGTTGAATTCTTTTTCACCACCGCATTTGATTAATTGCTACATCTATTAGAAGATCCACATCAACTAGATCCTTAGCAACCACAACAAACCATGTTAGTTTTGGACCTTTTGGTCCACGCCTCCCTTCTCTAACCTGTTATGCTCGTGCGACTGAAAGACCCAAATGCAACAGCTCAAATGATTGGACTTCTGGAATTCATAAATGTAGATCTCACGGGCCCATGTTGGAATGAATAATTAACTTGGCAAATAACTGCTAGCAGTCTTGAGAAAGAAAAAAAAAAAAGGTTCATAGTTGCATGCATTCTCCAGTA
The DNA here is from genome assembly GCA_023638005.1 of Forsythia suspensa. Taxonomy (NCBI): domain Eukaryota; kingdom Viridiplantae; phylum Streptophyta; class Magnoliopsida; order Lamiales; family Oleaceae; genus Forsythia; species Forsythia suspensa. The sequence continues at coordinate 13,872,635 of CM042665.1, forward strand.
AAAATAGATAGTTCTGATGAAAGAGACGAGCCTCCTTACCAGTGACATCCTTCCTATGCCCGCGGAAAGATTCAAGCTCCTTCATTGCCCTTATATCATAAAGCTGGAGATGAAAACACTCGTCAAAGCTTGAAAAGAAACTTATAGCTACAAACCCAATTTTTTTTCCATTTCCTTTTGTTTTTTCCTTTCAGTTTGGTTTCTTTTCAAAGTGTTAGTCGAGGAGAAAGGATAAGAGGAGGGTGACCCAACCCTTGAAATTTGAAGGATAATTTCTCAGCAAAATAGTAGGAGGCCCACCTTGATAATTTGATCCTTTGAAGCAGTTAAAACCCAGTTACCATTCTGATTCCATGTCGCGCAAAGAACTGTATTCTTGTGCCCATGACTGCAAAACCAGAATACTCAACTAAATCCAGCTAAAAGAATCATTCGTAATTATGATTTGAAAATTGAAGGGATAAAAAGTAGTTTACTAACAATGAGCAGAGCTCTTTCCCTGATTTAGCATCCCAGAGTTTGACAAGGTTGTCTTTACCACCTGAGAAAAGCCCATTACAAGTAAATAAAAAGTGACCCTGATAAACTGAAAAAATTCAACAGAGGTTAACATAACTGATAATAGCACGCACCGGAGACCAATAAGGACTTGGTAGGATGCCAGTCGACACATTTTACATCCCAACCATGGCCTGCCTGAGTTCAAGCGACAAAAGAATATTCTTAGGTTATCTTGTGCATGCATTAACCAGGGTAGAGCTGATTGACTTATGTGTCATCCCTCCAAAAGTAGTTAGAAACAACTTCATTCATTATTTTGAGTTCCATAGATCACTAGATATCCTGAATTGGTTACATATTTTTTACAAGGGGAAAAACCTCAAAGCATTAACATAAATGACAGTAATAAGAATAAATATCCATCAATGAAAGCAGAATCTTCATTTATGCAAATTCAAATTTTCCATAGGAAAACAATAGTCATCACTCATCAGAACATGTTCGCTAAAATGTTAACAATGTTCTTTACTGCAAGTTATTTATTGCTTCTTTTTTAATTGGCAGAGGGTATTCAAAAAGATAAAGAAAGGCCATTAGTTTATTTGTAGGGAACACTGACGAAAAGAAAAACATAAAGGAAAATGGAGAAAATACAAGAAAGGGTTATGCAGAACAAGGGAAGACAAAAATGTGAAGTGTTATCGTATCTGCAGACTTTGAAATTATTGCTACAAAAAATAGACAACACCAAGAGCATGTGTGGATAAGCTTAGCCAGACATGCTATAAATCAACATATAGTGCATGTTTGGTCAAGCTTAAATAATATTTTTAGCTGGTCAAATTGGTCAAACATATTTTTTATCTACACGTTTCGTAAGACCCATAACGTACTATCCATTTATTATCCACCCATTTCACAGGATCCATAACTTATAAATACTCAAATAATTTCAGCACTACCACTACCAAACAAGCAGATAATTTGCTAGTCTGCCAGGACAATAGGCAGAAGAATCACACGTCCTAACATTTTAGTATCACACCAGCATTTCAATTAAGGAATAAAGTCCCAGTTAATTCTCATTGCTTATTTCAATTATCTGATGAAGATAAATCTCAAAAATAAATTTGTTAGTTTTCTTATACTAGTTGCACACTGGGTATTTACCCTTTCCTCTCAATAAGAAGTAAAGACATTTTGAGAGCCCAGAGCTAACCTATCTGGGACAGCAAAGTTCATTCTTAAATGAGTTTAAGAATACGAGGACATTACCAGACAATGAGCTCTCCTCTTGGCACCTGGCGAAGTCCCAGACTTTAACGGTAGTGTCATCAGAACAGGAACAGAACTTCAAATCTGTCCTGCAGAAGCTGTTCAAAAAGATAAATTTGAAGTAAGAAGTATTGCAATTAAAAATTCCAGGAAGTCAAAGAAATTTTATTTATGAATCAGGCAAGCTTGCAGTTCTGCCTGGTGTGGCTGCTAATCATGAATATCATTCTAATGATTATGGAAACAAATAAAGATACAGAAAAAGTGAGAACCATTATCAAATAATTGCCTTTGAAAAGTGAACAAGTACCTTAAGCCACGGACTGATTCTCGATGTGCAGATTTATTGGCTTTCACGTTGTTCATGTTATTTTGCCAATACCTGCAACGAGGTAAACATCATAGTTTAGCCAATAAAACCAAAAGGAGACTTCAGAGAAAAAAAATTCCCGAACACAAATTTACTTTATGGAGCCACCATCATCCCCAGTAACCATCCAATTCTCATTGTAACTCCATACCATAGATCTGACTGCTTGTTCATGAGCCTGTACATTAAGCAAAGTTCCCATGGATATCTATTGTCATTCAAATAACAAGAAACGACAATCTGAAATTGCATACCTGTAATATCATTTCAAAATTAAATGACTGTCCATTCCATAATGTGAATTCCCCACTTTGAGATCCGGTAATAAGACGTCTCCCACTGGGAGTCCACTGTCAACAAATTTAAAAAGTCCAAATATGTTACTATGAAGGTAGAAAATTCACAGATGTTTGGCTAAGCTTAAAAATAAGTCAAACTAACTTTTAAGTAGATTTTTATTACCAAACATGTTTGAATAATTACTTTTTTGTTAAACGTAAAAATGTTATATGACACAAAGGCAATGGTTATTTTCGGAATACATAACCTACATATTGCCAACTTTGACCAACAAGAAAATAATTTATTTTAGGGTAATTTGCAATTTTGGTCCCCAACTTTTCAAATGTTACTAATCTATCCCCAACCAATTTTTATAGCATTAGACATCCCCAACCTTTGCAGTTTGTTGCAAATCACATCCACGTTGACATATTTTGACGAATTTGCCCTCTTTAAATAAATAAAATAGAAAAAAAGCTAAAAACAACAAAAACTAAAAGAAAATTGCAAACAAAGTCCCATAACTTTTAAAAAGCACAAAATAACTTCATATTCTCCAAAAACCTACCCCACCCTATTAGTACATATATATTATATATACTAATATATAGTGTCTGTCCTGTAGCCATACACAGAATTTCCACCACTAAAATATGCAAACAATGACAGGAGGATAAATATCATGATATTGTATTTCATATCCTTTACGAAACAGCTCTCTAAACAGTCAGGTGCCAAAAAAGATTTGAGTACTTGAATCGGCAACCTAAAATAATAGCGTGCATGGATTATTGTTATCCAAACGGAAGATCAGTAAACCATGCACATTATAATTACACTATTAATTCAGTTTAAGTTTAAGGTGTGACTTTATAACGATGCGGGTTGGAACACTGTGGTTTGTAATCTTCGGCATCTCCAGGGTTTGAATGGTGTTGAAGAAGAGAAGTCAGTGGGTCCATATTGAGTGTTGACTTCACGCCACATCACTGCCAGGCTGTTGCCCACCCACAGTAGCATTATTGCAATTTTGTAGTATTGGTTGGATATTTTTGCAACAAGTCTATTCCTATAAATAGTGTAATACAATCCATTGTCATTTAGTGATTCCTTATATCACTTTCTAAATACCTTCAGATTCATTAAAATCTGTCAAAGACGACTTCTCTAACTTTTGTCTTCTCCAATCAACTTTGCTGTGAATTGTTGGGGTTTCTGTTCAATTTTACTGATGAGATTTGCCATTTGCGAAGCAAAGGTCCGACTGCTGCAAAGTGAGGGATCTATTATTGACTGAACGACGGAGGCAGGGGGCTGGCTAACGGTGTTCGAATGGGATTTGTCAATTGCAATTTGGAAGACTGGGTTTTTGCTGAAACGGAATTGAATTGGGTAAAGGGTTTGAATTGGATTATTGGAATGTGAAAACAGTGCCTAATTATGCAGGTTTAGAAAAAAATAGAAACTGGAAAAGCATTTGTACTAGAAAAAATCTCACAATTCCAGTGGGGGCAATGGCTCCACCAGTAGCTACAAGGAATTCAATTGAGTGATAAGCAGACAAACCAAAACTCTTCCTTCCGTAATTTTTCCCAATATACCAGCTTCTATGTTAATCACCGACCGTAGGAAGGTTTTCTCCACCAGGGACATAAAAAAATAGTATGTATGTCACTACGTCTTCATCCGCTCAAATAAAAACCCATATATCTCTCTCTCAATTTCTCCATATTCTTCAAAATCAAACCCCCCCTCAAACAAAACTCCCTCTCTCTTTCTCCCTCATTCTTTTCAACCTCTCAATCCATTAAAATCATCTACGGTCGAATTTCACCGCAAAGAAAAGCAGTACACTAGCATAGAATATCAAAATGATAGTGCTGCAATTTTAACTGGTCAATTTCTGCTCGATAAAAACTAAACGTGAACAACAAATTTATCAATTTCTTGGGCAAAAATATCCAAAACTTGGAATAATAATATTGGATTTTAAGCTTTATGAAGTCACTTGAAAGTGGAAAATTTGACCAAGAAAATGACAAAGCAACACTTAAATTATTTAACAGATTCAAACCTCCCCTTATTTCCTCTATCCATGACATTTCGTGACAAAAGCAGATCCTACAGTATTTTTGGTGAAAGATTGTTCCCCTACTTTTGTCATTTTCTGACTTTTTGGATGAAATGCACAACCATAAATCTAGGTAGCACACGCCACGCGCATATCTTCTCGAATATGTGTTAAGACACCCTTGGTGAAGCTAGAAATCTACTTGTGTCATAAGGAAAACAGCATGAGGCAACCAGCTGCCCTCCAAAATTAAAGTTAGAAAGCAAAAACTAATTTGCAAATCAAAAGTGAACAGAAATAGATATCCTCTTAGGTATGATTGCAGATGAAAACAAGGAGGTGCATAAAACAAATTGATAGGCACCACCTCATAGGCATAAATATGATAAGGACGACCAGTGCACGATGTGCGTCTTTGTGTATGTAGATGCATAGATAGACATAGAAAAAGGCAGCCAAAGCGACAGACACAAAGAGAAGTAAGAAAACAAAGTCTTTCCCTCAACTCACCAAAACTCGATTGATTGAACACCGATTTTTGTTTAATGAGGTATGTACAAACTTTGCAGCAAAACTTGTGGATGGATTATCTATGTAGGCAGCAGAAGGCAACATCTGCATCAATGATCAAAGAAAAGAGAAAATAGAAGGCAATCAGCAGTAATTCCACGGGTGATTCGTAGGAATCTAAAAAATATCATGTCCATTGAGGACTCGTATGTATAGTTCATGGAACAAATAAGAAAAGGCACAGTGCTCAAACAATGTTAACTAACATCAATAGCTGCCGCTGGGGTAGGTTGCAATATTGTCCTATCCCTTGAATTTCGCTGCCACATGCGAACCTGCAAAATAGAGAACTTAGATCATGTATCAAAGATATTTGAAGCTGATGTCGAACTCCAAAAGAGAATGACAACACACATAAGATCAAATTGCAAATGGTAGATCCAACTGAGGGTAGAAATTGAAAAAACACATACTAAACAATGACGGTTTCACCATGCAGGAGTTTGAAATATATGATTATACAGTACATTTAATAACTAACTCATAAAAGTGTACATTGTTAGGAAAGAATTAATTTATTCGTTGTTTATATATTCAACATGCCCCATCCCATCAAAGGGTTGACACGTGGAACTTTCTTAAATGGTAGGCGGTAAGACTTAAACCCATGACCTTTTTCTACTCTGATACCCTATTGAACATAAATGACAGCTTAAGTTGTTAGAGATGAGAGAAATTTATATCTTCAATAGACTATTTCATAAAAATTAAAAAAATTCATTTAGGCAGAACCAAATCATATATTCTCAATGGCCCAGGCCACTAGTTTGATGTGCTATAGAATTGCTTAAATCTATTAGACAGCATGGTATGGTCAACAAACTCAACAAATTGAGTGCCACAAATTATTTTCAGTCGACAGACAATCTCTCGATCCTCCAACATAAACAACCTCCATCTTTCCATGTCAACCTTCTCTAACTGGAAAAAGATCTCTCACTAATATCCGTTTCTCTTCTTCTCCATGTTTGCCTTTTGCATCATTTTTCTAACATTTCTTTGATTCTCTAAGTATACAGCACCAAGGGAGAAACCCGTGAACAACAAGAATATAAAATCTTGATGCTACTCATGAAAAGCGGCATTACTTTAGTGCTTTACATTTAATATCTCAATGCAAAAAGGTTGTGGCTCCATTGGGCTAATTAGCTATAGGTATTTATGGATTACATCATCAAATCTTTGTTGCTTTCACCAGATCATTTCAAACTTGTCCTTTTCTGGACCACAGATTGTTGAGATTAATAGAATTCTTCTTCACTCCTCCCACAATCATGATAATAAAGATATCCAATCATATGATTGGCCAAAGAGATGAAAAACAGAGACTCTTAACTTATTCATAAGGACAACCTTCTACCATAATTGTGTCACAAGGTGGTTCTCTTTAAGTATTAGCACCAAGTAGTGTTATCAAGCACCTCGCCTTATGTTGGACTCAATTTAGAGGTTGAAAGAATTGTTGAATATCTATACTCCCGAGTTACATTTCCCCATCCCCCCCAAATAAAACCTTTTGGTTATTAACAACTTGCAGGCACCAACTCATGTTTGATTGCCACACTTTATGTTGCTCTCTAGAACAATTTACAGAATGCTAACTTGTTTGAACTATAAGAAAAGTGGCCTCTAATACTAATCCATTATATTCCTTCTACCTTTGCAAATGCAAAGGTATGGAGATTTGCTAATATTCCATTTCGATACAAAAAGAAATTGGAGGACTCTAATACTAATCCATTATATTCCTTCTACCTTTGCAAATGCAAAGGTATGGAGATTTGCTAATATTCTATTTCGATACAAAAAGAAATTGGAGGAGCAGATAATATTAAGAATAGCCTTTAATGGATGAGAATATAAATTTGCATATGACCTTGAGATTGACAATACGAAAATGTATACAACTTTCACTCCAAGAGGGAAAATGAAGAACTTAATTAGAATTCTTTTGAGGAAGTATTTCATAACTGAATTTGGGGATTGCATAACACCCCTACCAAAGATTTTGTTTGTTCTGTATACATGATTTGATTCTAATTCTATCATTCATTCTACACCTTTTTTTTCCTGAAGTTGATACTATTTCTTTTCTAAATATTGTGCTTGTTTGGTCCAGATTAAAAAATTGCTAAAAAGTTGTAGTCAAAGTCAATAATTAACTTTAGCTACACATCTAATGGGATCCACATCTTTTATTAACTTTTTAACCACACTTTTCATAAACTTTTTATCAAAATCTGCTAAAAAACTCTCTCAAACAAGCTCATTATTTTCACCGATTTCAAGCTTGAAGTGAACATGACCATAGGTATAAATTGCAGAATTTTGTGATCATTCAAGCACTCCCATTCAGCAACAATATTGTCTGCTTTCAAAGCTCTAAAAAAAGCTTTGATGACTGAAACTGAAGAGAACAGATGGACATCAGCTTTGTGTGGGTCTATTGCATTAAGAGAGATATTGCCTCCTTGTGGACTTGTGCTACCCAGGGGTCCTCCACATTACGATAATGTGTTCATATTGTAACTTTGACTGTCTTAAGCATTGTTTAAAAAATCTTTTTGAGGCTTATGCCCCGAGTCCCACCTCGCATGAGGCTATCATAAAATGCCTCAAAGTTTATGCTTTAAGAGCCTTCATTGTTGTTACTGTGTGGGGTCCTAATGGGCAAGGAGATTTTACTCAGTGGTGTCAATTAGGCAATATGTGGACTTTTATTGCTCTCAATGGTCAATGGCGCTTTCAGACTAATAGGTTCCATGTTACGACAATTCGAGCTTGCTAGTTCTATTCATTTGCAACCTTATAATGCAATTGCATTCTTTGGTCCAATTGTTGTTTTTGTTTCAGTATTCCTCATTTATCCACAAGGTCAGTAGCTTATGCCCCATGGCAACTATGGATTGCTCATGCTCTCTTGTCATTTCTGAACATTTTATTACCAACCTTATCTTTTTGGCTATTTTATAACTTAGGAATATTTTATGGGTTTTTATTTTCTTTTTCCAACATATACACAGAAGGGAAAGGAGAAATAGATGACTCCGTGGCAAGTGGAGGATGATGAAAATGAATGAGAAGAAAGTGCAAGTGTTGAGGAGGTAGCTAAGGGCATCAAATATGTTGATAATTCCCATAAATATTTTATTAGTACTGATGATATAAGAAATTTTTGTGTTATTTCTACCGTATTTGATCTATTTTATGTTTGTTAATAAATTAGACTTAATTTTGTTACTTTGTTTTATTTGGATTTTTTTAAAGATAGTTTATGGTTTATTATAAACATACTTTTTGTATTTTTAATATTTTTGTGAACTATTTTATTAGTTTGTCCTGTTGCTCATGCCTCACCTTATAGAAATAAAATGCCTCAGCACTTGATTAAACCTTTTTAAACATTGGTCCTTAGTTTTTAATGTAATTTGTTACCAATATATATATATATATTTTTGGAAGAAACGATGGTAGAGAAACAGTATATAAAGCACTACAAAAGAGCCTATCTACGCTCTCTGGAGAATCTATCAAGGCAAACTACGAGTAATTTTCTGGGTCCAAACAGCAAAAGGAGACAAATTAATTAACACACTTCGCAAATGCCTTTTTGTATTAAACAGGTCAAATAATATGCTTCCCACTAATCTCATGCATCAAAATTCCAATTTATTGATAATGTAAAGCAGCATTTTTGTTGCTCTTGCTTTGTTACATAGTTCATTCGCACATGCTGCTATACCCTGCAACTATTGCGCTCGCTGGACGGAAAGATATCATACTGCATCCAATCGCATATATGACCCAAAAAAAGTTTATATCAAGGTAAAGGCAGACACAAGAATATAACATTCATACAAATCAAATGTTCATGATCTAGACAATAGTTTAAGAATGATGTTCCTGCATCACTTTGAAAGAGTATAACGTTAATGAACAAGGTTAAGCTGTTAAACTCGAGGAATCAGGGAAAGCAAATACAGAATATAAGTTGAAATAGTTTGAAGGTTCTGCAAAGCTGTATTGTGTTATGACTGCAAAACTGTTGCAGCAGATTAGACGAGAACTCTGCAGTAGTTGTTGAATATTGCCATGATTTAAAAGAACAAAACTGTATTCTATAGTCATGTTAAATAGTGGCATCTGTTTACCCAAAGAGAAATGTTAAATGCCGGCATAAAACTAGTTGTATTTCACTGCCAAGAAAAGAAATGCTGAGAAGAGAAACTGGAGGGGAGTATTTTGACTTGCTCAAAAACAGGATCATGAAAAAGTAGGACTGGCTTTAAAGTGGTCTTGTTGTATCAAATACAAGACGCTAGAAATTTCACCAGAGGAAGGAAAAATATGGCAGTTCAAGATAACCCACTCCAAGATCAAGCTGCCACCCTAAGGTGCTTTCAGAACTGGCTGTAGACAAGTCTACATCAACAAGAATATAGACGCATAACATTATCATCTATAGCATGCATCACCTGCATATATCGCACAACAGTGCTTGTATAATCAACTGCACGTCTCTGGCCAATTTTTCTCATTCTTTTTGCAGCGAAACTGTCAGCATGAGCTGCAACATGCATAGAACCAAAGTAAGATCTATCAGCCACAACAAGCAAGCCTAACAAAACTCTCAAAGCATTAAAAACTACTAGTTATAAGCACATGAACAATGTACCGAAACTTAATGAAAAAAATCGCACTTTATTCAACTCTTGTATTGAAATTGAGATTAGTTAGATTAGTGTCTTTGGTCTCAAATAGAATATTAAACTTTGACCTCTCAAAGCAAGACAGTCTAGTTTCCCACAAGCTTCCCCTATAATAGCATTACCATATGACTGATCTTGTGATCTATTATCCTTACTAGATATTTGGTCCAAGGTTTAAATGAAACACCACTCCAAGTAAAACCACAGAAATATTTAATTTAAGAAGTGGAAAGAATGCTAATTTTCTATCTAATAAATGTGGTGCTTCCATGATTTATATATAAAGTTATTGTGTTTCCTCTGCCCAGACGGCAAACCAAAATCAGTTTGACTTCTCTTGCACTATGCTAACTAAGAAGATGAGTTCAATGACCAAAAATATTTTTCTTGTCAACCAAACCTACACATTAAATTTCTTGGGAACATCCAAATACCTAAACATTCGCCAAATCCCTGAACTAATAGTGCTATTATTAAATTGCACAGGATAAAAAGTGTGTAGTATTCTATTATGTAAACCCTGAAACTAACAGAGACCTTGAAAACTTTTCTCATCAACAAAGCCTAATTGCTTGAAACATCTAAATGCCCTAATTTTTCTCTAAATCGAAACATGATTTATACTAGTGTGTTGACCATAGAAGTTTATAGTAGCCACCACCTGGTGTGTAAAATTTGGTATGGAGTTCCCTCACTCCCTTCCCTCCTCCTTCCTCTTCCACTATCACCCTCACCCTCACCCCTTCTCTGCCCCTCCTCCCTTTAACATTACATCTGCCATAATTTAAAACTTAGCAAGACCAGTTACCTTCTTTTTTTTTTTTGCAATTTTGCAATTTCTAAGAAAGTGTTGCTTGGCGAAATCATTTCCACCTAGAATTTTTTTTATAATTTTTTTAAGTTAAGCACGTCCATAGAGTGTGCTCGGGCAGCTAGGCTATCAATTCAGGATGCTCTGGCTAATGAAATTTGCGCTCTATTTTCAATCTGGCCCGATTACAGGCCACGGTAAGGTACAAACAAAGAGAGGTGCTTCCGCAATTGTACATCAGTATGTTCCCCTCAGCAAAATCAAATAAAGAATACATGCCCGCAAATAGCTAAGAAAGCAAAAACAGAAATTAGAGAATTTGGCTAATTACCGTCGTAGGGAGGTTGAAGAGGGACAAGTGGCTGAGCAGAGGGGTGGTGCTGATGAAAATCCGGCGGCGGAGGATTCAGATTAGTGGAGGAGGCGGAAGGTTGCCGCATCAAATGCTGAAGCGGTGGGCCCGGCGGAGGGTGCGGGCCCCTCGAGAAGTCGCCACCGATATATGGCTGCTGCTGGTGTTGCTGAAATTGGTGCGGTTGTTGCTGAAATTGGTGTGGATGCGGATGCTGCTGCTGCTGCTGCTGCGGCGGCGGTGGTAATGGTGGGCCCGTCGACGGGCGCGGGTGCTGGGGATCTCCACCATACATTACGCTTTGGACTGCAGAAATGGTCGGAAGGGGTAGAGTGGTGCGTGAGAATGTGAGCGGGAAAGGGAATTTTTGGGAAAATTCTTGATTTAGGGTTTTAAGGTTGGCCCGTTTGGGGGGATTGAGGTTAGGTTTGGGGTTGGGTGGGGTGCGATATAGTATGTTGGGTAAATTTTTTTTTTTTTTTTTTTTTTTTTTTTTTTTAAACTAGTATACCTAGGCTCTATTATGATATACTTATTTTTATTTTCACATATACTAGTATGCCGCTTCTTTTGCGGTAGAATTTGATCGTAAGCTCGATTATAATAATAGATTAACACGGTGACTAGATTTTGGAGATGGTCGATGGAGGAAGATGATCGATTGTGGGGGATGAATTGAGAAAATGAGCAGATTTTATAGATAGTTTATTGAAGAGGATAATTGAAAAGTAAATTTTAGAGAAAACGAAATTGAAAACGTAGTAACAACGTGACACATAGATGTATTTTTTCTTTTCGTAGCGGAGAAAACTCCATACGGCCGTAATTATACGCAGCAGCAAGATTAACGAAATGTGTGGATAAATAGTAAGTATTATAAAAAATTTGTAAATTACAAGCAGTGATGTTACGAAATGTGTTGATAAAAAGTAGATAAAAATTGTGGATCTTACAAAATGCGTAGATGAAAATGATGTTTATAGACTTATAAATGTCATTGTTCTAAAAAATTAGTTTAAGCTTCGCCTAGGGTCGCTTTGCCTTTATCTCGCTCACGTCTAGACCCGAAAAACTTAAAACTCGGTATCTACATCTAGCCACGCTTTACGCTTTTTTGAATACTGATAAATACTTATTAACACACAAGTATACTCAATAATAATATTTAATCAGCTTATAAGTACTTATAAATATTAACAAAGATACTCATAATTTGTCACAATAACTCTTCTTCCTTTTTATTTTGGATAATTATATTCACACTACATTTTTGGTTAAACCCACCACATTTTAATTGCAATGAAAGTCTTCAATTCTTACTCATTTTTGTATTTACATCTTCAATTTTTTTTATCACATTCTTATCATCCACTTATTAATTTTCACGTCTTATATTTATTTTTGATGTTTTTGTCTAAAAAGTTAATTATGATGACATAAAAAAAAAAAATTTGTCTCTCATATTTTTGAAATAAGCAAAATAAATAACAAATACAAAAGTTTGACAAATATTTGCCTCTCATTTCAATGCACATTAGCAGAATATTTAGACAAAAATAATTATTAGAAACAAAATGTGAAAATTATTGAAAGTTAATGATAAAAATGTGACGAAAAAAAATTGAAGACACAAGTGTCAAAATATTAAAGGTTATGTGACTTTTGTTACAATTAAAACGTGGTATATAAAATAAAAATTATAGTGTTAATATAATTAGCCTTTTATTTTGCTTAAAAAGTGTATTAGCTGGTTGATTTTTATGAGCATATAATATGTGGATTTTTTAAATACTATTTTAATACTCCGTATCTACCCTACCTATGGTATTCCACTACATTCGAGGTTGGATTCTTCGGTTATTTGGAGAATCGGGTGAAGACGGGAACATAGTCTTTTATTTTAAATTTTTTTTACATGTTTTTAAATTTAAATAATATTAAAATGATAAATAAACGATATTAAGCAAATAAAAAAAATGAAAAACAAAGCAAGAAATGGAAATAGTTTAATCTCAGTTTTCTTTCTAAGGAGGCGGTCTACCCCATTGCAGTCCTACTATGTTCTCTTACTTTTATTAACTCAACAAAATACATCGATATTTAAATTGCGTGTGATGTTTCTATTGTACTCGGTGTATAATATTCCTTTTTATTAAAATACTTTAATTTTTACTTCTACTTAGAATTCAATTTTTTTAGAGTAACTTATTCATTGATTTTAATACATTCGTGGTCTTTTATTAAAAATTATATTTTTATTTTTCTAATTGTTAAAAGCAACTTGTCAATCATAATTTTTGAAAAAAATTTAAAAATTATACCATACCATTCCAAGTCTATTTTTTTTTTTTCAAACCAAGTTATGTTTTGACGAGAAACTTGCTCTAAGATTAATATTGACAAGTCAACTCTCCATAAAAACACACAATTTTGTTTTAAAAAAAACTAGATTAAGAGCCAAAAAAATAAAAAAAAAAGGACTACCAATTCATGATATATTCACACATATAATTTACCTTTTAAATATTACAAATGAGTAACGAGGTGTTTTTACTTTTAACAAAATCTATATTATATATCTATATATATACTCCATTCGTCTCATAAAGATAGGCTTGTTTCTTTTTTCACACGGATTAAAAAATCTCATTTAATGTAATTGAAATTATAAATTTTTCACACACTACTTCTATTATACCCCCATTTAATATTAGTCATTCATGAATCTAATAAATTTAAATGTTCATTAAGTTATAATTGGAATACAAATAAAATTGAATTGCATTACATTGAAACAATAATGAAATCAATTGTTGACTTTGTTATTAGGGGATGAGTATTTTCTAGGCAAAGTGGAATTTATTGAATGCCTATTGAGTAATCTCTTGCCTTACATGTATTTAATATATTGAGTTTTTACCACTAGCAGTTATACTTTTCTTTTGGCTGGATTTCTACAACTAAATCATAAATATTAAGTGTTTACAAAGTTCAAAGGTTTTATATCATTTAATTCAATTTTTGGGGTTAGTTAGATATAATATTTTTACTTTGAGCAACTCTAATATATCTTATTTGACATCAATAAATTTATGTGAGTAAAACATTTACTTGCTCTATGTGTTTATTTTGTTCTTAAGTAAGAGTAAAATTCTGCAGTAACTCATAATCTATTCATGTATACTCTTTATTTATGTTAGATTAATTAATGTTTATATTGGAATTCTAGATCATTGTTCTAACCTATGTTAGAATTAAGAGATTTTTCTTTAGAAATCTCTCTTACTTCATGATAATTCGGCATTATTTCCAAGTTTTTTTCCATAAATTTCATCAATGATATTTTGCCTTTTTCTTGCTGCTTAGTATAATTTAAAGTTGTTGTTTTTCTTGAATTTATTTCAAAACTAGTGGAGTGCACGTGCAAAAGCACGTGTTTTATTTTAATTAAGTATTTAATAGCGTGATCATTATTTGTAAGTTTCTTAATTCTTTTATTAGTTATGAAAGACTAAGAAAAATATGTATTAAAATTTGTTGGAGAAAATACGTTTTTTTAAGAGTGAGTAGTATAGTTTTGATTGATTTTAACATAAACGTTCTTTACTTTTAGATATGATGAATGAAATGTAGTTTCTAGCAAATTTGATTATTGTAATTCCTAGAATTTGATACTTCAATTATTATGTGAAAAAATTATTCTCACCGCTTTCAAATTTAAAGTTCCATATTTTTCCTCATGATTTGACTTTGTAAAATTATCAACTATTAATTTAATTTTGTTTATTCTAATCAAACATTCAAAAAAAATTTAAATCACATGAGATATGCAAAGATTACTTGTGAACTTGCGGTAATAAGTAGTAAAATTATTTATTATAGATTAGCATAAGTTGTTAATTAGTGATTTCTCATTAGGTATATTTTTAAGTAATTAATAAGCAATAAATTAAAAAAAAGTGTTGATTTATTGTTTTATATTTATTCCCTCAATTTAAAATTGAAAATCCACAAAATTATTCAAAAATCTCAAAAATAGTTGATAAAAATAAGTACATTAATGAGATTTTACTTGTTTTTGCAATTGTAAAGTATATAGCACACCAATACCATATACATGTATAATTGTAATAATTTAAACATAACTTCATAATACTAAATTACGTAAAAACGTAAAAAAAAAAAAAAAAAAACTCTCAATAGCTTAAATCAACAAAAACAATTCAAAAAGTAAATGAATGTTCATTCTAGATTTTAAATAATTTGTGCTTATAATTTTTCAACACAACTATTAGCAATGAAAACATGCATTTGTCATTCTTAATAGCGTGTTTCAAGTGCAAATTTCAATATCCAATGAGTGGTATTCACTATATTTTTTTGTCAGTAGCCAACAAGAAATCGAGAAAAATTATTTTACTATAATCAATAACCTAGGTAAAACAAAAACAAATTAGTGTAAAAGAACACATATTTAGAAACGATATTTTGTATCTTGACCCGGTGTTAAATTTAATATTACTATGTATTTAAAAAAAAACTTACATTGTCAATTACATTGCGATGAAATTAGGAAAAACTAAAAAAAATAGAAAAAGAAAATGAAGCAAGTGGTGGACGTTCATAAGAACACGATGCTAAAAAAAAAAAAAAAAAAAATTGTCAATTTTAGGAGGAAAAAAAACTTAAAAAAAAAAATAAACAAGAACGTTGGTAAAGTCATCTATTTTAATAGATTAAAATCTTGAATATTACAACTGTTTAATAACTCAAAATGAGAATTGAAAATGAACACTCAAACAAGCAAAAATGTTCAAATAAGTATAAAAAATTAACAAAAATATGACTTAAACAACTACTTGTAAAGGTCAATTCACAAACCCTATAAATAATAAGTCAATAGCAACCTTCAAATCTATTCGATCGGTGGTGCGAAAAGTTAAGCGAGATAGATCTGCAGTAAACAAATTTTTATAAAACAAAATTTGAATGGATATTCAAAATAATCAACATATCAGTAAATTTTGGAAGATTTTTCAAAAGACAAGTGAAATCGAAAAAAAAAGGCGAAAAATACGAACAAAGAAATATAAGTGAAATAACGAAATCTTGAAAAGAAAATGGTGCTAAAAAAGATCTACGATTGAGATAAAAACGGTGTCAATTAAAAAAAAAAGGAAAACATGAAATAACTTAAAATTATGTATTTCTTGTAATCTTGATAATTGCGTTGCTAACTTAATATAGGTAATTAATTAAAGAAAAGTCGTTTCAATTGCAAATAATTTTAAAGTTCAAAGTGGGTAGCTTAATATATGTTACTATGACTCGACTTTTGAGGCCAAACCTAGAGCCTAATATATATATGTGTGTGTGAGCTAAATCTTGTTTCAATGATTTAAGTTATTATGTATTTGAATAACTTCTATATAGAGAAAAATAAAAACAATATTTGATTGGTTGTCCAAAATAATCTACATATCGTAAACTTTTAATCAATTTTTGAAAGACATGACTAAAGTTGGAAGGAAGACGAACAAGATGACCAAATGAAGACGAGAAAAATGGCGAAATGTTGGAAAAATTTTGGAGTTGAAAAAGATCTAGAATTGAAAAAAAAAAATTGGAAAAAAAAAATGAAAGAAAAGGATATGGAAACATATAAAAGTAAAAAAAAAAAAAAAAATGAATAGTAGTTGAGTACGCATTTTTAACAACAGTGACACACTAACTTCCTTTTTTAATATATATATAATAAGAATAAATAATAAATAAAATATATAATATAGGGATATATAGGAATATAAAATGGTCTTTTATTTCTTATAGTGCCATTAGGGTTAGGGGAAAAAATATTGTTGGAAAATCAGTTTTTGAAAATCAGTTTTTGGATTATTGAAGAATCCGATTTTCTTGGCATATTTAATTATAAGTTATTTATTGATATGAGCAAATTAGGATTCAATGATTATCTAGTAGTTGTTTGGAAATTGGAAACTTTAAAGCTATATTTATCACAATCTATTTATAAGTTTTAGTTATTCTAAAACTCTTGTTCCTTATCTCGTTAATAAGTGATTGAATAAATTGCATGTTTAAGTTTTCTAATTGAACTAGGTTTCTAAGTAGATAAGATATTACAATATTATCTTTTATTTATCTACTTAAATGAAAATAAATATCTAGATTTGTTTTCATATTCTTGTGATTTATCTCACCTTATCTTGTATAAAGTTTATTTAAACTTAAAGACTTATTGTGTCTTATCTATATATAAGATAAATATTAAGTCATTAAGTTTAGACAAACTTCTTGTACTATAAATAAGACATGTGGTATTCCAAGAAGTCTTACGGACTTTAAAAGCAAAGATACTCAAGCATCAAAGAACAAATCATTTATGAGTTGAGAGTTCAAAGAGATATTCAAAAGTCCTAGCACGATCAAAAGTCTAGTTTTGAGAACGGCTCAGAAACCGAGCATACAAGAAATCCATTGTGAGAGAGAGAGCGGCATTTGGCGGCAAGATAAGGACCGGGTCCTTATTACGATTTGTGGAATCAATCAGGGACACACGTGGAATGGACCAAGATCAAGACCAAGTACTTGATCGCATTCCGGACTAGTTGAAGAAAATATAAAAGCAGAAAGTTTTATCATTGTTCTTAACTAAGTTTTATTTTTGTAAATTTCTTCGATAAAGTTTTAGATTAGGTCTAAAATTGTAATTTCAAAAGTTGAGACATGTGTAACCCTGTTCGAAATAGTGGATTTATTTACCCGTGGCATGGGGACCCGTGGATGTTTCCCTTAGGGGTTTACCACGCTATATCTGGTGTTAATTAATGTTTTAATCGCCTTATATAATAACTGTCTCGAAAATGCCAAGACGTTCAGTGAAATGTTCTGACGTTCAACAAACTTTCATTAATATCAGAACATTAAAGTGAACGTTGTGTTTTTAAAAAAAATATTTACAGACTTTCAGTAACAACCTATTCAACCCCCCTTCTAGGTTGATTGTTATCTAGATTTAAAACTAACAAATATTAAAAGGGAACTAAATAGTGCATGGCACGAAATCCTATGAATAGTAACATTACAAATTCACTCTTTTATATAGTTAAAGATTTTAGCTTTCCACCAGTATGGTTTCTTACTCTAACTTAATGTTTTCATGTATGCATAATGAGTAAATCAATTACATGAAATTTTAAAGTTTTAAAAGGATATATTAGTGCTTTATATCATGGACCTTTATTACCGGTGGCTATAAATTTCATTTGGAATGAATTTTGATGCCTTTAAATTTTATGTAAATTTAGTTTAACTTTTGAAGTAGTTAAGCTGATTATTTTACATTGAGCTACTTTAATTTATCTTGTTTGAAACCATAGAAATTTATATGAATACCAGTTTTTGCTACGTGCGTTGCACGTCTGTGAAAAACGTAGGGATAAGTTTTAGGTTAAATATCTAATTGAAAAAACAAATTTTTGGTATTTGTGAGTTTTATGCACAAAGTTGTCTCCCACAAATTTATATAAATATTCTACAGGTTTGAGAAAATTAGAGAACAAAGATATACTACATGAAGAAGGAAAGTGAAAAAAGAAGTTATTTATATTGCTATATAATATTTACTTTGAATAAATTAATATTTTTGTTATTTAGAATTTATAGAAATATATAAAATGAAAGTAAATTATGAAAAAAGACAACAAAATTCTACTTGAATAATAAATAAAGTTTAACAAATATGAAAAAAGACAAATTAAAAAAAAAAAATCAACAAGAAGTAAACATGTTTTCGGGTATGGTTGTCGAGTTAACGATTTATATATATTTGTTATTATTATTATTATTGTACTCGAAATTTTTGTTGTATTTTTTATTTTCTCTTATTGTTTAATTTTGTTTGAAACTTAATTAGTTATTATACGATTCGCTCAACAATTTTTTTTCCCGACAACGTTTTGTTTTTTTTCAATAACTTGAGTAATAATTTAAATATAACAAATACAAAAAAAAAAAAAAAAAAAAAAAAAATATTTAAAGTTGTCGAGTTACCTTGACAACATTAGTTGTCGAGTCAACTCGATATCAATGATGATTTTTTTATTTTTGTTTTTTTTATTACTCCACAAAATTGGTTTCTTTTTTTTTTTTCCAGTTTAAATTTTTTTTAAAACCTATTTAATTACAAAAAGAATATAGGTCAATTTTTTTTAATATATATAAATAAAATTTAACATAAACAAAACAAATAAAAAAATTAAAAATTATCTAGGTTGTTGTTCAGTAATAAATAAAATTTAACAAATGTGAAAAATGTGGTTGAGTAATTACTTGACAGCCATGTTGTGATATATGGTTGTGAAGTTACTGGAATTTTTTGTTAGTTTTTTTTATATTTTTTACTTTCTATTGAATTTTGTTTGAAACATGGTTGATTAAATGAAATGAAATTTAAGAACTATGAAAAAAAAATTAAAAAAATCTTAGGGTACGTTTGATTGTAATACATTTTTCATGAAAAAAACTTTTTTTCCACCTATTTTCCAACTAAATGTATTTGATAGCCATATTTTTACATGGAAAACACTTTTTCTCGCTTATTTTTCAATTACGCGTTTGATTGATTTGTAGTAAAATATTTTATCATTTACGTCAAAAAGGCAATATTTTATTTATATTGTTTTTATTACAGTGAGTTGCTCAAGATTTTTTTTTTCAAAAAATTTAAATTTTCCCTAGTAACTTGTAATAAACTAAAATTTAACAATTTTTTTTTTTTTTTTGTCTCATATCTAGTTCATTGAATCTCTCAACAATTTTTTTTTTTTTGGACAAAGTTTTTTTTTGTTTTCCAATAAGTCAACACACTAATAAAATAAATTTAACAAATAAAAAAATAATTAGAATTGTTGAGTAACTGGACAATTTATTTTACTAACTTGATTATACAGTAATCATAAAAATTTATGAAAAATAAAACAAATAAAGACAAAATATTTAATGCAGAAAATTAACTTTTGTTTTTATAAATCAACGAGTTTTTTTTTTAATAATGTTGTCGAGTTATACATTTAATTTTTTTTTTTAGTGTTGTCGAGCAACTTGACAACATTTGGCCGTTTTAATTTTTTTTTTTTTTGGGTTAGTGTTGTCGAGCAACTCGACAACACTAACACTAAGGCATAGTTTGGTATTGCTGTGCTTTTAAGAGAATCGCCTTCATCTGTCCGCAGAAAGAAAGAATTGTAGGAAGAATAAGATAAGTGTTTAGTAAACTCTTGTTTCAAAATTGTTGTATGTTTCAAAAGTTAAAGATTTGAGATTTGGTAAACAAAAGTAATTTATTCTTTGTAATGGTATTAAATTACTAAAAAGGACATTGATTATAATAATATTATTTCGTATTATTATTATTATCACGAGTGGTAAAATTCATTTTGTTTCCTAGTCAAATATTTTTTAACAAGACAATATATTCATTATTATTCTTTTAAAATAAAATTAATAAAAACCTAATAAATTTCAAATTTTATAAAAATTACAAAATAAAAATATAATCATACAGTGCAAAAATTAATTAAATTTATATTATTTTTTATTATCTAACTTGCATCAATTCGATTTCTCAAATGGTTATTAAAGGAATTAGTTTAATTAATTAGGGGTAAAAGGGGTATTTTAATAATATATAAATAAATAAAAGTTTAAAAGCAGAATCGAAAAGTTTGTCTTTCGATAACGACTAATCATACCAACAACATAACAAATGTCAGGTCTAGTGCATAACATAGCATACATGAGACTACCTATTGCTGACGCATAAGGTATTTTACTCATGCGCTCTATCTCTTCAAGAGTTTTTGAAGATTGCTCCTTAGAGAGTTGAATTCCATGTCTGAACAGAAAATTGCCTTTCTTGAAATCTTGCATGGCAAATCTGACAAGAATTTTGTCAATATATGTAGCTTGGGATAATGCTATCAGCTTGTTCTTTCGATCCCTCAAGATCTGAATGGTTAGAACATAACTAACTTCACCCAAACCCTTCATATGAAATTGTTGGGCCAACCACGCTTTCGTAGATGATAACATACCTACATCATTTCCTATGAGTAGAATATCATCCACATAAAGTACTAGGAAAATTACCTTTTTGTCATGTATCTTCTTATTGACACAGGGTTCGTCGAAGTTCTGATCAAAATCATATGTCTTAATCACCTCGTCGAACCTTTTGTTCCAAGATCTTGATGTCTGCTTCAGACCATAAATAGACCGTTGCAGCTTGCACACTTTAGATTTATGACCACGTTCTACGAACCCATCTGGTTGTACCATATAGATACACTCTTCAAGATGACCATTAAGAAAAGCCGTCTTGACATCCATTTGCCACACCTCATAATCATAATGAGTTGCAATGGATAAAAGAATCCGAATAGATTTGAGCATAGCTACAGGCGAGAAGGTCTCCTCGTAATCGATACCTCTCATTTGGTAAAACCCTTAGCCACTAGCCTTGCTTTGAAGGTTTCCACCTTCCCATCTATTCCTCTCTTTCTTTTGTAGACCCACTTGCATCTGATGGGTTTTATCCCTTTTGGTGAATCTACAAGTTCCCAGACTTGATTAGAATGCATAGATTCCATCTCAGTGTTCATAGCTAGTTTCCACAAATCTGCATCCACATCATTTATAGCCTCCTTATATGAATTTGGATCATCTACCGCTTTTTACAGAGATCGCCTGTTTGGATTCTCCGACAAACAAGTACCTAGATGATTTTCTGATGACCACTTTGACTTTGTCTAAGGGGTGGTGGATCTTGAACTGTGGCTTCATTTGGAATTGTAACATTTTCATCAATGTTAGTATCACCTTCAAGTGATACAATTACCTCATCACTACCTTGAACATTTTCTTGATCTATGGGATTAGATGATGAATCATTTCTCCCACTCAGATAACGTTTCCTAGGTATTTGCGATACCATGGGTAGTCTATTACTTGGTTGTGTTTCAGGAATTGATGAGTCGGGATTACTCTCACTCATTTCTTCCAAAACAGCCTTATTTTTGGACTGACATTCATTAGTATATTTATCCTCTAGGAAGGTTGTATTTGTGCTGACAAAAACCTTCCTATCTAGAGGACTATAAAAATAGTATCCCCTGGTACCTTTAGAGTATTCCACAAACAGGCATATTTCTGATCTAGACTCCAACTTTTCTGTCTTTCCTTTCAGCACATGAGCCGAACATCTCCAAATTCGGATGTGACTCAAATTTGGTTTGAGCCCATTCCATATTTCTGGGGAGTCTTGGAAACAGACTTAGATGGAACTAGGTTAAGAATATAATCTATTTGTCTCCGTGCAGATATCCCCAAAATGAGATAGGTAGAGTTGAAAAACTCATCATTGACCTAACCATATCTAACAATGTCCTGTTTTCTTCTTCTCAAACGCTGTTACTGTTGGGGTGTACCAGCGCACTCGGTTGAGAAACTATACTATTTTTCATTAAGTAGTCCCAATTCTCCCGAGAGATGTTCACCACCTCGATCTGATTGAAATGTCTTTATACTTTTACTCAAATGTTTCTCGACCTCAGTCCGATATGCTTTGAATTTCTCAAAAGCCTCCGACTTTCGAGTCATCAGGTAAATGTATCCGAATCTAGAGTAATCATCCGTAAAGGTGATAAAATACTCATATCCCCTCTCGCTGGTGTATTCATAGGTCCACATACATCAGAATGAACTAGTTATAACACTTCTTTGGCTCTATGTCCCTTTGCTAAAAAGGACCTTTTGGTCATCTGACCTTCCAAACAAGAATCACAGACCGGCAATTGTTCGACCTCAATTGAGTTGAGAGGACCATCCTTTGCCAGTCTTTGTATTCTATTAAGGTTGATGTGTCCAAGTCTAAGATGCCATAGATAAGTATCACTAGTATGGTATGTATTTTGTTTATTATGGTTTGCAGAAGTATTATTAATTTCATTTGTGGAATAGTTTAATATATAAAGACCATTCATCAAATATTTGGCACAAATAGGAGCTTTATTCATCAAAATGTAAAGCGTTTTATTAGGCGCGAAATCAAGAGAATAGCCTTGTCCTATTAAACAAGAAATGGAAATCAAATTCCGCTTCATCTGCGGGACATAATAACAGTCCTTAAGAATTAAACGCCTACCACTACTGAAATAAAAATAAACTACTCCTACAGCTCTCGCCGAAACTACTGCTCCCATGCCGACTGTGATAGTAAACTAGCCTTCATTGAGTTTTTCGCTCTCCTGAAGCACCTGCATTGACATGCAAACATGATTAGTAGCTCCAGAATCTACAACCCAGGAATATGTAGAATCAACCACCAAACAAGACTCAGTTATGAAAAACTCACCTGCACTTTGCTTCTGTTTAGCTAGTGCTTTGGAACAGTATTTCTTCCAGTGACCTTTCTCGCCACAGTTGAAACACTTGCCTTTCGGCTTTCTTTCTGCTTTGGTCTTTTTGTTGCTTACTGGCTTCTTGTTAGCTCTCTTCCTTTTCTTTCCACCTTTGCTTTTCGGCTTAGAACCGGAAGAGCTACCAATTCTTTGCATACAAGCATTACCACCTTTGGCCTTCAAACCACTTTCCACATTTTGCAACTCATTCATTAGCTCAGCCAATGGCATATCCAACGTGTGTAAGTGATAGTCCACAAAGAAAGCGTGAAAACATATCGGTAAAGAGTTCAATACCATATCAACTCGAGTATTTGCATCAATGGTTACACCAGATTCTCCGCCACATTGAAGTGTCCAATCATGGTTAACATATATGGTCGCGTGCCGGGGTTCATACGGATGTTACGTAAAAGTACAAATGACTTGAACTGAGCTCTCCGCTTTGATGCACAAACATGTCCTTAAGGCTTTTCATTATGTCATAAGAGGTCTCAAGATCGTCATGCTTTTCTTTGTAACACATTTGACATTGATGCCAAAATGTAACAATGAGCCAACTTGTCTGCAGACTACCCACTTATCATAAGTATCCCTCATGTCCTTGCTTGCGGTCTCGGTGGGTTGCTCAGGCCAATCTTCTTCAAGCACAAAATCAATTTTCTTAACGGTGAGAACAATCATTAGGTTACGTCTCCAATCCACATAATTTTCTCCGGTTAGTTGGTTTTGTTTTAGGATAACGGAAAATGGAGTGAGAGACATTTTACTGAAAAATAACAAAATTATTGCATATTAATATTGAGTAGCGAATTTAACATATGATGCATGAATGCACATGTAGATCCATAAAACTACAATAATGTGACGACTACTTAATCCTTGTAATCCAACAGGCCTCTCTATATAAAAGGTCACCGTGTCCACTGATTAAGCTGG
The DNA here is from genome assembly GCA_023638005.1 of Forsythia suspensa. Lineage (NCBI taxonomy): Eukaryota > Viridiplantae > Streptophyta > Magnoliopsida > Lamiales > Oleaceae > Forsythia > Forsythia suspensa. The sequence goes on from CM042665.1 coordinate 13,896,991, forward strand.
GATTCTCCCACCAGACAAATCATATCTTGACAATAAATGTCTAGATAAATCCAGTATCGCTTTATTTGGTCACCAATATCATAAACGAGATCCTCTGTAGGAGGTTCGTAGATGATCTCGATTTGAGTGTATAACCTTTGTCTAGATCTCCAGGTACTTGAAAAATAATCCCGTCATCTATAAGATGATCTCAAATTATATTCTATCTAGACGATCTTACCAAAAAAGAATTCAATCAAACAACCTGAATCACGCAGCCTTCCTATAGGGAATCCGTTGCATTACCGGCACGAGGCTAACGGATTCTGTCGCTTATGAATTGACAAAAGGAGACCGTGGGTTTTTATTTAAATAAATACCCTCTCCCACTCAATATTTTAAAGTAATGGATTTTAATTTTAAATAATTATCAACTGTTCACATTAATTAAATTAATATACACTTTAATTATTACGGATTCCTCTTTCAAGAAAAATTTAATTTAAATTAAATTAATCAAGAGAAAACTAATATTTTAATGAAATGCATTCTATTCTAAGTATCACAAGCGATGCCAAAATTAATTCTATATGACATGATTTACTGTAATAATAATATTTCAAACATATATTTAAAGCATACATTAGCAATAAATTTAACAATTATTTGTGACTCAAAACAAGACTTAAAAATCAAATTAAAAAACTAATTGGGTACATACCCAATATTTAATTTAAAACTTCAGCCCAATACTTTGTTCCAATTGCCAAACAAGCCCCAAAGAACAATATGAGACCAAACACCCAGCAACTTGAACTTGTTGCCAAACATGTCCAGCTGTCCTAGTAACCAAACAAGAGTCTTCTTCCTCTTAAGGACTTCTTCTTCCCAAACATGCTCCACCGGAAACACCATGGCGGATCTCAACCGACCGAACACCGGTCATCTTTCTCCAGACGAGCAAACAATCTCCAAGCCGTCGGAATCTACCATGGCATAAACCACAAGAAGAAAATCAACCGGAGAAAGCTATCACCAGCACAAGCAGATCTAGTCGGATCCGCGTGACCGGAGGAGGCGCGGATCTGGCCGGACTCTGGCGCGCTACTTGTGCGCGCAGATCTCGCCAGACCGGCAATAACTGCAAGCGAGCCGGATCCGGAACAGCAGCAGATCGGCCAAGACTGATCCGCATGTCTCATAGATCATCCAGTACGCAGAAGATCGGATCATGCGATCTACCGCCCACCAAATCTCCCATGAACCAAATCGCCATCGTGCAGATCTCCGGCTATCTGATTTTTCCTTTTTGTCGGTCTGATCTTGAATCTTTGATATTACAAAAATAACTAGTCCCAATTTAGGACTCACAATTAAATCTATTTTGTAATTAAAAATTAAATCAAGATGATGGAGTCGTAATCCACCGATCTTGTTACAAACTCAAAATAACGAAATACAATGAACAAATGGGGCCACAAAATAATTGGATCACAGTTTAAAAATAATACCAATTATTCAATCAACATATGAACAAAAAATCCTAGACATCGCTCAACTAGAACATGCAATTGTCATATCTAGATAATATAACAAACACGTGAATAATCTAGACCGCTCTGATACCACTTGTTGAAAATGGCACGAGAATTAGCCAGAAAACAAAAAATTTCTCTAATTCATAAAACCAGGATCTTTGCTAGTTGTTCACGTATTTATTATAATTAAAATACTAATGGATTAGTATTATACCTTAATCGATAAACGATATTAGTCTGGATCTGATTCACGAGCTTGCTGCTTCTGATTCACGAACTTGGTGCTTCCAACGTTCAAGTCTTCTATGGTATTCTCCAAGTCTGAATTACACCGGCGTGTGGGTACTTTTTAATTAATTCAAAAGACTAATTTCTGGAGTGGTCAGATCTAGAAAACTGAGAAACTGAATTTCTTCTCCTTTCTTGATTGAATCAATTGGAATGAATTTACATCACAAGCAACGTGATATAAATTGGTGCTTCGATTCTGAACTTGGTGCTCCCAACGTTCAAAGCCTTCTATGGTATTCTCTAAGTCTCGAATTACATCGAACTTGGTGTGGGCAATTTTTAATTAATTCAAAGACTAAATTTACGGGATCGGTCGGGATCTAGAAAAGCGAGAAACTAAATTTCTTCTCTTTTCTTGATTGAATCAATTGGAATGAATTTACATCACAAGCAATGTGATATAAATAACGACAAGTGATCTGATTGCAAACAACGACAAGAGTCCTGATTGCATCCAAGTCCAATTAGTTTAGGATTGATTTAATTACATATGCAATCCACGAACTTATATCACAATTACAATTAAGTCCAAAACTTTTATAGTAACTGTGATTAAGCCCAAAACTTTATAGAGCTACCACAGGGACCTGATCGGACATATATTTTCCAAGCTACAATAATTAGATTCCGTCTAGTCGACCCTGGACCCCACAATCTAATCATTAGTCTTTTGTTTTTTCTACTAAAGACAAGAGATCGCACTATCGAAATATATAAAATTACAGAAGCTATAATACTTTCCTCTGACCTACCGTATATATATTTCATCTCTATCTGAGATCTGATAATCAGGTATGAGCATAAATGACTGTTTTGCCTCTCTAATTATTCTCACTAACTTTAAGTTACATTTTCTTTAACGGTCCTGTGAACTAATCACAGATGTCGAAGTTTAGCCATTGCTAAACATTGAGCTCAGATTTATAACCGTTCAACAGAAAATACTTAAGTTGTCACTCGACCTATTTTTTTAGAGACGACAGGTTCGACACGCAATTCGTGTTCTCTACTTCGCTCATTCTCAAGCTCCCAACTCATCGAAATATTTGATCAATTAAATTGATTTCACCCATTGGTAAATCAAAGAACCATCAAACTAACGAAAAGATATACACAATCTTGTCAAGGGATTTAGATGAAATATCCGGTGATCAAGTGAAACTTAATTATTCGCACGGTCATGCTATATAATTAAATTCGACACGTGGTCCGTTCAATAAACTCTAAGTGTACTAATGTCACCATTAATCCATTTCTACAATGAGGACAAATCGCAAACTCGAATGATTAAATAGTAAACACTACAACCTTCTAGTATAAGGTGCCAACCCTTATACATTGGTTGTGAACAATTTTATTTATGATCAAAATATAAGTTGTGTCACACTATGCTTCTCAACGCAAGCATCTAACTTATATTATCACTAGTGATCATTGGCACTTTATTTACATGCTCAATACTAACAAATGCAATAATAATAAATGAAAAGAACAAACTTTTATTTATCATAAAATTGTTATTTTATTACAGCAAAAAACTATACTATATGGGCATACTACCCAACACTCTCATCTAAGTGAATATTAGGAATGGCAAAAAAACCCCCATGAACGAACCTCGCTCGGCCCCGCCCCCACGAAGCAATAAGGGCGGGTTTGAAGTGAAACTTCGCCCGGCCGAGATGAAGGGGCGGGTCCGGCAACAACCCGCCCCGCCCATGACCGCACCTAAAAATTTTTTTTTTTTTTGAAAAATCATAAAATATAGTAGAAATTATGATTTTCACTAAAAATAGACTAAAGAAGAATCAAACCGGGTTAAAACTTATAAACTACTAACATTAACCACTATACCACAACCCAAATCTTATAATTTTTTTGTTTTGCTTGGTATAAATATTTAAAAAAATTGTATATATATATATTTTAATTATTTTTCAGTTTAACAAAAAAAAAAAAAAAAAAAAAGTTCATGAGGCGGTTGGCGGGTCCAACGGTGACTCGCCCGCCTAGCCCATTGCCATCCCTAGTGAATATAAAAGGAGAACTTACTGAGCTACTGTAGCCACATAAACGAAAAACTTCATCCACAAGATATTGCCCACTCCAGTCAAAAGCATAATGTGCAATGGCCAAAGTTGAATTTAAGTTGTCCTTACTCAGATGTCATCAAGGCATATAAGTCAACTGCAAAACAATTGAAGTACCAAGAAGTTGAGGCAAACATAATTGAAATTTTGTATTTCATTAAAATTGAATTAAAGTACAAATGTATATTACAACATATGAAAAAAATATAAACAATAAAGAATAAGTCACAGCCGCCTCATAGGGTCGGCACAGAGTGGGAAATGATAAATTACACATTGGCATCATCTAGAGGAGAAGTTGGTGGGTTGTCTTTGGGTTAGGGGTCGACTAGAGTCACTGGAGTGCTCTATCTCGACTAAATTCAATTTGTTTTCTGGAAAATGCATGTAATATTATATTCTAATATATGTAGCAAATATTTTAATTGTTAATTTACATTAAGTTGTTACGATGTTGATTTTTATTAAGTTGTTACGATGTTACGATATTCTAATATCTGTTGCAAAGATTTTTAATTATCTTTCAGTTAAGTTTTCCAAAATTGTATCTTAGGTCTTTAATAGTTTTACATATTTATAATTTGGTCTCCAAATTTTTAATTATCTTTCAGTTAAGTTTTCTAAAAATTGTAGCTTAGGTCCTTCAACTTTTTACATCTTTCCACTTTTGTCCTCCAAATCTTTGATTTTAGTGGCCAAAATAAGTGCACTTTCAGTTAAGTCATTGACTTTACACTCCAATTTTCTTAAATGAACAAAATAACATAATTAAATAATAAACTACTTAACAGAACTCACAAATGTCAACTTTTAGTGACCAAAATAAGTGTAAAACCCGCACTTATCACTTATAGTTAACAAAAATAGACAAAAATATATTTTATTGACATCAATGAAATATATTTTTGTCTATTTTTGTTAAGTAGTTTATTATGTAATTATGTTATTTTATTCGCTTAGGTGAAAACCTGAGTGTAAAGTCAAGAATTTAACTGAAAGTGCCATTATTTTGGCCACTAAAATCAATGATTTGGAGGGACTAAAGTGTAAAGATGTAAAAGGTGAATGACCTAAGCTACAATGTTTGGATGACTTAACTGAAAAATAATTGAAAATATAAAGACTAAAGTGAATATTACATAAAGTAAAGGAATTGCCATGCAATAAATAATGGTCTATTGTATGCCACGTATGACACTTAACGGTGCCACATCACTATTTCAGGTTGGAACTTGACGGAGTGATCGTTTGATAAATGGTTATATTCTTTAATGACCAGCGCTGCAATTTTTAAACTTCAGTGATCGTTTTGAAATTTTAATGTAACTTCAGTGACCATAAGTGAAATTAACCCATTATAATGTTGATTTGTTAACTAATTATTTGCAATTCACATTTATTTGTAGGTATGGAGACTGTAAAGGAAGATACCATAAATGTTGATATTCAAGATGCTATAAATGAAGATACCATAAATGTTTGGTAATGAAATTTCAAAAAGGAAGATACCGTAAATGTTGGAATTCAAAATTGCATAATGTGTGGGAGAATTAAGGATGGTTTGTAAACGGTTGTTAATATTTATAGTAGTTATTTTTGTTTCATTTATTAAAATAATACATTTCAGATAATATTTTTAATCACGATTCTAAGGAGTTTTCTCTGCTATGAGAAGAACAAAGTATTTAAACGTCCGTGTTTCACTATGTCTTCAATTTCTCCCGATCAAAATCATCTTTTCCAAAATTTGCTAACTGTTTCAATCCATCTCCATGTTTCGATCATCTCCAAAATCTGCTCACCTCCTCAATCAATCTTCCTCAATCAATCGATTATCTCTAAAATCTATTCACCGCTTCAATCTATCACTATAATAGAGCATACGATTAGATTCTATCACAAGGAACCGATTTACTATTAATAAATATATAAATTTGTAATAATTACGACCGTATGGAGTTTTCTCCGCTATGGAAAGAAAAAAGCATGTACGTGTGTTATTACGTCTTCAATTTCATCTCCTCCAAAATTTATGTTCAATCATCTTCTTTAATGGATCATCTCCAAAATCTGCCCATCTTCTCAATTCATCCACCTCAATCGATCTTCTTCCCTCACTGATCATCTCTAAAATCTGTTCACTAACTTAATTCATTATCAGAATAGAACATACGGTCGGATTCCACCACAAAAGAAGTGGTATACTAATCCCCGATGTAAGGAGGTTTTCTCCACCAGAGGTAAAAAAAAATAGTAGTATGTATATCACTACGTCTTCATTACTCTCAAACCAAAACTCATATCTCTCTCTCCGTTTTTCTATATTTTTCTTTGTATTCTTCAAAACTAAACCCCCCTCAAACAAAACTATCTCTCTCAATCTTCAACAGATTTTTTTCAACCCCTCAATCCATTAAAATCCTCTACGGTCGGATTCTACCGCAAAGAAAAACGGTATACAATAGAATCTATTATCGAATCCCACTGTCCAATGAAGGAGAATACTAAAGATGGGAATAAATATGCTATTTTTCCATAACATTATTGATTTTTATAATTGTGGTAATAAATTGTTCCGTTTGCAATTGCACTTCTTTTCTACTCTCTTTATCTCTAAGAGTACAAGCTTTTCATCATTCGCCTCTTTCTGTATTTCTCCTCGTTAAAGGTATTTTCTCGTTTCTCTTAAATTCTTAATCATATACTCCATCCATCCCAAATATATAGTCTCTTTTTCGTTTTTTGGATGTCCCATATATATAGGCCTCTTTCTATATTGAAAAGTAAAAATTTTGTTCTTTTACTATTCTAACCTTATTTAATTTGCATAGATATATCCAATTTATAATACTATTTAATCTTGATATTTTAAATTATTTACATTCTCAATTAAACTAATGGCATCCCCACATGTTTCGGAAAAATGAAAACAATAAATCCATTGACCTTCTCTCTCTGTATGAAAGCTGCAACAGATGATGTTGTTATATAAACTTCCATTTTTTTCTATTTTGTGTCTCCATCTCCCTTAATTGAATGAACAAGCCATGAGTATAAAATATGAAAATTGCTCAACATCCCCCAAACCTATAGTGGTGAGGCAATTGCTTGATTTGAATGTTCCGTCGAAAGAAGATACCTATATTTTCGCTTGTCAAAAGTATCAACGTGTAGTATCCCAAATGATAAAAATATATATATACCGAACTATTATGAGCAGTTTGATGCTTCTCCTCCTAAAAAATAATTTTGAAGATTTGTGGCAATTGTTTTTCAGTTATTCGGTGCTTGAAATAAATTTCGAAGATGGATTTTTATTTCTTTGTACGTATTTTTCTTAGTTTTTTTAATCTAGGGCAATCTCTTTTGAATTACTATTTGAATTGATCACTACTTATTACATGTTGAATTCTGCTTGTGGTTAGACTCAATTCCACGTGCTATAAAGCCATATGGATTTACCTCATGCGTGAACTTGATATTTGAGTTCTTTTGCTCTTTTTTTTTTCTCTTTATACAGTCTTTAATTTTTGAGATACAAATTCAACGATATCATTTCCATCCTAGTTTTTCTTCTAGGTTGTGCCATGTGTGCAGTGGTGGCATATCATGGGTTGGGGTTGGACTAGAGACTATAAAGGTACAGATTAAACAATTAAGCACATGGTGTAGCGAATGAATAGATACCAAATTTAATAATTAGATATGAACACCAAATAACACATCAAAATCATCATTCAAGAATACTGGATGAAAAGCATTGATTACAATTGATCAAAATAATTGTTTTTCAACGTCGCTTAATCATGTTAACCCGAAGTAAGAGCTGCCTTTGCAACGTCTACGACTTCCCTATTGAACTCAATGCAATCCAGTAGTCTACTATCTCTAATCAAATTTTGTTTGTTCATATGTGGAATTTTGTAGTTGTTACCCCCCAAATCTTTCATTGCCTCAACCATGCATGATTGCAATGTTAAAAAGACCTTGTTCAAATCTTCGGCTGGAAATTTGCTAGAAGCATTCTCCACTGCTAATACAAATTCTTCAATTGTGGATGGAGATTCTTGATGTTGAAGTGAATCAATGACTCTAAAAAAACCAAGATCTAAGACATTCATATCGGGACTATTCGGAGGCTGAGAACATAAACGAATATCAAATCCATTATGCCTCGCTGCTTCTAGAAATTCGACATTGTCAATATCCAAATGTGGTTTTGCATTGTCTTGTTGAATGAAGATGGTTCTCGAACTGGAAGATGGCCATTTCTCTTTGATTGAAGGCAGCAAATTTTGAACGATACATGATCGAATGACGTCTTTAGTTATCGGATTTAATAGGCTTTGTTTCTAAAGTCCCGCAACACGGTTTTGCTACTCATTCGCTTATCGGCTCATGGGACACAAATGGCCATATTCCAATTTTTCCATCGAATTCTTCATTTGTAATAGCATCAAATTGTGGATGAGCAAAAGCAGCAAGAAACATTATCTTCGTAATAAATCTTTTACTCTTGCATGTTTGAAAGGAGTTGGATTCATCCGGGTAGAGATAATACTTGTTCGATGTCTTAGACATATAAAACCATTTTTCGTCAATGTGAATTCAATTGTGCATGTTAATAAAAGTAGGTCTAGATGCAATTGTACATTCGACTATCATTGATAAGCAAAACTCAATCTTGCTTTTTTGTTGTCGTCCGACAAGTATGGTTTTATCGGATTTGAATGTGGTCGAATATTTTCTTTTATTGATTCTCATGTGCACAGCTGATTTGGATATATTCAATGCATTTGACAAAAATCTTATATTTGTTCGACAACTTAAAGGGATATCCTTCATTTGTTCAAAACATATTCCAATTCTCTGTCGGTGTCTTCTATTGAGTAGCTTTGAAGACAACCGCAAATCACTATTTGTAGTACTAAAAGATTTTCCTTCATGCCAAATTCTAGAAACCGATTTGTTGGATATAGAAAATAAAGTGGCAACTTTAGACCTTACTCCTTTTGCTAGCATTCCATCTTGTTGTTCTTTGACTAACATTTCAAAAACGGCTTTTTTTTTTGTCATTACTCAAATTTTTCTTCTTGTTTGGCGGATGATTCATATTGCTAGATTCAACGTCGGTATTGCAAATAAAATCTTCATCAGCATCTTCATCTGAAATTGATTCAAATCAATATGCGAATTTCGCGGCAAAGGGACTTGGTTTCATCCGACGAATAATTATTTTCGGGTGAGACATTCAAATCAATGAAAGAAAATCGTGATCGACTACCCATTTTTCTTTTTTCTATTTTTAGTTTTCATTATGAAACAAAATACATAATCCCTATTTATAATGTTCGAAAAGATTTCAAATTTGGCCAACAATTTATTTCAAATTTTTTTGGCAGAAACCATTTCGTCAATTGGCGGAACTAATTTAAAAAATTTGCAAAGATTGGCGCTGGCATCTGAAATTGTGGTTTATGCATGTATTGTCAGTTTCTAATGGGAGTTAAAATCAATGGCAGTTGGTATTTGGTTGCTAGTTTTCATGTAGTAGTAAAATTTTCATTAACATTAATTTTATAAGTAAAATTTATTAAATAAGGGTAAGATAGGAAAAGTATTCGTATTTTTTATTTTTCCCATACCGTTTTAATCCACGTGAAAAAAAAATAGTGCCTATATTAATTTGAATTTTTTTAATTTAATTTTGCGGTTTGATTTTTGAATCTTATGCCGTACTGATTTTTGGTTTGTGCAATTGATTGATATGATATGTTACCTGTTGTTTATTTATCTGATTTAGTTTTGTTGATACATTGTGATGTGATTTTTATTACCGTGATGGATTACACTTTATAGGAACTATTTTGGGATATTTTTTATTTTTTTTTACATTTTGATTGGATACCGCTATATATAAAAAAATATTTGTAATGATGCCCATGCTTGATGAATTTTTTATGAAATAATTTACTTATCCATTAATTTTCATGGTTTTTTTTAACATATATATATATACACACAATAATATAAGAGCCTTAATTTTTTTACTTTAACTTTTTTCGTTCAACACGACACCGTTTTGACAATGAAATAGCCGCAATTTTTTACCTTTGTATTTTTATTTATTTTTTTAAATTGGTGCTTTGGCTTTGGTTTGTCGAGTTACTCGACAAACCAAAGATCAGTATTAGCCATTTTTAGAGCTGCATTCAACTGATTGGGGCCAAAAGCACACAACACCATCACTAATAAATCAGCATTCAACTATTCTACAACTTCAAAAATCTTCTCCTGGATCCCCCACGAGTACTTGTGTTTTAGTATTAACCTGATTAGAGAAACATCAAAACCCCCCAACAATAATAGGACAAGACTATGACAAAAGCACACAATATCATAGTTTTGGGAAATTTGGCAACCATCCTTTGAGTTAATTAGTTTTACTTACATTGCTTAATAATTCATGGCAATGTCCCGGTCGTACATGCCACATGATTTAGAGAATGGTTAATGAAGATTATTACAAGAAAATTGCAAATTAGAGTGGCATCAATCGCAATACAAAGTTTTTTCGAAAGTGAGATTCATTTGCCAACACCAAGATACAAAATGAGCGCGCGCATTCACGTGGGGAATACTTCATTTGACTATAATTTATCTACATCAATTATAGTTTATATTATTGTTGTTTTTAACAAGAAAAAAAAAAAAAAAAGGTTACCAATTCTCGGCAACCATTTAGTTGTTCGGCAACCAACTTCGTTGCCGAGTAATATATATATCCTTACAATAATATAAGAGCCTTAAATTTTTTACTGTTCATTTTTTCGTCCTACACGCCGTCGTTTTACAACTTTAATTTGTTTTATTTTCGGCTACTTTTGAGGCTTAGCAGACTTTTATTGACTATTGGAATTAGAATTCAAATTCAGGTTCAGATACTGGAGTTCCGTCCTTTTACAACTTTAATTTTAATTTGTTTTATTCTCTATTACTTTTCAAGCTTTGGAGCAGATTTTATTCACCATTAGAATTAGAATTCTAGAATTCAGAGTAGAGCTGAGTTTTGAAAGATTGGATCCTATAGTTAAGATTTTTAGACACTGTAAGTATTATTACAACAGTTAGAGATTCATTTACCAACACCAGTATACAAAATGAGTGCGCATTCACGTAGGAAATACTTCATTTGACTACAATTTATCTATTGCTTTTAATAAGAGAAAAAACTTAAAAAAAAAAAATAATTTACCAATTCTCGGCAACTAAGTTGGTTGCCGAGGTTGCTTCGGCAACAAAAAGCGGTTGCCGAGCAATCTCGGCAACCAAACTATATATATATATATATATATACGTAATATGTATATATATATTATTAGGAGGAAAATCTGAATACCCAAGCGAGGAAAATTGCAAGAGATCTCATGCAATTTCTCAAAGGGTGAAGAAAAAATTTGTTTCTATAACATTTTAATTTTGAATATTTGCAATCGGACTTACTATTTTGAGTAGTACTAATCGGATTCTTTCATTCCTTCATTACATTAATTCTTCTTGAATTTATTCTTTGTCTTGAGGAGGTTTGAAGGTATGGTCTTTTCTCATCTGCTTTTGTTTACTAGGAAATAACAACAATGAATTTTCACCTATACCTTCTCTTATCTACTTGGTTGAATAGCTTTGTTTGTCCAAAACAAGATGTTGTGAAAATTGTCTTTTTCGAACCTCTTTTCTTTTCACCCGACTTAATCTTTATAAATGTACCGACTTTCAAAATTTATCATAAGATACTAATGGTTTCATGAAATGACAGCCAAATATGCCATAAATCTCACTTTAGGCTTGTTCTCTTAGATTGTCCCCATAACATTCAATCGAGTTCTTATTGCGGTGACAAAATATACAATTTCAACCACTTGGTCTTGGTTGTCGATCAATTTGGCAACCATCATTGGTTGTTAACATGGTTGTAAATTGTTGGAATTTGGTAACGCAAATAGTATATAAAAAATAGCCCAAAAAATTGAAAGAAAGTTGGGATGTTTATTGTTAAAAAATGCCATTGAAGAATTTCAGGTAATGTATAAATTCACGCACTGTAAAATCTTGGTGGCAAATTGAGTGTTTTTATTTTTTTTACACCTTTTCATTCAATTTTTGTATTAATCTTTTTTATTTTATCTTAAGCAAATTGAATGTTTTTATTTTTTATAATGTTGCCACATTAAAAAAAAAAAAAAAAAAAGCGTGAACACTAAAATTCTCGGCAATGAATTGTTCATTGCCGAGCAACTCATCTTTATTTTACTGTTCACCAATTTTTTTTGAAGCCCATTTTCTTTGACACATTTAAAAAAAAAAAAAAAAATTAACAGTTGCCGAGCCATCTCGGCAATGCTTTGATTGCCGAGACATCTCGGTAATCAATTGGCATTGATTGCCGAGCCATGGCAATCAATTGATTGCCATGTAAATCCAATTTTTTTTTTTAAATAAGGAATAATTGCACAAAAGGTCCCTATTGTTTTAAAATCGTTGGAATATGCCCACAAAGAAAAAAAAATTCTTTAATTTTTTTTTTCTTTTTTTTCTTTTACACTTAATTTTCATTCAATTTTTCACTAATTTTTTTTTTTTTTTACCTTTTACAAATTATTCTAAATAAATGCTAAAAAATGCCATTCAAGAATTTCAAAATCCATGACCGTGTGAAATCTTGGTAGCAAATTGAATGTTTTTTTTTTTTTACATATTTTCATTCAATTTTTTATTAATCTTTTTATTTTATCTTAAGAAAATTGAATATTTTTATATTTTATAATGTTGCCACATTTAAAAAAAAAAAGCGTGAACGATAAAATTTCGGCAATGAATTGTTCATTGCCGAAAGCAACTCATCTTTATTTTCTTGTTCACCAATTTTTTTAAACCCATTTTCTTTGACACATTTAAAAAAAAAAAAAAAAATTTAATAGTTGCCGAGCCATCTCGACAATCAATTTGATGGCTCGGCAATCAATTTGCCAATTGATTGCCCAGCCTGCCATGTAAATCCAATTTTTTTTTTTAAATAAGGAATAATTGCACAAAAGTCCTTATTGTTTTAAAATCGTTGGAGTTTATCCACAACCTATTCTTATTTTTTTTCTTTTACACTTAATTTTCATTCAATTTTTTACTAATCTTGTTTATTTATTTTACCTTTTACAAATTATTCTAAATAAATGCTAAAAAATGCCATTCAAGAATTTCAGGTAATGTATAAATCCAAGTGAAATCTGGCAAATTGAATGTTTTTATTTTTTTTACACATTTTCATTCAATTTTTTTATTAATCTTTTTTATTTTATTTTAAGCAAATTGAATGTTTTTATTTTTTATAATGTTGCCACATTAAAAAAAAAAAAAAAAAACTTGACCAGTAAAAATCTCGACATTGAATTGTTCATTGCCGAGCAACTCGACAATGATCTTTATTTTACTGTTCACCAATTTTTTTTTTAAGCCTATTTTCTTTGATACAATAAAATTTAAAAAAAAAAAAAAAATTAAAAAAGTCATGGCTCACAATCAAATTTAAAAAATAAAAAAAATAAAATTTTAAAGGTGATTGCCGAGATGGCTCGGCAATTAATTGCCGAGCCGCATCGGTAATCAATTGATTGCCGAGATAATTTATCAGCAAGATGTTGGTCAAAATATGAGGACTCTTTTTAGGTTTTTTGGCTCTTATCTGTTGTATCTTTCTCTAATTGTGATTATACTCTCATTTCGGATGACCACCGCTATAGCCATTGAAGACCACCGCTATAGCCATTGAAGACGTAAGAAAGGAGGTGAAAATATTGCGAACCTTGACGAGATATAACAATCTAATACAATTTTATGATGCATATGAGGACCACGACAACGCGTCTACATAGTGATGGAGTAAGCTTTGATTGCTTAATTTTAATCCACGGCTTATATTCTTCAATTCGGTAATTTGTATAGTGCTACACCCATATTGGTAGGTTGGTAAACAAGTCGTTAGATTAGTGGAAATTGGCATGATTTTCATTTAAATTATTTTTCGCTAACATTTTGGAAGTGTCTTTTTGAAAATTCTTGAGTTATAAGCTTTTTATTTAGTTATTCTCTTGACCTTTCTTCTTGTTTCTAATAAACATTCATTCTCGGGTTATTTGAAGGAGGGAGCTTTCGGATAGAATACTTTCAAGGCATGTATTTGATTTTAGGGATACCCTCTTTTTTAAAAAAAAATTACGAACCTTTTGAATTCGAGATATTGTTAGTGAAAACATAAATTACATGTTCCAATGAGTCCATAGCAAGTCAAATGTTGTTTCTTTCTTTGCAGGGTGGGAAATACACGTAAGATTATTATAAGGCTGTGATTATACAAATTACAGAATGTTGTTGCATTACGCCACCTTGAGGAGTGGTGCACCGAGATCTTAAACCGGAGGTAGGATTTATTAGGAAATACTTTTAGTGTTATAAAGGCTTATTAATTTTGTCTTTGGACTCGAAATGTAAACCGTTTATCTTGTTTATAATATTAGCCATCCAAAGCATGAACTATTTCATATACAATCTATTGCCGAGCCATCTCGGCAATCAATCCACCTCGGCAATCACAGTGTTAATTTTTTTTTTAAGGAATAATTGCACAAAAGGTCCCTATTGTTTTGAAATCGTTGGAATATGCCAACTTAAAAAAAAAAATCTTTAATTTATTTTTTTTTTTTTTCTTTTACACTTAATTTTCATTCAATTTTTACTAATCTTGTTTTTTTTTTTACCTTTTACAAATTATTCTAAATAAATGCTAAAAATGCCATTCAAGAATTTCAAAATCTCAAATCTTGGTGGCAAATTGAATGATTTTATTTTTTTACACTTTTCATTCAATTTTTCATTAATCTTTTTTTATCTTAAGCAAATAAGCAAATTGAATGTTTTATTTTTATAATGTTGCCACATTAAAAAAAAAAAAAAAGCGTCAATGATAAAATTTCGGCAATGAAGTTCATTCTTGAAAGCAACCTCAACAATGATCTTTATTTTTTGTTCACCAATTCTTTTTAAGCCCATTTTCTTTGACACAAGAAAAAAAATTGTGAACAGTTCTAGGCAATCAAATTGATTGCCGAGTTGCTCGGCAATCAATTTGATGAACAGTATTTTATTGTTCATGAACACTATTTTACTGTTTTTTTTAAGGAATAATTGCACAAAAGGTCCCTATTGTTTTAAAATCGTTGGGATATGCCTACAACCTAAAAATAAAATTCTTTACTTTTTTTTTCTTATTTTTTTTTCTTTTACACTTAATTTTCATTCAATTTTTTACTAATCTTGTTTTTTTTTACCTTTTACAAATTATTCTAAATAAATGCTAAAAAATGCCATTCAAGAATTTCAAAATCTCAAATCTTGGTGACAAATTGAATGATTTTATTTTTTTTTACACTTTTTCATTCAATTTTTTTATTAATCTTTTTTTTATCTTAAGCAAATAAGCAAATTGAATGTTTTTATTTTTTATAATGTTGCCACATTAAAAAAAAAAAAAAGCGTCAACAGTAAAATTCTCGGCAATGAAGTTCATTGCCGAACAACTCGGCAATGATCTTTATTTTACTGTTCACCAATTTTTTTTAAGCCCATTTTCTTTGACACAAGAAAAAAAAATGTGAACAGTTCTAGGCAATCAAATTGATTGTCGAGCAATTTGATTGCCGAGTTGCTCGGCAATCAATTTGATGAACAGTATTTTACTGTTCATGAACACTATTTTAATGTTTTTTTTAAAGAATAATTGCACAAAAGGTCCTTATTGTTTTAAAATCGTTGGGATATGCCTACAACCTAAAAAAAAAATCTTTAATTTTTTTTTCTTTTACACTTAATTTTTATTCAATTTTTTACTAATCTTGTTTTTTTATTTTACCTTTTACAAATTATTCTAAATAAATGCTAAAAAATGCCGTTCAAGAATTTCTCCTGTGAAATCTTGGTGACAAATTGAATGTTTTTATTTTTTTTTACACATTTTCATTCAATTTTTTTATTATTCTTTTTTATTTTATCTTATGTTTTTATTTTTTATAATGTTGCCACATTAAAAAAAAAACGTGAACAGTAAAATTCTCGGCAATGAACTTTATTTTACGGTTCACCAATTTTTTTTAAACTCATTTTCTTTGATACAATAAAATTAAAAAATAAAAAAAAATGAACAGTGCTCGCAATGAAATTCATTGCCGAGTTGCTCGGCAATCAAATTCATTGCTTAGTGAAGCATCTCGACAACCAAATTTTTTTTTTCTTTTTGTCAAATAAACATTTTAATTTGAATTTTTTTTTATACATATTAAATTACCCATTTTAATTTTAATTTTATTTTAAAAATTACTACATTTTTTTCATACTTGCATTCCAAGTAGCCATAAATATTAAGTAAACACGGTATAAAAAAAAAATTCCAACGGATCATATTAATTCTCCACAATCATCATCTTATTCATTTATTTAACACATCTATTTTACAAATTCTTTAACATATTTAAGTGTATATTTATGTTCAGAATTTTGTTATACAACACAACCACGCATAATCCTTTCACTTATGTAATTGGTTACCGGGCATCTCGACAACCCAATTTTTTTTTTTTTTTTGTCAAATAAACATTTTAATTTCAAATATTTTTTTATACACGTTATATTAACCATTTTCATTTTTTTTATTTTAAAAATGATTGTATGAATAATTCTAAAACTTTTTCCTGCATTTTACATACGTGCATTGCATGTAGCCAAAACTAGTATATATATATATATATATATATATATATATATATATATATATATATATATATATATATATATTGTAGAGAAGGAGTTTAGATCGATCAAGGTACATGTATGGAGTGACATAAAGTCAAAAGAAGAAATTTTATACCGGTGAATGGAAGATAATTACTTTTCATTTACTTCTATACTTTTATTGTTTTCCGGCAATGAAGGAACACCCTAACAATATGAAATTTGGAGGTCTTGATGAATATGTTAGGCGGACTCGAAATGGGCGATTTCTTTGCTCCAAGCACTCCTCCTCGTTTCAATTCTCTGCCTTTATTTTTAACCTAGAGTATCTTTGTTCTCTCAGCCCTACTGAATATGTTAATCATTTCTCGTTTCTGTAGTACCCCCTGAAGAGCTGTATGTAACTCAACTATCACAACTTCAAGAAATGGGTTTCTTCGACACCCAAGAGAACATCAGAGCACTACTTGCTACTTCTGGAAACGTTCAAATATTAGTTTTTAATATAGTTAAAATGCTAACCTTGGAAGTTAACATTTTTTTATGAAAAAAATTAGAAAAAGACAAAGGAAATGAAAAAACCCATATTAAAAAATAAAATAAAATTGTGAACAGTAAAAATATCGACAATGAACAGTGCATTGCCGAGAAGCTTGGCAATGAACATTTCATTGCCCCATATTTATAAAAAATAAATAAATTTGTGAACAGTAAAAAATCTCGGCAATGAAATGTTAGAATGAACAGTATTATATTTTTTTTTTTATCTTTAGTTTATTTTTTATTTTACACACATTCATTCAGCAACTCGACAATGAACAGTAACCAAATAAATTTTTTTTTTTGTAATACATATGTGTGGGTTTTAAAAAAAAAAATATATATATATATATATATAAAACAGTAATTTGTCATTGCCCAGCAACTCGGCAATGAACCAAAGAATTTTTTTTTTGTATTACATATGTGTACGTTTTCAAAAAAACAAAAAAAATATTTCGTGAACAGTACTTCACAGTAAACAATTTTTTTTTTTTTATAATACATATGTGTGAATTAAAAATTAAAAAAAAAGTAACAGTAATTTGTCATTGCCGTGCAACTTAGCAATGAACCAAATAAATTTTTTTTTTTGTTTTTTGTATTACATATGTGTGGGTTTTAAATAATATATATATATATATATCTCGTGAACAGTGCTTTGTCTTTGTTCACGATATCAATTTTTTTTTTTTTTTTTTTTTTTTTTGTTTTGTTTTGTAATACATATGTGTTCATTGCCGAGCAACTCGGTAATGAACAGGAACCAAATAATATTTTTTTTTTTGTAATACATATATGTGGGTTTTTTTTAAAAAAAAAATATTTCGTCAATAGTGCTTTGTACTGTTCACATTAACCAATTTTTTTTTTTTTTTGTAATACATATGTGTTAGTTAAAAAAAAAAATAACGATAATTTGTCATTGTTGAGTTTATTGCCGAGCAACTCGGCAATGAACCAAAGAATTTTTTATTAC